>OY997270.1:513419323-515919323 GCA_963921465.1 Triticum timopheevii | reverse complement strand
TTGCACGCAAGGGGCAACGCAGTTGCACATCGCGAGGGGAAAACACTCATCAAAAACACCAGATCCACCGCGAGGCTACAATCCACAGACGAGACTCTATCGCCGCGAACCACTCATCCTCCTGAACCACTCATCCCGTACGTAGATGCACGAGCTCCCCCTATTGCAACGCAAAAATGACGGGATGAGCACGACCCTAGCCCACCCTTGCCAATCCGGCGGTTTCCCAAACGAAGTAGTCCGCGGGGGTGACCTCAACTTCGCCGGAAAATGAGTTCGACCTCCCTAACCCCGACCGTGACCTCGAGTTCGACCTCTACCTCGACCTCCCTGACAACGACCGCGACCTCACCGAAAAACGTGCGACCTCACCGAAAAAAAGGAGGGCGGGCGAGTGAAGAAACAAGCAGGGACGAAGAACGGGGAATGCGCGTAGGAGCAGTACCTGTGCCGTCGCGGACGACGACCCTCGCGGCGCGCCCCGCCGTCGACCACAACCCGACGGATTTTGAACCGCCTTCGAGCACCAACCAACGGCGAAAGCAAGGGGGAAAGAGGAGGAATGCGCCGCGGTAGGTGGGGAATGGACGGGGTAATGGCATGAAATTCGAAACCGCCGCCCACTACGCACGACGGCTAACACGCTGGGGAACTGCCTAAACCTCTATGACATGTGGGTCCCACGGGGAGTTTATCTCACGCGACGCGGCGCAAATCGGACCAGGCGACCGGTCCACGCGTGGGTCGGAGCGGCGCAGCTCCACCATCCGACCAGGGGACACCTGGACACCCCGGCCGTCGATCGGGACGAGATAGAGCGGCTCTGGTTCGGCCGCTCGTTCGTTCCAAATAGTGCGCGTGCACTCTATAGAATTTGGGTTTATAAATTGATGAACTTTTAAAATTGGGGATTTTTTTTGGAATTTCACGAAAAAATATTTGATTTTTTTGAATATTTTCTAAAATTTCATCAACCTTTTTTTTTTCAGATTTACAAATATGTTTTTTATGGGGATTCACAAATATGTTTTGAATACATGATCATTTTATCATGATCATGAACTTGATTTTATTAATGACATTTCTTTCCAAATTATGATTTTTTAATAATTTGCGAACATTTTTTGTAAAATCACTACATTTTTCGAAACTGTGAAAAATTTATGATTTCCTGAACTTTTTCGAATTCACACACATTCTCAAACATATTTTTCAAACTCGCAACTTTTTAATACTTGAAAATCTCGACATGTACCTGACCAGTACTACTAGCAGGTACGTACCCAGTAGTTTACTACTCGTCCTGATTTTTTTTGCTCACCATGGTTGTTACGTGTGTGCAATTGGGTCGACAGTTCGCTGGATCCGGGTGGAGAAGAAAGGAGACGCCGGACCCCGGATAACTCAAATTCAAACCAAACTCGGGGCCTTGTGTCTGTGGCGCACCCCCATCCTGTGCGGTGAGCTAGCAGCCGGCCTGGAATCTGAACTACTACCAGAGTAAAATCGGCAAAAGGTGAGGCCCCAGCGTTTATGCTAGTACAGCTTTTTTTTGTTAGGCAAGTTTATTAGGCCAACTCCACCGCGCGACCCTATCCTGTCCGGCTCCGTCCGTTGGGGGTAAAAGGAACAAAAAAGGTGGCCCAGCGCACGGCCTCAAACGGACAAATGTCCGGATTCCGTCCGTTTTCGATCCATCCCCGGTCCAAACTTGCGCTCGGTTTGGGGTGAAACGGACGCGCGCGGACGACCGCGACGCACGCCCTTGCCCCCCCCCCCCCCCCCCCCCCGTGGCCCGCCTGTCGGGGACACTAGCAGTCCGTTGGCTCCCCAACGCTTCACCCTCTCTCCCCGCCCCGCCTCGCCGCCGGCGCCGCCCTATTCTCCGGCCGCCTCCTCACTGCACAGCACCCCCGCCGTCCATACCAAACCACGTCTGGACATGGCCGCCACCACGCCCGCGCTTTCACCGTAGTTTTGGTCGTCGCCCACGCTATCGGGGGAGGTTTGGCCGTCACCGTCCTTGCCGGTGCCGGAGGGGACATGACTGCCGGCGAAGGACCACGGCGACCGAGGCAGATTCCGACGAGAGCTCCAGAGCGGCCAGTAGCCGGCCGACAACCACCCCTGCTGCGTCGAGGTGATCATTGCGGCCGCTTCGCCACCGCGACCGCAAGGTGTTCGACCTTTTGCCAACAAAGGTATGGACAGTGGAGACGAGTTTTTCTTCCATCACTTCCTTTGTTCATCGGACGATTCGTCGTCGGATGATGAAGATCTTGTGGTGGCTGCACTGGTCGTTCACGACCATATTCAACGGCAGCTTCCTCGGTACAGGGGGGTCATTCCCTGGCCGTGCTCCCAACCTGAACCGCAACAGGGAGAGATGCCACGCCCTGCTCTATGCCGATTACTTTGCCAACACCCCGCTCTTCAAGCCGGATAAATTTCGTCGCCGTTTTAGTATGGCAAGGCATGTGTTCCATCGTATCCGAGAGGGAGTGGTTGCTCATGACCCATACTTCGAGTGCAAGATGGATGCCCTTGGCAAGCTTGGATTCTCCTCTTACCAGAAATGCACCGCGGCCATCCGCATGCTTGCATATGGTATTCCAGGCGATCTGGTGGACGAGTATGTGCGTATGAGTGAGACAACATGTCTGATGTCAATGTACAAGTTTTGACAGGCTGTGATCAAGGTGTTTGGCCCAGAGTACTTGAGGCAGCCAACTGCCGCTGATACAGAGAGATTGTTGGCGACCAATGCAGCTAGAGGCTTTCCAGGCATGCTTGGCAGCATTGATTGTATGCATTGGGAGTGGAAGAACTGTCCATTTGCTTGGCAGGGCCAGTAAAAGGGGCATGTTAACGAGTGCACTATCATATTAGAAGCGGTGGCATCGCAAGATCTTTGGATATGGCATTCTTTCTTCGGTATGGCAGGTTCTCACAATGATATCAACGTGCTGCAACGTTCTCCAGTCTTCGCGAGGCTTGCAGAAGGAAACTCCCCACATGTCAACTTTGAGATCAACGGCCACTAGTACAACAAAGGATACCATCTAGCAGATGGTATATATCCTCAGTGGTCAACTTTTGTGAAGACAATCTCGAAACCCCAAGGTGAGAAGAGAAAGAGGTTTGCCCAAATGCAAGAGAGTGTTAGAAAGGATGTGGAACGTGCTTTTGGTGTGCTTCAATCCCGGTGGGGTATCGTTCAAAACCCTGCATTATCATGGGATGAAAGGAAGCTTTGGGAGGTGATGACTGCTTGTGTAATCATGCACAACATGATCGTCGAGGACGAGCGTGATGAGAGTATCTTCGACCAAGGATTTGATTATCAAGGTGAAAATATTGAGCCCCTGCATCAAGACCCGGTCACATTTGAACAGTTTGTCCAATTCCATCGTGAGATGCGTGATTGGCACACTCATTTGAATCTTCAAAATGACTTGGTTGAGCACGTCTGGGATCACATTGGCAACCAATAGATGTATTGGTCTAATTTATGTTTAGTCAAGACAATTTCGATTTGGTTGTAAAACTATTTTATTTAAAACAATTTAAATTGGGTTGTAAAACTATTTTAATTTTCAGACAAATATTTGGGTTGGAAGTAGTTTGATGCAAATTTAGGCATTTTTGGCCCTCACGGACAGAATGGGGCAAATGGATGCAGCCGCGCGCTGGGCGCACGGCCACCGCATCCCAGGATAGGCCCGGACATGACCCCAAATCCCTACCCAAACGGATAGAAATCGGACAAAACGGACGTTCGTTTGGGGTCGCGCGGTGGAGTTGGCCTTATGCTACAGCTGTGGGTTGGCGGCTCTCCCCTCGCTGGGTGTGGGGCGAGCGAGTAGTAGTACAAGAGAGCGAAGTGGGCCTGCTGAGCCGAACCAAACCAAAGCCGGCGTGTGCATGCGCCGAATCTGAAATCGCGGCCTCGCCGGCCCGCGTGTACTCAAATCATGCAGCGTCGCTCGACGTGATGACATAATACATGGGAGCAATGAATGAATGAATGAACGGGGGGCCTACCTAGATCACGCGTACAGCCCGGCCGTAGGCCCCGTGCCCCGGATGCGGACGGGGAAGGCAGGAAATACGTGCCCTCAAGACGAAAGTTCCTTGTATCTTCCGTGGACCACAGGTTTATGCAGAGGCATTGTAGCGTCTTTTTTTTTTTGAAACTGAGGCATTGTAGCGTCTTTGGGGAAGGTGGCACGTCACGGGCTACGAGTAACGCGAAGGAGGAGGGGACTGGGCGATGAAGCCGGGGCCGGGCCTGGCCTCAGACTCGCGTGTAGGAGGAGTATGTTGGGCTACAACGCCGTACACTGTGGCGATCCCCGGTTCTGTTGTACGTTTAGTACCACATCGCTTGCGTAAGTTAGAACGAACGTGTTTATAACCTTGTTTGGCGAGCAGGCTATCACCAGGCAGCAGGCCTGGTCAGCTATCTCTTACCGTGAAATATGGAATTATACTTCATAGGTGCTGCTTGAACTTGGATGATCACACGACATGCTGTGGGTTGCTTTTTTTTTTTCCTCAGACGGGTATGGTCATTATATATTCGATGTTCATTTGGTAACCATATGTTAGTATTGCTTTTTTTCCCTCCTCCGACGGGATATGGTCAGCTTATATATTCGATGTTGATTTGGTATACTACGTGTTAATATTTTTTCTATAAACTTGATCAAAGCATATAAAATTTGACTTCAGACAAAGTTAATATGCGAAGTAAACAAAAATGAAGGGATTGGACGAGATATAACCATCTTATATATCCAATGTTGGCATCTAATGATGTCCACACTTGGTATTGTATATGATGATATATTATTCTATAAACTTGGTCAAAGCTTACAAAGTCTGACTTCAAACAAAGGTAATATGTGAAGTAATGAAAATGAAGGGACTAGCCGCCAAGGAGTCGTTCCATGAAATGGCATCTAATATATTTCTTTGCGACAACAAAATGGTGTCTAATTGATCCTCTTGAAGACGAACTTGCAATATGTGGCACGAAAGGGTGCAAAAACCCTGGAAGTGTTGAATAGTGAAGTTGTTACTTCCCGAATATGATCAAACCAAGTATTCTTGTGTATGACATTTTCTAAAGGTCCAACGCTTTCTTTTAGAAATGACATAGATGGAATGTGCCACGTCCTTACACCTCAGGCCCTCTTCCCACGCATAATCCCAAATGTTCACGTTGTTGCCATTTCCTATAGTGATACTACATCATTGGTGGCACATGTCTATTTTTATAATAAATAATAAAATTTTCATAAATAACGTGTCAAAATATAGATATGATTGTTTACTGAAATTTAAATGGTGCAAATAGTGGGAAAATATTGCAGTATCTAACCATACTAAGTAATGCATAGAGCCGGAGAAAGAACACTAAGAACTGGTGAAGCGATATCTGATACATCTTGGATCAGTTTTTGGATGGTATTGTGCATATCATAATTAAGTAGTAACACCCCAGTATGACATGTAATATAAAATGGTAGTAACATGTGTAAACCTGATGAAGACGAATCATACAACTTGTAGTTCATAATTTATTTGTGTTGTCTACCATTCTGGAGGAGCCACAAAAAATATCTTGACCCGTCGAGCATATACTAGCTGTTTAGCTAGCAAAAACCTTGCCCACATCTAATCATGTCCACGTGAATCAAACTTAAGATAGATGACACAGAAAGCAAGATGTAAACATGATATGCATGAAAGCGCATAACTTCAATGGTATGACATGATATTGCACATACCAGCACCGCTTGCAACACCTCAGACATCAATGGTATGTGTTAAGACTGGTGTGCATAGTATGAGGTCTTGCAAACTATTGCATTGTTAAGTGATGAAGACCATACAAAGAAGACATGGCAGCAACAACGACAAAACAAATTGTTAAACACCTTTTTAGATTAAAAATCAAAAACTTAGAAATATATACAACATGTTTAGGCGCTCATCGGCCAGAACACTACAAAATGCAACATGAAATGATATTTGCAAACTAATGCTTACCATTAACAAAGCCATAGCGATACCATCCTCCAAAAGTGTTTATGGCACTAACCTCTTTGATGACACACTGTCGATGCCATTTGTCACATGTATATTGCTGCTAAGTTTAAACATATCACAACGAAATGAGAAAAAAGTGGTCAATACAAATTCACTATCAGCATTGAACGTCTTGAAGACCCAAACCAAAGCCCAGCTAGCCAGCGTGTGAATGCGCCGACTCAGAAAATCGCGGCCTCGTCCGTGTGTAAGGGCATCTCCAACGGTGACCAGCTAATATCCTCTTGCATCTGGGGGGGGGGGGGGGCAGTCCACAGACACGGATGTAGGAGACGGCCATCCAACGCAGCTCGCATACATGTCAACAACTTTTTGAATCAGCCAGATGAAATTCGTGCAAACATGAAGGATTTAATACAATCCGGACAAAAATATTTACATTTTGGACACATTTTAACTAAAAAGGCCAAACTATATATGTGCACGGGCGGTCGCGCGAAGCTCCACTCTCACGACATGCATACACTACACTAGTCTACCATCGTCCTCGACGGATCCCTTTGCCTTCCCATGTCCAGCAGCCCACTCACCAGACTGCCGGGAGCCCCGGAGGTATATTTTCCCCCGTATCTTCCCTATATCCGATTGTGTCGCTCATCGGAGTGGCAAAGAGGGTGCTTCAGCTGGAGGGGTAGGGGGATGCTTCAGTCGAAGTCTCGCGGATAGAACTAAGCGCATCAGAGGCTTCAAAAATGCTTTTGTTCAGCTCCGAAGACTACAAAGTAATAAAATGAGTCAGTAACACTAAAGTTGATTTCATTCAACCGTTGGTTGAAAATAGATAAAAACAACTTACCACTTTGTTCTTGAGGGGTCCGTACTCCGTAAGCCCGCCTTTAAGCTCTCTGATGCTCTCATTGTAGGCTTCATTCTCGGAGGCGTCATCGAACAGGTCTTCGGCATCTGCTATCGTCTGTTGGAAATATGCCCTAGAGGCAATAATAAAAATATTATTATATTTCATTGTTCATGATAATTGTCTTTTATTCATGCTATAACTGTATTATCCGGAAATCGTAATACACGTGTGAATACTTAGACCCCAATATGTCCCTAGTGAGCCTCTAGTTGACTAGCTCGTTGTGATCAACAGATAGTCATGGTTTCCTGGCCATGGACATTGGATGTCGTTGATAACGGGATCACATCATTAGGAGAATGATGTGATGGACAGACCCAATCCTAAGCATAGCACAAAGATCGTGTAGTTCGTTTGCTAGAGCTTTGCCAATGTCAAGTATCTCTTCCTTCGACCATGAGATCGTGTAACTCCTGGATACCGTAGGAGTGCTTTGGGTGTATCAAACGTCACAACGTAACTGGGTGACTATAAAGGTGCACTACAGGTATCTCCGAAAGTGTCTATTGGGTTGACACGGATCGAGACTGGGATTTGTCACTCCATATGACGGAGAGGTATCTCTGGGCCCACTCGGTAATGCATCATCATAATGAGCTCAAGGTGACCAAGGTGTTGGCCACGGGATCATGCATTACGGTTCGAGTAAAGTGACTTGCCGGTAACGAGACTGAACAAGGTATTGGGATACCGACGATCGAGTCTCGGACAAGTAACGTACCGATTGACAAAGGGAATTGTATACGGGATTTGATCGAATCCTCGACATCGTGGTTCAACCGATGAAATCATCGAGGAGCATGTGGGAGCCAACATGGGTATCCAGATCCCGCTGTTGGTTATTGCCCGAGAGTCGTCTCGGTCATGTCTGCGTGTCTCCCGAACCCGTAGGGTCTACACACTTAAGGTTCGGTGACGCTAGGGTTGTATGAATATGAATATGCAGCATACCGAATGTTGTTCGGAGTCCCGGATGAGATCCCGGACGTCACGAGGAGTTTCGGAATGGTCCGGAGGTAAAGAATAATATATAGGAAGTGGTATTTCGGCCATCGGGAAAGTTTCGGGGTCACCCAGTATTGTACCGGGACCACCGGAAGGGTCCCGGGGGTCCACCGGGTGGGGCCACCCATCCCGGAGGGTCCCATGGGCTGACATGGGAGGGGAGCCAGCCCATAGTGGGTTGGTGCACCCCCCTAGGCCCACCCCTTGCGCCTAGGGTTGAAACCCTAGGGTGGGGGGCGCACCACATGCCTTGGGGGGCACTCCTCCCCCTAGGCCGCCGCCCCCTTGGGAGATTGGATCTCCCAGGGCCGGCGCCCCCCCTGGGGTCCTATATAAAGGAGGGCAGGGGGAAGGGCAGCCAACACCCATTGCCTTGGCGCCTCCCTCCCCCTGCTACACCTCGTCCTCCTCCCGTAGACGCTTGGCGAAGCCCTGCTGGAGTTCTGCTGCATCCACCACCACGCCGTCGTGCTGCTGGATCATAATCAACCTCTCCTTTCCCCTTGCTGGATCAAGAAGGAGGAGACGTCTCCCATCCCGTACGTGTGTTGAACGCGGAGGTGCTGTCCGTTCAGCTCTTGGACATCGGTGATCTGAATCACGTCGAGTACGACTCCATCATCACCATCCCCTTGCAAGCTTCCGCACGTGATATACAAGTGGTATGTAGATGCAAACTCACTCCCTTGACTCGTTGCTTAGATGAACTCATAGATGGATCTTGGTGAAACCGTAGGAAATTTTTTAATTTTCTGCAACGTTCCCCAACAGTGGCATCATGAGCTAGGTCTATGCGTAGTTCTCTAATGCACGAGTAGAACACAATTTTGTTGTGGGCATCGATCTTGTCAACTTGCTTGCCACTACTAGTCTTTTCTTGCTTCAGCGGTATTGTGGGATGAAGCGGCCCGGACCAACCTTACACGTACGCTTACGTGAGACCGGTTCCACCGATTGACATGCACTAGTTGCATAAGGTGGCTGGCGGGTGTCTGTCTCTCCCACTTTAGTTGGAGCAGAATCGTTGAAAAGGGTCCTTATGAAGGGTAAATAGAAGTTGACAAAATCATGTTGTGGTTATTCGTAGGTAAGAAAACGTTCTTGCTAGAACCCAATTGCAGCCACGTAAAAGATGCAACAACAATTAGAGGACGTCTAACTTGTTTTTGCAGCGATTGATCATGTGATGTGATATGGCCAGAAGTTGTGATGAATGATGAATTGTGATGTATGAGATCATGTTCTTGTAATAGGATTCACGACTTGCATGTCGATGAGTATGACAACCGGCAGGAGCCATAGGAGTTGTCTTTATTTTTTGTATGACCTGCGTGTCATTGAAGAACGCTATGTAAACTACTTTACTTTATTGCTAAACGCGTTAGCTATAGAAGTAGAAGTAGTCATTGGCGTGACAACTTCATGAAGACACGATGATGGAGATCATGATGATGGAGATCATGGTGTCAAGCCGGTGACAAGATGATCATGGAGCCCCGAAGATGGAGATCAATGGAGCTATATGATATTGGCCATATCATGTCACAACTATATAATTGCATGTGATGTTTATTATGTTTATGCATCTTGTTTACTTAGGACGACGGTAGTAAATAAGATGATCCCTTAAAACAATTTCAAGAAGTGTTCTCCCCTAAATGTGCACCGTTGCTATAGTTCGTCGCTTCTAAGCACCACGTGATGATTGGGTGTGATGGATTCTTACGTTCACATACAACGGGTGTAAGATAGTTTTACACAGCAAAAACACTTAGGGTTAACTTGACGAGCCTAGCATGTACAGACATGGCCTCGGAACACGGAGACCGAAAGGTCGAACACGAGTCGTATGGAAGATACAATCAACATGAAGATGTTCACCGACGATGACTAGTCCGTCTCACGTGATGATCGGACACGGGCTAGTCGACTCGGATCGTGTAACACTTAGATGACTGGAGGGATGTCTAATCTGAGTGGGAGTTCATAATTTGATTAGAACTTTATTATCATGAACTTAGTCTAAAACCTTTGCAAATATGTCTTGTAGATAAAATGGCCAACGCTAATTTCAACATGAACTTCAACGCGTTCCTAGAGAAAACCAAGCTGAAAGATGATGGCAGCAACTATACGGACTGGGTCCGGAACCTGAGGATCATCCTCATAGCTGCCAGGAAGCAATATGTCCTAGAAGGACCGCTAGGTGACGCTCCCGTCCCAGAGAACCAAGACGTTATGAACGCTTGGCAAGCTCGTGCTGATGATTACTCCCTCGTTCAGTGCGGCATGCTTTACAGCTTAGAATCGGGGCTCCAAAAGTGTTTTGAGCATCACGGAGCATATGAGATGTTCGAAGAGCTGAAACTAGTTTTCCAAGCTCATGCCCGGGTCGAGAGATATGATGTCTCCGACAAGTTCTACAGTTGTAAGATGGAGGAAAACAGTTCTGTCAGTGAGCACATCCTGAAGATGTCTGGGTTGCACAACCGTATGACCCAGCTGAACATTAACCTCCCAGATGAGGCGGTCATTGATAGAATCCTCCAGTCGCTCCGACCAAGCTACAAGAGCTTTGTGATGAACTACAACATGCAGGGGATGGTGAAGACCATTCCTGAAGTGTTCTCGATGCTGAAGTCAGCAGAGGCTGAAATCAAGAAAGAACATCAAGTGTTGATGGTCAATAAGACCACTAAGTTCAAGAAGGGCAAGGGCAAGAAGAACTTCAAGAAGGACGACAAGGATGTTGCCGCGCCCGGTAAGCCAGTTACTGGGAAGAAGTCAAAGAATGGACCCAAGCCTGAGACTGAGTGCTTTTATTGCAAGGGGAAGGGTCACTGGAAGCGGAACTGCCCCAAATACTTAGCGGATAAGAAGGCCGGCAACACCAAAGGTATATTTGATATACATGTAATTGATGTGTACCTTACCAGTACTCGTAGTAACTCCTGGGTATTTGATACCGGTGCCGTTGCTCATATTTGTAACTCACAGCAGGAGCTGCGGAATAAACGGAGACTGGCGAAGGACGAGGTGACGATGCGCGTCGGGAATGGTTCCAGAGTCGATGTGATCGCCGTCGGCACGCTGCCTCTACATTTACCCACGGGATTAGTTTTGAACCTTAATAATTGTTATTTAGTGCCAAGTTTGAGCATGAACATTGTATCTGGATCTCGTTTAATACGAGATGGCTACTCATTTAAGTCTGAGAATAATGGTTGTTCGATTTATATGAGAGATATGTTTTATGGTCATGCTCCGATGGTCAATGGTTTATTCTTAATGAATCTCGAGCGTAATATTACACATGTTCATAGTGTGGATGCCAAAAGATGTAAAGTTGATAACGATAGTCCCACATACTTGTGGCACTGCCGCCTTGGTCACATTGGTGTCAAGCACATGAAGAAGCTCCATGCTGATGGACTTTTAGAGTATCTTGATTATGAATCGTTTGCCACATGCGAACCATGCCTCATGGGCAAAATGACCAAGACTCCGTTCTCCAGAACAATGGAGCGAGCAACCAACTTGTTGAAAATCATACATACCGATGTGTGCGGTCCAATGAGCGTTGAGGCTCGCGGAGGATATCGTTATGTTCTCACTCTCACTAATGACTTGAGTAGATATGGGTATGTCTACTTAATGAAACACAAGTCTGAAACCTTTGAAAAGTTCAAGGAATTTCAGAATGAGGTGGAGAATCAACGTGACCGAAAGATAAAGTTCCTACGATCAGATCGTGGAGGAGAATACTTAAGTCATGAATTTGGTACACACTTAAGGAAATGTGGAATCGTTTCACAACTCACGCCGCCTGGAACACCTCAGCGTAACGGTGTGTCCGAACGTCGTAATTGCACTCTATTGGATATGGTGCGGTCTATGATGTCTCTTACCGATTTACCACTATCATTTTGGGGATACGCTCTAGAGACAGCTACATTCACTTTAAATAGGGCACCGTCTAAATCCGTTGAGACGACACCGTATGAATTATGGTTTGGGAAGAAACCTAAGCTATCGTTTCTTAAAGTTTGGGGATGCGATGCTTATGTCAAGAAACTTCAACCTGAAAAGCTCGAACCCAAGTCGGAAAAATGCGTCTTCATAGGATACCCTAAGGAAACTGTCGGGTATACCTTCTACTTAAGATCCGAGGGCAAGATCTTTGTTGCCAAGAACGGATGCTTTCTGGAAAAAGGGTTTCTCTCGAAAGAAGTAAGTGGGAGGAAAGTAGAACTCGATGAAGTACTACCTCTCGAACGGGAAAGTGGTGCAGCTCAGGAAAATGTTCCTGTGATGCCCACACCAACCGAAGAGGAAAACAATGATGATGATCAAGGTACTTCGGATCAAGTTGCTACTGAACTTCGTAGGTCCACAAGGACACGTTCCGCACCAGAGTGGTACGGCAACCCTGTCCTGGAAATCATGTTGTTATACAACGGTGAACCTTCGAACTATGAAGAAGCGATGGCGGGCCCAGATTCCAACAAATGGCTTGAAGCCATGAAATCCGAGATAGAATCCATGTATGAAAACAAAGTATGGACTTTGACAGACTTGCCCGATGATCGTCGAGCGATAGAAAACAAATGGATTTTTAAGAAGAAGACAGACGCGGATGGTAATGTTACCATTTATAAGGCTCGACTTGTCGCTAAGGGTTATCGACAAGTTCAAGGGATTGACTACGACGAGACATTCTCTCCCGTAGCGAAGCTGAAGTCCGTCCGAATCATGTTAGCAATTGCCGCATACTATGATTATGAGATATGGCAGATGGACGTCAAAACGGCATTCCTTAACGGACATCTTAAGGAAGAGCTGTATATGATGCAGCCGGAAGGTTTTATCGATCCTAAGAACGCTAACAAAGTATGCAAGCTCCAGCGATCCATTTATGGACTGGTGCAAGCATCTCAGAGTTGGAACATTCGCTTTGATGAGATGATCAAAGCATTTGGGTTTATGCAGACTTATGGAGAAGCCTGCGTTTACAAGAAAGTGAGTGGGAGCTCTGTAGCATTTCTCATATTATATGTAGATGACATACTCTTGATGGGAAATGATATAAAACTTCTGGACAACATTAAGGCCTACTTGAATAAGTGTTTTTCAATGAAGGACCTTGGAGAAGATGCTTATATATTAGGCATCAAGATCTATAGAGATAGATCAAGACACCTCATAGGTGTTTCACAAAGCACATACCTTGATAAGATTTTGAAAAGGTTCAAAATGGATCAGTCCAAGAAAGGGTTCTTGCCTATGTTACAAGGTGTGAGATTGAGCTCGGCTCAGTCGCCGACCACGGCAAAAGATAAAGAAGAGATGAGTGTCATCCCCTATGCTTCAGCCATAGGATCTATTATGTATGCCACGCTGTGTACCAGACCTGATGTAAACCTTGCAGTAAGTTTGGTAGCAAGATACCAAAGTAATCCCGGCAAGGAACACTGGACAGCGGTCAAGAATATCCTGAAGTACCTGAAAAGGACAAAGGACATGTTTCTCGTTTATGGAGGAGACGAAGAGCTCATCGTAAAGGGTTACGTCGATGCTAGCTTCGACTCAGATCTGGATGACTCTAAGTCGCAAACTGGATACGTGTATATGTTGAATGGTGGAGCAGTAAACTGGTGCAGCTGCAAGCAGAGCGTCGTGGTGGGATCTACGTGTGAAGCGGAGTACATGGCAGCCTCGGAGGCAGCGCATGAAGCGATTTGGGTGAAGGAGTTCATCACCGACCTAGGAGTCATACCCAATGCGTCGGGGCCAATCAAACTCTTCTGTGACAACACTGGAGCTATTGCCCTTGCCAAGGAGCCTAGGTTTCACAAGAAGACCAGGCACATCAAGCGTCGTTTCAACTCCATCCGTGAAAATGTTCAAGATGGAGACATAGAAATTTGCAAAGTACATACGGATCTGAATGTCGCAGATCCGTTGACTAAACCTCTCTCGCGAGCAAAACATGATCAACACCAGAACTCTATGGGTGTTCGATTCATCACAATGTAACTAGATTGGTGACTCTAGTGCAAGTGGGAGACTGTTGGAAATATGCCCTAGAGGCAATAATAAAAGTATTATTATATTTCATCGTTCATGATAATTGTCTTTTATTCATGCTATAACTGTATTATCCGGAAATCGTAATACACGTGTGAATACTTAGACCCCAATATGTCCCTAGTGAGCCTCTAGTTGACTAGCTCGTTGTGATCAACAGATAGTCATGGTTTCCTGGCTATGGACATTGGATGTCGTTGATAACGGGATCACATCATTAGGAGAATGATGTGATGGACAAGACCCAATCCTAAGCATAGCACAAAGATCGTGTAGTTTGTTTGCTAGAGCTTTGCCAATGTCAAGTATCTCTTCCTTCGACCATGAGATCGTGTAACTCCTGGATACTGCAGGAGTGCTTTGGGTGTATCAAACGTCACAACGTAACTGGGTGACTATAAAGGTGCACTACAGGTATCTCCGAAAGTGTCTATTGGGTTGACACGGATCGAGACTGGGATTTGTCACTCCATATGACGGAGAGGTATCTCTGGGCCCACTCGGTAATGCATCATCATAATGAGCTCAAGGTGACCAAGGTGTTGGCCACGGGATCATGCATTACGGTTCGAGTAAAGTGACTTGCCGGTAACGAGACTGAACAAGGTATTGGGATACCGACGATCGAGTCTCGGACAAGTAACGTAAAGATTGACAAAGGGAATTGTATACGGGATTTGATCGAATCCTCGACATCGTGGTTCAACCGATGAAATCATCGAGGAGCATGTGGGAGCCAACATGGGTGTCCAGATCCCGCTGTTGGTTATTGCCCGAGAGTCGTCTCGGTCATGTCTGCGTGTCTCCCGAACCCGTAGGGTCTACACACTTAAGGTTCGGTGACGCTAGGGTTGTATGAATATGAGTATGCAGCATACCGAATGTTGTTCGGAGTCCCGGATGAGATCCCGGACGTCACGAGGAGTTTCGGAATGGTCCGGAGGTAAAGAATAATATATAGGAAGTGGTATTTCGGCCATCGGGAAAGTTTCGGGGTCACCCGGTATTGTACCGGGACCACCGGAAGGGTCCCGGGGGTCCACCGGGTAGGGCCACCCATCCCGGAGGTTCCCATGGGCTGACATGGGAGGGGAGCCAGCCCATAGTTGGCTGGTGCGCCCCCCTAGGCCCACCCCTTGCGCCTAGGGTTGAAACCCTAGGGTGGGGGGGGGGGCGCACCACATGCCTTGGGGGGCACTCCTCCCCCCTAGGCCGCCGCCCCCTTGGGAGATTGGATCTCCCAGGGCCGGCGCCCCCCCTGGGGTCCTATATAAAGGAGGGCAGGGGGGAGGGCAGCCGACACCCATTGCCTTGGCGCCTTCCTCCCCCTGCTACACCTCGTCCTCCTCCCGTAGACGCTTGGCGAAGCCCTGCTGGAGTTCTGCTGCATCCACCACCACGCCGTCGTGCTTCTGGATCATCATCAACCTCTCCATTCCCCTTGCTGGATCAAGAAGGAGGAGATGTCTCCCGTCCTGTACGTGTGTTGAACGCGGAGGTGCTGTCCGTTCAGCACTTGGACATCGGTGATCTGAATCACGTCGAGTACGACTCCATCATCACCATCCCCTTGCAAGCTTCCGCACGTGATCTACAAGTGGTATGTAGATGCAAACTCACTCCCTTGACTCGTTGCTTAGATGAACTCATAGATGGATCTTGGTGAAACCGTAGGAAAAATTTTAATTTTCTGCAACGTTCCCCAACATCGTCTACTGGGGCCTTAGACGCAGATGATGCTTGATGCCATCGTCGTACCACAACATGTGATCCTCGTACTCGTTCCAGTCAATCACTTTCCTCTCCACATCTTTGCGAGTTTTCCACTCGTTCCATTCCTTCACGTATCTCGCATGTTGGTCTTCCCAATCTATGATTGACTGATTCTTCTGCCTGCTTATCCTGCAATGCATAAGAAAGAATGTAGAACACCGTAAGAATGAATGTAAAACATCAAAACAAGAACTAGATATCGATGAGGACGCCTGGTGGTACTCACAGGTGTAGGTCGTAGCCACCGGTATCGACGATGATGCCGGCTGGTGGTGTGCGTTGCGCCTTACCAAATTGTGCGGCAACGCGCTGTGGCAAGTGGTACTCCACGACATAGACATAAATCATGGGCACGATGCACCACCAAAGAAGTCGGTCTTGCTTGCACATGCTATTCATCTCGAACCCCCACTCTCGTTCATCATCATACGGCTGCCAAGTAACCTAGTACCAAACAATGCTAAGCTCAAGTGAAAGTGTCATCGAAACAATTCAAAATCTAGTTCTTATACTGAAAAACCGTCAGAGCATCAAGCTCATTGCTGAAGACCTTGTACAAGGACTTGGATTCGCCTGTGTAGACACGCACCACGTCCGAAGCGTATGCGACGGTCGGGTACCGATCATGTTCATCATCTTCGCCATAGTCCGTCCATGCACGCGAGCACAGCTTCTCCAGACGGCCCACCGGGATTCGCTCCCACATCCAAATGGAATCATCTTCCGCCCTCTGGATCACGTCGTCAATCTACAAAACAAGTATAGATGATAAGATGTCATAATCTAAACCATCACACGTCCATGATATTTGAAAGAGAGTGATATTCACTTACCGAACGGTATAGGTAGGCGAGGCCGGTGGCCCCCCAGCTGTACCCCGCATCCCAGTCCTTTAGGAAGTCGAGATACATCCATAGGGCAGAGTTCCCGGAGCAGTCTGGAAACACTACCTCCGTGAGAAGATACCACAGGTAGGCCCTGGCGTACTGCTCCACCACCCGAGGTTCGGCACCTTCCGGGCACTTGCTCCGGTACTTGAGGAGCCATGGCAGCGGTACGCCGGAAGTCCGGTTGTTCTTAGCGGGGGTGAGGGGGCAGTCGCCGATGAGGGCGACAACCCTATCTTGCCAGTTCATCCTCTCCACTCGTCTAGTGAGAGCACGACCCTCGAGCGGTAGGGCCGTAATCATCCCCAATCCTAGAGGGTCACAGTCATCTCCCCCACATGGAAGATGGAAGTTGTGCGTCTCTGGCCGCCACCGGTTGATCAAAGCCGTGAGAGCTGAGTGGACAAGCGTCGATGGCTTACGCTTGAACTGCAGGACGAAACCCAATAGTCGGGCTCTCCTGTAGAACAGTGTGTACCACTCGTCGTACTCCATCTTAACGGTCGTCTTGTGAGCCCTCATCAGCAGTGGCGGGAGCATATGTGAAAATCAAGAACCAAAGCATAATTAGCATAGACATAATAGTTAGCAACTTGTTTTCATCAATTCGAAAGATTTGGTTTAAGAATGGCAATTACCACTCCATTCTCAATGAAACGGGCACGGTGACCCTTGTCGAACTTAGTGTCAAGCATGGTGTACTTAATGTTGATGTCGTCCGCAAGAGGTGGCCTCCTAAAAAATTTGCCTAAACATAAGCATAAGCATATCAAAAGAATTTTTAACATGAACTAGGGTTCATCATGAACTAGGAAACATATAGATGCATCACAAAGGTTCTTCACATCCAAAAAAACCCAATGAGTTCAGTCTTTGAATAAGCATATGAAGATTTTTTTTAAAACCTGAACATGAACTAAATAAAATACATATATCAAGATGCAATCATCAAGGTTAAAAAATAAATAAAATACATATATCAAGATGCAATCACCAAGGTTCAAATGCATCATATCATATCATATTTCTGCAACAACATCCAACATGCATCATATCATATTTTTTTCAAAAACAAAAACCATGAACTAGGGTTCATCTTGAGGGGTTAACCATTTTTACTCCAACAAAATCCACTACTTGCATCATATATCAAAACAAATATCTCCAATATTCATCATATCATAAAAAAAATTAACACAAAAAATTATGATCTGAAGGTTCATCTTGAGGGTTCAACATTTTTTCTCCAACTACATCCACTACTTGCATCATAGCATATCAACATGCATCATCATATCACAACAAATTCCTCCAACATGCATCATATCAAAAAAAATCCTCCACAAAAAATATGAACTAGGGTTCATCTTCACACAACTATACCAACTAGTCACTAGAGTTCATATCTAACACAATATAACATCTAGAATCAACCTAAATCAATCCTAAGGTTCAAAAAAATATCAAATCTAGTTCAAAAAGGGGAGTGATTTAAATCAAATATTGCGACGAATCGGAAGTTATTTGACTAAAGCTAATTGGAGGGATCGAAGGAGCTTACTTTTCTCTTTTCGGGGCCATCTCGATCCGTAAAAACGATGAAGAAACGAAGAAGATCAGAGGAGGGAGGTGGAGGATACGAGAGAGGGGCGAGAGAGGTAGTTCTTCTCTGTTCTTGGGGGTTGGGTGCGGGTGGGTGTGGGGGAGAAGGGGGTGGGGCGGGCGACCGCACCAAATAACTGTTCGCACCCTACCGTCAGGGTCCCTGGCGGTAGTTTGGCAACCTACCGACAGGACCTGCGACAGTAGGGTGAAAACGGAGGGGGACGGGGGCCGTTAGCGCTGCTGACGTGGACTAGTTGCCTACCGCCAGGCACCGTGGCGGTAGGCTATATAATCCTACCGCCAAGCCCTTTGGCGGGAGGAAAAAGGGTCAGATTTCAAAAAAAATCAAACAAGAGCTAGATCCCGAGTTATAACACAAAAGGGTCAGAACACGAAATTTTGCCTCGCTGGGTGTGGGGCAACCTGGCTAGTACGTAGTACTCCCTCCGTCTGAAAATACTTGTCATCAAAATGGATAAAAGGAGATGTATCTAGAATTAAAATACATCTAGATACATCCTTTTTTATTCATTTTGATGACAATTATTTTCGGACGGAGGGAGTACAATAGAGCAAGCATTCCAGGTTACAAAGGCCGAAACCTCACCGAGTGGCCAGTGCCAAGTGGGCCTGCGTGGGCGGGGAGGTGTGAGCTGGCCAGCCGTACCAAACTAGAGCCGGGCGTGCCGGCGTGTGCATGGGCCGAATCTGAAATCGGATTTTTTTTCAAAACTGTGTTATTTTTTGTAGCAATTTCGGAAACTATAGGACGTAATGCAAAAAAAACCAAAACTAGTAGCCCGTCGGCCATCTTTAGGCCGAAGTAGAACTTTTCGGCCACTGTTAGGCCGAAGTAGAACTTTTCGGCCGTTGCTAGGCCGAACTAGTACTTTTCGGCCACTGTTAGGCTGAAGTAGAACTTTTCGGCCGTTGCTAGGCCGAAGTAGTACTTTTCGGCCACAGTTAGGCCGAAAAGTGTCTTTTCGGTCAACTCTAGGCCGAAATAAACTTTTTGGTCAAGCCTAGGCCGAAAACTCACTTTTTGGTCAACCCTAGGCCGAAGTTGCATGGCTCATGCTGAAATGTATTTTGTCGCCACCCGTTTCCCGCGAACCCCTTCCCGCCTTATGTTCCCGCCACCCGTTTCCCGCCGACCCCTTCCCGCCTTATTTTCTCGCCAATCCCTTCCCGCCTTATTTTCCCGCCAATCCCTTCCCGCCAACCCTTTCCCGCCATACCGCAGTTATTCTTTCCCGCCATTATCTCCTCTGTATCTATAAAACCCCCTTCAGGCGAAGGTGGATAAGCATTCCAGTGTAGTGTAGTCGAGATGTCCCATTATCCATTCGATCGTAGTTTTCACCCTGGGATGAGCAGGACTCTTCTGAGTCTAGTTACCGATTTCAGGATGGACAATAGGATAGTTCCATGGGACGAACTCACCGGTAGTGACACCATAATGAATGAGTTGGCTCACCAATTACGTAGGTCTGGGTGGCCTGAAAGGACCTATGAGGAGGTACGTCAAGAACTTCTTAGGTTGCATGAAAGGTGGAAGAAGGTAGTGGAGCCGAAGAGTGAAACTTTCAGAAAAACTGCAGCAAAGAATACATTTTTATGGACTGAGGAGAGCGAGGACGATGAAGATATCTTCATGCCGCCGCTTCCGGGTTCTGCATCGTCAAAGGGCAAGAGTTCTGTATCGTCCAAAGGCAAGAGTTCTGCATCCTCGAAGGGTAAGAGTTCTGCATCCAGCAAGGGCAAGAGTTCTGCATCGACGGAGGGCAAGAGGACCGCATCGTCGAAGGGCAAGAGGGCTGCATCAACGGAGGATGACGATGATGACTTCATGTAGTATGTAAGATGTATTCCAGTTATACCGTTTCATTCAGATGTATTTGCATTATTAGTTTGTATTGTATTATTGTAGGGCATTATGTTCTATCTGAATTTCATTTTGTAGTATGTAAGATGTATCTTAATTATTGGTTGTAGTCTATTTGGAAATGTAACTGGAATAAGAATGCGAATTAATAGTAATATGTCTCTCGCATACATAAAACAATATATGTCTCCTGATCAGATAGAAGGAAGTGCGATAGTAACACATACATGAAGCATGTCTCATACATAAATACTGACACACAGCTGCGAATAGTTTGAAACTAACATAGATAATGAGTCATACATAGATAGATAAGCATATCACTGCGGGGGACGACGACGAGTCTGGGTCTTCCTCGGGCGAGGACCGGAAGGCGATAAGCGCTGAGGCGGTGGACGAGGCTCGCGATAACCACGACCATAGTTAACCTCGTCTCTCACGGTCTGTGTCTCCTGTGTCGGTGGTGGTGGTGGAGTGTGAAACACTGTCTGCGAGAAGCCATAAATGTTTGTAGCTTGGTCATCATACTCGCGGTCGCCCTCAAAGTAATCAGCACCACCACTAAGGATCAGTGACTGCTCTGAATGCATGAACGGTTGCGACTGGTTGCCGCCTGCAGTAAAGTAAAACATGTAAAATTGATACAAATGAATGAACGAAGCACTACCAGTAAGCATCAGTGACTGCTGAGAATGCAAGAATGATTACTACACTGTTAAAAAGAATGTAGTGAGTAGTGTTACCTAGTTCCATCTGATGCCAGTAAGCGCTCCCTAGCTGTGAAGGAGGTGGCTGATGCCAGGAAGAGCTCCCTGGCTGTGAAGGAGGTGGCTGATGCCAGGAAGAGCTCCCTGGCTGTGAAGGAGGTGGCTCATGCCAGGAAGAGCTCCCTGGCTGTGAAGGAGGTGGCTCATGCCAGGAAGAGCTCCCTGGCTGTGAAGGAGGTGGTTCTGCACGGTGCACAGAGGGTTGTGGTTCTGAACGGTGAACAGAGGGTCGTGGTTCTGAATGCTGTATAGAGGGTCGTGGCGGACGATGTGCTGGAGGAGGAAGTGCAACATCCGAAGACCGTCTACACGTAATAGCTGCGTAAATCCCGCGTAGCTTGTCATCAAGACGCCTCAACCATGAGACGCTCTCTTGCGGTGGGATAGTTTCTCCCCTCTGACTGCGCCGCATTAAAGCGGAAACCTCCTCTCGCGCCTGTACTGTCAAGTCACACTGTACACGAAGAGTTAACCAATTATATCCTCGTTGTATGATAGACAGCACGAATAGACAACCAAGCGAATATGTCCAGATTAACAAAAGACTTCACATATGAGAATCAAGGCATTTACCGCGTGGTGTCTGGTTCCCACAACAGAGGCAGTTGGGTACATATCGCTGGTGAGAGGGGCTTCGATCTGATCAGGAGCAGCTGATGGAACCAAGTAGATCCTCGTTGTATGCCGGTAACACTGCAGATACAACCCGAACATTTCCCAGTTAAAGGCCCGAACCTCACCCCAGATATTTGTCGCAGCGGTAGTCCATTCGTCAACGTAAGGGGAAATGCTCTTAAGCCAATAAGCCATGGACTTGTTTCCTCCTAGGCGACTGTCCCTGAGATTGACATGCGCGATACATGATTAGGTATATTATGAATGCAGAGCTAACAACTAAAATAGTATTAGTACTTACTTGTGCACGTGTTCTGGCAAGTGTGGAATATCTGGAATCTCAGGCTCTTGATATAGACCGAACTGTCTCATCACCCTATTAAGAGACATCTCCTCAACCGTCACGTCGAACACCAACTTGGCCTTGGTCATCCAAAAGTGTCGATCTCTAGTGCACAATCCAGAAATCCCAACTGGGTACCTCGATGATATAGCCTGAGGCGAGTATGGCTCCCAGATAACTTGATCCTCGTGCAAACTATCAAACTGCGCTGTGAAGGACGGGTAGCATCCCCTAACCTGACTATGCGCAAACTGTCTCTGTGCCATGACAACAAATAAGCATTAGTAATACTATTTAATGGCAAGAAATAATTGAATTAATTGTTACTTAATATAAATGTACCTCTCGTCGTGCCCAAACAGATCCCATAGTAGGTAAGTCGCCGATAGCAGGCACATAAGCCCCAGCTAAGTCCTCCAAACCAAAAGGTTTATCAACATAGACATAGGGTCGTCCAATAGGGAATCTCTCGTATGACCAGAGCTGCAACAATAATGGACATCCAACAATACTAGATTTTCTAGACTTCAACTGGCAAGCTTTGCACAGTCCTCTGTACGTAGCCGCTAACACAGCAGAACCAAAACTCCTCTGTAGAATATCCGCAGGGCAACGTGCGTCAGCTATCTCTCGTGCAATACCGATGAGTCGTGCATCGACAGTGGTCACGTGGTTCTCCGTAAACATCGTCTTGCCGAACAGCCAAAGAATATATTAGAAATTAAAACATAGTCATGACATATTACAAATTAAAACATAGTCCTGACATATTACAAATTAAAACATAGTCCTGACATATTACAAATTAAAACCCAATACGACACATTATATAGCTTGTGAGTTGTTTCTTCCTCGTCCGCCCCTTCGGCCTCGACTGCCACGACCACGTCCGCCTCTTGCTCCTGTTGTCGCAGCCGTTGATGTAGAAGCACTCGCCGATGCGGAAGCACCATCTTTGTTCAGGTCGGGACAATATTTCATCCTATGCCCATAAGCCGCGCATAACAAACATTGTCTGGTTGCTCCACCAGCTTCAGACTGGTCCATATCGTTCCGGATGCGACGGGCCTTTCGTCTGCCCCTACTTGTTCGCCGAAGGTCTGGATGCGGGATGTATACTCTCTCACCGTTGTTTACCTTGTTGAAATTGCCGACGACTCTAAACCCTGTCATCTCGCCTGTCCAGGTGTTGAGCACTGCCTCTTTTAAAAAGTATGGGGACACGAAGGAGATAGCATCCAACTCAATCTGGCCACATGCAGCCAACACATGAGAGCAAGGTAGGTGCAACAACTTCGGTTTGTTGCATGTACACTCACACGTTGGATAAAATTCCGTTCCAATTTTTACCTCGTGTGTCTTCACCTCATTTCCAGAACCAAAACCGTCGGTAGGAAGCTGAACCTCATACCTCCTTTCTTGATTCCCTATGAGTCTGACAGTGTGCTTCTTTGCTTTCTCTATCTTCTTTGCCATGTATTCCATGACACAGCTACAATAAGGTGTGTTTTGATTATCTTCAATATGCTTCTTTGCTAACTCGTGCCTTTCTTTGAAATATCTCAAAGTGCCATGGAATACAGCCTCCACAATAGCTGTGAGTGGCAATGCTCTATTCCCTCTCAGCACAAAGTTATACACCTCTGCAAGATTGGTTGTCATGTGGCCATACCTAGCTCCATGTGTGTCATGCAGCAAAGACCAATTCACTGGAGGCTCTTTCTCTATCCACTCAGAAAAATTCTTTATTGCTCTTCCCTTCTTTCTCTTAGTATTAGGAGGGTCAATTGCTGGCAAGTCACAAAGACCTACCGGCTCCTCTAGCTCCGCGATGAGTGCTTCTAATTTAACCTGATCTTCTTCCATTTTCTTCCTTGCACGGACCTGCTTCTTAGTAAACTCATCTAGTTTTGACCATATAAAATCGTATTTGCGCTGCTGGCTTTGCTTGCATAATTTTTTGAACAAGTTCATCAACCGCTTGTTCTTGAATTGTGAGAAAAAATTAGCCCCAAGATGGCGCATGCACCACCGGCTCTGCAAGTCCCTCCAAGGTGTTGGTTCGTCATCTGTTGGATTACGAAGTGTCTTCACGGCCTTCAATATACCAGCATGTCTGTCATGAATGACACACACATTTGGTCGGTCCTTCACGATGGCAATTTTCACTTGGCGGAAGAACCATACCCAGCTGAGAAAGTTCTCACCCTCCACAAATGCCATGGCAAGTGGGATAATTTGATTGTTCCCGTCCACACCAATAGCAGTCAGGATTTGCCCTCTATACTGACCGGTCAGGAATGTACCATCCACAAACATAACAGGAGGACAATGCCGGAAAGCTTCGATGCACATAGCAAAAGAGAAGAACACTCGTTTCAACACCTTGAAATCAGGTATACTCAGCAACCTCATGTGTTGTACATTCACATAAGTGCCGGGATTCCTCTCCTTCAGTATGCCCAGGAGACGGACAACATTATCATATGAGTCAAAGAACGTCCCAAACCTTTCCTCCATAGCCTTCTGCTTAGCCCTCCAAGCCTTCCCATAAGGAATGACATAATTCCATCTGACCTTCACTGCTGTCTGGATGTGTTTTGCTTCCATATCTTTCTTCTCTACTATCTCAGTATACATGAGTTGCGCAATGAGACTTGAAGTCAGGTTCGGATGCTTCACCAGCAGGTTCTTCCTCACACAATTATGTGGGATGACAATGGTGACAACCCAGTGGATGTCATACTTCGGCACGTGCGCGTGCACCTTCCCTGGACAACCTATTTCAACACATTTCACGGTATAGTTTGTTGGACTTGATATGTGTGTCTTGAAAACCCTCTGCGTAGACATAGCCCACTTTATCACCGCATACTTCAATTTTTTCTTTGTATCAAACATAGCCCCTATTTGTACTTGGTTCAGATTATACTGCCATGGAGTCTCATGGCCATCGTTCACTGTAAGGCCGGTGGATATGTCCTGCTCCCATGCAGAAGGAATCGGTACCTCAACTTCATCCTCAGAATTTTCAGAATCCAGTTCCTCCACCAATCCATCCTCGTCCTCTTCCTCCATCACCCTCTGCATTTCATCCCCTTCCTCATCCCCATCAGCAAAACCAGAACCAGCTAGTATTATCGACTGGCTACTCTGCCCAGTATCAGGACCACAAACATTGTGTGGCACATACTCCGACTCTTTCTCGGGTTGGCTAGCATACACATCTTGTGGCTGTGACCCGGATAAAACAATCTCGGTCGCCACTTCACTGCCCTGACCGGTTTCATACCCCCTGTGGAGTTGTACGGCATTCTCCTCCTTCGGCACAGGTTGCACAAGTACATATGGGTGGATTCTTCGGTCTCGGCAGCGTCTTAACAGGGACAACCAATGTTGGCTCCTATCTACCGGCATCAACTCCCACTTGACATTTTTACAAGATTTGGTCCACAATGCGTGAATACTGACGGAACATACTTCAAGATCCAGCCTGAAACTAGTTGTCAACCAGTACTTCAATTGTCTAATGTCGAGTCTGTCCGGGTCTGCTAGTGTCATGACGCCATTTTTAAACTCGCTAAGATCAACTCCCAACTCATTATATCGAACGTTACCGGCGCCGTAGTAAACAGTCAAATTTACCGATTCAGACATTTTCACGTGTCAGACATTGTCATCTCCTCATTAATCACAATGAACACTAATATTACCCGCTACACTAACTACGCGCTAAAATGCCACCACAAACATATTAACACTAACTAATAAACTATACAATTTAGAGAAAATTTGTGACGCCATGGCTATACCTTCGAAGCGTGCGTCTCTTCCGGTCACCGGCACCGGCCACCGGACAACGGCAGCGCCGCCCACTCGATGACCGGAGGTTCAACTCCAGTCACCCCCCAAGCTGCTGCTCCTCCTCACTGCCTCCTCCTCCACAGCTGCTGCTCCTCCTCACCACCACCTCCTTCCCAACCGGACCTCCTCCACCCCACCATGGCTCCTCCCCCAAGCGCACAAAAAACTATCCCATAACAAAAAAAACACCGTAGGCTGGTGGAGAATGCTATGATCTATCTATTCTGTGCCTTGGTTGTGTAAATTAGTGCAAATTGGAGGAGATCAGGGAGGAGACCGGAGCTCTACAGAGAAGAACGAGAGGAACGAGAAAGAACAGAGGCGAGCAGGAAGAGGAAGGTGACGACGGGATTGGCCTTATCCAGACCTTTTCGGTCTAGGCCTGACCGAAAAGCTTTTCGGCTGCGGGCTGGCCGAAAACGGCCCATTTCGGTCTAGGCCTGGCCGAAGCTACTATTTTCGGCCCAGCCCCACCCGACGAGACCTCTTCGGCCAAACTGAGGCTCATTTCGGCCTACAACTGGACGAAAAGCCCTTTTCGGCCAAGTTCTAGCCGAAAACTACCACTTCGGCCACCACGTGACCGACAGGGTGATATTTTTGATATATTGGCAATGGGTACTATAGTTTCCGAATTAGCTATAAAAAAGGTGATAGTTTTGAAAAAAAATCGAACGCGGCCTCGTCCGCCCGCATGTACTCAAATCATGCAGCGTCGACGTGACTCAGGACAATGGAGAGGAATGAGTGATTGGGGGTTACCTAGATCACGCGTACGTACGTGCCCGGACACGCCCGTCGCGCGTGCCCCGGATGCTGACGGGGAACGCAGGAAATACGTGCCCCTCAGGACGAAAAATGCTTGTATCTTCCGCCAACCACAGGTTTACGCAGTGGCATCGGGAAAACCCTATTGGACGCTTGCTGCGTCAAGTTGTCGTGCAAATGCACAGGCAGCGCGACGCAAGCGTTTCAATGGGCCGACCCATTACGCATTACACTGATCCCGGTTTTGGGAACCTTCTAGAAGGTTCCCAACCGGTCCAGATCTGGTTTTTTTTCGTTTTTATTTTTTTCCTGTTGTTTCTTTTATGGTTTTCATCAGTTTTTCATTATTTTCTTTATGTTTTATTTTTCGTTTTTCTTTTCTTTTACTCGTTTTTTTGACAGCTGTTTCCTTTTTTCCCTTTTCTTTCTTCTTTCTTTCTAAATATTTATACTTTAAAAATTCAAAAATGTTCAACTCTCCAAAACATGCTCAGGTTGTCAAATTTTGTTCCATTCTATTAAAAAAATGTTCAAGAATTACAAATTTTGCTCCCTTCTCTTCAAAAAATGTTCGAAATTTAAAAACAAATTCGTGTTCACTATATTTAGGGTGGGATTTAAATTTTTAAAACGTTTGCAGTCTTTTTACCAATTCATTCAATATTCATGAATTTCAAAAAACTTCCCACTTTGAAATTTGGTTCACAAATTCAATAAATATTCATGTTTGCATAATTTGTTCTAAAATTATTTTTTTGGGAATTTCAAAAATGTTCTCACTTTAAATGAATTTCACAAATTCGAAAGATATTGATATTTATTAAATTTATTGAGAAACTACAAAAATGTTCGGCAATTTCAAAAATTGTTCACTAATTAGGAAAATGTTCATGTTTTAAAATTTTAGATTTTTTTGGTGAATTTCGACTTTTTTTGCATTTTCTAATTTTTGGTTCACAAATTCAAAAAATGTTCGTGATTTTCAAAAAATGTTCCTGCTTTCTAAATTTGTTCACTAATTCAATAATGGTTCTTATTTAAAAGATTTGTTCACTAACTGAAATTATGTTCGGGTTTTGCAAATATTGTTTGTAAATTAACAAAATTGGTGTTACCATTATTTGTTCGTGTTTTCAAGTTTTGTTCCCTTCTATTCAAAAAAATTGGTGTTAGCGGATTTCAATTTTTTGTTCACGTTTACATAAAATGTTCGCGCTTCCAAATTTGTTCGGGATTTTTAAAAATTGTTCTCCATTTGAAAATTTGTTCTCAAGATTCAAAAAGTGTTTGTGCTTTAAAAAATTGTTTGCGCTTACAAATTTGTTCGGGATTTTTCTCAATTGCTCTCCCTCTCAAAATTAGTTCTCGCGATTCAAAATGTCCGTGCTTTAAAAAATTGTTCGCGCTTCCAAATTTGTTCTCCGTTTCAAAATTTGTTCTCAAGATTCAAAAAATTTTCGTACTTACAAATTTGTTCTCTGTTTCAAAATTTGTTCTCAAGATTCAAATAATGTTCGTGCTTTAAACAATTATTCACAAATTCCAGAAAATGTTTGGGGAATTCAAAATTTGTTCATGTTTTCAAAAATGTTCGCTGTTTCAACATTTTATTTGCAATTTGAACAAATGTCATGTTTCAAATTGTATTCACATTTAAAAAATGTTCTGTTTAAACACTTTTGTTCTGAACTGAAAAATGTTCCTGTTTTCCATGTTGTTCAAAAATTTAAACCCGTTCGCGCTCTCAGAAAATATTCCGAAAATTCAAAAAATGTTTGTGCTTCTCATAATTTGTTCGTAATATTTGAAAAATTGTTCAGGATTTGCAAAATTTGTTCATGTTTCTTTTTTGAATCAAAATTACAAAAAAGCTTTACTGCATCAAAAAAATGTTGGAACATATAAAAATTGTGATATTTTTAAACTGCTCTCAATTACAAGAAATGTATCCGAAATGTTTTCCAAATCACAACGCTAACGCGATAGTCATATCTTTCCTTTTTTGGTCATTACTTGTAACATCACTTTTTCTAAAATACCGTAGGATGGTTTACATGCTCTACGTCAAAAATTCCTTTTCGAGATTGTAACTTGCAAGGACAATGAAATTCAGCTCCCATTAGTAACTTCTTTCCTGCAGAGACATGTAAGTTCTCTATTTATTTGTTTGCCAATGACATAAAAGAATTTCTTTTTTCTTAGAGCTTGTTCTTTCATACCAAACAGTGAAATTATTTTCTTCTAATCCCGTGTATGTTTCAACGGGGTTTCCGCATATTCAAGTGAAGCTTTGAAGGCCAATCTTTACTCGTTCTGCATATGACAGTAACCTCAGGTAACTTCTCAAATCAGCATGTAAGTTCAATTAACATGCTTATTCTTTCTATTCTGAAAGGTCTAATTATTCTTATTAGTTTGTCTAAAAGGTTCAACAAAAGAATCCCAATGATGAAATGTTCTGCACCTGTATTTCCAATTAACATATTTCTTCTTTCTATTCTCAAGGGTCTCATTAATACTGTCACCTTCAAGGGAAGTTGCACTGCAAGATTCAACTCAAAGGAACACTTCGATGCGAAAAATGTTTCCTTAATGATAGAGCTATCTTTTTTTTTCTCTTGATGGTCTAGTGATAGTTTCTTTGCAAGAACTTTGGCTGTAAACAATGTCTGAAAACAGCTGAAACATTTTTGTAAACGAGCAACCGATTTCTTTGGGAAACATATTTCCCTTTTTTATTCTCAAGGGTCCCAATGCAAGAATTTTTTTCAACTCAAAAGGAACAGTTCCATGAGGAAACTAATCTGCTGTTTGTTTAACATGGTTCCCCAGTTATATTTTCTTGCATTATGTTTAATTTTTAATAAGGTTTAAATCTGCAAAATAAGTTTGCAAAGAAGCTCAAATATTTATATTCTTATTTCCATATAGTTTTTTTGTACGTTTTTTTTTTTGCTCCTATACTGATTCTTTGTTGCACATTTCGAACTCTTCTTTTACTAATGTTTGTCAAATTTCACAAATAGAAACAAGGTTGTCATTACTATTCTCTTTTATTGGAACTGTTCTTCCTTTGACAAAGAAACAGCAGAAGCAATAGAGAGAAACAGCAGAAGAAACAAAACAGAGAAACAAGCGCACGCGAAACAGAGAAAGCAGCGCGCGCGAAACAGTAGAAACAGTTTACAAAACGCGCGCCGAACAAAGAAACAGTAGAAACGCGGCCCAATCAGCCCACTAGCGAACCCCCCTTGTGCGAACGCCCGACACTTTGACGCAGAATGCGTCGTATAGGAGCTCTCTTCCCTAACGGACGCTCGTTGCGTCGAAGTGTCGCTGTTTCGCACAGGGGAGATCGAGCGATCGCTCATCTTGGGCCGGCCCGTTCAATGTTTCAGCGATCCTAGTTTTGGGAGGTTTCTGGAATTTTTTTTCGGTTTTGGAAACCTTCTAGAAGGTTCCTGAACCGGTTTTTCTTTGCTTCTTGTTAATTTTTTTCCTTTTTTCTTTTTCCTGTTTCTATTTTCTACCATTTCCTTTTTTCTGTTTTTATTTATTTATTTCATATTCATTTTCTTTTTCCAAGTTTAACTTTTTCTTTCCTTTTTTTCATTCTCCTGTTTATTTTCTTCGAAAATTTCATATGTTGTTTGGAATTTCAAAAAATGTTCTTGTTTTTTTAAATTTGTTCTAGTTTTCAAAAAATGTTCGTATTTCAAAAAAAATCTTGTTTTAAACATTTTGTTCAAAATTTAAAAAAATGTTCGTCTTTCAAGATGTTCAAGAATTTCAACAAATGTTTTTGTTTCCAATACATGTTCAAAATTTTCAGAAAAAAGTTCTCATTTTCTCAATTTGTTCACAAATTTTCATACAAATGTACATGCTTAAAAAAATGTACGCGGTTTCATCATTTTGTTCATAATTTCAAAAATAATGTACATGTTTCATAAAATAATCAGAATTTTCAAAAAAATGTTCTTCCTTTCAAAATTTGTTCACAAATTTTCATAAACATGTACATGCTTAAAAAAATGTACGCGATTTCAATTTTTTGTTTGCAATTTCGAAAAATGTTCCCATGCTTTAAATTTTGTTCACATTTCCATATAAGCTTACTAATACGTATTTTGTTGGCATTTTTAAAAAAAAATGTTCATTAGCTTTTTGTTCTGAATTTAAAAAAATCTGGATCCATTTTTTGTTCCAATATCAAAAGAATGTTCATGATCTCAGAAAATATTCAGGAATTTCAAAAAATGTTCGCATTTTTTTTCCTGCTTTTTATAAATCGTAAGTAGAAAACAGTTCACTTTTCAAAAAAAGTTTGGAATATCAAAAAAACTACTGCATTTCAAAAACTGTTTGCAATTTTCAGAAAGTGTTTTGAATTTCTTTCCAAAGCTCAACGCCTGCTGTGTGTTCTTATAGTGTGTTGCGCCTTTTTCTATGTAGCTGATGTCTAGTCTAGTGGCTAACGCCTCATGGTTGGGACGCTTCCTGTGCGAGGTCTGTGGATCGATTCATTCTCCTCTCGTGTTTCTTTTTATCGCGCGACAGCAACTAGCGGCATGTATGTGGGCCGGCCCAGGCTGAGGTCCGCCTGTGCGAAACCACGTCCTTCTGCCGCAGAATGCGGCAGATAGGAAGTCCCGTGGCATCGTACTGTAGCGTCTCTTTGGTGTTTCCGGACGGGCCTGGCCTCAAACTCGCGGGTAGGAGTGTGTTGGGCCGAGATACAACGCGGTAGACTGGCGCGCGCCGCCCCGGATATGTGTGATCTCTGAGTCCCGGTTCTGCTGTACGTTTAGTACCACATCGTGTGCGTAAGGTACAACGAACGTGTTTATAAGCTTGTTTGACGACTAGGCTATCACTAGGCGACAGGCCTGGTCAGCAATATCATACCGTGAAATATGGATTTATACTTCATAGGTGCTGCTTGGACTCGGATGACCACACGACACGCTGTGGGTTGCTTTTTTGTTTCCTCATGACGGGATACGGTCATCTTATATATTCGATGTTGATTTGGTATACTGTATATATATATATATTAATATTTTATCTATAAACTTGATCAAAGCATATAAAATTTGACTTCTAATGATGTTCATTTGGTATTGTATATGATGATATATCATTCTATAAACTTGGTCAAAGCTTACAAAGTCTGACTACAAACAAAGCTAGTACGCGAAGTAATAAAGATGAAGGTGCTAGTCGCCAACGAGTCATTCCAATAAATGACATCTAATATATATTTTTGCAACAACAAAATGGTGTCTAGTTGATCCCCTTGCAAACGAACTTGCAATATGTGGCACCAATGGGTGCAAAAAATCCTGAAAATCCCCGCAGCGTCGTTGGGCCTCCTCCTCCGACCCCGGCCTCGTCTCCCCTGTTTTGTCCGCGTCCGGGAACCCCGTGTCCTCCGGGCCCTTCCCCGCCGCCGGCAACAGCGGCCCCTCCGCGCATGTGTTCTCCAGGCCGGGGCCGGGCTCCCTCTCTGCCAACTCCAGCGCGCCCTCCTGGCCCGCGTCTGCGCCATCCGCTGCTTCCTCGGCAGCCAGCGTCCCCCTCTCCGGCCATCCTGCGCGCCGCCCGGTGGGCGCCGTCTGCTACCTGCCCCGATCTGCTGAGGTGATCGCGGCTGAGCGTGCTCTGGAGCGGGCTCTGGTGGCCGGCAACCGCTCCGGCGTTTCTTGTGACGAGGTGGCCGCCGCGCTTAGGCGCGAGTTTGACCTCGCCGACCAGGATTTCTCGGTGCATCGCCAAACCCAGGAGTGCTTCCTCCTCCATTTCGCGTCCATGTCGCTCCGCACCCGCGTCGTCCTTGGCCTTGTCCGCACGCCGCGCTTCCGCCTTGACTTCCACCCCTCGAGCCGGACTGCAGGCTCCGAACCGGTCACCGCCCTCTTCCTCGTCTCCCTCGAGCTTTACGACATTCCGGACCATGCCTGGCATCGTTCTTCGGCGGAGTTCCTGCTCTCTCCGTTCTGCGAGGTGGAGAACGTTGCCCCGGAGACTTGCGACATGTCCGACATGTCGGTCTTCAAGGTCTCGGTGTGGACTACCAACCCCGACGCTATTCCCCGCTCCTTCGAGCTCCTCCTCCCCGCGCCCGACGCGGTGGACATTGACGCTGAAGGAATTGCCCTAGAGGCAATAATAAAGTTATTATTTATTTCCTTATATCATGATAAATGTTTATTATTCATGCTAGAATTGTATTAACCGGAAACATAATACATGTGTGAATACATAGACAAACGTAATGTCACTAGTATGCCTCTACTTGAGTAGCTCATTAATCAAAGATGGTTGTGTTTCCTAACCATAGACATGAGTTGTCATTTGATTAACGGGATCACATCATTAGGAGAATGATGTGATTAACAATGACCCATTCCGTTAGCTTAGCACTTGATCGTTTAGTATGTTGCTATTGCTTTCTTCATGACTTATACATGTTCCTACAACTATGAGATTATGCAACTCCTGTTTACCGGAGGAACACTTTGTGTGCTACCAAACATCACAACGTAACTGGGTGATTATAAAGGAGCTCTACAGGTGTCTCCAAAGGTACATGTTGAGTTGGCGTATTTCGAGATTAGGTTTTGTCACTCCGATTGTCGGAGAGGTATCTCTGGGCCCTCTCGGTAATGCACATCACTATAGGCCTTGCAAGCAATGTAGCTAATGAGTTAGTTACGGAATGATGCATTACATAACGAGTAAAGAGACTTGCCGGTAACGAGATTGAACTAGGTTTTGAGATACCGACGATCGAATCTCGGGCAAGTAACATACCGATGACAAAGGGAACAACGTATGTTGTATGCGGTTTGACCGATAAAGATCTTCGTAGAATATGTAGGAGCCAATATGAGCATCTAGGTTCTGCTATTGGTTATTGACCGGAGACGTGTCTCGGTCATGTCTACATAGTTCTCGAACCCGTAGGGTCCGCACGCTTAAAGTTAGATGACAGTCATATTATGAGTTCATGTGTTTTGATGTACCGAAGATAGTTCGGAGTCCCGGATGTGACCACGGACATGACGAGTAGTCTCGAAATGGTCGAGACATGAAGATTGATATATTGGACGACTATATTCGAACACCGGAATGGTTCCGAGGGTTATCGGATATATACCGGAGTACCGGGGGGTTACCGGAACCCCCCGGGGGTTAATGGGCCTCATGGGCCCAAAGTGGAGAAGAGGAGGGGCGGCTAGGGCAGGCCGCGCGCCCCCTCCCCCTCTAGTCCGAATAGGACAAGGAGGAGGGGCAGCGCCCCCTTTCCTTCCTCCCCTCTCTCCCTTCCTTCCCCCTCTCCTACTTGGACAAAGAAAGGAGGGAGTCCTACTCCCGGTGGGAGTAGGACTCCTCCTGGCGCGCCCCCTCCTGGTCGGCCTCCCCCTCACCCTTGCTCCTTTATATACTGGGGCAAGGGGGCACCTCTAGACACAACAACAATTGATCCTTGAGATCTATTAGCCGTGTGCGATGCCCCCCTCCACTATATTCCACCTCGATAATATTGTAGCGGTGCTTGATGTCTACTACACAACCTTCTTCTTGTAGACGTTGTTGGGCCTCCAAGTGCAGAGGTTTGTAGGACAGTAGCAAATTTCCCTCAAGTGGATGACATAAGGTTTATCAATCCGTGGGAGGCGTAGGATGAAGATGGTCTCTCTCAAACAACCCTGCAACCAAATAACAAAGAGTCTCTTGTGTCCCCAACACACCCAATACAATGGTAAATTGTATAGGTGCACTAGTTCGGCGAAGAGATGGTGATACAAGTGCAATATGGATAGTAGATAAAGGTTTTTGTAATCTGAAAATATAAAAACAGAAAGTTAACTAATGATAAAAGTGAGAGTAAACGGTATTGCAATGATAGGAAACAAGGCCTAGGGTTCATACTTTCACTAGTGCAAGTTCTCTCAATAATAATAACACAGATAGATCATATAACAATCCCTCAACATGCAACAAAGAGTCACTCCAAAGCCACTAATAGCGGAGAACAAACGAAGAGATTATGGTAGGGTACGAAACCACCTCAAAGCTATCTTTCGGATCAATCTATTCAAGAGTTTGTACTAGAATAACACCTTAAGACACAAATCAACCAAAACCCTAATGTCACCTAGATACTCCATTGTCACTTCAAGTATCCGTGGGCATGATTATACGATATGCATCACACAATCTCAGATTCATCTATTCAACCAACACAAAGTACTTCCAAGAGTGCCCCAAAGTTTCTACTGGAGAGTCAAGAAAACGTGTGCCGACCCCTATGCATAGGTTTATGGGCGGAACCCGCAAGTTGGTCACCAAAACATACATCAAGTGGCACGTGATATCCCATTGTCACCACAGATAAACACGGCAAGACATACATCAAGTGTTCTCAAATCAAAGACTCAATCCGATAATATAACTTCAAGAGGGAAACTCAATTCATCACAAGACAGTAGAGGGGGAGAAACATCATAAGATCCAACTATAATAACAAAGCTCGCGATACATCAAGATCGTGCCATAGAGAGAACACGAGAGAGAGAGAGAGATCAAACACATAGCTACTGGTACATACCCTCAGCCCCGACGGTGAACTACTCCCTCCTCGTCATGGATAGCGCCGGGATGATGAAGATGGCCACCGGTGATGGGTTCCCCCTCCGACAGGGTGCCGGAACGGACTCCTGAGAGGTTTTTGGTGGCTACAGAGGCTTGCGGCGGCGGAACTCCCGATCTATCTTTATATTCGATGGTTTTAGGGTACGTAGGCTTATATAGGCGAAAGAAGTCGGTCGGGGGGGGGGGGGGGTTGCTCGAGGGGCCCATGAGACAGGGGGGCGCGCCCTCCTATCTCGTGGATGCCTCGAGGATCTTATGACGTGAACTCCAAGTCTCCAGGATCATATTCTTCCAAAAAATGACGCTGTCGAAGGTTTCATTCCGTTTGGACTCCGTTTGATATTCCTTTTCCTCGAAATACTAAAACAAGCAATAAAACAGCAATATGGACTGGGCCTCCGGTTAATAGGTTAGTCCCAAAAGTAATATAAAAGTGTATAATAAAGCCCATAATCATTCAAAATAGATAATAAAATAGCATGAATGCTTCATAAATTATAGATACGTTGGAGACGTAGCAGCATCCCCAAGCTTAATTCCTACTTGTCCTCGAGTAGGTAAATGATAAAAGAAAGAATTTATGAAGTGTGAATGCTAGAAGGTGCACAAGTTTGATCAATGATAATTTCAATCACCTTTTCTAGCATGATAATATGTCATAACATTAGTTCATCTCATAAAACTTCTCACGATAAAGTAACAAGCAATTCACATGTCAAAGCATAGACCATAAACTTTCTTGAAAACTAGCAAACTTCATTCTCAGTCATCAAACAATTGCAATTCATCTTATTTTCAGGAATAACAAACTCCACATACTCAACTATCATATAATCTTCTACAATTGCTAACACTCACACAATACTAATGGTTATGGAGTTTCAATCGGACACTGAGAAAGATAGGGGCTTATAGTGTTGCCTCCCAACATATTCACCTTTGGGTGATGTCAACAATAATAGTTCATGCTAACTTACAACCAATTGGATATATATATATATATATATATATATATATATATATATATATATATATATATATATATATATATATATCAGGATCTTCCCAACACGAGGTGCTTGCCAAAGGATAAAATGAAAAAGGGAAAGGTGAAGATCACCTTGACTCTTGCATAAAGTAAAAGACATAAAGTAAAAGATAGGCCCTTCGCAGAGGGAAGCAGAGGTTGTCATGCGCTTTTAGGGTTGGATGCACAAAATCTTAATGTGAATGAACGTCACTTTATATTGCCACTTGTATATGGACCTTTATTATGCAGTCCGTCGCTTTTATTGCTTCCATAACAAGAGATCGTATAAAGCTATTTTCTTCACACCAAAAGATCATACATATTTAGAGAGCAATTTTTATTGCTTGCACCGATGACAACTTACTTGAAGGATCTTACTCAATCCATAGGTAGGTATGGTGGACTGTCATGGCAAAACTGGGTTTAAGGATATTTAGAAGCACAAGTAGTATCTCTACTTGGTGCAAGGAATTTTCCCTAGCATGAGGGGGAAAGGCAAGCTCAACATGTTTGAATGATCCATGACAATATACTTTAACTAAGATGTCGGAAGACATAAACCATTACGTTGTCTTCCTTGTCCAACATCAACCCTTTAGCATGTCATACTTAATGAGTGCTCCCAATTATAAAAGATGTCTAGGATAGTGTATTTATATGTGAAATCTCTCTTCCTTCAATATTCTTTCATGAATTGTTCAAATGACCAATACAACACTTGCTAACCTTCAATAAATTTACAACCTCTACTTCTTAGATGTGAAGTCATTACTCCCCATGGGATAAGCAAAAGAGACATATATAATTTCATATTTATGACATTCAACTCATTCAAAAATTTACTCATAGGATATAAGTGAAGCACACGAGTAAATGACAAACTACTCCAAAAAGATATAAGTGAGGATCAATGAGTAGCTAAATAATTATGTAACTATGCGAAGACTCCCTCTCAATTAAGAATTTCAGATCTTGGTATTGTATTCAAACAGCAAACGAAATAAAATGACATTGCAAGGATAGCACAACTCATGTGAAGAAGCAAAAACTTAGGCTCAACCGATACTAACCAATAGTTGTTGAAGAAGAAAGGTGGGATGCCTACCGGGGCATCCCCAAGCTTAGATGCTTGAGACTTCTTGAAATATTATCTTGGGGTGCCTTGGGCATCCCCAAGCTTGAACTTTTGTGTCTCCTTGATTCCTCTCATATCATGGTTTCTCTTTTTATCAAAGCTTCATCCAGAACAAACTCAACAAGAACTCGTGAGATAGGTTAGTATAAGAAAATAAAACCACCACTTAGGTACTGTAATGAACTCATTCTAAATTCATATTTGTGTAATATATACGGTACTTCAACTTATATATGGTTCATACCCTCCGATACTACTCATAGATTCATCAAAATAAGCAAACAACACATAGAAAACAAAATCTGTCAAGAACAGAACAGTCTATAATAATATGTATCAAACGTATACTTCTGGAGCTCTAAAAATCCTACCAAATTAGGAAGTCCTCAGAAATTTGTGTACCAATCCAGATCAAAAAGAATCAGATCAGAATAACGTTTCCGTGAATTAACAGAACTAATTTACTGGGTGCAAAAGTTTCTGATTCTCAGCAGGATCAACACAACTATCACCGTAAGCTATCCTAAAGGTCTTACTTGGCACTTTATTAAAACAAAATCTATAAAACATGGTTATTACAGTAGCATAATCATGTGGACACACAAAAATATTAAGGATAAATATTGGGTTGTCTCCCAACTAGCGCTTTTCTTTACTGCCTTTCTAGCTAGGCATGAAGATGACAATGATGCTCACATAAAAGATAAGAATTGAAACATAACACGAGCATCATGAAGCATATGACTAGCACATTTAAGTCTAACCCACTTCCTATGCATAGGGATTTTGTGAGAAAACAACTTATGGGAACAATAATCAACTAGCATAGGAAGGTAAAACAAGCATAGCTTCAAAACTTGATGCACATAGAGAGGAAACTTGACATTATTGCAATTCCTACAAGCATATATTCTTCCCTCATAATAATTTTCAGTAGCATCATGAATGAATTAAACAATATAACCAGCACCTAAAGCATTCTTTTCATGATCTACAAGCATAGAAAATTTACTACTCTCCACATAAGCAAAATTCTTCTCATTCGGAATAGTGGGAGTATCATAAGAGACTTGAACACTAAAAATTGTTTCCACATTAAAAGAGTAACGTTCAGAAAAAGGGTAATCATAATCATGACAAGTTTTATAACTATAATCATCACTACTTTTTATAGCATAAGTGTCATCACAATAATCATCATAAGTAGCAACTTCGTTCTCATCATAATCGATTGAAACCTCTCCCAAGATAGTGGAATCACTAAATAAAGTTGACACTCTTCCAAATCCACTTTCGTGTTCATCACAATAAGATTCAACATCCTCCAAAATAGTGGGATAACTACTTCCTAAAGTTGACACTCTTCCAAACCCACATTCATCAATATAATCATTATAGGTAGGAGGCATGCTATCATCATAACAACTTTGCATATCAAAACTTGGGATGCTAAAAATGTCATCTTCATTAAACGTAGCATCCCCAAGCTTGGGACAAACATTAATTTCAGCAAATATATTCTCAAATATTTCATCCTCATCAAACATAGCTTCCCCAAGCTTGGGCCTTTTCATATCATAAGCATAATCACTCTCGTCATTAATAGTATGGGTAGCACCAATAGTATAGCAATTATCATCATCACAATGAGTAGTAGGAGCAACATCATTTGGGAGGGATACCCTTTTACCTTTGTTGCCCCTTCTTTTCCTTTTCTTTTTCACATTATGTGTGGGTTCAACCTTCCTCTTTGAGATCCTTATTGACGAGATTGGTTGAATAGAAAGCTCCTCCTCGTTACCTAATTCATCACAAGAAATAATAGGGGGATATTGGGAAGTCTCTTCCCTTTCATTAGTATTCTCATCGTATTCTATTTGCTTTCTTTTCTTTAGGTAATTGGCAATATAAGGATTTTCAATGCAATTCTCCGCATAAAACATATAAATCTTTTCTAGATCAATATCAAGGAAATGCTCAAGATTAAATGCTGGAATAGGCTTAGTTAAACGTTTCAACTCTTCATAACCCAAAAGCAAACTAAGTTCATTATAATGTGCAAGGGAAATCAAATCATCACAATTTTTGGACACGATTCGGTCATGAAACAATTTGCATTAGAGATGTAAATGACCACGTTCATTGCAAAGTTCACAAGTACGGCAAAGGAATTTTAAATTTTCAGCAATCAAATCTAGCCTTTCTTGCAACTATTTAGTTTCTAAATGCTTATGCCTCTTGCAATAAATATCTTCTCTATTTGGTGTGTTCATGCAAACATGCACTCCACAAAAGTTGACATGCTCATAAGGGATATTTTCATCATGACCATAGCAACCATCATTCATACTATGGATATTCAAGGAGTTTATACTAACAACATTGCAATCATGCTCATCATTCAAAGATTTAGTATCAAGCATTTTAATACACTCTTCTTCTAGCACTTGAGCACAATTTTCCTTTCCATCAAACTCATGAAAGATATTAAAAAGACGAAGCGTATGAGACAAACTCAATTCCATTTTTTTGTAGTTTTTATTTTATAAATTAAACTAGTGATAAAACTAGAAACAAAAAGATTCGAATGCAAGATCTAAAGATACACCTTCAAGCACTGACCTCCCCAACAATGGTGCCAGAAAAGAGCTTGATGTCTACTACACAACCTTCTTCTTGTAGACGTTGTTGGGCCTCCAAGTGCAGAGGTTTGTAAGACAGTAGCAAATTTCCCTCAAGTGGATGACCTAAGGTTTATCAATCCGTGGGAGGCGTAGGATGAAGATGGTCTCTCTCAAACAACCCTGCAACCAAATAACAAAGAGTCTCTTGTGTCCCCAACACACCCAATACAATGGTAAATTGTATAGGTGCACTAGTTCGGCGAAGAGATGGTGATACAAGTGCAATATGGATAGTAGATAAAGGTTTTTGTAATCTGAAAATATAAAAACAGCAAGGTAACTAATGATAAAAGTGAGCGTAAACGGTATTTCAATGATAGGAAACAAGGCCTAGGGTTCATACTTTCACTAGTGCAAGTTCTCTCAACAATAATAACGCAGATAGATCATATAACAATCCCTCAACATGCAACAAAGAGTCACTCCAAAGCCACTAATAGCGGAGAACAAACAAAGAGATTATGGTAGGGTACAAAACCACCCCAAAGCTATTCTTCTGGATCAATCTATTCAAGAGTTCATACTAGAATAACACCTTAAGACATAAATCAACCAAAACCCTAATGTCACCTAGATACTCCATTGTCACCTCAAGTATCCGTGGGCATGATTATACGATATGCATCACACAATCTCAGATTCATCTATTCAACCAACACAAAGTACTTCAAAGAGTGCCCCAAAGTTTCTACCGGAGAGTCAAGAAAACGTGTGCCAACCCCTATGCATAGGTTCATGGGCGGAACCTGCAAGTTGGTCACAAAAACATACATCAAGTGGCACGTGATATCCCATTGTCACCACAGATAACAACGGCAAGACATACATCAAGTGTTCTCAAATCAAAGACTCAATCCGATAAGATAACTTCAAGAGGGAAACTCAATTCATCACAAGAGAGTAGAGGGGGAGAAACATCATAAGATCCAACTATAATAACAAAGCTCGCGATACATCAAGATCGTGCCATAGAGAGAACACGAGAGAGAGAGAGAGAGATCAAACACATAGCTACTGGTACATACCCTCAGCCCCGTGGGTGAACTACTCCCTCCTCGTCATGGATAGCACCGGGATGATGAAGATGGCCATCGGTGATGGGTTCCCCCTCCGGCAGGGTGCCGGAACGTACTCCCAAGAGGTTTTTGGTGGCTACAGAGGCTTGCGGCGGTGGAACTCCCAATCTATCTTGATATTCGATGGTTTTAGGGTACGTAGGCTTATATAGGCGAAAGAAGTCAATCGGGGGGGGGGGGGGGGTTCTTGAGGGGCCCACAAGACAGGGGGCGTCCTACTGGGGGGGCGTCCTATCTCGTGGCTGCCTCGAGGATCTTCTGACGTGAACTCCAAGTCTCCAAGATCACATTCTTCCAAAAAATCACGCTGCCGAAGGTTTCATTCCGTTTGGACTCCGTTTGATATTCCCTTTGCTCGAAATACTGAAAGAGGCAATAAAACAACAATATGGGCTGGGCCTCCGGTTAATAGGTTAGAACCAAAAGTAATATAAAAGTGTATAATAAAGCCCATAATCATTCAAAACAGATAATAAAATAGCATGAATGCTTCATAAATTATAGATACGTTGGAGACGTATCAGTGCTTAGGCGAAGCCCTGCGTCGGTAGAACATCATCATCGTCACCACGCCGTCGTGCTGACGGAACTCTCCCTCGACACTCGGCTGGATCGGAGTTCGAGGGACGTCATCGAGCTGAACGTGTGCAAGAACTCGGAGGTGTCGTACTTTCAGTGCTTGATCGTTCGGGCCGTGAAGACGTACGACTACATCAACTGCGTTGTGCTAACGCTTCCGCTTTCGGTCTACGAGGGTACGTGGACAACACTCTCCCCTCTCGTTGCTATGCATCACCATGATCTTGCGTGCACGTAGGTTTTTTTTGAAATTATTACGTTCCCCAACAGTGGCATCTGAGCCTGGTTTTATGCGTAGAAGTTATATGCACGAGTAGAACACAAGTGAATTGTGGGCGATACAAGTCATACTGCTTACCAGCATGTCATACTTTGGTTCGGCGGTATTGTTGGATGAAGCGGCCCGGACCGACATTACGCGTACGCTTACGTGAGACTGGTTCTACCGATGTGCTTTGCGCATAGGTGGCTGGCTGGTGTCAGTTTCTCCAACTTTAGTTGAACCGAGTGTGGCTAAGCCCGGTCCTTGAGAAGGTTAAAACAGCACTAACTTGACGAACTATCGTTGTGGTTTTGATGCGTAGGTAAGAACTATTCTTGCTCATCCCGTAGCAGCCACGTAAAACTTGCAACAACAAAGTAGAGGACGTCTAACTTGTTTTTGCAGGGCATGTTGTGATGTGATATGGTCAAGACGTGATGCTATATTTTATTGTATGAGATGATCATGTTTTGTAACCGAGTTATCGGCAACTGGCAGGAGCCATATGGTTGTCGCTTTATTGTATGCAATGCAATCGCCCTGTAATTGCTTTACTTTATCACTAAGCGGTAGCGATAGTCGTAGAAGCAATAGGTGGCGAAATGACAATGATGCTACAATGAAGATCAAGGTGTCGCGCCGGTAATGATGGTGATCATGACGGTGCTTTGGAGATGGTGATCACAAGCACAAAATGATGATGGCCATATCATATCACTTATATTGATTGCATGTGATGTTTATCCTTTATGCATCTTATTTGGCTTTGATTGACGGTAGCATTATAAGATGATCTCTCCCTAAATTTCAAGGTATAAGTATTCTCCCTGAGTATGCACCGTTGCAAAAGTTCTTCGTGCTGAGACACCACGTGATGATCGGGTGTGATAGGCTCTACGTTCAAATATAACGGGTGTAAAACAGTTGCACACGCGGAATACTCAGGTTAAACTTGACGAGCCTAGCATATACAGATATGGCCTCGGAACACTGAGACCGAAAGGTCGAGCATGAATCATATAGTAGATATGATCAACATAGTGATGTTCACCATTGAAAACTACTCCATCTCACGTGATGATCAGACATGGTTTAGCTGATTTGGATCACGTTATCACTTAGATGATTAGAGGGATGTCTGTCTAAGTGGGAGTTTTTAAGTAATATGATTAATTGAACTTAAATTTATCATGAACTTAGTACCTGATAGTATTTTGCTTGTCTATGTTTGTTGTAGATAGATGGCTCATGCTGTTGTTCCGTTGAATTTTAATGCATTCCTTGAGAAAGCTAAGTTGAAAGATGATGGTAGCAATTACACGGACTGGGTCCATAACTTGAGGATTATCCTCATTGCTGCACAGAAGAATTACGTCCTGGAAACACCGCTGGTGTCAGGCCTGCTGTAGATGCAACTGACGATGTTAAGAACGTCTGGTAGAGCAAAGCTGATGACTACTCGATAGTTCAGTGTGCCATGCTTTACGGCTTAGAACCGGGACTTCAACGATGTTTTGAACGCCATGGAGCATATGAGATGTTCCAGGAGTTGAAGTTAATATTTCAAGCAAATGCCAGGATTGAGAGATATGAAGTCTCCAATAAGTTCTACAGCTGCAAGATGGAAGAGAATAGTTCTGTCAGTGAACATATACTCAAAATGTCTGGGTATAATAATCACTTGATTCAACCGGGAGTTAATCTTCCTGATGATAGTGTCATTGACAGAATTCTTCAATCACTGCCACCAAGCTACAAGAGCTTCGTGATGAACTATAATATGCAAGGGTTGATGGTCAATAAGACCACCAGTTTCAAGAAAAGGGTAAAGGGAATAAGAAGGGGAACTTCAAGAAGAACGGCAAACAAGTTGCTGCTCAAGAGAAGAAACCCAAATCTGTACCTAAGCCTGAGACTGAGTGCTTCTACTGCAAACAGACTGGTCACTGGAAGCGGAACTGCCCCAAGTATTTGGCGGATAAGAAGGATGGCAAGGTGAACAAAGGTATATGTGATATACATGTTATTGATGTGTACCTTACTAATGCTCGCAGTAGCACCTGTGTTGGGGATATTACCACTGGGCGTGAACCGGCCTACTTGGGCCAGGTTAACTTCATTAATAGTATAAGCAGATGAAGGCCCAAGGCTTGTAGTCGGTTTAGAAATTGTAGCCGTAAACCGGCATGATATGTAACTTGTATTGTAAGTCAGGAATAGAGAGATACCAACCGGGATACGAGTATGAACCGGTTGGGACTCTATGGACCGACGGGCGTCACCCGTGTATATAAGGGGACGACCCGACGGCGGTTCAAGGACAGACAACAACAACTCGAGCCTAGGCGAAGCTTGTTTGCTCCCTAGCCATCGAGACCTCATCAATTCCATCACAACTAGACGTAGGCTTTTACCTTCATCGAAGGGGCCGAACTAGTATAAACCCTTGTGTCTTTGTGTCCGCTTTAACCCCTTCAAGTTAACCCGTAGCGATGGCTCCACGACTAAGTCCTTTCACTAGGACATCTGCCATGACAAATCCACGACAGTTGGCGCCCACCGTGGGGCTATCGCACGACGGTTTGATGATCTTGGAGGGCAAGCTCAAAGGACTCGAAGGCTATGCTGTGGGCCGGATGACCAAAAGTCGTCGTGGCAAGATCTACATCAACGATGCAGGATGGGGTCCCGAAGCCGATTCGATCGAGTACGGGTACCGGGTCCCCTTCGGTGGCATACACATTTTTATCGGCAAGATTGGTGAGCCTGGGCCTGAGCCGGACATCTGCACCGACCTCGTCGAGACGGCTCAGCGTGCGAGATCTACCCAGGTTAAACCGGTCGTGAAGCGTGCCTTCGTGGGAGTCATCCACGGAGGGGAGCATGAGGACGAGTCAGAACACGGTAGCGAGACCATCGTCTATTCCGGCGACGAGTCTTCAACCGAAGAGACCGAATCATTGTACCAGTTACAAGACGACCAGATTAGGGGCTGTTCCCATGGCGACAGTATTCCGGACCCCCCAGATCAGATCAACCGGGTTGGAATATTCATGGCCGGCACGCAGGCGGCGAATCACTCTTCGACTGCCGCAGCAATGCTCTCCGGATCAACAGCGGCAGCGGCAGCAGGGGTAGGAGGCCTAGTACGCCCACCGGTTCAAGTTCTGTCTAACCTGTTTGACGCACTAGCTGCACTTATGGCAGAGGCCAATCCGGCGGATCAGGAGGCCCATGATGCAGAGATTGCAAAGGTGAGAGAGCAGATCGTGCAGGCCAAAGCCGACCTGGCAGCAGAGAAGGACAGGATGGCCGCAGAGCGGGCCGCTTTGGACGCCCAGGCCTATAAGCTCATGCTCGACCAGAACGTATCATAGGAGGTCTTGAAGCGGAAGCACAGATCACGCCTGCCGTTAGGGTTTGACCCTCGAAATCTCTTTCACACTCCGGGAGCTGGAACCAGTAATCCGCCGGGGCACCTGGAGGCAAACCGGGAGCGACGGTCCAATCCCGCCTGATGGAACCTCCTCGACAGAACATTGTGATTCCTCCGCCGGTTCAGACACCTCCGGGTCATTACTCTAATCCTATGGACAATCTTGTTGTAGCAGCTGCGTGATTAGAAGCTATCCCGGTCGAAGGAGACTCTTTGCAAGCAATAGAGACGCGCCGGGTTAAGGAACTTCTCCGGACCGCTTTGATTCAATAGGAGGCATATTCATATAGCCGCGATCGGATTCACTCCACACCTCGTCCAAGCCGGAGCTATAGTAGGTGCCTGGATGAACCGGCCATATCGAGCAATGCGCGAGGCCGTGAAGCGGGCCGTGGCAATAACCCGACAGGTGGTGTTCGCAATGCTCAGGATGTAGTGGACCGGGCCCGGGCACGAAGGGAGGCCGAGTTAGCAGCGTAGAACGAGGCGGGTCAGCTTACACCGGTTCGTCCTACCACTTCTGCCGGGCCAGGGGTCGCATCTGCTTTGGGAGTACCCTGTTTAGTCCCCGCTTTACGCAATGTACGCCTGCCCAAAGATTTCAAGGGTCTGCGTAAGGTGCCGAATTACACCGCTGATTTATCTCCAGAAGCGTGGGTAGAGAGTTATGAGATGGCCATGGAGATGCTGGATGTGGATGAGACCGCGTGTGCAAAGTACTTCACCATGATGCTTGAAGGCACGGCCCGTACTTGGTTGAAGAGCCTGCCGCCTAATTCTATCAGTTCATGGGCCCAGTTGCGGGCCCGGTTTATCCAGAATTTCAAAGATACGTGTAAACAGCCCAAGTCCATAGTAGACCTGGTGGCTTGTGTTCAGGAGGATGGAGAATCAACAACCCATTGGGTACGCCGCGTTTCAGAAGTCCTGCACTCATCTGACAGGATCAATGCTGACTCTACGATCTTAACCCTGGAGGGCAACTGCCGGTTTATGCCTTTAAAGTTGAAATTGGGGCGTATGAAGCGGTTCTGTAATGACATGGGAACTCTCATGGCCGCTTTGGTGAAGTATGCTAATTCTGATAGTACCAAGGATCCCGAGACTGACGATGATGAAGCAGGGAAGGGAAAGAAGAATAGCAACTCCAAGGGGCATCAGTACAAACCGGCGGGCCATGGAAACGGAGGCAAGCGCAAGGCGGATGGCAGCATGGACTTTGTGGCTAACACTAATGCGCAGGACAAGGGTCAACGGTGCAGAGGTAAAGCGGCGAATCGTAATGGGGCTCCAAATCCTAACCGGATCGCTTAAACTATTTGTTGAATCAGCCTTGTCCAAAGCACGGGACGAAGGAGGCGCCGGCTAACCACCTTTGGAAGGATTGTTACATTATGCAGGAATTTAAGAACTCTAATGCTTTCCGGTATGACCATGGGTCAGGTGGTGGCTCAGGATCCGGTTTCCATGGGCCGGGTCACGATGGGGCTTCCGGTTCAGGTTTCAATCAGGGCGGTAATAATAATTAGAATAATCAGAGCGGTCAAGGGGGTTACAACCAACAGCAGCAGCAGCAGTAGTCAGGTTATCAGAGCCAGCCAAAACAGTTGAATAATGGGCAGTATCACGTTTTCACAACTAGCTTGGATAAGCGCGACCGGAAACTCCACAAGCGAGCAGTGAACTCTGTTGAACCGGCCGTACCACATTACTTACGCTGGTCGGAGCAGCCTATCGTGTGGAGCAGGGAGGACCACCCACCCCGGGTTGACAATCCGGGCCAGTTGGCATTAGTGGTAGCCCCTCAGGTGGGAGGTTATAAATTCACCAAGGTGCTCATGGATGGAGGGAGCAGTATTAACATCTTGTACTATGAGACATTCCGCCGCATGGGGCTAATAGACAAAGATCTCAGACCGTCTAATACGGTGTTCCATGGTGTGGTGCCTGGCAAATCAGCATATCCTGTTGGTAAGATAGCCCTGGAGGTGGCCTTTGGGGACGAGCATGATTCCCGATCCGAGACACTAACCTTTGAGGTGGTGAAAATCCGGAGCCTGTATCACGCCTTGTTTGGGCGGCCGGCTTATGCCAAATTCATGGCACGGCCTTGTTATATCTATTTGCAGCTCAAGATGCCGGGCCACAAGGGGACAATAACGGTTCATGGGAGCCGCAAGATTGCCTTGGAATGTGAGGAAGGCGATGCGGCCTATGCAGAGTCGGTTTGTGCCACGGAGGAGTTGAAATATTATAGGGACAATGTTGATCCGGCGGACATGACCCCTTTGAAGAAGCCAACTACGGAGCATGATTCAGATCTGAAGTTCAAATCGGCGACTGAGACCAAGCTTGTTGACTTCGTGCCCGGCGATTCGTCCAAGCAGTTCACTGTCAGTGCCAACTTGGACCCTAAATAGGAAAGCGCGCTCATCGAGTTCATCCGTGAGAATCGGGACATTTTTGCATGGAAGCCTTCTGACATGCCAGGTGTACCGAGGGAACTCGCTGAGCACACTCTTAATGTTGATCCCAAGTATAAACCGGTAAAGCAGTTTCTCCGCCGGTTTAACGAAGAAAGGCGCAAAGCCATTGGAGAGGAAGTGGCTAGGCTCTTAGCGGCTGGCTTTATCATTGAGGTGTTCCATCCAGAGTGGCTTGCTAATCCGGTGCTGGTTCTTAAGAAAAATGGCACTTGGCGTATGTGTGTGGATTACACGGATCTTAACAAGGCTTGTCCAGCGGATCCTTTTGCCCTCCCCCGCATTGACCAGATTATTGATGCCACGGCGGGTTGTGAGCGTTTGAGTTTTTTGGATGCATACTCTGGGTATCATCAGATCAAAATGACGGTTAAGGACCAGGAGAAGACGGCGTTTATTACTCTCTTTGGAGCCTTCTGCTATGTATCTATGCCTTTTGGGCTCAAGAGCGCCCAAGCCACTTATCAACGGTGTGTACAGAACTGCTTGCATAAACAGATCTGCCGTAATGTGCACTCTTATGTGGATGATATTGTAGTCAAGTCAAGGCAGAAGGAGACACTGGTGGATGATTTGAAGGAAACCTTTGACAACTTGCGAGTTTACAAGATGATGCTTAACCCGGCCAAGTGTGTCTTTGGTGTTCCGGCAGGAAAGTTACTGGGTTTTCTTGTGTCCAACAGAGGAATTGAGGCTAATCCGGAGAAGATTATGGCTATCACCTCCCTGGCTAAACCGAAGTGTATCAACGATGTTCAGCGTTTGGCGGGTCGGATCACCGCACTGAGCCGGTTTATCAGCCGTCTCGAAGAGAAGGCCATCCCTTTATACCAGATGCTGAGAAAGACAGATCAATTCATCTGGAGTCCGGCTGCTGATGAAGCGTTGGAAGACTTGAAGCGGCAATTAGCCAATCCGCCCGTTCTGGCAGCCCCGGTCGACAAGGAGCCGTTATTACTATATGTAGCGGCCAATGCTCGCGCAGTTAGCGTGGCTATTGTGGTAGAACGCAAGGAGGCGGGCAAGGAATATCTGGTTCAGCGACGGGTTTACTATATCAGCGAGGTGCTTATTGAATCTAAGCAGAGGTATCCGCATTGGCAGAAGTTGGTATATGGAGTTTTTATGGCAAGCCGGAAGTTGAAGCAGTATTTCCAAGGGCACCCCATCACAGTGGTCAGTTCAACTCCCTTGGGGGATATCATACAGAATCGGGAGGCGACTGGCCGGATTGCCAAGTGGGCTATAGAACTTGGGCCGCACGGATTGAAGTACGTACCTCGGACGGTGGTGAAGTCTCAAGCACTTGTGGATTTCATCAATGATTGGACTGAGTTGCAAGCACCAGAGGAGAAGCCGGATCACACATATTGGACTATCCATTTTGATGGATCCAGGCAATTGGAGGGCTCGGGGGCTGGAGTCGTATTAACTTCCCCACGAGGTGATAAGTTTTGTTATGTTCTCCGCTTAATGTTGCCTTGTACTAATAATGCAGCTGAGTATGAACACTACTAGGGAAAAGCCTATACACAGAATCTTATCAGCAGCGCGCCTCAAAATAACTCGCTGCTGCTAACTAGCAGTAGCGCGGACCACTAAAACTCATTGCTGATACAAATATAGCAGTAGCGCGTCCACCCAAAGACGCGCTGCTGCTATAATTCCTACGAGGCCGCCGCGAGGCTAGTTATAGCAGCAACGCGTTAATACGATGCACGCTACTGCTACGTAGCATAGTAGCAGCGCATTTCCCAGACAAGCGCTACTGCTAAGTTTCCTACAAAAATTTAGTCCCACCTCACTCCGTGAAGAGAGTTTCTACCACCTTAAATATGTTACTTCTCACACTTTGACAAGCACTTGATCTTCATTGAACTCTATGTGTAGAATTTGTGGCTGCAATATGAGTCTTCACCTGTTCCTAAACCGGTGAGGACTCATATTGTCAAATCAGATTGTACACAAAAAGATCGTTGATGATCAATGTGTATTTTTGCATGCTGACATATAGCAGTAGCGCTTTATTGTGAAAAGCGCTGCTGCTAGATAGCTTAGCAGTAGCGTGTTTTGCTGAAGAGCGCTACTGCTAAGCCATCCATCTCCCTGATCTCCTCCCTTCGGATCCACTCACACACAGCCACTCAAAATCTGCGCCGCGCGCCCCCGTCGCCCCTCTCCTCCGCGCGTGCGCGCCGCGCGCCCCCGTCGCCGCTCCTCCGTCTGCGCCGCGCGCCGTCACCTCCTCCTCCTTGCTGGACTCGGTACCGGCCTCCTCCTCCGTCCTCCCTCTCCACTCGCCGCTGGCCGGCCCCTCCTCGCTCCGCCTTCCTCCTCCGTCCTCCCTCAACTGGCCGCGCCGGCCGGCCCCTCCTCGCTCCGCCTTCCTCCTCCATCCTACTCTCTTCTCCCTCCTCGAGTCACCCTCCTTCTCCCTCCTGCTCATATGCAACATTTTGATTTAGTTGATATAATTTAGTTGACTTAGTAGGCTAGTTGATTTAGTTGACTTTGAACATTTTGATTTAGTTGATTTAGTAGGCTAGTTGATTTAGTTGACTTAGAACATTTTGATTTAGTTGATTTAGTAGGCTAATTCATTTAGTTAATTTAGTTAACTTAGAACATTTTGATTTAGTTGATTTAGTAGGCTAATTCATTTAGTTAATTTAGTTGACTTAGAACATTTTGATTTAGTTGATTTAGTAGGCTAGTTGATTTAGTTGCCTTAGAATATTTTGATTTAGTTGACTTAGTAGGTTAGTTGATTTAGTTGACTTAGAACATTTTGATTTAGTTGATTTAGTAGGCTAATTCATTTAGTTAATTTAGTTGACTTAGAACATTTTGATTTAGTTGATTTAGTAGGCTAGTTGATTTAGTTGCCTTAGAATATTTTGATTTAGTTGACTTAGTAGGTTAGTTGATTTAGTTGACTTAGAACATTTTGATTTAGTTGATTTAGTAGGCTAGTTGATTTAGTTGACTTAGGAACATTTTGATTTAGTTGATTTAGTAATCCTTTGCTCATATTGCTTTAGGAAGAATGGCGCCACCACCACCACCACTATGTTAACTGTGCAAGTCAAGATGCGCCAGCAGCCTTGCAACTGGCAAGCTGTTCGGCATCTACTTCCAGCCGAGTTTTCGTCATGCGGAGGTAAGAAATTAGATGAAATGTAATAACTATTTTATTTTTAGTGTTGGCATTACTGCATTGTGTCATTTTGCTTAGTTTACACAGATCGTCCCATGCAATGTGAGGTTGAAATTCAACAAGCTGACAGGAGACACTGTGACATTTGAGGCTCCTGGGGGGCCGTACACTATGGAGGTCGAGAAAGGACGCAATATGTCGCAGATTGGAGGAGATGGATGGGCCCGTTTCGTCGCTTGCATGCATCTTACTGGTGGTGAGTTGATTAGCTTCAACTTCCGAGCAGAAAGACCCAAGCTAGCTGTCATTTATCTCAACCTAGTGGAAGATGATGAAGATGACGAAGATGATGAAGATGATGAAGATAATGAGGACCCACTCGATGAAGATGATGAGGACCCACTTCATGAAGCCATCGTAGCTCAAAGAACAAGGCTGAGTGAGGAGGAGGTGTCCAACCTGTGGGACATAATTCCGCCACGTGCTGACTTTGTCGGGGTGCCATTCGTGACCCGCTTGACAAATACCATGGTTGATCGACATGAAATGGTATGTTATACTTACAAATGCAAATTAATAGTGTGAATTACTTAGTGTACAGTCCAATGATATGGTATGTTGTGTGGAATCTAGTCGATGATATATATGTTTTAGTGTAGAGTTCGATCACATGCTTATTAATTGATATGTTTTTCTTATTCAGAAATTGGCAAAGAGCATATCTGTGAGTTATGGTATCGAGCCTGATGAAGAAGGCTCAGCTGGACTACGCCTTACTGCAAGGGGCTCCGTCACAACCTGTACTTACCGCGTGGACACGGATGGTCGCACACACTTAAGCTCGGTTGGGTGGAAGAAATTCCTCGATGGCAAGAATCTTCGTGTTGGACAGGCCATCCTAATTACTCTCAGGAACACCAACCGCCCAGGCTTGAGGATGATGATTGTCTTCGATATCATCTAGAACTACATATGTGTGTGTGGCTATATCATCTAGAACTACATATGTGTGTGTGGCTATATCATCTAGCTAGAACTACAAATGTGTGTGTGGCTATATCATCTAGAACTACATATGATGATCGTCGTCGATATCATCTAGAACTACATATGATGATGGCCGTTGATATGACCATGTACTGCTTGAGGATGCATGTTGGCTATGCATGAAATTGTTATCTTAGTACTCCCTTCGTTCCAAATTACTCGTCGTGGTTTGAACTAAAACCACGACGTGTAATTTGGAACGAAGGGAGTACTACCGTACCTAGTAATGGTTTATGAATTTGATACCTACTAGTAGTACCTAGTGTCTAGCATCTGAAAGGAGAACTGAAAGTGAAAGGAGAACTGAAAGGGAAAATGATGAAAGATATAGCAGTAGCGTGGGATGAAGAAATCGCTACAGCTAGTTAATAGTAGCGCGTTCCTAAAAAGCGTTGCTGATATCGTTCAACAGTAGTAGCGCTGGTTGGGGCCGCGCTACTACTATGAGTTAGCTGTAGCGCCTTATTAGTAGCGCGGCCACCCGCGCTGCTGCTAGCCTGAAAACCCGCGCTGCTGCTAGCCTTTTCCCTAGTAGTGGAAGCCTTGCTCCATGGTCTCCGGATGGCTAAGGAGATGAACCTAAGTCGGGTTAAGTGCTTCGGTGACTCGGACCTCGTGGCTCAACAAGTGTCTGGCACGTGGGATTCTAAGGACCCACTTATGGCTGCATATCGTCGTGAGCTGGATAATATTGCGGGTCACTTATCAGGTGGATCACGTGGACCGCCGAAAGAATGAAGCGGCGAACGCTTTAAGCCGGTTGGGCTCTCAGCGTAAACCGGTCCCGCCTAATGTCTTTCTTGATGTGTTGCACAACCCGTCAGTCAAGCTCCCGGGTGAAGCGGATTTGGCTATTCCTGATCCGGAGGCTCAATTGGTGGCAGCCCTGCATGTCATACCGGATTGGACAGTTCCTTATCTTGCGTACATGAACCGGGGAGAATTGCCAGAGGATGAGATTCTAGCCAGGCAGATAGTCCGGCGATCCAAGTCTATGACTATTGTCAATGGCGAATTGCATCATTGCAGTGTATCAGGGGCGTTTCAACGCTGCGTTTCTCCCGAGGAAGGCTGTGAAATATTACGTGAAATCCATGAAGGGGATTGTGGTCACCATGCCGGTTCAAAGTCTCTGGTGGCAAAGGCGTTTCGTCACGGGTTCTATTGGTTGACAGCTCATGCTGATGCGGAGGACTTGGTTAAACGGTGTGATGGCTGTCAGAAATTTTCAAGACGTGCTCATGTGCCGGCTCAAGAATTGAGGATGATTCCAATTACTTGGCCGTTTGTAACATGGGGGCTGGATATGGTCGGACCCTTTAAAAGATCCAAGGATAAGAAAACCCACCTTTTGGTGGCAGTTGACAAGTTTACCAAGTGGGTTGAAGCGGAGCCTGTCAGCAAGTGTGATGCAGCTACAGCGGTGCAATTCATTAAAAAGGTGATTTTCTGGTTTGGCTTTCCACACAGTATCATTACTGACAACGGTACCAATTTATCCAAGGGTGCTATGAAGGAATTCTGTGAACGTGAGCACATCCGACTTGATGTATCATCAGTGGCTCACCCCCAGTCCAATGGGCAGGCAGAACGGGCTAATCAAGAGATCTTGCGAGGCATCAAACCCCGGCTTATGGTTCCATTGCAAAGAACACCAGGATGTTGGGTTGAAGAACTACCATCTGTGCTATGGAGTATCAATACTACACCCAACCGATCTACAGGATACACGCCGTTTTTTATGGTCTACGGAGCGGAGGCGGTTCTCCCTAGTGATATCTGGCACGATTCGCCTCGTGTGGCGGCTTATGTTGAAACGGATAATGAGACAGCACGGCAAGACGCTTTGGACCTATTGGACGAGGAGCGCGACATAGCGGCTGCCCGCTTGGCGATTTATCAACAAGATCTTCGTCGCTATCACAGTCACCGGGTCAGAACCAGAACTTTTCAAGAAGGAGATTTGGTGCTTCGGCTCATCCAAGACCAGACGGATATGCACAAGTTATCCCCACCTTGGGAGGGACCTTTCATGGTCAGCAAGAATCTACACAACGGGTCATACTATCTGATTGATATTCGAGAGCATAAAGACTCACGCACATTAGAGGAGGAGACCAACAGGCCGTGGAACATAGCTCATCTTCGGCCTTACTACACCTGAGCCATTGGCTCTATCTATGTACATATTATGACAGTGTATATATTATCTTTGATATAATAAAACCGGAGCCTCAGCTAAAGCGGGGTCTCTGTCCTTTCATATCATGTGTGGTTACATGGAGTGGTTCTGTCTTAAAGCGGCCTCCGGTTTACCCCTTGAAATTTGCTTTTCATAGCACTTGGGGCCTTGGTCGTGTCCGAACCAACGCGACGCCTTTTGAGAGGCGAAAGCCACCAAATCACTTGGGGACATGGTCAAGTCTGAACCAGTCACGCCTCTTGATCGGCCTAAGGCCACAAAATCACTTGGGGGCTTGGTCGAACCCGAACCATTGCCACGCCTTTTGATTGGCATATATGCCACGATTTCATTTGGGGACCTGGCTGACTTGAACCATTGTCACTCCTATTGGGAGCTTGGTCCTGTCCGACCATGGTAACACCATCTGATCAGCTCAGTAAAGCATGGTTTTTGCAAACGGTTTTTATCATTGCCTTTGCTTCCATATTTCTTTTATGACTATTCCTTAATTTTTGTTGTGTTTCCTTTAAAACAACAACACTTTTTTACCAGTTCAGCTGACGGATTCATTTTTAATCCGGAGAAATATGCCCGGTTTACCTTTCCTGTTAACATCATGGAGTAACAGGGGGGCTCATAATGACCCAGCACGGTTTACATGGGAGTTGTTTTCTCCCCTTTGACGGTAATGGTTTATAAAACCTCCGTTTCAAGCCTGGCTAAGCCAACTTCATGCCCAGCGATGGCAGGTATTTTGTATCACATATTTGGTTATATGTCTTAAATGCATTGATGATATATATATCAAAGTCGTAAACCGGCTGGCGGTATAACCGCCACCGCAGTTCAAGATTTTCTGATTGCAGGAAATATAAATTGAGGATTTCAAGCAAAAGCATCAGTACTTATGCACGAAGGCATATTTAAAGCGGAAGTATCGGCTATTCTATTACAAGGCAACGCGGTGCCCAAATAAGATCATTGTTCTTCTGGCGGATCATAATAAAGTTGCTACTTAAACCGGCTTCCAGTTCAAGCCTGCTCATCGTCCTGCGCCGCTTCAGCTTCCTCATCTCTATCCATTGGCTGGAAATCAATAGTGGTCCAGTCGATTCCCATTAAAGCTTGAAAGACAGCTTCTTCATGGATCAGAGAAGACGGTTCAATATCAGGAGCGTAAGTATGCTTACGGTTTGGAGGAATCAGATTCTCCGCTTCAAGAACTGGTGCAGCCACTCGCTTGTTCTGATCATTGTACTCAGCTTGATAATGCGACAAGTCTGCCTCTTCAGCTAATTGACAAGCCAGAGGGCGTATTGCACGGTTTATCGCCCTCAAATCCTCTTCATTGAACTCTGAGCCATCTTCCTTCAAGCTGGGATAGCCTTGAGCTGCTTCAACAGGATCGAAATCCGGCACCCATGCTTTTGCCCGGATCAAGGCATTAATTGCTCCGGTTCGAGTAGCAGATTTCTTCATCTCTTCAATCCGGGCAGGAAGCATTGACAACCTCTTCAGAGTATCTTGGATTAAAGTGGGTGCCGGATTGTTATGAGATGCAGTGGTGATGATCCGCTGCGCTCCGGTATACAGCTGTTCAATTAAGGTGTAGGCGGCCTTCAGTTTCTTCCGAACATCTGACCCTAAGTGACCAATGCGTGTGCCTGCAACAATACAGGAACGATCACAAACCGGATCTATTATAAGAAGGAAAAAGTTGTCAAACAAACCAAAAGGAGCTTACCAAAGATAGCAGCGGTCATGGCATGCACTTGCCGCTTTACGGTCGTCAGCTCATCTACCACCGGTTTAAGGGCAACTTCAGCGTTTTCAGCTCTTTTTATTAAAGCGGCTTTCTCAGTGGCCCAATCAGCCCGCTCCTTCTTGAAGCCCTCCTTCAGCTGTTCTGTGATGCTCAAAGCGCTGGTTAATTCTTCCCTTGCCTTGTCGGTTTCAGCTTGTTGGGTCTTCAAAGTTTCCTGCAGATCAGCAATCCGGTCCTCTTTGATCCTCACTTCAGCCTGCATAAAGACAGTGCTTGGCTTTAAACAAAAGGTACAAGAATTTGAAGTACCAACCACATAACAAGTTATACGCTTGATACTTGGGGGCTAATGCACCTTCAGTTTTCATCTATTACTAAGTTGCAAAGTCCCAAGCTCAATACAGGTATTCAACTTGGCACTTGGGGGCTAATGGCTATTTGCTCAATTATGTTCTCATGTTAGAATCTTTATTGGAGTCCCGGTTTAATTATACTAAGTTGAACCGGCCCTTGGGGGCTAGGAGGATTAGTACAGTGGCAGTAATTAAAGAAAGAAGAAGCACAAGGAAGTTACCTCAAATTTATCTCTCATCATCTTGACCAGGCCAGCTTCACAGTCACGACTAGTATATAGCCGCTTCAAATAACCAGAATGAAGATCTTGGGCACTCAGAGCAGCATATGTTTCCAGATCAACATCCCATTTGCCTTTGTTCATGGCAGAAGAATCTTCTTTTACAGTATGCTTGGCCAAAGCGACAGGATTCCCTGGTTCGAAGCGACCTACGCCGGTGATTACAACATCATCGTCCTTGGACTCGCCGATTTGTGTTGGCGCGGTCGGTTTATCGGCAGGTTTTGAAGGACTGCGGGATTTTCCAATCCGGATGGGGCTGGTAGGCTGGTCAGCAGGGACTGAAGTATTGATAGGCCTCTTCTCAGTAACAGCCTCATCATGCAAAGGAGGGTCACTGGGAACATCTTCATAAACAAACGCTTCAAGATCTGGTGCTTTGTCCTGTTCAGGGGCAACATCTTCCTCGACCGCTTTATCCAGACGGGCTTTCTTGCTCGGTTTGGGTTTAGCCCTGAAAGAGAAACAAGGAGTCAAGGAACAGTATAAGTTATAACATAGTATACCAGAAGCATATGTTCAGTCTAGCTTACCCAAGAACCGTTTTCAGTGGTGGCAGCTGAGTGGCCGACGATTCACCAGATAATGAATGAGAAGTAACCTGATAATCGGAGTCGGACGGATTAAGAGGTTGACGGATGAAACCCGCTTTAGGATATAAATTAATAAAAAGGTCGGAGACCTCGGAGCGGCGTTTTTGAACCGGAATGTTTGGTAAACCGGCGGAGGTAACTACCTGGCCGCTGTGCCGGGTTGTGCGGCGAGCTTCATGTTGCTGAGTCTTCATAAGAAATTTGGGATCCAAGTAAGCAAGAGGATGAGAAAATTTAACTTTCCGGTTTGCCTGGCGAAGTTTTGGCAAAGGCAAAGGATCTGAATCAGAAGAAAGAATAGTTACCTCAGCGACATCAGCATTACTGGCTTCAGCGTCGTCCTGACAAGTATCATCATCAATAAGGCGTGTAAAAAGTAAGCCTAGTGAATCAAGTTCTACTTCAAGGTCCGAGTTACCCACATCATCATCAATAGCCGGATCAGATGAAGCGGTGGTTTTCCTTTTGTGAGCCGGCTTCTTGATAACCTTGGTCTTTGGCCGGGTTGACCGTTCTGCTTTCTCCGGTTTGTCTTGCGGAAGCTTCTTGCTCCAAAATGGATTATCACCCTGGTTAAGCAGCAATTGATGTCAGACAGAGATAACAATAACAGGTTCAGTAAAAAGTACAATCAAAATCTTACAGCTGGCGGTTTGTTGGTAGCACAGAAAGGGAGCAGGCTGGTTTGAGCGCAAAGGTGTTCCAGTTCGTTCAACATCTTCTTCACAGCATCTGTAACTTCATCATCTGAGAGCTGGATTTTAGTGTGTCAGAGTGGGTCATCGACGCTATCAGTATACTTGCACATTAAACTGGAGCGCCGGTTGAGAGGCAGTACGCTCCATGATATCCAACAGCGTGCAAGATCTATTCCTGTTAAGCCGTTGACCATGAAGGCTCGGAGCTTGGACAGTTGCGAAGCATATTTGCTTCTCTCCTTGGCACTTAATCTTTGTGGAAAGGGGTGAGTGTTGCTGAGCCGCTCCGGACGAAAGCCAGGCAAGGGATTTTCATTGTCAGGGGAGGTGTCTTTGCAGTAGAACCATGTTGCATTCCACTCCTTGGGGTGACTGTGTAGTTTGACGTGGGGATAAGTGATCTCTTTCCTTTTCTGAATTGCCATACCGCCCAGTTCGGTATTGGGGCCATCAGTGAATTCTGTGCGGCGGTTTAAGTGGAAGCAGTCTCTAAACAATTCAAATGAAGGCTCCTCTTGAAGGTATACCTCAGAGAGCACTTGGAAGTGGCATAGGTTGGTAACAGAATTGGGGCCAATATCTTGCGGGCGGAGCTGAAAATTGGCTAACACATCCCGGTAAAATTTAGAACCGGGCGGTTTGAAGCCTCGGGCTAAATGATCTGCAAAGATCACAACCTCTCCCTCTTGAGGTGTGGGAGGACATTCATCACCAGGAACCCTCAAGTGGATAGTATCTTTGCTGTCTAAAGCGCCGATCAGGACTAAATCATCCAGCTGAGTTTCTGTGATGCGAGAAGGAACCCAATTGCACTCATATACTTGTTTGGCCATGGTGAGATCTACAAGAAATAGGTTATTCTGGTTCAAGGATATGTTGGATAAAAGAAGGTTCTGGTCTGAACAATGTTAAACCGGAGGTAGTACATGTAAACCGGATTTCTACGAGGTGGCATCATATGGATAAAGAATTATGGTGGTTCAACAAGGGGACTAATGGTGTATACCGGTTTACTAACTTTTTCTATATTAAGTTAAACCGCCTGATCTAAACATTGAAGGCAATTGCGGATGGCTAAGTATGCAGAAACAGGTTTCACAAAGTCTTATTGCAGCAACGGATCTGAAGCAAGTTCAGAAAAACAAAAAATATTCAAAAGGATAAAGCGGAACGGAAGTGAATCAATGGGCAGATATGTAGATGAGATTTATGGACTTGAGCGTGAAACTACAGGCGGATGCTAAAAGGCTACTGCTAATCAGAGCAGGGGTTCATAGATTTATCCAGGAGTCTGGGCACGAGCATGAACAAGCGATGAACACGGCAAGAACATGAAACCCTAAGAACAGATCTATGTCAAGAAGAACAGAAGGCTTACTAGAAACGAAGAAGACGCGGAAGGCTACCGCAGTGCTCTGGTGCGTTCAGGTTGATGCAGCGGCCCAAGACGATGCAGAGGTCAATGGCGGCGGCGGAGCTCCGAGGCTGGCGACGCGAGGAAGACGAAGAGAAAGAGACGAAGGGGAGAAAAGGAAATGACCCTTCGGTCCTATTTATAAGGCAACAGACGTGGGTCAGGCGCGCGAATCCAGGAGCCAAAATTTCGGAAGTGGAGCTGATGACTTGGATATCGCAGATCTATTAATAAAAGGAGGCGTCATAAATGTTAACTTCATGATGACGTCATGCCGGTTTACAACAACCAGAGATGATGACGACATGGCGGTTTACCAATTACCAGAAGATGTCGAAGACAAAGATTTTGTGAAGGATTGACATGAACCAGTTCAAATCAATCTGGGGCCTAATGTTGGGGATATTACCACTGGGCGTGAACCGGCCTACTTGGGCCGGGTTAACTTCATTAATAGTATAAGCAGATGAAGGCCCAAGGCCTGTAGTCGGTTTAGAAATTGTAGCCGTAAACCGGCATGATATGTAACTTGTATTGTAAGTTAGGAATAGAGAGATACCAACCGGGATACGAGTATGAACCGGTTGGGACTCTATGGACCGACGGGCGTCACCCGTGTATATAAGGGGACGACCCGACGGCGGTTCATGGACAGACAACAACAACTCGAGCCTAGGCGAAGCTTGTTTGCTCCCTAGCCATCGAGACCTCATCAATTCCATCACAACTAGACGTAGGCTTTTACCTTCATCGAAGGGGCCGAACTAGTATAAACCCTTGTGTCTTTGTGTCCGCTTTAACCCCTTCAAGTTAACCCGTAGCGATGGCTCCACGACTAAGTGCTTTCACTAGGACATCTGCCGTGACAAATCCACGACAACCTGGGTATTTGATACTGGTTCTGTTGCTAATATTTGCAACTTGAAACAGGGACTACGGATTAAGCGAAGATTGGCTAAGGACGAGGTGACGATGCGCGTGGGAAATGGTTCCAAAGTCGATGTGATCGCGGTTGGCACGCTACCTCTACATCTACCTTCGGGATTAGTTTTAGACCTAAATAATTGTTATTTGGTGCCAGCGTTAAGCATGAACATTATATCTGGATCTTGTTTGATGCGAGACAGTTATTCATTTAAATCAGAGAATAATGGTTGTTCTATTTATATGAGTAATATCTTTTATGGTGATGCACCCTTGAAGAGTGGTCTATTTTTACTAAATCTCGATAGTAGTGATACACATATTCATAATGTTGAAGCCAAAAGATGCAGAGTTGATAATGATAGTGCAACTTATTTGTGGCACTGCCGTTTGGGTCATATTGGTGTAAAGCGCATGAAGAAACTCCATACTGATGGACTTTTGGAATCACTTGATTATGAATCACTTGGTACTTGCGAACCGTGCCTCATGGGCAAGATGACTAAAACGCCGTTCTCCAGAACTATTGAGCGAGCAACAGATTTGTTGGAAATCATACATACTGATGTATGTGGTCCAATGAACATTGAGGCTCACGGCGGGTATCGTTATTTTCTCACCTTCACAGATGACTTAAGAAGATATGGGTATATCTACTTGAGGAAACATAAATCTGAAACATTTGAAAAGTTTAAAGAATTTTAGAGTGAAGTGGAAAATCATCGTAACAAGAAAATAAAGTTTCTACGATCTGATCGTGGCAGAGAATATTTGAGTTACGAGTTTGGTTTACATTTGAAACAATGCGGAATAGTTTCGCAACTCACGCCACCCGGAACACCACGACGTAATGGTGTGTCTGAATGTCGTAATCATACTTTAGTAGATATGGTACGATCTATGCTGTCTCTTACTGATTTATCGCTATCGTTTTGGGGTTATGCTTTAGAGACGGCCGCATTCACGTTAAATAGGGCACCATCCAAATCCGTTGAGATGATGCCTTATGAACTGTGGTTTGCCAAGAAACCAAAGTTGTCGTTTCTTAAAATTTGGGGTTGCGATGCTTATGTGAAGAAACTTCAACCAAATAAGCTCGAACCCAAATCGGAGAAATGTGTCTTCATAGGATACCCAAAGGAGACTATTGGGTACACCTTCTGTCATAGATCTGAAGGCAAGACTTTTGTTGCTAAATTCGGATCCTTTCTAGAGAAGGAATTTCTCTCGAAAGATGTGAGTGGGAGGAAAGTAGAACTAGATGAGGTAACTGTACCTGCTCCCTTATTGGAAAGTAGTTCATCACAGAAATCGGTTCCTGTGATAACTACACCAATTAGTGAGGAAGCTAATGATATTGATCATGAAACTTCAGATCAAGTTACTACCGAACCTCGTAGGTCAACCAGAGTAAGATCCGCACGAGAGTGGTACGGTAATCCTATTCTGGAGGTCATGTTACTTGACCATGGCGAACCTACGAACTATGAGGAAGCGATGATGAGCCCAGATTCTGCAAAATGGCTTGAGGCCATGAAATCTAAGATGGGATCCATGTATGAGAACAAAGTATGGACTTTGGTTGACTTGCCCGATGATCGGCAAGCCATCGAGAATAAATGGATCTTCAAGAAGAAGACTGACACTGATGGTAATGTTACTGTCTACAAAGCTCGACTTGTTGCGAAAGGTTTTCGACAAGTTCAAGGGGTTGACTACGATGAGACTTTCTCACCCGTAGCGATGCTTAAGTCTGTCCGAATCATGTTAGCAATTGCCGCATTTTATGATTATGAAATATGGCAAATGGATGTCAAAGCTGCATTCCTGAATGGATTTCTAGAAGAAGAGTTGTATATGATACAACCTGAAGGTTTTGTCGATCCAAAAGGTGCTAACAAAGTGTGCAAGCTCCAGCGATCCATTTATGGACTGGTGCAAGCTTCTCGGAGTTGGAATAAACGCTTTGATAGTGTGATCAAAGCAAATGGTTTTATACAGACTTTTGGAGAAGCCTGTATTTACAAGAAAGGAGTGGGAGCTCTGTAGCATTTCTGATATTATATGTAGACGACATATTGTTAATTGGAAATGATATAGAATTTCTGGATAGCATAAAAGGATACTTGAATAAAAGTTTTTCAATTAAAGACCTCGGTGAAGCTGCTTATATATTAGGCATCAAGATCTATAGAGATAGATCAAGACGCTTAATTGGACTCTCACAAAGCACATACCTTGATAAAGTTTTGAAAAAGTTCAAAATGGATCAAGCAAAGAAAGGGTTCTTGCCTGTATTACAAGGTGTGAATTTGAATCAGACTCAATGCCCGACCACAGCAGAAGATAGAGAGAAAATGAAAGATGTTCCCTATGCTTCAGCCATAGGCTCTATCATGTATGCAATGCTGTGTACCAGACCTGATGTATGCTTAGCAATAAGTTTAGCAGGGAGGTACCAAATTAATCCAGGAGTGGATCACTGGACAGTGGTCAAGAATATCCTGAAATACCTGAAAAGGACTAAGGATATGTTTCTCGTTTATGGAGGTGACAAAGATCTAGTCGTAAATGGTTACATCGATGCAAGCTTTGACACTGATCCGGACGATTCTAAATCGCAAACCGGATACGTGTTTATATTGAATGGTGGAGCTGTTAGTTGGTGCAATTCTAAACAAAGCGTCGTGGCGGGATCTACATGCGAAGCGGAGTACATAGCTGCTTCAGAAGCAGCAAATGAAGGAGTCTGGATGAAGGAGTTCATATCCGATCTAGGTGTCATACCTAGTGCATCGGGACCAGTGAAAATCTTCTGTGACAATACTGGTGCAATTGCCTTGGCAAAGGAATCCAGATTTCACAAGAGGACCAAGCACATCAAGAGACGCTTCAATTCCATCCGGGACCAAGTCCAAGTGGGAGACAGAGATTTGCAAGATACATACGGATCTGAATGTTGCAGACCCATTGACTAATCCTCTTCCACGAGCAAAACATGATCAGCACCAAGGCTCCATGGGTGTTAGAATCATTACTGTGTAATCTAGATTATTGACTCTAATGCAAGTGGGAGACTGAAGGAAATATGCCCTAGAGGCAATAATAAATTTATTATTTATTTCCTTATATCATGATAAATGTTTATTATTCATGCTAGAATTGTATTAACCGGAAACATAATACATGTGTGAATACATAGACAAACGCAATGTCACTAGTATGCCTCTACTTGACTAGCTCATTAATCAAAGATGGTTGTGTTTCCTAACCATAGACATGAGTTGTCATTTGATTAACGGGATCACATCATTAGGTGAATGATATGATTGACATGACCCATTCTGTTAGCTTAGCACTTGATCGTTTAGTATGTTGCTATTGCTTTCTTCATGACTTATACATGTTCCTACAACTATGAGATTATGCAACTCCCATTTACCAGAGGAACATTTTCTGTGCTACCAAACGTCACAACGTAACTGGGTGATTATAAAGGAGCTCTACAGGTGTCTCCAAAGGTACATGTTGAGTTGGTGTATTTCGAGATTAGGTTTTGTCACTCTGATTGTCGGAGAGGTATCTCTGGGCCCTCTCGGTAATGCACATCACTATAAGCCTTGCAAGTAATGTAGCTAATGAGTTAGTTATGGAATGATGCATTACATAACGAGTAAAGAGACTTGCCGGTAACGATATTGAACTAGGTATTGAGATACCGACGATCGAATCTCGGGCAAGTAACATACCGATGACAAAGGGAACAACGTATGTTGTTATGCGGTTTGGCCGATAAAGATCTTCGTAGAATATGTAGGAGCCAATATGAGCATCCAGGTTCTGTTATTGGTTACTGACCGGAGACCTATCTCGGTCATGTCTACATAGTTCTCGAACCCGTAGGGTCCGCATGCTTAAAGTTAGATGACAGTCATATTATGAGTTCATGTGTTTTGATGTACCAAAGATAGTTTGGAGTCCCGGATGTGATCACGGACATGACGAGGAGTCTCGAAATGGTCGAGACATGAAGATTGATATATTGGACGACTATATTCAGACCCCGGAATGGTTACGGGGGTTATCGGATATATACCGGAGTACCGGGGGGTTATCGGAACCCCCCGGGGGTTAATGGGCCTCATGGGCCCAAAGTGGAGAAGAGGAGGGGCGGCCAGGGCAGGCCGCGCGCCCCCTCCCCCTCTAGTCCGAATAGGACAAGGGGGGGGGGGCGGCACCCTCCTTTCCTTCCTCCCCTCTCTCCCTTCCTTTCCCCTCTCCTACTTGGACAAGGAAAGGAGGGAGTCCTACTCCCGGTGGGAATAGGACTCCTCCTGGCGCGCCCCCTCCTGGCCGGCCGCCCTCTCCCCCTTGCTCCTTTATATACGGGGGCAAGGGGGCACCTCTAGACACAACAAAAATTGATCCTTGAGATCTATTAGCCGTGTGCGGTGCCCCCCTCCACTATATTCCACCTTGATAATATTGTAGCGGAGCTTAGGCGAAGGCCTGCATCAGTAGAACATCATCATCGTCACCACGCTGTCGTGCTGACAGAACTCTCCCTCGACACTCGGCTGGATCGGAGTTCGAGGGACGTCATCGAGTTGAACATGTGCAAGAACTCAGAGGTGTCGTGCTTTCGGTGCTTGATCGGTCGAGCCATGAAGACGTACGACTACATCAACCACGTTGTGCTAACGCTTCCGCTTTCGGTTTACGAGGGTACGTGGACAACACTCTCCCCTCTCGTTTCTATGCATCACCATGATCTTGTGTGTACGTAGGAATTTTTTTGAAATTATTACATTCCCCAACAGACGCTGACCCAGACCGTGCTTTTGGGCTCGCCCTTGGCCATGACCGCTTCCCAGTGCGCATTCACATCACCGCCTGCGACGACTACCGTCGGCCCCTGCCACTGTGATACGTCCATTTTGCATCATGCTTTTATATCGATATTTATTGCAATATGGGCTGTTACTACACATTATGTCACAATACTTATGCCTTTTCTCTGTTATTTTACAAGGTTTATATGAAGAGGGAGAATGCCAGCAGCTGGAATTCTGGGCTGGAACAGGAGCAAATGTTAGAGACCTATTCTGCACAACTCCAAAAGTCCTGAAACTCCACGAAAGTCAGTTTTGAAATATATTAAAAATATTGGGCGAAGAAAGCACCAGAGGGGGGCCACCCACCGTCCACGAGGGTGGGAGGCGTGCCCCCTGCCTCACGGGCCACCTGGAAGCCCCCCGATCCCTTCTTGGTATAAGGTGTATTTTGCCCGGAAAAAAATCATAAGGAAGCTTTCGGGACGAAGCGCCGCCGTCTCGAGGCGGAACCTGGGCGGAACCAATCTAGGGCTCCGGCGGAGCTGTTCTGCCAGGGAAACATCCCTCTGGGAGGGGGAAATTGTCACCATCGTCATCACCATTGATCCTCTCATTGAGACGGGGTCAATCTCCATCAACATATTCACCAGCACCATCTCCTCTCAAACCCTAGTTCATCTCTTGTATCCGATCTTTGTCTCAGATTGGTACATGTGGGTTGCTAGTAGTGTTGATTACTCCTTGTAGTTGATGCTAGTTGGTTTATTCGGTGGAAGATCATATGTTCAGATCCTTTATGGTTAATGAAGATATTGTCTTGGGGCATAAAATTTCTGAAAGAGGTATTGAAATTGATAAAGCTAAAGTTGATGCTATTGAAAAGATGCTGTGTCCTAAGGACATCAAAGGTATAAGAAGTTTCCTTGGTCATGCCGGTTTGTATAGGAGGTTCATTAAAGACTTCTCAAAAATTTCTAGGCCTCTGACTAATCTCTTACAAAAAGATGTTCCTTTTGCCTTTGATGATGATTGTGTAGAAGCATTTGAAATACTTAGGAAAGCCTTGATTTCTGCACCTATTGTTCAGCCACCTGATTGGAATCCACCCTTTGAAATCATGTGTGATGCTAGTGATTATGCTGTAGGTGCTGTTCTAGGACAAAAAGTTTTTAAGAAATTAAATGTCATCCAATATGCTAGTAAAACTCTAGACAGTGCCCAGAGAAATTATGCTACCACTGAAAAAGAATTTTTAGCAGTTGTATTTGCTTGTGATAAGTTCAGACCTTATATTGTTGATTCCAAAGTAACTGTTCACACTGATCATGCTGCTTTAAATACCTTATGGAAAAGAAAGATGCTAAACCTAGACTTATTGCTACAAGAATTTGATTTGCATATCATTGATAGAAAGGGAGCTGAGAACCCCGTTGCAGACGACTTGTCTAGGTTAGAGAATGTTCTTGATGACCCACTACCTATTGATGATAGCTTTCCTAATGAACAATTAGCTGTCATAAATGCTTCTCGTACTGCTCCATGGTATGCCGATTATGCTAATTACGTTGTTGCTAAATTTATACCACCTAGTTTCACATACCAGCAAAAGAAAAAAATTTCTATGATTTAAGATATTACTTCTGGGATGACCCAAACCTTTATAAATAAGGAGTAGATGGTGTTATTAGACGTTGTCTACCAGAGCATGAAAGGAACAGATCCTACGCAAGTGTGGCTCCGAGGCATATGGAGGACACCACGCTGGAGATAGAACTGCACATAAGGTATTGCAATCCAGTTTTTATTGGCCTACTCTCTTCAAAGATGCCCGTAAGTTTGTCTTGTCTTGCAATGAATGTCAAAGAATTGGTAATATTAGTAGACATCAAGAAATTCCTATGAACTATTCACTTGTAATTGAACCATTTGATGTTTGGGGCTTTGATTATCTGAGACCTTTTCCTTCCTCTAATGGGTATACACATATTTTAGTTGATGTTGATTACGTTACTAAGTGGGTAGAAGCTATTCCAACTAGTAGTGCTGATCATAACACCTTTGTTAAGATGCTTAAAGAAGTTATTTTTCCGAGATTTGGAGTCCCTAGATACTTAATGACTGATGGTGGTTCACATTTTATTCATGGTGCTTTTCTTAAAATGCTTGCTAAGTATGATGTTAATCATAGAATTGCATCTCCATACCATCCACAGTCTAGCGGTCAAGTAGAATTGAGTAATAGAGAGCTTAAATTAATTTTGCGAAAGACTGTTAATAGATCTAGAAAGAATTGGTCCAAGAAACTTGATGATGCATTATGGGCCTATAGAACTGCATATAAAAATCCTATGGGTATGTCTCCGTATAAAATGGTTTATGGGAAAGCATGTCACTTACCGCTTGAACTAGAACATAAGGCATATTGGGCCATTAAAGAGCTCAGTTATGGTTTCAAACTTGCCGGTGAGAAGAGGCTATTTGACATTAGCTCACTTGATGAATGGAGAACCCAGGCCTATGAGAACACAAAACTGTTTAAATAAATAGTTAAAAGATGGCATAACAAAAGGATACAAAAGCGTGAGTTTAATGTAGGTGATTATGTTCTGCTATACAACTCTCGTTTAATTTTTTGCAGGAAAACTTCTTTCTAAATGGGAAGGTCCTTACGTTATCGAGGAGGTCTATCGTTCCAGAGCCATAAAAATCAACAACTTCAAAGGCACAAATCCGAAGGTGGTGAACGGTCAAAGAATGAAACATTATATCTCAAGTAATCCCATAAATGTTGAAACCAATGTTATTAACATTGTAACCCTGGAGGAGTACATAAGGGACACTTTCCAGAACATTTCAAACTCCGAAAAGGAATAGGTATGTGGTACGGTAAGTAAACCGACTGCAAAACAGTTCTAATAGCAATTGTTCTCCATTTTGGAATATTTAATAAAATAGGAAAAATAAGAAGTAGTCCAGAAAGGACACGAGGCATCCACGAGGATGGAGGGCGCGCCCTACCCCCTGGGCGTGCCCTCCTGCCTCGTGGGCACCTCATGTGCCCTTCGGACTCTGTTTTCTTGCACGATACTTCTTTTGGTCGGTAAAAAATCATTATATAATCTCCCGAAGGTTTTGACCACCGTACCACGAGGAAATCCTCTATTTTTGTTTTGAGTTGTTTCTGCCGCAGATTAGAGCAAGATGTCTTCTCAAGAGTCAGTCGGGGAGAGTCGGGTATCTCACCCGACACCGTGGCCAAGAGAAAACAGCGATGCTGATGACTTTGGGCCATAACCGAAGGAAGAGATGGAGGCCGACATGAAAAGGATAGATGCAATGGAGGAGGAGGATCAAGAAGTTACCTCACGCCTTTGTCACACCCAATATGCGACCCTATCCAAAAGGAACTCGAAGGTCCCACCAAGGATAGACCCGCATATTGAAACGCTTTTGCAAGGTGGATATCATTACATCAACATTACATAATAGATGGGGATACATACATAAGGCATACAATGCCACACGAATACAACATCATCTTTCATAAGAGCACCATCCGACTACGGATGAAACACAAACAGAAACACAAACAACATCCACCCTGCTAGCCCAGGCTACCAACCTGGAACCTATCCCCTGATCGAAGAAGGAAACAGAAGCAGAACTCCATAACAAGCAAGCATCGCTCTCGCGTCATGATCATCGCATAAACCTAAACCTGCAACTGTTGTTGTAGTAATCTGTGAGCCACGAGGACCCAGCAATCCCATTACCATGGGTATCAAGACTAGCAAAGCTTAACGGGAAATGAAGGGGTAAAGTGGTGAGGTTGCAGCAGCGACTAGCAAGTATGGTGGCTAACATACGCAAATAAGAGCGAGAAGAGAAGCAAAGGAACGGTCATCATCTAGTAATGATCAAGAGGTGATCCTGAACTCCTACTTATGTCAAACATAACCCAAAGACCGTGTTCACTTCCCGGACTCCGCCGAGAAGAGACCATCACAGCTACACACGCGGTTGATGCGTTTTAATTCGGATCTGGTGTCAAGTTATCTAAAACCAGACATTAACAAATTCCCATCTGCCACATAACCGCGGGCACGGCTCTCGAAAGTTTATACCCTGCAGGGGTGTCCCAACTTAGCCCATGATAAGCTCTCGCGATCAACGAAGGATATTCCTTCTCCCAGGAAGACCCGATCAGTCTCGGAATCCCGGTTTACAAGACATTTCGACAATGGTAAAACAAGACCAGCAAGACCGCCCGCTGTGCCGACAAATCCCGATAGGAGCTGCACATATCTCGTTCTCAGGGCACATCGGATGAGCCAGACGCCGGGTTGTCATAGACCCTGGTTGCCCAGGGGGCGCCGGACATCGCTCGGTTTGGACCAACACTTAGACAAGCATTGGCTCGGGGGGGCTAAAATAAAGATGACCCTCGAGAGAGCGACTCCCAAGGGAAAAGTAGGTGGTGGTGAAGCAAATGGTAAAACCAAGGTTGGGCCTTGCTGGAAGAGTTTTATTCAAAGAGAACTGTCAAGGGGGTCCCATAAATCACCCGACCGCGTAAGGAACGCAAAATCCAGGAACATAATACCGGTATAACGGAAACTAGGGCGGCAAGAGTGGAACAAAACACCAGGCATAAGGCCGAGCCTTCCACCCTTTACCAAATATATAGATGCATTAATACTATAAGAGATATTGTGATATCCCAACATAACCCTGTCCACCATGGAGCAATCTTCAACTTGACCTGCAACTAGCAACGCTATAAGAGGGGCTGAGCAAAAGCGGTAACATAGCCAAACAACGGTTTGCTAGGAAGGGTGTCAAAGGTTAGAGGTTCATGGCAATTTGGGAGGCTTGAAGAACAAGTTATAGGAAGCACAGCAAAAGCGATAGAACGAAGCAGCTAGCATAGCAATGATAGTAGTGAGATCCAAGGTGACGGTCATCTTGCCTGAAATCCCGCACGGAAGAAGAACGAGTCCATGAAGAAGATGAAGCCACGAAGACGAACCAAGCGTAGACGAACGAATCCTCACGATCGCAACGAAATAGGAACTATCGAGAAGAAGCACACAACATAGTAAACACAACACACATAGACAAGACATGATGCACAACCAAGCATGATGCATGAGAAAACTAGATGAGTCTACTCATGGCAAGAGATGATGCAAACAAGAACAACACATCAAGGCAAGTTTAAATGAGGCCGGAAACAACATATAACAAATCCGGTAAGTCCCCATATGCAAGTTTCAAAGTTGGTCCAGATCTGAATAAACATTATGTTCAAGTTGTTAAACAGCAAGTTAAAATGCACCAAGATGATCTACACGAGATTCTAGTCAAGTTACATATAAAGTTCATTAGATTTGGAACTACGGCCTAGAAGATATGAGCAAAACAAGTTAAGCATGGCATTGATGCAAAATGCATACAAACATCAAGCAAACACCTCAAAACAAGGATGCAACATGAGAATATGAAACTACATGCAAAATCAAGCAAGTTTCATATAGAGCACACTCAAAACGGAGCAACAGTTCAACACATACATTCTATACAAGTTTAAAGGACAAGGTGTCCAAAACAGCAACTAGGCATCTTACAAGCATCAAACCAACAAGCTACAGCACCCCAACATAAGAACAAAAGGCATGGGCATGAAGTACAGGTAATGCACGACAAAACATGAACACTGAGCTAACTCCAGAAATCACTAGATCATGCTCAAAAGGACATGGCAAGATTGCAAATAATAACAGTTTCAGGCTTAGCAGAAATAACATCAGGTTGCAATGTTTAGAGCTATCAAACAACATGTTACAGGAACTTAACATGGCAAACAAAGGCATGGCATGAATCTACTAATCTCATAGAACAAAAGTCCCTTACTGACCATGAGCCAAAATGGCACAGAAAATATGATGGCACCCATGTAAACATGGCAAATGATATGACAGATTCATACATGGCAGGAACAACAATAAGTGGGCATGTTGGTGAGCTTGAACCACTCACCACAGAGAAATACATGGCATTGCAAGGCAACCAACAGTAAGAATACATGTTTATGAAGCTAAGCATGGCAAGAGCAAGTCCATAGGGTGCATGGATCACTAGCAACAATCATGGCAACATTGAACTTAAAGTTAACAGGCTGACAGCAACATTATGTAGCAACTTTGGAGCAAGATAACAACAATCTACAGCAGGCTATAAATGCAACCATGGGCATGAATGGATAGAGCATGACATGTATAGCAAAGCATCCTTAGTGAAAATCTCCAAATTATGCATAGAATGACTTGTAGCAGCAGGTTTACATAGCAACAAAATATAACAGAATCAGCCTAGCAAAACAGCAATAACAAGTACCCTACTTAACAAGCTCGATGCACTCACTACAAGACCCACAAAAAAACATGGATGACACCACTGTGAAGATGGAATGGCATAGTTCAAAACACATGTAGACATCAACCTCATAGGATGCAAACATCAAACATGGCAAAAATGACAAAACAACAAGTTATAACAGTTTGAGCAGATTAACATCACATAGCACTATTGCAACGATGATTAGGGCATCAAGATGAGCTCAAACGAACATGGTGCAATGGAATGAAATGAAGTACTCGTCGAGGCGAACAATTTGACATATTACACGCACGAAACGGAGCAGTACGTAGCAAGTTACGATGCGATCAACAGGGCATGATAATTCAAGTATTTCGGGACTTAGAAGAATTTGGACCTCGCGGGAAAAGTCAACGTGGGCGGTTTCAGATCTGGATCGGGCGGCGCGGAGAACGAGGTTCGCCGGGGTTCGCCGGAGTTGAGGCCGAGGAGGTCTCCGGCGAGGTCGAGGACGGCTCGGGGAGGTGGCCCCGGGGGTGCGGGAGGCGCGTGGGGAGGCGCTCGGGCGAAGGCGGCCGGTGGGCGGCGCGGGCCGACGGCGGCGGCGACCGGCGGCCTCGGGCGCGGGGCGACGAGGGGCGGAGGCGGCCGCTCGGGCGGCGCGGACAGCCGGCGCCGGCGCGGGACGCGCAGGGGCGCGGGGCGGGGTAGAGGAGGACGGCGGCGGGGCGACCGGTCGGGCGGCGGAGGAGCGAGGCGACGCCGGCTGGGAGGCGCGGCTCCCGGGCGACGGCGCGGGGCGCCTCGGCGGCGGCGGGGCCGGGCTTTGGCGGCGGCGGCAAAGATCGGGCACGGGGGAGGCGCACGGCGAGGCGGGGCGCCGGCGACGAGCGGCGGCGGGCGGACGGCGGCGAAGACGGGCCCGGCGCGGCCCGGTTCGGCCCGGGGCGGGCCGGATCTGGGCCCCGGGTGACCGGCGCGGTGGGAGGCGAGAGGAGGTGAGGTGGCGGCTCGGGATTCGCCGGGCGCGGCGGCGGGAGTTGAGGTGGCGGCTTCCTATTGGCCGGATGACGTGGCTGGCGGTAGTGGACGCGTCCGGCGGCGGGCGGACATGTCCGGCGGCTGAGAGGGAGAGGGCTAGGGGTTTGATCTGCGTTTTGGACGGGGAGGGACACATATTTATAGGTAGAGGGAGTTAGGAGAGTCCAAATGAGGAGCGGTTTTCGCCCACACGATCGTGATCGAACGACCGAGAGCATGGAGGGGAGTTTGCTGAGTTTTGGGCCACTTTGGAAGGGGTGTTGGGCTGCACACAAAAGAGGACTTTACGGTTCCCCGGTTAACCGTTGGAGTATCAAACGGACTCCAAATGGCACGAAACTTGACAGGCGGTCTATCGGTGCTATACCAAGGCCGCTTGGCAAACATCGGTCCATTCCGAGAACGTTTAACACCCGCACATGAAAAGAGGCAAAAGGGGCGCTGGAGGACATAGGAGTGCCGGATTGCAAAACGGACAACGGGGAAAATGCTCAGATGCATGAGACGAACACGTATGCAAAATGAGATGCACATGATGACATGACATGAAATGCAGATGATGACATGGCAAAATGCAACACGCAAGCAAATGACAAGGCAACAACGACGAATAACTGGCGGACACCTGGCGCATCGAATCCGGGGCGTTACAACACTCCTCCACTAACAAGAGATCTCGTCCCGAGATCTTAGGACCGAGACGGAAGGGAAAAAGGGATGAGGTGAAACAAGAAATCAAGAGAGGAAACAAAGAATCGCGAGCACACGAGAAGAAGAGAGGAATGACGAGAATGACGAGAATCGAAAGATCACAAAATCAGATAGACTATGAAACCACTCCTGTTAGAACGAGATAAGAAACGAATAAGACTGAAAGGATTTAGGCAGCACTCCGGCTGAAAATGGAATGAATGGAGACATGAACTTCACAAGATGGGATGGAACTTGATGAAGACATGACACAAAACCTCCGGAAAGAATTGAAAAAGTTGAATGAAAGAACGGAGAAGAAAAATGACAACTTGTGCCACGAATGAAATAGAAAGCATCTTTAGAAGGAACATTTGAACGGAGTTGTTGAGGAATTCAACAACGAAAAGAATAAGCTTGTTGTGGACTTATGGATAACCTCTCAGAAATTATGAGGTGATAACCGACCACAAACGGAAAATGATTGGATAGCTGAGAAGAACGAAGAGATGCAAAACTCCACTTCAAAAGAATATGTAGAATTAATTGCACTTTGATATGCAAGAAGAAAGATACTTGAGCTCCTTCGAGAAGAATCTTGATGAACACTTGAGGAGTGAATTAAATCCTGAAGAACGCCATGAAGAACTCCGGTGACAAAAAGGATGACAAGATAAAATGAAGGATGAAAGAATAAGATTAAAGCTTGCGATGATTTAGATGGAGGTTCCGACGAAATGGCTGAGGAAATTTGAACTCCGGAAAAGAAAAGATGAAAACACTTGGAACTAGAATTTATTCATCCAGAACAAACTCCGAAGGAAGGATTACTCACTTGGATGAAATAAGAATAAGATCTATTGTATGCTTATCCTTCATCAAATTAAATTGATGACAAGCAATGGATTTTGCATACTACTTATTCTTCTTGAAAAGGATTGAGAAGTGACATATCGCAAACTTGGGAAGGTCTTCATGAACCGCCGGTAGGATTGGAAAGAAAGAATGAATTAAAATGATAATCAAGGAAAAAGAATCTTGAACGAATCACCGGTAGAATTCGGAAAAGACTGACGAAAGAGAATGAATCATCGGGAAGAATTAGAAGAACCAATAAGCTAGAGGGGATTTAGATGCAAAAGAACAAAGAGATCATGAGCTGGTTAAAGAACACTTGAACGAAGCACCAGGATAATTGGATAACGTTAGCTGAAATGTGAGGGAGAAGAATTCTTCTGGAACGATGGCCTCCGGTGAAAAGAAACGGGAAAACAACTCCTGACATACTCCGGATTGGGTAAGAAAAGGAATAACTGACAAATGGAATAATTCGCGAGGATAACATGAAACTAGAACCACGAAACTTCGAGAGAACAGACAAGATTTAGAGGAAGAACTCTTCTTCGATCTTCAAATGACGACGAGAAACACCACCAAAATTACTGAGATACTCTGGGAGAATGAAAAAGAGGAAGGGTTGAGCCGATAATGAAAAGAATTTGAAAGCAATCTTGGAGAAGGCATGTGACTGATGGAATCCATTCTTACGTCACACTTTGAAAAGAATTTGGAATGGCTTCGGAATAATAAGAAGAGTCAGGTAAGATCCTGGGAAAAGACCTGTGGGTTAGGGCCCACTCAAAGAAAACACCGTTGAAAAAGGATATTGAACAGATAGATGATGCACCGGAACAATTGAAATATTTGAATGAGGTGACAACCTCGAATTAATTTGAACACAGACGAATCTCTTGAGATGTCTTGAGCACTCCGGAAGGGTAAACTGGCGAGAGGTGAACGAGCAGGGGAAAACATTTGAGCCGAGCAAAAGAATATGATCAACACCGAAAAACTTGAACTGAGACCATCGGAAAGAAAAAGAGATGAAGAATGACGAACGAGACGAGAATTCACCGGTTAAAATGATTGAGGGGAGAATGAAGAGACTCCACACGAATGGAATTGATGGTCGAAAGAGACTCAAACTCTGGGAAGAAGAGGGTGGGAGGGCGGGAAAAACAAAGACAACTTGGAAGGGGAAATCAACGAATATCTTGAAGAGAAAACACCGGTTGAAATAATTGAGGAAAGAAAGCAAAGACTTCGCACGAGTAGGATGGATACTCGATTACGGACTCCGGTTCCGAGAGGAAGAAGGGTGGGCGGGTGGGAAAAGAAAACAACTGAGGATTGAACTTGGCGAAGAAGAAGAGGCTCGAGTCAACTTGACGAGAAATGCACCGGATGAAAAGAGCTGAGAACCAACGATCGGAAAACCAACTGCGTGAACCTAAAGAAAAATTTGAATGGAAAGAGGAGTAATTCAAAACACCTACGTCAAGATTCCTCACCAGAGCGATGAAGGGGCTGAGGAGTAAAAAAGAATTCCTACTCTCCGATATAACTAGACTCCGAAAACAGTTTTCATCTAGACTCAACAACGTCCAAACTACACGATCAATCAAGGGGGCTCCTATGGTCAGTCGAGGCTCTGATACCAACTTGTCATGCTGAATATGCGACCCTATCCAAAAGGAACTCGAAGGTCCCACCAAGGATAGACCCACATATTGAAACGCTTTTGCAAGGTGGATATCATTACATCAACATTACATAATAGATGGGGATACATACATAAGGCATACAATGCCACACAAATACAACATCATCTTTCATAAGAGCACCATCCGACTACGGATGAAACACAAACAGAAACTCAAACAACATCCACCCTGCTAGCCCAGGCTACCGACCTGGAACCTATCCCCTGATCGAAGAAGGAAACAGAAGCAGAACTCCATAACAAGCAAGCATCGCTCTCGCGTCATGATCATCACATAAACCTGAACCTGCAACTATTGTTGTAGTAATCTGTGAGCCACGAGGACTCAGCAATCCCATTACCATGGGTATCAAGACTAGCAAAGCTTAACGGGAAAGGAAGGGGTAAAGTGGTGAGGTTGCAGCAGCGACTAGCAAGTATGGTGGCTAACATACGCAAATAAGAGCGAGAAGAGAAGCAAAGGAACGGTCATCATCTAGTAATGATCAAGAGGTGATCCTGAACTCCTACTTATGTCAAACATAACCCAAAGACCGTGTTCACTTCCCGGACTCCGCCGAGAAGAGACCATCACGGCTACACACGCGGTTGATGCGTTTTAATTCGGATCTGGTGTAAAGTTATCTAAAACCAGACATTAACAAATTCCCATCTGCCACATAACCGCGGGCACGGCTCTCGAAAGTTTATACCCTGCAGGGGTGTCCCAACTTATCCCATGATAAGCTCTCGCGATCAACGAAGGATATTCCTTCTCCCAGGAAGACCCGATCAGTCTCGGAATCCCGGTTTACAAGACATTTCGACAATGGTAAAACAAGACCAGCAAGACTGCCCGCTATGCCGACAAATCCCGATAGGAGCTGCACATATCTCGTTCTCAGGGCACATCGGATGAGCCAGACGCCGGGTTGTCATAGACCCTGGTTACCCAGGGGGCGCCAGACATCGCTCGGTTTGGACCAACACTTAGACAAGCATTGGCCCGGGGGGGGGGGGCTAAAATAAAGATGACCCTCGATAGAGCGACTCCCAAGGGAAAAGTAGGTGGTGGTGAAGCAAATGGTAAAACCAAGGTTGGGCCATGCTGGAGGAGTTTTATTCAAAGCGAACTGTCAAGGGGGTCCCATAAATCACCCGACCGCGTAAGGAACGCAAAATCCGGGAACATAATACCGGTATGACGGAAACTAGGGCGGCAAGAGTGGAACAAAACACCAGGCATAAGGCCGAGTCTTCCACCCTTTACCAAATATATAGATGCATTAATACTATAAGAGATATTGTGATATCCCAACATAACCCTGTCCACCATGGAGCAATCTTCAACTTGACCTGCAACTAGCAACGCTATAAGAGGGGCTGAGCAAAACCAGTAACATAGCCAAACAACGGTTTGCTAGGAAGGGTGTCAAAGGTTAGAGGTTCATGGCAATTTGGGAGGCTTGAAGAACAAGTTATAGGAAGCGCAACAAAGCGATAGAACGAAGCAGCTAGCATAGCAATGATAGTAGTGAGATCCAAGGTGACGGTCATCTTGCCTGAAATCCCGCATGGAAGAAGAACGAGTCCATGAAGAAGATGAAGCCACGAAGACGAACCAAGCATAGACGAACGAATCCTCACGATCGCAACGAAATAGGAACTATCGAGAAGAAGCACACAACATAGTAAACACACCACACATAGACAAGACATGATGCACAACCAAGCATGATGCATGAGAAAACTAGATGAGGCTACTCATGGCAAGAGATGATGCAAACAAGAACAACACATCAAGGCAAGTTTAAATGAGGCCGGAAACAACATATAACAAATCTGGTAAGTCCCCATATGCAAGTTTCAAAGTTGGTCCAGATCTGAATAAACATTATGTTCAAGTTGTTAAACAGAAAGTTAAAATGCACCAAGATGATCTACACGAGATTCTAGTCAAGTTACATATAAAGTTTATTAGATTTGGAACTACGGCCTAGAAGATATGAGCAAAACAAGTTAAGCATGGCATTGATGCAAAATGCATACAAACATCAAGCAAACACCTCAAAACAAGGATGCAACATGAGAATATGAAACTACATGCAAAATCAAGCAAGTTTCATATAGAGCACACTCAAAACGGAGCAACAGTTCAACACATACATTCTATACAAGTTTAAAGGACAAGGTGTCCAAAACAGCAACTAGGCATCTTACAAGCATCAAACCAACAAGCTACAGCACCCCAACATAAGGACAAAAGGCATGGGCATGAAGTACAGGTAATGCACGACAAAACATGAACACTGAGCTAACTCCAGAAATCACTAGATCATGCTCAAAAGGACATGGCAAGATTGCAAATAATAACAGTTTCAGGCTTAGCAGAAATAACATCAGGTTGCAATGTTTAGAGCTATCAAACAACATGTTACAGGAACTTAACATGGCAAACAAAGGCATGGCATGAATCTACTAATCTCATAGAACAAAAGTCCCTTACTGACCATGAGCCAAAAGGGCGCAGAAAATATGATGGGACCCATGTAAACATGGCAAATGATATGACAGATTCATACATGGCAGGAACAACAATAAGTGGGCATGTTGGTGAGCTTGAACCACTCACCACAGAGCAATACATGGCATTGCAAGGCAACCAACAATAAGAATACATGTTTATGAAGCTAAGCATGGCAAGAGCAAGACCATAGGGTGCATGGATCACTAGCAACAATCATGGCAACATTGAACTTAAAGTTAACAGGCTGACAGCAACATTATGTAGCAACTTTGGAGCAAGATAACAACAATCTACAGCAGGCTATAAATGCAATCAGGGGCATGAATGGATAGAGCATGACATGTATAACAAAACATCCTTAGTGAACATCTCCATATTATGCATCGAATGACTTGTAGCAGCAGGTTTACATAGCAACAAAATATAACAGAATCAGCCTAGCAAAACAGCAACAGCAAGTACCCTACTTAACAAGATCGATGCACTCACTACAAGACCCACAAAAAAACATGGATAGCACCACTGTGAAGATGGCATGGCATAGTTCAAAACACATATAGACATCAACCTCATAGGATGCACACATCAAACATGGCAAAAATGACAAAACATCAAGTTATAACAGTTTCAGTAGATTAACATCACATAGCACTCTTGCAACGATGATTAGGGCGTCAAGATGAGCTCAAATGAACATGGTGCAATGGAACGAAATGAAGTACTCGTCGAGGCGAACAATTTGACATATTACACGCACGAAACGGAGCAGTATGTAGTAAGTTACGATGAGATGAACATGGCATGATAATGCAAATATTTCGGGACTTGGAAGAATTTGGACCTCGCGGGAAAAGTCAACGTGGGCGGTTTCAGATCTGGATCGGGTGGCGCGGAGAATGAGGTTCGCCGGGGTTCTCCGGAGTTGAGGCCGAGGAGGTCTCCGGCGAGGTCGAGGACGGCTCGGGGAGGTGGCCCCGGACCGGATCCAGCCGGATCCGGCCGGCGGCGGGCGCGGGAGGCGCGCGGGGAGGCGCTCGGGCGAAGGCGGCCGACGGGCGGCGCGGGCCGACGGCGGCGGCGACCGGCGGCCTCGGGCGCGGGGCGACGAGGGGTGGAGGCGGGCGCTCGGGCGGCACGGACGGCCGGCGCCGGCGCGAGACGCGCAGGGGTGCGGCGGCGGGGTAAGGAAGGACGGCGGCGGGGCGACCGGCCGGGCGGCGGAGGAGCGGGGCGGCGCCGGCTGGGAGGCGCGGCTCCCGGGAGGCGGCGCGGGGCGCCTCAGCGGCGGCGGCGAAGATCGGGCGCGGGGGAGGCGCACGGCGAGGCGGGGCGCCGGCGACGAGCGGCGGCGGTCGGCCGGCGGCGGAGACGGGCCCGGCGCGGCCCGGTTCGGCCCGAGGCGGGCCGGATCTAGGCCCCGGGTGACCGGCGCGGTGGGAGGCGAGAGGAGGCGAGGTGGCGGCTCGGGATTCGCCGGGCGCGGCGGCGGGAGCTGAGGTGGCGGCTTCCTATTGGCTGGATGACGTGGCTGGCGGCAGTGGACGCGTCCGGCGGCGGGCGGACATGTCCAGCGGCTGAGAGGGAGAGGGCTAGGGGTTTGATCTGCGTTTTGGACGGGGAGGGACACATATTTATAGGTAGAGGGAGTTAGGAGAGTCCAAATGAGGAGCGGTTTTCGCCCACACGATCGTGATCGAACGACCGAGAGCATGGAGGGGAGTTTGCTGGGTTTTGGGCCACTTTGGAAGGGGTGTTGGGCTGCACACAAAAGTGGACTTTACGGTTCCCCGTTTAACCGTTGGAGTATCAAACGGACTCCAAATGGCACGAAACTTGACAGGCGGTCTACCGGTGCTATACCAAGGCCGCTTGGCAAACCTCGGTCCATTCCGAGAACGTTTAACACCCGCACATGAAAAGAGGCAAAAGGGGCGCCGGAGGACATAGGAGTGCTGGATTGCAAAACGGACAACGGGGAAAATGCTCGGATGCATGAGACGAACATGTATGCAAAATGAGATGCACATGATGACATGACATGAAATGCAGATGATGACATGGCAAAATGCAACATGCAAGCAAATGACAAGGCAACAACGACGAATAACTGGCGGACACATGGCGCATCGAATCCGGGGCGTTACAGCCTTCAAGCCAGATTTATGATGGAGGAACTCCAGAGCTCTTCCAAATTCGGTCATCCCTCCCAATGCTAGATTTATTTCTTATGAAAATATGAAAAAGAGTGTTACTTGTTCTCCCGCGGCTATGCAACATCCATGGGTGAAAGAAGCTTTAACCTTCGCGGGTAAACTCCGTAAGGAAACAATGGATCTTAAGCAGCAAGTCAATAAGCTCGAGGAGGAGAACCGTATCCTAAGGGGCATCATCGCCAAAAATATCACATCACCACCTCCGAAGAAAGAGACATAAACACATGGGTATAGCACATCATCACCATCACACTTCTATCTTTACCGTTTTTCTTAGTTCGATCCTTTTGGTTATATCTTGATCTAGTAGAATAAAGTTTAGTATGATCTAGCTTTGAGTTTTATGTTGATCCCTATCTATGTAATCGAGTCCGTGAGCTATATATAATAAAGATTAGTTTTGAGTTGAGGGCTTTGCTACCTTGCTATGATCTTGAGGGAATAAAAGAAAAAGAAAGAATAAAAAGAATCAAAAAGATCATATTGATCATATGGAGAGCAATGACTTCACATATAAAGAGTATGATGAATAAAAGTTGTTGAGAGTTGACAAACATAGTTTTGGCCATCGTTCCAATTAATAGGAAGTAATAAAGAAAGAGAGGTTTTCACATATAAATATACTATCTTGGACATCTTTTATGATTGTGAGCACTCATTATAATATGACATGCTAAAAAGTTGATGTTGGACAAGGAAGACAACGTAATGGGTTATATTTTCTTATATCCAAAATAAATTATATTGTCATGGATCATCCAACATGTTGAGCTTGCCTTTCCCCCTCATGCTAGCCAAATTCTTTCCACCAAGTAGAGATACTACTTGTGCTTCCAAACACCCTAAACCCAGTTTTGCAATGAGAATCCACCATACCTACCTATGGATTGAGTAAGATCCTTCAAGTAAGTTGTCATTGTTTCAAGGAATAAAAATTGCTCTCTGATTATGTATAATATATTAGTGTGAAGAAAATAAGCTTTATACGAGCTTGTGATATGGAAGAAATAAAAGCAACAGACTGCATAATAAAGGTCCCTATCACAAGTGGCAATATAAAGTGACGTTCTTTTGCATTACAATTTTGTGTATCCAACCATAAAAGCACATGACAACCTCTGCTTCCCTCTGCGAAGGGCCTATCTTTTATTTTTTTCTTCTACCTTATACAAGAGTCATGGTGATCTTCACCTTTCCTTTTTATATTTTATCCTTTGGCAAGCACTATGTGTTGGAAAGATCCTGATATGTATACATATATATGTATACATACATATATATATATATATATATATATATATATATATATATATCAAATTGGATGTGGGTTTTCATAAAGCATTATTGTTGACATTACCCTTGAGGTAAAAGGTTGGCAGGCAAAACTATAAGCCCCTATCTTTCTCTGTGTCCGATTGAAACTTCATACCCATAAGTATTTCTTGAGTGTTAGCAGTTGTGAAAGACTAAATGATAGTTGAGTACGTGGACTTGCTGAAAAGCTCTTATATTGACTATTTCCGATGTAATGATAAATTGCAGTTGCTTCAATGACTGAGATTATAGTTTGCTAGTTTTCAATGGAGTTTCTGATTCATACTTGACATTGTGAATAGATTGTTACTTTAGAATAAGAAATCATATGACAATATATATGCCGCTATTCTAAGAATGATCATGATGCCCTCATGTATGTATTTTATTTCATCGACACCTCTATCTCTAAACATGTGGACATATTTTTCGATATGGGCTGTTACTACACATTATGTCACAATACTTATGCCTTTTCTCCCTTATTTTACAAGGTTTATATGAAGAGGGAGAATGCCAGCAGCTGGAATTCTGGGCTGGAAAAGGAGCAAATATTAGAGACCTATTCTACACAACTCCAAAAGTCCTGAAACTCCACGAAAGTCAGTTTTGGAATATATTAAAAATATTGGGCGAAGAAAGCACCAGAGGGTGGGGGCGCGCCCTACCCCCTGGGCGCGCCCCCTGCCTCGTGGGCCACCTGGAAGCCCCTCGATGCCCATCTTCTGGTATAAGGTGTCTTTTGCCATGAAAAAAATCATAAGGAAGCTTTCGGGACAAAGAGCCGCCGTCTCGAGGCGGAACATGGGCAGAACCAATCTAGGGCTCCGGCGGAGCTGTTCTGCCCGGGAAACATCCCTCCGGGAGGGGGAAATCGTCACCATCGTCATCACCATCAATCCTCTCATCAGGAGGGGTCAATCTCCATCAACATCTTCACCAGCACCATCTCCTCTCAAACCATAGTTCATCTCTTATGTCCGATCTTTGTCTCAAAACTTCAGATTGGTACCTGTGGGTTGCTAGTAGTGTTGATTACTCCTTGAGTTGATGCTAGTTGGTTTATTCGGTGGAAGATCATATGTTCAGATCCTTTATGCATATTAATACCCCTCTGATTATGAACATGAATATGGTTTGTGAGTAGTTACGTTTGTTCCTGAGGACATGGGAGAAGTCTTGTTATAAGTAGTCATGTGAATTTGGTATTCGTCGATACTTTGATGAGATGTATGTTGTCTCTCCTCTAGTGGTGTTATGTGAACGTCGACTACATGACACTTGACCATTGTTTGGGCCTAGAGGAAGGCATTGGGAATTAATAAGTAGATGATGGGTTGCTAGAGTGTTAGAAGTTTAAACCCTAGTTTATGCGTTGCTTCGTAAGGGGCTGATTTGGATCCATATGTTTCATGCTATGGTTAGGTTTACCTTAATTCTTCTTTCGTAGTTGCGGATGCTTGCGAGAGGGGTTAATCATAAGTGGGATGTCTGTCCAAGGAAGGGCAGTACCCAAGCATCGGTCCACCCACATATCAAATTATCAAAGTAACGAACGTGAATCATATGAGCATGATGAAAACTAGCTTGACGATAATTCCCATGTGTCCTCGGGAGTGCTTTCCTCTATATAAGAGTTTGTCCAGGTTTGTCCTTTGATACAAAAAGGATTGGGCCACCTTGCTGCACCTTGTTTACTTTTGTTACTTGTTACCCGTTACAAATTACCTTATCACAAAACTATCTGTTACCGATAATTTCAGTGCTTGCAGAGAATACCTTACTGAAAACTGCTTGTCATTTCCTTCTACTTCTCGTTGGGTTCGACACTCTTACTTATGGAAAGGACTATGATAGATCCCCTATACTTGTTGGTCATCACACCGCCGCCTCACCCATGCTCTAGAGATGGAGACATGGGCTCAGACTCTTCCCCGTTGCCACCCTGGTGGCCCCAGCACCACCAGTTCCCTCCGGCCAACTCCTAGGCCGGAGCGCGATGTTCATCCGGGTGGGGCGGCCACCGTAGGCGGCATGACGCTGCGCCGCCACCATCCCGTGGCTGGCTCGGCATCCTGGGGCCCATCCCGTGCCCCACCCGATCGTCAGCCAGGCCCTCGTGCGTCAACATCTGGGCGCTTCCTCGGCCTTGGAGAAAGTCGCTTCTGCCTCGCCTGTCACGCCTAGCCCCCCTGCCGCGGTTGATTCCTCGCTGACCGTCAATGATCCAGTCGTTGCGTGGGCGCCAAGCCTGAATGGTGGCGACGTGGCCTCCCATCGTCCATGCATTTCAAATGAGGCGCCTTCCGCCCCGACAAGCCCCGCTTAGGATCCTGCCTCCCCTCTGTCTGTTGTGGATACCGACAGAGACCGTGTCCACCTCGGGGCAAGTCTCTTCGAATTATCGGTTTTGTTTGGCCTACTAGATTGGTTTTTCTTGCAATGGGAGAAGTGCTTAGCTTTGGGTTCAATCTTGCGGTGTCCTTTCCCAGTGACAGTAGGGTCGGCAAGGCACGTATTGTATTGTTGCCATCGAGGATAAAAAGATGGGGTTTTCATCATATTGCTTGAGTTAATTCCTCCACATCATGTCATCTTACTTCATGCGTTACTCAGACACCGGAAGAGTTTCAGAGTGCACTGGGTAATCATTGGATCACCGAAAGGGGTTTCGGACACCCCCGGGAGGATGATGGGCCCATTGGGCCATAAGAAGGGAGCACACCAGCCCACAAGGAGCTAGCACACCCCCCCATGGCAGCCGGCCTATGGGAGAAAGGAAGGAGGGGGATTCGGCCTTCCCCATCCTTCCCTCTCCCCCCTTTCCTTTCTCCCTCCGACATATATGGTAAGGATGGGGAGGGGGTTGCGTGGCCAGGGCAAGAGCCCAAGTAGGATTTGACCCTACTTGGGGCGCCTCCTGGCTGCTCCCCTCTCCCGCACCTATATATATGTGGGAGGGGCGCCACACATAACCACAACATTATCTTAGCTGTGTGCGGCGCCCCTTCTACAGTTTCGTCCCTCGGTCATATTTTCGTAGTGCTTAGGCGAAGCCCTGCGGAGATAGCATCACCACCATCGTCACCACACCGTCGTGCTGCCGGAACTCATCCACTACTTCGATGTCTTGCTAGATCAAGAAGGCGAGGACGTCACCGAGCTGAACGTGTGCTGAACGCCGAGGTGTCGTGCGTTCGATACTCGATCGGTTTGATCGCGAAGAAGTTCGACTACATCAACCGCATTACTAAACGCTTCCGCTTACGGTCTACGAGAATACGTAGACACACTCTCCCCTCGTTGCTATACATCTCCATGGATAGATCTTGCGTGTGCGTAGAATTTTTTTGTTTTCCATGCAACGTTTTCTAACAGTGGCATCCGAGCCAGGTCTATGCGTAGATGATATGCACGAGTAAAACACAAAGAGTTGTGGGCGGTGATAGTCATACTGCTTACCACCAACTTCTTATTTTGATTCGGCGGTATTGTGGGATGAAGCGGCCCGGACCAACCTTACATGTCCATGCACAAGAGACCAGTTCCACTGACTGACATGCAAGTAATTTTGCATAAAAGTGGCTGGCGGGTATCTGTTTTTCCTATTTTAGTTGAATCGAATTTGATTAACTTTACTGAAATTGAACGTGAATTTCCTTTTATTAAAGATAAATATATTTTGAAAGTCAAATTTTCAAAATTGCGAACAAAATTTAAAAACTCAAACACTTTACGAACAAGCGACATTTTTGGGAATCTCAAAAGAAATGAAAAAGGAAAAAAAATAAAAAAGTACATTCTTTGAAATTACGAACAATTTTCAAAAAGATGCAAACATTTTGTATAAAACATGAACATTTTTTGAAATTGTGAACAAATTTTCCAAAATACGAACATTTTTTGAATTTGTGAACAAAATTTGAAAACATGAACATTTTTTACAAATTTGCAAAGCTGAAACATTTTTTTTTGAATTTGCGACAACTGCTCATGTTTCTTTGTGTACAAAATTTGAAAGTAGGTACACTTTTAAAAATAGTTCAGGAATATGTGTATTTTCTAAATTTTTGAACAAATTTTGGAAGTGGGTTCCAAACATTTTAAAACATGAACATTTCCAAAATTGTTGAGAAAAAATGAAAGCGGAACATTAATTGAAATTCCCCAAAAAAATTTGAATTTGCAAAAAGTATTTTCAAAACAAGAAATTTTTTGAAAGTAGGAATATTTATTGAAATTCCGGAACATTTTTTGAATTTGCAAATATATTTTCGGAAAACATGAACATTTTTTAAATTTGTGGACCAATTTTGCATCTCGGAACATTTTCTGATTTTTTCTAAAACACGAAATTTTAAAAATATCAAATTCTATATAGAATTTTTGGAAATTTTTTTATAAGAGGCGAATAAATATTTGAAATCCTAATTCTTCTGGAATTTTGTAATTTTTTTGCAAAATAGGAACATTTTAAAAATATGTAGAAAATCTAAAAAATGGAAATATTTTTAAATTTCTGAAAATTGGTTGAAAGAGAAAAAATAAACATGAAAATGAAAATAAAATAAAAAGGATCTAACAGAAAAGAAAAAGCGAAAAAAGAAAAAATGGCAAAAGGAAAGGAAAATAAAAAAAACTAAAAGAATGGAAAAGAAAAGGAAACAGAAAAAAAATACCAAAACAGAAATAGAAAAAATCCGGTTCAGGAACCTTCTAGAAGGTTCCTAAAACCGGAAAAACCCGGCTGGAACTTTCTAGAAGGTTCCTGAAACCAGGATCGATGCAAGGCACGCTTGTCTTTTAAATGAGCTGGCCCGCCTCGGTCGAGACCTGTGCGGCTCCCCGACACTTTGCCGCAGCGAGCGGGGACGAGTGCTCCTCTTCGGGGGACCCACTACTCGGCTCTTCAGGCGCCAGGGATCTTCCTGGCACCCGCGAGCAAACGCTGCTGGGCCGGGCCACCAACGAGCAATGCCAGCGAATCCTATTATCACTGAATAAAACCACAAAAAACTGTTGTGATGAGGATTGGAACTCGTACAGTCGAGTTGATTCACACGTTGGGTTAACCACCTGGGCAACTTGCTACTACTGACCATGCGAAGCGTGAAAAATATTTAAGAGCAACCCGTAGTCACGATGTAGCAACGTTTGAGGTTTATTTCAAAAAATGTTCACGAACATTCGTAAAATTTAAGAATTTGTTTCCAACGGAAAAAATTCATCAAAAAGAAAAGCTCATGTATTAAAAAAAAGTGCACGAATTCAAAAGTAGTTCATCGATTTTCAAGAAAAGTTCATCGGAAAAATGAAAAGGTTCATTGATTTGTAAAAAGGTTCATCGAATTTGAAAAAAGTTCATCCAAATTGAAAGAAAAGTTCATTGAATTTGAAAAAAATAATCATCCATTTGATAAAAGTTCATCGAATTTGAAAAAAATAATAAAAGGAAAAAGAAAGAAGAAATAGAAGAAACAGCCCGATACACTGCAGTGCCCAATCGAGTCCAGGTTCTGCTTGTAGGTTTATTATTATTACCATATCGCTTTAGTATGCTGGATCGAACATGTTTATAATCTTGTCTGATGACAAAGCTATCACCGGGCAGCATGTCCGGTTAGCAATCTCATACCTTGAAATTGATATATGCAATCATACTTCACAGGCACCACGGATATGACCACACGACACGCTGTGGGTTGCTTTTTTTTAATTTTCTCTTCAATTAAAATTCTTTACAGAAAGGCAGGACGACACAGATCACCATTTATTCCTTTTCCATCACCTAAACATTATTGTAAAATATAGAAGGGCAATTTTTTTTGCCACATTCCATAGTTAAGAGATTTTTACAAATTCACAAGCCTGGAGGTGGAACAAAATCCAATTCTCCCGGCATAATATTAATGAAATTTTGGCGCACGTCGTCACCCAAATTCTAGACTCGAAGTGGATGCATGAGATGAAAATGGTTGGCGGTGAGAATTTATTGCTAAAAAGGTCTCATGCTGCGCTCCTTGGAAAATTCCTGGGTTACGAGGATGTCATTGTGCCACCATCGTCATGAACAATGTGCACCGATAAGATTTGGCATTATCGAATCCTTGTCAAGAATCTGTTAACATGTTCCAAACTTGCAATGAGTACTGAGGCTGGAGTAATAAACGAGCTGCCATTATCGGGGCGTGGTTGCACAAAGCACAAAGCACAAAATTTGTACAACCCCTCTTGGCGAGGTTATTCGCCCTCCAAACCTATTTTGAGAATGAGCAGTGGAAAAAAACTTGCATTTTGCGGGTCTGAATTCTTTCAAGGACACCATCACAATGTGATGGGAGCTCTGGGCAACCTAATCAATGTTTACCACATCAGCTATGTGAATAATTAATTTTTTTTGTTACAAAAAGGCAGGACGAAACAAACCATCTTTTATTCCTTTCCCAGCACCTAATTTTTTTAGAGGGCAATGTTTTTTTGCATATTCAATAATTGAGATATTTTTACAAATTAACAAGCCTGAAGATGGAACAAATCTAATTCTCCCGGCATAATATTACTTAAATTCGGCGCATGTCGTGGCCCAAATTATAGACTCGAAGTGGATGTGTGAGATGATAATGGTCGGCGGTGAGAATTTATTGCTAAAAAGTTTGGTGTTGCGCTCCTTGTAAAGTTCTCGGGTTATAAGGATGTTATTGTGCCACCATCAGCCATCAATAATGTGAGGCCGATCAGATTTGGCATTATCAATTCCTTGTCAATAATCTTTTAACATGCTCCAAACTCGCAATGAGTATTGATGCTGAAATAATAAGCGAGCGCGACCGGCCAAAAGTTCCGCTGGCTGGTTGATTTCAAAGGTTTCCCCTTTTGTTTGCTTGGACAAAAATCAGATTTGTGAAGAATTAATATTTTGTTAAAAGAAAGTAGGATGACACCCATGCGACAAGATGGGATACAGTCATCTTTTATGCGTTTCCTATCACCTAAACCTTTTTAAAAGGGCTACAAAATTGTGATTTTAATTAATTAAGAGAGTTTACAAATTCACAATTCCGAAGGTCGAACGAAATCTCTTTCCCAGCACAATGTTACTTAAATTTGCCACCCGTCATGGCCCAGATTCTAGACTCAACATGGATGCTCCAGGGACCCCCTATATTCCTGACATATGCGAGAAAAACTGATGAAACGCGCACCCAACTTCCCCATGCAAGCTTTGGGCCGGCTCATATGCGGGCAGGGAGCTGCTATTTTTTTCTTGTTTTTTTGCTCCTTTAAAACTTGTTTGGATTAAAAAAAATGAATTTCAAAATACGTACAGGATTTTGAAAGTATTGACGGATTTCAAATTTATCATGAATTTCAACAAATTTATAAATTGGAAAAATGTTCCAAATTTCAAAAAGTATTCACTACAACTTTTCAAAATCTCTTCATGAATTTGGAAAGCATTCTCTTATTCAAAGATGTCGTTGTACTAGTCATGTGCCCTAGATGTCATGTTCTTAATTTGTACTCAAATATGCAGTTGCACTAAAACTATTATGTCCAATATGTTGTCGCATAAATGGCATGTCAAAAGAACATATTCCAGATGAGCTTAGCCGGGATAGTAGGCTTAACACCAGATGAGCTTAATTAACATCCTTTAAGGAAAGCGAAACAGAATGAGGTACGACAGGAAGAACAACCGATCCCGGATTTGACCAGTGACCGTTGGTAATCCCGAGTCCTCGAACGATATCTTGGTGCTGAACGACTGGAAATGACTTGAACCAACAAGTTTAGGGTGTTGATCTTAGGGATTAGGAGGTTACGGGTCTTGTCAGAGAGACAATGCAAGGTCAAGGTTCAGATACATACTTTACTCATTAGCTAACTGACAAAGAAAGATTTATTTTCGCGAGAGATGTTGTTTCCTCCAACAATTTGTGCAGTCGATCAAATCTTGCGGTCTTTCAAACTAAACCAATTTATTGATTTGTTTTGAAATAATACCGGCCTTCTCGCTATAATATTAGAGTACATGCGACAAGGTGAGATTATGAATCAATTATAGAATAAAGAAGGATTATTTTTTGCGGTGAGAATGGTTTAATTATACTCCCTCCGGTTTTAAATGTAAGAGCACCTTCAATAGAAGATGTAGATAAAAAAAAAACTAACTTTTGTATCTTCGAGGCCCAAACCCCCTCTCCAAAAGATGATGTAGATGATTTTTTTTTAAAGAAAAATACATCCCCGCCTCCGAAGATGTAATATACAACATCCCGCGATACAAATATACATCTCCACCTACATGAGATGTAAAAACGCTAGCCGCGCGCCAACCGACAACCGCATATATTTCGTTTCCGCCAGCCTGCCCGCCGCCTGGGCCATGGCCGACTCCAGTGACCCCGCCGCCACCGCCAGTCTGACCCACCTCGCTGTTGCCGATTCCATCGCCCCGCGCACCCTGCCGCCGTGCCGCCACCCCCTAATTCGAGTTCCCCTCGCCGTCCCGCCACTGTCAGATTCCGCCGCACACCCGCCGTCACGCTTCCGCCGCTCGATTCGAGCTTCTGGCGAATATGTAGTCCATATTGAAATCTCTAAAAAGATATATATTTAGAAACAGCAGGAGTGAAATAAAGTTTTTTTTGCACGGAGAATAAAGAAGGAATTTTTTTTTTTTTTGCGGGTAGAAGAAAGAAGGATTGAACAGAACGAAACAGCAAAAAAGAATGGAAACAGAGAAAACCCTACTCACGCCTCTCCATCAACATCTCTGGCCAAACTAAATCCCATCATTGGCATGTCTTTGTTACAAATGACAAATTGAGACCCAAAATAAGGGGGGAAATACACAACCCCAAACCTAGCCACACTGCAAATAGGTTTCAAAATTCTGAGATTCTGACTGAATCTCGTTAAACCTGTCAGCGTGTACTTGTCACTGAATGTGCTTTCACATCTTGACATCTTGTTCAGCCTGAGATTCATTTTTTTGCCACGAGAAACGATGTTCAACTTGCATGATTTGGGCCATCATGTTGATCTTGGTGTCAGTTGGCGTGCACGATGCAAATGATTGGAAGGTCGCCTCTGAATGAGAGTCGCAGAAGTTGGGAATTCAAGATGGACAAAATTTCGACAGCACTATATAGATTTCAAGTTCATCGGATGTTCCTAGTAACTTACAGGGCGACGCGATCAAAATCATATCCTCGACATTTATTTCTGATTCTCACTCATCCCTCACTAATCGAACACTACGAAAAAGAAATTCGAACTCCTAACTGCGATCCGCCGCCGGCTTGGTGGTGAGGCCGAAGCCGAAGGGGAAGAGCGGGTCGTAGAGCTTGTCGCCGTAGTTCATCGGCAGCTGGTCCACCGACCTGACCCACGTCCGCGGCAGCTTCCTGGAGAAGCCGTAGTCCCCGAAGAGCACGTCGGCGACGCCGTGGCCCTCGGTGCCCGGCAGCCACGCGGCTACGAGCGCGTCCATGGTGTCCAGGTACGGCTCGACGACGAGCGGGCGGCCGGAGACGAGGACGACGACGCACTTGACGAGCTCGCACACCTTCCTGATCACCTCCGGCCCCGGGCCCGGGATGGTGAGGTTCTGGTTGTCGCCGGCGGTCTCGGCGTAGGGCTGCTCGCCCACCACCACCACGCCGTAGTCGTACTCGTCCAGGTTCTTGGAGATGGAGCCCTTGTCCGGATGCTCCGAGTAGTCGATGACCGTCTTCTTGTCCACCGCCGACTTGATGGCCTCAAGGATGGTCGTGCCTGCACATCGATCGTGGCCAAGAACAACATATATAAGCATCAACATTAACAGGATATTAGGGTTCATGCATGAGAGATGTGTGACGACACTGACGAGACGAAGTACCTTGGCCGGTGAAGTCGTTGCCGGACTGACCCTGCCAGGACTTGGTCCAGCCGCCGCACTGGAGGCCGAGGTCGTGGGCGTGGGTGCCGACGACGAGGATCTTCTTGGCGTCCTTGGAGAGCGGCAGGACGGGCTTGCCGTCTTTCTTGCCTTTGCCATTCTTGAACAGCACGAGCGACTTGCGGACGGCCTCCCTGGCGAGCTCCCGGTGCGGCTTGCTGCCGAGCTGGTCGACGAGGGTGTGGTCGGGCAAGGGGTTCTCGAAGAGGCCCATGGCGAACTTGACCCTGAGGATGCGGCTGACGGCGTCGTTGATGCGGTCCATGTTGATGGCGCCGCGCTTGGCCTGCGCGGTGACGTCGGCGACGAACTCCGGGTAGTCGTAGGGGACCATGACCATGTCGATGCCGGCGTGGATGGTCTCCTGGATGGAGTGGTAGTAGTGCTTGTGCGGCGGCGTGGTGATCTTGTCCACCGCCTGCCAGTCCGTGATCACGAACCCCTGCACGCACGCACGTTCATAGATATATAGATCACCGTGTCAATTAAGTGATGGATATTTTGTTCTTGAGGATTGAAATTCATTATATATACCCTGAAGCGCATCTTGTCCTTGAGGATTTGGGTGATGAGGTACTTGTTCTCGTGCATCTTGACGCCGTTCCAGCTGGAGTAGGAGATCATGACGGCGGCGATGCCCTTGATGACGGCGTCGTAGTAGGGCGGCATGTGGATCCGCATGAGGTCGTGGAAGCTGAGCACCGTGTTGTTCTCGTTGATCCCGTTGCGAGTCCCGCCGTCGCCGACGAAGTGCTTGGCGCAGCCGGCCACGTTCTTGGGCCCGGCCACGATGGGGATGCCCGTGGGGTGGCGGGCGGCGCCCTGCAGACCGGGGATCACGGCCGCCGTCATCAGCTGCACCAGCTTCGTGTCCTCGCTGAAGCTCTCGTAGCACTAGCACCTGCCCCACCTCGGATCACGGCAAACCTACATGCATCACAAAAATATATACGCGCGGTTGTCACGTTGACATAGAAGCACTCCGTATATATGTAGCGACTAGCCATTGATCGGTTGATGTATTAATTAACAACTAGGCACAGTACTTACGGCGACGCATGGCGCGAAGGTGTAGGCGATGCCGGTGGCCCGGGCCTCGAGCGCCGTGGCGCGGCCGATGAGCTTGACCAGGTCGGGGTCCCTGGTGGCGCCGAGGCCGACGTTGTGGGGGAAGATGGTGGCGTTGTAGGCGTTGTTGTTGCCGTGCACGGCGTCGATGCCGTAGATGATGGGGATGCCGAGGCGGGTGCTGAGCGCCGCCTTCTGCATCTTGGTGATCATCTCCTGCCACGTCGCCGCCGATGCCTTCTCCGACGGCACGCTGCCGCCGCCGCTCAGCACGCTCCCTGCACATGCACATGCACATGCATCAAACCCACGCGCGCGCATAGGATCGGATAGCCGGTGAAGCAGGAACGGAGAGCAAAGGGAGACGACGACGTACCGACGAAGTACTTCTCGATGACGGCGGTGGAGGCGTTGGCGCGCTCGATCTGGGTCATCTGGCCGATCTTCTCCTCGAGCGTCATCCGGCCGAGGAGATCCGCCACGCGCGCCTGGATCGGCTGCTTCGGATCCTTGTACCGGACGTACGTCGCCCCGGCCACCGATGTGCCCGCCGCGACCACGAGGACGATGAGGAGGAGGCGCGCGGCCCTGGCCGCCGCCGGCGAGCAGCCCATCTGCGTTGCCATTTCAAACTCGAGCAGTGTGGGTGAGAGGAGAGGAGTGAGGAGTGGCGGACGGAGGCGACGAATTTATAGCACCGGGAGGGATCAGGTCGATGGACTGGTTCAACTCCACTCCAGTGCGAAACGTAGCGAGCTGTGCGCATCGGCCGTTGTAACCGATCGAGCAGAGAGATCGCGGCATCATCGTTGCGGACGGGCCTGGCATAATGGGCCGAGATGCAGCCCGATTCACTGGGGCGAGCAATCGAGTCCCGGTTCTGCTTCTTGTACTTTTATTATTAGTACCACATCGCTTAAGTAAGGTTGATCGGATATGTTTATAATCTTGTTTGGCCAGAAAGCTATCACCGAGCAGCAAGCCCGGTTAGCAATCTCATACCTTGAAATTGATATAGGCAACCATACTTCACAGGCACCCTGGGAATGGCCACACGACATGTTGTGGGTTGCATTTTTATTTTCCTTTTTTGTGCCTCTTATATATGGATGAATGGATATGTTGATTTCTGGTTCATTCCTTTTGTATGCGTTCACCATCAGCTGAACTTTTTTAAAGGGCCATTTTTCTTTTAGAAACAAAAATAAAGACTATATCGATTCCTGTTATAGCTCTTACATAATTTTGTTGTTGTTTCTTTGTAACCAAATCTTCTTGCTTACTTTTTATTTGCGAGAAAACTTCAAATCTACTCATGCTTGAAGTGATTGATGCCATGACCTAGATGTTTACTTGCTTAGATTTTTTTCTTTTGTTTATAGGTCACAACTAGCATGATAGTGTTCTGTGCTAGTGCCATACTTGATCTTCATGTTAGTTGATATCAACCAAGTTATCTCATAGTTACGACTTATATTCTATTGGTATCCTAGTGTGGTACCTCAATCATCCATGTTTGGACGTTACATGTGTTTACCTCGGTAATGCTTTATTCTATGATTTGACATCTTTCATGCCTTATGATGTTTGGGGTGTTATAGTTGCCTAGTTTAGTTCTTTCTTATAGATGTTTGACTCTGTATCATTTTAGTATTATGAGTGTTTAATACTTGTTTCATTAGTTCATCACATGGTTTGGATAGTTTACCATTCGTTAGTGGAGTTGTGCCTTTCTCATATGCTCAGTGTGCATAGTTTGCCATGTTATTACAAGCATGTGGTGACAATATTGTTGCTAGTGGTTAATTGGAAATTTGTTATTTAATATTATAAAGAGCATGTCCTAGTGTAGTATATTGTCATGGTCACTTGTATGTTTGATGCTTGTGATACTAGTCAAGACATATTTATAACTTATCGTTCACATACCTTGTGTAATATGTGTTATGTTGTTTAATTGTGTGGCCACAGTATTGGTTTGATATAATGAAGTTGATCCTATTTTACTTTAGTTTTGCTTTAGGATAGAATATAGATCCAACTCAATTCATGTTGTTGTATGATGTTTCACTGCTTACTAGCACTAGTAGAAAAAGGGTCAAACGTGCAGCACATTAGTGCCGGTTTGTATTAGAGCCGGCACAAATGTATACATTAGTGCCGGTTCCAACAGCTAGCCGGGCCGCTCTCATTAGTACCGGTTCGTGGCTAACATTTAGCACCGGTTCGTGCCACGAACCGGTACTAATGAGGGTGGTGGCAGGATGTTGTCAGTCTGGGCCCCCTCCAGCACCTTTAGTACCGGTTCATGCCACGAACCGGTACTATAGGTCCTCCTGCATATAAACCCTTCGTCCAGCTCGCTCTGTTCTTCCCCCTTTCCCCTCTCCTCTCCTCTCTGTTCTTCCTCTTCCCCTCGAGCTCATCACACATTTTGCCCAAAATTTGTCAAGATTTTAAGGCCCCCATCCATTCAAGTGATCACAAAGGTTAGCAACTTTGTCCTTTCATCTCTCATTGCTAGATTAGCTCTTGCAATGCTTTATATAGTTACTAATTTGTGAGTTTAGTAATTTGGGAGGAAATATATATATGTGCTAGTATTTGATTTATATGCAATTTGAGGTCAAAAATAACACTTAGTTTGCATATGTAGGTGTGGTTTACTTAGTGCCTTCTAAATCTCCGTCGTAACCACCGTCGATCGCCCGCACCGTCCCGTCGCCGGCACCACCTTGTGGTGAGCCTCTTGTTCATGAAATTTTATATAAAAAATTGATGTTTGTGTGATTTGGATATATAGTTAATCATGTAATAATTATCTTACCCGTACGTTGTTTGTTATACATAGTGCCATGGTTTTGATATCCGTCCCCGTCGGCCCTCGTCCTTGTTATGATTCGGATGTGGTATATTCTCTTTTAAAACTATTTGTTGCATTTCGTGTTTATAACAAATTATGCCCATCAAGTTGACATAGATATTTTTATCTAGGAGGTATGTGAACCGGAAATTCCAACCGACCCTATTGTCGAGAGGTTAAATTTAGTTGAAAGAGAAAACGAGTACTTGAAAGAAAAATTGAAAAGAATTGAGGGGGAGAAGATGGAATTGGAGTTGCATGTTGCCGATGTCATCGATGATCACAAGATCAAGATGGAGAAAATGTGCTTGAAGAATAGAAAGATTAGAAAATATGCCATCGATAGTGAGGCTTGGTATCATTATGTTGTTGGATCAATTGTTACCTTAGTTGCGATCTTGATCGCATTTGTTGTTGCATTTAAATGCTTTAGCTAGAGAGTTATTTGTTTGTTGCATTTAAGTGTTGTATGAACTTTATGTATGAACTTGTATTAATTTGGTCTATTCGGTGTTGTGTAATGAAGATGAGCCGGCAATGGATGTACGATGACCGATGCTCTCCCCAGTTCGTTGAGGGCGTGCATACTTTTCTGCTTGCGGCTGAGGCAAACAAGCGGGCGGATGGTTTTATGCCTTGTCCATGTGCTGGCTGTAAGAATGGTCACAATTACTCTACGTCAAGAACCATTCACGTCTACATGTTTGAGTCTGGTTTCATGCCCCACTATAATGTTTGGACCAAGCACGGAGAAAGAGGGGTTATGATGGAAGACAATGAAGAAGAAGAGGACGACGACAGCTATCCTAGCCATGGGTTCCCTGAATACGATGATACAACAATGGGGGAAGAAGCTGAGCCGGTAATGCGGGAAGAAGCTGAGCCGGCAATGCGGGAAGAAGCTGAAGAAGAGCCATCAGATGAGCCCGTTGATGATCTAGGTCGGGCCATTGCCGATGCAAAGAGAAACTGCGCAAGTGATTTGGAGAAGAAGAAGTTGTAGCGCATGTTAGAGGATCACAAAAAAATGTTGTACCCGAATTGCGTAGGTGACAAGAAAAAGCTGGGCACCACACTGGAATTGCTGCAATGGAAGGCAGAGAATGGTGTATCTGACAAGGGATTTGGAAAGTTGCTGGTAATGATAAAGGATATGCTTCCAAAGGACAATGAATTGCCCGAGAGTACGTACGAAGCAAAGAAGGCTGTCTGCCCTCTAGGGTTAGAGGTGCAGAAGATACATGCATGCCCTAATGATTGCATCCTGTACCGCGATGAGTACGAGGATTTGAACGCTTGCCCGGTATGTGGTGCATTGCGCTATAAGATCAGCCGCGATGAGCCTGGTGATGTCGAGGGCGAGCGCCCCAGGAAGAAGATTCCTGCCAAGGTGATGTGGTATTCTCCTATAATACCACGGTTGAAACGTTTGTTCCAAAACAAAGAGCATGCCAAGGCGATGCGATGGCACAGAGAAGACCGTAAGAAAGACGGAAAATTGAGAGTACCCGCTGACGGATCGCAGTGGAGAAAAATCGAAAGAAAGTACGGGAAGGAGTTTGCAGATGACGCAAGGAGCGTATGGTTTGGTCTAAGCGCAGATGGCATTAATCCTTTTGGGGAGCAGAGCAGCAACCATAGCACCTGGCCTGTGACTCTATGTTTGTATAACCTTCCTCCTTGGTTGTGCATGAAGCGGAAGTTCATTATGATGCCAGTGCTCATCCAAGGCCCTAAGCAACCCGGCAACGACATTGATGTGTACCTAAGGCCATTAGTTGAAGAACTCTTACAACTGTGGAATGGAACAGGTGTACGTGCGTGGGATGAGCACATGGGGGAAGAATTTGACCTAAAGGCGTTGCTGTTCGTGACCATCAATGATTGGCCTGCTCTCAGTAACCTTTCAGGACAGACAAACAAGGGATACCGCGGATGCACGCACTGTTTGGATGATACCGACAGTATATATTTGAATAGTTGTAAGAAGAATGTGTACCTGGGACATCGTCGATTTCTTCCGAGCAGGCATCCCGTAAGAAAGAAAGGCAAGCATTTCAAAGGTGAGGCGGGTCACCGGACGAAGCCTCGCCACCGTACTAGTGCTGATGTACATGATATGGTCAAGGATTTGAAGGTGATATTTGGAAAGGGTCCTGGCGGACAACCTGTTCCGAAGGACGCGGACGGACGCGCACCCATGTGGAAGAAGAAATCTATATTTTGGGACCTGCCATATTGGAAAGACCTAGAGGTCCGCTCCGCAATCGACGTGATGCACGTGACGAAGAATCTTTGCGTGACCCTGCTTGGCTTCTTGGGCGTGTATGGGAAGACAAAAGATACACCTGAGGCACGGGAGGACCAGCAACGTATGCACGGAGAAGACGGCATACATCAGGGTCATGCAAGCTACGCTCTTACCAAAGAAGAGAAGGAAATCTTCTTTGAATGCCTGCTCAGTATTAAGGTACCGTTTGGCTTCTCATCGAATATAAAGGGAATAATAAACATGGCAGAGAAAAAGTTCCAGAACCTAAAGTCTCATGACTGCCACGTGATTATGACGCAACTGCTTCCGGTTGCATTGAGGGGGCTTCTACCGGAAAACGTTCGATTAGCCATTGTGAAGCTATGTGCATTTCTCAATGCAATCTCTCAGAAGGTAATCGATCCAGAAATCATACCAAGGTTACAGAATGATTTGGTGCAATGTATTGTCAGTTTCGAGTTGGTGTTCCCACCATCCTTCTTCAACATCATGATGCACGTCCTAGTTCACCTATGCGAAGAGATTAACGTTTTGGGTCCTGTATTTCTACACAATATGTTCCCCTTTGAGAGGTTCATGGGAGTCTTAAAGAAATATGTTCATAACCGTGCTAGGCCAGAAGGAAGCATCTCCAAGGGCCATCAAAATGAGGAGGTCATTGAGTTTTGTATTGACTTTATTCCTGACCTTAAGCCGATTGGTGTTCCTGAATCGCGGCATAAGGGCAGACTGGATGGAAAAGGCACGCTAGGAGGGGAACAAATAATATGTATGGACGAACATTCTCTCACTGAAGCACACTACACAGTTCTACAGAATTCCACCTTGGTGGCTCCGTATATGGATGAACACAAGAATTTGCTACGCTCCAAACACCCGGAGCGGTCTGATGACTGGATTACACGTGAACAAACCAGGAGTTTCACCAACTGGTTGCAGACACGTACCATGCATGAAACCTCTATTGAAGATGACCTGTACTTGCTGTCCTAGTTACCATCTTCGAATATAATGACTTTCAAAGGGTACGAGATAAATGGTAATATATTTTACACGATCGCCCAAGATAAGAAGAGCACCAACCAAAACAGTGGTGTCCGCTTTGATGCAGAAACCAAGACGGGAAAGGAAACATATTATGGTTATATACAGGACATATGGGAACTTGACTATCGACGTGGTTTAAAGGTCCCTTTGTTTCGGTGCAAATGGGTCAATATGACACGAGGCGGGGTAACGGAAGACCCGCAGTACGGAATGATAACAGTGGATCTCAACAATCTTGCGTATGCAGACGAACCATTCGTCCTAGCCAATGATGTGGCACAGGTTTTCTATGTGAAGGACATGTCTACCAAGCCAAGAAAAAGAAAAGATAAGGAAGCGAATGCATCGTACGATGAGCCAAAGCGGCACATAGTTCTTTCTGGGAAGAGAAACATCGTGGGAGTGGATGACAAGACAGACAAGTCAGAAGATTATGAAAAGTTTGATGAAATTGCTCCATTCACAGTGAATATTGACCCGAGCATCCTGTTAAATGATGAAGATTTTCCATGGTTACGGTGCAAAGGGACACACGCGAAGAAAAAGTTTCACACCCAAAGATCTGGGATGTGACCGGCTTCACTATCATCACTTTCTTCTATGTTTCACACCCAGGAGGGAATGTCTGTAATAGTTAGGGTAGTTATGTGTTTTGGCATTTGAAACGCGAAGAAATTTTATGTGCAAACAAATTCTTTTCATGCATTTACTGATTTTTTTCCAGCTAAATGACCCTGAAATTGAAAAGCAATTCAAATGAACTCAGAAAAGGTTGAAAGTTGGCATGGTATCATAATTTCATACAAATATCATGTGCAAGAAAGTAGAGAGGGTTACGGCAAAAACTGGATGCACTTCGTGTACAAAATGGACAATCTCTTTCGAAATATCAGGGTTTCCGACGAAAACTGAACTGTTACAAAGGCATTTCATTTTTTAAATAACCTAAGCATTACTATATTGAATATAATGATAAAACACAATAATATTAAACATAAGAAAAAATAATCACTGAAAAAACTTTTTTCAAAGTTAAGTTATTCACAAACTAGTGATTCACACAAATTTCAAATAATTCAAAATTTAAACTATTCAAATTTGAAATCTACCGGCACTAACAGAAAGTTTGTAATTTTTTGTACCTAAAGCAAAAATATTCACAAAGAAACACTAAATACAGCAAAAAACAACTCAAAAATAAATAAAACAAAAAAATAAAGCAAAAAAATTAAGAAAAAAAAGCCCGCCTACTGGGCCTAAGCGGCCTGCATACGACTAGCGACACAACCTTTCGTTGGGCCAGGATGCAGGCCCGCGAAGGCCCAGTAGGCCCACCAGGCGAAGATGACAGGTAGGCCCAGTAGGCTTGGTTAGGAGAGGAGCTCGAGGGAGCTACCGCACTGGGGCTTATAAACCAGTGCGGTAGCCCCTCGACTAGCGAGGTGGGACTAAACTTGCCGCACCGCACCTGCGCCAGCGCACCCCCTTTAGTACCGGGTCGTGGCACAAACCGGTACTAAAGGGGGGGCCTTTAGTACCGGTTTGTGCCACCACCCGGTACTAAAGGGGGTCGCTTCCCGCCGCTTGGCCTGGCCAAAACAGGCCTTTAGTACCGGTTGGTGGCTCCAACCGGTACTAAAGGTGCCTTCTATATATGCTAGAGCTACGAAAATTTCAGTTTTCCTCTCTGTTCGTTCCTCTGTTCCGTCGTCTCCGTCGCCGTCGCCACCGCCGTCGATCGTCTCCGTCGCTGCTCGTCTCCGTCGCCGCCCCCGTCCCCGTCGCCGCCCCCGTCCCCGTCGCCGCCCTCGTCTCCGTCGCTGCCCCGGGCCCGTCCCCGTCGCGCCGTCCCCGTCCCCGTCGCGCCGTCCCCGCCGTCGCCGCCCCGGCCGTCGCCTCGCCTCGCCGTCGCCTCGCCGTCGCCGTCGCCCGCTGTGAGCCCTCCGGCCCCGAGCCCGTACACACACACACAAGTATGTTTAATTAGTTTAGATAATTAGTCTTTAATTAATTTAGATAATTATTTTGTATGTTTAATTAGTTTAGATAATTAGTGTTTAATTAGTACACACACACGTATTTTGTATGTTTACTTAGTTTAGATTATTTAGATTATTATTTTTTTACTATTATATATGTATGAATGCATGTTAGATGGATATAATTAGTGCTTAATCAGTTAGAAATTAGTGTTATGTAGAAATGTTAGAAATTAGTGTTATATAGAAATGTTAGAAATTTTAGTGTTATTTAGATTATTTAGATTAGCATAATTAGTGTTATATAGAAATGTTAGAAATTTTAGTTATCAAAATCCAATCATTAAAAAAATGTTACTTTTTGCGGGCATATAGCTAGTATTTGTTCTCGACGATGCCCGGCCCGCATCCTCGCCGTCGACCCGTCCGCGACGACGTCCAGCCGACCCATGTTCGGGACTGGGCTCCGCTGGGCTGGCACTGGGAGGTGCTGCTTGGAGGGGCGCGCCGCTTGATGAGGAACCCGGCCCCGGGTCCCGTCGTCGACCCTGATCTCGTTTGGTGGCGTCCGCGTGGGCCAGTTTCGGTGCGGAGGAACCCGGCCCCGCCGGAGGTGGTACGTCGCCGTGTCAGGGAGGAGGACGAGCACGTCCATCGCTACATGGTTGCGTTAGAGGGCGGCAGGTTCTCCAATACGTGGCAGTATCTTCGGGGATCTCACTTCAGCTATGATCCTGTGAGGGTTCCTTCTCTTTGGGTGTCCATCGCCCGCGCCGGAGGAACCGCGAGTGTCCTAGATTCTTCTGTAGTATTCGATCTTTATTAGCTAATAGCCAGTGATGTACTATTCAATATTATATATTACTCGAGATGATGTATTCGAGATTATATCTATTATTCTAGACGATGTATTCGAGATTATATCTATTATTCGAGACGATGTAATTTGAATACTAAATTGTTTTATATTTCTTTTGGATTAGTTAAACAAAAGCTATGGCAGACAATACCGACAGAGAGGGAGAACAGACCATGTTCGATATGATACGCGGGGCAGATGATAATCAGAATGAAGAAGATTATGACGGCTCCGAATTTCTAAACAACACCGGAGAGGGTGATATGATATTCGATCGCGACGACGAAATTGATGAAGTCATGAACTACGATTATGACGATGACGAAGAACATGTTGATCCTGAAACAACAAAGACCGGCGAGGTATATATATTTATATAAGCAGGCATCTGGTGATCATCACATGTTTTAAATGACTTGAAGATATATTAATGAATCGATCTTTGTTCTTTCAGCCATCCGGATCAAGCAAATCTTCAGGCAAAATGACGAAACGAGGCCCGAACAAAAAGTTGAAGCCGGGCGTAAAGTACAATATCGAGGCATGCGGCCCTACTGGCAAACCATTAGTGCCTAAGAAGATTGCGGAAAGTTCGTTCGTCAGTGCGGAGTTCTAGTGAAGGACCAACTCCCGATCAAACTTCAAGAATGAAGAGAGCCAGCAAAGCCACGTCCAGATGTTACTTTTGTCGACAAGAATCAAAAAGATCTGCTTTGGGATACTCTCATGGAACATTTCACCCTACCAGATCATTTCACAGAAGCAGATGTGCAGAAAGTCAAGGAGGCTGCTCTTAGGATGATGGCGATTGCATTCAAGAACTACAAGAATCGTGAATGGAAGAAGTACGTCAAGGGAGGAAGGAAGACTCCAGTATTCAAGGGAACACTAGAGAACCAACGTGATCATTGGGACGATTTCGTGAAATTCAAGGATTCGGAATTAGCTAAGGAACGGTCGAGAATAAACAAGAAGAATGCCGAAAAAAAGGATAAGTTCCATAAGCTGGGGCCAGGTGGCTATGCGGTGGCAATGCCTAAGTGGGATAAGTCTGAGAAAGAGATGTAGGATGCAGGTGTCACTCCGGCTACTAAGAGCTGGCCCCCAGGGTCAGGACTTGGTTCTATGCGCATGGGGGGGAGTTGGACTCGGAGACAGGCAATGTTTCGACGAGGGCAAGTCTGAAGGGAGCCGACGATGCGATACTTGTTGCAATAGAAGAGGCACGATCGGGGGTGTTCCAGCCCAACAGAGAGAATGACGAGCTTACGCGTGCCCGGGGAAATCCTGAACACCCGGGAAGAACATGAGGCAAGGGCGCTATGCCGTGGTATGAGGGGTTTTCAGACTGGAACACCGACTACAGAACCCGTGCGAGAAAGAAGTTGCGGAGGAGAAGAAGAGGAAGATGAAGGAGGAGCAGAGGAAGCGGGACTATGAACGCCTTCAAGGCCTAGAAGCAAGTCAAGCGGAATTGGCAGTCAAATTGCAGCGGCAGCAGGAGCAGATCGACTCACTTACCCATCAAAGGGGGTCTCAGCAGCTGCAGCAGCTAGCGGATGATCCAGCATTGGATAGCACCGGCCCATCCATGCCGAGAAGCAGCGTGGGTTCCGTCCCGGACGATGCAATGCTGGGTAGATACCCCGTGGATGACATCACGGAGAACACTAACTGCGAGCTACACGTCAAAATGAAGAATATATCCATGAAGGTGGCGGACGGCTTTGCTTTCACAAATCCCCCCGAGGCAACCTTCCATTGCAACCCGATTCCAGCGGGCTATGCTCGTGTCTTGGTTGATGAGGTGGTGGACCCACCATATTCGGGGCTACAGCTTGACATTGCTGGAGGTGACGGCGAGCGCTTTCTCGGAGAGGCCAAACATCGTATCATCCTATGGAAAAAGGATTGCATCATCTTTCGAAGGCCACCGACACCGCGTCAGCCGAGTCCTCGTCGAAGTCCGCCACCGAGTCAACAGACTCCTGCTCCTGCAAGTCCACCAAGTCCGGCAAAGTGTCAGGCCACTCCTCCTCCTCTAAGTCCGGCAAAGTGTCAGGACAATCCTCCTCCTCCAAGTCTGCCACAACGTCAGACGTCCACTCCTCCTCCAAGTCCGGCACAACCTCAGGCCACTCCTCCTCGTCCAACTCAGCCCCGTCAGCCGTCTCCGCCGCCTCAGCAATCGCAGAAGAGACACCCCGCAGCTATGGTGCGTAGCGGTACGAGTCAAGGTAGTACAAGAAGTACAGGCGGAGGCAAGCGATATAAATATGGTCCAAGCCTCAAGCCTCTTCCGCAGAGGTCTTATGACAGGTCCGAGGAGGAAATCACAGCCATATCGAAGGCCGAGGTGGAAGCCCATTTTGCACCGAAACCGCCACCGCCGCCAAGGGAGAAAGTGCCTGAGGAAATGATATACCACTTCATTCGTATGGCTCAACCACCAGCTCCCAAGCCTGTTGACATAGACTATGAGCGCCACATCAGGAAGTTAAATCGAGCACGTCTACAAAGGGAGGAGAGCACGTCTACATCGGGATCGAGCAAACAAGAAGCAGCTGCCAAAAAATGCGGGAAAACCATTCCCCAGCTGGGAGAACAGGCGGCGCAATCGATCCCCTCGCTTGTTGTGCCAACAACAGGTGACAGTACGCGCGCCCAATATTATTGTGGGCAAACAGTGCACGTTCCCGAGGTGGGCAATGTGGTAATAACAGAGGAGCATATAATGTAGGCTGAAGTTCTCAACATCACTGTTGGACAACTCCTCGAGATCGAGCCCATGCCTTTGCTTAGAGAGGATGAAATAAAACGGAAATATGTCCGGGGCCAACCTTTGGTCGCGCCAGACAAGGTCAAGAACCTCCCAACGAGAATGTATGAATTGCATCAATGGTACATGAACATTACCAAGATTTCAGATTGATTGTCCCTCACGGTGAATGTCAAGCAGGACCATTACTACCATGAGAAAGCTGTGTCCGTTGAGTATTTAGAACTGTTTCAGTTATACAATCAAGACGCACTCGACAAATCTATCGTCAGTTGCTATTGTCTGTAAGTGATTTCTTTCTATAATTTAAGTCTCAAGCTAGCTGTAGTGATATCCTTTTGATCAATCATTACGTGTAATTATCCTCACTATATTCTTTTCTGTGGTATTATGCAGGATGAAGATATATGAAATGAGAAAAGGTGGACGCTTTGGCATTGGGTTCATTGACCCAAACACCGTTAATGAATACACCTGGAAGATAAATGAACGTCAGCAAAAGTACGTAGAGGACAGCATGAAAGAGTTCTTGAAGCGCCTCAAATACAATGAAGATATACTACTTCCTTACAACTTCCAGTGAGTCACACTGTCTTGTACTACAAATTCTCTGTTTTTGCCTACTAGCTAGCTACATGTTTTTGCTTACATATGCCCGCTTAATTAAGACATGCAAACGTGTGTGCATGCAGATTTCACTGGGTCTTGTGTATCATTAAAGTTGACGCCAGAACAGTTGAAGTACTGGACTCACTAATCTTAGAAAAAACTGACTATAACATCTTGTATGGGATAGTCAACAGGTAATTTCAATCATTATTAACTATATATCTCGGCCTATTTAGTTCGTCATTTCATGATATGAACTATTTAATAACCCCTTTATTCATTTTCTTTGTCGGCGGGCAGGGCTTGCGCAAGATTCATCAGCGTCACGGAAGGTGAATGGAAACAAAAGCTTAAATGGTTTCAACCCAAGGTAAGTAATTAAGTAGTACTAGCTAGCTAGCTAGCTGCCATCTCTTTAATTATCATGCTTTATTAATTATTATCTGATTAAATTCCATTCTCGTAAAGGCCCTGAAGCAGGCGCAGGGGACTGATCTGTGTGCATTCTGCGTTTGCGAGAACATTCGCATGATGGCGTCCGAAAGGAGCAGATCTCAAAGACAGCAATGGGTACGCTTGTTAGAACACTATTCACAATTTTTACACCATTATCGATATCTAGTCACACAACTAATACACATGCATATTGATCTCCTTCTTAACAGTTCAAAGAGGTGCGGGAGAAGCTCATAGAAAGGAAGCGCGTAGAAGCACTTCAAGAGGAAATAGCGGGATTTTTGCTCGACCAGGTCATAAATCCGAATGGAGAATTCTATTACCCGCTACCGCCCCCATGAAAACCACTTCCAATTGTCATCGTGCTCCGAAGGCACCAATTAGGCTAATGCCACTGGCTCCGAAGGCAACATTCATATGTAGGAGAAATTGTATATAGCTATACATGTGTGTATGTGTGAATTAATTAATATGGTGGTTTGAGTTTTTTTTCAAATTCACGAACTTTTTTCAATTTCCATGTTTGATTTTCAATTTTTAAAAAGTCAACGGTCAATGTGGGCACTGGTCAACTCAACAATGACGAGTCAACTAGGAACTGAACTAAACCGAGTGAACCAGAGAAATAAAAAACCAAACGGTCCAACACCTTCTTTATGACGAGCTATCAAGGGAACCCGAAGAAGCGCTCCCATGTTTATTTGGGCCCGTCCTCATAACCGGCGTAGAATTCGCCACTTAGGAGCTCCTATGCCTGCCTAGAACGGACGAGACTTGCCTGCTCCCCGCGTGTGTGCCCATCCGTGCTTCTGTATACGTGGCATGATTTAATTGGAACAAAATAAGGCCCGGCCCCACCCCCTTAAAATCAGGGGGGAGATGATTAGATTAGAAAAAAAAAGGACAACCGTAGGATGAAGTGGGAGCACGGATGGGAGCATGGGGAGGAAGCAGGCAAGCCGGATCCGCGGCACAAATGGGTGGGCCCAGACTTTTCCTCGCTCGCTCTTTTCACAAAAAATAACGTGTTTCATAAAAGTATCGTATACTCACATTTTTCCTTTTTCTAAATTTAGTTTTCTCCATTCATTAAAAATAATTTATTTTTGAAAACTATGCTAATTTTTTATGTAATTTCAAAACAAATGTTCATGCAGTTAAAAAAAGGTTCATGTAGTTTAAAAAATGTTCTTGAAGTTTTTATGACGGCGGAGGAGGCGTTGGCGCCTGGGTCGGCTGCTTTGGATCCTTGTACCCCGCCGCGACCACGAGGACGAGGCAGTGGCGGAGCCAGCTTGGCCGGCGAGCCGGGGCAAAGTACACGGCGTTGTTGTCTGTGTGTTGTTTGCCCCTACAAAATGATGGTTAGCCCTCCATTTAGTGCTATGGTTCAAAAGAGAATGCATGGCTGAGCCCGGGCAGCTGCCCCGGGTAGCCGGGAGGTGGCTCCGCCACTGGGACGAGGAGGAAGAGGCGCGCGGCTCTGACCGCCGCGGACGAGCAGCTCATCTGCATTGCCATTTCAAACTCCAGCAGTGTGGGTGGGAGGGGTGAGGAGTGGCGGACGGAGGTGACGAATTTATAGCACGGGAGCGATCAGGTCAACGGACTGGTTCCACTCCAGTACGCAGCGACCACTGTGCATATTTTTTTTAACACGCAAGTGCACATATAAACACGCAAACATTCACCATTATGGACGCACACACTCTCTATCCTTATGAGCACCTCCGTGAGACTGAGCCGGCATCTTCCACTGAAAGCGTATCGCCGAAAATTCTGAAATAAATGCAGGATAAATACGAGCAGCGGGACTTGAACCCTAGTGGGCTGGGGATATCACTTTTCACCTAACCATCCCAACCACAGCGCATCTAGGCCGTTGTAAGTTGTAACTTTTTTTAAGACAATGCCGTAAGTTGTAACTGATCGAACAGAGAGAGGGTCCCGCACCGTTTAGAGCAACTCCAACGGGCCGACCCAAACGTACGGCGAATATGTCCGCTTTTTTGTCCGTTTGGGTCAGCCCGGCGGACACCAACGTCCGCTTTCACGTTTGGGTCGGTGCATGCGCCCAGCGCTGGCCCGTCGCATTTGGACAGCGCGCGAAAAAAAGAATGCAAACATTTTGAAAATAAAAAAACATTAATTAAATATTAAAAGCCGGCCACGAAGGCCATAGTCCACGCGTCCACATCCACATTAAATTAACATAAAAAAACTAACTACGAGGCGGCGCGCGCTGTCCTAGGCGTCCTCGTCGTCGTCGGGGCCGGTGAGGTCGATGAGCGTCGGCGTAGGGCCGGCCCAGGGGAACGCCATGTTCCAGACGACGTTGATGTCGGGCGCCGCTGCCCCCGCTGCCTGGGCCTGGCGCGCCTCCTCCTCGGCCTCTTGCTGCTCCTCCTCGGTGTCGTGCTCGAGCATCTCGAAGTATTCGCCGTGGCGGCGCTCGTCGACCAGGTGTTGCTGGAGCCACTGTTCGAGGTACGCCGCCTCCTACGCCGGCACCGCCTCCATCTAGACCGGCGGCGCGCTGACCCACTCGCGCACTACTCCCATCCAGGAGTAGCGCTCGAGGGAGGGGGGGGGGGCTCCGGCTAGGCCTTGACCGGGGATGGCGAGGCCACTAGCAGCATGACGCAGTCACCCGCCGCGGAGAGGGCCATGGCCTCCGCCATGGCAGCCTGGTAAGCTACCTCCTCTTCCTCCTTCTCCGCCACCCTGTGCCGCTCGTCCTCCTCGCTCTCGGTAGACAACCGCAATGGCCGCCTGGTAGGCGGCCTCCGCCTCCTGATCCTCATCGCGGACGACGAACGGGGGCAGCGGCAAGCTACAGTCGACTTCACGAACGCCGCGTCGCCTTACCTCCTCGTGCTTGAAGGCGAACAAACGAGCCTAGTTAGGCGAGTCGAAGGCGTACGCGGCGTTGCTACACTGCTCCGGCGTCAGCAGTGCCCACCAGCGCCGCACCTCCTCCGCGTGCACCCTAGCCGACCGTGGCACAGCCGGCACCGGGATCCTCTCCGGATCGAAATGCCAGTCATGCGGCAGGGTCATGTCCGGTTAGGGGAGAGGGACGCAGTGCTGCCAGTGCCACTCCGTCTGGTGGACCGGCACGTTCAGACGATGCCTCGGTCGTCTAGAACGCGCCGGCGGAGGTGAGGGAGGCGGGGGAGAGGGGTGGCTGGGGCCTTGCCCTTGGATTTTCCGGAGCCGAAGCTGGAGAAGATCCCCATTTGTGAGGCTAGAGGTGGCTAGGGTTACCGCCGACAGGGGAGCAGAGCGGGTGGCGAGATGGGGACGGGGCCTTCTGGAAGTGGATGAGGACCCCCTCCCCCCCCCCCCCCCACACGCTCGGATTAAAAAAGGCAGTCTGCCATCGCTGGCGCGTGGGCCTGAGGTGGGCGCCCGTCATAAATTAAGCTGACGCGGCGGACACTGAAAAGGCGCGCGAGGCGTCCGCGCCGACGCAAATGCATCGGTGCGGACGCTTTTTTGATTTGGGTCGGTGCGTTGGGCCACCTCATTTATTCGCGCCGATCAAAACAGATGCAGGCGAACTTCTTGGGTCGGCTCGTTGGAGTGCTCTTAGCGGATGGGCCTGGCCATCGACGCACATCGCAAGACTTTGATAAATTTAGGGCGCAGCATGCTGGGCCGAGATACAGCCCGATTCACTTAGGCGTGCAATCGAGTCCCGGTTCTGCTTCTTGTATGTTTATTAGCACCACATCGCTAAAGTAAGGTTCATCGGATATGTTTATAATCTTGTTCGGCCATTAAGCTATCACCGAGCAGCAAGCCCGGTTAGCTGTCTCATACCTTGAAATTGATATATGCAATCATGCTTCATAGGGTCTTCGGATATGACCACACGACACGCTGTGGGTTGCTTTTTAATTTTCTATTTTGTTTTTTGTTTTCTTATATAGATGGTTTCTATATAACTTTTATATATTTTTCTTGTCGTTTCTTTGTAAACAAATCTTCTTGCTTAATTTTAGCTTTAAATTTTCCACGTTTGTTAATTAAGGGAGTGTTATGCAAATTGACAATGTCGAACGTGAAAAAAATGTTTGCTCCTCGTCAATATATTACTAAGAAAAGAGGTGAATATAATAAGAGCCTCCTTTTCATATCTAAATAGCTAGTCTCCATTAACGTAAGTATTTTCTCAAACATGCAACGTGCATAAGAAAAGATCCACCTCACCATGCAAACATGCATGATTTTCATTCTTTTGTGTATATGTATTTAATAAGTACTTTATTTAATAAAGACATTCACATAGGCACATGATTCACTAAGTACTCATGATTCATATTTGATGTACCATAGGTTAGAGTAGTGATATCATGACTTCAACAGGCATCCTTCACTGTGGAATTTCCCATATTATGAACAGTTAACGTTAACATGGATGTCGCTTTTTGCCCGTTGGAATTGGTGCAACTAGAACAATTATCCGAGATGTGACGGGCATGTACATTGTAGCCTACAGTAAGCTGCTCCCTGGGCAATTGACGCGAAATCAGCGAAGCAAACACAATATATATGGGAGTGCCTAGTCTCAAAGATACCCGATTCTAGGTATGTTACCGAAGCATTAAAGCGAGAATTCAAATATGTAAAAGATCCCCACATTTTGTGAGATTCGTTGCTTACCATAGAAAGGTGTAGTCATTTTATTCGATTTTGCCTCTGTTTATGCTACTTGTGCTTTTGTTTATCAATTTGTAAAGTTTCTTTGCCTTGCAAAGTGGGAAAGGAAATAAGCATCAGACTCATGTTTCAGTAATCCCGAGCTTGAAGAGAATTGAATACCCGCGGGGAAATGAAGAAAGCCTTGGATTATATAGTGAAAACCATGCAGACCCAGATATATTACAATAGTTAGAAAAACACAATTGTCAAATGCCTTTACTTTTCAAACAAGAATGACGCAATCGATCATCCAGAAGATAGGGATATGGAGTGGGCTTTTTCTTCACTCTATAAGTCAATATAACTGGCATACATGGTTCATAAGTAGAGACTTTGCCTTTCTCTAAAGACTCGGGATGTCCTGCTAAATAAGATGTATTGTGAGCACGAGATGGACCTGGGCTCCTCTGAAGGAAATATGCCCTAGAGGCAATAATAAAGTTATTATTTATTTCCTCATATCATGATAAATGTTTATTATTCATGCTAGAATTGTATTAATCGGAAACATAATACATGTGTGAATACATAGACAAACATAGTGTTACTAGTATGCCTCTACTTGACTAGCTCGTTGATCAAAGATGGTTGAGTTTCCTAGCCATAGACATGAGTTTTCATTTGATCAACGGGATCACATCATTAGGAGAATGATGTGATTGACTTGACCCATTCCGTTAACTTAGCACTTGATCGTTTAGTATGTTGCTATTGCTTTCTTCATGACTTATACATGTTCCTATGACTATGAGATTATGCAACTCCCGTTTACCGGAGGAACACTTTGTGTGCTACCAAATGTCACAACGTGACTGGGTGATTATAAAGGTGATCTACAGGTGTCTCCGAAGGTACTTGTTGAGTTGGCGTATTTTGAGATTAGGATTTGTCACTCCGATTGTCGGAGAGGTATCTCTGGTCCCTCTCGGTAATGCACATCACTATAAACCTTGCAAGCAATGTGACTAATGAGTTAGTTGCGAGATGATGCATTACATAACGAGTAAAGAGACTTGCCGGTAACGAGATTGAACTAGGTATTGAGATACTGACGATCGAATCTCGGACAAGTAACATACCGATGACAAAGGGAACAACGTATGTTGTTATGCGGTTTGACCAATAAAGATCTTCGTAGGATATGTTGGAACCAATATGAGCATCCAGGTTCCGCTATTGGTTATTGACCAGAAATGTGTCTTGGTCATGTCTACATAGTTCTCGAACCCGTAGGGTCCGCACGCTTAAAGTTTGGTGACGATCGGTATTATGAGTTTTTGTGGTTTGATGTACCGAAGGTAGTTCGGAGTCTCGGATATGATCAGGGACATGACGAGGAGTCTCGAAATGGTTGAGACGTAAAGATCGATATATTGGATGACTATGTTCGAACATCGGAAGTGTTTCGGGAGGTTTCGGACATTTACCGGAGTACCGGGGGGGTTATCGGAACTCCCGGGGAGTATATTGGTCCTTATGGGCCTTAGTGGGAGAAGAGGAGGGGCGGCCAGGGCAGCCGCGCGCCCCCTCCCCCTCTAGTACGAATTGGACAAGGAGGGGGGCGGCGCCCCCCTTTTTCCTTCTCCTCCTCTCTCCCTTCCTTCCCTTCTCCTACTCCAACAAGGAAAGGAGGAGTCCTACTCCCGATGGGAGTAGGACTCCCCCCTTGGCGCGGCCTCCTTGGCCGGACGCCTCTCCCCCCTTGCTCCTTTATATACGGGGGCAGGGGGCACCTCTAGACACACAAGGATATCTGTTGATCTCTCCCAGCCATGTGCGGTGCCCCCCTCCACCATATTCCACCTCGATAATATTGTAGCGGTGCTTAGGCGAAGCCCTGCGTCGGTGGCATCATCAACACCATCATCACGCCGTTGTGCTGACGGAACTCTCCCGCAAAGCTCTGCTGGATCGGAGTTCGTGGGACTTCATCGAGCTGAACGTGTGCTGAACTCGAAGGTGCCGTACGTTCGGTACTTGGATCGGTCGGATCGTGAAGACGTACGACTACATCAACCGCGTTGTCCTAATGCTTCCGCTTATGGTCTACGAGGTGACGTGGATGACACTCTTCCCTCTCGTTGCTATGCATCACCATGATCTTGCGTGTGCGTAGGAATTTTTTTGAAATTACTACGTTCCCCAACAGTGGCATCCGAGCCAGGTTTATGCGTAGATGTTATATGCACGAGTAGAACACAAGTGAGTTGTGGGCGATACAAGTCATACTGCTTACCAGCATGTCATACTTTGGTTCGGCGGTATTGTTGGATGAAGCGGCCCGGACCGACATTGCACATACGCTTACGCGAGACTGGTTCTACCGACGTGCTTTGCACATAGGTGGCTGGTGGGTGTCAGTTTCTCCAACTTTAGTTGAACCGAGTGTGACTACGCCTGGTCCTTGAGAAGGTTAAAATAACACTAACTTGACGAAATATCGTTGTGGTTTTCATGCGTAGGTAAGACCGGTTCTTGCTCAGCCCATAGCAGCCACGTAAAACTTGCAACAACAAAGTAGAGGACGTCTAACTTGGTTTTGCAGGGCATGTTGTGATGTGATATGGTCAAGACATGATGCTAAATTTTATTGTATGAGATGATCATGTTTTGTAACAGAGTTATCGGCAACTGGCAGGAGCCATATGGTTGTCGCTTTATTGTATGCAATGCAATTGCCCTGTAATTGCTTTACTTTATCACTAAGCGGTAGTGATAGTCATAGAAGCAATAGTTGGCGAGACGACAACGATGCTACGATGGAGATCAAGGTGTCGCACCGGTGATGATGGTGATCTTGAAGGTGCTTCGGAGATGGAGATCACAAGCACAAGATGATGATGGCCATATCATATCACTTATATTGATTGCATGTGATGTTTATCCTTTATGCATCTTATTTTGCTTTGATTGATGGTAGCATTATAAGATGATCTCTCACTAAATTTCAAGATAAAAGTGTTCTCCCTCAGTATGCACCATTGCCAAAGTTCATCGTGCCGAGACACCATGTGATGATCGGGTGAGATAAGCTCTACGTTCATCTACAACGGGTGCAAGCCAGTTTTGCACACGCAGAATACTCGGGTTAAACTTGACGAGCCTAGCATATGCAGATATGGCCTCGGAACACTGAGACCGAAAGGTCAAGCGTGAATCATATAGTAGATATGATCAACATAGTTATGTTCACCATTGAAAACTACTCCATTTCACGTGATGATCGGTTATGGTTTAGTTGATTTGGATCACGTGATCACTTAGATGATTAGAGAGATGTCTATCTAAGTGGGAGTTCTTAAGTAATATGATTAATTGAACTTAAATTTATCACGAACTTAGTACATGATAGTATTTTGCTTGTCTATGTTGTTGTAGATAGATGGCCCGTGCTATTGTTCCATTGAATTTTAATGCATTCCTTGAGAAATCAAAGTTGAAAGATGATGGTAGCAATTACACGGACTGGTTTCGTAGAGGATTATCCTCATTGCTGCACAGAAGAATTACGTCCTGGAAGCACCGCTGGGTGCCAGGCCTGCTGCAGATGCAACTGCAGATGTTGTGAATGTTTGGTAGAGCAAAGCTGATGACTACTGGATAGTTTAGTGTGCCATGCTTTACGGCTTAGAACCGGGACTTCAACGACGTTTTGAACGTCATGAAGCATATGAGATGTTCCAGGAGTTGAAGTTAATATTTCAAGCAAATGCCCGGATTGAGAGATATGAAGTCTCCAATAAGTTCAACAACTGTAAGATGGAGGAGAATAGTTCTGTCAGTGAACATATACTCAAAATGTCTAGGTATAAAAATCACTTGATTCAACTGGGAGTTAATCTTCCGGATGATAGTGTCATTGACAGAATTCTTCAATCACTGCCACCAAGCTACAAGTGCTTCGTGATGAACTATAATATGCAAGGGATGAACAAGACAATTCCCGAGCTCTTCGCAATGCTAAAGGCTGCAGAGGTAGAAATCAAGAAGGAGCATCAAGTGTTGATGGTCAACAAGACCACCAGTTTCAAGAAAAAGGGTAAAGGGAAGAAGAAGGGGAACTTCAAGAAGAACGGCAAACAAGTTGCTGCTCAAGAGAAGAAACCCAAGTCTGGACCTAAGCCTAAGACTGGGTGCTTCTACTGCAAGCAGACTAGTCACTGGAAGCGGAACTTCCCCAAGTATTTGGCGGATAAGAAGGATGGCAAGGTGAACAAAGGTATATGTGATATACATGTTATTGATGTGTACCTTACCAGAGCTCGTAGTAGCACCTGGGTATTTGCTACTGGTTCTGTTGCTAATATTTGCAACTCGAAACAGGGACTACGGATTAAGCGAAGACTGGCTAAGGACGAGGTGACGATGCGCGTGGGAAATGTTTCCAAAGTCGATGTGATCGCCGTCGGCACGCTACCTCTACATCTACCTTCAGGACTAGTTTTAGACCTAAATAATTGTTATTTGGTGCCAGTGTTGAGCATGAACATTATATCAGGATCTTGTTTGACGCGGGACGGTTATTCATTTAAATTTGAGAATAATGGTTGTTCTATTTATATGAGTAATATCTTTTGTGGTCATGCACCCTTGAAGAGTGGTCTATTTTTGTTGAATCTTGATAGTAGTGATACACATATTCATAATGTTGAAGCCAAAAGATGCAGAGTTGATAATGATAGTGCAACTTATTTGTGGCACTTCTGTTTTGGTCATATTGGTGTAAAGCGCATGAAGAAACTCCATACTGATGGACTTTTGGAAACACTTGAGTATGAATCACTTGGTACTTGGGAACCATGCCTTATGGGTGTCGATGTCAAAACCGGCGGATCTCGGGTAGGGGGTCTCGATCTGTGCGTCTTAGGCTTATGGTAACAGGAAGCAAGGGACACAATGTTTACCCAGGTTTGGGCCCTCTCGATGGAGGTAAACCCCTACTTCCTGCTTGATTAATATTGATGATATGAGTAGTACAAGAGTAGATCTACCACGAGATCGTAGAGGTTAAACCCTAGAAGCTAGCCTATGATGATTATGATTGTAGTTGTGATCGGCCTTCTAAGGACCAACCTCTCCGGTTTATATAGACACCGGAGAGGGCTAGGGTTTACATGGAGTCGGTTACAAGGAAGGAAATATAATATCCGGATCGCCAAGCTTGTCTTCCATGCAAAGGAGAGTCCCATCCGGACACGGGACGGGGTCTTGAGTCTTGTATCTTTACGCTCCAATAGTCCGGACGAAGTATACAATCCGGCTGTCCGGATACCCCCTAATCCAGGACTCCCTCAATGGGCAAGATTACTAAAACGCCGTTCTCCGGAACAATGGAGCGAGCAACAGATTTATTGGAAATCATACGTACTGATGTATGTGGTCCGGTGAATATTGAGGCTCACGATGGGTATAGTTATTTTCTCACCTTCACAGATGATTTGAGAAGATATGGGTATATCTACTTAATGAAACATAAGTCTAAAACATTTGAAAAGTTCAAAGAATTTCAGAGTGAAGTTGAAAATCATCGTAACAAGAAAATAAAGTTTCTACAATCTGATCGTGGAGGACAATATTTGAGTTACGAGTTTGGTCTACATTTGAAACAATGCGGAATAGTTTCGCAACTCACGCCACCCGGAAAACCACAACGTAATGGTGTGTACGAACGTCATAATCGTACTTTACTAGATATGGTGCGATCTATGATGTCTCTTACTGATTTACCGCTATCATTTTGGGGTTATGCTTTAGAGACGGCTGCATTCACGTTAAATAGGGCACCATCGAAATCCGTTGAGACGACGCCTTATGAACTATGGTTTGGCAAGAAATCAAAGTAGTCGCTTCTTAAAGTTTGGGGTTGCGATGCTTATGTGAAAAAGCTTCAACCTGAAAAGCTCGAACCCAAATCGGAGAAATGTGTCTTCATAGGATACCTAAAGGAAACTGTTGGGTACACCTTCTATCACAGATCCGAAGGCAAGACATCCTTTGCTAAGAATTGATCATTTCTAGAGAAGGAGTTTCTCTCGAAAGAAGTGAGTGGGAGGAAAGTAGAACTTGATGAGGTAACTGTACCTACTCCCTTATTGGAAAGTAGTTCATCATAGAAACCGGTTCCTGTGACGCCTACACCAATTAGTGAGGAAGCTAATGATATTGATCATGAAACTTCAGATCAACTTACTATCAAACCTCGTAGGTCAACCAGACTAAGATCCACACCAGAGTGGTACGGTAATCCTATTCTGGAGGTCATGTTACTTGACCATGGAGAACCTATGAACTATGAGGAAGCGACGATGAGCCCAAATTCCGCAAAATGGCTTGAGGCCATGAAATCTGAGATGGGATCCATGTATGAGAACAAAGTGTGGACTTTAGTTGACTTGCCGGATGATCGGCAAGCCATCGAGAATAAATGGATCTTCAAGAAGAAGACTGGCGCTGATGGTAATGTTACTGTCTAGAAAGCTCGACTTGTTGCGAAAGGTTTTCGACAAGTTCAAGGGGTTGACTACGATGAGACTTTCTCACCCGTAGCGATGCTTAAGTTTATCCGAATCATGTTAGCAATTGCCGCATTTTATGATTATGAAATTTGGCAAATGGATGTCAAAAACTGCATTCCTGAATGGATTTATGGAAGAAGAGTTGTATATGATGCAACTAGAAGGTTTTGTCGATCCGGAAGGTGCTAACAAAGTGTGCAAGCTCCAGCGATCCATTTATGGACTGGTGCAAGCCTCTCGGAGTTGGAATAGTGTATACAAAGCATGACTTTTGGAGAAGCCTGTATTTACAAGAAAGTGGGTGGGAGCTCTGTAGCATTTCTGATATTATATGTGGATGACATATTGTTGATCGGAAATGATATAGAATTTCTGGATAGCATAAAAGGATACTTGAATAAAAGTTTTTCAATGAAAGACCTCGGTGAAGCTGCTTATATATTGGGCACCAAGATCTATAGAGATAGATCAAGACGCTTAATTGGACTTTCACAAAGCACATACCTTGATAAAGTTTTGAAAAAGTTCAAAATGGATCAAGCAAAGAAAGGGTTCTTGCCTGTATTACAAGGTGTGAAGTTGAGTCAAACTCAATGCCCGACCACTGTAGAAGATAGAGGAAAAATGAAAGATGTTCCCTATGCTTCAGCCATAGGCTCTATCATGTATGCACTGTTGTGTACCAGAACTGAATGTGTGCCTCGCTATTAGTTTCGCAGGGAGGTACCAAAGTAATCTAGGAGTGGATCACTGGACAGCGGTCAAGAACATACCGAAATACCTGAAAAGGACTAAGGATATGTTTCTCATTTATGGAGGTGACAAAGAGCTACTCGTAAATGGTTACGTCGATGCAAGCTTTGACACTGATCCGGACGATTCTAAATCGCAAACCGGATACGTGTTTATATTGAATGGTGGAGATGTTAGTTGGTGCAGTTCTAAACAAAGTGTCGTGGCGGGATCTACGTGTGAAGTGGAGTACATAGCTACTTCGGAAGCAGCAAATGAAGGAGTCTGGATGAAGGAGTTCATATCCGATCTAGATGTCATACCTAGTGCATCGGGTCCAATGAAAATCTTTTGTGACAATACTGGTGCAATTGCCTTGGCAAAGGAATCCAGATTTCACAAGAGAACCAAGCACAACAAGAGATGCTTCAATTCCATCCGGGTCCAAGTCCAGGTGGGAGACATAGAGATTTGCAAGATACATACGGATCAGAATGTTGCAGACCCGTTGACTAAGCCTCTTCCACAGCAAAACATGATTAGCACCAAGACTCCATGGGTGTTAGAATCATTACTATGTAATCTAGATTATTGACTCTAGTGCAAGTCGGAGACTGAAGGAAATATGCCCTAGAGGCAATAATAAAGTTATTATTTATTTCCTCATATCATGATAAATGTTTATTATTCATGCTAGAATTGTATTAACCGGAAACATAATACATGTGTGAATACATAGACAAACATAGTGTCACTAGTATGCCTCTACTTGACTGGCTCGTTGATCAAAGAGGGTTGAGTTTCCTAGCCATAGACATGAGTTTTCATTTGATCAATGGGATCACATCATTAGGAGAATTATGTGATTGACTTGACCCATTCCATTAGCTTGGCACTTGATCGTTTAGTATGTTGCTATTGCTTTCTTCATGACTTATACATGCTCCTATGACTATGAGATTATGCAACTCCCGTTTACCGGAGGAACACTTTATGTGCTACCAAATATCACAACATAACTGGGTGATTATAAAGGTGCTTTACAGGTGTCTACGAAGGTACTAGTTGAGTTGGCGTATTTCGAGATTAGGATTTGTCACTCCGATTGTCGGAGAGGTATCTCTGGGCCCTCTCGGTAATGCACATCACTATAATCCTTGCAAGCAATGTGAGTAATGAGTTAGTTGCGGGATGATGCATTACATAACGAGTAAAGAGACTTGCCGGTAACGAGATTGAACTAGGTATTGAGATACCGACGATCGAATCTCGGACAAGTAACATACCAATGACAAAGGGAACAACGTATGTTGTTATGCGGTTTGGCCGATAAATATCTTCATAGAATATGTGGGAACCAATATGAGCATCTAGGTTCCACTATTGGTTATTGACCGGAAATGTGTCTCGGTCATGTCTTAATAGTTCTCGAACCCGTAGGGTCCGCACGCTTAAAGTTTGGTGACGATCGGTATTATGAGTTTTTGTGTTTTGATGTACCGAAGGTAGTTCGGAGTCCCGGATATGATCACGGACATGACGAAGAGTCTCGAAATGGTCGAGAAGTAAAGATCGATATATTGGATGACTATGTTCGGACACCGGAAGTGTTTCGGATGGTTTTAGACATTTACCGGAGTACTTGGGGGTTATCGGAACCCCCCGGGGAGTATATTGGGTCTTATGGGCCTTAGTGGGAGAAGAGGAGGGGCAGCCAGGGCAGCCGCGTGCCCCCTCCCCCTCTAGTCCGAATTGGACAAGGAGGGGCGGCGGCGCCCCCCTTTTCCTTCTCCTCTCTCCCTTCCTTCCCTTCTCCTATTCCAACAAGGAAAGGAGGAGTCCTACTCCCGGTGGGAGTAGGGCTCCCCCCTTGGTGCGCCCTCCTTGGCCGGCCGCCTCTCCCCCTTTCTCCTTTATATACGAGGGCAGGGGGCACCTCTAGACACACAAGTTGACCTGTTGATCTCTCCCAGCCGTGTGCGGTGCCCCCTCCACCATATTCCACCTCGGTAATATCGTAGCGGTGCTTAGGCGAAGCCCTGCGTCGGTAGCATCATCAACACCGTCATCACGCTGTTGTGCTGACAGAACTCTCCCGCAAATCTCTGCTGGATTGGAGTTCGTGGGACTTCATCGAGCTGAACGTGTGCTGTACTCGGAGGTGCCGTACGTTCAGTACTTGGATCAATCGGATCTTGAAGACGTACGACTACATCAACCGCATTGTGCTAACGCTTCCGCTTACGGTCTACGAGGGTACATGGACGACACTCTCCCCTCTCGTTGTTATGCATCACCATGATCTTGCGTGTGCGTAGGCTTTTTTTGAAATTACTACGTTCCCCAACATCCTCAACGAGAAGAAGAGTCATTGGGAGGGAACTATTCTCCTCAACGACCAATTTTCAAGAAGTTCACGCCTAACCATTTGTACCAACAGTCAGGCGGGTCTAAGAAGCCAGGGATTCTCTTCAGCTCGACATTAAGATGATTCAAAGCAGGCTTCTTTGGATTGGCATTGTGTAGGATCGAAAGTATGTCTAGAGGGGGGGGGGGTGATTAGACTACTTGACCTAATAAAAACTTATCCTTTTCCCAATTTTAGTCTTTGGCAGATTTTAGCTAACTTAGCACAAGTCAAGCAATATTAACACAATTCAAGCAAGCATGCAAAGAGTATATGAGCAGCGGAAAGTAAAGCATGCAACTTGCAAGAATGTAAAGGGAAGGGTTTGGAGAATTCAAACACAATTGGAGACACGGATGTTTTTGTCGTGGTTCCGATAGGTGGTGCTATCGTACATCCACGTTGATGGAGACTTTAACCCACGAAGGGTAACGGTTGCGCGAGTCCACGGAGGGCTCCACCCACGAAGGGTCCACGAAGAAGCAACCTTGTCTATCCCACCATGGTCGTCGCCCACGAAGGACTTGCCTCACTAGCGGTAGATCTTCATGAAGTAGGCGATCTCCTTGCCCTTACAAACTCCTTGGTTCAACTCCACAATCTTTTCGGAGGCTCCCAAGTGACACCTAGCCAATCTAGGAGACACCACTCTCCAAGAAGTAACAAATGGTGTGTTGATGATGAACTCCTTGCTCTTGTGCTTCAAATGATAGTCTCCCCAACACTCAACTCTCTCTCACAGGATTTGGATTTGGTGGAAAGAAGATTTCAGTGGAAAGCAACTTGGGGAAGGCTAGAGATCAAGATTCATATGGTAGGAATGGAATATCTTGGCCTCAACACAAGTGTAGGTGGTTCTCTCTCAGAAAATGCAAGTTGGAAGTGTAGGTTCGTTCTGATGGCTCTCTCCACGAATGAAGAGGAGGTGGAGGGGTATATATAGCCTCCACACAAAACCTAACTATTACACACAACTTGCCAAACTTGGTGGGACCGAATTGAAGAACTCGGTCGGACTGATTTAGCAAATCTAGTGACCGTTAGGATTTTCGGTGGGACCGACAAGCAAGTCGGTAGGATTGATATGGTTAGGGTTAGGGCATAACATAATCTCGGTGAGACCGATAACACAAACTCAGTGGGACCGATTTTGGTAATAAGCTAACCAAAAAGTTGGTCAGGTAAACTCAGTGGGACCGGTTCGCTCATTTCGGTGAGACCAAAATGTTATGAAAAGGAAACAGAGAGTTTACATTGCAATCTCGGTGGGACCGATCGCTCATCTTTGTGGTACTGAAACGTTACGAAGGGAAACAGAGAGATTACAATCCCATCTCGGTGAGACCGAGATCCCTATCAGTGAGACCGATTTGCCTAGGGTTTGTGGCAGTGGCTATGACATATGAACTCGGTGGCTCCGGATAGAAAGGATCGGTGAGGCCGAGTTTGACTTTTGGTTTAGGTCATATGTGGATGTGAGAAAGTAGTTGAGGGCTTTGGAGCATATCACTAAGCAATTTGAGCAAGTAAGCCATTAAGCAACACCTCATCCCTCCTTGATAGTATTGGCTTTTCCTATAGACTCAATGTGATCTTGGATCACTAAAATATAAAATGTAGAGTCTTTAGCTTTGAGCTTGAGACAATCCTTTTGTCCTTAGTATTTTGAGGGGTCCACTTTTCTCATCCATGCCATGCCAATCATTGAGCTTTCCTGAAATATTTAACTTGAAGTAGCATTAGCTCAATGAGCTATATGTTGTTAGGAATTACCAAAACCACCTAGGGATAGTTGCACTTTCAGTCTCCCCCTTTTTGTTAATTGATGACAACATATAGATCAAAGCTTCGAGAAATAATATTAAGAGTGAAAAACATTGTCGCTTTGAGAAGTATGTGATAAGCAAGAGCTCCCCCTAAATTTGTGCATAGTTTAAGATTTGCTTTGGACTGCAAATGCACAAGGAGTTAGGCTCATGGGTTACTCTTCAATGTCACATACATCTTGGTGGAGCGCTCAAAATGATAATAATTAAATACATGCACTCATCACCAAGGAAAGTGAATGATCATATAGGGATAAAAGGATAATGTCATCCAACAAGCATTAAGGTAGCATATGATCAAACACATGATCATCCAAGTATCTCACAAACGCATAAAGTATCTCAAACAAGCAAATAAAGTTCAACCACCAAAACAAGAGATAACAAAAGCAACACTCTCTCTCAAAGCCTATGATCTATACATTTTTCTCCCCCTTTGGCAACAAGTTACCAAAAAGTTCATAGAAAATGCATAGCACTAAATCGACTCTCAGGCTTGGTCTTCAGGTGGTGGTGTAGAGATGGCTCCTTGGACGAAGACTTCAGTAGATGTGGATGGAGCTGGTGGAGTAGGTGCTAGAGCTGGTTGCACAGAAGCTGTAGCTGGTGCAGATGAAGTGGCTCTGGTGTCTGTAACAGGCACTGCAGCTGATCTCTGGCTCCTGGGCACTCTGGCAAAAGCATCAGTGGTAGTCTTACCCTTCCTCTCCTGCATATCATCTTGAAGTTTCTCAACAACTGACTGAATCTCAGTGACCTTAACATCCAAGTCATAGAACTTCTGCTCCATGATCCTCTCCAGGCTCTCCTGGTTTTGAGCCAGGGTGGCCAGTCCCTTCTCAATCCTCAGAGTGGAGGCAATCAAGTAGCCAAGCTGCTCCTGCTTGTTCTTCAAGAAGTACTGAGATGCCTCATCAATGGTTGGCATCTTGGCAACCTTTTCAGGCTTTGCCTTCTCCCTCTTTGCTTGTGCTTGCACAGAAGATGGTTCATCTTCATCCATGACCACTGTGTTGTCCTCAAAATCTGGATAGATGGGCATGTGTTCCTTGTCCAAGAGGTATGTGTCTGTCCCCATCTTGGAGTTGGTGAGCTCCTCGATCTGTGGGGCATACCCACAACTTCTCTTCTGATCTGCAGCAGTCCTCTTGATAGTTTCCACTATGAGGCTCATGACCTTGAACTTTTGAGGCACATCAAATATGTGAAGTAGGTTGATGGCATGGCCTCTGATCATCTTGTGATATCCAGACTTAGGCAAAAGAGTGTGCCTGAGGATCCAATTGATTGTTGGCAATCCTGACAGAAGGTAATGTACTGAGCCAAACTTGTGTGTCTCAATAGCAGCATCTAGGATCTCTCTGTACATGTGTGCCATGGAGTTGTGATCCTTATTCTTCTTGGCATAGACATCCAAGTCATCCTCATTCTCCTTAGGTGCATTGATCAACTTTGCCCATTCTTCAACTGATGACTGGTACCTAGTACCTTCAGACATCCAGACAATCCTTCCATCTGGGTAGAAGTGAGCTGTGGAGTAGAACTGCATAATAAGCTCATCATTCCACTTTGTGAGCTTCTGGCCAACAAAGCCATCCACTCCACAAGCATTGAAACTGTCATACACCCCTGGATAATGCTCTTCATTCTTCCTGATATACTCCCAGTCTACCCATCTCATGTCACAGACAATTGGCTTCTTGTCAAGCAGCACTGTCTCATAGAAGTCCCGCTGTTCCTTTGTGTGGAACCTATAGTCCATAGTAGTTCTCCTCCTGACTGCATAGGGACCAGTCAATCTCCACTGCCTGAGTCCTGCATCCTTCCTCAGCTTCATATCCTCAGCCACAGGATGAACATCATTGTGATCTGGAATTTTGGGCTTCAACTTTCTCAAGACATGTTCCTCATCATCTTCTTCTTCAACAACAGCTTCAGGCACTGGGGCCTTGTTCTTCTCTGCAGCAGGAATGCTCCTAGTGTTCCTCTTTGGTGCAGATTTGGGCTTTGGAGCAGCTGCTTTGGGAGCTTCTTTGGGCTTTGATGAAGCAGCCCCTGACCTGATGGCATCACCCATAAGCTTCTGAGCTTTGGGTGCTGGTGCAGCAACCTCTTCCTCTTATTCCTCTTCAGAGTCTCTCCTCATAGAGGGCTTGCCAAGGACCTTGGCAGTAGTGGTTCTGACTCTCTTTTTCTTCTTGTCTTGGCCAACAGCTTCGTCTTCTGACTCAAGGGTGAGTTTCATGGTTTCTCCAGTGGCAATCTTCCTAGGTTTGGAAGTTGGAATCCTTCTTGCAGGTGCCTTCCTCTGCATTCCTGGCTTAGTGGCAGCAGTTGTGCCATACTCTTTCTTGAGCACCTTCTTCTTAGAAGTGGCCTCATCCTCAACAGCCACATAGTATTCATCCTCAGAATCTGAGGTTCTCTTCTTTCTAGCCCTGGTGGCTGCCTTGGGTAAGTTGCTGGGTGTGCTCCTGCTACCCTCATCATAGCTGCTAGAGGGACTAGTGCCCTCACTTATCTGAACCTGCTCCTCTGACTTGTTCTGACTGTCACTCTGATCAGACATATTGGAAACACTGACAGCAGACCCCTAGTTCGGCGATGGACTTGCTATGGCGGCAACGGCGGAGTCGATTCCTGTTGACGGCAGCAGAGACTAGCGGCGGGAGGCAGTTGGTGACGAGGAGGACGATCCGGAGACCCAGGGAGGCAGAGCAGGCTGAGCGCGGGCGAAAGAGTTCAGAGAAATTTCCAAAATTTGACCCGTAGATATATATAGCCTGACCCTGTTGGTGTGACCAAGTGGAACAACTCGGTGGCACCGAGATGCATAACTGCAAGCAGTTACTGCAACTCGGTGTGATCGAAAAGTTCAAATCGGTTGCACCGAGATTGAAAACCTAGATCGACTTAGTGATCTCGGTACGACCGAAATGGTGGAATCTGTCAGACAGAGAAGCACAAAGAAGTTTTGGAGGTTTAAGTCTATGACGAAACGGGGACTCCGAGTGCTTCTCACACAGAGTGGTTCAAATCTGACTTGATCAAATTTTGTGATGTAGCATGAATAGAGTTTGAGACAAGAAAAGCATAGATAGCTAGAGAAGATTCTTAGGCATTCTTGTCCATCCACTTGGCAAATGAAAAGAAACCAATCAATCAAAACAAAAAGTGGATGTCCTCGAATGAGTAAAATATGCAACCAACATGCTCACACAATAAAATGGCAAATGAAATATGTGACAAAGCATGCACAACCAATTCTAGCATCTATCAAGCAATTGGCGATGACTAGGTCATCTATATATGAGTATATTGACTTAGGAGTCAAATGAGAACATTTTATCATAGGTCATACTCATCGTTTAAGCTCAAGTGGGGTTACCACTTTTACATAAAGCATTGTTGTGTTCACACCATTAGAGTTGCTTTAGCTCAATTCTTAGAGTAAAGCTCCCCCTAGATGTGAGATCCCCCCTAAGAGGGATGAACTAACCTTGGGTTTTGTCGATGATGACTTCATGTAGGCGTTGAAGATGTGGATGCTCAAAGTTGATGTAGATCATTTGGAGCAATCCTTTGGAGTGAGTTGCACTTTCAATACCTACACGGGTTAGTCCCACAAGGAACAAACAAGGATATCCATAGACATAGAGTGATGCACACACAAGATGATGTCCATGAAAGCATTAGGTTACCTTGTCCCTTGTCTTACCAACAAGAGGGTTTGTGACTCCTTGAACTAGTGCAAGATGTGGAAGTTGATTGCACTTGTTATTGCCAAAATGATATGAGTGAAATATGTTGGCGGAGTCACCCTCAAGAACTCTCTAGTTCTTCTTCTTCAGGATCCACATCATCTTGATGGGAATCCTTGGAGTTGTAGTCGTACTTGATGAAGTAGAACTTTATGTAGTCTTGGGAACCCACTTGACCAAGGCCTTAAGAGCTTCTTCAAATGCATCAATCTCCTCTTGAAGCTTGTCCTTGCCTTTTTGCCTGTGGTCTTGTGGTGGAAGATAATCTTGAGCTTGTGTCCCTTTGAAGGAAGTAGGATCATACTTCTCTTGTTAAGGAACAAACTTCGTCTTGGGGTATTGATCTTCTTCCCACTCAACTCCATTTGCATTGAACTTTCTTTCAAAACCAACACCTTGGTTCTTCCGGTGCCTTCCTTCCTTGCGTACAATTTCCTCGATTGCTTACTCCCGGCAAGGCTCTTGTAAACACCTTTCTTTATAATTCCCTTCAATAAGTTATTTTCTTGCCCAAGTGTAACTTGGCTAAGAGAATCATTAGTGGAATCAAGAGAACTACTAGAAGCAACAACATTGGATTTAGCATGATTATTGTTACTACTAGAGGAAGAATCCTTCTTGTTATTGTTACTAGACTTGACTTGAGGCATGTAAGTAGATAAGAGTAAACGCTTGGCAATGTAAGAAGAACTTTTCTTACGAAGATCATCATTGATTGCCTTTAAGAACTCATGCTCTTGCTCAAGGTTGAGCTTTTCAAAGCATAACTTCTCATGAGTCCTTAAAAGTTCTCGATGATCTTCTAAGATAGTTTCATGAGCTAACTTAAGAGTGTTTAGTTCTTTAGTTAGAAGCTCAATCTTCTCCTTATCATTGTCATTCGTTTTATCTTGATTAGCATGATTAATTGACGTTTCATCATAGTATTCATCACTAGAGTTGTCAACAAGTAAATCATCATCACCTAACAAGTCATCTTCATCACTGTTGAAATCAACATACTCGGGGTGTGATACCTTTGGGCCTTTAGCCATGAAGCATCTTCCAAGTCCTTCATTTGGTGAATCAAATATGTCGTAGGAGTTGGTTGACACAAGTGCTAGACCAGCAACACCTTCATCTTGATTATATTCGGAGTCGGAGGGATAGCTTCTCTCGGAGTGATTGTCGGAGTCGGAGCCAGATACCCATTCACCAACATGAGCTTGATGTCTTCGTTTTGTGTAGCTCCTTGATGACTTGTCCTTCCTTTTCGAATCCTTGCTTCTCCGGGATGTTCTTCGTTCATAACGATCATCTCTACTCCTACTATCTCTTGGTGGTGATTCTTCTCTTCTACTTCTCCTCTAAGGTGATTCTTCTCTTCTTTTGTAGGGTGCCGTACACTCATTGGAATAGTGTTCGTGTCTTCCACAATTGTAGCAATTACACTCTCGACTAGAAGATCTTTTGTCATTGTAGGACCTTGACTTGGAGCTTCTCTCTTTGCTACTACTCTTGTAGAATTTGTTGAAGTTCTTCACCATTAGGCTCAATTCTTCATTGAAGGTTTGTTTCTCACTTGATGATGTGGGGGCTTCACATGAGGCTTTGTAAGCACCACTTGACTTGTTGTGAAGTTCCTCCTTATCCTTGAGTGACATCTCATGAGCAACAATTCTTCCAATGACTTCCGTTGGCTTGAGATCTTTGTAATTTGGCATCATTTGGATTAATGTGCACACGGTATCATATTTTCCGTCCAAAGTTCTTAGGATCTTCTTGATGATGAATTTGTCGGTCATCTCTTCACTTCCTAAGCCAGCAATCTCATTTGTGATAAGAGCAAGCCTAGAGTACATTTCAGCGACACCTTCACCATCCTTCATTTTGAACTTGTCAACCTGACTTTGAAGCACATCCAACTTGGATTCCTTAACGGAGTCGGTACCTTCGTGCATATCAATCAAAGTATCCCAAATTTCCTTTGCATTCTCAAGACGGCTGATTTTGTTGAATTCTTCGGGGCACAATCCGTTAAAGAGGATATCACAATCTTGAGCATTGTATTGCATCATCTTCAACTCTTCCGCGCTAGCTTCATGGTTCGGTTCTCTCCCATCAAAGAATTCACCTTGCAAGCCAATACACACAATAGCCCAAACGGCGAGGTTATGTCCAAGAATATGCATTTTCATCTTATGCTTCCAACTAGCAAAATTATTACCATCAAAGTAAGGACCTCTACGGTGATAAGTTCCCTTGCTAGACGCCATACTCCCCTAGGTTGTGAAACCAAGGCTATGACTACCAACAGCTATGGAAATCAAAGCAAATGGACACCAAAGCTCTGATACCACTTGTAGGATCTAAAGTATGTATAGAGGGGGGGGGGTGATTAGACTACTTGACCAAATAAAAACTTATCCTTTTCACAATTTTAGTCTTTGGCATATTTTAGCTAACTTAGCACAAGTCAAGCAATCTTAACACAATTCAAGCAAGCATGCAAAGAGTATATGAGAAGTGGAAAGTAAAGCATGCAACTTGCAAGAATGTAAAGGGAAGGATTTGGAGAATTCAAATGCAATTGGAGACACGGATGTTTTTGTCGTGGTTCCGATAGGTGGTGCTATCGTACATCCACATTGATGGAGACTTCAACCCACGAAGGGTAACGGTTGCCCGAGTCCACGGAGGGTTCCACCCATGAAGGGTCCACGAAGAAGCAACCTTGTCTATCCCACCATGGTCGTCACCCATGAAGGACATGCCTCACTAGCGGTAGATCTTCACAAAGTAGGCGATCTCCTTGCCCTTACAAACTCCTTGGTTCAACTCCACAGTCTTGTCGGAGGCTCCCAAGTGACACCTAGCCAATCTAGGAGACACCACTCTCCAAGAAGTCACAAATGGTGTGTTGATGATGAACTCCTTTCTCTTGTGCTTCAAATGATAGTCTCCCCAACACTCAACTCTCTCTCACAGGATTTGGATTTGGTGGAAAGAAGATTTGAGTGGAAAGCAACTTGGTGAAGGCTAGAGATCAAGATTCATATGGTAGGAATGGAATATCTTGGCCTCAACACAAGTGTAGGTGGTTCTCTCTCAGAAAATGCAAGTTGGAAGTGTAGGGTCGTTCTAATGGCTCTCTCCACGAATGAAGAGGAGGTGGAGGGGTATATATAGCCTCCACACAAAATCTAACCGTTACACACAACTTGCCAAACATGGTGGGACCGAATTGAAGAACTCGGTCGGAACGATTTAGCAAATCTAGTGACCGTTAGGATTTTCGATGGGACCGACAAGCAACTCTGTAGGACCAATATGGTTAGGGTTAGGGCATAACGTAATCTCGGTGAGACTGATTACACAAACTCGGTGGGACCAATTTTGGTAATAAGCTAACCAGAGAGTTGGTCAGGTAAACTCGGTGGGACCGGTTCGCTCATTTCAGTGAGACCGAAATGTTATGAAAAGGAAACAGAGAGTTTACATTGCAATCTCGGTGGGACCGATCGCTCATCTCGATGGTACCGAAACGTTACGAAGGAAAACAGAGAGATTACAATCCCATCTCGGTGGGACCGAGATCCCTATCGGTGAGACCGATTTGCCTAGGGTTTGTGGCAGTGGCTATGACATCTGAACTCGATGGCGCCGGATAGAAAGAATTGGTGAGGCCGAGTATGACTTTTGGTTTAGGTCATATGTGGATGTGAGAAAGTAGTTGAGGGCTTTGGAGCATATCACTAAGCAATTTGAGTAAGTAAGCCATTAAGCAACACCTCATCCCTCCTTGATAGTATTGGCTTTTGCTATAGACTCAATGTGATCTTGGATCACTAAAATATAAAATGTAGAGTCTTGAGCTTTGAGCTTGAGCCAATCCTTTTGTCCTTAGTATTTTGAGGGGTCCACTTTTCTCATCCATGCCATGCCAATCATTGAGCTTTCCTGAAATATTTAACTTGAAGTAGCATTAGCTCAATGAGCTATATGTTGTTAGGAATTACCAAAACCACCTAGGGATAGTTGCACTTTCACATTGATAAAAACGACCACAAGTTGTGGAAGACCCTAATGATCCTTGTCGGTGTCAAAACCGACGGATCTCGGGTAGGGGGTCCCAAACTGTGCGTCTAAGGCTAATGATAACAGGAGGCGGGTGACACGATGTTTACCCAGGTTCGGGCCCTCTCTATGGAGGTAATACCCTACTTCCTTCTTGATTGATCTTGATGATATGAGTATTACAAGAGTTGATCTACCACGAGATCGTAGAGGCTAAACCCTAGAAGCTAGCCTATGATTCTGGTTGTTGTTCTTGTCCTACGGACTAAACCCTCTGGTTTATATAGACACAGGTGGGGGCTAGGGTTAGACAGAGTCGGTTACAGAGAAAGAAATCTACATATCCGAATTGCCAAGCTCGCCTTCCACGCAAAGGAGAGTCCCACCCGGACACGGGACGAAGTCTTCAATCTTGTATCTTCATAGTCCAATAGTCTGGCATAAGTATATAGTCCGGCTGTCCGAGCACCCCCTAATCCAGGACTCCCTCAGTAGCCCCTGAACCAGGCTTCAATGACGATGAGTCCGGCGTGCAGATTGTCTTCGGCATTGCAAGGCGGGTTCCTTCTTGGAATATCCCAAAGTAGATCTTGAGCACAAGAATCGTGTCTAGATCTGCAAATCAAATTCCACATACCACCGTAGAGAGCACAATATTCCACGAGTCTAATCTGCTGACAACTTTTCCCTAGCATGACATCACGCCACGGCCCGGTTATTATTCAAACCGTTTTTCCAACCTGCCGCTACACGTCTTGCGAAGCGGTTTTATTGGCACGTCTTGTCGAAGCAGAGATCGTGTGCCCCTTATTACGGGATTCTCATCAATACGGGTGTGGGTAACCCAACCGTGCCATTAGTACGACTCCTTGGTTTAGGCAAGTTCCAAACGGCCGCGTGGAGGACGCTTATGTCACATCCCTAGTTCTGGTATGACCTAGACTAGCTAGTCATTTGTGCATCATGTTTAAATTCCATTTAAGTTTGAAATGAGGATTTGTGAAACCCTCAGAACCATTTTTTGGAAATGATCCAAATAAAAATTGCTCCAAAAAAGTCCAAGAAAATGCTCATGTTGCCCTCTGAAAATACTGGACAGAGATAAAAATCAAACCAATATTTTTGGAAGCTCATAAGTATTTTTTTGGGCATTTGGAATTAATGCATAATTATTTGCATTGGATATATAAATGTTATATATATATTATATGTCCAAAAATTATGCCATTTATTGAGGAGCTCTGGAATAATGCCACTAGTTCCTACAAAAATGGGCATAAGGAAATAAATTTATTTAGTATTTTTGTTAAATCAAAACAAATGTCAGAAAATAGAAAAGTAAAACAAAACAGGAGAAAACTTACCTGCAGCTGCTCTACAGCCTGGTCTGGCCCAGCGGCCCAGCAGGCCGGCCCAGCCCAACTGCCAGGAGCTTCTTCAAGCTCCTGCCAGTAGGAGCAGCTGCGTGGCCGCACCGCAGCCAGCCGCGGCCACGTCTCCCGCCACCTCCTGCTTCTCCCTCCCGTCGCCTGGATCGCTCGGACGACGCCACACACCGCCCCGCACCTCTCTCCCTCTCCCTCGCTCTCCCTCCTCCCCTGGTTCTCTCCCGCGCGACCGCCCGAGCACCACCGTCTCCGACACACGCAAGAGATCCGCCTCCTCGCTCTGAAGCTCTCCACTGAGCCACGCAGGCTGGAGCGCCCCGTGGAGCCGTCGTCGTCGCCATCTTCGCCTCCGGCCGCCGGAGGTCGTCCTTGCTGCCCCGCCGACTCCAGCCCTTCCTCGAGCTCGCTGACGATGCCATCGAGACCGCTGTGAGCCCCGCCGTCGAACCCCCCTCTCCCCTGCTCTTCTGGCGCCCTCCAGCCCCTCTGCCGCTCGAGCCCAAGCTCCGGCCGCCGCCGTGAGCTTCGCTTCGACGAGCTTCGGCCCCCCAGCTCCTCCCACCTGCCCCGCCAGATGCGCGAGAGCCCAGGCTACACCCCGATGCTCTCAGACGCCGTCCCTGTGGCCTGTGGCGCGGACTCCGCCGCGTCCAGAGGTCGCCGGCGGCGAGCCCCATCGCCTGAGCCCTGCCACATGGGCCCGGCCGGTCAGGTGATTAGCTTAGTGCTAATCACCGCTTATTTAACCCCCTGACATTGACCAGTGGGCCTAGTGCCACTAATCCTTTAATTAAGATAAAACTAACCCCCCTGTTTAACCCGTGTCACTGACGTGTGGACCCCACACGTCAGGTTTTACCAGTCAGCGCTGTTGAATTGCTGACGCAAGCATGACGCAGTGCTGACGCAATTATTTATTTTCTGGATTTAAATTAAATCAGGAATTCCAGAAAATTAGCCAAACTTCAAAAAATCATAGAAATTCAACCGTAACTCAGATTGAAATAATTTATATATGAAAAATTATCAAAAAAATGCAATCTTTCCATCCATACTAGTTTCATGCATGACAAACCAACTTATACCTACTGTATAAGTGAAAACATGTAAATGGCATTTATAAGAGCTTAATTTGGAGTTGCATTTGAACCCTTGATTCAAATGGACTTCATTCATTTTGAATACTAGTTGCATTAGCTCAAACAGCATCACATCTACATGCCATGTTCATGCATCATATTGTTGCATATGTTTGTGTATTGATTGCCGACACTGTTCCTTCTTGATAGGTCCTGCTCCGGAGTACGTTCCAGAGTACCTGTCTGTGAAGTAGTGCCTCCTCTGTTGATCTACCAGGCAAGCAAACCCCCTTGTTCATTCCGATACAATCCTACTCTCTTGCTCCTACTCTCAGTTATTGCATTAGGACAACAATGATTCATCTGCTAGTTTGCGCTGTGGTATTTGAACCCATTCCTCTGCATGACCTGTCATTGCCATAGTAAATAGTTGAAACCCACTAGCATGTGTAGGAGTTGATTGAGCCATGTTGTGTTCCTACCATGCTATGCCTGCTATTGCTTAGAGTTGTGTCAGGTCTGATTCATTGGGAATGAATTGGAGTGTTATGAGTTGTTCTGGTGCTGAAAGTTAAGTGTGTGAACACGATTTGGTAAAGGTAGCGGTGAGAGGCCATGTAGGAGTACATGGCGGGTTGTCTCACTGGAACCGTCCTTAAGCACTGGGTTCTGTGTATGTTGTCCAATGACTAGCTACTACCACACATTGGAATGCTTAAGTGTGTTGGAAATATGCCCTAGAGGTAATAATAAAAGGATTATTATTATATTTCCTTGTTCATGATAATTGTCTTTATTCATGCTATAATTGTATTATCCGGAAATCGTAATACACGTGTGAATACATAGACCATAATATGTCCCTAGTAAGCCTCTAGTTGACTAGCTCGTTGATCAATAGATAGTCATGGTTTCCTGACTATGGACATCAGATGTCGTTGATGACGGGATCACATCATTAGGAGAATGATGTGATGGACAAGACCCAATCCTAAGCATAACACAAGATCGTGTAGTTCGTTTTGCTAGAGCTTTTCCAATGTCAAGTATCTCTTCCTTAGACCATGAGATCGTGTAACTCCCGGATACCGTAGGAACGCTTTGGGTGTACCAAACGTCACAACGTAACTGGGTGACTATAAAGGTGCACTACAGGTATCTCTGAAAGTGTCTGTTGGGTTGACACGGATCGAGACTAGGATTTGTCACTCCGTATGACGGAGAGATATCTCTGGGCCCACTCGGTAATGCATCATCATAATGAGCTCAAAGTGACCAAGTGTTTGGTCATGGGATCATGCATTACAGTACGAGTAAAGTGACTTGCCGGTAACGAGACTGAACGAGGTATTGGGATACCGACGATTGAGTCTCGGGCAAGTAACGTACCGATTGACAAAGGGAATTGTATACGGGGTTGATTGAATCCTCGACATCGTGGTTCATCCGATGAGATAATCGAGGAGCATGTGGGAGCCAACATGGGTATCTAGATCCCGCTGTTGGTTATTGACCGGAGAGCCGTCTCGGTCATGTCTGCGTGTCTCCCGAACCCGTAGGGTCTACACACTTAAGGTTCGGTGATGCTAGGGTTGTATGAATATGAGTATGCAGCAAACCAAATGTTGTTCGGAGTCCCGGATGAGATCCCGGACGTCACGAGGAGTTCCGGAATGGTCTGGAGGTAAAGAATTATATATAGGAAGTGCTGTTTCGGCCATCGGGAAAGTTTCGGGGTCACCCGGTATTGTACCGGGACCACCGGAAGGGTCCCGGGGGTCCACCGGGTGGGGCCACCTATCCTGGAGGGCCCCGTGGGCTGAAGTGGGAGGGGAACCAGCCCCTAGGGGGCTGGTGCACCCCCCCTTGCCCCCCCTGCACCTAGGGTTGGAAACCCTAGGGTGGGGAGCGCCCCACTTGCCTTGGGGGGCACTCCACCCCCCCTGGCCGCCGCCCCCCTGGGAGATCTGATCTCCAGGGCCGCCGCCCCCCTGGGGGCCTATATAAAGGAGGGGGGAGGGAGGGCAGCCGCACCCTGAGTCTTGGCGCCTCCCTCCCCTGCTACACCTCTTCCTCCTCCCAAAGTTACTTGGCGAACCCCTGCCGGAGTCGTGTTGCATCCACCACCACGCCGTCGTGCTGCTGGATCTTCATCAACCTCTCCTTCCCCCTTGCTGGATCAAGACGGAGGAGACGTCACGCTGACCGTACATGTGTTGAATGCGGAGGTGCCGTCCGTTCGGCGCTAGGATCTCCGGTGATAGGATCACGACGAGAACGACTACCTCAACCCCGTTCTTTCGAACGCTTCCGCTCGCGATCTACAAAGTGGTATGTAGATGCATCTCTTCTTTCACTCGTTGCTTAGATGAACTCATAGATGGATCTTGGTGTAACCGTAGGAAATTTTTTATTTTCTGCAACGTTCCCCAATAGTGGCATCATGAGCTAGGTCTATGCGTAGTTCTCTATTGCACGAGTAGAACACAAATCTGTTGTGGGCGTAGATCTTATCAACTTGCTTGCCACTACTAGTCTTTTCTTGCTTCAGCGGTATTGTGGGATGAAGCGGCCCGGACCGACCTTACACGTACGCTTACGTGAGACAGGTTCCACCGACTGACATGCACTAGTTGCATAAGGTGGCTAGCGGGTGTCTGTCTCTCCCACTTTAGTTGGAGCGGATTCGACGAAAAGGGTCCTTATGAAGGGTAAATAGAAGTTGACAAAATCATTGTGGTTATTCGTAGGTAAGAAAACGTTCTTGCTAGAACCCAATTGCAGCCACGTAAAAGATGCAACAACAATTAGAGGACGTCTAACTTGTTTTTGCAGCAATTGTCATGTGATGTGATATGACCAGAAGTTGTGATGAATGATGAATGATATATTGTGATGTATGAGATCATGTTCTTGTAATAGGAATCACGACTTGCATGTCGATGAGTATGAAAATCGGCAGGAGCCATAGGAGTTGTCTTTATTTTTTATATGACCTGCGTGTCATTGAAGAACACCATGTAAATTACTTTACTTTATTGCTAAACGCGTTAGCCATAGAAGTAGAAGTAGTCATTGGCGTGACAACTTCATGAAGACACGATGATGGAGATCATGATGATGGAGATCATGGTGTCATGCCGGTGACGAAGATGATCATGGAGCCCCGAAGATGGAGATCAAAGGAGCTATATGATATTGGCCATATCATGTCACTATTATATAATTGCATGTGATGTTTATTATGTTTATGCATCTTGTTTACTTAGAATGACGGTAGTAAATAAGATGATCCCTTATAATAATTTCAAGAAAGTGTTCCCCCTAACTGTGCACCGTTGCTAAAGTTTGTCGTTTCGAAGCACCACGTGATGATCGGGTGTGATAGATCCTTACGTTCACATACAACGGGTGTAAGACAGTTTTACACATGTAGAACACTTAGGGTTAACTTGACGAGCCTAGCATGTACGGACATGGCCTCGAAACACAGAGACCGAAAGGTCGAACATGAGTCGTATGGAAGATACGATCAACATGGAGATGTTCACCGATGATGACTAGTCCATCTCACGTGATGATCGGACACGGCCTAGTCGACTCGGATTGTGTAACACTTTGATGACTAGAGGGATGTCTAATCTGAGTGGGAGTTCATTAAATAATTTGATTAGATGAACTTAATTATCATGAACTTAGTCTAAAATCTTTGCAAAATATGTCTTGTAGATCAAATGGCCAACGCTCATGTCAACATGAACTTCAACGCGTTCCTAGAGAAAAATGCAATCTTTCCATCTGTACTAGTTTAATGCATGACAAACCAACTTATACCTACTGTATAAGTGAAAACATGTAAATGGCATTTATAAGAGCTTAATTTGGAGTTGCATTTGAACCCTTGATTCAAATGGACTTCATTCATTTTGAATACTAGTTGCATTATCTCAAACAGCATCACATCTACATGCCATGTTCATGCATCATATTGTTGCATATGTTTGTGTATTGATTGCCGACACTGTTCCTTCTCGATAGGTCCTGCTCTGGAGTCCGTTCCAGAGTACCTGTCTGTGAAGCAGTGCCTCCTCTGTTGATCTACCAGGCAAGAAAACCCCCTTGTTCATTCCGATACAATCCTACTCTCTCGCTCCTGCTCTCAGTTATTGCATTAGGACAACAACGATTCATCTGCTACTTTGTGCTGCGGTAGTTGAACCCATTCCTCTGCATGACCTGTCATTGCCACAGTAAATAGTTGAAACCCACTAGCATGTGTAGGAGTTGATTGAGCCATGTTGTATTCCTACAATGGTATGCCTGCTATTGCTTAGAGTTGTGTCAGGTCTAATTCATTGGGAATGAATTGGAGTGTTATGAGTTGTTCTGGTGCTGAAAGTTAAGTGTGTGAACACGATTTGGTAAAGGTAGCGGTGAGAGGCCATGTAGGAGTACATGGTGGGTTGTCTCACTGGAACCGTCCTTAAGCACTAAGTTCTGTGTATGTTGTCCAATGACTAGCTACTACCACACATTGGAATGCTTAAGTGCCCCTCTCGACTTATTAACCAACTTGATCTCTGTCCAGGAGTCGCAACTAGTTTCTGGTGTTTGTAGGTAGTGTTAGTAGTCTACCAAGTGGCACCCGGCCAGGTGGGCTTGGGACAGCCTAGGCACGGTGGCACGGTGTACCAAGTGGCACCCAGATGGTGGGCTTGGGAACCCTGCTCACATCGTTTGGGGCCGTGAGCGACACCCCGGCCGGATCTCCTTGCGGATGGAACCCGAATAGGCGATAACCCTGGATTAGAGTCTTGTGTGGTTAGTCAGGTCGTGGCCGACACCCTCGCCAGGCTTCTGCTTGAAGGTTGCCGAGATACATGACGTGTACATGGCGTTAAGTGGCGAGAGCATGTGTGAAGAAGTACACCCCTGTAGGGTTAACATGATCTATTCGAATAGCCGGGTCCGCGGTTATGGACTTCTTGGATGCTTACATGGTACATAGAAAACTTGAAGTGGATACTATAAAATGCTCAAGACAAGTGTGAGTGCTATGGATGGCCTTCTCGTAAGGATACGGGGATGAATCCATAGTAGTGTATCGTGTGGTGATTAGTGGACTCGTGTGCGCCATATCACCTCAAAGAAGTTCTGGTAGTCGTAGAACAGGATAGCCACAGAGTCAAAGCTGGCTTGCTGCAACTAAACCCCACATTACCCTCTTGATACAAGTGCATGTATGATAGGATCTGATGTAAGTCTTGCTGAGTACCTTTTTACTCATGTTGCTTTATTTATGTTTTTTGCAGCGGAGACTTCGGTCTTACTAGTGTTCTTGTGGACTTCGACGAGTAGCTTGTACCTCAGCTACGGTCTTGATCGGATGTTGTAGATAGTCAGGCTCTTCTGCCCTTTTCATTCGTAGATGTCTGTACTCAGACATGTAATGCTTCCGCTTGTTGCTTGTTTGCTCTGAATGTTGGGTCATGTGACCCCTGTTTGTAATAAATGCTATGATGGCTCTTCTGAGCCTTTATCTATATGAGTTGTTGGTTATGCTGTGATGCCATGTTGTACAGCACATACTTGCATGTTATGCGTACGTGTAATGTGTATTGCTATGTGTGGGATTTGACTATCTAGTTGTTTATCCCTAGTAGCCTCTCTTACCGGGAAATGTCTCCTAGTGCTTCCACTGAGCCCTGGTAGCTTGCTACTGCTCCGGAACACTTAGGCTGGCCGGCATGTGTCCTTCTTCGTTCCTGTGTCTGTCCCTTCGGGGAAATGTCACGCGGTGTCTACCGGAGTCTTGTTAGCCTACTACATCCCGGTTTACTGGAGTCCTGCTAGCCCGGTTGCTACAGCCCGGATTCACTCGCTGATGACCGACACGTTCGTTGCTGGGTCATGTATGCCTGTCCCTGTAAGTTAGTGCCACTTTGGGTTCATGACTAGCCATGTCAGCCTGGGTTCTTTGTCATATGGATGCTAGCGACACTATCATATACGTGTGCCAAAAGGCGCAAACGGTCCCGGGCATGGTAAGGCAACACCCATGGGAATACCGTGCGTGAGGCCGCAAAGTGATATGAGGTGTTACATGATAGATCGGTGTGGCATGGAATCGGGGTCCTGACAGCTTTGGTATTAGAGCCTGACTGCCTGTAGGATTACCAAGCCAAACTGGTCGAAGTTGAGTCTAGAAATTCTTTAGTTATGTAAGGGAATTGATTGTGGGAAGGAACGTAAGGCTCTTTTTACTCCTTATACCTCATGGCCTTCTGATCTGAGTCATCCTATCTTTCCTGCGGGGTTAAGGAACTAGGCTTTCTCTTCCGTCTATCAGGATCACGTGTTACTACTCCATAGTCCCATAGGATTGGTTGATCAGAGTCAGACCCCAGTTTTTGAGTACTTCCGGTGTAGCCTGTTTAGTATGATCTCAGAACCTTGACTAGTGATGTTGAGTATGTTACTACCCCATTTTCGCAGGATGTCTCATTCTGAGCATTTTATTGCCGTTATGCTGCCGGAATTGCCCTAGGAGTTCGAGAGTTACTAATTTCCTTGTCCTACATTCTATAGCCTCAGGATGTCATCAGCTAAGCGAAGTTCTGTTGCTCGTAGCCAGAACCACGGAGATGGTAGGGATGAGGATCCTCCAGATCAACCTTCGTTGACAGAGTTCATGTTAGAGATGGAGAGGAACAAGCGTGAGTCTAACCGCTTGTTGGCACGTATCGAGGAGAACACCGCACATCAGTTCAAAGGGTCTGTAACCATTCATGACTTCATTTGCTTGCACCCACCTACCTTTCATCATTCCATCGAGCCACTCGATGCAGATTGCTGGCTCCATAGCATCACTCATAAGCTGCGTTCCACGAATGTAGCTGAAGATGACAAGGTCACCTATGCCACATACCACCTGGAAGGTCTTGCTAGTCTTTGGTGGCAGAACTATGAGGCTATGCTTCCAGCTGGTCAGATTCCTACCTGGAGGGATTTCATTGAGGCTTTTCGCGAGCATCACATTCCTGAAGCCCTCGTCGATCGCAAGAGAGAAGAGTTTTGTACTTTTACCCAAGGTAAGATGGCTGTTGATGCTTACAGTAGAGAGTTTGAGAACCTCGCCCGCTATGCTTCAGAAGAGGTGTCCACAGACGCCAAGAAGCAGGCTAGGTTCCGGAAGGGTCTCAACCCCAAGTTGCGTCGTGATCTCCACCTGCATCATTGTGATACATTCCAAGCTCTTGCGAACCAGGCCATTAATGCAGAGACAGCTCAGCTCACTTACGAGGAGTCTCGTAAGCACACCCGTGATTTGGGATCTTCCTCCGGTTCTAGTTCTCAGAAGCGCCGGATTTGGGTTCCAAACTCCGCTCTTCCCTCTGGATATACACCGAGACCATCCTATGTGGTGCCCTCCCCAGCTCAGTCGTATGTTCCACCCAGGCCTACTGGTAGACCGCTTGTTAGTGCGGGTCCACGTCCAACTTCAGGGACTTGCTTCACATGCGGGAAGCCAGGACACTATGCACGTGACTGCTCTGAGGCTAGTTATGCCGCACCCCAGCTCGAGAAGTCTGTTGGATGTGTTAAGACACCATGCAAGATGATCAGTGTCAAGTCAGCACCCACTGAACGTGGACATGTGCATCGCGTCTCGGCTAAAGATGCTCATGATGATCCGGATGTCGTTCTTGGTACACTCCTTGTCAACTGTCATCCGGCATCGGTTTTGTTCGATACTGGAGCGTCTCACTCCTTAATTTCTGAAAGCTATGCTAACTTGCACAACATGTCATTTTGTGATATGCCCTCTCCACTAGTCATTCAAACTCCTGGATCCAAATGGCAAACTTCTAGTGTAAGCCATGGTAACGAAATCCTTGTAGACAGACTTGTATTCCTCGCATCACTTATAGCCCTCAAGTCTACAGATATTAACATCATCTTGGGTATGGACTGGATGACAGCTCATTATGCCAAGATTGATTGTTACACCAGGTCTGTTCAGCTTACACACCCATCTGGCAAGATAGTCACTGACTCCACTAGAGTTGCAAGGCGTCAGCTCTATTCTCTTAATGCCAGCTCTCTTCCAGACCTTGAAGATATTCCGGTAGTCTGTGACTTTCCGTATGTCTTTCCAAAGGAACTGCCAGGTGTTCCGCCTGATAGAGATGTAGAGTTCGTCATAGATCTTATCCCAGGAACTGCTCCAATCTCTAGGAGACCTTACAAGATGGCACCCTTAGAACTAGCCGAGCTTAAGAAACAACTTGATGAGTCCTTGCAAAAGGGTTTCATCCGTCCTAGTTCTTCTCCTTGGGCTTGCCCCGTCCTCTTCGTCAAGAAGAAGGATGGTACGGACCGGATGGTTGTAGATTATCGTCCCGTTAATTTGGTTACGATAAAGAACAAGTATCCGCTCCCCAGGATCAACGACCTGTATGATCAGCTCGCCGGGTCCTCAGTCTTCTCCAAGATGGATTTAAGGTTAGGCTACCACCAAATCAAGATCAGAAACGGGGACGTGCCCAAGACAGCCTTTGTCACTCGTTATGACCAGTACGAGTACACCGTCATGTCCTTCGGTCTAACCAACGCCCCAGCCACTTTCTCCCGCTTGATGAACTCGATCTTCATGGAGTACTTAGATAAATTCCTCGTGGTTTACCTCGATGATATTCTCATTTACTCGAAGAACGAGGAAGAGCATGCTGAACATCTTAGACTTGTATTAGAAAAACTCAGAGAGCACCGCCTTTATGCCAAGTTCTCCAAGTGTGAATTTTGGTTACCAGAAGTGACCTACCTAGGCCACGTAATCTCTGGTAAGGGCATTGCTGTCAATCCCGAGAGAGTTAAGGCTGTTCTCGATTGGACTCCACCTGAAACCGTTAAACAAATTAGGAGTTTCCTTGGTCTAGCCAGTTATTGTCGCCGCTTTGTTGAAAACTTCTCTAAAGTGGCCAAACCCCTCACGGAACTTCTCAAGAAAGATAAAAAGTTTGAGTGGTCCCCACAGTGTGAGTACAGTTTTCAGGAACTGAAAAGATGCCTGACTTCTGCTCCCATACTTGTGCCACCGGATTTCACTAAAGACTTTGTTATCTACTGCGACGCCTCGCGACAGGGACTAGGTTGCATTCTTATGCAGGATCGTCATGTGATTGCCTATGCATCTTGACAGTTGCATCCACATGAGGAGAATTATCCTACACATGATCTAGAGCTTGCGGCTGTAGTCTATGCACTCAAGACCTGGCGACATTACCTTCTTGGTAAACGTTGCGAGATCTACACCGATCACCAGAGTCTCAAGTATATCTTCACCCAACCAGATCTGAACCTTAGGCAAAGACGTTGGTTGGAGTTGATCTCAGATTACGACTTAGGGATTACTTACACCCCAGGCAAAGCCAATGTCATGGCTGATGCGCTAAGTCGTAAATCCTATTGCAACAATCTCATGTTGCAGCAGGGCCAACCACTTCTCCATGAGGAATTTTGTAAGCCTAACCTTCACATTGCTCCTCACAGATTCCTTTCTACATTGGTGGCGAAACCTACCCTCGAGGATCAGATCATTACTTATCAGAAGTTTGATAGGGGTGTTATCCGCATCAAGAGAAACATTAAGAAGGGAGTTGGTGGATGCTTCTCTATGGATGATCGTGGTGTTATTTTCTTTGAGAATCGCTTGGTGGTTCCCAAGAATCAACATCTGCAATAATTGATTCTTAAGGAGGCGCATGAATCTCCTCTCGTGATTCATCCCGGTAGTACTAAGATGTATCAGGACCTACGCCAGAGGTTCTTGTGGACTAGGATGAAGAGAGAAATCGCTCAGTTTATTGCTAACTGTGACGTTTGTCGTCGCGTTAAGGCAGAGCATCAGAGACCTGCTGGCACCCTTCAGCCTTTAGCTATTCCTGAGTAGAAATGGGATAAAGTTGGTATGGATTTCATCACCGGCTTTCCCAGGACCAAGAGAGGGAATAATGCTATCTTCGTAGTCATTGATCGTCTCTCCAAAGTGGAGCACTTCCTACCTGTTCGAGAGAGTATCACTGCTAGCCAGCTTGCTGACTTATACATTTCTCGAATAGTTTCACTTCATGGTGTTCCACTAGAGATCAATTTAGACCGTGGCAGTCTTTTCACTTCTCATTTCTGGGAGAGTTTCCAAACTGCCATGGGAACCCATCTTTCCTTCAGTATCGCTTTCCACCCTCAATCAAGTGGTCAGGTGGAATGGGTCAATCAAATTCTCGAAGACATGCTTAGAGCTTGCGTTATCTCATTCGGTATGGATTGGGAGAAATGTCTTCCTTTTGCCGAGTTTGCTTATTACAATAGCTACCAATCCAGTCTCAAGAAAGCTCCTTTTGAGATTTTCTATGGACGAAGATGTCGAACACCCTTGAACTGGTCAAAAACCGGTGAAAGACAATTCTTTGGACCGGACATGATCCAGGAGGCAGAAGAGCAAGTTCGCATCATTCGTGAGAACTTGAAAACAGCCCAGTCTCGTCAAAAGAGCCAGTATGATCGTCATCATAAGGATATGACTTATGAAGTTGGCGACAAAGCTTACCTTCGGGTTACTCCTTTGAAGGGTACCTATCGATTCGGTATCAAGGGCAAGTTGGCCCCTCGTTACATTGGTCCTTTTCGCATTCTCACTAAATGAGGAGAGGTTGCCTACCAGTTGGAACTACCCCCACATCTTTCTCGAGTCCATGATGTCTTCCACGTCTCTCAACTTAGGCGTTGCTTCTCGGATCCTATCCGCGGAGTGGACCACGAAACACTTGATCTCCAAGATAACCTCACATATCGAGAGTACCCGGTTCACATTCTTGATCAAGCAGAGCGTGTCACTCGACGTCATAACATCAAGTTTCTCAAGGTTCAGTGGTCTCATCATTCCGAGAGAGAAGCTACTTGGGAGCGAGAAGATCGTCTTCGACTAGAGTACCCCACCTTCTTTCCGTCGACCCCTAAATCTCGGGACGAGATTCTTTCAAGTGGGGGCGAGTTGTCACATCCCTAGTTCTGGTATGACCTAGACTAGCTAGTCATTTGTGCATCATGTTTAAATTCCATTTAAGTTTGAAATGAGGATTTGTGAAACCCTCAGAACCATTTTTTGGAAATGATCCAAATAAAAATTGCTCCAAAAAGGTCCAAGAAAATGCTCATGTTGCCCTCTGAAAATACTGGACAGAGATAAAAATGAAACCAATATTTTTGGGAGCTCATAAGTATTTATTTTGGGCATTTGGAATTAATGCATAATTATTTGCATTGGATATATAAATGTTATATATATTATATGTCCAAAAATTATGCCATTTGTTGAGGAGCTCTGGAATAATGCCACTAGTTCCTACAAAGATGGGCATAAGGAAATAAATTTATTTAGTATTTTTGTTAAATCAAAACAAATGTCAGAAAATAGAAAAGAAAAACAAAACAGGAGAAAACTTACCTGCAGCCCCTGTGCAGCCTGGTCTGGCCCAGCGGCCCAGAAGGCCGGCCCAGCCCAACTGCTAGGAGCTTCTTCAAGCTCCTGCCAGTAGGAGCAGCTGTGTGGCCGCACCGCAGCCAGCCGCGGCCACGTCTCCCGCCACCTCCTGCTTCTCCCTCCCGTCGCCTGGATCGCTCGGACGACGCCACGCACCGCCCCGCACCTCTCTCCCTCTCCCTCGCTCTCCCTCCTCCCCTGGTTCTCTCCCGCGCGACCGCCCGAGCACCACCGTTGCCGCCGCACGCCGTTGCCGTAGCCACCATCTCCCCCTCGCCTCTCCGACACACGCAGGAGATCCGCCTCCTCGCTCTGAAGCTCTCCACCGAGCCACGCAGGCTGGAGCGCCCCGTGGAGCCGTCGCCGTTGCCATCTTCTCCTCCGGCCGCAGGAGATCTTCCTCGTTGCCCCGCCGACTCCAGCCCTTCCCCGAGCTCGCTGACGACGCCATCGAGACCGCTCTGAGCCCCGCCGTCGAACCCCCCTCTCCCCTGCTCTTCTGGCGCCCTCCAGCCCCTCTGCCGCTCGAGCCCGAGCTCCGCCCGCCACCGTGAGCTTCGCCCCCCAGCTCCTCCCACCTGCCCCACCAGATGCGCGAGAGCCCAGGCTACGCCCCGGTGCTCTCAGACGCCGTCCCTGTGGCCTGTGGCGCGGACTCCGCCGCGTCCAGAGGTCGCCGGCGGCGAGCCCCATCGCCTGAGCCCTGCCACATGGGCCCGGCCGGTCAGGTGATTAGCTTAGTGCTAATCACCGCTTATTTAACCCCCTGACACTGACCAGTGGGCCCAGTGCCACTAATCCTTTAATTAAGATAAAACTAACCCCCCCCCTGTTTAACCCGTGTCACTGACGTGTGGACCCCACACGTCAGGTTTTACCAGTCAGTGCTGTTGACTTGCTGACGCAAGCATGACGCAGTGCTGACGCAATTATTTATTTTCTGGATTTAAATTAAATCAGGAATTCCAGAAAATTAGCCAAACTTCAAAAAATCATAGAAATTCAACCGTAACTCAGATTGAAATAATTTATATATGAAAAATTATCAGAAAAATGCAATCTTTCCATCCGTACTAGTTTCATGCATGACAAACCAACTTATACCTACTGTATAAGTGAAAACATGTAAATGGCATTTATAAGAGCTTAATTTGGAGTTGCATTTGAACCCTTGATTCAAATGGACTTCATTCATTTTGAATACTAGTTGCATTAGCTCAAACAGCATCACATCTACATGCCATGTTCATGCATCATATTGTTGCATATGTTTGTGTATTGATTGCCGACACTGTTCCTTCTTGATAGGTCCTGCTCCGGAGTACGTTCCAGAGTACCTGTCTGTGAAGTAGTGCCTCCTCTGTTGATCTACCAGGCAAGCAAACCCCCTTGTTCATTCCGATACAATCCTACTCTCTCGCTCCTACTCTCAGTTATTGCATTAGGACAACAATGATTCATCTGCTAGTTTGCGCTGCGGTAGTTGAACCCATTCCTCTGCATGACCTGTCATTGCCATAGTAAATAGTTGAAACCCACTAGCATGTGTAGGAGTTGATTGAGCCATGTTGTGTTCCTACCATGCTATGCCTGCTATTGCTTAGAGTTGTGTCAGGTCTGATTCATTGGGAATGAATTGGAGTGTTATGAGTTGTTCTGGTGCTGAAAGTTAAGTGTGTGAACACGATTTGGTAAAGGTAGCGGTGAGAGGCCATGTAGGAGTACATGGCGGGTTGTCTCACTGGAACCGTCCTTAAGCACTGGGTTCTGTGTATGTTGTCCAATGACTAGCTACTAACACACATTGGAATGCTTAAGTGTGTTGGAAATATGCCCTAGAGGTAATAATAAAAGGATTATTATTATATTTCCTTGTTCATGATAATTGTCTTTATTCATGCTATAATTGTATTATCCGGAAATCGTAATACACGTGTGAATACATAGACCATAATATGTCCCTAGTAAGCCTCTAGTTGACTAGCTCATTGATCAACAGATAGTCATGGTTTCCTGACTATGGACATCAGATGTCGTTGATGACGGGATCACATCATTAGGAGAATGATGTGATGGACAAGACCCAATCCTAAGCATAACACAAGATCGTGTAGTTCGTTTTGCTAGAGCTTTTCCAATGTCAAGTATCTCTTCCTTAGACCATGAGATCGTGTAACTCCCGGATACCGTAGGAGTGCTTTGGGTGTACCAAACGTCACAACGTAACTGGGTGACTATAAAGGTGCACTACAGGTATCTCTGAAAGTGTCTGTTGGGTTGACACGGATCGAGACTAGGATTTGTCACTCCGTATGACGGAGAGATATCTCTGGGCCCACTCGGTAATGCATCATCATAATGAGCTCAAAGTGACCAAGTGTTTGGTCATGGGATCATGCATTACAGTACGAGTAAAGTGACTTGCCGGTAACGAGACTGAACGAGGTATTGGGATACCGACGATTGAGTCTCGGGCAAGTAACGTACCGATTGACAAAGGGAATTGTATACGGGGTTGATTGAATCCTCGACATCGTGGTTCATCCGATGAGATAATCGAGGAGCATGTGGGAGCCAACATGGGTATCTAGATCCCGCTGTTGGTTATTGACCGGAGAGCCGTCTCGGTCATGTCTGCGTGTCTCCCGAACCCGTAGGGTCTACACACTTAAGGTTCGGTGACGCTAGGGTTGTATGAATATGAGTATGCAGCAAACCAAATGTTGTTCGGAGTCCCGGATGAGATCCCGGACGTCACGAGGAGTTCCGGAATGGTCTGGAGGTAAAGAATTATATATAGGAAGTGCTGTTTCGGCCATCGGGAAAGTTTCGGGGTCACCCGGTATTGTACCGGGACCACCGGAAGGGTCCCGGGGGTCCACCGGGTGGGGCAACCTATCCTGGAGGGCCCCGTGGGCTGAAGTGGGAGGGGAACCAGCCCCTAGGGGGCTGGTGCGCCCCCCCTTGCCCACCCTGCACCTAGGGTTGGAAACCCTAGGGTGGGGAGCGCCCCACTTGCCTCGGGGGGCACTCCACCCCCCCTGGCCGCCGCCCCCCTGGGAGATCTGATCTCCAGGGCCGCCGCCCCCCTGGGGGCCTATATAAAGGAGGGGGGAGGGAGGGCAGCCGCACCCTGAGTCTTGGCGCCTCCCTCCCCTTCTACACCTCTTCCTCCTCCCAAAGTTACTTGGCGAACCCCTGCCGGAGTCGTGTTGCATCCACCACCACGCCGTCGTGCTGCTGGATCTTCATCAACCTCTCCTTCCCCCTTGTTGGATCAAGACGGAGGAGACGTCACGCTGACCGTACATGTGTTGAATGCGGAGGTGCCGTCCGTTCGGCGCTAGGATCTCCGGTGATAGGATCACGACGAGAATGACTACCTCAACCCCGTTCTTTCGAACGCTTCCGCTCGCGATCTACAAAGTGGTATGTAGATGCATCTCTTCTTTCACTCGTTGCTTAGATGAACTCATAGATGGATCTTGGTGTAACCGTAGGAAATTTTTTATTTTCTGCAACGTTCCCCAATAGTGGCATCATGAGCTAGGTCTATGCGTAGTTCTCTATTGCACGAGTAGAACACAAATCTGTTGTGGGCGTAGATCTTATCAACTTGCTTGCCACTACTAGTCTTTTCTTGCTTCAGCGGTATTGTGGGATGAAGCGGCCCGGACCGACCTTACACGTACGCTTACGTGAGACAGGTTCCACCGACTGACATGCACTAGTTGCATAAGGTGGCTAGCGGGTGTCTGTCTCTCCCACTTTAGTTGGAGCGGATTCGACGAAAAGGGTCCTTATGAAGGGTAAATAGAAGTTGACAAAATCATTGTGGTTATTCGTAGGTAAGAAAATGTTCTTGCTAGAACCCAATTGCAGCCACGTAAAAGATGCAACAACAATTAGAGGACGTCTAACTTGTTTTTGCAGCAATTGTCATGTGATGTGATATGACCAGAAGTTGTGATGAATGATGAATGATATATTGTGATGTATGAGATCATGTTCTTGTAATAGGAATCACGACTTGCATGTCGATGAGTATGACAATCGGCAGGAGCCATAGGAGTTGTCTTTATTTTTTATATGACCTGCGTGTCATTGAAGAACACCATGTAAATTACTTTACTTTATTGCTAAACGCGTTAGCCATAGAAGTAGAAGTAGTCGTTGGCGTGACAGCTTCATGAAGACACGATGATGGAGATCATGATGATGGAGATCATGGTGTCATGCCGGTGACGAAGATGATCATGGAGCCCCGAAGATGGAGATCAAAGGAGCTATATGATATTGGCCATATCATGTCACTATTATATAATTGCATGTGATGTTTATTATGTTTATGCATCTTGTTTACTTAGAACGACGGTAGTAAATAAGATGATCCCTTATAATAATTTCAAGAAAGTGTTCCCCCTAACTGTGCACCGTTGCTAAAGTTTGTCGTTTCGAAGCACCACGTGATGATCGGGTGTGATAGATCCTTACGTTCACATACAACGGGTGTAAGACAGTTTTACACATGTAGAACACTTAGGGTTAACTTGACGAGCCTAGCATGTACGGACATGGCCTCGGAACACAGAGACCGAAAGGTCGAACATGAGTCGTATGGAAGATACGATCAACATGGAGATGTTCACCGATGATGACTAGTCCATCTCACGTGATGATCGGACACGGCCTAGTCGACTCGGATTGTGTAACACTTAGATGACTAGAGGGATGTCTAATCTGAGTGGGAGTTCATTAAATAATTTGATTAGATGAACTTAATTATCATGAACTTAGTCTAAAATCTTTGCAAAATATGTCTTGTAGATCAAATGGCCAACGCTCATGTCAACATGAACTTCAACGCGTTCCTAGAGAAAACCAAGCTGAAAGATGATGGCAGCAACTATTCGGACTGGGTTTGGAACCTGAGGATCATCCTCATAGCAGCCAAGAAAGCATATGTCCAAGATGAACCGCTAGGTGAAGCACCTATCCCAGAAAACCAAGACGTTATGAATGTTTGGTAGTCACGTGCTGATGATTACTCCCTCGTTCAGTGTGGCATGCTTTACAGCTTAGAACCGGGGCTCCAAAAGCGTTTTGAGAAACACGGAGCATATGAGATGTTCGAGGAGCTGAAAATGGTTTTCCAAGCTCATGCCCGGGTCGAGAGATATGAAGTCTCCGACAAGTTCTGTAGTTGTAAGATGGAGGAAAACAGTTCTGACAGTGAGCATATACTCAAAATGTCTGGGTTGCACAACCGCCTGTCTCAGCTGGAGATCAACCTCCCGGATGAGGCGGTCATTGACAGAATCCTTCAGTCGCTCCCACCAAGCTACAAGAGCTTTGTGTTGAACTACAATATGCAGGGGATGGTGAAGACCATTCCTGAAGTATTTTCCATGCTAAAGTCAGCAAAGGTTGAAATCAAGAAAGAACATCAAGTGTTGATGGTCAATAAGACCACTAAGTTCAAGAAGGGCTAGGGTAAGAAGAACTTCAAGAAGGACGGCAAGGATGTTGTTGCGCCTGGTAAGACAGTTGCCGGGAAGAAGTCAAAGAATGGACCCAAGCCTGAGACTGAGTGCTTTTATTGCAAAGGGAAGGGTCACTGGAAGCGGAACTGCCCCAAATACTTAGCGGACAAAAAGGCCAGGAACACCAAAGGTATATATGATATACATGTAATTGATGTGTACCTTACCAGTACTCGTAGTAACTCCTGGGTATTTGATACCAGTGCCGTTGCTCATATTTGTAACTCACAGCAGGAGCTGCAGAATAAGCGGAGACTGGCGAAGGACGAGGTGACGATGCGCGTCGGGAATGGTTCCAAGGTCGATGTGATCGCCGTCGGCACGCTACCTCTACATTTACCTACGGGATTAGTTTTAAACCTCAATAATTGTTATTTAGTGCCAAGTTTGAGCATGAACATTGTATCTGGATCTCGTTTGATACGAGATGGCTACTCATATAAATCCGAGAATGATGGTTGTTCTATTTATATGAGAGATATGTTTTATGGTCATGCCCCGATGGTCAATGGTTTATTCTTAATGAATCTCGATCGTAATGTTACACATATTCATAGTGTCAATACCAAAAGATGTAAAGTTGATAACGATAGTCCCACATACTTGTGGCACTGCCGCCTTGGTCACATTGGTGTCAAGCGCATGAAGAAGCTCCATGCTGATGGACTTTTAGAGTCTCTCGATTATGAATCATTTGACACGTGCGAACTATGCCTCATGGGCAAATTGACCAAAACTCCGTTCTCTGGAACAATGGAGCGAGCAACCAACTTATTGGAAATCATACATACCGATGTGTGCGGTCCAATGAGCGTTGAGGCTCGCGGAGGATATCGTTATGTTCTCACTCTCACTGATGACTTGAGTAGATATGGGTATGTCTACTTAATGAAACACAAGTATGAGACCTTTGAAAAGTTCAAGGAATTTCAGAATGAGGTAGAGAATCAACGTGACCGAAAGATAAAGTTCCTACGATCAGATCATGGAGGAGAATACTTAAGTCACGAATTTGGTACACACTTAAGAAAATGTGGAATCGTTTCACAACTCACGCCGCCTGGAACACCTCAGCGTAACGGTGTGTCCGAACGTCGTAATCGCACTCTATTGGATATGGTGCGATCTGTGATGTCTCTTACCGATTTACCGCTATCATTTTGGGGATACGCTCTAGAGACAGCTACATTCACTTTAAATAGGGCACCGTCTAAATCCGTTGAGACGACACCGTATGAATTATTGTTTGGGAAGAAACCTAAGCTGTTGTTTCTAAAAGTTTGGGGATGCGATGCTTATGTCAAGAAACTTCAACCTGAAAAGCTCGAACCCAAGTTGGAAAAATGCGTCTTCATAGGATACCCTAAGGAAACCATTGGGTATACCTTCTACTTAAGATCTGAGGGCAAGACCTTTGTTGCCAAGAATGGATCCTTTCTGGAAAAAGAGTTTCTCTCGAAAGAAGTAAGTGGGAGGAAAGTAGAACTCGATGAAGTACTACCTCTTGAACCGGAAAGTAGTACAGCTTAGGAAAATGTTCCTGTGGTGCCTATACCGACTGGAGAGGAAATTAATGATGATGATCAAGGTACTTCGGATCAAGTTGCTACTGAACTTCGTAGGTCCACAAGGACACGTTCCACACCAGAGTGGTATGGCAACCCTGTCCTGGAAATCATGTTGTTAGACAACGGTGAACCTTCGAACTATGAAGAAGCGATGGCGGGCCCAGATTCCAACAAATGGCTTGAAGCCATGCAATCCGAGATAGAATCCATGTATCAAAACAAAGTATGGACTTTGACAAACTTGCCCGATGATCGGCGAGCGATAGAAAAAAATGGATCTTTAAGAAGAAGACAGACGCGGATGGTAATATTACCATCTATAAAGCTCGACTTGTCGCTAAGGGTTATCGACAAGTTCAAGGGGTTGACTACGATGAGACATTCTCTCCCGTAGCGAAGCTGAAGTCCGTCCGAATCATGTTAGCAATTGCCGCATACTATGATTATGAGATATGGCAGATGGACGTCAAAACGGCATTTCTTAACGGGCATCTCAAGGAAGAACTGTATATGATGCAGCCGGAGGGTTTTGTCGATCCTAAGAATGCTAACAAAGTATGCAAGCTCCAGCGATCCATTTATGGGATGGTGCAAGCATCTCGGAGTTGGAACATTCGCTTTGATGAGATGATCAAAGCGTTTGGGTTTATGCGGACTTATGGAGAAGCCTGCGTTTACAAGAAAGTGAGTGGGAGCTCTGTAGAATTTCTCATATTATATGTAGATGACATACTCTTGATGGGAAATGATATAGAACTTTTGGACAGCATTAAGGCCTACTTGAATAAGTGTTTTTCAATGAAGGACCTTGGAGAAGCTGCTTACATATTAGGCATCAAGATCTATAGGGATAGATCAAGACGCCTCATAGGTCTTTCACAAAGCACATACCTTGATAAGATTTTGAAGAAGTCCAAAATGGATCAGTCCAAGAAAGGGTTCTTGCCTGTATTGCAAGGTGTGAGATTGAGCTCGGCTCAATGCCCGACCACGGGAAAAGATAAAGAAGAGATGAGTGTCATCCCCTATGCTTCAGCCATAGGATCTATTATGTATGCCATGCTGTGTACCAGACCTGATGTAAACCTTGCCATAAGTTTGGTAGGAAGGTACCAAAGTAATCCCGGCAAGGAACACTGGACAACGGTCAAGAATATCCTAAAGTACCTGAAAAGGACAAAGGACATGTTTCTCGTTTATGGAGGTGACGAAGAGCTCGTCGTAAAGGGTTACGTCGACGCTAGCTTCGACACAGATCTGGATGACTCTAAGTCACAAACCGGATACGTGTATATGTTGAATGGTGGAGCAGTAAGCTGGTGCAGCTGCAAGCAAAGCGTCGTGGCGGGATCTACATGTGAAGCGGAGTACATGGCAGCCTCGGAGGCAGCGCATGAAGCAATTTGGGTGAAGGAGTTCATCACCGACCTAGGAGTCATACGCAATGCGTCGGGGCCAATCAAACTCTTCTGTGACAACACTGGAGCTATTGCCCTTGCCAAGGAGCCCAGGTTTCACAAGAAGACCAGGCACATCAAGCGTCGTTTCAACTCCATCCGTGAAAATGTTAAAGATGGAGACATAGATATTTGCAAAGTACATACGGATCTGAATGTGGCAGATCCGTTGACTAAACCTCTCTCGCGAGCAAAACATGATCAACACCAGAACTCTATGGGTGTTTGATTCATCACAATGTAACTAGATTATTGACTCTAGTGACAAGTGGGAGACTCTTGGAAATATGCCCTAGAGGCAATAATAAAAGGATTATTATTATATTTCCTTGTTCATGATAATTGTCTTTATTCGTGCTATAATTGTATTATCCGGAAATTGTAATACACGTGTGAATACATAGACCATAATATGTCCCTAGTAAGCCTCTAGTTGACTAGCTCGTTGATCAACAGATAGTCATGGTTTCCTGACTATGGACATCAGATGTCGTTGATGACGGGATCACATCATTAGGAGAATGATGTGATGTACAGGACCCAATCCTAAGCATAGCACAAGATCGTGTAGTTTGTTTTGCTAGAGCTTTTCCAATGTCAAGTATCTCTTTCTTAGACCATGAGATCGTGTAACTCCCGTACTATAGGAGTGCTTTGGGTGTACCAAACGTCACAACGTAACTGGGTGACTATAAAGGTGCACTACAGGTATCTCTGAAAGTGTCTGTTGGGTTGACACAGATCGAGACTGGGATTTGTCACTCCGTATGACGGAGAGGTATCTCCGGGCCCACTCGGTAATGCATCATCATAATGAGCTCAAAGTGACCAAGTGTTTGGTCACGGGATCATGCATTACAGTACGAGTAAAGTGACTTGCCGGTAACGAGATTGGACGAGGTATTGGGATACCGACGATCGAGTGTCGGACAAGTAACGTACCGATTGACAAAGGGAATTGTATACGGGGTTGATTGAATCCTCGACATCGTGGTTCATCCGACGAGATCATCGAAGAGCATGTGGGATCCAACATGGGTACCTAGATCTCGCTGTTGGTTATTGACCGGAGAGCCATCTCGGTCATGTCTGCGTGTCTCCCGAACCCGTAGGGTCTACACACTTAAGGTTCGGTGACGCTAGGGTTGTATGAATATGAGTATGCAGCAAACCGAATGTTGTTCGGAGTCCCGGATGAGATCCCGGACGTCACGAGGAGTTCCGGAATGGTCCGGAGGTAAAGAATTATATATAGGAAGTGCTGTTTCGGCCATCGGGAAAGTTTCGGGGTCACCCGGTATTGTACCGGCACCACCGGAAGGGTCCCGGGGGTCCACCGGGTGGGGCCACCTATACCGGAGGGCCCCGTGGGCTGAAGTGGGAGGGGATCCAGCCCCTAGTGGGCTGGTGCACCCCCCCTTGGCCCCCCCTGCGCCTAGGGTTGGAAACCCTAGGGTGGGGGGGGGGCGCCCCACTTGCCTTGGGGGGCACTCCACCCCCCTGGCCGCCGGCCCCCTGGGAGATCTGATCTCCAGGGCCAGCTCCCCCCTGGGTACCTATATAAAGGGGAGGGGAGGGAGGGCAGCCGCACCCTGAGTCTTGGCGCCTCCCTCCCCTGCTACACCTCTTCATCCTCCCACAGTTACTTGGCGAAGCCCTGCCGGAGTCGTGCTGCATCCACCACCACGCCGTCGTGCTGCTAGATCTTCATCAACCTCTCCTTCCCCCTTGCTGGATCAAGACGGAGGAGACGTCACGCTAACCGTACGTGTGTTGAACGCGGAGGTGCCGTCCGTTCGGCGCTAGGATCTCCGGTGATAGGATCACGACGAGAACGACTACCTCAACCCCGTTCTTTCGAACGCTTCCGCTCGCGATATACAAAGTGGTATGTAGATGCATCTCTTCTTTCACTCGTTGCTTAGATGAACTCATAGATGGATCTTGGTGAAACCGTAGGAAAATTTTTATTTTCTGCAACGTTCCCCAACAAAGTGCCCCTCTCGACTTATTAACCAACTTGATCTCTGTCCAGGAGTCGCAACTAGTTTCTGGTATTTGTAGGTAGTGTTAGTAGTCTACCAAGTGGCACCCGGCCAGGTGGGCTTGGGACAGACTAGGCACAGTGGCACGGTGTACCAAGTGGCACCCGGATGGTGGGCTTGGGAACCCTGCTCACATCGTTTGGGGCCGTGAGCGACACCCCGGCCGGATCTCCTTGCGGATGGAACCCGAATAGGCCATAACGCTGGATTAGAGTCTTGTGTGGTTAGTCAGGTCGTGGCCGACACCCTCGCCAGGCTTCTGCTTGAAGGTTGCCGAGATACATGACGTGTACATGGCGGTAAGTGGCGAGAGCGTGTGTGAAGAAGTACACCCCTGCAGGGTTAACATGATCTATTCGAATAGCCGGGTCCGCGATTATGGACTTCTTGGATGCTTACATGGTACATAGACAACTTGAAGTGGATACTATAAAATGCTCAAGACAAGTGTGAGTGCTATGGATGGCCTTCTCGTAAGGAGACGGGGATGAATCCATAGTAGTGTATTGTGTGGTGATTAGTGGACTCGTGTGCGCCATATCACCTCAAAGAAGTTCTGGTAGTCGTAGAACAGGATAGCCACAGAGTCAAAGCTGGCTTGCTGCAACTAAACCCCACATTACCCTCTTGATACAAGTGCATGTATGATAGGATCTGATGTAAGTCTTGCTGAGTACCTTTGTACTCATGTTGCTTTATTTATGTTTTTTGCAGCGGAGACTTCGGTCTTACTAGTGTTCTCGTGGACTTTGACAAGTAGCTTGTACCTCAGCTACGGTCTTGATCGGATGTTGTAGATAGTCCGGCTCTTCAGCCCTTTTCATTTGTAGATGTCTGTACTCATACATGTAATGCTTCCGCTTGTTGCTTGTTTGCTCTGAATGTTGGGTCATGTGACCCCTGTTTGTAATAAATGTTATGATGGCTCTTCTGAGCCTTTATCTATATGAGTTGTTGAGTTATGCTGTGATGCCATGTTGTACACCACATACTTGCATGTTATGCGTACGTGTAATGTGTATTGCTATGTGTGGGATCTGACTATCTAGTTGTTTATCCCTAGTAGCCTCTCTTACCGGGAAATGTCTCCTAGTGCTTCCACTGAGCCCTGGTAGCTTGCTACTGCTCCGGAACACTTAGGCTGGCCGGCATGTGTCCTTCTTCGTTCCTGTGTCTGTCCCTTCGGGGAAATGTCACGCGGTGTTACCAGAGTCCTGTTAGCCTGCTACAGCCCAGTTTACCGGAGTCCTGCTAGCCCAGTTGCTACAGCCCGGATTCACTCGCTGATGACCGAAAAGTTCGTTGCTGGGTCATGTATGCCTGTCCCTGTAAGTTAGTGCCACTTTGGGTTCACGACTAGCCATGTCAGCCTGGGTTCTTTGTCATATGGATGCTAGCGACACTATCATATACGTGTGCCAAAAGGCGAAACGGTCCTGGGCATGGTAAGGCGACACCCGTGGGAATACCGTGCGTGAGGCCGCAAAGTGATATGAGGTGTTACATGCTAGATCGGTGTGGCATGGAATCGGGGTCCTGACAGCTTGACATTCATCCCCTTTATAATGAGGTCAAGACCTGTCCCTTTCTTTCCACGCCTGATCCTTCCCTTCTCCCACCTTGAGTTCCAACACCCAAGGTTTAGTCCAAGCGCTCCGGACCTTCAACCATGTCCGGATCCAACCTTCAAGGCTGGTGGATGGCCTCTCCCATCACAGAGGAGGAAATCAAGAAGCTTAGGGAGGCTAGGTATCTGACCGCCGAAATCCTTCACAGACTTCCTGCTCAAGGGCAGGTTATCCCTACTCCCAACCCAATGAGAGCATCATGTTCATCTCCCACTTCCTCTGAGGGCTAAGCTTCGGTCTTCATCCCTTTGTTAGAGGGCTCATGTTCTATTACGGGCTGGATTTTCATGATCTAGCTCCAGACTCCTTCCTTCACATCTCAACGTTCATCATTGTGTGTGAGGTCTTCCTCCGTATTACCCCATGCTTCGGCTTATGGCTCAAGACCTTCAGTGTGAAGCCGAAGATGATCGACGGGCGACACGCGGAGTGCGGAGGCGCTATAATAAGCAAAGGTGTCGATGCTTTATGGCCAAAGGGTTCTTTCCCGGAAGTTTCTGACCTATGGCAACGGGAGTGGTTTTACATCACAACACCTCGAGGGAGGAAGTGGGATGCCGCCCCGGCCTTCCGCTCTGCTCCTTCGCCACAACTTGCCTCATGGGTTAACAAGGGGCTGGACTGGGGATCGGTTGATGACGTGCGGACATTGCAAAGCCGCATTCGTGATCTCCTCAAGAAGGATATCGGTCTCATCAAAGTAATTCAAGTAATGCTAGTTCGCCGGGTCTTGCCGTGCCAACGTCGACCTCTCCGTATGTGGGAGTTCAACCCGGAAGGACCGCGAACTGTTCAGCACTTCTTCGGCAGGACGCTCGAAGGAATGTATCAATTATTCTTCGGATCACGAATAAAGTGTCTAGTCACCATAGAGGATGTGGGCCTCGACTGCAACCGTCCAGATACCCAGGTAAGTAATTCCGCGACCGAACATGCTGTCATTATATTTGTCACAACATTACTCTAAAAAACCACCCTCGGCCAGGATTGGATAAGAAAGGCGAACAGGATCAGGTGTTCGGCCCCTCTTCCTGAAGATTCGCCGGATCCTGTACTAACCAGGATGCTGGCCCGCGCACCTTATCAAGTGCCATCAGGGGAGGACAAGGACAGGAATGGGGAAGCCAAAAGTGGACTTCATCCTGGAGGTACATTACGCATCCTAACCGAGGAAATTAGTACCCCCGTGTCAGAGGATGAACAGGGAGGAGAATCTAGCATCCCCTCTCCCCACGGGAAGAAAAGGACCACCCCTGAAGACTTGGAAGCAGAGGTCTCCAAACGAGGGAAGAAACCTTCATCAGGGGGCCCTTCCCCGGAGGGCAACATTGCTGCACAACGCCCACAGGGGGCAGCCGTTAACCGAGCCGTAAGTGAACAAAGGTGCTTGATAAGCACACCCCATTCTTTTCCTGAGAATAACGACCGAGACATATGTTTTGCAGTTCAGCTCATAGCCTCCCTCAGGGGATCTTCTTCCGGAGATGATGGAGAGCGAAACGCCTCCTCATACTTCTCCGCCTTATGAGGCGGACGATCCTGAGGTGTCGTCCCGGAGGATCTATCCCGATCCGCAAAGACCGGAAGGTAACTATTCGGTCGTCCAAAGTCCTGGGTTTTCGGCTCCTAGAGAGACCAAATGAAAAAGCCCCGAACTGTCCGATATACAACCGGACACATTGACGGGTCTTCTGCAGCAAGCAGCTATCTCAGAGGCACATTGTACCTTAATGGGTATGTTGGTTGAGAAGATATCATCCGCAAAAAGCGGGTTGAATGAGGCTTTTACGAGCCTGCTAAGAGGCTTTGAGGTATGCAAAGTGATATTCTTTGATTGTACCATAAACGCAAGGTGCACTTTGTATATATAGTAGCCCCTGAGACTCTGGTTGCCATCCGAACAAGGCGAGCAGAGGATCATAGTCTCTGGTAATGATGGTGCCAATTTTATGTGCAGGTGGCTGCAGCTCCGGCGGCTGGCCGGACTGCTGAATTTACCGAACTGAGGCGGCAACTTGACGTGGCGGATGCGGACATCACGCTTATGAACAAGCGGCTTGACGAGGCATAGGGTATGCATATTTCGGTGGTCAGCAAATATTAATAAGAGCATGATGCTAGGATTTATAATATGCTTTGACTGCAGATGGTGCTGCCGCCGTGGAGACCCTTCGGGCAGAGCTTGCCCGGGCCAAGGAGCAAGCCAGGAGAAGCAATGCGGCCGCCATGAAGGCAGCTGAAGAATTAAAAACCGAACAGGCTGCTCATCGCCAAAGTGAGGATAAAATAGCCAACATGGCTCTTGAGCTACAAAATGCCGCCAGTGGATATGAGCTTCTTGAAAGGGAAAACCAAACGAAAACGGCTGACCTAAAGAAGGCCTTACAAGCAGCAAAGGAAACTCTCTCTGAGATCAGAGCGGCGCGGGAGGAGCTTCGGCAAGCCGATGATATCGCAGCTGGGAAGCCCTTTTTATTGCGAACGAAATTTGGCAATCCGAAGTATGCCCCTCTTGATCAATTGTGGAGTTCTTCAGACGCATACTTGGATTTGGCAAAGAGTGATGCTGATGCGATGCAGTATTTCAACAGTAGAGAAGATCATGAGGTGGAAAGATTGTTCTGGTCACAGTTTAGTACTCCAAGGCATCCGCTGCTGTTGAATGAGCAAATGGCCGAATAGGCCGAGCTCCATAGGTTATCCGGGCTTGCCATGAAGGCCGCCGTGGATCACCTGTGGCCGAAGGAACCAAGTCCGGATAGTTATTTTGGTTTGGTGCAACGATTTATTCGTGTTGTGCCGCATATCGACGCTGTCAAGAGGTCGGCATGCATAGAGGGTGCGTGGATGGCCCTTGCCCGTGTTAAGACATATTGGGCGAAGATGGAGGCCACCGATATTGCAACCAGGGGTCCGCCCGGGGGCCAGGACTCGCCCGAGCACTATTTTGAACAAGTCTTAGAAGGTGCCCGTTTAATAGAGGCTCAGTGCTCAAAGAATACCATGTTCAAATGACATGTATCTTGATTGTAAAAACAATGCTTTTGATAATAAAGGCTATATTTATACTTTTGCCCATAAAGTATTGTAGTGCCTCCTGTGCGGCCGCTTTATGTATATATGTATATAACCTGAAAGTTTGCAGTCGTCGGCTTCAGCCCCCTCGCATATAATGCGGGGGTGTTCGGCAAAGCGCGTAATCACACTTGATCCAACGTCTTGGTCCGTTAAGAAGGTGGTAGTGCGGCGAACAAGGCAATCGGACTATATAGCTTTAACACTTTCACTTAGCCATAGGAGTTTGACAGTGGGGCTACTATATAGCCCCTGGTATGTACGCGTTCATCTGAGTATGGTGCATGTACATACGTGACCGGGAAACCGGTCCTTCATTAATGCGGAGGAATCGCAAAGATTCCACTGAGTCATCGAGTGGTTGACCAGTCTCTTGCTTTATCATGACAGTCAGTTTTCGGCTTTCTCTACTGAGGTGCTCATCCGAATGAACAAGGGCACAATCGCAGTAGTTCTCCTAGTGCCACCTTAGCCGATAGAGCGGAAGGTAGCAAAATACGGGATCCAGGCAAACCCAACTATTGACCAAAGACGTGATTCAGAGATGATGCATATAAGGCCAAACTCGCGACCCCGAACACTCCCGAAGGTATTCGTACTTTACAACATATACTGGGCTGAGTACCGCCCTCGATAATGAGCCCTGAATTTCCAGGTACCTGCATTTATCCGGCGTGACGAAAGAGCGGCTGTGGTGAGAGCATAGATCCCAAAAACACATTGGTTGCTGTCCTTGTAACGTCTATTTTAGATCGGCGAAACATAAGTTTGCCAATAATGCCGGTATCCCTCTTGGTCATTTTAAGTACCAGGAGGGTGTGGTCCAATAAGGGTGTGTTTGATTCGGGAACGAAGTGGAATGGAATGTCATGGTTCCATTCCAGTGTAATGGGTCGGTTCTATTCGTGTGTTTGGTTGAGATATTTGATGGAATGGAATGGTTACGTTTCAGCGTTTGGTTTGAGTGATGGAATGGAATGAATTCAGTTCAAAACATCTCTTGTATAAAAATGATGAGACTGCGTCTCATATGCACAGATATACAATATGAAAGTATAAAATCTTTGTATTTCTGGAAATATAATATTGAAATTACCATACCATTTATATCAAACTGTACTTTGACATCAAATATGGTATTCTTTCAATTGAATATTTACATTGAATTGTTTCCTATTGAGAGGACATAGACGGGTAAAAAATCATGAATGGGCACACAATCAAGGAAATTTTGCTCAAAGTTTTGTGACTATTTATATTCGATTGGATTTCAATCAAGAAAAATTGCTCCCTGTTGCAGCTAGCGACAGGCAGTGGTTGCGTGGGGTAGCCAGATAGGTGGCCGTCGCAGCTCGCAAGGGGATGGTCATCGCAGCTCGCAAGGGGATGGCCGCCGCCTCATCAGATCAGGTCGTCGCCGCCTCATCAGATCAGGACGTCAAGTCACCGCCGTCTCCAAGCAGATCAGGACGTCGTCGCCCTGTTGTGGATCCGCTGCCCTGGTCACCGCGCCCAACTGTGGATCCGATGGCTTGGTCGCCGCTGCTCATCCGTCGGGCTTGGAGAGAGGAGCACGGAGGAGCAACAGGAGACGAGAGGGGTTGGGGGAGACGGAGAGTGCGTCGGTAGGGGAGGTGGGGAGTGGGCGAGAGGCCGTTCCGCATCGTTCCACCAAATTGGAGAAATGAGCATGTTCCGATATTGGTGGAATATTCTCTTTCGGGGAACGAGTGGGTTCTAGTCCGTTCCTGATCTAAACGCGAGAACCTGGCCCTGGGACAGGTCGGATCCGTGCCATTCCGTTCGATGACTGAAACTAAATAGACCCTAAGAGACAATAAAAAAGGTTTACACAGGGTCTTAATCTAAAAAGAAACCTTTGAACGGGGCCCTGTTGCACGTCTGCGCCATTGTCTCCGTTGTGCCATATCCTGGAAGGGTATAGCACGATGGTCATCTGTAGAAAGAAAGAAAAAACCCAGGTGAAAGAATCTGGTGTGACCGTGCGTAAAGTCGGTCACTACTAGAAAAAGGGCTATAGATGGGATTGACACTAATGGCGCACCAGACAAGTGGTGCGCCATTAGTATATACTAATGGCGCACCACCTTCTGATACGCCATTAGTGTTGAAACTACTAATGGCGCACCTGGCCCAAGGTGCGCCATTAGTAACAAATTTTTTTTTGAACTAGTGCGCCTGTCCAAACATACTAATGGCGCATCCAGACGAAGTGCGCCATTACTAGTTACAACTAGTAATGGCGCACCTATCAGAAAGTGCGCCACTAATGTTGTTTTTTTTATTATATTTTTTATTCCTTTTTTTGCAAAACTACTAATGGCGCACTGTTCCACCATGCGCCATTACTAGTTTAAACTAGTAATGGCGCACCGTGGGACAGTGCGCCATTAGTATGTTTTTTTTTGCAAAACTACTAATGGCGCACCACCAGAGGGTGCACCATTAGTAACCTGGATTACTAATGGCGCATTTACGGTTGGTGCGCCATTAGTAAGTGGGCAGCAACAAGATATTTTGGACAGCCTCTCCTCCCACACTCACTTCCTCCCCACTTCATTCTCTCCACCGCCTCCTCCTTGTCTCGGGTGCCTCCTCTTTTTCACCTCATTTCCACCATAGATTCATTCAAATTAAGTGGTTAAATTACCTAGTTTTGATAGGTAAGTAAGGGGGGAAGCTATATTTATGTTGTTCTCCCTACAACAATGTGCACATGCACTTTTTATGGCCTAGCTAGATCTATGTATGTTCGTGGTGTTGCATATGTTTGTGGTGTTGCATATGTGTTTGTGTTTGGAGGTGTACCGGTATTTGAAATGCGATAGTTGCCAATATTTTGCCGGAATGTTGATTCATTTCCGTTTCGGCGAGAATTTTGGCATTAAGCATTTTTTTGGTCCTATTTTTAGGGAAAGTCATGCCAAATTTTTTCTTGGTTCTAAAATATCGTTTTGCTCTACCCCGCAGGCGACCATGGTCCGCACGATGACCGAAGGCATCGTGAATAGGTTTTTGAGGTCCGCGAAGGCCGAGATGCTTCAAAAGAACGAGACGGAGATAAGATGTCCGTGTCGAAGATGCAAGCTGAAGAGCCTTATTGTGGACCCGGATTCCGGGCAGGTGCGGGACCACCTGCTCTTGCGTGGTTTCATGGATGGCTATCGGTGGCAAGGTGATGAAGATGACTACGAAGTCGTCCATGGGGGCCGGGCAAGAAATGAGGAAGGGCAGCAAGACAACCACCGCGGCTCGGGCGGGCGAGAAGACGAAGAATCCCCAGGAGATGATCACGACGGTGATGCTGTACACAGTCATCATGTAGAAGATGCAGGACATGATGATGATGCCGGCAGAGTAGACGACGCTGGACCATCGATGGGCTGGGTGCAGGACCCTCATATTCAAGAGCTGCTTCTCAAGCAGACGGATAACGCAAGAGCTGCCGCCCGAGAGAAAGCCAAGATGGATCAACTTGAGTTAGACGCGGTTACTCCATTGTATGAAGGATGCAGGCCCGAGGATACCCGCCTGAAAGTAACGCTCATGGCTCTAGAGATGAAGGTAAAACACAAAATGACCGACGCATGCTTCGACGAGAACATGTCATTCTGGCACGAACGTCTTCCCAAGGGGAACAAGTGCCCGACCAGTTTGGAGGAGGTGAAGAAAATCGTGTGTCCTCTGGATTTACCGCACGTGAAATACCATGTGTGCATGAACAATTGCATCATTTATCGGGACGAGCACGCGGAGTCTACCATATGTCCGGTGTGCGGCGTCACTCGATACAAGAAGAGGAAGAAAGCTCCTCGAAAAGTGGTGTGGTACTTTCTGATCACTCCTCGTCTGCAGCGGTATTTCGCGGACCCTAAGGTAGCAAAGCTCCTGCGTTGGCACGCGGATAGGGAGGAGAAGAAGCGAGAAGATGACGCAAATGATCCGGAGATAGATAAAAAAGACAAGATGCTGAGTCACCCTAAGGATGCGAGCCAGTGGCAAGCGTTGAACTTCGAATACGTAGAATTTGGGAACGATCCAAGGAACATCGTGCTGGGCGCGAGCACCGATGGAGTCAATCCGTTTGGCAGCCAGAGAAGCACACATAGCACCTGGCCTGTGTTTGTGTGGATGTACAACCTTCCCCCCTGGTTGTGCATGAAGAGGAAGTACATTCACATGAGTCTGCTAATTGAAGGGCCGATACAACCAGGGATCGACATCAATCTGTATCTGGGGCTGCTGAAAGAGGAGCTTGACACACTGTGGAAAACGCCAGCCAATACGTGGGACGCCGCAGACAAAGAATATTTCCCTATGAGAGCCGCACTGCTCACGACGGTGCACGACTATCTCGGTTACGGATATCTCGCGGGGCAGGTAGTCCACGGATTTTCTGGATGCGTAAGGTGCATGGATGACACAACGTATCGTTAGCTAGATAGAGATCCCGGGTCTTCGAAAACCGTGTTCATGGGACATCGAAGGTGGCTTCGCGACGATGACCCGTGGAGGAAACGCAAGGATCTGTTCGATGGTGAAACCGAACCCCGAAAACGCCCGTGTATGAGGAGCGGTGAGGAAATAGACAAGCTGTTGAAAAATTGGAAAGACTGCCCACTGCCGAGAAAGAAGCAAAAGGCGCCAGAGCCGGGAAAGAAGCGAAAGGCGCCAGAGCCGCTGCTGAAGGTATGGAAAATGAGGTCTGTTTTCTGGGACTTGCCGTACTGGAAGATCCACCGTGTGCCTCACAGCCTTGATGTCATGCATATCACGAAGAACGTGTGCGAGAGTCTGCTTGGTACCCTGCTCAACATGCCAGAGAGGACCAAAGATGGGCCAAAAGCAAGGGCAGACTTGAAATCAATGGGCATCAGGCAAGAGCTTCACGCTAATGATGATGATGGTGATGATGATGATGATGATGAGGCGAAGCAGGACACAGAAAGTCGTCGCAAAGGCAAAAAGGCCAAGAAGACCGGAAATGACTACCCTCCCGCGTGCTTCACTCTAAGTCAGGAGGAGATCGAGCAGTTTTTCACCTGCTTCCTAGGAGTAAAACTTCCTTACGGTTACGCGGGGAAGATAAGCAGATACCTAGACCCAGCGAAGCAGAAGTTCAGTGGGATGAAGTCTCACGACTGTCACGTGCTGATGACGCAGATACTTCCAGTTGCAATCCATGGGATCATGGACGCACACGTCCGTGAAACGCTATTTGGCCTATGCAACTTTTTCAACATCTCTCGGAAGTCGATTGGCGTGAGGCAACTCAGAAGGCTACAGGAAGAGATCGTGGTGATACTATGCGAGCTTGAGATGTACTTCCCGCCCGCATTCTTCGACGTTATGGTGCATCTGCTGGTCCATATAGTGGAGGATATCATCCAACTCGGGCCGACGTTCCTGCACAGCATGATGCCGTTCGAAAGGATGAATGGTGTCATCAAAGGATACGTTCGCAACATGTCACGTCCAGAGAGAAGTATAGCCAGGGGCTTTCTGACCGAAGAGTGCATCTCCTACTGCACGAATTATCTAGGCATCGAGAACCCCGTTGGTCTGCCCGTCAACAGGCACCTCGGCAGGCTCGCTGGATGGGGTCACCGTGAGGGTCGCCGCGAAATGCATGTCGACTTAGAGGGTCGACTCGCCGACTTTGAAAGAGCAAACCTAGTCGCGCTACAACACATAGACGTGGTCGATCCTTGGGTGGTAGAGCACAAAACCTTTATTAAGAAGACGTACAACGACCGGGGCCAACAGAGGACGGACTGAGATATAATCAAAGAGCACAACTCATGTTTCACGCGTTGGTTCAAGCAGAAGCTTCTGTCGTACCCTTTACATGAGGATTCTTCCGCGGAAGAACAACTCATATTCGCCTTGTCACAGGGCGCCGAGCACAACCTGATGACCTATGAGGCATACGATATCAACGGCTACACATTCTACACCGAGGCCAAGGACATGAAGAGCGATGGTTATCAGAACTCCGGGGTAACGATGGAATCCTACACCGGTAACGACAAGGATAGATACTACGGAAGGATCGAGGAGATCTGGGAGCTGAGCTACGCTGGAGAGAAGGTCCCGATGTTCTGTGTCAGATGGGCGAAGAGCGTCCTAAAAGAAGACCGGTATTTCACCACCATGGTTATACTCGGAGCCAAATCCGAGACCGCGGGCGCAAACGTCACCGCAAAAAATGAGCCATGGGTATTGGCTTCCCAAGTTGACCAATGCTTCTTCATTACCGACCTGTCAAAGCCCAGTCGTGTTGTCGTGAGGAGAGGCAAAAGGAAGATCATCGGAATGGATGGAGTAGCCAATGAGCAAGACTTCGACAAGTACGACGACCCGAGGATCGAACATGACGACGATGATGAAGTAGCAGCATACACCACAAGAAGAAGCAGGACCACCCTACCTAAAGGACGTCCGTTCCACAGAAGAACTCCATTTGCGAAAAAGAAGGGCAAGAAGATTGTGAACAGATAGCTAGCTAAGATCGATTGTATTTACATCGTAGCCTTCATTTCTCGATTGTATTTCATGGGCACTTTTTGAACTATCATGAATATTTTTAAATTTCATGGACACTCAATCTCGATCCCCCTCCATCTCGATCGCTATCCCACCTCGCCAGATCCGGTCCCCCTTGCCGCCGAGCACCCCCCGGTCCACCGGCCGCCGCCGCCGACCCCCCGCACCCCTCCCCTACTCAACCGCCGCCGCCGACCCCCCGCACCCCTCCCCTACTCAACCGCCGCCGCCGACCCCCCGCACCCCTCCCCTACTCAACCGCTGCCGCCGAACCCCCGCACCCCCCGCACCCTCCCCCGCTCCACCGGCATTACTGTTTGATGATATTTTTTAAAAAAATATTACTATCTTATAAAAAAATATTACTGTTATGATTTAAACAAGTTTGAACATATTTAAACACAAATAAGTATCAAACATCATTTTAAATGAAAAAAAAATTGTGGAGCCTGGGAATCGAACCCAGGACCTCCTGGTGTGAGAACTGGCTGCTGACCAGTCGAGCTAGTAGAGGGAGCTTGATGTGGATCAGGTCAGGTGGAATATAACCTGTTGGCTCGAGCAGAATTTTTTTTACTAATGGCGCACCAGGGTGAGGTGCGCCATTAGTGTGGATGTACTTATGGCGCACCGAGGGGTGGTGCGCCATGAGTATTGTGCCGCCCCCATCCATAGTTCCTCCCCGGTGGCCCACCTCTCTCCCTCGCCCTCGATCCCCTCTCTCTCCCTCGCCCTCGCCCTCGATCCCCTTCCCCGACGCCGCTGCCCCGCCGCCTCGACGCCGCCCCGACGCCGCTGCCCCGCCGCCTCGACGCCGCCCCGACGCCGCTGCCCCGCCGCCTCGACGCCGCCCCGATGCCGCTGCCCCGCCGCCTCGACGCCGCTGCCCCGCCGCCTCGACGCCGCCCCGACGTCACTGCCCCACCGCCTCGACGCCGCCCCGATGCCGCGACGCCGCCCCGTCGTCCTCGTCCTCGTCCCGTCGTCCTCGTCTCGCCACCGCCGTCCCCGTCGTCCTCGTCCCGACGCCGCCGCCCCGCCGCCTGTCTCTCCATCGCACCCTCGGCCTGCCCGGCGCTCGGCGCCAGCCGCGCCACCGCCCGTGGCCGCAACCCTGCTACCCTGCCCCGACCGCAGCCACCCACCGCCCGGTCTTCACTCAGGCACTCGGCTCAGCCTAATTTGAGGTACCATTTTCCAATTCCCCAACCTCTGATTTAGGGTTAGCTTCATTCATTGCTTGCTGATTTGTTGTGTTGTGCACTGTCCAGTCAAATACATGATCTGCTCGCCTGAGTTGTGTTGGAGCTTGTAGTTGCGGGTTCTAGGTCTGTAGTTGTTTAGGAGCTTGTAGTTGCGGGTTCTAGGAGCTTTGCGGGTTCTAGGCTTTAGTTTTGTTTTATTTTGTGCTGTAGATGGTGAAGGTACACGTACTGGTAGTTGCAGCGGTTGATTTGCCTAGTAGTTGCAGTGGTGTCTGTCCCCTTGCTGTTTGATGATAGTTGTAGGTGGCTGGTCATACAAATTTAAGCAAGTGCTTTTCAGTTTCTTACAGTTTGGAATGTGTAGGTTGTGTTGAAAGACGATGCAAATGTCAAACCTAATGTTCAGTACTCTGTTCTTGAACATTTTGAGAAACTGAAATGCTACCCCTTTTCCTTGTTTGTGTTTAAAACTTCAGATGTTGTTCCTTTTCTTGTTAGCGGGTGGTATTTGAACCAACAACCAGTAAATCAGAGAGCCCAAACCTCCATTAATTTGAACCAAGGTGACATATCAAGCAAAGTTATTTATGAAAAATGATGATGATATACAAAAAAATTGGAAGTTCTCATACTGTTCTGCAAGTAGATTACTCTGTGTTTTGAACGATGTTAGGTAGAAAGTGTACTTACAGTGTCCAACCAAACCTCGTGAAACTATTACAAGTTCATCTTCTAATTTTATTATCTAGTTCATCTCTCCGAAACTGATGTTTTCAGTCTCATATATACAATGTAGTAACCCGTGAACTTGCCGAATGTCGGTATTCCTTATAATCTCCATTTGCAAAACGTCATATATTTGAGGTTCCTATAATCTGTTCGGAAAACATGATAACATAATACTAGCTCTAGCCAGTAGCTGCCAATTTGTTTCTTATGTTGTGCGATTGACTTGCTTCCACATTTGTGTTCTTGCTAGGGACTGTTTAAAATGCTGGGATCAGTTTTGGAGACTGACCGACAATTTAGTACTGCTGGTGCATTCCCTTTTAGTCTTAGATCATAAACTACTCTTTGCGAACATAAATAGATGATCTCAAATCACCATAGTACTGTGGAAATGGTTTAATGCTACTTCTGGCGTTCTTACTTCAGCATCTGTATGCCCATGCAATGATTTGCTTTGTTGTGATGGAGGCTTTTTTTGCCTTGTCCACCCGAGAGGCCCTTGAGTTTGCTGGAATGTCGATTAATTTCCGTTCCAGCAAATTCGGGTACTCCATATGTCCTATTTTCAGCAAAGGTCATGCTGAAATTTTCCGTGAATTTTAGCATGACTTTGCTAAAAATAGGACATATGGGGTACTTGTGACTAATGATGAAAGCTTAGGCTTTTAGGGTGCCTCGGCGTCAAAAAACCCTCAATGATAAAAGCTTAGCTTTTAGGATGCCTCGGTGTCGACAAACCCTAAACAATAACCAACTTTTTGACCAAACTTTGTTCCTATTTAGAGAGAAACATGGCCAACAACGATGAGGCCGGGGGTTCGGGCGGCAAGGCATTCTGGGAGTTGTCCCAGGAGATGGAGGACCAACCTCAGTTGTATGAGGACACTGCCTTCCCCACCGATCCTGAGACCACTGATGGTACCGCCGAGGATGACCCCACTGATGCCACCACTGATGGTGCCGCCGAGGAGGCCACCACTGATGATGGCGGCGCACCCACAGATGGCATCCAACCGAAGAGGCAACGGAAGGACCGGCGCCCGATCGTGCTCCTCACCCTCAAGGAGGAAGTTACTGAAGTGGACTCCAACGGGAATCCAACGGCGCCCGAATGAATAGTCAAGGTGTACTCTCTTCAGCTCGGGTGCATTCTCCGGAGCATCGTCTCGATCAACACCGAGAACCTGAGGCATCCTGACCGAGGGAATTTGCGCAACCTCCTCTTCACGAAGCTGCACGAACGATACAAGTTCCCCGCTGAATTTGCAAACACAAGCCTCAAAGGGAATAAAGTGAAAAATGCTGCCCTCACGAAGATGAGCAAGGCCCTGTCTACTTGGAAAAGCAATGTGAAGAGAATGATCGAGAAAGGTGAGAGTTATCAGAAGATCAAGGAGAAAAATCCTTCAATCACCGGAGATGACTACAACGACTTCAAGATCAATTGCTCGAGCACCACAAACTCCCAATCAAGTGAGTGGGGGAAACAAATGCGGGAGCTGAACATAGGGGAACACACACTCGGTCCCGGCGGTTACAGAGTGGCGGAGCCTATATGTGACAAGGAGGAGGCGGACCGTGCCGAGCAAGGCCTACCGCCCCTCTTCGATAAATACGGTGACAAGCAGACCAGGAACTTTGTCAGGGCCCAGTACAAGAAGGACCCGAAAACAAAGGAGCTTACCACGGATCCGAAGACTAGGAAGCTTGAGCTTGTTCTGGTAAGGAATACACCCCCGCGTAATTAGCTCCATATGGTTGCATTCTAATTAATGAAGCCAAATTTCTAAATGGTTCACATTCCTTCCGCAGGCGACTGAAAGCAGTAGCGCGGGGTCGACTAAGAGCAACCCTTGGGACACCACTCTAAATAGGGCGTTGAATGTAATGAAGAACAAGGATAAGCTCAGTAAGCCGATGTCAGCTGGTAGTGTGGCCGGCAAAGGCTTGTCGACAAAATTGGGGTCATACTATACCGCTGGTGTGCGGAAGGACAAAAAGACCAGCTCGGAAAGCCAGGCGCACGAGGTTCAAGAACTCAAGGCACAGGAGGCGCGGATTCCGGAGATTGTCCAAGAGCAAGTGGAACAACGACTCGGAGCGATGATCACCGCCATTGTGCCTACCTTGATCTCGGGGTTGAGTGCGTGGATTGCGGGCGGCCAACAGGGGCCGCCCCCGATTCCTAGCTTCACGGCCAGCAACTCGCATAATGCGATGGCGGGGCCATTGGTGCCTCCGGCGGAGGCGGCATTGGTGTCTCCGACGCTGGCACGGGAGCTTAATGCACCCGGGTGTATGCCGGCCGGCACCTCTGCAACAAGCGGCCCCTCCGTCAACTGCACGCCCGCCGTTGGCGGTGCCTCGACATTAGCCGAGCTCGACGCCATCATCACGGTAACTAATTAAGCCTCTCTCGGCCGAGGACTTCATCTCCTTGCCTTTGACTGGGCATCCCTGACGCCCTACATGTTTTCGCAGGGCGCCGTCGATGTTTCGTGCACTCTCCTCCACTTCGTGAACAACGAGTTGGTCGATGTCGCCAAGGGCAAAATCGTTCAACCGGGCAACCCCTTGTTCCACGGTACCCAGATGCCACCCAACTTGTTTAGGGTTCAACTGGTTCGGGTGCTGCCAGGCTGCGACGAGTTCTTACCTCCGATTCGACCCGTCGGGGCCGACGATGATGACGTGATAACCCTCAACGCTTGCCTGAGCTGGCCCCTGCTTTGGCCGAAGAGCCAGATTCGTTTGGGGGCGGGGGACACCACCCCAAAGACAACACCGCCAGTCGTGCCGGCGCCAAGTCGGCCCCATGGCAAGACCGCCGTAACGGTGTCGGACATCCCTATGCCACTGGATCCAAACATGCATATGGCACAGGATCAGAACGACGACGACGACGACGACGATACATTTGGCAACGTCGATCAGTACTTTGCCGATCATGGGTACGATGGCGACTTCATGGGGCCTCCTTCTCAAGAACCCAACCCAACAAAAGACGTGTGCGATCTAGCTGGTACCGCGGAGAAGCCAAGTTGCAACAGGCGCTGTCTGGCGTTCAGCTCTCAGGAGACGCCTCCAGCTGCCGACTTCACCGAGCCTCAGATAGGCGAGGTGCGAAATATTATCAGCCCCAACACACTCAAGAAGGTGGTCTGTGAGCAGAACTCGGTCCCTTTACAGGAGAAGAAGAAGGCACGCAAAAGAAAGACTAAGAAGGGTGCGAGCCAGCCGGCACCGAGTACGATCCGTGCTCAGGATGGGCCACCTTCACCTAAGGATATCTCGAGGAGGGTGCATGTGGCGGGTAGGACGATGCTACCGACAAATATGCTCAATGCTGCAACCGGTGCTATGCGGAGTCTGCATGATAGTGTTCTTTCTTTGGAGAAGCGGCGTCTCAGAGAGAAGGATGTGGCATACCCGGTTTTCGCGGCCAAGGTGCCAGAGGGCAAGGGCTTTGTGGATAACTCCATCGGGCGTACGATCGTCCTGTGGTTTGATGACATCCACGCTATGTTGAACCTTCATCCGCTGCACTACACCTTCATTCGGCTATTTTCGCTGAGTATGGAGATGCGGATCATTCGCGACAAGACCCCGGACATCGTGATAGTCGACACCTTCTACATGCGTGCCAAGATCTTGAGCAGCGCTGGGGACCGGCAAGTCGCGAGTTCTTACCTCGAAGGCGTCATTCTGGCAAACCAAGATAAGGATAACTTCCTCGTGCCTTACTTTCCCGAGTAAGTCCTCCCCTCAACCGGCCCATAACATATGAATTCTTAGATTTCGATCGTTTTTATTTTAACATTCCGTGTTTTCTGCAGTGACACACATTGCACGCTCATCCTCCTAAGCCCCAAATATTCCATGGCCACGTATTTCGACCCGGACCGTCAGTCGAACGTAGACTACACAAATGTCAAGAAGGTTCTTGATGATGTTCTCCCCGGCTACACCAAATCTGGAGGCACCTTCACCAAGCCTATTCGTAAGTACGGCAAGCACGTGTTCTCCCACAATACGACGTTCTGCTGCGTCAAGCAGCCGCCTGGCGGTCAGAAGGGTGCCTACTACGCCATCCATCACATGCGGGCGATCGTACGGGACCATCATCAACTTCTGCTACCGAGTAAACTCAAAGATTGGGCAAAGAGCGTGTCGGCAATCCAGGACGCGGACCTCCGACAAGAATTCTTTCGCATCCAGTCGGAGTTTGCGGAAATCATCCATCAAGATGTCCTTCGTACCTCGGGGCAGTTCTACCTCAACAATCAACCGTCCAACAATGACATCGACACAATGCTACAAATGCAGGCTGACAACAACCGTTATTTCATGACTCCCACGATAAACGGCGGCTTCATCCACGCTCCGGTCCCTTGAGTCGAGTCAAAAGCAGTGATGCTGTGTCTAGTTCTGAAACATCGATTGGCTCATGTTGTAATTAAACTTTAATGAACTTGTAGTATGTCTCTTTGGTTTCGAGAGTCGTTCAACTTAGATGTAATCGATGCTATTAATGTCTTGCTTTTCTCTTCCGATCGTTCTGTTGCATACTTATATATTGCTTATGTATTGTCTGTGAATTGGTACTAACGTTTCGTTTGGCTAGTGCATAGCGATGCCGACGTATGACGTGTACAAGGGTAAGGTTCCCGAAGTCTACGACGATTGGGAGGAGTGTCGGAGACAGGTTCACCGATTCAGCGGTAACAGTTACACAGGGTACACCACTAGGGCCGAGGCCGAATCTAGATACGCCCGCTATCTAGCGGGAGAGGGGAGGGAGCGTTGGAGGAACCGGATGAAGACGAGTTTCATCGTGATGATGCTCATCGTGATGACCGCAGCTCTCTTCTATGTGATGGTAGTTTAGATGATCGATATCGACTTGTAGATGTGAAGACAAACTCGCTACTCGCGGTCTCGGGACTTGTAATATAATGTTCTATCTTTGTTCGGTCTTTTCAATTCGGAGACTAATATGATGAATTGTATTCGGAGACTAATATGATGAATTGTATTCAAAGACTAATCTTCTATTGTATTCGATGAATCTGTTGTTGATGTGTGCTGTCTATATTTTGTCCAATTATACATTTTGTAACCTGTGCAAAAAACAGAAAATAAAAAATAAAAAAAACCTAATATTCATACTAATGGCGCATCACATCACAGTGCACCATTAGTATGACAAAATATACTAATGGCGCATCACTAAAGAGTGCGCCATTAGTATGCCAAGGTTACTAATGGCGCATCTTTTTGCTGTGCACCATTAGTATGCCAGAGCACCTGGGTATACATGGCCCCTGGGAGGCATACTAATGGCGCACTTATGTATACACTAATGGCGCATCAGAGGTGCGCCATTAGTATACCAGATACTAATGGCGCACCACTAATGGCGTGGCACTAATGGCGCACCACTAATGCACCATTAATGGCCAAATTAGGTGCGCCATTAGTAGGCCTTTTCCTAGTAGTGGGTCAATCTTAATGAACCGTGAAAATTTGATCTCTTGAGTGTAAATACGGTCGGGCCGAACTATGGGCCTTTTACATGCGGGCAGCCCCTAGCACCACATATGGGGGCATAGCCATTAATCAAGCTCAGGTTTATCTGGGCTGCTACAACTAGGTGTGCGCCGAACATGTCTAGCCGTGTCCATGGTCTCAAAGACCGATGACTTACTCGGGTTGGAGGGGCCGTTCAGTGGTTCGGTTGCTAGAGCCGCCATGTAATCTTCCGCACGAAGAGAATGCTCTGTGTTTCCGCTGATTGTGATGACGCCACGTGGACCGGGCATCTTAAGTTTGAGATAAGCGTAATGCGGTACTTCATTGAAACGAGCGAAGGCCGTTCTTCCGAGTAGTGCATGATAGCCGCTTCGGAATGAAGCGATGTCGAAGATTAGTTCTTCGCTGCGAAAGTTGTCGGGAGAACCGAATACAACCTCTAACGTCAAAGAGCCCGTGCAGCGGGCCTCTACACCTGGTATTACTCCTTTAAAGGTGGTACTGCTTTGGTTGATTCTTGACGGGTCTATCCCCATAGTGCGGACAGTGTCCTGATATATCAGATCAAGACTACTGCCGCCGTCCATGAGGACTCGGGTGAGATGGTATCCGTCAATTATTGGGTCGAGCACCAAGGCGGCCGAACCTCCATGCCGGATACTAGTCGGATGATCCCTGCGGTCGAAAGTGATCGGGCAGGCCGACCATGGATTGAATTTGGGGGCGACTGGTTCTACAGCATATATGTCTCGGAGTGCGGGTTTGCGCTTCCTCTTTGGTATGTGGGTGGCGTAAATCATGCTCACTGTTTTGACCTCCGGTGGAAATTTTTTCTGTCCCCCTGTGTTCTGCTGGCGAGGTTCGTCCTCGTCTTCACTTGGCGGATCCCTCCCTTTGTGTTCGGCGTTTAGCTTGCCGGCCTGCTTGAAGACCCAGCATTCTCTGCTGGTGTGATTTGCAGGTTTCTCGGGGGTGCCATGAATCTGACAGGACCTGTCTAGAATTTTATTTAGGCTGGACGGTCAATCTCTACTGCCTTTAAATGGCTTTTTCTGTTGACCGGGTCTAGAGCCCTTGAATCCGGCGTTTACCATTGTATTGTCTGGGATGTCTTCATTATTTCGACGCTTGTTTTTATTGTGCTGCGATTTTCCATTGCCATTCCTTATTTCGGACGTGCCAGGATCATTGGTGCCGCTTCGGGCCAACCAACTGTCCTCGCCTGCGCAAAAGCGGGTCATAAGAGTTGTTAAGGCTGCCATTGTCCTTGGCTTTTCCTGGCCGAGGTTGTAGGACCTTGAGAAGAGGTGTCTAGAGGTGGGGTGATTAGACACTTAGTACCAAAGTTGCAGTTTTTTAAGATTCTTTGGGTTTAAGTGGAGTTTAAGCACAATTTCAACAATCACAATACATATCAAGCAAGCATGCAAAGAGTATATGAGCAGCGGAAAGTAAAGCATGCAACTTGCAAGAAAGTAAAGGGAAGGGTTTGGAGGATTCAAACGCAATTGGAGACACGGATGTTTTTGGTGTGGTTCCGATAGGTGGTGCTATCGTACATCCACGTTGATGGAGACTTCAACCCACGAAGGGTAACGGTTGCGCGAGTCCATGGAGGGCTCCACCCAAGAAGGGTCCATGAAGAAGCAACCTTGTCTATCCCACCATGGCCGTCGCCCACGAAGGACTTGCCTCACTAGCGTTAGATCTTCACGAAGTAGGCGATCTCCTTGCCCTTACAAACTCCTTGGTTCAACTCCACAATCTTGTCGGAGGCTCCCAAGTGACACCTAGCCAATCTAGGAGACACCACTCTCCAAGAAGTAACAAATGGTGTGTTGATGATGAACTCCTTGCTCTTGTGTTTCAAATGATAGTCTCCCCAACACTCAACTCTCTCTCATAGGTTTTGGATCTGGTGGAAAGAAGATTTGAGTGGAAAGCAACTTGGGGAAGGCTAGAGATCAAGATTCATATGGTAGGAATGGAATATCTTGGCCTCAACACATGAGTAGGTAGTTCTTTCTCAGAAAATGTATGCTGGAAGTGTAGGTTCATTCTGATGGCTATCTCCACGAATGAAGAGGAGGTGGAGGGGTATATATAGCCTCCACACAAAATCTAACCATTACACACAATTTACCAAACTCGGTGGGACCGAATTGTTAAACTCGGTCGGACCAATTTAGCAAATAATGTGACCATTAGGGTTTTGGTGGGACCGAAATGCAACTCGGTGAGACCGACTCGGTTAGGGTTAGGGCATAACGTAATCTCGGTAAGACCGATTACACAAACTCGGTGAGACCGATTTGGTAATAAGCTTTCCAGAGAGCTGTACAGGCAAACTCGGTGGGACCGATTACGCAAACTCGGTGAGACCGATTTGGTAATAAGTTTTCCAGAGAGTTTGCATTGTAATCTCGGTACTACCGATTTCTCAAACTCGGTGAGACTGATTTGATAATGAACATACACAGAGAGATTACAATCCCATCTCGGTGAAACCGAGATCCCTCTCGGTAAGACCATTTGCTTAGGGTTTGTGGCAGTGGCTATGACTTTTGGAATCGGTGGCGCCGGATAGGAAGTTTCGGTGTGACCGATTTTGGCTTTGGGTTTAGGTCATTTGTGGAGGTGGGAAAGTAGTTGAGGGTTTTGGAGCATATCACTAAGCACATGAAGCAAGAGGCTCATTAAGCAACACCTCATCCCTCCTTGATAGTATTGGCTTTTCCTATAGACTCAATGTGATCTTGGACCACTAAAATGTAAAATGAAGAGTCTTGAGCTTGAAGCTTGAGCAAATCCTTTGTCCTTAGCATCTTGAAGGAGTTCCCACATCCTTTAGTCCATGCCGCTCCATTGTTGAACTTATCTGAAACATGCTAGATAGAAGTGTTAGTCCAACAAGAGATATGTTGACATTAATTACCAAAACCACCTAGGGAGCACTTGTGCTTTCAGAGGTGTCTGGCAAGCCATTCGTCCCGGACACTGTGTTTGAAAGCTGCCAGGGCTTCGGCATCCGGACAGTCGACGATTTAGTTCTTCTTGGTGAGAAATCTGTTTCAAAGCTTACGGGCTGACTCTCCGGGTTGTTGAATTATGTGAGTTAAATTGTCTCCATCCGGGGGTCGGACATATGTCCCTTGAAAATTAGCCCTGAACACGTCCTCGAGTTCCTCCCAGCTTCCAATGGAATTTTTGGGAAGGCTTTTCAACCAGTGTCGAGCTGGTCCTTTCAACTTGAGGGGCAGGTATTTGATGGCGTGGGGATCGTCTCCGCGAGCCATATGGATGTGAAGTATAAAGTCCTCAATCCAGACTGCAGGGTCTGTCGTTCCGTCGTATGCCTTGATGTTTACGGGTTTAAACCCCTCTGGAAATTCATAATCCAGCACCTCATCGGTAAAGCACAGGGGGTGTGCGGCGCCCCTGTACTTGGATGTGTCGTGGTGTGGATCCGACGGCTGTAGTGTTCGGTGTTGATTCCAAGCCGGTAGTCGATCAGTATAGTCGGTTTGGTGGCCGTGATCCTGCGTAGGAACACGTTTCCTAGATCCATAGATGGACCTGACCATATCATCTCTTTTGTCCAGGTGCTCACGTAGGTCGTGTGCTGACTTGTGTGCGGCGTCATTAGCCGCTCTTTCTCGGCCACGGGGTGGTCGGTCCGGCAGATCGGCCATATTGGTTTTCGGCAGAATGGGCGCGATAGCCTCGTTGTCGAATTCGGGTAGCAGCTTGCGTTTTGGGTAGCTCTTTGTGTGGCGATCACCGCTGTATATTTCGTCAGTGTTGAGCACTTTCTTCCATCTGTGGTTGAGCATATCCTGCGCGGCTTTAAGCCGTTGCTTTTGCTTCTTCAAGCTCCTCACGGTGGCAATAAGCCTTTTGTGGAGGTGCTCTTGTTCCAAGTTCTTTTCCGGGATGATGTGTGCATCGTCATCCGGACTGTTCTCCTCTCCGGAGACAGGTTTATAAGTTTTCTCTTCGGCATCGCTTTGATCGAACAGCGGCCCCGGACTGTGTTCGCCATCTCCTTGCCTGTCCTGCTTCATCGTTGGGTCTGCGGGGTCATCGTTGTCTTCGGTATCGTCTGGGGTGTTATTCTTTCTTGTACCAGTGTTGCTATTTTTGCAATGGCAGGGTTTAGAGCGGCGCCGCTGACGTCGGCGCTTTGGCTACTTCTGAGGAGTTGTTGCATCCTTCTGCTCCTCGCCATTGTTTTCTTTGGGTGTGTACACCATGTATATGTCATATGATGAGGTGGCTGTCCAGCGCCCTATGGGCGGTGGTTCCCGTTCTTCTCCGGTATCGTCGTCCATATCGTCGATGTCTTCGGAGTCAAAGTTAAGCATGTCGGTTAAGTCGTCGACAGTGGCTATTAAGTGGGTGTTGGGTGGGTAATGAATTCCTTCGTCGTCCGCTTCCCACTCATGCCGGACATAGTTCGGCCAAGGGTCTCCTGACAGAGAGAGAGATTTTAATGAGTTTAGCACGTCGCCCAAGGGCAAGTGATGAAATATATCCGTGGAGCTAGACTCCATGATCGGTGCCCAGTTAGATCCGATGGGCACGGATGCATGCGGTTCGGAGCCTATGGCCGGAGACGAGTTCGGGGGTCCGACGACATAGACCTCATTGGAAGTGAGATCTGTGTTTGGCTCTATCGCCGCTGAGTATGCGACCTCCATGGTGGGGTCCATCCACCCGTCCTCGGATGGCACGATCTTCTCTGGATTTAAAGCCGGGGCAGCTTCAGGTGTGATCTCCTAAACACCGTCTGATGGCAGGTCTAAGTCATGCTCATCATGACTGTAGGGTGCACCTGTCATGGGCTCGAATCCGTCGAAGATCAAGTCTCCGTGGATGTCGGCAGTGTAATTCAGGCATCCAAACTTGACCTGATGGCCAGGGGCGTAGCTATCGATCTGCTCCAGATGGCCAAGCGAGTTGGCCCGCAGTGCGAAGCCGCTGAATACGAAGATCTGTCCGGGGAGGAAAACCTCACCTGGACCGCATCGTTGTAGATGATCGAAGGGGCCATCAAGCCTTATGGTGACGACATAGTGGAACTCTCAATGAAAGCACCAATGTCGGTGTGAAAACCGGCGGATCTCGGGTAGGGGGTCCCGAACTATGCGTCTAAGGCTAATGGTAAAGGGAGGCGGGGGACACGATATTTACCCAGGTTCGGGCCCTCTCTATGGAGGTAATACCCTACTTCCTGCTTGATTGATCTTGACGTATGAGTTTTACAAGAGTTGATCTACCACGAGATCATAGAGGCTAAACCCTAGAAGCTAGCCTATGATTCTGATTGTTGTTCTTGTCCTACGGACTAAACCCTCCGGTTTATATAGACAATGGAGGGGGCTAGGGTTACACAGAGTCAGTTATAGAGAAATAAATCTACATATCCGAATTGCCAAGCTTGCCTTCCACGCAAAGGAGAATCCCACCCGGACATGGGACGAAGTCTTCAATCTTGTATCTTCATAGTCCAACAGTCCGGCATAAGTATATAGTCCGGCTGTCCGAGGACCCCCTAATCCGTGACTCCCTCAATCCCTTCGATAATTCATTTGCGGGGCACCCCCCTTCGAGTTAAACGCCTAGTGGAACATGAAAAAGCATTAGCGGATAATTAACAATTCATGAGTGCATTTCCATTGAGCACGAGGGCACTAATTGATGCATGGTCTTGTCAAATTGATTCATTTAGCTAGCGATGAAAACGAATGAAAAGAGCACGAAATGCAACTTGAAAATGCGCATGTTAACTACTATAGTTGATGAGATACTTAACATGTCGACTCATTTCATCTTAATTATAAATAAGTAGCCAATCTCAACTAAACTAAAAATGAATGTTTTTGCTTTCCACTCTCATATTATCATATAGAACTGTTTTTAGGATGAGATCATTTTCGATCGATAAATGCGATAGGAGCCTATGTGTTTCACAGACAGCCGACCAATAGGGGAAGGTTGTGAATCCGGCGACCTGATCACTTTACGAACATGATTATTTTATCTCACTTAGTTATCAATTGATAAAGATGGTCCATTCCTTTTTGCCCTAAAAACTACAATGGTACTATACTATTTCATCAAATCGAGATTGTGTGGGTGTCTGCCTAGATGAAGAGATTTTCTCACCTTGAGGTGTCGGGAAAAATAAAGGAGATTCACTCTTCTATGTCATTAGTTTTTTTAGGAGTATCGTGTCAGTAGGCACAAATCATTGGTAATGGATGTATTGTTAGGCAGTGTCGAGTCAAATCAGCAAAGCTTACTTTTTTCGTTATAGGAAAGAGATCCCTTGCCCTTTCTTTAGAAAATGATGAATATGAAGTTCAGGAGACTATTTTGATTCCTATATAACTCTTATGTAATTTTCTTGTTTTTTTCCTTTTAAACATATATTCTTTCTTACAAATTGACAACGTCGAAGGTAAAAAAATAAACACCTACTCTCTCGTCAGAATATTACTAAAAAAGAGGTGAAAATAATAAAGTCTACTTTCTAGGCATAATCTTTTATATCTAGATTGCTAGTCCCCACTAACATATTTTCTCAACATGCAAGTATGACATCTCAACATGCAACATGCCCGAGAAAAGGTCCACCTCTACATTCAATCATGTATAGAAAAAAGTCCGTCTTAACATGCAAACCTGCATGTGCATTCTAATGTGTATATGTATTTAATAAAAAATAACTATATAGTTAAACAGAATAAATCATATGTTTTCATCTTTAGTTCTCATATTATTGCTCCAAATATAAATTTTTCGTACAACAAATTTCATTGAAATGTACTGCAAAACACTCCTTCAACAAAAGTGCCGGTATCAACTAGAATTTATATGAAGTATGTTTGAAATGACAAAATCTAGAATTGTGTGCTAATTTGAATGTATCATAAATTCCTAAATGTTAAGGTCGATTGAATGGTTACATTACTCACTTATACAATGGGGAGGCGGCAACGGGGGAGAAGCCAATCGTCGACGTTGAACATGGGTCGTCGAGGGCAGGCGCAAGAGGGGAGCGGGGCCACTTGCAGGCGCCAGACTCCCGAGGCAGCGTATGCACACCACCTCGTTGGTGCACCTGGATGATACGTGCCCCGGCTGCCTACAAAACATCGGGCACGAGGTCGGCATATGGACGAGGCAAACAGAGCTCCGGGTTTGCACCGACTGATTCTGTTGCTGAGCGAGAAGGCGTTTATCATGGACCACTGCCACCGTGCGGGAGCAGGGCGAAAAGCAGGGCCTGCGTGGTGCGCCACCAACACGGCGACGATGGAGGGAACGGCAAGACCGCAAGCAGCCGGAGGAGGTGTGTGGGGTAGGAGGACCGGCCGAACTAGGAAAGATGACACGCCGAAGAGCTTAGCAGAGAACCAAACAGCCGAACCAATTCACAATAGAAGCCCCGGGAGATGAGAGCTAATTGCATACAAGTACGACATTTGTGGCTAGCGTGGTGCTAGATACATGCATTTGAGGGACAACCTTTTTCGGATGGAGGGACTACCATTTTTCATTTTTTGCAGATCAGTGTCGAGTTTGGGCAGGCCACAACAAATCACATTGATTCACATTTGAACCGGTTTTGACAAGCCAATGAGTGGGCCTCACTTGTGGGGATGCACTCCCTACGACGGGCCATGTGTCAAATATAAAGAAAGGGGGTTTTGTACGAAAGAACATGCACATGATGCACCACGTCGGCCCCTAACAAGCAGGCCCTGCTCATTGTTTCCTTTGCCAAAACCGGTTCAATCACGAATCGGTGTGATTTGTTGCGGCCTTCTCTAAATTCGGTCAAACAAAAAAAAGCGAAAGCTGATACTAATTTGTTACTCTAGCCATAGATGTGATACTTATATGCAATTAACTCGGGAGATGAGGATCGCTAGCTATATGTTGATCCAAGGGCTCAGCCCCTTTGGACTGCTTCAACGATCGAAAACTACATCTTGTGGGTTTGACCAGTAGAGGAGGCTGTTCCTAATTTCCTTGGACATTCGTTGGTGGAGTATAGGATCTACTCCTAAACAGCAAATCCGTTAAACATACTACTCCACAATGCACTAGTATCGATCTTACAATCCATAGGACTGCTCAGATGATCTCATCAACCTTGGACGACATAGGATTGGCCGTCATTTGGTATCGCCGGCTCCCATGCACGGACTGCTCGTACGTCTCGCCCTCGCCCCACACCGCGTACGCGTCCTCCCCGTGTATGGCGTCGTCGCCGACCGCCAGCTGCTCCTCGCTGAGGCGGAGCGGCACGGCCACCCGGACGAGCAGGCAAATGATGGTCGTGACGACGACGTTTAGCGCCACGATGAATGCGATCCCGGCCAGCTGCACGCCCATCTGCCGAAGCCCCGCGGAGACGCGCCCGCCCCTGACGGCGTACACGAAGCCCACGTACCGGGGGTCGTCGCCGAAGAAGAGCCGGCATAGCCGCGGCTCCGCCAGGAGGCCCGTCATGAGGCCGCCGAGGCTGCCGGCCACCCCGTGCGTGTGGAGGATAGCGAGCGTGTCGTCGACGTGCCTCAGGAACCGGCACCGCTTGTGCAGCACCATCATGGTGAACCACGGCACGCTCCCGGAGACGAGCCCCATCAGCATCGCCGCCCAGCCCTGCACCAGCCCGGCGCCCGGGGTGATGCAGACGAGGCCCGTGATCATGCCCTGGACGGCGCCGAAGGCCGAGGGGCGGCCGAAGACGAAGCAGTCGAGGATGAGCCACACCAGGAGGCTCGTGGCGGTGCAGAGATGCGTGTTGACGACGGCGACGGACGCGTCGATGTTGGCGGCGTAGGGCGCGCCGCCGTTGAACCCCGTCCACCCCATCCACAGCAGCCCGGCACCGGCGAGCGTGAGGGGGATGTTGTTGGGCGGGAAGGCCTCCCTGTCCTTGGCCGTCCTCGGGCCGACCCAGAAGGCGGCGGTGAAGCCGGCGATGCCGGAGGAGAGGTGGATGACGTAGCCGCCGGCGAAGTCCATGACGCCGGCCTTGAAGAGGAACCCGTTGGGGCTCCACACGCTGAAGGCGCCGACGGTGTAGGAGAAGGTGAGCCAGAGGGGCACGAAGATCATCCATGCCCGGAAGTCCATGCGGCCGAGGAGCGAGCCGGCGACGAGGATGAGCGTGATGGCGGCGAAGACGAACTGGAAGAAGAGGAGCGTGGCGGCCGGGTAGGAGCCGGCGAAGCCCTGGGCGGAGAGGAAGCCGGCGGCGTCGAGGCCGGCGAAGTCGGGGCGGCCGACGAATGGGAGGAGGCGGTCGCCGAAGGACATGCGGAAGCCCCAGAGGCACCAGCAGAGCATGGTGGCGGCGAAGGCGTAGAGCGCCATGAGGGCGGAGTTGACGGCCCACTTCTTCTTGACGATGCTGCCGTAGAGGATGACCAGGCCCGGCACGCTCTGCAGCCCCACCAGCGCCGCCGCCGCCAGCTGCCACGCGTTGTCGCCCTTCTCCAGCCACTCCGGCGCGGCCTCCGTCGCCATGACCCTCCTACTCGCCGGCCGGACGATGCGAGCGTGTGTGCGCGCGTGACAAGATCCGGCGTCGCGTTCGCGAGGCGAGTACGCGGTGCCAAGTGGAGGGGGCGCGGGCTATATAGGAGGGGCGGGGTGGAAGAGGTCCGAGGGGGGAGAAGCCGCGCAGATTCCTGAGGTACTTTCTGAAGGACGAGATTCAGTTGTGCATGTGTGTTCTGTGGCTGAATCTTCTGCTCTTTTTTCTGGGGGTCTGTTAATCTCTACCTCTGCACTTTGCAGTGACAAGCCGGCCGGCCGGCCTACCGTAATTAGCGTCTGAGCCGTGTGTTCAGAGCGGCCACTTCTGCATGCAGGAAACTGAATGGCGCAAAGGATCTAATGAAGCATTCTAAACTTCTATGATTTCTGTACGAAAAAAGAGTGCAAATCTGAAGGTCGTCCTATATGCAGATCAAATGGCGGACTTCCTTATGAATGATGGAGCACTCCCGATCCTTCAATTGTCTGATCGATCATCAGTTTTGGAATCATGGGCCGGCTAATCTGTTACAGTCAGGTGGATTTAGTCAACACCGTTGTTGTAAGCGCCATTTGGACCCAACAACAGCACATAGGCTACCTACAAAGTAAATTATGTACTCGTTGTACCGTGCGCTTGTACGTACTGATGCACGGATCAACATATATAGAACAAGAATAATCTTTAGCAGCAGACCCCCTATCCTGAAACCATGCCAAAAATAAATAAAAATTCCCCGTCCTGAAAGTTCAGACTGTATCTATTATCTCAGTCCCTTGTCAGTTTTTAGGGGGTTAAACTTTTCTCCGTCTAGCAAATCACTTAAAATAATCTCTAAAAAAACCTAAACACCAATTTGTACACAAACTCATTTGAAACACACAATTAAACTAGTTCATCACATAATTTGATTTAGGTATCACATTAAGATCATACATAGCATAACTAAACCGCCCATTTGCCTTCTGCATTAACACTATCTACATTGAACTAGGTTAAGCATCGATATAAAACATATAAAAACTACATAGTACTCCCTCCGTCTAGGTGTATAAGTCATCTTAGGTTGTGCACCACGACAAAGACGGAGGGGAAAACGAGAGAACTTAATGTTTTCTTGCTAATTAATTGCATTGCATGCAATCAACTAACCACTGTATGTCGTGTTTGGTAGTCTCAAGTCATTGAAAGCATGCACGGTCCACATTTCTTATTGGTTGATATGTCACGAAACAAGAAACGGGGTGAGAGTTAATGTACCGTGCCTAAGTGTTTTGGGATTATTTTGTTTTCGTAAGGTGACATATACACCTAGACGGAGGGAGTAGTAGATAACTCTGCTCGTCTTCTTCTAAACAAACAACATCATCAATGCAATGGCTCCCAAAAAAGAACAACTAATGCTGATCGAGAGAGTATGAACCAAACCATTACATCGGGTAGGAGTGCAAGGTGGAGCTTCTTAAATTTCCTTATCTTGGCTTGCATCTCATTGATTTGGGCTTGCATCAAGTTAATTTGGAGTTGTTTCTTGTTGCTTTGGGCCAGCGGCGGCTCCAGGGATTTGCAACTGGGTATTCATGTGTATTCATTTTGCCAAAATCATTGTTGTTTTTGAAAATTGTCACTGATTTGCCAAAATCAACACTGTTTTGTAAAAATCATGGGTATTTACATGGAGACCCAAGAATACCCCTAGCGCCGTCCCTGCTTTGGGCTTCCTTCTTGTGTGCATCTATCAACGCATGCATCATCTAGGTTCACTATGAGTGCGTGATAGTAGTAGTAGTCTAGCATTTGGCTTACATACATTTACGATATTTACTTATATACAGCGTATCTTTCTTTCCCCGGGAGTAGTGAAAGCCTTTTCTCCTTGATCTCTGTCGGCGAACCTGTGAATTCGTCTCCCCTCCGCTTGCTGCTCCGGCGGTCGGTGGTGGGGAAGAGAATCCTGGTGCCTCGGCTCCTATTAGTAGATAGGTACGATTTTAGTCCTCGCAGGGGTGGCACACACAGGCCTATATCTCGATCTCATTTTTCACCATCTTGCCCAGACCTAGCACCAAATTTATCAGAATCATAAGAATGCCCTTTGATTTATGATTCCACTAGAAGTTCCATTGTTCTGATTACCTTGCACAACCCGAGCAATATTGTCACCAATACTCATTCATTTCTCCAAATCACCACCACTCTTGAGCCCTTAGCCACCAGGACCGGAGGAACTGGCCATAGCAGGAACATTCAGTTGCTGACTGCTTTGCACCAGCCGAGCCGGTAGTGCCCCAAACCGTTGTTGTTGCCGAATCTGATCACGAGTAAAGTTACTATTGATATGATCAGGTGGTCTAGGAATTACCTTATCTCTTTGCTGTGAAAAGCTTCCCTCAAAGTATTATGAAAATGCATTTATACAACAAAAAGAACGAGAAAACGCATTATGAAAATACACCTCTAGTATAGCCCATCAGAACCATCCACAATATCTGACTTTTGGTTAGTAACAGACACCGTATTTGCAACTCCGCAATTATCAACAACTAAATCCCCCAAATCTAACACATCATCTAACCAAAAATCAGGGATGGCCGGGAATTTTTCTCACACATATGCTCTCTAACTATTATACCACATATCACATTTTCCAGCACAATCATTCTTATGTCTCAAATTTTTGTTATCTATTTCTAGGAACAAAGAATTCTCCGTATTTTCTTGAGACAATCTATCTCCAATTTCTTTGTATCAACACTACAATCCCCATACAATGGGAAGATAGAGTGAATGTTGCTACTATTGCTACTTTTCTTGCTCCCAATTTTTTCCCTTCTGCATAGCAATTCTCCCTTTACTAACACGCAAAGGAGAATGCAAATATTTAGGAGAGGAGCGGATCTTACTATTGGAATCTGACGATTGCCCAATGTCCTCATCGGAATCTTCCCCGCAAGCAGCCAGAAGCGGTTGCCAATGGGGGAGATCCCTACACTGCCGCCGCAGAGCAAGCAAGGCTAAGCAGACGTGGGGAACAACGGGGGAAGCGCGGTGACCGCAACCTCCTTGGTCTTCTTCGTGCGAACCCTTGTCTCACCGTCTTCGATTTGGATCGGCATGTCCTTCGTCCCTGGCGACGGGAGAGCCATCACCATTCCCACCTCAATTTCCTCTGGGCCAATGGGGATTTGATGGCGAGAGCGAAACGCGCGCCACTTCCATGCTCACTTTGGATCTCCCGATTCAACCTCCCCCGTGACCCTGAGCACAACTTCCAGCGCCCGCACCGGTAGCCTGCTCGGCATGAGCCTTTCGTCTTCCTCCACCGTCAAATCTACAATAATATCCATTGCCGCCCTGTTGAGCTCGCTCTTGCTTGCAAACCATGAACATATATCTTGCATCCTCGCCATCTTCACTTGACCCTAGTTCGCGATCTCCACCATCCTCAATCTCCAACCAACCATCCAGGTTAGCGTGTGGCGGACAATGAGAGCCAAGAGAATGTGGAAGAGCAGAGTCGCAATGAGAGGGGATTGCAAGCGAACGCAGAGTGAGGGGTTAGGACACCACGCTTGGGGGGGGGGGGGGTGTTATTGCCATCCACCCTGGATTCAAAGAAACCGAAAGCATTTTGACGCACCGGTTTTGTTTTTGTTTTTGTCTAGAGCATTAAAACGGTTCTCTTAGCGAAAATTTGTACGTATGTAGAACATTCAACAATGTTTGTGCAAAAAAAATCATTTTTTTTGTTTCTTTACTAATCTTTTCTAATTTTATTATTTAATACAGGTGCATTTAATCTCGGGATCTGAAGAGTACTTTCAATAACATGGTGGTATTATCGCGAGAGCACCAAAGCGTAGTTCAACGTCATGCATGGCAACCAATCCGTCTTGCCAAAGCAACTTCACCAGCTCCATGGTACACAACACAATATATTGATTTAGATCCCATCCACATAAGCAGCTGATGGAATAATAGTCTTCTTGTCCTCTTCAGCGGCAACCCTTTGGTCATTCCTGTAGACGTACCTCCTGGCCCAGAACAGGTAGACCACGAAGGACACCAGCTCAAGAACACACACCAACCAGTAGAAGGAATCAAGCCTGCTCCTGTTGAGGTAGGCTCCATCCAGCCACCCTGCCGCCCCACCACCGCGCCTCGTCGCCCGGTTCACCAGCTGGATCAGCAACGTCGAGAACCAGGCGGCCAGCCCCAGCATGCAGTAGAACACGGAGCTCCCGATGGCCTTCATCCCGGCGGACGCCTCGCTGTAGAAGAACTCGAGGAGGCCGACGAAGGAGGTCACGTCCACCACCCCGAGCAGGAAGAACTGCGGCGTCAGCCAGAAGACCGACATCGGGACCCCGCCAGCGGGCGAGTCCACGAGGCCGCTCCCTTCCGCCGCCCCCTTCCTCCTCGTCTCCACGAGCGCCGCGACGGCGCTGGCCAGCACCGCGGCCACGAAGCCCACGCCGATGCGCTGGAGGTGCGTGACGCCGCCGACGTAGCCGGTGGCCCTGCGCAGGAGCGGCACGAGCAGCCGGTCGTACACGACTAGGATCACCAGCTGGAAGACGGTCGGGATGACGAAGAGCGTCGCTGGCGACACGCTGATCGCGCCCAGCCTCGTGTCCATGGTGTTGCCCTGCTGGACGGTGAAGTTGAGGATGATGGACACGGGCATGTAGCCGACCGCCGAGGTCAGGAAGATCGGGATCATGCGGCACACGATCTTGGTCTCCTCCACCTGGGTCACGTTGCAGAGCGACCATGGCCCTCTCGCCCCGTTCTCTGTTTTTATTGCTGCTTTGTCCAGAAACCTGAAAGATGAGATGATTCAGACCGAGTGACTGACACCTGCAGCTCCGTTTCAGAGTGACAATTAAGCTGAAAATAGGACATATATTATTCAGGTCTGATTTGGACATACTGTAAGCCCTCTGTTCTTTGTAGCACCTCAAGGCCTTTAGCATCATCATCGGTCATCTGGTTTAGGTCGTCGTCAGGGTTCGCGGGTAGTTTAAGATTTCTTTTCTTGCATGCTACTACAATAACCTGAACAGAGGACCTGCCGGCATTAGTAAAAAAAAAATGGGGATCATCATCTGTCGATGTTTTGAGATCCGTGCCATGTTTTTAAATTTGTGACAACAATTATTTTGTTTCATAGTGTTACATAATGTTTAATCTGGTCATTTTACTCGTATCAAAGTGTACCATAATTCATTATGTACCAATAAATAGGAGTGCACTGGTTTGGGAGTTAATTTGCTGGTCACAACGAAACATTACAATTATGGTACACTTTTAAACAAGAAAAAAACAAACGGGCCATCATGTAGAACTTTTAAACAAGACAAATTTTGTAAAAAGTCCATAAAACATGGCACGAATCTTAAATCAACGATGGGTGTATGTATGCACAATAGATATCATGTGCATGGTAGAAAAACATTCTAGAAATTGGTGTACCACGGTGTCGCCTCGAATAGAAATAATTTATTTATGTTGAAAAATTATAATAACACAAATGTTGCGCGCACGGATCAAAGTGCACATATTAATTGATTACCTGCATGATCCTAGTGATGGGGCTCCCAGTTGGCACCTGGTTGCGATAGAAGGGGAACCCAGCCGCCCAAATGAGCAACCCAAGCAGCACAATCGCAACGCACACAGCAAAGCCAACACCCCACCCTTTGTTGTTCTCCAACCACACGACGAAGATGAGCCCGAAGAAGGATCCCATTGACACAGAGAAGGTGTACCAGTTGAAGAAGCTCGACTCCAACCGCCGTTCAACGGGGTCAGCATTGTCGAACTGGTCGCCACCGAGCACTGGTAGGCATGCCCGGATGGCTCCCTCACCGATGCAGATCATGTACATGCCAAGAAGAAGCAGACTTAGGTTGGTGCCATGCACTGGTTCACAGTTATGTGGCTCCTTGACGATGCACGCCGACGGGTGAAGCGAGGGGACGTGTGCTTGGATGGCTAGCAGAATGTAACCCTGTAGTAGAAATGATTTACATTAAAACTTAGATATGTATTTCAATCTTGAAACTCAACAACTATATAATCAGTTCTTGAATAGCACAAGGATGCTATTTTTTTCCAAGAAAACGCAAAGGACCTTTGGGTTTGGTTTCATTGAAAAGGTAGAAGTTCAGTTACAGTCCTCTTAGGAGGCGCAAGATACAAAAAGGGGCAGCAAAATTAGTGGGCATCCCTGAGTCCTAGATCACCTGCGTAGCCTAGGACGATGCCTCGTCTTTGAACCTGTTAACGAGTGCAACAATGGCATCTCCACGCTGCTCGTGCCCTGGATGATCTCGAAGCACCAGGACGAGCATGTTTTCGAAACTTAAGCATGTTGGTGGTGTGTAGGCCATAACTACTTTTTTTAATAGTACACTGGCTGGGTGTTGAACTTACGACCAATTGGCTTTGATACCATAGCGAATTAATAATGTATCTGGACATATTGCAGTGCTAGATACATCTGTTTGAGCGACAATAATTTTTCAAACGGACGAAGTAGTTAGTTACTTCAAAAGTTCAGATAGAAGAAAAATGGCGGGCAATATATGTCAACACATCAAGCCAATCTGTTGAAAGTTGAATGGATCAGTTGAACCAATCTATTGCAGCTTGCTGAATAAATCCGAAAAAATGATTGGACGTCTCTTTTGGCAGGTGGCACTGAGGGACAAATGCAAGCAGAATGGTGCTGACCCTCAATCGGGCATCGACAAGAAGAAGAAAGCTAGCAAATGCAATGGCACGAGCAATAATAGGAGACGAATGTGCTTTCATGATAGAGTTGTCTTGGTTGCAAACGTGGGTTCGGATGTGTCTATTGCCTCTACCATTATATCCTTCTCAAGTTGTTGTGGGTCAATGTGGTTCCATTGGCGTGACCCGAGTATTTGGTGACGGTATATATTGATTCTATGTTGGATGTATTGTTGAGGGGTTGTGTGACTCCATTGTTTGAGAGCAGTTCACATGTGGGTGAGTTTATGACGGTTTTCGTTTGGTTTTCCGTTTATTAATCGGACAACTCTCTTCTTCTTAATTAATGGATGAGGCAAAACCTTGGCTCCTTTCCAAAAAAGTGAATGATAAAAAATAATATTGTTGACACAATAAACACTGCATAACATCAGCTCATGCCCCCAATAATATTCCACTACCTAATAATAGAAATGGAGACAGTGCAACAACCGAACAACTAAAAAGCAAACAGGTAGAGTATCTCATTCTTGCCTGCTTTTTTTCCGAACAGGCAAGAGTTTTGCGCTGTACTGCATTATTCCACTATTATGATAAGAGGAAAGAAACGCTATTAAGAACAGTATAACCAAGCCTAATCCGAGCCCTCTCAGTGATTTGCGTTTCTGGCCGTCCGTTTTCACGATTTGGACGTTTTTGGCCGTTTGATCTGATGTGTACACCATCTGTCCCGCTCCTGTCAAATAGTGGCCCAACTGTCCTAATGGGCTGCTGCTCTGGAGGCCGAAACCGAGGCCTCTGGTAAACTGGGCCTGCTCCCCGCCGAAGCCAGCCCATTTAAGTAAGGAACCGAACGTGCTTCGCTCCTAAGAAAAATAAATAATGAAATGGGATCCAGCGACGCGGGTTAGAGAGAGAAGCGTGCGGTCTGCACCGATCCGGCCCCGATGCGGCGCGCGGGATCGAGGAAGGCGACGCGCGAGCTGGCATCAATCGGAGGCGCGGGATTCGGGTGCAGACGATGCTCTCGAGCACTTGCTGGGATAGAGCGGAGCCGCGTCATTCGGGTTCAGCCGAGTAGCCATCTCGCACGATGGGATCGATTGCATCCGATACGGTCGAGCGTGTGATGCGGGCGTGAAGGTCTCCTCTCGGGGCGAGACCAGGGGGCAGTAACAGGATAGCGAACCGTCGCTTGCTGATTAGTCACCAGCGATAGAAATCACCATTGCAACAGACCTTTAATGGCAATTGATGCCCACTCGCCAGGAAAATTGCTACCAAACTTAATGGTAATCGAAGTCCCCACTCGCCAACATCTGATAATTACAGGTCAGACCATGCCGACATGTGCTCTTTGGTACTCCACGGGCAATCACATCTATATACGGTCTCGACAGTCCAGCTGTTCCTCTCCGCCCCCTCCTTCATCTTCTCCGCAACCTCTTCCCCAATTTTCCCCACATCAAATTTTAGATTGAGATTTATTACTGCATCTTTATTTATGTTAGTTTTTCTACTCCCAACTGAATACAGGTGCTCTGAGTTGATGGATTTGATTTTGGTTCTGCTGGGCGTTCTCTCTTGTCATTCCAATGGCGTCTACAGTTGGGAGGTAATGTTTGTATTCATCCACTATGATTGGTTTTTTGAATCTTCATTCTGCTTGGGGACTTGGGTATCCTGATAGACTATTCTGCCGAGGGAGCTGTCCTAGGAATATGAGGGAGATGTATAATGATGGCGTCCCCTCTGTTTATCTTGTTGGACAACATATTGACATGCTTCCAAAGCCTCAATCTACTGAAGGTATCCCTTCATTTGTATGACATGCAAGGTGAATTTCATCATTGCTTCTTGTTGAATTTAAATAATTCTTGAAGCATGTACATGTACACAGGCATATATGAAGCATCCGCGCCAAAGCAAGCAAAGTACCTGATGGATTCGATCCATAGTTCCATACCCAGTTTGACCACGAAAAATATTCTCTGAATTAATTTTTGTTCAACGAAGAGTATTTGGAAAAGACATTACAAATTTTATCCGATTTTTTGGTCTGATCATGCACTGTTGCGTTGACAGGGGCTCCCTTCCATCTAAACTTCTGCAGTGTAATCAACCGTAAAATGCAGTGTGTGCGTGCGCGCACGCGCGAGCAAATATATATCACTTACTGTTTCAAATGATTGTGAAGCACAAAGAAGAAACACATCTCAATACTTTCTGTAAGCACTTTGTGCTCTTCCCATGGGTAATACCACTTCTTAATATGCATAAATTTCAGCTCTGATTGCTTCTTGGGACATGATTAGTGTCTTGTGCCATGATGTTTTAAGGGAACAGAAGATGATAAGATAAGTTGTCTTGGCAAAGCAAAGATCAGAAAAGTAACACATGCACTTCAAATCATGTAAGTAGCAAATAAGCATCTTAACTATTTTTGCGGCATGTTCCGGAGGTAAGCAGCTACCTGATGGCATGCATAATAGTACAAAACATGCAGAGTTTTTCAACCATTTTCAATGCAAAACAGTAGATATTTCTCCCACTGCGTGTATTTATAAATTTTCTGATTGAGTCTGTATAAGAAAAATAAAAGAGAATGAAAGAATAGAGAGCAACTATTGAATTCAGTTCATTCCCGACCTGGACAGTGATGCCCATAAACACGCTGGCATCTAATATTTCCAAAGCTCACGTGCATACAACAAAACTGAAAGGATTGGGTGTGGGGCGCCTCTTTTGATAATGGTCATTTAAGCAGTTCTGCTGGAGCAATCATCTGAGGCAGTAATGTTTTTTATAGTTGCTTCAAATATCATACTAGCTATTGTCCAGGATGCTGAGATGGCAGAAGCTCATCAACTAACATATGGCTTGATGCTAGCACTCTTGCTGGGATGTAGCTTAATGCTAGCTAGGGGCAATTAGATTACACAACTGGTAATTGATTATTTGTGTTCCAAAAAGGGGCAATTAGATGATCTAAGTTAAGTAACTAGCTAGGGGTGGCCAGAAAATGCAAATCAAAATAAGTGTACACTGCAATTGGTTGCTCCTTCTGTTAACTGTACATCTTTAGTCTTAGTTAAAGAATAATTCATGTATGTACATGAACATTTGCTGCCTGAAGGAAATTCTTATGAAGAATTAAATCTGTGGCTTTTAATCATATTTCAGATATGAGGATACAAGCAACATTGAAAGTGATCACGAGAACATGCAAAGACAAAAACAGATCATGTAGTTGGGTAATTTCTTTAATTATAATCTCGAGTTTTTTTTGTGAATCAAATATAATCTTGACTTGTATTAAACGTTGGAAAATTTGTGAGGAAATTACGTGCTAAAGATTTTGAGGACACTATGTTTTGATGAAGAGCTTAAGCGGACATAATTACACTACTATGTATTTCATCTATTAGTCTTGTACTAACAAGTACCGATGCTATGTTTTGTTATTCTGGACAGTGTAGTTCATTGATGTGCTTAAAAGACAACAAAAGACCTCAATTTGTATTTAACTATTATACATCATGCCACTGTATGTTTACAAGAAAAATTATTTAGAGACAACATAAATGTGCACATTTACAACCCTTATACATGTCCAAAATAGACGGGCGCGGCAACGCGCGCCATTATGGTCTAGTAATTATTGTAACACCAGCTAGCTGCAGCTGCATTATGCATTTAGCTTTGTTCCTTGAAGTGTCATAGAAAGCTATATGGTGGTAATTTTCTATTTTTTGATGGTTAATTACTTTACAGACTCTGAAGTACGTAGCATATTTTCCCTTGAAAACAAACTAGACGCTACCCGAAAAAACAGAACTACTCCCTCCGTTCGAAATTACTTGTCGCGAAAATGGATGTATCTAGATGTATTTTAGTTCTAGATACATCCATTTTCAAGACAAGTAATTCTGAACGGAGGAAGTAGACGCGTAGAGTAGCGACTATGCATGGACGAGTTGGTCAGTTACCAAAATCTCAACGGGTGCGGATATGAGGACGGTGTAGAAGCGCTTGACGTATGAGTCGGCGAGGAAAGCCGCCGGGACGGTGAACATCTGCAGCGCCGCGACGAAGTTGGTGCTGGTGGTGGCCGCCACGGCGACGCCCATGCAGTGGCGGAGCCAGGGGGGGACCAGCAAGGGCCCTGGCCCCCCCTAATGCCACTGATTTAGGCCTAGCACTAATGTAAACACTGACTTTTTTGCTCCTAAAATGGTGTATTTTGATGGAATGGCCCTCCCCAACAAGACTTAAGAACACTTGGCCCTCCTCATCTGGATTTCCTAGCTCCGCCACTGCGCCCATGTTCATCGTCCCGCGGAGGTAGCTCACCATGTTCATGCTGTTGGCAATGTTGACCACGTTGCCGAGCCACACCATGACTGCATATGTACATGCAACAGCATAGTTACAAGTTCAGACTTAGCTTCTACAAGAATTGCGCGAGCGAGCTAGTCTGAAACCAAAGCATACGTGGTACTCCTTACGTCCCATAACATAACAATGTATTTTAAGCTATGTTAGCTTGGGAAACGTTTTTATATGATGGGATAGAGGGAGTACTATGTACTCTCTCAGTTCGAAAATTCTTGTCGCTCAAATGTGTATGTTACTAGTATTGACAACCGAGTTTGAGCGATAGGTATTTCAGGACGGAGGTAGCAGTATTAGTTTCCTATCTCACACTGCTGAAGAAGGAAAGCGGAGCTGATTACTTACTGTAAATGAACATGGAAGCTCTGACTCCTCCATGCCTGCTGGTATCAACCGGCCTCCCCCTGAAGTCCAAGAGCCGGAACGAGCTGCCCATGATCTGGCCTCCGATCCCGACCTCTGGGAGTTCAAATTTGTGCGCGCGTGGTGTGCTTGCGAGTGAGTGACACTTGAAGAATGTTCCACTAGCTATATAGGCAGATGAGTAGTGTTTGCTAGTTGAGGCAGAGTTGGTGCAGCAGTGCTGCGCACCATACCGGAAATGGACATAACGGGGTAACAGACGCTCTTTTTTATGGGGTCAGGTTATGGATTTCTGGATATGTGCACTACTTACTTTTTTAGGAAATGGGTGCAGTCAGCAGCAGAACGTCTCCCTAGCAAAAGAAACGAAATTCGTCCGACCAGCATGTTGGAATTATTAGGCCTAGCTCACTTAATACTCTAAAGTTAGTACAAAGTTGAGTCATCTATTTTAAAACAGAGGAAGTAATTCAGTACATTATCAATAATTCCTAGTAAATCCCAAAGGTTTATGTGGCCCGCTCATGCAGGATAAGAGAGTATGAAAAGTTTAGTCTTACCACGCTAGTGAAGGATCCCCCCTTCTCTGCCCCCGCCTCGTCCGCACGTCGTGTTTTATGGTCGAGCCGTGCTAGGATCTGTGCAATGTGTATTTGTTGCCTTAATTTTTTTCACACGAGAAAAATAAGTTGAAACATTTTTGTCTCTAGTGGAAGATGAATCTGAACAGTCACCAGCTCACCTCGCGTATAAGAGGCCGCTCCTCTTTCAGACGAGACACACTTCATCTCCTACCTTCTGGTTTCTAGCTTTGTGCCGCCTACCGCTTTCTCATCTTGCTTCTTGGCGTGCACCGAGGAGTGAGACAACGTGCCTTCGAGACCCCACCTCTTGTGATCTGGTACGGGAGAGGGACGACTAGGTTTTGGAGGAGTGCTCTAACGCGATTGCTAGATCTTCCTCCACCATGCCTGAGCATCATGACTTCTTCGCAGAGGACGATTTCTTCCCCGACGTAGACCACCTCCTCGGTGACATGCCGAACGGTGGCATCTTTTTCCAGTGCACTGTATGCCTTCTTCTCTCTTCTATCAGGGATTGCATTCGGACATCTATTTTTCATCTATCGATATGGATATGATGTTCCTATATTATGTACCCGATTGCATGACTGCTTACACCACTTTGTTACTTGATGTGATTACCGTCAATACTATGATTATCATGATTATCTATCTCTTTCTGGATTAAACTTAAAGAAAAATTGCTTAGGTATTCAACAATCCAAAAACCTGATATGTGTAGGCAATTTCTCCAACCGCATTTGCTGCGACTCCTCAAGTCTGCTATGTCTGAGGGTGTGAATTATAAGAGGCAGTGTACGAGGGTAGTTCTCTGACTTACCACCATGAACTGTTTTCACGCCTTTAAGAGCAAGCCAGAGGGAGAGGTTACTTCTGAATAGGAGCAACCTTTTCAGACTACAGACACCCTCTTCCGAGGTGCTGTTCTGAATGTTCTCACTGACAAGATTGTTGATCCCTTCATGACCATCATGGTCTGTAAGGATATGTTGGATGTGCCTGAGGCCAAGTTTGGGGTCTTGGAGACTGGAAGGGAGTTTGTATGTCATGAAGCAATATCATGACTACAAGGTGATCGATGACCACTCCGTGGTTGACCAGGCTCATGAGATTCAGTCACTCACTATGGACTGGATCATTTTATTTGCGTGTTACCGGACAATTTATTGTGGGATGCATTATTGTTAAGCTTCCTCCTTCGTGGAAGAATTTTGCCACTTCTCTAAAGCACAAGAGGCATAAATTTTTTGTTGTCAATCTTATTGGCACTCTTAATGTGAAAGAGAAGGCGAGGATTAAAGAAATACGTGCTCTTTTCCATCAAGGAAATTCTAATGCCAACTTAATACAGAAGAAGAACTTCGAGTCCCAAAAAAATCAAGAACAAGAACAACTCGGCGGTCAAAGAAAAGTTTGAAGACAAGAACAAAGCTCTATAGCCTGCAAACTTCAATAAGAGCAAGGAGACCTTTAAGAAGAAAGGAAAATGCCATGTATGTGGTGGAGATGATTCAGTCTGCAAGGACCACCGGGACATGCGTCAGAACGAGAACAGCGACAAACCGCTAATGTTGTTATTGGTGATGTTGGGATGAAAGATGTCGGGTACGACAAATTTTCTCTCGTTTTTCAGTATGTCATCCTCCTGGTTGATGGATTGGCACGGGTATCAGTATACCAACCGATGAAACTCTGGCAAAGTACGCTTCACCCGAGCACCCTATGCCGAGTGCATGGGCCTTCGCCGAGTACACTGGATACTAAGGAAAGACAGTAGTGCATGGAGAGAGCATAAGAGCTTGGGATCAGCTAGCAATTACCACAACCTTAACATGCGATCTCCTTTTTCGCGTCTGAAACTGAAACCGAAATTTTTTGCAGTTGAAAAAATTGATGGATCCTATTTTTTTTTCTACAGTAACCTACAGTTCTATATTTTGGAAATGAATTACAAAGCTCCATTTTTCGTTATTATCACATACAGTGTGCATGTTTGACGATACGAGTCGTCATTTATCAGAGAAAAGAAAGGTCAAATCGAATCCAAAAGAAAAGACTATAGTGGCATAATATCTCCATAACCTAGGAGATATCTCAAGGGATGAAAGTCAAAGGCCTAAACACCGATGAAAATGCAGCTGACAACGAACGGCGACGAACGTTAATACTTCTGCCCTCTTCTGAGATTCCTTCGTTCGGGTATACTATTATGTATTCACTCGCTCTTGTCAAACACGGAAGGCATCTTGGGCTTGTTTAGCAGCGTGCCGTCGCCGATCAGCATCTCTGAAACTTCAGACATGGTAGGTCTGTCTGCAGGGCACTCCTGCACGCACAGAAGCCCGACCTGGATGCATTTGCGCACTCGAGACAAGAGCTCTGGCTTCTCAGGATTACGTTTCGCCATTGAAGAATCAAGAAGATCCATGATCCTGTGCTCGTCCCAGAGTCTCCAGGCCTGCACAAAATGTGCTAACTGTTAATCTGTTACCATACTCTTAGAATATGATTCCAGTCCTCTGGTTTTCATATATTAAGTGGTATCAATGGTTAAAGCAAAGATCTCTGCTAAACAAGTGCACTATGATTGATTGGACCTTGCTATTGACTTGGCAGAACATGCATTGTAAAGATGTAAGCTCAGAACAAATATATGGGAGTGGGATACAGAACTAATTTGTTATCTTTCCAGATCTTGTTTATTGGAGCAATCAAACCTTCCTCTATAAAAAGAAGGAACTTGTTATAATTGTGAACTTGTTTCTGCTGTTTCAGGGTAAATTTCATCTTAAGTCTTCTTGAACAATGCTTGATGTTATATGTTTTATCTGCATATATGCACTACTAGAAAGTTTGAGGCTCCGCAGTGTATTTGTGCCCATCCATCTGTTGCACGTCCAATCAATTACCCACTCTGTAAATTAATATAAAAATAGTGATCTAAACACTATTATATTAGTTTACGCTTTAGTGAATGCTCTTATATTAGTTTACGGAGGGAGTACTAAGTACTGATTATGCCTCTTTCTATGACCTTTGGATATCTGGAATATATATATTGCTGATATTTCGAGATTTGCATACTTACACGAGAAAGGAGGCTTGGCACAGTGGTGTTTTTTTGTCCACTGATTATCTCCAACATGACAACCCCGAAGCTGTACACATCGCACTTCAGTGTCACGTCCCCTCGCATATATTCAGGAGCTGCGTATCCCCTTCATATGACCAATACCTCCATTGAAATGAGATCACCCAAACAAAGGTAATGGAGTAATGGTAATTCTAAGATAATCTATAATCAATCGATTAGAATGCCACATTCCACTAGAACTACCTCATCTTAGTGAAAGAGCAATAAAAGCTTCCATTATCTGAAAAAAGCTAGAACCACGTGTTTAAAAGAGGATGTTGAAGTTTCTTACGGTGAAAAGACTATAGTCTGAGTTCCCGTATCATTGGCAGCAAGCAGTTTCGTTGCCCCAAAGTCGGCTATCTTAGTCGTCCATTTGTCATCCAAGAGCACATTGGATGGCTTCAGATCCCTATGAATGACTACCTGCCCTGATCCTTCGTGAAGGTAACTAACACCTTCAGCCATGCCATGAATTATTTCCAATCTTCTAGCCCAATTCAGCGAAGCACGCACTTTTCGTGTACCTGCCAAAATACCAAACTAATGTGTGTATGTACAGAACAATGATGATGCTTTTTAAAAAAGAGAAATACTTTATATTAGTTGCAGTTTGACTGTTTAACCTGAACTTGCTTATAAATTATTTGTAAATGCTTTTTAATAGTTGTATAGTCGTAGCTGAAAATTTAGCCATCACACTATAAACATGGTAAAATAAAAAATATAAAAATTACATTATGTAAACATTACTTGAGACAATTTAATTATAGATATTATTTTCATCTCACCAATGCAAACAGTAATTTCTACATTGGCAATCAAATTTTGACACTACGGATTCTGGAAAGTCACATATGTACGCACGTAAGGAGTATCTTATCCTCTGCTTATTGCAAAGAAATATATATACTTGTCAAATATATTCCTTCCATACATCCTAAGTTCTGGTTTCAGAACACACAGAGAAATTGTCATAGAGGTTAATAAGGTCAGCATGCTCACCAAATATGTAGCCGTACAAACTCTTCTTTGGCATGTACTCGTACACGAGGATTCGGTCGTTGTCATCAGCGCAGTAAGCGAGGAGACGGACAAGGTTGTCATGCCTGAGCCTGGACATCATTTCCACTTCTCTTCTGAAATCATTTAGTCCTTTCGCGGAAAGAGCCGACGGTTTTAGCCTCTTCACAGCAATCTTCCTTTGGTCTAAACCTCTTGCAAGGGCATGATTCTTGGGTAGCCTGCCCTGCTAATTTTGAGGCTTTTAGAATTCTTATAGCTTGTCCTCTTTGCTTGGGTGGATTGAAGAACAAAGGAAATAGAAAACTATAGCGACATAGGAGTATCTTACTGAACCCTATACCGTAGATTTTTCAGCAACTGATGTTTAAACACCATAAGAAAAATATATAATTCTCTGGAAAATTGAGTGGAAGCAAATTATTCTAAAATTATACGGTGTAAATTAGTATTTAGAAAAGACTTGCAGAGAACTGCTATCCTCCAAATCAACCAACTCCACATAGGAAACATTTGTAAAGACGAAAACCCTTTCAAAATCCTACAAAATTTCTTTGCTCAAAAAGACTCGAAGTATTCCACACTTCAGTGGATCTACAAGCCAGCTTGTCAAAATATCTTTGCACATGGCATTATTATAGGAAGTTTCAAAATTTATGGAGGTAATTATATATGGAAGTGGATCACCAATGCATCCTTCATTTTGATAAAAACGAAAAAAATATTGGCTTGGATCCGTACGTTTTTCTTATATTTTGGTACGGAGGTAGTACTTGATTTACTATTTGGTTGAATTATTTTGAGATTTAAAAAATAACAAGTTTGAGCTAACAGTTCGAGTTCGAATATGCCATTTTGACCACACCTCCTTGTTTTCTTGTGCAGACTGCACGCATCAAAATATTTTTCACAAAAGTTATACGACTGCACTCCATTTTCTTATACAAGGCCACAAACTCAAATTACAGGTATCAAAAATTAATTTCCGCTTTGCAAGCCAGCTTGTCTTCTTGTTCACCGGGTTAATTAATAGGACACATGCAAATTAGAGGAAATTGAATGGACGCGAGGGAGGAAGTAGATGAGACTATCATTATCACCCACTGCGTGCATGCGAGTAGTTAAACCATGAGTTGCTAGTACGAGGCAACATCATCAATTTTTTCCTCGATTATTGTTGGTGGCCCTGTATAGCTTTAAAACGTATTTTCATAGTGGCCTTGTATAGAAAAACGGAGGAAGTACCATACTTTCGAGTGTACATGTAGAAAAAATTTGGGGTTTTGATATTTATATAAATGCACTTTGTTATTGTGTTTTCGAAATAAAGTTCACACTCTCTGTGGACCTAGCTTCTCACATCACTACATTAGTAAGTTTAAAAAGTGTGGTTTCTAGTTAGTACTCCCTCTGTCCCACAATATAAGACATTTTTGCAACCTATCTTAGCTTGCAAACACGTCTTATATTATGGGACAAAGGGAGTAAGTTAGAGCATCATAATGACCATATTATGAAGTATCTACTTTGTTTTAAACTAAGAGAGCAACCTAAGTTTGTCAATTTTATAGAAGAAATACTGACATCCATGACACTGAATAACTATAAGTATGGAAAATACAATTCATAAGGAATCCAATATTGCTAATTTTATGTCACGTATGGTGGTATTCTCTTCTATAAACTTATATTTGTGAAATTTAACCCGGTTTGACCTAGAACCACTCTAGAATGCTCCCTTAGTTAAAGCAGAAGAGTAACACAAAATACTTACTGTAAAAGTAGTAAAGATATTATTCTTAGAAAATAGCATGCAAGAATTTATCAAAGAAATTGCCTCACATAAGGCATCACCCAATGCAGGTATCATAGATGGTGCGACACATAGTTAAAGTAGTAAAAATGACGAGCATGCAATATTTCCTACTCGGTCCTTGTATGAAACTAACATTGACCATTCATATCGAAAACAAGAAGGAAATCAATAGCTCATGTAGCATCACTCTTAAAGAAGAAAGAAAAGATAATATACACTGGTATGATATTGTATCATAGCTCACCAAACGAGAAAGTTAATGGCAAATAAATCACGTATACAACATTACAATGAGACTCTACCAATGAATAAATACGACGACGCTAGGATTCCAAACTATGATACTATGCAAATGAAAGTAGCATCATACACTTTGATAACTACTCTATGGTAATGCCACTATAAGAGATGTCTAACAAAGTCGAGGAGCTAGTTAATTATGTAAGCTAGTCTCATTGCATCCACATATTAGTTTTATGTTTTATGTTAAAGTCCAGCTAGAAAATATTACCTTATAAACAATAGCAAAACCACCCTCACCAATTATATTCTTTTTGGAGAAATGATTAGTGGCCCTCTCCAAAGTAGCTAGGTCTATGGGGGCAGTAGTACTAACAGTATTGTCTTGTGGCAAATTGACTGCCACATCTGTAGAAAAAAATTTTGGGCCTGCCAACCAATCAAATGTATATGTTAGATTTTAAAGTATAATATTCTACTTAAATTTTTATTTTTTTACAAAATGGCCAAACATTATGACCTTCACATTTACGAAGCTAGTTTTTTAAAATATCTCTTCAATTCACTGGCAAGCCTAGTTGCGTCAAAACATTAATAGACTATGAAATTTTTTTATAATACATACATACAATAGGTATATGAGGAGCCAGAGTACATACGCCTACGAAGAGGAAATGGTACGCCCTGGTATCTCAGTGCTAGTTATCATAACTATTCATACACTTGCGATTGGTGATTTGATTCTCCATTTAGTACCTCACTATTTTAAGAAGTAAAGGAGAAAATCCATTTCTCTCACATGCCTACGTGTTATAGGATACTTGTGGCCATACAGATTTGACAATATTTTGAAATTGCATACTATTTTAGCTTATGTGTGCAGGTTAATTTGGTTGAATTCCATCTCCCGGAAATAGGAGGAGAGAGGGTTATGTGCAGGAGTGTTTTGGTGGGCCAATACGTGCCAGGCATAGAATTCACGGCAAGTGGCCGCACAAATCCAAATTCAAATTTTGAATAGATGGCCTGGAACAGATTTTGACCGGGCTTTTTAGAAAACTTTTCACTAAGCGATTTTTTTGTCAACTTTGTATTTTTATACTTTTGAGAAATTGTTGTGATAGATTTCTAAAATTCTCGCCCTAGCTTTCAAAATTTCGAAACTTCAGGATTTTTGAACACTTCAATTTTACCTTCCCGAAAGTTTGAATGCTTTTGCTTCTGAATAGAACTTTCTAAAGTAGGAAACTAATAGAAAAAATAAAAGGAGAATCTAGATATACGTCAAAAGGGAAAAGTGTATCACCACATCCTTTCCGAGACTAGCAGACATTATTTATGGCCATTCTAGGCCTTAAACTGGCCCACAAACCAAGCAACTCTTTCCTGCACAATTTATCCTCACTCATGCTCTCCCCCGAAGACTTCTCGGTCAGTCACTCGTCCCCATATTGCTTACAGCCAAGCACAGTTAAATAAGAGGCTCTTAGGAGATGCTTTCAGAAAATAAGATGCACGTGTCCTTCTAATCTCGAGCTCAAATGTTGCTTATCTTTGATTATGTGATGTCATTGCAATATTCAACATGTTGGTCTCGTTGTTTACTAACTTTGTGGGTAGCTCTTCTGATTATCTTATACTATGTCACACAGTCCACCATGTGAGATGTTGTCGAAGGTTTGATACCATGTTATCTCACATTGGTGTGTAATGATGATCATTGCTATATTTTTCACACATTACATCGCCCCCACTTTTATCTATGTTTTAGGGGGAAATCTCCTTATAACCTAAACAACCTTAAGCTTCAACTCTATATCTTATGAACTCAATTCATATTGTCATCATACACCAAAAAGGGGGGATTGAAAATGAATTCTATCCTTAAGTGGGTTTTGGTGTGTAAATGATAGTATAAATTGTGACTAACCTTGTTTGTTAACTATATACAGGGTGGTTAGTCAAATGGTTGGATGGAAAGATGTTGAACCCCAATTATCAATGAGAGGAGAAAGGCGCTATAATAATTTTTATAGTTCATTTTATCTTAATTGAGTATAGGAAAGTTGCACTATTAAGAGGGGTCTCTCAACCAACTTACAGTGGAGCTCTCATTCCTTCCATATATCTAAATATACACATTCAAATCTCCATAGAAAGGTTGCTTTTGCACATTCTCAAATATCCTTCCGGAGTCTTCGGTGAGACATACAGGGAAGCCCATAATCCGTCCTTGCCTTTGGAGTTAACTTCAGCTCACATTAGAACCTTCTAGTGTCCAGCCGGATATAACTCCGGAATCGGTCCTGGAATTAGGACCTCCCGAAGTCACTCCCAGAATCCGGCGTGCCTAGAATCCAACGGCCTCTTCAAAGTTATATCCAATAGACATCAGAGGCATTTGGTGCTTTCCAGGGATTACATGCTCTAGATTCAGTCCCGGAATGGGGGTATCCCAGAAGTTTGTTCCGGAAACTCTGGGCACGCTACAATGCCTAGGAACGATACATATATGAGAAACATGAGAGGGATGAAATAAGACACCCGGGGTACCGCTGTCAAGCTCGGTGGAGGTAGGCTGATGTTCTCCATGAACACTTCAACGATGGTGAGGATGATAGTGATGGGGTCTGCGATTTTAGTTACATAACTATACTGCCCATACTACAACTACCAACACATTTATTAAGTAGTTACCAAGGCACCCATGCAAAAGTTACCAACACAACATTTATGTAATTACCAGGGCGCCCATGCTATGGTTACCACGTCACCATTCTATAGTTACCAACACAATGTAGTTATCAGGCTGGTCATGCTAAAGTTATCAGGTTGCTCATGCTAAAGTTGTCTGGTTACTCATGACGAAGTTACTAGTATTTTCATGCTATAGTTACCAGGTAGGCCATTCTATAGTTACCAACACAATGTAGTTATCAAGCCAATCATGCTAAAGTTATCAGACTGTTCCTGCTAAATTTATCAGGTTACTCATATCGAAGTTACCAGACTCTCATGCTATAATTACCAGGTTGCTCATGCTGAAGTTACCAGGCTGCTCATGCTTTAATTATCAGGTTGCTCATGCTAAAGTTATTAGGATACCTATGCTATGGTTACCAACATAGTGGATGAAGTTATTAGGCTGCCCGGATTATAGTTATCAACACGAGATAATTATAGTTATTAGATGCCTGTGTTATAATTGTCAAGTGTGTTGGGTCAAATTCACCACCATTGTAGTCATGTAGTTATATTGATATTTGCGGCAAGATCTAGTTTTGGAACCGATAACTATCCACGAGTAATTCGATAAGCTACATAATGTTTGCCTGTAACGACACCTAGAAATTATGGTTAACTCTTATAGTGTATGATGATAACATTCAGCCTAAAAAGCATGGAAATGTTGCAAAAAAGTCCAGATTTTCATGTGTGGTAACTTCTGTGGGAACAACATGGTAACATACGTTCTGCAGCTTGGTAACTTGCACAATGAATTTGGTAACTTTTGAGCCCAAAAAAACGTCGAAACATACCAACATTGGATCTAGTTTCGAAGGTCTTGTCATGACAGATTTAATGGTTAAACAAATTTTTGAATCAGGCCGACGGTTTAAGCTATAAAAAAAATTCAAGTTTAAAATTTCGTGAAACCTGTGCTGACATCAACTTTTGACCTATGGTACATCCATGCATGTGCATGTGGCAGAAGTTGAGGAAACCATTTTTATGCCCAGTAAAAGCAACTCTAAGACACTCGTCATATGTCACTCCATATGCATTTGGAGGCTGCAATGGCGACGCGCAAGCAAAGAATCATCATAGTGCGGGCTCCATATTTGTGGTTTTATTTGTTTTTTTTCTTTTCATTTGCTTCAAATTTGTATGTTCAATTTAAGCTACATTTAATCGAACTAAACCTATTCAAATCATCATCAAACACGATAAACTTATATTAGTGGTCAAAAGTCGTCGCATAACATATTTTTTGCAACTTCAAGTGTTGAGAAGATATATTTGAGAATATGGAATGTTTCTATTCGACATTAGTACATTACTGCACTACTACCTACGCTACTGCTGTCATCCACGTCCTGCTTGTCCTTCTTTGAGAGATCGTCCAAGAAGGCTTAAGGGTTGAACTCATGAATGGCATGTGAGAGCTGCTATTGCTCCTCCTCGTCAATGGTTGTTGGGCGGAACTACCAACGGATGCGCTCCTAGTTGCGACGGTGCACCTTCGCTTCGAGGTCAGAGAGCCGCAAGACAGCGTCGACGGAGTCCTCGGGCTCAGGCTCCGGCAGGGAGGATGGGGCCAGCGGTGGCTACGAGGTCATCATCCTCGATGGGAACGACATTGTTGATGAGTATGTTGGCACCTGAGGCGCCAGATTGACGTTGCCCGAAGCCATAGGAGTCGCCAGATCCCCCGCAGTTGACGTCATGGGAGCCATCGTGGGAGGAGGAAGTGCTACGCTGAAATGATCGAGATGGACCTAGAGGGGGTAAGTAGGAACAAATACAAATTTTACTTTGATTATTAGCTACTTTAGGATTTATAGAATATAAAGTGTGAGCCTAAACAATACTACAACGAGTTATTCAACCTATATGACGAATGCAAAAGGTCAAGTGACCAAAGTAAACCGCACGTAAATGTGCTAGGTTTAGAGATAACCGAAGACCATGTGAAGACGTTGTATCCTGATGTTCACTTCCTTGGGAGGGAATATAGTCACCATTGGAGTGGTGGGTACGATGTGACCACAAAGGAACACCAACACCACAAAAGCTCAATTCCTAACCACTAACCACACTAGTGATAGACCTTGAGCAGGCCTCCAAACATTTACAAACCATGGGGTAAATTGCAAGTTGGTTCCTCTCTCCGGTGACTCCTACCGTCTGGGAGTCTCCAACCTCCAAGAGTAGCAGATGCTAATGAACTCAAAGTGGAACCCAAATTCCTTTGATGGAAATATAGATCGGGGGCTCCTCTCTCTTTTCCTCAAAGGAGTAGAATGATTCAACGGAGGGATGTGGAGGTTATGGAGCTTTTGAGCTTTGGAGAAATGTAGTAAGGGAGAGAAAATTCTCGCCCCAAGGATGGGGAAAGGATAACTCTTTGGGGAAGATAAATTAGGATTTTGCTTGCGAACTATGGTCACATGCATGTACTAGTTAGTCTCTTCCTTTATTTCTATGTTCTTGTTAATTATGGACTGGTCAAATAGCAGTATGTCTTTCTATTTGGACAAATGACACACAAAACTTGGTTGGGATGAAATCCCATGTATTTTTCTCACACAACCGGCGCCCACCCCGAATTTCCTGTTAATATTGTTGGAGTACCTCTGAAGCAATTGTAGCGATTTTCTCATCTCATGTGTTGGGGAGGTTCTATCCTATCCTCTCAAATTCCTCAAAAAACGAACAAGATTTATGGACTAGAATGTATACTTAGTACATGGAACTAAAATTCCTCAGGCCCGCAAAAAAAGGAAAAAGGAAAGGCTGGACTTACCTGAAGTTCCAGCTCTCCAGTTGTCCATTTTAATCTTCAAGAGGAAATAAACCGCACTCAAAATTAACCAAACTATCGAAGCGATCGAAGCTATAGCAAAAATCTCCCATGACGATGTGTAACTAAGCTGTGCTGAAGTAACAGAGGAAGCATCGGACATTCAGACTTGCAACTACGATTTTCTAGAACTGTATACTGTAGTACTGGTGAGGCTGAATGATTGCTGTAAGGCCTAAAGAAACACGGTGTTTACCTGAAGCAGAATCAGTACGGGGAGGTCGGAGAAACAGATTGTCGTTGCGAATGGTCCAAATAATGCATCTGTTGCCAGCGCCTACATCCACCGAGGCGAAGGCCAGGCAGGATTTATTTCTGCTGCACTTCATTCTGCATTGCTCCAGATCCTCCCTCGCTTTGCCATCCTGCACGGACGCGTAGCGATGAATCGCCGAACCCTTGTTGCCGCAGTCTAGCGACACGTTTGGGCTTGCCGCCGTTCCCCACTCCGACTGTGACACGGGGAGGGGCTCTCCCAGTCTCAGGCAGACAAGTAGGAGAGACGATGCCGCCTCCGAGGCTGAATCAGCAACACACAGGCCCAACGTGACGCATTCGGTGTAGGCGCCGTCGTCCCACGACGGCCTGCCGGTGGAAAAGACAGGGTTTCTCGTGCCACTCAGCAGGCGATGTGTTACCCCGTCCTCCATGTTCGTGGCCGTGACGACAGAAATGGTGGCCCTGAACCAGTCGTACCCGCAGGTTAACCGGAGTACGGAAGGCTCTGAGCCGATGTTCGTCTCGAACTCTAGCATGGAGGGGAAGCCCCTAATCTGCAGATGCAGACCATCCCATGCGTCCTTCCCCAGGCGCATCCCGGGAAGAAACGAAGTGTTCCACGGTTGATCTGAGAACCGCGTTCGAACCTCGGCGCTGCTCCGGGCCCTAGCAATTTGCCTGCCATAGTCGAGCAGCTTCTGCACCTCGGGCAAGATGGTAGAAGTACGCTTCGTCGGGCTGCTCCGCTCAGACCGACGGGCCTGATGATTGATCGTTGCATCGCCGATCACGGGCAGGGCGACCAGAGGAAGACGATTGCTGGCGAGCCAACAGGAGCCGTTAGACATAGTCAACGGCACCCGGCCCATGCATCCCCTGCAGGAGGACGCATGTACCCTAGGAACGCCGTTCTGGAGGGTGAGCGGTGCAATAACTGCTGAGAAGACCGACCGGCCGGCAGCGGTTACGTTACCATCGCACTCCAGATCGCCATGGACAGCACTAGATGCTGCGGTAACGAAGGCGAGGAGGACAAATCTAAGGTCAACGAGGTAGAGGGCTACTTGCTTCATATCTGGCCTACTGATCTCCAGCCACCACGGGCTACGAAACTAGAACTCAGACCGGGTTTTATCCATTGAGTGGGAGGGGGGGAGGGAGGGAGAGAGAAAGGAGGGCGGGGTGCCCCTCTAAAAAAGAATAGTACTCTTCTGTTCCATATCATAATGTAGCGTTTATAAAAAAAGGTTAAACTTAAATTTTATGAAGTTTGACTAAGTTTATAAGAAAAATCTTTATGTCTACAATACCAAGCAAAGTGCAAGATGACAACTGTTGATGAAAACAGAATGGAAACTTTCCACTTTTCTGGACGAAAATATGAAACGAAGAGGAAATGTGAAAACGAAAACGAAAATTTGCAAAATGGAAATGGAGACAAATATTTTATGCGAAAATGGAAACAAAAATGAAACGGTGTTTTCCGATGGAACAGATGTGAAAATGGAACTTTCCGTTTTCGTGAATATGAAATTTCCATGTTTACTCTTGGCATATGACTGCTTTGTAGCTCAACCACCATACAACATGCAATGACAAAATGAGAAGAATGGATCATTTGAGGCTCAATTTTTACTACCACACACGTACTCTCTATGTAAACTCAGCTGAACCCTATACACAATTGTCTAGTACTACTACAATACTACGCTAAGTTGCTAACATAATCATATTAGTAGAGTATACTCCCTCCGTCCTAAAATAAGTGTCTCAACTTTGTATTAGCTCTATTACAAATTTGTATTAAGCTCAAGACACTTATTTTGGGACGGAGGGAGTACCTGACAATACAGTTGTTCTATTAAAATTGATAGTCAAAGATGCTCACAGCCACATAATATATATTATCCTAATAAATTGATCTTCAACAGCAAAATAATACATAAATATAGTGCAAGTAAACAATATGTCATTCTGAAAAAAGTAAACAATAGGCTTGATGTGTTATTTGTGGCACGGTTGTCTTCTCCACATGTTTTTATGCGCATTGCATTCCCACTACTTGTAGACTAGTTGATTGTTTGTGCACTGCAACATGGACATATATATTCTAGTGGTTCAACATCAATCGTGTCCGATATAAATCTTACACCGTCATATTCTAGATTTTTGCAAGATTTGATTTTATTTGGGTTGGATAGGGAAAGGCATGAATTTTTTTTTGATTTAGTTGAAGTTTTTGTAAGATTATCACAAGGATTTGGGTATGTCAAAGTAGGGAATTCACAAGGATTACCCATAAGCATGACCATAAGGAAAAGGCGACCCGCAAGGTTTACCCATATACAATGCAGGGAGAGAATGTGATGACGAGGCTGCATTAGGTGCCATGTGGGTTGTTTGACCAGTCACAGATTGCTAGGTAAACAAAATAGAAAACTCTAAGGTGAGCCGGTGACTGCATAATCATAGTACGTAATAGACGTGTGACAGCCCACCTACTGCGCAACTACGACATATATTTATCTCAAGTGCCTGCCACCCAGGGAGACCAGAACAATGGTATTCTGGGATGCATCACATACTTATCTCCAAAGCAAGTGGTCATTTTCTTGTCCTTCTCTTTGAAATTATACCCCGGAAGGATCATAGTCTGGTGGCAGAGGATTATCTTTTGTTCATATAGGCGGATGCAATTTGTGTTTAGTACACTCCTCCGTTTTTAGGATCAAACATGCTAATCTGTTGGCAGACCAACAAACGTAGAAATGGTTAGCAGTAGCCACAATGAGATTATATGCAGCATCATTTTAATCAGAAATAAATAGCCCTCGTGAGATCAGCCAGCCATACACAGTGCCAAAATAAACAATCAAATGGATGCAACGGGACACCTACAGCCATATGAGACTGTGCATTTCAATTACAATGCGTCCACTTGCAGGTAGGAAAACAGTTTGTCCACAATATTGCAAGTGGAGCACTATATTATGTATTCATGTCAGTACATCCACAACAGTTTTTCAGAAGTGACGTTCCATTGGCGTGACCTTACCAAATGGTACGAAATTTTCTTCCCAATTACAAAAGATCCCAGGAATACAAACTAAATAATTACCACTTACTGGACTTGTGATAGCACACCTACCGGGCAACAGCAACATATACTTATCCCGAGTACCTACCGTGCAGGGAAGACCACAATTTTGTTTTTCCTGAATTCACTGAATCTTGAATGCATCACCTGCTGAAGGGATAAGATCCGGAACCAAGTGGTTATTTTCTTGTCCTTTTTAGTGACACTTCTAATTATTGATCTAAAAAATTGTTGGAAATATGAGCAATTTATCGAATGATTTTATTAACAGAAATACTAGATAAAGCATGACTAAAATAGCTAATATAAAGCAAGTCATGCAATCTGACAGAGAGAAGGTAAACATCGTCTGCACATATGAACTTGAGCTAAACACATCTAGAACAGTCACTAGATGAAGTTGCTTATACGACATAGAACCTAACATACGTAGGACAGAAACTAGAGCCAAGAACTGTAGCAGAACTTCTAACAGAAAGGAGAAGAACACGTACGGCATAGCAGCAACAGAAGCGCTGGACTTGGAGTCGGTGTCCTCGCCTGCCATGTCGTCGAGGAGGACGTGGACGTCGGGGAAGCAGTCGTCGTCGGCGACCGGATCGTCCGTGATGAAGCAGCCAGTAGTCGCGCAGAGCGCTCCCCAAAAACCTTATCACCCTTCTCCTGTACAGGACTCAAAGAGTGTGGTTTCGGAGGCCTACTGTCCCGACCTGCGGTGCACGCCGCAAGCCGGGATGGAGAAGATCGTAGCAGCAGCGCAATGCTCAGGAACCGGTGGCGAGAGGAAGAAGTAGTTCTGGTGCGTCTTGCTGAGAGGAGCGACCTCCCTTTTATAGGCGCAAGAGAAGGAGGCGAGAGGGCAGCGCCGGGAGCTGAAGGGACCGAGGGAGATGAAACGAACAGACAACAGCCGAAGGGTGCAGCGTTCGGATTTAATCTCCAATACAGCAAAAACTTTCCATCTCCCGATTGACCTTTCGTATACCCGTAGTGCGTGGCAAAAATTTAGACATCGGCTCATTCCCGCAACCCGCGGCGCGGCGAGGCGGGCGGCGGAGGAGGAGCGCGCGTGGATGCCCCTCTTGTTCTCATGCTCATACAAGTGGGGAAGGAGCCTCCCTTATAAAGAGGTCCAACTCCCTCTAAACTAGCAATGTGGGACTAAAATTTAGTTCCACCTCTTGCCTTGCACAAATGGGCTGCGTGGGCCTCTAGGATTTACTAGGAATTTCTGAAACTGCTACTGGGCTAGGCTCAAAATGGACAGAATTCCAGCAGAAATCATCATGATGGTTATCTCTTGTACATGTATACATATGTAATACTTAATATACTGATGTCCTAAATCATAATTTGACAATATGCTGTTATTTGATGATGACAGATAGGTGTTTGAGTATGCCGTCCAATTTGATAAGTTCAATATGTTCCGTTGCTAAGAGAGAGTGAAAGCTAAACGAGCTCAAGTTAACTAATTAAAATCAGACGAGCCTAACTTTCCAAATGTACAGTGAAGCAAACATAACAGACAGAGAGGGAGAAGCATGCAAACCTTATGCTGAGACTGATGCAAGTTGTATTTACTAGGAGCGATGATATACACGCGATGAAATTGCAACCGACGTGCGCACGATCCCATGTGCATAAACCACGTTTCACCGTGGTCATCTGTGTGTCGCGTGTGGGTGTGTGTGCACTCAGTCCAGCGCGTGGGCAGGGGCCGTTGGCTAGTGTGCCGGCCAGATTAGCTAGTGCATGTGCATGCAGTAGTTGGCAGGTTAGTTAGTGCATGGATCTCGGCTGGATAAGGTTGAGAGTCTAATGCAAGTGGTGGTTGTGGAGACCTGGATTTTGTCTAACTCATTGCGCGCACAACCCGAATCTCCACCACACATCACCATGCACATCACATCAGCTGGTACATATGGTGTCACATCGGCATGTGCACTCTCTCTTCTCTCTTCTCTCTCCCAAACAAATCCATCCCTTTTATTTCACCTTTCCTAACTTAAATCTTTTACATCTTTTAAACTAATATTTTGATTTCAGAACTTCTTATATACTCGAACTCCTGACAAAAGGACCTTTAGAACAAGATCATTTTTGGATATATTTTGAGTAGTTTAAATTTTTCAATAACATATTTCACTCGTTTCAATAACATATTTCACTCTTTTCAAAAGCAAATTTCACTCATTTCACTTCTTTTGGTAACATTATTCACCCATTTCACTTGTTTCAATAGCATATTTAACACATTTCACTCATTTCAATAATAGATTTCAGTCATTTCAAAAATTGATTCCATCTCATTTTAGTCATTTCACTCGTTTTCAATAACAGATTTCACTCATTTCAAAAAATGGATTCACTAATTCACTAATTTCAATAACTAATTTCACTCATTTCAATGACAAATTTCATTCATTTCACTTGTTTCAATGACAAATTCCATTCATTTCACTCGTTTCAATAACATATTTCACTCATTTAAAAATTCAAAGTACTTAAAAAATATTCAATATTAGTCTTATTCTAAAGGACTTTGCGTCATGATTATATAGGAACAATTTGTTTTGAAATTGGAATATTGGTTTAAAAGATATAAATGATTTACATTAGAAAAGGTGAAATAAAAGGGTTGGATTTGTTTGGGAGAGAATAGAGAAGAGAGAGAGTGGACATGCAGGCTGATGGGATGTGCATGGGGATGTGTGGAGCAGATTTGAGTTGTGCGCGCAATCGGTTAGGCATAGCCATATTCGTGGTTGTGGCCGTGCATGTAGCTAGGTTAGCGCATGTGTGTGGTTTGACTAGGTAGTGGCCGGCGTGGCAGCCTGGTCCTGTGTGTGTGCAGCCGGGTATAAAACCCCCTCCCCATGTACGTGCGTGGTGAGTCCACCAAGCCGTGATGTAGCCTGTGTGCTGAATATAAAGGAGGCGTTTGGGCGCTGGGGCGTTCGTCGCCAGAAAAAGTGCTCCTTCTTCTACCTCCATCCATCCGTGAGAAAGAGCGGTTCCAACAATCCCATGTGGCGGCAGTTGGTTTTCTTGTTAGCTGATACATGCACACCGTGTATCGTTCACAGATCGTGCAAGAGTATCGTGTGCGGTTCGTAGCGCCACAGAATAACCCTGGAATTTTAATCTATTAACGCATCAAACAAACATAGTCTGTTAGCAATAAGCCCGGCTGGGATTATAGTATGCAGCATCTTATTAACTGAAACAACACAGAAGATGCCTACTAAAATATATTAACAGCAGTGTTGCAATACCTAGATCGGCAGTAATTTCTTCATACACATGGATTGCCGATTTTACAAGATGAACTACTAGGTGTCCGTCGGAATCGTTCTGCATGTAGTTGTCCTCTCAATCGCTCTATCTCACCTCGCTCCTTACTTTAGGAATTACTAGTGGACCCGTTGCGCCAAATGGCGCAGAGGCACGCTAAATCCATGTATGCGATGAAAAAATATCCATGATTTAATCCACTTTAATAGTAAACATGCTGGATTGTTGTGTACAATGAGATGTATATACACATTTGAATTTCACAGCACAAAATAGTTGCTACCATGTTCGCAGAGATCCATTTGAAAATCATGTTTGCATTAAAAACATTTACATTTCTAAGTGACTTTGTGTTTGAGCAAAAAAAATACATAGGCTTTTGTTTAAAAATATATGTACCTTTTAAATCATGAGTGCTTTCAAAATATTTTCATTAGTTAGGAGCTTTAGGTTTGAGCAAACATGTATGATTGAAACTTTAGCCCTTTTGTATAAAAATAATGAAGGAACATCAAACATTGAATAACAGTTGAACAGTAGTTTGAAACATCTCCATAATAGCAATAACTATCGTCTATGACATTTGTTTTATAACTACCAAACATGCCTAAACATCACTTTTATTGAATCCGCATAACAAGTATTTATGGTAAAGGGGCACCATCACATAGATTAAAGAAAAAAAAGGATTAATCAATAGTTATACACTAAAGCATCGACCACTTGCATGGTGGTAGGAGCAAGTGGCAATGTGTCAAGTCTCTAAGCTGCTGTACATATCCTGAAGCCTTGCTGTACATATCCTGAAGCCTTGCTGTACATATCCTGAAGCCTTGCAGTGCTCCATGGTCAGCAATGCGGTACATATCCTGAAGCCTTGCAGTGCTCCATGGTCAACAATGCATTGTCCTACGCACATCTTCACTACAACCGATGCATGCACCTCAAACAACATGTTGGTGTTTTTACCTAATAAAATAGATAGTGATACAAATTTATTTGCCATGTGCAAATTGTACTAGTGACCTGTATGAAATAAATACAATGTTTCATTAAGATCACTATCCGAGTAATCCCTTTGTATACAAAACAAACGAAGGCAGATTACCCGTTGCGCCAAGTGGTATAAAGACCATGTCACACCAAGAGTGTTTCGAAAATGTTTGCCTTTCTAAGTTAGGATGGAGAAGATCGTAGCAGCAACGCAGTGCTCAGGAACCGGTGGCGAGAGGAAGAAGTAGTTCTGGTGCGTCTTACTGAGAGGAGCGACCTCCCTTTTATAGGCGCAAGAGAAGGAGGCGAGAGGGCAGCGCCGGGAGCTGAAGGGACCGAGGGAGATGAAACGAACAGACAGCAGCCGAAGGGTGCAGCGTTCGCATTTAATCTCCAATACAGCAAAAACTTTCCATCTCCGATTGACCTTTCGTATACCCGTAGTGCGTGGCAAAAGACATCGGCTCGGCTCATTCCCGCAACCCACGGCGCGTCGTGACGAGGTGTGGCGAGGCGGGCGGCGGAGGAGGAGCGCGCGTGGATGTCCCTCTTGTTCTCATGCTCATACAAGTGGGGAAGGAGCCTCCCTTATAAAGAGGTCCAACTCCCTCTAAACTAGCAATGTGGGACTAAACTTTAGTTCCACCTCTTGCCTTGCACAAATGTGCTGCGTGGGCCTCTAGGATTTACTAGGAATTTCTGAAACTGCTACTGGGCTAGGCCCAAAATGAACAGAATTCCAGCAATCCCCCACCAGATCCCAGAGGCACACAAAATTTGCCTTTGGTTCCAAAACACTGTTTTATATACCAGTACTGCAGTGGAGACTGTTAAGTTGAACTTCCACCTAGAACTCTATGCTACACTAGTAAGCAACTTGAACAGTGGACTGGGCCTTGAACTGCAAGTTTTCTACGAATCTAGCTTCACATAAAGCCTTGACCGATACGTGGCTACCGTGGGTCTTCCCCGTGGGTGGAACTTATGCGTCATACTCCATGACCTTTCATGAGTTTACTAGAGAGAACCCTACTCTCATAGATTGCGACGTTTGACAATCGGACTCATTTAGGTGTGTTCTTCAAAAGATGTTCTGCAGGACAACATCTTTGCTTCAAAGAGCCACTTAGAACACATTAAGATATGCATCAAACTGCCATGCAGATTAGGAGATTATTGCATCTTCATGGAGTGGTATTTTTAATAGTAAGGATACTCTCCTCCCAGTTGACCAACAGCTTGTCTTCCACATCTAATTCACGGGATCTCCGATCACAAAGAATAGGTTACCAGTGTGAACAACTCATATTGTGGGTCTCATACCCATCTCCCTCGATGCATTATCTATCACATTACGTGATAGACCCTTAGTGAAAGGATCTGCCAGATTTTTAGACGTTTGGATATAATCCAATGCAATAACTCCGGAGTTTCTCATTTTTCTGACAGACTTTAACCTTCTCTGAACGTGTCTTGATGACTTCATGTTATCCTTAGAGCTGTTCACTTTCCTGATCACAGTTTGATTGTCACAGTTCACAAGGCAAGTCATTCAAGAGCCGGCGAAGCCAATCTGCTTCGACCGTAGCTGTATCTAGTGCTGTGAGTTCTGCTCCCATAGTTGACCTCGTTAAGATGGTCTGCTTGCAAGACTTCCAAGAAACAGCGCCACCTCCATGAGTGAACACATATCCGCTCGTGGCCTTTATCTCATCAGCATCTGAGATCCAGTTTGAGTCACTATACCCTTCAAGCACCTTTGGGTGAATTTCATAATTCACAGTGCCTTTCAAATAACGCAAAACTCTCTCTAGAGCTTTCCAATGCACATCTCCTGGTTTTGAGACAAACCGGCTCAGCTTGCTAACAGCAAAAGAGATGTCAGGTCTTGTAGCACTGGCTAAGTACATAAGCGAGCCAATAATCTGAGAATACTTCAATTGATCTCTAACAATTCTTCGATTCTTTCGAAGCAGCACGCTAGCATCATATGGTGTTGGAGAGGGCTTGCAGTCACTATAGCCAAAGCGACTCAAGATCTTTTCCACATAGTGAGATTGAAGCAATGTAATCCCACCATCATCATCTCTCAACAACTTGATGTTCAGAATGACATCAGCCACTCCTAAATCCTTCATCTCAAAACAGCGAGATAGGAAATCCTTGACCTCCTTAATAACATTCAGATTTGCTCCGAAAATCAGTATGTCATCAACATACAAGCAAAGCATAACTCCCTCGACCCCACCATGGCGATAGTACACACATTTGTCAGCTTCGTTCACAACAAAGCCTGCAGCTGTTAAAGTTCTTTCGAACTTCTCATGCCACCGTTTGGGTGCTTGCTTGAGTCCATACGAAGACTTCAGCAACTTGCACACTTTCCCTTCCTGACCATCTATTACAAACCCATCTGGTTGTTCCATATAAATTTCCTCATCCAACTCTCCATTTAGGAAAGCAGTCTTAACATCCACTTGATGAACGAGAAGACCATGTGAGGCATCTAGTAAAAGTAGAACTCGAATAGTGGTCAGTCGAGCCACAGGTGAGTAAGTATCAAAGAAATCTTCACCTTCCTTTTGGGTATAACCCTTAGCCACGAGCCGAGCCTTGTACTTTTCAATAGTACCATCAGGCCTAAGCTTCTTCTTGAATACCCATTTGCATCCTATAGGTTTGCACCCATAAGGACGATCAGTTATCTCCCAAGTTTCATTCGCCAAGATGGAATCCATCTCGCTACGAACTGCTTCCTTCCAGTAGTCAGCATCTTCAGATGCATAGGCCTCTGAAATAGAACTGGGAGTGTCATCTATGAGATACACAAGAAAATCATCACCAAAGGACTTTGCAGTCCTCTGTCTCTTGCTCCTAATAGGAACTTCATTGTTCTCCTCCACAGGACTTTCAAAGTGTTCCATCAAAATGGCAGGTTTGATAATTGTAACTGGTTCCTGATTCGATGAACTAGGCATCTCCTGATTAGATGAGGTAGCCATATCCTTCATGGGAAAGATATCTTCAAAGAAAGTCACATCATTTGACTCGATGATCGTACCGACATGCATGTCAGGTACCTCAGATTTTACAACCAAGAATCTATAGCCAATGCTATGAAAAACATATCCCAAGAAAACACAATCCACAGTCTTTGGTCCAAGTTTCTGCTTCTTTGGAATTGGAACATTGACTTTCGCCAAACAACCCCATGTTCGCAGATAAGAGAGTTTTAACCTTTTCTTCTCCCATTCCTCGAATGGAGTTATCTCTTTGTTCTTTGTGGGAACTCGATTTAGGACATGACATGCTGTCAATATCGCCTCCCCCCACCATGCCTTGGACAGACCCTATGTGTCTAACATGGCGTTAACCAAATCAGTTAGAGTACGGTTCTTTCTTTCGGCCACCCCATTTGACTGAGGTGAGTAGGGAGGCGTCCTCTCATGGATTATACCATGTTCCGCACAGAAAGCATCAAATTCATTGGAAAAATACTCTCCACCACGGTCGGACCTAAGCCTCTTGATTTTCCGATCAAGTTGGTTTTCCACTTCAGCTTTATAGATCTTGAAAAAGTTCAAAGCCTCATCCTTAGATTTCAGAAGATACACACAGCAGTATCTAGTGGAGTCGTCAATTAACGTCATGAAATATTTCTTTCCACCTTTTGTCAAAACACCATTCATTTCACATAGATCTGAATGTATAAGTTCTAGTGGTGCAAGATTTCACGTCTCCGCAGTCACGTGAGATTTACGAGGTTGCTTAGCTTGCACACACACATGACACTTAGATCCCTTAACGGTGGTGAAACTAGGGATTAAGTTCAACTTTGCTAGTCGCGACATGCAACAAAAGTTAACATGACAAAGTCGTGAATGCCACACATTTGATTCACTACTGTTGCAAATATGATTAACAACTTTATTGCAAACGTCTGATAAGGATAAACAAAATAGGCCTCCTGACTCATAGCCTTTACCAACAAAGGTTCCATACTTGGATATTACAAATTTATTCGACTCAAAGACAAGCTTATAGCCATCTCTACACAGAAGAGATCCGCTAACAAGATTTTTATTGACGGAGGGGACATAATGCACGTTCTTCAGCCGCACGATCTTCCCCGAAGTAAACTTCAGATCGACCGTGCCAACACCATGAACAGAAGCACTTGAACCGTTGCCCATCAGCACGGTTGAAGTCCCTGCGGTCTGATAAGACGAAAACATGGAAATATCACCGCATACATGCACATTAGCACCCGTGTCAATCAACCAATCAGGAGAATGACATACTGAAAGAATAGTGGGAAATATACCATACCCAGCATCTTTCATGTCAATGTCTCCGATGACAACATTAGCGGTCTTGCCGCCTTTCCCAGGATGATGCTTGTCATAGCGATTGGGGCAACTAGGAGCCCAATGATCAGGATCTCCACACACATGACAAGCACCTTTCTTCTTGTCATTCTTCTTCTTGAAGTTCGTGTGCTGCACAGCCTTGTTCTTCCCATCAAACTTTCCTTTACCATCAAACTTGCCCTTGTTCTTGAACTTGTGGGACTGAAAGTTTTTCTTCTGTACCAGATTGGCACTAGGTCCTCCCTCAATACCTCGAGCACGTGTGTCCTTTGCTCTCGCCTTTTCTTCCACATCAAGAGTACGAATGAGATCCGGAACGGAAAACTCCTGTCTCTTATGCTTCAGTAAGGTAGCAAAGTTCCTCCACGAAGGAGGAAGCTTAGTGATGATACCCCCGGCAACAAACTTGTCCGGTAGGATAAATTGAAGTGCTCAAGTTCTCTAGCAAATGACTGTATCTCGTGAGCCTGCTCAACCACGGAGCGCTCTTCAGTCATCCTGTAATCATAGAATTGCTCCATGATGTACAGCTCAGTGTCGGCATCCGAGACCCCAAACTTGGCCTCGTGTGCGTCCCACATATCTTTTCCATTGTCAATTGACGCATAAGCATCAACTATGTTCTCACCAAGAACACTCAAGAGAGCAGCCTTAAAAAAGGTATCCATTTTCTGAAAAGCTTGTGCCTGTTGGGCATCTTGCTCTCCTTCAGGTTTGCCAAGAGCGGCGTCATAGCAACTCATGGTTTGAAACCATAAGACTGCTCTCACGCGCCACCTCTTATAGTGGATACCCTCAAACATAGGAGGTCTCATGGAAGCAGCAAAACCATTCGATGTAAATTGCCTATAATAATGTTTTTGGATTGTTGGAAATATGAGCAATTTATCGAATGATTTTATTAACAGAAATACTAGATAAAGCATGACTAAAATAGCTAATATAAAGCAAGTCATGCAATCTGACAGAGAGAAGGTAAACATCGTCTGCACATATGAACTTGAGCTAAACACATCTAGAACAGTCACTAGATGAAGTTGCTTATACGACATAGAACCTAACATACGTAGGACAGAAACTAGAGCCAAGAACTGTAGCAGAACTTCTAACAGAAAGGAGAAGAACACGTACGGCACAGCAGCAACAGAAGCGCTGGACTTGGGGTCGGTGTCCTCGCCTGCCATGTCGTCGAGGAGGTCGTGGACATCGGGGAAGAAGTCGTCGTCGGCGACCGGATCGTCCTTGATAAAGCAGCTAGTAGTCGCGCAGAGCACTCCCCAAAAACCTTATCACCCTTCTCCCGTACAGGACTCAAAGAGTGTGGTTTCGGAGGCCTACTGTCCCGACCTGCGGTGCACGCCGCAAGCCAGGATGGAGAAGATCGTAGCAGCAGCGCAGTGCTCAGGAACCGATGGCGAGAGGAAGAAGTAGTTCTGGTGCGTCTTGCTGAGAGGAGAGACCTCCCTTTTATAGGCGCAAAAGAAGGAGGCGAGAGGGCAGCGCCGGGAGCTGAAGGGACCGAGGGAGATGAAACGAACAGACAACAGCCGAAGGGTGCAGCGTTCGCATTTAATCTCCAATACAATAAAAACTTTCCATCTCCCGATTGACCTTTCGTATACCCGTAGTGCGTGGCAAAAATTTAGACATCGGCTCATTCCCGCAACCCGCGGCGCGGCGCGTCATGACGAGGCGGGCGGCGGAGGAGGAGCGCGCGTGGATGTCCCTCTTGTTCTCATACTCATACAAGTGGGGAAGGAGCCTCCCTTATAAAGAGGTCCAACTCCCTCTAAACTAGCAATGTGGGACTAAACTTTAGTTCCACCTCTTGCCTTGCACAAATGGGCTGCGTGTGCCTCTAGGATTTACTAGGAATTTCTGAAACTGCTACTGGGCTAGGCCCAAAATGGACAGAATTCCAGCAGAAATCATCATGATGGTTATCTCTTGTACATGTATACATATGTAATACTTAATATACTGATGTCCTAAATCATAATTTGACAATATGCTGTTATTTGATGATGACAGATAGGTGTTTGAGTATGCCGTCCAATTTGATAAGTTCAATATGTTCCGTTGCTAAGAGAGAGTGAAAGCTAAACGAGCTCAAGTTAACTAATTAAAATCAGACGAGCCTAACTTTCCAAATGTACAGTGAAGCAAACATAACAGACAGAGAGGGAGAAGCATGCAAACCTTATGCTGAGACTGATGCAAGTTGTATTTACTAGGAGCGATGATATACACACGATGAAATTGCAACCGACGTGCGCACGATCCCATGTGCATAAACCACGTTTCACCGTGGTCATCTGTGTGTCGCGTGTGGGTGTGTGTGCACTCAGTCCAGCGCGTGGGCAGGGGCCGTTGGCGAGTGTGCCGGCCAGATTAGCTAGTGCATGTGCATGCAGTAGTTGGCAGGTTAGTTAGTGCATGGATCTCGGCTGGATAAGGTTGAGAGTCTAACGCAAGTGGTGGTTGTGGCCGTGCAGGTAGCTAGGTTAGCGCATGTGTGTGGTTTGACTAGGTAGTGGCCGGCGTGGCAGCCTGGTCCTGTGTGTGTGCAGCCGGGTATAAAACCCCCTCCCCATGTACGTGCGTGTTGAGTCCACCAAGCCGTGATGTAGCCTGTGTGCTGAATATAAAGGAGGCGTTTGGGCGCTGGGGCGTTCGTCGCCAGAAAAAGTGCTCCTTCTTCTACCTCCATCCATCCGTGAGAAAGAGCGGTTCCAACAATCTCATGTGGCGGCAGTTGGTTTTCTTGTTAGCTGATACATGCACACCGTGTATCGTTCACAGATTGTGCAAGAGTATCGTGTGCGGTTCGTAGCGCCACAGAATAACCCTGGAATTTTAATCTATTAACGCATCAAACAAACATAGTCTGTTAGCAATAAGCCCGGCTGGGATTATAGTATGCAGCATCTTATTAACTGAAACAGCACAGAAGATGCCTACTAAAATATATTAACAGCAGTGTTGCAATACCTAGATCGGCAGTAATTTCTTCATACACATGGATTGCCGATTTTACAAGATGAACTACCAGGTGTCTGTCGGAATCGTTCTGCATGTAGTTGTCCTCTCAATCGCTCTATCTCACCTCGCTCCTTCCTTTAGGAATTACTAGTGGACCCGTTGCGCCAAATGGCGCAGAGGCACGCTAAATCCATGTATGCGATGAAAAAATATCCATGATTTAATCCACTTTAATAGTAAACATGCTGGATTGTTGTGTACAATGAGATGTATATACACATTTGAATTTCACAGCACAAAATAGTTGCTACCATGTTCGCAGAGATCCATTTGAAAATCATGTTTGCATTGAAAACATTTACATTTCTAAGTGACTTTGTGTTTGAGCAAAAAAAATACATAGGCTTTTGTTTAAAAATATATGTACCTTTTAAATCATGAGTGCTTTCAAAATATTTTCACTAATTAGGAGCTTTAGGTTTGAGCTTGGGCTGGAATTCGAGCCGAGTCGAGCCAGCTCGGCTCAACTCGCTAGAGCTCGTTTCGTTAACGAGTTAGCTCGACTCGACTCGTTATTATAACGAGCTCAAATCCAAGATTGGCTCGACTCGTATAACTCGCGAGCTGGCTCGTTTAGCTTGTTAAGCTCGTTAAAGATATGACCATAAAATCCTCATATATTATAAAATGATTATGTATATATTAAACATATATATCACTAAACAATAGTAATTTCCTTTTAACGCATGAGTCTCCTAGGCGGTTGGGCCTTCAACGGCTAGGCCTTGTGTTGTGCGCCTGGGACATAGGATGCTAAGTGGCTGATCTTTTCTTGTATTGGGAGTGGCTGATCTTTTGTACCGAGCCTAACGTGTTACATGAGTACTCGTGAGATTGGCTCGTTTAACTTGGTCTATAAACGATCTTAAACTAAAGCTCGGCTCGACTCGTTATTCTTCGAGTTCGAGTCGATTCGAGCCGAGTCACGAGCTACTCATTTAGCTCGCGAGCTTCGAGCTTTTTTTCCAGCCCTAGTTTGAGTAAACATGTATGATTGAAACTTTAGCCTTTTTGTATAAAAATAATGAAGGAACATCAAACATTGAATAACAGTTGAACAATAGTTTGAAACATCTCCATAATAGCAATAACTATCGTCTATGACATTTGTTTTATAACTACCAAACATGCCTAAACATCATTTTTATTGAATCCGCATAACAAGTATTTATGGTAAAGGGGCACCATCACATAGATTAAAGAAAAAAAAGGATTAATCAATAGTTATACACTAAAGCATCGACCACTTGCATGGTGGTAGGAGCAAGTGGCAATGTGTCAAGTCTCTAAGCTGCTGTACATATCCTGAAGCCTTGCTGTACATATCCTGAAGCCTTGCTGTACATATCCTGAAGCCTTGCAGTGCTCCATGGTCAGCAATGCGGTACATATCCTGAAGCCTTGCAGTGCTCCATGGTCAACAATGCATTGTCCTACGCACATCTTCACTACAACCGATGCATGCACCTCAAACAACATGTTGGTGTTTTTACCTAATAAAATAGATAGTGATACAAATTTATTTGCCATGTGCAAATTGTACTAGTGACCTGTATGAAATAAATACAATGTTTCATTAAGATCACTATCCGAGTAATCCCTTTGTATACAAAACAAACGAAGGCAGATTACCCGTTGCGCCAAGTGGTATAAAGACCATGTCAAACCAAGAGTGTTTCGAAAATGTTTGCCATTCTAAGTTAGGTTTTAGCAACTACTTAGGTTAGCAATTCAAACCCGTTTAGATGAAAAAAAAACAAGGAGAATTTATCTTTGAAAATACATTCTTGAGCATGCATAATTTGTTATCTTATTCAGGTATCACAGAACTTGGGACGAGAGGTGCCACATAAATATTTAGCATACATTATACATTGACCAGAGACAAAAAGAACACCAGGATTTAACATTTTACTCGGTCAACGATATATATGCAAGGACGTTCTAAACCTTACTTAATCTCCGTACATCATTTCGGCAATTTTAAGGAGATTGTCAGACACCATGGGTCAGCTCATCATTAATCGTGTTATCCTCGTGCAGTGCAGCCCATCATCTTTGGTATAAATCTATTTCCAGAAATTAGGAATTCTATTTTTATGTGATCCACATTATAAAATAAGTGCAAACTTTTGCCGAGTTCTCTGCAATCTCAAGGCGTTGGATCCAACTAATGTGCTCGTCTTGCCCTATAAATATATATATATATACATGGTTCAGCCTATTTTTCAGAAATTAGGATTTCAGTCACAATGTGCAACTCCAACACTAAAAAGGAGCACACTAATGGAGAGCTGGATGTAGCGACTGCACAGTAATGATAGAAAATCAATCAGATGATAATTATTACACTGCACAGTGGACATAGTGCATCAAAATACCAACCTAAACTTCTTCCTGAATGTCCCTATGACCAGATTGCTTTAACTTTTTATGTTATTCCCGTCCAGCATGTTGTAGTCTCCTGAAGCATAGGAACAACATAAGTTAAAACAATCTGGTCAAACATACACTAAGTATATACTCATGGGCATGTTCCTAAGCATTATCTAATAACAAAGAGGTATTATCGACCATTAAACCAAAGTTATAGTGCAGCAGGTTCTCTGTAAAGTAAAGTTACCATGCTGTTTTTATGAACCAATGGAGAAAAACTGAAACAATGCCGCAAGAATTAACTTGAAAGGCTATTCTTCAAGATGGTTCCTAGCAGAAGATGGTGCACCTCAGGGAAGCTGCCTTGAGATTTCTTCTATATCCCTTACTCTCTTCTGCAGCAGAAATTGGAATGGAAAATAAAATCAGTGTGAGGTACTGATAGAACCTGACAGGAGCTCACTCTCAAAAGGCACATGCCTAAGTATGTGTATGTAATGATATAGAGGTGTTATTGATTAATTAAACAAAGTTGGTGGGTTGTTTATATAAACGAAATTGACCATGTTGTTTTGACGAACTAATGCAGAACAATTGAAAGATTGGCCTTTATTTAGCACGAGAAGTAACCTGAGTAAGTTGCATATTTCTTCTAGGGTTAACTGTTTACATATTTCTTCTATATCCATAGCTCTCTGCTGGAACAATTAGAATGGCACAAACAAAATAATTCTTAGGCACTGATATTCGTGACATAGTTGCTCACGGGCATATACTGAAACCCGAAGAGGGCACAAAGCTAATATGCTATAGCATATATCTGCAAGTAACAAAAGAGTAGTTTCTTTCCCTTTTTTTTGAAAAGCTGCTGAGGTACTGCATTTCTGCAAGTAACAAAAGAGTAGTTTCTTTCCTTTTTTTGAAAAGCTGCTGAGGTACTGCATTTTCAGCCCAAGTATTCTATTGTATTAAGGTAGTATTTGTGGAAAGGATAAACCACTAACTAAAGTCCTAAAGATTCTATAAAATAATAATCGAACTCCTAACTACTCAATTCAGAAGAAAAAAAGAAATCATCGGGTTCGATTAGTTTGGGGTTTTGTAAATAAAGCACATTCTCAGTCAGTCTAACAACAATCATGAGATCAAAAGGCAGTCTCAGTTAAATCAAACCACCATCAGGCCTTACATAAAATAATGTGGTAAGAGAATGTCATGTAATAGCCAAGTAATTAACACAAATGAGATTCATGTAGAATTACATAAAAGAAACAAATGGCCTTTAAAAAGGAAAAGAAAGAGGTAAGCCTTGCAGCTCTGCTGGGAGAGTTTCTATAGCAAACTACCGAAAAAGGCTTTCGCCCCGCTTTATAAATAAAGCGACCACCAAGCACAGAGTATCAAGTAACAACAGAACACACAACACACCAACACAACGCCACCGCAGACAAGGTCCAGCACTCACACACAGACCAACACACACAGACCCAAGTTTCGCTGTGGGCACAGCATAACAAACCCAACACAGACTCAGAACGAAACACCCCTAGACGGCGGTGGCGGCGGCGAGAAGATGACAAACTAATCTGGTTCTAGTGGTGGCGGGGGAAGCGGTGGAGCCAACCGGAGAGCCATCACGCGAAGCTGGGTGATGATGGAGGTGATGGCGTCTTTCTCCCTGGGACAGCTAAGCGGCCGCCAAAGCTGACTCGAGGTTCCAGGCAGCGGCCCAGAGAGCGGCCTGCTCGGGGATAGGTAGAGCCGGACTACCCACTGGCCTGGCCGCCTCAATCCGAGCACTGCGGCGTGAGGAGGACACCGGGGTCGAGGTCGAACGGCCCCTCCTGGCATAGGCCGCAGTCCGAGGGGGAGGCGGACGACCGGCCACCGGGGTGGTCACCACCACCGCCAGTCCCTCGGAAGCGGAGCAGGGAGGCGCCAGGGTAGGAGCAGGGATCATCATGCAGGGAGCGCCAGAGGAGGGCGGTGGGTCCGCAGGCGCGTCATCCACCGGAGGCGGGATGTCCGGCCGTGCAGACGGACCAGCCTCCATCTTCGAGGGCACCGGATGGGGCGAGACCGGGGCCGAGCCCGTCGCCCCCATCGGCTCCATCGAGAGATCGGGGGCTGCGGGAGAGGGCGGAGCAAGCAGTGCCGAGACGTCGAAGATGCCAGGAGGGGTCGTCCGGGGAGCGGGGCAAAGAAGCCGGGAAGACTTCAAGACTAGCATCCGAGGCGTCGAGGCCGTCATCGGGGGACGGGGGAGCCGCAGCGTGGGAACGGCCCGCCCCGGCCCCACCCCTGGCAGTCGGCGCAGGAGGCTGGTCGGGGGGGGGGGAGGGCTATCCTCGGAGTCGTCCTCGTCCTCGTCCGAGCCAGAGGGGTGGCCATGATGGGGGTCTCGGTCGCTGTGATGGCCTCCGGCGCATCCCCCAATCCCCATCTGTGCCGCCCCCAAGAAGCTATTGTCGATGCGAGGGCGGCCAATGTGGTTGGGAGGCTCAGGGGAGATGCGGAGGTCGAAGCCCTGGTCGTTGAAGAACACTTGGGTCGTGGCACGGAGTCTGGAAGAGTCGAGGGATTTGACCTTGACCCGGACCTCCTCCTCCTTGCGGAGGGAGAGCTCGTCGACCACCACCACCTTGCCAAGGATGCGGGACATGTTCCGGATGACCCGCTCGGAGCGGGCGATGTCCGGGAGGCCACCAATGAGGATCCAAGCCGTGTCTAGGACCGCGACCGCCAAGGGATCCCGCACCAGCACGGAGATGTCCACCACTAGCTTATTGAGGCCTAGGGTGATGTCTCCGCTGCAGGTGTCGTACCCGTGGCTGACCACGTCTGGGAAGATGACCGAGAACTGGCCTCCGGCCAGCATGGTGACCTGCCAATCCTAGGTGCAGTGGTAGAGGTGGTTGAGCTCGGCCTCAATCATCTCCGGTGAGGCCACCCCATCCTTCACGGTGACAATGGCCAGGAGCGATGGTGAGGGTACGAGGATGTCGGGCACCTCGATGTTGAAGTAGCCGAGGCCCTCAATCCCGTGCCCTTACATCATCAGCTCCTCCGCCACTGGACGGTCAGGGCAAAGGATGTCGGGGTGGTCCGGGTCCGAGCAGAGGTAGCAACACTGAGGCTGAGTACATGCCACCTGGGAGTGGCCGGAGAGGCCGCAGTTGAAGCACTTGACGAGGTCGGCGGAGCGGTCGTCGGGAAGGAGAGCGGTCGTAGTCGAGGCAGCGAGGTCACGAGTGGAGCAATTGGCTGGGGCAGCACCATTGGCGCGCCCAAGGCTGTGCTTCTTCTTGTGTTTGCCACCGGGTTGGCCCCGTCCTACCCCATTGCCGGCCGGGGGGAAGTTCGGCTCCCCCCGAGGCGGCTGGTACCGGCGGACCGAAGCGGCAATGGGAGGGGGAGCTTGTTGGCCTTGGGAGCGGGCGGGGGAACGGGGCCTGCCGCCGCGGGCCGGGGAGCGGCTGGCTTCCCGCCGGCGAGCCGGGGACGGCAACCTGCGACGAGGCTCGCGCTGGTCCACGGCCGGGGGAGGCGAGCGGGAACGGGAGCAGCCACGTCGGTGAGCGTGGGAGAGGAGATCGGCGGGGAGGGGAGCGGTGGTCGTCGTGTGCAGGAGACCGATGGTCGCCGCGGGAGGATAGGTGTCGGCGGAGATCGGCCTCATGGCGGATCGAGTCGGGGGACGGCCGACTGGGGTCGCGTCGCGCCTCTGCACGCGAGACGTCGGGGCGGTGGTCGTCTGCGCGCCGCTTGGGATGCGGCTCCGCGTCATTCCAATCGCGGGGCATGGAGGCCGGCGGCGGATTCAGTGGTGACGGGGGAGGGAGCGGGGTACTGGCGGCGGGAGATGGGTGCGCGAGGGTTAGGGCACGGGAGAGTTGAGTGGGGGGCATGGGAAGCCCGCTAGAGGCCAAATAGGCCGGATGGCAGGGCAGACCGGCCCACCAGGTCCGAAGCCTAAGCGGGCCTGGGAAGCATCATAGTCGTCCCGGGTCCGAGGCCCATATCCTGGCCCAACACGGGGGCGGCCCACAGCTGGGTGGCCCAGCCGGCGAGGCGGGGCAGCAGCGGCTAGGGTTTCCCCTAGTGCCGTGACTACCGCCGCGGGCGTGGCCGGCGCCGGCGCAGGGACTCCAGAGGGCAGGGGCGTCGACGAGGATGGCCAGGCATGATCCGGAGCAACGAGGAACCAAACGAAGCGATGAAGGGCCGGAACGGCGAGGTGTGGACGATCACCGGCGGTGACACCGCCGACGGGAAGGGAGCAGGCCAAGGGCCAGGGGGCCGCCATCGAGCGCCACGAGCACCGGGCACGACCCAGGTCGGACCGCCCTGCGACGCCCCACGCCGGAGCGTGGCGGCGGCGAGCGGCCCGAGATCCAAGGTCGACCCTTTGGCCTGGAGTCAGGAGGAGGGGACGCGATGCAGGCCGGCGAGCATGAGGTGGGGAGGGATCTCCCCGATGCGGCGCGTTGACCAACACCAGGCGCAGCACAGCTCGGCGAGCCGAAGGCGTGCGTCGGACGATGGGACGGCTAGCGGCGGAGTCGTCGTCCTCCGCCAAATCAGCCCAACGCAGCGGCAGCACCGTCACGACGGGGGCGGCAGCGCACGGGACGGACGGGCTAGCGGCCAGCGGTAGCGGAGCGTCGGGAGGCGGGAGCACAGCGGCGAGGTCCGGGGCAGTGTAGAGGGGCAGAGGCGGCGGCGCAGGCGAGCAAACCGCGACCGGCGCGGCGCCGTCGGGGTCGCGGGAGCAAAGCGCCAGCGCCATCTCAGCCCCCCTATAGCAAACTACAAAACAATAGAGTTGTCCATTGTCTCCAATCAAATGTAACATGCCTCAGAACCAAAAAAGAAGCGGACATAAAGAGCACTACAACTTCCACTAACTGTATCATGCTGACAAGTACTCCCCCGCCCCATAATATAAGACGCTTTTGCAAGCTAATATTGTAAGTGCATCTAGTGCTCCTTAGTGATTTTGGTGTATTGAAGACTTATAGGTTAAGGGACTAATGCGTTTGTGAGTGTACACAGGTCTATAAGTCTATGAGGAGTTTGATATTTACAGAGAAAGTCGACCCCTAAAAATGAAGTTCTTCGACTGAAGACTTTGATATTCTGAAGACTTTCTGAAGACTTTGAAAGTGAAGAAATTGGTGTGACCTTGAAGACTTGGTATTCATTTGAGGAACATGAAGCGTGAAGACTTTTGTTTTCGTAGTTTCATTTTCTCTTTCTTGAGTCATAGGAAACACCGTACTGTTAAAGGGGGTCGAGGAAATACTAAGGAAAAATTTCCATGTGATGCTCAACTCAAAATCCTACACCTACCAATCCCTTCGAGTGAAGCCTTTGGAAATCTCATACAGTTCAGTCACTTACTTCAGTGACAGAGACGAAGTTCTTCTGGTCGCTGATGAATTTTTTCTGACTGAGGAGTTAGGAATTCGCCAGTGCGAATTGCCTACACAGTGAGGAACATGATAGCCCTGAGGAATTTGAGAGTCAAATTTCTGACCGTTGTTGTGCTGCGCGCTAGCTGTCCCAAAATATCTTATCCACCTAACGGTCATATCATTGAAGGGCATTTATGTCTTATCATGTCGGGCTGCTCCCTAGGCTATAAATAGCCGCCCCCTACAACCACTAGCTGGTTGGCTGCTTCGAGAGAACTTGACACTTGTCATTTGAGAGCAACCCATCCTCCGAGGACTTTGAGAGAAAATCATCAAGTGAGGAAAACCCAAAACCAAACCCCCACAAACCCAAAGTGATTGAGCATCACTGAAGAAATTGATCCTGCGTGGATCCGACGCTTGTTACCTTTGAAGACTGTGCTTCTTCCAGACGGTTAGGCGTCATGGTCTAGAGCATCCAAGAGGAATTGTGGATCACCGAGTGACCAAGTCTGTGAAGGTTTGGAAGTCGCCTGAAGACTTACCACAAGTAATTGGACGAGGTCTGCGTGACCTTAGTTCAAGGAGAATACGGTGAGGACTGGGTGTCCTGAGCTGCATGCTCAGTGACTGGGTGTCCGGGACTGTGTGTCCTCGAGTTTAAATACTCAGCCACTCCAACCAGACGTACAACTGAGACAACAGTTGGAACTGGTCTACCAAATCATTGTCTTCACCAACTTAACTGGTTCTATTTCCTCAACCCTTTCATTTCCTCATTACTGTGTTGAGTGTTTGTTCATATCTGTGTTTGAAGACTTTGACTGAAGACTATCTCAATTTCCTCAGTTCAATTTCTTCAGTCTGTTTGTCTTCATCTTGTGTTATCCTGTGATTACGTTTTCTGTACTCTGTGCTAGTCTTCATTTCATCATGATGACCATGCTTGTATTCTGTTATGCTTACTTCTGAGTACTTATTCTGCTGCTAGTAGTTCTTCGCTAAGGAATTTCCTCACCGGAAAATTCCTCAGTGAAGAATTCATAAAAATCGCCTATTCACCCCCCTCTAGTCGATATAATGCACTTTCAATTGCTATCAGAGCAAGGTACTCCCTTGTTCTGTGTGATTTTGGTTTAACCGCCTGGAGTTTTAGTTATGTCGACCGCAGGTATGATCAAGGTCTCAGCTGGGTGTCCTACCTTTGATGGGACGGACTACCCCTACTGGAAGAACAAGATGTGAATGCATCTTGAGGCAATTGACAATGATCTCTGGTATGTTGTGGAAAATGGTGTTCCCTCTGTCTCACCCTCACTGAACGCTACCGATGTGAAGAGATTCAAGCAACTCGATTCTCAAGTGAAGAATATCATATGTGGCCATCTGAGTAAAGGACAGTATGGAAGAGTGAGTGCTTTGGAAACTGCTAAGCTTATCTGGGATAGGCTGCCCAAAGTGAATGAAGGAGTCTCAACCCAGCGTGACTCTCGAGTTGATGTTCTTCGAAATCTCTTCAACCGCTTCAAAAGACTTGACAATGAAAATGTTCAACAAACCTTTGATCGCCACACTGACATCTCAAATGAGCTTCAAGCCCTCGGTGCCACTGACATCACTGATCATGAGGTGGTGAAGAAACTGTTGAGATCGCTTGATTCCTCATTTGATACTCTGGGACTGATGATACAAGAACGGGCTGACTTCAAGTCTCTTGATCCTGCCGATATCCTCGACAGGCTAAATACTCATGAGTTCCAGCTTGCTGAAAAGAGAGATCTCTATGGTTCAAGCTATGGCAAACCACGTTCCCTGAAGGCCATGGCTGTGTCTGACTCTGAATGTGAGGATTCTGGTAGTAGCCTTGGTGATCCTGAAGAATTGAGCCAGGAGCTAGCACTGCTCGTGAAGAAATTCCAGAAGTTCTCAAGACGTGGTCGTTTTGGAAAATCCTCAAGAAGCAGTGATTCCTCATCAAGTGACTATAAGAGAAGGCTGTGCCACAAATGCAAGAAACCTGGTCACTATATTCAAGATTGTCCTCAGTGGGAAAAGGAATTGAAGAAGAAGAAATACAAGGATTAGAGTTCTGATGATGCAAAGAAGAAGAAGAAATCGTCAAAATCTTCATCATCAAAATCCTCGAAGTCTTCATCTCACAAGAAGAGCAACTCCAAGAAGGCTCGGGCATACATTGGCAAGGAAATGGACTCTGAAGCTGAATCTGAGGAAAATGAGGAAGAGGAGGCGTCTAAAGAATCTGAATCTGGTGTGGCGAGTCTGGCTTTCGCTACTGCTTTCGTCAGCAAGTCCATCTTCAACACTGAAGAAACTGACCTCACCGACAATCCTGACGAAGATAATGATGACTACGCTCCCACCTATTGCTTCATGGCAAAAGGTGCAAAGGTACTCAAATACACCTCCTCTGAATCTAGTGAAAATGAATCTGATGAGGATCTCAAGCCCAGCTACTCTAAACTTGCTAAGATTGCTGTAAAACAACAAAGGGCTTTTGAAAAGGTTCAAAACATGCTAGACAAAAGTGATGATATGTTGGGTGAAGAAATGGATCGCACTAAAGCCCTGACTGAAAATCTTCAGAGACTTCAGTCTAGGTTTGATAACCTTCAAGGTAATCATAACTCTCTCTTATCTGATCATGAGAAACTTTCTTATGAATTTCTTCAAAGAAAGCAAGATCTTGAGAAGCTAAGAGTGAGTTATGAAGATCTTCAGAAGGAGCACGATTCATTACTTGCTCAACAAATCAGCGCTTCTCAGGAAGAATTTGTTCCTCCATGCTTAAAGTGCATTGAATGTGAATCTTCTAATTCTTCACCTGAATGTTCAAATGCTTCAACTGTTACAAATTCTTCACCTGCCTCTGCTATCACTAATTCCTCATCTGAGGACATTGCTAGTATCACTGACAATGCAGGGCTGAAGGAATTGTACATGACAAGCATGTACAAAAGCCTCAAAGGGCATCAGACTCTTTGTGATGTGCTTAAAAAGCGGATCCTCAACAGAAACCCTAGGAAAGAGGTATTGCCTTTGAGAGGAAACTCAATGCTGACGGAACATATTGGAAGCCTGAGCAGTACCCCAAAACCGCATGGGTTGCTGCAAAGGGACCTCCAGTTGATCCATCTAACTTATCTGGCTTTACATGTGAATCTCCTCATTCTTCTGATGAGTCATTTGACTCCAACTATAAACTGTTCAAAAATCAAAATGATGAAGTATTTGCTAGATATGTTGGCACTAACTGCAGGAATGGGTCTCCTATGAAGAAAATCTGGCTTCCCAAGAAGTGCCCCAAAAGTCTTCAGGTGAATGTCCTCATGACACCACCTGTGAAGAACAGGAACCCCAGATCAAATTCTTCATATGGACCAAATTCATCATATAGATCCAAGTCCTCATACGGACCAAATTCCTCACGTGGATCAAATTCCTCAAAAGGATCAAATTCCTCATATGATTATCATCGTGCTAACAACTCTGTCTCACAGGGTAGAGCTAAGGGCTATGAATATGTGCATTATTCTTCAAACCATTATGTTCATAAGTCCTCGAAGAATTTCTCTGCTTATTCATATGCTTACCCTAACCCCTCTTATGTGAAACGAAATGGTTTGGCATCTTTGCCACCTTTCTCATATGGTGCTCGCAGAGTGATGAATTCTTTGCCACCCCTCCAGATGTGGGTGGTGAAGAAAAAGAACTAATCTCATCTGCAGGGTCAGGTCTCCAGACGTGCTTTAACGTCTGAAGAATTTGCTGGGGACCTGACAAAATTGCCTGAAAGGATGCAGGCGAATCATGATGAAATGAACCTTCATTTCACACGTCCTCATACTGCTATATCTGTTTACTGATTGATGAAATTCATCTAATGAACTTGATATCATATTCTTCACTGATGAAGCATATGAGATTGTAAGCTACACTAATTCATCTGCAGGATGATCAACCCAAAGCTAGTGAGTGGGTCCTCGATAGTGGATGTACGAATCACATGACTGGTGACAAGAATCTATTGATGGATGCTCTCTTATCACCGTCACATCTGAAGCATATCATCTTTGCTGACAAAGGCAAAAGTCAGGTATTGGGTCTTGGTAAGGTTGCAATCTCTAAGGATAAACACATGGACAAAAGTCATGCTTGTTGAGTCCTTAGGATACAATCTCATGTCAGTCTCAATGCTTTGTGATCTTGATATGGTTGTTGTCTTTGGCAAGTATCGCTGTGTTGTGATTATGGAAGCTGACAATTCCAAAGTCTTCGAAGGCTTTAGGAGAGGAGATCTGTATATTGTTGATTTCTCTACAGGACCACAACCAGCCGTGTGTCTACTTGCAAAAGCTTCAGAAGGCTGGCTATGGCATCGACGACTTGGTTACGCAGGCATGAGGAATTTGCACATGCTTGCAAAGAAGAAGCATGTCATTGGCATTGAGAATGTCAAATTCCTCAAGGATCACTTATGCGGAGCCTGTGAAGCTGGAAAAATGACCAAGGCCAAGCATCCAGCGAAGACTATCATGACCACTACTCGTCCATTCGAATTGCTTCACATGGACCTCTTCGGACCTAATCATTACCCAGCAGTCACTAATGATGCATCTCTATATGGTTTTGTCATTGTTGATGATTACTCTCGATATACATGGGTACACATTGTTACTTACAAACATAAAGTGCAGGAAGTCTTCAAACGATTTTCCTCGAGGGCTTCAACCAACTTTGGTGTGAAGATCAAGCACATCAGAAGTGACAATGGAACTGAGTTCAAGAATTCCGGTCTTGATGACTATCTTGATTAACTTGGTATTACTCATGAGCTATCTGCTCCCTATACTCCTCAGCAGAATGGCGTCGTGGAGCGCAAGAACAGAACTCTTGTTGAGATGGCTCGCACTATGCTTGATGAATACAAAACGCCTCATCGTTTTTGGATTGATGCAATTGATACTGCGTGCCACATCATCAACAGAGTATATCTTCACAAATTCTTCAAGAAGACGGCCTATGAACTCCTCACTGACAAGAAACCCAATGTGAGTTATTTCAAAGTCTTCGGTGCTAAATGTTGGATCAGAGATCCACACCACAATTCTAAATTTGCACCGAAAGCACATGAAGGTTTTATGCTTGGTTACGGAAAGGACTCGCACACCTACAGAGTCTTCAACATTGTTCTTCACAAGATTGTTGACACTGTAGATGTGCGGTTCGATGAAACTAATGGCTCGCAAAGAGAGCACCTACCTTCTGTGATAGATGAACCAACACCTGAGGATTCTATCAAGTTCAAGGCAACTAAGGATGTCATTCCTACTGAAGAATCTGCTGAAGAATTCATTCCAGTTCATGAAGAACGTCGAGCTGATGCACCTGAAGAAAATGCTGAGGAAAATGGTGCTGAAGAAAATGCTGATCAAAATCCTCAGCGACAACCAGCTCATCCTCGCGTTGCAAAAGAAGTGCAAGTGGAGAAGATCATCGATGACATTAGCGCACCAGGTCCTCTCACATGCTCAAAAGCTTGACATTTATCTAACTTTTGTGGGCACTATGCTTTTGTCTCTATCACAGAGCCTACTAAGGTAGATGAAGCATTTCTGGAGCCGGAGTGGATTCAGGCTATGCAAGAAGAATTACATCAGTTCGAGCTTAACAATGTCTGGGAACTGGTCAACCGTCTAGATCCTCGCAAGCATAATATCATTGGCACAAAGTGGATCTACCGCAACAAGCAAGATGAAAATGGCCTTGTGGTGAGGAATAAGGCATGACTGGTAGCTCAAGGCTACACACAGGTTGAAGGAATTGATTTCGATGAAACTTTTGCACCTATTGCTAGACTTGAGGCTATTCGCATATTACTTGCTTATGCTAACCATCATGATATCATCTTATATCAAATGGATGTGAAAAGTGCATTCCTCAATGGTAAGCTTGAGGAAGAAGTATATGTTGATCAACCCCTAGGTTTTGAAGATCCAAAGAATCCTGACAAAGTCTTCAGACTTAATAAGGCCCTCTATGGCCTCAAGCAAGACCCTCGAGCGTGGTATGATACATTGAAGGAATTCTTCGTGAAGAATGGCTTCACACCCGGTTCACTCGACCCTACTCTCTTCACTAAATCTTATGATGGTGAACTGTTTGTGTGCCAAATATATGTTGATGATATTATCTTTGGCTGTACTGACCAACGTTATAGTGATGAATTTGCCTATATGATGAGTGAAGAATATCAAATGTCTATGATGGAAGAGTTGAAATTCTTCTTAGGTCTTCAAATTCGTCAGAAGCGCAATGGCATATTCATATCTCAGGAGAAATACCTCAAAGATGTACTGAGGAAATTCGGCATGCAAGATTGCAAAGGCGTCATAATTCCTATGCCCACAAATGGCCATCTATGCACTGATGAAAATGGTATTGACTTCGATCACAAGGTATACCGCTCCATGATTGGTTCTTTATTGTATCTATGTGCATCTAGGCCAGATATAATACTTAGTGTTTGCATGTGTGCCCGATTTCAAGATGCACCGAAGGAATCACACCATAAGGGTGTGAAGCGTATTCTTTGATATTTAGCTCACACACCAACACTAGGATTATGGTACCCCAAGGGCTCTGCTTTTGATCTCATTGGATATTCTGACTCTGACTATGCTGGTGATTGTGTGGACCGCAAGTTAACATCTGGCACTTGTCATTTCCTTGGACGATCTTTGGTCTGTTGGTCCTCGAAGAAACAGAACTACGTATCACTGTCTACTGCGGAAGCTGAATACATTGCTGCTGGCTCTTGCTATGCTCAACTGCTTTGGATGAAGCAAACACTCAAGGACTATGGCGTCAACGTGAAGAATGTGCCTCTCCTCTGCGACAATGAGAGTGCCATCAAGATTGCTCACAACCCAGTTCAGCACTCGAAGACAAAGCACATTCAGATTCGTCATCATTTTCTTCGTGATCATGTGTTGAAGGGCGACATATCCATCGAGCACGTGAAGACTGAAGAACAGCTAGCTGATATCTTCACTAAGCCCTTGGATGAGAAGAGATTTAGCAAGTTGCGGTGTGAGCTAAATATCTTAGAGTCTTCAAATGTTCTTTGAAAAGGACACACATCCTAACACTTATGCAAAATTGATGACTTAGATGTGCAACACATGAAGAAACGTTTTTCTTCAATCAATGAAGAACAACACTCTAAGTGTGAAGAAATTAATGAAGAATTTGATTCTCAGAACCCTACGACAATTGTACGTGGTGTCTGAAATCATCATTCTTATACGGTGGGTCACGCCACCACAAAAGTTGAAAATCTTCAATTTGAGTTTTTCCTCGTTTTGAAATTCTTCAGTTTTTCAAATTCTTCAAATTTGCAAAATCTTCACTGTTTCCGTCGTTTTTCTTCATTGGCTATATATATATATATATATATATATATATATATATATATATATATATATATATATATATATATATATATATATATATGAGTTTATGTCCTCTACAGCATTCACTTATAGCTATTTCTTCAAGTTGCTTTTTCTGCTAAGTGAATGTGATTGGACCCTTCCCCCTCTATGCTATACTCGACCCAATCTATTCACAAATTCTTCATGTGTGTTCTATTTGAAACTCGTTCAAAATCTTCACTGTGTCCTTGTCAGCTGAAGAAATTGCGAACGAAACTTTAAAACAAATCTTATCCAAATTTTCGTTTTTGCCGCTCAAACCGTTCCGCATCCCACGATGCATTATTCTATTCACCCACGATCGTACACGATCTCAACTACACAGAACGTGGGTGACACATGTCGCGAGAAGGAGAAAGGGCAGGGGCATGTTCGTCCCAAAATATTCGGGCGAACAGTTTTTCACCGTGTCTATAAATACCCATCTCCCCTTCCTCACTTCATTTACTCCGCTCGATCGCTACTCTCTCGCTCAAGCTCCTCAAACCCTAGCACCGCCGCTACTCCATCATCACCGGTGAGGAAGAGCTTCGCTGCCTCGACCTCGTCGCCGTCGTACTCGCGCCGGTTGCGGAAATCTTCACTCCGCCGCCGCCGTAGCTGTCTCCCTCTGCCAAGTTAGGGCATGGGAGATCTAACCTGACGAACTTCACATCTGTTCTTCTCAGTTCGTTGTGTTCTTCACTTCGGGTAATTAAAAGTTACTTTTATTACTCACTTTGATTCTCAAACTTTCCTGAAAATCTTCAAAGGTGTTTATTCTTCAAATCTTCACATATGAACACCTCACAGATCATATGATCTTGAACTGTTTCCCTAAGCAATCATTTTCTTCAAGATTCCCTAATTGTGTGGATCTTCGATCTGTACAACTCTGGAACCTAAGACAAGAACGCTTAGTGAAATTCCTCAAGGTTCATCTGGTCAAATTCCTCAAAACTTGTTCTTTTCTAAAAACCTTCTGAGAATGCATATGACCTCTCCAAATTCCTCGCACCTATACTCTGTTCACAGGTACTCATGTCCACTGCTAAATCACTAGGTTCTCATCAACTTAACTCATTTGCAGCGTTCCTCGAAGAAAATTTGCATACTTCTTCAGAGTGTTCAATTGTTCAAATTCCTCATCTGAAGAATATGGCTGAAGGTAAGAGACCGCAGAAAGGAGGAAAGAAACCTGAGGTCATGAGTGCTTTCGAGATCCCTGATGACATTTATAAGGACTATTGCACACCTGATGAAGCCAAATTCGGCAAGGAAAACAAAAATCAGTGTAAGGTGCACATTCAGAGGATTGAAAGAAGATGGGCAAGAGAATGGAGGGAGTACAGATATGTTACTCCAAAGTATATGAAGAAATTTTCTTTAAATCCTCCTTGCCCAAGAGCTCTATTGGCACCTGGCCAAGTAGCTGACCCCAGCAGCATCAAGAGTGGTGAGGACTTTCCTGAAGAATGGGCTAAGCACCAAGCTAAATTGGCAAGACAAGCCAAGGAGGCAGTGAAGAAATTCAATGAGGATTCTGCCACTGCTGCTGCAACTGAGGCCTCGGTCAGGCCGAGGAAATCTATGCCAAAGAAGCCTACTCGTAAGCCAAGTGCTTCACCAACAGTGCCCTCAGGGCCAAGTTCCTCAGCTATGCCCTCACGGCAAATTCCTCAGACTGCTACTGCTCCACCAAAGTCCTCAGCAGCTCCATCAAAGTCCTCAGCTCCTGTGCATCTGGCTACATGTCAAAGGACTGCTGGTTTCTCGATTGCCTCTGGTGTTTCAGCGAGTTCCTCAGCTGCACCAATTTGCTCATCAGGTCCCACACCGTTGAAGACTAAAGCAACAGCTGGACGCGGTCCTCGGCCAAGTCCAAAGAAGAAACAGGTCGCATTCCATGTGCCCTCTGATGATGAAGCTTCTGATGATGAACTTGCAGAAGTCATCAGAGACAGACAGGTGAAGGCCAATAGAGCCAAAGGCACATCTATGCCACTGCTTTTGGATCCGAAGAAAATCCTCGACTACATTGACCTCTGGCACAAGGATCCTAACACCCCTATGCCTGATTTTCATCTGACTCCTGGTCAAAGTCACATGCTGACCCATTTCATCACTCAAGAGAAATGGAAGTTTGAAAAGGCTAGAGAGATCAATAAAGCGCAATACAGAAAGGAGAAGCTCCTGAAGAAAAATGTTGTCAGAATGACACCTGAGGAACTTCTCAAGGCTCAGTCTGAAATTCAAGCCCTCACCAAAGACTTTGATGCCTACTATGCTGATTGGCAAGGAGCTAAAGTGAGATTCGTCAATCTGACAAAGAAAATCACAAACGTTGCAGCCCCAACGCAACAAGAAAACCCTCAGGCTGCAGACTCTGCTCAGCCTGCTGAAGAACATGCCAGCACCGCTGATGACTTTCAGCCTGCTGAAGAAAATGCTAGTTCCAGGGCTGGTGAAGAAATTCCAGCCGCTGATGAAATTGCCAGGGCATCCACTAGTGGTGCGCCTGAAGAAGCTGAAGAGATCAGGGCAACGGCATCAGTTGCGCCTGAAGAAAATCAACCAGATTCCTCAGCTCCTCCCGCGCCTACACCAACTCCAATTCTTCCATCTGCCTATGAGGTGAAGAAGACCAAGGCTGCAGAGCGAGATGCAGTGAAGAAAAGGAAGGCATCAGCTGCGTCAAATTCTTCGGCTGCGAAGAAAATGAAGCCAATGACCAGCTCACTCGAAAATCCAATTGATGTTGTTCCAATTTCCTCCATGCCATCAAAGGGTCTTGTTCCTTTTGGAGAAGACTATGTGATCCCAAGTGGATCTGATGAAGAAAATCATTCTGCTGCTTCGTAAGAGCAGATTGATGAAGAAATTGAAGTGGACGCAATCCCTTCAATGCCAGTCATTTCCTCACCTATGCCTCAGTTCACAGCTGAAGAGGCTGGTGTTGAGGAAATTGAAGATGAAGATGTGGATATAGGATGCACCACACCTGTGATGAATGATGACTTTTGGGAAAGTCAGCATCCAAATACTCCTCTCTTCACACCTATCCAACAGATTCCTCTGTCCCCTACAACAACAGTTCAACTGGGCTCTGAAGAAACTCATCCCACTCCCACTGTTCATGAAGAAATTCCAGCCACTAGTGCTGAAGAACCTGCTGCTGCTGATCCTCAGGTTGCACAAGAAGAGGAACCAGAAATTCCTCAGCCTGAAGAACCTGAGCTCACGATTCCTGAGGTGGTGTAGCAACTCACTGACATCCCTCTGCCAAAGCCGAAGAATCCGTTCTCAAGCAAACAGAAGTTCAAGGCTGAAGACTTCTTTTTCGAGCATGTATTCTTCACTGACTACAACCCCTATGACTCTGCTCGCATAAGGAAGAGGCGTTTCTGGACTGCTAGTCAAGCCAACTTCTATTCCTCAGTGCTGTTTGACAAAGACAAAATCTTCGATCATGAACATATTCCTCACGTGGATGTGGAATCTCTGCCATGCTTCGAGCCAGTCCTCAGTGTTCTTCACGATGCAGGATTACTCAATTTCTGCATTGACATCTGTGATTGGAATGAAGAACTCATTCTTTAGTTCTACGCTACACTGCATATCACTGGAGACGCTGAAGATGTCAACTCATGGGTGTTGGATTGGATGACTGAAAACACTCACTACAAGGCACCGGCAACTGAATTGCTTCGTGTCCTTCCTCTCGATCCTCCCCATGACAGTGCACGTTGCATCTACAGTGACCCTGAACTGACAAATCACTATATGCAAGTGCTCATGAAGCCTTTGAAGCCTGGGCAGGCCCCACGAACCAAATTCCTCGTCAAGGAATTACTCTATGTGCCTCGGACTGTCTATCGCATTCTGACGAAGACAATGAGTCCTATCAAAGGCCACGACTCAAATGATGAAGAAGTCGTTGGCATCATGAAGAATATGCTTTTCAACATCATTCATGGCGTTCCCGTCAATTTCCATGATTTCTTCATGAGGACTCTGGCCAATATTGCTATGTCACCATTCGAGCTGAAGCCCTATGCACCTTGGATTATGAGATTCATCAGGGCAAGATCTTCACTGAATTACAAAGCTGACACTCTGAACCACGATAGCTACTTGCCTCCCATTGAAGTCCTCAAACGGACAGTTTCATCAGCTGATGATAAAGGCAAGGCAGCTGCTGTGATCGATGAAGGCATTCATCCATTGGATGGTCAATTTCGCATGGCCGCATCTTACTCTACCAATGACGACTCTGCCACACATGACACTGCCGCAAATACCTCAGCCAAGCAAAATCCTCAAGCCACAGCACCCAGGGTGATGACTGACCGTGAGTTACTCCTCAGTCTTCATCAGAAGGTTGATCGCAATCACAAATGGGTCAAGCGTCAGTTTGGTGCAATTCTTCACAATATGACCTCAACACACAATGCAGTGAAGAAGAACCAATACTACCTTCATGAAACCCTCAACCGCACCTGGGCTGTCCTCACTCATGTCTATAGCGCTGAAGAACTGAAGACTATGGGTCTCAAGGAAGAATTTGACTGGTCTGCACCTCCTCCGAAGAAATTCAAGAGGGTCAAAGTTCCTCCACTGGTGGCCAGCTCTTATTCTTCATCGCGTGACACTGATGAGTATGAAGATTTGGACGACACTGCGGCAGGCCCTGCTACAACAAACAACCCCGACAACGCTGGCGCTCCTCCATCAACTTGAAATTCTTCAGGGGCGTTAGTCCTCAGTTTCAATCCTTTTGGTCATTTCATGACAAAGGGGGAGAAATCTGAGTTAGTCTTCAAGCGGGTCTATATTAAGGGCATTTTTTAAAGTTACAACTCTCGTTCTTCTGAAACTTTTATTTGGATCGAGTTGTAATCTTAAACCCGATGGTGCGCTGATGCTTTTGTTGCACTTGCTCTGATACTTTTGATGCTTTATTCGGCATGCTTATTTCTCGTTAATATTATTGCACGCATGCTGAATTTCATCAGGCACCATATTTCATCATGCATTTCAAATTCTTCATATTATATATCAAATGCGTGTATGAATTACAAGATATAGGGGGAGATCTCCATGATTCAACTCTTCAAATGTGCATTGCCTCAAACACAAATTCCTCACTATGCACATCTTCAGGGGGAGTTCTTCTATATCTTGCAATCAAATTCCTCAATATCAGTATTTACACTTCATATGTTTATCCCCGTTGAAAACTTAACCTATATTGTCATCAATCACCAAAAAGGGGGAGATTGTAAGTGCATCTAGTGCCCCTTAGTGATTTTGGTGTATTGAAGACTTATAGGTTAAGGGACTAATGCGTTTGTGAGTGTACATAGGTCTATAAGTCTATGAGGAGTTTGATATTTACAGAGAAAGTCGACCCCTAAAAATGAAGTTCTTCGACTAAAGACTTTGATATTCTGAAGACTTTCTGAAGACTTTGAAAGTGAAGAAATTGGTGTGACCTTGAAGACTTGGTATTCATTTGAGGAACATGAAGCGTGAAGACTTTTGTTTTCGTAGTTTCATTTTCTCTTTCTTGAGTCATAGGAAACACCGTACTGTTAAAGGGGGTCGAGGAAATACTAAGGAAAAATTTCCATGTGATGCTCAACTCAAAATCCTACACCTACCAATCCCTTCGAGTGAAGCCTTTGGAAATCTCATACAGTTCAGTCACTTTCTTCAGTGACAGAGACGAAGTTCTTCTGGTCGCTGATGAATTTGTTCTGACTGAGGAGTTAGGAATTCGCCAGTGCGAATTGCCTACACAGTGAGGAACATGATAGCCCTGAGGAATTTGAGAGTCAAATTTCGGACCGTTGCTGTGCTGCGCGCCAGCTGTCCCAAAATATCTTATCCACCTAACGGTCAGATCATTGAAGGGCATTTATGTCTTATCATGTCGGGCTGCTCCCTAGGCTATAAATAGCCGCCCCCTACAACCACTAGCTGGTTGGCTGCTTCGAGAGAACTTGACACTTGTCATTTGAGAGCAACCCATCCTCCGAGGACTTTGAGCGAAAATCATCAAGTGAGGAAAACCCAAAACCAAACCCCCACAAACCCAAAGTGATTGAGCATCACTGAAGAAATTGATCCTACGTGGATCCGACGCTTGTTACCTTTGAAGACTGTGCTTCTTCCAGACGGTTAGGCGTCATGGTCTAGAGCATCCAAGAGGAATTGTGGATCGCCGAGTGACCAAGTCTGTGAAGGTTTGGAAGTCGCCTGAAGACTTACCACGAGTGATTGGACGAGGTCTGCGTGACCTTAGTTCAAGGAGAATACGGTGAGGACTGGGTGTCCTGAGCTGCATGCTCAGTGACTGGTGTCCGGGACTGTGTGTCCTCGAGTTTAAATACTCAGCCGCTCCAACCAGACGTACAACTGAGACAGCAGTTGGAACTGGTCTACCAAATCATTGCCTTCACCAACTTAACTGGTTCTATTTCCTCAACCCTTTCATTTCCTCATTAATGTGTTGAGTGTTTGTTCATATCTATGTTTGAAGACTTTGACTGAAGACTATCTCAATTTCCTCAGTTCAATTTCTTCAGTCTGTTTGTCTTCATCTTGTGTTATCCTGTGATTATGTTTTCTGTACTCTGTGCTAGTCTTCATTTCATCATGATGACCATGCTTGTATTCTGTTATGCTTACTTCTGAGTACTTATTCCGCTGCTAGTAGTTCTTCGCTAAGGAATTTCCTCACCGGCAAATTCCTCATTGAAGAATTCATAAAAATCGCCTATTCACCCCCCCTCTAGTCGATATAACGCACTCTCAAATATAACTTGTAAAAACGTCTTATATTGTGGGACGGAGGGGGTAACATATATGCATACATCCTAAATAGTAAGTATCAAGAACATTTCATATCATGAAAGCATAAAATTTAGCTGATAGGCTTATCACTGTTAATTCAGTAGGAGGCGGCTTCTCACTCTTAATTCAGGACTGTTTCTTATATTGTTTGTTTACACCTAAAAAGGTAAAACATACGGCTTTTCACTTTTAATTCAGGAGGTAGGCTTCTCACTGAGAGTTTTTACCAATGTCAATCATATAATTCATACCTCTGTATAGATGGAAGATGCATCATAAACCAATTTAATCTAGCAAGAACAGAGGGTAAGCCTCAAACTCGCTGAGGGAGTCCTGGACTAGGGGGTGTCTGGACAGCCGGACTATCATTATCCGCCGGACTCCAAGACTACGAAGATACAAGATTGAAGACTCCGGCTCGTGTCCGGATGGTACTTTCCTTGGCGTGGAAGGCAAGCTTGGCAATATGGATATGTAGATCTCCTACCATTGTAACCGACTCTGTGTAACCCTAGCCTTCTCCGGTGTCTATATAAACCGGAGGGCTTTAGTCCGTAGGACAACATACATTACAACAATCATACCATAGGCTAGCTTCTAGGGTTTAGCCTCCTTGATCTCGTGGTAGATCTACTCTTGTACTACCCATATCATCAATATTAATCAAGCAGGACATAGGGTTTTACCTCCATCGAGAGGGCCCGAACCTGGGTAAAAACATCGTGTCCCTCGTCTCCTGTTACTATCCGCCTAGACGCACAGTTCGGGACCCCCTACCCGAGATCCGCCGGTTTTGACACCGACATTGGTGCTTTCATTGAGAGTTCCTCTGTGTCGTCACCGATAGGCTTGATGGCATCTTCAACCCGCAACGCTGTCCAGGATGAGACTTTTCTCCCTGGACAGATCTTCGTATTCGGCGGCTTTGCCCTGCGGGCCAATTCACTTGGCCATCTGGAGCAGATCGAAAGCTACGCCCCTGGCCGTCAGGTCAGATTTGGAAGCTTAAACTTCATGGCCGATGTCCGCGGAGACTTGATCCTCGACGGACTCGAGCCACAGCCGAGCGCGCCGCACTGTGACGATGGGCATGATCTAGCTCTGCCGCCGAACAGTGCCTCGGGGGCCGCACACGGATCCGCTTCGGCCATTAGCCCGGAGCCGATCGCCCAGATTGAGGGCCGGTGGATAGACGCCGCCCTGGGGGCTCCAACATCCACGGCGATGGAGCCGAACACTAATCTTGTCCCCTGCGAAACTCGTGATTCCGAGGCGCCGGACTCCTCGCCGGACTCCGAACCTCCCGCGCCCCTACCAATCGATCCGGATTGGGCGCCGGTTATGAAATTCACCGCCGTGGACATCTTCCGATGCTCGCCTTTCGGCGATATCTTGAATTCACTAAAGCTCTCTCGTTATCAGGAGAGTCCTGGCCGGATTATGGCCAGGATGGTTGGGATACGGACGACGAAGAAATTCAGAGCCCACCCACCACCCACTTTGTAGCCACTATCGACGATCTAACCGACATGCTAGACTACGACTCCGAAGACATCGACGCTATGGACGACGGTGCCGGAGACGAACAGGAACCGGCGCCCACAGGGCACTGGAAGGCCACCTCGTCATATGACGTATACATGGTGGATACCCCAAAAGATGGGGACGGCGAAGAAACAGCGGAGGCAGATCCCTTAAAGAAACAGCCCAAGCGCCGGTGTCAGCGGCGCCGCTCTAAATCTCGCCACAGCAAGAATGGAGATTCCGGCACATGAGATAATAATACTCCAGAGAGTGCCGAAGACAATCCCCTCCAGCAAGACTCAGCGCAGGAGGATGCAGAAGCAAGCCCTCATGAGGGGGCGGTAGACGAAGAGGTTGACGATCATAATTATATGCCTCCCTCCGAAGACGAAGCAAGCCTCAACGATGACGAATTCGTCGTACCCGAGGATCCCGTCGAACAAGAGCGCTTCAAGCGCAGGCTTATCGCCACAGCAAACAGCCTAAAGAAAAAGCAGCAGCAGCTTCAAGCTGATCAGGACCTGCTAGCCGATCGATGGACCGAGGTCCTCGCGGCCGAAGAGTATAAACTCGAACGTCCCTCCAAAAGTTACCCAAAACGCAAGCTGCTCCCCCGATTAGAGGAGGAAGCATTCGTACCTCCATCACCAGCGCACGATATGGCTGACCGACCACCCCGTGGTCGTGACAGAGAGGCATCCAGGCCCCCAGCCAAGACCATACCCCGGCATCGCTCCAAAAGTACGAAGCCAAGAGGGAACGCGCCGGACTTGCGAGACATATTGGAGGACAAAGGAAGGCAATCCAGATCCATCTATGGATCACGTGGGCGCCCTACGACCCACGACGAATACCGTCGTGCCGGATACAATAACCCCGGCCGGGCCGAACACAGCAGACAATGCTCTCTCGAGCTGCGTCGTGATATCGCTCAATACAGGGGCGCCGCACACCCGTTATGCTTCACTGACGAAGTAATGGATCATCAGATCCCCGAAGGGTTTAAACCCGTAAACATCGAATCTTACGATGGCACAACAAACCCCGCGGTGTGGATCGAAGACTATCTTCTCCACATCCATATGGCCCGCAGCGACGATCTCCACGCCATAAAGTACCTCCCACTCAAGCTTAAAGGACCAGCTCGGCATTGGCTTAACAGCTTGCCCACAGAATCAATTGGGTGTTGGGAAGACCTGGAGGCCGCATTCCTTGATAACTTCCAAGGCACATATGTGCGACCACCAGACGCCGCTGACCTAAGCCACATCATTCAGCAGCCAGACGAATCGGCCAGACAATTCTGGACACGGTTCTTGACAAAGAAAAATCAAATCGTCGATTGTCCGGACGCAGAGGCCCTTGCAGCCTTCAAACATAACATCCGGGACGAATGGCTAGCCCGGCACCTGGGGCAGGAAAAGCCGAAATCCATGGCAGCCCTCACATCGTTAATGACCCGCTTTTGTGCGGGAGAGGACAACTGGCTAGCCCGCAGCAACAATCTCCGTAAAAATTCTGGCAGTCCGGATACTAAGGACAACAACGGCAGGTCACGTCGAAACAAAAACAAGCGCCGAATTAACGGCGACGATAAGGAGGATACGGCGGTTAATGCCGGATTCCGAGGCTCTAAACCCGGTCAACGGAAGAAGCCATTTAAAAGAACCATTCCGAGTCCGTCCAACCTGGACCGAATACTCGACCGCTCATGCCAGATACATGGCACCTCTGAAAAGCCAGCTAACCACACCAATAGAGATTGCTGGGTGTTCAAGCAGGCCGGCAAGTTAATTGCTGAAAACAATGACAAGGGGCTAAATAGCGAGGACGAGGAAGAGACCCGGCCGCCGAACATCAGAGGACAGAAGGGTTTTCCCCCACAAGTACGGACGGTGAATATGATATACGCGACCCACATACCCAAGAGGGAGAGGAAACGCGCACTAAGGGACTTCTATGCGATGGAGCCAGTCGCCCCAAAGTTCAACCCATGGTCCTCATGTCTGATCACTTTCGATCGAAGAGACCATCCGACCAGCATACACCATGGCGGATTCGCCGCATTGGTCTTAGACCCAATCGTCGATGGGTTCCACCTCACGAGAGTCCTGATGGACGGCGGCAGTAGCCTGAACCTGCTTTATCAGGATACAGTGCGCAAAATGGGCATAGACCCATCAAGGATTAAACCTACAAAGACAACCTTTAAAGGTGTCATACCAGGAGTGGAAGCCAACTGCACAGGCTTAGTCACATTGGAAGTGGTCTTCGGATCCCCGGACAATTTCCGGAGCGAAGAGTTAATCTTCGACATAGTCCCGTTTCGCAGCGGCTATCACGCTCTGCTCGGGCGAACCGCGTTTGCCAAATTCAATGCGGTGCCGCACTATGCATACCTAAAGCTCAAGATGCCAGGCCCTCGTGGAGTCATCACGGTCAATGGAAATACGAAACGCTCCCTCTGAACGGAGGAACATATAGCGGCTCTCGCGGCAGAAGTACAGAGCAGCCTTCTAAGGCAATTCTCGAGTCCGGCCGTTAAACGGCCGGATACAGCAAAGCGCGCCCGGAGCAATGCCAACCAAGACCGCCTGGCGCGATTAGAGCACGCATAGCAATGCGGCCCCAACCCTCGCCCACGTATGATCGCAAGAATAACACTCTGCGTACATCATTACGCTTTGGAGATACCATGGGCACAGGGGAGGGGGCACGATCACACCGGACCCAGAGTGCGGTTCGACCACACCGGGGGCTCGCAAATGTGCCCCTCTTTTTTATTATTATTTTTCTTTTTTTTTGTACATAGGACTCTGTTAACCAGAAGCCCTGTCCGGCGGTGAACCTGCCGAACTCATGATGCAACAGTCAGGGACTAAAGAAGGCCGCGCCGAACACTCAGGTGGTCTCAATTACGAGCATTAAATTCGATTATATACACCAAATCCGCAGCTCATCCCTAGAGGGGGACATGTTTATTTAGTCCAAATCCCTTGCTTACCGCACTATTTGCATCAGTCCGCTCTACTAGCAGACTTTTCTTTCATTAATAATGCAGCACCTTTATGATCGCAATTGCATCACATTATATATATATATGCTCATTATATGACATCTGGCACCCGTATGTTTTGGTACGGCATAATACACCGGGGGCTTATGTTCCCCACTCTATGGTGTGATAAAGTCCGAACACTTTCACAAGTGCGGCACCCCGAACTTATAGCATTATATGAATCGGCTCCGAATCATGTCTTGGGTCAATAGTTGGGTTTGCCCGGCTCCCACGTTTTGGTGCCTTACGTTCCATTCTGTCGGCTAAGGTGGCACTGGGAGAACCACTGCGATTGCGCCCCGGTTGAGCCGGGTTAACGCCTCAGTGGAGAAAGCTAAAACTGACTGGCATGATAAGGCGAGAGACTGGTCGCTGTTCGAGAGGTTTTTTCGGGTCCTTAAAGACTCACGCCGCTTCGAGCGAAGTTCCGGATAATGTCTGATGAAGGCGTGGATAGCGCCCCGGATTCGGTCTTCCGAATACCAGGGGCTTCGCCGAAATTTAAAATTATAGAATTCTATGGCTAAGTGAGAGTGTTCAAGCATTATAAGTCCGGTTGCCTTGTTCGTCGTGTTGAGCGCCTCCCTAGATGGACCCAAAAGTGCTCAAGTTTATCCCGAACACCCCAGCACTTGTGGCTTGGGGGCTGAAGCCAACGACTTGCCATCTCTCAGATTTACAAACGGCCGCACAGAAGGTAATATTTTAAATTAAACAAGCGTTGCTCATGGCGCATATGAACGAAGTTTTCAGCGCACAGGATAAATAAACAGCGAGTTCACTCAAAGATTACATTTCGGGAGCACTCATCTGCAATATTGCAGGCTCCCTTCAAGACAATTTTATAAGACTTCTCCGGCGTGCGATACTCCTTGCCCGACGGCAGTGGGTCCGTGAGAAGCTTCTCCGCATCCAACTTGCCCCATTGCACCTTTATGCGGGCAAGGGCCTGACGAGCACCTTCGATACAGGCGGAGCGCTTGACTACATCCAGCCTGGGGCATGCATCCACCAGCAGCCGCACGAGGCCAAAGTAGCTACCAGGCATGGCCTGTCTAGGCCACAGCCGGACTATGAGGCCCTTCATGGCCTCCTCAGCTACCTTGTGGAGTTCGACCAGCTGCTTCAGCTGGTCGCTTGGGGGCACCGGATGGCCGGCCTCAGTATACTGAGACCAGAAGACCTTCTCCGTCGAGCTCCCCTCCTCGCCACGATAGAATGCGGCAGCATCAGACGCACTACGCGGCAGATCTGCAAACGCCCTTGGAGAGCTCCGAATGCGGGAAGTGTCAGGTAGTTCACATTAACATGCCTGCTTTGCATGAAAAACGCCTTACCCGCCGCTATCTTCTTTATATCCTCAACCTCCTGAAGGGCCTTACGGGCCTCGGCCTTGGCGGACTTGGCACTTTCGAGAGCCGAGGCAAGCTCGAACTCTCGAGTCTTGGAGTCACGCTCCAAACTCTCATGTTTTTCCATGAGAACCTGGAGCTCTTGCCGAACTTCCGCCACATGTGCCTCTTGCTTTTCTCGCTCAGCCCGTTCCGCGGCCGCATTGCGTTCGGCCGCGGACACAGCATCCCGCGGGGCTGCCACCTCGTTAGTGGCCCCTGCAATACACATATTATCCTTGTTAATTTTATTTGCAACCAAAATCCTTTTCTGTAAGGTACTTATTCAAAGAGGTGTTACTCACCTTCTTTTTCCTCGAGCTGCTTCTTTGCATGGCCGAGCTCTTGCTCGGACCGCTCGAGTTCCTTCTTCAGCACGTCAACCTCCGCCGTTAGTGCGGCAGAGGTCAGCAGTGCAGCCTGCAAACCCATATTGACATATTTTAGGCAACCCTGTGTATATCTTGTTATAGATCCTTAGTCCGGCTTTTCTTTCCGAACACCGAACCAAGCATCAGGGGCTACTGTCTATGCGGTATTACATTACATAATTTTAACTTCTTACCTCAAAGCCTATTAAAAGGTTGCTGCAGGCTTCGGTCAGCCTACTCTTAGCGAGCTGAACCTTCTCAATCACCGCACTCATGATAGTGCGGTGTTCTTCCTCGATGGAAGCGCCTTTAAGCGCCTCCAGCAGGTTATCCGGCGCCTCCGGTTGGACGGAGGCCGCCGGCGTCACGGTCCTGCCCTTCTTTCGAAGGGGCCGCTTGCCGGACTCCGGAACCACTTGATGTAGAGTCCGGCACGAAGTCCGGGAGGCTGCCTGACGGCGCCTCCGGAGCCTCCTCCTGATGGGTCCCTCTCTGGGATCCCACCTCGATGTCCTCGTCGGCGCGTGGGGTGGAGGCAGTCGGGATGGAATTCACATCCGACGAGGCCAATGAACCGCTCGATGAGTCGGAGAGATCATCATTGGCCGGACTATGGGCAGAATGCGGCGTCAGAAGGATACTACGCGACATAAAAGAAATTACACATCAAGGATCCGGATACTTACGATCTTGCCGGACGCCTGGCCCTTGGAGGCCACTCATCCTCACCAACGCTAATGTTGGCGGAACTGTCCGGGGGGATTGTTCTCCCCCTCTTGGACCCTTCGGCCTCCCCGATGGGGGAAGCCTTCCTTTTCTTCTCTCCCTCCTCCGAGAGAGAGAGTATGCCTCCTCCTCGTCTTCGGGAGAGGAGTCCTCGTCGTCATCAGACGCCTGATTGCGGGAGCTCTTTCGAGTCCCCGCGACCACCTTCTTGGCCTTCTTCTCCGGCACCATGTGCGGTGCCGGAACCAGCAGCCCTGTTAAGCGGGCGTCCACTGGGTCTTCTGGCATGGGAGCCGGGCTGATGAGCAGCTTGGCCTTCTCCATCCATTCCTGTCAAAGGAAGAGGCAGAATGAAACCTCACTAGAGTCAATCTAATTATCACAAGTGCCCCGTAATGGGGTTGAATCACTTACCTCGTCAGTTGGATACTGCGAGCTGAATCCACGGTCTTCGGTCGCGGACGCGGGGGCTTCGGCGCCCTTGAACAGCACCCTCCAGGCGCCTTCGTATGTTGTATCGAAGAGCCCGTTTAGCGCCTGGTGCTGTTCCGGATTGAACTCCCACAAATTAAATGCCCGTTCTTGGCATGGGAGGATCCGCCGGATGAGCATGACCCTGACCACGTCGACGAGCCTGAGCCTATTGCTCACCATCTTCTTGATACATGCTCGGAGTCCCGTCACCTCCACCGGATCCCCCCACTGCAAGCCCTTCTCTTTCCAGGAGGTGAGCTGCGTGGGGATGCCAGATCTGAACTCGGGGGCCGCCGCCCATGTGGATTTGTGCGGCTTGGTGATGTAAAACCACCCCGATTGCCACCCCTTGACGGAGTCCACGAAGGTCCCTTCCAGCCAAGGGACGTTGGGCAATTTGCCCAACATGGCGCCTCCACATTCCGCTTGCGTACCCTTCACGACCTTCGGCTTGACGTTGAAGGTCTTGAGCCACAGGCCGAAGTGGGGCCGGATGCAGAGGAAGGCCTCGCACACGACGATAAACGCTGAGATGTTGAGGATAAAGTTCGGCGCCAGATCGTGGAAATCCAGGCCGTAGTAAAACATGAGCCCCCGGACAAATGGATGGAGCGGAAAGCCCAGTACGCGGAGGAAGTGGGGGAGGAAGACGACCCTCTCATGAGGCCCGGGGGTAGGGATGAGCTGCCCCTCGTCGGGCAGCCGATGCGCGATATCGCCGGAAAGGTATCCGGCGCTGCGCAGCTTGGTGATGTCCTCCTCCTTGACGGTGGAGGCTAACCATTTACCTCCCGCTCCGGACATATTCGGAGAAGGTCGAGGCGAGATGCGCGAGCTCGGGCGTTGGAGCTAGAGTTCGCGGGGATGGATAAGCAAAGCAGGAAGAAGGCGTAGGTGAGAAGGTGAATCCTTATCCCTTATATATAGGCGGACAAAACTATGCGTCCCCCACCAGCTTGGTAAAACTCGCTTATCTCCCAAGCGCCACCATCAATGGCGCGGTTGGGTTACCCACGCACGTATTGATGAGAATCCCGGAATAAGGGGAACACGATCTCTGCTTCGACAAGACGTGCCAAGGAAACCGCTTCGCTAAACATGCTGAGGTGGTATAGTAATTCAAACAAAGGCCTTGTGGCGGTGTGATGTCACGCCGCATAATGCGTCAGCAGATTGAGCTAAGTGTACATTTTATTCTCTCTACGGTGGAATGTGGAATTTATTTTGCAGAGCCGGACACTATCCTGGTGTTCATGATCTTCTCTGGATTATTCAAGGGAGGAACCCGCCTTGCAATGCCGAACATTATGCACGCCGGACTTATCGTCATTGAAGACTGGTTCAGGGGCTACTGAGGGAGTCCTGGACTAGGGGGTGTCTGGACAGCCGGACTATCATTATCCGCCAGACTCCAAGACTACGAAGATACAAGATTGAAGACTCCGGCTCGTGTCCGGATGGTACTTTCCTTGGCGTGGAAGGCAAGCTTGGCAATACGGATATGTAGATCTCCTACCATTGTAACCGACTCTGTGTAACCCTAGCCTTCTCCGGTGTCTATATAAACCAGAGGGCTTTAGTCCGTAGGACAACATACATTACAACAATCATAACATAGGCTAGCTTCTAGGGTTTATCCTCCTTGATCTCGTGGTAGATCTACTCTTGTACTACCCATATCATCAATATTAATCAAGCAGGACGTAGGGTTTTACCTCCATCGAGAGGGCCTGAACCTGGGTAAAAACATCGTGTCCCTCGTCTCCTGTTACTATCCGCCTAGACGCACAGTTCGGGACCCCCTACCCGAGATCCGCCGGTTTTGACACGACACTCGCCATGGCTAAGAAAAGCCCGTCGCTCGCGTGTGAGACAACTTCAACTTCCAGGGATAGAGGGTAAACTTCAACCTCACCATGGAAGCCTTGCTATGTTTTTCTCCTGCTTCTTTTGACAAAATTAACAAAGTTCAAACAATCCAGGAGCACAAGATCACAGACTGGACAAGAAACAAACCTGCTTGTCCAGGAGCACAAGATCAGTAGGATGAGGCCGAAGCCTAGCTCTGCTGAACAAAGAAAACAATCAGCAAAGCGCCATGATAGGAGTCGGGAGAAACACTAAAGATACAGTAATCAGTGAGTGAAGGGAAGAGATAAACCTTGACGAATAGAACAAAGAGAGAGCAAGATCACCAAATTTGCTAAAAATCGATTAGGTAGAACATAACACCAGCTCCTGATATGCCAAGAATTACCAATAAAGCCATAATAGTTGAAGATTAATAAGCTCCACCTTTGCTAGCCTCTTCGGTACCGTGCATTGCCCTTTCTCACCTTGAGAGTTGGTGCAAACTTCGCCGGTGCATCCAAACCCCGTGATACGATACGCTCTATCACACATAAACCTCCTTATATCTTCCTCAAAGCAGCCACCATACCTACCTATTATGGCATTTCCATAGCCATTCCAAGATATATTGCCATGCAACTTTCCACCGTTCCGTTCATCATCATCATGACATACTTTACTTTTTTCATATTGCCATTGCATGATCATGTAGTTGACATCGTATTTGTGGCAAAGCCACCATGCATTATTTTTCATACATGTCACTCTTGATTCATTGCATCATCCCGGTACACCGCCGGAGGCATTCATATAGAGTCATATCTTGTTCTAGTTTCGAGTTGTAATCCTTATGTTGTAATCAATAGAAGTGTGATGATCATCATTATTAGAACATTGCCCAAAGAAAAAAAAGAAAAAGAAAAAAAAAAGAAGAAAGGCCAAAAGAAAAAAAAGGCCCAAAAAAAGGAAAAAAAGAAAAGAAAATAAAATAAATAAATAAAAAGGGCAATGTTACTATCTCTTTTTCCACACTTGTGCTTCAAAGTAGCACCTTGTTCTTCATGTAGTGAGTCTCATATATTGTGCTTCAAAGTAGCACCATGTTTTTCATATAGTGAGTCTCATAAGTTGTCTTTTTCATACTAGTGGGAATTTTTCATTATAGAACTTGGCTTGTATATTCCTACGATGGGCTTCCTCAAAATGCCCTAGGTCTTCATGAGCAAGCAAGTTGGATGCACACCCACTAGTTTTCTTTTGTTGAGCATTCATAGCTCTAGTGCATATGTTGCATGGCAATCCCTACTCCTCATGTCGACATCAATTGATGGGCATCTCCATAGCCCGTTAATTATCCTCATCAATGTGAGACTTTCTCCTTTTTTTTGTCTTCTCCACACAATCCCCATCATAATATTCTATTCTACCCATAGTGCTATATCCATGGCTCACGCTCATGTATTGCATGAAGGTTGAAAAAGTTTGAGATTATTTAAGTATGAAACAATTGCTTGGCTTGCCATCGGGGGTATAGAAGTTGGGAACATCTTTGTGTGACGAAAATGAAGCATAGCCTAACTATATGATTTTGTAGGGATGAACTTTCTTTTGCCATGCTATTTTGAGAAGACATGATTACTTTGATTAGTATGCTTGAAATGTTACTATTTCTTTTATCAATATGAACTTTTATTTTGTATGCATTTGGATTTGAACATTCATTCCACAATAAAGAAAATTACATTATGAATTATGCTAGGTGGCATTCCACATCAAAAATTTCTTTTTTATCATTTACCTACTCGAGGACGAGCAGGAATTAAGCTTGGGGATGCTTGATATGTCTCCAACGTATATATAATTTTTGATTGTTCCATGCTATTATATTACCCCTTTTGGATGTTTATGGGCTTTATTTTACACATTTATATCATTTTTGGGACTAACCTACTAACCGGAGGCCCAGCCCATATTGCTGTTTTTTTCCCTATTTCAGTATTTCGAAGAAAAGGAATATCAAACGGAGTCCAAACGGAATGAAACCTTCGGGAGCATGAGTTTTGGAACAAACGTGATCCGGAGAGCTTGGAGTGCAAGTCAAGAAGCTTCCGAGGGCCCCATGAGATAGGGGGCGCCCCCCCCCCCTGTAGGGCGTGCCCCCTGTCTCGTGGGCCCCTCGGGTGGCCACCGACGTACTTATTCCTCCAATATATACCTACGTACCCCGAAAACATCCGGGGGCACCACGAAACACAATTTTCCACCGCCGTAACCTTATGTATCCGCGAGATCCCATCTTGGAGCCTTCGCCGGCACTCTGCCAGAGGGGGAATCGACCATGGAGGGCCTCTACATCAACATCCTTGCCCCTCCGATGAGTTGTGAGTAGTTTACCACAGACCTACGGGTCCATAGTTATTAGCTAGATGGCTTTTTCTCTCTTTTTGGATCTCAATACAATGTTCTCCCCCTCTCTTGTGGAGATCTATTCGATGTAAACTCTTTTTGCGGTGTGTTTGTCGAGATCCGATGAATTGTGGGTTTATGATCAAGTTTATCTATGAATAATATTTGAATCTTCTCTGAATTCTTTTATGTATGATTGAGTTATCTTTGCAAGTCTCTTCGAATTATCAGTTTGGTTTGGCCTACTAGATTGGTCTTTCTTGCCATGGGTGAAGTGCTTAGCTTTGGGTTCAATCTGGCGGTGTCCTTACCCAGTGACAGAAAGGGTTGCAAGGCACGTATTGTATTGTTGCCATCGAGGATAATAAGATGGGGTTTATATCATATTGCATGAGTTTATCCCTCTACATCATGTCATCTTGCTTAATGCGTTACTCTGTTATTATGACCTTAATACTCTATATGTAGGCAGGAGCCGGTCGATGTGTGGAGTAATAGTAGTAGATGCAGGCAGGAGTCGGTCTACTTGTTATGGACGTGATGCCTATATACATGATCATGCCTAGATAATCTCATAACCATGCGCTTTTCTATCAATTGCTCGACAGTAATTTGTTCACCCATCGTAATACTTATGCTATCTTGAAACCTATGGCCCCGGGTCTATCTCTTATCATATTTGCTTTCAATCTACTTTTGTTTGCATCTTTACTTTTTGCATCTATATTATAAAATACCAAAAATATTTTTATCTTATCATACTATCTTTATTAGATCTCACTTTCGCAAGTGGCCGTGAAGGGATTGACAACCCCTTTATTGCGTTGGTTGCGAGTTCTCAGTTTGTTTGTGTAGGTGCGTGGGACTTTTGAGGAGCCTCCTACTGGATTGATACCTTGGTTCTCAAAACTGAGGGAAATACTTAAGCTACACTTGCTGCATCACCCTCTCCTCTTCGAGGAAAACCAACACAAGCTCAAGACGTAGCAGTGGCCGGCCCCCTCCCCCTCCTCCACTCCTTTATATACGGGAAGGGAGGCACCCCCTTGAGACACAACAATTGATCCTCGAGATCTATTAGCCGTGTGCGGTGCCCCCCTCTGAAGGAAATATGCCCTACAGGCAATAATAAAGTTATTATTTATTTCCTTATATCATGATAAATTTTTATTATTCATGCTGGAATTGTATTAACCGGAAACATGATACATGTGTGAATACATAGACAAACATAACATCACTAGTATGCCTCTACTTGACTAGCTCGTTAATCAAAGATGGTTAAGTTTCCTAACCATAGACATGAGTTGTCATTTGATTAATGGGATCACATCATTAGAAGAATGATGTGATTGACTTGACCCATTCCGTTAGCTTAGCACTTGATTGTTTAGTATGTTGCAATTGCTTTCTTCATGACTTATACATGTTCCTGAAACTATGAGATTATGCAACTCCCGTTTACCGGAGGAACACTTTGGGTACTACCAAACGTCACAACATAACTGGGTGATTATAAAGGAGTACCACAGGTGTCTCCGAAGGTACATGTTGAGTTGGAATATTTCGAGATTAGGTTTTGTCACTCCGATTGTCGGAGAGGTATCTCTGGGCCCTCTCGGTAATGCTCATCACTATAAGCCTTGCGAGCAATGTAGCTAATGAGTTAGTTATAGAATGATGCGTTACATAACGAGTAAAGAGACTTGCCGGTAACGAGATTGAACTAGGTATTGGATACCGACGATCGAATCTCGGGCAAGTAACATACCGATGACAAAGGGAGCAACGTATGTTGTTATGCGGTTTGACCGATAAAGATCTTCGTAGAATATGTAGGAACCAATATGGGCATCGAGGTTCCGCTATTGGTTATTGACCGAGAATAGTTCTAGGTCATGTCTACATAGTTCTCGAACCCGTAGGGTCCGCACGCTTAAGGTTTCGATGACAGTTTTATTATGAGTTTATGTTTTTTGATGTACCGAAGGGGTTCGGAGTCCCGGATGAGATCGGGGACATGACGAGGAGTCTCGAAATGGTTGAGACGTAAAGATCGATATATTGGACGACTATATTCGGAGTTCGGAAAGGTTCCGAGTGATTCGGGTATTTATCGGAGTACCGGAGAGTTACGGGAATTCGCCGGGGAGAAGTATTGGGCCTTATTGGGCCATACGGGAAAGAGAGAGAGGGCTGCCTAGGGCAGGCCGCGCGCCCCCCCATGGTCTAGTCTGAATTAGACTAGGGAGAGGGGCAGCACCCCCTCCTTCCTTCCCTTCTCTTTTCCCCTTCCTTGTCTCCTACTCCTACTACTTGGAAGGACTCCCAGTTGGACTAGGAAAGGGGGAATCCTACTCCCGGTGGGAGTAGGACACCCCTAGGGCGCGCCTCTCCCCTTGGCCGGCCCCCTCCTCCTTGCTCCTTTATATACTGGGGCAGGGGGCACCCCATAACACACAAGTTGATCTACGGATCGTTCCTTAGCCGTGTGCCGTGCCCCCCTCCACCATATTCCACCTCGGTCATATCGTCGCGGAGTTTAGGCGAAGCCCTGCGCCGGTAGAACATCATCATCGTCACCACGCCGTCGTGTTTATGGAACTCATCCCCAAAGCTTTGCTAGATCGAAGCCCGGGGATCGTCATCAAGCTGAACGTGTGCTGAACTCGGAGGTGTCGTACGTTCGGTGCTTGGATCGGTCGGATCGTGAAGAGGTACGACTACATCAACCGTGTTGTCATAACACTTCCGCTTACGGTCTACGAGGGTACGTGGACATCACTCTCCCCTCTCGTTGCTATGCCATCACCATGATCTTGCGTGTGCGTAGGAATTTTTTTGAAATTACTACGTTCCCCAACAGTGGCATCCGAGCCAGGTTTTATGCGTTGATGTTATATGCACGAGTAGAACACAAGTGAGTTGTGGGCGATACAAGTCATACTGCTTACCAGCATGTCATACTTTGGTTCAACGGTATTGTTTGATGAAGCGGCCCGGACCGACATTACGCGTACGCTTACGCGAGACTGGTTTTACCGCCGTGCTTTGCACACAGGTGACTAGCGGGTGTCAGTTTCTCCAACTTTAGTTGAACCGAGTGTGGCTACGCCCGGTCCTTGCGAAGGTTAAAACAGCACCAACTTGACGAACTATCGTTGTGGTTTTGATGCGTAGGTAAGAACGGTTCTTGCTCAGCCCGTAGCAGCCACGTAAAACTTGCAACAACAAAGTAGAGGACGTCTAACTTGTTTTTGCAGGGCATGTTGTGATGTGATATGGTCAAGACATGATGAGATATAAGTTGTTGTATGAGATGATCATGTTTTGTTGAAGTTATCGGCAACTAGCAGAAGCCTATGGTTGTCGCTTTGTTGCCTAAGATGCAAGTGCCAAATAATTTCTTTACTTTATCGCTATGCGATAGCAATAGTTGCAAGAGCAATAGTTGGTGAGACGACCATGTGACGACACATTGATATAGATCAAGATGATGAAGATCATGGTGTCGTGCCGGTGACGATAGAGATCATGACAGTACTTTGGAGATGGAGATCAAAGGCGCAAGATGATCATGGCCATATCATGTCACATATTTTGATTGCATATGATGTTTATCTGTTATACATCTTATTCTGTTTTGATTGACGGTAGCATTTTAAGATGATCTCTCACTAATTATCAAGAAGTGTTCTCCCTGAGTATGCACCGTTGCGAAAGTTCTTCGTGCTGAGACACCACGTGATGATCGGGTGTGATAGGCTCTACGTTCAAATACAACGGGTGCAAAACAGTTGCACACGCGGAATACTCAGGCTAAACTTGACGAGCCTAGCATATACAGATATGGCCTCGGAACACGGAGACCGAAAGGTCGAGCGTGAATCATATAGTAGATATGATCAACATATTGATGTTCACCGTTGAAACTACTCCATCTCACGTGATGATCGGACATGGTGTAGTTGATGTGGATCACGTAATCACTTAGAGGATTAGAGGGATGTCTATCTAAGTGGGAGTTCTTAAGTAATATGATTAATTGAACTTAAATTTATCATGAACTTAGTCCTGGTAGTATTTTGCAAATTATGTTGTAGATCAATAGCTTGCGTTGTTGCTTTCATATGTTTATTTTGATATGTTCCTAGAGAAAATTGTGTTGAAAAATGTTAGTAGCAATGATGCGGATTGGATCCGTGATCTAAGGTTTATCCTCATTGCTGCACAGAAGAATTATGTCCTTAATGCACCGCTAGGTGACAGACCTATTGCAGGAGCAAACGCAGACGTTATGAACGTTTGGCTAGCTCAATATGATGACTACTTGATGGTTTAGTGCACCATGCTTAACGGCTTAGAATCAGGACTTCAAAGACGTTTTGAACGTCATGGACCATATGAGATGTTGCAGGAATTGAAGTTAATATTTCAAGCAAATACCCGAGTTGAGAGATATGAAGTCTCCAACAAGTTCTATAGCTAAAAGATGGAGGAGAATCGCTCAACTAGTGAGCATGTAGTCAGATTGTATGGGTACTTCAATCACCTGAATCAATTGGGAGTTAATCTTCCAGATAAGATAGTGATTGACAGAATTCTCTAGTCACCATCACTGAGTTACTAGAACTTCGTGATGAACTATAGTATGCAAGGGATGACGGAAATTGTCGTGGATTTGTCACGGCAGATGTCCTAGTGAAAGGACTTAATCGTGGAGCCATCGCTACGGGTTAACTTGAAGGGGTTTAAGCGGACACAAAGACACGGGGGTTTATACTAGTTTGGCCCCTTCGATGAAGGTAAAAGCCTACGTCTAGTTGTGATGGAATTGATATGGTCTCGATGGCTAGGGAGCAAACAACCTTCGCCTAGGCTCGAGTTGTAGTTGTCTGTCTTGAACCGCCGCCGGGTCGTCCCCTTATATACACGGGTGACGCCCGTCGGTCCATAGAGCCCCAACTGGCTCATATTCGTATCCCGGTCGGTATCTCTCTATTCCTAACTTACAATACAAGTTATACATCAGGCCAGTTTACGGCTACAGGTTCTAAACCGACTACAGGCCTTGGGCCTTCATCTGTTTATACTACTAATGAAGTTAACCCGGCCCAAGTAGGCCGGTTTACGCCTAGTGGTAATATCCGCAACATTAGGCCCCAGATTGATTTGAACTGGTCATGTCAATCCTTCACAAAATCTTGCCTTGGACATCTTCTGGTAATTGGTAAACCGCCATGTCGTCATCATCTCTGGTTGCTGTAACCCGACATGACGTCATCACGAAGCTACCATTTATGACGCCCTCCTTTATTAATAGATCTGCGATATCCAGGTCATCAGCTCCACTTCCGAAAATTTAGCTCCTGGATTCACGCGCCTGACCTACGTCTGTTGCCTTATAAATAAGACCGAAGGGTCATTTCCTCTTCTTCCCTTCGTCTCTTCTTCTTCATATTCCTCGCGTCGCCAGCCTTGAAGCTCCGCCGCCGCCGTCAACCTCTGCATCGTCTTGGGCCGCTGCATCAACCTGAACGCACCAGAGTATTGCGGTATCCTTCCGCATCTTCTTCGTTTCCGGTAAGCTTTCTTCTCTTCTTGACCTAGATCTGTTCTTAGGGTTTCATGTTTGCACCGTGTTCGTCGCCTATTCATACTCATACCCTGACTCTTGAATGAATCTGTGACCCTTGCTCTGTTTAGTAGTAATCTTTTAGCATCCACCTATAATTTCACACCTAAGTCCATAGATCCCACGTACATATCCGCTCATTGACTCACTTCCGTTCTGCCTCACTCTTTTGAGTATTTTCTGTTTTTCCGAGCTTGCTTTAGATCCACTGCTGCAATAGGATGTTGTGAAACCTGTTTCTGCATACTTAGTCATCCACAACTTTGATTGCTTCTGATGTTTAGATCAGGCGGTTTAACTTAATATAGAAAAAGTTAGTAAATCGGTATACACCATTAGTCCCCTCGTTGAACCGCCAGAATCCATATGATGCCACTTCATAGAAATCCGGTTTATGTGTACTGCCTCCGGTTTAACATTTGCTCAGATCAGCATCTCCTTTTATCCAACATATTCTTGAACCGGGATCACCTATTTCTTGTAGATCTCACCATGGCCAAACAAGTATATGAGTGCAATTGGGTTCCTTCTCGCGTCATAGAAACTCAGTTGGATGATCTAGTCCTGACCGGCGCTTTAGACAGCAAAGATACGATCCACTGGAGGGTTCCTGGTGATGAATGTCCTCCCACACCTCAAGAGGGGGAGGTTGTGGTCTTCGCAGATCATTTGGCCCGGGGCTTCAAACCGCCTGGCTCAAAGTTTTACCGGGATGTATTAGCCAATTTCCAGCTCCGCCCGCAATATATTGGCCCCAATTCTGTTACCAACTTATGTCACTTCCAAGTGCTATTTGAGGTATATCTTCAAGAGGAGCCTTCAGTCGAATTGTTTAGAGACTGCTTCCACTTAAACCGCCGCACTGAATTTACCGACGGCCCCAATACCGAACTAGGCGGTATGGCAATTCAGAAGAGGAAAGAGATCACTTATCCCCACGTCAAACTACATACTCACCCCAAGGAGTGGAATGCAACTTGGTTTTATTGCAAAGACACCTCCCCTGACAATGAAAATCCCTTGCCTGGATTTCGTCCGGAGCGGCTCAGCAACACTCACCCCTTCCCACAAAGATTAAGTGCCAAGGAGAGAAGTAAATATGCTCCGCAACTCTCTAAGCTCTGAGACTTCATGGCAAACGGTTTAACAGGAATAGACCTTGCACGTTGTTGGATATCATGGAGCATACTACCCCTCAGCCGGTGCTCCGGTTTGATGTGCAAATATACTGATAGCGTCGATGACCCACTCCGACACACTAAAATCCAACTCTCTGATGATGAAGTCACAGATTCTGTGAAGAAGATGTTGAATGAACCGGAGCACCTCTGTGCTCAAACCGGTCTGCCTCCTTACTGCGCCACCAACAAACCGCCAGCGGTAATATTTTGATTGTTCTGTTATTGAACCTGTTACTGCTTTCTCCGTCTGACATTAACTACTGCTGAACCAGGGTGACAATCCGTTTTGGTGCAAGAAGCTTCCACAAGACAAAACAGAGAAGGCAGGACGGTCAACCCGGCCCAAGACCAAGGTTATCAAGAAGCCAGCTTACAAAAGGAAAACCACCGCTTCATCTGATCCAGCTATTGATGATGATGTGGGTAACCCGGACCTTGAGGTAGAACTTGATTCACTAGGCTTACTTTTTACACGCCTTATTGATGATGATACTTGTCAGGACGACGCTGAAGCCAGTAATGCTGAAGTCGCTGAGGTAACTATTCTCTCTTCTGATTCAGAAATTTTGCATTTGCCAAAATTTCGCCAAGCAAACCGGAAAGTTAAATTTTCTCATCCTCTTGCTTACTTGGATCCCAAATTTCTTATGAAGACTCAGCAACATGAAGCTCGCCACACAACCCGGCACAGTGGCCAGGTAGTTACCTCCGCCGGTTTACCGAACAGCCCGGTTCGAAAACGCCGCTCCGAGGTCTCCGACCTTTTTATTGATTTATATCCTAAAGCGGGTTTCTTCCATCAACCTCTTAATCCATCCGACTCCGATTGTCAAGTTACTTCTCATTCATCCTCTGGTGAATAGTCGGCCACTCAGCTGCCGCCACTGAAAACGGTTCTTGGGTAAGCTAGGCTGAACACATGCTTCCGGTATACTGTGTTATAACTTATGCTGTTCTGTGACTCTTTGTTTTTCTTTCAGGGCTAAACCTAAACCGAGCAAGAAGGCCCGCCTGGATAAAGCGGCTGAGGAAGATGTCGCCCCAGAACATGATAAAGCGCCAGATCTTGAAGCGTTTGCTCCTGAGGATATTCCCAATGATCCTCCTTTGCAAGACGATGCTATTCCTGAGGAAAGGCCTATTAATACTTCAATCTCTGCTGACCCGCCCGCCAGCTCCGTCCGGATTGAAAAATCCCACAGTCCTGCTGATAAACCGACCACACCAACGCAAACCGGCGAGTCCAAAGATGATGACGTTGTGATTACTGGTGTAGGTCGCTTTGAACCCGGGAATCCTGTTACCTTAACCAAGCATACCGTAAAAGAAGATTTTTCCGCTCTGAACAAAGGGAAATGGGATGTTGAACTGGAGACATATGCTTCTCTGAGTGCACAAGATCTTCATTCCGGTTATTTGAACCGGCTTTATACTAGCCGTGACTGTGAAGCTGGTCTGGTAAAGATGATGAGGGATAAATTTGAGGTAACTTCCTTGTACTTCTTCCTTCTTTACTTACTGCCACTGTATTAGTCCTCCTAGCCCCCAAGGGCCGGTTTGTAACCTTCGTCAAACCGGGACTTTGAATATAATCCTCAACACTTTGAAATCCATCAATATAGCCCCCAAGGGCCGGTTCAACTTAGCATAGTTAAACCGGGACTTCAATAAAAACTAGCATCAGAACATAATTGATCAAATAGGCATTAGCCCCCAAGTGCCAAGTTGAATACCTGTATTGAGCTTGGGACTTTGCAATCTAATAATAAATGAAAATTGAAGGTGCATTAGCCCCCAAGTATCAAGCATATAACTTGTTATGTGGTTGGTACTTCAAATTCTTGAACCGCTTGTTTAAAGCTAAATGCTGTCTATATGCAGGCTGAGGTGAGAATCAAAGAGGACCGGATTACCGATCTGCAGGAAACCTTGAAAACCCAACAGGCTGAAACAGACAAGGCAAGGGAAGAATTAACCAGCGCCTTGAGCATCATTGAACAGCTAAAGGAGGGCTTCAAGAAAGAGCGGGCTGATTGGGCCACTGAAAAGGCCGCTTTAACAAAAAGAGCTGAAAATGCTAAAGCTGCCCTTAAACCGGTGGTAGATGAGCTGACCGCCGTAAAGCGGCAAATACACCCCATGACCGCTGCTATCTTTGGTAAGCTTCTTTTAGTTTCTGTGACAACTCTAGCCTGCTTATAATAAATCCGGTTTGAGATTGTCCCTGTATTGTTGCAGGTACACGCATTGGGCACTTAGGGTCAGATGTGCGGAAGAAGCTGAAGGCTGTGTACACCTTAGTTGAACAATTGTATACCGGAGCACAGCGGATCATCACCACAGCCTCTCATAACAATCCGGCACCCTCTTTAATCCAGGACACTCTTAATAGGTTGTCAATGCTTCCTGCCCGGATTGAAGAGCTGAAAAAATCTGCTGCTCGAACCGGAGCCATAAACACCTTGATCCGGGCAAAGGCATGGGTGCCGGATTTCGATCCTGTGGAGGCAGCTCAAGGCTATCCCAACCTGAAGGAAGATGGTTCCGAGTTCAATGAAGATGATTTGAGGGCAATAAACCGTGCAGTGCGCCCTCTGGCTTGTCAATTAGCTGAAGAGGCAGACTTGACACATTACCAAGCTCAATACAACAATCAGAACAAGCGAGTGCCTGCCCCAACTCTTGAAGCGGAGAATCTGATTCCTCCAATCCGTAAGCATACTTACGCTCCAGATATTGAACCGTCTTCTCTGATCCATGAAGAGGCTGTCTTTCAAGCTTTAATGGGAATCGACTGGACCACTGTTGATTTCCAGCCAATGGATAGAGACGAGGAAGCTGAAGCGGCGCAGGACGATGAGCAGGCTTGAACCAGAAGCCGGTTTAAATAGCTGCCTTACGATGATCCGCCAAAATAACCATGATCTTATTTGGGCACCGTGTTGCCTTGTAATAGGATAGTCAATACTTCTGCTTTGAATATGCCTTCGTGCATAAGTACTGATGCTTTTGCTTGAAAAACCTCAATTTATATTTCCTGTAATCAGAAAAACTTGAACTTCGGTGGCGGTTATACCGCCAGCCGGTTTATGATCTTGATATATATATCAGAAATGTAACAAAATAGGCGATACAAAGTACCTGCCATATCTGGGCATGAAGCTGGCTTAGCCAGGCTTGAAGCGGAGGTTTTATAAACCATTACCGTCAAAGGGGGAGAGAACAACTCCCATATAAACCATGCTGGGTCATTACGAGCCCCCCTGTTACTCCATGATGTTAACAGGAAAGGTAAACCGGGCATATTTCTCCGGATTAAAAGGGAATCAAATCCATCGGCTGAACCGGAAAAAAGGGTGTTGTTGGTATAAAGGAAACACAACAAAAATTAAGAAAACAAGCCATAAAATAAATATGGAAGCAAAGGCAATGACAAAAACCGCTTTGCAAAAAAATATGCTATACTGAGCTGACCAGATGGTGTTACCATGGTCGGACAGGACCAAGCCCCCAATAGGAGTGACAATGGTTCAAGTCAGCCAGGTCCCCAAATGAAACCGTGGAATATATGCCAATCAAAAGGCGTGGCAATGGTTCGGGTTCGACCAAGCCCCCAAGTGATTTTGTGGCCTTAGGCCGATCAAGAGGCGTGACTGGTTCAGACTTGACCATGTCCCCAAGTGATCTAGTGGCTTTCGCCTATCAAAAGGTGTTGCGTTGGTTCGGACGCGACCAAGGCCCCAAGTGATATAAAAAAGCAAAATTCAAGGGGTAAACCGGAGGCCACTTTAAAACAGAACCACTCCATGTAACCACGCATGATAAGGAAAGACAGAGACCCCGCTTTAGTTGAGGCTCCGGTTTTATTATATCAAAGATAATATATACACTGTCATAATATGTACATAGATAGAGCCAATGGCTCAAGTGTAGTAAGGCCGAAGATGAGCTATGTTCCACGGCCTGTTGGTCTCCTCCTCTGATGTGCGTGAGTCTTTATGCTCTCGAATATCAATCAGATAGTACGACCCGTTGTGCAGATTCTTGCTGACCACGAAAGGTCCCTCCCAAGGTGGGGATAACTTGTGCATATCTGTCTGGTCTTGGATGAGTCGAAGCACCAAATCTCCTTCTTGAAAAGTTCTGGTTCTAACCCGACGACTGTGATAGCGGCGAAGATCTTGTTGATAAATCGCCGAACGGGCAGCCGCTATATCACGCTCCTCATCCAATAAGTCCAAAGCGTCTTGCCGTGCTGTCTCATTGTCCGCTTCAACATAAGCTGCCACACGAGGTGATCGTGCCGGATATCACTAGGGAGAACTGCCTCCGCTCCGTAGACCATAAAAACGGCGTGTATCCTGTGGATCGGTTGGGCGTAGTATGGATACTCCATAGCACAGATGGTAGTTCTTCAACCCAACATCCTGGTGTTCTTTGCAATGGGACCATAAGTCAGGGTTTGATGCCTCGCAAGATCTCTTGATTAGCCCATTCTGCCTGCCCATTGGACTGGGGGTGAGCCACTGATGATATGTCAAGTCGGATGTGCTCACGTTCACAGAACTCCTTCATAGCGCCCTTGGATAAATTGGTACCATTTTCAGTAATGATACTGTGTGGAAAGCCAAACCTGAAAATCACCTTTTTGATGAACTGCACCGCTGTTGCTGCATCACACTTGCTAACAGGCTCCGCTTCAACCCACTTGGTAAATTTGTCAACTGCTACCAAAAGGTGGGCTTTCTTATCCTTAGATCTTTTAAAAGGTCCGACCATATCCAGCCCCCAAGTTGCAAACGGCCAAGTGATTGGGATCATCCTCAATTCTTGAGCCGGCACATGAGCACGCCTTGAAAATTTCTGACAGCCATCACACTGTTTAACCAAGTCCTCCGCATCAGCATGCGCTGTCAACCAGTAGAACCCGTGACGAAACGCCTTTGCCACCAAAGACTTTGAACCGGCGTGGTGACCGCAATCCCCTTCATGGATTTCTCGTAAGATTTTGCAGCCTTCCTCAGGAGAAACACAACATTGAAACGCCCCTGATACACTGCAATGATGCAACTCGTCATTGACAATCGTCATAGACTTGGATCGCTTGACTATCTACCTGGCTGGAATCTCATCCTCTGGCAACTCTCCCCGGTTCATATACGCAAGGTAAGGAACTGTCCAATCCGGAATGGCATGCAGGGCTGCCACCAATTGAGCCTCCGGATCAGGAATAGCCAAATCCGCTTCACCTGGGAGCTTGACTGACGGGTTGTGCAACACATCAAGAAAGACATTAGGCGGGACCGGTTTGCGCTGAGAGCCCAACCGGCTTAAAGCGTCCGCCGCTTCATTCTTTCGACGGTCCACGTGATCCACTTGATAACCCTTGAAGGAACCCGCAATATTATCCACCTCACGACGATATGCGGCCATGAGCGGGTCCTTAGAATCCCAAGTGCCAGACACCTGTTGAGCCACGAGGTCCGAGTCACCGAAGCACTTAACCTGGCTTAAGTTCATCTCTTTAGCCATCCGGAGACCATGGAGCAAGGCTTCGTACTCAGCTGCATTATTAGTACAAGGGAACATTAAGCGGAGAACATAACAAAACTTATCACCTCATGGGGAAGTTAATACGACTCCAGCCCCCGAGCCTTGCAATTGCCTGGATCCGTCAAAATGAATAGTCCAATATGTGTGATCCGGCTTCTCCTCTGGTGCTTGCAACTCCGTCCAATCATTGATGAAATCAACAAGCGCTTGAGACTTCACCGCCGTCCGAGGCATGTACTTCAATCCGTGTGGCCCAAGCTCTATAGCCCACTTGGCAATCTGGCCAGTCGCCTCCCGGTTCTGTATGATATCACCCAAAGGAGCTGAACTGACCACTGTGATGGGGTGCCCTTGTAAATACTGCTTCAACTTCCGGCTTGCCATAAAGACTCCATATACCAGCTTCTGCCAATGCGGATACCTTTGCTTGGATTCAATAAGCACCTCGCTGATATAATAAACCGGCCGTTGAACCGGATATTCCTTGTCTGCCTCCTTGCGTTCCACCACAATAGCCACGCTAACTACCCGAGCATTGGCTGCTACGTATAATAATAACGGCTCCTTGTCGACCGGAGCCGCAAGAACGGGCGGATTGGCTAGTTGCCACTTCAAGTCCTCCAATGCTTCATCAGCAGCCGGACTCCAGATGAATTGATCTGTCTTTCTCAGCATCTGGTACAAAGGGATAGCCTTCTCTCCGAGGCAGCTGATAAACCGGCTCAGTGCGGTGATCTGGCCCGCCAAACGCTGAACATCGTTGATACACTTCGGTTTAGCCAGGGAGGTGATAGCCGTAATCTTCTCCGGATTAGCCTCAATTCCTCTGTTGGACACAAGAAAACCCAGTAACTTGCCTGCCGGAACACCAAAGACACACTTGGCCGGATTAAGCATCATCTTGTAAACTCGCAAGTTGTCAAAGGTTTCCTTCAAATCATCCACCAGCGTCTCCTTCTGCCTTGACTTGACTACAATATCATCCACATAGGCGTGCACATTGCGGCTGATCTGTTTATGCAGGCAATTCTGTACACACTGTTGATAAGTGGCTTGGGCACTCTTGAGCCCGAAGGGCATAGATACATAGCTGAAGGCTCCAGAAGAAGTAATAAACATTGTCTTCTCCTGGTCCTTAACCGCCATTTTGATCTGATGATATCCAGAATATGCATCCAAAAAACTCAAACGCTCACAACCCGCCGTGGCATCAATGATCTGGTCAATGCGGGGGAGGGCAAAAGGATCCGCTGGACAAGCCCTGTTAAGATCCGTGTAATCCACACACATACGCCAAGTGCCGTTTTTCTTAAGAACCAGCACCGGATTAGCAAGCCACTCTGGATGGAACACCTCAATGATAAAACCAGCTGCTAAGAGCCTGGCTACTTCCTCTCCAATGGCTTTGCGCCTTTATTCGTTAAATTGGCGGAGAAATTGTTTGACCGGTTTATACTTAGGATCCACATTAAGAGTGTGCTCAGCGAGTTCCCTTGGTACACCTGGCATGTCAGAAGGTTTCCATGCAAAAATGTCCCGATTCTCATGGATGAACTCGATGAGCGCGCTTTCCTATTTAGGGTCCAAGTTGGCACTGACAGTGAACTGCTTGGACGAATCGCCGGGTACGAAGTCAACAAGCTTGGTCTCAGCTGCCGATTTGAACTTCAGATCCGAATCATGCTCTGTGGTTGGCTTCTTCAAAGGGGTCATGTCCGCCGGATCAACATTGTCCTTATAATATTTCAACTCTTCCGTGGCACAGACCGACTCTGCATAAGCCGCATCACCTTCCTCACATTCCAAAGCAACCTTACGGCTCCCATGAACCGTTATTGTCCCCTTGTAACCCGGCATCTTGAGCTGTAAGTAGATATAACAAGGTCGCGCCATGAATTTGGCATAAGCCGGCCGCCCAAACAAGGCGTGATACGGGCTCCGGATCTTCACCACCTCAAAGGTTAATTTTTCGGATCGGGAATCATGCTCGTCCCCAAAAGCCACGTCCAGGGCTATCTTACCAACAGGATATGCTGATTTGCCAGGCACTACACCATGGAACACCGTATTAGACGGTCTGAGATCTTTGTCTATTAGCCCCATACGGCGGAATGTCTCATAGTATAGGATGTTAATACTGCTCCCTCCATCCATGAGCACCTTGGTGAATTTATAACCTCCCACCTGAGGGTCTACCACCAATGCTAGCTGGCCCGGATTGTCAACCCGGGGTGGGTGGTCCTCCCTGCTCCACATAATAGGCTGCTCCGTCCAACGTAAGTAACGTGGTACGGCCGGTTCAACAGAGTTCACTGCTTGCTTGTGGAGTTTTCGGTCGCGTTTATCCAAGCTAGTTATGAAAACATGATATTGCCCATTGTTCAAATGTTTTGGCTGGCTCTGATAACCCGACTGCTGCTGCTGCTGCTATTGACCGTTCTGATTATTCTGGTTGTTGTGACCGCCCTGATTGAGACCTGAATCGGAAGCTCCATCGTGACCCGGCCCATGGAAACCGGATCCTGAACCGCCACCTGACCCGCGGTCATACCGGAAGGCATTAGAGTTTTTAAACTCCTGCATAATATAACAATCCTTCAAAGGTGGTTAGCCGGTGCCTCCTTCGTCCCGTGCTTTGGGCAAGGCTGATTCAACAAATAATTCAAACGATCCGCGTTAGGATTTGGAGCCCCATTACGATTTGCCGCTTTACCTCTGCGCCGCTGACCCCTGTACTGTGCGTTAGTGTTAGCTACAAAGTCCATGCTACCATCCGCCTTGCGCTTGCCTCTGTTTCCATGACCCGCCGGTTTGTACTGCTGCCCCTTGGAGTTGTTATTCTTCTTTCCCTTCCCTGCTTCATCATCGTCAGTCTCGGGATCCTTGGTACTATCCGAATCAGCATACTTCACTAAAGCGGCCATGAGAGTTCCCATATCATTGCAAAACCGCTTCATGCGCCCCAATTTCAATTTTAAAGGCTTAAACCGGCAGTTGCCCTCCAGGGTTAAGATTGCAGAATCAGCATTGATCCTGTCAGACGAGTGCAAGACCTCCGAAGCGCGGCGTACCCAATGGGTTGTTGACTCTCCGTCCTCCTGAACACAAGCCGCCAGGTCTACTATGGAATTGGGCTGCTTACACGTATCTTTGAAATTCTGGATAAACCGGGCCCGCAACTGGGCCCATGAGCTGATAGAATTGGGCGGCAGGCTCTTCAACCAAGTACGGGCCGTGCCTTCAAGCATCATGGTGAAATACTTTGCACACGCGGTCTCATCCACATCTAACATCTCCATGGCCATCTCATAACTCTCTACCCACGCTTCCGGAGATAAATCAGCGGTGTAATTCGGCACCTTGCGCGGACCCTTGAAATCTTTGGGCAGGCATACATTGCGTAAAGCGGGGACTAAACAAGGCACTCCCAAAGCGGATGCGACCCCTGGCCCGGCAGAGGTGGTAGGACGAACCGGGGTAAGCTGACCCGCCTCATTCTGTGCTGCTAACTCGGCCTCCCTTCGTGCCCGGGCCCGGTCCACCACATCCTGAGCATCGCGAACACCACCTGCCGGGTTATTGCCACGGGCCGCTTCATGGCCTCGCGCATTGCTCGATATGGCCGGTTCATCCATGCACCTGCTATAGCTCCGGCTTGGACGAGGCGTGGAGTGAATCCGATCGTGGCTGTATGAATATGCCTCCTGTTGAATCAGTGCGGTCCGGAGAAGTTCCTTAACCCGGCGCGTCTCTTTCGCTTGCGGAGAATCCCCTTCGACCGGGATAGCCTCTAATCGCGCAGCAGCTGCCACAAGATTGTCCATAGGATTAGAATAATGACCCGGAGGCGTCTGAACTGGCGGAGGAATCACAATGTTCTGTTGAGGAGGTTCCATCAGGCGGGGTTGGACCATCGCCCCTGGCCCTGGTGCCTCGATCCGGTTTGCCTCCAGGTACTGTGGCGGATTACTGGGTCCAGCTCCCGAAGTGTGAAACAGATTTCGAGGGTCAAACCCTAACGGCAGGCGTGATCTGTGCTTCCGCTTCATGACCTCCTGTGATGCGTTCTGGTCAAGCATCAGTTTATAGGCCTGGGCGTCCAAAGCGGCCCTCTCTGCTGCCATCCTGTCCTTTTCCGCTGCCAGATCTGCTTTGGCTTGTACGATTTGCTCTCTCACCTTTGCAATATCTGCATCATGGGCCTCCTGATCCGCTGGATTGGCCTCTGCCATAAGCATGCCTAGTGCATCAAACAGATCAGACAGAACTTGAACCGGCGGGCGCACAAGGCCTCCTGCCCCTGCTGCCGCTGCCGCTGCTGATCCGGAGAGCATTGCGGCGGCGGTCGAAGAGTGATTCGCCGCCTGTGTGCCGGCCATGAATATTCCAACCCGGTTGATCTGACCTGGGGGGTCCGGAATACTGTCGCCATTGGAACAGCCCCTAACCTGGTCGTCTTGCAACTGGTATAGCAATTTGGTCTCTCCAGTCGAGGACTTGTCGCCGGAATAGACGACGGTCTCGCTACCGTGTTCTGACTCGTCCTCACGCTCTCCTCCGTGGATGACTCCAACGAAGGCATGCTTCACGGCCGGTTTAGCCTGGGTAGATCTCGCACGCTGAGCCGTCTCGACGAGGTCGGTGCAGAAGTCCGGCTCAGGCCCAGGTTCACCGATCTTGCCGATGAAAACGTGTATGCCACCAAAGGGGACCCGGTACCCGTACTCGATCGAATCGGCCTCGGGACCCCATCCTGAATCGTCGATGTAGATCTTGCCATGACGACTCTTGGTCATCCGGCCCACAGCATAGCCTTCGAGTCCTTTGAGCTTGCCCTCCAAGATCGTCAAACCATCGTGCGATAGCCCACGCCAACTGTCGTGGATTTGTCACGGCAGATGTCCTAGTGAACGGACTTAGTCGTGGAGCCATCGCTACGGGTTAACTTGAAGGGGTTAAAGCGGACACAAAGACACGAGGGTTTATACTAGTTCGGCCCCTTCGATGAAGGTAAAAGCCTACGTCTAGTTGTGATGGAATTGATATGGTCTCGATGGCTAGGGAGCAAACAAGCTTCGCCTAGGCTCGAGTTGTAGTTGTTTGTCTTGAACCGCCGCCGGGTCGTCCCCTTATATACACGGGTGACGCCCGTCGGTCCATAGAGCCCCAACCGGCTCATATTCGTATCCCGGTCGGTATCTCTCTATTCCTAGTTTACAATACAAGTTATACATCAGGCCGGTTTACGGCTACAGGTTCTAAACCGACTACAGGCCTTGGGCCTTCATCTGTTTATACTACTAATGAAGTTAACCAGGCCCAAGTAGGCCGGTTTACGCCTAGTGTTAATATCCCCAACAGAAATGATTCCCGAGCTCTTCGTGATGTTGAAATCGATGAAGGTAGAAATCAAGAAAGAGCATCAAGTGTTGATGGTTGACAAGACCACTAGTTTCAAGAAAAGGGCAAAGGGAAAAAAGGGAACTTCAAGTGGAAAGACAAGCAAGTTGTCACTCCTGCGAAGAAGCCCAAAGCTGGACCATAGCCTGAAACTGAGTGCTTACACTGCAAAGGAAATAGTCACTGGAAGCGGAAATGCCCTGAATATTTGGTAGATAAGAAGGATGGCAAAGTGAACAAGGGTATATTTGATATACAGGTTATTAATGTGTGCCTTGCTAGTGTCTATAGTATCCCCTGAGTATTTGATACTTGTTCGGTTGCTAAGATTAGTAACTCGAAATAGGAGTTACAGAATAAATAGAGACTAGTTGAAGGGGAAGTGACGATGAGTGTTGGAAGTAGTTCCAAGATTGATATGATCATCATTGCACACTCCCTATACTTTCGGGATTAGTGTTAAACCTAAATAAATGTTATTTGGCGTTTGCGTTGAGCATGAATATGATTTGATCATGTTTATTGCAATACGGTTATTCATTTAAAATCAGAGAATAATTGTTGTTCTATTTACATGAATAAAACCTTAAATGGTCATACACCCAATGAAAATAGTTTGTTGGATCTCGATCGTAGTGATACACATATTCATAATATTGATGCCAAAAGATGCAAAGTTAATAATGATAGTGCAACTTATTTGTGGCACTGCCGTTTGGGTCATATCGGCGTAAAGCGCATGAAGAAACTCCATAAAGATGGATTTTCGGAATCACTTGGTTATGAATCATTTGATGCTTGCGAACCATGCCTTTTGGGCAAGATGACTAAAACTCCGTTCTTCGGAAAAATGGAACGAGCTACTGACTTATTGGAAATAATACATACTGATGTATGCAGACCAATAAGTATGAAGGCTCGTGGCAAGTATCGTTATTTTCTGACCTTCACAAGATGAGTTGAGCAGATATGGGTATATCTACTTGATGAAACATAAGTCTGAAATAGTTGAAAGGTTCAAAGAATTTCAGAGTGAAGTGGAAAATCATCATAACAAGAAAATAAAGTTTCTGCGATCTGATCGCGGAGACGAATATTTGAGTTACGAGTTTGGTCTTCAATTAAAACAATGTGGAATAGTTTCACAGCTTACGCCACCTGGAATACCACAACGTTATGGTGTGTCCGAACGTCGTAACCGCACTTTATTGGATATGGTGCCATCTATGATGTCTCTTACTGATTTACCAATATTGTTTTGGGGTAATGCATTAGAGACAACTAGATTCACATTAAAAGGGCACCATCTAAATCCGTTGAGACGACAACATATGAACTGTGGTTTAGAAAGAAACCCAAGTTGTCGTTTCTTAAAGTTTGGGGATACGATGCTTATGTGAAAAAGTTTCATCCTGATAAGCTCAAACCCAAATCGGAGAAGTGCGTCTTCATAGAATACCCAAAGGAAATTGTTGGGTACACCTTCTATCACAGATCCGAAGGCAAGATATTCGTTGCTAAAAATGGATCCTTTCTAGAGAAGGAGTTTCTCTCGAAAGAAGTGAGTGGGAGGAAAGTAGAGCTTGATAAGGTAATTTGTACCTTCTCCCGAATTGGAAAGTAGTTCATCACGGAAATCGGTTCCAGTGATTCCTACACCAATTAGTGAGGAAGCTAATGATGATGATCATGAAACTTCAGATCAAGTTACTACAAAACCTCGTAGGTCTTCCAAAGTACAGTCCGCACCAGAGTAGTACAGTAATACTGTTCTGGAAGTCATGTTACTAGACCATGATGAACCTACGAACTATGAGGAAGCGACGATGAGCCCAGATTCCGCGAAATGGCTTGAGGTCATGAAATTTGAGATGGGATCCACGTATGAGAACAACATATGGACTTTGGCTGACTTGCCCGATGATCGGCAAGCCATTGAGAATAAATGGATCTTTAAGAAGAAGACTGACACTGATGGTAATGTAACTATCTATAAAGCTCGACTTGTTGCGAAAGGTTTTCGACAAGTTCAAGGGGTTGACTACGATGAGACTTTCTCACCCGTAGCGATGCTTTAGTCTGTCCGAATCATGTTAGCTATTGCTGCATTTCATGATTATGAAATCTGGCAAATGGATGTCAAAACTGCATTCTTGAATGGATTTCTGGAAGAAGAGTTGTATATGATGCAATCAAAAGGTTTTGTCAATCCTAAAGGTGCTAACAAAGTGTGCAAGCTCCAGCAATCCATCAATGGACTGGTGCAAGCATCTCGGAGTTGGAATATACACTTTGATGAGTGGATCAAAGCATATGGTTTTATACAGACTTTTGGAAAGGCCTGTATTTACAAGAAAGTGAGTGGGAGCACTACAGCCTTTCTGATAAGTATATGTGAATGATATATTGTTGATCGGAAATAATGTAGAATTATTCTGCAAAGCATAAAGGAGTGTTTGAAAGAAGTTCTTTAAAAGAAAGACTTCAGTAAAGCTACTTACATATTGAGCATCAAGATCTATTGAGATAGATCAAGACGCTTGATAAGATTTTCAATGAGTACATACCTTGACAAGATTTTGAAGTAGTTCAAAATGAAACAGTCAAAGAAAGAGTTCTTGCCTGTGTTGCAAAGGTATGAAATTGAGTAAGACTCAAATCCTGACCACAGCAGAAAATAGAAAGAGAATGAAAAGTCATTCCCTATGCCTCAGTCATAGGTTCTATAAAGTATGCTATGCTATGTACCAGACCTATGGACTTCTGGAATCACTTGATTATAAATCACTTGGTACTTGCGAACCGTGCCTCATGGGCAAGATGACTAAAACACCGTTCTCCGGAACTATGGAGAGAGCAATAGATTTGTTGGAAATCATACATACAGATGTATGTGGTCCGATGAATGTTGAGGCTCGTGGCGGATATCGTTATTTCCTGACCTTCACAGATGATTTGAGCAGATATGGGTATATCTACTTAATGAAACACAAGTCTAAAACATTTGAAAAGTTCAAAGAATTTCAGAGTGAAGTAGAAAATCATCATAACAAGAAAATAAAGTTTCTACGATCTGATCGTGGAGGAGAATATTTGAGTTACGAGTTTGGTTTACATTTGAAACAATGCGGAATAGTTTCGCAACTCACGCCACCTGGAACACCACAACGAAATGGTGTGTCCGAACGTCGTAATCGTACTTTACTTGATATGGTGCGATCTATGATGTCTCTTACCGATTTACCGCTATCGTTTTGAGGTTATGCTTTAGAGAGGCCGCATTCACGTTAAATAGGGCACTATCAAAATCTGTTGAGACGACGCCTTATGAACTGTGGTTTGGCAAGAAACAAAAGTTGTCGTTTCTTAAAGTTTGGGGCTGCGATGCTTATGTGAAGAAACTTCAACCAGATAAGCTCGAACCCAAATCGGAGAAATGTGTCTTCATAGGATACCCAAAAGAGACTGTTGGGTACACCTTCTATCACAGATCCGAAGGCAAGACATTCGTTGCTAAGAATGGATCCTTTCTAGAGAAGGAGTTTCTCTCGAAAGAAGTGAGTGGGAGGAAAGTAGAACTTGATGAGATAACTGTATCTACTCCCTTATTGGAAGGTAGTTCATCACGAGAACCGGTTCCCGTGACAACTACACCAATTAGTGAGGAAGCTAATGATATTGATCATGAAACTTCAGATCAAGTTTCCGCTGAACCTTGTAGGTCTACCAGAGTAAGATCCGCACCATAGTGGTACGGTAATCCTATTCTGGAAGTCATGTTACTTAACCATGATGAACCTACGAACTATGAGGAAGCGATGATGAGCCCAGATTCCGCAAAATGGCTGGAGGCCATGAAATCTGAGATAGGATCCATGTATGAAAACAAAGTATGGACTTTGGTTGACTTGCCCGATGATCGGCAAGCCATTGAGGATAAATGGATCTTTAAGAAGAAGACTGACGCTGATGGTAATGTTACTGTCTATAAAGCTCGACTTGTTGCGAAAGGTTTTCGACAAGTTCAAGGGGTTGACTACGATGAGACTTTCTCACCCGTAGCGATGCTTAAGTCTGTCCGAATCATGTTGGCTATTGCTGCATTTCATGATTATGAAATTTGGCAAATGGAAGTCAAGACTGCATTCTTGAATGGATTTCTAGAAGAAGAGTTGTATATGATGCAGCCGGAAGGTTTTGTTGATCCAAAAGGTGCTGACAAAGTGTGCAAGCTCCAGCGTTCCATTTATGGACTGGTGCAAGCATCTCGGAGTTGGAATAAACATTTTGATAGTGTGATCAAAGCATATGGTTTTATACAGACTTTTGGAGAAGCCTGTATTTACAAGAAAGTGAGTGGGAGCTCTGTAGCATTTCTAGTTTTATATGTTGATGACATATTATTAATTGGAAATGATATAGAATTTCTGGATAGCACAAAGGGATACTTGAATAAAAGTTTTTCAATGAAAGACCTCGGTGAAGCTGCTTACATATTGGGCATCAAGATCTATAGAGATAGATCAAGACGCTTAATAGGACTTTCACAAAGCACATACCTTGACAAAATTTTGAAAAAGTTCAAAATGGATCAGGCAAAGAAAGGATTCTTGCCTGTGCTACAAGGTGTGAAGTTGAGTCGAACTCAATGCCCGACCACAGCAGAAGATAGAGAGAAAATGAAAAATGTTCCCTATGCTTCAGCCATAGGCTCTATCATGTATGCAATGTTGTGTACCAGACCTGATGTATGCTTAGCAATAAGCTTGGCAGGAAGGTACCAAAGTAATCCAGGAGTGGATCACTGGACAACGGTCAAGAACATCCTGAAATACCTGAAAAGGACTAAGGATATGTTTCTCGTATATGGAGGTGACAAAGAGCTAGTCGTAAGTGGTTACGTCGATGCAAGCTTTGACACAGATCCGGATGATTCTAAATCGTAAACCGGATATGTGTTTTTATTAAACGGTGGAGCTGTAAGTTGGTGCAGTTCTAAACAAAGCGTCGTGGCGGGATCTACATGTGAAGCGGAGTACATAACTGCTTCTGAAGCAGCTAATGAAGGAGTCTGGATGAAGGAGTTCATTTCCGATCTAGGTGTCATCCCTAGTGCATCGGGACCAATGAAGATCTTCTGTGACAATACTGGTGCAATTGCCTTGGCAAAGGAATCCAGATTTCACAAGAGGACCAAGCACATCAAGAGACGCTTCAATTCCATTCGGGACCAAGTCCAAGTGGGAGACATAGAGATTTGCAAGATACATACGGATCTGAATGTTGCAGACCCGTTGACTAAGCCTCTCTCACGAGCAAAACATGATCAGCACCAAGACTCCATGGGTGTTAGAATCATTACTATGTAATCTAGATTATTGACTCTAGTGCAAGTGGGAGACTGAAGGAAATATGCCCTAGAGGCAATAATAAAGTTATTATTTATTTCCTCATATCATGATAAATGTTTATTATTCATGCTAGAATTGTATTAACCGGAAATATGATACATGTGTGAATACATAGACAAAACTATAGTCACTAGTATGCCTCTACTTGACTAGCTCATTACTCAAAGATGGTTATGTTTCCTAACCATAGAGATGTGTTGTCATTTGATTAGTGGGATCACATCATTAGAAGAATGATGTGATTGACATGACCCATTCTGTTAGCCTAGCACTTGATCGTTTAGTATACTGCTATTGCTTTCTTCAAGACTTATACAAAGTTCCTGTAAACTATGAGATTGTGCAACTCCCGTTTACCGGAAGAACACTTTGCATGCTACCAAATGTCACAACGTAACTGGGTGATTATAAAGGTGCTCTATAGGTGTTTCCGAAGGTACATGTTGGGTTGGCATAATTTGAGATTAGGATTTGTCACTCCGATTGTCGGGGAGGTATCTCTGGGCCCTCTCGGTAATACTCATCACCTAAGCCTTGCAAGCATGTAACTAATGAGTTAGTTATGAGATGATGTATTACGGAATGAGTAAAGAGACTTGCCGGTAACGAGATTGAACTAGGTATTGGATACCGACGATCAAATCTCGGGCAAGTAACATACCGATGACAAAGGGAACAAAGTATGTTGTTATGCGGTTTGACCGATAAAGATCTTCGTAGAATATGTAGGAACCAATATGGGCATCCAGGTCCCGCTATTGGTTATTGACCGAGAATGGTTTTAGGTCATGTCTACATAGTTCTCGAACCCGTAGGGTCCGCACGCTTAATGTTTCATTGACGATATAGTATTATATGAGTTATGCATGTTGGTAACCGAATGTTGTTCGGAGTCCCGGATGAGATCATGGACATGACGAGGAACTCCGGAATGGTCCGGAGATAAAGTTTGATATATGGGATAATAGTGTTTGATCTCCGGAAGGGTTCCGGAATTCACCGGAAGGGGTTCCGGATGTTTCCCGAAATGTTTGGGTACGAGAACACGTTATTTGGGCCAAAGGGGAAAGCCCACAAGGTTTATGGAAAGCGCAAAAGGAAGTTTTGCGGAGTCCAGGGGCCAGACGCCAGGGTCCCTGGCGTCTGGGTCCAGACGCCGGGAACCCTGGCGTCTGGCCCTGGAGTCCGAGAAGGACTCTTGCCTTTTGGGTGAAACCGACTTTGTGGAGGCTTTTACTCCAAGTTTCGACCCCAAGGCTCAACATATAAATAGAGGGGTAGGGCTAGCACCAAAGACACATCAAGAAACACCAAGCCGTGTTCCGGCAACCCCGTCCCCTCTAGTTTATCCTCTGTCATAGTTTCCGTAGTGCTTAGGCGAAGCCCTGCGGAGATTGTTATTCACCAACACCGTCACCATGCCGTCGTGCTGCCGGAACTCATCTACTACTTCGCCCGTCTTGCTGGATCGAGAAGGCGAGGACGTCATCGAGCTGAACGTGTGATGAACTCGGAGGTGCCGTGTGTTCGGTACTTGGATCGATCGGATCGTGAAGACGTACGACTACATCAACCGCGTTGATAAACGCTTCCGCTTAGCGATCTTCAAGGGTATGAAGATACACTCCCCTCTTGTTGCTATACCATCACCATGATCTTGCGTGTGCGTAGGAAATTTTTTGAAATTACTACGTTCCCCAACAGTGGCATCCGAGCCTAGGTTTTATGCGTTGATGTTATATGCACGAGTAGAACACAAGTGAGTTGTGGACGATATAAGTCATACTGCCTACCAGCATGTCATACTTTGGTTCAGCGGTATTGTGAGATGAAGCGGCCCGGACCGACATTACGCGTACGCTTACGCGAGACTGGTTTCACTGTTACGAGCACTCGTGCTTAAAGGTGGCTGGCGGGTGTCTGTCTCTCTCACTTTAGTTGAACCGAGTGTGGCTACGCCCGGTCCTTGTGAAGGTTAAAACGGAGTCTATTTGACAAACTATCGTTGTGGTTTTGATGCGTAGGTAAGAACGGTTCTTGCTAAGCCCGTAGCAGCCACGTAAAATTTGCAACAACAAAGTAGAGGACGTCTAACTTGTTTTTGCAGGGCATGTTGTGATGTGATATGGTCAAGACGTGATGCTATATTTTATTGTATGAGATGATCATGTTTTGTAACCGAAGTTATCGGCAACTGGCAGGAGCCATATGGTTGTCGCTTTATTGTATGAAATGCAAACGCCCTGTAATTGCTTTACTTTATCACTAAGCGGTAGCGATAGTCGTAGAAGCAATAGATGGCGTAACGACAACGATGCTACGATGGAGATCAAGGTGTCGTGCCGGTGACGATGGTGATCACGACGGTGCTTCGGAGATGGAGATCACAAGCACAAGATGATGATGGCCATATCATATCACTTATATTGATTGCATGTGATGTTTATCCTTTATGCATCTTATCTTGCTTTGATTGACGGTAGCATTTTAAGATGATCTCTCACTAAAATTATCAAGAAGTGTTCTCCCTGAGTATGCACCGTTGCCAAAGTTCGTCGTGCCGAGACACCACATGATGATCGGGTGTGATAAGCTCTACGTCCATCTACAACGGGTGCAAGCCAGTTTTGCACACGCAGAATACTGAGGTTAAACTTGACAAGCCTAGCATATGCAGATATGGCCTCGGAACACGGAGACCGAAAGGTCGAGCGTGAATCATATAGTAGATATGATCAACATAATGATGTTCACCATTGAAAAATACTCCATCTCACGTGATGATCGGTTATGGTTTAGTTGATTTGGATCACGTGATCACTTAGATGACTAGAGAGATGTCTGTCTAAGTGGGAGTTCTTAAGTAATATGATTAATTGAACTTAAATTTATCATGAACTTAGTACCTGATAGTATCTTGCTTGTCTATGTTTGTTTGTAGATAGATGGCTCGTGCTGTTGTTCCGTTGAATTTTAATGCGTTCCTTGAGAAAGCAAAGTTGAAAGATGATGGTAGCAATTACACGGACTGGGTCCGTAACCTGAGGATTATCCTCATTGCTGCACAGAAGAGTTACGTCCTGGAAGCACCGCTGGGTGCCAGGCCTGCTGCTGATGCAACTGACAATATTAAGAATGTCTGGTAGAGCAAAGATGATGACTACTCTATAGTTCAGTGTGCCATGCTCTACGGCTTAGAACCGGGTCTTCAACGACGTTTTGAACGTCATGGAGCATATGAGATGTTCCAGGAGTTGAAGTTAATATTTCAAGCAAATGCCCGGATTGAGAGATATGAAGTCTCCAATAAGTTCTACAGCTGCAAGATGGAGGAGAATAGTTCTGTCAGTGAACACATACTCAGAATGTCTGGGTATAATAATCACTTGATTCAACTAGGAGTTAATCTTCCTGATGATAGTGTCATTGACAGAATTCTCCAATCACTGCCACCAAGCTACAAGATCTTCGTGATGAACTATAATATGCAAGGGATGAACAAGACTATTCCCGAGCTCTTCGCGATGCTGAAAGCCGCGGAGGTAGAAATCAAGAAGGAGCATCAAGTGTTGATGGTCAACAAGACCACTAGTTTCAAGAAAAAGGGCAAAGGGAAGAAGAAGGGGAACTTCAAAAGGAACGGCAAGCAAGTTGCTGCTCAAGAGAAGAAACCCAAGTCTGGACCTAATCCTGAAACTGAGTGCTTCTACTGCAAGCAGACTGGACACTGGAAGCGGAACTGCCCCAAGTATTTGGCGGATAAGAAGGATGGCAAAGTGAGCAAAGGTATATGTGATATACATGTTATTGATGTGTGCCTAACTAGAGCTCGTAGTAGCACCTGGGTATTTGATACTGGTTCTGTTGCTAATATTTGCAACTCGAAACAGGGACTACGGAATAAGCGAGCACTGGCCAAGGACGAGGTGACGATGCGCGTGGGAAACGGTTCCAAAGTCGATGTGATCGCGGTCGTCACGCTACCTCTACATCTACCTTCGGGATTAGTTTTAGACCTGAATAATTGTTATTTGGTGCCAGCGTTGAGCATGAACATTATATCTGGATCTTGTTTGATGCGAGACGGTTATTCATTTAAATCAGAGAATAATGGTTGTTCTATTTATATGAGTAATATCTTTTATGGTCATGCACCCTTGAAGAGTGGTCTATTTTTATTGAATCTCGATAGTAGTGATACACATATTCATAATGTTGAAGCCAAAAGATGCAGAGTTGATAATGATAGTGCAACTTATTTGTGGCACTGCCGTTTAGGTCATATCGGTGTAAAACGCATGAAGAAACTCCATACTGATGGACTTCTGGAATCACTTGATTATAAATCACTTGGTACTTGCGAACCGTGCCTCATGGGCAAGATGACTAAAACACCGTTCTCCAGAACTATGGAGAGAGCAACAGATTTGTTGGAAATCATACATACAGATGTATGTGGTCCGATGAATGTTGAGGCTCATGGCAGATATCGTTATTTCCTCACCTTCACAGATGATTTGAGCAGATATGGGTATATCTACTTAATGAAACACAAGTCTGAAACATTTGAAAAGTTCAAAGAATTTCAGAGTGAAGTAGAAAATCATCGTAACAAGAAAATAAAGTTTCTACGATCTGATCGTGGAGGAGAATATTTGAGTTACGAGTTTGGTTTACATTTGAAACAATGCGGAATAGTTTCGCAACTCACGCCACCCGGAACACCACAACGAAATGGTGTGTCCGAACGTCGTAATCGTACTTTACTTGATATGGTGCGATCTATGATGTCTCTTACCGATTTACCGCTATCGTTTTGGGGTTATGCTTTAGAGACGGCCGCATTCACGTTAAATAGGGCACCATCAAAATCCGTTGAGACGACGCCTTATGAACTGTGGTTTGGCAAGAAACCAAAGTTGTCGTTTCTTAAAGTTTGGGGCTGCAATGCTTATGTGAAGAAACTTCAACCAGATAAGCTCGAACCCAAATCGGAGAAATGTGTCTTCATAGGATACCCAAAAGAGACTGTTGGGTACACCTTCTATCACAGATCCGAAGGCAAGACATTCGTTGCTAAGAATGGATCCTTTCTAGAGAAGGAGTTTCTCTCGAAAGAAGTGAGTGGGAGGAAAGTAGAACTTGATGAGATAACTGTATCTACTCCCTTATTGGAAGGTAGTTCATCACGAGAACCGGTTCCTGTGACAACTACACCAATTAGTGAGGAAGCTAATGATATTGATCATGAAACTTCAGATCAAGTTTCTGCTGAACCTCGTAGGTCTACCAGAGTAAGATCCGCGCCAGAGTGGTACGGTAATCCTATTCTGGAAGTCATGTTACTTGACCATGATGAACCTACGAACTATGAGGAAGCGATGATGAGCCCAGATTCCGCAAAATGGCTGGAGGCCATGAAATCTGAGATAGGATCCATGTATGAAAACAAAGTATGGACTTTGGTTGACTTGCCCGATGATCGGCAAGCCATTGAGAATAAATGGATCTTTAAGAAGAAGACTGACGCTGATGGTAATGTTACTGTCTATAAAGCTCGACTTGTTGCGAAATGTTTTCGACAAGTTCAAGGGCTTGACTACGATGAGACTTTCTCACCCGTAGCGCTGCTTAAGTCTGTCCGAATCATGTTGGCTATTGCTGCATTTCATGATTATGAAATTTGGCAAATGGATGTCAAGACTGCATTCTTGAATGGATTTCTAGAAGAAGAGTTGTATATGATGCAGCCGGAAGGTTTTGTTGATCCAAAAGGTGCTGACAAAGTGTGCAAGCTCCAGCGTTCCATTTATGGACTGGTGCAAGCATCTCGGAGTTGGAATAAACGTTTTGATAGTGTGATCAAAGCATATGGTTTTATACAGACTTTTGGAGAAGCCTGTATTTACAAGAAAGTGAGTGGGAGCTTTGTAGCATTTCTAGGCTCTATCATGACTTATGCTTCAGCCATAGGCTCTATCATGTATGCTTCAGCCATAGGCTCTATCATGTATGCAATGCTGTGTACCAGACCTGACGTATGCTTAGCAATAAGCTTGGCAGGAAGGTACCAAAGTAATCCAGGAGTGGATCACTAGACAGCGGTCAAGAACATCCTGAAATACCTGAAAAGGACTAAGGATATGTTTCTCGTATATGGAGGTGACAAAGAGCTAGTCATAAATGGTTATGTCGATGCAAGCTTTGACACAGATCTGGATGATTCTAAATCGCAAACCGGATACGTGTTTTTATTAAACGGTGGAGCTGTAAGTTGGTGCAGTTCTAAACAAAGCGTCGTGGCGGGATCTACATGTGAAGTGGAGTACATAGCTGCTTCTGAAGCAGCTAATGAAGGAGTCTGGATGAAGGAGTTCATTTCCGATCTAGGTGTCATACCTAGTGCATCGGGACCAATGAAGATCTTCTGTGACAATACTGGTGCAATTGCCTTGGCAAAGGAATCTAGATTTCACAAGAGGACCAAGCACAGCAAGAGACGCTTCAATTCCATTCGGGACCAAGTCCAAGTGGGAGACATAGAGATTTGCAAGATACATACAGATCTGAATGTTGCAGACCCGTTGACTAAGCCTCTCTCACGAGCAAAACATGGTCATCACCAAGACTCCATGGGTGTTAGAATCATTACTATGTAATCTAGATTATTGACTCTAGTGCAAGTGGGAGACTAAAGGAAATATGCCCTAGAGGCAATAATAAAGTTATTATTTATTTCCTCATATCATGATAAATGTTTATTATTCATGCTAGAATTGTATTAACCGGAAACATGATACATGTGTTAATACATAGACAAAACTATAGTCACTAGTATGCCTCTACTTGACTAGCTCATTAATCAAAGATGGTTATGTTTCCTAACCATAGACATGTGTTGTCATTTGATTAGTGGGATCACATAATTAGAAGAATGATGTGATTGACATGACCCATTCTGTTAGCCTAGCACTTGATCGTTCAGTATACTGCTATTGCTTTCTTCATGACTTATACAAAGTTCCTGTAAACTATGAGATTGTGCAACTCCCGTTTACCGGAAGAACACTTTGTGTGCTACCAAACGTCACAACGTAATTGGGTGATTATAAAGGTGCTCTACAGGTGTTTCCGAAGGTACATGTTGGGTTGGCATAATTCGAGATAAGGATTTGTCACTCCGATTGTCGGGGAGGTATCTCTGGGCCCTCTCGGTAATACTCATCACCTAAGCCTTGCAAGCATGTAACTAATGAGTTAGTTATGAGATGATGTATTACGGAACGAGTAAAGAGACTTGCCGGTAACGAGATTGAACTAGGTATTGGATACCGACGATCAAATCTCGGGCAAGTAACATACCGATGACAAAGGGAACAAAGTATGTTGTTATGCGGTTTTGACCGATAAAGATCTTCGTAGAATATGTAGGAACCAATATGGGCATCCAGGTCCCGCTATTGATTATTGACCGAGAATGGTTTTAGGTCATGTCTACACAGTTCTCGAACTCGTAGGGTCCGCACGCTTAACGTTTCGTTGACGATATAGTATTATATGAGTTATGCATGTTGGTAACCGAATGTTGTTCGGAGTCCCGAATGAGATCATGGACATGACGAGGAACTCCTGAATGGTCTGGAGATAAAGTTTGATATATTGGATAATAGTGTTTGATCTCCGGAAGGGTTCCGAAATTCACCGGAAGGGGTTCCGGATGTTTCCCGAAATGTTTGGGTACGAGAACACGTTATTTGGGCCAAAGGGGAAAGCCCACAAGGTTTTTGGAAAGCGCAAAAGGAAGTTTTGTGGAGTCCAGGGGCCAGACGCCAGGGTCCCTGTCGTCTGGGTCAAGACGCCGGGAACCCTGGCGTCTGGCCCTGGAGTCCAAGAAGGACTCTTGCCTTTCGGGTGAAACCGACTTTGTGGAGGCTTTTACTCCAAGTTTTGACCCCAAGGCTCAACATATAAATAGAGGGGTAGGGCTAGCACCAAAGACACATCAAGAAACACCAAGCCGTGTGCCGGCAACCCCGTCCCCTCTAGTTTATCCTCTGTCATAGTTTCCGTAGTGCTTAGGCGAAGCCCTGCGGAGATTGTTATTCACGGACATCGTCACCACGCCGTCATGCTGCCGGAACTCATCTACTACTTCGCCCGTCTTGCTGGATCGAGAAGGCGAGGACGTCATCGAGGTGAACGTGTGCAGAACTCGGAGGTTCCGTGTGTTCGGTACTTGGATCGGTCGAATCGTGAAGATGTACGACTACATCAACCGCGTTGATAAACGCTTCCGCTTAGCGATCTTCAAGGGTATGAAGATACACTCCCCTCTCATTGCTATACCATCACCATGATCTTGCGTGTGCGTAGGAAATTTTTTGAAATTACTACGTTCCCCAACAGGTAGTACAAGAGTGGATCTACCACGAGATCAAGGAGGCTAAACCCTAGAAGCTAGCCTATGGTATGATTGTTGTAATGGTTGTGTTGTCCTACGGACTAAAACCCTCCGGTTTATATAGACACCGGGGAGTGCTAGGGTTACACAGAGTCGGTTACAATGGTAGGAGATCTACATATCCGTATCGCCAAGCTTGCCTTCCACGCCAAGGAAAGTCCCATCCGGACACGGGACGAAGTCTTCAATCTTGTACCTTCATAGTCTTGGAGTCCGGCTGACGATGATAGTCCGGCTGTCCGGACACCCCCTAGTCCAGGACTCCCTCAGTAGCCCCCGAACCAGGCTTCAATGACGATAAGTCCAGCGCGTATATAGTCTTCGGCATTGCAAGGCGGGTTCTCCTTTAAGTTCCATGTACCTACCGAACAGTGTCCAACTTCCTTATCAATGTTGCGCTTCTTGGCTTCCACGCCCAATAATGGCCTTCTTCCACGCGTCGCACGAATGTGAAAAGCCAGGGTATCTTTTATGTTTTACCCCCTGGCCGCGCAAATAATCTGCCTATAAGAGAGGCAAGAATCTAGATCCAAATCACACCATCTTCCTTCCAAGAGTACTCATCGGAGCGCTTCTGACCAAAAATCCATTCCATCATGGACCGTCGACGCGGCTCCTCCTCTCGCGCTCCCAGCCCTCTGCCAGGAGATTGGAGGAGATGTTCTGTCCCGCACAACGAGCTGGTGACACTCCAAGCGGAGGGATATCTCCCTTCGGCCTTCATGGTCCCAGTTTGAGCCGGGCTGGCCACCTACAAAGGTGGGAAGCAAGCGGAGGCTACCCCAAGTCCCAACAAAGGGGAGCGGGTATGCTTCGTCCCCTATCTGATAAGGGGGCTCGGATTTCCTATACATCCGTTCCTCCAGGGGCTCCTGGAGTTCCACGGACTCCAGCTCCATCACCTCACGCCCGCCTCTATTCTGTATATCGCGGGTTACGTAGCTCTTTGTGAGCTATTTCTGGGCATCGAGCCCCATTTTGCGCTGTGGAAGAGGCTGTTCTGCCTTGTACCCCGCTCTCACGAGGGGTCCATATATCAAGTGGGCGGTGCCGAAATATGGCGCATCGCTGGGACCGGATATCCATCCGGAACCCCTAAGAAGGCGTCCGAAGACTGGCCTTCAGAATGGTTTTATGTAGAAGACGCTCCGCTGCCGGACCCTGTTCGGATCGGCCTCCCGGAGCTCAGTAATGCTCCTCTGAAGAAACGCCTGAGCTGGCGCCCACGGAGCCCATAGCTGGAGGAAGACAAGAGCGTCCATTATTTGATGGGCCGGATAAAGTTACTGGCCCATTCCGGATTGACCATGATTGGAGTCATGGCAACGTGCATTATGAGGGGGGTGCAGCCGCTGCAATACAGGGGCCACCCTATGTGGGATTTAAACGGGGAGGACGACGCCACTCGTCATGGCCGCAAAGGGCCGGGATCGGCCGAAGACCTGGTGAAGATCCTGTCCGGCCTGTACAAAGGGGAGAAGGAGGATTTCCTCCAGACGAGCCCGTTGAATGGGTTCTCCATGAACAACCCTCGGCGTTGGGTAAGCGAACACTTTGTGTGTCCGACCCATGCTTTCAAAGTTTTAAGTTCCTCACATTTATGTTTTCGACGCAGGAGCTCCGTCGGGTTGTGGAGGGCATGCATAGTCCGGCCCCGCAACCCGAGGACCCAGAGAGATCCCAAGATCCGGCCTCCGAAGAGGACCCGGACATAAAGGTAGAGCTAATCGATGGGGTGTTCCACCAACTCAGCATGGATAATGCTTTAGTCGCCATTACGGCTGACTACCCCGGCCTATATCCGGCATCCCAGGTGATTGTGACCGAAGTCCTGACACCATCATTCCGTCCCTGTGCATATCTGACTACCGTATATAATGGTGTCTCGCAGGAGGCGCCTTCAAGGCGGGAAGCCGAGCCCGCGGCGGCTGACCAACAAGGGTCAGTCCGGCCCAGTAGGCGGAAGAGGAGTGCGGCACGGATCGAAACGTTGCCGCAATGGTATAGCTCACGGTTTGTTATTTTAGAACAACGTTCCTAGGAAGTGTTTGAATGCTCATGACTTTTGCAGGAGAAAAAGTGCCCGCCGGACTGCGGGCGTAGAGGTTGCCAACCCAGCCTCTACCAGCCAGGCTCCAACACCTGGTCTGGAGGGGGAGGCGAGTGCAAGGCGCGAGCCGGATACTCCTCCAACGGAGGATGCCGACAGACTGTCCGCCACCAAGTCTGAGGTGGAGAGCGCCATGAACCACAGGCGCCGCCGGACAGTTTTTCGTGATGCGTGCTTCTCCCCTGAGGCATTGAGAGCCTTTAACACGGGGGACACGCACCTCCGTGCTGCTCAAGATGGTTTGACCAGAGCCACGGAGCAGTATGTAAAAGACATACGGGTAAGAGAATTTAATAGTTGTATATGCCAGTAGCCCCCAAGACTTAAAGTAGTTATATTAACTGATTTAAGGATCATTTGAAATGCAGGATCTTACAGAGAAGAATACCCAACTGTCTGAGGAGCTGCAAGAGTGTAAGGCCCAACTTGAGGCCGCACTTGCTGCCGCAGGAGGAAACACAGGGACCCCTCCTGGTAACACATTATTTTAAAAATATAAGTGGTGTGCGGCGTGCGTGCAAGTCTAACAATGACATTACAGGTGCTGCCGGACAGGATCCGGACAGGCAAGAACTACTGCACCAGCTGAAGGCCGGCGAGAGGGTGCTGACGAGGGTGCAGCAGGAAAGGAACAAGCTTCAGGATGCCCACGCCCAGCTTGGAGAAGAACTGAAAGGTGTACGGGCCGAGCTGTCTGGCTCCGTGAAGGAGAATCAGCGGCTTCGTCGCGGCATCTATAGTAAGTGCTTGAGCGAACTCCTTTGAAAAGAAGAGTTCGGCGAGGAAGTCAATTGACAAAAATATGTCTGTAGGTGTACTCACAGGTCGCCCTGTGGAGGAGATGCCCATATCAACGGGTGATCAACTTCCCGAGCTGGTGCAACTGCTCGAACAAGTTCGGCAGGCAATGAGCGGCATCGTCCAGGCTTTATGGCCATCCCTCTCCCTACCCGAGGGCCTTGGAGAGCTTGCGGAGAAGCTTCAGGGAGTGCAGCAGCGCTTCCGTTTATGGAAGATTTCGGCCTGCCGCCAGGGTGCCAGGGAGGCCTGGGCCATGGTGAAGACGCGGTACAAGAAGGCGGATCCCAACCACATGGCCGAGGTCGGACCTGTGGGGCCCGATGGGAAGGAGATCCCTGTGAGTTTAGTGTACGGCCAAGTAGAGTTGGCCGCTAAATTTTCCCAACAGGACTGTAAATTAGACAGCCTATTAGACGGGATTGAGGAAGAATACGGTCAGTCGATTTGACAATGTATTTTTAAAATGACATGTAAAATGCCTTCTAGCCGGATTGTAGATCGTTTGTCTTTGCCGACCTTTTCGCTTCAACCTCTGGACCCTAGAGTCCGGAGTGTGTCCGAATACCTTCTCGGTTAAGAAACAACCGGGGCATGCATGGAGACCAGGCGTAGGGGTCATTAGTGCTTTATCAGACAAGTGCCCAACTAGTTATGTTATATTACATGGTTGGTAAGAAACATCTTCCAGGGAGAATAGTTCCGTTAAGGGTTCCTTTCCCTGGGAGGCATGCCCTAAAGTGCATGTCCGGACTGCGAAAAGAGCAGAAAAATATCTGGGGGCAGATAAATAAGTAGTTAAAAAATCATCTTTCAAGTCACCGACCGAATATTCCCTTAATAACGCTAGCTTTCGGCTTCACCCAGTTTGAGGTACACATCCGGCTGACCCGGCAGTAACAACCGCAGAGGTGCTCCCTTTACCTCCTAGACGAACAATCGGGAATGTAGGGGTAAGCACAGGAGCCAGGCAACCCAGCTTGGCCAAAACTTAAGTCATATCGATGCATATAATGGTGAATAAAAGGTACATGTGGAAGTTTGACACATGTGCTGGGCATGAAGCCCTTATAATTAAGCTTCTAGTAAAGAAGCCCCCAGGTATAATGAGTGCGGATAGCACATCAAGTGTGTGTGAACAATGTGCAAGTAGGCCTTTAAGGGATTTTAGGAAAAGGGGTGAGAGAAAAAAGAGAAACAAAAGACAGCTGAAGTGTAAAAATTTGGGCGGGGGAAGGGGACGAACTCTTAGTCCGGCGCTAGGCATAGAATCTTCGGAGGCGGGCTGCGTTCCATGGGTTCGGCTCGAGTCGGTTATCCGACGCATTTCGCAGACGGTACGCTCCGCCGGTCAGGACTTGATCGATAATGAAGTGGCCTTCCCATTTGGGTTTGAGCTTGTCCTTTTTCTTGTCCGGCAGGCGTAGAACTAGTTCGCCAACATTGTAAGTCTTAGCTCGTACTTCTCTGCTTTGATATCTTCGAGCCTGCTGCTGATAGAATGCGGAACGAGCCTTGGCGACGTCGCGTTCTTCCTCCAATGCGTCCAAGCTGTCCTGCCGATCCAGCTCGGCTTCTCTTTCTTCGTACGTGCACACTCGAGGTGAGTCATGAATGATGTCGCAGGGCAAAACTGCATCTGCGCCGTATACCATAAAAAATGGTGTGAATCCGGTAGTACGGTTGGGCGTTATCCGCAGCCCCCAGAGTACGGAGTCGAGCTCCTCTACCCAGTGCGTGTCAGATTTCGTAAGGGACCACACTAGTCTGGGTTTGATGCCGCTCATTATTAGACCATTTGCTCGTTCCACTTGACCGTTGGTTTGAGGATGATAGACTGAAGCATAATCGAGCTTAATGCCCATATTTTTGCACCATGATTTAACCTCGTCGGCCGTGAAGTTCACGCCGTTATCAGTGATGATGCTATGGGGGACACCATAACGGTGTACTACCCCGGATATGAAGTCTATCACTGGTCCGGACTCTGCCGTTTTAACTGGCTTGGCCTCTATCCATTTGGTGAATTTATCCACCATGACCAATAGGTACCTTTGCTTGTGGGTTCCCCCTTTAAGGGGTCCAACCATGTCAAGCCCCCAGACCGCGAACGGCTAGGTAATGGGTATGGTTTTGAGGGCAGTGGGTGGCATGTGGCTCTGATTAGCAAAGAGCTGACAACCGACGCATCTTTGGACTAAGTCCTGAGCATCTGCCCGGGCCATCGGCCAATAAAATCATGTACGGAATGCCTTGCCTACAAGGGCCCGAGCTGCGGCGTGGTGTCCGCCTAGTCCGGCATGAATTTCAGCCAGAAGGTTTCGCCCTTCCTCTTCGGAGATACACCGTTGAAGGACTCCGGTTGTGCTTTTCTTATAGAGTTCTCCCTCGTGGACCTTGTAGGCTTTAGATCGCCGGACTATGCAGCCGACCTCATTTTGGTCTTCGGGAAGCTCCTGCCTAAGTAAGTAGGCTAGGAATGGCTCTGTCCACGGGGCGATTACTACCATTATTTCGTGGGCTGAAGGTGTTATTTCATCGGCTGAGTCGCCGATTATGTCAGATTGTTCTGTGTTGGGTGGTGCGGCTGCCTCCGGGTTGTTATTTCCGGACTCCTCTTCCCATAGTACGGATGGCTTAAAGAGCCGTTCCAGGAAGATGTCAGGAGGGACAGCGTCGCGTTTTGCGCCGATGCGTGCCAGTACGTCGGCTGCTTGGTTATTATCTCGGGCTACATGGTGGAATTCAAGCCCTTCGAACCGAGCTGACATTTTTAGGACAGCGTTACGATAGGCTGCCATTTTCGGATCCTTGGCGTCAAAGTCTCCATTTACTTGGGATATTACGAGGTTTGAATCCCCGCGCACCTCTAGGCGTTGAATGCCCATGGAGATTGCCATCCGGAGGCCATGTAATAGGGCCTCGTATTCGGCTGCGTTGTTGGAGTCTGTGTACATTATCTGAAGTACATATTGGACTGTATCCCCGGTCGGGGACGTCAATACGATGCTAGCCCCCAATCCGGCCAACATTTTGGAGCCGTCGAAGTGCATAATCCAATTGGAGTATGCGCCGTACTCTTTAGGGAGTTCGGCTTCAGTCCACTCAGCGACAAAGTCAGCCAAGACTTGCGACTTTATAGCTTGCCGAGGTTTGTAAGTTATATTGAATGGTAAGAGCTCAATGGCCCATTTTGCAATCCTGTCCATCGCGTCGCGGTTGTTTATAATGTCGTTGAGGGGTACTTCGGCGGCCACTGTTATCGAACACTCTTGAAAGTAGTGTCGGAGCTTCCGGGATGCCATGAACACCACATACGCTATCTTTTGATAGTGCGGGTAACGAGACTTGCAAGCAGTTAAAACAGTGGATACGTAGTACACTGGTTTTTGAAGAGGGAATTTGTGCCCTTCAGTTTCTCGTTCGACGACGAGTACCGCGCTTACAACTTGATGTGTTGCCGCGATGTATAACAACATTGGTTCGCCCAGGTTGGGCGCAGCCAGGACCGGATTTGTTGCCAATATGGCTTTTATTTCTTCGAGTCCGGCAGTGGCAGCATCCGTCCACTCGAAGTGTTCAGTGCGCCTGAGGAGGCGATAGAGGGGCAGTGCCTTTTCTCCCAAACGGGAGATAAAGCGGCTTAGAGCCGCCACGCATCCAGTCAATTTTTGTATCTGTTTGAGGTCTTTTGGGATATCCAGTTGTGACAGAGCTCGGATCTTGGCTGGGTTTGCTTCAATTCCTCTATCGGTTACAATGAAGCCCAGGAGCTTTCCGGCTGGTACGCCGAAAACGCATTTTTCCGGATTCAGCTTAATGTCATATGCTCGGAGGTTGTCGAATGTGAGCCTCAAATCGTCTACTAGAGTTTCGACGCGTTTGGTTTTGACGACTACGTCGTCTACGTATGCCTCTACTGTTTTGCCGATCTGGGTAGCCAGACATGTGTGAATCATGCGCTGATATGTTGCGCCGGCGTTTTTAAGTCCGAAGGGCATCATGTTGAAGCAGAATGGTCCATATCGAGTAATGAATGCTGTTGCGGCTTGGTCCGCTTCCGCCATCTTGATTTGATGGTAGCCGGAGTATGCTTCCAGGAAGCACAATGAATCGTGCCCTGCGTTAGCATCGATTATTTGGTCGATGCGGGGGAGGGGGAAGGGATCCTTTGGGTAGGCCTTGTTGAGGTCTTTGAAATCGACACATAGGCGCCAGGTCTCTGATGAATCCGGCTTCCAGTAGTTTGGCTAGCTCTTCTCCCATTGCCTGTCTTTTGGGTTCGGAAAATCGCCGAAGAGCCTGTTTGACTGGCTTGAATCCTTTTAGGATGTTTAGGCTGTGTTCTGCCAATCTGCGCGGGATTCCTGGCATATCTGAAGGGTGCCAGGCGAAAATGTCCCAATTTTCCCGAAGGAATTCTCGCAGTGCGGCATCTACATCAGGGTCCAACTGCGCCCCGATGGAGGCCGTCTTTGTTGGGTCCGTTGGGTGGACCTGGAATTTGACTATTTCGTCCGCTGGTTTGAAAGAGGTGGACTTGGATCTCTTATCAAGTATCACATCGTCCCTATTCACCGTAGAGCGCAGCGCACTGAGTTCTTCTGCCGCTAGGGCTTCGGATAGTGCCTCCAGGGCTAATGCGGCTGTCTTGTTTTTGGCGCGGAGTGCTATGTCCGGATCACTAGCGAGAGTGATTATTCCACCAGGCCCAGGCATCTTAAGCTTCATGTACCCGTAATGGGGTATGGCTTGAAAAATTGTGAATGCCTCCCGTCCTAATATAGCGTGATATCCGCTGCTGAACGGGGCCACTTGGAACGTGACTTCTTCGGACCTGTAATTGTCCGGCGAGCCGAACACCACATCAAGTGTGATTTTTCCTGTGCAGCGCTCCTCCCGGCTAGTGATTATTCCTCTAAAGGTTGTGCTGCTTCGCTCAATGCGGCTCCAGTCTATTTCCATTTTTTGAAGAGCTTCCTCGTAGATGAAGTTTAGTCCGCTGCCGCCATCCATGAGTACCTTGGTAAGACGAAAGTCGTCCACTATTGGACTGAGGACCAATGCGGCTGGTGCTCGGGCTGTTCGGAATTTAGGTTCGTCGCTGGCTTTGAAGGTGATAGCCGTCTCGCTCCATGGATTTGTTGTTGCTACTTGGTAGACTTCGGCGAGGCTGCGGATTGTTCGTTTTCGCACATTATTTGATGCGGAAGTCTCGAAGACTGTTGACACCGTACTAGTACTGTTGGAGTGGTTTTCCGGGGCTAGAAGCTCCTCGCCACTTTTGGCCACCTGTCGCAATATCCAACATGCTCGAAGGCTATGCGTTGGGGTGGTGCCTCCTGTACTGTGAATTTTACAGGGTCTGCAAAGCCATCCCTCCAGTACGGTTCCGTGCCCTTTACGGGGTTTTTGCTTTTTGGTTTTTGTACCTAGTGCCTGAGTGTAATGCACCCTTTTGTTGCGGACTAGGGTTGTATCCGGGGCCGGATTGTCCCAAAACTTAGTTTCGGTTTTTCGGAAACTCTCCATTGCACAGTACTTTCGTACTATGGACGCTAGGTCGGTGAAGTGTGTAATTTCACGACGGCTGACGGCGTTCAAGATTCCCTCGTCCATGCAATTATTGCAGAAAATTGTAATTGTGTTTTCCTCTCGGCAGTCCTTTATCCTGTCCATGACCAGGAGGAATCTGGCCCAGTAATGATGTACTGTTTCAGCGGGCTCTTGCCGGATTAGAGATAGATCGCATATGTCTGGGCGGGAGGGTGGAATTAAGTCCGGATCCCTACCCATCTCGAGGCTCAAGGGCCGAAAAGTTTCCAAATTTGGAAGCTTGGATTGCTAGATGTTGTCCAACAAGTCCGGTCCGGTGCCTGACTTTAGGTTCAGTGCTTGATCGAAGTCCGTCCCTCCGCGGGAATCCGGCATGGAGGGTTCGGGAGCCCGGACATGACTAGTTTTCCATACAGGAGAAGAGTCGCCACGTTGTTCCTCTACCACTGCGACGTGGTGGGTGACCTGGGGAGAGTTAATCTCTCTTAGATCGGTTTTAAGCCCAATCTGATTGTAGTCTGTAGCGACTCCCAGGGCGGCGATGTGATCCAAGAGCTCGTTTACGAACGAGAGCTCTACTGGATCCAGCCGCTCGTCGAACTCCGAGATGACGTGAAGATTGCTTTTGACGACCTGAGAGGTCATTGTTGAAGCGGTGGCCGAACAGGCGGTCATGAGAAAACCACCTAGCCGGATAGTTTGGCCGGCGGCCAAGGCTCCTTTTGGCGAAGATACCGTCCTTGAAGACGGGAAGAGGCATCCTTCCTATCGGTGACGGCACAGAGGAACTCTCAATGAAAGCACCAATGTCGGTCTCAAAACTAGCGGATCTCGGGTAGGGGGTCCCGAACTGTGCGTCTAGGCGGATGGTAACAGGAGACAAGGGACACGATGTTTTTACCCAGGTTCGGGCCCTCTCGATGGAGGTAAAACCCTACTCCTGCTTGATTGATATTGATGATACGGGTAGTACAAGAGTGGATCTACCACGAGATCAAGGAGGCTAAACCCTAGAAGCTAGCCTATGGTATGATTGTTGTAATGGTTGTGTTGTCCTACGGACTAAAACCCTCCGGTTTATATAGACACCGGGGAGGGCTAGGGTTACACAGAGTCGGTTATAATGGTAGGAGATCTACATATCCGTAGCGCCAAGCTTGCCTTCCACGCCAAGGAAAGTCCCATCCGGACACGGGACGAAGTCTTCAATCTTATATCTTCATAGTCTTGGAGTCCGGCTGACGATGATAGTCTGGCTGTTCGGACACCCCCTAGTCCAGGACTCCCTCACCTTGCAAGCAATGTAGCTAATCAGTTAGTTATGGAATGATGCATTACATAACGAGTAAAAAGACTTGCCGGTAACGAGATTGAACTAGGTATTGGATACCGACGATCGAATCTCGGGCAAGTAACATACCGATGACAAAGGGAACAACGTATGTTGTTATGCGGTTTGACCGATAAAGATCTTCGTAGAATATGTAGGAGCCAATATGGGCATCCAGGTTCCACTATTGGTTATTGACTGAGAATAATTCTAGGTCATGTCTACATAGTTCTCGAACCCGTAGGGTCCGCACGCTTAAGGTTTCGATGACAGTTTTATTATGAGTTTATGAGTTTTGATGTACCGAAGGAGTTCGGAGTCCCGGATGAGATCGGGGACATGACGAGGAGTATCGAAATGGTCGAGCCGTAAAGATCGATATATTGGACGACTATATTCGGAGTTCGGAAAGGTTCCGAGTGATTCGGGTATTTATCGGAGTACCGGAGAGTTACGGGAATTCGCCGGGGAGAAGTATTGGGCCTTATTGGGCCATACGGGAAAGAGAGAGGGGCTGCCTAGGGCAGGCCGTGCGCCCCCCCCCCCCCCCCCCCCATGGCCTAGTCCGAATTGGACTAGGGAGAGGGGCCGCACCCCATCTTTCCTTCCCTTCTCTTTCCCCCTTCCTTGTCTCCTACTCCTACTACTTGGAAGGACTCCTATTTGGACTAGGAAAGGGGGAATCCTACTCCCGGTGGGAGTAGGACACCCCTAGGGCGCGCCTCTCCCCTTGGCCGGCCCCCTCCTCCTTGCTCCTTTATATACGGGGGCAGGGGGGCACCCCATAACACACAAGTTGATCTACGGATCGTTCCTTAGCCGTGTGCGGTGCCCCCCTCCACCATATTCCACCTCGGTCATATCGTCGCGGAGTTTAGGCGAAGCCCTGCGCCGATAGAACATCATCATCGTCACCACGCTGTCGTGTTGACGGAAATCATCCCCGAAGCTTTGCTGGATCGAAGCCCGGGGATCGTCATCAAGCAGAACGTGTGCTGAACTCGGAGGTGCCGTACGTTCGGTGCTTGGATCGGTTGGATCGTGAAGACGTACGACTACATCAACCGCGTTGTCATAACGCTTCCGCTTACGGTCTACGAGGGTACGTGGACATCACTCTCCCCGCTCGTTGCTATGCCATCACCATGATCTTGCGTGTGCGTAGGATTTTTTTTGAAATTACTACGTTCCCCAACACCCTCCACCATTATCCACCTCGATAATATCGTAGCGGTGCTTAGGCTAAGCCCTACGTCAGTAGAACATTATCATCGTCACCACGCCGTCGTGCTGACGGAACTCTCCCTCAAGGCCTGGCTGGATCGGGGTTCGAGCGATGTCATCGAGCTGAACGTGTGCTGAACTCGGAGGTGTCGTGCGCTTAGTATTTGTAACGCCCGGATGATCATGCTACATTAATCTCACGTTAATGGTGCCACGTCACCTCTGTCACTGAAGTTAATCTCGGGTTAATTCGAAACCGCTTCAAAATTCAAATTTAAATTAATGTCCACAATAAAAGTTTTCAAAAGTTAAAACAAAAATGTTCAGTGGGTGCCAAATATTACAAGGGTAAATATAATAAAGCAAGCACATTTTTATAAAATGCCTAAATGATTTAAAATGAAATAAAACAGAAAAGAAAATAAATAAAAGAAAGAAAATACAAAAGGGAAAAACAAACAGAAAACAAAGACAAGAGAAAAAACCCCCCACTGGGCTCCAGCCCAGCCGGCCACAGCCCTACTGGGCCAACCCGCCGGCCCAACCGGCGACCACCCCACCTCCCTTATCCCCCACAACCCAAACCCTAACCCACCCCATCGCCCCACTCCTCCCCGAAAATATCTCCTCCCCCTCTCCCCCGATTTGGATCGGGATCGAGGAGGAGGCCACTGACGCCGTCGCCCGTCGCCGCCAGGAGACCACGCCGCCTCGCCGTTGGACGTCGCCACGCCGGACCTCCTCCGCTGGCCTGCTTCCTCCCCCCCCCCCCCCCCCCCCCGGCCGGCCTGCTTCCTCCGCCTCAACGGCCTGCCTCCTCGTCGCCCGGTCGTCGCCGTCGACCACCCCAAGCACCGCTCCCACGTCCCTACTCCTCGCAGTGAGCCCCAACTCCCCTCTCCCCCCCCTCGCGACCGAGCTCGTGCCCACGCACCTGTGCGCGCGCACCCGCAGCCGCCGCGCTCACTCCCCTACCCACGCTGGCCGGTGCCCCGCGCACCCTGGCCGGTGCCCCGTGCACCCTGGCACGCGCCCCGGTGCGCGACCCCGCGCCCTTGGATCCTGGAGCTTCGCCGCCCCCTGTACCCTCGCGTTCCGCCCCCGCCAGCCCTGCCCGTCGCCGGTCGCAGCGGCCACCGCCCGGGCGCCTCGCCCACATCTCGCGCCGCTCTCGGGGCCACCTCTCCGTCGCCTGCTCCGACGGCCACCGTTCCTCCCGTGGCCTCACCCTTCTCGCCTCGCAAGCGCGCTCGACGCCTCGCCTTCCCTCTCCGTGCGCCGCTCCGGCCATCCCCGCCTCCTCTGCACCCCACCCGCAGCCACCACCATGGCTGCCCTGGCCACTGACTTTCCCGGCCTACAGCGCCCGCTCGGGCGGTGCCCGAACCGCGCCTGGCGCCCGCCCCTGCGCCCGTTATCCCGCCCGCTATGTCCCCAGGGCCAATGACAAACGGGGCCCACCAGCCCCAGAACGTTTTTATTAAAAAAGGGAATTAAAAATATAATAACGAAATTAATTAATTAATTACTTAAAGAATTAATTAGCTTAATTAATTTTGATTAGTTAAACTAGTCAATTAACTAAACTAATTAAACCGTTAGGTAATTAATTAATCAGTCAATGACAGTGGGGTCCACCCCTAAATAATCCTGATTAGGTTAACTAATATGTTTAATTAAAATATGTCACTGATCAATGGGGCCCACTGGTCAGGTTGACCAGTCAACCCCTGTTGACTGCTGACATCAGCATGACATCATGCTGATGTCAAAAATCCAATTTCGAATTAATTTAAATGATTAAACAAATTTCAGAAATTAATAAATTCTTTTGAAAATCATATCTTTTAATCCGTAACTCGGATGAAAATACTTTCTACATGAAAGTTGCTCAGAACGACGAGACGAATCCGGATACGCAGTCCGTTCATCCGCGACGCGTCCCTAGCATAGTGAACCTGCAACATTTCACCTCCGGTTCATCTGTTCGAAAACGCGAAACACCGGGGATACTTTCCTGGATGTTTCCCCCTTCACCGGTATGACCTCCTACTGCGTTAGGGCACACTTGTTACCGTTAATTGTTATGTCATGCATCTTTATGCTTCTAATTGCATTGTATTCATTGTTTCTTCCCCCTCTTCTCTCCGGTAGACTACGAGACCGACGCTGCTGCTGCCCAGTTTGACTACGGAGTTGACGACCCCTCCTTGCCAGAGCAACCAGGCAAGCCCCCCCCCCCCCTTGATCACCAGATATCGCCTATTCTTCTCTATACTGCTTGCATTAGAGTAGTGTAGCATGTTACTGTTCGGTTACTCCTATTCTGTTGCATAGCCTGTCATTGTTGCTACAGTCATTGATACCATACCCGCAATCCTAAATGCTTAGTATAGGATGCTAGTTCATCATCATTGGCCCTACATTCTTGTCAGTCTGCCTTGCTATACTATTGGGCCGTGATCACTCGGGAGGTGATCACGGGTATATACTATACATATATACATACTACAGATGGTGACTAAAGTCGGGTCGGCTCGAGGAGTACCCGCGAGTGATTCATGGATTGGGGGCTGAAAGGACCTTTGTCCCGATGGCCCTCTGTGTGGATATTTGTGGCGGAGCGACAAGGCAGGTTGAGACCACCTAGGCGAGAGGTGGGCCTGGCCCTGGTCGATGTTCGCGGTTGCTTCATAATAACATGCTTAACGAGATCTTGGTATTTGATCTGAGTCTGGCCACTGGCCTATACGCACTAACCAACTACGCGGGAAAGATATGGGCACTCCACGTCGTGGTATCAGCCGAAGCCTTCGTGACGTCAGCGACTGAGCAGCGCGCGCCGGATTGGACCGTAAGCTTGCTCTTGTATTAAGGGGGCTAGGTCTACTTCCGGCCGTGTACACAACGTGCAGGTGTGCAATGGGCGATGGGCCTAGACCCCTGCGCGCGTAAGATTTAGGCAGGCGTGCTGACCTCTCTGTTGTGCCTAGGTGGGGCTGCGACGTGTTGATCTTCCGAAGCCGGGCATGACCCAGGAAAGTGTGTCCGGCCAAATGGGATCGAGCGTGTTGGGTTATGTGGTGCACCCCTGCAGGGAAGTTTATCTATTCGAATAGCCGTGTCCCTCGGTAAAAGGACGACCCGGAGTTGTACCTTGACCTTATGATAACTACAACTGGATACTTAATAAAACACACCCAGACAAGTTCCACAGACAACCCCGTGATTGCTTTTCCACAGGGCGACGAGGGGAGGATCGCCGGGTAGGATTATGCTATGCGATGCTACTTGGAGGACTTCAATCTACTCTCTTCTACATGCTGCAAGACGGAGGCTGCCAAAAGCGTAGTATTCGACAGGACTAGCTATCCCCCTCTTATTCTGGCATTCTGCAGTTCAGTCCACTGATATTGCCTCTTTACACATATACCCATGCATATGTAGTGTAGCTCCTTGCTTGCGAGTACTTTGGATGAGTACTCACGGTTGCTTTTCTCCCCCTTTTCCCCCTTCCCTTGTACCTGGTTGTCGCAACCAGATGCGGGAGCCTAGGAGCCAGACGCCACCGTTGACGATGACTGCTACTACATCGGAGGTGCCTATTACTACGTGCTGCCCGCTGACGACGACCAGGAGTAGTTAGGAGGATCCCAGGCAGGAGGCCTGCGCCTCTTTCGATCTGTATCCCAGTTTGTGCTAGCCTTCTTAAGGCAAACTTGTTTAACTTATGTCTGTACTCAGATATTGTTGCTTCCGCTGACTCGTCTATGATCGAGCACTTGTATTCGAGCCCTCGAGGCCCCTAGCTTGTATTATGTTGCTTGTATGACTTAGTTATGTTTTAAAGTTGTGTTGTGATATCTTCCCGTGAGTCCCTGATCTTGATCGTACATGTTTGCGTGCATGATTAGTGTAAGATTGAATCGGGGGCGTCACAAGTTGGTATGAGAGCCGACTGCCTGTAGGAATCCCCCTTTCCAACTCCTTGGCCGAAGTCGAGTCTAGACATTGTAAAACTTTTACTAACATGGTTGTGTGTCTTACGGGCACACGTCGCCATTGGGTGGTAGTAGGATCTTTTATTCCTCGAACTATACTCTGGGACTCTGACATCTCTTCTATTCGGGTTAAACGATTTTACCAAATTTGACTCTAGATTCTCGTAAATATTTCTTTTGGAGAGCCCCTTATCACTGATGATCACCTACTGCACCAGAAGATTTTGAAGATACTCTTCGATCAGTCCCGAGACCCTTGTGCCCTCTGCCTTTTCAATTCCCTATTATCGATATATCCATATGGATAACGATGTACAACTTGTAGTTCATACAATTACTCTGAGTTTCTCTTGTTATTACAAGATGCATCGAATTGATCAACGACTCTTAAGAATCCCTTGTACCACTGTCTTGTAGTTCCTTGCCGCAGAAATACCCATACGGATAGTTCCTCGCACTTATCGAGTATCCACTCATTCCCAGTTGTCCTTGTGTTCCGCAAAAGTCTTTGAAATACTATTTGATCTTTCACAAATCCTCAACAGCCAGTTGTTCTGGGACTTCTTGCATACTTGCACTCCATTTAATTTCTTTGGTCTAGCAATTTACATAAAGATCTTTGTGATTGTCATTTTTATCCTTTTGGTTCAACTTGTGTGTGAATGCACACAATCATCAGTTGTTCCCTGGAATTTATCCTTCCAATTCAGACGTCATTCCAGACATGAGCTAGATCTCAACCAATCAAATTGCCATCGATTGTACCCCTAAGTCTACGCAACTTATCCATCCTTAATCAGAGCATTTGCTTCTGATCCCTTGATCGGAAATCATAATTCTTTTGCACTGAGCTTTGAGTTAGTCAGTTGATTCTATAGTCTGATCTCCTTGCATTGTTTCTTCCTCCAGTTGAGTACCGATGCTCACCTCAGATCCCTTGAGGACCACTAGATCTTTTGTTGGATTTTATCTGATAGCGTCCTTCATATTTAATCACTTTGGAAGTTCTTTCTCCATTGGTAAATCCTATCCTCTGATTGACCAACCATGCTCTGCTTTCGAGCTTGTGTTATTTACTCCTGAAGCTTGTGGTATATGTTCCTAAGATGCCTTGATGGGTTGAACCTACGCGTTCCCTAATCCGTGTGAACCCGAAAGATTTCACGGGTCATACTTATCCGGTATTGCACCAGGTAAAACTTTCAACAACTAATGTCATTTTTGAAATACGAGAAGTGAATGAAAGGTTATGCATTGGAGAAGTGGGAGTCGACCTTGAACTTTGTGTTCATGCCCATGGACATGATGTAGAACTTATCATGAAAGCTTCTCGTAAAAATAACTACCCCCTTGTTAGAAGTTCATCTTGTATCCGTGGTTCGATCATTTATGATTGTGGTTCCGACCATAATTTCTTCCTTTGATTCCATTTCTCAGACAAGTTAAAGCGCTTGTCTTCTATATATCGATACACCCTGCTTCGACCTTTCATTTGATATGCCTTGGAATATTATCCCCCTGGTATCTCGAGGATATCATGCCATTGCACTACATCTTATGAATTTGTGCTGGAGTAATACCTTTCCCTATCAGAGTCACTCCACGAGTTCTGGGTTGTCGTCAACCGAGAACATCGATAAGTGAATTTATTCCGTGCTCCGACCTTCGATACGATAACTCTAAGTAATTTTTGTTGCTTGTGAGTTTAATAATCCTTCAAGTCATTCCTAGACTGATTGGCTATATCATTATCATGCTAAATTTTAGCCGTGCTACCTGGTCCTTCCCGGAGCACAATTTTCGATGCTGAGCTAAGCTTACAATGATATTCCTCGTCATATCATTACGCCTTGAACAGCAAGCTTGATTTCGTGTTTGTGCCATACCCGTGGTTCCAATAACCTTTCGCTTCATCATTCCTTTGGCTTGATGTCATCGTCGATCGATTACATCTTCATGAAACTTCTCGACAAGTGTGTCATGATCATCATGAACATTCTGAGCTCTTCCAGGGTATTAATTGAATTCATGATGAGAAATACCATCCTTGCCCTCGCTGATTTGTGTTGTCATCGACCACTTTATTGCCTTCCCACCAACACAAGCTTGTTCGTGTTTGGTATTATACCTTGAGTTCCTTGCTATCCAGCACTTGATCTTCTTTGCCTTGGAGCATTACCATCTCTTATGTCATCAATGTTGTGAGAATTACACCACCTCTTAAGAATTTGTGATACAGTGATGCTTCTCGCCATCACCATTCTTTTCTTGGTCCCCGTATTGAGTGAACTCTGTTGTGCAAATTTAATATCTCTAGCAACCCTATTGCTTCAGAGTTATTGGACAATAATTCCAATTTGGTGTGTTGGTTGCTCAATCGCCATTCCGACGTTGGGCGTGCAACCCAGCCCATATTTCGGGTGCACCTTTCAACCCATGTTTAATTGTGTATGTTTTCCTCCAGCCTATATCATTAAGTCATTTGATCTGGCTAATGTTATCTCCTTGTTCACATAGTTGTGGAAATCCATCCTTTTTGGAAATGTCAATGGATTGTCGCTGAGTCAATCAGTCACCTCCTCACCTCTCCTTGATTTAATGATGAACTCTTGTTTCGGAACTCGCTTCCATGGTTTAATTCCCGAGAATATTACAATGTCACCTCGACAATTTGTGTTGCACCTTTCTTCTCAGGCATCCTGAGTCTGAGGTATCCTCACGCCCATCGGATCTGAACCTCAGTCAGATGTGATGGTTTGAACATATTTCCAAGAGTTATAACATTGGTCTTTAACCAGATAAGGTGATGTCATCCTAACACACCTGCCCGAAGGGCCTATTGTTATAGTTCTTCCTTTTAGCAATGTTAGTCATTCTTCCATGAGGAAATTGTAAGACTTATTCTATAAGTTGTTCCAGATGGATCCTTTGTGTTTCCAAAGTCTGATCTTCACCCGATGACCATGTCAATGCTATCTCGAAGCATGTCGGTTGTACTCCGATCTTCAATAAGAACAGTTGAAGCAATGTTATCTTTTCTTTATCAATTATCCAAAACCTCGTTGTATGGGTATAGTCATCAAATCCTCTCCCCATACCTAAATGGTTTCTACTTTCTATCCTGTCGTGGATATCTTGCTCTATTTGTCCTTGGGAAGGATATACCCTTGAATAATTTGTTTAAACACATTTTCCTTTCCATTTTTCAGTTTAATCTGGTAATCATATTTTCCTTTCCATTGGTTGGTTTAACGTTTCTTGTGATCTATATGATCTAAGCAGTAATATTCTCCTGCTTATATAAACACCTCAGCAAGACCCTGTTACTATTGTTGATGACATTCCGGTAACCACCGATGGACGAGAACTTTGCCTATTGGTCCGCCTAATTTCAACGAGCAGGAAAATGGTCCTCTTCGTCCCTCGCCCTTGGTACTGATGTTGTTGCCGACTTAACTAACAGACTACCCTCTGACATGCCTTGCTTACATGATCGTGTAAGACGTCATCGCCTTCCTACTCTTAACCCACATGGTGGGCCCATAACCCACAGATCCACAAGATCGAAACCTGACTCTCCTGTACACCCTGTTGTCAAAGTTATTCCTCGAGCTTGACTTCGTGTGTAATTCACGGGCCACCTGCCTATTGATCTATTCGGGTATAAGACGCATTACTTATTCCCGATTGCTTTGAGCCCCTTTCACGTCCTGTTTCAGGCATCGAACGGTTGCCTGCTCGCTCGAAACTTCCCATGAAACCTCATTACTTTGCTCTCGATATTTTCTTAAGTATCAATTCGAGAGTTACTTTCCGCCACCTTCCCCGATGTTATCTACCAGATAAGCAACCTTGTAGAGGTCCGTCCTTTCGAAGCTACCCCTTATCCTTTTCGGAAGTATGATGAAGATCTCAAAGAAAGGATGCTTACTACATCATGATGACCTGAAGAAAAGAAATGAAGACACCAATGTATTGGATTGGCCTCTTCGAGAAGAGCAAGCCATAATGAGAAGACCCACTAGATTCGTTACCAAACCTTCCCCGTTTTCACTACCTCTTTAAATCTCGGGATGAGATTTCTTGTATTGGAGGAGATTTGTCACGCCCGGATGATCATGCTACAGTAATCTCACGTTAATGGTGCCACGTCACCTCTGTCACTGAAGTTAGTCTCGCGTTAATTCGAAACCGCTTCAAAATTCAAATTTAAATTAATGTCCACAATAAAAGTTTTCAAAAGTTGAAACAAAAATGTTCGGTGGGTGCCAAATATTACAAGGGTAAATATAATAAAGCAAACACATTTTTATAAAATGCCTAAATGATTTAAAATGAAATAAAACAGAAAAGAAAATAAATAAAAGAAAGAAAATACAAAAGGGAAAAACAAACAGAAAACAAAAACAAGAGAACCCCCCCCCCCCCCCACTGGGCTCCGGCCCAGCCGGCCACAGCCCTACTGGGCCAACCCGCCGGCCCAACCGGCGACCAACCCGCCTCCCTTATCCCCCACGACCCAAACCCTAACCCACCCCGCCGCCCCACTCCTCCCCGAAAATATCTCCTCCCCCTCTCCCCCGATTTGGATCGGGATCGAGGAGGAGGCCACCGACGCCGTCGCCCGTCGCTGCCAGGAGACCACGCCGCCTCGCCGTTGGACGTCGCCACGCCGGAGCTCCTCCGCTGGCCTGCTTCCTCCTCCCCCCTCCCGGTCGGCCTGCTTCCTCCACCTCAACGGCCTGCCTCCTCGTAGCACGGTCGTCGCCGTCGACCACCCCAAGCACTGCTCCCACGTCCCTACTCCTCGCAGTGAGCCCCGACTCCCCTCTCCCCCCTAGCGACCGTGCTCGTGCTCACGCACCTGCGCGCGTGCACCCGCAGCCGCCGCGCTCACTCCCCTACCCGCGCTGGCCGATGCCCCGCGCACCCTGGCACGCGCCCCGGCGCGAACCCGCGCCCCTGGATCCTTGAGCTTCGCCGCCCCCTGTACCCTCGCGTTCAGCCCCCGCCAGCGCTGCCCGTCGCCGGTCGCAGCGGCCACCGCCCGGGTGCCTCGCCCACATCTCGCACCACTCTCGGGGCCACCTCTCCTTCGCCTGCTCCGGCGGCCACCGTTCCCCCTGTGGCCTCACCCTTCTCGCCTCGTACGCGCGCTCGACGCCTCGCCTTCCCTCTCCGTGCGCCGCTCCGGCCATCCCCGCCTCCTCTGCACCCCGCCCGCAGCCACCACCATGGCTGCCCTGGCCACTGACTTTCCCGGCCTACAAATCCCGCTCGGCTGTGCCCGAACCGCACCTGGCGCCCGCCCCTGCGCCCGTTAGCCCGCCCGCTAAGTCCCCAGGGCCAATGACAAACGGGGCCCACCAGCCCCAGAACGTCTTTATTAAAAAAGGGAATTAAAAATATAATAATGAAATTAATTAATTAATTAATTAAAGAATTAATTAGCTTAATTAATTTTGATTAATTAAGCTAGTCAATTAACTAAACTAATTAAAACGTTAGGTAATTAATTAATCAGTCAATGATAGTGGGGTCCACCCCTAAATAATCCTGATTAGGTTAATTAATATGTTTAATTAAAATATGTCACTGACCAGTGGGGCCCACTGGTCAGGCTGACCAGTCAACCCCTGTTGACTGCTGACATCAGCATGACATCATGCTGATGTCATAAATCCAATTTCCAATTAATATAAATGATTAAATAAATTCCAGAAATTAATAAATTCTTTTGAAAATCATATCTTTTAATCCGTAAGTCGGATGAAAATACTTTCTACATGAAAGTTGCTCAGAACGATGAGACGAATCCGGATACGCAACCCGTTCATCCGCCACGCGTCCCTAGCATAGTGAACCTGCAACATTTCACCTCCGGTTCATCTGTCCGAAAAAGCGAAACACCGGGGATACTTTCCCGGATGTTTCCCCCTTCACCAGTATGACCTCCTACTGCGTTAGGGCACACTTGTTACCGTTACTTGTTATGTCATGCATCGTTATGCATCTAATTGCATTGTATTCATTGTTTCTTCCCCCTTTTCTCTCCGGTAGACTACGAGACCGACGCTACTGCTGCCCAGTTTGACTACGGAGTTGACGACCCCTCCTTCTTGCCAGAGCAACCAGGCAATCCCCCCCTTGATCACCAGATATCACCTATTCTTCTCTATACTGCTTGCACTAGAGTAATGTAGCATGTTACTGTTCGGTTACTCCTATTCTGTTGCATAGCCTGTCATTGTTGCTACAGTCATTGATACCATACCCGCAATCCTAAATGCTTAGTATAGGATGCTAGTTTATCATCATTGGCCCTACATTCTTGTCAGTATGCCTTGTTATACTATTGGGCCGTGATCACTCGGTAGGTGATCACGGGTATATACTATACATATATACATACTACAGATGGTGACTAAAGTCGGGTCGGCTCGAGGAGTACCCACGAGTGATTCATGGATTGGGGGCTCAAAGGACTTTTGTCCCGACGGCCCTCTGTGTGGATATTTGTGGTGGAGCGACAGGGCAGGTTGAGACCACCTAGGTGAGAGGTGGGCCTGGCCATGGTCGACATTCGCGGTTGCTTCATAATAACACGCTTAACGAGATCTTGGTATTTGATCAGAGTCTAGCAACTGGCCTATACGCACTAACCAACTACGCGGGAAAGATATGGGCACTCGATGTCGTGGTATCAGCCGAAGCCTTCGTGACGTCAGCGACTGAGCGGCGGGCGCCGAATTGGACCGTAAGCCTGCTCTTGTATTATGGGGGCTAGGTCTTCTTCCGGCCGCGTACGCAACGTGCAGGTGTGCAATGGGCGATGGGCCCAGACCCCTGGGCGCATAGGATTTAGACCGGCGTGCTGACCTCTCTGTTGTGCCTAGGTGGGGCTGTGACATGTTGATCTTCCGAGGCCGGGCATGACCCAGGAAAGTGTGTCCGGCCAAATGGGATCGAGCGTGTTGGGTTATGTGGTGCACCCCTGCAGGGAAGTTTATCTATTCGAATAGCCGTGTCCCTCGGTAAAAGGACGACCCAGAGTTGTACCTTGACCTTATGACAACTAGAACTGGATACTTAATAAAACACACCCAGACAAGTTCCACAGACAACCCGGTATTCGCCACAGGGCGACGAGGGGAGGATCACCGGGTATGATTATGCTATGCGATGCTACTTGGAGGACTTCAATCTACTCTCTTCTACATGCTGCAAGACGGAGGCTGCCAGAAGCGTAGTCTTCGACAGGACTAGCTATCCCCCTCTTATTCTGGCATTCTGCAGTTCAGTCCACTGATATGGCCTCTTTACACATATACCCATGCATACGTAGTGTAGCTCCTTGCTTGTGAGTACTTTGGATGAGTACTCACGGTTGCTTTTCTCCCCTTTTTCCCCCTCCCTTCTACCTGGTTGTCACAACCAGATGCCGGAGCCCAGGAGCCAAACGCCACCATTGACGACGACTCCTACTACATTGGAGGTGCCTATTACTACGTGTTGCCCGCTGACGACGACCAGGAGTAGTTAGGAGGATCCCAGGCAGGAGGCCTGCGCCTCTTTCGATCTGTATCTCAGTTTGTGCTAGCCTTCTTAAGGCAAACTTGTTTAACTTATGTCTGTACTCAGATATTGTTGCTTCCGCTGACTCGTCTATGATCGAGCACTTGTATTCGAGCCCTCGAGGCCCCTGGCTTGTATTATGATGCTTGTATGACTTATTTATGTTTTAGAGTTGTGTTGTGATATCTTCCCGTGAGTCCCTGATCTTGGTCGTACACGCTTGCATGCATGATTAGTGTACGATTGAATCGGGGTGTCACAGTACTTGATCGGTCGGATCGTGAAGAGGACGACTACATCAACCACGTTGTGCTAACGCTTCCGCTTACGGTCTACGAGGGTACGTGGACATACTCTCCCCTCTCGTTGCTATGCATCACCATGATCTTGCGTGTGCGTAGGCATTTTTTTGAAATTACTACGTTCCCCAACAGTTTGTGCTGACGCATCCATGTTTTCTTCTTACCAGGTCATAGGGACTTATCCTGTGCTGACGGAGAACGGGTCACATGCCATCGTTTGAGGTGTTGTTGTGGTCGATCTGAAGTTTACTTCGGGGAAGACCGTGCGTCTGAAGAACGTTAATCATGTGTCGTCCATCAATAAGAATCTCCTCAGCGGTTCCCATTTATGTTGAGATGGGTTTAAGTTGTTTTTTGAGTCCAATAAAGTTGTAATTTCCAAGTGTGGACAATTTGTTGGAAAAGGCTATAAGTGCGGAGGCTTGTTCCACCTATATCTTTGTCAGATATTTGCACTGAAGTTTTTAATAATGTTTGCCACAATAATGAGTCTAATATTTGGCATTCATGACTTTGTCATATTAACTTTGGTTGCATGACGCGGCTAGCCAATATGAGTTTAATTCCAAAATTCACTACTGTCAAGGGCTCCAAGTGACAAGTGTGTGTGCAAGCTAAGCAACCTCGCAAGTCCCGTAAGACTGCAGAGGCTAGAGACTTGGTGCCATTATAGCTTATACATTCTGATCTCTGTGAGATGAATGGCGTGTTGACAAAAGGTGTAAAGAAATACTTCATGGCGTTGATTCATGACTCCACTAGATATTGTCATGTGTATCTTCTGAAATCAAAAGACGAGGCTCTAAATTTCTTCAAAAACTATAAAGCTGAAGCAGAGAACCAACTTGATCGAAAAATTAAACAGCTTAGGTCTGATCGTGGTGGAGAATATTTTTCCAATCAGTTTGATTTGTTTTCTGCGGAACATGGTATAATCCATGAGAGGACGCCTCCCTACTCACCTCAGTCAAATGGGGTGGCCGAAAGAAAGAACCAAACTCTAACTAATTTGGTTAATGCCATGTTAGACACATCGGGTCTCTCCAAGGCATGGTGAGGGGAGGCGCTAATGACTACATGTCATGTCCTAAACCGAGTTCCCACAAAGCATAAGACCATGAATCCATTTGAGGAATGGGAAAGGAAAAGATTGAAACTCTCCTACCTACGTACTTGGGGTTGTTTGGCAAAAGTCAATATACCAATTTCTAAGAAGCGCAAGCTTGGAACAAAAACCATGGATTGTGTTCTTCTGGGCTATGCTTTTTATAGCATTGGCTACATATTTTTGATAATAAAATCGAAGGTATCCGACATGCATGTTGGTACAATTATGGAGAGGAATGATGCGACTTTCTTTGAGGACATATTTCCTATGAAGGGTATGTCGACTTCATCAAATCAGGAGATACCTACTCCATCTAGTGAGGAATTTGATGTAATTCATGAACCCACCATTGCGATGGAACACGTTGAGAATCCTGTTGGGGATGACAATGAAACTCCTACAGGGAGTAAGAGACAGAGGACTGCAAAGTCATTTGGTGATGATTTCATTGTGTACCTCGTGGATGACACATCCAGGACTATTTCAGAAGCCTATGCATCTTCTGATGCTGACTACTAGAAGGATCCATAGCGAGATGGATTCCATCTTAGCTAGAGGAACCTGGGAAATCACTGATCATCCTTATGGGTGCAAACCTGTAGGATGTAAGTGGGTGTTCAAGAAAAAGCTTAGACCTGATGGTACGATTGAAAAGTACAAGACACGACTTGTGGCTAAGGGTTATACCCAAAAAGAAGGTGAAGACTATTTTGATACTTACTCACATGTGGCTAGACTGACCACTATTCGGGTGCTACTATCACTGGCTGCCTCATACGGTCTTCTCGTTCATCAAATGGACGTTAAGACGGCTTTCCTCAATGGAGAGTTGAAGGAGGAAATTTACATGGATTAGCCCGATGGTTTTGTAGTACCTGGTGAGGAAGGAAAGATGTGCAAGTTATTAAAGTCTTTATATGGCCTTAAACAAGCTCCTAAGGAGTGGCATGAGAAGTTTGAAAGAACACTAACAGCTGCAGGCTTTGTAGTGAACGATGGTGACAAGTGTGTGTACTATCGCCATGGTGGGGGCGAAGGAGTTATTCTTTGTCTGTATGTCGACGACATACTGATCTTTGAAACCAAACTTGATCTAATCAAGGAGGTTAAGGATTTTTTATCTCGCTGTTTTGAGAAGAAGGATCTAGGAGTAGCTGATGTTATTTTAAACATCAAGCTTTTGAGATATGAGAATGGTGGGATTACACTGCTTTAGTCTCACTATGTGGAAAGAGAAAAATTCACTGTAGGTCACAAAACTTGAGCCGGATGACACTTTGGTACCACTACTTCAAAATACCCGAACTATAGTCCATGCACTACAGGAATTAGTTAGTTTGCCGTCTGGCAGTTACAGATGGCAAAGAGCGAAATACAGACGGCAAAGAGTTTGCCGTCAGCCAGCTGACGGCAAACATAGACGGCAAAGAGGATGCCGGCAAAGACCGCTTTGCCGTCAGCTTTTAATCGGGCAGACGGCAAAGATTTTGCCGTCAGCCGAACCACCTTCGCCGTCCTGCACATATACCCCAGATGGCAAAGAAAAGCGTCGTTGCCGTCAGCTAGAATCTATGTCTTCGCCGTCTGCCTCAAAAATCACTAACGGCAAAGAATTTTTTATATTAAAAAAACACACCAGGACTAAAACCACAATATCAATACACTTGTTGTTCCAAGACTCCACGGATGAATTTCACAATACAAAACTATTCCATTTCACAAAATAAAGAGATTACACACGAATGGATTACACAGAGTAGATGCAGATGAATTAGTACACACAAATGAATTACAGATAATACAAGAGGGATATCTCACAAAAAAAATTACAAGAGGGATGGGGCTCAAGGCGTCCGTGACATGGTGCGGCGTTGCAGCATCGAGGGATGGGGCCGGTGGCCGGGGGGGCGAAGCGGGACGGTGCGGCCTTGGCGGCACCGGAGGCGGAGAGGAAAGGGGCCAGCGGCCGACAGGGGACGGGGGACGGGGCGACGACCGACGGAGCCCGCGGGGGACGCGGCCGGAGCCTCCGGGGGACGGAGCCGGGAGCCTGCGGGGGACGGAGCCGGCGGCCTGCGGAGGACGGGGCCGGAGCCGGCGGCTGACGGGGGCGACGGGGTAGGAGCGCTGAGGTCGGCCGTGGCGGGCTCCAATGGAGAGGCGGGAGGAGGCAGGGGCGCGGCGGCGTCCGGACGACGAGTGGCGGAGCTGCGGCCGGGGCGGTGGGGCGAGCGGTGGTCAGGGCCGGTGAGGCGAGCGGCGGCAAGGGCGAGCGGCGGCCGGTACCTGCGAGAAGAGAGACATGTACGAGAGAGAGAGAGAGAGAGAGAGAGAGAGGTGTGCGAGAGGATAAGGCAGAGCGAAGGGGTTTGTGGTGGGGATGGATCGTGGTGAGTGGTGGGGCCGCGAGAGAGGTTGTGGTGTGGCCGTTGGTTGGGATTTTTGGGTGGGCCGCGGATCTGCTGCCATGTCATCGATCCGCGAGATCGATCCGTGGGTTGTGCTTTCTCTTTGCCGTCTGCGATTTTATTTACAGAAACCACAGACGGCAAAGACACTTTGCCGTCTGCAATTTTATGTACAGACGGCAAAGTATGTGATTTGTCGTCTAAAAAAAATGTACAGACGGCAAAGTATTTTTGCCGTCTGTTATTTCTTTTGCAGACGGCAAAGTATGTATTTGCCGTCATCCATTCTTTGCCGTCATCCACTGACGGCAAAATAGCTCTTTGCCGTCTGCCCCGATGATATGCTGACGGCAAAGAACCTCACTGATGGCAAACTAGCTTATTCCTGTAGTGATGTACTTGCGCACAGGGTTCACTTTGGTCCGTATGTACGATTTCGTCTACGTATTTGCTGACTTGGCCGAGTCAGCGGCGCCAGCTAGGCTTTGACCGCCACGTAGTCGATCCTAGGGTGAATACTACTCGATCCGGGGTTATTTTTGCAAAAATGCCATGTCGGCCAGGGACCTGGTGGAGACGGCCTGGGGCATCGCCGGCAGCGGCGTGCCGTTCCTCTGGGTCGTCCGGCGGGGGCTGGTACGGACCTGGAACAAACAAGAGATTTATGTACCGTACTGTACTTTCGCATAGGCTAATTGTCATAGGCGCCAGACGGGGAGCGCGCGCATCGATCACGTCCGCACCGGCATGTGGATGCAGCGGTTGTGCTGCAGCGCGACGCCGCCGCTTTCCAGCCCCATCGCTGTCTTGTTAACCGGGACCGCCGGCGGGCGGGCCACACGGACCGGGGTCGGCCCGACGCTGACGGCCTTCTCGCACCGGCAGCTGTCCAAGAACCCGCCGCCTTTCTTGCGGTCGGCGCTTCGGGACATGGCGGCGGTGAAGCCGTCATGGCCGGCGGCGGACCCCGGCGGGACGAACTGGAACTCTTCGACGCCGCACGCGGATGCCGCGCTCGAGAAGTTGGCCACGCTGCCGGCGTCGTAGGCGACGCCCTCGGCCGTGGCCACGCTCCACACCACGCTCGCCTCCCTTGGCGTACATGCACTCGCTCAGCGGTGGCTCTGCGGCGGCGGCGGCGTACGCCAAGTCGTCGTCCCCCGAGTTGCGCCGGCTACTGCGACCACGGTACGTGGTCGGGTACGACGATGACGCCGCAAAGCTCTCCAGGTCGAACAGGTCCGAGCTCGCGTCGCTCATCGCGTCGTCGTCCGTCGCCGCCATGACCGCCGGCGCGCGCAGAAAGCCGGCCGCGGCAAGGGGCGGCGGAGGGTCCACGAGCACCACCGAGTCCTTGTCGATGGGACGGAACACCTCCAGCGACTCGCGCGGCGGCTCGTCGACGACGCTGCTGCTGATGGCCTTCGATGGGCTGATCACCGGGAAGGTGAATCCGCCAGGGCTCACGACGCGGCAGCCAACGTCGGGCGGGAAAGCGGGAAACGAAGCGTTTACACCGTTATTTTGCGCCGGGGCGAGGATGTTGTTGTTGGCGCGAAGCGGGAACGCGCAGCTCCCCGTCGTAAAAATCTTCATCACATCGGGCTCGTCGTTTGGAGACGGAGGAGGCAGCCCGTTGGCCATAAAGACGACGCTCTCCCCCCTGGCGTCGAACCTCGCGTGGATCCTCGGGGTCGTCGGCTCGGAGGCGACGTCGACGGTGACCGCCTTCTTGCCGGCGCAGGGGCAGTCCCGGCCGAAGATCCCCCAGCGTTGCCCGAAGGCGCCGGCGGCAGGCTTCTTGCCGCCGCGGTGATGCTGATCGTCCATCGTATCTAGGACGACGACGCCGGTGACGCCACCGCCATAGCCCTTATCATGCTGCCTAGCCGCGGACGGCGACTGGTTGCTGGCGAGCAGCCCGGAGCGGCTGTTCCAGCTGGCCTCCGACGACGCCGCGGTGCGGCCGCTCACCAGCCTCGTGCCCAAGCACTCCATCGGCTCCTCCACCGCGACGCTGCAGGTCTCGCCGGTGCGCCTGAGCGGGGGGAGCCAGTACGCGTCGAGGGACGGTGCCGACGCGAGCGCCGAGTTCGTGCACTATACCATGCACATCCCGCCCACGCCGGACAGGACCACGGCGTCCGCGTCCATGGGGAAGCTGATCCTGAGGAAGCCCACCATCGAGTAGTATTCGCCACCTTTTTTTATGGCAGCCACGATTTTCCTAAGATTAAGGTTAGACACTGCAAAACTAGTCATCAACCAAACAAGAATCGTCAAGAAATTTACGGGATGGAGATCAGCTACTCACGGATCTACTCTGGCACGGGCGGCGGCGGTGCCGATATCTCGAAGCGGAGGTAGCAGTCGGGGCCGAGGACCGCGGCCACGCTTCCTTGCACGGCGCCGGCGGTGCCCACCCCGGCCCCAGCTCCTGGCCATCTGCAGCGTCGAATCCCGCAGGCACCGGGCGCACTCTGCCGCGTCGCGGTCCGGCGCGCACTGTGCCAGCACGCGCACCGTGTCGCCGTTGCTCGCCGTGGTGGTCGCGTTGGCGGAGGCCACCTGGCAGTTTGCGGCCCGCGGGACCAGGGACTGCGCCACGGCCACGAGCTTCTGCACCTCGGCGGCGTCGAGGCGAGGGACGGCGTCCCCGGAGAAGGTCACCGCGCCGATGTCGTCGTCCACGCCGGCGGAGGACGCGCTGGTGTCAGCGTAGCCCAGGAAGCAGCCGTCGTTCAGGAAGCCCGCGCGCCGGCTGGCGTCCCCGCATTGGTCGGTGATCTTTCTGCCGACGTCGGACAGGCAGCGGAGGCACGGGTCGGGCGCGGTGTCGCCGAAGCAGAAGCCGCGCACGGGTCAGCAGCTGGTCATGGCGTTTTTGCAAAAATAACCTCGGATCGAGTAGTATTCACCCTAGGACCGACTACGTGGCGGTCAAAGCCTAGCTGGCGGCCGCTGACTCAGCCAAGTCAGTGAATACGTAGACGAAATCGTACATACGGACCAAAGTGAACCCTGTGCGCAAGTACATGGACCGTAGTTCGGGTATTTTGAAGTAGTGGTAACAAAGTGTCATCGGGCTCAAGTTTTGTGACCTACGTAGAATTTTTCTTATGTGGAAAAGATCTTGAGTCGTTTTGGGTATAGCGACTGCACGCCTTCTCCAACTCCATATGATGCTAGTGTGTTGCTTCGAAAGAATCGACGGGTTGCTAGAGATCAACTGAGGTATTCTTAGATTATTGGCTCGCTTATGTACTTGGCGAGTGCCACGAGGCATGACATCTCTTTTGCTGTGAGCAAGCTGAGTTGGTTTGTGTCAAAACTAGGAGATGATCATTGGCGTGCGCTTGAGAGAGTTATGCGCTACTTGAAAGGCACGGCAAGCTATGGGATTCACTACACCAAGTATCCAAGGGTACTGGAGGGTTATAGTGGCTCAAACTAGATATCTGATGCTGATGAGATTAAAGCCACAAGTGGTTATGTTTTTACACTTGGTGGTGGCGCTGTTTCCTGGAAGTCTTGCAAGCAGAACATCCTAACAAGAACTCACTATCACTATTGAAGCAGAACAAGTGGCTTCGTGAGCTTTTGATGGACTTACCTATGGTTGAAAAACCAATACCCCTTATCCTGATGAACTGTGATAATCAAACTGTGATCGTCAAGGTAAACAGTTCTAAGAATAATATGAAGTCCTCAAGGCATGTGAAGAGGAGACTAAAATCTGTCAGAAAATTGAGAAACTCCAGAGTTATTACGTTGGATTATATCCAAACATCGAAAAACTTGGCACATCCCTTTACAAAGGGTTTATCCTGTAATGTGATAGATAATGCATTGATGTGATGGGTTTGAGACCCACCGCATGAGTTGTCCATAGTGGTAACCCACTCTATGTGATCGGAGATCCCGTGAAGTAGAAGTGGGAGACAAGCTGAGAGAGAGTATCCCTATTTCAATTATCCAACTCTGCGAAGATGCAATACTCTCCTGATTTGCGTGGCAGGTTGATACTTTTCTTAATGTGTTCCAAGTGGCTTATTCGGGTAAGCAGAGATGTTGACCTACAGAGCATCTCCTAAGGAACACACCTATATGAATTTGACTGTTAACGTCGCAGTCTGTGAGAATTGGGTGCTCTCTAATAAATTCATGAAAGGCACTGGGGTATGACGTATATGCTCCACCCGGCGGGAAGCCTTGCGGCTGCCCAGTATCGGTCAAGAATTTGTGTGAAACTACTCTCGCAGAAAACTTGTAGTTCAAGGCATAGTCCACTATTCAAGTTGTGACCTAGTCTGGCATAAACCTCTAAGTGGAAGTTCAACTTTACAGTCTCCACTAAGCACCGGTATATAAATAATGATTTGGAACTAAATGATGAGATGTGCCAATGAGACTTTGTGGGGGATTGTTGGAATTTGCTAGTGGGCTTTTGGCCCAAAGCCCAATTAAAATTCTGAAATTCTCTTGGCACATTCATGCACACATGTGAGTGGTGTGAGTGAGTCTAAAGTTTAGTCCCACCCTGAAAGTTGAGAGAGAGTTGCACCTCTTTATAAGGTGAGCTCTTCTACCACTTGTATGAGCATGAGAAGAGGAGACCTACACGGGCGCTCCTCCTCCTCGCTCGCCTCGCCACGGGTTGACGGTTGCGGGAATGAGCCGAGCCGAGGACAGAGCTATGCACGTTGTCTATATTTTTGCTGCTCGAGAATAATTAATAAGTCATTAATTAATAATTAATGGACGCATTAATTACTTAGCCGTTTCCGATCCTTTTGGATCGTGGGGCTGTTACGTGGACGTGGGGTTTTCTCCACGACCTAACCGGTCCACATTATATAGTCAGGCAGGCGTCTACCTTAGCCGCCGCCGAATCATATGGTTTCGCACCACCGTTCCAGAGCATTGCGCCGTCACGCAAGTCTTCTCCATCCCTCCTTCTGGCGTGCACTGCAAGAAGGGACAGCAAGCCCCGGAACCCCGCCTCTCGTGATCCTGTATGGGAGAGGGGCGATCAGGTTTTTGGGGAACGTACTCGCGCGACTGCTGGCAGCGACGACTTGACGACTTCTTCCATGACCTCAGCAACCTCATCCTCAACGACATGAGCGACAACATCAACGCCGGCGGTGCTGCTCCCGCTGCACCGTATTTGATTCTATCTTTCCTGTTCAAGATCGTGGTAAAATTCATGTTTGTAGTACGTGCCCTAGATGTGATCTGTTCATCTACTATGCTAATTTGCATGATTAGCTTAATCTCTGCTATTGCTGGCATGATTTATTTTCTGTTTATTCAGATTAAATCTCGTAGTAATTTGCTCATATTTCCAACATGTAAAACAATCAACAATGTTTGCTGAAAAAAAATCAACTTTTTGGTTTCTTTACTAATCTTTCTAATTTTATTATTTAATACAGGTGCATTTGGCTCGGGAGCAGAAGAGTACTTTCAATAACATGGTGGTATTATCGCAAGAGCTCTAAAGCGTAGTTCAACGTCATGCATGGCAACCAATCCGTCTTGCCAAAGCAACTTTACCAGCTCGACAGTACAGAACACAATATATTGATTTAGATCCCATCCACATAAGCAGCTGGTGGAATAGTCTTCTTCTCCTCTTCAGCGGCAACCCTTTGGTCATTCCGGTAGACGTACCTCCTCGCCCAGAACAGGTAGACCATGAAGGAGACCAGCTCAAGAACACAGGCCTACTCCTGTTGAGGTTGGCTCCATCCAGCCACCCTGCCGCCCCACCACCGCGCCTCGTCGCCCGGTTCACCAGCTGGATCAGCAACGTCGAGAACCAGGCGGCCAGCCCCAGCATGCAGTAGAACACGGAGCAAAATATAAGTCTTTTTTAGAGATTCCAATTGAAACTATATACGAAGCAAAATATGTCTATATACTCCATCCGTCCGAAAATACTTGTCGGAGAAATGGATGTATCTAGATGTATTTTAGTTCTAGATACATCTATTTTTATCCATTTCCCCGACAAGTATTTCCGGACGGAGGGAGTATATCCGAATGTTGTTTTTATTGAAATCTCTAAAAAGACTTACATTTAGGAACGGAGGAAGTAGATAGATTAGTCAGTGATGCATGCATGGCTTTGTGTGGGAGTAAGTCAAACCTGAAATATCAGGGGCAACAGAGACCAACAATTGCGTTGCGTGGGCCTTGTCTCGACCCGTTTTTCATTTATTTATTTATTTATTTTCATTTGAGCTTCACGTATCATATACTCCCTCCGTCTGAAAATACTTGTCGGAAAATTGATAAAAATGAATGTATCTAAAACCAAAATACGTCTAGATACATCCATTTCTCCGACGAGTATTCTCGAGGGAGTATATGGCTGAGTCAACCTGAGTGCATGTTGAAAAGCCGTATGTGCTGCCGGACTGGTGCACCGTGCATGCATGTTGTGTTCATCTCCCTCCGTTTCTACACAGGAGATTTTTTAGAGATTTCAATACGGACTTATATATGGATGTATATGGACGCATTTTAGAGTGTAGATTAGCTCGTTTTGCTTCGTATGTAGCATCTATTGGAGTCTCTAAAAAGTCTCATATTTAGGAACGGAGGGAGCAGCCGGATATCATTCTAGCCTAGACTGAGAGTTGGACGGATCATGGGAAATGTCCGCATGTCAACGTAGGGGATCTTTTGCTCGTTCCCGCTGGCGGCGCCGAGGAGACGGTGAATTTTGTTTTGGCGGCGGTATAGGGTGTTTTATTGCAAGTTCACAGAGTTACAGTCAAAGAGGTCTTACAAGTCCTCGATACACAGTGGTGTCGAGCTCAACCACATAGCTGCGAGGGACGCACACGTGAAGGAAGCAAAAATAAAGGAAAAGAAAAAGAAAAACAAGAAGAAGTGCACGTGAAGGAAGAAGAAGAAGAAGAAGAAGAAGAAGAAGAAAAACAAAAAGCGCACGTAGGAAAAGCGCACGCTGATTCGCTTGTTTATAGATTGGTCACGCACGCACGCACGCAATTACCTGAAAGACGGATAAAGCGATTCGATTCGAGGGGGGACGGGAGAAAAAAAAAACCAAGACCATCGATCGATCAGTCGAGCGCTGGAATCGCCCGGGCCTTCCACGCATGCGATTCTATCTTGACGCTGAACGCCACGCACGCTGGCCGAGTCGATCGATGGATTGGAGTGGAGGAGCGCGCGTTCACACGCAAAACGCCCCCTTTCTTTATTTCTTTGGGCTTCCATCGAGCCCAGAGACTCGCCAAGAGCTCCATGGATGGAAAACTGATAAAGTCGCCAGCACCGCGCGCGGCCACGAAGCCGACGCTTTGGTCATTCCGTCTTGGCAAAGAAACTTCACCAGCTCCATGGTACACAACACAATATATTGATTTAGATCCCATCCACATAAGCAGCTGATGGAATAGTCTTCTTGTCATCTTCAGCGGCAACTCTTTGGTCATTCATGTAGACGTACCTCCTGGCCCAGAACAGGTAGACCACGAACGAAACCAGCTCAAGAACACAGACCAACCAGTAGAAGGAATCAAGCCTACTCCTGTTGAGGTTGGCCCCATCCAGCCACCCTGCCGCCCCATCACCGCGCCTCGTGGCCCGGTTCACCAGCTGGATCAGCAACGTCGAGAACCAGGCGGCCAGCCCCAGCATGCAGTAGAACACGGAGCTCCCGATGGACTTCATCCCGGCGGATGCCTCGCTGTAGAAGAACTCGAGGAGGCCGACGAAGGAGGTGACGTCCACCACCCCGAGCAGGAAGAACTGCGGCGTCAGCCAGAACACCGACATCGGGACCCCGCCGGCGGGCGAGTCCACGAGGCCGCTCCCTTCCGCCACCGCCTTCCTCCTCGTCTCCACGAGCGCCGCGACGGCGCTGGCCAGCACCGCGGCCACGAAGCCCACGCCGATCCGCTGGAGGTGCGTGACGGCGCCGACGTAGCCGGTGGCCCTCCGCAGGAGTGGCACGAGCAGCCGGTCGTACACGACCAGGATCACCAGCTGGAAGACGGTCGGGATGACGAAGAGCGTCGCGGGGGACACGCTGATCGCGCCCAGCCTCGTGTCCATGGTGTTGCCCTGCTGGACGGTGAAGTTGAGGATGATGGACACGGGCATGTAGCCGACCGCCGAGGTCAGGAAGATCGGGATCATGCGGCACACGATCTTGGTCTCCTCCACCTGGGTCACGTTGCGGAGCGACCATGGCCCTCTCGCCCCGTTCTCTGTTTTTATTGCTGCTTTGTCCAGAAACCTGGAAGATGATAGACGAGTCAGACTCACACAATTCTGTTTTGGAACCATAATTAAGCTGACAAATTTTGACGTACCGTAAGCCTTCTGTTCTATGTAGCACCTCGAGGCCTTTAGCATTATCGTCACTCATCTGGTTTAAGTCTTCTGGGTTCCCAGGTAGCTTAAGATTCCTTTTCTTGCATGCTACTATAATTACCTGAAAGAGGACTTGCCGGCATCGGTAAAAAGATAAGGGAAATGATATTCTATCATGCATGCGATACTTCATGCACGTATACCAACCGTTCGTCCGTCGCTGTTTTGAGATCCGTGCCACAGTGAGAAAATTTGGTTCTGTTTCATAGTGTTTCATAATGAACCAGATAGTTTTCGTTAATGAAAATGGGAGAAGAAGGCCACCCACTTATTCAAAAAAAAAGGTGTTACATAATGTTTCATTGTTTTTTTCGTCTTGTACAAACTATCAAGAGTGCAATTGTTTCAAATGAACTTGCTGGTACGTACCTAATGAAACAATACAATACACATTGAAAGAAAAACCAAGAAAAATATAATGTAATACTTCGAAACAAGACAACCTTTTTGTCAAAAAAATGGCACAAATTCCAAAGCAACGACAGGCAGTGTATGTATGCACCATATATCCCTTGCATGGTAGAAAAATCCTTCTAAAACTTATAGTACTATTGTATCGCCACGAACAAAAATGATTCAAATGTTTCTTTCAGAACAATTAAAATAATTCAAATGTTGACCGCGTGGATCAAAGCTGGTGTATTAATTCATTACCTGCATAATCCTAGTGATGGGGCTCCCAGTTGACACCTGGTTGCGATAGAAGGGGAACCCAGCCGCCCAAATGAGCAACCCAAGCAGCACAATCGCAGCACACACAGCAAAGCCAACACCCCACCCTTTGTTGTTCTCCAGCCACACGACGAAGATGAGCCCGAAGAAGGATCCCATTGACACAGAGAAGGTGTACCAGTTGAAGAAGCTCGACTCCAGCCGCCGTTCAACGGGGTCAGCATTGTCGAACTGGTCGCCACCGAGCGCTGGCAGGCATGCCCGGATGGCTCCCTCACCGATGCAGATCATGTACATGCCAAGGAGAAGCAGACTTAGGTTGGTGCCATGCACTGGCTCGCAGTTATGTGGCTCGTTGACGATGCACGCCGGCGGGTGAAGCGAGGGAACGTGTGCTTGGATGGCTAGCAGGATGTAACCCTGTAGTAGAAATGATTTACATTGAAACTTAGATATGTATTTCAATCTTGAAACTCAACAACGATATATTCAATTCTTGAATAGCAACAAGGATGCTAGTTTTCTTTTTCCCGAGAAAACACAAAGGACCTTTGTGTTTGGTTTCATTGAAAAGGTAGAAGTTCAGTTACAGTCCTCCTAGGAGGCGCAAGGTACAAAAGGGGGTAGCAAATTTAGCAGACATCCCTGAGTCCTAGAGCACCTACCGTAGCCTAGGACGATGCCTCGTCTTTGATCCTGCCAACAACTGCAACAATGGCATCTGCCACCCTGCTCGTGCCCTGGATGATCTAGAAGCACCGGGACAAGCATGCTTCCAAAACTTAAGCATGTTGGTGGTGTAGGCCATATAATTTTTTTAATAGTACACTGGCCGGGTGTTGAACTTAAGACCAATTGGCTTTGATGTCATACCAAATTAATAATGTATCTAGATATATTGCAGTGCTAGATAGATATGTTTGAGCAACAATTGTTTCCAAACGGAGGAAGTGGTTAGTTACTTCAAAAGTTCGAACAGAAGGAAAATGACGGGCAATATATGTCAACACATCAAGCCAATCTGTCAAAAGTTGAATGGATCAGTTGAACCAATCTGCTGCACCTTATTGAATAAATCCGAAAAGATGATTGGATGTCTCTCGAGGCAGATGGCATCGAGGGACAAATGCAAGCAGGATGGTGCTCACCCTCAATCAGGCATCGACAAGAAGAAGAAAGCTAGCAAATGCATTAGGGAGACGAATGCGCTTTCATGTTACACTTGTCTTTGTTGCAAACGTGGGCTCGGATGTGTCTATTGTCTCTATCATTTTATCCTTCTCAAGTTGTTGTGGACCAATGTGGTTCCATTGGCGTGACCCCAAGTATTTGGGGGCGGTATTGATTCCATGTTGGATATATCTGTTGAGGGGTTGTGTGACTCCATTGTTTGAGAGTAGTTCACATGTGGGCGAGTTTGTGACGGTTTTCGTCAATTAAACGGACAACTATCTTCTTCTTAATTAATGGATAAAGCAAAACTATGGCTCCTTTAAAAAATGAATGATAAAAAATAATATTGTCGACATAATAGACAATCCATAACATCAGCTCATGCCCCCAATAATATTCCACTAACCTAATAATAGAAATAAAGACATTGCAACAACCCAACAACTAAAGTACTAGCAAACAGGTAGAGCATGTCATTCTTGCCTGCTTTTTTCCCCGAACAGACATTATTCCACTTTTTTGTGCCGGAACTGCATTATTCCACTATTAAGATAAGAGAAAAGAAACGCTATAATTATTTTAACACCAGCTAGCTGCAGCTGCATTATGCATTTAGGTTTGTTCCTCGAAGTGTCATAGAAAGCTATATGGTGCTAATTTTTTAAAAAAAAATTACGGCTAATTACTTTAGAGACTCATTTTTTCCTTGAAAACAAACTAGACGCTACTCGCCAAAAAAAAAAAAAAAAACTAGACGCATAGAGTAGCGAATATGCATGGACGAGTTGGTCAGTTACCAAAATCTCAAACGGGGGCTAATATGAGGACGGTGTAGAAGCGCTTGACGTATGAGTCGGCGAGGAAAGCCGCCGGGGCGGTGAACATCTGCAGCGCGGCGACGAAGTTGGTGCTGGTGGTCGCCGCCGCGGCGACGCCCATGTTCATCGTCCCGCGGAGGTAGCTCACCATGTTCATGCTGTTGGCAATGTTGACCACGTTGCCGAGCCACACCATGACTGTACATGCAGATACAACAGCATAGTTACAAGTTCAGGCTTAGCTTCTCTTGGAAGTGCACGAGCGAGCTACTCTGAAACCACAGCATACGCAGCATGGTACCATGTACTTCCCTCTGTCCAAAAATTCTTGTCATTCAAATGTATGTTACTAGCATTGACATCCGTTTGAGCGATAAGTATTTCCGGACAGAGATAGCAGTACTAGTTTCCCCTCTCACACTGCCGATGAAGGAAAGCAGAGGCGATGAGTTCACTTACTGTAAATGAACATGGAAGCTCTGACTCCTCCATGCCTGCGGGTGTCAACCGGCCTCCCCCTGAAGTCCACGAGCCCGAACGAGCTGCCCATGATCTCGCTTCCGATCCCGAACTCTGGGAGTTCAAATTTGTGCGCGCGTGCTGTCCTTGCGAGTGAGTGGCACTTGAAGAGTGTTCCACTAGCTATATAGGCAGATGAGTAGAGCACTGTTTGCTAGTGAGGCAGAGTTGGTGCAGCAGTGCTGCGCACCATACCGGAAATGGACATAACGGGGTACCAAACGCTCTGTTAATAGGGGGTCGGGTCTATGGGTTTCTGGATATGGGCAGTACTTACTTTTTTACAAAATGGGCGCAGTCGTGCAGCATATCATAAAAAAGTAAGTACTGCCCGTCGTGATCCTAGTAGCGTGCATGATCCGTGCCCGTCGTGACGGCCACCGTTTGGTCGACGGCGACATGTTGGCCGTCGGGAGTATGTACGTGACGGGGTAGCGCCCGTGAAAAGATGTGCAGGCATCCTGCTCCCGAAAAACGAGACGACGGAACCAACAACGCCAACACAAGCACCCCGCTTCAAAAAGGCAGATGCACGAGAGAGCGATGGCTGGCGGGAGAACCCGGCGGAAGGCAGATACTCTGGGAGACGGTCTGAACTTCCGTGTGGTTGAACTGCTGTCTTTTGGCCTTGACAGGCTATATCATGTGTATTTATGAATGAGCAGCCGTAGTCATGACTCACATATGTAGTCATGTCGATGAACCACATTAATAGAATCTCGATGTTGTGCTCATGTTGTAATTGCTTGATCCTCGATAGATCAATATGCATCTCACATCATTCTAACATGCATGTGCCTCCTAGCTAGTTGTGTCTCATTACCTCCCTCCTGTTTTTTTTTTTTTTGCGAAGACCCTCCTGTTTTTTTTAACTGGCCTCCCTGCTGTTTGGTTCCAATACCTAGGCAGGAAGAAGAAGAAGGGGCTGGGTGGTTGCAGAGGTAGTGGTGTGAGGTCATGCATGGTGATGGAGCCTATATATAGAGTACAGTACTGATGCATCATGCATGTGTTTTTTTTTTGTGTGGCGTTAGAGATCGATGTAGGGTTTCTCGAGTGCATTTTTCTTTAGAACGATTTCTCTTTTGTTATCATGTTTTTATAAAAAACAGAGGTAATCCTTGAATTATGCACGACATCTTGATTAGTTTAGTTTTCATTACCGGATGTCTCCAAAGGGTCCATTTTGTTTTCATTCTGATGAACTAAAAATGTTCTAAATATTTCCCTATATATGAACAGTATGTTTAATTCAATTATTTTATTTGAGTGGAGACATTTGCACACACCGTTACAATTATGAGAAATTGGATCTTTTACCCCCACTTTACTTCTTCATTTAATAATTTGCCCCCGGCGCCGAGTCCACTGGTCATTGAAACAATCCTGGGGCACATCATCCGACCCCTTGTAAAGTGAGGCAAATCATCCAGTCCCCCTTACAATTATAATAACTCTCATACAATGTTCGTTCACTTGGCATTAAAATAGATCTTTTATAATTTATAACTTGCAATAGATACCATGCAGTTTCTCAAGGGTTTTCGTGTTGTAGACAACCGACCGGACCGGATCTAGCAGCCGCCATAGCATACACCCCGACCCGCCACCATTGGCGTTGTGGTAGGGGCCAGCTCCGCACTTGCACCGCATGTGCGCACCCTCTCAGTCGTCTAGATCCATGCTCTGTCCATGGAGCTCTAATGGCGGCTATGACTTGGAAGGCAAAGGGGAGCATGACGCGGAGGAGCTGGGCACGGGGCATGGAGCACGGAGCTTGCTCCCTGCGGTGCCAGTCGAGCATGCGAAACGGGAGGAAGGTGCTTGGGTCGGGACGGTAGGACCATGCTAGAGTCCACGGAGAGGGGATGCAGTGAGATGGGTAGTGATAAAGGTGGCCGTGCAGGACCTGGAGGCGTGCGGCGTGGATTTGGGCTCTCCACCAGCGACGTCGACGACCAGGTGACGGACTCTGACAAAGCGAGTAGGACGTGAGACGAAGAGTAGACTAGGATCAAATCCTTTTGCTATGTAAAAATATCCGGATATTAATGAAATTCAGTTTTTGTTTTTTTATAATGCATCGGATTGGATGATAGACTCCCCTAACACTGCCCATAGACACGTCCGGGCGTGTCCGCGAACATTTAATGTTGTCCGTTTGGTGAATTGCGTTGGACTTCCCCTTAGAAGTAGATGATTTCACATTTCCATCATGAACTCCGAGGCAACACGGAACACATTCTTTTAAAACTCAGGCAACTTTATGTTAACTTAAATCACAGATACATGATTCAATTGTGGAACCTGAAAAGACAACATTGCCCTCTTTCGCCTGCAGAATTTTATTTTTCAGTTTTCAACTTAGCCCTTCGAATGCTAAACTAGGGACCAATACTACAGAAGGTTTACCGCAGTACTGATAGTTCTGGGCCATTCGAGGGTACCGGAGAACAACTCTTGCAAAACGTGCTAACAACATATTACAATCGAAGTATATAGTACTAGATGCCAGAATCGCCGAAAACCCTGCAGGAACATAGTCTGAACTCTGTCGATACAGTTTTGCGTCGCCCCCACTTCGAAGATATCCAGATCGTTGATAAACCAGAGGCATCTGGATATAAAAATAACTTAACAGCATCTATTTGACCCAAAAGAAAAGAAAAAATGGCTTAAAGCACGGACTTCATGGTATGCTCTTTTAAGTCGTAACATCTGGACTTGTGCTTGATCATCTGAAGATGAACGTCGTCGCCGTCGCAGCATCTCTCGACCTTCACTCCAGTTAAAATAACAATCTCATCACCAAGGACATCCATCATGTCATCCTCATGTGGAGTGCATGGAGAGCCATCCTCGTCGTCAGTCCAAGGGTCGTATACTCTAGGTAGGCGCACCAGGTCCTTAAGGACCGTGGCGATGCAGAACATGCCAGAGCCCAAGTTAACCAGATGGAGCTCGGCTATCATCCTCCTCTTGTTATCCTCGGGCATGTCAAGGTAATCCCAAGCACCCTGCGGCGTCGGTGGCTGGTCAGCGCCGTCCATGGCGGAGAGGTCCAAGGCGCATAACCTGGGAAAGTGGGGGCTGCAGACCGGGAGCAAGTTGCCCACGGGGGCGCTGCCGGCCGGGAGCGAGAGGCCTAGCCAGAACTTGAGCTCTGGGACGTACTCAGCTTTGCCACACCAGGGCAGCGCCCATTTGCCGACCTGCCTCCACCCGTGCCTCGCCGTGTCGAAGGCGTACGTGCCGGGGTCCCCTTGCATTTGCATGGATGATATGTAGATGGTGGAGCTGTCGACCACTGTGTAGCAAGTCGTTCTTGCAGAGACGAATGGCGGCCCTGGCAGAGCACACCAGCGCCACCCCTCATCCTGGTGGCAGACGAGGACCAGGAAGCGGTCGTGGATCCCGACGTCGCTCGACAGGTCCATGACATAGAGAGTCGATCCTTGGTGTTCTCCAGTCCGGTCGGCGGGATGGCTGGCCTGGGTCATGGGGAGGTTCATGCAGTAAGGGCCCCTGAGGGAGCCGGCGGTGGGAGGGATGACGGCGAAGGTGCCATTGACAGTGCTATAGAGCACTGTCGAACCGAAGGAGTCAGTGAAGACAATGCCGCCGTCTCTTCCGATCAGAGAGAAGGAATTCATGTTCATACTGCTAAGTGTTGAACTGGCCATCGGGTGAAAATTGATCTCCGGCTCCGGCAGAACTGGCAGGTGTTCCAGCGTTGATGGTTTCTTCTTCGTCGTCGTTTTTGCATCATGTGCTGCTCTGAGCGCTTCTGCTGATGGGTAGAAGAGATGCTTCATGGCGTCCAACCGGTGCAGCGAGTACATGCGACGCCTGCTGTCTTCCAGTATCAGATTCACGAAGCGACGAGGATTCATCCTCTCCAAATTAATAACTCCAAACTGAATAATCTGATCCTCTCTGTCTAGCTAGCCTGACCTGGCTCTCAAGAGATGTGCATCGAGCAAATTTTGTAGACGAAACCAGATGGGGGCTTCGCAGAACAATACCTGAATCTGCCGATTTACCAGCGGGCGATGGTGAATGCAGATAACTGCAAGGAAGTTTCTGAGAATGTTGATAATGTGGAATATAGGAATTATGAGAGGGGGGATAGGAGAGAAATTATTGAAAACAATTGTAGATGTAGTAGTTTTGATGCACGGATAGTTTATAATCGTATGAAAAAGGATAAAATTCATCCTATTCCGCCTTGGTTTGAAGTAGATGGAGTTGATTTTGGAGAACTAGTAATACAGGAAACTCCCATTGGGGCCCCTTGTGCTTCAACAGAGGAGGAGGGGGGGGGGATAAGGAGGAGGATTGTGTGAGACCCCTTATTATTTTGGGGGGCTCAGTAGGTAAAGATTTAAAAATGGACTTGGATGTGGGCCTGGAATGGTGGAGGCCCAGTAGGCTTCAATCGTGGAAGAAGATATGGAGGTCCTAGATTCAATCGTGGAGGTGAAGGGGTTTTGCCAGAGGGAGATTCAACTACAGTAACAGGGAAGGTGGATGGAATGGAGGAAGATACACTACGACTGACAGATTCGGCAGTTTTGGAAGAGGAAGTGGTAGATTTGGTGTTGGAAATGGGGGTGGCAGAGGAGAAGGAGATGAAGACAAATTCGCTGCAGAAGAAAGGGGAGAAAATCTGATGTGGCAAGCTAAGACAGGGAAGAAAGAGGCAGTGGAAGATAGGATTGAGAGAGCAAATGGTGAGGGAGAGAGCTCTGGAATGGAGAAGGGGAAGGAGAAAGATATGATGACTCAGAAAGAACAGAGTGCTCAGCAACAGCTACTGACCTCTCTGCTATCTCAGTTAGTGCAAGGGCTGAGAGGAGGAGAGAAAGAGATGATTGAAGGAGCGATTGGAAAATCTGTGGAGGTTTAGTCTGGCAGAGATAGCATGAGGAGAGAAGAGAAAAATGGAGATCCCATGTAGAAAGCTGACAAGAGAGGTGACCAAGACCCAATAATGGAAATGAAGAAACAGGGGGGGAGGCAACTGGCAGTTGAATTTGGATGAGGGCAGGAAAGGAATGCAGAGACTTAACAAACAAGTCTGTGGTAAATGCAAAGACCCAAGACACTCTACCAGAGAGTGTAGGGTAGGACACTGCTTGATTTGTGGAAGGGAGAACCATATTACTAGTGAATGCAATTTGCTGAAGCAAATGAAACCAGTTCCCAAATATGTTGGATATGCTGCCAAAGGGCTGGGGATCCTATTGGTTCAAAGTTACAAAGATGTGCTTGTAGCTGAACACACAAATCCCTTAGGTGTGGTGATTGTTAGAGAAGGGAAAATCAATGAAACTGAGCTCACAAAGGCTATGTGAGAGATGTTTGATTGGGGGTGGCAGTGGAGAGTTAAGGAATTTGGGCAAAATGGTTTCATGATGAGATTTCCCAATAAGGAAAAACTGGTAGAGCTGGCTAAATTTAATGACTTCAATCTGCTTGGGACAGGGGTGGTCACTAAGGTCTAGCCCTGGTCCCTGGACCATCAAGCTATGGGGAAAATGCATATTGTCTGGGTTAAGCTGAGCAGGGTGCCTGATTGTTTCAGACACTTCTTGGGCATTTGTGAAGTTTTTGCTGCAGTGGGGCCTGTGTTGGAAGTGGATATGGATACAGTTAATGAAGAAAAAGTGAGGGTCAAATGTGGAATCAGAGATGTGGAAAGAACTCCACCTCAAGTGGAAATCACTGCCCCTGATTTACTCATGTTCAGGATTGGTGTGAAAGTGGAGAAGGTGGTGGAAATTGGCTGGTATAAAGAGGATAAGAGGAAAAATGAAAACACACATAACCTAGAAGATGGGGATGGAGAAACAGAGAATAGAAAGAGATTCAGGGTAGAAGATACTGAACACAGAGGCATTACACTGGGATGTTTGTCTCTCAAACAAAGTGAGGAAGTAGATGGAAAACTGATCAAAATGAAAACACAATTAGAAGAAAACATGATGCAATGGCAAGATGAGATGTATGCTGAGAGAAGGAAGTGGCAAAAAGAGAGTAGTGGAAGGAAAAAAAAGATGAGGAGAAAGAATCAGGAGGAGTAGTGGAAGGAGGAGGAGACACACCAGTATGCATAAATACTGGAGATGAGGAGAAAGAATCAGGAGGAGTAGTGGAAGGAGGAGGAGACACACCAGTATGCATAAATACTGGAGATGTGGATATTGATGGTCTATGCTCTGATCTGGATCATTCTGATGTTGAGATTGAGGAGCAACAATATAAAAATCTTAGAGGAATGTTCTCTGGAAAAAAAGAGGCAAAAAAACCTCACCAGCATTGAGCTATGTGAAGCAACCGATTGGGATTGGGGTGCTGAGAAGAAAAAAAGGAAAAGGACTGATTAGTCTCTAACCTTGGAATATCTAAATTGCCTAGACAGAAAGGTAATATTTTATTGTGATAGCTATAAATCAGAATTTACTCAAAAATGAGAGGAGTTTTTTGGAATGTGAGAGGCATAGGGCAAGACCACAAAAAAAGATATATCAGAGAAATGGTCATAGATCACAAGTTGGATTTTGTTGGGATTTCTGAAACAATCAAACAAGACTTCACAAAAAATGAGTTACATAATCTTTGTGGGGGCAAAAATTACCAATGGTGCTGGAATCCCCCCAGAGGGATGTTTGGTGGAATCCTAGTTGGCATCAATAAAGAGATGTTTGATGTTGAACATATTGAAAAAGGACAGTATTTTTTAAGAGTACTGCTATTTGACAAGAATATTAAAATGCATTGGAATCTAGTCACAGTTTATGGGGATGCACAGAAGGAAGGAAAAGCTAATTTTCTTGCTGAGCTAGCTAGATTATATCATGACAACCCTTTGCCCTGTTTGGTTGGGGGGGGGGGGGGATTTCAACATCATTAGAAATGATAAGGAAAAAAACAAACCTATGATAAATGAACAATGGTCCTTTATGTTTAATGCTATAATTGAACAAGCTGGATTGAGAGAGTTACCTCTAAATGGAAGACAATACACCTGGGCCAATAATCAGGAGGATCCCACATATGAGAAGCTTGACAGGGTGTTGATGTGTCCTGCATGGGAAGAAAAATATCCATTAGCTATTTTACAAGCTTTTGCTAGGGAGATCTCTGACCACACTCCTTTGTTCTTAGACATAGGGGAGACACACACGATTAGATACACATTCAGATATGAAAATGCTTGGTTGTTGAGAGAAGGCTTTAAAGAGTTGATATATAAAACTTGGAATAAAAGATACAGAGGAGATGTGTTGGAGAGATGGCAATTAAGAATGAGAGACTTGAGGAGAAAAGCTAAAGGATAGAATAAAACCATGGATGATTGGTATAAGAAAATCAAAATAGAAATTATCAAAAAGCTGGATGATATAGATAAAAGAGCTGAGATAATGGGTCTGACTGCTGCAGATAGAACTGAGCAGAAAGAACTTAGAAAGCAAATTAAAAGAATTATGACACAAGAAAAAATGAAGTGGATGCAAAGATATAAAGACAAAGAGATTAAAGATGGTGATGGAAACACTAGATACTACCATGCAAAGGTGAATGGGAGGAGAAGAAAAACAGAATAATCTCTTTGGAACAAGAAGAAGGGATCATAGAAGGAGATAGCAACCTGATGGAATATATTACCAAATTTTATAAAAATCTTTTTGGACACCCTGAAGAGTCTAACATATCCTTGAGGGAATTAGAAATGGAAAAAATAAAGGCACATGACAAAGAGGAGCTATTGTCCCCCTTTTCCTTAGATGAAATTTATCAAGTAGTTTTTGGGATGAAAATAAACAAAATCCCAGGGCCTGATGGGTTCCCTACTGACTTTTATCAAGATTTTTGGGATCTGGTTAAATGGGATCTGAAAGTCTTGGTTGATGGGTTTGCTAAGGGGGAAATTAACATTGCCAGGCTTAACTATGGCATCATTACCCTGGTCCCTAAAACCACTGATGCCAAACAAATTCAAAAATTTAGGCCTATCTGCCTACTGAATGTGAGTTTCAAGATTATTACAAAAGTTTTGATGAACAGATTGACCAAGTGTGTTTCACCTGTAATCTCCAGAACACAAACTGCATTTATTAAAGGAAGGTACATTATGGAAGGAGTGGTTATTCTACATGAAGCTCTGAATACTTTTCATAGAGACAAAGAACATGCTCTAATTTTTAAAGTTGATTTTGAAAAAGCATATGATAAAATTAAATGGCCCTTTGTTATACATGTGTTAAAACTAAAAGGTTTTCCAGATAAATGGTGTGATTGGGTAATGGAGACTATGAGAGGGGGACATGTAGGAGTTAAGGTCAATGATGAAATTGGCCCTTACTTTAAAACCTATAAAGGTTTAAGACAGGGAGATGATATGTCACCATTGCTTTTTTGATGTGGCTGCTGATGCCTTAGCTATTTTAATGAATAATGCCTTAGAATTGGATATTGTTAAGGGAGTCCTTAGTAAAAATGATAATAAAGGAGTAAATATGCTGCAATATGCTGATGACACTATCTTTTTGATCAAAGATGAGGTAGAAAGTGTGAGAAACCTCAAATTCATACTAGGGGCTTTTGAACAGATGTCAGGTTTGAAAATAAACTTTCATAAGAGTGAACTAATGCTGTTTGAAAAAGCTAAAGAAAAACAATTGCTATACCAGGAAATATTGACATGCAAAATGGGAGATTTACCCATCAAATATCTAGGTATGCCTGTATCAGAGACTAGGATCAGGAACATACACTGGAGTTGTGTAACAAATAAAATTGAGAAAAGATGTGGGTGTTGGCAGGGAAAACTGCTGGGATCTATTGCTGGTAGGATCACCCTGGTGCAAGCCTGCCTGACTAATATTCCTTTGTTTATGATGTCCTTCTATGTTGTCCCAAAAGGAATCATTAAAAAAGCTGATTTCTTCAGGGCAAGATTGGTTTGGCAAGAAGATGAGAATATTAGAAAATATCATTTAGTTAATTGGAGGGAGTGTTGCCTACCCAAAGAGGTGGGGGGACTAGGGATTCTCAATATGGAGGTGATGAACTAGCTTTGCTGGCTAAATGGTTCTGGAAAATGGAGACAGAAGAGGGGATTTGGCAAGATGTTTTAAAAGAAAAATATAGGAAAAATGAATGTCTAGCTCTAGTGGAAAAAAACCTGGAGACTCTCAGTTCTGGACTAGTCTATTGAATATTAAAAATATCTTTTATAAATTTGTTAAGAAAGAACTTGGAGATGGGAAAACACTAGATTTTGGGAGGATACTTGGGTGGATGACAAGCCTTTAAAAGATGCCTATCCTAGAATCTATGATATCTGTTTCGATCACAAGATTACTGTGTATGAGGCCATTCAAAAAGGATGGAAGGGGTTCAAATTTAGGAGGACGTTGCATGGAGAAACTTTGGAGTTGTGGAATACTTTAAAAAGAAGATGTGAAAGGATTAAAATGAATGAGGGAAAAGATAAGATTACCTGGACCCTCACTGCTGATAATAAATTTTCTGTGAGATCTTTATACAAGGAATTGATTGCACTAGGGCTGAAATTTCCACAAAAATACCTATGGAAAATCAAAGTTCCTGCAAAAATAAAAGTCTTTTTGTGGTTAGTAAACAAGAAGAGTATTTTGACTAGGGATGTCTTACTAAAAAAAGGGTGGAAAGGGGAGAAAGGGTGTGTGTTTTGTGGACAAGATGAATCAATTGATCATCTGATGTTCACCTGCTATGCGGCTTCTCTGCTTTGGAGCTTGGTTAGATGTGTTTGTGGTTTGAAGACCATTCCTTTAAATGTTAAAGATTGTTTTGGGGGGTGGATAAGCAAATTTAACAAAGAGGACAAGAAAATGGTGATGGTTGGGGTTTCTGCCTTATTCTGGGCAATTTGGAAAAGTAGAAATGCAATTGTATTTGAAAGAAAAAGGATAAATGATCCTTTTCATATAATCAAACTAATGAGTCGATTGTTGGTTGATTGGTCCATCTTGCAGATAAAGGAGCCATCAAGAAAAATGCTGGAACTGGGTGCAAGAGTACTAGAACGGGCAGCAAATGAGGTGTACACAGCTGGGCAGGGGTGGAGGATCAACGTGGCGAGGCTCCCTGGATGAACGGCTGCGACATTTCCATGCTACTACTGCTGCTATTCTTAGTCTTCTTGTGTCTATTAGCTACTAGCTGTTATGTCGCTGTCTATGTTATGGTTTGTGGTAGACTTTGTTTGCGCTGGGCCTGGCGGGTCCTCAGAGTCCTGGATGGTTGCGGCCTGTGTTGGCCTTTTGGTGGGATGTATGTTGTACTGGTAGTTTGGACCTGTTTTATTATGTCTTTCACCTGACCTTTGTAAGGATGGTTTTCAGTAATGAAAATCGGAAGGGGGCAAGCCCTTCTTTGATAAAAAAACCAGCAGGCGATGGAGATCGATCTAGTCCGACGCGCCTGAGGGAGCGGCAAGCGCAAGCATATGTGTAGCCGCAGACATCGAGAGATCTGGTTCGGGAGCGGCGAGCGCAAACCTCTTTTTACCGGAGCCGGGATCTACCGGAGCTTCTCCAGCCAATAGGATCTGGCCATCTCAAAAGTTGTCAGAATCTGTATCCTTGTATTCCAATATATTCTTCATTTAAACCTTTGTACTTCATCAGATTGGGACCACTCACGTGATTTGACCAACTGGACCCACCCATGTGATTTCAGCCACAACTGCCACGGCTCTCACTTTACAAATACGCACACACGCACTACAGAACTACATACTTCATTTTTCCAAAGGATCAACCCCTCTTACTTTAAATTGATTTGAAATCTTTTACTACAATTTTGAATTTTAAAAAACGTTTACTTCATACATTCCAAATTCACCAAAAAAGAAGTGAATCTAATTATTGCATATTCTTCAAAGAAGATTGAAATTAAATATTCCAGAGGCCGCAAACCATTTCAGTTTATATTTAAAAATCCATTTCAATACATATCTCATTGAAATAACAAGATACATATATTAGAAATAGCAAAATAACAAGATACATACATTAGAAATAGCAGTTTCATACATTTCATATTTCAAAAAGTGAAACTTACTATTTCAAAAGAGTGGCATAATCATTTTTTTACAGTGTGATTTCAGTTATTTCAATGCCAATGCCATATTTCAAAATGATTGAAACTCGTTATCTCAATCATCAAAGAACTGATTTCAATCCTTTGAAAAACAAATTTCAATACCACATTTTTACAAAGGAGTGTAAATTTATATTTGATCGACTAGTCTGTACAATTTTAGATCACAAAACCAAATGATAGAAAAGTTGATTCATTCATCAACTTCCCAATTATTTCAAAAAATATTGTAACTGAATATTCCAAAAGTGGCTGAAACCATTTCAATTTATATTACAAAATCTATTTCAATCCACATCTCATTGAAATAACAAGTTACAGATATTAGAAATAGCAAAATAACAAGATACATACATTAGAAATAGTTGTTTCATACATTTCATATTTCAAAAAGTGAAACTTACTATTTCAAAAGAGTGGCATAATCAATTTATTTTTTTACAGTGTGATTTCAGTTATTTCAATGCCAATGCCATATTTCAAAATGATTGAAACTCATTATCTCAATCATCAAAGAACTGATTTCAATCCATTGAAAAACAAATTTCAATACCACATTTTTACAAAGGACTGTAAATTCATATTTCATCGACTATTCTGTACAATTTTAGATCACAAAACCAAATTACAGAAAAGTTGATTCATTCATCAACTTCCCAATTATTTCAAAAAAGATTGTAACTGGATATTCCAAAAGTGGCTGAAACAATTTCAATTCACATTCGAAAATCTATTTCAATCCACATCTCATTGAAATAACAAGTTACAGATATTAGAAATAGCAGTTTCATATATTTCATATTTCAAAAAGTGAAACTTAGCATTTCCAAAGAGTGGCATAAACAATTTCATTTTTTTACAATGTGATTTCAGTTATTCCAATGCCAAAGCAATATTTCAAAACGAGTGAAACTCATTGTCTCAATCATCAAAGAACTGGTTTCAATCCTTTCATAAACAAATTTCACTATCACATTTTTACAAAAGACTGTAAACTCATATTTCACAGACTATCAATTTCACACATGTGCACACTATTGTGTACAATTTCAGATCACAAAACCAAGTGACACACAAATCGATTCATTCATCAACTTCGCAATTATATCAATTGATTTCAAAGGATCCCACAATTCATAAATCATGTGGTTCAAATCAGTTTCAATGTCTTTCACACACATTCCACAACAATAACTGATGCTCTCTGTCACAAACATACAAACATCTGAAATTGAAGGAGCAGGGGAGGCCATCCATCTGGTAAAGAAGCAAGGGATTTTCAAATCATGCAAAATAGAACGGAAATCATTAAGTATAGATGGAGAGAGGTTAGGGGAGATGTGCTTCAGTGCTCACCAGATCCGATTGTGGTTACTTCGAGTACTCGGATCCAGCGACGCCCGTGTGCGGCGACCCGTCGTGATGGGACCTTGCCGGAGTAGCTATCCCCAACTCCTACCCCAGCGTATCCGTCGTCCGCCAGAGTGATTCGGCGCCGCTCGTCGCCAGCCTCGTGCTACAGCCGCGCCGTCGCCGGTCTTGTCTTGTCCCCCCGTGGTAGTGACAGCACGTCAGCACCGGAAGCCGGATTCGCTGCCGGAGGTTGGTGGACAAGCCAGATCTACTGCGGGCGGTGACCGGCGTGGACTCATGAGAAAGATGAGGGCAGAGAGCTCGATGTGGGAAAGAAACAGCGGCGGGGGGTTCATAATATCTGTCGTGGGGTCCATCTCGTATTGCATCTGTATAGGCTCTCGTATCCCGAATCGGAGGTGGAAAAAGAAATCTTGTGGGACCCAGTCGCACGAATCTACAAGCATTGGTGGATGGTGGATTTCTCACTGGTACATCCCGCCTCCGGTAAAATAACTTAGTCGGAGCGGCGAGCGCAATTGGAAAAACTGGCGTCGGAGGCGCAGTGAGATCTATATATTATTCTGATGCAATGATGCAATCTAGGTCACGCCCATCCTCCCTGTTTTTGTACGCTAGCAAATACCCGTCATTTGCAACGGAATAACAGATAATTTTATGTTATGAACATGCATATCTGCCTAACGTGATTCGTGTTTTTTTTGTTTGAAATTCATGGTGGTGAGGTGCTCTTGATTTCAGGAAACACGTATGCGTGTGTGTCTGTGTGTGTGTGTGTCAGCTTATGGCCGGTTAGTCTTGGAGATTTTACACTTAGCTGGTAGTAGGAAGTTTTTACCTCAGAAACTTAGTCCCTCTCAGAATAGAGTTGCCAATCGTTTGGCGAATTATAGCCGATCGGAGCGAGCCACCGCTGTTTGGCTTCGCGCAGTACCACCTTGTATTGAGGACTTGTGACCTCTCGACTGTAACTCTAGGCAATTTTGAAAGTCTATTGCAGTCTTTTATGCGGGAGAGGCCTACACTAAAAGTTGGGTATCATCTAAATAAAAGAACAATAAATAAAAGGGTTTTGAAAGAACAATAAAGAAAATGATTGTCCCTAGGCAAATGGATATGAAACGATAGTGATAATCCTCTATTGCAGTCTTTTATGCGGGAGAGACCTACACTAACAAGTAGCAAAATACATTGACTACTAGTACTTATGATTTGAACTCTAGCAAGCATCCGCAAATACCAAAGAGTAAGTAAGGTAAAACTCAATTATAGTATTAAGATCTAATGTCCCCTTTAATCCCATATGCAACAACTCATGCACTGGGGTTTTGGTTTCAGTCACTCCAGCTACCCACCAAAAGCAATCAATCACATATTGCACACCCTACAACAGGAGTCCCACACATGTGCGCAAAACGGTAGGCATCATAGTAAAACACCATAATAACATACAACTCATATCAACCATAGCATATCACAATTAACCAATGTGACAAACGGAAACTACTTGGACATAATAGAGATGCAACACGTCACCGGATAATAATATCTAGCAATAAACATCATGTTCAAGTAGAGATTACAATAGGATGAGAGAGAGTACACCACTCCATAGAGAGGGAGAAAGGTGTTGCTGATCGTTGTGACGATGGTTCCCCTGGCAGCGCTCCGGTGCCACCGGGAGAGAGGGGGAGAGGCATCCCTCCTTCTTCTTCTTGCTTGGTGTTCCCCCTAGATGTGAGAAGGGTTCCCCCTCTGGACCTTGGCCTCCACGGCTCCCGAAGGGCGAGAGCCCCTCTGAGATTGGATCTCTCCTCCTCTGTTTCTCTATGTTTCGGTACTGTTTCTATAGACGAGTGTCGTTTCTTAGATGTCCAGAGATCCTCCAATTGGACTGAAATTTTAAGGAGATTTTTTCCATAAAATTGGCTTTCTTACAACAAAAGAAGAGCTCCAACCAACATTCACAGCCCCCACACGGGCCCCTCGCGCAGCCAAGGGCCTTGGCGCGTCCCTAGGTCATGTCACACCCTCGTGTACCACCTATGCTGATTCCTTCGCCCAAAAATCCAATAATTCCCATAAAAAATCACAAAAATATTTAGGCCATCCTAGTTCCATGAATATTTCACCTAAAACCCCCAAAACAATATAAAATAGGAACTGGCCTTTGGCATAGGATTAATAGGTTAGTCTAAATAAAAATAATATAAATTATTGTCAAGAATATGTAAAAGTGGTATGATAATAGCACGAAACAATGAAAAATTACAGGTCAAAGACATATCAAACCCCGCTTGTCACTATTCCACTAGCACGCCGCCATCGCCCCCCCTGCGCCAGCCACCGAGCAGCCACCCTGGCCTAGACGGGTGACCGTACCACCAGTGATGCCCCGCACAGTCCCATTGTGTCATGCACGCGGCGCTCCTACTAGCCGATGCTACCCGGGCAGCCACCGCCACTCGAGGAGGGAAGGAGTCCCGGTCACCACAGACACGGCTAGGCTTCGCCCAACGACAGTGAGGGGATGATAGTGAGGAGGAGGATCGGGGACAGGGAGAAGGGGAGCTCGCGGGAGCAACGAGATGAGAGGGTAGGGTGTCCTTTATAGCTCGTGCTTCATATGTCGGTGGCATGAGGCCATAACCTCTCTCTGATCCCGAGGATCTCCATGACCAGCCTCTCAGTGATGAACTGCTCGAACACCAGCGACCATGTAAGCACCGGCACGCCCGCGCAACCGTCACAAGCACCGTGTTTCGCCGGCAGTGCGTCATGAACGCACCCACCGTCGGGTGTTCTAGTCACCCCCCCCCCCCCAGCACTTGAATCCTTTTGAAACGCACCATCTGTGTTAAATTTCAAGGTTCCGGGTGGAGGCCGGGACCATTTCTTTGTACTGTGTTGCTTCTGTTTTCCTTCTCTTTTCTTCTCCTTCAAAACATTCATGGCATGGTAATTAATTGAGGAGCATATCTCATCAGAAGTTTTTATAGAATCTCCCATGTATGCCCTATTTCTCCGGTGCCACCAACGACAAAGAAGTATGCATGTTTTAATTTTATCTTCCTGTGTAAGCTCAAAATTGCACCCATAAAGCTCATGGCATCGTTGCAATTAATTAGTTATAGTCTAACATGTTCCAACATAGCTTTCCTCCACACCTCATTTACCTTCTTGCATTTAACAAAACAGCTCCCGGCATCCTCATCCAGCCTAAAACAGAGAGGGCAGCAAACTATTACTTTCATACCTCTGCACTAGAGTTTCCTTTGCAGTGGTAGGCCGGGAGATGTAGCGCCCATAAATTTGGCCAATTGAAACCGCCCACGTTTTCATCCGCACTTGAGGAGGAAGTTAGTCCGGCAAGAGATTCACGGGTTGTGCTATCCACTTCTAATCTATAGGCAGATTGTAAGGAGAAAATTCTTTTTGTCGTAATGCCATGCTATGAAATCTTCAGTGTGCTCTTTGATTTTTTTTTTTGAAAGATCCAGCTTGGTTGGCTTCAATTGATATAGAAGGGAGCATATGGAAAACAATCGTTGATTGAGTGATCAAAGGGGCCAAACAGAACAAAAAGAGAGGAAGAGAAAATAAAATCGAGGGGGCCGCACTACGGCCCCGGTCCTGTCCTAGTGTTTTAGAGCATCTCCAGCCGTTGGCCCCCCAGGAGGGGCTAAAAATCGCCCCCTGGGGGGCGCACCGGCGCTAACCCGCGCGCTGGGGGCGTGATGCCCCCCAGTCGTGGCGCCCATGTTTTTTTGAAAAAATTAAACACGGCACAAACACGGCGCAAATTCATTGCAAACTTCGGCGAGTTCGTTCAAACTTAAACATATTTTACAAAAAAAAACTACTAGGGGTCGCCACTCGCCGTCTCCATCGCCGCTCCTCGCCGTCTGCCTCGCCGCTCCCCGCCGCCCGCCCTCGCAGTTCTACATGCCGAGGAGGCTGTAGAACCACGTGTAGTCGCCCCCGTCGGCGGCGGCGGCGGCAGCGTCGTCGTCGTAGGCGTCGCCGCCTCCGCCGCCGCCGTCCCTGCTGCATCCCTCCCCCGGTTGGCGCGGCGGGTTGGACGGTCCGGGGGCGTCCTCGTCGTCGTCGCTGTTGAGGATCACAACGCCATGCTCGTCCTCGCACCCACGCTTGCGAGCTTCTATCTCCTCCAGGGCCCGGCACTGCCGGACCATCTCGTTGTGGAGGTAGTCGTCCCGCGCCCACTGCAGGGCGTCCTCGTCAAAGAAGCCGCGCCGGGCTATCTCCTCGTACTCCGCGGGGAGGCCGAGCTCCGGTTTGGGCTCGACGAGGACGAAGCGGCCGGAGGGGGGGTGGAGTCGCCGATGCGGACGCCGGAGCTGCGGGTGCGCGCGCTGACAGACGTGTCCTTGGGCTCCGGCTTGACGGGGCGAAGGCAGGGAGAGACCGATGAGCAGCCGGACAAGGAGGAGGACGCCCCGGGCCGCTCCATGCGCCTCGGCGTCTAAGAGCTCCCACAGCGGCGTGAGAAGGACAGGGGAGCGGGGTACTTGAGGTGCGGCGTGTTGCTGCCCTCGATGTACTCGAGGACAGCCTCCAACGTGCGGCTGGGCACGCCCCACCACCAGTGTCGGCCCTCGGAGTTGAGCCTGCCAGAGGGCACGACGCCGTTCGTTGCCTCAAGCTGCTCGGCGTGGCGGCGGCGGAAATAGGGCTCCCAGAGCATGCTGTCGGGGGTGTACCGCGAGCCTTCCCTCGCTGCCCGCGGCAGGGACGCGCGGATACATGCGATCTCCGCATGTCGCGCTGCCCCGGTGGGTGGTGGTGGCACCGGCACGCCGCCGGTGTTGATCCTCCACGCCCCGGGCACCCGCATGTCCGGCGGGGCCGGGTACTCGTGAAGGAAATATGCCCTAGAGGCAATAATAAAGTTATTATTTATTTCCTTATTTCATGATAAATGTTTATTATTCATGCTAGAATTGTATTAACCGGAAACATAATACATGTGTGAATACATAGACAAACATAGTGTCACTAGTATGCCTCTACTTGACTAGCTCGTTTATCAGAGATGGTTATGATTCCTAGCCATGGACAAAAGAGTTGTCATTTGATTAACGGGATCACATCATTAGGAGAATGATGTGATTGACTTGACCCATTCCGTTAGCTTAGCACTTGATCGTTTAGTATGTTGCTATTGCTTTCTTCATGACTTATACATGTTCCTGTAATTATGAGATTATGCAACTCCCATTTACCGAGGAACACTTTGGGTACTACCAAACGTCACAACGTAACTGGGTGATTATAAAGGAGTACTACAGGTGTCTCCGAAGGTACATGCTGAGTTGGCATATTTCGAGATTAGGTTTTGTCACTCCGATTGTCGGAGAGTTATCTCTGGGCCCTCTCGGTAATACTCATCACTTAAGCCTTGCAAGCATTATAACTAATGAGTTAGTTATGAGATGACGTATTACAGAACGAGTAAAGAGACTTGCCGGTAACGAGATTGAACTAGGTATTGGATACCGATGATCGAATCTCGGGCAAGTAACATACCGATGACAAAGGGAACAAAGTATGTTGTTATGCGGTTTGACCGATAAAGATCTTCGTAGAATATGTAGGAGCCAATATGGGCATCCATGTCCCGCTATTGGTTATTGACCGAGAATAGTTCTAGGTCATGTCTACATAGTTCTCGAACCCGTAGGGTCCGCACGCTTAAGGTTTCGATGACAGTTATATTATGAGTTTATGAGTTTTGATGTACCGAAGGAGTTCGGAGTCCTGGATGAGATCGGGGACATGACGAGGAGTCTCAAAATGGTCGAGACGTAAAGATCGATATATTGGACGACTATATTCGGAGTTCGGAAAGGTTCCGAGTGATTCGGGTATTTTTCGGAGTACCGGAGAGTTACGGGAATTCGCCGGGGAGAAGTATTGGGCCTTATTGGGCCCTGCGGGAAAGAGAGAGGGGCTGCCTAGGGCAGGCCGCGCGCCCCCCCAAGGCCTAGTCCGAATTGGACTAGGGGGAGGGGCCGCACCCCCTCCTTCCTTCCCTTCTCTCTTCCCCTTCCTTGTCTCCTACTCCTACTACATGGAAGGACCCCTAGTTGGACTAGGAAAGGGGGAATCCTACTCCCGGTGGGAGTAGGACTCCCCATGGCGCGCCCCTCCTAGGGCCGGCCACCTCCTCCCTCCCTCCTTTATATACGGGGGTAAGGGGGCACCCTAGACACAACAAGTTGATCTACGGATCGTTTCTTAGCCGTGTGCGGTGCCCCCTTCCACCATATTCCACCTCGGTCATATCGTTGCGAAGCTTAAGCGAAGCCCTGCGCCGGTAGAACATCAAGATCGTCACCACGCCATCGTGCTGACGGAACTCATCTCCGGAGCTCGGCTGGATCGGAGGCCGGAGATCGTCATCGAGCTGAACGTGTGCAGAACTCGGAGGTGCCGTACGTTCGGTACTTGGATCGGTCGGATCGTGAAGACGTACGACTACATCAACCGCGTTGTCATAACGCTTCCGCTTACGGTCTACGAGGGTACGTGGACGACACTCTCCCCTCTCGTTGCTATGCCATCACCATGATCTTGCGTGTGCGTAGGAAATTTTTTGAAATTACTACGTTCCCCAACAGTGGCATCCGAGCCTAGGTTTTATGCGTTGATGTTATATGCACGAGTAGAACACAAGTGAGTTGTGGACGATATAAGTCATACTGCCTACCAGCATGTCATACTTTGGTTCAGCGGTATTGTTGGATGAAGCGGCCCGGACCGACATTACGCGTACGCTTACGCGAGACTAGTTATACCGACGTGCTTTGCACACAGGTGGCTGGCGGGTGTCAGTTTCTCCAACTTTAGTTGAACCGAGTGTGACTATGCCCAGTCCTTGTGAAGGTTAAAACGGAGTCTATTTGACAAACTATCGTTGTGGTTTTGATGCGTAGGTAAGAACGGTTCTTGCTAAGCCCGTAGCAGCCACGTAAAATTTGCAACAACAAAGTAGAGGACGTCTAACTTGTTTTTGCATGGCATGTTGTGATGTGATATGGTCAAGACGTGATGCTATATTTTATTGTATGAGATGATCATGTTTTGTAACCGAAGTTATCGGCAACTGGCTGGAGCCATATGGTTGTCGCTTTATTGTATGAAATGCAAACGCCCTGTAATTGCTTTACTTTATCACTAAGTGGTAGCGATAGTCGTAGAAGCAATAGATGGCGTAACGACAACGATGCTACGATGGAGATCAAGGTGTCGCGCCGGTGATGATGGTGATCACGACGATGCTTCGGAGATGGAGATCACAAGCACAAGATGATGATGGCCATATCATATCACTTATATTGATTGCATGTGATGTTTATCCTTTATGCATCTTATCTTGCTTTGATTGACGGTAGCATTTTAAGATGATCCCTCACTAATTATCAAGAAGTGTTCTCCCTGAGTATGCACCGTTGCGAAAGTTCTTCGTGCTGAGACACCACGTGATGATCGGGTGTGATAGGCTCTACGTTCAAATACAACGGGTGCAAAACAGTTGCACACGCGGAATACTCAGGTTATACTTGACGAGCCTAGCATATACAGATATGGCCTCGGAACACGGAGACCGAAAGGTCGAGCGTGAATCATATAGTAGATATGATCAACATAGAGATGTTCACCATTGAAACTACTCCATCTCACGTGATGATCGGACATGGTTTAGTTGATTTGGATCACGTGATCACTTAGATGACTAGAGAGATGTCTGTCTAAGTGGGAGTTCTTAAGTAATATGATTAATTGAACTTAAATTTATCATGAACTTAGTCCTGGTAGTATTTTGCAAATTATGTTGTAGATCAATAGCTTGCGTTGTTGCTTTCATATGTTTATTTTGATATGTTCCTAGAGAAAATTGTGTTGAAAAATGTTAGTAGCAATGATGCGGATTCGATCCGTGATCTGAGGTTTATCCTCATTGCTGCACAGAAGAATTATGTCCTTAATGCACCGCTAGGTGACAGACCTATTGCAGGAGCAGATGCAGAAGTTATGAACGTCTGGCTAGCTCAATATGATGACTACTTGATAGTTTAGTGCACCATGCTTAACGGCTTAGAATCGGGACTTCAAAGACGTTTTGAACGTCATGGACCATATGAGATGTTCCAGGAATTGAAGTTAATATTTCAAGCAAATACCCGAGTTGAGAGATATGAAGTCTCCAATAAGTTCTATAGCTAAAAGATGGAGGAGAATCGCTCAACTAGTGAGCATGTGCTCAGATTGTCTGGGTACTTCAATCGCTTGAATCAAGTGGGAGTTAATCTTCCTGATAAGATAATGATTGACAGAAATATCTAGTCACCATCACTAAGTTATTAGAACTTCGTGATGAACTATAGTATGCAAGGGATGACGAAAACGATTCCCGAGCTCTTCGTGATGTTGAAATCGACGAAGGTAGAAATCAAGAAAGAGCATCAAGTGTTGATGATTGACAAGACCACTAGTTTCAAGAGAAGGGCAAAGGAAAAGAAGGGGACCTTCAAGAAGAACGGCAAGCAAGTTGCTGCTCAAGTGAAGAAACCCAAGTCTGGTCCTAAGCCTGAGACTAAGTGCTTCTACTGCAAAGAGACTGGTCACTGGAAGAGGTACTACCCCAAGTGATTGGCGGATAAGAAGGATGGCAAAGTGAACATAAGTATATTTGATATACATGTTATTGATGTGTACTTTACTAGTGTTTATAGCAACCCCTCAGTATTTGATACTAGTTCAGTTGCTAAGATTAGTAACTCGAAACGGGAGTTGCAGAATAAACAGAGACTAGTTAAAGGGTGAAGTGACGATGTGTGTTGGAAATAGTTCCAAGATTGATATGATCATCATCGCACACTCCCTATACTTTCGGGATTAGTGTTAAACCTAAATAAGTGTTATTTGGTGTTTGCGTTGAGCATGAATATGATTTGATCATGTTTATTGCAATACGGTTATTCATGTAAGTTAGAGAATAATTGTTGTTCTGTTTACATGAATAAAACCTTCTATGGTCATACACCCAATGAAAATGGTTTGTTGGACCTCGATCGTGTGATACACATATTCGTAATATTGAAGCCAAAAGATGCAAAGTTAATAATGATAGTGCAACTTATTTGTGGCACTGCCGTTTGGGTCATATCGGTGTAAAGCGCATGAAGAAACTCCATAAAGATGGATTTTCGGAATCACTTGGTTATGAATCATTTGATGCTTGCGAACCGTGCCTTTTGGGCAAGATGACTAAAACTCCGTTCTTCGGAACAATGGAACGAGCTACCGACTTATTGGAAATAATACATACTGATGTATGCAGACCAATGAGTATGAAGGCTCGTGGCAAGTATCGTTATTTTCTGACCTTCACAAGATGATTTGAGCAGATATGGGTATATCTACTTGATGAAACATAAGTCTGAAATAGTTGAAAGGTTCAAAGAATTTCAGAGTGAAGTGGAAAAATCATCGTAACAAGAAAATAAAGTTTCTGCGATCTGATCACGGAGACAAATATTTGAGTTACGAGTTTGGTCTTCAACTAAAACAATGTGGAATAGTTTCACAGCTCACGCCACCTGGAACACCACATCGTTATGGTGTGTCCGAACGTCGTAACCGCACTTTATTTGATATGGTGCGATCTATGATGTCTCTTATCAGTTTACCACTATCGTTTTGGGGTTATGCATTAGAGACAGCTGCATTCACGTTTAAAATAAGGCACCATCTAAATCCGTTGAGACGACACCGTATGAACTATGGTTTAGCAGTAAACCTAAGCTGTTGTTTCTTAAAGTTTGGGGCTACGATGCTTATGTGAAAAAGTTTCATCCTGATAAGCTCGAACCCAAATCGGAGAAGTGCGTCTTCATAGAATACCCAAAGGAAATTGTTGGGTACACCTTCTATCACAGATCCGAAGGCAAGATATTCATTGCTAAAATGGATCCTTTCCAGAGAAGGAGTTTCTCTCGAAAGAAGTGAGTGGGAGGAAAGTAGAACTTGATGAGGTAACTGTACCTGCTCCCTTATTGGAAAATAGTTTATCACAGAAATTAGTTCCTGTGACAAATACACCAATTAGTGAGGAAGCTAATGATATTGATCATGAAACTTCAGATCAAGTTACTACAGAACCTCGTAGGTCTTCCAGAGTAAGATCCGCACCAGAGTGGTGTAGTAATCATGTTCTGGAAGTCATGTTACTAGACCATGATGAACCTACGAACTATGAGGAAGCGATGATGAGCCCAGATTCCGCGAAATGGCTCGAGGCCATAAAATCTGAGATATAATCCATGTATGAGAACAAAGTATGGACTTTGATTGACTTGCTCGATGATCAGCAAGCCATGTTAAATAAATGGATCTTCAAGAGGAAGACGGACACTGATAGTAGTGTTACTATCCACTAAGCTTGACTTGTTGCAAAAGGTTTTCAACAAAGTTCAAAGGTGTTGAATACGATGAGATTTTCTCACTCGTATCGATGCTTAAGTCTGTCTGAATCATGTTAGCAATTGCCACATTTTATGAAATCTGGCAAATGGATGTCAAAACTGCATTCCTTAATGGATTTATTAAAGAAGAGTTGTATATGATGCAACTAGAAGGTTTTGTCAATCATAAAGGTGCTAACAAAATGTGCAAGCTCCAGCGATCCATCTATGGACTGGTGCAAGCATCTCGGAGTTGGAATATACGCTTTGATAAGTTGATCAAAGCATATAGTTTTATATGGACTTACGATGACGCCTATATTTACAATAAAGTGAGTGGGAGCACTACAGCCTTTCTGATTAGTATATGTGAGTGACATATTGTTGATCAGAAATGATGTAGGATTTTTCTGCAAAGCATAAAGGAGTGTTTTAAAGGAGTTCTTTAAAAAGAAAAGACCTCGGTAAAAGCTACTTACATATTGAGCATCAAGATCTATTGAGATAGATCAAGACGCTTGATAAGATTTTCAATGAGTACATACCTTGGCAAGATTTTGAAATAGTTCAAAATGGAACAGTCAAAGAAAGAGTTCTTGCCTGTGTTGCAAAGGTATGAAATTGAGTAAGACTCAAATCCCGACCACAACAGAAAATAGAAAGAGAATGAAAAGTCATTCCCTATGCCTCAGTCATAGGTTCTATAAAGTATGCTATGCTATGTACCAGACCTATTGTATACCTTGCTCTAAATTTGGCAAGGGAGTACAATAGTGATCTAGGAGTAGATCACTGGACATTGGTCAAGAATATCCTTAGTAAGGACTAAGGAGATGTTTCTCGATTATGGAGGTGATAAAAGAGTTTGCTGTAAAAGTTACATCAGTGCAAACTTTTACACTGATCCAGATGACTCTAAGTCTCAACCTGGATACATATTGAAAGTGGGAGCAATTAGCTAGAGTAGCTCCGTGCAGAGCATTGTGGACATAAAATATTTGCAAAATACATACGGCTCTGAATGTGACAGGCCCGTTGACTAAGATTCTCTCACGAGCAAAACATGATCATACCTTAGTACTCTTTGGGTGTTAATCACATAGCGATGTGAACTAGATTATTGACTCTAGTAAACCCTTTGGGTGTTGGTCACATGATGATGTGAACTATGGGTGTTAATCATATACAGATATAAATATTGGTGTTAAATCACATGGCGATGTGAACTAGATTATTGACTCTAGTGCAAGTGGGAGACTGAAGGAAATATGCCCTAGAGGCAATAATAAAGTTATTATTTATTTCCTTATTTCATGATAAATGTTTATTATTCATGCTAGAATTGTATTAACCGGAAACATAATACATGTGTGAATACATAGACAAACATAGTGTCACTAGTATGCCTCTACTTGACTAGCTCGTTTATCAGAGATGGTTATGTTTCCTAGCCATGGACAAAAGAGTTGTCATTTGATTAACGGGATCACATCATTAGGAGAATGATGTGATTGACTTGACCCATTCCGTTAGCTTAGCACTTGATCATTTAGTATGTTGCTATTGCTTTCTTCATGACTTATACAAGTTCCTGTAACTATGAGATTATGCAACTCCCGTTTACCGGAGGAACACTTTGGGTACTACCAAACGTCACAACGTAACTGGGTGATTATAAAGGAGTACTACAGGTGTCTCCGAAGGTACATGCTGAGTTGGCATATTTCGAGATTAGGTTTTGTCACTCCGATTGTCGGAGAGGTATCTCTGGGCCCTCTCGGTAATACTCATCACTTAAGCCTTGCAAGCATTATAACTAATGAGTTAGTTATGAGATGATGTATTACAGAACGAGTAAAAAGACTTGCCGGTAACGAGATTGAACTAGGTATTGGATATCGACGATCGAATCTCGGGCAAGTAACATACCGATGACAAAGGGAACAAAGTATGTTGTTATGCGATTTGACCGATAAAGATCTTCGTAGAATATGTAGGAGCCAATATGGGCATCCAGGTCCCGCTATTGGTTATTGACCGAGAATAGTTCTAGGTCATGTCTACATAGTTCTCGAACCCGTAGGGTCCGCACGCTTAAGGTTTCGATGACAGTTATATTATGAGTTTATGAGTTTTGATGTACCGAAGGAGTTCGGGGTCCCGGATGAGATCGGGGACATGACGAGGAGTCTCGAAATGGTCGAGATGTAAAGATCGATATATTGGACGACTATATTCGGAGTTCGGAAAGGTTCCGAGTGATTCGGGTATTTTTTGGAGTACCGGAGAGTTACGGGAATTCGCTGGGGAGAAGTATTGGGCCTTATTGGGCCCTGCGGGAAAGAGAGAGGGGCTGCCTAGGGCAGGCCGCGCCCCCCCCCCCCCCAAGGCCTAGTCCGAATTGGACTAGGGGGAGGGGCCGCACCCCCTCCTTCCTTCCCTTCTCTCTTCCCCTTCCTTGTCTCCTACTCCTACTACATGGAAGGACCCCTAGTTGGACTAGGAAAGGGGGAATCCTACTCCCGGTGGGAGTAGGACTCCCCATGGCGCGCCCCTCCTAGGGCCGGCCACCTCCTCCCTCCCTCCTTTATATACGGGGGTAAGGGGGCACCCTAGACACAACAAGTTGGTCTACGGATCGTTCCTTAGCCGTGTGCGGTGCCCCCTTCCACCATATTCCACCTCGGTCATATCGTCGCGAAGCTTAGGCGAAGCCCTGCGCCGGTAGAACATCAAGATTGTCACCAAGCCGTCGTGCTGACGGAACTCATCTCCGGAGCTCGGCTGGATCGGAGGCCGGAGATCGTCATCGAGCTGAACGTGTGCAGAACTCGGAGGTGCCGTACGTTCGGTACTTGGATCGGTCGGATCGTGAAGACGTACGACTACATCAACCGCGTTGTCATAACGCTTCCGCTTACGGTCTACGAGGGTACGTGGACTACACTCTCCCCTCTCGTTGCTATGCCATCACCATGATCTTGCGTGTGCGTAGGAAATTTTTTGAAATTACTACGTTCCCCAACAACTCGACCTCGAAAAGGAGGCGAGCCTCGTCCTCGTGAAGATGGCGGCGCCCGAAGCCATTCGCCGCCGCACCGTCGCCTGGGAAGCGCTCGGCCATTCTTCTGAACTGGAGACGGCGAGAGGAGGAAGGGGGAGAAATGGGCGCGTCGGCGGTGGAGTATCTGTGCGTGTCTCCGGCGCGCTGGTAGTCGGCTTATATATGTGGAGGCGCCGCGTTGTAGGCTCGGCCGGCGCATTACGCGTGGCGGGAGGCGTGGCGGGCGAGGGGACGCGCGTCGCCCGGCCTTCACTGCGCCGCCCGTGAGGCATCAATGGAGGCTGACCGGCGCGACAGCGCGCGCAGCTTTGGCATTGATTCGCCGCAGGAAACGAGGAGATGAGGACGACGAAGCGACGAGAATAGAGTCGAGTCGCTGGCAAGGGGGGCCTGCGGCTCTTCGCGCCAAAAAAGATTCACCAGACGCCCCCGAGCGCCCCCCAGCGCGCCGGGTTCAGGTTGGGTCCGTCGGCGCCAATTTCAGCCCGAGCCGGCGAAAACTGGGCCCTTGGGGGCGCGACTGGGCCAATTTTTTGGCGCCCGCGGCCGAAAAATCGCCTGGGGGGCCTTGTTGGGGGCGCGGCTGGAGATGCTCTTATCTCACAACACGATCCCCAAACGGGGGCTCTATAGCATTGGCTCCGGCCAGGCGCCATTGCCCTTGAATTGGAATTTGCAATATAATATTTACATCTTCTCATAGAAAGGTTTGTTTCACTAGGTCTTCATCCCAGGTATTTGTAGCAGGATCAATCAGGTCAGTGACCTTGTTTATGAAGTTCCTTGCCTTTTTGAGTAGTGAATGGTTCAGGAAATGCTAAAGGACTTTGGTCACAAGAAACAACATGTTTGATTTAGTTTTCATACGAGTAAAGACATCTGCACAGTTACAATCAGATGAAATGCACCAGAGATACCAAGTTCATTCATTTGACATTCAAATGTATTTTTAATACTTTATTACTCGCAATAGACATCATTTTGACACTCAGCAGAAACTCTGGCAATTAACAAGAGACACGCAAGGATACAATAATAGTTGGTTAAACGAACTAACAAAAATAACCTAAAAGCAAAAAAAGAAAAGTCGTACATTAGATGAAAATAACATAGCATATCATCCATTTGACCAAGAAAAAATGGGTTAGAGCACGGACTTCATGGTATACTGTTTTAAGTCGTAACGTCTAGACTTGTGCTTGATCATCTGAAGAGGATTTTGAAAGAACAATAAAGAAAATGATTGTCCCTAGGCAATTGGATATGAAACGATAGTGATAATCCTCTATTGCAGTCTTTTATGCGGGAGGGGCCTACGCTAACAAGTAGCAAAATACATTGACTACAAGTACTTATGATTGGAACTCTAGCAAGCATCCACAAATACCAAAGATTAAGTAAGGTAAAATCCAACCATAGCATTAAGATCTAAGGTCCCCTTTAATCCCGTATGCAACAACTCATGCACTAGGGTTTTGGTTTCAGTCACTCCAGCTACCCACATAAGAAAATCAATCACATATTGCAACACCCTATGGCGAGAGTCCCACACGTGTGCACAAAACGGTAGGCATCATAGTAAAACGCCATAATAACATACAACTCATATCAACCATAGCATATCACAATTAACCCATGGGACAAACAGAAACTACTCACACATAATAGAGATGCAACACATCATCGGATAATAATATATAGTGATAAACATCATGTTCAAGTACAGATTACAGTAGGATAAAGAGAGTACAACACTCCATAGAGAGGGAGAAAGATGTTGATGACCGTTGTGACGGTGATTCCTCTGGCAGCGCTCCGGTGCCACCACGAGGGAGGGGGGAGAGGCATCCCTGCTTCTTCTTTTTGCTTGGCGTTCCCCCTAGATGTGAGAAGAGTTCCCCCTCTGGACCTTGGCCTCCATGGCTCCCGGAAGGCGAGAGCCCATCTGAGATTGGATATATCCTCCTCTATTTCTCTATGTTTCGGTACTGTTTCTACGGACGAGTATCATTTCTTAGTTGTCTAGAGATCCTCCGATTGGACTAAAATTTTAAGGTGATTTTTTCCATAAAATTGGCTTTCTTACAGCAAAAGAAGAGCTCCAACCAACATTCACAGCCCTCACACGGGCCCCTCGTGCGGCCAGGGGCCTTGGCGCGTCCCTAGCCCGTGTCACGCCCTCGTGTACTTCCTTATGCTGATTCCTTCGCCCAAAAATCCGATAATTCCCATAAAAAATCACAAAAATATTTAGGCCATCTCGGCTCCATGAATATTTCACCTAAAAACCCCAAAACAATATAAAACAGGAACTGGCCTTTGGCATTGGATTAATGGGTTAGTCTAAATAAAAATGATATAAATTATTGTCAAAAGTATGTAAAAGTAGCATGACAATAGCATGAAACAATGGAAAATTACAAGTCAAAGATATATAAAACCCCGCTTGTCAATATTCCACTGGCACGCCGCCATCGCTCCCATGCGCCAGCCGCCGAGCAGCCACCCTGGCCCCAACGGGTGACCATGCCACCAGAGCGGCCCCGCACAGTACCACCACTGTGTCCTACACGCAGCGCTCCTACTAGCCGGTGCTACCTGGGCCGCCACCGCCGCACGAGGATGGAAGGAGTCCCGGTCACCATAGACACGGGCTAGGCTTCGCCCGACGACGGCGAGGGGATGATAGTGAGGAGGAGGATTGGGGGCAGTGAGAAGGGGAGCTTGCGGGAGCGACGAGATGAGAGGGTAGGGTGTCCTTTACAACTCGTGGTTCATATGCCATTGGCATGAGGTCATAACCTCTCTTCGATCCTGACGATCTCCATGACCAACCTCTCGATGATGAACTGCTCGAACACCATCGACCATGTAAGCACTAGCACGCCCGCGCAACCGTCACTAGCACCGTGTTTCGCCCGCAGTGCGTCATGAACCCATCGTCGGGTGCTCTAGTCAACCCCCCCCCCCCAGCACTTGAATCCTTTTGAAACGCACCATCTGTGTTAACTTTCAAGGTTCCGGGTGGAGTCCGGGACCATTTCTCTGTATTGTGTTGCTTTTTTTCCTTCTCTTTTCTTCTCCTTCAAAACATTCATGGCATGGTAATTAATTGAGGAGCATATCTCATCAGAAGTTTTTATAGAATCTCCCATGTTTGCCCTATTTCTCCGGTGCCACCAACGCCAAAGAAGTATGCATGTTTTAATTTTATCTTCCTCGCGTAAGCTCAAAATTTTATCCATAAAGCTCATGGCATCGTTGCAATTAATTAGTTATAGTCTAACATGTTCAAAAATAGCTTTCCTCCACACCTCCTTTACCTTCTTGCATTTAACAAAACAGCTCACGGCATCCTCATCCAGCCTAAAACAGAGAGGGCAGCAAACTATTTACTTTCATACCTCAGCACTTGAGAAGGAAGTTAGTCCTGCAAGAGATTCACGGGTTGTGCTATCCACTGCTAATCTATAGGCAGATTTTACGGAGAAAATACCTTTTTGTCGTAATGCCATGCTATGGAATCTTCAATGTGCTCTTGAATTGGAATTTGCGAATAAGATGAACTGACTTCTCGAGATGAAACGGATGGAGGACCTCGCGGGCGCTCCCGCAGGCGACTGCGCCGCCCCCGCCGAGACGCCTCCGTCGCCCTCCCCTTCCCCCTCCCTGCAAGCCCCCCCGCCCGCGGCCCCGCCGCCGCTCCTCGCGCCGGCTGCCTCCGCGCCGGCTGCCCCGGGCGCCTCCTTCCGGTGGGCTGATTGTGCGGACGACGCCCCCTTCCCCCCTCCCCCCTCTCCGTCAGCCCCCTCCACTCCTCTCTCCTTCCGGCGGCCCGCCCCGCCCCGCCGGCCGGCCATCTCAGCCCCCCACGTGAGGGGTTCTGAGGCCGGCAGGCGGATCCAGGCGTCGTGCTCCCCGGCGAGCCGCTGCCTCGCTCGGCCTCCGCGCCGCCAAGGCCCGGCCTTGGGCGGCCCCTCCCTCCGCCGCCGCCGCGTGCAGGCGTGGGGCGTTGCCGGACGTGCCGACAGTGGCCTCGCGCGATCCTCCTGGCGCCGGCCGGCGGTGGGGGTCCGGCCGCCGGCCCCTCTTCCCCCTCTGCTTCCCCTCCCCCTCCCCGCCTCCCTCCCAGCCCCGGTGCCGCGGTCGTCGCCATTCCGCCCCTTCATCGCTCGATTCGGCTCCTCGGGGCTCCTCGTGCGGACTTCCCGCGCCGCCCGGCCCCCGGCCGCTCGCCTCGCCGGCGCGTCGCCGGCGGCGGCGCCTTCTTCCCCGGCCGGTAGGGTTTCCCCTTCCCAGCCCGCTCCCTCCCTCGCCCCTGGCTCCCCGATTGGGCCTGCTGGGATCCTGGGCCGCGGCCCATCCCACTCGGGGGCCCAAGTGGCGCCTCCTCCGGCTAGCCCTCCCCCCTCCCCCACGGGCCGGCCCATCCAGGCTGGGCCTCCTCCATGCCCTAGGCCCAGAGTGGTGCCGGCCAGTGCCATCTGGCTCCCTCGAGGCCTCCTCCTCGCCCAACCCTCGCGCGCCGCCACCTCCGCTTCGGGCTCGTCTCGCCCCGATCCCCCGCCCCCCTCTGCTCCCGCTCTCGCCCCGCCACCTCCTCTCGCCGCTCCTCCCCCCTCGTCCGGCCGTCCGGCGGCCTGCCCGGCGCCGGTCGCCCGCCTCACCCTTCTTCCTCCCGTCCCGCCGCGGCTCGCCATGCCGCGCGACCACGCGGACCCGGCCCCCCGGGCGAAGCGCAAGGCGGGGGGAGACTCCCGCGACTCGACCCGCCCCTCCCCCGACTCCCTCCGACGGGAGGAGGAGCACCGGCGCGAGCTCCGGGAGATCCGGGACAGCCGCCGCTCCCCCTCCCGTCGGGATGACCGGGCCCGGTCACGCTCGCCCCGGGCATCGTCGGGCGACTGGCGCCGCCGGCGCTCCCCCTCGCCATCCCGTCGTAGGGACTGGTCCCCCTCCCCCGCCCGGCCGGTTCGTGATGGCATCCTCCCCACACCGGACACCCGCCGCTACGTCCCGCCTCACGCTGCCTCGGGGACTACGGCCCCGGGTCCGACCACTGGGGGCGCTCCCTCCCGCGGCCGCCCTGGCCCCGCCAAGAAGAAGAAGAATCGGGGCGCCCGCCCCACTCCGGCCATCCCTCCCTCTTCAGGTCCGGGGGCCCCCTCCGCTCCGGGCCCCGTCTCCGGTCTTCCTCGCCCCCCTTGCTTCAACTGTGGGGTGAGGGGACACTCCCAGGTTGCCTGTGTCAACCCCCAGTGCTGCTACCTCTGCAAGGATCCGGGCCACCCCGCCGTTCTGTGTCCGGACAGACCGGTGGTATCTGAGCTCATGATGTATGGCCACGGCATCGAGGGGCTGGGCTTCTTCCACCTTGAGGTCCCGGACGCCCCTCCGCCTTCGCCCTCCCTTCAGGCGATCGTCACGGTCGTTGACGGGGTGGCCTCCCCGGAGATGATCGAGGCCGAGCTCAACCACCTCTACCGCTGCCAGTGGGACAGGGTGGTTACCCCCACCGCCAGCCACATCTTCTCCGTCGTCTTCCCCAACTCCGTCAGCTACGGCTACGCCACGCGTAGTGGCCGGATCACCCTCGCCCTCAACCAGCTGGTGGTTGAGATCTCCGAGCCTGTTCTCGACGCCCAGGCCGTGGCCGTCCTCGACACCGCCTGGATCCTCATCTCCGGTCTCCCTGACATCGCGCGGTCAGAGCTTGTCATCCGCCAGATGTCTCGCCTCTTGGGCAAGGTGGTGGTGGTTGATGAGCTCTCACTGCACAAGGAGGAGGAGGTCAGGGTCAAGGTCAAGTGTCTCGACTCCACCAGGCTGCACACCTCGGTCCGGGTCTTCTTCAACGACCAGGGCTTCAACCTCAGGATCGCCCCCGAGCCTCCCAACCACGTTGGGCGTCCCCGCTCCCTCGACGTCGGTCCCCCAGACGACTTCCGGGGGGCCGGCGGAGACTACCACGGCCGTCATCACTCCCGCTCCCACCGCTCTGACGAGGAGGGGGAGTCCGAGGACTCCCGCTCCCCTCTCCCCTCGCCCCCCCCCCTCCTCCGGCTCCGGGGGGCAAGGGCCGCCAGGCCGCCCCAGGCCCCTCTGCTGATGACCCCCCGGTCCCTGACGGGTCGTCGTCCGAGGGGAGCGACATCTCCAGTGTCGGCCTGGTGGTCTGCCCAGCTTCCTCTCCGCGCTCCCCCGTCTCTTCCCCGACCCCGGAGGTGGCTCCTGTCGACCTGTCCGGCGGTCCCCTCCCCGCCGCGCCGGCGGCCCCTGAGGGTGGGTCGCCGTCTCCTGTGGACGCCCCCCCCCCCCCCTCCGGCTTCGCCCCCTCCAGCCTCCATCATCTCCTCGCCGCCTGACGCGCCCTCGGCCCCGCCTTGCCCTACGGCCTCGGGTGCGCTCTCCCCCCCTCGGGTCGATCCCCCACCCTCGACCCAGAGTCCCGTCGGCTGTGCTGGGCCGGGGTTGATGGCCTCTCCCTCGTCGCCCCCTGGGGAGGAGGCGGCTCGGATCATCACCCCCCTGGCGGCCCAGCCTCCCCCTCCTCGGTCCGCCGCCTACTCCCGCCGCAGCCGGTCGGCCTCCTCCCCGGTGGTCGCCGGCCGCCGGAGTGCTCGGTTGGACGCTGCCCACCCCGAGGGCCGCCCGGCGCTTCCCATCTCCGAGCGGGCTGAGCTTCGCGCTGCCGCCCGCAACCTGGAGCCAGGTACGCCCTCCGCCCCCCTTCTACTTCTACTTCGTCTTGTTCCTTCTCTGCTCTTGAATCTGTTCCTTTGGGCCATCTCGCCCAAGTGGCCGCCGATTCCGCGATCATCTTCCGTGGGGAGGTGGGTCCCCCCCCCCCCCTCGCCTAGATTGAGGCCATTCGGGCTCGGGAGATTCTTGATGGGAAACTGGCAGAGGCCCGAGCGGCCCTTGCGGTTCCCCCTGCCCAGGCGCCTCCTAGAGACCCCTCTGTTGGAAATATGCCCTAGAGGCAATAATAAAAGTATTATTATTATATTTCCTTGTTCATGATAATTGTCTTTTATTCATGCTATAACTGTATTATCCGGAAATCGTAATACACGTGTGAATACATAGACCACAATAAGTCCCTAGTGAGCCTCTAGTTGACTAGCTCGTTGTGATCAACAGATAGTCATGGTTTCCTGGCTATGGACATTGGATGTCGTTGATAACGGGATCACATCATTAGGAGAATGATGTGATGGACAAGACCCAATCCTAAGCATAGCACAAAGATCGTGTAGTTCGTTTGCTAGAGCTTTTCCAATGTCAAGTATCTCTTCCTTAGACCATGAGATCGTGTAACTCCCGGATACTGTAGGAGTGCTTTGGGTGTATCAAACGTCACAACGTAACTGGGTGGCTATAAAGGTGCATTACAGGTATCTCCGAAAGTGTCTGTTGGGTTAGCACGAATCGAGACTGGAATTTGTCACTCCGTGTAAGCGGAGAGGTATCTCTGGGCCCACTCGGTAGGACATCATCATTTGCGCAATGTGACCAAGGAGTTGATCACGGGATGATGTGTTATGGAACGAGTAAAGAGACTTGCCGGTAACGAGATTGAACAAGGTATAAGGATACCGACGATCGAATCTCGGGCAAGTAAAATATCGCTAGACAAAGGGAATTGTATACGGGATTGATTAAGTCCTTGACATCGTGGTTCATCTGATGAGATTATCGTGGAACATGTGGGAGCCATCATGGGTATCCAGATCCTGCTGTTGGTTATTGACCGGAGAACGTCTCGGTCATGTCTACATGTCTCCCGAACCCGTAGGGTCTACACACTTAAGGTTCGATGACGCTAGGGTTATAAAGGAAGTTTGTATGTGGTTACCGAATGTTGTTCGGAGTCCCGGATGAGATCCCGGATGTCACGAGGAGTTCCGGAATGGTCCGGAGGTAAAGATTTATATATGGGAAGTCCTATTTTGGCCACCGGAAAATGTTCGGGATTTTTCGGTATTGTACCAGGAAGGTTCTAGAAGGTTCCGGAGTGGGGCCCACCTGCATGGGGGGACCCACATGAACGTGGGTAGTGGGGGCAAGGCCCCACACCCCTGGTCAAGGCGCACCAAGATCCCCCCTTAGAAGGAATAAGATCATATCCCAAAGGGATAAGATCAAGATCCCTAAAAAGGGGGGATAGCAATCGGTGGGGAAGGAAATGATGGGATTTCTTTCCTCCCACCTTTGCCAACGCCCCAATGGACTTGGAGGGCAAGAAACCAGCCCCCTCCACCCCTATATATAGTGGGGAGGCGCATGGGAGCTTGACCCTTGCCCCTGGCGCAGCCCTCCCTCTCCCAAGTGCTCCTCCTCTCTCGCGGTGCTTGGCGAAGCCCTGCAGGATAGCCACGCTCCTCCATCACCACCACGCCGTTGTGTTGCTGTTGGATGGAGTCTTCCTCAACCTCTCCCTCTCTCCTTGCTGGATCAAGGCGTGGGAGACGTCACCGGGCTGTACGTGTGTTGAACGCGGAGGTGCCGTGCGTTCGGCACTTGGTCATCGGTGATTTGGATCACGACGAGTACGACTCCATCAACCCCGTTCACTTGAACGCTTCCGCTTAGCGATCTACAAGGGTATGTAGATGCACTCTCCTTTCTACTCGTTGTTGGTCTCTCCATAGATAGATCTTGGTGATACGTAGGAAATTTTTTGAATTTTTGCTACGTTCCCCAATAGTGGGATCAGAGCTAGGTCTATTGCGTAGATTCTTTGCACGAGTAGAACACAAAGTAGTTGTGGGCGTTGATGTTGTTCAATATGCTTACCGTTACTAGTCCAATCTTGTTTCGACGGTATTGTGGGATGAAGCGGCCCGGACCGACCTTACACGTACTCTTACGTGAGACAGGTTCCACCGATTGACATGCACTTGGTGCATAAGGTGGCTAGCGGGTGCCAGTCTCTCCCACTTTAGTCGGAACGGATTCGATGAAAAGGGTCCTTATGAAGGGTAAATAGCAATTGGCATATCACGTTGTGGTTTTGCGTAGGTAAGAAACGTTCTTGCTAGAAACCCATAGCAGCCACGTAAAACATGCAACAACAATTAGAGGACGTCTAACTTGTTTTTGCAGGGTATGCTTTGTGATGTGATATGGCCAACAAGAATGTGATGAATGATATGTGTTGTATGAGATTGATCATGTTCTTGTAATAGGATTCACGACTTGCATGTCGATGAGTATGACAACCGGCAGGAGCCATAGGAGTTGTCTTAATTTATTGTATGACCTGCGTGTCATTGAACAACGCCATGTAATTACTTTACTTTATTGCTAACCGGTAGCCATAGTAGTAGAAGTAATAAGTTGGCGAGACGACTTCATGGAGACACGATGATGGAGATCATGATCATGGTGTCATGCCGGTGACGATGATGATCATGGAGCCCCGAAGATGGAGATCAAAAGGAGCAAAATGATATTGGCCATATCATGTCACTATTTGATTGCATGTGATGTTTATCATGTTTATGCATCTTGTTTACTTAGGACGACGGTAGTAAATAAGATGATCCCTTACAACAATTTCAAGAAGTGTTCTCCCCTAACTGTGCACCGTTGCTACAGTTCGTCGCTTCTAAGCACCACGTGATGATCGGGTGTGATGGATTCTTACGTTCACATACAACGGGTGTAAGACAGATTTACACAGCAATACACTTAGGGTTAACTTGACGAGCCTAGCATGTACAGACATGGCCTCGGAACACGGAGACCGAAAGGTCGAGCATGAGTCGTATAGTAGATACGATCAACATGAAGATGTTCACCGACGTTGGCTAGTCCGTCTCACGTGATGATCGGACACGGCCTAGTTTGACTCGGATCATGTGATCACTTAGATGACCAGAGGGATGTCTATCTGAGTGGGAGTTCATAAGATGAACTTAATTATCCTGAACATAGTCAAAAAGGACCTTTTGCAAATTATGTCGTAGCTCACGCTATAGTTCTACTGTTTAGATATGTTCCTAGAGAAAATATAGTTGAAAGTTGATAGTAGCTATTATGCGGACAGTAGAAAGCTTATGTCCTTAATGCACCGCTCAGTGTGCTGAACCCCAAACGTCGTTTGTGGATGTTACGAACATCAGACATACACGTTTTGATAACTACGTGATAGTTCAGTGAAACGGTTTAGAGTTGAGGCACCAAAGATGTTTTTCGAGATGTCGCGGAACATATGAGATGTTTTGAGGGATGAAATTGAGATTTCAGGCTCGTGCCCACGTCAAGAGGTATAAGACCTCCGACGATTTTCTTAACCTGCAAACTAATGGAGAAAAGCTCGATTGTTGTGCTTGTGCTCAGATTGTCTGAGTACAACAATCACTTGAATCGAGTGGGAGTTGATCTTCCAGATGAGATAGTGATGTTTCTCCAAAAGTCATTGCCACCAAGCTGCTAGAGCTTCGTGATGAACTATAACATATCAGGGATAGATATGATGATCCTTGAAATATTCGCGATGTTTGACACCGCGAAAGTAGAAATCAAGAAGGAGCATCAATTGTTGATGGTTGGTGAAACCACTAGTTTCAAGAAGGGCAAGGGCAAAAAGGGATACTTCATGAAACGGCAAAACAGCTGCTGCTCTAGTGAAGAAACCCAAGGTTGAACCCAAACCCGAAACTAAGTGCTTCTGTAATAAGGGAACAGCCACTGGAGCAGCATTACCCTAGATACTTGGTAGATGAGAAGGCTGGCAAGGTCGATAGAAGTATATTGGATATACATTATGTTAATGTGTACTTTACTAGTACTCCTAGTAGCACCAGGGTATAAGATACCAGTTCGGTTGCTAAGTGTTAGTAACTCGAAATAAAAGCTACAGAATAAACGGAGACTAGCTAAAGGTGAGCTGACGATATGTGTTGGAAGTGTTTCCAATGTTGATATGATCAAGCATCGCACGCTCCCTCTACCATCGAGATTGGTGTTTGCGTTGAGCATAGACATGATTGGATTATGTCTATCCCAATACGGTTATTCATTTAAGGAGAATAATGGTTACTCTGTTTATTTGAATAATACCTTCAATGGTCTTACACCTAAAATGAATAGTTTATTGAATCTCGATCGTAGTGATACACATTTTCATGCCAAAAGATATAAGATAGTAATGATAGTACCACTTACTTGTGGCACTGCCATGTAAGTCATAATGGTATAAAACGCATGAAGAAGCTCCATGTTGATGGATCTTTGGACTCACTCAATTTTGAAAAGTTTGAGACATGCGAACCATGTCTATTGGTGTATGTGCATGAAGAAACTCCATATAGATGGATCGTTTGGACTCACTTGATTTTGAATCACTTGAGACATGCAAATCATACCACATGGGCAAGATGACTGAAAGCCTCGGTTTCAGTAAAATGGAACTAGAAAGCAACTCGTTAGAAGTAACACATTTTGATGTGTGCAGTCCAATGAGTGTTGGGGCATGCAGTGAATATCGTTATCTTCTTACTTCACAGATGATTCGAGTAGATGTTGAATATATTTACTTGATGAAACACAAGTCTGAATTATTGAATGGTTCAAGTAATTTCAGAGTGAAGTAGAAGATCATTGTGACAAGAGGATAAAATGTCTATGATATGATCATAGAGATGAATATCTGAGTTACGAGTGTTGGCACACAATTAAGACATTGTGGAAATTGTTTCGCAATTAATACCGCCTGGAACACCATAATGTGATGGTGTGTCCGAACATCATAGTTGCACCCTATTGGATATGGTGCGTACCATGATGTCTCTTATCAAATTACCACTATCGTTCATGGGTTAGGCATTAGAGACAACCACATTCACTTTAATAGGGTACCACATAATTCAGTTGAGACGACACCGTTTGAACTATGGTTTGGAGAAACCTAAGTTGTCGTTTCTTAAAAGTTTGGGGCTGCGACTCTTATGAGAAAAAGTTTCAGGTTGATAAGCTCGAACCCAAAGCGGATAAAATGCATCTTCATAGGACACCCAAAATAGTTGGGTATACCTCCTAATTCAGATCCGATAGCAATATGGATTGTTTCTTGAATCGGGTCCCTTCTCGAGGAAAGGTTTCTCTCGAAAAGTTGAGTGGGAGGATGGTGGAGACTTGATGAGGTTATTGAACCATCACTTCAACCAGTGTGAAGCAGGGCACAGGAAGTCGTTCCCGTGGCACCTACACCAATTGAAGTGGAAGCTTATGATAGTGATCATGAAGCTTCAGATCAAGTCACTACCGAACCTCGTAGGGTGACAAGGATACGTACTACTTCAGAGTGGTACAGTAATCCTGTCTTGAAGGTCATGTTGCTAGACACCAATGAACCTATGAGCTATGGAGAAGTGATGGTGGGCCCAAATTCCGACAAATGGTTAGAAGCCATGAAATCCGAGATAGGATCCATGTATCAGAACAAAGCATGGACTTTGGTGGACTTGCCCGATGATCGGCAAGCCATTGAGATAAATGGATCTTTAAGAAGAAGACGGACGTGGATGGTAATGTCACCATCTATGAAGCTCGACTTGTGGCGAAGAGTTTTTCACAAGTTCAAGGAGTTGACTACGATGAGATTTTCTCATCTGTAGCGATGCTTGAAGTCTGTCGGAATCATGTTAGCATTAGCTGCATTTATGAAATCTGGCAGATGGATGTCAAAACAAGTTTCCTTACCAGTTTTCGTAAGGAAAGGTTGTATGTAATACAATCCAAAAGTTTTTGTAGATCCTAAGGATGCTAAAAGGTATGCTGGCTCCAGCGATCCTTCTAAGGACTGGAGTAAGCATCTCGGAGTTGGAATGTGCGCTTTGATAAGATGATCAAAGATTTTGGGTTTATACAAAGTTTATGAGAAACTTGTATTTCCAAAGAAGTGAGTGGGAGCACTATAGAATTTCTGATGAGTATATGTTGTTGACATATTGATGATCAGAAATGATGTAGAATTTCTATAAAGCATATAGGGTTATTTGAAAACTGTTTTTCAATGGAAAACCTGGATTTGGCTACTTGAACAATAAGCATCAAGATCTATAAGATAGATCAAAATGCTTAATGGTACTTTTAAATGAGCACGTACCTTGACATAATCTTGAAGATGTTCAAGATGGATCAGTCAAAGAAGGAGTTCTTGCCTGAGATGTAAGGTATGAAGATAAGACTTAAAAGCTCGACCACGGCAGAATAGAGAGAAAGGATGAAGATCGTCCCCTATGCTTTTATCATAGGCTCTCTACAGTATGTTATGCTGTATACCGCACCTGTAGTGTGCCTTGCCATGAGTCAGTCAAGGGGTACAAGAGTGATCCAAGAATGGATCACAGGACAGCGGTCAAAGTTATCCTTAGTAACTAGTGGACTAAGGAATTTTCTCGATTATGGAAGTGATAAAGAGTTCGATGTAAAGAGTTACGTCGATGCAAGCTTAACACCTATCCGGATAGCTCTGAGTAGAGATACCGGATACGTATAATGGAGCAACTTTTAGAATAGCTCCAAGTAGAACAGTTATTTGGAATAGCTCCAAATAGAGCGTGGTAGCTGCATCTAGGAGATGACATAGAGATTTGTAAAGCACACACGGATCTAAAAGGTTCAGACCCGTTGACTATAACCTCTCTCACAAGCATAACATGATCAAACCCATAACTCATCGAGTGTTAATCACATGGTAAATGTGAACTAGATTATTGACTCTAGTAAACTCTTTGGGTGTAAGTCACATGGGGATGTGACCTTGAGTGTTAATCACATATCGATGTGAACTAGATTATTGACTCTAGTGCAAGTGGGAGACTGTTGGAAATATGCCCTAGAGGCAATAATAAAAGTATTATTATTATATTTCCTTGTTCATGATAATTGTCTTTTATTCATGCTATAACTGTATTATCCGGAAATCGTAATACACGTGTGAATACATAGACCACAATAAGTCCCTAGTGAGCCTCTAGTTGACTAGCTCGTTGTGATCAACAGATAGTCATGGTTTCCTGGCTATGGACATTGGATGTCGTTGATAACGGGATCACATCATTAGGAGAATGATGTGATGGACAAGACCCAATCCTAAGCATAGCACAAAGATCGTGTAGTTCGTTTGCTAGAGCTTTTCCAATGTCAAGTATCTCTTCCTTAGACCATGAGATCGTGTAACTCCCGGATACTGTAGGAGTGCTTTGGGTGTATCAAACGTCACAACGTAACTGGGTGGCTATAAAGGTGCATTACAGGTATCTCCGAAAGTGTCTGTTGGGTTAGCACGAATCGAGACTGGAATTTGTCACTCCGTGTAAGCGGAGAGGTATCTCTGGGCCCACTCGGTAGGACATCATCATTTGCGCAATGTGACCAAGGAGTTGATCACGGGATGATGTGTTATGGAACGAGTAAAGAGACTTGCCGGTAACGAGATTGAACAAGGTATAAGGATACCGACGATCGAATCTCGGGCAAGTAAAATATCGCTAGACAAAGGGAATTGTATACGGGATTGATTAAGTCCTTGACATCGTGGTTCATCTGATGAGATTATCGTGGAACATGTGGGAGCCATCATGGGTATCCAGATCCTGCTGTTGGTTATTGACCGGAGAACGTCTCGGTCATGTCTACATGTCTCCCGAACCCGTAGGGTCTACACACTTAAGGTTCGATGACGCTAGGGTTATAAAGGAAGTTTGTATGTGGTTACCGAATGTTGTTCGGAGTCCCGGATGAGATCCCGGATGTCACGAGGAGTTCCGGAATGGTCCGGAGGTAAAGATTTATATATGGGAAGTCCTATTTTGGCCACCGGAAAATGTTCGGGATTTTTCGGTATTGTACCAGGAAGGTTCTAGAAGGTTCCGGAGTGGGGCCCACCTGCATGGGGGGACCCACATGAACGTGGGTAGTGGGGGCAAGGCCCCACACCCCTGGTCAAGGCGCACCAAGATCCCCCCTTAGAAGGAATAAGATCATATCCCAAAGGGATAAGATCAAGATCCCTAAAAAGGGGGGATAGCAATCGGTGGGGAAGGAAATGATGGGATTTCTTTCCTCCCACCTTTGCCAACGCCCCAATGGACTTGGAGGGCAAGAAACCAGCCCCCTCCACCCCTATATATAGTGGGGAGGCGCATGGGAGCTTGACCCTTGCCCCTGGCGCAGCCCTCCCTCTCCCAAGTGCTCCTCCTCTCTCGCGGTGCTTGGCGAAGCCCTGCAGGATAGCCACGCTCCTCCATCACCACCACGCCGTTGTGTTGCTGTTGGATGGAGTCTTCCTCAACCTCTCCCTCTCTCCTTGCTGGATCAAGGCGTGGGAGACATCACCGGGCTGTACGTGTGTTGAACGCGGAGGTGCCGTGCGTTCGGCACTTGGTCATCGGTGATTTGGATCACGACGAGTACGACTCCATCAACCCCGTTCACTTGAACGCTTCCGCTTAGCGATCTACAAGGGTATGTAGATGCACTCTCCTTTCTACTCGTTGCTGGTCTCTCCATAGATAGATCTTGGTGATACGTAGGAAATTTTTTGAATTTTTGCTACGTTCCCCAACACCCTCCCCCCCCCCCTCGGCCGCGGCAGACGGCTCCCCGTCCTTCGGGGGCCGAGCTGGAGATCCGGGGTCGCACCCGCTCCCGCACGGCGGCCCTCCACGCACTCAGCGCTTCTCGTGTCTTGGGGTCAAGCAGCCCCCCAATGGCTCCTTGATGCGTGCCCTATTCTGGAACATCCGCGGCTTCGGCCATGATGGCCGACGCCGCCAGTTAGTGGAGTACTTGCGAGATGAACACATCGACCTAGTGGCCGTGCAGGAGACCATGCGCCGGGACTTTGCGCTCCCTGAGCTCGACCGGCTGAGCTCTCACCTATTTGCGTGGCACTGTCTCCCTTCTAGTGGGAGTGCAGGCCACTCGGGCGGCATCCTCCTAGGAGTGAAGGATGCCACCTTTGAGGTGGGCAGCATGGACCGGGGCGAATTCTTCGTCAGCATGGAGGTCTTTGAGAGATCGCTCAATTTCAAATGGGAGATCATCATCGTCTATGGGCCGGCCGACCATAGTAGGTCGGCCTCCTTCCTGGAGGAACTCCACCGGAAAATCTCGGCCGCCTCCCTCCCCGTAGTTGTCGGGGGGGACTTCAACCTGTTGCGATGTGCGGAAGACAAGAACAATGGCAATGTTAGTTTTTCCCGGATGGACATGTTTAACGACTTCATTGCCGACCTGGCCCTCCGGGAGCTTGATCGGGTTGGGGCTCGTTTTACTTGGACCAACCGCCAAGCCTCCCCGACCCTCTCCGTCTTGGACAGGGTCCTAGTTTCCCCCGAGTGGGACCTCCGGTGCCCCTTAGCCTCTCTTCGTGCCATCACCCGGATTGGGTCGGACCACGTCCCCCTGCTTCTCTCCTCCGCGGATGAGCGTCCCCCGATTCCCCCTCGGTTCCGTTTTGAGGCTTTCTGGCTCTCCCAGGCCGGATTCTCCGACACCGTCAGTGCTCGTTGGATCGAGGCTCGTGGCCATCCCCACCCCCGCCCCCCTTCCGCCATAGACGCGTGGCACTTCTGTGCAAAGCGTGCCCGGCAATTTATGAAGGGGTGGGGAGCCAACCTGGGACGAGACTCCAGGGAGCAGAAGAAGGCTCTCCTGACGGCGATCCAGGCCCTCGACTTCAGGGCTGACGCGGTCGGTCTCTCTCCAGACGAGTGGCTGTCCCGTTATGACCTCGAGGACCACCTCTCCGTGATCTATTCTGATGAGGAGGCCTATTGGCGTATTCGGGGCGCCCAGCGTTGGGTCTTGAAGGGGGATGCGAATACGGCCTACTTCCAGGCGATCGCCAATGGGCGCCGTAGACGCAACACCATCTCCTGCCTTTGGGAGGGAGCCACTCTCCTTCAGGATCCCCGAGATATCCGCTCCCATGTTGATGGTTTCTATCGCTCCCTCTTCTCCCCCGCTCCTCGGAGCGGCCTCTCTCTTGCCTTTGACTGCTGGACCGGCGACCGTCTAGTCTCTGACGAAGACAATGCTTCCTTGACAGCCCCCTTCTCTGTACAAGAGGTCTGGGAGGCTATCAAGGGTATGAATCCCTCCTCGGCGCCGGGCCCGAACGGCCTCCCGGTTCTCTTCTTCCAAACCTTCTGGAGCGTGGTCAAACCCGAGATCTTGGCCATCTTCGAGGAATTCTTCGTGGGCTCGATCGACCTTGGCCGCCTCAACTTTGGGACCATCTCCCTCATCCCCAAGGTCCCTGGGGCGACAGACATCCGCCAGTTCCGCCTGATTACGGTCATCAATGTGATCTTCCGAATCTTGGCCAAAGGGTACGCCAATAGGGTGACCCTGCTTGCCAACCGGATCACTCACCCTAATCAGTCGGTGTTCATTAAGGGCCGGTTCATCCTTGATGGGGTCTTGGTCCTGCACGAGGTTCTTCATGAAGTCCGGGTCAAACACCTGAAGGCGGTCTTTCTGAAGATCGATTTTCACAAAGCTTATGACACGGTTAGCTGGCCCTTCCTTCGGGAAGTCCTTTTGCGCAAGGGCTTTGACGACCGGTGGATCACGAGAGTCATGCAAATGGTTTCTTGCGGTCGCACGGCGGTCAATATTAATGGCGAAATTGGCCCCTTCTTCCCTACCCTTTGTGGGGTGCGCCAAGGCGACCCCTTCTCCCCGTTCCTCTTCAATATGGTCGTGGACGCTTTGGCTTCCATTCTAGATAAGGCGAAAGCTGTGGGCCACCTCCGAGGCATTGCCCCCCATCTCTCCGGGGACGCGGGGATTTCCATCCTCCAGTATGCCGATGACACGATCATCATGGTCGAAGGCTCGGAGATGGACATCGCCAATCTCAAATTCCTCCTCCTTTGCTTTCAGCAGATGTCGGGCCTCAAGATCAACTTTGATAAGAGCGATGTTATGGTAATGGGATACTCTCCCGAGGAGTCAGTGGCCATTGCCAATAGACTCAATTGCCGCTTGGGCTCGTTTCCCACTACCTATCTGGGGACCCCCATCAGTCACTCGCGCCTCTTGGCCGCCGATCTTCGCCCCTCCGTGACCAAGCTCCAGACTAGATGCGAGCCTTGGCAGGGGAGGTGGCTGTCCAAGGCGGCCAGGACTATTCTTATCAACTCCTCCCTCTCTAGTCTCCTCTTATTTCTTATGAGTTTCTACAGCCTTCACGAATCCCTTCATAAGGAGATCGCCAAAATCCAGTCCCGCTTCTATTGGGCTGGGGAGCAAGGCAAGCAGAAGTATCACATGGTCAGCTGGCCTGACATCTGCAAGCCCAGGGAGCAGGGGGGTTTGGGGATCATGTGCTCCAAACGGATGAATATTGCCCTCCTATCCCGATGGCTGTGGCGCATCTCGCAGGGTCATGGGGGCCTCTGGCTGGACATTATCCAGAATAAATACCTGCGCGGCCAACCCCTTGCCTTCTGCCAGAAGTCGGGTGGTTCTCAGTTCTGGCAGTCCCTTGTCCAGCTCCTCCCTGTGCTCCGCATTGGTACCTCTATCTCGGTAGGATCTGGCCGCTCGACGTTATTCTGGTATGACCGTTGGGCCGGTGACGCCCCCTTTGCGGCTCGCTTCCCCATTCTCTTTGCTATCTCGGTCGACCCCATGATCTCTGTTGATAGGGCCCTATTTGACTTAGGGCGCCTCGCTTTCCGTCGGCCATTTGGGCCTGCGGAATCCGCCGCCTGGCATGAGCTTCTTGAGTGCGTCGCTCTTCATGAGCCGTTGGTTGACGGCGGCCAAGACCATGTTCGATGGCATTTGGAGCCGTCTGGCCAGTTCTCTACCAAATCGCTCTACGCGGCCATTGCCCCCTCCACCGCCCCCCCCCCCCCTCTCGATGGTTTGGTCCATCCGCCTCCCTCTGAAGATCCGTATCTTCATGTGGCAGTGGATCCGGGGACGGATCCCCTCCGGTGTGGAGGTCCGCAAGCGTAATGGCCCGGGTTCTGGTCTCTGCCCCCTCTGTGCCGTCCCCGAGGACTCTAACCACATCTTCTTCGCTTGCGCCTCCGCCCAGTTCCTCTGGAGCTGTTTTCGCGAGCTTGTCGGAGGAAGTTGGACTCACACCAACTTCCCCGACCTTTTTGCTGAACTCCAAGCGTCCCCCTCGTCCTCCCGCCACATTAGGTGGCTGGAGGTTGGGGCCCTAGCCTGGACTCTTTGGACTGTTCGTAATAAGCTTGTGATCGAGCGTACTCCTCTTCGTCGTGCTACTGACGCTCTCTACAAATTCTCGGGTTTCCTGCAGCTTTGGCGGCCGCTTAGCCGTCTCCTGGAGCGCGACGCCATCTCCGCCTTCATCGCCGACCTCCGCTCGATGGCCGTCCGCCTTTCGCCGCCGCCGCCGCCGCCTCCGCCGGAGCCTGACTAGGTCCCCTGCGTGGGTCTCGCCCGGTTCCTTTTTCTTTTTCTTTGGGCTTGTTGAGCTGTGCCCTCAGCAGAACCTTTTGTCTTTGTTATGGTACTTGGGTGTGTGTGTTTGAACCTGTTGGGGTTGTATGTCTTGTGGCGGTTTGCTTTATCTATAAAGCGGGGCGAAAGCCTTTTTCGGTAATTGGAATTTGCAATATAACCTTTGCATCTTCTGGTAGAAAGGTTTGTTTCACTAGGTCTTCATCCCAAGTATTTGTAGCAGGATCAATCAGGTCAGTGACCTTGTTTGTTAAGTTCCTGCCTTTTTGAGTAATGAATGGTTCAGGAAATGCTAAAGGACTTTGATCACAAGAACGTGTACTACGAAAAACATGTTTGATTTAGTTTCTTATATGATTAAAGACATCTGCATAGTTACAATCATATGAAATGCACCAGAGATACCAAGTTCATTCACTTGACATTCAAATGTATTTTTAATAGTTTATTACTCGCAATAGGCATCATTTTGACACGCAGCAGAAACTCTGGCAATTAACCAGAGACACGCAAGGATACAATAATAGTTGGTTAAACGAACTAACAAAAATAACTTAGAAGCAAGAACGAAAATCGTTGAATGTCTCGTAGATTACATGAAAATAACATAACATCATCCGTTTGACCAAGACAAAATGGGTTAGAGCACGGACTTCATGGTATACTGTTTTAAGTCGTAACGTCTAGACTTGTGCTTGACCATCTGAAGAGGAGCCTCGCCGTCGTTGCAGCATCTCTCCACCTTCACTCCAGTTAAGATAACAATCTCGTCGCAAAGGAGATCCATCATGTTGTCCTCATCTGAAATGCATGGAGAGTCGTCCTCATCGTCTGTCAGTGGCAAGTATGGTGCAGGTACGCGCAACAAGTTCCTGAGGAGGGTGGCGATGCAGAACATGCCAGAGCCCAAGTTAACCAGATGGAGCTCGCTCATCATCCTCTTGTTGTTATCCTCGGGCAGGTCAAGAAAATCCCAAGAACCCTGCGGCGTCGGTGGCTGCTCCGCGGCGTCCATGGCGGAGAGGTCTAAGGCGCATAACCTGGGAAAGGGGGGACCGCAGACCGAGATCAACGTGCCCACGGGGGGGCTGCCGACCGGGAGCGAGAAGCCCAGCCAGAGCTTGAGCTCAGGGACGTACTCAGCTTTGCCACACCAGGGCAGCGCCCATTTGCCGACCTGCCTCCACACGCTCCTCGCCGTGTCGAAGGCGTACGTGCCCAAGTCCCCTTTCATGGATGATATGCAGATGGTGGAGCTGTCGAGCACTGTGTAGCAAGTCGTGCTTCCGTAGCTGTAAGGGTAGCTAGAGATGAATGGTGGCGCCGGCAGAGCACGCCAGCGCCACCCGTCGCCCTGGTGGCAGGCGAGGACCTGGAAGCGGTCGTGGATTCCGACGTCGCTCGACAGGTCCATGACATAGAGAGTCGATCCTCGGTCTTCTTCATCCCGGCCGGCGGGATCGATGGCCTGGGTCATGGGGAGGTTCATGCAGTAAGGGCCCCTGAGTGAGCCGGCGGTGGGGGGAATGGCCGTGAAGGTGCCATTGACAGTGCTGTAGAGCGCCGTCGAACCGAAGGAGTCGGTGAAGACAATGCCGCTGTCTCTTCCGAGCAGAGAGAAGGAATTTCTGTTCATGCTACTAAGTGTTGAACTGGCCATTGGATGAAAATTGATCTCCGGCTTCGGCAGAAACGGCAGGCGCTCCAGCGTTGATGGTTTCTGCATCTTCATTCTTGCGTCCTGTGCTGCTATGAGTGCTTCTGCTGACGGGTAGAAGAGGTGCTTCATGGCGTCCAGCCGGTGCAGCGAGTACATCCGGCGGCTGGTGTGTTCCACTATCAGATTCACGAAGCGACGAGGATTCATCTTCTCCAAATTAACGCCGAACTGAATAATCTGATGTCTAAGCCACTACCGGAACAGGGCTCTAAGCCGACAGCCAAATATATGCCGACGGCTACCGTCGGCCTAGTCCGAGCTATGCCGACAGCTAGCTCCTGGCCGTCGGCATACAACGGCCGTCGGGCTATCCACGTCTACGCCGACAGCAGCCGTCGGCACACAACAGCAGTCGGCTTATCCAAGACTACGCCTACAGCTGCCGTCGGCATACATAGGCCGTCGGCATAGATGCGGGCCCGCGGACAACGGGCATCACGGCCGGCTAACGACGTCAAATCTATGCCGACGGCCGTGACGGCGGCCGTCGGCATAGATACGGGTGACACGTCACCGATCCAGAGCGCACCGACCAGGACCTATGCCGACGGCAGCCGTCGGCATATCTGACACGTCATCGATCCGCGGCGCTGTCCATCTGCCCTGGCCGCAGCTATGCCGACGGCTTTGCCGTCGGCATAGTTTTTTTTCTTCTTTTTTTTTCTTTTTTTCCATATAGTATTATTATTATTATTGTTATTATTATTATTATTATTATTATTATTATTATTATTATTATTATTATTATTAAGCATACAGTATGTAATAAGCATACATATAGATTGTGTTAATAAGCATACATATATATAGTATGTGTTAATAAGCATCTAGTATGTTAATAAGCATATAGTATGTGTTAATAAGCATACATATAGTTTTTTTTCTTTTTCTTCACTGTTTTCTTTATTATTATTATTTAACTAACTTACATACCGTATGTGTTAATAAGCATACATACATTATTTTTCGGTTCTGTACAGAGCGGTGTGACCCCCCTCACGAACGGTGCCGCCACCAGCCGGCAACTGGAATGGGGAACAGCCGCATCGGGTCTATACGAAGGGGACTTTGCTCCAAGTGTTTATATATATCGGATGACTTACCACAACCGGATGGTGTTGTGGCATGTCCGAAGAGGCGGCACACATCTCCGGGGCGTGGTCCCCCTAACGGACGGCGCCGCCGCCGGCACCTGGAGGGGGGAAACGGACGCATCGGGTCTACACGGAGGGGATGTAGCTGTCGATTTGGCCCCGAATGTTGCTCCCAGGTGTCCCTCTGTGCTGACCTGACACAACCGGGTGGAGAGGCCCACTGGTCAAAGCACGTCTGTGGAAAGTCAAAGGGCTAGATCTCGTGGTCAACCGCTCCAGGGTTAGGAGGGACGGCGCCCTGAGGGGTAGCAATGCCACTGGAGCGTCGCACTGGCCCCTCATATATGCGGGGTGGTGTGGTGGCATGTCCGAAGAGGCGGCACACGTCTCCGGGATGTGCCCCCCCTCACGGACGCGTCGGATCTACACGGAGGGGGTCTTTTTGTGGGTCTGGCCCGGATGTTGCTCCAAAGTGTTCCTATGGGCTGACCTAACACAACCGGGTGGGGAGGTCCACTGGTCAAAGCCCGTCCATGCAAAGTCAAAGGGCTAGATCCCGTGGTCAAACGCTACAGGGTTAGGCGGGACGGGGAACCTAGGGGTAGCAATGCCACCGGAGCGACGCACCGGGCCCTCATACATGCGGGGTGGTGTGGTCGCATGTCCGAAGAGGCGGCACACGTCTCCGGGGTGTGACCCCCCTCACGGACGGCGCCGCCGCCGACACCTGGAGGGGGGAAACAGACGCGTCAGGTCTACACGGAGGGGATCTTGTTGTGGGTCTGGCCCGGATGTTGCTCCAAAGTGTTCCTATGGGGTGACCTAACACAACTGGGTGGGAAGCTGCGCTGGTCAAAGCCCGTCCGTGCAAAGTCAAAGGGCTAGATCCCGTGGTCAAACGCTACAGGGTCAGGCGGGACGGGGGCCCTGTGGGGGTAGCAATGCCACCGGAGCATCGCACTGGGCCCTCATACATGCGGGGTGGTGTGGTGAAATGTCTGAAGAGGCGGCACGCATCTCCGGGGCGTGGCCCCCCTCACAGATGGCGATGACACGGTAGTAGACGTTTTGCGATAACGATGCGGCGTGAATATTATTAAATACTCGGAGCGCGATAAAATCATGAGTTTTCTTGCACGACGTCAGCACATGTGCTATAGGAGCGATGGTATTTTTTCATAATTTTTGGTGATGGAGAAGTATCCGAGAAATTCCCTCTACGCGGATTGTCCTTCGCGCGTCTACGGTTGTGCCCGGCGGCCTCCGGGGGCTAGCATGCCGCCAAATCTTGCGTAGGCGGCCTCTCACAAGTCTGGAAGTGTTGTGGCGGTTGTAAACGCCCGGCACGCGTGTCCGGGGTGTGCCCCCCTCACGGACGGCGCCGCCGCCGGCACCTGGAGGGGGAAACGGACGCATCGGGTCTACACGAAGGGGATCTTGCTGTGGGTCTGCCCCGGATGTTGCTCCAAAGTGTTCCTATGGGCTGACCTAACACAACCGGGTGGGGAGGTCCGCTGGTCAAAGCCCGTCCATGCAAAGTCAAAGGGCTAGATCCCGTGGTCAAACACTACAGGGTTAGGCGGGACGGGGAACCTGGGGGTAGCAATGCCACCGGAGCGACGCACCGGGCCCTCATACATGCGGGGTGGTGTGGTGGCATGTCCGAAGAGGCGGCACACGTCTCCGGGGTGTGCCCCCCCTCACGGACGGCGCCGCCGCCGACACCTGGAGGGAGGAAACAGACGCGTCAGGTCTACACGGAGGGGATCTTGTTGTGGGTCTGGCCCGGATGTTGCTCCAAAGTGTACCTATGGGCTGACCAAACACAACCGGGTGGGGAGATGCGCTGGTCAAAGCCCGTCCGTGCAAAGTCAAAGGGCTAGATCCCGTGGTCAAACGCTACAGGGTCAGGCGGGACAGGGGCCCTGTGGGGGTAGCAATGCCACCGGAGCGTCGCACCGGGCCCTCAAACATGTGGGGTGGTGTGGTGAAATGTCCGAAGAGGTGGCACGCGTCTCCGGGGCGTGGCCCCCCTCACAAATGGCGATGCCACGGTAGTAGACGTTTTGCGGTAACGATGCGGCGTGAATATTATTAAATACTCGGAGCGCGATAAAATCATGAGGTTTTTTGCACGACGTGGGCACATGTGCTATAGGAACGATGGTATTTTTTCATAATTTTTGGTGATGGAGAAGTATCCGAAAAATTCCCTCTACGCGGATTGCCCTTCGCGCGTCTACGGCTGTGGCCGGCGGCCTCCGGGGGCTAGCATGCCGCCAAATCTTGCGCCGGCGGCCTCTCACAAGTCTGGAAGTGTTGTGGCAGTTGCAAACGCCCGGCACGCGTGTCCGGGGTGTGCCCCCCCTTACGGACGGCACTGCCGCCGGCACTTGGGGGGGGGGGAAACGGATGCGTGGGGTCTACGCGGAGGGGATCTTGCTGTGGGTCTGGCCCGGATGTTGCTCCAAAGTTTTCCTATGGGCTGACCTAACACAACCGGGTGGGGAGGTCCACTGGTCAAAGCCCGTCCGTGCAAAGTCAAAGGGGTAGATCCCGTGGTCAAACGCTACAGGGTTAGGCGGGACGGGGGCACTAGGGGGTAGCAATACCACCGGAGCGTCGCACCGGGCCCTCATACATGCGGGGTGGTGTGGTGGCATGTCCGAAGAGGCGGCACGCGTCTCCGGGGAGTGGCCCCCCTCACGGACGGCGATGACACGGTAGTAGACGTTCTGCGGTAACGATGCGGCGTGAATATTATTAAATACTCGGAGCGTGATAAAATCATGAGATTTTTTGCACGACGTCAGCACATGTGCTATAGGAGCGATGGTATTTTTTCATAATTTTTGGTGATGGAGAAGTATCCGAAAAATTCCCTCTACGCGGATTGTCCTTCGCGCGTCTACGGTTGTGGCCGGCGGCCTCCGGGGGCTAGCATGCCGCCAAATCTTGCGTAGGCGGCCTCTCACAAGTCTGGAAGTGTTGTGGCGGTTGCAAACGCCCGGCACGCGTGTCCGGTGTGTGCCCCCCCCTCACGGACGGCGCCGCAGCCGGCACCTGGAGGGGAGAAACGGACGCGCCGGCTCTACACGGAGGGGATCTTGTTGTGGGTCTGGCCCGGATGTTGCTCCAAAGTGTTCCTATGGGGTGACCTAACACAACTGGGTGGGGAGGTGCGCTGGTCAAAGCCCGTCCGTGCAAAGTCAAAGGGCTAGATCCCGTGGTCAAACGCTACAGGGTCAGGTGGGACGGGGGTCCTGTGGGGGTAGCAATGCCACCGGAGCGTCGCACTGGGCCCTCATACATGCGGGGTGGTGTGGTGAAATGTCCGGAGAGGCGGCACACGTCTCCGGGGCGTGGCCCCCCTCACAGATGGCGATGACACGGTAGTAGACGTTTTGCGGTAACGATGCGGCGTGAATATTATTAAATACTCGGAGCGCGATAAAATCATGAGTTTTTTTGCACGACGCCAGCACATGTGCTATAGGAGCGATGGTATTTTTTCATAATTTTTGGTGATGGAGAAGTATCCGAAAAATTCCCTCTACGCGGATTGTCCTTCGCGCGTCTACGGTTGTGCCCGGCGGCCTCCGGGGGCTAGCATGCCGCCAAATCTTGCGTAGGCGGCCTCTCACAAGTCTGGAAGTGTTGTGGCGGTTGTAAACGCCCGGCACGCGTGTCCGGGGTGTGCCCCCCCTCATGGACGGCGCCGCCGCCGGCACCTAGAGGGGGAAACGGACGCACCGGGTCTACACGAAGGGGATCTTGCTGTGGGTCTGCCCCGGATGTTGCTCCAAAGTGTTCCTATGGGCTGACCTAACACAACCGGGTGGGGAGGTCCGCTGGTCAAAGCCCGTCCATGCAAAGTCAAAGGGCTAGATCCCGTGGTCAAACGCTACAGGGTTAGGCGGGACGGGGAACCTGGGGTAGCAATGCCACCGGAGCGACGCACCGGGCACTCATACATGCGGGGTGGTGTGGTGGCATGTCCGAAGAGGCGGCACACGTCTCCGGGGTGTGCCCCCCCTCACGGACGGCGCCGCCGCCGACACCTGGAGGGGGGAAACAGACGCGTCAGGTCTACACGGAGGGGATCTTGTTGTGGGTCTGGCCCGGATGTTGCTCCAAAGTGTACCTATGGGCTGACCGAACACAACCGGGTGGGGAGGTGCGCTGGTCAAAGCCCGTCCGTGCAAAGTCAAAGGGCTAGATCCCGTGGTCAAACACTACAGGGTCAGGCGGGACAGGGGCCCTGTGGGGGTAGCAATGCCACCGAAGTGTCGCACCGGGACCTCATACATGCGGGGTGGTGTGGTGAAATGTCCGAAGAGGTGGCACGCGTCTCCGGGGCGTGGCCCCCCTCACAAATGGCGATGACACGGTAGTAGACGTTTTGTAGTAACGATGCGGCGTGAATATTATTAAATACTCGGAGCGCGATAAAATCATGAGTTTTTTTGCACGACGTGGGCACATGTGCTATAGGAACGATGGTATTTTTTCATAATTTTTGGTGATGGAGAAGTATCCGAAAAAAATCCCTCTACGCGGATTGCCCTTCGCGCGTCTACGGCTGTGGCCGGCGGCCTCCGGGGGCTAGCATGCCGCCAAATCTTGCGCCGGCGGCCTCTCACAAGTCTGGAAGTGTTGTGGCGGTTGCAAACGCCCAGCACGCGTGTCCGGGGTGTGCCCTCCCTCACGGACGGCACTGCCGCCGGCACTTGGAGGGGGTAAACGGACGCGTGGGGTCTACGCGGAGGGGATCTTGCTGTGGGTCTGGCCCGGATGTTGCTCCAAAGTTTTCCTATGGGCTGACCTAACACAACCGGGTGGGGAGGTCCACTGGTCAAAGCCCGTCCGTGCAAAGTCAAAGGGGTAGATCCCGTGGTCAAACGCTACAGGGCTAGGCGGGACGGGGGCACTGGGGGGTAGCAATACCACCGGAGCGTCGCACCGGGCCCTCATACATGCGGGGTGGTGTGGTGGCATGTCCGAAGAGGCGGCACGCGTCTCCGGGGAGTGGCCCCCCTCACGGACGGCGATGACACGGTAGTAGACGTTCTGCGGTAACGATGCGGCGTGAATATTATTAAATACTCGGAGCGCGATAAAATCATGAGTTTTTTTGCACGACGTCAGCACATGTGCTATAGGAGCGATGGTATTTTTTCATAATTTTTGGTGATGGAGAAGTATCCGAAAAATTCCCTCTACGCGGATTGTCCTTCGCACGTCTACGACTGTGGCCCGCGGCTTCCGGGGGCTAGCATGCCACCAAATCTTGCGTAGGTGGCCTCTCACAAGTCTGGAAGTGTTGTGGCGGTTGCAAACGCCCAGCACGCGTGTCCGGTGTGTGCCCCCCCCCCCTCACGGACGGCGCCGCAGCCGACACCTGGAGGGGAGAAACGGACGCGCCGGGTCTACACGGAGGGGATCTTGTTGTGGGTCTGGCCCGGATGTTGCTCCAAAGTGTTCCTATGGGGTGACCTAACACAACTGGGTAGGGAGGTGCGCTGGTCAAAGCCCGTCCGTGCAAAGTCAAAGGGCTAGATCCCGTGGTCAAACGCTACAGGGTCAGGCGGGACGGGGGCCCTGTGGGGATAGCAATGCCACCGGAGCGTCGCACTAGGCCCTCATACATGCGGTGTGGTGTGGTGAAATGTCCGAAGAGGCGGCACGCGTCTCCGGGGCGTGGCCCCCCTCACAGATGGCGATGACACGGTAGTAGACGTTTTGCGGTAACGATGCGGCGTGAATATTATTAAATACTCGGAGCGCGATAAAATCATGAGTTTTTTTGCACGACGTCAGCACATGTGCTATAGGAGCGATGGTATTTTTTCATAATTTTTGGTGATGGGGAAGTATCCGAAAAATTCCCTCTACGCGGATTGTCCTTCGCGCGTCTACGGTTGTGCCCGGCGGCCTCCGGGGGCTAGCATGCCGCCAAATCTTGCATAGGCGGCCTCTCACAAGTCTGGAAGTGTTGTGGCGGTTGTAAACGCCCGGCACGCGTGTCCGGGGGGTGCCCCCCCTCACGGACGGCGCCGCCGCCGGCAGCTGGAGGGGGAAATGGACGCACCGGGTCTACACGAAGGGGATCTTGCTGTGGGTCTGCCCCGGATGTTGCTCCAAAGTGTTCCTACGGGCTGACCTAACACAACCGGGTGGGGAGGTCCGCTGGTCAAAGCCCGTCCATGCAAAGTCAAAAGACTAGATCCCGTGGTCAAACGCTACAGGTTTAGGCGGGACGGGGGCCCTGCGGGGTAGCAATGCCACCGGAGCATCGCACCGGGCCCTCATACATGCGGGATGGTGTGGTGGCATGTCCGAAGAGGCGGCACGCGTCTCCGGGGTGTGGCCCCCCTCACGGACGGTGATGACACGGTAGTATCCGAAAAATTCCGTCTACGCGGATTGTCCTTCGTGCGTCTACGGCTGTGGCCGGCGGCCTCCGGGGGCCGGCACCGGAAGGGGGGAAATGGACGTGTCGGGTCTACACGGTGTGGATATGTAGCAGTGGGTTTGGCCCGGATGTTGCTCCCAGGTGTCCCTCTGTCGATGACCCCCTCCCCCTTCACTCACCTGACGAACTATGCTACCCCCGCCCCCACCCCACCCTCACCGTCGGCGACCCCCTCCCCCTTCACTCACCTGACGAACTAAGCTCCAGATCGAGCATGCGATCGAGGGCGGCCATGGCGCTCCCATACCCGCGACCAGGCCACGGCCTTGGCGGACGAAGCTGCTCGAATTCGGCGCCTCCCCTCCCCTCCCCTCTGTGTGGTTCCGGGAGAGGAGAGGGCTGAGCGGTTTAAAAAAAATAAAAAATCTATATGAAATAATAATACATAAAAAAGGAAAATTATAGGAAATAAAAAATTTAAAAATCTATATAAAATAAAAAAGAATAAATATATAACTATAAGAAAACATTAAAAAATTTATATACAATAAAAATAAAAAAATAATAAAAAAGGTATGCCTACGGCTAAGCCGTCGGCATAGGTGCCACGTGGCATCCTCATGTATGCCGTCGGCTTAGCCGTCGGCATAGATGTCTTATCCATATCCCAGGTGCGCCCCTCCACTCATTCCTCCCCAATCGACCCAGCCCGACCCGCGCCGCCGCCGCCGCTCCCCGTCGCCCGAGTCGCTACCCGCCGCCCCCCGCCGCCTGTGTAGCTCCACGCCGCCCCCCGCCGCCCGCCCGTCGCCGCTGCAACCGCGCCACTCCCCTTCCCTCGCCCCTCCCCCCTCCCCGCCTACATCCACCGCCCCCCGCCGACGACACCTCGTTAGAGCACCGCCGCAACCACCCCCCTCTCCGCCCCGTCACCCCACTACCACCCCCGTCCCCCGCCACCTCTTGTCGGCGCCATCCACACCCGTCCCCGACCCCGTCCCCGACCCTGCGCCCTCCCTGTGTCCTCCCCCGACCCCGTGCTAGGGGGGCGCCGGAGCTAGGCCGGAGCTCCGTCGACGCCCTGCTGCACCCCGGCCGGCCCTGTCCACCCTTCCCTGGTGGCTGCCCCCCGGCCTCCCTGCTGCCCGCTGCACCGGCGGCCAAGGTGAGCTTTTTTTCAATTTTTTTCAATTTGTTACTGTTTTTTTACATAGATGGATATATATATATAATGAATGTATATATGCATGTACAGATTGATGCTAGATAGATGGATGGATGCTAGATGAATAGATAGATGGATGAATTAGATAGTTTTTACTAAATTTGTGAATATAGATGAATTAGATGTTGGGCAAGTTTGTGATAGATGGATGGATATTGGTCAAGTTAGTGTTTTGGTAATGTTGATTCATATATAAGAAGCAATTCGAGGCACTTGGTTTCTAAAATACTTAATGAAGTTTTTTTTCAATTTGACATGTTGTTTCATGTTCATTCATAATGTTGTGTCAATGCTTAATGTGAGGTGACGACCTAATTTTTTTCACTCGGTGTGATTAACAGGATTTGTGGTATTCCATTTTCGTGGAGTGATCGTTGACGTTGGAGGTGTTGGTCCACGATCGTCCCTCTCCTTTGATCGACTACATCGGAGGGTGAGCAGCAATTCCATGACCTCGTCCACTTTTTTTCCATGTCACTAGATTAAATTTTCACATCAAGTCGCGTAACCTAGGTCTCCCGTCCGAAAGGGTTGCATCGATAAATATGCATTCAATTGCATATTTATCACCGCAACTCTTTCGGATTGTCCAGCGCTTTCCACGGACAGCCCGAGGATGTGTAGATTGGGTACGTTGTTCATGCTCTACCCCAATCCGAGACAGGATTTCGGCGGCGCCTCCCTGTTGTTCTCCGGATGCACATTCTCTCGGCATTTTGCCGAGACGTGTATTTGGAGAACAGCGGGGAGGTGCTGCCGAAATTTTGTCTCGGAATGGGGTAGAGCATGGACAACGTACTCAATCTACACATTCTCGGGTGGGATTAGGACCCATCTTTACCTATTAGAGATGTAGGTGTATTAAATGTCGTTTCTCGTGAACCTTGTAAAAAATAAAATATTGATGTGAGTAATTTAAATGAATCCTTAATTTTGTTGTGTGGCTTCCAATAAAGCAGAGATGGCAGATAATCAGTGGATGTATAGTGGGTTTTTCCGTCGGAATCAAGTAACAACAGAGTGGGTCGAGAAAACTGATGTGTTTTTAAAAGAGATATTCCGTAGTCCAATGAGGATGGTGCCAGAATGCCCGTGTGCCAGATGTAAGAGGCGTATCCGCAGAGATAAGAGTGAGATGACTAAGCACCTTCGCACGCATGGATTTATGCCCAACTTTAATATGCTGATAAACTTTGCCCAGCGGGACCGTGGTAGAGAGGATGTGATACGACAACGCGTCGCTGGTTATGAGGACGATGGGGTTAGAGACATGCTAGATGATGTCTTTGTTGCACAGCCGACACCTCCGTCACATTCAGCGAATGAACCGGAGGAGCCGGAGGAAACCGCAAAGGCCTTCCTGGAAATCTTGGCCTCGTCAAAGAAACCTCTCTATGAGGGTGCCAAGCTGTCTGTGCTGGATTCCATCTCGCAACTGATGGCAGTCAAGGCTGAGTACGGCTGCAGCCGAGGTTGCTTTGAAGCATTTCTGGGAGTATGGGCTAACAGCCTGCCTGAGGGCCATGAACTGCCGAAAACCATGTACGGTACGAAGAAAATCATGAAGGCGCTCTCCATGGACTATGAGAAAATACATGTTTGTCCAAAGAATTGCCTTTTGTTTAGGCATGAGTATGCGGATGACAAGTACTGTAGGAAGTGTGGTTCCTCTCGGTATATTGAGGTGGTCGATAAGCATGGTCAGAAGCAGCAGCTAAAAATCCCTGTGAAGGTTCTTCGGTATCTTGATTTTATAAAAAGACTGCAGCGCCTTTTCATCACCGAGGAGTCTGCCAAAATGATGAAGTGGCACAAGGAAGGGAAAAGGTACAATCCAAAAAAAATTGTACATCCATCAGGAGGTGAAGCATGGAAGTCATTCGATATAGAGTACCCGGAGGAAGCAGCCGAGGCTGGGAATGTCCGAATTGCTATAACAGGTGATGGGTTCAATCCATATGGTATGTCGTCTAATCCATACAGCTGTTGGCCCCTATTTGTTATTCCGCTCAATCTCCCTCCCAGCGCCATAATGCAACGCAAGACCATGTTCCTGTCACTTATAATTCCGGGGCCTGAATATCCGGGGAAGAATTTGAGTGTGTTTATGCAGCCGTTGGTGGATGATTTGCACCATTCTTGGTACTTCCCGAGGTTGACATACGGCCGACATCTGCAGAAAAATTTCTTGATGAAAGTTTGGCTACAATATTGCATGCATGACTTTCCCGGTTATGCCCTGTTCTGCGGATGGTGTACAAGTGGAAAGATGCCTTGCCCAGTGTGCATGCAGGCCTTGATTTTCATTTGGCTGAAGAAGGGTGGCAAGTATGTTGCATTTGACCTGCATCGACAGTTCCTCCCTCCAGACCATCCTGATAGGGAAGACAAGAAGAACTTCACAAAAGGCAAAGTTGTCCATGAAGTAAACGAGATTCCAACATTTTCTGGTGCGGATGTGCTTGCTCAGCTGAAAGCTCTTAAGCTTGCCGGTGAAGGGAAAGGCAAAGGCAAAGGCAAAGGCAAAGCCACAGGCGAAGACGAGGGCGAGGGCAAAGGAAAAGGTAAAGGGAAAAAAATTTGAAGGATATGGTGAGACGCACAACTGGACTCACATTACCCCCTTCACGCAGCTTCCCTATTTTAAGGACCTCAAACTTCCATACAACATAGACGTGATGCACACCGAAAAGAATGTTGCAGAGTCCCTTTTTCGCACGATCCTCAACATTCCTGATAAGACAAAGGATAATGTTAATGCTAGAGTTGATCAACAGAATATTTGTGATAGTCCACGTCTACACGTGCAGCCTCCCACAGGCAGTCGAAAATCTTGGTTCAAGCCAGATGCTGACTTCATACTTAAAAAGGATCATAAGATGGAGGCATTCAAGTGGCTGAAACACGTCGTGAAGTTCACTGATGGTTATGCGTCGAATATAAGTAAGGGGGTCAATCTTTCAACGGGCAGAGTGACCGGGCTCAAGAGTCATGACTATCATGTATGGATTGAGCGGATTATGCCGGTGATGGTTCAGGGCTATGTTCCCGAGCGTGTCTGGCGTGTGCTTGCGGAGTTAAGCCATTTCTTCCGCACGCTTTGTGCTAAAGAAGTATGTCCTGAGAAGATAAAAGAAATGCATAAGAAGGCGCCGGAGTTGATATGCAAGCTAGAGAAGATCTTCCCGCCAGGCTTCTTTACTCCGACGACACATCTCATTTTGCACCTCCCGAACGAGGTATTGTTGGGGGGCCCTGTGCAGAATCGTTGGCAGTACGGCCCTGAGAGACAGAACGAGCATCTGAGACAGAAATGTGGAAACAAAGCTAAGATTGAAGCTTCCATAGCTGAGGCAGTTATCCTAGAGGAGGTGGCAGACCTCAGGACAGCCTACTATCCGGACCATGTTCCCACGTTGCACAATAAGGTGTCTCGATACAATACAGAAGAACCCAAGTATAAACCCAAGTTGCCTCTATTCATCGGGCAAGGTGGTAGGGCTGGATGCTCGAAACCTTATGTCATGCCACGAGATGAGTGGGAGGATGTCATGTTCTATATCTTGCACAACATCAAGGAAGTTGAGGATGAGTGGATGAGGTAATACCTTTGCACCATTCTTTTAGCCAATTCGTTATGTTCACTTTGCCTAGTTCTTATACCGCTTTTCTTATTGTAGTCGATTCATTGAAGAAGAATGGACGGGAATGCTGCCTCCTACTGAAGCGGAGGCACTTGCTCTTCTCCGAAAGGGTGCTGATGGAAGGAAAAATTTCGTTGCGTGGTTCATGGAGAAAGTAATTTTTCACACTTTCAATTAAACTCATGCACCCTATAATTTCAATTAAACTCATGCACCCTATAATTTCAATTAAACTTGTAGGGAAATGATCCGACCGAATCAATGGATGAAGAATTGAGATGGGTTTCCATGGGTTTTGACCCTGTCGTCATGACATGCGAAAAGTATGATGTGAATGGGTATCGCTTCCATACAGAGGAGCACCAGAACAGTCGGCCTGATCCCAAAACCATAAATACCGGAGTCTTCACTGAAGGAGATAATAAAGTAGATTACTACGGAAGGGTAGGAAAAATATACGAGCTTACATTCAAACTTGGCCGCGAACACCTAAGTCTCACTGTGTTCAAATGCCGATGGTTCGACCCCAAAAAGGGTCTGAGACATACGCCTTCTGTTGGTTTAGTTGAAGTTAAACCATCAACCGTCTATGCCGGAGCTGATCTCTTTATCGCCGCTACCCAGGCCACACAAGTATATTATCTGCCTTACCCATGCCAGAAAGAGTACCTAAAGGGTTGGGAAGTTGTGTTCAAGGTGTCGCCGCATGGTAAGCTACCGGACCCGAACGATGATGATTACTACAACATAAACCCCATGACATACGAGGGAGTGTTCTATCAAGAGGAACATGATGACGTGGTCCGAAACAACGAGGATGATGACTTGGGTTATGTTGACCTGGACCCAAACGACGACTACGCACGGATTGATGGTGAGGCAGTTGTGAATCAAAGAGACATAATTATGCTTGAAAAGTTAAATGAAGACGCTGACGATGAGGAAGAGCCTCCACCTCCGTCAGACAACGAAGAAGATATGCGTGATAGTGATGATGAGACCGCTCCACAAATAGATTACAATAGTGATGATTCATATGGGTTCTAGAAAATGTAAGTTTTTTTAATGATCATTACAATAGTATGCTTAATGTGCTCTTCTGTTATTAATGTTTTTCCTGTATGCTTGTTTAATTGATATCCTTACTAATTGTTTATTCTCTTCTCAATGCAGGTTTGCTAATCATGGGCAAGTCCAGCGGCGCCAGTTTCCTCAGTAAATTTAAAGGACTTACTCGGAGTGGACGAGCCCACAAGGTTCCCTCCTGACTACGCGAGGATGACACCTCACAGGGAGGTGGAGGGGTCGGGGGAGGAGACCCTAGAGGAGGAGGCGGTGGGGGGAGAGCCCCTAGAGGAGGAGGAGGTGGGGGGAGAGGCAACCGGGGCAAAAAACTCCGGGCCGTGTCCGAAATAGGAGGGTCTTCTTCGATGCCCTCCCATACAGAGGCACCTTCTGAGTCTGAGTCTGAGGAGTATGTTCCTGATGGCGAGGAGGAGGAGGCCGAGGAGGAGGGTGAGGAGGAGGAGGCCGAGGAGGAGGGTGAGGAGGAGGAGGCCGAGGAGGGGGGTGAGGAGGAGGGCGAGGAGGGTGGAGGGAAGGTTGATCCCGAGTTGTGGGGTGACTTGCCACCGGGTGCTCCGCAGGGGTGGCTGCGTGGTAATGCCGGACTACCTACACCACCTTCTACCGAGGAGCACAAGTGGCTCATTGAACCTGTGGGGACAGAGTAAGTGCCTCTCAATCTTTCAACACATGACAACATTTTCTTATTGTACACATGGCAATCATTTGATTCTTTTGCAGAAACTGGATCCTTCGCGGAAAGGGCCGTAAACCGAACGGCCTTATCACTGTCCTGTTGAAGCAGTTTTGGCCTGGCCTATTCTGCCCGCGGCCAGACAGGGACCCGCAGCTGCGGGTTTTGGCCACGAGCTGGGCCCACTATGAGGCTTGCAGCAACGCGGAGTACGGGACGGCCGCTAAGGCCGTGATCACCAAATTTTGGGTAAGTTCTCTTCTGAATCACTTGTCTTCAGTTTCGTTCATAGTTTATCATTGAATCACTCAACTCATGCCTTGTTTGCTTCTGGTTTATGCAGCAACTCTATAGAGTTCTTGACAAGCACAAGGCCAGAGCCGACGTGGTCTTACTTACGGCTACGAAGAAGAAAGCTCGTCAGTTGCAGTACGAGGTGCGCTGGGTTGCCGTCTCGCAGTACTACCACATCTACCTGCACCAAAAGATGACCAAAAGTCAAGCGCAGAAGCAAAAACTTACCTTGAACAGGGAGCAGTTCATGATGGTAACTATTACTGACTTTTCATTGTTTCAAGCAGTCAACTCTATGTTTCGTGCTCACATGTCATGCTTCCAAAATTTGCATAGGTTGTTACTCGTTGGTGTTATGGAAGGCATGACGGATGGGCGAGTTTGGTGGATAGGTGGCTCGGCGTCGATGCAGAGTTTGCTGCCAAGAGCATCAAGGGCCGGGCTAACCGTGGAGCTGAAGGGACACACGGCCAAGGAAATAGGAACCACTGGAGCTTCAAGGCCATGAAGGTATATCTATGTGCATGATGCATTTTTGTTCAAGGCCATGAAGCCATGTTCTTATGTATGGCTAACTTCTATTTGACGTTGTAGAAGGACAAGTTGAAGAGGCCGCTCTCAGACATGGAGTCATGGAAGCTGGCCCGCGAGCGGAGTCATCGCAAGGAGGGCGAGAGCCAGTACTACGGCAAGACCGAGGAGCACCTGGGGTCTTACATTCATCACTATCAGGAGTTGCATCCGGATGTTCCTGTTGCTGAGGTCGCCCAGTCTCAGATCGACGAGACGGCGGTGGTGGCCATCCAGGGGAAGAAGAATGGCCGGTATCCGTGTTTCGACGGCTTGATCACTCCTTCGATCTCGTACACACAGCTTCGGGCTACCAACCCGAGCCAGTTAGAGAGTACGGGGCGTTCACAGACTCCCTTAGCCCGCCAGCATGCTGTAAGTACTTCCTCTTTATCTTTTTCTATCTAGCATTCTCAGTTTATTTTCAGCATTGCTCACTTAGAAACAATCTAAATTATGTAGGCATATAAGGAGTTTGTCGAGCATAGGAATCTCGAGGTGCGGGAGTACTTGAAACGAGTGAAGGCAAACGATGATTACAACCGTCAGATGATGACGGTTAGTTTTGCCCTCTTAAAACCAAGCTAAATTTTTGCACTTTCATTCCTTCTGATCTTCTAGTTTGCTTGTTTAACTAACATTCAGGCTATGTTGGCGTCTTGGAGTAACCGCACGGATCCACCACAAATGGGACCCCCACCACCACCTGCGGGAGAACCCCCACACGTGCCCACGTTCGATGAATGGGTGGCACTAGGCAGTGATGGTCCGGTTCGTACATTTGCCTAACTACTGACAAACTAGTTCTCGTTCATTCAACACTATCATATCATATTTACCGTTAGAATCTTTTCTGAAACATGTAGGGGACCGGTGGCTCGACTCCTGCTTCGTCGACCCCAGTCACTCCGATCTGGCAGAGTGGTGGTGGTCGCGATGGCGGTTTTGGCGGAGGTGGTGGTGGTTTTGGCGGAGGTGGTGGTGGTTTTAGCGGAGGTGGTGGTGGTTTTGGCCGAGGTGGTCTTGCTTGATGATTCCGTGCATGTGGCCGTCGTGCCATGCCTTTCATATTCCTACTTCTATGATGTTTCATGTCTTGCACTACTTTTATGTTCATGAACTTGAGTCGGTGATGATCTTTAGATGATGTGAGGAACTTGAGTATGTTTAGATGATGATGCTGAACTTGAGTATGTTTAGATGATGAACTGTCATAATTCTACATAATTTCATATTGTTCTGTTTTGAAATGCTGTCAAATGAATTGGAAAAAAGAAAACAGGGAAAATAATAATAAAAAAACTATGCCTACGGCAAAGCCGTCGGCATATATATGCTCAGGAGCTACCAGGGCTCGCCACGTGGCATATATATGCCGACGGCAAAGCCGTCGGCATAGATCCGATGCCACGAGTAACCAGGAGACGACACGTGGCAGATCTATGCCTACGACAAAGCCGTCGGCATAGATTCATCTATGCCTACGGCTTTGCCGTAGGCATAGACCTGCCACCAGGAGTACCACGGGTTGCCACGTGGCAGAGATATGCCGACGGCTTTGCCGTCGGTACACATCTGCCACACGGCATTGCATGATTCGTCCGCGCTTTGACGGCGCCGTCCGCGGCCGTCAGACGGAAAACACTGCCGACGGCTACACTATGCCGACGGCTGACGCCAGGCCGTCGGCATAGGTCCCTATGCCGACGGCTATACTATGCTGACGGTCTGACAAGACTACGCTGACGACATCTACGCCGACGGGTCTATGCCGACGGCAGCCGGAGGCATAGAGCTATGCCGACGGCTTAGGGGCCTATGCCGACGGCCCGTGGCCGTAGGCATAGACCGCGAGTCCGGTAGTGAGCCTCCTGGCCTGGCTCCCAAAAGATGTGAATCCCACAAATTTTAAAAGACCAATTGGGGGTCTTCGCGCATCAATACCTGAATCTGCCGATTTACCAGCGAGGGGTGGGGATCGATCTAGTCTGATGCGCCGGAGAGGATGAGGGAGCCGCGAGCGCGAGCATATGTGTAGCAGCCGACATGCAGATAGGCAGCGGGAGATCTGGTTCGGGAGCGGCGAGCACACAATTGGCAAAAAATGGTGGCGGAGGCGCAGCTAGATTTATTATTGTTCGGATGCAATCTAGGTCACGCCGTTCTCTCTGTCTTTATACGCTAGCAAATACTCCTGTTAATAATAGTACAATTTTATGCTGTTTTTTTTAACACATAGACAATTTTATGTTGTGAACGTGCATGTCTTGTCAAACGTGTGATGCGTGTGGTTAGTCAAACAGTGTTCCGAAATTCATGGTGATGACGTGCTCTTGATTTCAGAAAAGTCGTTTGTGTAAGCAGGTTGGTTTTACTAGTATTCATGCACAGAAAAAATTCAAGTGTGAATTTGAACAGCCGGGAAATTGACCGAACTTGTCATACAACTAGGGTGAAGAAATGACAAGCGGGGAAACTACAAGGGCAAATGTCGAGTTCTAAATATTATCCTAATGGCGATATCCTAAAGGCAGGACCAAAGAAAGGATCCTCGTTTACGTGGCAAAGTATTGTAGCAGGAATTCAGACCTTTAAAAGGGGTTGTATATGACGAGTGGGCTCTGGTTCACACATAAACATTTGGGATGACCCTTGGATTTCATCTAGTGAGTTGAGGAAATTGATCACCCCTAGAGGAGGAATAATGTTAACAAAGGTGAAAGAAATCATTAACCCGCATACTGGACAGTGGGACGAGGCGCTTATACAGAGTGTCTTTTCACCCGTGGATGTTAACAGAATATTGCAGACCCCTCTTAATGTTGAAGCTGTTGATGACTTTGTAGCTTGGCACTTTACTAGGTCCGGAACTTTCTCAGTTCAGTCGGCCTACCATGTTGTGTTTGATCGTCAGTTTGGACGTCATTACTCAAGCTCTAATAGTCCGGGTAGTGTTCATCTGAATACAATTTGGAAGGAGTTATGGCAACTTCGCCTCCGGGGAAAGATTAAATATTTTGGCTGGAAAGTTCTTAAGGGGGTTTTACCATGCTATGGAGTGCTAGCAAGCAGACATATTCCATTGATTCCTCAGTGCCCATTTTGTAAAATCGGACTTGAGGACATTCAACACTGCTTGTTCACATGTTCCCGGGCATCAGAGGTTTGGACCGAGTTGGGTCTTAATGATGAAATTGATTGGGCCGTGCGGCAGGACCGCTCAGGATCAATCAACCTAGAGATTTTGGTCCGACTTCGCACTATGATGCATGATATACCAATAGCCGAATTGATTCTGGTCACTATGTGGTTCATTTGGTGGCAGAGACGCCAATCTATCAAAGGAGAGTCAATCTTGTCAGCAGAACAATCAGCCATGTCTATACGGGTTCTAGCTACAAATTTTGTCCGAGCTTATACTCCAAACCAGCCTATACGCAAGATCGATCATAGCTGGAAGAAGCCAAGAGAGGGAGTTGTTAAAATCAATGTTGATGCGTCGTTTCATGTGGAAAATATGACAGGAGCCTGCGGAGCAATTGCTCGAGATGATCGAGGTAATTTTCTGGCAGCAGGGACCTGTGTGCTACCTCATGTTTCTAGTGCAGACTCAGCAGAAATTATGGCTATCCGAAGTGATTTGATCCTAGAAGAAAAATTGGGTTGCACTAAGCTCATCATTGAGTCTGATAGTATGTTGGCGTTGGAGAACATCTCTGATCCAAATGCCTATATGGGAACTGATGTTTCAATCATTGCAGAGTGTTCTATCATGGTCATGGAGTTTGCTAGTATTGATTTTGTCCACTGCAGCAAAGAAGCAAATATGGTAGCAGATTGCTTGGCAAAACATTGTTTTAGAATTAATAAGTCTGAATCTTGGGAATCCAATGTCCCTGACTTTATTCTTCATCACTATGTAAACGACATTGCTATTATTTGATGAATAAAGTTGTTATGACAAAAAAAAAGTTGAATAAAAAAATTCGCAAAAATAAAGTCGAATAGACAGATGCATGGTGCCACAAGTCCATGACACCATTGAGGTGTAGCTAGATTGATAGTAGTACAAAGTCGAGTCATCTATTTTGAAACGGAGGGGGTATGTTTTAAACATGGAATGGACTTTCAATGGGTGCCAGAACTGACTTAATTGATCCCTCCGGCAGCACTTCTTGCTTCCACGAGATCATTGACTAGATGGCGAAGATCACGGTGCGATGAGCCTCCCTCCGCCATGGCCGCGTGAGTCTTTGCGGCGAGGTCCATCACCCTGCCCCTCAGCCGCGTCCCCTGGTCCTCCAGGGGCCATGAACGCCGTCACTGCCCGCGCCACAGCTTGGGCGGGGACTAGCTCGTGTTCTGTACAGCTCGTGCTTCGCACGCCGGCGCCATGAGAGCATGGTTAATAGTATAGCCAACTGCTAGCTATAAGACATTGACATGTCATCTATAGCCCATTTTATAGCCAATATGTACAATAGTTGATTAGAAGAGTGTATTACTTTTTTATTATATGGCCCATCTTTCACTCTCACAAAGTGCCTAGGAGCACGTGCTAGAGCTGACTCTTCACCAAGAGCCCGCCTACCTTCTCTCTTCTCTTCTCTTTCCTCCAACTAAGCAAGAATATACTATTTTATTTCTTATAGTCAGCTGACTCAGCTCTATTATACTTGCTCTGAGGCCACAGCCGCTCCCCGATCCCGAGGACCTCCGTGACCAGCCTCTCGGTGATGAACTGCTCGAACACCAGCGGCCATGTCAGCACCGGCACACCGGCGGCGGCCGTCTCCAGCACCGAGTTCCACCCGCAGTGGGTCACGAACGCGCCCACCGCCTGGTGCCCCAGTATAGCCGTCTGTGGGGCCCAGGTGGTGACCATCAGCCCCCTGTCTTCGACACGCTCCTTCCATCCCTCCGGCGGAGCCCACTTCTCCGTCCTCACCACCCACAGGAACGGCCTTCCCGAGGCCTCCAGCCCGAGAGCCAGCTCGTGCAGCTGGGCGTCCGAGACGGGGGCAAAGCTGCCGAAGCACACGTACACCACCGAGCGGTCTGGTTTCGAGTCAAGCCAGTCGATACAGCCACCGCCGCCGCCGCCGCCCACGGCTGCCGGTGATGGCCGCGGCGAGACAGGCCCCAGGAAGTAGGCGCGCTTCACGTAGCCTTGGCGCATGTTCATCTCGCAGTAGTGCTGCTCCAGGTCCGAGAATGTGCTGATGGCAAGGCCGAAGCAGTCCGCTTGCGCCGCGTAGAAGGGGTTTGTCGTGGAGCAATCCACCTCCGCTTTCCTCCTCAGGAACTCCGGCAGCTCGGCCCTCGGCATCCGTACCGGAGGGCCCGGAAACCGAGGGACCACGGCGGCGACGTCGGGGTCGCCGCCGGCGACCGCCGGCGACGTCCGACGCGAGGAGCTCGAGGTGGCGCATGGCGAGCGACGAGAAGGCGCCGATGACGCTGAACCGGACGCACGGCACGCCAAGCTCCTCGGCGACGCGGACGTTCCAGACGAAGTGCAGGTCGGTGACGAGCGCGTCCGGGGACTGCTCCCTGATGAGCGCCTCCTGCGCGGGGCGCATGAGGGCGTCGCTGACGGCGGCGCGTCGATGCGCCACGAGTCGGCCGGCGCGGCCTTGCCGAGGTTCTCGACGCCCCCCGGGAGGCCGTCCACGGCCGGGAACGGGTACGTCGCTATCTTGACAGGCATGCCCTCAGATCCGGCTGCGTCATGCGTACGCCTCTCGAGCAAGGAGCGGACGATGGGGACGTTCGCCGGCGTGACGGCGACGGTCGCCTCCACGGCCGCGTCGGGGCTAACCGCCGCGGCGAGGCGGATGGCAAGGTCAGTGAAGGGCTCGATGTGGCTGGTCGCGAAGAAAGGGATGAGCAGAACGCGCAGCTTCTTGCTGGTGCAGGTGCCGGTGTCGGTGCCGGCAGTGGTTAGGGCCATTGTCGTTTCCTAGCGGGTACAGGTCAACTAGCTGTGGCTGGCTTGACTCAGCACGCGAGTTTAAGTAAGCCAAGATCGACGCAGTTTTCCCTTTTTCTTCACATTTTCTTATACTATACAAATACCTGCCCCCCAACCACTGAAAAATGCAAATGACAATCCATTGCAACCATTGTTAATTCAGCAGAACGCAGCCGCAGGTTGACAACGAACAAGGGCGGCGCCTGGAACAACAGGACGGAATACGTGCATAGGATTTTCAAGTACTCCCTCTGTAAACTAATATAAGAGGGTTTAGACAACTAAAATAGTGATCTAAACACTCTTATATTAGTTTAAGGAGGGAGTACTTATTGGAGGAATCGTATTATGAATGAACAGTTAAGCACTCCTACTACATAAGTGCATAGTACTGTCAGCGTTCAAAAGGAATCTAGTCTCTTTATCACTGATAAAAGTATAACAACCTGAATGTGACGCATTATTGGAACATAAAGAGATACCGCGTTCAGTGTTGTTCAAAAAGCAATATAATCTAATTAATACTGATAGAAATATATCTTAAATCTGACCGATTATATGCACCTTGCTTAGGCCTAGGCCTTGTTTGTTTCAGCTTTGGAAGCAGATTTTCATAGGGAAAATCAGAAGCTGAAACAAACAACTACTCCCTCCATCCGGAGTTGCTTGTCGCAGAAATAAATGTATCTAGATCTATTTTTAGTTCTAGATATATCTAGTTCTATCCATTTCTGCGACATGTAATTCGGGACAGATGGAGTATTTGGAGCGAATGAAGCGAATCAGCTTAATTGCACTGAACCTTAAACACATACTAACTGCACAAGATAAACCGTCTTCAAACTTATCAAACAGACAGTATACCGTTTATTGATTTGTTTTATTCAGTAATTTCAGTTCACCCTTGGTTGATGACCTCATGTGGTAGCCTCACATTCCAGGATTCCACAAAAAAAAATATAAATCCGGGATTCAAACGAATGTGTACACAAAGAAGCATTGCAGTTTCATATGCTCCAAATTACTCAATTTGAGCAACTATTTCTGCAGAAGCAAAGGCATGACACATTTGACATCAATGGCAATCATGAAACCACACCGAGCCAGGAACATGGTCCAAAGTGTCACTACCACCTATAATCAATTGAACACAGGCACTAAAAAGAATAGTGGTTCTAAAATTCTAAAGAAAATTTAGATCCCCTATGTACCAAATCTGACAAGACTCCCTGAATAAAATCTCCTCAAAGAAGAAGAAAAAAAATCAATAGAGAAATACACAGTTACAAGCCACAGCTTGATGACACAACCAACGGAAGGTGCTTGCTCAAGGTTTCCAACAGATTTTCCCCAGGAAGAGGAGCTCCCAGTCCCAGAACAAAGCTCAAGCAACGACAGCAGGCCCCTATTACAGCAAAAGAGGGAAAACGTGGAATTGGAGCATGAGAAGCAACAAACAATGTTGTGACACAACCCGTCAAAGAAAGAGTTGCGACACAAATAAGCTTGCAAATAATCCACTGTTTGACAAAATACACCCTAGTAGAGAGGGGGGGGGGGGGGGGGGGGGGGGGAGTGCATATGGATTGGCTTAAAATGGCTTTTCGAAGCGCATTAGTTCCTAGAGTTATGCACACAAAAATGTACCTTCGATAATGCCACTTATGTTGCCAAAAGCTAACAAAGCAGTAAAGGCATTAACGTTATCACAGCATCACATTCTGCAAATATCTCATAACATAGATGCCCAAGAGTGGTAGATAAAGTCATAAAACCCTATAACTGTACAGACAAAATGTTCCAGTACTTGACTTTATCTCTTGCTCAGTGTTGTCTCTTGGTTGAGAGTTTATCTAAATGGTTGTTCTTTTCTAATCAGGGATCAGGACTGGGTCTACTATCTGCAGGTAAGACCATGATGCTGACCTGGTAATGTTCAGGAGAACAGAGTGGCACCTAATGGAAACAAATTGTGTGTAATGCTTGAAGTCTAGAACTATGATCGGTTAGCTCCCAAAGTTGAGAATCATCTGTGCACTGGCAGCAGCAGGATGATGTTTCGGTGGTATGCTATTGGGGATGCCTATTATAACCATAATAATGCAAATAAAGTTCTGCTTCAACACAGCTTAGACAACAAGAAGAAGTGCAGAAGGCAGCTCTTTAGAATTGCTACATGTCTTTTATAACACTGCTTATCTTTCTGGTCATAAATTTCCTGTAAAATTTATTACTGACTTACTTTGGCTGATATATTTGACACAGCTATCTGGAACTTTTCTCTTGTTCTTGAGCCAGCAACATGACCAGCCTTGGCGACCTTGCTGAAGGCACCATTCAGCCAGCTTGTTCCAGCAGACACATACCTACAAGTAGGGGAAATGAGGGCAGGATCAGCCATACAGGACATAGGTAAATCGCGAGCTGATATAAAAACACACATCAAATTGATTAAGTGAACAATAGCAAAGGTATGTAAAAGAAGAGACCTGTTAGTTTTCACAGCAGAGCCTGTATCGTTTAGCTTGCGCTCTGCAGCCAGCAAAGCAGCCATTGTTTTATCAGAAACATGTAACCTTTGGTCCACAGTTTTCACCTTTTCATTTACGACCGATATCCCAGTATTTAACTTCTCTGAAAGGCCAACACGCCTATCGAAGGAACTGATCCTAGCTGACGCATTAGCCCTTAACTGATGCTTCTCGTCAAATGATTTAGCTTTGTTCACAGCATCTTGTCGAATTGCTGAACCCCTTGCGATCACAGTTGTCATGACATCATGAGCCTTGCTGGCATAAACGCTAGTGGGGCTTGTGTTGGCCTACATGGTAGGGTCATACTTGAGTAATCAGTAACAAGGATGATCCACTACAGTAACATATAAGCAGATAAACCAAAGTTCTCATTTTCTCATTTTTATTTGGGGCAGATTTCCACACAGTGGCCCGTGATTGATGGGGTGTTCATGATATTACAAGGAGAAAGGAAAGAAACATAAATGTACTGGAATTCAAAGGCACCTCAGTAGGTTGTTCCAAATCTGCAGTAGGAGCTGTACTTGTCACCTCATTCACCACAAGTTGCTGCATGATTTCAAAATGGACCTCTATGAAAAAAAGGACGAATAGAGTACTGCCATTTATGTAACATTAATTCGTTGAATAGTGCACCTGTTCATTAACAGGGATGTAGATGTAATCTTCAGCAGAGGTTATGTTCACAACTCGATCCACAATTGTTGCTCCCTGAAAAAGAAATAGAATATATTGTTTATAATGTTTCACGCCATCATGCACGGGGAAGCTTATCAACATTTGTTTGTTTTGCAGTTATGCAGATCTATGGAACGTGGTGATGTGTAAAACAGTGAAATAGACACAGAGCTAATATACAACTGCAGATTCACTGTAGACCTGTCAACCTGGAAGGCCCCTTGATTGGAGCAAGGACATGTGCACATAAAGAAATGACTGGCATGCTAGTTACTTCAAAGGACAAAAAAAGATCACAAAGTCAAAGAATTCCAACGGCAATCTCGTAGTATATTATGCAGCACACTTCTGTGCCAATCAAAGCAGCCATTATTAAAATATTTATTTCCTTTTTCTTTACTCAAACATGGTCAATGGCCTCTACAGATTTTACAAACAAACAAGTAGCGGTGTCAACTGTCATTCCATCATATTGCCAGTTGATGGGCATGACAATACAACATATCTTACCAAATAATTTAAAAGCAATCAAATTCAAATTTGACAGTTCCTTTGTAAGTTTGGTCATGTTCATCTATTATGAAAAAGCTCACAGTGCAAACAGAATGCCACAAGAGGGGAAAACGATTAGAGTGAAAGATTTCTATTCCTCCTAATATCTACATCCATGTCAAGTGTTCCCAAGTGCAATTTATCATGGAGATAACAAACAAAGGCGTCTTCCTAATTTCCTTTCCAGAAAAACACACTTCAAGTACTGATATCGATGGGGAAAAAATTAGGTCCAATGCAAAAGCCATAACAGCTGCGTATACCTACCACACTATTTACAGTTCACAATGACAATGACATTGACAGCACACGAAATCATTCATTATAGATAGCAATTGACAACACCAGCACAACCAGATTGCGCAGACGAAAGTAACCATTGGATGATTGGGCAAGGCCATACATACCGAGAGCAGCAGCGCGATCTCCAGGGCCTTGGCGTCCTTGAAGGTGACGTAGGCCGTCCTCCCCGCCGCCGCCCCGTCACTGCAGCAGCAAGCACAGAATCGCAATGCGGTTAGACAGACGGGACAAGTAGCGGGGAGAAAGGCATCCACGGCCGCAGGGGAATTCGAATAAGGAAGGAAGGAAGCGGGCGGGGCGCTCACGGCGTGATGTCGACGTGGTCGATTTCGCCGGAGAAGGAGAAGAACTCGCGCACCTCCCGCTCCCCGGCCAGATCTGAGATGTTCCGCACCCGCACCGTCCTTGTCCCCCTCCTCCCCTCCTGCAAGGCACGGCCCCGTCAGCGACCGACACGCTCCAAAAAAGACGACGAGGCCACCGCCACCGCCGCCGCCGCCGCACGGAAAAACAAGAGCGGCGAAAATCACTCACCTCCATGGCGCGGCGGCGGGAGAGAAAAAAAGGCCGGCGAGACGAGACGAGAGGAGGGCGGGGATCCGCGGGAGGGTGGCGGGCAGGTGGAGGTTGGGTAGGGTTTGGTGCTCGGCTCGCTCGCTGGGGGCGATTTGTAATGGCGTGGCGTGCGTGCGTCTGTCTGTCTCCGCAGCTGTGCTCGCTCTCGCTGCCGCTGCCTCTGCTGGCTGGCTACTTTTCTCTCTCTCTCGAGCAGCTCGCTCGCGTGCGTGCGTTGGTCGCCGAGAAAAAAGGCCGGCCCAAAGCCCCTACTAGTACCACCACTGGGCCCCTGACCGAAATACCCGTTTCGCCCTCACCTGGGAGCGTGGGCGGGCGAGTGGATGGGCGGAGGAGCGAGGGGCAGGAGGGTCAATTCAGGAGGCGGGTCTTACTTGGGCGACATGCTGGCGTGCTGAGTTTGCTTCGCGGCGGCGCCACCTCCCCTGACCTGTACTCTACGACTAGTCTAGTATTAGCTCCTTAAAAAGTGATTAGGCGTTCCCTAAACAAAGTGATTAGCGACCCAATAATGACGCGGCATCGGTGGGCCGAGGGGACTAGCCTGAGGGAGGACGGGCGCGCGCGGGGCCACTGGCTTCGATTTGATTCGGTCAAGCGTCGCGATGGTGGTTACCCAGGCCCACGGACAGCTCGGTCCTCATGATCCGCCAATCTCTCTCTCTCTCTGCCCCCGCAACGGAATGCCGTCGTCGAGCATGTGCGTGCGTGCGCTCCCTCTCGCTGCTGGGTGGCCCCGGCATTCAATTCTTTCCTTTTTTCTGCGATTCTGCGATCACGATTCAATTCTTTCCTTTCCTTTTGGCAGATGGCTTTCGTACCGCCCCCGTTGCTATCGGCCGCAGCGAGTGCTCACCCGTAATGAAAAGCGAAAACAAAACATGCCTACTATCTGGATTGCCAACGATGATCCCCCATTTGGCAAGACAGAGATAATGGGCTTCATCCTCTTATCTTCTGCCTCTCTGGTTTGCTGTCCGTCACGGTGAGTAGTGCTTTGCTTTTGACCGTACGTGCTAGTGGTTAGCTGGCCAGCTTTGCTTTTGACCGTACGTGCTAACATTTGGCAGCTCCAAAATTTGCCCAAAAAATGGTTTTGGAAAGGAGGGACTAGTCTCGAATGGTTGGCCAGTTATGTTGATAACCATTTTTTTGCGCCAAGCCAAACAGTCTTTCTGTAAAAAAAAAGTGTCGTCTATAAACTTTACTATATACTCCCTCCAATACAAAATAAGTGTCGTGGTTTTAGTTCAAATTTTAAACTAAAATTTTAGATCGGAGTGAGTGCTCTTCTTTTTGTGAATAAAACTTTAGTGATACGGAACAAAATTAAGGCTGGCCATAGTGGGGGTAACATAAGTAGTATCATGCACTTGGGCCTCGCAAACATGCTTATGTGGCAGGCAATTAAAGAAGAGAGAGATGGTTATAGTAACATAGGTAGATACCGTAACATAATAAATGTGTTGCTACTATGTGTCATGCATGGCAATAAATAAGACTATCTATGATACTAATCTATAATATTATGCGCTACGGAGGTAGTAACATAGACTAGTAACATATGCATGTTACTAGTCTAAGTTACTCCCCTTTATGACCAGCCTAATAGAACCTCGCTGGATATTAAAAGATTCGCCACCTCATCCCGTCCTCATGTGCGTGCGCACACCCACCCATCCTAGTTTCATGAGCATTGAAGAACACGAAAAGGACCTGGTGACAGCTAAATGGTGTAAATGAGCCTTTGCTAGTATGTTTTAGGAATTTATGTTTATGGCTAGGTTACTAGTCCCATCAATTCCTGAAAACATGGCATCTTGGACATGTTTGTAATCAAATTTTAGAAGCCTTACTTGATAGTATTGATTTTTAAAAAAATCATAATCATGGCATCTTGGACATTCTTTTTTTCCTTCCAAGGATCTGAGTCTATGCATAGTACTAAAAAACATTCGTATAAAAGCAGGAGTGCCACCAAATATAATTGATGAGTTGGAAGGGAGACAAGTATATGAAGAAAAAAGAGGTTACCTTCACCCCACAAATATAGGATAATGCAACCATTAATTATCGGAGTTTATACGTGGCACGAATAGAGTAGGTTACTTTTGGTGGCAACTAAACTGTACCACAAGAGTTTTGGCTGGGCACCATGTGTGCACAGGGTTGAAAGATGAAAGACCAAAAAGCTCTGGGATGGCTCTTTGAGTCTTTGATGATCTAAGCAGTTGTCGTGCATACTTTGTTTATGTGATTTTTCTGTTTTAGATGTATGGCTTGGAGTTGTAAGAGTTTTTCAACTAGAACTATGTCTTGGATTTCCTATTTTGTGCATGTTTTTTTTGTGTGGGCTGTACAAATGATATGCTTGTGTGTCGTCTAATAGATGAAGATGTGAGAGCAGAATGATGTTTTGTCAATTTCCTAAGCAGTGAAATTTGGGGTCTCTGAGCTCATTAATTCCAAAAAAAAATTAGACATAACAATAACAAACAATCCCACTGTAAACTTATTCAGATATGTGGGTGACGCGAGATAAGACCGTCTTATAACACATCCTAATATGTTTTCTTTAAATAGGCTCCTTTGAGTAATAAAAATGCCCTAAAGTCATATACAGTGGTTGACAAGCGATTTTATTTTAACTCTAACATGCAATTTAGAGATAACAATACAAATATATATACAATGGGTTATCTCTTAGTTATATTTCTAGTAACTAGATATATCTAAATATGTGGTGAGAGATATCGTGCTACAATATCATATCTTAATTAAGAAAGGCAAACATTTTCTTTGGTTTTCTCCCCCCCCCCCCCCCCTCAACAATTTTATATGTTGCAAAGTAAGATAAGGGCAACTCCAACGCGGAACCACATGGCACTAAATGTGTCCGCGGATAGCGGGAAAGACATCGGCCACCCAACCCTACTCATCTAGTGTCGGGCCACTCAGTTATTTTTCCTATGCCTAGAGTATTGAAAAATAATAAATAAATAAATATCACAATTCTTTGATAATAGAAAGATGGATATTTCAGTGCAACAATAATTCAAACATAAAAATTACAATTCAAACACAATTTTTTGTAATAAAATAGTTTAGATTTGAATTTAACTTACTCGGATAAATGTTTTATTTATCAATATGAAATGCCCATAGATGCTCGATCAGATCATTATGAAACTACACATGATTTCCTCGACTAAGAAACTGATGACACACTTGGAGAAAATCATGAAACATTGCCGAATTCTACTCCACAAGAAAAGCTTTGCATTCACCCGTGTCTTGAAATTCCAGACCTTGGCAAACTCCCTCGCCCTCATCTTCCACAATCATGTTGCACATGACCGCACAAGCTGTCATCGCCTCCCACGATGTCTCTGCATTCTCATAGTTTAGCAGGTCTGCGAACAACTACAAAACGGGCTTGGAGGACTTCAAAGCCCCCTCCACATCCTTTCGAGGTCCTTGTGTTTTGGGCAAAGTGATATTTTTGTTACCTCTTAGCTCATAGATGATATTGACGAATGTCACACACGAAGGTTAGCTACCATCAAAACGATAGTACCCATGTTGTATCATGACCATTTTATGGTATAGTTGCACGCAAGGACTTCAGCCGCACACAACCTTGCAAACAAAAGAGACCATTTGCAACACGTTGATGCATTGTGAGACCTAGGCATGTCAAAGAAAAGAGTGCCAAATATCTTTGTGATGCATTTGTTTCAAGAATGATGGTGTTTTCCTTTTTCCTTTTGCAATGGCCCTGGTATTGCTCCCATTGAGCATATGTATAGTTCTTACATTCTCAGTGCATGTAATCTAGTGTTCCGAGCATACCCGGGAACCCACTTGATTCTTCAAGTGCTATGAGCCTTGCTATGTATGTGACATTTGGTTCTTTCAAGAACTTCGGGCCAAACACCTTGATTTCTACAATAGAAATCTGATCATGGCTTAGAGGCATGTGCTTTTAGACATCCGGAGGTAGTCATCCAACAAATTTGCGACCATGCCATAGAAAAGCAGCCTCATAACAGTCGTGCACTTGTGGTGCCCAGAGAACCCAATGTTTCTAACGACATCTTTCTTCAATTTTAAAGTAATCATCATAGGCCCTGACACCTCGGTAGATGCGTTTGAAAGTAGTCGTGTCCCGGTGCTAAACCCTTGAAGTTGAGAGCATGCTCCGCCGCATGCTATGTGTCTTTAAGAATCGCTCTCATCATCGTCGTTTGATCATCATCCGACGAATCCATGAACTCGGTGTAGAAGTAATCCTCGTCCGATTTCACTGTGTTTGCTTCAAAGTAAACAATGAGAGCGTCATTTTTTTTGGCTATGCCTTTGGTTTAACACTCGCCGGGTGTGGTGTCCGTAATGGATCGGGGCTACCTGGAAGGCAACTGGATCGTGGGCGGAACGACGGCGTAGGCAAAGTTGGGCGACCACTTGGGTGGAGCCGACAAGGTCTTGGCAACGTTCGAGGTGGTAAAACAACGATGCCGGAGTCCGGGAGCGTGAATATAAATCACATGGGGTTGGATGGAGTGAAAGAATGAGATCTTTGGATAGGGATTTTGGTTGGCCGGGGTTTCGAAATCCGACATGCGGACAGCCGGCCTGTCGCAAACCTCCTCTAGTTTGGTGCTGATTTTAGGGATTTCAGATGACATGATCGGTTCGAACAATTATGGTGACCGTCGTTGGATGGCTAAAAGTGCCAGACAGTTTGGTCCGGACATTTGGGAGAGGTTTTTGTTTTTTATGAGGAAAAGAGAGGTTTGGTTTGTTTATGAGAAGAGAGATGTTTTTTTAATGGAAGAAGGGAGAGTTTTTTTTTTTTGAGTCCAAGAGAGGGTTTTTTTTTAGACAACCTCGCGAAACTCTTTATTAACCCGTCATCACTGTTACAGGGATGAAAGAAAGATTCCCGGGATGCCCTAACCAAACATTGGCGGCCACCACCGAGAGTAAGAGCATGTTTCGCTAAGTTGTGATCCGGGCAGAGCTGCGAACGGTCCGGAACGAGTAGTTTTTCTTCCAGAAGAAGAATGATGCACAGGCCCATTTTGACAGTTGAGCCGTAAAGAACCGAAGGCCGCCCATTCTTATGGCCCAGTAAGGCAGCCCCGTGGATCACAGAAGGACCAGCCCAAGCTTGAACGGAGGGAGCCAAGCCGCCGCCGCCTCCTCCCCCCTTCCCCGACGCCGGCCATGCCCGCGCCGCCGCAGCAGTAGAGCCCAGCCAACCAGCCAACCTTAGCATGCGCCGCGTCTTCCGGCGCGGGCTGGGCATCCTCCTCGTCCCACTCCCTAGCCCACTCAGCCGGCCGCCGCCGCCGCCGATCCCTCTCGCTGCTCTCCTCCTCCTCCCGCGCCGCCTGGATGCCTTCTCCCGACGGACCTTCTGCGGCTACAGCGGGGGCCGCGCCGTCGAGCAGTTCTCCGACGACGAGTACGACCACGAGTACGAGGACCACCGGGTATACTCCACTCCCGCCGAGCCGCACATCTTATCTATGCTGCTTGCACAAAAAAAATTCTTCATTCCTTTCCTTCGGCTCGTTCGCTGCCTCTCACACCAAATGCTAACCGCAGCCGTCGTCGTCGGTGGCGAACATCGACGAGTGGAGGTGGAAGCTGAGCATGCTGCAGCGCAATGCGGAGGAGCAGGAGATCATATCCAGGGACCGGAGGGACCGCCGGGACTATGACCAGATCGCCAACCTCGCCAAGAGGATGGGGCTCTACAGGTTCCGTACTGTAATTTCACCTGCCCCCAGTTCTTAATTTCATATGCAGTCACAGAAATGTTGATGAATCTTTCGGGCGGTGCTGCCTCTGTGGGACGACAGTGAGCTGTATGGGAAGGTTATTGTTGCGAGCAAGGTCCCGCTACCGAACTACAGGCCAGACCTGGACGACAAGCGTCCGCAAAGAGAGGTGAGTCCACACAATCCAATGGCAAGATAACACATCTTTCTCTTATTGCAAATGCATGCCATTTGAGTGGTTTGTATGTGTTTTCTGTGCATTGGAAACAAACAGGTGGTGATCCCGCTAAGCTTGCAGAGGAGGGTCGAAGGATTTGTGCAGGAGCACCTTGACCGTTCGCTTTTGCCATTTGATAAAGACAGTGGCAAGACAGAAAGTCGTTCCGAGAAAGCTGAGCATGTGAACTTGGATGATAAGCAGGATCCTCTGCTCGACGAGTCGGTTATGGAGAAGATCCTTCAGAGGAAGAGTCTTAGGATGCGTAATTTTCAAAGAAGTTGGCAGGTATGATAAAATCCAAACAGCTTCTGTTTTTTTAGCATACAGCTTAATTTCTGTTAGAGGAAAGAAACAAAGGCATGATTTACAAATACCTTCTGCACCATTTCTTATATATTCATTTATATGTCTGTACCCGAGCTGCTGATTCATGGAAATATTGGATGAAGCTTTTATCTGCTTGTAATAACAGGAATCACCTGAAGGCGCTAAGATGGTAGAATTTCGGAAATCACTCCCAGCATACAAGGAGAAGGAAAGGCTTCTAGCAGCCATTGCACGTAATCAGGTACACTTGTCTGGGAGGAACTTATGAGATTTGTGCACTCAGTGGAAAAATGTGTTGCAATTCCCTTCTGTCCTTCTATTTATCTGACTATTCCTGTGCATGCCAGGTTATAGTTATTTCTGGGGAGACAGGGTGTGGAAAAACAACACAGTTGCCTCAATTTGTGTTGGAGTCAGAGATAGAATCTGGTCGAGGGGCCTTTTGTAACATAATCTGTACACAACCACGAAGAATATCTGCAATGGCTGTTGCAGAAAGAGTATCCACCGAAAGAGGAGAAAACCTTGGTGAATCGGTAAGATGGAACTTCCGATTTGCTACCTTTGTTATTGTAGCCCATATCCATTGTAATTTTTGGCATACAACACTAGCTTTTTTAATAGGTTGGCTACAAAGTTCGATTGGAGGGAGTTAGAGGAAAAGACACACATTTACTTTTCTGCACCAGTGGTATTTTACTAAGACGATTGCTGAGTGACCGAAACTTGAATGGAGTGTCTCATGTATTTGTTGATGAAATTCATGAAAGAGGGATGAATGAAGGTTGTGTCTCAAGACCTTATTGTTTGCCCTTATGATGGTTTTGTTCCCCATTTAACTCATGACAATAAATAAATTGTTATTGCTTTGGTCTGTCAGATTTCTTATTGATCGTTCTAAAGGACCTATTGTCACGGCGCCGTGATCTAAGGTTGATATTGATGAGTGCTACTTTAAATGCGGAACTGTTCTCAAGTTATTTCGGAGGAGCACCAACTATCCACATTCCTGTGAGTTGTTATTTTTTCAAATGTAAATTATGTTACTCTATATACATAATGCTCATCTGCCAGCTTGTGTACCTCTGGTATAACTGTGTAAGTGATCTTGCATCCATTGCATTCTTCCCTTGAATTCAGGGATTTACACATCCAGTGAGGGCACATTTTCTGGAAGACATATTAGAGAGGACAGGCTATAAGATGACAGCAAGTAATCAACTTGACGATTACGGCCAAGATAAAGTGTGGAAGACTCAGAGACAGCTATTACCAAGAAAAAGAAAAAATCAAATTACTACACTTGTCGAGGTACTCGTTCTATATAGAGATTAATGACTGCAATTGTTCCTCAACATTCTTCAGATATTGTTATTGTACTATGCAGGATGCCCTTCAAAATTCAAACTTTGAAACCTATGGCTCAAGGACACGTGATTCTCTGGCAAACTGGAATCCTGATTGCATAGGGTTTAATCTCATAGAGGCTGTTCTGTGCCACATATGTCGCAAAGAGCGAGCTGGTGCAGTTTTAGTTTTTATGACCGGATGGGATGACATTAGCTCTTTGAAGGATCAATTAAAAGCGCATCCGTTGCTAGGTGACCCTAATAGAGTGTTACTGCTTGCATGCCATGGTTCCATGGCTACTTCTGAGCAGGTAATTGATCCTAATTTTGCATTTCTTATTGAAATGAGATTGCTTTGTGATGCCAATTGTGTCGCTGGATCTGAGATACCTCTTCTATTGTGTAATTGCATCTTATATACACGGATTCACCTTGTTTACTACTAATATTGCATCTGAGATACCTTCTATTGTGTAATTGTATCATAATATATGATGTTTTAACAGTTCAAATTGAACTGCTAAAACGTCATATATTATGGTACGGAGGGAGTAGTTCATTGATGGGCATATACCATTATATCCGTAGCATCCTGTGTGCATCGTATAATTATTTGCCATTCACATCTATATTTAATATTATGTTTTTCCGCAGAGGCTAATATTTGACAAAGCACCTCCTAATGTTCGGAAGGTAGTACTTGCCACTAACATGGCAGAAGCAAGTATTACCATAAATGACATTGTTTTCGTCATGGATTGTGGAAAAGCAAAGGAAACCACATACGATGCTCTAAACAACACTCCCTGCTTACTCCCCTCATGGATTTCAAAGGCTTCTTCCCGTCAGGTAATCCTTCAATTTTTCAGTCTCTTAGTCACCAGCACTTTCTCTTTGACTCAATCTTAAATCTTTGGTAAATGTCATGTACTTGGACCCATGTTTAGCACCAGCTTCTTTCCATAGCTCAAACCAATGTTTCCCTTCTGTATGTTATCTGTTGACCAGTGAGACTCTTGTCTTTGCGAGTTATGTATCATTGTGTTATTATGTTTGACCGTCTTTTTGTCAGCTATTTACCATGTTTATATGATTTGCCTGTATGGGGCCATGAGGGCATGCCTTAATATGGGGTTTCTGGTCATTTGTGGTCTTAACTTGACGAAATTTAGCCCATTGGTTTGTATCAAGTCAAAAGGCCTATCTTCTTAGCAGAACCCCATTATTTTCTTTTGTTCGCTTAATAATAATGTATGCCTCAACAAGCACGTCAATGTTCCCGTTCCTCTCATGAAGTTGTTTTAGTCAAAGCATCTTTATTCTGCTGGTGGTCAATATATACTTATTGTTGGTTACAAGAAAGAAATTTTCTAGCAATGAATATTTTTTTGTATAACAGTGAACCTATCTTGACCGTAACAGTCTTGATTGGGCGATATGATCACACTCAATAGTCAATACTTTTTGTTTATAAATCATCGTTCTTTGCTACAATTCTCATGTTTTCCCCCAATACCTTCATGCAGAGGAGGGGCAGAGCTGGTCGTGTCCAACCTGGAGAATGCTATCATCTCTACCCCAGATGTGTATATGATGCATTTGCAGAGTACCAGCTTCCAGAGCTTCTCAGGACTCCTTTGAATTCACTATGTTTGCAGATAAAAAGTTTGCAGGTTGACAGTATTGGGGAGTTCCTATCAGCTGCTTTGCAGCCTCCAGAACCACGAGCCGTATGTGTTGAAATCATAATTAAGCATTTGGACATTCTCTTTCTCTCTTTGCCTTTGCGTCTACATGATTTAGTTCTATCTTGGAACTTTTGACATTTGTTGGGCTCTTACATGGCTTATAACTCTATGAGTTATTGTTTTAAGTAGGCAGTAAAGGGTTCAGTTTTATCCTTTTCATTTTTGTTTCCTGACCACATGATGAATATGTAGGTCCAAAATGCAGTGGAATTCCTAAAGATGATCGGATCATTAGATGAGAACGAGAACCTTACTGATCTAGGTATGCCTTGTATTCTGATTTCTTCCAAACTCTACAAAAATGTTGGCACTGAAACATATTCAATTTTGTAGGAAGATACCTCTCCATGCTTCCGGTTGATCCGAAGTTGGGGAAGATGCTTATAATGGGTGCAGTTTTCCGTTGCATTGACCCTATACTTACTGTGGTTGCTGGATTGAGTGCCCGGGATCCTTTCCTGTTGCCACAGGACAAGAAAGATGTATGACTTTAATTTCCACTGCCTCACTATATCTTAATTACTAGTTTTAGTTTTGAAATGATTCTCTTACCTATGAATTTTGTGATAGAAATTAGGAAGATCTAAATTCCACCCATACGTACAGTCGTACACACGGTGGCTGTTAGCTATGCATTGACTATGTTCCGTTCATTCCCAAGCCTTTTTTTTATTCAGCTAAGAAGGCTTAGCTTATAGTTTTGTCATTGTTATTAGTTGGCAGGAACTGCAAAATCAAGATTCTCAGCTAAAGATTATAGTGATCATATGGCCCTTGTCCGAGCTTATGAAGGATGGAAGGATGCTGAGAGGGAAGGATCTGGTTATGAGTACTGTTGGAGGAATTTCCTTTCTGCTCAAACACTACAAGCCATTCATTCTCTTCGAAAGCAATTCAGCTATATCTTAAAGGACGCCGGTTTGATAGACTCTGATGCAAATACAAATAATAGTTTGAGCCATAATCAATCATTAGTTCGTGGTGTAATTTGTTCTGGACTTTTTCCTGGGATATCATCTGTTGTGGTAAACAGCCGCCGACAATTTCCATTGCATTTGTATTACATGGAAGACAGTTCAATTAATTTTTAGCATTCCTTTGCAGCATAGGGAAAACTCCATGTCCTTCAAGACCATGGATGATGGCCAAGTTCTTGTTTATGCTGTAAGTGCATACAGGAGCATCCTGAAATGCTCATGTCCAATGCCTGTTTAATACATCATCTTTCAGACATGTTGATATCTGAGTACTCTGACATTAAGGTTTGTTCAGAATTCTGTGAATGCTAAGTACCAGACCATTCCTTATCCATGGCTGGTCTTTGGTGAGAAGGTGAAGGTAAATGCTGTCTTCATCCGTGATTCAACTGGAGTATCAGATTCCATACTGATCTTATTTGGTGGCGCTGTTACAAAAGGAAGCGCGGTATGTTGAGTATTCTGTCAAATGCTGTCTTTGTATTTTTGCATTTTTTGTTGCACTGATCTATGCCTTCTAACTTGTCTAATAGGCTGGGCATTTGAAGATGCTTGATGGTTACATTGATCTATTTATGGATCCCAGCCTGTCAGAGTGCTACTTGCAACTTAAAGAGGAACTTGATAAACTTGTACAGAAGAAGGTAAAGTGCGGCAGCCAATTAATTTGGAAGGTTTTATACAGATTTCATCTCACAAGATATTTTATCTGAGTCAGCAAATAATAAGTAAAAGAAACATCAGTGATACTTTAGGTACCAAATTACAATCCTCTGCCATTTCTAGTAGCTAACAAGGAAAAGTGATTATACTATTTATCATGTTGTTACCTCTGAATATAAAGCATGTGTTACTTTATAATATACTTGTCACCAGTAAGAAATTAAAAATAAAGTTGTTGAGTATCCAGTTTACTTATTTTGTGTCTAATATGTCTGGTGTATATACTTATTGTGCTTGTAATGTTGCAATTTTCCCAAATCCAGCTTGAAGACCCAACCTTTGACATTCACAAGGAAGGCAAGTACATTTTATTTGCTGCACAAGAGCTTGCTGCAGGCGACCTATGTGAAGGAAGGTTTGTGTTCGGCCGAGAAACGAGCAGAGCTAGGCTTCGGGACAATGAAGACGGCAAAAGCAACATCATAAAGGATGGTATGAACCCAAAGAGCCTGCTGCAGACCTTGCTGATGAGGGCAGGCCACACGCCTCCAAAGTACAAGACAAAGCACCTCAAGACCAACGAGTTCAGGGCCATGGTGGAGTTCAAAGGGATGCAGTTCGTCGGGAAGCCGAAGAGGAACAAGCAGGTCGCGGAAAGGGACGCCGCGATTGAAGCACTGGGATGGTTGACACAAACGTCTGGTACAAAGCTCCAAGACGAGGGTGACGACTCCCCGCTTGACCTGACCGATAACATGCTTAAGCTGCTTTCTAGACCAAGGAAACGGACGAGAAATAATCCGAAGAAATGATTTTCACAAGGTTAGGTTCATGGACTTCTGACAGTTAACTGACACCATTGTCTGTTAACAGTATTGGATAAACTGTGCCCCAGAAAGAATCTCCACAGAGCTTCCGCAAGTGTGTGGAATTTCATCCGCCTTACTAACGACAGGACGATGGATGATCACTTCATTATCATCCGCCTTCTGGTTGGATTTGTTCCGAGCCCTGTGTTTGATACTGTGTTATTTACCATCACCAGGGGCCGAATTGAAACTTTATCATTCTATAAATTTCAATAAGATTTCGTATAGCGTATCAACGTATATATGTATACAACACCACTGAAGCTGAGAGTTGTATTTGTTCAGGGGAGGAAAGGAAACCTCTGGATTTTGTTCCACTCCGTTGGTCCTCAAGGCAACCTGTCTTGGGTATGAAGCGGTGAGGAAATGCATTCAAGTTGAGTGTTTTTTCTTTCCTTGAAGAAAAACATGGGTTGAGTATTTCTGTACGCAAGAAAACTTTGGGTTTGAGTTTCTCGTCTAAGAAATACAGTACTACAGTGTATACGTACCAACTTTAAGTCTGGTTCAGGTTATGACGTTAGAAAGCAGTGTGGAGCGAACCGGTGACCATGGCATCCGTGAGGAGGTGGCACAAGGAAGGCAGAGTGGTATTCGGGAGGTTTTCTTTTCCATAAAAACTCTGATGCCAAAATTTCTCGACTAGCCATGTGGGGTGCTAGAGAGGCTTTTTCTAAAACAAAGGACCAACGTTTGTTCCTTTCATAGCGGTATTCGCAAGAAAAAATAAACTGTTTTTAACGAAACTGAAAAAACACTTTTTTTTTGCTTGTGAAATAAGAGGTTTATTGTGGTGATTGCACTTTAATCGGGAAATATCCTGTCTATTACAAAGGAGTTACTATGTACCACTCTTTCTTTTTTGCAGATTTATGTAAAAAATAAACCAGCACCATCAAATCCATACCAAATGGTGGTGCTCCTTTCCTCCCAAACCCCACTTCTATATAAACTCAACCCTAATAGCCATTCTTCTTATCATTCCACACCCCCTCCCTCGCCGCCGCCGCCGCCGCGATCCCTCTTCCTCGCCAACCCTCCTTTCCCCTTCGCTTCCACCATCATTGATACCTCCCACCCACGAGCGCCGCCACTTCAGATCTCGCCTTGCCTTTCCTACTTCATGTTCTTCTTGGTGAGGTTTGCACGCACCCACTTCACCTCCTATATGCACCCTAAATCGTTTCGCATGGAGATTGCTAAACCTTCATATCCCACCATCATGGGTTCTTCCCTCCATTGAAGTTATGTGATCCTAGATAAGTGTTCATGGCGAAAAACGGTGGATCTGAAGAAGAGGATGAAGATCTGGTCCACAAATGGTGACACACATCCATAGGTGAGATTCGACTAGTTGGTATCCTAGATGTGATATACCAGGTGATGGAGCACTATCTCCCACCGACTTTGGAGTGGCGCACCAAGGTAAAATAATTGTTAGCTATCGGGAACTGAAAAAGGTTATTTATTAATTTTGCTTTTTAGATGTATTCATTATTTTTTGTTTTTTTAGGTTGAGCGGATTGGCAGCAACAAAGATTCTGGAAGAGCATGGGCGCCATGGGAGCCGACAACGACAATTGATTCAGGGACAAGGAGATGGAGGATGCCAAGAGGACAAGCATGTCGTTGGCGGAGGAGTGCCAACATATACTTCTGACTTAGGAGTATATCATTTGGCATTGGTGTGGTATTTGGGAGGTTTTATTTAACACCAAAACTCTAATGTCAAAATTTCTTGAACAACCATGTGGGGTGCAAGAGACATTTTTTCTAAAACAAAGGACCAATGTTTGTTCCTTTCATAGTGGTAATACTCCTATTGGCAAGAAAATAATATTTTTAACGAAACTGAAAGAACACATTTTTGCCTGCGAAATAGTAAGAGGCTTATTGTGGTGATTGCACTTTAATTGGGAAATGTCATGTCTATTAAATAGGAGTTACTACGTAGCACTCAAATATTTTTTTTTTTTGCAGATTTATATTAAAGAAATTAGCACAATCGGATCCATATCAAACAGTGATGGCTCTTTCCTCTCAAACCCCACTTCTATATAAACTCAACCCTAATAGTCATTCTTCTCATAATTCCACCCCTCCCCCGCTGCCATTGCCATCCCTCTTCCTCGCCAACCCTCCTTTCTCCTTCGCTTCCACCTTCATCCATACCCCCCTCCCATCAGTACCACCACTTTAGATCTGGCCTTGCCTCCCCTACTCCATGTTCTCTTGGGTGAGGTCTAGATGCATCCACTTCACCTCCGATGTGCACCCTAATTCTTTCGCGTTGACACTGCTAAACCTTCACAACCTATCATCATGTGTTCTTCCCTCCATTAAAGTTATGGGATCCTAAATAAATGTTCATGGTGGAAGACAATGGATCTGAAGAAAATGATGAAGAACTGGTCCACAAATGGCCACACACATCCAAAGGTGAGAGATTTGACTAGTTGGTATCCTAGATGTGAAATACTAGGTGATACAACGCCAACTCCCACCCACTTTGGAGTGGCGCACCAAGGTAAAATAATTGCTAGCGAGAGGGACCTCAAAATTATATTCATTAATTTTGCTTTTTAGATTGTATGTATATACTAAGTCATGTTGCTGAACATTGATGCAGATTAAGAAATAAAATGGGTGGTAGGAAGAGGAGGCATAAGGGCCTTGACATCAACATCCATGCAAGGAAATTGCGAAACATGTCAGCTTAGGGCCCACACTATTGCATGGGGCACATCGATGCCTCAGGCAAGGCATTCATGGGACGCCCTTCCTGGCATATAAATTCATCCTTTAGATACAGTGCATGCCTCACGTACTCTATGTGAAGGAAATATGCCCTAGAGGCAATAATAAAGTTATTATTTATTTTATTAGTTCATGATAAATGCTTATTATTCATGCTAACCGGAAACTTAGTACATGTGTGAATACATAGACAAAACATATAGTCCCTAGTATGCCTCTACTTGACTAGCTCGTTAATCAAAGATGGTTATGTTTCCTAACCATAGACATGTGTTGTCATTTGATGAACGGGATCACATCATTAGGAGAACGATGTGATGAACATGACCCATCCGTTAGCTTAGCATTATGATCGTGTTAGTTTCATTGCTACTGCTTTCTTCATGACATATACAAGTTCCTCAGACTATAAAATTATGCAACTCCCGAATACCAGAGGAACACTTTGTGTGCTACCAAACGTCACAACATAATTGGGTGATTATAAAGGTGCTCTACAGGTGTCTCCGAAGGTGTTTGTTGGGCTGGCATAGATCGAGATTAGGATTTGTCACTCCATGTTTCGGAGAGGCATCTCTGGGCCCTCTCGGTAATACTCATCACTATAAGCCTTGCAAGCATTGTGACTAATGAGTTAGTTGCGGGATGAAGTATCACAAAACGAGTAAAGAGACTTGTCGGTAACGAGATTGAACTAGGTATTGAGATACCGACGATCGAATCTCGGGTAAGTAACATACCGATGACAAAGGGAACACCGTATGTTCTTATGCAGTTTGACCGATAAAGATCTTCGTAGAATATGTAGGAACCAATATGAGCATCCAGATTCTGCTATTGGTATTGACCAGAGATGTGTCTCGGTTATGTCTACATTGTTCTCGAACCCGTAGGGGTCCGCACGCTTAACGTTCGATGACAATTGGTATTATGAGTTTATGTTATATGATGTACTGAAGATTGTTCGGAGTCCCGGATGTGATCATGGACATGACGAGGAGTCTCGAAATGGTAGAGACATAAAGATTGATATATTGTATGACTACATTCGGACATCAAAAGTGTTCCGGAGAAGTCTCTGATATAACCGGAGTGCCGGAAGGGTTATCGGAACCACCGGAGAAGTAATGGGCCTTATTGGGCCTAATGGAGAGAGAGAGAGAGGAGTGGCCAGCGGCTGGCCGCGTACACCCCCATGGGCCTAGTCCGAATTGGACTAGGGGGAAGGGCGGCGCCCCCCTCCTTCCTTCTCCTCCCCTCCTTCCTTCTTCTCCTAGTAGGACTAGGAAAGGGGGGAGTCCTACTCCTACTAGGAGAGGATGATTCCTCCCCCCTTAGCGCGCCCTAGAGGGTCGGCGGCCTCCCTCTTGCTCCTTTATATACGGGGGCAGGGGGGCACCCTAGAACACACAAGTTGACAATTGTTTTAGCCGTGTGTGGTGCCCCCTCCACAGTTACACACCTCGGTCATATCGTCGTAGTGCTGACGAAACTCTCCCTCGGCCTCAACTGGATCAAGAGTACGAGGGACGTCACCAAGCCGAACGTGTGCTGAACGCGGAGGTGTCGTACGTTTAGTGCTTGGATCGGTTGGATCGCAAAGACGTTCGACTACATCAACCGCGTTAACTAAACGCTTCCACTTTCGTTCTATGAGGGTACGTGGACACACTCCTCCCTCTCGTTGCTATGCATCACATAGATAGATCTTGCGTGATCGTAGGATTTTTTTTGAAATTACCACGTTCCCCAATAGTGGCATCCAAACCAGGTCTATGCATAGATGTTATATGCACGAGTAGAACACAATGAGTTGTGGGTGATAATAGTCATACTGCTTACCAGCATGTCATACTTTGATTCAGCGGTATTGTTGGATGAAGCGACTCAAACCGACATTACGCGTACGCTTATGCGAGACTGGTTCTACCGACGTGCTTTGCACATAGGTGGCTGGTGAGTGTCTGTTTCTCCAACTTTAGTTGAATCGAGTGTGGCTACGCCCGGTCCTTGTTGAAGGTTAAAACAACACACTTGACGAAAAATCGTTGTGGTTTTGATGCGTAGGTAAGAACGGTTCTTGCTAGAACCCCATAGCAGCCACGTAAAACTTGCAACAACAAAGTAGAGGACGTCTAACTTGTTTTTGCAGGGCTTGCTGTGATGTGATATGGTCAAGCATGATGTGATATAAATTGTTGTATGAGATGATCATGTTTTGTAACAAAGTTATCGGCAACTGGCAGGAGCCATATGGTTGTCGCTTTATTGTGTGCAATGCAATCGCCATGTAGTTGTTTTACTTTATCACTAAGCGGTAGCGATAGTCGTAGTAACAATAGGTGGCGAAACGACAACGATGCTATGATGGATATCAAGGTGTCGCGCCGGCGACGTTGGAGATCATGACGATGCTTCGGTGATGGAGATCATGAGCACAAGATGATGATGGCCATATCATGTCACATATTTTGATTGCATGTGATGTTTATCCTCTATGCATCTTATTTTGCTTAGAACGTCGGTAGCATTATAAGATGATCCCTTACTAAATTTCAAGGTACAAGTGTTCTCCCTGAGTATGCACCGTTGCTACAGTTTGTCGTGCCGAGACACCACATGACGATCGGGTGTGATAAGCTCTACGTTCACATACAACGGGTGCAAGCCAGTTTTGCACACGCAGAATACTCGGGTTAAACTTGATGAACCTAGCATATGCAGATATGGCCTCGGAACACTGAGACCGAAAGGTCGAGCGTGAATCATATAGTAGATATGATCAACATAGTGATGTTCACCATTGAAAACTACTCCATCTCACGTGATGATCAGACATGGTTTAGTTGATTTGGACCACATGATCACTTAGATGATTAGAGGGATGTCTATCTAAGTGGGAGTTCTTAAGTAATATGATTAATTGAACTTTAATTTATCATGAACTTAGTACCTGATAGTATTTTGCATGTTCACGTTGTTGTAGATCAATGGTCCGTGCTACCGTTCCTTTGAATTTTAATGCGTTCCTAGAGAAAGCTAAGTTGAAAGATGATGGCAGCAACTACACGGACCGGGTCCATAACTTGAGGATTATCCTCATTGCTGCACAGAAGAATTACGTCCTGGAAGCACCGCTAGGTGCCAGGCCTGCTGCAGATGCTATTGATGACGTTAAGAATGTCTGGCAGAGAAAAGCTGATGACTACTTGATAGTTCAGTGTGCCATGCTTTACGGTTTAGAATCGGGACTTTAAAGACGTTTTGAACGTCATGGAGCATATGAGATGTTCCAAGAGTTTAAGTTAATATTTCAAGAAAATGCCCGATTTGAGAGATATGAAGTCTCCAACAAGTTCTACAGCTACAAAATGGAGGAGAATAGTTCTGTCAGTGAACACATACTCAAAATGTCTGGGTATCATAATCACTTGACTCAGCTGGGAGTTGATTTTCCAGTTAATTGTGTCATTGACAGAGTTCTTCAATCACTGCCACCAAGCTATAAAGGCTTCGTGATGAACTATAATATGCAAGGGATGAACAAGACTATTCCGAGCTCTTCGTGATGCCAAAGGCCACGGAGGTAGAAATCAAGAAAGAGCATCAAGTGTTGGTGGTCAATAAGACCACTAGTTTCAAGAAAAAGGGCAAAGGGAAGAAAGGGAACTTCAAGAAGAACGGCAAAAAGGTTGCTGCTCAAGAGAAGAAACCCAAGTCTGGATCTAAGCCTGAAACCGAGTGCTTCTACTGCAAAGGCACTGGTCACTGGAAGCGGAATTGCCCCAAGTATTTGGTGGATAAGAAGGATGACAAAGTGAAAGGTATATTTGATATACATGTTATTGATGTGTACTTAACTAATGCTCGCAGTAGCGCCTGGGTATTGGATACTGGTTTTGTTGCTCATATTTGCAACTCGAAACAGGGGCTACGGATTAAGCGAAGATTGGCTAAGGACGAGGTGATGCGGGTGGGAAATGGTTCCAAAGTCGATGTGATCGCGGTCGGCACGCTACCTCTACATCTACCATCAGGATTAGTTTTAGACTTGAATAATTGTTATTTGATGCCAACATTGAGCATGAACATTATATCTGGATCTTGTTTGATGCGAGACGGTTATTCATTTAAATTAGAGAATAATGGTTGTTCTATTTATATGAGTAATATCTTTTATGGTCATGCACCCCTGCTGAGTGGTCTATTCCTATTAAATCTCAATAGTAGTGATACACATAGTCATAGTGTTGAAGCCAAAAGATTGAAGTTTAATAATGATAGTGTAACTTATTTGTGGCACTGCCATTTGGGTCATATCAGTATAAAGCACATGAAGAAACTCCATGCTGATGGACTTTTGGAATCACTTGATTATGAATCACTTGGTGCTTGCGAACCGTGTCTTATGGGCAGAAACTCCGTTCTCCGGAACAATGGACCGAGCTATTGACTTGTTGGAAATAATACATACCGATGTATGTGGTCCAATGAGTATTGATGCTCGTGGTGGGTATCGTTATTTTCTTACCTTCACAGATGATTTGAGGAGATATGGTTATATCTACTTAATGAAGCATAAGTCTGAAACATTTGAAAAGTTCAAAGAATTTCAAAGTGAAGTGGAAAATCATCATAACAAGAAATAAAGTTTCTACGATCTGATCGTGGAGGAGAGTATTTGAGTTACGAGTTTGGTCTTCATTTGAAACAACATGGGATAGTTTCACAATTAACGCCACCTGGAACACCACAGCGAAATGGTGTGTCCGAATGTCGTAACCGTACTTTATTAGATATGGTGCGATCTATGATGTCTCTTACTGATTTACCGCTATCGTTTTGGGGTTATGCTTTAGAGACAGCTACATTCACTTTAAATAGGGCACCATCAAAATCAGTTGAGACAACGCCTTATGAACTGTGGTTTGGCAAGAAACCAAAGTTGTCATTTCTTAAAGTTTGGGGCTGCCATGCTTATGTGAAAAAAACTTCAACCTGATAAGCTCGAACCCAAATTGGAGAAATGCGTCTTCATAGGATACCCAAAGGAAACTGTTTGGTGCACCTTCTATCATAGATCCGAAGGCAAAATCTTTGTTGCTAAGAATGGATCCTTTCTAGAGAAGGAGTTTCTCTTGAAAGAAGTGAGTGGGAGGAAAGTAGAACTTGATGAGGTAACTGTACCTTCTCCCTTATTGGAAAGTAGTTCATCACAGAAATTAGTTCCAGTGATTCCTAGTGAGGAAGCTAATGATGATGATCATGAAGCTTCAGATCAAGTTAATTACTACTGAACCTCGTAGGTCTTCCAGAGTAAGACCCGCACCAGAGTGGTATGGTAATCCTGTTCTGGAAGTCATGTTACTAGATCATGATGAACCTACGAACTATGAGGAAGCGATGATGAGCCCAGATTCCGCGAAATGGCTTGAAGCCATGAAATCTGAGATGGGATCCATGTATGAGAGCAAAGTGTGGACTTGCCCGATGATCGGCAAGCTATAGAAAATAAATGGATCTTTAAGAATAAGACCGATGCAGACGGTAATGTTACTGTTTACAAAGCTCGACTTGTTGCGAAAGGTTTTCGACAAGTTCAAGGAGTTGACTACGATGAGAATTTCTCACCCGTAGCGATGCTTAAGTATGTCCGAATCATGTTAGCAATTGCTGCGTTTTATGATTATGAAATTTGGCAAATGGATGTCAAAACTGCATTCCTGAATGGATTCTGGAAGAAGAGTTGTATATGATACAACCGGAAGGTTTTGTCGATCCAAAGGGTGCTAACAAAGTGTGCAAGCTCCAGCGATCCATTTATGGACTGATGCAAGCCTCTCGGAGTTGGAATAAACATTTTTATAGTGTGATCAAAGCATATGGTATTATACAGACTTTCGGAGAAGCCTGTATTTACAAGAAAGTAAGTGGGAGCTCCGTACCATTTCTAATCTTATATGTAGATGACATATTGTTGGTTGGAAATGAGAATTTCTGGATAGCATAAAGGGATACATGAATAAAAGTTTTTTTATGAAAGACCTCGGAGAAGCTGCTTACATATTGGGCATCAAGATCTATAGAGATAGATCAAGACGCTTAATTGGACTTTCATAAAGCACATACCTTGATAAAGTTTTGAAGAAGTTCAAAATGGATCAGTCAAAGAAAGGGTTCTTGCCTATGTTACAATGTGTGAAGTTGAGTCAAACTCAAAGCCCGACCACTGCATAAGATAGAGAGAAAATGAAAGTCATTCCCTATGCTTCAGCCATAGGTTCTATCATGTATGCGGTGCTGTGTACCAGACCTGATGTATGTCTTGCTATAAGCATAGCAGGGAGGTACCAAAGTAATCCCAAAGTGGAGCACTGGACATCCGTCAAGAACATCCTGAAATACCTGAAAAGGACTAAGGATATGTTTCTCATTTATGGCGGTGAAAAAGAGCTCGTCGTAAATGGTTACGTCGATGCAAGCTTTGACACTGATCCGGATGACTCTAAGTCGAAAACCGGATACATATTTTTATTGAATGGAGGAGCTGTCAGTTGGTGCAGTTCCAAGCAGAGCGTCATGGCGGGATCTATGTGTGAAGCAGAGTCGATTGCTGCTTCGGAAGTGGCAAATGAAGGAGTTTGGATGAAGGAGTTCATATCTGATCTAGGTGTCATACCTAGTGCATCGGGTCCAATGAAAATCTTTTGTGACAATACTGGTGTAGTTGCCTTGGCAAAGGAATCCAGATTTCACAAGAGAACCAAGCACATCAAGAGACACTTCAATTCCATCCATCATCAAGTGTCGGAAGGCGACATAGAGATTTGCAAGATGCACGGATCTGAATGTTGCATACCACTAAGCCTCTCTCATGAGCAAAACATGATCAACACCAAAGCTCCATGGGTGTTAGAATCATTGCTATGTAATCTACATTATTGACTCTAGTGCAAGTGGGAGACTGAAGGAAATATGCCCTAGAGGCAATAATATAGTTATTATTTATTTCCTTAATTCATGATAAATGTTTATTATTCATGCTAGAATTGTATTAACCAGAAACTTAGTACATGTGTGAATACATAGACAAAACATATAGTCCCTAGTATGCCTCTACTTGACTAGCTCGTTAATCAAAGATGGTTATGTTTCCTAACCATAGACATGTGTTGTCATTTGATGAACGGGATCACATCATTAGGAGAATGATGTGATGGACATGACCCATCTGTTAGCTTAGTATTATGATCCTGTTAGTTTCATTGCTACTGCTTTCTTCATGACATATACAAGTTCCTCAGACTATAAAATTATGCAACTCCCAAATACCGGAGGAACACTTTGTGTGCTACCAAACATTACAACATAATTGGGTGATTATAAAGGTGCTCTACAGGTGTCTCCGAAGGTGTTTTTTGAGTTGGCATAGATCGAGATTAGGATTTGTCACTCCGTGTTTTAGAGAGGTATCTCTGGGCCCTCTCGGTAATACTCATCACTATAAGCCTTGCAAGCATTGTGACTAATGAGTTAGTTGCGGGATGAAGTATTACGAAACGAGTAAAGAGACTTGCCGGTAACGAGATTGAACTAGGTATTGAGATACCAACGATCGAATCTCGGGCAAGTAACATACCGATGACAAAGGGAACAACATATGTTGTTATGCGGTTTGACGATAAAGATCTTCGTAGAATATGTAGGAACCAATATGAGCATCCAGGTTCCCCTATTGGTTATTGACTAGAGACGTGTCTCGGTCATGTCTACATAGTTCTCGAACCCATAGGGTCCGCACGCTTAACGTTCGATGACGATTGGTATTATGAGTTTATGTGATATGATGTACCGAAGATTGTTCGGAGTCCCGGATGTGATCACGGACATGACGAGGAGTCTCGAAATGGTCGAGACATAAATATTGATATATTGGACGACTATATTCGTGTTGGGAACATAGTAATTTCAAAAAAATTCCTACGCACACGCAAGATCATGGTGATGCATAGCAACGAGAGGGGAGAGTGTTGTTCATGTACCCTCGTAGACCGTAAGCGGAAGCGTTAGCACAATGCGGTTGATGTAGTCGTACGTCTTCACGATCCGACCGATCAAGTACCAAACGCACGGCACCTCCGATTTCAGCACACGTTCAGCTCGATGACGTCCCTCGAACTCCGATCCAGCCGAGCTTTGAGGGAGAGTTCCGTCAGCACGACGGCGTGGTGGCGATGATGATGTTCTACCGACGCAGGGCTTCGCCTAAGCACCGCAATGATATTATCGAGGTGGACTATGGTGGAGGGGGAACCGCACACGGCTAAGAGATCTCAAGGATCAATTTTTGTGTTCCTAGGGGGTGCCTCCCTCCCCGTATATAAAGGAGTGGAGGAGGGGGAGGGGGCCGGCCACCCTTGGCGTGCCCCATGAGGAGTCCTACTCCCACCGGGAGTAGGACTCCTCCCTTCCTTGTTGGAGTAGGAGAGGAGAGGGAAGGAGAGAGAGGGGGAAAGGAAAGGGGGGCGCCGCCCCCCTCCTTGTCCAATCCGGTAACCTCACGGTACTCCGGTATATATCCGATAACCCCCGGAACCATTCCGGTGTCCGAATATAGTCGTCCAATATATCAATCTTCATGTCTCGACCATTTTGAGACTCCTCGTCATGTCCGTGATCACATCCGGGACTCCGAACTACCTTCGGTACATCAAAACACATAAACTCATAATATAACCGTCATCTAACTTTAAGCGTGCGGACCCTACGGGTTCGAGAACTATGTAGACATGACCGAGACACGTCTCCGGTCAATAGCCAATAGCGGAACCTGGATGCTCATATTGGCTCCCACATATTCTACGAAGATCTTTATCGGTCAAACCGCATGACAACATATGTTGTTCCCTTTGTCATCGGTATGTTACTTGCCCGAGATTCGATCGTCGGTATCTCAATACCTAGTTCAATCTTGTTACCAGCAAGTCTCTTTACTCATTATGTAATGCATAATCCCGTAACTAACTCATTAGTTACATTTCTTGCAAGGCTTATAGTGATGTACATTACCGAGAGGGCCCAGAGATACCTCTCCGACAATCGGAGTGACAAATCCTAATCTCGAAATACGTCAACTCAACAAGTACCTTCGGAGACACCTGTAGAGCACCTTTATAATCACCCAGTTACATTGCGACGTTTGGTAGCACACAAAGTGTTCCTCCGGTAAGCGGGAGTTACATAATCTCATAGTCATAGGAACATGTATAAGTCATGAAGAAAGCAATAGCAACATACTAAACGATCAAGTGGTAAGCTAACGGAATGGGTCAAGTCAATCACATCATTCTCCTAATGATGTGATCCCGTTAATCAAATGACAACTCATGTCTATGGTTAGGAAACTTAACCATATTTGATTCACGAGCTAGTCAAGTAGAGGCATACTAGTGACACTCTGTTTGTCTATGTATTCACACATGTATTATGTTTCTGGGTAATACAATTCTAGCATGAATAATAAACATTTATCATGATATGAGGAAATAAATAATAACTTTATTATTGCCTCTAGGGCATATTTCCTTCAGTCTCCCACTTGTACTAGAGTCAATAATCTAGATTACACAGTAATGATTCTAACACCCATGGAGCCTTGGTGCTGATCATGTTTTGCTCGTGGAAGAGGCTTAGTCAATGGGTCTGCAACATTCAGATCCATATGTATTTTGCAAATCTCTATGTCTCCCAACTGGACTTGGTCCCGGATGGAATTGAAGCGTCTCTTGATGTGCTTGGTTCTCTTGTGAAATCTGGATTCCTTTGCCAAGGCAATTGCACCAGTATTGTCACAAAAGATTTTCATTGGACCCGATGCACTAGGTATGACACCTAGATCGGATATGAACTCCTTCATCCAGACTCCTTCATTTGCTGCTTCCAAAGCAGCTATGTACTCCGCTTCACATGTAGATCCCTCCATGATGCTTTGTTTAGAACTGCACCAACTGACAGCTCCACCGTTCAATATAAACATGTATCCGGTTTGCGATTTAGAATCGTCCGGATCAGTGTCAAAGCTTGCATCGACGTAACCATTTACGACTAGCTCTTTGTCACCTCCATAAACAAGAAACATATCCTTAGTCCTTTTCAGGTATTTCAGGATGTTCTTGACCGCTGTCTAGTGATCCACTCCTGGATTACTTTGGTACCTCCCTGCTAAACTAATAGCAAGGCACACATCAGGTCTGGTACACAACATTGTATACATGACAGAGCCTATGGCTGAAGCATAGGGAACTTCTTTCATTTTCTCTCTATCTTCTGTAGTGGCCGAGCATTGAGTCTGACTCAATCTCACACCTTGTATTACAGGCAAGAACCCTTTCTTTGCTTGATCCATTTTGAACTTTTTCGAAACTTTATCAAGGTATGTACTTTGTGAAAGTCCAATTAAGCGTCTTGATCTATCTCTATAGATCTTGATGCCCAATATATAAGTAGCTTCACCGAGGTCTTTCATTGAAAAACTTTTATTCAAGTATCCTTTTATGCTATCCAGAAATTCTATATCATTTCCAATCAATAATATGTCGTCCACATATAATATTAGAAATGCTACAGAGCTCCCACTCACTTTCTTGTAAATACAGGCTTCTCCAAAAGTCTGTATAAAACCATATGCTTTGATCACACTATCAAAGCGTTTATTCCAACTCCGAGAGGCTTGCAGCAGTCCATAAATGGATCGCTGGAGCTTGCACACTTTGTTAGCATCCTTTGGATCGACAAAACCTTCTGGTTGCATCATATACAACTCTTCTTCCAGAAATCCATTCAGGAATGCAGTTTTGACATCCATTTGCCAAATTTCATAATCATAAAATGCAGCAATTGCTAACATGATTCAGTCAGAATTAAGCATCGCTATGGGTGAGAAAGTCTCATCATAGTCAACCCCTTGAACTTGTCAAAAACCTTTCGCAACAAGTCGAGCTTTGTAGACAGTAACATTACCATCAGCGTCAGTCTTCTTCTTGAAGATCCATTTATTCTCGATGGCTTGTCAATCATCGGGCAAGTCAACCAAAGTCCATACTTTGTTCTCATACATGGATCCCATCTCAGATTTCATGGCCTCAAGCCATTTTGCGGAATATGGGCTCATCATCGCTTCCTCATAGTTCGTAAGTTCGCCATGGTCAAGTAACATGACCTCCAGAATAGGATTACCGTACCACTCTGGTGCGGATCTTACTCTGGTTGACCTACGAGGTTCGGTAGTAACTTGATTTGAAGTTTCATGATCAATATCATTAACTTCCTCACTAATTGGTGCAGTCGTCACAGGAATCGGTTTCTGTGATGAACTATTTTCCAATAAGGGAGCAAGTACAGTTACCTCATCAAGTTCTACTTTCCTCCCACTCACTTCTTTCGAGAGAAACTCCTTCTCTAGAAAGGATCCATTCTTGGCAACAAATTCTTACCTTCGGATCTGTAATAGAAGGTGTACCCAACAATTTCCTTTGGGTATCCTATGAAGACACATTTCTCCGATTTGGGTTCGAGCTTATCAGGTTGAAGCTTTTTCACATAAGCATCGCATCCCCAAACTTTAAGAAACAACAACTTTGGTTTCTTGCCAAACCACAGTTCATAAGGCGTCGTCTCAACGGATTTTGATGGTGCCCTATTTAATGTGAATGTAGCTGTCTCTAAAGCATAACCCCAAAATGATTGCGGTAAATCAGTAAGAGACATCATAGATCGCACCATATCTAGTAAAGTACGATTATGATGTTCGGACACACCATTACGCTGTGGTGTTCCAGGTGGCATGAGTTGTGTCGTGGAATTATCACGGCAGATGTCCTTAGTGTGAGAACTTAGTCGCGAGGCCAACACATCTATGTGGTAGCTTGAGAGGGGTTGAGCGGAATCGAGAGATGCAACACAAGACAAGGGTTTAGACAGCTTCGGGCCCCGGGAAACATCATCCCGTAATAACCCTACATGTTGTTTGTGGCTAGGTCTCATTATGCTCATGAGGGAGACATCGTATCTCCGGTTCTCTTCTAGTTGGGTCTAGCCCTAGAGATTGTTTCTTGCTTGTCCCTCTTTGGGGAACCCTGCCCCTCCTTATATAAGTTAGAGGGGCGGGTTACATGTGGAGTCCTAGTAGGACTAGGACTAGTCTATCTTCTCTTACAAGTTGAATACAAGTCCAGGTCTTGCTTCCTCGCAAAGGAAATATTCGTCATCCCTTTCCTCTTAAGCCGACCCATCATAACGTGAGCCGGCCTTCTGGGCTTTGGGCCTTGTTGTCCATCTGACCCGCCCGCCGGGTTATCTGTGAATCGCCAAGCTCCAGGCAGGTCACCAGTGAGTTGCCAAGTCCGGCCGGGTTATACTTCCGGCCGGGTTACACCGCGGGGTATATCAACGGGCTATGGAGATGCCCATCAATTGATGTCAACATGAGGAGTAGGGATTGCCATGCAACGGATGCACTAGAGCTACGAATGCTCAAACAAAAGAAAACTAGTGGGTGTGCATCCAACTTGCTTGCTCATGAAGACCCAGGGCATTTGAGGAAGCCCATCGTAGGAATATACAAGCCAAGTTCTATAATGAAAAATTCCCACTAGTATAAAAAAGACAACTTATGAGACTCACTACATGAAGAACAAGGTGCTACTTTGAAACACAATATATGAGACTCACTACACGAAGAACAAGGTGCTACTTTGAAGCACAAGTGTGGAAAAAGAGATAGTAGCATTGCCCTTTTTTTGGGCCTTTCTTTTTTTTCTTTTGGCCTTTTTTTGGGCCTTTCTTTTTTTTGGCCTTTTTTTTGGGAAATGCTCTAATAATGATGATCATCACACTTCTATTGATTACAACATAAGGATTACAACTCGAAACTTAGAACAAGATATGACTCTATATGAATGCCTCCGGCGGTGTACCGGGACGGTGCAATGAATCAAGAGTGACATGTATGAAAAATAAAGCATGGTGGCTTTGCCACAAATACGATGTCAACTACATGATCATGCAATGGTAATATGACAAAAGTAATGTATGTCATGATGATGATGATGGAAGTTGCAAGGCAATATATCTCGGAATGGCTATGGAAATTCCATAATAGGTAGGTATGGTGGCTGTTTTGAGGAAGATATAAGGAGGTTTATGTGTGATAGAGCGTATCGTATCACGGGGTTTGGATGCACCGGCGAAGTTTGCACCAACTCTCAAGGTGAGAAAGGGCAATGCACGGTACCGAAGAGGCTAGCAAATGCGGAAAGGTGAGAGTGCGTATAATCCATGGACTCAACATTGTTGGAAATATGCCCTAGAGGCAATAATAAAAGTATTATTATATTTCATTGTTCATGATAATTGTCTTTTATTCATGCTATAACTGTATTATCCGGAAATCGTAATACACGTGTGAATACATAGACCACAATATGTCCCTAGTAAGCCTCTAGTTGACTAGCTCGTTGTGATCAACAGATAGTCATGGTTTCCTGGCTATGGACATTGGATGTCGTTGATAACGGGATCACATCATTAGGAGAATGATGTGATGGACAAGACCCAATCCTAAGCATAGCACAAAGATCGTGTAGTTCGTTTGCTAGAGCTTTGCCACTGTCAAGTATCTCTTCCTTTGACCATGAGATCGTGTAACTCCTGGATACCGTAGGAGTGCTTTGGGTGTATCAAACGTCACAACGTAACTGGGTGACTATAAAGGTGCACTACAGGTATCTCCGAAAGTGTCTATTGGGTTGACACGGATCGAGACTGGGATTTGTCACTCCATATGACGGAGAGGTATCTCTGGGCCCACTCGGTAATGCATCATCATAATGAGCTCAAGGTGACCAAGGTGTTGGCCACGGGATCATGCATTACGGTACGAGTAAAGTGACTTGCCGGTAACGAGACTGAACAAGGTATTGGGATACCGACGATCGAGTCTCGGGCAAGTAACGTACCGATTGACAAAGGGAATTGTATACAGGGTTTGATCGAATCCTCGACATCGTGGTTCAACCGATGAAATCATCGAGGAGCATGTGGGAGCCAACATGGGTATCCAGATCCCGCTGTTGGTTATTGACCGGAGAGTGGTCTCGGTCATGTCTGCATGTCTCCCGAACCCGTAGGGTCTTCACACTTAAGGTTCGGTGACGCTAGGGTTATTAGGAAGACTAGTATGTGACTACCGAATGTTGTTCGGAGTCCCGGATGAGATCCCGGACGTCACGAGGAGTTCCGGAATGGTCCGAAGGTGAAGTTTTATATATGGGAAGTTGTCATACGGACACCGGAAAGTTTCGGGGGTCTATCGGTAATGTACCGGGACCACCGGAGGGGTTCCGGGGGTCCACCGGGAGGGTCCACCCCTCCCGGAGGGCCACATGGGCCGCAAAGGGGAGGGGGCCAGCCCCTGGAAGGCTGGGCGCACCCCCCACCTTGGGCCCATGCGCCTAGGGTTGGGGGGGAAACCCTAAGGGGGGCGCCCCCCTTGCTTGGGGGGCAAGCCTCCCCTCCCTGGCCGCCCCCCTCTAGATCCCATCTAGAGGGGTCGGCCCCCCTTGCCCCTTCCCCTATAAATAGAGGGGTGAGGGGAGGGCTGCTATATACACCTCCAAGGCGCAGCCCCTCCCCTCCCCAACACCTCTCCTCCTCCGTTACGCGCTTGCGAAGCCCTGTCGGAGTACTGCTGCACCAACACCACCACGCCGTCGTGCTGCCGTTGGAGCGATCTTCCTCAACCTCTCCTCCCCCCTTGCTGGATCAAGAAGGAGGAGACGTCTCCCGTCCCATACGTGTGTTGAACGCGGAGGTGCTGTCCATTCAGCACTTGGACATCGGTGATCCGAATCACGTCGAGTACGACTCCATCATCACCATCCTCTTGCAAGCTTCCGCACGTGATCTACAAGTGGTATGTAGATGCAAACTCACTCCCTTGACTCGTTGCTTAGATGAACTCATAGATGGATCTTGGTGAAACCGTAGGAAAATTTTTAATTTTCTGCAACGTTCCCCAACAAACATTAGTCAAAAGAACTCATATACTTATTGCAAAAATTTAGAAGTCATCAAAAATCAAGTACTACGCGCATGCTCCTAGGGGGATAGATTGGTAGGAAAAGACCATCGCTCGTCCCCGACCGCCACTCATAAGGATGCACAAGCCAGGTACACTTCATGTTTCAAATTTGTTACACAAGTTTAACCATACGTGCATGCTACGGGACTTGCAAACTTCAACACAAGGATTTCTCAAATTCACAATTACCCAACTAGTACGACTTTGATATTATCACCTCCATATCTCAAAACAATTATCAAGCATCAAACTTATCTTAGTATTCAATTCACTCAAAAGAAAGTTTCACATATCTTGAATACCAAGTATATTAATATTAAGCAAATTACCATGCTATTAATGACTCTCAAAATAATCTAAGTGAAGTATGAGAGATCAATAGTTTCTACAAAATAAATCCACCACCGTGCTCTAAAAGATATAAGTGAAGTACTAGAGCAAATGACAAAATACTCCGAAAGATATAAGTGAAGATCAATGAATAGCTAAATAATTATGTAACTATGTGAAGACTCCCTCTCATGAAAGAATTTCAGATCTTGGTATCTTATTCAAACAGCAGGCAAAACAAAATGAAATGACGCTCCAAGCAAAACACATATCATGTGGTGAATAAAAATATAGCTCCAAGTAAAGTTACCGATGAACGAAGACGAAAGAGGGGATGCCTTCCGAGGCATCCCCAAGCTTAGGCTCTTGGTTGTCCTTGAATATTACCTTGGGGTGCCTTGGGCATCCCCAAGCTTAGGCTCTTGCCACTCCTTATTCCATAGTCCATCGAATCTTTACCCAAAACTTGAAAACTACACAACACAAAACTCAACAGGAAATCTTATAAGCTCCGTTAGTGAAATAAAATAAAACCACCACATAGGTACTGTAATGAACTCATTCTAAATTCATATTGGTGTAATATCTACTATATTCCAACTTTTCTATGGTTCATACCACTTAATACTAGCCATAGATTCATCAAAATAAGCAAACAACACATAGAAAACAGAATCTGTCAAAAACAGAACAGTCTGTAGTAATCTGTATCAAACGTATACTTCTGGAACTCCAAAAATCCTACCAAATTAGGAAGTCCTAAGAAATTTGTGTACCAATCCAGATAAAAAAGAATCAGATCAGAAAACTGTTTCTGTGAATTAACAAAACTAATATACTGGGTGCAAAAGTTTCTGATTTTCAGCAGGATCAACACAACTATCACCGTAAGCCATCCTAAAGGTCTTACTTGGCACTTTATTGAAACAAAAGCTATAAAACATGATTACTACAGTAGCATAATCATGTTAACACACAAACAGTAAGGATAAGTATTGGGTTGTCTCCCAACAAGCGCTTTTCTTTAATGCCTTTCTAGCTAGGCATGATGATGACAATGATGCTCACATAAAAGATAAGAATTGAAACATAACGGGAGCATCATGAAGCATATGACTAGCACTTTTAAGTATAACCCACTTCCTATGCATAGGGATTTTGTGAGCAAATAACTTATGGGAACAATAATCAACTAGCATAGGAAGGTAAAACAAGCATAACTTCAAGATTTTAAGCACATAGAGAGGAAACTTGACATTATTGCAACTCCTACAAGCATATGTTCCTCCCTCATAATAACTTTCAGTAGCATCATGAATGAATTCAACAATATAACCAGCACCTAAAGCATTCTTTTCATGACCTACAAGCATAGAAAATTTACTACTCTCCTCATAAGCAAAATTCTTCTCATTCGGAATAGTGGGAGTATCATAAGAGACTTGAACACTAAAAATTGTTTCCACATTAAAAGAGTAATGTTCAGATAAAGGGTATACATATTCATGACAAGATTTGTAAATATAATCATCACTACTTTTTATAGCATAAGTTTCATCACAATAATCATCATAAGTAGCAACTTCGTTCTCATCATAATCGATTGAAACCTCTCCCAAGATAGTGGAATCACTAAATAAAGTTGACACTCTTCCAAATCCACTTTCATATTCATCACAATAAAATTTAACATCCTCCAAAATAGTGGGATCACTACTTCCTAAAGTTGACTCTCTTCCTAACCCACTTTCATCAATATAATCATCATAGGTAGGAGGCATGCTATCATCATAACAACTTTGCATATCAAAACTTGGGATGCTAAAAATATCATCTTCATTAAACATAGAATCCCCAAGCTTGGGACAAACATTAATTCTAGCAAATATATTCCCAAATATTTCATCCCAATCAAACATAGCTTCCCCAAGCTTGGGCCCTTTCATATCATAAGCATAATCACTCTCATCATTGAAAATATTGATATCACCAATAGTATAGCAATTATCATCATCACAATGAGTATTAGGAGCAACATCATTTGGGAGGGATACCTTTCTACCTTTGTTTCTCCTTCTTTTCTTCTTCTTCTTCACATTATGTGTGGGTTCAACTTTCCTCTTTGAGCTCCTTATTGATGAGATTGGTTGAATAGAAGGCTCCTCTTCGTTACCTGATTCATCATAAGAAATAATAGGAGGAGATTGGGAAGCCTCTTCCCTTTCATTAGTATTCTCATCATCTTCCATTTTCTTTCTTTTCCTTATGTAATTGGCAATATAAGGATTTTCAATACAATTCACCGCAGAATACATATAAATTTCCTCTAGATGAAAACCAAGAAGTTTGTAACGGGCAAATTCTGGAAGATAATTAGTTAAACGTTTCATTTCTTCGCAACCCATAAGCAAGCTAAGCTCATTATAATGTGCAAGAAAAATCAACTCATCACAATTTTTGGACATGATTAGATCATTAAACAATTTGCATCGGATAGCTAAATGACCACTTTCATTGCAAAGTTCACAAGTACGGCCAAGAAAATTTAAATTTTCAGCACAAACATCTAGCCTTTCTTGCAACAATTTAGTTTCTAAGTGCTTATGCCTCTTGCAATAAATATCTTCTCTATTTGGTGTGTTCATGCAAACATGCACTCCACAAAAGTTGACATGCTCATAAGAGATATTTTCATCATAACTAGTGCAATCATCATTAGCATCATGGATATTCAAAGAATTCGTACTAACAACATTGCAATCATGCTCATCATTCAAATATTTAGTGCCAAACAATTTAGAGATTTCTTCTTCTAGCACTTGAGCACAATTATCCTTTCCATCATATTCATGAAAGATATTAAAAAGGTGAAGCATATGAGACAAACTTAACTCCATTTTTTTGTAGTTTTCTTTTATAAACTAAACTAGTGATAAAACAAGAAACAAAAAGATTCGATTGCAAGATCTAAAGATATACCTTCAAGCGCTAACCTCCCCGGCAATGGCGCCAGAAAAGAGCTTGATATCTACTACACAACCTTCTTCTTGTAGACGTTGTTGGGCCTGCAAGTGCACAGGTTTGTAGGACAGTAGCAAATTTCCCTCAAGTGGATGACCTAAGGTTTATCAATCCGTAGGAGGCGTAGGATGAAGATGGTCTCTCTCAAACAAACCTGCAACCAAATAACAAAGAGTCTCTTGTGTCCCCAACCACTTTGACAAAAAGCAATATATGCTAATAAAATAAACTTAAACGGATAGATATCACCTGATATGTCGGGCCAGAAATTATCCACCGCGAAGTCGATGATCACCACGGGGAAACTGAAATCAATCACAGGTGAACCGGCCGCAGCGTTGCAAGCCAGCGCAGACGGGCGAGTCAATTGCAGGCGTGGTAAGCTGCGCGAATGGGCGAATCGATGTAGACCGGACCGCAGGGACGGCGGCTTGTGCCCACCCATTGAATAGCAAGCGGTCCCAGATGCCATTGCATGATGATGCTATCGCACACTCCATAGGTACAGCATGACACCATCTTTATGATGAATCATTGTCCTACACATAAGAATGTACATACCAAAGTGATTGTTTTTTGACAAAAAACAATATGCATTAATAAAATAAATTTAGATGAATATCACCTGATATTTGTGACCATTGGATGATCTGTATGTGGAATTTTTGCACATAGTAATAGTAATGCTCCATACTCCTTTTTGGATTGATGCAACACTTGTAGTAGTACTTTAAATAGGAGTACTAATTGATCTTTTCTCTTTGCACGACACTCCCTCTATTCTTTTCATTGGTTTGACCCGCTACTGTTGCAGGCCTATGGCGCGTGCACACGCAGCTCATCACCAGCGTCGTTAGGCTGCAAACTTGGCACTTTCTTACAGGCATACCTAGATAATCATTAGGGAAGAAGCTGAAGCCAAGATGGGCGAATCCGCGCAAGGGCGGTTCAAAGCAGCGTGAGGCGTGGTGGCTCAGAAGCTAGAACGGCGGCGACTTGATGTCTACTACACAACCTTCTTCTTGTAGACGTTGTTGGGCCTGCAAGTGCACAGGTTCGTAGGACAGTAGCAAATTTACCTCAAGTGGATGACCTAAGGTTTATCAATCCGTAGGAGGCGTAGGATGAAGATGGTCTCTCTCAAACAACCCTGCAACCAAATAACAAAGAGTCTCTTGTGTCCCCAACACACCCAATACAATGGTAAATTGTATAGGTGCACTAGTTCGGCGAGGAGATGGTGATACAAGTGCAAAATAGATAGTAGATATAGGTTTTTGTAATCAGAAAATATAAAAACAGCAAGGTAACTAAAGGTAAAAGTGAGCGTAAACGGTATTGCAATGATAGGAAACAAGGCCTAGGGTTCATACTTTCACTAGTGAAAGTTCTCTCAACAATAATAACATAGAAAGATCATATAACAAGCCCTCAACATGCAACAAAGAGTCACTCCAAAGCCACTAATAGCGGAGAACAAACGTAGATATTATGGTAGGGTACGAAACCACCTCAAAGCTATTCTTTCGGATCAATCTATAAAAGAATTCGTACTAGAATAACACCTTAAGACACAAATCAACCAAAACCCTAATGTCACCTAGATACTCCATTGTCACCTCAAGTATCCGTGGGCATGATTATATGATATGCATCACACAATCTCAGATTCATCCAACCAACACAAAGTACTTCAAAGAGTGCCCCAAAGTTTCTACCGGAGAGTCAAGAACCTGTGCCAACCCCTATGCATAGGTTCCCAATGTCACAAAACCCGCAAGTTGATCACCAAAACATACATCAAGTGGCACATGATATCCCATTGTCACCACAGATAATCACGGCAAGACATACATCAAGTGTTCTCATAAAGACTCAATCCGATAAGATAACTTCAAAGGGGAAACTCAATTCATCACAAGAGAGTAGAGGGGGAGAAACATCATAAGATCCAACTACAATAGCAAAGCTCGGGATACATCAAGATCGTGCCATAGAGGAACACGAGAGAGAACACGAGAGAGAGAGACATCAAACACATAGCTACTGGTACATACCCTCAGCCCCGAGGGTGAACTACTCTCTCCTCGTCATCGATAGCGTCGGGATGATGAAGATGGCCACCGATGATGGGATCCCCCTCCGGCAGGGTGCCGGAACGGGCTCCCAAGAGGTTTTTGGTTGCTACAGAGGCTTGCGGCGGTGGAACTCCCGATCTATCTTCTATTCTGGAAGTTTTAGGGTACAAGAGTATATATGGGTGCAGGGGGTACGTCGGTGGACCTCAGGGGTGCTCACGAGGCAGGGGGCGCGCCCGGGGGGGTGGGCGCGCCCCTATCCTTGTGGGCAGCCCGGGACTCCCCTGACGTGCACTCCAAGCCTATCAGGTTGCTTTCCTTCCAAAAATAACTTCTCCAGTTGATTTCGTTCTGTTTTGACTCCGTCTGATATTCCTTTTCCTCGAAACACTGAAATAGGCATAAAACAGCAAATCTAGGCTGGGCCTCCGGTTAATAGGTTAGTCCCAAAAATAATATAAAAGTGGATAATAAAGCCCAATATTGCCTAAAACAGTAGATAAAGTAGCATGGAGCAATAAAAAATTGTAGATACGTTGGAGACGTATCAAGCATCCCCAAGCTTAATTCCTGCTCGTCCTCGAGTAGGTAAATGATAAAAAATAATTTTTGATGCGGAGTGATACTTTGGCATAATTTCAATGTAAATCTTCTTAATTGTGATATGAATATTTAGATCCGAAAGACTCAAGAAAAAAGTACATATTGACACAAAAATAATAATACTTCAAGCATACTAATCAAAGCAATCATGTCTTCTCAAAATAGCATGGCAAAAGAAAGTTCATCCCTACAAAATCATATAGTTAGGCTATACTTCATTTTCGTCACACAAAGATGTTCCCAACTTCTATACCCCCGATGACAAGCCAAGCAATTGTTTCATACTTAAATAATCTCAAACTTTTTCAACCTTCACGCAATATATGAGCGTGAGCCATGGATATAGCACTATGGGTGGAATAGAATATGATGATGGGGATTGTGTGGAGAAGACAAAAAGGAGAAAGTCTCACATTGACGAGGATAATCAACGGGCTATGGAGATGCCCATCAATTGATGTCAACATGAGGAGTAGGGATTGCCATGCAACGGATGCACTAGAGCTACGAATGCTCAAACAAAAGAAAACTAGTGGGTGTGCATCCAACTTGCTTGCTCATGAAGACCTAGGGCATTTGAGGAAGGCCATCGTAGGAATATACAAGCCAAGTTCTATAATGAAAAATTCCCTCTAGTATAAAAAAGACAACTTATGAGACTCACTACATGAAGAACAAGGTGCTACTTTGAAGCACAATATATGAGACTCACTACACGAAGAACAAGGTGCTACTTTGAAGCACAAGTGTGGAAAAAGAGATAGTAGCATTGCCCTTTTTTTGGGCCTTTCTTTTTTTGGGGCCTTTCTTTTTTTGGCCCTTTTTTGGGCAATGCTCTAATAATGATGATAATCACAATTCTATTGATTACAACATAAGGATTAAAACTATAAACTTAGAACAATATATGAATCTATATGAATGCCTCTGGCGGTGTACCGGGATGGTGCAATAAATCAAGAGTGACATGTATGAAAAATAAAGCATGGTGGCTTTGCCACAAATACGATGTCAACTACATGATCATGCAATGGTAATATGACAAAAGTAATGTATGTCATGATGATGATGACAGAAGTTGCATGGCAATATATCTCGGAATGGCTATGGAAATGCCATGATAGGTAGGTATGGTGGCTGTTTTGAGGAAGATATAAGGAGGTTTATGTGTGATAGAGCGTATCGTATCACGGGGTTTGGATGCACCGGCGAAGTTTGCACCAACTCTCAAGGCGAGAAAGGGCAATGCACGGTACCGAAGAGGCTAGCAAAGGCGGAAAGTTGAGAGTGCGTATAATCCATGGACTCAACATTAGTCAAAAGAACTCATATACTTATTGCAAAAATTTAGAAGTCATCAAAAATCAAGTACTACGCGCATGCTCCTAGGGGGATAGATTGGTAGGAAAAGACCATCGCTCGTCCCCGACCGCCACTCATAAGGATGCACAAGCCAGGTACACTTCATGTTTCAAATTTGTTACACAAGTTTAACCATACATGCATGCTACGAGACTTGCAAACTTCAACAGAAGGATTTCTCAAATTCAAAATTACCCAACTAGTACGACTTTGATATTATCACCTCCATATCTCAAAACAATTATCAAGCATCAAACTTATCTTAGTATTCAATTCACTCAAAAGAAAGCTTCACATATCTTGAATACCAAGTATATTAATATTAAGCAAATTACCCTGCTATTAACGACTCTCAAAATAATCTAAGTGAAGTATGAGAGATCAATAGTTTCTACAAAATAAATCCACCACCGTGCTCTAAAAGATATAAGTGAAGTACTAGAGCAAATGACAAACTACTCCGAAAGATATAAGTGAAGATCAATGAATAGCTAAATAATTATGTAACTATGTGAAGACTCCCTCTCAATAAAGAATTTCAGATCTTGGTATCTTATTCAAACAGCAAGCAAAAAAAAAAAAACAAAATGACGCTCCAATCAAAACACATATCATGTGGTGAATAAAAATATAGCTCCAAGTAAAGTTACCGATGAACGAAGACGAAAGAGGGGATGCCTTCCGAGGCATCCCCAAGCTTAGGCTCTTGGTTGTCCTTGAATATTCCCTTGGGGTGCCTTGGGCATCCCCAAGCTTAGGCTCTTGCCACTCCTTATTCCATAGTCCATCGAATCTTTACCCAAAACTTGAAAACTTCACAACATAAAACTCAACAGGAAATCTTATAAGCTCCGTTAGTGAAAGAAAAGAAAACCACCACATAGGTACTGTAATGAACTCATTATAAATTCATATTGGTGTAATATCTACTGTATTCCAACTTTTCTATGGTTCATACCACTTAATACTAGCTATAGATTCATCAAGATAAGCAAACAACACATAGAAAACAGAATCTGTCAAAAACAGAACAGTCTGTAGTAATCTGTATCAAACGTATACTTCTGGAAATCCAAAAATCTTACCAAATTAGGAAGTTTAAGAAATTTGTGTACCAATCCAGAGCAAAAAGAATCAGATCAGAAAAACGTTTTTGTGAATTAACAAAACTAATTTACTGGGTGCAAAAGTTTCTGATTTTCAGCAGGATCAACACAACTATCACCGTAAGCCATCCTAAAGGTCTTACTTGGCACTTTATTGAAACAAAAGCTATAAAACATGATTACTACAGTAGCATAATCATGTGAACACAGAAAAACAGAAGGATAAGTATTGGGTTGTCTCCCAACAAGCGCTTTTTTTTACTGCCTTTCTAGCTAGGCATGATGATGACAATGATGCTCACATAAAAGATAAGAATTGAAACATAACGGGAGCATCATGAAGCATATGACTAGCACTTTTAAGTTTAACCCACTTCCTATGAATAGGGATTTTGTGAGCAAATAACTTATGGGAACAATAATCAACTAGCATAGGAAGGTAAAACAAGCATAACTTCAAGATTTTAAGCACATAGAGAGGAAACTTGACATTATTGCAACTCCTACAAGCATATGTTCCTCCCTCATAATAACTTTCAGTAGCATCATGAATGAATTGAAAAATATAACCACCACCTAAAGCATTCTTTTCATGACCTACAAGCATAGAAAATTTACTACTCTCCTCATAAGCAAAATTCTTCTCATTCGGAATAGTGGGAGTATCATAAGAGACTTGAACACTAAAAATTGTTTCCACATTAAAAGATAATGTTCAGAAAAAGGGTATACATATTCATGACAAGATTTGTAAATATAATCATCACTACTTTTTATAGCATAAGTTTCATCACAATAATCATCATAAGTAGCAACTTCGTTCTCATCATAATCGATTGAAACCTCTCCCAAGATAGTGGAATCACTAAATAAAGTTGACACTCTTCCAAATCCACTTTCATATTCATCACAATAAAATTTAACATCCTCCAAAATAGTGGGATCACTACTTCCTAAAGTTGACTCTCTTCTGAACCCACTTTCATCAATATAATCATCATAGGTAGGAGGCATGTTATCATCATAACAACGTTGCATATCAAAACTTGGGATGTTAAAAATATCATCTTCATTAAACATAACATCCCCAAGCTTGGTACAAACATTAATTCCAGCAAATATATTCTCAAATATTTCATCCCAATCAATCATAGCTTCCCCAAGCTTGGACCCTTTCATATAATAAGCATAATCACTCTCATCATTGAAAATATTGATAGCACCAATAGTATAGCAATTATCATCATCACAATGAGTATTAGGAGCAACATCATTTGGGAGGGATACCTTTCTACCTTTGTTGCTCCTTCTTTTCTTCTTCTTCTTCACATTATGTGTGGGTTCAACTTTCCTCTTTGAGCTCCTTATTGATGAGATTGGTTGAATAGAAGGCTCCTCTTCGTTACCTGATTCATCATCAGATATAATAGGAGGAGATTGGGAAGCCTCTTCCCTTTCATTAGTATTCTCATCATCTTCCATTTTCTTTCTTTTCCTTATGTAATTGGCAATATAAGGATTTTCAATACAATTCACCGCAGAATACATATAAATTTCCTCTAGATGAAAACCAAGAAGTTTGTAACGGGCAAATTCTGGAAGATAATTAGTTAAACGTTTCATTTCTTCGCAACCCATAAGCAAGCTAAGCTCATTATAATGTGCAAGAAAAATCAACTCATCACAATTTTTGGACATGATTAGATCATGAAACAATTTGCATCGGATAGCTAAATGACCACTTTCATTGCAAAGTTCACAAGTACGGTCAAGAAAATTTAAATTTTCAGCACAAACATCTAGCCTTTCTTGCAACAATTTAGTTTCTAAGTGCTTATGCCTCCTGCAATAAATATCTTCTCTATTTGGTGTGTTCATGCAAACATGCACTCCACAAAAGTTGACATGCTCATAAGAGATATTTTCATCATAACTAGTGCAATCATCATTAGCATCATGGATATTCAAAGAATTCGTACTAACAACATTGCAATCATGCTCATCATTCAAATATTTAGTGCCAAACAATTTAGAGATTTCTTCTTCTAGCACTTGAGCACAATTATCCTTTCCATCATACTCATGAAAGATATTAAAAAGGTGAAGCGTATGAGACAAACTTAACTCTAATTTTTGTACTTTTCTTTTATAAACTAAACTAGTGATAAAAAAAGAAACAAAAAGATTCGATTGCAAGATCTAAAGATATACCTTCAAGCGCTAACCTCCCTGGCAACGGCGCCAGAAAAGAGCTTGATATCTACTAAACAACCTTCTTCTTGTAGACGTTGTTGGGCCTGCAAGTGCACAGGTTTGTAGGACAGTAGCAAATTTCCCTCAAGTGGATGACCTAAGGTTTATCAATCCGTAGGAGGCGTAGGATGAAGATGGTCTCTCTCAAATAACCCTGCAACCAAATAACGAAGAGTCTCTTGTGTCCCCAACACAACCAATACAATGGTAAATTGTATAGGTGCACTAGTTCGGCGAAGAGATGGTGATACAAGTGCAAAATAGATAGTAGATATAGGTTTTTGTAATATGAAAATATAAAAACAGCAAGGTAACTAGAGGTAAAAGTGAGCGTAAACGGTGTTGCAATGATAGGAAACAAGGCCTAGGGTTCATACTTTCACTAGTGCAAGTTCTCTCAACAATAATAACATAGAAAGATCATATAACAAGCCCTCAACATGCAACAAAGAGTCACTCCAAAGCCACTAATAGCGGAGAACAAACATAGAGATTATGGTAGGGTACGAAACCACCTCAAAGCTATTCTTTTGGATCAATCTATAAAAGAGTTCGTACTAGAATAACACCTTAAGACACAAATCAACCAAAACCCTAATGTCACCTAGATACTCCATTGTCACCTCAAGTATCCGTGGGCATGATTATATGATATGCATCACACAATCTCATATTCATCCAACCAACACAAAGTACTTCAAAGAGTGCCCCAAAGTTTCTACCGGAGAGTCAAGAACGTGTGCTAACCCCTATGCATAGGTTCCCAATGTCACAAAACACAAAAGTTGATCACCAAAACATACATCAAGTGGCACATGATATCCCATTGTCACCACAGATAATCACGGCAAGACATACATCAAGTGTTTTCATAAATACTCAATCTGATAAGATAACTTCAAAGGGGAAACTCAATTCATCACAAGAGAGTAGAGGGGGAGAAACATCATAAGATCCAACTACAATAGCAAAGCTCGGGATACATCAAGATCGTGCCATAGAGGAACACGAGAGAGAACACGAGAGAGAGAGATCAAACACATAGCTACTGGTACATACCCTCAGCCCCGAGGGTGAACTACTCCCTCCTCGTCATGGATAGCGCCGGGATGATGAAGATGGCCACCGGTGATGGGATCCCCCTCCGACAGGGTGCCGGAACGTGCTCCCGAGAGGTTTTTGGTGGCTACAGAGGCTTGCGGCGGCGGAACTCCCAATCTATCTTCTGTTCTGGAAGTTTTAGGGTACAAGAGTATATATGGGTGCAGGGGGTACGTCGGTGGACCTCAGGGGTACTCACGAGGCAGGGGGGCGCCCAGGGTGGTGGGCGCGCCCTCGTGGGCAGCCTGGGACTCCCCTGACATGCACTCCAAGTCTATCAGGTTGCTTTCCTTCCAAAAATAACTTCTCCAGTTGATTTCGTTCCGTTTTGACTCCGTCTTATATTCCTTTTCCTTGAAACACTGAAATAGGCATAAAACAACAAATTTGGGCTGGGCCTCCGGTTAATAGGTTAGTCCCAAAAATAATATAAAAGTGGATAATAAAGCCCAATATTGCCTAAAACAGTAGATAAAGTAGCATGGAGCAATCAAAAATTATAGATACGTTGGAGACGTATCACGGCTCAAGGCCGCAGTAGTGCGGCGGCTCACCGCAAGGATGAGACGGCGGCGGAGGCACGCGACAAGGCGGTGCGACCCGGCCATGTGAGGAGGCGTCTAGCGCGAAGCGAGTTGGCTCAGGAGGGAGAAGTGACAGCTTGAAGCTTGTTCCGGTGGCTTGGCATAAACAGGGCAGAGCTGGTGATTTGAGCGTCTCGGGAGGCCGGGTAACGCCACATCAGCGAGTCAGAGCTAGCGCGGGGCGCGGCTATGGAGTTGGGTGGCTCGTAAGTGGCGATTTGCACACGAAGGGGGCCGACGGCTAAATGCGAGCCGCAGCCAACAGTGGCGGGTCACAGGCGGGAAAAGTGACCTGGCAGATCCATCCACGGCAGCCGGCTAGTTTGTAGAGAGACATAACAACCCCGGTGGCTCGACAGTGGCCGCGGGGTAGAGCTACAACAATTTGAGCAGGCAACTTGGAGCGATAGGTCACAGCAGATGCAGGGCGGCTCGTGGCACACTTCGTCAGCGGCGGAGGCAATTCGACCGAGGTACAGCAGCCGCAGGGAACCACATCAGAAGCGGAGCCTAGCGGCTTAATCCACGGTAGCCGCCGGGTGGCCTGAGACCATAGCAGGGTCGGCCTGGTGCGACCCCACAGGAAGGGCGCGGCAGGAGGAAACCGGCAACTCGGAATAGAGGTGCGGCCTGCTCAGAAGTGACGCGCTCAAGCGGGTCGGAGTAGAACCAGGTAGCAACAGGGGGCGTCGGCGGCCCCGCGACTCGGCGATCGGCGGATCTACGGTGGCTCGGAGGCAGGTTGACAAGTCCATCTTCGAATCAAAGTAGTACTCCACTTGATATTTCTCGTGTCTTCACGTGATGAATAGGAGTTGATCCATCCAAACTTGCTCTGAATAAAGCGGCAAATTTGACAAATTTGACCTATAGGCGAAATCAAATCATAGAATGAACTATCTGTGAAACTATTTCACGCAGCTGACCTTTTTTGTGACGCCCGACATGACGGCGCCACACTACACTGTGCAACGCCTTAGAGATAGGCGCTACACGGCCAACATCGCACCCGTGTGTTCAGAAAATTACTAAGACAGTGTGCAGCGCCTGAGAGCTAGGCGCCACACTATACAGTGTAGCGCCTAGCTCCCGGGCGTTGCACTAGTGCAGCGCCTGAGAGCTAGGCGCCATGGGTCAGCCGCGTGAAATAGGTTCACGGACAGTTCATTCTGTGATTTGATTTTGTCTATAGGTCAAATCTGTTAAATTTGCCGAATAAAGCTCACGTACTAGGAGTAGCTTGTAGTACTATTCCAAAGTCAAACAGATCTCGTAAAACATGCAACTACTAGTACTTGGCTGTTATTTCCTTGATCGTAGCAGCAACAGTGATTCAATCCTCTCGGGAGTTACTCCTGTCACTGTTTGTTGTCTTTTGTTTAGGGTCGCGCTAACTGCCACACGTGTGGTAGGAAGGGAGACGCACCACACGTCTCTAATGTAAACAGATTGCCACGTCATCGCATGCATGCATGCAGGAATCTTTTTGGATTTTCAGTTTTTAAAATGTTTTATCTCTTAAACAAAAAATCCGATTGAAAATCCGTTTTCACCATTAAATCCCTCACGATGAGATCTTCGAAACTAGATCCCATGTTGATATGTTTTGATGAAAAAAAATTTGGATTAGAAGTTGCCATGTCTATTGCATATGAATTGCCGTGATGTTTACACTAAAGTTGCCATGATATGTTTCAGCTATTTTCTTCTACATTTAAAAGTAAATTTTGACATTTATAAAACGGAGAATTAAGAAACTAGACTTGCCATGAACCATAAACTAAAATTGCCATGATACATGCACGTAAAATTGCCATGGTTCATACAAAAAATAATTTTCATGGTCAAAGTACTTGAGTTGCCATCATCAAAATACTAAAATTGCCATGATCTACAAACTAAAATTGCCACATGGCAACTTTAGTTTAAGCCCTATGGCAACTGTAGTGTAAACATCGTGGCAACTTCTGGCAAAAAAAAATTTCGTCGAAAGATATCAACATGGGGTCTAGTTTTGAAGATCTCGTCGAGACGGATTTAATGGTGAAAACGGGTTTTTAGTTCGCTTTTTTATTTAGGAGATACAACATTTTTAAGCCGAAAACAAATAAAAAATTCTGCTAATGTCATCTATTCATACGTGGCAAAATGAGTGATGATGGAGGCATGTGGGCGATGTGCAAACGCCCACATGTGTGGGCGTTAACATTTCCGTTTGTTTATTCAGCGAGCAGCCTTAATCAAGAATCCGACCAGGACACATATGACTCGCTGAAGTAGACGTCGTCTCGGTTTGTACGGCGGTTGCTGCATCAGATATTGGTCAATCTTCAGATTTGGTGAGTCGCCGAGCCACGCACAGGGCGGCGCACATAAACCCTAAACTCTCTTCATCTCTGATCAATCACGTATCTGTCAGCTCCAAAGTTTAACTATAATTCTGACAAATTTTGCCGGCTCTGCATGTGGTTGTCTGGTAGCTCATGAGATCGCTCTGTGCCGATTTTTTTATCTGATTCAATTGCGAGTTTCTCGATCCCTGAGAGAGATCCCTTCAAGAACTCAACACCATCGTGCGCGGGCCCCATGGTGGGCGCCAACTGTCGTGGAATTATCACGGCAGATGTCCTTAGTGTGAGGACTTAGTCGCGAGGCCAACGCATCTATGTGGTAGCTTGAGAGGGGTTGAGCGGAATCGAGAGACGCAATACAAGACAAGGGTTTAGACAGCTTCGGGCCCCGGGAAACATCATCCATTAATAACCCTACATGCTGTTTGTGGCTAGGTCTCATTATGCTCATGAGGGAGACATCATATCTCCGGTTCTCTTCTAGTTGGGTCTAGCCCTAGAGATTGTTTCTTGCTTGTCCCTCTTTGGGGAACTCTGCCCCTGCTTATATAAGTTAGAGGGGCGGGTTACATGTGGAGTCCTAATAGGACTAAGACTAGTCTATCTTCTCTTACAAGTTGAATACAAGTCCAGGTCTTGCTTCCTCGTAAAGGAAATATTCGTCATCCCTTTCCTCTTAAGCCGGCCCATCATAACGTGAGCCGGCCTTCTGGGCTTTGGGCCTTGTTGTCCATCTGACCTGCCTGCCGGGTTACTAATGAGTCGCCATCATCGGGCGGGTTATCTGTGAATCGCCAAGCTCCAGGCAGGTCACCAGTGAGTTGCCAAGTCCGTCCGGGTTATACTTCCGGCCGGGTTACACCGCGGGGTATATCCCCGACAAGTTGCGAAACTATTCCGCATTGTTTCAAATGTAGATCAAACTCGTAACTCAAATATTCTCCTCCCCAATCAGATCGCAGAAACTTAATTTTCTTGTTATGATGATTTTCAACTTCACTCTAAAATTCTTATAACTTTTCAAATGTTTCATACTTATCTTTCATTAAGTAGATATACCCATATCTGCTCAAATCATCTGTGAAGGTGAGAAAATAACGATACCCGCCACGAGCCTCAATATTCATTGGACCACATACATCAATATGTATGATTTCCAATAAATCAGTTGCTCTCTCCATAGTTCCGGAGAACGGCGTTTTAGTCATCTTGCCCATGAGGCATGGTTCGCAAGTACCAAGTGATTCATAATCAAGTGATTTCAAAAGTCCATCAGTATGGAGTTTCTTCATGCGCTTTACACCGATATGACCTAAACGGCAGTGCCACAAATAAGTTGCACTATCATTATCAACTCTGCATCTTTTGGATTCAACATTATGAATATGTGTATCACTACTATCGAGATTCATCAGAAATAGACCACTCTTTAAGGGTGCATGACCATAAAAGATATTACTCATATAAATAGAACAACCATTATTCCCAGATTTAAATGAATAACCGTCTCGCATCAAACAAGATCCAGATATAATGTTCATGCTCAACGCTGGCACCAAATAACAATTATTTAGGTCTAAAACTAATCCCGAAGGTAGATGTAGAGGTAGTGTGCCGACGGCGATCACATCGACTTTGGAACCATTTCCCACGCGCATCGTCACCTCGTCCTTAGCCAGTGTCCGCTTAATCTGTAATCCCTGTTTTGAGTTGCAAATATTAGCAATAGAACCAGTATCAAATACCCAGGTGCTACTGCGAGCTCTGGTAAAGTACACATCAATAACATGTATATCACATATACCTTTCTTCACCTTGCCATCCTTCTTATCCGCCAAATACTTGGGACAGTTCCGCTTCCAGTGTCCAGTTTGCTTGCAGTAGAAGCACTCAGTCTCAGGCTTAGGTCCAGACTTGGGTTTCTTCTCTTGAGCAGCAACTTGTTTGCCGTTCTTCTTGAAGTTCCGCTTCTTCTTCCCTTTGCCCTTTTTCTTGAAACTGGTGGTCTTATTGACCATCAACACTTGATGCTCCTTCTTGATTTCTACCTCCACAGCCTTTAGCATTGCGAAGAGCTCGGGAATTGTCTTGTTCATCCCTTGCATATTATAGTTCATCACGAAGCTCTTGTAGGTTGGTGGCAGTGATTGAAGAATTCTGTCAATGACATTATCATCCGGAAGATTAACTTCCAGTTGAATCAAGTGATTGCAACACCAAGACGTTTTGAGTATATGTTCACTGACAGAACAATTCTCCTCCATCTTGCAGCTGTAGAACTTATTGGAGACTTCATATCTCTCAATCTGGGCATTTGCTTGAAATATTAACTTCAACTCCTGGAACATCTCATATGCTCCATGACGTTCAAAACGTCGTTGAAGTCCCGGTTCTAAGCCGTAAAGCATGGCACACTGAACTATCGAGTAGTCATCAACTTTGTTCTTTCAGACGTTCTTAACGTCGTCAGTTGCATCTGCAGCATGCCTGGTGATAACCCGCAAGTATACGGGATAGCTGTAGCCTCTTTCGATAAGAAGAGTGTCAAACCCAACGAGGAGCTAAAGGTAGAACAAATACTCTCTCAAGTCCTATCGGCCACTGATACGACTCTACGCACGCTTGACGTTCGCTTTACCTAGAACAAGTATGAAACTAGAAGTACTTTGTAGGTGTGATAGGATAGGTTTGCAAGATAATAAAGAACACGTAAATAAAAAGTAGGGGCTGTTTAGATAAAGATGCAATAAACTAAATATAGCGAGTGTGTAAAAGTGGTGGTAGGAGTTGTGAAAGTGTCCCTAAGCAATTGACTATGTTACTAGACCGATAGCAAGTTTTATGTGGGAGAGGCATAAGCTAACATACTTTCTCTTCTTGGATCATATGCACTTATGCTTGGAACTCTAGCAAGAGTCCGCAACTACTAAAGATTCATTAAGGTAAAACCCAACCATAGCATTAAAGCATCTAGTCCCCTTTTATCCCATACGCAACATTCCCCTTACTCGGGTTTATGTTTCTGTCACTCAAGCAACCCACCATAAAAGAATCATGAACGTATTGCAACACCCTACAGCGGGAATCCCTCACGCTTGCGCGACACGGAGGGCACAATAGGACAGCAACATAACCACAAGCAAATTAAATCAATCATAGCAATTCATCAACCACCAATAGGACAACGAAAATCTACTCAGACATCATAGGATGGCAACACATCATTGGATAATAATATGAAGCATAAAGCACCATGTTCAAGTAGAGGGTACAACGGGTTGCGGGAGAGTGGACCGCTGTAGATAAAGGGGGGAAGGTGATGGAGATGTTGGTGAAGATGGCGGAGGTGTTGGTGTAGATCGCGATGATGATGATGGCCCCCGACGGCGTTCCGGCGCCACCGGAAGCAAGGGGGAGAGAGCCCCCCTTCTTCTTCTTCTTCCTTGACCTCCTCCCTAGATGGGAGAAGGGTTTCCCCTCTGGTCCTTGGCTCCCATGGCTTGGGAGGGGCGAGAGCCCCTCCGAGATTGGATATATCTCTCTGTTTCTGCATTCTGGAATTCTGCCCTGGCACCGTTTCCTTTATATCTGGAGATCCGTAACTCCGATTGGATTGAAACCTTCGCCCAGATAGTTTTCCAAAAATTAGCTTTCTTGCGGCCAAAGAAGGGCATCAACCGCCTTATGGGTGGCCCATGAGGGTGGGGGGCGCGCCCAGTTTAAGTGGGCGTGGGCCCCTATCTCATGGCCACCTCGGGCATCGTCTCGCATTGATTCTTCCTCCCAAAAATCACAAATATTCCAAAATAATTCTCCGTCTGTTTTTATCCCGTTTGGACTCCGTTTGATATGGGGTTTCTACGAAAAATAAAACATGCAACAGACAGGAACTGGTACTGGGCACTGGATCAATATGTTAGTCCCAAAAATTAGTATAAAAAGTTGACAAAAGAATATGAAAGTTGCAGAATATTGGCATGGAACAATCAAAAATTATAGATATGACGGAGACGTATCAGCATCCCCAAGCTTAATTCCTGCTCGTCCTCGAGTAGGTAAATGATAAAAAAAGATAATTTTTGATGTGGAATGCTACCTAGCATAATCTTGACCATGTGTCTAATCATGGCATGAATATTAAGATACGAGTGATTCAAAGCAATAGTCTATCATTTGACACAAAAAACAATAATACTTCGAGCGTACTAATAAAGCAATCATGTCTTTTCAAAACAACAAGGCCAAAGCAAGCTTATCCCTACAAAATCATATAGTTTGGCCATGCTTCATTTTCGTCACACAAAATGCCCCCATCATGCACAACCCCGATGACAAGCCGAGCAATTGGTTCATACTTTTTAACGCGCTTCAGCTTTTTCAACCCTCACGCAATACATGAGCGCAAGCCATGGATATAGCACTATAGGTGGAATATAATATAATGATGGAGGTTATGTGGAGAAGACAAAAAAGGAGAAAGTCTCACATCGATGCGGCTAACCAACGGGCTATGGAGATGCCCATTAATTGATGTCAATGCAAGGAGTAGAGATTGCCATGCAATGGATGCACTAAGAGCTATAAGTGTATGAACGCTCAACAAAAGAAACTAAGTGGGTGTACATCCAACTTGCTTGCTCATGAAGACCTAGGGCATTTGAGGAAGCCCATCGTTGGAATATACAAGCCAAGTTCTATAATAAAAATTCCCACTAGTATATGAAAGTGATAACATAGGAGACTCTCTATATGAAGAACATGGTGCTACTCTGAAGCACACGTGTGGAAAAAGGATAGTAACATTGCCCCTTTTCTTTTTCTTTTTTTCTTTTTTTTTTCTTTTTGGGTGGGCTTCTTTGGCCCCCTTTTTTATTTAGGCTTCTTTGGCCTTTCCTTTTTTTATTTTTCTTTTCTATGGGGCAATGTTCTATAATGATGATCATCACACTTTTATTTACTTACAACTCGATATTACAACTCGATACTGGAACAAAGATATGACTCTATATGAATGCTTCCGGCGGTGTACCGGGATGTGCAATGATCTAGCGTAGCAATGACATCAAAAAATGGACAAGCCATGGAAACATCATGCTAGCTATCTTACAATCATGCAAAGCAATATGACAATGAATGCTCAAGTCATGTATATGATGATGATGAAAGTTGCATGGCAATATATCTTGGAATGGCTATGGAAATGCCATGATAGGTAGGTATGGTGGCTGTTTTGAGGATAATGGCCCTCGGCGGCGTTCCGGCGCCACCAGAAGCAAGGGGGAGAGAGCCCCCCTTCTTCTTCTTCTTCCTTGACCTCCTCCCTAGATGGGAGAAGGGTTTCCCCTCTGGTCCTTGGCTCCCATGGCTTGGGAGGGGCGAGAGCCCCTCCGAGATTGGATCTATCTCTCTGTTTCTGCGTTCTGGAATTCTGCCCTGGCACCGTTTCCTTTATATCTGGAGATCCGTAACTCCGATTGGATTGAAACCTTCGCCCAGATCGTTTTCCAAAAATTAGCTTTCTTGCGGCCAAAGAAGGGCATCAACCTCCTTACGGGTGGCCCACGAGGGTGGGGGGCACGCCCAGTTTAAGTGGGCGTGGGCCCCTATCTCGTGGCCACCTCGGGCATCGTCTCGCATTGATTCTTCCTCGCAAAAATCACAAATATTCCAAAATAATTCTCCGTCCTTTTTATCCCGTTTGGACTCCGTTTGATATGGGGTTTCTGCGAAACATAAAACATGCAACAGACAGGAACTAGCACTGGGCACTGGATCAATATGTTAGTCCCAAAAAATAGTATAAAAAGTTGCCAAAAGAATATGAAAGTTGTAGAATATTGGCATGGAACAATAAAAAATTATAGATACGATGGAGACGTATCACCTGGCACCCAGTGGTGCTTCCAGGACGCAATTCTTCTCTGCAGCAATGAGGATAATCCTCAAGTTACGAACCCAGTCCGTGTAATTGCTACCATCATCTTTCAACTTTGCTTTCTCAAGGAATGCATTAAAATTTAATGGAACAACAGCATGGGCCATCTATCTATAACAAACATAGACAAGTGCTACCTCTTGAGCACTGCGTTGGATTTCCCCGAAGAGGAGAGGATGATGCAGTAAAGTAGCATAAGTATTTCCCTCAGTTTTTGAGAACCAAGGTATCAATCCAGTAGGAGACCACACACAAGTCCCTCGTACCTACACAAAACAATAGCAACTCGCAACCAACGCTTAGGGTTGTCAATCCCTTCACGGTCACTTACGAGAGTGAGATCTGATAGAGATAATATTTTTGGTATTTTTGATAGATAGATGCAAAGTAAAAAGTAAAGGCAAAGTAAAAACAAAGCAAGTAAATAAAGTGATATAGATTGATATGATGAGAATAGACCCGGGGCCCATAGGTTTCACTAGTGGCTTCTCTCAAGAGCATAACTATTCTACGGTCGGTGAACAAATTACTGTTGAGCAATTGACAGAATGGAGCATAGTTATGAGTATATCTAGGCAATGATCATGTATATAGGCATCATGTCCAAAATAAGTAGATCGAAACAATTCTGCATCCACTACTATTACTCCACTCATCGACCGCTATCCAGCATGCATCTAGAGTATTAATTAAAAACAGAGTAACGCCGTAAGCAAGATGACATGATGTAGAGGGATAAATTCATGCAATATGATAAAACCCCATCTTGTTATCCTCGATGGCTACAATACAATACGTGCCTTGCAACTCTTTCTGTCACTGAGTAAGGACACCGCAAGATTGAACCCAAAGCTAAGCACTTCTCCCATTGCAAGAACTACCAATCTAGTTGGCCAAACCAAAAAGATAATTTGAAGAGACTTACAAAGATAACTCAATCATACATAAAAGAATTCAAAGAAGAATCAAATATTTTCCATAGATAATACTGGATCATAAACCCACAATTCATCAGTCTCAACAAACACACCGCAAAAAGAAGATTACATCAAATATATCTCCACGAGAGAGGTGGAGAACATTGTATTGAGATCCAAAAAGAGAGAAGAAGCCATCTAGCTACTAGCTATGGACCCGAAGGTCTGAAGTAAACTACTCACACTTCATCGGAGGGGCTATGGTGATGATGTAGAAGCCCTCCATGGTGGATGCCCCCTCCGGCGGAGCTCCGAAACAGGCCCCAAGATGGGATCTCGTGGATACAGAAGGTTGCGGCGGTGGAATTAGGATTTTGGCTCTTGTTCTGATCGTTCGGGGATACGTAGGTATATATAGGAGGAAGGAGTACGTCGGTGGAGCTCCGAGGGGCCCACGAGGTAGGGGGGCGCGCCCAGGGGGGTGCCCTCCACCCTCGTGACCTCCTCGGGCACTGCTTGGAGTAGGGTCCAAGTCTCCTGGGTCACGTTCGGTTGGAAAATCACAATCCCGAAGGTTTCATTCTGTTTGGACTCCGTTTGATATTCTGTTTCTTCGAAATACTGAAAAGGCAAAAAACAGCAATTCTGGCTTGGGCCTCCGGTTAATAGGTTAGTCCCAAAAGTAATATAAAAGTGGAAAATAAAGCCCAATATAGTCCAAAACAGTAGATAAAGTAGCATGGAGTAATCAAAAATTATAGATACGTTGGAGACGTATCAGGCATCCCCAAGCTTAATTCCTGCTCGCCCTCGAGTAGGTAAATGATAAAAAAGAATTTTTGATGCGGAGTGATACTTTGGCATAATTTCAATGTAAATATTCTTAATTGTGATATGAATATTCAGATCCGAAAGATTCAAGACAAAAGTTCATATTGACACAAAAATAATAATACTTCAAGCATACTAATCAAAGCAATCATGTCTTCTCAAAATAAAATGGCAAAAGAAAGTTCATCCCTACAAAATCATATAGTTAGGCTATGCTTCATTTTCGTCACACAAAGATGCTCCCAACTTCTATACCCCCGATGACAAGCCAAGCAATTGTTTCATACTTAAATAATCTCAAACTTTTTCAACCTTCACGCAATACATGAGCGTGGGCCATGGATATAACACTATGGGTGGAATAGAATATGATGATGGGGATTGTGTGGAGAAGACAAAAAGGAGAAAGTCTCACGTTGACGAGGCTAATCAATGGGCTATGGAGATGCCCATCAATTGATGTCAACATGAGGAATAGGGATTGCCATGCAACGGATGCACTAGAGCTATGAATGCTCAACAAAAGAAAACTAGTGGGTGTGCATCCAACTTGCTTGCTCACGAAGACCTAGGGCATTTGAGGAAGCCCATCGTAGGAATATACAAGCCAAGTTCTATAATGAAAAATTCCCACTAGTATAAAAATACAACTTATGAGACTCACTACATGAGGAACAAGGTGCTACTTTGAAGCACAATATATGAGACTCACTACATGAATAACAAGGTGCTACTTTGAAGCACAAGTGTGGAAAAAGAGATAGTAGCATTGCCCTTTTTATTTTCTTGTTTTTTGGGCCTTTGTTTTTTTCTTTTTGGGCTTTCTCTTTTTTTATTTGGGCAATGCTCTAATAATGATGATCATCACACTTCTATTGATTACAATACAAGGATTACAACTCGAAACTTAGAACAAGATATGACTCTATATGAATGCCTCCGGCGGTGTACCGACATGGTGCAATGAATCAAGAGTGACATGTATGGAAAATAATGCTTGGTGGCTTTGTCACAAATACGATGTCAACTACAAGATCATGCAATGGCAATATGACAAAAGTAATGTATGTCATGATGATGATGGTGGAAGTTGCATGACAATATATCTTGGAATGGCTATGGAAATGCCATGATAGGTAGGTATGGTGGCTGTTTTGAGGAAGATATAAGGAGGTTTATGTGTGATAGAGCGTATCGTATCACGGGGTTTGTATGCACCGGCGAAGTTTGCGCCAACTCTCAAGGTGAGAAAGGGCAATGCATGGTACCGAAGAGGCTAGCAAAGGTGGAAAGGTGAAAGTGCGTATAATCCATGGACTCAACATTAGTCAAAAGAACTCATATACTTATTGCAAAAATTTAGAAGTCATCAAAAATTCAAGTACTACGCGCATGCTCCTAGGGGGATAGATTGGTAGGAAAAGACCATCGCTCGTCCCCGACAGCCACTCATAAGGATGCACAAGCCAGGTACACTTCATGTTTCAAATTTGTTACACAACTTTAACCATACGTGCATGCTACGGGACTTGCAAACTTCAACACAAGTATTTATCAAATTCATAATCACCTCAACTAGCACGACTTTGATATTATCACCTCCATATCTCAAAACAATTATCAAGCATCAAACTTATCTTAGTGTTCAATTCACTCAAAAGAAAGTTTCACGTATATTGAACACCAAGTATATTAACATTAAGCAAATTACCATGCTATTAAAGACTCTCAAAATAATCTAAGTGAAGCATGAGAGATCAAATAGTTTCTTTAAACAAATCCACCACCGTGCTCTAAACGATCTAAGTGAAGTACTAGAGCAAAAATTATCACGCTCAAAAGATATAAGTGAAGCACTATGAGCAAAACTATCATGCTCAAAAGATATAAGTGAAGCACATAGAGTATTCTAACAAAGTCCAATTCATGTATGGATCTCTCAAAAGATGTGTACAGCAAGGATGATTGTGGTAAACTAACAAGCAAAGACACAAATAATACAAGACGCTCCAGGCAGGGGCGGAGCCAGAAATTTTCGCCAACGGGTTCATTCACTAACTAGTTGTAATTTTTTTAATGAACTTAGTCCTATTTTGTGACAAATTGCAACGAGATTATATCAGTCAAAGAAAGCACAATGAATATGATATCACTTATCACACATATTTGTCACTTCAAAAAAATAAGAGTGCATAACATACCGACCGGATGAAATTATAAAATCACTTGTTTACATATTATAGATAAAAGTAGTACCAAAATAAACTTCATATTTTAGAGCCAACTTCTCATCTTTCTGAAAATAGTGAAGAAAATAATAAGTTAGTTTGGCAAGTTTAAAATAAAAGTGACATCATGTGAAAGAATCATGTAAAGTCACTCACATTTTAGAGCTTCCCTTTTCGATCTTTTATCGCCTTAAAAAGATCAAACACAGCATCATTACTAATGGGAGAAAACATCTCTTTCTCCACATAGCAAATTAGACAATCACTCATGAACTGATCACCAGTTTTGTTGCGCAACTTTTTCTTGACAACATTCATAGCTGAAAAGCATCTCTCCACGGATGCTGTTGCAACTGGTAATATCAATACTAACTTTAGAAGATGATAGACCAAGGGAAAAGTAACATGTTTATTTGTCTGCACCATTAACTTTGCAAGATCAGCAATCCCGTCCAAATTAGCAAACCTTTCATCCGCTCGCACATTATCAATGTAAGTGCGTAGTTCAGGACCAAGATCATCCATTTTTTTGAATCAAAATCATCTGGATAAAACTCAGCTAGCTTCACTAAGCTATCCAAGTTAAAAGCAACAAATCCATGGTTTGGGTTGAAAGAAGCCATGTGACCAAGTAATGCAGAATTTACCTCATTGAAACGGTCATCAAACTCTTGAAGTTGCCAGTCAATAACAGAATTAAGACATTCTACTCGGTAATGCTGGAGGTTTGTCTTATTAGTTTTTTGTCTTGGTTTGTGTCGATTGATATATTGCTCCTGCATGTCCGCCTTCTCAACGTGATGTTCTTCACAAAATGAATATGTCTTCTGTATCAGTGAGTCCCATCCATTCTCCCTTAGTTCTTGTAGCTCATTCCTTATGGACTTGACACATGACATGACATTTAGGATGTCTTGATCCTTCTTTTGTAAAGAATGTGACAAAGTATTTGCATTTCCTAATATATGCAGCATCATGTGCAAATAAAACACAAAATCAAAGGTCTCAAAATATGCTACAAGACCACGCGCCTGACTTTTCTTTTCATTTTTACCTTCTTTCTCCACATATTTCAGAACAGACATGACTGCAGGGAACAACTTCACTAGACTTGAGAGAGTTCTGTAGTGTGAGCCCCAACGAGTGTCACCAGCTCTCTGAAGAGTTTGATCTTGATTTAACCCTCTGCCAGTGGTAATCTGCCCACTACCTATGGCTTTTATTACATCCTCTCGATGTTTCTCTCTAATCATGTCCTTTCTTTTGCAAGAAGCTCCAACCACATTAAATAAAATGGAGATCATGTAGAAAAAAATCTGAAATATCTTCATGCTTCTTTGCTACAGCTACAATAACCAACTGGAGTTGGTGAGCAAAACAATGCACATAATAGGCTGATTTATTCTCCTGCAAAATCTTTGCTTTCAAGCCATTGAACTCGCCGCGCATATTGCTAGCCCCGTCATAACATTGTCCTCTGACTTGTTTTATGCTTAAACCAAGATCGGTGAATAATTTTTGAAGTGCGGCCTGAAGACATATTGCCGATGTTTCTTGCACATGTACTACTCCAACTAATCGTTCAATGATAAATCCACGCTTGCTAAGATATCTCAAAACAACTGCCATTTGCTCTTTGTGAGACACATCAGCAGCTTCATCAATCAACAAACTAAACACATCACCTCCAATTTCTTCAATAATAGAATTCAAAGTTATCTGTGCAAAACAATAAGGGCATCATTAGAGATTAGTGTAACTTGTAAGACAACAAAAAATAGTAGGAAATATAATTTAACGATGATGTTACCTTGGCAAAATAGTTGGCAATTTCCTTCTGAATATCTCCACATACCCACTTGCAATTTTGTGGAGCATTCTCAAGAACTACTTTTCGTATATCATCATTTTGATTTGCCAAAGTTTTTACAAACTCTCGAAAGTTTCCCTTATTTTTTGACTCTTCTGTTTTGTCATGGCCTCGGAAAGCTAAGCCTTGATGCAACAAGTATCTAACATAATCAATTGAAGCATTAAGCCGAATACGATTTTGCTTTTTTGTAAGATCAGTTTGCTTATCGAGAGCTACCCGAATTGATTGATCTTGATTCATCAAAGCATCACACCGTTTTACTGCTACGTTATGGAAGCTGTTAACATTACCTTTACCCTCGTGGGTATCCAGCCTACTTTTCTTGTTCCAACCGTTCCAACCATTAATTCCAAATGCATCACTCCCAGCTTGTCCCTCATTATTATCTCTGAAAAGATAACAACATAAACAAAAGGCCATATGCACCTTGTCACTATACTCAAGCCAACGACCATAATCTTTAAACCATTCTGGATTAAATCTTCACTGTGTATCTCCAATGTCCCTGTGTGGATAAACAAAAGTAGACGGCGGCCTGTAAGGTCCCCTTGTTAAATATCGTCGCCTAATCTCATCTTGCTTCTTAGGATTTCTTGTGTACTCCGAAATTCTCTTCCGATCAGCCGGATCGTAGGGCAATTCATCTAAATTAATCTCTTTGTGGATAGAAGGCTTTGGGAGACTACTTGCAGCGACATTTGATGCAGTTTGCTTACATCTGATGGGTGACCTCAATGTCCCCCCATCATTATCTGGGTCAGGTGATCGACTTCTCTTCTTGGAAAAATATCTTTCCATAGCCTGCATCAATGAAAGTCCATGAAAATAAGAATTAGAAAATTAGGGCAAAAAGCTCCCGTACTAGGCTATTAGATTTAGATTGGGTAGAATGTAGGGAGGAAAGATATGTGGAGGTGATATTACTGCCTCGAATTAGACTGCAGTTGAGCGGAGCGCTTCGACGCTATTTGCCGTCGGGCGTCGGCGTCGAGATGAGGCGAGGCGGCGGAGAGAGAGGCGAGGCGAGTTGGAAAGCGACGAGGCGTGCGGCTGCCGTCCGTGTATTCCTCGTACAGGTATTGATTGATCTTCTTTTTTTGGATGTCGTACATGTATTGATCTAGTACTAGTAACGAAGATGCCTAGGCTTTTGGGCCTTTTATTTGTCTAATCATGTGGCGTTAGCAGCTTAATGGGGTCAGACTTAATTTTTTATTGGGGCCAGGCCTTATATGTCATACATGACATGCACGTAGGTAGCGAATCTCATTGGGTTCATCTGAACCCAATGGTTCAACACTGGCTTCGCCACTGGCTCCAGGTAAAACACATATCATGTTGGTGAATAAAAATATAGCTCCAAGTAAATTACCGATGGAAGTGGACGAAAGAGGGGATGCCTTCCGGGGCATCCCCAAGCTTTGACTTTTTGGTGTCCTTGGATTATCTTGGGGGTGCCATGGGCATCCCCAAGCTTAGGCTCTTGCCACTCCTTGTTCCATAATCCATCAAAAGAATTCACCCAAAACTTAAAAACTTCACAACACAAAACTCAATAGAAATCTCGTGAGCTCCGTTAGAGAAAGAAAACAAAAGACTACTTCAAGGTACTGTAATGAACTCATTATTTATTTATATTGGTGTTAAACCTACTTATTCCAACTTCTCTATGGTTTATAAACTAATTTACTAGCCATAGATTCATCAAAATAAGCAAACAACACACGAAAAACAGAATCTGTCAAAAACAGAACAGTCTGTAGCAATCTGTAACTAATGCAAACTTCTGGAACTCTAAAAATTCTACAAAAATAGTTAGTCCTGGACAATTCGTTTATTGATCAGAAGAAAAAAAGAGTCAACGCAAAATCACGTTCCTGTGATTTATCATAACTAAATTCGTGCGCGCAAAGTTTCTGTTTTTCAGCAGAATCAAATCAACTATCATCGTAGGTTATCCTATAGGTCCTACTTGGCACAAACACTAATTAAAACATAAACCACATCCAAACAGAAGGTAGATGGATTATATTCCTAAACAGAAGTAAAAACAAAAAACACAAAATAAAATTGGGTTGCCTCCCAACAAGCGCTATCGTTTAACGCCTTAGCTAGGCATAAAAGCAAGGATAGATATAGGTATTGCCATCTTTGGTAGGCAATTCTTCAATGAGGCATTTACCTCCTTTAGAATTTTCTTTCTTCCTAGTAATTGACAAATTTTCGGGCAAAAGATCAAAGAATTCATCTATGGCAAATTGTTCCTTAATGATGGTAAAAAGATTGGGATGAACACTTATAGATTTAAGATCCGCAGTTTCCTTACTAGATGATTCACCCTTATTCTTAGGAACATAAATAAGCTTAGTATTTTTAGTAGAAGAACTTGGAGTGTTTTGAACGGAAGAAAAAGCAGTTCCCAAGTTGGTAATGATACCCTCAAGTTTATCGATTCTTGTGGAATCTAGATTTATTTTTTTCATTAACAAGGGGTTCTTTTTCTTTAATATTTTTCAAAGTCATTCCTAACTTAGATCCATATTGGGTAATTTGATTGTGGATCTTTTTGTCAAGATTTTCAATTGATTCAATGGTAGCAACTTTATTTTCAATAGCTTCAAGCCTTTGCATAACATGCTCCAAAGTTAACGTAGTTCCATTAATCAAAAGGGGCGGTGAGCCAAATATATCTATTAAAGCATTATAAGAATCAAAAGTATGGCTACCCAAAAAATTCCCTCCGGTAGTGGTATCAAGGATATATCTATACCAAGGATTAGCACCTACGTAAAAATTGCGAAGAAGAACTCAGGTAGATTGCTTCCTGGTAGATTTATTTTGAGCATTGCAAATTCTATACCAAGCATCTTTTAGATTTTCTCCCTCCCTTTGTTTAAAATTTAAGACCTCATTCTCGGGAGATAACGGAGACGATATGAAACTAGTCATGATGACAAGCAAACTAACACACGAGCAAGCAGAAAGGCAACGGGAAAAAGGCAAACGGGAAAGAGAGGGCAAATAAAACGGCAAGGGTGAAGTGGGGGAGAGGAAAACGAGAGGCAAATGGCAAATAATGTAATGCGAGAGATAGGGATTGCGATGGGTACTTGGTATGGTTGACTTGCTTGCGTAAGCCTCCCCGGCAACGGCGCCCGAAATTCTTCTTGCTACCTCTTGAGCACTGCGTTGGATTTCCCCGAAGAGGAGAGGATGATGCAGTAAAGTAGCGTAAGTATTTCCCTCAGTTTTTGAGAACCAAGGTATCAATCCAGTAGGAGACCACACACAAGTCCCTCGTACATACACAAAATGATAGAAACTCGCAACCAACGCTTAGGGGTTGTCAATCCCTTCACGGTCACTTACGAGAGTGAGATCTGATAGAGATAATATTTTTGGTATTTTTGGTAGATAGATGCAAAGTAAAAAGTAAAGGTAAAGTAAAAACAAAGCAAGTAAATAAAGTGATATAGATTGATATGATGAGAATAGACCTGGGGGCCATAGGTTTCACTAGTGGCTTCTCTCAAGAGCATAAGTATTCTACGGTGGGTGAACAAATTACTGTTGAGCAATTGACAGAATTGAGCATAGTTATGAGTATATCTAGGCAATATCATGTATGTAGGCCTCACGTCCAAAACAAGTAGATCGAAACGATTCTGCATCTACTACTATTACTACACTCATCGACCGCTATCCAGCATGCATCTAGAGTATTAAGTAAAAACAGAGTAACGCCGTAAGCAAGATGACATGATGTAGAGGGATAAATCCATGCAATATGATAAAAACCCCATCTTGTTATCCTCGATGGCAACAATACAATATGTGCCTTGCAACTCTTTCTATCACTGAGTAAGGACACCGCAAGATTGAACCCAAAGCTAAGCACTTCTCCCATTGCAAGAACTACCAATCTAGTTGGCCAAACCAAAAAGATAATTCGAAGAGACTTACAAAGATAACTCAATCATACATAAAAGAATTCAGAGAAGAATCAAATATTTTCCATAGATAATACTGGATCATAAACCCACAATTCATCGGTCTCAACAAACACACCACAAAAACAAGATTACATCGAATAGATCTCCACGAGAGAGGGGGAGAACATTGTATTGAGATCCAAAAAGAGAGAAGAAGCCATCTAGCTACTAGCTATGGACCCGAAGGTCTGAAGTAAACTACTCACACTTCATCGGAGGGGCTATGGTGATGATGTAGAAGCCCTCCATGGTGGATGCCCCCTCCGGCGGAGCTCCGGAACAGGCCTCAAGATGGGATCTCGTGGATACAGAAGGTTGCGGCGATGGAATTAGGTTTTTGGCTCCTGTTCTGATCGTTCGGGGATACGTAGGTATATATACGAGGAAGGAGTACGTCGGTGGAGATCCGAGGGGCCCACGAGGTAGGGGGCGCGCCCAGGGGGGCGCCCTCCACCCTCGTGACCTCCTCGGGCACTGCTTGGAGTAGGGTCCAAGTCTCTTGGGTCACGTTCGGTTGGAAAATCACGATCCCGAAGGATTCATTCCGTTTGGACTCCGTTTAATATTTTGTTTCTTCGAAATACTGAAAAAGGCAAAAAACAGCAATTCTGGGCTGGGCCTCCGGTTAATAGGTTAGTCCCAAAAGTAATATAAAAGTGGAAAATAAAGCCCAATATAGTCCAAAATAGTAGATAAAGTACCATTGAGCAATCAAAAATTATAGATACGTTGGAGACGTATCAACAAGCAAAATACTATCAGGTACTAAGTTCATGATAAATTTAAGTTCAATTAATCATATTACTTAAGAACTCCCACTTAGATAGACATCCCTCTAATCATGTAAGTGATCACGTGATCCAAATCAACTAAACCATAACCGATCATCACGTGAAATGGAGTAGTTTTAAATGGTGAACATCACTATGTTGATCATATCTACTATATGATTCATGCTCGACCTTTCAGTCTCAGTGTTCCGAGGCCATATCTGCATATGCTAGGCTCGTCAAGTTTAACCTGAGTATTCTGCGTGTGCAAAACTGGCTTGCACCCGTTGTAGATGGACGTAGAGCTTATCACACCCGATCATCACGTGGTGTCTAGGCATGACGAACTTTGGCAACGGTGCATACTCAGGGAGAACACTTTTATCTTGAAATTTAGTGAGAGATCATCTTATAATGCTACCGTCAATCAAAGCAAGATAAGATGCATAAAAGATAAACATCACATGCAATCAATATAAGTGATATGATATGGCCATCATCATCTTGTGCTTGTGATCTCCATCTCCAAAGCACCATCATGATCACCATCGTCACCGACGCGACACCTTGATCTCCATCTTAGCATTATTGTCGTCTCACCAACTATTGCTTCTACGACTATCGCTACCGCTTAGTGATAAAGTAAAGCAATTACAGGGCGATTGCATTGCATACAATAAAGCGACAACCATATGGCTCCTGCTAGTTGCCGATAACTCGGTTACAAAACATGATCATCTCATACAATAGAATATAGCATCACGTCTTGACCATATCACATCACAACATGCCCTGCAAAAGCAAGTTAGACGTCCTCTACTTTGTTGTTGCAAGTTTTACGTGGCTGCTACGGGCTTAGCAAGAACCGTTCTTACCTACGCATCAAAACCGCAATGATAGTTCGTCAAGTTAATATTGTTTTAACCTTCTCAAGGACCGGGCGTAGACACACTCGGTTCAACTAAAGGTGGAGAAACTGACACCCATCAGCCACCTGTGTGCAAAGCACGTCGGTAGAACCAGTCTCGCGTAAGCGTCGCGTAATGTCGGTCCGAGCCACTTCATCCAACAATACCGCCGAACCAAAGTATGACATGCTAGTAAGCAGTATGACTTGTATCACCCACAACTCACTTTTGTTCTACTCGTGCATATAACATCAACGCATAAAACCTGGCTCGGATGCCACTGTTGGGGAACGTAGTAATTTCAAAAAAAATTCCCACGCACACGCAAGATCATGGTGATGCATAGAAACAAGAGGGGAGAGTGTTGTCCACGTACCCTCGTAGACCGTAAGCGGAAGCGAGCACAACGCAGTTGATGTAGTCATACGTCTTCACGATCCGACCGATCAAGTACCGAATGCACGGCACCTCCGAATTCAGCACACGTTCAGCTCGATGACGACCCTCAAACTCTGATCCAGCCGAGCTTTGAGGGAGAGTTTCGTCAGCACGATGGCGTGGTGACGATGATGATGTTCTACCGATGCAGGGCTTCGCCTAAGCACCACAACTATATTATCGAGGTGGACTATGGTGGAGGGGGCACCGCACACGGCTAAGAGATCTCAAGGATCAATTGTTGTGTTCCTAGGGGGTGCCTCCCTCCCCGTATATAAATGAGTGGAGGAGGGGGAGGGGGCCAGTCACCCTTGGCGCGCCCCATGAGGAGTCCTATTCCCACCGGGAGTAGGACGCCCCCCTTCCTTGTTGGAGTAGGAGAGGAGAGGGAAGGAGAGAGAGGGGGAAAGGAAGGGGGGGCGCCCCCCCTCCTTGTCCAATTCGGACTTGGGGGGGAGGGGCACGCGGCTGCCCCTTGGCCGCCTCTCCTCTTCCACCACTTGGGGCCATGAGTCCCATTAACCTCCGGGGGGTTCCGGTAACCCCACGGTACTCCGGTATATATCCGATAACCCCCGGAACCATTCCGGTGTCCGAATATAGTCGTCCAATATATCAATCTTCATGTCTCGACCATTTCGAGATTCCTCGTCATGTCCGTGATCACATCCGGGACTCCGAACTACCTTCGGTACATCAAAACACATAAACTCATAATATAACCGTCATCTAACTTTAAGCGTGCGGACCCTACGGGTTCGATAACTATGTAGACATGACCGAGACATGTCTCCGGCTAATAACAAATAGCGGAACCTGGATGCTCATATTGGCTCCCACATATTCTACGAAGATATTTATCGGTCAAACCGCATAACAACATACGTTGTTCCCTTTGTCATCGGTATGTTACTTGCCCGAGATTCGATCGTCGGTATCTCAATACCTAGTTCAATCTTGTTACCGTCAAGTTTCTTTACTCGTTATGTAATGCATCATCCCGTAACTAACTCATTAGCTACATTGCTTGCAAGGCTTATAGTGATGTACATTACCGAGAGGGCCCAGAGATACCTCTCCGACAATCGGAGTGACAAATCCTAATCTCGAAATACGTCAACTCAACAAGTACCTTTGGAGACACCTGTAGAGCACCTTTATAATCACCCAGTTACGTTGTGACGTTTGGTAGCACACAAAGTGTTCCTCTGGTAAGCGGGAGTTACATAATCTCATAGTCATAGGAACATGTATAAGTCATGAAGAAAGCAATAGCAACATACTAAACGATCAAGTGCTAAGCTAACGGAATGGGTCAAGTCAATCACATCATTCTCCTAATGATGTGATCCCGTTAATCAAATGACAACTCATGTCTATCGTTAGGAAACTTAACCATCTTTGATTTACGAGCTAGTCAAGTAGAGGCATACTAGTGACAGTCTGTTTGTCTATGTATTCACACATGTATTATGTTTCCGGGTAATACAATTCTAGCATGAATAATAAACATTTATCATCATATGAGGAAATAAATAATAACTTTATTATTGCCTCTAGGGCATATTTCCTTCAATTCAGACACCGGAAGTGTTCCGGAGAAGTTTCGGATATAACCGGAGTGCCGGAAGGGTTATCGGAACCACCAGAGAAGTAATGGGCCTTACTGGGCTTAAGGGAGAAAGAGAGGGGCGGCCAGGGGCTGGCCGCGCGCCCTCCCAATGGTCCTAGTCCTAATTGGACTAGGGGGAGGGGCGGCGCCCCCTCCTTCCTTCTCCTCCCCCTCCTTCCTTCTTCTCCTAGTAGGACTAGGAAAGGGGGGAGTCCTACTCCTACTAGGAGGAGGATTCCTCCCCCCTTGGCTGGCGCCCTAGAGGGCCGGCCAGCCTCCCCCTTGCTCCTTTATATACGGGGGCAGGGGGCACCCTAGAACACACAAGTTGACACTTGTTTTAGCTGTGTGTGGTGCCCCCCTCCACAGTTACACGCCTCGGTCATATCGTCGTAGTGCTTAGGCGAAGCCCTGCGCCGGTAACCTCATCATCACCGTCACCATGCCGTCATGCTGACGAAACTCTCCCTCGGCCTCAACTGGATCAAGAGTACGAGGGACGTCACCGAGCTGAACGTGTGCTGAACGTGGAGGTGCCGTACGTTCGGTGCTTGGATCGGTTGGATCCGAAGACGTTCGACTACATCAACCGCGTTAACTACACGCTTCCGCTTTCAGTCCACGAGGGTACATGGACACACTTCCCCCTCTCGTTGCTATGCATCACATAGATAGATCTTGCGTGATCATAGGAATTTTTTTGAAATTACCATGTTCCCCAACACTACGTGCCTCTCGGGTGAGATTTGCACGTGTCCACTGCACCGCCTCTACACATCCTAGCTTGTTTGGCGTGAAACTATGAGAACCCACCATCGTGTAAACCTTATGTCATTTAAGGGCGATGAGAAGGGGACATTTGATAAAAATTTAATTGATCCCAAACAATAAAGAGGTGGTCATAGTGGAAGATAGTGGATCCAAAAACAAAGGCGAAGATCAAATCCATCAATCAATGATGTGCATCCAAAGGTGACAAATTCAACTAGTTGGTATCATGCCTATGATTTGGTGATGTAGCAATCCCACCCTCTTTGACGTGGTACACCAAGGTAGATACCATTTAAGCCCGAAGAACAACATCAAAGATGATCTTTATGCGGTGAATCCTCCTTGGCCAATAACTAGGGGCCAAAAGAGCTCATCGTGGTGATTCAACAAGTATTAATAAACATGCAAATTGTACTTTAATTTTGTTCTTCAGATTGTACGTACATACCAAGATGTGTTGCTGAAACTACTTGTGGATTTAGAAAAAAAGGAGTATATGATAAGGGTCTCCTTGATACAATAGTAATGCCTTTACCAACCATCATGAATGATGCACTTGTCCTTTCTATTTATTTTGCTTTCATCTCATTATGTAAGTTTTCCAGGAGGAGTTCTTCCAATTCGCATAATGAATCCTTATACTTTCACCACTTGCCATTTTATGGCAACCCTCTCCATTCAGTGTGAGCTATTAATCCAATACACGCTGAGCATCAAGAATGTAGATAGTGACTTTGTTGCGGGCTTTCTATGATGTGCTAACACCTCGAACTGACTCCACATACGTTTTGTACTACAATAGTGAACATGATAATTAGTCCTGTCATGTGCACACTTTTCTATTATTTTTACATGATAGTCGCGCGTATTGGGTTTGTGATATCTAGATACATTGGTGCATATATCAAATACATTTGATGTTAAAGATGCTTTTGTTCTTCTCCGGCGATGGATATAGGAGCGTTCTTCATGACCCAGACTATAAGTGTTCCTTCAAAACCATTGAAATTTACCTTGATCAAATAGAAATAATCTTTCTAAATGATGAGTTCTTCCATCAATTCACAGGGAGCTTCGGATATTTCTACCAATTAGGGTTGGGCATGAACGAAGTAAGTATCTAGGTGAGTGTTATTGCCACTAATCTTTACTTCATCTATTCTAACTAAGTATTCATATTAGCAAAATAATAATATTTTGAATTTGTTGCCTATACATTATGCATATCCAGCCCTTTCAAACTCGTTAGCAGCCGAAGGTGAAGTTGGGCATCTTACTCTACCAATGCATTTATGGACACTAGAGAATTTTTGGGTGAATGAGTAGCTTACCATAACATGATGTGTAGCTTACCATAACATGAAAGCATGTCTTGCCATCGCTGTCCGGCTGGGGGTGAAATTATATAGGTATATGATGAGACATTAATGATTGGAATGAACAAAAAATAGTGTTAAACACACACATATATGAGGTGGAGCCTTCAAATTTCCAATAACATGTTATGTCCTGAACAAATTAGTGTAGTACAAACAAGAGTATTGCTTAATTTAAGAGGGTTGATAAAAAACAAGATTCATACTTGGTAAGGATCCTTAATCACACTAGTGAGTGTTTTGGTACTTGCTATGTTGTTGCTCTGGGGATTCATGAGGAGAGCAAAAGCAAAATTCTATACAACCTTAATATTATTCTTATTTTACAACCAGTGACGCTTGAAACATTTTTCTTCTAGTGACAGAACAACACATGTGTTGTTTTTTCTTAACCACCTATAATAGTTACCTCCATTGAATATGTTATATGTTTTCCTTTTTTCAAAACACAAAAAATATCAAATGACCGAAAGCCTCTAAATAATCATGAACCGCCTACCAATGTAAGGCCTTGTATAATGCCGCGTGTTCAGGCACCGGTACTTAGAGAGAGAGAGAGAGAGAGAGAGAGAGAGAGAGAGAGAGAGAGAGAGAGAGACTAAAGTTGTATCTCAGAAATTTTGTACCTTACAACTCTAGGTGCTTCATACGGGTGCCTAAGTTGCTTTAATTAAGGTGGACCCTAGTTAACTATAGTTTCACGGAAGGGCAAGCAGTGGCTAGCACAGGGAGCCAAAGTTTGCTTATGTGCCTCATCCTAAGAACCTGTGCTAAGCAGGCTGGCAACAAAAGGGTTTTCTTATTGAAGCACCAACTTAAGCACCTATGTTGTACATGGCCTAAGTGCTTTCCCATGACTCCTCTCAAGAAACAATGTGGATACTAAACGACAAGTGTCAATCGATCATGCACCAACTAAGAATGTTGGTATTCTCCTAAATGCTTTATAAAGAAAAACATATGTATGAATTTGATTGTATACCTCATCAACACTCCCAGTGATGCTACTAATTTGACGGGTTAGAAAGATTTAAACTTGTTTTCTCGGTGATGGGCCACACACTAAGAAGAAAACAAGCTTCAAATCTTTTAACACTTAAAATTAGTATCATCACTAGGAGCTTCACATGTATTCACAAAGGGTATGATCATATTGTACATCTCTTTTTCTTTAGAAGACTTGTGGGAGAAGTACCAACATTAATAATCACTTGATCGATTGGACGCTTCCTGTTAGGATGAATTAGCCCACCTAATATTGTTTTGGCATATCTCCACATCTTTCCCTGAAATGGTTTGCGGGTATGCACTTGTAATGTTTGCTTGTTCACGATCAATCATAGACTCTCTGTTCATATGATATTATCTCTATGCTGCAAAAGTAAGAAGCTAAATAGAAGTAAATTTTATAATGTGTTGTTGTTTTGCAAAAGTTTGTTGGATCGACTCATTAGGTAGCATGCCATAAGGGAAAGCTTCACCCCCCCCCAAAAAAAATAGAAAGGCATGAGGAAGGAGGGCAAGTCCAACCTCAACAATGTTCTAGTGCTTGCTTTTGAAAATGGCATTTCGAGCAAAGGGTGAGGACACGAGACAATGTGTGTGATCCCACTTTATTGGAAGTGTTCATGCAACTTATAATATTCTCCACCCTAGTTTGAATGAATTGAGCGAATTTTGGTGTTGTGGTATTTCTTGACATGTGCTTGAAAATTGTAAAAGGCATGCTCATTGCTCAACACCATTCTTTCCTTGAGCAAATAGTCCATGTATAGCGACTGAAATCCTTGAGAAATTTACGTAATGTTTAATACCTCCTATAGATGCGAGGGCAGACCCCCAAACATCATTGTGCTAGTTCAAGAGGTGAATATGTTGCATGTGTATAATCATTGAAAGAAAGTTTATGAGTCTTGGATAAGTAGCATATAAACTACACTCTGGCGACTCTTGCGAACAAGCAATGGATTCATTTGACCGACGATGGACTCGACAATAACTTGAGATATTGCATGTGTAGAATCATTAAAAGAAAGTGTATGACTCTTGGCTAACTAGCATATGATGAATCACACACAGAGGACTCTTTTGCTAAGGAGCAAGAGATTTTATTTGATTTGTGACGGACTCGAAGATAACTTCATACTACTGAACAAGACAATTGTGCCTCTATTTTTTGAGGAAACATCGACGCTTGAAAGACCTTGCCGGCCAGATGGGAATGAGCATCGGTTGAAAGGATAGGTAGAGCTTTCCTATGCCACTACCCTAGCAAGAAATATGTTCAAGTGGAATTCAACAAACTACCGGTAACACATTTGTGAATATACAAGAGACTTTTGCTACTTTGTGGAACATGGAGAGCATTATAAAGATGCAAGGAATTGTTTGACCTAGGAAGTGCACAATGTCCAATATCCAAAACTCTCAGACATGCGCCATTAGCGACTTGGACCTTTTCCTTGCTAGAGAACCTCTCATGCATCATGAGACGGTCGAGGTCACTTGTCAGGTTGGTTGCCTCTATGTTATCATACCGTTGATGTTGTAACCTATGGAAGATGAGTTGACACCGTTTGGTGGCTCCGAATGGTAGGCTTGATTGAACAAAATGGTGGTGACAAAGTGTGTGGTTTCCGTATTTGTAGTAGATTTGGCAGGTCAATTTTGGATGCCCATCCCTAGTGCCAGGGTTCTGCTAATGCCATCGAGATGAGCACGATCACCTTTCCGATATTTGTTGTAGTTTTTGGAGTCACCGTTGGACTATTGCGGGAAGTTGTTGATGGAGGACTTTAACTCCGGCACGTCACTTATGCCCAAGACTAGCTTGAAAGTTCAACAAGCATAGTAAAATAATTGTAGATTACCACATCAATATTATGATTGGTCACCGGCTTGACAAAATAATCACACTTGGCTCCTAATCCAACGATCATGTACCACCATATCTTTGTTGTCAAGGGGCGTGTCAATGACCACTATGGCGTCGGCGTGTTATGAAAATACCGAGGAAGTCATGTCCTTCTTTAGAGTCTATAACTGATACCAAACTTGTATCACTCGAGCCTGGTTTCGTGAGGAGAACATGATGAACAACACATACCACACTTCAAATGTGTTGGAGAATCAGGTGATTTATGCGAGGATGCTCTTCGTTATTGATGAGAAGAAGATGCTCAGGACATTCTTGCACATGATCATGCTGGCTTCGAGACCTGGCGAGCGAAATCACTAGTGCATACTTTTTTCTTGGTTATAAACAAATATTACTGAAACTTTAGAAATCGAGTGTGTCATGGGCCCACACTTATATCAACATGAGTTCGTCCCGGTAGCCACCTACCGCCATCTGTTGCGCCCATTCGAGCTCATTTTCCCTCTCAATGATGCTAACATCGATGCGTCAGCGGACTCTTGTATAGGCTAAAGTAACGTTGCCATGTCATAGAATGAGTTGGTAAGAAGGTTGGCCATCTATTCCTCCTTCTCCCTTTTTTCTCTTCCCTTTGCATTTACTTTGGGGCACATTTTTCTTGTTTTTGTCCTTCACATAGACAAAGGAGACATGCAAGCATGCTATAACTATAAGCCTCTTATTATATGCACTCTCGCGAGCCTCCTGACCACTCCATAGCGGTCGCAGCCATGAGGGGAGCGAGGCTGGTGAACCAAAAACCACAACACGTTCGTCGTCACCTCCTCACCGACCTTTCCAAGGAACCTGAAACTTTTCGAACTAACAAACAAAGACGAGATGCCCACCGCCGTTGAGATGGCGCATGAGCATGGGGAGGAGGGGCTATTTTTCATCGGCATCGCCACCACCATTGGATCCATTGAGCCAGAAGCCCTTGACCTAACCCTACCTCGGTGGTCACGGGTACTCGTGGATCATCCTCTCACAGGAGGAGAACCCACATGCTCGTCAGCCAACGATGGTGGACCCAACGTCCTCACCTCCCTTTCCAAAGACGAGGACCCACCGGGGAGCAAGATGAAAGAGATTCGATAAAGACCATTTCATCAGCTTTGTCGTTAACTCCTCGTAGGGATTCTTACGTACAGTGTGCGGTTGAGCTAAACAAGACTAAAAAGCCTTGCCTCGTACCATCTTGGAGTGTCATTGTCACCTTAATGGAGGACCTTGATCCAGATCCCGCCGCCATCGCAGCCTCTTGGCATCGGTGCTCGCCTTGCTTACTACCATGCTCGGGGTGACGCTCGCCTTGGAGGGGAAGAGAAATGAGGAGGGGGCCGCTTGGGGTGGAGAAGAGGGAGGGTTGGGGGGGGGGGGGGGGGGGGCTTGGAAAAAGATGGCCACATACTAGTGGCATGGGTAAAATTGTCTTGTCACATGCCATTTAACACCGTTAGCTTAGATAATGGGCACAAGTGATAAATTGGGAACGAAATTTAGAATCGATGGTAGATAGAAAAGACATAATTTTTATCCACCGTCGAATAGAGAAGCTAGCAGTGTCAAATAAGACATTGTCTGTTTTGTCAGTTTGGCTGTTAACCCCTCTTGGGATATTTCCTGTAAGTTGTGCGATCGAACCGGAGTACATGACAAAAGAAGCTTTGCCTCGGACCATCTTGTAGCGTCACTGTCACCTTAACGGAGAGCCTTGCCTTCAACTGGCAGGCAGGCAGGCACATCTCTGCCGACTAGGCCTACCGGTCTCCTTGCAAACCATGGCTGACATGACACTGCAGTTGCAACTCCCAGGCAAGCAATCCCCTCCCCCCACCTGCGCCCGTACGATTGGGCTGTGCACAAAGCAACAGCAGATATCGCAATCATCAGACAAACTCCCTAAACTGAATCGTGTGCATGATTGGATGGATGGCCACAGGGATATTTGTTGGCGATCGAGTCGTTCCTGTCGGCAGGCCTGCTGCTCGATACCGCCTCTCGTTTACAAGAGCGACGGGACAGGGGGCTCGTCCGGCTCCCACCTTGGATTTGCCCTGCATGTGTGGTTTTCACTGTCAGATCAGATCTCCATCTCTCTCTCTCCCTCGCTGCTTCTTATTCTTGTACTCCCTCCGTAAAGTGTATCCGGTTCCTCTGAATCCACAGGCTCTAGTCTCCTATCAGAGGCAGCAGCTTTGACAGCAACCTGCAACTCAAGTTTTCACTGTACGTGCCCCTGTTTTTCTACTGTTTTCGCCATGTTAAAAGGTCGCCGCGAGCCCGAGAGCAACACGTATACGAAACAGTATTCACGATCGTCAACATCAAGATCACTTCTTGTTTTCTCTCAAGAAAGATAATGCCACCAATTTATCTGCATTACAACATTAATTCTGGCTCCATGTGACTCGCTATATCAGCAGAGAAAAAACCAAGAGGATGGATTAGCATCACGGCCACAAGTGACCAGATGGATCGGGCTAGACATCGTCGACCGCCACCGCCACGGGCGCCGCCGCCGGCGAGGGCGCGGGGCCCTTCCCATCCTGCACCTCCTCCCCGTCTCCGTCGTCGGGGGCGGCCTGGGCGTCCTGCTCGATGCCGTGCACGGTGTTGCCGAGCGCGTCGAGGGCTGTGGCGGCGGCGGGCGCGAAATCGAGGGTGGCGGCGGCCGCCCGGACGAGGTCCTCGGCGCGGTCGCAGGACTCCTTGAAGGCGTGCAGGCAGCGCTGCACTTCCTGCAGCGCCGCCTCGCGGTCGGGCTCGCGGAAGGCGGCCGCCGCGGCGGCGTCCACCAGCGCCTTGTAGGCCGCCGCTATTGCGTCCACCGTGCTGTCCATGGAAGCGGCGGCGACAGCGACGGCGGCGGTTACTGGCTTCTGCGGCGGCGGGTCCAGATCGTCTCCTGGTTGGTTTGTGTTGGGTCCTCTTGGCTTGGCAGTTGGCATTCCCTTTATATGCACACCTCTACCTACGGCTCCTCGAAGCTTTTAGCTTTTTTTTTTTAAGAAGATACTTCGATTTTCAATATAGCTTGCGCCATGTAATTGCTCTAATCTTCCGATTTATTGAGAAATATCTCTCGATTTAGATGTACTATGACTAGTTATTTGTATCTTCTTGTGGAGAAATTAATTCTTGCCTCATTTCGTGCACACGTTCATTATTATAGATTTTTTTCTTTTTAATAGCGGGTCTCGCACGGAAAGGATTCATGCCACGCAACATAACCTCTCAGAAAGTGACACGTGCAATATGGATCTCATGCAAGTGATACGTGGCGACGCCGGTTCGATGGCGCCTTGAAGAGTAGATCGCGATTTGCACCGCGTGATTCATTACTCGGGCAGGAGAGTTGGTACTTTTTCCTTAGTTTTTTCATTCACGTAGAATTGTGTGTTCAGAAATTTCATTGCACATATTGGGCTCCAACTCTAAACTGACCATACCCATCAATGTGATAATTCGATATCCCCTTCAAGTTTATGTGTGGTTGAGGCTCGCACGCTCAGGGTCTCCCCAATTTATGTGATTTCAGCAGCAGCGGGGTGTTCGCCAAACGATCTCGGCAGTTACTTGGGTTGACTTTTCTTTTACCCCGAGTTGTATTTCTCCCCTCATGGCCAGCAGGCCCTGCTTGATCCTAGCCCCGTGACACATGGACCTTAAGTGTTTGATTGTGTTGTCAATGATCTCTCTCTGGATTGCACGATCGGTGCACTTTCCACCCCACCTGAGCGCAATAGTGACAGCGACTAAAAGGGAGGCGAGTTTTTGTTGAGGGTATGACAGTGTGCACTCACTGGAGCAAAGGATGGGGTGGTTGAAGAGGACAGTGATACGTCTCAAACGTATCTATAATATTTTTTATTGTTTCATGCTATTATAATATCATTTTTGTATATTTTTTTATAGAATTTTATATTATTTATTTTTCTGGATTAACCTATTAATCTAGTGCCCAGAGCCAGTTGTTTTTTGATTTTTGTGACTTTACAGAAAATCAATATCTATGGAGGTAAAAAAACCAAGGATTTAATACGATTTTTATCGGGGCCCGAAGGTTCCATAAAGCACCAAAGGGATACGAGGGGGCCCACATGATCTCCACATGGGCATGAGGCTCAGCCAGGGCGAGGCTGCGTCACCAGGGCGTGTGGGCCCCGTGAGCACCACCTTAAATTCATTCTTCCGCCTATAAATTACACATTTTCCGAAACCCTTCGCAAGATTTTTCTCTGAATTTTTCGGCCGCCGCAAGTTCCTGTTCCGAGGAGATACAGTCTGGAGGCATGTTCCAGCACTCTGCTAGAGAGGGAATCCACCACGGGAGGCTTCTTCATCAACCTTGTTGCCTCCATGACCATGCGTGAGTAGTTCCCTTAGGACCTTAGGGTCCATAGCAATCTCTCTCTCTCTCTCTCTCTCTCTCTCTCTCTCTCTCTCTCTCTCTCTCTCTCTCTCTCGCATGAGCTGCCTCACATGATCATGATCAATTCGATGTAATGAGTGGTGTGTTTGTTGGGATATGATGAATTGTCACTTTATGATCAGATTGTTCATTGAATTCAACTAAATCTTTTGAGGTTTCTTTGCTATATAATGAAGTAGCTTTGTATGCTCTCCGATCTATCTATCTTCTTTGTCCAAAGTTTCATGGGTACTTCTTTAGAGGGAGTGGTGCATTGTAGTGGGTTCTAATCTTGGGGTGATCTATATTCCAACGAGAGAAGGGACAATACATGTATTGTATTGTTGCCACTAAAAATAAAATGATGGTTTGTTGTCATATTGTTTGATATTTTACTGTCTACATTATGTCAACTTGCGTATTGCAATCCTCTATTTGTTATGAACTTAATACTTCGAGGTGCATGCTGGGTAGCGGTCTTGGAGTGGAGTATAGTTGTAGATGCGGTTGGATATTGGTCTACATATCACAGATAGAATGCCTATATGAGATTATGCCATGAATGATCATAGTCATAAATACAAATATTGCAATTTAATCGCTGCCTAACTGTAAGTTGTTCACTACACTTCATTGTTATGCTTATGAGAGATGCCACTAGTGAACCTATGGCCCCTTGGATCTATTCTCTATCACTCAAATCTTCATTACAATTACTACTCTTTGTTGTACCATTTTACCTTGCTATCAATTATCATTATCCTGTGCAATTTTACCGTGTAATTAGCAAGACAAGAAGCTTGACAACCTTCTTGACATATTGGGGACAAGTTTGTGTTGTGTTTTGTATGCAGATACCAGTGACTTTTTGTTTGCGTGAAGAACTCTTTCTGGTTCGATAAACCATGGTTCTCTACTGAGGGAAATACTTATTTCTAGGTTACTTCACCCTTGAAAGGATCGATATAGTTGACTAGAGGGGGGGGGGTGAATAGGCAACTAACAATTTTTAGCTTTTCTTTACCAAATTAAACTTTGCATCAAAGTAGGTTGTCTAGATATGCAACTAGGTGAGCAACCTATATGATGCAACAACAATAAGCACACAAGCAAGCAGGGGATAGATCACAATATATCTTGCACAAGTAAAGGTAAGAGATAACCAAGAGTGGAACCGATGAAGACGAGGATGTGTTACCAAAGTTCCTTCTCTTTGAGGGGAAGTATGTCTCCGTTGGAGCAGTGTGGAGGCACAATGCTCCCCAAGAAGCCACTAGGGCCACCGTATTCTCCTCACGCCCTCACACAATGTGAGATGCCGTGATTCCACTATTGGTGCCCTTGGAGGCGGCGACCGAACCTTTACAAACAAGGTTGGGGCAATCTCCACAACTTAATTGGAGGCTCCCAACAACACCACGAAGCTTCACCACAATGGACTATGGCTCCTCGGTGACCTCGACCGTCTAGGGTGCTCAAACACCCAAGAGTAACAAGATCCGTAAGGGATTAGTGAGGTGAATCAAATTTCTCTTGGTGGAAGTGTAGATCGGGGCCTTCTCAACCAATCCCTAGCAAATCAACAAGTTTGATTGGCTAGGGAGAGAGATCGGGCGAAAATGGAGCTTGGAGCAACAATGGAGCTTGGGGATAGAAGAGGTGAGTCTTCTTGGAGAAGAAGACCCCTTTATATAGTGTGGGGACAATTCCAATCGTTACCCACCACTCAGCCCGCGACCAGCGGTACTACCGCACCACTGGAGCGGTACTACCGCACGGGCCTGCGGTACTACCGCAGTGGCCTGCGGTACTATCGTGGGCGCGGCAGAGCCTGGACCCGACCAGATCAGTACCGACAGGGTGCGGTAGAACCACTGGCACGGTACTACCGCGACCCCGTGCGGTACTACCGCATGGGAACCACCATCCAGGCACGGTAGGCACGGATATAAAAAATTACATCCGTGACTACATCCGCTGAGATTTTATCTATGCAAAATTCCGACACGGTACCACCACAAACCAGGTGCGGTACTACCGTGTAGGGTGCGGATGTAAAAACTTACATCCGCCCCTACTTCCGCTCATGCCGTTGTGCCTGGCCAGGCGGCACGGTACTACCTCGCCAGAGCACGGTACTACCGCGATGGGTGCGGATGTAAAAAATTACATCCGCCCCTACTGCCGCTTGCGCAGCAGCGCCAGGCCAGAGCTCATGGTACTACCGCTCAGAAGGAGCGGTACTACCATGGGAGCCCGTGGTACTACCATGCCGGAGCCCGGTACTACCACTGGTACCTGCGGTAGTACCGCTCTGGGGAGCAGTACTACCGCCAGCCTATGAACAACAACACTAGGAGTCCTTCATTCTGCAGAGACACAGTGAGACGGAGAAAACTCCAAAGAGCCAAAGGAAAGGCGGTGCAAAAATGAATGTGTGTACGTGAGATTCCACCCAAACCTTTCCAACGCGGACCCCCTCTTAATAGTACGGCTTTCCTACGACTCAAATCCACCGAAAAGAAATGTAGAGAAACACCGTCTTCAATAATCTTTGAGGGGCAACAAATCATCTTGTGTTCAGTCATGATATATCTGAAAAGCTCAATGCACACGATTAGTCCGCAAAAGCATTGTCATCAATCACCAAAACAACTAAGGGATAAATATATATGCCCTTACAATCTCCCCCTTTTTGGTGGATTGATGACAATGCGGGATTTGCACATAGGGATATAGAGTGAGGCAACAGCAAATCCACAATCTATAAAATATAGACGGGCTCCCCCTAGATGTGTGCACTCTAGAGATGTGCTTTGGACTGCATGACACAGATACTAGGATCAACACTCCCCCTATATTCTATAGACAAGGCATCTCTTGCAACAGTAAAAACAACAACACTAAGCAAGTAGGCAAGATGATGGATATAACTAGACATAAAGATAAGCAGGAGTGCATATGTCTTACACCATATGATAGAACTTAGTCTCACAAGCACAAACCAAACCAAAGCAAACGAAGTTCAACAGACCGAAAGCAAAGCGACAAGGCGAAACACACGACACATGACATGCAAATCCTACACTCTCTCTCCCCCTTTGGCATCAAGACACCAAAATGGCAGAGAGGGCACCTACGACATAGGTGGTAGCTCAGGCGGAAAACGACTCCTCGTCGCCAGACTCAGCAGTAGGAATGGTCTCCTCCTTAGAATCAGTCCACTTGTAGCCCTGCTTAGCCACCCAGGCAGCCTCGGGGGTGATGTGCTTCTCAGATCCGCTAGACACCTCCTCGCCACACGCCCTCAAGATCCTCTTGTCGCGACGGCGACTCTCCTTCTGAGCAACATGTGCCTTGTACTGACCCTGGGTCTACATGCAGAACAACCTCTTCATCTTTGTCTTCATCTTCTTCGCCCAAGAGGGCTCAGTAGAGCGAGGAGTGTACCCAGCAGAGCGGTCCTCAGCAGCTTCCTCCTCCTCAATCTCCTCCTCATCCACAGCCATCTTGGCAGCCTCAACAGCAGTGGTGGTATTAGCCCATTGGCTCTTGATGCGGAGCTTGATGGGCTCATGACAAATCCAGCTTGGGGCTTCAAACTCATCATTGGGATAGAGCTTCTCCCAAGTCTTGGAGATCAAGTGAAACAGGTAAGGCCCATAGATGGGGACCTTACGGTTGAACACGACAAACTGAAGCTCACACCACATGATATGTGAGACATCAAGTGGTTGAGTCTGAGCCTGACGAGCCTCTTCACAAATGAGCATCATGTCAACAAGGTAAGCATGCACCTGGCCCATGTCACCAATGTGTGGGAAGAGGGTGTTGCGGAAGAGCCGATGCATGATGTCAAGGAAGGGGTTCAGCACCCACACCTTCTTCTTGCTAGGAAGTGTCTTCTGAACAAGGAAGGAGCTTGTTCTTGTTGGTAGACTTAGACTTGGCATGAGGGCGAACTCCAACGGGCGTGTCGAGCCCTTCATCTGGAACTTGAAGCAACTCCATGAAATCCTTCCATTTAGCAGTCATCCGTTGACCATTGGTCATCCAAGTCATGGTCCTTGCTTCATCAAAATCGAAGTGGACCGAGGCAAAAAACCGAGCCACAATATCTGGATCAAAGTCCATGTGAAATGTAAGCATGTGCTCAATGCAGAACTGCTCCACCAGATCCAAGGCCTCTCCAAAGTAGACACGGTTCTTGTCCTGCCTCATATGATGCATGTCAATCCAGTGAACTTGAACGTAGATGTTCTGCTTGGCCTTGATCACATCCAGATAGATAAAATTCTGCTGCTTGGTCCAGAATAGATCATTGCCTCTGAAGTTAGCACGGGGATTCACATATGGGTTGAGCTTCCTTTGAATAATGAACTCGGCCTGAGGCATCTCATCCATGCCCATGACGGGCTCCTTCTGCTTGGTGGCGGTGTGCTTGGTCTGCGTTGGGAGGCATTGGACCCCTCTGCAGTTTCATCTTGGTTGCGCAGCCGCTTTGACCCTGTGTCATGGCTGGGGTTCGAGCGACGAACATGGGAACTGGAGCCACCACCTAGATACAAAACACAAGAACACACACGAAAAACAAGAAGGATCGATGCAAATGCCAAGGCCAAAGCCAAAAGAAACAGATAAGCAAGTGATTCGGACAGAAAAATAGTTCAAGATGCATCTACGGTAGTACCGGGCTGTTGTACGGATGTAAAAATTACATCCGCACCAGCCGCGGTAGTACCGTTCCGGGGTGGCACGGTAGTACCATGCCTGGAGCGGAAGTAATTTTTTACTTCCACGCTCCAAGCGGTAGTACCGCACCAAGGAGCGGAAGTACCGCTCCAAGGAGCGGAAGTATCGCGCTCAGCCGGCTACGAGCGAGGGTGCGGTAGTACCGCTCCAAGAGGAGCGGTTGTACCGCACGGATCAAAAATGCGACAGGAGCCGCGGATCTGGATCTAGAACATCCGCAAGTCTACGTCGGTACTACCGTTGATCAAACGGAACTATTTTGACAATCCAAAAAGCATGCTTACTACACTACCACTCTCCTACAAATCCCTCTTGCATAGATTTAGCCAAAAATCTCATGAACACCACATGCATCTCCCCAAGACCTAGAAGCACAAGAACGGAAGAAAAGGAGAGTAACTTGGGGAAAAACCTTGGTCCATGGCAAGGGGGCGAGGTGGGGAACAATCCCACCAGTCGGAATCCGAGGAGAGCAGCCAGAGAAGGAGATCCGGCGAGGGCCTCCAGCGCCGTTCTTGGACAGGAGAGAGAGAGAGAGAGAGAGAGAGAGAGAGAGACGGGTGGGGAATAGAGATGAATGGGTATGGGGGAGTTAGAACTCCCCCTGCCCCGCTCTTAACCCCCACCCACTCGCGTGGGCGCGGTAGTACCGTGGGTCATCGCGGTAGTACCGCCCAGGCGGAAGTACCGCACGCTAGGCGGTAGTACCGCTCTTCCAGCGGCAGTAAAAAATTACTGCCGCGAAGGAAGCGGTAGTACCATGCCCCTGGGAAGCAACTGTGCATGCACAGAGCCACCAACCCCTGCGGTAGTACCGTGGCTTGCCACGGTAGTACCGTAACTTCAAGAAAGTGCAAGTTTTACATGAGAGGGAAACAACATTTGCAAGGCAACCTTCAAGACACCGAGCAGCCAAGAAGCAAGCACAAACGACGACACAAACACGGCATAGAGAAAAAGGCGAAAGACACGAAGACCAACACACTAACCACAACTCTCAGGAAGAGATGGCGGTGGCCGAAGCCACCTATGTATGAGTCACTTGGTATGGCACCGCGAAGAATTATCCTTGGGCCCATGACCGAGACTCGTCTTTGAAGCACAAGTACCATAAAAATGGCTAATGTGAAAGAGGTTGATCAATTTATGCATAATGGGGGGCGTTCATTGAGAGAACAACACTCCCCCTATGTCCATGCCTACACGTAGACAAGATAGCATGATGAGTATGGTGGGGTGTGCAAGGGTTCAAACCACATTGCTCGAATCAATGATATTTAGCTCATGCCTTAACTCGCGAAATCTTGCTTCATCCAAGGGCTTCGTGAAAATATCTGCAATGTTATCATGAGTGTTGACATACTTGAGCTTGATCTCCCCTCGCCTAATGTGATCCCGGATGAAGTGATACCGAATCTCAATATGCTTCGTCTTGAAGTGTTGCACTGGGTTGAGAGAGATCTTGATGGCACTTGCATTGTCACACCAAAGAGGCACTTCGTCACAAGTGACACAGTAATCCTTCAAAGTTTGCCTCATCCATAGAAGTTGAGCACAACAACTACATGCAGCCACATACTCCGCTTCGATGGACAAAAGAGATACACAACTTTGCTTCTCAGAAGACCAACTCACTAAAGAGCAACCAAGTAATTTGCACCCTCCGGAGGTGGACTTCCTATCCACTTTGTCTCCCGCCCAATCTGAATCTGTATAGCCCAAAAGATCAAAGTTGGCTCCTCTTGGGTACCATAAGCCAAAGTTTGGGGTATGAGCCAAATATCGAAAGATTCGCTTGACCGCCACAAAGTGGCTTTCCTTAGGTGCGGTTTGAAACTGTGCACAAATTCCCACACTCAACATGATATCCAGTCTAGATGCACAAAGGTAAAGCAAGGATCCAATCATGGAGTGATATACCTTTTGATCCACCGCTTTACCATTGGGATCAATGTCAAGTTGGCATTTGACGGGCATTGGAGTGGAGGCCGGCTTGACATCACTTAGCTTGAATCTCTTGAGCATGTCTTGAGTGTATTTGGCTTGGTTGATGAAGGTTCCTTCTCTTCTTTGCTTGATTTCGAACCCGAGAAAGAATTTCAACTCTCCCATCATAGTCATCTTGAACTTTGAGGTCATGAGAGTGGCAAATTCTTCATTGAAAGCTTTGTTATGGGGAACCAAAAATAATATCATCAACATATAGTTGGCACACTAACAAATCCCCTTTGACCTTCTTAGTAAAAAGAGTGGGATCGATTTTCCCGATTTCGAATCCACGATCTTGTAACAACTCCGTAAGATGATCGTACCACGCACATGGGGCTTGTTTAAGCCCATAGAGTGCCTTGTGGAGTTGGTACACATGATCGGGGAAATAAGGATCCTCGAACCCCGGGGGTTGTTTGACATACACCAACTCATTAATGGGACCATTAAGAAAAGCACTCTTCACATCCATTTGTTGCAACTTGAAATCATGATGAGAAGCATAATCAATTAACAAACGAATAGATTCAAGCCGAAGTAACAGGGGCAAAGGTTTCACCGTAGTCGATACCCTCGACTTGGGAGTAGCCTTGTGCCACCAAACGAGCCTTGTTGCGAACAGTGATCCCATGAGCTTCTTGCTTGTTCTTGAATATCCACTTGGTTCTAATGACATTATGATTCCCGGTCGGCCTTGGCACTAGTTTCCACACTTGGTTGTGCTCGAAGTTGTTGAGTTCTTCATGCATGGCATTGAGCCAATCCGGATCCTCGAGCGCCTCATAGACCTTTTGGGGTTCGACACAAGAAACAAACGTGTGATGTTCACAATAGTTCGCTAATTGTCTACGAGTGCTTACCCCCTTTCTTAGGCTTCCAACCACATTCTCCATGAGATGACCATTCGTAGTGAGCTTGGAAGCGATCTTCACGGCACGACGCTCTAATTCCTCCTCGGATGTGAAAGGAGGAGGGGTAACTTGATCATCTTGAGCGCCGTCTTGAGCTTGTTCTTGATCTTGAACTTGCTCGAAAGGGAGAACTTGGCCTTGGGCATCGCTTGGTGGTTCACCACCATCTTGAGGTTGATCTTGCCCTTGATCTTTTTCAAAAGGTTGAGGGCCTTCACTTTGTTCTTCGGAAGCGTGTGGGTCTTGGGTTGGTGATGGCTCCACTTGAGTGGAGCATTGTCCTTCTCCTTCGGCCACAAGGGGTTCCTCAATGGGTAGGATATGACCAACACCCATTCTTCTTATGGCTTGGGGAGGAATTTCATCACCTACATCACAAGTACCACTTTGCTCCACTTGGGAGCCATTATTCTCGTCAAACTCCACGTTACACGTCTCCTCAATGAGTCCGGTGGACTTGTTGAGGACACGGTAAGCATGAGAGTTTGTAGCATAACCAACAAATTAATATGCCCTCATGAGCTCTAGCCTCAAATTTAGACAAACGAACACCTTTCTTGAGAATGAAACACTTACACCCGAACACTCGGAAGTACTTGAGGTTGGGCTTGTTACCGATAAATATTTCATAAGGAGTCTTGTTCAAGCCTTTGCAGAGATAGAGCCGATTGGATGCATGACATGCCGTGTTGATGGCTTCGGCCCAAAAGTTGTAGGGAGACTTGAACTCCACCATCATGGTCCTTGCTGCATCCATCAACGTCCGGTTCTTCCTCTCCGCGACACCATTTTGTTGAGGGGTGTATGGTGCAGAATATTGATGCTTGATCCCCTCATCACTAAGAAACTCATCCAAGGTGTAGTTCTTGAACTCGATGCCGTTGTCACTCCTTATTGTCAAGATCTTTGCATCATGTTTTTTTACAGAAAGGCTGTAAGGGAACCCCCTACAGTATAATTGGTGCAACAAACCCAAATTGCAAGTACCATGCCTTGAACCTGGGTGGGTGGGAAGACATCAGTGATGCAAAGTCGATGACGGTTTGTTGAGTCTCACTTTTCCTCTTGAAGAAATATACCCAAGTGTATCTTGAATAATCCTCCACAATCACCAAGCAATATTTTCTAACCCCAAGATTATCAAAGGATGGAGGCCAAAGAGATCCATGTGAAGGAGCTCCAAGGGTCTCTTCGAGTAGATGATAGTCGTGGGAGGGTGAGCCTTCTCATGTAGCTTTCCTTCGATACAAGCACTGCAAGCACGATCTTTGGCAAAACTAACATTTGTTAGTCCATGGACATGGTCCCCCTTGAGAAGACTTTGCAAAGATCTCATATTGACGTGGGCTAAACGGCGATGCCAAAGCCACCCCACATCAACTTTAGCCATTAGGCATGTCGCGGTCTTAGTGGGTCGCTCTGAAAAGTTAATGACATAAAGACTGTTCTTGACATGCCCAACAAAGGATACTTTAAGAGTCTTGCTCCACAAGAGGGCCACAGTATCAATATCAAAGAAGGTGGCAAAGCCCATGAGTGCAAGTTGACGAACGGAAAGTAGATTGTAAGCAAGGGACTCAACAAGCATGACTTTCTCGGTCGTGAGATCATGAGAAATGACAACCTTTCCAAGACCCAATACCTTAGAAGACGAGGCATCACCCCACTCGACGTTGGTGGGCATAGAAGGGATCTTTAGCAAGTCCACCACCAAGTCCTTGCTTCCGGTCATATGATTTGTGGTTCCACTATCGAGCAACCATGATCCCCACCGGAAGCAAACACCTACAATAGATCAATGCTTGGTTTTAGGTACCCATTTAGTAATGGGTCCTTTGATGTTAGTAACAAGGGTCTTAGGAACCCAAATAGACCATTCAATGTATTCGTAAGGAGAACCAACAAATTTAGCATAAACATGCCCATCACTAGCACGACACAACACATAAGAAGGGTTAAAGTCGTCGGCTTTGTCGGAAGGAGTGGCATTGTCCTTTTTGACATCACCACCCTTCAGATTGTTCTTCTTCTCCTTAGGAGCACCCTCTCCCTCCTTCACAAAAGTTTGCTTGAGAGGGGGAGGTCGTTTGGTCTTGTCGTTCTTCTTCTTGTTCTTGGAATTGGGTGCGAACCCTACTCCCTCTTTAGCCACAACTTCCTTTTGATTGCTCAAAAGGTCATTGATATTCTTCTCACCTTGTATGCACATCAGAAGGCCTTTCTCAAGTTGCTCCTTCAACTTGGCATTCTCCTCCACAAGATGCACATGCTCACAACACGGGTTAGTACCATTTGCATTATCGATTAATACCATATGAGGAAAAGTGGCTTTCTCCTTAGTTAGCTTCACTTGGAGTTGATCATGAGACTCCTTGAGGCTTGCATGAGAACCCTTCAAGACCTTGTGGGCCTTGTCAAGTAAATAAAACTCCCCCTTGAGTCTAGCATGGTCAACCCCAAGTTTCGCCTTCTCGGAGCTTAGCACACGAGATACAACAAGAGCATGATCAAGATCTTTCTTTAATTTAGCACGGTCATCGTTGTGTGACTCCTCAAGAGCCAAACGATGCACACGCTCTTCCTCAAGCGCATTAGAAAGATCTGATATATCATCGGCATAGTCACGACTATGACCTTCCATCTTAGAGATGGTTTCTTCATGAGTCTCGATCATGTCATTGGCTTCACCAAGTTGCTCCAAGAGAGCAACGAAGTGCTTCTTGGATTTTCCCTTGAGCTTACTCATAAAAGACTCAAATTCATTTACCTCCTCATTAGACCCCTCACTTTCATCAATGCAATCCGTTAAGGAGGGTGAGGGAGTCCTGGACTAGGGGGTGTCCGGATAGCCGAACTATCATCGTTGGCCGGACTCCAAGACTATGAAGATACAAGATTGAAGACTCCGTCCCGTGTTCGGATGGGACTTTCCTTGGCGTGGAAGGCAAGCTTGGCGATACAGATATGTAGATCTCCTACCATTGTAACCGACTCTGTGTAACCCTAGCCCACTCTGGTGTCTATATAAACCGGAGGGTTTTAGTCCATAGGACGAAGAACAATCATACCATAGGCTAGCTTCTAGGGTTTAGCCTCCTTGATCTCGGGGTAGATCTACTCTTGTACTACCCATATCATCAATATCAATCAAGCAGGAGTAGGGTTTTACCTCCACCGAGAGGGCCTGAACCTGGGTAAAAACATCATGTCCCTTGTCTCCTGTTACCATCCGCCTAGACGCACAGTTTGGGACCCCCTACCCGAGATCCGCCGGTTTTGACACCGACATTGGTGCTTTCATTGAGAGTTCATCTGTGTCGTCACCTATAGGCCCGATGGCTCCTTCGATCATCAACAATGACGCGGTCCAGAGTGAGACTTTTCTCCCCGTACAGATCTTTGTATTCGGCGGCTTTGCACTGCGGGCCAATTCGCTTGGCCATCTGGAGCAGATTGAAAGCTACGCCCCTGGCCATCAGGTCAGATTTGGAAGTTTGAACTATACGGCTGACATCCACAGCCAAGCGCGCCGCACTGTCACGATGGGCATGATCTAGCTCTGCCGCCGGACAGTGCCTTGGAGGCCGCACAAGAGTCTGCTCTGACCCTTAGCTCGGGGCCAACTACGCCGATCGAGGATGGGTGGCTGGACACCGCCTCGGGGGCTGCTACCTCTACGGTGATAGAGCCGAATACCGACCCTGCCTTTCGCAAAGCCCATGACTCCGAGGTGCCGGACTCCTCGCCGGACTCCGAACCTCCCACGCCCCTGCCAATCGAGTCCGATTGGGCGCCGATCATGGAGTTCACTGCCGCAGACATCTTTCAGCACTCGCCTTTTGGCGACATCCTGAATTCGCTAAAGTGTCTCTCTTTATCAGGAGAGCCCTGGCCGGATTATGGTCAGGACGATTGGGATGCGGACGAAGAAGAAATTCAAAGCCCACCCACCACCCACTTCGTAGCCACTGTCGATGACTTAACTGACATGCTAGACTTCGACTCCGAAGACATCGACGGTATGGACGATGATGCAGGAGACGACCAAGACCCAGCGCCTACAGGGCACTGGAAGGCCACCTCGTCATACGACATATATATGGTGGACATCCCAAAGGATGGGAATGGCGATGGAACAATGGAGGATGACCCCTCCAAGAAACAGCCTAAGCGCCGGCGTCAGCGGCGCCGCTCTAAATCCTGCCACAGCAAGAATGGAGATTCCGGCACCGGAGACAATAACACCCTGGACAGTGCCGAAGACAACCCCCTCCAGCAAGATTCAGCACAGGAGGATGGAGAAACCAGCCCTCATGAGAGAGCGGCAGACAGAGAGGTAGAGGACAATCATTATATGCCTTCCTCCGAAGACGAGGCAAGCCTCGAAGACTACGAATTCGTCGTGCCTGAGGATCCCGTCGAACAAGAGCGTTTCAAATGCAGGCTTATGGCCACGGCAAACAGCCTCAAGAAAAAGCAGCAACAGCTTAGAGCTGACCAAGACTTGCTAGCAGATAGATGGACTGAAGTCCTTGCGGCCGAAGAGTATGAACTCGAATGCCCCTCCAAAAGCTACCCAAAATGCAAGCTGCTACCCCGATTAGAGGAGGAGCACATAAACCTACGTCACCAGCGCACAATACGGCCGACCGGCCACCTCGTGGCCGCGACAGAGAGGCCTCTAGGCCCTCCACTAAAGCCGCACCCCAGCATCGCTCGAAAAGTACAAAGCCACGGGGGAATGCGCCGGACTTACGAGACATATTGGAGGATAAGGCAAGACAAACAAGATCGATCTACGGATCGCGTGGGCGCCCCACCATACGTGACGACAACCATCACCCCGGATACAGCAATGCCGGCCGGGCCGAACACAGTAGACAAAGCTCGGTTGAGCTGCGTCGTGATATAGCCCAATACAGAGGCGCCGCACACCCACTATGCTTCACAGATGAAGTAATGGATCATCAAATCCCCAAAGGTTTCTAACCCTAAACATTGAATCCTACGACGGCACAACAGATCCTGCGGTTTGGATCGAAGACTATCTCCTTCAAATCCACATGGCCCGCGGTGATGATCTTCACGCCATCAAATACCTCCCACTCAAGCTTAAAGGACCAGCTCGGCATTGGCTCAACAGCTTGCCAGCAGAATCAATTGGGTGTTGGGAGGACCTGGAAGCCGCATTCCTTGATAACTTCCAGGGCACATATGTGCGACCACCAGACGCCGATGACCTAAGCCACATAATTCAGCAGCCAGACGACTCGGCCAGACAATTCTGGACACGGTTCTTAACCAAGAAAAATCAAATTGTCGACTGTCCGGATGCAGAGGCCCTTGCAGCCTTCAAACATAACATCCGCGATGAGTGGCTTGCCCGGCACTTAGGACAGGAAAAGCCAAAATCCATGGCAGCCCTCACATCACTCATGACCCGCTTCTGTGCGGGAGAGGACAGCTGGCTAGCCCGCAGTAACAACCTAACCAAAAACTCTGGTAGCTCGGATACCAAGGACAGCAATGGCAGGTCGCGTCGCAATAAGCACAAGCGCCGCATTAACGGCGATAATACTGAAGATACGACAGTCAACGCCGGATTCAGAGGCTCTAAACCAGGTCAGCGGAAAAAGCCATTCAAAAGAACTACTCCGGGCCCATCCAATTTGGACAGGATACTCGATCGCTCGTGCCAGATACATGGCACCCCCGAAAAGCCAGCTAATCACACCAACAGGGATTGTTGGGTGTTCAAGCAGGCAGGCAAGTTAATTGCCGAAAACAATGACAAGGGGCTGCATAGCGATGACGAGGAAGAGACCCGACCACCGAAAAATAGAGGACAGAAGGGTTTCCCCCCACAAGTGTGGACGGTGAACATGATATACGCAACCCACATACCCAAAAGGGAGCGGAAGCGTGCGCTCAGGGACGTATACGCGATGGAGCCAGTCGCCCCAAAGTTCAATCCTGGTCCTCCTGCCCGATCACTTTTGATCGAAGGGACCACCCCACTAGCATCCGCCATGGCGGATTCGCCGCATTGGTTTTAGACCCAATCGTCAACGGATTTCACCTCACTAGAGTCCTGATGGACGGTGGCAGCAGCCTGAACCTGCTTTATCAGGATACAATGCGCAAGATGGGCATAGACCCCTCAAGGATTAAACCCACAAAGACAACCTTCAAAGGCGTCATACCAGGTGTAGAGGCCAATTGTACAGGCTCAGTTACACTTAAAGTGGTCTTTGGATCCCTGGATAACTTCCGAAGCGAGGAGTTAATCTTCAACATAGTCCCGTTCCGCAGCGGCTATCATGCACTGCTCGGACGAACCGCATTTGCAAAGTTTAATGCGGTGCCGCACTACGCATACCTCAAGCTCAGGATGCCAGGCCCTCGAGGAGTCATTACGGTCAACGGAAACATCGAACGCTCTCTCCGAACGGAGGATCATACAGCAGCTCTCGCGGCGGAAGTACAGAGTAGCCTCTTAAGGCAATTCTCGAGTCCGGCTGTTAAGTGACCGAACACCGTCAAGCGCGCCCGGAGTAACCTACAACAAGACCACCTGGCACGTTCTGAGCACGCGTAGCAATGCGGCCCCAACCCCATCCCTCGCGAAATCGCGAGACTAGTACCACGCGTACATCACTACGCTCTGGAGGTACCATGGGCATAGGGGGAGGGGCACGACCACGGCATGCCCAGAGTGCGTCTCAACCACACCAGGGGCTCCCAAATGTGTCATTCTTTTTTTTTCTTATTCTCTGGACTCCGTTTTCCAGAAGCCCTGTCTGGCAATAGACTTGCCGAACTCACGACGCAATAGCCAGGGAAGCAGAAAAGCTACGTCGAGTATCCAGGTGGTCTCCATTACGAGCATTATACCTGTTTTACATACCATTCCGCAGCCTACCCCTAGAGGGGGACATGTTAAATAGTCCTATCCCTTGCTTATCGCACTATTTGTATCGTTCTGCTTTCATTGCAGTATTTTTTGAATAAACAATGCATCGCTTTTTGCCTATCATTGCATTCCTTTTTCTATCTACATATGTTCACTTATGACATGTTGCATCCGTACGCTTTGGTACGGCCAAATACACCAGGGGCTTAAGTTCCCCAAATTATGGTGTGATAAGTCCGAACACTTTCACAAGTGCGGCACCCCGAACTTATAGCATTATATGCATCGACTCCGAATCATGTCTTGGGTCAATAGTTGGGTTTGCCCGGCTCCCATGTTTTGGTACCTTACGTTCCGTTATATCGGCTAAGGTAGCGCTGGGAGAACCACTGTGATTGTGCCCCAGTTGAGCTGGGTCGAGCACCTCAGTGGAGAAAGCTAAAACTGACCGTCATGATAAGGCAAGAGTTGGCCGCTGTTCGAGAGGTTTTTTCGAGTCCCTAAAGACTTATGCCGCTTAGAGCGAGGAGCCGGCTTTGTCCGGCCCAGGCGTGGATAGCGCCCCGAATTTGGCCTTCCGAACACTAGGGGCTTTGCCGAAATTTCAAATTATAGAATTCTATGGCTAAGTGGGAGTGTTCAAGCATTATAAGTCCGGTTGCCTCGTTCGTTGTGTTGAGCGCCTCCCTAGAAGGACCCAAAAATGGGAACAAGAGCGCTCAAGTTTATCCCGAACACCCCACCACTCATGGCATGGGGGCTGAAGCCAACGACTTGCCATCTCTCAGATTTGATAAGCGGCCGCACAGAAGGTAATATTTTAAATTAACAAGCGTTGCTTAGCGCATATGAACAAAGTTTTCAGCGCACAGGATAACAAAATGCGCGTCTACTCAAAAATTACATCTTTGGAGCATTCGACGCTATAAGGCGGGCACCCTTCAGGACACCCTTATAGTACATCTCGGGCGTGCGATATTCCTTGCCTGGTGGTGGCGCGTCCGTCACAAGCTTGTCGGCGTCCATCCTGCCCCAGTGCACTTTAGCACGGGCAAGGGCCCGACGGGCACCTTCAATGCAAGCGGAGTGCTTGATGACTTCAACCCATGGACAGGCGTCCACCAGCCGCCGCACCAGACCGAAGTAGCTCCTAGGCATGGCTTCTTTGGGCCAGAACCGAACTATGAGGCCCTTCATGGCCTGTTTGGCCACCTTGTGGAGCCCTACCAGCTGCTTCAGCTGGTCGCTCAGGGGCACCGGATGTCCGGCCTCAGCATACTGAGACCAGAATACCTTCTCCGTCGAGCTCCCCTCCTCGAATCGGTAGAATGCGGCAGCATCGGACACACTGCGGGGCAGATCTGTGAATGCTCCTGGAGAGCTCCAGATTCGGGTAAGTAACAAGTAATTCACTTCACGTGATTGCTTTGCATGAAGAATGCCTTACCCGCCGCTATCTTCTTTATCGCCTCAATCTCCTGGAGGGCTTTTTGGGCTTCGGCCTTGGCGGCTTTGGCACTCTCAAGAGCCGAGGCGAGCTCGGACTCTCGAGTCTTCGAGTCACGCTCCAAACTCTCGTGTTTTTCCACGAGAGCCTGGAGCTCTTGTCGCACCTCCGCCACCCGCGCCTCCTGCTTCTCTCGCTCGGTGCGTTCCGCGGCCCCATTGCATTCGGCCTCGGACACCGCTTCCTTCAGGGTCTCCACCTCGTTCGTAGCCCCTGCAATACCCACGTTATTCCTGTCATGTTTTGCAACCAAATCCTTTTCTATAAGGTATAACTTTAATAAGGTATTACTTACCTTCCTTGTCCTCGAGCTGCTTCTTGGCACGGCCGAGCTCGTTCTCGGACCGCTCGAGGCTCTGCTTCAATGCATTGACCTCCGCAGTCAGTGCGGCAGAGGTCAGCAGCGCAGCCTGCATTCCCTTATTGACATACTTATGTTAGACTCCTGCGTATATCTTATTAGATCCTCAGTTCGGCTTTTCTTTCCGAACATCGAACTGAGCATCAGGGGCTACTGTCTATGCGGCACTATTTTACATATCTTAAATTACTTACCTCAAAGCCTATTAGAAGGATGGTACAGGCTTCAGTCAGCCCGCTCTTGGCGGACTGAACTTTCTGGATCACCGCACTCATAACAGTGCGGTGCTCCTCGTTGATGGAAGCGCCGTTGAGCGCCTCCAGCAAATTATCCGGCGCCTCCGGTTGGACGGAGGCCACAGGCGTTGCAGTCTCGCCCTTCTCATGAAGGTCCCGCCCACCGGACCTCGGAACCACTGTAGGTTCCGGTACGGAGTCCGACACAGGGCCGGACTTCGAACCCTTGGGGGTTCCGCCCTCTTTTCGCCCAAAGTCCAGGAGGTTGCCTTGCGGCGCCTCCAGGACCACTTCCTCCTGGCTGGGCCCCTTCTGGGACCCCACCTCAGCGTCATATGCATCACGAGGGGTGGAGGCGGTCGGAAGTGAAGTGCTATTCACAACCGACGAACCCAGGGACCCGCTCGACGAAGCGGGGAGATCGTCCTCGGGCGGGCTACAGGGTTGTATTCGGCGTTAGAAGACACTATGCGACAAAAGAGAAATCATGGGTTATTATGGAATCCGGACACTTACGATCTCACCAGGGGCTTGGCCCTCAAAGGCCACTCCTCTTCGTCGTCTGCGGCGTTGGTGGAACAGTTCGGAGGAAGGGTCCTTCCCTTCTTGGACCCTTCGGCCTCCCCTGTTGGGGAAGCCTTCCTCTTCTTCTCTCCCCCCGCTGGGGGAGAGGCCTCCTTTTTGTCCTCCTCTTCTTCGTGGGAGGAGTCCGCCTCAGAGTCATCGGACGATGAGTCTGATAACACCTGGTGCCGGGAACTCCTCCGAGTTCCCGTGGCCTTCTTCTCCGGCACCACGTAAGGCGCCGGAACCAGTAGCCCCGTTAACCGGGCGTCCGCTGGGTCTTCTGGCAAGGGAGCTGGACAACTAACCTGCCCGGACTTCTTCTGCCAGGCCTGTCAAAGGCAAGGGAGATTAGATCCTGCATAAAATCAAAACTATGAAAAGCAAGTGTCCCATAAAGGGTACAATAGCTTACCTCGCTGGCATGACGCTGCGAGCTGAATCCACGATCCTCGGTAGCGGATGCGGGAGCCTCGGCGCCCTTGAAAAGCACCCTCCAGGCGTCTTCGTACGTAGTGTCGAAGAGCCTTCTCAAAGTCTGGTGCTGTGCTGGATCAAACTCCCACAATTTGAAAGCCTGTTGTTGGCACGGGAGGATCCGGCGGATGAGCATGACCTGGATTGCGTTGACGAGCTTGATCTTCTCGTTCACAAGATTTTGGACGCAGGTTTGGAGTCCGGTCAGCTCCTCCAAATCACCCCATTTCAGGCCCTTCTCTTTCCAGGAGGTGAGTCGTGTGGGGATGCCAGATCTAAATTCGGGGGCCGCTGCCCATTCAGGGTCACGCGGCTCGGTGATGTAGAACCACCCCGATTGCCACCCTTTGATGGTTTCCACGAAGGCGCCCTCGAGCCATGTGACGTTGGGCATCTTGCCCACCATGGCGCCTCCGCACTCCGCCTGCTGGCCGCCCACCACCTTCGGCTTGACATTGAAGGTCTTCAGCCATAAGCCGAAGTGGGGGGTGATGCGGAGGAAGGCCTCGCACACGACGATAAACGCCGAGATGTTGAGGATGAAATTCGGGGCCAGATCATGGAAATCCAGACCATAGTAGAACATGAGCCCCCAGACAAATGGGTGGAATGGGAAGCCCAGTCCATGGAGGAAATGGGGAAGGAACACCACCCTCTCATGGGGCCTGGGGGTGGGGATGAGCTGCCCCTCGTCGGGGAGCCGATGTGCAATGTTGCTGGACAAGTATCCGGCCTTGCGCAGCCTTTTGATGTGCCCCTCCATGATGGAGGAGGCCATCCACTTGCCTCCCGCTCCGGACATGGTTGGAGAAGGTCGAGGCGAGATGTGCGGGCTTGGGCGCTGGAGCTCGAGTGCACGGAGATGGATAAGCAAAGGAGGAAGAAGGCGTAGGTAAAAAGGTGGATCGTTATCCCCTTATATGGGCGGACGAAGCTATGCGTCCCACCAGCCTGGTAAAACTCGCTTATCTCCCAAGCGCCGTAATCAATGGCGTGGTTGGGTTACCCATGCCCGTATTGATGAGGATCCCGGAATAAGGGGACACGATCTCTGCTTTGACAAGACGTGCCAAGGAAACCGCTTCGCTAAACGTGCTGAGGTGGGACAATAAAAACAATTCGAATAAAGGCTTGGCCGTGGTATGACGCCATTCCACGAGATACGTTAGCAGATTGAACTTGTGTAAATATTATTCTCTCTACGATGGTATGTGGAACTTATTTTGTAGAGTCGGACACTATCCTGGTGTTCAAAATCTTCTATGAATTATTCGGAGGAGGAACCCGCCTTGCAATGCCGAAGACAATATGCGCGCCGGACTCGTCGTCATTAAAGCCTGGTTCAGGGGCTACTGAGGGAGTCCTGGACTAGGGGGTGTCCGGATAGCCAAACTATCACCGTCGGCCGGACTCCAAGACTATGAAGATACAAGATTGAAGACTCCGTCCCGTGTCCGGATGGGACTTTCCTTGGCGTGGAAGGCAAGCTTGGCGATACAGATATGTAGATCTCCTACCATTGTAACCGACTCTGTGTAACCCTAGCCCTCTCCAGTGTCCATATAAACTGGAGGGTTTTAGTCCGTAGGACGAAGAACAATCATACCATAGGCTAGTTTCTAGGGTTTAGCCCCCTTGATCTCGTGGTAGATCTACTCTTGTACTACCCATATCATCAATATCAATCAAGCAGGAGTAGGGTTTTACCTCCACCGAGAGGGCCCGAACCTGGGTAAAAACATCGTGTCCCTTGTCTCCTGTTACCATCTGCCTAGACGCATAGTTCGGGACCCCCTACCCGAGATCCGCCGGTTTTGACACTGACAGAGGGAGTATTAATGATGGTGGTTTTGATGTTGGGGGTTACCTTGTTGGTGGCTTTAGCCATGAGGCACTTGGCGGTGATGTTCTCGTTGGGTGAGTCGAAGAGGGATATCCGTGGAGTTGTGGCAATGGCAACGGAGGCCATGGCCACGACTTCACTATCTTCATCATCATCATCATCATCCTCATGGTATTCTTCTTGAACCACCAACCCTCTAGTTGGAGTCTTCTTGGTGAGGTTGTTCTTGTTGGGGAAAGACTTGGCTTTGTTGTTTCGGATGAGCTTGCCATCATTGTCTTCCCTCTTCTCGTAAGGGCACTCTGCAACAAAATGGCTCACATTGCCACAATTGTAACATGTTCTCACACGTTGCTTGCCCTTGAAGCTACTTGAGTTATTCTTGTTAAAGCTTGGCCTTGAGTTCTTCTTGCTCCAAAATTGCCTTGAAGCAAGAGCCATGTGTTCATGATAGTCATACTCAGGGTTGCTCTCACCATCTTCCTCATCATCCTCTTCTTCCACACTAACCTTGGCCTTCAAGGCAAGATTGCGCTTCTTTGCTCTTTGAGAACGTAACAGCGCATTGTCGGCGGTCTTGTCCAAGATGCTCATAGCCACAAACTCATCCAACACTTCACTTGAGGACAAGGTGTGAAAGTCCGACCTTTGACGAATGACAGAGGACATGGCCTTGTGGTAAGGCATCATGGCCTTGAGAAATTTGCGCTTGATCCAATTGTCATCCCTATCCTTGCTCCCATGATCTCGGAGTGAGACCGCGAGGGTAGTTAATCTCCGATAGAGCTCGTGAGGTACTTCATCTTCTTTCATTGCAAACTCATCGGCTTCATCTTGCACAACTTCATAGTTGGAGCGTTGTATGCTTGCGCTTCCCCTGTAGAGAGAAACAATATGCCGCCATGCATCCTTGGCCATGGTGAAGGGTCAGAGATGAGCAAGATCTTCGGGCGGAATTGCATCTTGGATGATGAAGAGAGCATTCTCATTGAATTGATTATCCGCGGCTTCCCGAGGAGTGAAGTTGCTTCGGTCATGCGGATAAAAACCTTCTTCAATGATTCTCCAAAGGTTAGTATTAACATGGTTCAAATGATGCATAAAACAATAAACCCAAGAATCAAAGTCCTCATTTTTTACAATCTTAGGGGGAGGACCGGCATGATTCAAATGAGTGGAAGGAATCGGTCCACCATAAGTAAGTGGAGATTCCACATGGGCAAAGATGCCATTGCCATTTTTACCACTAGTAGAAGGAGCCTTTTCACTAGTAGCTTCCCCCTTGTCGGAGTTAGCATCCATCACCTTGTTAGTGGGATCACCCACTTTCATCGGCGCGGTAGATAGTTTAAGCCCTTCTAAGAATTTATTAAACATGCTGTCAACCTCGGTCGTCATGGAGGTTTTCAATGTGTCCAAAGCCGCATTGAATTCCTCACGAGAGACCACGGTTCCCCCATCGGCCGTAGACAAGGCCGGATTCACACCGGAGTGCTCCTCCCCACCGTCTACGGTGTCAACCATACTCTTTGGATAGCAAAGTCCTTAATAAAGAGATGAGGCTCTGATACCAATTGAAAGGATCGATATAGTTGACTAGAGGGGGGGGGGTGAATATGCAACTAACAATTTTTAGCTTTTCTTTACAAAATTAAACTTTGCATCAAAGTAGGTTGTCTAGATATGCAACTAGGTGAGCAACCTATATGATGCAACAACAATAAGCACACAAGCAAGCAAGGGATAGATCACAATATATCTTGCACAAGTAAAGGTAAGAGATAACCAAAAGTGGAACCGATGAAGACGAGGATGTGTTACCGAAGTTCCTTCCCTTTGAGGGGAAGTACGTCTCCGTTGGAGCGGTGTGGAGGCACAATGCTCCCCAAGAAGCCACTAGGGCCACCGTATTCTCCTCACGCCCTCACACAATGCAAGATGCTGCGATTCCACTATTGGTGCCCTTGGAGGCGGCGACCGAACCTTTACAAACAAGGCTGGGGCAATCTCCACAACTTAATTGGAGGCTCCAACGACACCATGAAGCTTCACCACAATGGACTATGGCTCCGTGGTGACCTCAACCGTCTAGGGTGCTCAAACACCCAAGAGTAACAAGATCCGCAAGGGATTAGTGGGGGGAATCAAATTTCTCTTGGTGGAAGTGTAGATCGGGGCCTTATCAACCAACCCCTAGCAAATCAACAAGTTTGATTGGCTAGGTAGAGAGATCGGGCGAAAATGGAGCTTGAAGCAACAATGGAGCTTGGGGATTGAAGAGGTGAGTCTTCTTGGAGAAGAAGACCCCTTTATATAGTGGGGGGACAATTCCAACAGTTACCCACCACTCAGCCCGCGACCCGCGGTACTACCGCACCACTGGAGCGGTACTACCGCACGGGCCTGCGGTACTACCGCGGTGCCTGCGGTACTACCGTGGGCGCGGCAGAGCCTGGACCCAACCAGATGAGTACCGATAGGGTGCGGTAGAACCGCTGGCGCGGTACTACCGCGACCCCGTGCAGTACTACCGCATGGGAACCACCGTCCAGGCACGGTAGGCACGGATATAAAAAATTACATCCGTGGCTACATCCGCTAAGATTTTATCTATGCAAAAGTCTGACATGGTACAACCGCAAACCAGGTGCGGTACTATCGTGTAGGGTGCGGATGTAAAAAATTACATCCGCCCCTACTTTCGCTCATGCCGTTGTGCCTGGCCAGGTGGCACGGTACTACCGCGCCAGAGCACGGTACTACCGCGTTGTGCGCAGATGTAAAAAATTGCGTCCGCCCCTACTACCGCTTGCACAGCAGCACCAGGCCAAAGCTCACGGTACTACCGCTCAGAAGGAGCGGTACTACTGTGGGCACCCATGGTACTACCGTGCCGGAGCCCGGTACTGCTGTTGGTGCCTGCGGTAGTACCGCTCTGGGGAGCAGTACTACCGCCAGCCTATGAACAACAACACTAGGAGTCCTTCATTCTGCAGATACACGGTGAGACGGAGAAAACTCCAAAGAGCCAAAGGAAAGGCGGTGCAAAAATGAATGTGTGTACGTGAGATTCCACCCAAACCTTTCCAACGCGGACCCCCTCTTAATAGTACGGCTTTCCTACGACTCAAATCCACCGAAAAGAAACGTAGAGAAACGCCGTCTTCAACAATCTTCGAGGGGCAACAAATCGTCTTGTGTTCAGTCATGATATATCTGAAAAGCTCAATGCACACGATTATTCCGCAAAAGCATTGTCATCAATCACCAAAACTACTAAGGGATAAATATGGCCTTACAAGTTACAACCCTTATACTTGGGTATTACCCAATGAAAGATCGTGGATGTCGCCTAGAGTGGGGGGGGGGGGTGAATAGGTGCATTAAAATAATTACGGTTTAGGCTTGAACAAATGCGGAATAAAACTAGCGTTTAATTTGTCAAGCACAAACCTAAAACAACTAGGCTCACCTACGTGCGCCAACACCCTATGCTAAACCGAGGTGACATGAAACACTATGGCTATCACAAAGTAAAGTGCATAAGTAAAGGGCCCAGGTAAGCAATAACCGAGGCACGCGGAGACGGCGATGTATCCCGAAGTTCAACCCTTGCGGGTGCTAATCTCCGTTTGGAGCGGTGTGGAGGCACAATGCTCCCCAAGAAGCCACTAGGGCCACCATAATCTCCTCACGCTCTCGCACAATGCAAGATGTCGTGATTCCACTAAGGGACCCTTGAGGGCAGTCACCGAACCCGTACAAATGGCAACCCTTGGGGGCGGTCACCGAACCCATACACCTTGGCAACCCTTGGGGGCGGTCACCAGAACCCGTACAAATTGCTTGGGGCAATCTCCACAACCTAATTGAAGACCCCGACACAAACCCGGAGTTTTACACCACAATGATTGAGCTCTGATGCACCACCAACCGTCTAGGGCGCCCAAGCACCCAAGAGGAACAAGCTCTAGGGTACCAAGCACCCAAGAGTAATAAGCTTCTCAACTTTTCACTTCCACATATCACCGTGGAGAACTCAAACCGATGCAACTAATGCAATGGCAATGGCACACGAAGTGCCCAAGTCCCCCACTCTAAAATCCCACCAAAGCAACGGAAGCTATGGAGGAAAATGAGAGGAAGAAGAAGAAGGAGAACACCAAGAACTCCAAGATCTAGATCGAAGGGGTTCCCCTCACATAGAGGAGAAAGTGATTGGTGGAAATGTGGATCTAGATCCCCTCTGTCCTTTCCCCCCAAAACTAGCCAGAATCCATGGAGGGATTGATCGAATAGCAAGCTCGAAGAAGGTCGACAATGTGGTAAGAACACAAGGTTGAAGGATGAGAATAATTGTGGAAGAAGACCCCCCCCCCTTTTATAGGCCTCCCCAAATCCAAGTGTTATGTGCACTGGACGCACAAAAGCGGTACTACCGCTCCAGGGAGAGGTACTACCGCTTGGGCGGAAGTACCCGGAGTATAGTGCACAAAAGAAGCATCCTGAGGCGACAATGCCGCCGGAGCCGTACTACCGCTCGCCCCAGCGGTACTACCACTGAGATTGCAGTATATAGGGGAGAAGCGGTACTACTGCCCCTTACGGCTGCCCTACAGCCGTGGAGAGGAAAATGAGTTCAGAGGTGAGAAAATAGGTTGAAGTAGCAGCGGTAGTGGCTGGCTGGTAGTACCGCTTAGAGCAATACTACTGCTCGCCTCTACCGCCCTACTACCACTGAAGCGATAAAGAGTCCAGAAGCCGAAAACAAGCGGTACTACCCGCGGCACTGGAACCACGGAAGTGCCATTACCGCTCACTATCGCTAGAGAGAAACAGAAGGCCTAAGCAAAACAGATGGATGCAGGAAAGCCTGAACTGCCATAACTTCTCCAAATGAGCTCCAAATTGAGCAAACTCAAGCTTGTTGGTTATAGTAAGAAGTGGCAGAGGGAGTATGCCTAAGATATAGAGATGTGAAACCTCTCTGAATGAAGAACCGACAAAAACTCCAACATCAAAAACATCATAGAAGATGCATATATGAACTCCATTTTTGATGAACTCGAGTTTGTCATGAAGATGACCATAAGCCCTAAAACTCACAAAGAGAAACACCAAACAAGAACCAAGAAAGATGATGCAAGGATGCAATGATTTGAGCTCTCTATGAACATATGATCAAGCTACCAACTGAGAGCCCTCCTTGATAGTATGACGATCGATCCTATAACCCCGTCTCCCAACTACCACCATGAGACCGGTAAAATAGAAAACCTATCAAGGGCAAACCTTTGCCTTGCACATAGTACACTTGAGCTAGATGATGACGATCTTGATTGCATTGGCTCGACGAAGGCTAGATGATTGCTCCCCCATACTCCATTATGGGTGAGCCACTCTTCGACACATCTTCACAAGTCCATTGTCACCACAATGAACGGCAAGCTTCAAGCATGATCTCTTCATGATGCTCCACTTGAACTTGAACACCACAATCTTGATGACAATCACCACTTGATTTCATCCTCCATGGGTTGTATGAGATCTTCCTCTTAACGCAAGCCCATGGAAACATAGCTAACCCCACATAGAACTCTCATGTAGACCATGGGTTAGTACACAAAGCGTAATGGACAATTCTTACCATATCATGGGATCACTTGATCCATCTCGATACATCTTGTACACTTTGTGTATTGATCAACTTGATTCACTCATTGACTTAGTCTCGATCGTCCTTGTATCATGTCTTCTATATGACCAATCTTTTGATAATTCCTTGAATAACACCTAGGTTGCAAAAGGGATTGGCATAACTCCTCGCTTTTGAATATGACGATGGCATGAGTCCTCCCGTTCCTTGTCACTATTCCAGCGATCGCGGGAGTTGGCATGGTTGTCCGTTGGGATTACTCGGCATGATAATTCTGCTCTACTTTCGCCATGTAAAGCGGGAAATGGTGGGGAACACACCCTCTGGGCTCTCTCACCAACATACCCGGATCAAGGAGGAGCGGGCAATCTGCGGTGGGGTGCAGCCTGACACTGTCACCGGTGGGAGGAGGAGGCCATGGCTGCGAGCAGCGACGCCAACAGATCGAACATGACCACTGAGGAGGTCGCTGCTCATGTGAGCCGTCAGTCCACCTCGACGTCGGCCTGAACCTTGACCTGAACCTCGACCTCTCCATCTCATAGCTCTAGGGTGATCGATTGATGGGTAAATGAAGAGATGCATCCCTTCCACTGCCGCGATTTAATGAACTTTGGAGAAGATGAACTGGGGGAGAAGTTTCCCTGGAGAAGGCAGGAGGCTGCGATTGGGAAGTAGAAGCGGCGCCGCGCTAAGAAAAGAGGTCATGGGCGTGGGGAAGAGGAAGCGTGTGATGGGGAACCTCTCGGGGGGAAAACGCCCCCAACAATCGTCTATAGAAAAAATTGAATGGGTGAGATGATAGAAAAAATAAAAGAAAAAGTTGATGAAGTGGCAGATTGGCTGAGGTGGATGGCTGCATGGTTATTGCTGATGCGAATAGGCTACATGTTAAGAGAAATAGATTAGTGGGGATGAATTATTTAGGTATTACAGATGAGCGCCTTAATTACCTTAGTTTCCATTAGGACCCCGCTACCACGGGAGGGTAGGACAAAATATGTCATGCAAGTTCTTACCGCAAGCACGCATGACTATATATGGAATACATGCCTATATATGATTGATGATTTCGAGCTATTATGTATCGCTCTAGGTTGTGGCTGTTACATAAAGAATGTCATGCAAATATCCATCGCCACTGTTGTTGCTACACTTTCTACAAAACTGCTACTGTTACTATTGCTACTACTGCTTACATATTATTTTGCTAGTAATAAATTCCTGCAAGAAAGTGACTTCTCTGGTGTGGTTGAGTTGGCAACTCAACTACTAAGGCTTATAAATATTCTTTGGCTCTCCTTGTGTCAAATAAATAAATTTGGATGGAGTACTACCCTCGAAGACTATCGCGATTCCCTATACTTGTGGGTCATTAAGATGCTATCTACTGATTACTTGAGATTTGGTGAGAATTCTACGAAAAGAGTTCCACCCTCAGTGTTGGTTAGAAATTTATTTGAGCACATTGATAATAAATTTGAATGGATTGTTAGGGGAGTGGATACTGGATTCACAGACAATTTATTTAGGCATACCACTGGGAACCCATAGAAGACGAAATAACTATTATGTATGAGGGATTTCTAGCAGATGAACCACCCCCACCAGATTTGAGCTCGTGGATGTTAAAATCACTAAATATAGTCCTTTTGATTATTTATGTTTGTCAACTAGGAAACTTGCTACAGAAAGTAAGGAACATGAACGGGAAATGAATGATGAAAAAATGTGATCATAGTATCCTAACTACCTAAAAGGCATTAAAAAAGTGATTGTTGGGAGGCAACCCAATATGTTTTTTATTTTTTGTTTCAGTCAATATGGTTATTGTTACTGTAATGATCATACAAGTGACGTTTGAGCAGCCCCAAAGCCCACTGAACGGTAAGAAGTGACTACGAACTCTCATGGTCCAAGGAGCAAAATCACATGTTAACACTCCGGGTTATTACAATTGATTATAGACGATATTATCTCAACTCATAACAAACAAGTTTGGGTTGATTTAATACGATCGTCCTTCCAACGTCATAATCTCAATGTTGTTTTAGGACTAATGTTACACTTAACGATATCCTAAGATCTGGAAAACGTGATCATCAACAACACTTGAGCAAGTCTTAGAGGCGAGACTAGGAACCTGCATTTTTATCCGTTTATTATTTCACACGTGCATATGAGTTTTTCACTGAATCACATATTCCAGGATCATAACAGTTATAGCATGAAATATAAACACTTAATTATGAATATGAAAATATAATAATATGATATTTTTGACTCTAGGGCATATTTCCAACAGTCAAAGATTCAAATAATCCCATATACAGTTCCCTTTGTCTGGCGATATATCACTTGCCCAAGATTTGATCGTAGGTACCGCCATACCTAGTTCAATCTTGTTACCGGAAAGTTCTCTTACTCGTTCTGTAATACAAAATCCCCATGATTAAACACATTAGTCGCATTGTAAGCTACTTAAGATGTTGTATTATCGAGAGAGTCCAAAGATATCTCTGTCACATGGAGTAACAAATGTTAGTCTTGGTCCATGCAACTCAACTAGTATCTTCCAAGATAGTGGAAGGGCACATTTATGATCATCCGGTTACGAAGTGACGTTTGATACCCATAAAGCATTCTTCCGATATTAGGGAGTGGCATGATCTCATGGTCTAAGGAACAGACACTTGACATTGAAAAGTTGTAGCAAATAAACTAAGTGACACAATCAGATGCTAAGCTTTCGATTGGGTCTGTCCATCACATAATTCTCCTAATGATGTGTTCTCATTATTAAATGACAATTCATGTCTATGGTTAGGAAATCTTAACCACCTTTATTCAACGAGCTAGTCTAGTAGAGGCTCACTAGGGACACAATGTTTGTTTATGTATCCATACATGTATTTGAGTTTTCAGTTAATACAATTATAGCATGGAGAATAAACACTTATCAAGAACAAGGAAATATGATAAGAACAACTTTACTATTACCTCTAGGGCATATTTCCAACACCCGCCGTCCACGCCGCCACCCGAAGACGCTCGTGCCGCCATGACATCGACCACCACCTCCTATGCACTGTTGTCACCGCGAGCTCCCCGCGCTCGCGCTCCCTGCGGAATCCGTGGGCTGCGGTCTTCGGTCGGAGCATAATGCCGTGCCTTCCTCTTCCTCCTCCCCCATTCCTCAAAGCCCAACCTTGCTGGTAGCCTCCACCGTAGCCGTGGCGCACGAGCTCGGCTCCACATACCCTCCTCGAGCGGTCGTCGCGGACGCACTCCTCCTCAAACTGGGGAAGAAGGGGTAGCCACGTACAACAAACAAGAGGTTGGGCGCCGATCAGCCGCGAGCACTGCGCTAGGAGATGCTGGAGACGCGAGAGGCACGAGCAGCTCTGTAGGGTGGAGTGCGAGTGGGTGAACGCGACGCCGACGGAGAAGGATCTCGCGCGGGGAGGTGGTCGGCGGGGGGGTGGCGGGGGGGGGGGGGGGGGGTGGAAGTGAGTGGAGAAAGAGACGAGATAAGGTCGGGCTGGTGGGGAGAATAGAGCTAGATCGTTCGCGGCGGGGTGGAATAACACCGAACGCCTTGGCTATCTCACATGGTACACCGGGACGCATCAAGATCTGTGCGGCTAATCTGGCGATAGTCAATGCGTTCGACGGGATCCTTAAAAACCCGACATTTGGAGTTTATCTTTCCATAGTTATTTGTGCTCTCCCCAACTGTGCTCACCCATGGCTCATTTTTTTGTTTTTGTTTTTCGAGAATCTCTCACCCATGGCTCATAGGCTCGTTTTTTTTATTTTGAGAAAAGGCTCGTAGGCTCGTTCGCAGGCCAGCAGGCACGAGTTCGACTGATGAAAAAAAAATCTGAGCCCAACCCACCTGATCCCCGTAAGCGCTAGGGTTAGCTTCATCCCCCAATCTCTCCTCTCGTCTCTCCCGCGACCTGTGCCGCCGCCTCCCTCATCCTCCCCCGCCCTCTCCGGTGACTGAGCACCGCGTTAGACGCCCCCTATTCCTCCCCTTCTCCCCCGCCGCCTGACAGCTCACCGTCTTCCCTGTTCGGCACCACCAAGCACCAACGACACCCAGGTCGGCCCCGTCCCAGGTCGCCGCCACCAAGCACCGCCGACGTCGCCCTAGTAGATCAGCCCCACAACACAACAGCTCGCCGCCGTCAAGCACCACCGGCGCCATCCTAGTTCGCCCAGCTCGCCTCGTTATTTGCAAAAGCCCCCTTGACTATTGATTTCGAGACAAAACTGTGCAAATAGGCGGAACGAGGAGGGCCCACCAGTGAAGTCCAGGCCCACGGGGGCGGGGTATAGTCGGCGGCCCAGTCCATTAAATTAAAGCAGAGCGATTGACATTGACGACTGCTCGCTCGGCTTGGCCTCATTCCACAGGAGGCCAAGAAGAAATCCTCTCCTCCGAGCAAGTAGGCGGATCGGTCCGTCGCCGGCCGGTGATGTCTTCCAGCAGGTTCTCGCCGGCGCTGCAGGCGTCGGACCTCAACGACTTCATCGCCCCCTCGCAGGACTGCGTCGTCTCCCTCAACAAGAACTCCGCCGCCAGCCGCCTCCCGGTACCCTGCCCTGCCCTCCCCCCCCCCCCCCCATTTTTTTTTTTGGCCTTTGCCCTAGTATTTGGCTCTGGGGCTGGAGCTTTTGCCCCGCCCTGCTCTTCGTAGCCGCCCCGCGCCATCCCCCTGCGGCTGTAGAGGACGCGGTCTGAGTCCGTGCAGCCTGTATATTTTTAGCTTTCGGATGGTGATGCGTGCCATTATTCCTCGCAGTATTGATAATAAGAGTAGAAAGGATGAGGAATGGTGAGCGGGGTTGAGCTTTCTGTTCTGCTGTTTGGTTATCTTAGGAATAGGAATCGATTGGGGGAATTGGAATTCCAGTTAAAATCCCTTCCAGTCTGAAGGGGATTTAGTCGGATTATTCAAGGCATAAAAACAAGCCCGTATTCTTTACTCTTTTTTTTTCCTCCTAAATAATACAAACATATGTCTCGCCAATCAGTAGTATCCTTCATGGAAATTAGAATAATTAGGTCTTGAGTTCCACACCAAATAGCCATGGTATTTTGTTTTTACTTCATAGCAAGTTCGTTTGAACCAAATTAAAATTTCAGCATCAGCTGTTAGGCGCAAACAGAACGGAAGGCGAAGTGTACGGCGATGCTCGATGAGATCATTGGTTTTTCCCAGCTTGTCGCATTGTGTAACAATCTCCAATAACATCACTTCTTCATAATCAACAGCAACATTGTAGCAGGTGCTTCACTTGGTGAACTCCTGGTGCTTACCGATTTCCTTTTTTTTATAACTTTCCCTGAGCCTAGTAACAGGCGGCGCACTTGTGTTAACTTAATCTGTCCTTTAACGAAAGGTTACTTTTGTATCTCGATTATCGGAACGATCTGTCTGCTAAGTTTGACAACTTGATCAAACCACTGTGGAAGTCGTAGATACATTTCTGCACAACTAAACTAATAAATTGACTTCACATTAGCACAAACAGAACTTCGTAAATTCATCTTTCTTGCACTTCACCTAACCCATTTCGCTTCCACATGCAATTCCCCTATATTCCTGACATTTCCATTTTACAGATTAAAAAAAAGCAAGTTGTGGTGAGTACAAAACCTCCAGAAGAATCAGTCAAGATTTCTCTCAAGGACTGTTTGGCTTGCAGGTTATTACCAATTTTGTAGCCCTCGCCTCAACTGTAAAAGTAGTGACCTGCTCAAATGTAAATAATGCTGACGGCTTCCTTTGATCTCATAGTGGTTGCATAACGTCAGCAGAGACAGTTATGCTTGAGAAGCAAAGCTTGGATGACTTCGTTACTCGCATCAACTCTGGCAAAACTGTCATCGTATCTGTGTCTCCCCAGTCAAGAGCATCATTAGCTGCATTCTTTGGTCTTTCTCAGTCACAGGTAATTCTATGTGCTTCACCTGACCACTACCTAGTCAAAATTGTCACCATATAAGGTGTTTTGTAATGTTTTCCCTAAATTAGTGTCTTTCTAGCTGAAATGATAAGTGCTCTGTAAATAATGATAACAAACACATAATGCAACTTTTGTTATCTTCAGGTTTTCCGAAAACTAACTGCTCTGTTCAAGTCGATGGGCGTGAAGGCAGTGTATGATACAAGTAGTAGTCGAGATCTGGCCCTAATTGAAGCATGCAATGAATTTGTTTCACGCTATAAGCTGAGTCAATTATCTAGTGACAAAGAAGTTGGAACCAGTCTTCCTGTGCTTTCATCTGCATGTCCAGGTAAAAACATTTATACAAAATATGCGTCACTTTTGCTACTATGCAGTTTCTATATACTACTGATATTCCCTTACTAGTTAGTTAGCTTTTTATGTATCTTCTATAACTATATGTGAATTTCTTCCTCCTTACAGGCTGGATATGCTATGCTGAAAAGACCCTAGGTTCATATATTTTGCCCTACATCTCATCTGTAAAGAGTCCCCAACAAGTGATTGGTGCAGCTATCAAGCATCACATGGTTGAAAAACTTGGTCTCAAGTGAGTAATTTTCCCTAGTTCTAGATCTAAATATGTTATTTTCAGATCTTTGATCAGACATGAGAAATTAGTACTTCCTCTTGTCCGAAATTTGACTCCTTTTTTACTTCACAAAGTTTTATCTTGTGGAACTATACGATCACGCAATTATATTTCATGACAAATTGGGAAATACAATTTTCTGGTGGCCAGTCCAAAATATCTTGAGAGACACTTACAATTTTTGACGCTTTCTTGTGGCCAAGTGTTTGTGACATTAGGTTTTTCCTGGTCTTTGCAATGTAATATCTCCATTTGCTGAATTGGATGATTATTTCAAATAAAAATCACTCTTATTATGAACTATCATTTTGTGATATTTTGTTTGTAATCATACTTGAATGTGTTGTGTAGGCCGTATGATATTTATCATGTTACTGTGATGCCCTGTTATGATAAAAAACTTGAAGCTGTCCGGGGCGACTTTGTTTTCTCAGTGGAAGAAAAGGAAGTTACAGAGGTGGACTCGGTATTGACAACCGGTGAAGTGTTGGACTTGTTACAGGTTACTAATTTATTTCCTGCAGTTGGTTGCATGTTTTGAAAAACTCCGAGACGCTTATATCACTTTCATGGTTGTGCAGTCCAAATCTGTCGACTTCAAGACAATGGAGGAATCTCCTTTGGACAGATTGTAAGCTCCTTGTATGCTCGATGTTCCGTCCCTCTGGATAAAATTTGAACAAAATCCAATACAGAAATATATATTTATATGTTCTCTTCAACTAGTACTACTATTTAGAATTTAGCGAAGGTTTGATCTAACCAACTGTCAAGAAAAAGAAAGATAAAAGTAATTTTATATGGTTACATTTATTATTCATCACTTCTGAGAATTCATGTTATTTTCATTGCAACACAGATTAACAAATGTTGATGATGATGGTCATCTATATGGGGTTTCTGGTGGCTCGGGTGGTTATGCGGAAACCATCTTCCGTTATGCAGCACGTGCGCTTTTTAATAGGGAAATAGAAGGCCCACTTGATTTCAAAATCTTGCGAAATTCAGATTTCCGTGAAGTTACGCTGGAGGTAATTCATGCCCCATCCATCCCCAACTAGCCTCAAAAAGCCACTCTTGCTGTGGCCTTCGCATCATTGTGTATATAACACAATGTTTATGCTAACAGGTGGAGGGCAGACCTGTTTTGAAGTTTGCCCTTTGTTACGGGTTCAGAAACCTACAGAACATTGTTAGGAAGGTTAAGATGGGAAAATGTGAATACCAGTTTATTGAAGTCATGGCTTGCCCTTCAGGTATTTCATTTATGACACTCTGCTGCACGGTCGCTTTTAATAGCTCCTTTCTGAGATTTAAGGATCTAGATACCCTCATACAGTATACACTGATTATCGCCGTGCAGGTTGTCTGAATGGGGGAGGCCAAATAAAACCTGCTAAAGGCCAATCTCCCAAGGATCTCATCCAACAACTAGAGGGTGTGTACACGCAAGATGTAAGTTCTAGCATGCTCACTACATTTCATGTTGGTTTGTAGGGCCTTGCTTCTGTTCGCGATTTTAATTTCATATCCCAACTGAACCATTCAAGTTTTATGTCCAAGTTTTCTGCTATACTTCTGCAGCTTAGGCCGTAGGTTGTCCCCAATTTAGGCCCAGCATGCTACTGATACAGTACTTTTTACCATTTAAGAAGACAAGAAAAGAAGCATGCTATACAGCAAGTTCTCTTGGTGCCTATCACACCTTCTCATTGTAGTTTTGGGAAGCTGTGCGTAATTTCTGAACTCACTAACCATTGATTGTCTTATTATCCTGCTCCAGTTTGCTGACATTGTATATTCCCCTTAATGAAGCGGAAAGCAATAAACTCGAGTTGGTTCCTACTCCCTCCGTCCCATAATATAAGAGCGTTTTTTAGTCAAAAACGCTCTTATATTATGGGACGGAGGGAGTACTTTATAATTATCACTTACCATAGAATCTTGCTGCCATCGCCACAAGAACTTTTTACTTGATGCCAGTCATTATATGCTGCCACTAACTTCAGACCTTGTGAACCAGGTATCAATATCCAACCCCTTCGATAACCCGATCGCGAAAAGATTATACGATGATTGGCTCGTCCAACCCGGTTCAGACAATGCAAAGAGGTACTTGCACACGCAGTATCACCCCGTGGTGAAAAGCGTCACTTCGCAGCTGCAGAACTGGTGATGCCGGCAAAGATCGGTGAGAATTCATCGTCTTATGTTCTCCTAAGAAACCAAGAGGCACACTGCCGAAACAATGGCAACACTAGAGGATGCAGGCATCATTACCAAGGGTGTTTTGCTCGAGGGCAAAAACTGAGTTTTGCTAGGCCGTAGGTTTTCCACCTGCTTTTCTTGGTGATCTTGTGTAATATCGCCCCACAGAGAGATAAACAAACAGTGACAGATAGTAAATTGTACTAGTAGCATGTAAAGATAGTAAAAAATTTCCCGCGTCAGGAATCAGCAGTTGGTCTCTGATGATTTCATGCCGCGTTGTCCTGTGATGTCTTGTTCCTTGTTTGACACAATCGTCTGGCAGTACCATCTTACTTTTCAACGGCTTGCAACTACTATTATTGTGGAATTATTCATGTCCTGAAGGACAGCGAGAGCTCTGCATTGCCTAGAGCAGCACAATCATTGGTTCGTTATGAGTCTTGAACACACCTAGTGTTGGAATTTATCTGATGGGATGAGGACATCAAATTGGACTTTGCAGAGCGGATTAAGAATTATATTCAAAATCAAAAATAAAAAAATATGTACAGCAGACGAATTCCTCCCCATTGAGTCTGTTACGTGCGTCCAACGGGGATTGTGAGATCAGCTGCATTTTCTTTCCTTTCCTTTATAGTGTATCTTGATTCAGTGTTAATTTTGTCTTATTGTATGTATAGCAGCGCAAAAATACATGAACGCCGACCGTGGGGATCGAACCCACGGCCACGTGGTTAAAAGCCACGCGCTCTAACACTGAGCTAGGTCGGCTATTTGTTAAAAATCCGGAGATTATGCCTTTATTCCATTCCGACCACTCCCTCCGATCTATACTACTCCCGATATTGCTCTGCGTACGATGTGAACCACGTACGATTTTCGTACGATGTGATCTCACTCGTCCCTGGGATTGAATGAACGGCTGGTGATGATTGTCGTACGGAAATCGTATAAAATGCATCATACGTGTAGCAGGACTCTACTACTCCCTCAGTCCGAAAATACTTATCATCAAAATAAACAAAAAAATATGTATCTAAAACTAAAATACATCTAAATACATCTCCTTTTATTCATTTTGATGACAAGTATTTTCGGACGAAGGGAGTACTTGTCATCATAGCTTTAATATAAAGCTATAATAAAATCCTTTCTCGAAGGAAGTAGTATACTAGTTCAAAAAACCATGACATAATAATCCGGTGCCGCCGCACCGCACAACGACCTTGTAGAAACATAGATGTCGATAAACAGTTAAATTCAAGTAACATGCAAAGATGAACAAGACAGGTGTCAATGTTTCTTTCAAGCCACATTATCTTGTAATGTCTTTCTTCCATTTTTTATCGCAAAGAAAAAGTCTTCTTCCTTGTCTGGCACATTGTCCTGTGTGGCTGTGTCAGTGTACTATCATTTTAACTTCCAACTTCGTTGCTGTTTTATCGTGGAATTTTTTGTCTAAAGAAGAGCAAACTCTGCATTACTCGGAACATTAATCATGTCTCATTATCCTACTTGCGTAGCACCGTCGTTGATATTTACCTGCTGGGGGTGAAGACACCAACCAAATAGGGCTTCACAAAGCGCATTAAAACCACCAACATTGTACATGAGACGAATTCCTTCCCCGTCGTTCTAATTTACTAGATCCTTGATGGCGCGCGTTGCCGCGCCCATCTATTTTTAAAACAAAATGATAGGAGATTTTATAAATATATGGCCACACATTTGTATAATCATAACAATATATTACTCAACAGTATGCGTCCATCTATTTTTATGATAAAATGATACACTATTTTCTAAATATATCAAGATATGAGGCATGAAGGTTTAATTTGCATAAACTTACCCACATATTGGGTAGTAATGTAAGTAGTGAATTTGAATGGTTTTGCAATTGAAGAAACAAAGAACATGACGCACCCAAAGTAAATGATTTTTTTCTTTTACATTTTATTTTGTCACATCGTTAGAGGAAAGTTAGGAAATTGCACAGAAAAACTACTTATTTTAGTTAAATGCACCCTTTCCTAAGTAGGTCCAGATTTTGCATAATACTCCCTCTGTTCCTTTACGTAAGGTGTATTATTTTCGGCACGGTAACCAAGGCGCATAATTATAGAGGTGTTAGGAGAACATTAACCTTGACAAATTTGTTGGTTAGTACCAAGTAAATCAGTGAGTCCAGGATAGTAAGAGATAATGCAATCGAGAGAGAGAGATAGTTTTCTTCTTTTGATACAAGAAGAGATACAGGAAATCAGGAGAGATATACTTTCCTCTTTCTGCAAAGATAAAAAGGAAATTATGAGGATTTAGAACAAATACACCTTACATTGTGGAATTTTATCAAAAAAAAATACACCTTATATAAAGGAACGGAGGGAGTAATGATGAAAAGAGCTATAGCTAGAAAGAAAATTATATGCAGTAGCATGAATAGCTGGAATTTTACCATGAATGGCAGCAAAGATCATCAGTAAGCCCCAGGATAGAAAAATAACAAGCATCTTCAGCGTCCACAAAATTTTCCCATTGGCGCCGTGTCCTGTAAAAAAAACCTGATAGCCTAGAAGAATATGCCATCCTTGTTGTAATTGATTCCAAGTAACCCAAATTATAAGGATAACAAATATACATGGGTAAGTGATCAATTGCTTTCCTTAGAAAGAGGTGATAATGTCCAGCTGTGGGACACGAACTTTGGCAGCAAAGAATGATTTTAGTATACTGCAATCAGCTCCTCTTCCCCACTATGCGTAGAAATAACAAGCGGGAAATTTATAAACAAAGATGATTTGTAGCGAAAATCCGTTTCTGGTCGAGGGAACAGCTGAGGCCGGAATCACAGCCGTTGCTCGTTCTCGGGATCCACGTGTATTTCCGTATTGCAGAGAGTATGCCTCTCCTGTATTTGATGATGGCCCTCACGTATTGAATGGGCACTTGACGGCCACGGCCTAGCGGGACGGGTTAGGCGTGGATGGATCGAAAACTTTCCTGGGCCGCTGTCGCTACAGTAGTAGTGTAGTGGTGGGGAGGTGGGCCCAATTATGCATGCATGCATGCATGGACGTTAAAGAATTAGGCGGTCAGTGCTACGAAGAATATCTAAGACCCGCAATCAGGACACCATTATTCTAAGAGCGATGCTACACCTACCCGAAGGGGAAGGAAAGGGCCCCACCCACCTGAAAATTGGGGGGGGGGGGGGGGGGAGTTTGAAGGAAGGTTACGTTCTTCATAGCCTTAAGTGGATGTAAGATTATCTACCCAAACCGGAAGCGAACCATCGGAGCTCAACTGACATACCAGAGCCCCTCCTCTCCTGTCATTGACGCTACTTCCCCAAGGCTCCGTCTCCTCCTCCAGAAAAGGAAGTTAAGGTTCGTGCCTCTCGCCGGCGCCGGTACAAGTCTGCCTCGTCTCCGGTGGCCCTAGGGCCATGAAGGCATGGTAGATCCTGCCAAGGGCCGGCGGGAGGGCTCCGTTTTTAGTTTTTTTTTCAATCTTGTTAGGATTTGTGTCATATTTAGGAAGGTGAGACGGTGGCGACTCCCTGAAGATGGAATAAAGGTCTCCTCGCCTAGCCCCCGTTTCGGAGGTGCGTCTAGCATCGTTGGTGGGCGTGTGGAGGTGTGTCTCCGGCAGATCTGTCTTTGGTGGATTTGCTCGGATCTCGTCGTTGTTCGTTATACGTTCGAGTGTCTTCGGTTTGGATCCTTTCGATCTACGTTATTTTTCATTAGCGATGGTTGCTGTTCTGGGGTGCTGGTCCTATGGGGGCTTAGCACGATGACTTCCCGACTGTCTACTACAACAAGTTGTGCCCGGCTCCGGTGATGGAGGGGCGATGACGACGGCGCGCCTTCGGCTCGCTTCGGTGCTTGTAGTCATCGCTTGGTGGTCTACGGATCTGAATGTAATTTTTAGTTTTGAGGTTCGTTATACTGCCATGATTAAAAATGAATAGATTGGAAGTTTTTCCGAAAAAAAAAGCTTCCGTCCCCGCCATAGATAATTTGTTTGTCAATTGAAGTATTAGCACGGGTTTCCGACATGCTCGCATGCGTGCACATTCCTTTTAAAGAAACCCCCGCCGCTCGTGCATCCCATCTACTTTTTGAGGAGCACAGCCAGCACGTATTATGGTACCCTTGTCCGTACGTCTTAGCATCTAAAACAAACATGACGCCATGTTCTTCGTGTCGACTCCGTCCGTCCCCCCCCCCCCCCCCCCCCCCCCCCGCGCGCTTGTTTTGTTGAATTTACTTATTACACGAGATAGGTTGTAATAATTTCTAAGATCCTTTTTATGCGAGATGGTCATTAAGCCATGCAAACCAAACAACATGTTTTCAAAAACATGATTCGTTGCATTCTCCTTCAGTATCTTCACGGTTTCATGCATGTGCAAAGAAAAATTGTCATAATCTCCGGTGTGGATCCACCGTCCTTCCGGTAACGGCTAAGGGTGCTATGCGGTCTTGCTTGCCAACAGAACGGCCGGGCAATGGACGGATTGATGTACTCGAACCACTATTATACTCAAGTAAGCACGGTCTAATCAATTTTTGGTGATGTTGACGGGTGCTGACTGAGCTTGCCTGCACTTGCTTAGTGGGCTTGCATTCAATCCAATCAGATGCATTCGTTTCGCATCTTCATCCATGATCTCTTGGCATCCTCCTCCGCTCTTTTCAATGTTTTTTGCGTATGAAAAATAAAAAATGTGATCATCTACCTCGGTTCTGCCGAACATCATCATTTCTGCAAACAGTTTTGCAAAAATGCCTTGTGTGCACCACAACAACATCAATCACAACCACGATGTATTGGCATGCTCCTCCGTTCTCCCAAATTCGTGCTGCTTTTTCATAGCCGGTTTGATACTTAGAAGTTTAACGACGAATCAACCCTGTCGACTCCGGTGTTGATCCACCTTTCTCCTGGTTACGGTTACGGGTGCTGACCGGGCTAGGCAGCAAACATAAAGGCGGGCAAATGGACGGTGACTAGTGCTGATTGAGGCATTGAGCTTGCCTACATTTTGATAGACGGCTTGCATTCTATCCAACCAGATGCATTCGTCCGAATCTTCAACCAACAAATCGTATCTCCCGATGGCAACACAACACCATCATTCACAATCATGATCTCTTGTCATGCTCATCCGCTCTTTGTCACGGATGATGCGTATGCAAAAATAAAAATGTGATCACCTCCCTCGTTTTTACCGAACACCTTCATTGAAAATCTTGCTTCTAACAACCGGTTTTGAAACTCAAAAGTTTAACGACGAATCAACAATGTCGACCCCGTTTGTCGATCCACCTTACTTCTGGTTATGGTGAGAGGTGCTGGCCGGGCTTGCCTGCAGACAAGAGCTTTTTGCAAAAAGACTTGAGAGCACCACAACAACATCATTCACACCCATGATCCTTTGGTATGCTCCTCCGCTATTTTCACGGTTTCATGTGTATGCAAAAATGTCATAATCTTCGGTGTCGATCCACCTCCCTTCTGGTGATGGTGACAGGTGTTGTGCGGGCTTGATTCCGAACATAACGGCAGGGCAATGGATGGATCGATGTACTCGCACCAAAATTATAATCATCTAAACACGGTGTAATCAAATTTTGGTGACGTTGACATGTATTGACATAGGTTGCCTGCATTTGCTTAGAGGGCTTGCATTCAATCCAATCAGATGCATTCGTTCAAATCTTCAACCATAATCTCTTGTCATGCTCCTCCCTTCTTTTCAAGGTTGATGGGTATGAAAAACAAAAATGTGATCATCTACCTCGGTTCTGCCGAACATCATCATTTGATATTCGTGCTTTCTTACAACCGGTTTGAAACTAAAAGATTTAACGACGAATCAACCATGGGCTCCTGGCATGCTCATCCGTTGTTCTTTCACAGCTTGATGTGTATGCAACTAAAAATGCGATCATCTCCGCTGTCGGTCCACCTTGCTTCGGGTCATGGTGACTGCTGCTGACCGGGCTTGCCTGCAAACATAACGGCGGGCAATGGAGGGTTCGATGTACTCGTAGCAAAGTTATACCCAATTTAACACGGTCGGGAAATCGGTTAAGTACCTAGTTAATGCAGTAAAAGCGAAATTTTAGTCAACTAAAAGGTTACATGCGATCGGTTAACAGCGGCCTCACATGACTAAATTGTTTATCCGGTAGCGCATCCACCCCGAACACACACGCACACACAACCATCCCCATATGTGATTTACAGATGGATCTGACACAACAGCCAAGTGCATCTATGGTCCTGCTGATAACATCATCTCATAAAACAGAGCACCTTGGACGTCACGTCACAAAACAGAACAATCCAGAAAAGAAAAGCTGCTGGCGAACAACACTCGACGCACATAACACACAACCCAAACCGTAGCCAGCATACCGATATTAGTGGTAATGAGAAATTACCACACATTACCATACTGACTTTTAACCACTAGACGAGGTGTTCGGTACCACACACACGGATTCGCTTAGCAAGGTGGCTGCAGACTTCATCCCCTGAATGGACGTCACCTACATCAGCCCCGTCTGCATCAGAGCAATCAGCGTCGTCCACCTCCCCTGAGTCCAGGTCGTATACTTCTCTTTCTGCATCTGGATCGTGCTAACCAAATCCTTCTTCATGAGTTAGCACGGCACTGCTGTTCGCAGACAAGGCGAACTTGGAGGTCTGCCCCTCCTCGCTCACTGTCGCGGCCACTGTCCCATTCACGATCTCCGGCTGTAAAATTCAGAAGAAAAATGTACTGGTCAGCTTGGCGAGCAGAAAAGTGAGCATGCTAGTACTGAACTTGCCTCTGACTGAAAATGTTTGGGTGCACCTTCTTGGACGTTGCAGCTCATAGCATCCGATGCAAGTCCAACCACGGCGACCGATGAAACATCTGATTCCTCTTGAGTAGTTTGTTAACCAGGAATTTGAATACAGCAGACAGCAAAGAGAAACAAGCTTACATCAACTGAGGCGAGAGAGCTGACTTACTCCCTCTATAAACTAATGTAAGAGCATTTAGATTACTAAAGTAGTAATTTAAATGCTCTTATATTAGTTTACGGAGGGAGTACTTTCCTGGAGCCAAGACAGAAAAATCTCCTCTTGCCGGCTAATCTGTTCTGCTCAGAACAATCGCCCAGATTGCCAACTACAACAGCGCACGACAAGTCGGCTGCAGGCGGTGCTGACCGCCGCACGTCCATCAGCACCAAAGGATCTGGCCACTCAACATCGGCTGTGACCTCTATCAGTGGGAACCGACCCCGCCCTCTTCCCTCGATGGAGAAAGTGTACCTGTCGACTGGATCTAGCAGAAATTCCATGCCATTTTGTACTATTTCGGCATACATCGCCGCACCCCCGCCGCCGCCATGGGGTTTGCCTATCGTGGTTCTTAAGGGGAAATGGGGAAAGTGAATACCTCACCCCCCCGGCCATGATTTTTTGCATTTGCTCCACAATGCGGCTACCAACCATCATTACTGCGCCATGGACGGTGCTGTCTTCGCAGCAAACGGAGCGCCATTATGTTCCTGATCCGGGGGTCTGCTCTTAGTAACGGACCCGAGCCACGGATCGGCTGGTCATTGTTACTGACTACCGTCTTCAGGCTGGCGTACAACACTATTCACTCCCGTATTGTACCGATCGTCCTCATTTTACTAAGCCCGTATATGCTGCCACGGACCCACTAGCGCTAATCCCCATGGGTGGACCGACGAACAGGATACCATGTTCAGCTACCGCCCTTCTCAGTAACGCCACTCTCGATTTGTAGCATAATGTGTCTATACCTAATTTGAGGTTGTATGTCATGATATGCATCTGCAACCTTATAATTTCATATTTTCTAGTGAGAACCTTCATATCACTTTTGAAGTCGACCATTACGTATTGCGCACATATCTTTCTTGCATCAACCTCATAAATAAAACACATTACTCTAATCTGAACAGAGAAACAAAAATGATGTTGGGGAACGTTGCAGAAAATTAAAATTTTTCCTACGGTTTCACCAAGATCCATCTATGAGTTCATCTAAGCAACGAGTCAAGGGAGTGAGTTTGCATCTACATACCACTTGTAGATCGCGTGCGGAAGCTTGCAAGGGGATGGTGATGATGGAGTCGTACTCGACGTGATTCAGATCACCGATGTCCAAGTGCTGAACGGACATCACCTCCGCGTTCAACACACGTACGGGACGGGAGACGTCTCCTCCTTCTTGATCCAGCAAGGGGGGAGGAGAGGTTGAGGAAGACCGCTCCAACGGCAGCACGACGGCGTGGTAGTGTTGGTGCAGCAGCACTCCGACAGGGCTTCGCAAGCACGTAACGGAGGAGGAGAGGTGTTGGGGAGGGGAGGGGCTGCGCCTTGGAGTTGTATCCCGCAGCCCTCCCCCCTCTATTTATAGGGGAAGGGGCAAGGGGGGCCGACCCCTCTAGATGGGATCTAGAGGGGGGGCGGCGGCCAGGGAGGGGAGGCTTGCCCCCCAAGCAAGGGGGGCGCCCCCCTTAGGGTTCCCCCCCCCCCAACCCTAGGCGCATGGGCCCAAGGTGGGGGGCGCGCCCAGCCCTCCAGGGGCTGGCTCCCTCCCCTTTGCGGCCCATGTGGCCCTCCGGGAAGGGTGGCCCCTCCCGGTGGACTCCCGGAACCCCTCCGGTGGTCCCGGTACATTACCGATAAACCCCCGAAACTTTTCGGTGTCCGTATGACAACTTCCCATATATAAAACTTCACCTCCGGACCATTCCGGAACTCCTCATGACGTCCGGGATCTCATCCGGGACTCCGAACAACATTCGGTAGTCACATACTAGTCTTCCTAATAACCCTAGCGTCACCGAACCTTAAGTGTGAAGACCCTACGGGTTCGGGAGACATGCAGACATGACCGAGACGACTCTCGGGCAATAACCAACAGCGGGATATGGATACCCATATTGGCTCCCACATGCTCCTCGATGATATCATCGGTTGAACCACGATGTCGAGGATTCGATCAAACCCTGTATGCAATTCCCTTTGTCAATCGGTACGTTACTTGCCCGAGACTCGATCGTCGGTATCCCAATACCTTGTTCAGTCTCGTTACCGGCAAGTCACTTTACTCGTACCGTAATGCATGATCCCGTGGCCAACACCTTGGTCACCTTGAGCTCATAATGATGATGCATTACCGAGTGGGCCCAGAGATACCTCTCCGTCATACGGAGTGACAAATCCCAGTCTCGATCCGTGTCAACCCAACAGACACTTTCGGAGATACCTGTAGTGCACCTTTATAGCCACCCAGTTACGTTGTGACGTTTGATACACCCAAAGCACTCCTACGGTATCCGGGAGTTACACGATCTCATGGTCGAAGGAAGATATACTTGACATTGGCAAAGCTCTAGCATACGAACTACACGATCTTTGTGCTATGCTGAGGATTGGGTCTTGTCCATCACATCATTCTCCTAATGATGTGATCCCGTTATCAACGACATCCAATGTCCATAGCCAGGAAACCATGACTATCTATTGATCACAACGAGCTAGTCAACTAGAGGCTCACTAGGGACATATTGTGGTCTATGTATTCACATGTGTATTACGATTTCCGGATAATACAGTTATAGCATGAATAAAAGACAATTATCATGAACAATGAAATATAATAATACTTTTATTATTGCCTCTAGGGCATATTTCCAACAGTCTCCCACTTGCACAAGAGTCACCAATCTAGTTACATTGTGATGAATCGAACACCCATAGAGTTCTGGTGTTGATCATGTTTTGCTCGCAAGAGAGGTTTAGTCAACGGATCTGCGACATTCAGATCCGTATGTACTTTGCAAATTTCTATGTCTCCATCTTGAACATTTTCACGGATGGAGTTGAAACGACGCTTGATGTGCCTGGTCTTCTTGTGAAATCTGGGCTCCTTGGCAAGGGCAATAGCTCCAGTGTTGTCACAGAAGAGATTGATTGGCCCCGACGCATTGGGTATGACTCCTAGGTCGGTGATGAACTCCTTCACCCAAATCGCTTCATGCGCTGCCTCCGAGGCTGCCATGTACTCCGCTTCACACATAGATCCTGCCACGACGCTCTGCTTGCAGCTGCACCAGCTTACTGCTCCACCATTCAACATATACACGTATCCGATTTGTGACTTAGAGTCATCCAGATCTGAGTCGAAGCTAGCGTCGACGTAACCCTTTACGACGAGCTCTTCATCTCCTCCATAAACGAGAAACATGTCCTTTGTCCTTTTCAAGTACTTCAGGATATTCTTGACCGCTGTCCAGTGTTCCTTGCCGGGATTACTTTGGTATCTTGCTACCAAACTTACGACAAGGTTTACATCAGGTCTGGTACACAGCATGGCATACATAATAGATCCTATGGCTGAAGCATAGGGGATGACACTCATCTCTTCTTTATCTTTTGCCATGGTCGGTGACTGAGCCGAGATCAATCTCACAACTTGTAACATAGGCAAGAACCCTTTCTTGGACTGATCCATTTTGAACCTGTTCAAAATCTTATCAAGGTATGTGCTTTGTGAAAGACCTATGAGGCGTCTCGATCTATCTCTATAGATATTGATGCCTAATATATAAGCAGCTTCTCCAAGGTCCTTCATTGAAAAACACTTATTCAGGTAGGCCTTAATGCTGTCCAGAAGTTCTATATTATTTCCCATCAAGAGTATGTCATCTACATATAATATGAGAAATGCTACAGAGCTCCCACTCACTTTCTTGTAAACGCAGGCTTCTCCATAAGTCTGCATAAACCCAAACGCTTTGATCATCTCATCAAAGCGAATGTTCCAACTCCGAGATGCTTGCACCAGTCCATAAATGGATCGCTGGAGCTTGCATACTTTGTTAGCGTTCTTAGGATCGACAAAACCTTCCAGCTGCATCATATACAACTCTTCCTTAAGATGTCCGTTAAGGAATGCCGTTTTGACGTCCATCTGCCATATCTCATAATCATAGTATGCGGCAATTGCTAACATGATTCGGATGGACTTCAGCTTCGCTACAGGAGAGAATGTCTCGTCGTAGTCAATCCCTTGAACTTGTCGATAACCCTTAGCGACAAGTCGAGCTTTATAGATGGTAACATTACCATCCGCGTCCGTCTTCTTCTTAAAAATCCATTTGTTTTCTATGGCTCGCCGATCATCGGGCAAGTCTGTCAAAGTCCATACTTTGTTTTCATACATGGATTCTATCTCGGATTTCATGGCTTCAAGCCATTTGTTGGAATCTGGGCCCGCCACCGCTTCTTCATAGTTCGAAGGTTCACCATTGTCTAACAACATGATTTCCAGGACAGGGTTGCCGTACCACTCTGGTGCGGAACGTGTCCTTGTGGACCTACGAAGTTCAGTAGCAACTTGATCTGAAGTACCTTGATCATTGTTTTCCTCTTCAGTTGGTGTGGGCATCACAGGAACATTTTCCTGAGCTGCACCACTTTCCCGTTCGAGAGGTAGTACTTCATCGAGTTCTACTTTCCTCCCACTTACTTCTTTCGAGAGAAACTCTTTTTCTAGAAAGCATCCATTCTTGGCAACAAAAATTTTGCCCTCGGATCTTAAGTAGAAGGTATACCCGACAGTTTCCTTAGGGTATCCTATGACGACGCATTTTTCCGACTTGGGTTCGAGCTTTTCAGGTTGAAGTTTCTTGACATAAGCATCGCATCCCCAAACTTTTAGAAACGACAGCTTAGGTTTCTTCCCAAACCATAATTCATACGGTGTCGTCTCAACAGATTTAGACGGTGCCCTATTTAAAGTGAATGTAGCTGTCTCTAGAGCGTATCCCAGAGACATCATAGACCGCACCATATCCAATAGAGTGCGATTACGACGTTCGGACACACCGTTTCACTGAGGTGTTCCAGGCGGCGTGAGTTGTGAAACGATTCCACATTTCCTTAAGTGTGCACCAGATTCGTGACTTAAGTATTCTCCTCCACGATCCGATCGTAGAAACTTTATCTTTCGGTCACGTTGATTCTCTACCTCATTCTGAAATTCCTTGAACTTTTCAAAGGTCTCAGACTTGTGTTTCATTAAGTAGACATACCCATATCTACTTAAGTCATCAGTGAGAGTGAGAACATAACGATATCCTCCGTGAGCCTCAACGCTCATTGGACCGCACACATCGGTATGTATGATTTCCAACAAGTTGGTTGCTCGCTCCATTGTTCCGGAGAACGGAGTCTTGGTCATTTTGCCCATGAGGCATGGTTCGCATGTGTCAAACGATTCATAATCAAGAGACTCTAAAAGTCCATCAGCATGGAGCTTCTTCATGCGCTTGACACCAATGTGACCAAGGCGGCAGTGCCACAAGTATGTGGGACTATCGTTATCAACTTTACATCTTTTGGCATCCACACTATGAACATGTGTAATATTACGCTCGAGATTCATTAAGAATAAACCATTGACCATCGGAGCATGATCATAAAACATATCTCTCATATAAATCGAACAACCATTATTCTCAGACTTAAATGAGTAGCCATCTCGTATTAAACGAGATCCAGATACAATGTTCATGCTCAAACTTGGCACTAAATAACAATTATTAAGGTTCAAAACTAATCCCGTGGGTAAATGTAGAGGCAGCGTGCTGACGACGATCACATCGACTCTGGAACCATTCCCGACGCGCATCGTCACCTCGTCCTTCGCCAGTCTCCGTTTATTCTGCAGCTCCTCCTATGAGTTACAAATATGAGCAACGGCACCGGTATCAAATACCCAGGAGTTACTACGAGTACTGGTAAGGTACACATCAATTACATGTATATCAAATATACCTTTGGTGTTGCCGGCCTTCTTATCCGCTAAGTATTTGGGGCAGTTCCGCTTCCAGTGACCCTTCCCCTTGCAATAAAAGCACTCAGTCTCAGGCTTGGGTCCATTCTTTGACTTCTTCCCGGTAACTGGCTTACCGGGCGCGGCAACATCCTTGTCGTCCTTCTTGAAGTTCTTCTTGCCCTTGCCCTTCTTGAACTTAGTGGTCTTATTGACCATCAACACTTGATGTTCTTTCTTGATTTCAGCCTCTGCTGACTTCAGCATCGAGAACACTTCAGGAATGGTCTTCACCATCCCCTGCATGTTGTAGTTCATCACAAAGCTCTTGTAGCTTGGTGGGAGCGACTGGAGGATTCTGTCAATGACCGCCTCATCTGGGAGGTTAATGTTCAGCTGGGTCATACGGTTGTGCAACCCAGACATCTTTAGGATGTGCTCACTGACAGAACTGTTTTCCTCCATCTTACAACTGTAGAACTTGTCGGAGACATCATATCTCTCGACCCGGGCATGAGCTTGAAAAACTAGTTTCAGCTCTTCGAACATCTCATATGCTCCGTGATGCTCAAAACGCTTTTGGAGCCCCGGTTCTAAGCTGTAAACCATGCCGCACTGAACGAGGGAGTAATCATCAGCACGAGTTTGCCAAACATTCATAATGTCTTGGTTCTCTGGGACGGGAGCGTCACCTAGCGGTCCATCTAGGACATATTGCTTCCTGGCAGCTATGAGGATGATCCTCAGGTTCCGGACCCAGTCCGTATAGTTGTTGCCATCATCTTTCAGCTTGGTTTTCTCTAGAAACGCGTTGAAGTTCATGTTGACATGAGCGTTGGCCATTTGATCTACAAGACATATTTGCAAAGGTTTTTAGACTAAGTTCATGATAATTCAGTTCTAATCAAATTATGAACTCCCACTCAGATTAGACATCCCTCTAGTCATCTAAGTGTTTACACGATCCGAGTCGACTAGGCCGTGTCCGATCATCACGTGAGACGGACTAGTCATCGTCGGTGAACATCTTCATGTTGATCGTATCTTCCATACGACTCGTGTTCGACCTTTCGGTCTCCGTGTTCCGAGGCCATGTCTTCACATGCTAGGCTCGTCAAGTTAACCCTAAGTGTTTTTGCTATGTAAAACTGTCTTACACCCGTTGTATGTGAACGTAAGAATTCATCACACCCGATCATCACGTGGTGCTTAGAAGCGACGAACTGTAGCAACGGTGCACAGTTAGGGGAGAACACTTCTTGAAATTTTTATAAGGGATCATCTTATTTACTACCGTCGTCCTAAGTAAACAAGATGCATAAACATAATAAACATCACATGCAATTATATAGTTGTGACATGATATGGCCAATATCATATAGCTCCATTGATCTCCATCTTCGGGGCTCCATGATCATCTTGTCACCGGCTTGACACCATGATCTCCATCATCATGATCTCCATCATCGTGTCTTCATGAAGTTGTCACGCCAACGACTACTTCTACTTCTATGGCTAACGCGTTTAGCAATAAAGTAAAGTAGTTTACATGGCGTTCTTCAATGACACGCAGGTCATACAAAAAATAAAGAAAACTCCTATGGCTCCTGCCGGTTGTCATACTCATCGACATGCAAGTCGTGAATCCTATTACAAGAACATGATCTCATACATCACAATTCATCATTCATCACAACTTCTGGCCATATCACATCACATGATCAATCGCTGCAAAAACAAGTTAGGCGTCCTCTAATTGTTGTTGCATCTTTTACGTGGCTGCAATTGGGTTCTAGCAAGAACGTTTTCTTACCTACGAATAACCACAACGTGATTTTGTCAACTTCTATTTACCCTTCATAAGGACCCTTTTCATCGAATCCGCTTCAACTAAAGTGGGAGAGACAGACACCCGCCAGCCACCTTATGCAACTAGTGCATGTTAATCGGTGGAACCGGTCTCACGTAAGCGTACGTGTAAGGTTGGTCCGGGCCGCTTCATCCCACAATACCGCTGAAGCAAGAAAAGACTAGTAGTGGCAAGCAAGTTGACAAGATCCACGCCCACAACAAAATTGTGTTCTACTCGTGCATTAGAGAACTACGCATAGACCTAACTCATGATGCCACTGTTGGGGAACGTTGCAGAAAATTAAGATTTTTCCTACGATTTCACCAAGATCCATCTATGAGTTCATATAAGCAACGAGTCAAGGGAGTGAGTTTGCATCTACATACCACTTGTAGATCGCGTGCAGAAGCTTGCAAGGGGATGGTGATGATGGAGTCGTACTCGACGTGATTCAGATCACCGATGTCCAAGTGCTGAACGGACAGCACCTCCGCGTTCAACACACGTACGGGACGGGAGACGTCTCCTCCTTCTTGATCCAGCAAGGGGGGAGGAGAGGTTGAGGAAGACCGTTCCAACGGCAGCACGACGGCGTGGTGGTGTTGGTGCAGCCGCACTCCGACAGGGCTTCGCAAGCACGTAACCGAGGAGGAGAGGTGATGGGAGGGGAGGGGCTGCGCCTTGGAGTTGTATCCCGCAGCCCTCCCCTCACCCCTCTATTTATAGGGGAAGGGGCAAGGGGGGCCGACCCCTCTAGATGGGATCTAGAGGGGGGGCGGCGGCCAGGGAGGGGAGGCTTGCCCCCCAAGCAAGGGGGACGCCCCCCTTAGGGTTTCCCCCCCAACCCTAGGCGCATGGGCCCAAGGTGGGGGGCGCGCCCAGCCCTCCAGGGGCTGGCTCCCTCCCCTTTGCGGCCCATGTGGCCCTCCGGGAAGGGTGGCCCTCCCGGTGGACCCCCGGAACCCCTCCGGTGGTCCCGGTACATTACCGATAAACCCCCGAAACTTTCCGGTGTCCGTAGGACAACTTCCCATATATAAAACTTCACCTCCGGAACTCCTCGTGACGTCCGGGATCTCATCCGGGACTCCGAACAACATTCGAGTCACATACTAGTCTTCCTAATAACCCTAGCGTCACCGAACCTTAAGTGTGAAGACCCTACGGGTTCGGGAGACATGCAGACATGACCGAGACGACTCTCGGGCAATAACCAACAGCGGGATCTGGATACCCATGTTGGCTCCCACATGCTCCTCGATGATATCATCGATTGAACCACGATGTCGAGGATTCGATCAAACCCTGTATGCAATTCCCTTTGTCAATCGGTACGTTACTTGCCCGAGACTCGATCGTCGGTATCCCAATACCTTGTTCAGTCTCATTACCGGCAAGTCACTTTACTCGTACTGTAATGCATGATCCCATGGCCAACACCTTGGTCACCTTGAGCTCATAATGATGATGCATTACCGAGTGGGCCCAGAGATACCTCTCCGTCATACGGAGTGACAAATCCCAGTCTCGATCCATGTCAACCCAACAGACACTTTCGGAGATACCTGTAGTGCACCTTTATAGCCACCCAGTTACGTTGTGACGTTTGATACACCCAAAGCACTCCTACGGTATCCGGGAGTTACACGATCTCATGGTCGAAGGAAGAGATACTTGACATTGGCAAAGCTCTAGCATACGAACTACACGATCTTTGTGCTATGCTTAGGATTGGGTCTTGTCCATCACATCATTCTCCTAATGATGTGATCCCGTTATCAACGACATCCAATGTCCATAGCCAGGAAACCATGACTATCTATTGATCACAACGAGCTAGTCAACTAGAGGCTCACTAGGGACATATTGTGGTCTATGTATTCACACGTGTATTACGATTTCCGGATAATACAGTTATAGCATGAATAAAAGACAATTATCATGAACAATGAAATATAATAATACTTTTATTATTGCCTCTAGGGCATATTTCCAACAGTCTCCCACTTGCACTAGAGTCACCAATCTAGTTACATTGTGATGAATCGAACACCCATAGAGTTCTGGTGCTGATCATGTTTTACTCGCAAGAGAGGTTTAGTCAACGGATCTGCGACATTCAGATCCGTATGTACTTTGCAAATTTCTATGTCTCCATCTTGAACATTTTCACGGATGGAGTTGAAACGACGCTTGATGTGCCTGGTCTTCTTGTGAAATCTGGGCTCCTTGGCAAGGGCAATAGCTCCAGTGTTGTCACAGAAGAGTTTGATTGGCCCCGACGCATTGGGTATGACTCCTAGGTCGGTGATGAACTCCTTCACCCAAATCGCTTCATGCGCTGCCTCCGAGGCTGCCATGTACTCCGCTTCACACGTAGATCCCGCCACGACGCTCTGCTTGCAGCTGCACCAGCTTACTGCTCCACCATTCAACATATACACGTATCCGGTTTGTGACTTAGAGTCATCCAGATCTGAGTCGAAGCTAGCGTCGACGTAACCCTTTACGACGAGCTCTTCATCTCCTCCATAAACGAGAAACATGTCCTTTGTCCTTTTCAAGTACTTCAGGATATTCTTGACCGCTGTCCAGTGTTCCTTGCCGAGATTACTTTGGTATCTTGCTACCAAACTTACGGCAAGGTTTACATCAGGTCTGGTACACAGCATGGCATACATAATAGATCCTATGGCTGAAGCATAGGGGATGACACTCATCTCTTCTTTATCTTTTGCCGTGGTCGGTGACTGAGCCGAGCTCAATCTCACACCTTGTAACATAGGCAAGAACCCTTTCTTGGACTGATCCATTTTGAACCTGTTCAAAATCTTATCAAGGTATTTGCTTTGTGAAAGACCTATGAGGCGTCTCGATCTATCTCTATAGATCTTGATGCCTAATATATAAGCAGCTTCTCCAAGGTCCTTCATTGAAAAACACTTATTCAAGTAGGCCTTAATGCTGTCCAGAAGTTCTATATTATTTCCCATCAAGAGTATGTCATCTACATATAATATGAGAAATGCTACAGAGCTCCCACTCACTTTCTTGTAAACGCAGGCTTCTCCATAAGTCTGCATAAACCCAAACGCTTTGATCATCTCATCAAAGCGAATGTTCCAACTCCGTGATGCTTGCACCAGTCCATAAATGGATCGCTGGAGCTTGCATACTTTGTTAAAGTTCTTAGGATCGACAAAACCTTCCAGCTGCATCATATACAGCTCTTCCTTAAGATGTCCGTTAAGGAATGTCGTTTTGACGTCCATCTGCCATATCTCATAATCATAGTATGCGGCAATTGCTAACATGATTCGGATGGACTTCAGCTTCGCTACAGGAGAGAATGTCTCGTCGTAGTCAATCCCTTGAACTTGTCGATAACCCTTAGCGACAAGTCGAGCTTTATAGATGGTAACATTACCATCCGCGTCCGTCTTCTTCTTAAAAATCCATTTGTTTTCTATCGCTCGCCGATCATCGGGCAAGTCTGTCAAAGTCCATACTTTGTTTTCATACATGGATTCTATCTCGGATTTCATGGCTTCAAGCCATTTGTTGGAATCTGGGCCCGCCACCGCTTCTTCATAGTTCGAAGGTTCACCATTGTCTAACAACATGATTTCCAGGACAGGGTTGCCGTACCACTCTGGTGCGGAACATGTCCTTGTGGACCTACGAAGTTCAGTAGCAACTTGATCTGAAGTACCTTGATCATTGTTTTCCTCTTCAGTTGGTGTGGGCATCACAGGAACATTTTCCTGAGCTGCACCACTTTCCCGTTCGAGAGGTAGTACTTCATCGAGTTCTACTTTCCTCCCACTTACTTCTTTCGAGAGAAACTCTTTTTCTAGAAAGCATCCATTCTTGGCAACAAAAATTTTGCCCTCGGATCTTAAGTAGAAGGTATACCCGACAGTTTCCTTAGGGTATCCTATGAAGACGCATTTTTCCGACTTGGGTTCGAGCTTTTCAGGTTGAAGTTTCTTGACATAAGCATCGCATCCCCAAACTTTTAGAAACGACAGCTTAGGTTTCTTCCCAAACCATAATTCATACGGTGTCGTCTCAACGGATTTAGACGGTGCCCTATTTAAAGTGAATGTAGCTGTCTCTAGAGCGTATCCCAGAGACATCATAGACCGCACCATATCCAATAGAGTGCGATTACGACGTTCGGACACACCGTTTCACTGAGGTGTTCCAGGCGGCGTGAGTTGTGAAACGATTCCACATTTCCTTAAGTGTGCACCAGATTCGTGACTTAAGTATTCTCCTCCACGATCCGATCGTAGAAACTTTATCTTTCGGTCACGTTGATTCTCTACCTCATTCTGAAATTCCTTGAACTTTTCAAAGGTCTCAGACTTGTGTTTCATTAAGTAGACATACCCATATCTACTTAAGTCATCAGTGAGAGTGAGAACATAACGATATCCTCCGCGAGCCTCAACGCTCATTGGACCGCACACATCGGTATGTATGATTTCGAACAAGTTGGTTGCTCGCTCCATTGTTCCGGAGAACGGAGTCTTGGTCATTTTGCCCGTGAGGCATGGTTCGCATGTGTCAAACGATTCATAATCAAGAGACTCTAAAAGTCCATCAGCATGGAGCTTCTTCATGCGCTTGACACCAATGTGACCAAGGCGGCAGTGCCACAAGTATGTGGGACTATCGTTATCAACTTTACATCTTTTGGCATCCACACTATGAACATGTGTAATATTACGCTCGAGATTCATTAAGAATAAACCATTGACCATCGGAGCATGACCATAAAACATATCTCTCATATAAATCGAACAACCATTATTCTCAGACTTAAATGAGTAGCCATCTCGTATTAAACGAGATCCAGATACAATGTTCATGCTCAAACTTGGCACTAAATAACAATTATTAAGGTTCAAAACTAATCCCGTGGGTAAATGTAGAGGCAGCGTGCCGACGACGATCACATCGACTCTGGAACCATTCCCGACGCGCATCGTCACCTCGTCCTTCGCCAGTCTCCGTTTATTCCGCAGCTCCTCCTATGAGTTACAAATATGAGCAACGGCACCGGTATCAAATACCCAGGAGTTACTACGAGTACTGGTAAGGTACACATCAATTACATGTATATCAAATATACCTTTGGTGTTGCCGGCCTTCTTATCCGCTAAGTATTTGGGGCAGTTCCACTTCCAGTGACCCTTCCCCTTGCAATAAAAGCACTCAGTCTCAGGCTTGGGTCCATTCTTTGACTTCTTCCCGGTAACTGGCTTACCGGGCGCGGCAACATCCTTGTCGTCCTTCTTGAAGTTCTTCTTGCCCTTGCCCTTCTTGAACTTAGTGGTCTTATTGACCATCAACACTTGATGTTCTTTCTTGATTTCAGCCTCTGCTGACTTCAGCATCGAGAACACTTCAGGAATGGTCTTCACCATCCCCTGCATGTTGTAGTTCATCACAAAGCTCTTGTAGCTTGGTGGGAGCGACTGGAGGATTCTGTCAATGACCGCCTCATCTGGGAGGTTAATGTTCAGCTGGGTCATACGGTTGTGCAACCCAGACATCTTTAGGATGTGCTCACTGACAGAACTGTTTTCCTCCATCTTACAACTGTAGAACTTGTCGGAGACATCATATCTCTCGACCCGGGCATGAGCTTGAAAAACTAGTTTCAGCTCTTCGAACATCTCATATGCTCCGTGATGCTCAAAACGCTTTTGGAGCCCCGGTTCTAAGCTGTAAATCATGCCGCACTGAACGAGGGAGTAATCATCAGCACGAGTTTGCCAAGCATTCATAATGTCTTGGTTCTCTGGGACGGGAGCGTCACCTAGCGGTCCATCTAGGACATATTGCTTCCTGGCATCTATGAGGATGATCCTCAGGTTCCGGACCCAGTCCGTATAGTTGCTGCCATCATCTTTCAGCTTGGTTTTCTCTAGGAACGCGTTGAAGTTCATGTTGACATGAGCGTTGGCCATTTGATCTACAAGACATATTTGCAAAGGTTTTTAGACTAAGTTCATGATAATTCAGTTCTAATCAAATTATGAACTCCCACTCAGATTAGACATCCCTCTAGTCATCTAAGTGTTTACACGATCTGAGTCGACTAGGCCGTGTCCGATCATCACGTGAGACGGACTAGTCATCGTCGGTGAACATCTTCATGTTGATCGTATCTTCCATACGACTCGTGTTCGACCTTTCGGTCTCCGTGTTCCGAGGCCATGTCTACACATGCTAGGCTCGTCAAGTTAACCCTAAGTGTTTTTGTTGTGTAAAACTGTCTTACACCCGTTGTATGTGAACGTAAGAATTCATCACACCCGATCATCACGTGGTGCTTAGAAGCGACGAACTGTAGCAACGGTGCACAGTTAGGGGAGAACACTTCTTGAAATTTTTATAAGGGATCATCTTATTTACTACCGTCGTCCTAAGTAAACAAGATGCATAAACATAATAAACATCACATGCAATTATATAGTTGTGACATGATATGGCCAATATCATATAGCTCCATTGATCTCCATCTTCGGGGCTCCATGATCATCTTGTCACCGGCTTGACACCATGATCTCCATCATCATGATCTCCATCATCGTGTCTTCATGAAGTTGTCACGCCAACGACTACTTCTACTTCTATGGCTAACGCGTTTAGCAATAAAGTAAAGTAGTTTACATGGCGTTCTTCAATGACACGCAGGTCATACAAAAAATAAAGACAACTCCTATGGCTCCTGCCGGTTGTCATACTCATCGACATGCAAGTCGTGAATCCTATTACAAGAACATGATCTCATACATCACAATTCATCATTCATCACAACTTCTGGCCATATCACATCACATGATCAATCGCTGCAAAAACAAGTTAGGCGTCCTATAATTGTTGTTGCATCTTTTACGTGGCTGCAATTGGGTTCTAGCAAGAACGTTTTCTTACCTACGAATAACCACAACGTGATTTTGTCAACTTCTATTTACCCTTCATAAGGACCCTTTTCATCGAATCCGCTTCAACTAAAGTGGGAGAGACAGACACCCGCCAGCCACCTTATGCAACTAGTGCATGTTAATCGGTGGAACCGGTCTCACGTAAGCGTACGTGTAAGGTTGGTCCGGGCCGCTTCATCCCACAATACCGCTGAAGCAAGAAAAGACTAGTAGTGGCAAGCAAGTTGACAAGATCCACGCCCACAACAAAATTGTGTTCTACTCGTGCATTAGAGAACTACGCATAGACCTAACTCATGATGCCACTGTTGGGGAACGTTGCAGAAAATTAAAATTTTTCCTACGATTTCACCAAGATCCATCTATGAGTTCATCTAAGCAACGAGTCAAGGGAGTGAGTTTGCATCTACATACCACTTGTAGATCGCGTGCGGAAGCTTGCAAGGGGATGGTGATGATGGAGTCGTACTCGACGTGATTCAGATCACCGATGTCCAAGTGCTGAACGGACAGCACCTCCGCGTTCAACACACGTACGGGATGGGAGACGTCTCCTCCTTCTTGATCCAGCAAGGGGGGAGGAGAGGTTGAGGAAGACCGCTCCAACGGCAGCACGATGGCGTGGTTGTGTTGGTGCAGCAGCACTCCGACAGGGCTTCGCAAGCACGTAACCGAGGAGGAGAGGTGATGGGAGGGGAGGGGCTGCGCCTTGGAGTTGTATCCCGCAACCCTCCCCTCACCCCTCTATTTATAGGGGAAGGGGCAAGGGGGGCCGACCCCTCTAGATGGGATCTAGAGGGGGGGCGGCGGCCAGGGAGGGGAGGCTTGCCCCCCAATCAAGGGGGGCGCCCCCCTTAGGGTTTCCCCCCCAACCCTAGGCGCATGGGCCCAAGGTGGGGGGCGCGCCCAGCCCTCCAGGGGCTGGCTCCCTCCCCTTTGCGGCCCATGTGGCCCTCCGGGAAGGGTGGCCCCTCCCGGTGGACCCCCGGAACCCCTCCGGTGGTCCCGGTACATTACCGATAAACCCCCGAAACTTTCCGGTGTCCGTAAGACAACTTCCCATATATAAAACTTCACCTCCGGAACTCCTCGTGACGTCCGGGATCTCATCCGGGACTCCGAACAACATTTGAGTCACATACTAGTCTTCCTAATAACCCTAGCGTCACCGAACCTTAAGTGTGAAGACCCTACGGGTTCGGGAGACATGCAGACATGACCGAGACGACTCTCGGGCAATAACCAACAGCGGGATCTGGATACCCATGTTGGCTCCCACATGCTCCTCGATGATATCATCGGTTGAACCACGATGTCGAGGATTCGATCAAACCCTGTATGCAATTCCCTTTGTCAATCGGTACGTTACTTGCCCGAGACTCGATCGTCGGTATCCCAATACCTTGTTCAGTCTCGTTACCGGCAAGTCACTTTACTCATACTGTAATGCATGATCCCGTGGCCAACACCTTGGTCACCTTGAGCTCATAATGATGATGCATTACCGAGTGGGCCCAGAGATACCTCTCCGTCATACGGAGTGACAAATCCCAGTCTCGATCCGTGTCAACCCAACAGACACTTTCGGAGATACCTGTAGTGAACCTTTATAGCCACCGAGTTACGTTGTGACGTTTGATACACCCAAAGCACTCCTACGGTATCCGGGAGTTACACGATCTCATGGTCGAAGGAAGAGATACTTGACATTGGCAAAGCTCTAGCATACGAACTACACGATCTTTGTGATATGCTTAGGATTGGGTCTTGTCCATCACATCATTCTCCTAATGATGTGATCCCGTTATCAACGACATCCAATGTCCATAGCCAGGAAACCATGACTATCTATTGATCACAACGAGCTAGTCAACTAGAGGCTCACTAGGGACATATTGTGGTCAATGTATTCACACGTGTATTACGATTTCGGGATAATACAGTTATAGCATGAATAAAAGACAATTATCATGAACAATGAAATATAATAATACTTTTATTATTGCCTCTAGGGCATATTTCCAACAGTCTCCCACTTGCACTAGAGTCACCAATCTAGTTACATTGTGATGAATCGAACACCCATAGAGTTCTGGTGTTGATCATGTTTTGCTCGCAAGAGAGGTTTAGTCAACGGATCTGCGACATTCAGATCCGTATGTACTTTGCAAATTTCTATGTCTCCATCTTGAACATTTTCACGGATGGAGTTGAAACGACGCTTGATGTGCCTGGTCTTCTTGTGAAATCTGGGCTCCTTGGCAAGGGCAATAGCTCCAGTGTTGTCACAGAAGAGTTTGATTGGCCCCGACGCATTGGGTATGACTCCTAGGTCGGTGATGAACTCCTTCACCCAAATCGCTTCATGCGCTGCCTCCGAGGCTGCCATGTACTCCGCTTCACACGTAGATCCCGCCACGACGCTCTGCTTGCAGCTGCACCAGCTTACTGCTCCACCATTCAACATATACACGTATCCGGTTTGTGACTTAGAGTCATCCAGATCTGAGTCGAAGCTAGCGTCGACGTAACCCTTTACGACGAGCTCTTCATCTCCTCCATAAACGAGAAACATGTCCTTTGTCCTTTTCAAGTACTTCAGGATATTCTTGACCGCTGTCCAGTGTTCCTTGCCGGGATTACTTTGGTATCTTGCTACCAAACTTACAGCAAGGTTTACATCAGGTCTGGTACACAGCATGGCATACATAATAGATCCTATGGCTGAAGCATAGGGGATGACACTCATCTCTTCTTTATCTTTTGCCGTGGTCGGTGACTGAGCCGAGCTCAATCTCACACCTTGTAACATAGGCAAGAACCCTTTCTTGGACTGATCCATTTTGAACCTGTTCAAAATCTTATCAAGGTATGTGCTTTGTGAAAGACCTATGAGGCATCTCGATCTATCTCTATAGATCTTGATGCCTAATATATAAGCAGCTTCTCCAAGGTCCTTCATTGAAAAACACTTATTCAAGTAGGCCTTAATGCTGTCCAGAAGTTCTATATTATTTCCCATCAAGAGTATGTCATCTACATATAATATGAGAAATGCTACAGAGCTCCCACTCACTTTCTTGTAAACGCAGGCTTCTCCATAAGTCTGCATAAACCCAAACGCTTTGATCATCTCATCAAAGCGAATGTTCCAACTCCGAGATGCTTGCACCAGTCCATAAATGGATCGCTGGAGCTTGCATACTTTGTTAGCGTTCTTAGGATCGACAAAACCTTCCAGCTGCATCATATACAGCTCTTCCTTAAGATGTCCATTAAGGAATGTCGTTTTGACGTCCATCTGCCATATCTCATAATCATAGTATGCGGCAATTGCTAACATGATTCGGATGGACTTCAGCTTCGCTACAGGAGAGAATGTCTCGTCGTAGTCAATCCCTTGAACTTGTCGATAACCCTTAGCGACAAGTCGAGCTTTATAGATGGTAACATTACCATCCGCGTCCGTCTTCTTCTTAAAAATCCATTTGTTTTCTATCGCTCGCCGATCATCGGGCAAGTCTGTCAAAGTCCATACTTTGTTTTCATACATGGATTCTATCTCGGATTTCATGGCTTCAAGCCATTTGTTGGAATCTGGGCCCGCCACCGCTTCTTCATAGTTCGAAGGTTCACCATTGTCTAACAACATGATTTCCAGGACAGGGTTGCCGTACCACTCTGGTGCGGAACGTGTCCTTGTGGACCTACGAAGTTCAGTAGCAACTTGATCTGAAGTACCTTGATCATTGTTTTCCTCTTCAGTTGGTGTGGGCATCACAGGAACATTTTCCTGAGCTGCACCACTTTCCCGTTCGAGAGGTAGTACTTCATCGAGTTCTACTTTCCTCCCACTTACTTCTTTCGAGAGAAACTCTTTTTCTAGAAAGCATCCATTCTTGGCAACAAAAATTTTGCCCTTGGATCTTAAGTAGAAGGTATACCCGACAGTTTCCTTAGGGTATCCTATGAAGACGCATTTTTCCGACTTGGGTTCGAGCTTTTCAGGTTGAAGTTTCTTGACATAAGCATCGCATCCCCAAACTTTTAGAAACGACAGCTTAGGTTTCTTCCCAAACCATAATTCATACGGTGTCGTCTCAACGGATTTAGACGGTGCCCTATTTAAAGTGAATGTAGCTGTCTCTAGAGCGTATCCCAGAGACATCATAGACCGCACCATATCCAATAGAGTGCGATTACGACGTTCGGACACACCGTTTCACTGAGGTGTTCCAGGCGGCGTGAGTTGTGAAACGATTCCACATTTCCTTAAGTGTGCACCAGATTCGTGACTTAAGTATTCTCCTCCATGATCCGATCGTAGAAACTTTATCTTTCGGTCACGTTGATTCTCTACCTCATTCTGAAATTCCTTGAACTTTTCAAAGGTCTCAGACTTGTGTTTCATTAAGTAGACATACCCATATCTACTTAAGTCATCAGTGAGAGTGAGAACATAACGATATCCTCCGCGAGCCTCAACGCTCATTGGACCGCACACATCGGTATGTATGATTTCCAACAAGTTGGTTGCTCGCTCCATTGTTCCGGAGAACGGAGTCTTGGTCATTTTGCCCATGAGGCATGGTTCGCATGTGTCAAACGATTCATAATCAAGAGACTCTAAAAGTCCATCAGCATGGAGCTTCTTCATGCGCTTGACACCAATGTGACCAAGGCGGCAGTGCCACAAGTATGTGGGACTATCGTTATCAACTTTACATCTTTTGGCATCCACACTATGAACATGTGTAATATTACGCTCGAGATTCATTAAGAATAAACCATTGACCATCGGAGCATGACCATAAAACATATCTCTCATATAAATCGAACAACCATTATTCTCAGACTTAAATGAGTAGCCATCTCGTATTAAACGAGATCTAGATACAATGTTCATGCTCAAACTTGGCACTAAATAAAAATTATTAAGGTTCAAAACTAATCCCGTGGGTAAATGTAGAGGCAGCGTGCCGACGACGATCACATCGACTCTGGAACCATTCCCGACGCGCATCGTCACCTCGTCCTTCGCCAGTCTCCGTTTATTCCGCAGCTCCTCCTATGAGTTACAAATATGAGCAACGGCACCGGTATCAAATACCCAGGAGTTACTATGAGTACTGGTAAGGTACACATCAATTACATGTATATCAAATATACCTTTGGTGTTGCCGGCCTTCTTATCCGCTAAGTATTTGGGGCAGTTCCGCTTCCAGTGACCCTTCCCCTTGCAATAAAAGCACTCAGTCTCAGGCTTGGGTCCATTCTTTGACTTCTTCCCGGTAACTGGCTTACCGGGCGCGGCAACATCCTTGTCGTCCTTCTTGAAGTTCTTCTTGCCCTTGCCCTTCTTGAACTTAGTGGTCTTATTGACCATCAACACTTGATGTTCTTTCTTGATTTCAGCCTCTGCTGACTTCAGCATCGAGAACACTTCAGGAATGGTCTTCACCATCCCCTGCATGTTGTAGTTCATCACAAAGCTCTTGTAGCTTGGTGGGAGCGACTGGAGGATTCTGTCAATGACCGCCTCATCTGGGAGGTTAATGTTCAGCTGGGTCATACGGTTGTGCAACCCAGACATCTTTAGGATGTGCTCACTGACAGAACTGTTTTCCTCCATCTTACAACTGTAGAACTTGTCGGAGACATCATATCTCTCGACCCGGGCATGAGCTTGAAAAACTAGTTTCAGCTCTTCGAACATCTCATATGCTCCGTGATGCTCAAAACGCTTTTGGAGCCCCGGTTCTAAGCTGTAAATCATGCCGCACTGAACGAGGGAGTAATCATCAGCACGAGTTTGTCAAGCATTCATAATGTCTTGGTTCTCTGGGACGGGAGCGTCACCTAGCGGTCCATCTAGGACATATTGCTTCCTGGCATCTATGAGGATGATCCTCAGGTTCCGGACCCAGTCCGTATAGTTGCTGCCATCATCTTTCAACTTGGTTTTCTCTAGGAACGCGCTGAAGTTCATGTTGACATGAGCGTTGGCCATTTGATCTACAAGACATATTTGCAAAGGTTTTTAGACTAAGTTCATGATAATTCAGTTCTAATCAAATTATGAACTCCCACTCAGATTAGACATCCCTCTAGTCATCTAAGTGTTTACACGATCCGAGTCGACTAGGCCGTGTCCGATCATCACGTGAGACGGACTAGTCATCGTCGGTGAACATCTTCATGTTGATCGTATCTTCCATACGACTCGTGTTCGACCTTTCGGTCTCCGTGTTCCGAGGCCATGTCTGCACATGCTAGGCTCGTCAAGTTAACCCTAAGTGTTTTTGCTGTGTAAAACTATCTTACACCCGTTGTATGTGAACGTAAGAATTCATCACACCCGATCATCACGTGGTGCTTAGAAGCGACGAACTGTAGCAACGGTGCACAATTAGGGGAGAACACTTCTTGAAATTTTTATAAGGGATCATCTTATTTACAACCGTCGTCCTAAGTAAACAAGATGCATAAACATAATAAACATCACATGCAATTATATAGTTGTGACATGATATGGCCAATATCATATAGCTCCATTGATCTCCATCTTCGGGGCTCCATGATCATCTTGTCACCGGCTTGACACCATGATCTCCATCATCATGATCTCCATCATCGTGTCTTCATGAGGTTGTCACGCCAACGACTACTTCTACTTCTATGGCTAACGCGTTTAGCAATAAAGTAAAGTAGTTTACATGGCGTTCTTGAATGACACGCAGGTCATACAAAAAATAAAGACAACTCCTATGGCTCCTGCCGGTTGTCATACTCATCGACATGCAAGTCGTGAATCCTATTACAAGAACATGATCTCATACATCACAATTCATCATTCATCACAACTTCTGGCCATATCACATCACATGATCAATCGCTGCAAAAACAAGTTAGGCGTCCTCTAATTGTTGTTGCATCTTTTACGTGGCTGCAATTGGGTTCTAGCAAGAACGTTTTCTTACCTACGAATAACCACAACGTGATTTTGTCAACTTCTATTTACCCTTCATAAGGACCCTTTTCATCGAATCCGCTTCAACTAAAGTGGGAGAGACAGACACCCGCCAGCCACCTTATGCAACTAGTGCATGTTAATCGGTGGAACCGGTCTCACGTAAGCGTACGTGTAAGGTTGGTCCGGGCCGCTTCATCCCACAATACCGCTGAAGCAAGAAAAGACTAGTAGTGGCAAGCAAGTTGACAAGATCCACGCCCACAACAAAATTGTGTTCTACTCGTGCATTAGAGAACTACGCATAGACCTAACTCATGATGCCACTGTTGGGGAACGTTGCAGAAAATTAAAATTTTTCCTACGATTTCACCAAGATCCATCTATGAGTTCATATAAGCAACGAGTCAAGGGAGTGAGTTTGCATCTACATACCACTTGTAGATCGCGTGCGGAAGCTTGCAAGGGGATGGTGATGATGGAGTCGTACTCGACGTGATTCAGATCACCGATGTCCAAGTGCTGAACGGACAGCACCTCCGCGTTCAACACACGTACGGGACGGGAGACGTCTCCTCCTTCTTGATCCAGCAAGGGGGGAGGAGAGGTTGAGGAAGACCACTCCAACGGCAGCACGACGGCGTGGTGGTGTTAGTGCAGCAGCACTCCGACAGGGCTTCGCAAGCACGTAACCGAGGAGGAGAGGTGATGGGAGGGGAGGGGCTGCGCCTTGGAGTTGTATCCCGCAGCCCTCCCCTCACCCCTCAATTTATAGGGGAAGGGGCAAGGGGGGCCGACCCCTCTAGATGGGATCTAGAGGGGGGGCGGCGGCCAGGGAGGGGAGGCTTGCCCCCCAAGCAAGGGGGGCGCCCCCCTTAGGGTTTCCCCCCCCCCCAACCCTAGGCGCATGGGCCCAAGGTGGGGGGCGCGCCCAGCCCTCCAGGGGCTGGCTCCCTCCCCTTTGCGGCCCATGTGGCCCTCCGGGAAGGGTGGCCCCTCCCGGTGGACCCCCGGAACCCCTCCGGTGGTCCCGGTACATTACCGATAAACCCTCGAAACTTTCCGGTGTCCGTATGACAACTTCCCATATATAAAACTTCACCTCCGGACCATTCCGGAACTCCTCGTGACGTCCGGGATCTCATCCGGGACTCCGAACAACATTCGGTAGTCACATACTAGTCTTCCTAATAACCCTAGCGTCACCGAACCTTAAGTGTGAAGACCCTACGGGTTCGGGAGACATGCAGACATGACCGAGACGACTCTCGGGCAATAACCAACAGCGGGATCTGGATACCCATGTTGGCTCCCACATGCTCCTCGATGATATCATCGGTTGAACCACGATGTCGAGGATTCGATCAAACCCCGTATGCAATTCCCTTTGTCAATCGGTACGTTACTTGCCCGAGACTCGGTCGTCGGTATCCCAATACCTTGTTCAGTCTCGTTACCGGCAAGTCACTTTACTTGTACCGTAATGCATGATCTCGTGGCCAACACCTTGGTCACCTTGAGCTCATAATGATGATGCATTACCGAGTGGGCCCAGAGATACCTCTCCGTCATACGGAGTGACAAATCCCAGTCTCGATCCGTGTCAACCCAACAGACACTTTCGGAGATACCTGTAGTGCACCTTTATAGCCACCCAGTTACGTTGTGACGTTTGATACACCCAAAGCACTCCTACGGTATCCGGGAGTTACACGATCTCATGGTTGAAGGAAGAGATACTTGACATTGGCAAAGCTCTAGCATACGAACTACACGATCTTTGTGCTATGCTTAGGATTGAGTCTTGTCCATCACATCATTCTCCTAATGATGTGATCCCGTTATCAACGACATCCAATGTCCATAGCCAGGAAACCATGACTATCTATTGATCACAACGAGCTAGTCAACTAGAGGCTCACTAGGGACATATTGTGGTCTATGTATTCACACGTGTATTACGATTTCCGGATAATACAGTTATAGCATGAATAAAAGACAATTATCATGAACAATGAAATATAATAATACTTTTATTATTGCCTCTAGGGCATATTTCCAACAAATGAGGCATCACTGATTAGGTGGAAACTGATGTGCTATTTCATAAAGACTGATAGTTTATTTAACTGGTCAGAATTTTCCAATTGAAAAAAGAAATTAGACAGAAATTGATGACCAATTACATAGTAAAAGCATTCCAAACCTTCTTTTCCATACCACTCTATTCCTAGTTGTAAGGGGTTTTTCTTTTTTGCGGGAAGTAAGGGTTTGGGGTTTCACATGGATGAATTCGATAGAATGACGCCGAAAATTGTAGCAGGTACAAACAATATCAAGATCGATTATACATCCAAATAATTCATCATCGGTCTGAATCATGCAAAAAATAACGACCCTTAGCAAACGAAGTTTAAACTTTAGAAGTATTCAAATTATGCGGAACATGACAAAACATAGGAATTACATGAAATCTATTGTATGATTTGGGTCCGTGTACATGGAAATGAAACAACGAAACAATAGCATCTGAACAATAAATGTTGTTGAGTCAGCATATCAAAATGAAAATGCCAACAATTGTTGGCTTGATTATCAGGAAACGAAAGAGCTCATTGTTATTTACCTGAAGCAAAAGGCAAAAGTAAAACAGAATGCTACTTACATAGCCCGCAAAGGAGCTCTGTAATCTCCCCTAGTGGTACAATTTTCAGTAATGACTGGTCTGGCAGTGTGCATCGGTCACTCTGCACCATTTCCTTAATAATCATTTCGAATAAGACATGGATGTGGTCCTTAGGTGGCTGCACGTACTTGGCATTCTTTCCCTCGCGCTTCTTGTGCTTGAAATCCTCAATCCGTCGTTAGCTTGACCGCTGACACCTTTTTCTCTGCATCACCCAGCTTGCACCTCTTGGCATCCAAAATTTTCTGCCTCTTTACCTGAAAGTCATAATTGATGTAGATTGTCAATGTATAAATCCACAAATCCACAGCGGCGCACAGTTGCTTTTTGAAACAAAACGATACACAAACAAACCCATAAATCGAATACTCTAAATCCCTAGCCAGCAGTGATATGGTTATGGAGCCGATTCGAGGTGATGGCGATCCAATGAAGAGCTTGAGAGGCACTGTCGGTCGCCATGTTGTGCGTGTCGTATGAAAGCCACCTCCTAGTATCGCCCAGGTGGGAAAGTCTAGGTGCGTCGCGGCCGGCCACCACCACCTCCAGAGTTGTCAGGATTTCTCGAACATGGAGAGAGAATGCGGGCGGCCATCGACATGGAGGCCAAGAGGGCGCCGACGAACCGTTTGTTGGGCCAGTAAGGGCATCGAGGAGGATCTTGGAGCAGCAGAGACCTTGAAGCAACCCACCTACCTTCGAGCAGCTGCGACCTGGAGGCGGCTGCCATCTTCCTGACGTTGGGACTGGGGCTACGATGGGTAGGGCAACGGCGAGATGCAAGGTTATGGAGGAAGGTAAGATCCCACCGGCGTAGAAGAATGGGAATGACCAACGGAAGCTGATTATGGCGTTGTAGGCGGCGGCGGCTACTGTGGTGGGATGACGACGGGCGTGACCAGGGTCATGGAAGGGTGAGGAGAAACGTCGGGCTGATTTTTTCTTTGACGAGGGACTCATTCATGAGGCTGAGATGGGCTTTCCTGCCGATCAGGCCCAATCAATAGGAACACACCAATTTTTCTATCGGAGTAGCGTCAGCAGGCCCATTGATCGAGAGATGGGGTGCTAACGGAGATCAAACGGCCAGAAATGTTCAGATCAGAAAAACGGACGGCTAAAAATGCAAATCGCTGTGAGGGGTTCGCTTTAGGCTCGGTTATACTGTCCTAAATATCCCTTTGCAAAGCGTGTTATGTACATGCGACAAGAAATGTGAGATAGCTGATTTCCAATATGAGAAATTGCTTTGGTAAATGCAAAAATTCTATTTTTAGAGCAAATGTGAGATCAGCTGATTTACTCTGTTTTTATGTGGTGGTTTTTTTTAGGGAAAGAAGGATCATGCAAGATCCATACGAGGCCAAAAACAAGGCTGAGAACCTTCACATCTTCGGACACTAGACAGACTGGCAGTACATATTTTGTCGTAAGAGACACATAAAAGGGAAATTTAAAACAAGCTAAGATGCAGCAAGGACAAAAGGGGAAGCCACCAGGTGAGATGTGGTGTGTTTGTTGGACAATCTGAATTTTCTGAAGTACTCCCTCAGTCCCTCTGTACGTTTTATTTTGCAGAGAAAAAAATAAGTACGGCAATTTTATTTTGCAGAGAAAAAAATAAGTACGGCACAACACAACAAAATGAGCGCCGACCGTGGGGATCGAACCCACGGCCACGTGGTTAAAAGCCACGCGCTCTACCACTGAGCTAGGTCGGCCTTTGAGTGAATTTAAATTAAAATACCAAGTGATTTAGTTTCCATATATAGTTTGAAGAAAACACTGCGTGTCGATCCTGTGTTGGAATTCCGTCCACGGATTAAAAAACAACGAACACGTGCACACAAATACTAACTTGTAGCCAAGAGCCCTTGTTGTGCCCTTATTTTTGACTCTTTATTGCTTTTCACTTTTCTTCTTCACGATACAATGATCTCGTGTGTACATATATATACACACGACCCAGCCCTATTGCTAACCTTGACCTAACCTATTCGCAAAAAGAAAAACCTTGACCAAACCTATTCGGACTTTTTTTTTTGCGGGATAAAAGAAACATAGACGTAGGGTACTACTGCTAACCGAAGCCTACCTAATCTAACATTGTCCAAACCGGACTAAACTTGTTTTCTACAGCAATATATAATCACACGGCAACATTGATCCCTTACCAAATACTCCTACCAAACTAGACTCAAACACGTAGACTGTTACCCTGTTAAAAAAAAGAGACTCAAACACGTAGTTTGATTATTTCCAACATCCTGCGCCGCCGCATCTCCTCTAGGGTTTAGACTGTCCGTCAACAACCGCCGCAATCTGCGGTGATCCTTCTTCACGAGGGCGGATGACGATTCTCTGCGAAGCCTGCGATATTGGTCAACCTGACGCAAGAACGGAGCACACAACAGATCTCCCTTTGCTTGCGCCCACCGACGAGGACGATGATGCTAGCAACAAGCAGGCAGCCACTATTGATGGCAAAGAGCAGTCGACGTGCCACGTGGCCGCCCGCGACGCCGAGGACGACGACATCAAGCAGCCGTCGCCGCCGCCTCCTGAGAAAACCTACAGGGAAGGTGACGTGGTCGACTTTTTCGAAGCCCTACGTTTTTGCCGACCCGGGCCCTCGGTGGAGCTACTGGCCGTGTACCCACACTGCTTCCCCTTCGTTGGCGACATCATCGTCGCCGACGAGAACGGCGGCCAGTACGTCTACCACCAGGAAGAAGGCGAGCCTCTTCACAACCTCGACCCCGAGGACAATCTGGTGCTCACGGGGCCATTCCAGACCATCTCAGGATTCGGCAGCGGCGTCATGAGAATCAAGATCCCCGACAGGGACATGCCTGGCATTTACGACACCGCCGATCTATGGTTTGGCCCAAGTAACACAGAGGACGACGAGCACGAAGACCGCCTCATCACGACACGTTATGGCCGCCACCTCGTCGTGTCGTATGTCATGATGAGGGAAGGCCTGGAGGTCAATGTTCGGGTCAGCATCCGCCTCTTTGGCGACGGCGATGATGCATCTCGCACCATGGACGTGTACGGTCAGATCACTGCACATAACCGGATCTTTGAGGACGACAGTGTGCTCCTCTTCTTCTATGCGGAGGAGGAGAAGGTGCAGCTCACCCCCTCCGCTGGCGGCGATGGCAGTGTGCACCTGCGGCAGATGCAGCGATACAATGTTACGGTGCCCATCAATCCACAACCATTTCTTACGATTAAGGTGAACTTGAAGGTGACAAGTCCGAGCAACGAGGGCGCTACCTTCGCCTTTGAAGGCGATGTCGAGTTCCCTCTTGACATGGCCCAACGTGTTCGGGCAATCCGCACGAAGCACGGCGAGGTTCAAGTCCGTATCTCGTACAATTGAAACATGGAGAAGTGGAAGCATGAACCAAGCAAGTATTTTGAGTGAGATGTCTCTTCGGGTTATACTACTACGAATAAGAGTACAAAAATTTTCTTCCTTCGCAAGTTGTGCTTTGTTTACCATTCTTTCTTTATGGCTGTTGTTAATCGGTGGAAGCTTTTCTAGTATGTTAAAGTTGTTATCGCAATATGAAATTTTCTAATATAGCTGATTTGTTTGCCAAGAAAGAGAAAAGATCATGTGTTCCCCCTCCTTAGTTCTAGAGAAATCCTATGGTCGAAGGAGCCTCTCATGCGCTTCATTCTCTCTGTTTGTAATGCTGAATTTTCCAAGTCTTCCAATTATTATTGGTCCAACTTTGCATTTGAGGAATCGTTCGTTTTGGAGAACAACCAACTCTGCATTCAGCTAGAATACCAATCCTTTGTTCATCATCATACACCTGTCTTGAGACATTTATTAGATGCGGTTAATACACCAAATTTTCAGCTGCCCAAATATTGCATTGTTTTGCTTGATGAGTTTCAAATAAAATAAGACCAAATCTTATAGATACCGATGGCTTGCAAGTACACAGGATTTAGTTGTAGCCATTTATAAATAAAAGTACTGATCCCACAAGGAGCAAAGGAATTGGACTATTGTCCCTTGTAGAGACTTACAAAAATGTGCCTGCAAGTAAATTGTGTAAACTCAAAGCAAAGTGAGGGCGGAAGTATAATGATTTTTAGTAGAGTGCAGATTAAAAGTAAATGACACAAAAGAATATAAATGAGCGCAGTGGAACAAGTAAAGCGTCAAAATTAGCAGAGGATTAAAGCATTCGGTAGTCCGGAATTCCCATTGGTATGTGTCTATCGCAACATATGTTGTAGTCGTAGATGGACACTTGAGTCACACTGATGTTTGTGATTGGACAGATCTGAGTATAGAGTATGCTCTGCTCATGGTAGACTTTGTACCACACACGCCACTACCATAGTTTTTCCGCGCCGGTTCTCACTGCGGTAATTAAGAGTTTCCATGTGGACGCGGATTCGCTAAGTGTTCTATGTTATTCCCCTATCAATTGCAATGGCACATAATTGAGGATTTTGTTGTCACCTTGAATTACCTAGACATCTTAAACTTTACAACAACAATAATGTGCCTCGTGACCTTACGTCAAAAATGTTGAGTGGGGCCCTTCACAATATTCGTGAAGGATATTAAACCAAACATTCAACAGAGAAACTCATGTCCTTATTAACATTTCATCCCCTATATATACCAAAGTTCAACCATATCCCCTGTAACAAGGGGGTCTACTCGCACATGGATACAGTGAAAATCGTATGAATAGTGGTCGTAAACATGAATGGGACAAACGAGACACGTTGTCGGTGTCTAAGAACCTGACATTGGGTTATATGTAGCAACCCTTTGTGAGTTCGGCTAGGGACTGAACGTGTTAGGTTTCCTAAGTCATCAATCGCCGGGGATGGGTGACAGGAAGCAAGGTACACCAGAGCTACCCAGGTTCAGGCCACCATTGTGGTGTAATACCCTTTTTTATCAGCATTTGCCAAAAAATACATTATTTTTTCTTGAAGAGATTTACAAATTCGATCATTCTGTTGTCCAAATTCAGTAAACCATGAAACATGCATATACGGTTTTTGTATATTAATGTATGATTCAAATTTGCACCTTGTCTTGAGACAAGAAATGTATGGCCTAATAACTAGCTAGCAACCTATGGACTATCATTGCAGAAAAGGTAGCATTACAATAATCGCCAATATTTTAATAAAACTGAACACAACATTAGGAATATAACAAGTGTCTAAGAGGCCCACAAAATCAGAAGAAGGATAAGTCAATCTTGTCAACTTGCTGAAACCTCTAATTACATCCCATAATTTGATCTATGCTGAACTAAAACGTTCACGGAGAACTAGGAACATGGACACACCATTTCTTGTGGTGGGAAGCAGTAGAAAAGCAAGATGCACCATGGATTATGTATAGAATCGTAAGTTGATTGAGAACCATAATGGCGCAAATGGGCTAAAGATTCAATTGCGCTAGCATAGATCTGATAGACAGAACATAGGCTTACCAAGCGTAGTGAAACAACTGAGATCTAGATGGATCTTTAAAGTTCAGACGACCTCGCCAAGGGGGCTTCAATTCAGACAAGAGGACGAGATAAGAGATCCATCCGATTCAAATGGTTGGTTGTGGCGGCAGCGGCTCGAGGGATTTTGCAAGATTTCCGGGTTATATATAAAGGAAATTCAGCCACGGGAAACCCTAGGTTATGAAGGGGATTGGGACATGGAGAAGAAAGAAAAGTATACATGCTACCTTTTCCTTAATCCGGTAATTAGCCGGAACAACAAACACATAATTCTTAATGTTATGTTTTAACAACGACGGGATGGAAAGGTTCATCAACGACACTAGATCAAAACGCCTATGAATGAATTATCGCTCGTTTGTGCGAGGTTTTGGGGCGAGGATGCAGGGAGTGATCATCATCACGACCTTGTGGACATGCAGCTTGATATTGTATTCCTGGTCCAGGAGCTCGAACACGCACACGTCCCACTTCTCCAGGTTGTTCTCCATGGCGAGCGCCCCCCACCCGGCACTGAACGCCGCGCGAGGACACTCACCGCCGGTGTACTCGTACCACACCTTCCACGACTTTGCCTGCGGGTCCCACAGCGTCATCTTCCTACTCTCTTTGGGGAGGAATGTTTTCACGAACTTGTCCGGGATGATCTGCCGTTGCAGGTCAAACATGATCAGTCAGTGAGCAATGCAGATTTGAGTGTGTATCGACTATCGAGAGAAGAAATTGAATTGATCAATTACCATGAAGTACGAGGCATAGACATCGTTGTGCTTCATTGCCTTGACGGCGAAGGGCCTCTCGGATTTGAACCTCTGCGCCCTCTCCATGGCACATTCCTTCTCCCTTTGAGTTACTGGACGCCTCTGTGACGTTAATCCCAGCCTTCTCATAACCTTGATGAGAACTAGTATAAAAAGATGCAGACTATCAGGCTAGTTCACTTCAAATTTGTTCTAATTAGTACTAGCAGTATAATAAAAGGGCGCGCTTACAGGAAGGAAGGAAGGAAGGAAGAGATTTACCTCTACCAGGTTGGTTTTCACCATTGCTCTTGTTGAACATTGGGAATTGATTCTGCTTACTAAGCCTTTTACCAAAAGAATTGTGCCACATGGTTAAGTCCGTGCACACAGATTCTGGTGCGAATACACCTGTATGAACTATATGTGGGTAAGGTTCATTAGATCGATGACAAGAGCATATAGATAGAAACTATTTTATAGTATAAGACCAGTGCTATGTTGCTAGCAGAGAATATAAATAGCTCGATGACACAACATCTAAGCTATCTCAACCAATATGTGTATGTGTGCGCGTGCGTGTGTGTCAACAAGTACTACTCATTTTGAAATTGATTCCTTACCTGCCAAATTGTCACTTGATATTGTTTCTTCCGAAGATTTTTTGAGGGGAACTCTTTCAGATGCTGAAGTAGAAGAACTGGTACAAACAATTAAAGGACCAACAGAGCTTTTACCCTCGGCCTTGGACTCCTTGGATGGACGACTGTCCAACTCTGCTTACAATGGATGTGCACACGGGTTAGCTAGATAACAAGAACCTATGAATCATGTGACAACACTTAACCATCACGATATATAGTTAATTTGAAATTGATCCATCTAATGGTTATTTTGAATTACCTGCAAAATTGTCACTTGATGCTGCCGCCTTAGAAGGTGAATCGCCAGATGGAGACCTTATCTCCTCAGCCTTGGACTTCTTGGGTGGACGATGCTCCGATTCTTCTTACAGTTCGATATGCACATAGACAAAGGTTAGCTCGATAACAAGAGTATAAGAATCATTTTACAAAATGAAACCATCCCATACCAGTATATACATAAAAAGTACTACACGTACTAATTATTTTGAAATCGATCGATCAATCAAAAGGTTCTTCTTAATTACCTGCCAAACTATCGCTTGATGCTGCTCCCCCAGAAGCTAGATCACCAGATGGACCTTCAGAGTTCTTCCTCTCCACAATCTTGGACTTCTTGGATCGGTCCACTTCTGCCATGATATCATCAACCTTCCTAAACCTAGCCCTCTTCCCGACCACAAAACCATCGTCGGTCTTGCGTAGATCCTCCTGTTGTTGTTGCGCTGGTTCTAATGCATCGTCGCTGCACATGCGACATTCACCGTATTCCTCGTTCTCTGCAGTTTCTGATAATGCGTCTTCAACTTCCTCTGACTCTTCATCTTCTGAAGCATCTTCTTCTTCTGAAGCTTCATTTTGTGGTGTACCATCTACACTGGTGCCAGTGTGAGCGTCTTCTTCCTGAGGGGCAGTACCATCTGCATTGGTGCTCATGAGCCCTTTCTCTTCCTCTCCAGCCACATCGACATCCTTGCGCTGCGGCTGGGCGAGAGACGCATAGGGAGCCTCGCAGGACGATGGCAAGAAAATGATCACTGAGAACTGTGACTGCCCCTCGTAACGGAATACCAGCATGTAGCCATACCCGATGCAATTGTCGGAGAGGAACTCCTTCCATCCACGTGCAAACCGTAGCTCCCCAGAGATTTTAGCCAGCTCTACAGGCCATTTATTCCTGCTTGGACCTCTCAGGGAAACCATTCCTGTACAATCTTCCAAGTATTTGTGGAATCCTACTGGAATGGACTGCAACATATGTCGTTATACAAATTAATTAGAAATGGCTGAACACGTCGAGCACAACCCAAACATGCATATATGGCATTTAACCTTGCCTTCCTATAGTGCAATCCCAGCTACCAGTCACTGCTCAATTGGCATTATATTTTGCGGAAATATTACATATGTCTCTTTTATTTACAATCTACATTTTTTATAAATACAAAAAATATAACTTTCATGAAGTAGTTTATATTTCAGATATGTTATCTCTTTCATACTTCGCAACGGCAGAAAACATTGTATAGTCCATGTTTCAAACATATCAATCACAAATTGAACAAAGAATCTATTGGGTGAAATAGATTATATATGTACAATTTTAACTCTATCAAATTAGAGAGCACCATTCCTAAAAGTGAACCGTAATGGAAAAGATAACCTTCACAACAATCATGCAAAATATGGTAGGTAAAAATGGAACAACTAAAATTAGTTAGTCCCTTTCTTTGTTGTTATGAATCAAGAAAACCTACCACGTGTTCCATAAATGAATAGGATATGAGCGCCCTAAAGAAGTGAGGGCAATTTTTTTTGCCATTCTGGTCCTTCTCATGCCTTTCCTTCAAATCCTCTTCCTCTTTATCATTTTTCTTCCTTCCCTTCTGCTTATTTATCTCCTTTTGTTCCTCTCCTTTCTCTTTCTCAATTTCTCGCTGCCCTTGTTCTTCTTTCTCATTCTTATTCTCCTCCTTTCCTTCCATATGTGACTTCATCTTCTTCTCATTTTCCTTTCTTTTCCTCTGATCCTCCCTCTCCTTCTCCTCATCATCCTTTTTATCAACAACTCTCGTTTTCTTCTCTTTCTCCTCCTTATTCATCTTCCTCTTCGAGGAATTTTGCTTCTCCTCTGCTTTCTTACCACCTTCAGCTTTATTTTGCTTCCTTTTCTCTTTCGTATTAATATTTTCATCTTCCTCTTCTTTTACCTTGACATTTTGCTTATTATCTACCATGCCCATAGTGTTATACTGTTTTTTATGACGTACCATGATTGGACCTTTACATATGGCAGGTACTTCTCTCTGCAATACAATAGAAGATATATGATACATTAGCATAATACTTTTTGCAATGGTAATAATGGCATATAATACCACACAAGTTTCATTCGAGATCTGAATCTACATATGAAACGCTTTCCAAGTTTAGATTTTTGTTCCAACTATTCAATGATTATTCCAAATTGCATTAGTTATTTTCAAGAACACTCCTATAGAGTCCTTTTGTTACAGACAGAAATATTATTTCCATATAAGCTCTTTAGTGAATAAAATAGAACACTATTTATCCCATATTTATATACAAATATTGGTCACACAAGTACATGAATGCTAGGAATATATATAGAGTGGCGACATGCATAATATTTTGGCGAGGCACACTTGCACATTTCTATATATTCATCTAACCAGGAAATCCGGTTTTGATACCTTATCCCACTAATAGACCATCATGTGCTCCCCATGTTTATCCTTTATAGAATTTTACAATCGAACATTATTTTGTCTTGATGAGATTCACAAATTCGATGATTCCATTATCAAAATTTAGTAAACCAAGAAACATGCACATATTGTGTATATTACCATCCTTGTCTTAAGACGAGAAAGGTATGGCGTAACTAGCAAACCAATGGTTATCACAACAGAAAAGGTAGCATTATACTAATCTGCAATATTTTAATAAAAATAAATTTAATATTATGAATATAGAAAATTATTTTTCCTAGTGTCCTAGTGGAGTTCTTTCTTCCAATATATAGGGCATTAGATCATTCTTCCAACATGGCCAAATTTCTAATGCGAGGATGACAACACCAACAACATTATTGTGTGTTTCACAAGAATTTATACCCCCCCCCCCCCCCCCGCGCGCGCAGACTCAAAGTGAGAAGATACGTCAATCTTATCAAGAAAACCTCTAGTTATATCCCACATGGATCTATGCACAACTAAAACATTTAGAAACTATGAACATGGAAACAGTCGTCCTTTTGTTGGGAAGAACAAAAGCATGATGCATATTGGATTTATAGAATAATAGGGCGAGACATAATCATAACGATGGCCCAAAGATCTAACTGCGCTAGCATAGATCGGATATACCGTAGGGCTTACGAAGCGTCGTGAATCAATTTAAATCTTGATAGATCTGAATATCAGACCGCTCCAAGGGGCATTCGACTCAACGGAGAAGACGAGAGAAGAGATTTAGATGAAGGCCAGCATGGTTGGTTGCGGCGGCGGCGGCTCGATGGACTTTGCAAGGCTTGGGGGTTATAAAGGGGGTCAGAAAGGGGGAAACCTAGGTTTTGAAAGGGGTGGGACTTGGGAGAAGAAAGGAAAGTCCATATTTTTTTCCAGGCCCATCATCATCAGATGACAATATCAAATCTCGATAGGCCCAATTCCAGGCCCACCAGTTTTTCTTTCACATGTCAATGGTAACACTTCTACCGAAGGTCTATTTTAGGCATGTTGGTTGAGGGTGTCCCGTAGAGGATCAATCTATAGTATTTTTGTATTCAAAATCATAAGGCCAAATAAGTTGATTTACGTTCATCTAGTATGTATTTTCAATTTTGAAAAATTGGTTGCTAAACTTGTATTTTAAAAAGCAAGCTTAATTTTATGACATTGTACAAAATATATTTGGATATGGTACCGTGTTCTCCAGTAGAAACTATAGAACATCGATCAAACCAATAGACGTTTTGTTGTATTTCCCCATCGGATTTTTTTATTCATGTGTAAACAAGGAGATCCATGAGAGTTTTTTCTTCATATAATCAATATTGTGATAGGAAAACGTTTGTGGCCGGCGCGCCAGCTGAAAAATCAGCCGGTCGGACGCGGGCTGGAGATTGAGGAGTGTAGGCCGCATGCCATCTGCTGTCACGCGCCCCCCGCACCGCTTTTATTCAGCCTTATCCTCCCTCTCGACTGCCTGGTCCACTCATTTCCCTCCCTCCTCTCGCTAGTAGCCCTCCCTCTCCGCCATCAATCTACCAACACGCAGCAGCTCACCGACCATGGCGCCGCACCACCCCCGTGTTTCCCTATGTGCCACAAAGGCCACCATTGCCGGCAGGCAAGGTCTTCGACGCCCGAACTGCAGGATGGCCTCTGGGGCGATGAGTTACGTCAACGGCACACATCGGACACGGGAACGCCATGCCTCCTGTCGTGCTCCACCACATAGCATGTCGTCTTCCTCTGTCGCGATCGTTGTGTGCTCCGACGGGACCAGTATATGGGAGGAGGGGTGCGACTGCAGCGCGGGTGTGTTGCAACCGGCAACTAAGGAGCTGGAACTGGCGGAGAGCGTGCCGCAACTTGTGGCAAAAAAGCTACAAGGAGGGGGGCGACGTGTGACGATGCAGCTAAAATGCTGGAACCAGCAACCATTTTTGCTGGTCCAGCGAACCGTGGTATACAACCGATGTCAACAAGAGATGCGACATGCACGCGACGGTCGACGACGCGGCGAGAGTTGTGCTGGAACCAGCCAATTTTTGCACTACAACGGTGATCGCAGCTAGCTCGAATCATGCACATGGGATGCTGCAACAGTCACCGCGGTGACCACAGCTTACTGGATTTTTGCTACAACGGTCACCGCAGCCAGCTAGAACCGTGCACGCGGGATGCTGCAACAGCCACCATGGTGACCACGGCTTGCTGGATTTTTGTTATAGTGGCCATCGCGGCTAGCTGGAACCATGCACGCGGGATGCTGCCAACGGTGACCACGGCGAGTACGATGTGCTGGAGAGCAGCAATGGCAACGCGGCGACACTAAAGAGCTGCAATGGCGATGGCGGGGGCACCATAGAAGCTACAATGGCGACGGTGGCGAGCTGGTGGTTGTTGGAACCAACAATCAGCGGCGCTACTTCGTGCACGGCGTTCTGCTGCACCCGTCCACGACATCTCACCGACAGCCACGACATCTCTCCGGCAGTCACGAGCTTTTTTGGCTTTTTGGTGAGATTTTTGCTGGAACCGGCACCCTCATTTGCTACAACCGAGCACAATGTTTGCTGCCACCGGCCACGGCGGCCCATCTTCGTAGGAGCTCGATGACCAATGGGGCCCGTCGATGAGGACGTCGCCGGCGGTGAGCAAGGTGGACCTTTTTTTCCTCACGTGAGATGTGCCAGGGCGACCGCGGTGTTGGTTGACCTTTTCTGTTGTTTCTATGTGGGCGAGAGGTGAACGAGGACGAAGATTAGGCTCTAATCAAACAGTCGTTAGCAGGCATATCGGATAGCTGCGGGCCAACCGGCCCAAATTTGGGCTGGCGCGCCGGCGAGAGTACTGCCCATAATGCACCATACAATACACTTTCCTACGAAAGTGTTTTCTTGTATAGCGTTGCCGAAAGGTTACATTGGTAATGATATTATCTCTTTCAAATAGGGCTGGACCAGCAGATTCTTTCTATCATGTTCGTCTGTGCTGGAGGCGGAGATGGCAGCATGCAAGGAGGGGGTTAGTCTCGCTATGGATTGGTCTGCCAATCCGCTAATTATTGAGACTAATAGTCTGCAAGCTGTGCATTTTCTCCACGAGGGTGGACTTAATTGGTCACCGGTGGCAACACTTGTAGAGGAGACGAAGAGGGGTCTGAATGAAGGACGTGAACATCAAATCATGCATGTGTGGAGGCAATGGAGCCGTGCACCACGGAACGGATCCTCTAACATTGAAAAGGAAAGTCACTGTGCTACAGTGCTAGTCTAGTGTAAAATGAAGAAGGAAAGTTAAAGGATATTAGTAGGTAGTTAGCAAGTTGTTACTGGAGTGCGGCGTTTCGGTGCCCGGGTGCATCTGCACCTGTTCAAAAAAAATTTATAAAAAATTCAGAAAAATTCAAAAAATTCCGAAAAAAATTGAGGTGGTGGACAATTTGATGCGTGAGGTGATTTGTCTTTTTTGCTGAGAGCTGCACATAAGTCCAAATGTTTTGAAAATTGGGGCGCACCTCACGCATCAAATTGTCCACCACCCCAATTTTTTTTGGAAGTTTTTGAATTTTTTTAGTATTTATTTTGATTTTTTTGGTGAGCGCAAGTGCAGATGAGCTCGGGCTCAGATTTGGATTTTCGGTTGTTACTGTTGATATTTACTGTAGATATAAATAATTTAAAATTAATTTTATTTCGCCATCAGTTTGTTTGTATGTAATTACTATAAATGTACACAATAGATCATCAATTTGCGAATTAATTTAAATCATTTTAGTCTTAATCATATGAATAGAAAGAAGGAAAGTTAGGGTACTATAGCTTCTCTAACTTCTCTTTTCAATGTTAGAGGATCTGGTTCCGTGCAACTACGTGACACAATATGGCCGCACCTCTCACCATACTGCCGTATGGTTGGGCTCTGGTCCTGATGACTTATGTAATCTCTGTCAAAACGAGTGTAACTCCGTGATTTAATCAATATGATCTCATTTGACTCGCAAAAAAGGGGCTGGACCAAAAGCTCCTAACTCGCGAGCTTGATAAGCGCTCGATAGTTCAGCTCGTTAGTAATAACACAACACATATTTTTATTTTACGTGACAAAATTTGTATAGCATTTCGGCCTATCTATTCAATCTAATCTACATAGGAGGCAACAAACTAGTGCATTTTCTTTTATAGTCACCATCTTCCTTCTTAAAAACTACATCTACACACTCATCCTGTAGATAGTAACACATCAAAATATGTTAGCGAGCACTCGCGAGTACTCACGAGCTTCAAACGAACCGAGCCGAGCAGGGTTTTCTGCTAGTTAATTTTAACAAGCTTAACAAGCCGAGCCTTAACGAGCACGAGCTTAACGAGCCGAGCAGCTCGTTAATCCACCCATATATGATGACAAATGGGTTTACTTAGAGCATCTCCAATAGATGGTCCAAATGTAAAAGTACCTAACTTTTGGACCGTCTGGGGCAAAAAACGCTGCTCCAACAAATGGTCCATATGCAAAATAATTTGGACCGCGGCCTCCTCGTGATGTAAAATACAACACCCGCGGTGTAAATTTACATCACGAGGTGCATCTAGTCCAAAATCAGCCGCTGCCCGCGAACGCCCAATCGCCACTTCATTTCCTTTCCCGTTCGCGCCATTTCGCCCGCCCGACGACCAGCCGGCCGGAATTCGCCGCCGCGACCGCCCAAAACCTTGCCATCAGCGCCGCCACCACCCCACATCCCCGTTGCCGCCCTCTGCCGCTGTCGAAATCGGGAGGCAGCCGGCGCGGGATTCGGTGCCTCCGGCGGTTCAGCTGCCGCGGTAGGCCTCCGCCTAGTCTTAGGCTGCCGCCGACCTCCTCCCCGTCGGCCGTGAGCCTGTCCACAGCCGTTGTGCCGGCCGCACGACCGCCGCACTAAGCCCTCTGCCCTGCTGCCAAACTATTCTTCGCCGCCCGCCGAGCTCCTCTTAGCCGGCCACCAAGCTCATTTCTTATCACCGCCGCCGTCCGGAGCCGACCGCAGCCGTCAGCAGCAGCCAATCCAACGGGCGGCCATCTTCTTCCACCGCGCGAGGTGTTCGACGGAATTCCCTAAGGCATCTCCAACCGGTTTTGGACCATGAATTTGGACCATCTATTGGAGTTGCTCTTTTGGACCATGAATTTGGACCATCTGTTGGAGTTGGCCTTTTTTTGAAGCTCCAAAATGCACTTTTTGGCGGTCCAAATTTTACATCTTCGGTTTTGGACCGTCAAAATTTGGACCATCTATTGGAGATGCTCTTAGGCCATAGGTACCCCGCTTTTCTTGGTGGTGGTGTGAAATATATAATATTGCCTCACAAGAGATATAACATGTAAAGATGAACATAATAGGTGTTGATCTTTTCTTCGCGGAAGAAAATAGTTGCTGATTTGCTCAGCTGATGATTTTCATGCCGTGCTGTCTTTTAACTTGTCAGGCACATTGTCATGTGTGTTGTACCATTTTACTTTTCGTTGTCTTGGCCATCGTATCGTGGAACCACTTGTTTTTGAATAACTGAGCTCTGCATTACCAGGAAAGCCAAGCATTGGTTCATTATTGTACTTGGGGTAGAGTTGTTGCTGACATTTATCTGCTGGGGTGAAGACACCAACCAAACTGGGATCCGCAGCAGATTAAGAATCATTCACTTCTGAAGGAACAACGAGAGAGAGAGTTGGATTTGCCTAGAACACCAACCATAATTGGCACAGTTGTCACTATCATTGGTCTGAAGTTGAAGGCACCAAATTGCACTTCGCAAAGTGGATTAAGAATTCCAAAAATTAAGTGGATTGAGAATTAGTACAAAAGATGTATAGAAGACGGATTCCTTCCTTGTCGTGTAAATGTTCAACGAGGAGAGATCAGCTGGTTTCAAGGATGACAAAATGATGCATCGGTAAATGCAAAACTTAATAATATTTTTCTGCAATTTCATCAACTCAAAACTCTTGCTGCATTTCCTTAGTTTTTCCTGCGGTGCGTTAAAGACTCTCCAGTGTTCAATCGCAAAAAAAAATGGAGACTCTCTAGTGTTATTTCAAGAAAATAAAGACAAGATACTCCTGCATTTTGCTCACTCTTAGGTTTAGAAACCCTACGAATCAAAGGAGCACCTCGACCCTCATGCGCTTCATTCGCTCTGGCTGTGGACCTGAATTTTCAAAGGTTTCCAGTTATGATCGTTCGGAAAAATAACGGCCGGAGTTGGTTTCTTGGGAGGATGCGTCCACATTTAGCAGCGAAACCCGTCTAGTCGCATCGGTCGGCGCCGCCCTCCCGTCCGGTCACACGCGTGGCTCAACGCCGACTATTGCGGCTTTGTGCCAGCAAGAATGTGGCGCGGGAAACGCCGTATCCATCAAAGAGAAAGCACATGAGAGGATTTTGGGCGGGTCCGGGGTATCGGATGCGTGCGTGACAGCGGCCCGGACGCCCGCAAAGCCACCCGGTTTGCTTTGTCCAAACCGGTCGGCGAACAAATGCAGGACAATGTTGGATTGGATGGCAAAACACGTCCAGACCGCGCGTCTGAACGGATGCGGAGGTTGGGGGTCAGCGTTAGAGATACCTTTAGTTATCATCAGATAATAAATATTGTACTCTTCCCCCATGGGTTTTCCAATCAGGTTTCTTATGGAAGGTTTATGATGAGGCAATATTAGTTATACCATATCGTTTTCTCATTATAATTTCTCCATTGAGTTTTAAAAGGAGTTTTCAATGGTATATTATGTTACTGTATTACTCATTACATTTTTTCAGGGGTTTTTTGGGGGGAGATTCTCAACATTATAAACAAATGATTCTTAGGAGAGATAAGGTACTCAGACCTCCCCCCCCCCCCCCCCCCCCCCCCCTCCTCCCGTGTCACTCCTGCGAGCGACGGGAGGAGAAACCCTAGCCGCCGGACCTCAGGTCCCCTCAGGGGTGGAGCCAGGATGAACAATGAGAGGGAGCAATGATATATACGTATTTTTTTCAGAAACATCTATCAAACTAATTGCTAAATAATTAAAAAAAACACAAGCCTGCATATAGTGTGTTAGAAGCAAAATCACACACTCCCTTATAAGATAATGTCATCACACACACATAATTAATTAATTATGATAAGTTCATTGCGAAAGTAAAAGTAAACTAACCAGCTAAGGCACGACAACTTGACTATGCCATTCCTTTTTGTTGGTACGTCCCTGATTTTCTAGCCTTCAAGCTGCAGGAAGATGAAACATGTTTGAATATAGAGAGCATATAAACATTGACAGATAAACATCTCTCCATTAGCTTTCCTGTCAATGCCAAATAGTTAACGTTAAATAAATTGAGACCGTGAAGGCAGAATATTACTACAGATTTCATTTTACTCTCATGTGCTCAAACCTATTCATATTGAATTATTAGGGGAGCCTAGATTCAATCAACCTAATTACCAATTTATATGTCATAATTTATACACATGGATATTTGATACAATTCACTACCTTTTTGAAATGGAAATCAGAATGAAATAATAATGGGGGAATTAGAAAGAAAAAAGGAGAGCTAAACGTAGGGCTTACCTTGATTGAATAATTGATTAGTACGGCTTCTTCCTCAGGAATGGCAGGCCGGCCGGCCGGCGTGCGCAGTGCAGATCGAGGGTGATCGCTAGAGGCGGCGGCGCGCCGGTTTCGGCTCGTCAAGGCGTCACGCGAGCACAGGCGACGAACACATCTGAAGCTACCGAAGACACCTACTCCAGTACGTTTCTAGCGAATCGAGAATCGCCTGATCGTTCTGGATGGGCCCCTGGGCTAGTACCTATCTAATTTTCATATACGGGCTTTAAACATACAGCATGAAAGAAAAAAAGGAAGTGGGGGCAAATACATTGGGCTGAATGGGGGCAGCGCTGTATATTCTGGGCCTGGTACACGTAAGCTGGAAGCTCTCGAGGGGAGACTGCACTGACCACCAGACACCAGCCATATCTTGTGCGCAATTGCCCTTCTTCACGGTTTTCTTCTATGTCCTTCCCTCTTTTCTCTTTTTCCATTTTCTTTTTATTTGGAACTATTTTGTTCTGTTTTCTATTCTTTTGCCCAAATCGAATGAACTTTTTTCAAAATTTTGATGAACTTTTTTTCAAATTCGATGAACTTTTTTCAAATTCGATAAACTTTTTTCAAAACCGATGAACATTTTTCGATTTCGATGAACTTTTTTCAATACCGATGAACTTTTTTTTATTTCGATGAACTTTTTTCAAAACCGATGAACTTTTTTCAAATATGATGAACTTTTTTTTGAATTCGATGAACTTTTTTGAGTTCAATGAACTTTTTTTTGAAAATCGATGAACCTTTTTCATTTTTTTCTTAAAATTTGATGAACTTTTTTCGAATTTACGTTTTCTTTTTTGAGATAATTTATATTGAGTACATATATTAATGTTTTATTGCACGAAACGGTTAACTAGAACTATTTTCTTGTAGTAGACAACAAAGTTAGTTTGGTCTAGTGGTTTGTGAGATGCACTCGCAACAATGTGATCCTGAGTTTGAATCCCCAGTGATCCTCAGTTTTTATTGTTTTTTCACTTCAACAGCGAACGAGTGCAAGCGCGCGTTGGGCCGGCCCATGCCAGCGACGCTGCAGGCGCCAGCTCGTTAACGGGCGCGTGCAGCGCTGACTAGGAGCTCCCCGTGGATTTGCCCTGGGTCCCCCTCCTCCTCGCCGCCGCCTGATTGCGCTGACGGGAGAAGCCCAACGGCGTGGCCGCGTGGGCAGCGGCGACGAGTGGTGGCATCGCACTGGCGAGGGTGAGGCGGCGCACGGTGGACGCAGGCGGTGGGGTCACGGGTGCTCAACAGTGGTGTGGTGGGCATCATGGTGCGGGCGCGCTCGCATCCGTGGAGGTGGTGCCGGCCTGGTCTGGGCTCCTCCGGATCTGGGTGCTTCGGCGGCCTTGGACGGTGTGTGGTGCCTCACCGACGGGTCTCGTTGGGGATGGGCCGGCGGCAGCGTGCTGGAGGTCCGGGTGATGGCGCGTGGGATGGCCACGGCCACCGGCCGAATCTGACGTCGGCGGTTCATCATGTGGCGCGGGCTGCGTGCGGCTTGGCTCATGGCGCTCTCTTCCCTTTGCTGCTAGGCAGGGGCAGCGGCGCCATGGTGGCGGTGGTAGCCGAGCGAGCGTGTCGACCGGATCTTCGCATTTTTTTTGGTCGGCGGCGCGGGCTGGGACACCGGCCTGGCGTGGCTGTTGCTCCGGCCGTGGGCCGCGGCGGCGAGATGCTCGGCCCTCTGCGTGGGGGCTTCCTTTATCCGCGTCGGCATCCCGATAGCTCAGTGGGTAGGCTGCGGCGGCGGCTGGATTTCTGGCGTCGGGTCGTTTGTAGGCGGCCTGGTTCGACCTTCGACGCCTCACCTCGGCGTCCGGCGCTATCTTCGTCAATGGGTTGGCCCTCCCCCAGCTGCGGTCCATCACTCGTCTCGCACCCGGCTGCAGGACCGAGCTTGCCTCGCGCCCGGCAGCAGGACCGAGCTCGTCTTGCGCCCGGCAGCAGGACCATGCTTGTCTCGCGCCTGACAGTAAGGACCGGGCTCGTCTTGCGCCCGGCAGCAGGACCATGCTTGTCTCACGCCCGGCGGCAAGGACCGGGCTCGTCTTGCACCCGGTGCAGTAGGACATGTCAATGGAGGCCAATTTTGGCCGGGCTATTGGGTCTCAGCACTGGGGGCCGCCCAGGGGTGCGCAAGGCGGGTCCTTTCCGCTCGTATCTTTAGTTGGGGTAGCAGCGGGTATCGAGTGAGGTGGTGTCAAGGTCTTGGATGCCGGGGCGGCGGCCCTAGTGGTGGTTCCGCGGTGCTCATGGGCAAAGCCCGTGGCTTGGCGCTGCCCAGTTGCCACGGGCGTGTGGGCGACGTGGTAGTCGAGGTGTGGCGTTTGGTGGCGGTGAGTGGTGGCCGGGATGAAACCTGCTCTATCTTCGGACGTACCGCCGGCAGCGAAGCTTATTCCGTTCTTGAAGGCGTCATCGCAGCTCTCATTGCCCGTCGTGTTGCTCCAGGGGAAACTCTGATCTTCGGATCAGGCGGCGGCGGAGCTCCGGTGTCGTCCCCTTCCTAAAGGCGTTGTCTTGGAGCCCATGGTTCGTCATATACGGCTTCACTTCTTCGCGGTGGCATGTTCACGGCTGTAGTCCTCGGCTGCTCTTGTAGTGCGAGGGATGGTGTTGCTGCGCTCAGCGCCTATGTATCCCGTCTTAGATGTGTGTGTGTTTTGAGGGCGTGCTTTTGTACTAAGTGATATTGATCGTTGCTTTATATATAAAGCGAGGCGAAGCAGAAGCGGTACAAGATTGATACTTCTATAAGATGTGTGAACCAAGGAATGTTTATAATGCCTCATGAATAAATAGTCCAAGTCAATGAGAATCAATCACTTTTTAGTTTTTACTAATCACAGTATGCAGACACTCTTAGGTATTTTTGTGTCAAAAAAAAGACACTCTTGGGTATTTTCTTGAGTGTTATTGTGGCGTGGCTTGGCATGCAGACACTCTTGGGTATATTTGTGTCAAAAAAGAAAAGACACTCTTGGGTACTTTCTTGAGTGTTACTAGCAAAAGAGCCCGTGCCTTGCAACGGGAGAAAAAAAATAACACACACTCTTAACTCAATAATCATAATATGTTCATGCCTTTTATTTTAGCGAGGCATCATTTTTGTGTTGCCGCTTATCCTCCTTCTCACCTTCAGTGGCCTCAGTGTTCACACAAACCAAAATGTGTTTGAATGTTGTTTTTTCCCCTGCCAGTTTGTTCAGGGGTGCTCATGTGTGGTTATCGATGTTTTCTTTCGTCTCTTTATGATTTTAGTGGTTGTTTATTTGCAATCCAGATCGCCGCGCTACGAAGGAAAAACGGACGTGCCCTATAGGTTACAAGTTTGCTTTTAAAATAATATTTTAAAATACTTAATAGGTAAAAATAACATCATATTCAAATTCTACATATTTTTCTATTCAAATTTCATATATAACATGTTAAAATTAGAGTTACGGTTTAATAGATATGGATAATTAAGAAAAATATTTGTTTGACTTAAATATCTTCCAAAATAATATTTAAAAAAATTTAACAAACAAAATAACATCATATTCAGATTCTACATATTTTTCTAATCAATTTTCATATATAACATGTTAAAATCGGAGTTACGGTTTAAAAGATATGGATAATTTAGAAAAAACATGTGTTTGACTTATATACGATCGGCAGGTGAATTATCTAATATGGCAAGGGGGTTTCTGTAAAAATGTAAAATAACGGTTCAGTTATGACTTAAGTGTGTACTGCGGGTTAATTCATAGAAAACGCAGGGGGTTTTCTGCAAAAATGTGTGACAACGGCCGAAACCCAATTTGCTTTATTATTACTAGCCAAAGAGCCCGTGCGTTGCAACGGGAGAAAAAACACAACACACACTCTTAACCGAACAACCATCACTCAAGACCACAATAGGTCCATCTCCTTTATTTTAGCGACGCATCATATTTGTGTTGCCGCTTATCCTTCTTCCCACCCTCGCCGGCGATGGCCTTAGTGTTCACACAAATCAAAACGCGTTAGAATGTGGTTAATCCTAAGACGTCTCTCTCTCCCTCTGTCCTCCCTCTCCCTCTCTCTCGCTTTCTCTCACACTCACGATGAGTAATCTGTTGTTTTCCCCTGCGACGTATTCAGAGGTATGCATGTGTAGTTCTCAATGTTTTCTTTTTCCTATATGATTATAGTGGGTGTTTATTTGCAATCCGGATCGCCGCCTGTATCAAAGAAAAATGGATCGTGTGCTATAGTTATAAGTTTCCTTCCAAAACAATATTTAAAAAATATTTAACAGGTAAAATTAACATCATATACAGATTTCACGCATTTTTCTAATCAAATTTCATATATAACATATTAAAATCGGAGTTACGGTTTAAAAGATGCGTATAATTTAGAAAATCATTTGTTTGAATTAAATATCTTTCAAAATAATATTTATAAATACTTAACAGGTTAAAATAAGATTATATTCATATTCTACATATTTTTCTAATCAAAATTTATATATAACATGTTTAAATCGGAGTTACGGTTTAAAAGATATGGATGGTTTAGAAAATCATTTGTTTGTATTAAATATGATCCGCGAATAGAATACCTAAAAAGTCAAGGGTTTTTTGAAAAACTGTAAAATAACGGTTCGGAGTGACTTAAATCTGGACTGCGGGTTGATTTCATGTAAACGCAGGGGCTTGTTTGCAAATTGGCGTGACGGACGGGCAGAAACCCTGCGTGCTTTATTATTAGGTAGAGAGGTAGAGATTAGGTAGAGATAGAGATAGTGGCGTGCCTTGGCCTTTTTTGCGGCACAAAAAATGTATCGCGCCGACCGTGGGGACGGGCAGAAATCCTGCGTGCTTTATTATTAGGTAGAGAGGTAGAGATAAAGTGCCTTGGCCTATTTTTGCGGCGCAAAAAATGTATCGCGCCGACCGTGGGGATCGAACACACGGCCACGTGGTTAAAAGCCACGCGCTCTACCACTGAGCTAGGTCGGCTCTTCTACTAAACAATCTCGATTTACGTTATAAATCTCCGATTCTTTACCGTTCAATAAAACACGACGTAGCAGTCCTGCGCCGCCGCATCTAGTCGAGGGTTTAGACTGTCCGTTCAAGAGCCGCCTCTCAATCGTGAAGTATGTCGCCGGGGCGCCGCCGCCGACGGAAAGAGAGTCCTGGTGGACAAGTTTTCCACTCATCTCCGAGTCTCTCGGGATGACCCCAGTCTTCGAAACAATGAGGAACCGTTTCGGCGATCTGCACGGGGCATCCTTCTTCACGAGGACAATGGCGATTCTTTGAGAGGCTTGCTATGTTCATCGACCTAACGCAAGAGCAAAAGACGCAACAGAGTCCCCTTTGCTCGCAACCAGCGATGGGGATGTTGTGGCAGCCACTACTGATGCAAAAAGCAATCGACATGGCAGGCGGCTGCCGGCAACGCCGAGGACGACGACACTAAGCAACCCCTACCGCCGCCGCCGCCTGAGAAAACCTACAGTGAAGGTGACGTGGTCGACTTTTCCGAAGTCCTGCGTTTTTGCCGGCCTGGACCCTCGGTGGAGCTCCTGGCCGTGTACCCATGCTTCCGCTTCGTCGGAGACATCATCGTCTACGACGAGCACGCGGCCAGTATGTCTACCACCAGAAAAAAAGGGAACCTCAAAAAAAAAGGGGGAACGTTGCAACCTCGACTCTAGGGGCAATCTGGTGCTCACGGGGCCATTCGTGACCATCTCAGGATTTGGAACCGAAAATCCCCGACACTATCGGACCTTGCTTTCCAGACACTAGCACCTTATACTACCTCCGTCCTGGTTTACTGATCTCCTTCGTATTTTGTGTCAAATTTTGACCATAGATTTAACTACAAAATGTTAATGTATGTCACGAAAAAATTATATCATCGGATTCGTATTTGAACATAGTTTCCAATGGCCGCGCCTCGTCGTGACGTATGCGGATGACAAGCTTGAAGACTACCTTATCATGACACGCAATGGCTGTCGTCTTGTCGTGACGTATGCGACAATGATGGAAGGCCTGAGGGTCGGTGTTCGGGTCAGCCTCCGCCTCTTTGGTGGTGGCGATGATGCATTTCACACCATCATCATGCACGGTCAGATCACCGCGCATAACCGGATCTTCAGAGATGATAGCGTGTTGCTCTTCCTCCATCGGGAGGAGGAGAAGGTGCAGCTCACCTCCTTCGCTGGCGGCGATCGTGATCCTGAAGCAGATGCATTGTTACGGTGCCCATCAATCCGCAACCGTTTCTTACGATTAAGGTAAGCTTGAATGTGACTAGTCCGAGCAACGAGTGGGCTACCATCGCCTTCGAAGGTGATGTCGAGTTCCCTCATGACATCAACGTATTCGGGCAATCCGCACAGCGCACGGTGAGGTTCAAGTCTGTATCTCGTACAATTAAAACACGGAGAAGTGGAAGCATGAAGGAAAAAAGTATTTCTGTGAGAATCCTCTTCAGGTTACACTACTAGGAATAATAGTAAAATTTTGTCTTCCTTTGCGAGCTTTGCTTGTTTAACACGCTTTCTTTATAGTTGTTGTTAACTGCTGGGAGCTTTTCTGGTATTATGTGAAAGTCATTATCACGATATAAAAAATAATAACTATCGCTGATTTGTTTGCCAAAAAAGAAATGTGTTTCCCCTACTCAGTTTTAGAAATCCTACGAATCGGAGGAGGCCCTCGTGCGCTTCATTCTTTATGTGTAGTGCCGCTGAATATTCAGCGTCTTCCAAGTATTATTGTGGAATCGTTCATTTCTGAAGAACAGCCAACTCTGCATTCAGCTAGAATACCAATCATTGGTTCGTCATTATAAGCAGTCCTGGACATTTATCTGATGCGGTTAAGACACCAAATTTTTAGCTGCCTATCAGCAACACAGAAGATATAAGTATTATTTTTCATGAGGGCTTATGAGTTTGCTAGGCCATAGGTTTTCACCTGCTTTGCTTGGTGGTGGTGTGTACTATACCATACTGCCTCACATGGAAATAAGCAGTAGCAGTTGAAGTGTAACATGTGACGATGAACAAAATAGGTGTTGATCTTTTTTCGCGGAAGAAAATAGCTGTTGATATGCTCAGCTGATGATTTTGATGCCGTGCTGTATTGTGAATTTCTCTGTTAGGCACATTGTCTATTCTACCATATAACTGAGCTCTGCACTACTTGGAAGTTGGAAAGGTAATCATTGGTTCATTGATGTGCTTGGTAGAGTTGCTGTTGACATTTATCAGATGGGGTGAAGACGCCAAATCAGACTTCGCAGAGCTGATTAAGAATCATTCACTTCTGAAGGAACAGCGAGACAGAGCTGGATTACCTAGAACTCCAGCCATTGGTTGGTAGGTTCATTATCATACTCGGGCACCAGTTGTCACTGCCATTTATCTGAAGTTGGAGGCACCAAATTGCACTTCGCAAAGCGGATTAACAACTGCCAAAATTAAGTGGATTGATAATTACAGAAGACAGATTCTTCTTCCTCTTCCTCGTCGCGTCTCCGTGGACGCCGTTATGTGCGTGTTCAACGAGGATTGCGAGATCAGCTGGCTTCCAAGATGACAAAATGCATCAGGGGTGTGTTGGATGGACACTCTAGCCTTGGTTCAAAAAAAAACATGACATAATAATACTCCTGCGTTTTGCTTACTCTTGAATTTTCAACGTCTTCCGGTTATGATGGTTCGTTTCTGAAGAGTAGAGGACTCTGCATTGGGCTACAATACCAATCGTTGATTGGTTCATCATCATCATACAGCCGTCGTTGACATTTATCTCAAGATGAGGACACCAAATTGGACTCCGCGATGCGGATTATACACAAGAAAATTGTACAGGAGACGAATTCCTTCGTCATGGCGCTGCTGCTGCGTACGTGCAACGAGAATTGTTTGATCAGCTGATGGTTTTTGATACAAGGTTCGCAAGAACACAAGATAAAAATGCATCCAAGATCCTGCTACATGGACTGAGGAGGAGTGGAGGCGAGGATCATGTCGGGGATGGTCTCGAGCAGGTAGGTGAAGAGCCCGCCGAGCAGGAACAGGAAGACGAAGGCGAGCCCGATCTTGGCGAGGTACACGGAGGCGCCCTTCTTCCTCAGCAGTTCCCTCTCGCCAGCCCCCTTCCCCCCGTCTCCGTGCGGTGGCGCGTGGTGCGCGTGGTGATGGGCGCCCGGCGCGTCCTGCTCGGTGACGGTCTGGAGGCGCCAGCCGCGGCCGTAGTCGGCGAGGGCCGCGGTGGGGCCGAAGCACACCGGCTCCTCGCCCTCCTTGGCCGCCTCCACGTGCAGCGCCGCCGGGGCGCCGGGGGCCAGCTTGCGGTTCACCGCGTGCAGCGCGTACCGGGCGGTCGTCCCCGCCGCGAACCGCCGCACCTCGCCGGAGCTCCTGCAGGTCACCTCCAAGAACTGCAGGCCAATAATTGCTCAGAGACGATTCTACAGTAATCAGACAGATATAGTAAGCTAGCTTGATGCTTGTGCTTTGAGCGGTTTACCGGCGGGGGAGGGGGGTTGCCGGCGCCGTCCTTGCGCGCCGTCTCGTCAGCTCGCCGCTCCGTCGCCGCCTCGTCGGGTCCCGGCGGCTTGCTCGACTCCGGATTCGCCATGGCCCCGGGAGTGCAGGAGCAGAGGAAAGCAGGTAGTGGTTGACTTGTAAATTCACGTGGGGTAGGTTGTTTATAGGTTCGGATCGGGCCGAGCGCGATCCACTGGGCTTGCATTTGGATCCCACCTGCTGCAAGGGCCTTACGGGCCCGCTCGCGTGCGGTTACGACCCGCACGGGCCGGCGGCCGCAGCGGTGTTCGTTGGCCGCGATCGCGCGCGCTGCTCCTACGTGTCGTGTCAGAGTGAGCCAGTGACCGGCGTCGCTCCCCCTCCCCGCCGCGGCAGGCCGGCAGCGATGGGCAAGGGCGGCGGCTGCATGCCCAGCAAGAGCCAGCGCCCCCCGCCCCCGCAGCGCCGCGACCGCACCTTCATCCCGGCCCCGGCCACCGCCGCGCCGGAGCCGGAGCCAGCGCCGTCGCCGCGCCAGGTCCGCATCTACGTCGTCTTCTACTCCATGTATGGCAACGTGCGGCGGCTGGCGCGGGCGGTGCAGCGCGGGGTGGGGTCCGTGCCGGGCGCGCGGGGGATCCTGCTCCGCGTGCCGGAGACGCTGCCCCGCGCCGTGCTGGCCCGGATGGGCGCGCTGGAGGCCGCCGCGGAGATGGACGCGGAGGGGATCCCCGTGGCGGACCCCGGCGGCCTCCCCGACGCCGACGGCTTCCTCTTCGGCTTCCCCGCGCGGTACGGCGCCATGGCCGCGCAGATGCAGGCCTTCTTCGACTCCACGGCGCCGCTCTGCCGCGGCCAGCGCCTCGCCGGCAAGCCCGCCGGCTTCTTCGTCAGCACCGGCACCCAGTGCGGCGGCCAGGAGACCACCGCGTAAGCCTTTCTCTTTCACGCCGACGCGAGATCGCGTGGTTTCGCCACCGGCCGGCCGTAACATTGTTCGTCCGTTGGTGTCTCCTGTGTCTGCAGGTGGACGGCGATCACGCAGCTGGCGCACCACGGCATGCTGTTCGTGCCCATCGGGTACACCTTCAGAGAGGGGATGTTCGAGATGGAGGAGCTCCGCGGGGGCTCGCCGTACGGCGCCGGGGTGTTCGCCGGCGACGGCTCCAGGCCGCCCAGTGAGCTCGAGCTGGCCCTCGCCGAGCACCACGGCAAGTACATGGCCACGCTGGTCAAGAGGATGGTGCACGGCGCCGATGCCTAATCCATCTACTAGTAGATTCTACAAAGAACCCTTTGCCCTGTCGCATCGTTTTGTACATAAACAAGATTGTTAAGATTACTCTACCAGCGCATGGAGTGTGTTGAACTTTCATTGGAGTGAAGATATCATTGGTTGACATCAACGGGCGTAGCCATTATATGCACAGTTCAAATTACCCAAAACACAATAAGCACCTTATTATTCAATCTGTTTAGGGCAAATCTAGATGTTGTTATTACACATCTAAGTGACTCAATCAAACATAAAAAAAACATTGCAATACTTGCAGCGCACGTGCTTTAGCAAAACTGACAGTAAAAAATATCTCAGGCCTGCCGGAAGACAGCCTCACAACCCACAGCGCCTTTCATGTGGTTCACGCATAAAAACAAAGCTACTCCCTCGCAAATGATCCGCCGCCGTTCAATCCTAAACAATTTCAAAAAAAATGCAGATTCTGATAGTACAAAAGAATATGTCCGTGAAAAAGGTCGGGGGCCGCATCATCAACCCCAACAAATCTAATCCTGTTCGATCAACCTCATACAACATATGTCTGGCCTACTACTCTTTTTCGCACGGGTAGATATCCTAACACATCACAAACCTAACGAGCACTCACTCATTTTGCCACTCATGGAGCAATCTTCACCGAAAACCGACTCCTGTAGACCGAATGGCACCTCACTTCTTAGAAGGCGTACCATTTGCAATCTTTTGCTTGGAACTAGCTTGGGGATCCTTCACTGTCTTGGATGAAGAAGCGCCGTCTATGGCGATGTTCCCCAGCTCCGCAGCCATTGCATCTCTTTCATCGTCTTTCTCCTTGCCTTTGTTCTCTGGAGCGCCATCAACTGGATTCTCAGCCGTGTCCGCCAGCGCTCTGGGCTGCCGTCGAAGGGGCCCAGCATCAAACCATGGGTGCTGGAGCAACTGAGCGGCTGTAGGACGCTTCTCGGGAACAAAATCAAGTATCGGGACGAGAAAGTCTGACATGGCAATGGCATCTATGTCGCTGAACTCGTACTTCTCAACAAGCACCTTGCTGAGAGGCCAGAACCGCAAGCGACGGATGTGCCTCAAGTCCCCGTAACGATTGAAGTAGTCACGTGAGTATCGGCCACCCAAGGCAATCTACAAAACGGAAATTCAACTTGGGATATATCACAAAACTACGAACAATTATAGCATTTTGCTTAAAAAGGAAAATGCAAACACCCTTACCTTTCGAGGCATCATTCCAAGTAGCTCCATCATAAGCGCAAGGTGATCCTGCTTCAAGTGGGAATTGCTCAGAATGAACTCCAAAATGAGAGTAAAGATAGACAATTTCATATAAAAAATATCTTGTCTTAGTCTACTTTTAACTTGTATGGTGTTCCGAACTAAGTTTCATGGTTGACAATCATAAAGAGATTACTCAGCATACTTTTCAAAGAGATCTTCATAAATGAGATTCCAAAGAATTTGAATAATATATATGTAGTGGAACTCAGCAGTTGAGTGCAGAAATATGCAGCGGTCAATCAACTAGAACAAACAGCATAAAGGATTTAGTTTAAGTTCAACTCAAACAAATATAGTTTTCATCTTCTAGCTGTCCATATAATAGTACAATATACCACAACACAAAGAAGCCAAAGTGACTTTATTAAACATGTTGAAAATACCTTTAGCTTATCATGGTTAAATACCAAGATCCCAGTTCAGCCCACGGTGTGTAAAGTTAGCACAAATTCAAGAGGCAGTAGTATTTCACATAATTGTTTCTAGAAATTGCAAGAAAGAGCGAACGGTGACTATTTCATGATTAAAATGACAGCTTCATAACCAGATGGCTATTGACACCATGGCATTGTCTGCTATTTAGTTTTTTATATTTTTCATAAAGTGCAGCTGGAATAAATGGGTGTCCTCAAAAGACTAAGAAAACAAAATTACTAAGTAAAAAAAACTGGGTCATGACTTGTGCAGTCCCAGTAGCAACCAAACTGCATATACATCTTTCAAGCCCAAGCCCAGCTATCATTAAAAGATTGGTGATGTTACGCTTCACTAAAACCAGAAGAGATATATAATAGCATGACAATAACAATGCAAGTTTAACTGTAATTATTAAATTTTTGCAGCAAAAGGAACATGCTACAAGAGGTTGGCTTTTCAAGTATATCTTGGAGAAGTAAATGAAGGGCATGGAAGAAAAACTAGAGTGCTGGAATGTAGGTATCAAAGAGTCAGCTGTTGATTGTGATGACTACCTTTCTTAAGTTAAAATGGGAGATATCATTTAACAGGTGATAAACAGGGTACAAATCCATAATGTTGAAAGTATGTTCTTAGTCGAAATCAAAGTGAGGAAATGAACAGAAATACCTCATCCCTGTCAAAGTTATCTCCGCTATGCGGATCAAAGAGCACATCTCCTGAGGCAAGTTCAAAGCATATGCATGCAAAGGACCACAGGTCGGCAGATGTAGAGTACTTGGAGCCCAGAAGGACCTCAGGACATCTGTATTGCCTTGTTTGGATATCACTTGTGAACTGCTTGTACGTCCAACATGCATTCCCAAAGTCCACAAGCTTACAGCTTAGTTCAGCTTCCATCGCCATCCTCTTCCTAGTCCCTTTGCTGCCCCGCCTATGTCCCCCACCTCTCTTCCTGTCCCCATCCTCGCTAGGACTGCCCTCATTTGCTGTACTCAAATCTCCCTTATCATCTGATTCGTCCGTGTCAACAGCTGCCACTGCCCCATTGCCTTCTGAAGTTGAAGCAGCTACACGTTTGGCTTTCTTCCGGATCTTCTTCTTTTGGTTCCTGGTGAGGCCACTACTAGCTGATGGTGCAGCAGGTGCCCTTGGAGGTGGCTCGATGGCCCTTGCAGCAGGGGGCACCAGTGGCACACCTGACTTCCGGGGATCCTTCGAGGGGTCAATGGTGGACACCAGCAATATATTCTCAGGCTTCAGATCAGTGTGGATAATGGAAAGCTCGCGGTGGAGGTAGTCAAGGCCAATGAGCACATGCCGGCATATCTCCTTAACCATCGGAAGCGGAATCCCGCGATAGTCCATGTACTTGATCAGGGTGAGTAAGTTATCACCAAGAAACTCAAACACCATGCAGACATGGCTCCCGTTGGGGCCCGAGTGCTTGAAGTGGTCAAGAAGCTTGACAACACAGCGGGAGTCTTCAGGGTCGCCATCGGCGATCTGCCTCAAGATCTTGATCTCATCCATGGCAGCCTCCGTGTAGTGCTGTGCGCTCTTCTGCACCTTCAGGGCCACATACCTCTGCACACATAACCAACAGATTCAGAAACACTGGTGGACAGCAGCAGCCTGAACAAAGAGGACTAAACTCGCGCAGGGTGATAGGATTGAGGGATAGAACAGTAATAATGAGAAATGGACTTGGAATTTCTGCATATGCTCTGAGGCAAAAGAGCGAACAGTTGGTGGGCAGGCAAACCGCTGCATCCAGATCGATATTTTTTTTTCCTACATATCTTCTTCGCGAATCCTATAGGCAACGGAGTGATTGAACAGGGGATTTCGGGGCGAAGGGGGTGGTCAGCACGTACGGAGTGGGCGGTGTCCCAGGCGAGCCAGACGGTGGAGAAGTGGCCCCAGCCGAGCTTGGACTGCACGACGTAGGCGCCCTGCTTGAAGGTGTCGCCAGGGCGGACGGCGTGGTAGCCGCCGCGGCGGTAGTCCTCCGTGCCCTCATCCTCGGAGGTGTAGACGCTGCTGTCGCCGTCCCCGTCGGCGGCGGCCGCCGCCTCCGCCTCCTCCTCCGCGCGGCGCCGGCTCCCCGCCTCCTCCGCCCTGCGGCTCGCCGCCGGAGCCTCGGCCATGGCGGGCGAGGGCCGGATCTGGGCGCCGGGAGAGAGAGAGAGAGAGAGTGGCGGTGGCGCGCGGGGATTAGGGTTTGCCTTGCCGCGCCGCTTTTTGGTGGGTAGGCCGTAGGCGGTGGCGCTCGTCCGTCTCGCTCCGCTGCTGGGCTGCCTCTCTCCCCCGCGACTGGACCGCCGTTTTATTGTTTTTCTGCGGGTGCAGGGACGACCCGATTAACCCACTAATTATAATCTACCTTAAAAAATACCACTAATTAATCCTTGAAATGTTGTTTAATTATATTTTGAGAGGACAGACTAACTAATCTGTGGCCCCAGGGATTTTTTTTCGAGAAACACATACATTGAGTACCTTCGTGAGATTGAAATAGTAAAACTGACAAAGACACCATAGGCATCTTGCTATCGACAGCCGACTGACAGAATGTTTCACCTTATGAGATACACATGTGGCAAATTTAAATATGATCTTTGATGGACTAAGAGTATTAGAGGTATAACCACCCTCCTAACCCTTGAATTGCTTTGGGTGAGAGATCGAACCTCCGCTTGTTTCTGGTATCTACTTTCTTCCTAGGGGAAAAAGGATATGATGCTTTTTAAGGAATGCAATCCTCACATTTCGGCCCTTGCTCTGCAAACCAACACTTAGAGATCTATGAGTCATCATAGTTTCCCATCCACTAATAAGATTCCACGCTCGAGATGATGTGATCTAACCGAAAAGATAGATAAAAACCGCAAGTTCACTCTCATTGCTCAGTGCAAAAAATATGGTGTACATCGTGGATACGATTCTTTGAACATTAGTGTAATGTTGTGTTGTGTGCATGAGACTAAGGTCCACTTCATGAGCCGCCACCTCCCCTAAAAAGCTAGGGTTTCTTTGCCTCCCGTTGGCTAGGGTTTCTTTGCCTCCCGTCGGCGCCGTGGTGATCCGCCTCGTCTCCGGCGGCCTTAGAGTCATGGGAGCGGAGTGGATCATGGTTCCTGCCGGTGGGAGGGCTCCGTTTTAGATCTTTCTTCGGGTTTTGTTAGGGGCTCTGTCCTCCTCGGAAAGACGAGGCGGTGGCGGCTCCGTAAAGATGGAATAAGGTTCTCCCCGCCTAGGCCCCGTTCCGGTGGTGCTTCTAGCATCGCCGGTGGGCGTGTGGGGGCGTGTCTCCGACGGATCTGTCTACGGTGGATTTGCTAGCATATGTCCGTCGTTCGTCTATGTTCTTGTGTCTTCGAGTTGGATTTTTCTATTCTACACTACTCTTCATCAGCTGCGGTTGTTGTTCTATTGCATTGGTCCTATGGGGTCTTAGCATGATGACTTTTCGACTGTCTACTACAACAACTTTAGCCTGGCTCCGGCGAGGAAGGGGCGATGACAGCGATGCGCTTTTGGCTCGTTTTAGTGCTTGTAGTCGTCGCTAGGTGGTATATGGATCTGGATGAATTTTTGTATTATTTCTAGTGTTTGTTGTACTATCATGATTGAAAATGAATAAATCGCAAGTTTTCCAAAAGAAAGTCCACTTCATGAGGTTTTGCACTTGCTATTTTTTTTCATTTTGTGGGTAAATAATTGTATGAGTAATAATTAATGATAATGTCCTCACAAACGACAGAAACTTTTATAAAGCACTCGGACGGCCAGAACCTAACGTTGTTCTACCCTCAATTCTTGCAAAGTTTGCTAAACAATCACTAATAATTTTTTGAGTGCGCCTAAAATGAGTAATACAATTTTCACGAAAAGAAAAAGATATTTAATTCCCTTGACGAGAGAGGAATAAACTGATCTATGCAATTCTCATGCTTGGATCATCTGCACCGCAACAAGCGAGTCCATCTCAACCTCTATGGGAGCACCATTTCTCTACAACTTCAAGAAAATCCCCTCCATAACAGCACATAGCTCTGCCTCTAGAGCATCCCGACACGAGAAAAGTTGTCTGCAAGAGGAGAAATCAATGGCTTCATTGGGATCCCCTAGAACCATGTTCGCGGCCTGCTTGTCCATTTGTTGAGAATGAACCACCAACATCCAGTTCCATCCATGATCCATCCATCCTTCGCTAGAACCCATTTGGCAAGATTTTCAAGGATTGCCTGCATTTTTCATTTCAAACAGGTAGTTTTTCGTGGGTACCATTCAGAAAAAAAAAGGATATAGTAGCTTATGTACGTGCAATTGTTTTTGGATAAAATATTGTAGGAAAAAACACAAAGGATCAGAACATATAATATAATTATCTAATATTCTTTAATAGATCACGTGCGTATTATTGTATTTCCATAAGTTATTATTCTGCCCTGCGACTTGCGCACCTTCCCCTCTCCTGGTCGTGCATACTAGGGCTGTGCGATCAGGACGATGAGATTGCGGACCACCTCATTTTCTCGCGTAATGTATATTGGAGTACAATGTTCGACCCTCTCCCTCAGATCGGTCTTTTTGTTGCATTGGCTAAAGCATGCACTTCTACATGGTATCAGAGCCAAGAGGTCTTGAGTTCAAGACCCGTCTGGCATAATTAAATTGCAGCCCACTTTTGATCCACGTTTGGGCCTGAGGGAGCCACACGTGAGGGGAAGTGTTGACGTATAAATGTATTGCCTAGTCTCTTCCATCAGATCGGTCTTTTTGTTGCATTGGATAGAGCATGCACTTCTACATGGTATCGAAGCCAAGAGGTCTTGAGTTCAAGACCCGGCTGGCGCAATTAAAATTGCAACCCACTTTCGGTCCACGTGTAGGTCTGAGAGAGCCATACGTGAGGGAGAGTGTTGACGTATAATGTGCTGCCTGGTTTCTTCCATCAGATTGGTCTGATGGATGAACTGGTTAGGTGCATAAACTTACAATCAAGAGGTTCTGGGTTCAAACCCCAGTAAACACAATAAATAATTGCGGCATGCCCCCGCTTCCGCTGCCCACGTCATATAGCTCCAAAGGAGCATAGACGTGAGGGGGAGTGTTGGAGTATAATGTTCGGCCCTCTCCCTCAGATCGGTCTTTTGGTCGCATTGGCTAGAGCATGCACTTCTACACGTATGGCATGGCATTCTCTCCCTGCAGCTTGGGACACATGGTTCCATTGCCGGACTCCACACTCGTCGATTGGTGGCTGGAGTCTCGTGCACGGATCCCAAAGTCCCAACGCAAGGGATTTGATTTCGCCGTGCTTCTTACGGTATGGATGCTTTGTAAGGAGCGGAATAGGCGTATTTTTCAAAGGTCGACTGTGGTCGCCCACGAGCTATGGCGACGGATCTCGATGGAGATTGAGCTCTGGACGTGCTCTCCAGTGCAAAAGGATTGTCCACCATATGGTGATTGTCCGTCCATACAGCTAGCAACGTTCTCAATTGAGGTTGAGCTCTAGACCCTAACCAGGATCCCTTAGGGCGTTCCTAGCTGCACCGGTGTTGTCTGTGTATATTTGTGCGGTTTGATGGTCGCTCGACCTAAACCACCGGGTGGGTCTTGTCAGTAACCGCGGCCTCGCGACGGCGCATTATTTGTATGGTTCTCTTTTCTTCTCCTTCTAATGCATCGTCACACACAAACCTTTGCATGTTTGGAAAAAAACTTATTATCCATTTATTCAAATCAACACATAACAGCGGCATGATTTTTATCTTACATAGTTCCATTCAGTGAATTTCATTTTGGAACGTATTTAAACTCCAGTCATAATCGAACAAATAGCCAACCGATTAAGTTGTACTTATTCGGCAACATTGTATTCTTGCCAACCTATATGTTTTTCGGTTAAAAAATTAGTACTCCGGTGATGAAAGTGGAAATATCGCTGTCCAATCGATCGCATCCGATCCGCGACATGTGTGCCATGGCAGGAAGGCGAGGCAAGCTGGGCCACTGGCACTGTCGCGAAGGTAGCAGCTGTGTGCGCTGAAATAATTGTCGTGATGATGAGGTGTGGTGCACCGGCTCCACTTGCAATTTATGAACCATCGAATGCACTGTCAGCGAGAAAAGGGAAACAAAATAAAAAAAAACAGTGCGCATGTAGTGTAAGGGCATCTCCCCTCAAAACGTATGCGTTACATTCGGACCGAACTATCTAGACATAGTTTGTCTCTTCAACATGGACCTGTATTTGTCCGTGGATGTGTCCATTTGTTCGAGTTTCTGCAAACCGAACGCAAACTGGTGTCCGGACCACCGCCATGTACGCGTTCGACACCGTGGCCCACTCAAATCCTCCTTCGCAAATCCACCACATCCTCCTTGTCGGACGCCGCTGCTCTGGGTCGGTCCTGAGATTTTGGGGGTCTGATGCGAAATTATAACCTAGGGCCTTCTTAACATAACATCAAAATTGTTTTCTAATTCTGCAAAAAAGTGTTTTTGATTTTTTGGATTATCTGCAATTGATTTATACTTCATGTCCTACATTTCTTTACAGCATTAGGATTGTCCTCTTTGTTTTTATTTTTTGTGTCCATTTATTTTTACTTTAATGCAGAAATTAGTCGTATACTTTGCCCTAATAGTCAGCCTTGAAATGCATAAATTGCTTTTGGAGGCCGAGCTCCATGGATGCCTTCAAATGCAAAATTCAAAAATTCGAGAAAAATCATATTTTTACATTTCAAAAAATTCAGAAAAAAATACATATATAAAAAGGCATAATGCACAATTGTGTAAATTTCAGGACGAAATACCTTGAAATGAAGCAAAAAAATCTGGAGCTTTTTAACACATGATACTATTCATCTTCTCGGATCACGAATTGCTTTTTTTTTGTACAGGCCGCATTTCAACGTATTTCATCCTGAACTTTTACACACATACACCTCACATCCTTGTTTACTTGTACAAATTTTTTCAGTTTTTTCTGAAACCGAAAATTTGAATTTTAATTTGTTTTCAAAAATTCGGCCTCAGTGGAGGCCGAGATACAAAACACCCTACTCCTCGAAAAGGCCCATGTTAACGACTTCGGCCCAGTGGCCAGTGCCCTCCAAAAACATAGAGCCGGCCCTGAGATCCGCCGCCGGTCGAGCAGCTCCGGGGCTGCTCGAGGTAATCTGCCGTCGGGACTCCGGCGCAGGCCAGCGCCACGCGCGTGCAGGCGAGAGCAGGCCAATGGCGGGTGCGGCGAAAGGGGGGGGGGGGGGGGGGGGGGGGTTAAGGCGACGGCAAGTCTGCGACGATAACCTGGATGCGGCGGCGGTTGGCAGGAAGGCTGAGGCGACGGCAGACCGCAGACGGCGACGATGACCTGGATGCGGCGGCGAGGGGCATGTCTCCTTCCTTTCCCCGCACCTCCTCTCGGCGGCTCCCCACATGTGGTAGCAATTAGAGGCAAGCTGCCTCACCCCTAAAAACACAAGCTTCCTCCAAATTTACTACTACATTCAAGCGCTCTTTAATCTATGGGACTGTATACGTGATAAAGTGTAATTCATGTCAAATCCAAATATTATGCCGCAGAGCGAAGCACGCATCGAATCTTCCTTTATAAGTAAGCTAATTTGCCCGGCTCCACTGACAACAGGGAAGCAAACCTCACTGAAAAACAAGTGCATGCCTGATCTGTTGAAAGTAATTGCAGAAAACTGAAAAACAACTACTCCTAGTAGGTTGCAGATTCCGAATTTTTCTGCCATTTTGTCATAACGTGTGAACATTCTCATGGTTTGATGCTTCTTCAGTTGGGCTGCGAGGATGTGCCGTCAGGAGCTGCAGGGCTTGGAAACCAACAAACAGCGCCAGAAGAAAAAACTGCAGCACGACGCGGCATCAGTTCAGAAAATATGCCATGTACGTACTGCATTTTCCCCATGTATAATCCTCTGGTGTTCATTTTCCTTCAAAAAAATTCATGACTGCTCACACCCTTTTGGGCAATGGGATAAACGAAATTTCACACCCGATACACATGATATGCTTGTATTTCGGATGAACATTCACAGGAAGCATGGCTTATAATATACAGTCTAAAGCATCCACATTCCAAGGTTCATAACAACCATTGCTGCAACTTTTCACAAGGTAAGTTTGTCAACTCGTAATAATTTACTTCATCGAAACATAAAGGAAATTTCACTCGCCCTCCTCCGAAATGGTAGTCAGCTCAGAGAGGAAATGGTAAGGCTCCACTACAGGGCTCTGCTCATCGTCACAGAAGAATGGCCTTGAAGGCACCGGCACGCTATCAACGCTCCCTTCGAGCATCTCTATGACTTCGCTCATCTCTGGCCGATCGTGGGACTTCATCTGGATGCAACACAGACCAACAAGGCACAACTTCCTCTCCAATTCATGCATCTCAGCTGATATCTCACCCGGTTCATGTTTAGTTAGCCGGTCATACACCCACGATGGGTAGAATGACTGGCTTGAGTTTGCCGCATTCGGGTCTGCGTTCCTGCGTCCTCCAGCCATCTCCAAAAGCAGCATCCCAAAGCTGTAAACATCAGACTTACTGGATATGACGCCAAAGCTCCGGGATATCATCTCAGGAGCTATGTACCCGATTGTTCCCCGTAGGGCGCTCATGGGCACAAAACTGTTGTCCCTTGGGTATAGCTTGGCAAGGCCAAAATCGGCAACTTTTGGGACAAAATTGGTGTCAAGAAGGATGTTGTGCGGCTTGATGTCAAAGTGTAGAATCTGCATGTCGCATCCTTGATGCAGGTAGTTGATCCCTCTAGCAATGCCCAAGGCAATTTCATTGAGCTTGTCCCAGGAGAAACTCTTCTCGGCCGAGAAGATGTACTTATCAAGAGAACCATGGGGCATATACTCGTAGACTAGCGCCCTCCTCATTTCCTCCGAGCAGAACCCTACCAGACGGACCACATTGACGTGGTGGATCCTGCCGATGGTGGAGACCTCACTGATGAAATCTTCTCCATCGCAGCAGGATTTACCGTCCAGCATCTTGATGGCCACATGAACATCGCCTGGGAGCAGAATGCCCTTGTAAACGGAGCCATATCCTCCCTGACCCAGCTTGTCTCTGAAATGGCCCGTGACCGCGACAATATCTGTGTAGGCATACCTTGTCGGGCCGATCATTTGCTGCATTTGAAGGAACTTCTCGACAGCATCGATTGTGATCCTTGTTTTCCAATACTTGTGTGCCAGGAAGAACAGTACCACCAGGGGAGCAACCACTAACCTGCATACTCCTGCACATATAGAACAATTTTATGTGGGATTGCCGAGAAACTACTACTGTTGCTACTATGTGTAACTATTACGGCGTACCAGCAATGAACTTCAATATCAACGGGGAGTATACTATTGCAAAGTATAGCGGGCGAAGGTGTTCACTGGAAGTAAAATTATCTGCTGCAAATGCGCAAGACAAGATTGCGGTATCAACCGTAAGAATGGTCAGAAGCCAATTCACGACAAGAGAAGCCGCTGATTCTCCAAGGTCTGGGCTGCATGCAATGGAGAAAATGTAGAGAAGTCAGACATATATGTATGTTAAAAAACAGAAGCACGGCGTCGGTACGTGTACATGTAGATCACAAACTCACACAATATTATCCTTTAGGCAGTCCATGAAGCTCCCAGGCCTCCTCTTAAATCTGAAAGGAAACAAAACACGAAATCCTCCCCTGAGGGATCGTACCAGAGTTCCTTGGCTTGCATTATCACATCGCATGTTCCGATCTCCCAAGGCAGCCATGGCCAAGTAACTGCAAGAAGGCTTAAGCTCCTCAACAGAATAAGAGTTGATCAACACATAGATGAAAGAAGAACTGGTGCTCAGACAAGCCACCGGTTTGTAGTCACTACTGTTCATGATCGCCCGTGAACAATTCACAAAGTTCGCCCATGTAACCACGACGGGGATCAAATCGACGCCGTTGGGCCCCTGGAGACCATGTAGGTAAGGGCGCTGGTCCCAGCGAGGAAGAGGGCAGCTGCTGCTCATGTCAAGGTTGGCGTCCACGACCCAGAAGTATGAAAGTTCATAGTTGATCTTGGTGACCAAGTATGTCCCTGTGTTGATCTGAATTGTAGCCCGGTCGCCGGCGCAGGCCAGCTCGTATGACGGAGCACCGCACTCAGCTGGATCGCCTTGCAGGCGGAAAGGGTGGTGGACGTCCTGGAGATGCCCGCAAGAAAAATGAGGGCAGGCGTACCTATCATGTCGCCCATCGACGTCCACGGCAAGAACCGCGAGCAGGAAATGCAGCAGCAACCACCATGGAGGCATCGACGATATCCGATCGATTGTTTAGCTCTTGTTTTGGTTTGGTTGTAGACTTTCCATCTCTTGTACTGGGCTGGGGGGCACAACTAACTCGTCCTTTAATTAAAAGTTCCAGGAGCAGAAAGTTTGCACCCACAGTGCAATGGAAAGAGGGGTGAAAAAAAAACACTGGACAAAGGGGCGATGCTGAAAAATAATAACAATATGAGCGTGTTGAAAGACCTTGTAGCGTCCATATGTCATCACAACGAAATACGTGCCAGATATACATGAAAACATCACTGCTGCCATATGTCATCACAAAGAAGATGTGCCATATATATATATGATCCTTGTTGACTCATTCTAGTTCGTTTCATCTGTCAGAGATGCTGACATATGCCGCTGCGATTTGCCAAGGTAGTTGATACATGTCAATGTTAGCTCTGGGATTGATCTACAACGACGCACAGCCAAAGCCAAGTACTAGAAGACAATATGTCAGGAGGTTTGTATTTTTTTTTTAGAAAAGGAGGATTACATCCGGCCTCTGCATCAGAGTGATGCATGCAGTCCCTTTATTAAACCAAGTGACCAAAAAGTCCGTGGTTCAGAAGAAGCTCATGCAGAGCTGAAAAAATATATAAAGTACCACAACCGGCGAAAATACAACGAGATGACTAAACACCTATCTTATTACTGGACCGCCATCCAAACCGGTTGTAGATATCCCGAGTTACCATTTTCCATCGGGCAGACCCAGTAACCAAAGGCTCCCTGGCTTCCACATGAGCGAGTAGTGACCACATATGGATTCAAGCAGTGGCCCTGTAGATAACCTGCAAAAATTTATTATATGCAAGCGCTCTTTAATCTATACGTGATAAAGTGTAAATGATGTCAAATCCAAATATCACGCATCTTCCTTTTCAACTTATTTTGCCCGGCTGCACTGACAAGAGAGATACGGATGTTGCACAAAAGAAGCTTTGGTGGTAGCAGACCTCACTCAAAAACAAGTGCATACCCGATCTGTTGAAAGTAATAGCAATTGCAGCAAAGTGAAGAACAACTACTGTAGTAGGTTGCAGATTCCGATTTTTTCTGCCATTTTTTGTCTTAACGTGTGAACAGTGTCATGGTTTGATGCTTCTTCAGTTGGGCTGCAATGATGTGCCATCAGGAGCTACAAGGCTTGGAAACCAACAAACAGCGCCGAAAGAAAAAACTGCAGCGCGACGCACCATCAGGTTCTTGCCATCAGTTCAGAAAATATGTCATGTACCGATGTAAGTACTACATTTTACCCATGTAATTCTCTGGTGTTCATTTTTCTTCAAAAAATTCATGACTGCTCACACCCTTTTTGGCAATGGGATGAATGAAATTTCACACTCAATACACATGATAAGCGTGTATTTCCGATGAACATTCACAAGAAGCATGACTGTATATACAACATTCACATTCCATAGTTCATAACAACCATTACTGCATTTTTTTGCAACATAAGTTTGTCACCTCGTAATAATACACCGCATCTAACATAAAGAAAATTTCACCCACCCTCCTCCGAAATGGTAGTCAGCTCGGAGAGGAAATGGTAAGGCTCCACTACAGGGCTGTGCTCATCATCACAGAAGAATGGCCTTGAAGGCACCTGCATGCTATGAACGCTTCCTTCGAGCATCTCTATGACTTCGCTCATCTCTGGCCGATCGTGAGATTTCATCTGGATGCAACACAGACCAACAAGGCACAACTTCCTCTCCAATTCATGCATCTCAACAGATATCTCACCCAGTTCATGTTTAGTTAGCCGGTCATACACCCATGATGGGTAGAATGCCTGGCTTGAGTTTGCCGCGTTCGGGTCTGTGTTCCTGCGTCCTCCAGCCATCTCCAACAGCAGCATCCCGAAGCTGTAAACATCAGACTTACTGGATATGACGCCAAAGCTCCGGGATATCATCTCAGGAGCTATGTACCCGATTGTTCCCCGTAGGGCGCTCATGGGCACAAAACTGTTGTCCCTTGGGTATAGCTTGGCAAGGCCAAAATCGGCAACTTTTGGGGACAAAATTGGTGTCAAGAAGGATGTTGTGCGGCTTGATATCAAAGTGTAGAATCTGCATGTCGCATCCTTGATGCAGGTAGTTGATCCCTCTAGCAATGCCCAAGGCAATTTCATTGAGCTTGTCCCAGGAGAAACTCTGCTCGGCCGAGAAGATGTACTTATCAAGAGAACCATGGGGCATATACTCGTAGACTAGCGCCCTCCTCATTTCCTCCGAGCAGAACCCGACCAGACGGACCACATTGACGTGGTGGATCCTGCCAATGGTGGAGACCTCACTGATGAAATCTTCTCCATCGCAGCAGGATTTACCGTCCAGCATCTTGATGGCCACATGGACATCGCCTGGGAGCAGAATGCCCTTGTAAACGGAGCCATAGCCTCCTTGACCCAGCTTGTCTCTGAAATGGCTTGTGACCGCGACAATATCGGTGTATGCATACCTTACCGGGCCGATCATTTGCTGCATTTGTAGGAACTTCTCGACCGCGTCGATTGTGATCCTTGTTTTCCAATATTTGTGGGCCAGGAAGAACAGTACCACCAAGGGAGCAATCACGAACCTGCATACTCCTGCACACATAGAACAACTTTATGTGGGATTGCCAAGAAACTACTCCCTCCGTTCACAAATATAAGATGCTTTGAATATTTCAATATGGACTACATACGGGCTAAAATGGATGAACAAACACACTAAAACATGCCTGTATACATCCAAATTTTTTTCGCAAAAAAGTTAGAACATCATATATTTGTGAACAGAGGGAGTGCCAGCGTTGCTAGTATATGTAATGTAATTCTATCAGCGTACCAGCAATGAACTTCAATATTGACGGGGAGAATACTATCACATAGCTTTCAGTGGAACGCAAACTATCTGCTCCAAATGCACAATACAGGATTTGAGAATCAACCGTAAAAATGACCGTAAGCCAATGTATGAGAAGATGAGCCACCGACTCTCCAGGGTCTGGGCTGCATACAATGAAGAAAGTGTAGAGAAGTCAGGCATATATATATGTACGTATGTTTCAAAACAGAAGCACGGTGTGCATACGTATAGATCACAAACTCACACAATCAGATTCTTCAGGCAGCCCGTGAAGCTCCCAGTCCCGTAAAAAGGAAAGAAAACAGGAAATCCTCCTCTGAGGGACCGTACCAAAGTTTCGTGGCTTGCGTTATCATATCGCATGCTCTGATCACCCAAAGCAGCCATGGCCAAGTACCCGCAAGAAGGCTTAAGCTTCTCAACATAATAAGAGTTGATCAGCACATAGACGAAAGAAGTGCTGGTGCTCAGACAATCCACTGGTTTGTAGTCACTACTGTTGGTGATCGGCTGTGAACAATTCACAAAGTTGGCCCATGTAACCCTGGGGAAGGGGATCAATTCGCCGAGGCCGTCGGGCCAGTGGAGACCATATAGGTAGGGGCTCTGGTCCCAGCGAGGAAGAGGGCAGCTGCTGCTCATGTCCAGGTTGGCGTCCACGACCCAGAAGTATAAAAGTTCATAGTCGATCTTCGTGACCAAGTATGTCCCTGTGTTGATCTGAATTGTAGCCCTGCCGCCGGCGCAAGCCAGCTCGTATGACGGAGAACCGCACTCAGTTGGATCGCCTCTCAGGCGGAAAGGATCCCGGACGTCCTGGAGATGGCCGCAAGAAAAATGAGGGCAGTCGTACCTATCATGCCGCCCCTCAACATCCACGGCAAGAACCGCGGCCAGGAAATGCAGCAGCAACCACCATGGAGGCGTCGACGATATCCGATCGATTGTTTAGCTCTTGTATTGGCTTGGTTGTAGACTTTCCTTCTCTTGCACTGGGCTGGGGGACACAATCAATGAATCAACTTGCCCTTTAATTAAAAGTTCCAGGAGCAGAAAATTTGCACCCACATTGCAGTGGAAAGAGGGGTGAAAAAAAACTGCACAAAGGGACGATGCTGAATAATAATAATAATAATAAAGAGCCTGTCGAAAGACCTGGTAAGAATCATGTGAAGGTCCACATCACTGCGTCCATATCTCATCACAACGAAATACGTGCCAGATATACATGAAAACATCGCTGCTGCCATATGTCATCACAAAGAAGATGTGCCACATATATATATGATCCTTGTTGACTCATTCTAGTTCGTATCATCTGGCATAGATGCTGGCATATGCTGCTGCGATTTGCCGAGGTAGTTGATACATGTCAGTGTCAGGTCTGGGATTCTAATGTAGTGATGTAGTCTACCGAAGCTTGATCTACAGCGACGCACAGCCAAAGCCAAGTACTAGAAAACGATATGTACAGGGGGTTTGTATTGACTCATGGACAGGGGAAGTTCTCTTGCTCAGGCAAGCACAGCTTAGGCTACTGATTTTCCTCTTCTTCTAATGCCTTTGCAATCACAATACCTGGCTTACCTAGTTACCTTCATCCATCTCTGCAGCGCAGCGGGAGAATGATGAGTACATTTCTTGTCGCAGCCCTGGTGGCCTGCCTTGTCAGCCATGGAGCTGGCACAGCCATGGCTTCGGCAGCTTGGGACGACCAAGATTTCTTCAGAAACTGTCCGCCGTCTCGATGCAGCAGAGATGGACCCGAGATCCGGTTCCCTCTCCAGCTTGATTCCAGCAACACATCATCATCCTGCGGCGCGACGACATGCGTGAAGCTAGCATGCTCAGGCCAAGACACCATCATGCTTCACCCACTTCTTGGCCCATGCCGTGTCACCGCCGTAAATTACACCGGTGCCTCCCTCAGCATCACCCCGCTTACCTCCGCCTGCATGATGATCCACAAGCTCGTCTCGACAAGTTCACCACCAGCCGACACCGACCACCGCTGTGCTCTGCACTACACCGGAGCTGGAAAGCTTGTCGGCTGCTCAAGGGAGTTCACGCCAAGCGGGACCACTCAGTATCCTGTCTATGATGACAGAGGTGCTTTCTATGCTTCTGCCTCGGCCGCCGCTGCCATCTCTGGCCCAATCTCCTGCCTTGGCAGCGAAACTCGCTTCTCGTATTTGGTGGCAACTGATGCTTTCATGTATGATCTTCCATTGGACTGCAAGGTCATCTCAGATGCTGCCATCCCAATATTTGGCATAGGGTTTTATGGCTCAGCTTCCAAGCATGGTCTGGAAGAAGGAACCCTCCGTTTTCATGACATAGCAGCTGATTGGAGCGAACAGGAGCCGTCATCCGTTGCCTCTCAGTGCCAAAAATGCGAGTTGAATGAGCAACGCTGTGCCTTCAGCTCACGAAGGAATGAAACTTTCTGCTTGTCTCAACCTCATAAAGGTATTATCAATTACTACTAACTTGACAAAACCGAGGCAGTTTATTGTGTTATAATTCCTAGTCTTGGTAGTTAAAATCACTGAGAATTTCCTACTGTTTAGAATGTCCTCATAACTGTGCGGCATTTCCAGGAGTTTTGTTGTCAAATTATTTTGCATGACAAAACATTTGGGTAGCTAGCTTGAGCAAACATATTATAAGCCCATGCAAATTCTCATCTGGATCTCAGAAAATTAAGAAACAAAAATGGGGTCACATATATTTTGAAGCTGGAGAAAAACTGCAGTGGTCAAAAGGTAAAATTTGAAAGAAAAAAAAACTAAGCAACTATACCGTTTAGTATTGCAATGACATGGGTTTATTTGATCAATTAGCGTTTAGCATTTTCATGATAATGCAGATAGACAAAAAAAACATTTGGGGTAAACATAAGCAATCTCTCCATTGTAAAATATTTGCTTCAGAATTTCTTGCACCATATTCCTAGAATTTCAAGTTTATACTGTTACTATTGAACGTGAGCCAACAAGTTACAGACGTTTTTGTTTCTATTTTCCTCTCTTTTTTCCCTGTGCCAACTGCATTCCTTAAAGTTTTTTACTTGGCAAGATTTAGGCTAAAGCATACAGAAAAAACAAAAGACAAATAGGATTGTCGGGGCATCGGAGTCAAAAATAGGATTCTTTGCTTCTTCCTCTAATGCAAAACTAAAAGGGTATATCCTAACCCACTGGCCATATAAAACATCTTACCTTTTTTTTGCCCGAGTTAATAGTTAATTTCCCTTTTTTGTATAAATAAATAACCAAATTGTATTCTCTTCTTTGCTATTTGCAGGTTCACGTGTCAAAGTCATTGCAGGTACTGCTCCAATCCACACTTTGCTTTTATAGTTTTATTCAAAAAAAAGGAAGAAAATACACTATTTATGTCCTAAGCATGAAATAGTTACTAGTTACTCTCGCTCTTAACATGTACCATCTCCATTACAATCACTAAGTGATGGCTCCCAACCCTAATGAATATGCTGATCCATGCATTCAGCTACATCATCGGCGGCCGCATTCATTGTTCTTGTGTTGATGGTGGCCACTGCTCTTTATCTTTCACTGAAAACAAGATACAATGAAGAGATACACTTGAAAGTCGAAATGTTTCTCAAGACATATGGCACATCAAAACCAACAAGGTACACTTTCTCCGAAATTAAGAAGATAACGAGACGGTTCAAGGATAAATTAGGACATGGTGGATTTGGAAGTGTGTACAAAGGTGAGCTACCAAATGGGGTTCCTGTGGCCGTCAAGATGCTTGAGCACTCTAATGGAGAAGGGCGGGAATTCACCAATGAAGTTGCAACTATTGGGAGAATCCACCATACAAACATTGTCCGCCTCCTTGGTTTTTGCTCTGAAGGGACAAGAAGGGCTCTTATTTACGAATTCATGCCTAGAGATTCATTAGAGGAATATATATTCTCAGGTAATTCTGTTATTTCTCGAGAACTCCTGGTACCAAACAAAATGCTAGATGTTGCTTTAGGCATTGCTAGAGGAATGGAGTACTTACATCAAGGATGCAACCAGCGCATCCTCCACTTCGACATCAAGCCTCGCAATATCTTACTGGACTACAATTTCAACCCGAAGATCTCAGACTTTGGCCTTGCAAAGTTGTGTACAAGGGATCAAAGCATCATCACCTTGACCGCAGCAAGAGGCACTATGGGCTATATCGCGCCAGAGATTTACTATAGGAACTTTGGTGGGATATCCTACAAGTCAGATGTCTACAGTTTCGGGATGTTGGTGTTAGAAATGGTGAGTGGACGGAGGAACTTAGACCCAAGTACGGAGAGTCAGAACCAGGAATACCTCCCGGAGTGGATCTACGAGAAAGTAATCACTGGAGAGGAACTGGTGCTTACTCTGGAAGTGACACCGGAAGGAAAAGAAAAGGCGAGACAACTGGCTATCGTGGCCCTTTGGTGTATTCAGTGGAACCCAAGAAACCGGCCATCAATGACAAAGGTGGTAAACATGTTAACTGGAAGCTTACAGAATCTGCAGGTGCCCCCTAAGCCATTTGTCCCATCTGAAAATCACCGCATGCCATAGACAAACATGCAGATATATTACCATATATAGTCTATTGGTACTACACATTTGAGGGATATAGTTGATTCATGTGTGTATCGCTCTTTACCGTGGCGCGGTTTCTAGCATGTATAAAGTTTTTATTGCCAAGTCAATTGTGTTAGCTAGCATCATGCCTCCTGATTTAGTTCATGAGCCATTACTCCATGAGCCATTATATTGTAATACTGGATTTGATGTGCAATGAAATAGTTGAAAATGCCATTGCCGTGATTTTGACTTGTGCAGTTATTAATTTTCAGTTGTGCAGTATCCACTGGTTCCCCTAAAAAACAAGAGGATTATTAGTCCAGCAAAAAAGATACTTGCCTCCTCCTATTTTGTTTGATGAAAATGAGAGGGAAAACGAACCAAAATATCGAAGAGGCCACCCACACACACACAAAAAAAAAGAAAAATCAAAGCAGAAGGAAAAAAGAAGTGGCGGTGCAGATAAGGCTACCGCAGTGCCACTCGCCAGAATCGGCCATGGCTTTCCGCGCTCCGACTGCCGCCACTGCCCATGGCCATGCCACTCCGGCTCCTCTGCCGAGCTCATGGAAGCACAGTACCGTCAACTTCCTCAGCTCCTCGAGGCTAATCGGCGGCGGCGGCGGCGGCCAGAGCGCACGGCTCGCGACTGCAGCGCATGCGTTGTCGTCGGCGACGGCGGCGGCGCCCTTCCCTCCTCCGAACGCGGAGTACCTGGCCGCCGAGTTCTCCGGCCACGGCGTCACCTTCGAGGCCGTGGGCGACAGCTGCGCCGTGAAGATGGCGGTGCGCAACGGCAGCGCGGCGCACCTGCTGCTGCCCAGCGGGCTGGTCACGTCCTACAAGCCGGCCATGTGGCACGGCGCCGCCACGGAGGTGCTCCACACCACCGTCGGCGAGGGCGCCGGCGGGCGCCCCGTCATCCGCGGCGGCGTGTCCATGGACTTCCGTTGCGCGCGCGCCGTCGCCGGCGGCGAGGCGCCGCGGCCGTCGTCGTGGTGGTCGCCGGGCGGCGCGTGGTCGCTCCGCGACGTGAGGGGAGGCCCCACGGGGTCCATCTCGGTGGAGCTGGTGTCCGTGGAGCCGCCGGGGAGGGGGGACGGGGCGGAGGCGAGGTGCGTGGTGACGCTGCAGCCGGAGGCGCTGGCGTCGGAGTACGCGGTGACGAACGCCGCGTCGTCGCCGTCGGCGGTGGCGCTGTCGGGCGCCGTGTGCAACCACCTGCGCGTGAGCACGCCCGACGCCACCTACGCCGTGGGGCTCCAGGGCTCGGACTACCGCGGCAGGGAGCCCCTGCTGTCCGAGTTCAGCATCCTGCCGCCGGACTACTACGCCACGGCGTCGTCATCCCCGCAGCCGCGTTGGGTCAGCAAGGGGCTCGACATGCTCCTCTCCGGCGGTGGGGGCGGGCAGAGCACGCCGGAGCCGGACGGCGAGGAGGACGACAACTACAAGCACCTGACGGCGGAGCTGTGCCGGGTCTACCGGCACGCGCCCAGGGAGTTCACCGTCATCGACAGGGTACGTGAAAAACGCAAAACTGAAGAAGGATCACAAATTCACAGCTGAACTGAAAAACTGATGAATTCTTGTGGAATTCGTTGATGTTTGGGTGCAGGGCCGGAGGAACTCGGTTTGCCTGAGCAGGAGAGGGTTCGAGGAGCTGTACGTCTTCAGCCCAGGATCCAAGTACGAGTGGTACGGCAAGTTCGCCTACGTGTGCATCGGGCCTGCCATGCTGGAGCCCGTGGTGCTGCCGCCGGGAGCTACGTGGCAAGGGGCGCAGTGCATCCGCAACCCAAACCTGTAGGCATAGCATGTCTGGTGGATGTGCCACATCATTTGTAGATATACTGCAGCAACAAACCAATACTACTGCTCATGAGCAATAAAATATACATGTGAAACAGGGAGCTCAGTAGCTTTGCAGTTGTAGTTACACAGTAATTTAATACAGTGTGTGCTGGAGAGCATATGCTGCTGCACCTTCAGCTCAGCAGAGGAGATGCAGCAGATAATGGTGCTCAGGGGCAGAACCATGCGAGCAAAGGTTGCGATGACGCTTAAAAGCCATCATGATCAAAGTAAAAATGTTACCAGGTTACCAACATCCGGAACTATAACAGATTGTTTGCAGCGACAAGATACAACAACACAACACGCCGAGCGTTTTTATCCTTCTACAGAACAGTTGCGTCCTCTCCAGCATATACATTATTACCAAAATAAGAGCACGCTGTAAGTAAACACCTCCTTACAAACTGAAACATGTACCATTTGGTATCCTCCTGTCCAAGAAAAGCTTCTGAGAGCCTCGTGTTGAAGAGTCCTGCATGTTGCGGAAAGTCTGGGCCGACTGGAACCGCTCGCCTCATCAACACTGGCGAGCAGACGTTAAATAGTTATTAAGGGAGAAAGAAGCTTTCTTAAAACAACCCAAGAATTATCCCGATGACAAGAGGCTGACTTCAAGGGATGTTCAACGCGACTGCAGGTACATGTGAGAAAATGATTAAAACATGCGGCGATTGACTACCAAGGTACTCCCTCTGTATCAAAATATAAGACGTTTTTTTAAACTATGACTGTCAAAAAATGTCTTATGTTTTGATACGGAGAGAGTATTGAATTCCAGTCGTGGGCTATTAGATTTTGAAGAGAGTGGTAAAGAAGGATGTCATGTGGGTGTTTTTCTCAATGGCTTGTGTTCGGTAATTAATTATAGGGCCTTTTATGTGAAATTGCAGCGGGCGTTAGTTAACAATCATGATTCCTTCATATGTCTCTGGATAAGATTAATTCTAGCTGTACACTGTCGGTGCCTTGGGTCTGTTCTACAAACTTCTGCCTTTGCTTATTTGGCGGCGGCCCCTTTTTGGTGCACCTGCACTCCCCGCGTGCTACATGTAAAAAAAAAAAAAAAAAAAAAAACAGGCCCGGTGCTACAAGCTCCCACACTAGGTGGGTTCTAGGGAAGGACTATATGAGGCGAATCTTAGTGCCTTACCCCTGCGCAGTGCAATGCAGAGAGGCTGTGTCGAACCCAGGACCTCTTGGCACAAGTAGGGAGTACTTCACCACTACGGCAGCCCTGTCCTTCCCCCACGTTCTACATGTAAGGTATACAAGACTGCCAAATTTGAAGTGTGTGTGTGTTGGGGAGAGGGGGGGGGGGGGGGGGGGGGGTGCATATTTGTGGGGTTATTTCAAGGTTTTGAAGGACTAAGTTACATGGTTCTCTGAAAAGGAAAGTTTGCACTAATAGTGTGAATTTATTAATTTGTGAAATTACTACTTGCTTGTAACACGGTTATACAAATTCACATTTTATACAGGAAGATGAGCTTTATTAGGCGATTTACATGATAAGGTAAGCTAAGATTTCTACAGATTTAAAGCGGTTGGTAGTTGCCTCTTACCAATTTAGGAGAACCTCTCATTGAAGATTCCTGCAAGTTGGGCAAAACCATTTCCCTTTGAATCTTGTTTCTGGTGTCAGACCAACGCACGAGTAATGGAACCATTCGCCTCCTTCACACTGTTGGCAAGCATATAAAAAGTTAGCAATCAGTAGAGATGGATGACCTTCATATAACAAACACAAAATGTAAATCATACGATAACAAGCATCAGCACTTAGAAAGTGATAGTGCAAGACACTACTTTGTAGGGCTCCATTGTGCCTTTTATCTAATGTTTTTGGAATTCCAATGTTTTTCCTTCGGTGATTGTAATTTCTAGCATAGCACATGATCATGAGGACTGATGCACCAATATGATATACAACCATGAATTGTTAACAAATTTTCTGTTCAATCTTGGATGATTGTGAAGGTTTCTTTATCTATTTTATGAATAGTATCCAGTGCATCATAAAAATTCAGAGTCCCAAGCTAACATTACATGTAAAGAGTCATACTCAATTTGAGAGGCCACAGGGGGTCTGTACTGCAATGAATACTTATAAATTTATTTTGTTGCTAGGGGAGATATTTGTGATGATGAATAAAACTAATAGAACAAGGCAGGGATTTGTAAAATGAAATTAATTGTTATTTGCCGTGAGCGTGGTATTGGTGATAATGAATAAACCTAATAGAACAAGGTAAAATTTTGGAAATCGTACCAGTAGGCTTGAAGGCTACGCTATGGCTTAATTCTATGAAGGAATTCCTTGAAACTGTACCGGAGGAATTATAGTGCAAAATCCCAACCCATTGACCACTAATTCTATCCCACTGTTAGTTTGTAAAATGCAGTACCAACTTCTAATTGCTCATGTTATACGATATCTAGAAATTGCAACAAGTTTTAGAGAACGCAAGCAAGCATATACATTGACGGGTCCGATGTTACATCCTAGTAATAACAGTAAAACGGTGAGCACATAATCCTCATTCTGGATGACAAGAGAAAAAACTACAAGCATGAGATGACCAACCACCAATCCAGCCACAACAACATTGTTCAAAAAGCAATAGAATAAGTTTGAAGCTCTAAAGCATTACTTAGGCCTGATAAGGGTAAATATTAGTAATTTACAACACACAAGCTAAACTTCCACAAATAACTCAGAAGATAAGGCATCACTACTTAGCACCATAAAAACTTACATTCTCATTGTCACAAGCAATCATATCACCATATGAAACCTGAAAATCAATTAAAAATAGGTACATATTTTCAGCAAACATGTGAGTAAAATGCTCAATGTAGATATTGATGCAAATTCAAGTACCGGGAATATATCAATTTCAAGCTTACCTGGTGGCATATACAATATGTTGGTTCATTTGGATCAATCATTTGATCCACATCCATAGATGCAACGGCCTTCTTGTTGCTGCTACCTGGAGGGGGCATTAAGTCGAAGTCCATACCTCTCTCCCTATCCCTCTCCCATTCCTTCTCTCTGACAAACTTCCTTGCTGCTTGGGGTGTACTAAAACTGGACCTCCGTCTTTCATCCCTGCCACCCACTGGCATTGGAGGAAGGATATGCGGTTCATCTGGAGGTATTTTTCCTTCTGCAAGCAAGAGAAAACAATCAATGTTCTTTTTGAGGAAAATTTGAAGATGGCATCTGATATTCTGTTTGATGAAGATTCGATACTGGATTCCTAAGCAACAAGTAAAAAATATGACATCACTGCTTATACCTTGCTTTAAATCTTCTGCAAACTGGCCTAGGTCTTCATCAAGACGTTTGATATGGCTCTCTATCTGTATAATAATGCCAAAGATAATTAATAGTTAGATATCCATAAAAATTTAACACTGGACAGATGGGATAACTGCCAAAAAAAAGTGCATCCGTTTGTAGATTGGTTTGGATCCTCGACTACCCTTCTGTATTTCTATGTTGGGATAATGAGTTGCATTGTTAATTACAGAGTTAGGTTTGCATCTTGTGTTAGGCTTCTTGCTTCAATATGACAATTTAACAGCTGGGTGGTATATCACACGAGTAATACCAGGCTTTTCATATTCCAATCTGAATACAAATATCAGATTTAATTTCATGGTGCTGAATAATTTGTATTAATTACTCGGCACTCTTTCCAAAAAAAACTTGTAAATCTAAGAACTGAACTAAGAATATGTTAACTACAGAGGTTCACATCTTTATCTGTTTTGTCTGGCATTTAATATGTTATTCTGGAGTCCAATTTGATTTCTAGAATTGCATATTATTGTACAAAGTCTAAAGTTTGGTACAAAATGATCAAGTTGACCTAGGAGCGGTAACCAAAGAGTTAACTAAGATAACCACCAGAAATGAAATTAAATGTATAAAGGCAGTAGGCACTAGCGACATTTCCATCAGGGAGGAGAACTAACTGATATCCATAGGTCCATTATGTTGCAGGACCACAAGTTGAAGGAAGGAAGCAGAACCAGGTTAAAAGCAAGCTGTTGTACAAAGTTTGGACTACCGGACAAAATGATCAAGTTAGATAAGGGGGTAGCAACCCTGGAGTAACTAATATAACTACCAAACATGACATAACATGTGTAGATGCACTAGTTAAAAGTTCTGTATCCATAACTCTTTAAGCTACAGGACAACTTGAAGAAAAAGAGGAAGGAAGCAGAACCAGGTCATAAGCTTGGCGCGCGAGCAACACTTTCTCCGTGCAGAGACTAAGCGCGTTGTCCTGGCTATTTTCAATGTCCCTCGTCATCTTCTCCGAGGCATTTTCATCATGCACAACGTTTGGCCTGTCAAACCCATGGGATGGCACCCCGAGGAGAAATTTGATCTGCCCTTTAGTCTGACCCAATATGCCTGCACCATAAAAATATATAAGACGCAAAAACCACAAAACAAGCTTGGGAAGCACCATCCACCATCATATACAACAGCCGGTCCTCTGTCAATCGCGGGATTATATCTCGGGGTCGACGATTAAAGCATGGACAGATTACTATGGAGTCGGGATGGAAAGCAAAAATTCATTCCACGCAATAATTTTTTTTATCAGATTCTCAAAATAGATTTTTTGTCCAAAGGAAAAAAAAGTGTGGCAAAATCATCACCATGGGCCCTCTCGTCGAGCTCGTGCATGGTGGAGAGGATCCTCTGCAGGTCGCCGGCCAGGGTGCTCGAATCTGCGGAGCAATAGGGAAGCCAGTAAGGGCAAAAGGTCCAAAAGCACCTCGAATGGAAAGGAAAAGGGAAACAAATCGGAGCCGGCAATCTCACACTCCAAGTAGTCGTCCACGTACACGCCAGTGCGAGCAATCGCCATGCCGGCCGATGGGGGGGTGCTCTCCGCGGCGCCGGGCTGGGTCCGATTCTCCGATTTGGGGATTAGGGTTTCGGAGGAAGAAGACGGGTGGGGCAATCTCGCTAGGAAGAGTTTTTTTCCCTGTGATTATTATTACGTCATTAATCTGGTTAGGAGGCGATTTGCACGGGCCACTGAGCCGCTGGGCCGTACGATGGAAGCCCTGTATGCCCGTAAACTGGGGGCCTCCGGATTTTTAACTGGTGTTTTCGCTGATTTTGTTGTTTTTTAACACAGTACAAACGCAAACGCTCATATATAAACGTGCATACACTCACTTCTATAAATGTACACACGCATATCCTAACTGTGTGAGCACCTCTAAGAGACTGAGCCGACATATCATCGTGAGATTTTAAAAGTCACCGTAGACGCCTTGTAGTCGACGGAAACGTCTTCTCACATTGAACACTCATCGTCAGAAATCCAGAAATAAATCCTGATTTTGTTGCGATTTTGTAGTCCCTCCAATCCATATTACTTGTCGAGGGGGTAGTTTTTTCTCACAAAATCGACTCCAGCAACTTAGTTTATAAATTTTAAAACCGATGTATAAAAGCAACATTTGGCGTAATGCCCACTCCCGACTATGACAAATTGTGCTGCATTCAACACATCTGTTTTTCTATAAATAATGAGAGGTGGATCACAGGTAGGAGCGCACAAATTAGCAAATGCTACCGGCTATGTCGAGTTATAGCATCATCAACACACAACTAATACCCCGTTTCTAAATATAAGTGTTTGTAGATATTTCAATATGGACTACATATGACGCAAAATGGGTGAATATACACTCTAATATATATCTATATATATTCATATGTAGTCCGTATTGAAATCTCTAAAAAGACTTATATTTAGAAATAGAGGGAGCACAAAATAACGTCAATTTTTCACCAAAAATATCAAAAGGGGTCAAGTTCATAAGACATTGCCACGTGAAATACAATGGTGAAACTTATCCATGATTTGGATTTTGGATGCTTAGTTTCAAAGTAAACGACATGTATTTATATTGTCTTAGGAAAATTTCAAGTCTCATGCGGAAGACAAACTCCCATATTTCCATACGACACATATTAGTTGTGAAGCAAACATGGATGGTATCTTCCCGCGAAACACGGGAGAGTGAAGCAACACGAGGAGCACTAAAGATATGTGCAATGCAATGTGCACATATATAAACATTAATTCTTTTTAGTGTGAGCACATCTATTTGGTGCCTAGAAAAAGAATGATACATTTAGCGTCGGTCAAATCAATAAAACCTCTTGTGCACGGCTACCTAATCAGCATTTATCATTCAAAATAAGCACCTATATCACCTACACTTGTGAAACAAATAAGGAGGGGGGGGGGGGGGGGGGGGCAATGCCCCCTGGCCCTAATGAAGCCTCGAATTGCATATCATCTTTATAACTGTGGTTCATCTTGACACTCAAGTTGTTTGCACCAGCACCGTGTAACCAACCCTCTAGTGAAACCTGTCAACTTAAATCTCAGCAAACTTTACATTGAATTCTCCTAGAAGATCCATATACAGTGGAGAATAGTTAAGGTTTATTCGCCCACATGCACCGACTAATCTGCGTCAATCCACCAAACGTTGGATGAAAGAGAACATTATTTGTCAGGGTGAAGAAGAGGCACAGGGCAATTTGTTCATGCACTGGCCAAGGGTTCAGGATCACTGTTTCGCGAAGGCTCCATTACTCTCGAATTCAAGTCGGCCGGTCTTTCTGGCGTCGAGAGCTCATGGCGAAAATGCTAAGAGAAGTCATATTGGTTGCATCAATATTGGGGTTGGGGGGTTGGGGGGTGGGGGGGCAATGAACTCAATATACTTGAAATGATGTACTTATTCTCTGCATTGACTAATGCAAGCGAGGTATTGACGAGCCTACATAGTGATTATAATTATAATGGCTCATTTCATTTAGTTTTTGAGAGACAGAAACTTAAATAAAAGCACCCTTCCGTGTAGTCCTTGGCTTTCCATTACCCTCCCCATAGAAATTGTCAAGTATATGCCACCATGTAGGGTTAACATTGATGACATATGTATTAAAACAAAAGAAGTGGTATTAACACAAAGAAATTGTTTGTGCATGCACCAAAGAGAGAAAAAGGTGTAGCAATCGACATACTAGTAATGTTTACAATGACACTCATTCAATAGCTCTTGGTGCATTATTATTACTGGTACATCCTTTACATAGTGTGTGGTTGCAAAGATCCAACAAGGGTTCTACCACCAGGAAATTATTTACTAAGCAAGGAGTTCAAGGGATAATGCAGTGCAGCACTCGGGTGTCACACGCCCCTATATGAAATAGCATTAAAAATATTGAATTTTTTAAAAAAAAAGCTCTGAAATTCTGGAACATGAAACCTGAGTGCCCGTTGTACACCCGTGTACATTTTCGTGGGGAATGGGTGCCCGTGGTATCCGTGGTGTAGGAAGTACGGCCCGACATAGCTTACATTAATTATTTTTTCTACACATACAACTTTTTAAAAAAAATTATTGCCATTACCACGGGCACTGATTCCCCACGAGACTGAACACGCGTGTACAACAGGCACCCAAGTTTCATATCCCAAAATTTTAGATTTTTCTAAATTTTCCTAATATGTTTCCTAGTGCTATTTTATATAGGGGTGTGTGGCAGCCGAGAGCCACAAATCCTCATCTGGAGTCCAAGTCAATTTATGATTTTCACCAACATTACAATCTTCTCATATAACAGTATACTAAACATGCATCGCAATAAAAGAAGATCGGCATCTTCACTATGAAATCGGCTTATCGCTTTGCCATGGACGACACGAAGATCCTTTGACAAGCGCCTCGAGCAGGGTACTGGATGGTCGTCGCGCTGTCTGAAAGACCATATGAGGTCCCCTCCTCCCCCTAAAATATGCGTCTTCCCATCGTGGCTGGTGCCAAACTCCCTCTACATGGTTGAATAAATTCCCTGCAATTTTGAACCTACTAATATGTGCCCCATGTGGTAATATGGAATGAGAGGACGACTCCCCTATACCAGTTTCAATTTTAGTACATTTCTAGTCCACCAAAATTCAAATCCCAATTTCTCGTTTAAGGTATTCCACCAAAATTCACACCCCCAATTTCCAACGGTGTTTGTGAATAGAAGATGCAGAGACCAACACACACACACACAAATACAGTACATAGTTAGTAGAAGAGAGGAATGCCTAACTCGTGAGTCGTGACAGCAACCAGAATTCCACAACACAGTCCACCGCAACAGCACGGATAACGCGCCAAAACAACGAGAGAAAAAAGAGCACTGCTACGAAGCCAACGAAACACTCGAACACTAATCATGTCAGGTCAGATGGTGCCGCCGTTGCAGCGCAGCACCTGGGCGTTGACCCACCCGCCGGCGTCGCTGGCGAGGAAGCCTACGAGCGGCGCGATGTCCTCGGGCATCCCCAGCCTCCCCAGCGGCGCCTCCGCGATGTACCGCTCGGCCTCCTCGTCCGTCTTGCCGCCGTAGAACATGGGCGTGGCCGTGGACCCCGGGGCCACGGCGTTGGCGGTGATCCCGGTGCCCCGCAGCTCGCGCGCCAGGATCCTCGTCATGGTCTCCACGGCCGCCTTGCTGGCCGCGTAGGCCGCGTAGCCCGGGCGCAGCGACCCGACCCCGGACGACGAGAAGGTGACGATCCGCCCCCGCCCGTCGCGGGCCAGCCGGTGCGCCGCCTCGCGGAGGCACAGGAAGGTGCCCCGCGCGTTGGTGCCGAAGGCGGCGTCGTAGGTCGCCTCGCTGGTGTCGGCCAGCGGCGGGTAGGAGGTGTCCATCACCGCCGCCGCCGTGACCAGCACGTGCAGCTCCCCGCCGAACGCCGCCGCCGCCGCGTCGAACAGCGCCCGCACCTGCGCCGCGTCCGACACGCCCGCCTCCACCGCCACGGCGCGCGGGCCTCCAGGGTCAGAAGCGCCGTGCGCGGGGGCGGCGTTGATGGCGGCCACGAGGTCCCGCGCGGGCGCCGGGTCCCCGACGTAGGCGACGGCCACGCGCGCGCCGAGGGACGCCAGGTGCCTCGACACGGCCGAGCCAATGCCGCCGGCGCCGCCCGTGACGATCGCCACGCGCCCGTGCAGCATCATCGGCGCCGTCACGCTCACGGGGGCGCCGACGTCTGCCTCCGGCGTGGCCATGCCCGCGTTGGCTCCCGCGCCGCGGTGCTCCACTACTGCTCTGTAAGACTCGAACAAGATGATAAACTGTCACACACACACACACACTGACAGCCAGTCGGCGAGTGATAAGAGAAGGAAGCTATGCAAATGCTAGAAGAAAGAAGCAAGGGCGAAACGAGCATACTGCTGCTGCTTTGGGCTGCGCTCTCACGTATATCGTGCTTTCAGGAGCAAAGAGCGTGATCTGATGAGTAACAAAGCCGGAACGCTACCCGCGTGCTTATGTACATATCCGCGACAACACGCAGGAGATATGCGTATCACCAATTCACCATGATCACGATTTACATCAAGATACAAGCACAAAGAAACAAACTTAGAAAGGACTGGTGCTGGCACAAGGCTGGCCGCCCGCATGCCCGATCGATCGGCCAGGACGAAACGGAGAGGTGCCTCATGGGGGTCCCAACATTTTCCTAGGGTGGCAGCTCTAAGAGCTCTACAATGATTTTCGCTCTCTGTGTTGCGTCTACACTTTAGAGACAGAAATGGCAAAACCGGCCACGCTGGTATTTGCGGTGGCACATACGTTGGGCAACAGCACGGTTGTCCAAGTCACCCGATTCTAAACATAAGCTTTTTTTTAGACATTTCAACGCGGGCTACATACAGATGTATATGAACATATTTTGGAGTGTGAATTCATTCATTTTGCTCGTTATGTTGTCCTTATTAGAATATCTAAAAAGATTTATATTTAGAAACAGAGCAAGTACATGCTGAGCTGCAATGCAGTTACTACAAGGAAATGGTAGGGTTCATCCAAGCAGTACAATCATGCAGGCACATGCACTGATGCACATGGAGCTATCTTGTACTTCCTCCGTTCCAAAATAGATGACTCAACTTTATACTAACTTTAGTACAAAGTTGGGTCATCTATTTTGAAACGGAGGGAGTACGTACGTAGTGGACGTCTCTTTGGAAACAAGATTCTTGTGTTGTGCAAGCAGTGTAACATGAATGAATATGGAAGCATGTGTTTCTACCTGCTGCTGAAATGTCCCAAACGAAACGGATCGAACAAGCTTGACGCTGAAGAGAATGAATCACCACACAGACAGAAACCAACTTGATACTACTCCCTTCGATGCAAAATAAGTGCCGCGGTTTTAGTTCGAATTACTTGATACTCCTATAGTCCTATATAGAATCCCGGTCGAACTGAGCCTAAAGCAGACTTTGGGAGCAGATGCAAACGTTTATAAAGGGGCCGGGTTGTACACAAACCTGTCCTGTGCAAAGGACTTCACGAGGATCAAATATCATTGTGCCGTATCTCCTTCATTCAAAGCTCGGACCGTGACTTTGCTGCCCTCTATTCCTAGCCCTCTCCTTCACGGGGATTATTGTGGTGTCCGGCTGTAGATGCTCTTACTTTTTCCAGCACTACAACACTCGGAAACATAAAAGCCCGTGTGCTTATGTATTTTCGACAACACGTGTATCATCATGATCACCATTTACATTATTAAGATACAAATCATGCAAGCACAAGCCAACAAACTTAGGAAGGACTGCCTGCCGGCACAAGGCTGGCCGCAAGCTCGATCATGGAAGGAGAGGAGAAGGCTCTCATGGAGGGTCCCAACATTTTCCCTAGAGTGGCAGATCATAGTGATTTTGCTCTCTGCGTGCACAGACATAAATGGCAAAACCGGCCGCGTTGATGTTTGCGGTGGCATGTTGGGGTTGATGCACGCGAAACGCAACCGCACCTTGAGCTGCAGCAGAGCTGCCATTCGATCACCCGATTCCTGCGCACAAATCGTTGAGCCACGGCGCAGTTGTCCCAGTCACACAGTTCAGACACGCAACCCACGCGCTCCGCTGCGATGCAGATGGTACAATGAGGCCAGCTCCATCGCGCGACCCCCATCCTGTCCGAGTGCGTTCGTTTGGGGTAAAATGAACAAAACAGACGGCCCAACGCGCGGGCGCAAACGAACTTTTGTTCGTTTTCTATCCGCTTTCGACCCATCCGGCCCAACTTTGCGCCACTTTTGTAGTGAAACGGACAGCGCGCGGAAGGGCGGGATGCGCGCGCGTGTCCTTCCCTGGCCCGCCCATCAGTGGCACAAAGCAAAAAAAACCGTGTCCCATTTGTCCCCCCCCCCCCCCCGCCCCCACCCTCCCACGTCCCGCCCCCACCCTCCCCGTCCATGTACGACGCCCCGCCGAATTCCGATGGCCTGGCCGTCGACCCGCCCGCAAAGGTGAAGAAGAAGGCGGCCAAGGGTGCAAGGAAGCGGCGGTCGGAGTTCACGCCGGAGGAGATCGCCAAGATGGATGCGGAATCGGCGAAGAGGAGGAACAAGAGGGCAGGCGTCAAGGGCAAGACCACCGCGGCCAAGTTCGCCGCCGAGCGCGATGCGGTGGAGGCCGCGCGGCGCAAGGCCGAGGTCGACGAGAAGGAGGCCATTGTCAACAAAGCGCACGCCCTCCTAATGCTTGGCCTTTGCCGTCCGACGGGTTTTTCTGGTGTGGCCGTTGGCCCAGCGAGCACAGGCTTTTCGGTCGCCAGGCCTCAGCATTGCTCTTCGCCGACGTTGCGGACCACGCCTATGTCACCCGGCTTTCCTCCGCCAAGGCACGATGGCCACACCCATTTTTTGGGCTCGCCGGACGTTGGCGTGATCGCACCGTCCACCCCGCGCCCCTCGGTTGTCATCGACCTCAATGTCACGCCGGGGTCCAGCAGCGGCGGTCGGTCATCCGTGGAGATGCAAAGAAAGCAAGCACGACCACCGTTTACAGGCACCATGTCGTCGCCACGCATCCTGTTCGACGAAATGGCAACACCAAAGCCAACGGTTGACGACCCCTTCTACAACCAGTTCATGGAGTAAGTGATCTACGAGGGTGGGCATGGCGTTGCCTACGATCCCGACGAGACCCAGTCAGGATGGCCGCGCCCAGTACGTTGCGGATGAAGAGGCCCACGACCATGTGGACTACGACCATGGTGACTCGTGGCATGAAGACGATGACATCTATTGCGGAGGTGGTGGTGGTGAAGAAGATGGGATTGATATTGATATTTCGGGCGAGCCATTGTTCGTCGACGAGCTCACCCAAAAAGCGGAAGCACAAAAGAGGAAGAAGAGCATTCGCACGGGTTCATATTCACAAGACGAGGATAATTTGATTTGCCAATGTTGGATGGAGATTAGCCAAGATCCGAGGACCGGCGAGCAACAAAATGGCCTTGTTTTTTGGACGAGAGTCCACCAAACCTTCCATGAAAGAATGATGTTTGAGCCCTACCAAATTACGAGCAACCGTGACATCACCTCGATTCAAAAGAGATGGTTGTTCATCCTACAATAGTGCAACAAGTATTGTGCCGCACTTGAGAGCGTTGAAGCACGGCCGTGAGTGGTCTCGGCATTGGGGACTTGGTATGCTCTCCTCATCCTAGTTCTTTCTTTGCTACGGCCATGAGACTTCAGCCTTGTATATGTTTGCATGTTCATTTGTTGTTGATCATGTGGTGTAGGCATTTTAATATTTGGAAGCATTCAAGGCCCGGCACAGTGACAAGCCATTCACTCTTACGCATTGTTGGACACTCGTCAACAATTGCCCAAAGTTCAAAGATCAATACCGTGAACTTCAAAGGAAGAGAGGCAAGAAGGCGACCGCGTTTACCGGAGGTGGAGATGGTGAGGCATTGAAGAGGCCGAGGGGCAAGACCAACTCCAAGGTGAACGACATACGTGATGCGTCATCCACGGCCTTGCATGAGACTTTGCACGGCATGATGTCTCAAAAGGACGTGAGGGACGAGAAAAAGCGACAAAGCAAGGAGGAGCAAATGAAGCTATACCTAAAGCTTCAAAGGAAGAAGCTTGAGATGGAGGAGGTGGCCAAGAAGAGGAAGATCGACATGGAGGAGGCGGCCCGGCAAAGGCAGCTCGACATCGAGGCCGCCGATGTCACGGCCAGGCAGAGGCAGCTCGACATCGAGGCCACCAATGCCGCAACCAAAGCAAAGGAGGTGGCCCTTGCGATCATGAGCGTGGACTTAACCAAGATGAGCGAGAAGACAAGGAGCTGGTTCGAGGCCAGGCAGAAGGAGATGTGCGACACCGACAGCCTGAACTAGGTCGTCTGATCGGTCGTGGCCGTTCTTTTTTGGAGGTTGGTATGGGTGTCGACCGCCGGCTGTGTGCCGGCGAGAAACACATTCATTTTGGAGGCTGGTTGTGTTGTCGGCCGCTGGCTGTGTTGCCGATGACAAAACTATTCATTTTGGAGGCTGGTTGTGTTGCCGGTCGCTGGTTGTGTTGCCGGCGAGGACATGTAGACCGATGGGTGTGTTGCCAGCGAGGACGTGTAGGCCGCTGGCTCTGTTGCTGGCGTGAATTAAGGCCGCTGGCCTGAACTAGGGCGTGTAGGCCGTTGGCTCTGTTGCTGGCGTGAATTAAGGCCGCTGGCCTGAACTAGGGCGTGCTATTTTCGAAAGGTGGCGTTTGAAAATGGAGGCGGACAGGATGGGCCTAAAGGATGCATCCGCGCGTTGGGCGCACGGCAACCGCATCCGAGAAATGTCCCGGACACGACCCTATTGCCCTATCCAAACGGACAGAATCCGGACAAAACGGACGTTTGTTTGAGGCCGTGCACTGGAGTTGGCCTGAAATACAATACGTAGTACCAGTAAGGTCCATATGCAAGCGGTACAGTCATGTGTAAGCACTGAGCAGTGTGAAGGTACACACAGACACGTGTGCAAGCGCAGCGAGAATGGCGCTGCTGTTCTTGAACCGCAGGCAGTGCAGTAACAACGAGAGGACGGACTGAATGTGATGGTGCAAACTTGTAGGCTGTGAGAATCAACCACGGGTAGCGGCAGGAAATGTACACATGGTAGTGAATGCAAACCAAGAAGGAAATCATATTACTCCCTCATATTCAACTAACTTTACACTAAACCAATGATAATTACTCCTTTTGTAAACTAACATAAAAGCGTTTGGATCATCGATCCAAACGCTCTTATATTAGTTTACAGAGGGAGTAATATGGACCGGAGGAAGTATTTAACTTTGTCCTGTGCAAAGGACTTCAAGAAATCAATCACATATCATCGTGCCATATCTTGTTCATTCAAAGCTCGGACCATGGCTCCGCCCTCTCATTGAATCAGAAAATATATTGCCCCATGTGGCCTATGCCTCGTCTGCTCTGCCGCCGCGAGGAGGACACATCTGTAGGCCTGGAGCATCGATGAGAAGGGGTAGCTAGAGAACCGAAGATTTGTACGAGCTCCACCGCAGGTTTATCATGTGTACTACGTACTTTTCAGAAGATGAAAAAAAGTAACGCCAAAAATAATACTAGTGCAAGTAACAAAATGTGCTACAATCATGCGTCCACTGTGTGCTGTACATCACCACCACGGTGGTGGTGTGCTGCTTCAGGAATCATGACAATGCCACAACCACAATCAATAGACATCTTCAGGGTCTAGCACCTCTCTTCCTCATCAACCGTGGCTCGGTTCGGCTGGAAATGGTTGTCAGTCCCTCCGTTTCAAAATAATCGTCGTGGTTTTAGTTCAGAGAGAATAGAGAATGTAGGAATTTGGAAATCAAGGTGCTAGTGAGCTGGATGAGCAGAACAGGGTGATGGCGGGCAACCGAAATCGGTAGAAGTGCAATCTTCTCCCTCGAGAAAGTAGGAGTGGGATCTTGAAGAAAGCTCAACCCTGCATTTCACAAAAGAAAGAAACCCCGGACTCCCCCCCTTCCTTCTCCGGCGCCGGCAGCCCACCCCCCTCAACCCGAACCATCAAACCTGGCAAGCCCTATAACCAAAAGATTCTCATAGGAAATAAAAGACCAGGCATAAAATTTCAAACAAAACACCACATACAAAATCAAGGGACTAGAAAAAACAGGAGTTCTTTGTTCTTATTACTTTCTCCAGCACTACAACACTCACTCATAAAAACTTAGTACCTTAAATGTTGTCTAGAAGTATCGAAAACCGGCTCCTTTAGTCTAAACAATAACAAATAGCTGAAATTACTGAACCAAAAAGACTCCGAAACAAAAATAGGAAGGAATAGGAAAGGGGCCATATAACAGCCCGGTGTCACCAAGTGTATAAGAGACCTAAACGCCGACGAGAACCGAGTCGCACGACCTAAATTTAGTTGTCCCATATATGATCCGCGCGTTTCGAAACCTGCCCGAGTTTTTGCGCAATGGACTACCGCATGTTACAGCAACGAGCGTAAGAAATATATCACGCTAGTTGGCACTCGCGCCGCCGCTTTCAGCTGTGGTGGGTTTGGAAGCGTTCGGCTCTTCCCCGGCGGCAGGGGCGGTGCTCTCCTTGCTTGGTGTCTGCTTCTGTGCAGCGGAATTCCCATTAGCTGTGTTCTTCTCCTTCTCATCACCGCCCTGGACAATACAACGATAACAAGCCAGCATCAGGACCTATATCAACACCACCTGAACCGGTACTCATGAAATTCTAAATTTGTCAACAACAGAGCACTCCAGTGCATGGATACAACACTTGCCTGCCCCTGAAGCGGTTGTTGCTTTGCTCTCTTTTCTTGCATCAACTTCTGTCGGTTCTCGTAAAATGCAAAGTCATCCAAAATTGAGGTCTTGCTGACATGTTCCTTGAAAATCTTGAGCATTTGAAGACCTTGCTCAAGCTTAACCTGCAGCATCAGGGAGACAGCAAACCAGTGCCTCGAGTAATAAGTTTAGAGGCTAGGCTACTACTGGAAACATCAATCAACTGCCAAGGAACCATTATATAAATACAATGACCACCCCACTGATTCTGGATGTCATTTTGGTCAATTTGTGAATGGATCAAAAAAATATTGCCTACAGTCATCATGGCAGCACCGATTAACCAGAAAAATGTGTATATGCACAAAAATATAACCGATGCCGTGAGAAATATTCTTAAGTTGCTCATATACTGGATTACATCATGAGTTTTAGCAAATCCATGACCATAATGAAGGAACAAATTTCTGAGTTTCACTGTTTTAACTGAGGCCAGCACCTGATAAACCTCATCTAAAATTTGTGTCCTTAAGAAAATAAGCTACATCATCATCATCATTATCTAAAGGAACATACAAAGTATTAACACTAGCCCAAATGGGACATGGCCTGATCGCGAAATTACACCCCCTAAATAAGTACAGGAGTTTTCAGAAAGTGTACCTCTTGTGTGTCACGGCTGTTTGTCACAGGCTTATTGTCATTGTTGTCCAACGTAATATGCTTCAGAATGTTGTTGGGGATATCCTTCACGATGTGCCACTTGATTGAAAAGCAGCCATTCCACTTGTCTTGTTGCCAATAATCTACTGTCTTGTCAAAGTCAACAGGACCAACCATTTCGGCAACACCAACAAATTGACCACTTGTGTTCACCTAAAAGGCCAAGCTCAAGGTCAATACAAATGCCAAATGAGGAATGGGTGATATAATACAGCATCAACATACTTACAGAGAAAAATAAGAACACCGGGCATTCACTGGATTTCTCCTGAGCTTCTCGGTATCCAGCATCCAGCTTCTTATTTCCATTAGGAGTGCTTGCCCACACATTGTACTTGATACTCTTGTGCACATCATCCTCGCTGTAAGATTTGATAACAAAGAACTTTGCATCCTTGTATGTTGCAGAAAAGCCTTCCTGGTTAAATTGACTCTTATCTGGCAGGACGCTATTCTCTTGTTTCCCAGCTGAAGGGAGGACCTGCCCCTTCACAGCAATCGTGACAGTAGGTCCAAATGGTTTTTGGTGTCTGAATCCACCAGATCTTGGTCCTCTGTTAAGCTCAGTGAAGCCATCTTGATTCTCACTGCCAAACCCAAAAGTTGCCCGGTTTCTAGGCTTGTATTTGACGGTATCCACGACTCCCCACTGTCCATTATTTCTCGAGTTATAGACATTAGAACCAAAACCAAGTCCAGCTTTCAGTGTGTTACCGTACTGACCATACTGACCATACAATCTGCTATCAGGGTACATCCTACTAGAATAACTAGGAGAGGTCAGACCCATCCCAGATGAAGGCCCATGCGTGTGCATACCCTGGAAACAGATAGAAAGTACAGCTAAGTTTTGATGAAGGACACTGCAGACTATCATGAAAACTCATGCAAAACTGGTCATTTTGCTACCTCTATCTTCGTACGGTAAGGCTAGCAAATACCAAGATATCATATTATAGGATCTAATACTCAAATGATATGCAAAACACTTAGGACTAGTCATAGAATGTAGGGATTAATTAAGCAGGTCAGCGACTAAGGAAAGCTCTGCAACACAATAACAAAGAAATTGGATATCTTGCAGAACATACCATGAGGTTTGTTGTTGGACGGTGACTCTGATTTTTTGCTGAAGATGAATTAGAACCATAAGATGTGGAACTAGCAATTGATCTCTGATGCCCATTAGAGTAGACCGGCCCATCATACCACTGAGCTGGAGAACGGTGACCAGTGTGACCAAAATTGCTAGCGGAAGGTCCACCTTGCGAGGGTCCTCTTCCATATGAACCACTGTTGGTCACTGATACATGGTGGTGAGTTTGCTTGCGCGGTAGTGAACTGGCAGCATTTGCAATCCCACTAGCAGTCCCGGTAGTTACTTTTGCTGAAACTACCGTAGCACGTGTCTGGTGAGCCGCAGCGGAAGGCAGCTCAGATTGAGGATTGGCACTGTTAATACCATGCATCGCATTGGTTGGAGCCGGCTGTTGATAATACTGACCAGGGTACTGATATTGCTGTGTGCCATATGACTGCCCGTCATGCCCAACGGTTGGGACAGGAGAACCTGAAGGATACGGGCCATAGGGAGCATAACCATATCCATGGTACATGTCACCATACACACTCTGCTTCATTGATGCAACAGAAAAATTAGTCAATTTCATAACTTACATATAGCACAAGTCAGAAAACAATTCACCAAATTCCAAATTCATCATCTACATGAGCACAGTTTCATCTTAATGCTTACTCCTAGCTTTCATACGCGGGTAAAAAATGCATAATCTAATAGTGATCTAAACGTTCTTATATTTCTTCACATAGGGAGCAATACATTATTCTTGTTGCCATGGTTTTTAAGGCGGTAAGGCATCCTAAGGCGTTCTACCCCTGCTCTGACGCCAAAGCGCTAAGGCGTCCACCTAAGCGCCTAAAGCAGGCAGATTTCCAAGCCGCTGCCAAAGCGCCTTATCGCCTAACCCAAGGCAGACGCCTTAAAAACCATGCCATTATTAAGACTACATAGTACAACGACTACACACTTGTGACTAACAATGCAAATGTTAGGTTGTTAACTCACCTGGGGCACTTCCATTCCTTCATGACCAGCATACCTGGTGTCCCACTCATTAGTCGAGCCATCATAACCTGATTCGCAGCATACCGAAATGAAACTTGTCAGTGAAATGACTCAAAAACATCCTAAAATAGCTGATTCACAATCAATGAATCAAGTCTTAGCCATTGTCTAATAATAGTAGCTGAGGCTGATGTACCGCTAGGGTAGTAGTAGGCTGGTGAGGGATATCCATTGGGCTGGTAGAAAAAGTTGGGATCCATGGCCTCCTGGAGCAGGGGCGTTATCGACCTGTCCACATGCGGCTCCACGGTCTGCGAATTGCCGGTGTTGGCAGACCCATACTGCATCCCGGAGGGCTACAATTACAAAGGCGGCGGTTTCAGCAACCTATCCAAGAACCACACACACACACACACACAGCTAGAACAGAGCAACGAACAAGGGAGTAAAAAAGCTACCTTGGCAGCGTCGGCACCGGCGGCGTCCTTCTTCCCGTCCAGGGACAGCTTCTGCATGTCCACGTGAAGCCCCGCGCCCTGCGCATTGCCGGCGTTGGCAGATCCGTACACCATCCCGGAAGGCTGCAAATTACCACAAGCAGCGGTTTTTTTCAGCAAACGTCCGTCCCCTCCTCAAATAAGCACACAAATAGAACCAGTACTGACTAGTACTACTAGAACATAGGAACAGACGAGGGCCGCCGCCTAGAGAAGAGAAAAAAGAAACGGCCAGACGGCGCGCCGGGCGGGCACGGCGGCACGCCCACAATTTGCGCCGCCGGTTAACCGGTCTGGGCTCAAAGTAATCGTCGCCGGACGGCCGCGGAGCTCGTACCTCGAGGACCGGCGCCCAAGGTCGAGGACGGGGCGGGGGACGCGGCGTCCCGGCGAGGTGGGACGCGAGCGGCGGCGGATTGGAGGTCGGGTGGGCCGGAGCACGGGTATGGTGGTAGGGGTGGATAAACCCTAGGGGAGGGCGCGGGTGCGGGTGGGGGAGGGGAGGAGGAGAGGGCAACGAGGATAGCCGCCACAGACTCACGCGAGGCGGCGAGGGGTGGGGGGAGAGGAGGGGAGGAGGCCAGGCGCAGCCAAAGAGGGGTTTTCGCGAGATTCAGAGGCCCTGGCTCAAGTACCGCTTCCCGGCCCATCCCGCCCGCCGCTCGTTTATCTCCCGGACGTTTCTGCTACGGGCACCCCGGGGAACGGCGCAACCCATCAAAAAGAGTGGGAAAAATTATGATCTTTGTATAACTTATTATGTCTCTATCCAGCAGGGACGGCTGTGTTCGCTTCAGTTTCTTGGTTTTTGTTTTTTGTGGGTGCATGTAGTACTCCCTTCGTGTCAAAATAAATGTCATTGTTGTATTAAATCAGCGACGCTTATTTTAAGACGGAGAAAGTATAATTAATGCGCTTCCATTCTTATTGTTTTACAAACACGGCTTGCGAAGTAGGTAGACTGGTATCAGCGTGGCTCCAACTTTACCATCGCACGATTAAATCTTCTTATCATCTTTTCATGATAGTATGTGGAAAGATCGAAAAGAGAGGTCTAGAGGAGGGGGTAGACACTTAACAAGGCAAAGGTGTAGTTTTTAATTCGCTTAGAATTTAGATAGTAGATTTTAGCACAAGTTAAATGACAACCAATACAATCTACACATGCATATTTATAGCATCTCAAATAGAAGATGCAAATTTGGAGATGTAAAATTTACATCTCCAAAAAATGTTTTTTTCATCTCCAAAAAAGTGGCAACTCCAATAGATGATGCAAAATGGAGATGTAAAAGAATAACTCCAACGGATGATGCAAATGAAGATGTGAAGTTGTACTTCAACTAGTACTCACGCGACGGAGGGGTGACGGCGGCGCGGGGACTGATACGTCTCCAACGTATCTAATTTTTGATTGTTCCATGCTATTATATTATCTATCTTGGATATTTTATATGCTATTTTATATGATTTTTTGGACTAACCTATTAACCTAGAGCCCAGTGCCAGTTTCTGGTTTTTTCTTGTTTTTGAGTATCACAGAAAAGGAATATCAAACGTAGTTCAATTGACCTGAAAATTTACGGAGATTATTTTTGGACCAGAAGAAGCCCACGGAGCATCGGAGATGGACCAGAAGAGTCCTGAGGCCACCACGAGGGTGGAGGGCGGGCCCCCTACCTCGTGGCTGCCTCGTGGATCCCCCCCTGACTTGTTCCCGATGCCAACACCTCTTATATATCCCCAAACTTTCAGAATAGAACCTAGATCGGGAGTTCCGCCGCCGCAAGCCTCTGTAGCCACCAAAAAACAATCGGGACCCTGTTCCGGCACCCTACCGGATGGGGAAATCATCACCGGTGGCCATCTTAATCATCTCGGCACTCTCCATGACGAGGAGGGAGTAGTTCACCCTCCGGCCTGAGGGTATGTACCAGTAGCTATGTGTTTAATCTCTCTCTCTCTCTCTCTCTCGTGTTCTTGATTTGGCACGATCTTGATGTACCGCGAGCTTTGCTATTATAGTTGGATCTTATGATGTTTCTCCCCCTCTACCTTCTTGTAATGGATAGAGTTTTTCCTTTGAAGTAATCTTATCGGATTGAGTCTTTAAGGATTTGAGAACACTTGATGTATGTCTTGCATGTGCTTATCTGTGGTGACAATGGGATATTCACGTGATCCACTTGATGTATGTTTTGGTGATCAACTTGCGAGTTCTATGACCTTGTGAACTTATGCATAGGGGTTGGCACACGTTTTCGTCTTGACTCTCCGGTAGAAACTTTGGAGCACTCTTTGAAGTTCTTTGTGTTGGTTTGAATAGACGAGTCTGAGATTGTGTGATGCATATCGTATAATCAAACCCACGGATACTTGAGGTGACATTTGAGTATCTAGGTGACATTAGGGTTTTGGTTGATGTGTGTCTTAAGGTGTTATTTTACTACGAACTCTAGGTCTATTTGTGACACGTATAGGAATAGCCCAATGGATTGGTCGGAAAGAGTAACTTTGAGGTGGTTTCGTACCCTACAATAATCTCTTCGTTTGTTCTCTGCTATTAGTGACTTTGGAGTGACTCTTTGTTGCATGTCGAGGGATTGTTATTTGATCCAATTATGTTATCATTGTTGAGAGAACTTGCACTAGTGAAAGTATGAACCCTAGACCTTGTTTCGAAGCATTGCAATACCGTTTTTGCTCACTTTTTTCACTTGCTACCTTGCTGTTTTTATATTTTTTAGATTACAAAAAACTATATCTACCATCCATATTGCACTTGTATCACCATCTCTTCGCCGAACTAGAGCACCTATGCAATTTACCATTGTATTGGGTGTGTTGGGGACACAAGAGACTCTTTGTTATTTGGTTGCAGGGTTGTTTGAGAGAGACCATCTTCATCCTACGCCTCCCACGAATTGATAAACCTTAGGTCATCCACTTGAGGGAAATTTGCTACTGTTCTACAAAACTTTGCGCTTGGAGGCCCAACACGAGTCTACAAGAAGAAGGTTGCGTAGTAGACATCAAGCTCTTTTCGGGCGCTGTTGACGGGGAGGTTAGTGCTTGAAGGTATATCTTTAGATCTTGCGTTCAAATCTTTTAGTTTCTTATTTTATCACTAGTTTAGTTTATAAAAGAAAACTACAAAAAATGGAATTGAGGTTGCCTCATATGCTTCATCTTTTTAATGTCTTTCGTGAAAATGATGGAAAGGATAATTGTGCTCAAGTGCTAGAAGAAGAAGTCTATAAAACATTTGGCACTAAATTTTCGAATGATGAGTGATAACCCACTAGTATAGGGGATCAGTTGTAGCCTTATTCGATAAATAAGAGTGTCGAACCCAACGAGGAGCTAAAGGCAGAACAAATATTCTCTCAAGTTCTATCGACCACCGATACAACTCTACGCACACTTGACATTTGCTTTACCTAAAACAAGTATGAAACTATTTTGCAAGAATAAAACTACGAGTACTTTGTGAGAATAAAACTATGAATAAATTGCGAGAAAGTAAAAGTAGATAGCTTTTGTCAACAAGAAAGTCATTTGTCCCTAGGCAATCGATAACAAGTACCGGTAATCATTCTTGTAATTTTACATGAGGGAGAGGCATGAGCTATCATACTTTCTCTACATTGATCATGTGCACTTATGATTGGAACTCTAGCAAGCATCCGCAACTACCAAAGATCATTAAGGTCGTGAAACCCAACCATATCATTAAGTATCAAGTCCTCTTTACTCCCATACGCCATACCCTACTTATCCGCGTTTAGGCTGCTGTCACCCCCGCAACACTGACAATAAGCAAAGCATGAACATATTGCAACACCCTACAGCGGGGTCCCCTCACGTTTGCGCGAGAACGGAGGGCATCGTAGGACAGCACCATAAATAAAATATACAATCATACCAACCAAGATCACGATTAACCCATAGGACAAAACGGATGTACTCAAACATCATAGGATAACCATAGGTCATTGGGAAATAATATATGGAGTTGAGTACCATGTTTAAGTAGAGATTACAACGGGAAGAAGGGGTGTTACACCACTGTATAGAGGGGGAGAGAGTTGGTGATGACGATAGCAAGATTGTTGATGTAGATCGACGTCACGATCCTTGCCCCGGTGGCACTCCGATGCCACCGGGAGAGAGGGGGAGAGAGCCCCCCTCCTTCTTCTTATTCCTTGGCCTCCCCCCTAGATTGGATCTCCCTCTATGTTCTCTTCTGTTTCACGCTCTCCAGATCTGGCCCTTCACGGTTTCTTAAATTCCCGAAGATCCGTAACTCCGATTGCGCTGATCTTTTTACACGATTTTTTTCGGATATAAGCTTCCTTGCCCCCAAAGTATAGCTCCAATCGACGTTCGAGGAGGGCATGATACACCAGGGCACACCCTGGTGGGTTGTGGTGGCCTCGGGCCTCCGTTTACATTGATTCCACCTCCTAAAATTCACAAATATTCCAAAATAATTCTCCGTGGAGTTTCATCACGTTTGGACTTCGTCTGATATGGATTTTCTGTGATACAAAACATGCAACAAACGGCAACTGACACTGGGCACTGGATAAGTAAGTTAGTCCAAATAAATCATATAAAAAGTTGCCAAAAGCATTTAAAAGTTGGATAATATTTGCATCAAACAATAAAAAATTATAGATACGACGGAGACGTATCAATAAGCATAATTGCAATGTTGTTAGTATGAATTCTTCGAATATCCATGATGCTAATGATATGCAAAGCTACAAGCTTGGGGATGCTATGTTTGATGATATTTTTAGTCCCCCAAGTTTTGATGAGAATATTTATTATGATGAAGCATGCCTCCTATTTATGATGATTATATTGATGAAAGTGGGTTTGGAAGAGTGTCAACTTTAGGAAGTAATGATCCCACTATTTTGGAGGGTGTTTAATCTTATTGTGATAATTATGAAAGTGGATTTGGAGAGGTCATGACTTTATTTAGTAATGAATCCACTATTTCGAAAGAGGTTCCAATTGATTATGAGAACAAAGTTGCTATCTATGATGATTATTGTGATGACATTTATGCTATAAAGAATAATGACAACCATGAAACTTGTCATCTTGATTTTAATTTTCAATTGGATTATGACTCACATGATAGTTATTTCATTGAATTTGCTCCCACCATTATGAATGAGAAGAAATTTGCTTATGTGGAGAGTAATAAAATTTGTATGCTTGTAGATCATGAAAATAATGCTTTATGTGATGGTTATATTGTTGAATTCATTCATGATGCTACTGAAAATTATTATAAGGGAGGAATATATTCTTGTAGGAGTTGCAATAATATCAAGTTTCCTCTCTATGTGTTGAGAATCTTGAAGATATGCTTGTTTTGTCGTCCTGTGCTAGTTGACTCTTGCTCCCATAAATTGTTTGCTCACAAAATCCCTATGCATAGGAAGTGGGTTAAACTTAAATGTGCTAGTCATATTCTTATGATGCTTTCTTTATGTTTCATTTCTTATCTTTTATATGAGCATCATTGAAATCATCATGCCTAGCTAGAAAGGCACTAAAGAAAAGCGCTTGTTGTGAGACAACCCAATATTTACCCTTACTGTTTTTGTGTGTTCACATGATTAGGCTATTGTAGTAATCATGTTTTATAGCCTTTGTTTCAATAAAGTGCCAAGTAAAGCCTTTGGGATAGTGTGGATGATAGTTGACTTGATTCTGTGCAAAAACAGAAACTTTTGCGCTCAGTCCAGGAAGTTTGAAAATTCACTCAAACGTGCTTTTGATATGATTTTTTACACAAGATTGATATACAAATTTCCTAGATTTTCCTAATTTCTTAGAATTTTTAGAGTTACAGAAGTATGGAAAGTTTCCAGCCTACTACAGACTGTTCTGTTTTTTACAAATTCTCTTTTCTATGTGATGTTTGCTTATTTTGATGAATCTATGAGTAGTATCGGAGGGTATGAACCATAGAGAAGTTGGAATAAAGTAGATATAACACCAATATGAATTTAGAATGAGTTCACAATGGTACCTAAGTGGTGGTTTGCTTTCTTATACTAACGGATCTCATAAGATTTTCTGTTGAGTTTTGTGTTGTGAAGTTTTCAAGTTTTGGGTAAAGATTCGATGGACTATGGAATAAGGAGTGGAAAGATCCTAAGCTTGGGGATGCCCAAGGCACCCCAAGGTAATATTCAAGGAAGATCCAAGCAACTAAGCTTGGGGATGCCCCAAATGGCATCCGCTCTTTCGTCTTCATTCATCGGTAACCTTACTTGGAGCTATATTTTGATTCACCACATGATATATGTTTTGCTTGGAGCGTCATTTTATTTTATTAGTATTTGCTTGCTTTTATTCAGAGACATGTTTTATATCTTTTAGTTCAATAAAAAAATTCAAGTATAGCCTTTACCATGCTTATTTTACAAGTCTATATGTTGCTATTTCGAAAACAGAAAGTTTGTTGTTGTGTTTTGAATATTGGTGAATAGTCAGAACATGATAAAATCTTTAAATTTTGAAACAACTAGTAACAACAAATTTTCTAAAGTGTGGTAATTTTTTAGAATTTTTTGAGTTAGGGAAGTATGATTCCTCTTGCATTCTTTACAGACTATCCTGTTTAGACATATTGCTGTTATGTTTGCATATGTTTGCTTGTTTAATGATTTTATTTGAGGATAGGAGTGTTAAATATGCAGAGAACTTAGTAGGCAATATCAAATAATAATTTTAGTGATTTACTACAGTAGAGAATGATAAGGTTGTTGTGTTGATTTATACTAACTTATCTCATGAGTTCTTGTTGAGTTTTGTGTGGATGAAGTTTTTGAGATTTAGGGAAACCATGATATAAAAGGAATTAAGGAGACACAAAAGCTCAAGCTTGGGGATGCCCAAGGCATCCCTAATTAATATTCCAAGAAGTCTACAACATCTAAGCTTGGGGATGCCCCGGTTGGCATCCCACCTTTCTTCTTCAACAACCATCGGTCAGTTTTGGTTGAGCCTAAGTTTTTGCTTCTTCGCATGATATGTGCTATCTTTGCAATGTCATTTTATTTTCTTTTGCTTGTTGTTTGAATAAAATATCAAGATCTGAAATTCTTAAATGTTAGAGAGTCTTAACATAGTTGCATAATTATTCGACTACTCATTGATCTTCACTTATATCTTTTGGAGTAGTTTGTCATTTGCTCTAGTGCTTCACTTATATCTTTTCAGAGCACGACGGTGGTTTTATTTTGAAGAAATTGATGAACTCTCATGCTTCACTTATATTATTTTGAGAGTCTTAAACAACATGGTAATTTGCTTTGGTTATGATTGTAGTCCTAATATGATGGGCATCCAAGAGGGATATAATAAAAACTTTCATATAAAGTGCATTGAATACTATGAGAAGTTTGATTCCTTATGATTGTTTTGAGATATAAAGATGGTGATATTAGAGTCATGCCAGTGAGTAGTTGTGAGTTTTAGAAATACTTGTGTTAAGGTTTGTGAGTCACGTAGCATGCATGTATGGTGAACCGTTATGTAACGAAGTTGGAGCATGAGATATTTTTTGATTGTCTTCCTTATGAGTGGCGGTCGGGACGAGCGATGGTCTTTTCCTACCAATCTATCCCCCTAGGAGCATGCGCGTAGTACTTTGTTTTGATTACTAATAGATTTTGCAATAAGTATGTGAGTTCTTTATGACTAATGTTGAGTCCATGGATTATACGCACTCTCACCCTTCCACCATTGCTAGCCTCTCTTGTACCGCACAACTTTTGCCGGTACCATACACCCACCATATACCTTCCTCAAAACAGCCACCCTACCTACCTATTATGGCATTTCCATAGCCATTCCGAGATATATTGCCATGCAACTTTCCACCGTTCCGTTTATTATGACACACTTCACCATTGTCATATTGCTTTGCATGATCATGTAGTTAACATCGTATTTGTGGCAAAGCCACCTTTCATAATTCTTTCATGCATGTCACTCTTGATTCATTGCACATCCCGATACACCACCGGAGGCATTCATATAGAGTCATATTTTTGTTCTAAGTATCGAGTTGTAATTTTTTGAGTTGTAAGTAAATAAAAGTGTGATGATCATCATTATTAGAGCATTGTCCCATGTGAGGAAATAAAAAAAGGTCAAAGAAGCCAATAAAAAAGTAGGCCAAAGAAGCCAATCAAAAAAATGAGAGAAGGGACAATGCTACTATCCTTTTACCACACTTGTGCTTCAAAGTAGCACCATGATCTTCATGATAGAGAGTCTCCTATGTTGTCACTTTTATATACTAGTGGGAATTTTTCATTATAGAACTTGGCTTGTATATTCCAACGATGGGCTTCCTCAAATGCCCTAGGTCTTCATGAGTAAGCAAGTTGGATGCACACCCACTTAGTTTATTTTTGAGCTTTCATAAACTTATAGGTCTAGTGCATCTGTTGCATGCAATCCCTACTCACTCACATTGATATCTATTGATGGGCATCTCCATAGCCCGTTGATACGCCTAGTTGATGTGAGACTATCTCCCTCTTTTTGTCTTCTCCACAACCACCATATTCTCTTCCACCATAGTGCTATATCCATGGCTCACGCATCAAAAGTATGAAACAATTGCTTGGCTTGTCATCGGGGTTGTGCATGATTTGAGTATTTTGTGTGATGAAGATGGAGCATATCCACACTATATGATTTTGTAGGGATAAGATTTCTTTGGCCATGTTATTTTGAGAAGACATAATTGCCTTGTTAGTATGCTTGAAGTATTATTTTTATGTCAATACTAAACTTTGTTTTGAATCTTATGGATCTGAATATTCTTGCCACAATAAAGAAAATTACATGGATAAATATGTTAGGTAGCATTCCACATCAAAAATTCTATTTTTATCATTTACCTACTCGAGAACGAGCAGGAATTAAGCTCGGGGATGCTTGATACATCTCCAACGTATCTATAATTGTTGATTGTTCCATGCTATTATATTATCCATATTGGATGTTTTATATGCATTTATATGCTATTTTATATGATTTTTGGGACTAACCTATTAACCTAGAGCCCAGTGCCAATTTTTTTCCTTGTATTTGAGTATCGCAGAAAAGGAATATCAAATGGAGTCCAATTGACCTGAAAATTTACGGAGATTATTTTTGGACCAGAAGAAACCCATGGAGCATCGGAGGTGGACCAGAAGAGTCCCGATGCCACCACGAGGGTGGAGGGTGCGCCCTACCCCCTGGGCACGCCCCTACCTCGCGGCTGCCTGATACGTCTCCGCCGTATCTACTTTTCCAAACACTTTTGCCCTTGTTTTGGACTCTAACTTGCATGACTTGAATGGAACTAACCCGGATTGACGCTGTTTTCAGCAGAACTACCATGGTGTTATTTTTGTGCAGAAATAAAAGTTCTCGAAATGACCTGAAAATCCACGGAGCAACCTTTTGGATTTAATAAAAAATATTGGCGAAAGAATCAACATTAGGGGCCCCACACCCTGTCCACGAGGGTGGGGGCGCGCCCCCTGCCTCGTGGGTCCCCTAAAGCTCCACCGACCTCAACTTCAACTCCATATATTCACGTTCGGGGAGAAAAAAATAGGAGATAAGGATTCATCGCGTTTTATGATACGGAGCCACCGCCAAGCCCTAAACTCTCTCGGGAGGGCTGATCTAGAGTCCATTCGGGGCTTCGGAGAGGGGGATCCGTTGCCGTCATCATCATCAACCATCCTCCATCACCAATTTCATGATGCTCACTGCCGTGTGTGAGTAATTCCATTGTAGGCTTGCTGGATGGTGATGGGTTGGATAAGATTTACCATGTAATCGAGTTAGTTTTGTTAGGGTTTGATCCCTAGTATCCACTATGTTCTGAGATCGATATTGCTATGACTTTGCTATGCTTAATGTTTGTCACTAGGGCCTGAGTGCCATGATTTCAGATCTGAACCTATTATGTTTTCATGAATATATGTGAGTTCATGATCCTATCTTGCAAGTCTATAGTCACCTATTATGTGTTATGATCCATTAACCCCGAAGTGACAATAATTGGGATACTTACCTGTAACGCCCCGGATTCAATGCGTCAGGTGTCTGCCAGTTATTCGCCGTCGTTGCCATGTCATTTGCTTGCGTGTTGCATTTTATCATGTCATCATGTGCATTTCATTTTGCATACATGTTCGTCTCATGCATTCGAGCATTTTCCCCGTTGTCCGTTTTGCAATCCGGCGCTCCTATGCCCTCCGGCGTTCCCCTTTTTGTCTCTCGTTGTGAGCGGGTGTTAAACATTCTCGGAATGGACCGAGTCTTGCCAAGCGGCCCTGGTATAGCACCGATAGACCGTCTGTCAAGTTTCGTGCCATTTGGAGGTCGTTTGGTACTCCAACGGTTAACTGCGTAGCCCGAAACCCCCCTTTCTCTTTGCAGACCAACACCCTTCCAAACTGGCCCAAAACCCATCTAACTCCCCTCCATGCTCTCGGTCGTTCGATCACGATCGTGTGGGCAAAAACCGCTCCTTATTTGGACTCTCCTAGCTCCCAGCATCTATAAATATGTGCCTCCCGTCCAAATTCCCGGACGAAAGTCCCCCCTAACCCTAGCTTTTCCCTCTCCACCGCCGGACGCATCCGCCCCCGGCCGGACACGTCCGCGCCGCCGCGCCCAGCCAATCAGAGGCCGCCGCGTGGCCTCCCGTGCCGCCCCCGCCGCCGCGGCCCGCGGAGCCCATCGCGGGCCCGCGCGGGCCCTCGCGCCGCCGCCGCCCGGCCCGGCTTCCGCCGCCGCCTGTCCGCCCCGCCGCCGGCCTCCCGCCCCGCCCGGCCGCGCCCCGCCGCCTCCCGCGCCAGCGCGTGTCGCGCCGCCGCCCGCCCGTGTCGCGCCGCCGCCCGGCAGGCCGGCCGCCTCCCGCCTCCTCCGCCGCCGCCTCCTCACCCATCCGGCACCGCCCGTCGCCCGCCTCCCGCCGGAGGAGCCCGGCGAGCCCCTCCGCCCCGGCCGCCGCGGTTCCAGCGCCTCCGATCGCCGGTGGAGTCTCCGCGCCGCCCTGCGCCGGGGACCGGCCAGATCCGGTCGCTCGCCGACGGATCCGCACCATCCAGCGCCCCCCGTCCATCTCCTCCGCCGGCGCCGTTCCCCGACGTCGCCGGAGCGCCTCACCGCCGTCCCCATCCACTCCGGCGAGCATCTCCGTCGCTGCCTCGAAATCCGCGCCCGGGTCAACCCCAGATCCGGAGGTGATATTTTGCCTAAGTCCCTGAAGTTTTTGTCATTGTCATGCCCTGTTCATCGCATCACATCTCTGCATTCGTAGCTCCGTTTTGTGCGTGTAATATGTCAAATTGTTCGTCTCGACGAGTACATCATTTCATTTCATTGCATCATATTCATTAGAGCTCATCTTGATGCCTGAATCATCGTTGCAAGAGTGCTTCATGATGTCAATCTGCTGAAACTGTTATAACGAGCTCATTTGTCATTTTTGTCATGATTGATGTGTCCATCCTATGAGGTTGATGTCTATATGTGTTTTGGTCTATGCTATGTCTTCTTTACAGAGGTGCTTACCATGTATTTTTGTGATCAATGTGGTGACTAGCACAAGCATGTAAACTAGGCTTCGTAATATTGCTGATTTTAGTCCCTGTTCTGCTGTTATTTTGATGCCATGTAAACATGTTGCTACAGAGAGATCCATGCATATTTTGAGATACTTCAGTAAGGATGTTTTGAACATATGGTTGTCCTATATCCATTCATGCCCCTGTTTGCAATTATGGAGTAGTCTAGCATGTAATTTTCGTGCTCTACTTTTGCTTCAAAATGTTTCCTGGCAGATTGTTTACATGTTATTCAATTTTGCCAAGTTTGTTGTAGTTGATCCTTGCATGCTATGGACTTGCTCTTGCCATGTTTAGCTTCATAAACATGTCTTATTACTGTTGGTTGCCTTGCCATGCCATGTTATGCTATGTAGTGAGTTGCACAAGCTCACCAACATGCCTTCATAATTCTGTTTCTGCCATGTATGAATCTGTAATATAACTTGCTATGTTTACGTGGGTGCCATCATATTTTCCGATCCTTTTTGGCTCATGGTCAGTAAGGGTCTTTTGTTCTATGCAATTATTAGATTCATGCCATGCCTTTTTTTGCCATTATAAGTTCCTGTAACATATTGTTTGATAGCTCTAAACATTGCAACCTGATGTTATTTTCTGCAAAGTCTGAATTGTTATTATTTGCAATCTTTCCATGTGTGTTTGAGCATGTTCTAGTGATTTCTGGAGATAGCTCAGTGTTCATGTTTTGTTATGCTTTACCTGTACATCATGCCCATGTCTTTTGTTTTCATGTTGAGGTCCTATAGCATGTTGTTTTGATGCTTGCAATATGCCTAGTTGCTGTTTTGGACAGATTGTTGCTATGACTTGTGTTGAACCGTTGCTCCGTTTTGAGTGTGCTCTATATGAAACTTGCTTGATTTTGCATGTAGCTTCATATTATCATGTTGCATCCTTGTTTTGAGGTGTTTGCTTGATGTTTGTATGCATTTTGCATCAATGCCATGTTTAACTTGTTTTGCTCATATCTTCTAGGCCGTAGCTCCAAACTAAATAAACTTTATATGTAACTTGACTAGAATCTCGTGTAGATCATCTTGGTGCATCTTAACTTGCTGTTTAACAACTTGAACATAAGGTTTATTCAGATCTGGACCAATTTTGAAATTTGCATATGAGGACTTACCGGAATTGTTATACGTTGTTCCCGGCCTCATTTAAACTTGCCTTGAAGTGTTGCTCTTGTTTGCATCATCTCTTGCCATGAGTAGCTTCATGTAGCTTTGCCATGCATCATGCTTGTTTGTGCATCATGTAATGTTCATGTGTGGTGTGTTTACCATGTTGTGTGCTTCTTCTCGATAGTTCCCGTTTCGTTGCGATCGTGAGGATTCGTTCGTCTACGCTTGGTTCATCTTCGTGGCTTCATCCGTTCGTCTTCTTCATGGACTTGTTCTTCTTCCTAGCGGGATTTCAGGCAAGATGACCGCTACCCTGGATCTCACTACTATCATTGCTATGCTAGTTGCTTCGTTCTATCGCTTTGTTGCGCTTCCTATCACCTGTTTATCAACCATCCCAAATTGCCATGAACCTCTAACCTTTGACACCTTTCCTATGCAAACCATTGTTTGGCTATGTTACCGCTTTGCTCAGCCCCTCTTATAGCGTTGCTAGTTGCAGGTGAAGTTGAAGATTGCTCCATGGTGGACAGGATTTTGGTTGGGATATCACAATATCTCTTATATTATTAATGCATCTATATACTTGGTAAAGGGTGGAAGACTTGGCATTTTGCCTGGTGTTTTGTTCCACTCTTGCCGCCCTAGTTTCCGTCATTACCGGTGTTATGTTCCCGGATTTTGCGTTCCTTACGCGGTCGGGTGATTTATGGGACCCCCTTGACAGTTCGCTTTGAATAAAACCCCTCCAGCAAGGCCCAACCTTGGTTTTACCATTTGCCTCACCACCACCTACTTTTCCCTTGAGAGTCGCTCTCTCGAGGGTCATCTTTATTATAGCCCCCCCCGGGCCAGTGCTTGTCTAAGTGTTGGTCCGAATCAGAGCCACTTGCAGCGCCACCTCAGGGAAACTCGAGGTCTGGTTTTAGTTGTACGTAGTGTTCATCCGGTGTTGCCCTGAGAACGAGATATGTGTAGCTCCTATCGGGATTGTCGGCGCATCGGGCGGTCTTGCTGGTCTTGTTTTACCATTGTCGAAATGTCTTGTAAACCGGGATTTCGAGTGTGATCGAGTCTTCCTGGGAGAAGGAATATCCTTCGTTGATTGCGAGAGCTTATCATGGGCTAAGTTGGGACACCCCTGCAGGGTATAATCTTTCGAAAGCTGTGCCTGCGGTTATAGGCAGATGGGAATTTGTTAATGTCCGGTTGTAGATAACTTGACACCAGATCTGAATTAAAATGCATCAACCGTGTGTGTAGCCGTGATGGTCTCTTTTCGGCGGAGTCCGGGAAGTGAACACGGTTTCTGGGTTATGTTTGACGTAAGTAGGAGTTCAGGATCACTTCTTGATCATTGCTAGCTTCACGACCGTTCCGTTTGCTCTCTTCTCGCTCTTATTTGCGTATGTTAGCCACCATATCATGCTTAGTCGCTGCTGCAACCTCACCACTTTACCCCTTCCTTTCCCATTAAGCTTTGCTAGTCTTGATACCCATGGTAATGGGATTGCTGAGTCCTCGTGGCTCACAGATTACTACAACAACAGTTGCAGGTACAGGTTATGCGATGATCGTGACGCGAGAGCGATGTTTCCTTGTTTTGGAGTTCTTCTTCTGCTTCTTCTTCGATCAGGGGATAGGTTCCAGGTCGGCAGCCTGGGCTAGCAGGGTGGATGTCGTTTCAGTTTCTGTTTGTGTTTCATCCGTAGTCGGATGATGCTCTGATGTATTGTGTTGTTGTATTCGTGTGGCATTGTATGCCTCTTTTATGTATCCCCATCTATTATGTAATGTTGATGTAATGATATCCACCTTGCAAAAGCGTTTCAATATGCGGGTCTATCCTTGGTGGGACCTTCGAGTTCCTTTTGGATAGGGTCACATATTGGGCGTGACATTACCGGTGATGACCGTAGTTTGAGGAGTTCATGTATTCACTAAGTGTTAATGCTTTGGTCCGGTACTCTATTAAAAGGAGGCCTTAATATCCCTTAGTTTCCAATAGGACCCTGCTGCCACGGGAGGGTAGGACAAAAGATGTCATGCAAGTTCTTTTCCATAAGCACGTATGACTATATTCGGAATACATGCCTACATTACATTGATGAATTGGAGCTAGTTCTGTGTCACCCTATGTTATAACTATTACATGAGGAATCACATCCGACATAATTATCCATCACTGATCCAATGCCTACGAGCTTTTCACATATTGCTCTTTGCTTAGTTACTTTACCGTTGCCACTATTACAATTACTACAAAACTGCTACTGTTACTTTTGCCACTGTTACCGTTACTTCCATACTACTTTGCTACTAAATACTTTGCTGCAGATACTAAGTGTGTGGTTGGATTGACAACTCAACTGCTAATACTTGAGAATATTCTTTGGCTCCCCTTGTGTTGAATCAATAAATTTGGGTTGAATACTCTACCCTCAAAAATTGTTGCGATCCCCTATACTTGTGGGTTATCAAGACTATTTTCTAGCGTTGTTGCCGGGGAGCATAACTCTATTCTTTGAGTCACTTGGGATTTATATCTGCTGGTCACTATGAGGAACTTGAAAGACGAAAGAACTAAGATTTATCCCTCAACTACGAGGGGAGGTAAGGAACTGCCATGTAGCTCTGCACTCGATTCTCCTTGTGTTATGAGTAAACTTGCGACACCTAAACCTGCTTCTGCTATTAATTCTGATATGTCGCATGTCATTGATGATGCCACTTCTGCTATGCATGATACTTATGATGAAACTACTTCTATGCTTGATACTACTGTGCCATTAGGTGAATTTCTTGATGAACAACTTGCTAGGGCTAGAGAGGATGAAATTATTGAAACTGATAATATTGATGAAAGTGATGATGAAGATTCTCCCCCTAGATATGAATTGCCTGTTGTGCCTGAGGGTTATGTTATGGATAAAGAAACTGCTAGAGATTTTCTTGCTTGCAATGATAGATCTGATCTTAAGAAATTATTAGCTAAGCTGAAACAAAAGTCTCTGAATGCTAGAATGAAATATGACCCTGCTTTTGCTACTTCACCTATTTGTGTTAATGATAAGGATTATGATTTCTCTATCGATCCTGAGATAATTACTTTGGTTGAATCTGATCCTTTTTATGGCAATGAATCTGAAACTGTTGTGGCACATCTTGCTAAATTGAATGATATAGCCACCCTGTTCACTAATGATGAGAAATCTCGCTACTACTATATCCTTAAGATTTTTCCGTTCTCATTAAAGGGTGATGCTAAAATATGGTTTAATTATCTTGATCCTGGTTGTGTGCGTAGTCCTCGGGATATGATTTATTACTTCTCTGCTAAATATTTCCCTGCTCATAAGAAACAAGCTGCCTTGAGGGAAATATATAATTTTGTGCAAATTGAAGAAGAGAGTCTCCCACAAGCTTGGGGGAGGCTTCTCTGATTACTTAATGCTTTGCCTGATCATCCTCTTAAGAAAAATGAAATACTTGATATCTTTTATAATAGACTAACCGATGCTTCCAGAGACCACCTGGATAGTTGTGCTGGTTGTGTTTTCAGGGAAAGAACTGTTGATCAAGCTGAATTGTTATTGAGTAATATGTTGACTAATGGAAACAATTGGACACTTCCTGAACCAACTCCTAATCCAACCCCAAAGAAAAGAGGTGTTCTATTTCTCAGTCCTGAAGATATGCAAGAGGCAAAGAAATCTATGAAAGAGAAAGGTATTAAAGCTGAAGATGTTAGGAATTTACCTCCAGTTGAAGAAATACATGTCCTTAATATACCTCCTATTGAAGAAGTACACGGTCTTGATAACCCGACACAGGTAGTAAAGATAAATTCTCTCTATAGATATGATAAAGTTGAAATCCCGTCTACTAAGCTTGCTAGCCAATGCTTGGATGAATTTGATGACTTTATGGCTAAACAAGAATACTTCCATGCTTATGTTGGTAGACAATTGAAAAGTAATACTTATATGATTGGACACTTGAGTGATTTTATGGCTAGAGTTAAAGGTGAACTTAAACTCATTAGTAAACATGCTTCCATGGTTACCACTCAAGTAGAACAAGTGCTTAAGGCTCAGAATAATTTGCTCAATGAATTAAATAATAATAAACATGACTTTGTTGTTATAGTAGCAGCTAGAACGGGTAAAATGACTCAGGTACCTTTGTATCCTGAGGGCCACCCTGAGAGAATTGAGCAAGATTCTCAAAGAAATAATGTAGATGCACCTAGTACTTCTAACAAGAAGAAGAAAAATGATAGGACTTTGCATGGTTCTAGTGAACCTATTATAGACACACCTGAGAATCCCAATAATATTTCTATTTCTGATGCTGAAACACAATCTCGTGATGAACATGAACCTAGTGATAATGTTAATGATAATGTTCATGTTGATGCTCAACCTAGCAACGACAATGATGTAGAGGTTAAACCTGTTGTTGATCTTGATAACCCACAATCAAAGAATCAACGTTATGATAAGAGAGACTTCGTTGCTAGGAAGCACGATAAAGAAAGAGAAACATGGGTTCAGAAACCCATGCCTTTTCCTCCTAAACCATCCAAGAAAAAGAATGATGAGGATTTTGAGCACTTTGCTGAAATGATTAGACCTATCTTTTTGCGTATGCGTTTAACTGATATGCTTAAAGTGAATCCTTATGCTAAGTACATGAAAGATATTATTACAAATAAAAGAAAGATACCGGAAGCTGAAATTTCCATCATGCTTGATAATTATACTTTTAAGGGTGGAATGCCTAAGAAACTTGGAGATCCAGGAGTACCAACTATACCATGCTCCATTAAAACAAACTATGTTAAAACTGCTTTATGTGATCTTGGAGCCGGTGTTAGTGTTATGCCTCTCTCGTTATATCGTAGACTTGAATTGAATAAGTTGACACCTACTGAAATATCTTTGCAAATGGCTGATAAATCAACCGCTATACCTATCGGTATTTGTGAGGATGTGCCTGTTGTGGTTGCAAACGTTACTATCTTAACGGACTTTGTTATTCTTGATATTCCCGGGGACGATAGTATGTTGATTATCCTCGGTAGACCCTTTTTGAATACTGTAGGGGCTGTTATTGACTGCAACAAAGGCAATGTCACTTTTCATGTTAATGGTAATGAGCATACGGTACACTTTCCGAGGAAACAACCTCAAGTCCACAACATCAATTCTATTGGAAAAATTCCATCGATTATTATTGGAGGTTTTGAATTTCCTCTTCCTACTGTCAAGAAGAAATATGATATTCTTATTATTGGGGATGTACATATCCCCGTTGAGGTAACCTAGTGTCATTTCGAAATTTCTCCGGTTTCATGCGATTCAGAATGAGTTTGTTAACAGGACTTGATCAACCTTGTTAGTGGATTCCTTTTGATGAGCATGAGATGGATGAAGTTAGAAGGCACAACTCTCTGTACCCTCCTTTTACTTTCTGTTATTTAGATTAAATAAAGTAAAAATAGTATTTTCTATCTGTTTTCTGAATTATCCATGCAATAAAAAATACCCTGAAAATAAAAGTTCTCCAAATGCCCTGAAAATTAAATATGATTTTTTCTAGAATATTTGAGAATATCTAGCACTGAGAATACAACGGGGGGAGCAAGCACTTGGCCACGAGGGTCCAGGGCGCCCCCCTAGGGTGCGCCCCCTACATCGTGGGCCCGTGGTGGCCCCCTCCACTTATTCCTGCACCCATGCTCTTCTTCTTCCTCCCAAAAAAATCACCAACCAGCTCAAGCACGAGTTCTAGCTCATCTGGCTACCATTTTTGATCTCCTTGCTCAAAGCTCCATTCACAAAACTGCTTTGGGGGATTGTTCTTTGGTATGTGACTCCTCCAATGGTCCAATTAGTTTTTGTTCTAGTGTTTTATTCATTGCAAATTTTTGCTGCCAAGGTGACCCTGTTCTTGAGCTTGCATGTCAAATTTATTTGGTCCCAAGTAGTTCTAATGCATGATATAGTCTCTAGTCACTTGTGGGAGTAGTTGCTATCAATTTTGTTGAGTTTGGTTCACTTTTATTTTGAGTCACTAAAAATTTTCAGAAACTTTTCAGAGAAAGAAATATGTCTAGGAAAATGTACCAAGGTGGTTCTTCAAGGAAGCAAGGACCCAGGCTCGCAATGAGCAGGACGATGAACCACCGAGGGAAGCTTACGTGCGGCCTTGTGAATGGCCGTCAGAGGAGTTTATGGTCAAAGCAGGCATCAAGGATGAATTTGATGCATATGTGCGTAATGCTGATCTTGAGGACTTCACGCAAGATAAGTGCCCTCAATACTACCATTTAACTGATTCCTTTGTGAGAAGGTTTCAATTTACATCTTCGCGCAATTCTCACAATGTCCTGTTTGATCTTTATGATAAATCTTATACCATGGACTTAGAAGATTTTACTACTGCTTGTAAACTCCCGCAATGGGGAAGTGCTAGTGAACCTCGCAAATCTGAATTTAAAGATTTCCTTGCTAGTATCACTATGGGGGAATCCAGAGAAATAGCACAAGCTACCATAGGGAGCATTCATTTTCCTGCTATACATTATTTTGCTCTCTTTATAGGTAGATGCATAAATGGTAAGGATGAGGCATGTCACATGCGTGTTCCTGATCTTAGTGTTCTCAGGAGTGCGGTGTTAGGAGATAAACAATATAACATGGGGGCCATCGTTGCACGTAGGTTGCATAATAATGGTTCAATTGGAGATTTGTTTGGTGGGATTTATGCAACTCGTGTAGCTAATTATCTTGGGGTACCCATACATGAAAATGATAGGCAGTTGCCTCCTGCTTATCTAGATTATAGTGTCATGGTTAGCCATCAGTTTCTTGAGAGGAATGAACAGTTCCTCTAGTATCGACTAATCTTTGACAGGCGGCGTACTGTCCATATTGCTCTCCCTGCTCCTACTTTCTTTAACTTTCAGGCAAAAAGGAGATACTTTATAACCAAGGAGGAGGCAAACGAATATGAGAGGAGGACGGAGGCAGCTCGCCTCCAAGCTACAGCTCGTGAGGAAATGGCTGCTGCATCTCACTACGACCCCAGCTACCACTTTGATCCGTGGGCATAGACCAACTTAGGCCAAAAGCCTAAGCTTGGGGGAGTACGTATTTCTCACCGACATTACATTCATGTTCACACACCCATCTTAGTTGTCGGTGCTCATACTTTTTCATTGTACTATCCATGCTAGTTTATTCCCTTCTCTTGCTTTCTTCTTGTGTGTTTGAATAACCTTAAGAAAACCAAAAAAATAGCTAGTTTACTTTCCATGCTTGTAGTAGTAATTAAAAGAAAACCCCAAAAGATTTCTCGTTCTTCTTTTGCTTGTTGGGGGTTTTCCCGTGTAAATAGTTTTATTTCTTTTCTTTTCTTTAAGGGTCGAGAGGAGAGGACCATAATGAAAATGTTGAGTGGTTCTTATATGCATTATTGTTGATTTAACCATGAGCCCATATTACCTTGTCCTCTCCTTTGAATTGAATGCTTGCAGATTCCAACTTAGTCCAATGCACATGCACTATTATTATTATCCACACTGTTCGGTCATGCAAGTGAAAGGCAATAATGACGATATATGATGGACTGATTGAGATGAGAGAAGCTGGTATGAACTCGACCTATCTTGTTTTTGTAAATATTATTAGTTCATCGTTCCTGATTCAGCCTATTGTGAATAAACATGTTTGCAATGACAATTAGAGATTATAGTTGCTTATGCCATGCTTAATTAGCTAGGAGTTTATAATGGTTTACCTTGCGGGCCAACATGCTATTAAAATGGTTGTGATCTGGTATGATAGGGTGGTATCCTCCTTTGAATGATTCGAGTGACTTGACTTGGCACATGTTCACACATGTAGTTGAAACAAAATCAACATAGCCTTCATGATATTTATGTTCATGGTGGATTATATCCTACTCATGCTTGCACTCAGTGTTGATTAATTTTAATGCATGTTCATGACTGTTGTCGCTCTCTAGTTGGTCGCTTCCCAGTCTTTTTCTAGCCTTCACTTGTACTAAGCGGGAATACTGCTTGTGCATCCAAACTCCATAAACCCCAAAGTTATTCCATATGAGTCTTCCTATATGCGTTATCTACCTGCCGTTCCAAGTAAATTTGTATGTGCTCCAAACCTTCAATTGAAATTCTGTTTTGTATGCTCGAACAACTCATGTATCAACTAGGGCTGTCTATATCTTCCATGCTATGCAGGTTATTCTCAAGAGGAGTGGACTCCGCTCCTCATTCACAAGAAAATGGCTGGTCACCGGGATGCCCAGTCCCATGCTCAAATCAAATCAAAATAATTGCAAACAAAACTCCCCCAGGATTGTTGTTAGTTGGAGGCACCCGTTGTTTCGAGCAAGCCATGGATTGATGATCGTTGGTGGTGGGGGAGTATAAACTTTACCATTCTGTTTGGGAACCGCCTATAATGTGTGTAGCATGGAAGATGTCGAGATCTCTTGGTTGTTATGTTGACAATGAAAGTATACCGCTCAAAATATTATTTATCTCTATTTCAAAATCGAGCTCTAACACCTCTACAAATCCCTGCTTCCCTCTGTGAAGGGCCTATCTATTTACTTTTATGTCGAGTCATCACCCTCTTATTAAAAAGCACCCGCTGGAGAGCACCGCTGTCATTTGCATACATTACTATTAATTTATATTGGGTATGACTATGACTGGATCTCTTTTACCATGAATTACAATGTTTAGTCAGTCCTTGATCTTCAAAGGTGCTCTGCATTTATGTTTTGCGGTCTCAGAAAGGGCCTGCGAGATACCATCTTGTTATATCATATTATGATTGTCTTGAGAAAGTGTTGTCATCCGAGTTTTATTATTATTGCTCGCTAGTTGATTATGCCATTGATATGAGTAAACATGAGACCTAAGTGTTATTGTGAATATAGTTAGTTCATAATCTTTGCTGAAAACTTGAATGCTGGCTTTACATATTTGCAACAACAAGAGCAAACCGAGTTTGTAAAAGTTTTTCTTTATCACTTTCAGTTTATCAACTGAATTGCTTGAGGACAAGCAAAGGTTTAAGCTTGGGGGAGTTGATATGTCTCCGTCGTATCTACTTTTCCAAACACTTTTGCCCTTGTTTTGGACTCTAACTTGCATGATTTGAATGGAACTAACCCGGACTGACGTTGTTTTCAGCAGAACTGCCATGGTGTTATTTTTGTGTAGAAATAAAAGTTCTCGGAATGACCTGAAAATCCATGGAGCAACTTTTTGGATTTAATAAAAATATTGGCAAAAGAATCAACGTCAGGGGGGCACACCCTGTCCACGAGGGTGGGGGGCGCCCCCCATAGGGCGCCCCCCTGCCTCATGGGCCCCCTGAAGCTCCACCGACCTCAACTCCAACTCCATATATTCACGTTCGGGGAGAAAAAAATAGGAGACAAGGATTTATCGCGTTTTACGATACAGAGCCACCGCCAAGCCCTAAACTCTCTAGGGAGGGCTGATCTGGAGTCCATTCGGGGCTCCAGAGAGGGGGAACCGTCGCCGCCGTCATCATCAACCATCCTCCATCACCAATTTCATGATGCTCACCGCCGTGCGTGAGTAATTCCATCGTAGGCTTGTTGGACGGTGATGAGTTGGATGAGAATTACCATGTAATCGAGTTAGTTTTGTTAGGGTTTGATCCCTAGTATCCACTATGTTCTGAGATTGATGTTGCTATGACTTTGCTATGCTTAATGCTTGTCACTAGGGCCCGAGTGCCATGATTTCAGATCTGAACCTATTATGTTTTCATGAATATATGTGAGTTCATGATCCTATCTTGCAAGTCTATAGTCACCTATTATGTGTTATGATCCGTTAACCCCGAAGTGACAATAATCGGGATACTTACCGGTGATGACCGTAGTTTGAGGAGTTCATGTATTCACTAAGTGTTAATGCTTTGGTCCGGTACTCTATTAAAAGGAGGCCTTAATATCCCTTAGTTTCCAATAGGACCCCGCTGCCATGGGAGGGTAGGACAAAAGATGTCATGCAAGTTCTTTTCCATAAGCACGTATGACTATATTCGGAATACATGCCTACATTACATTGATGAATTGGAGCTAGTTTTGTGTCACCCTATGTTATAACTATTACATGATGAATCGCATCCGACATAATTATCCATCACTGATCTAATGCCTACGAGCTTTTCACATATTGCTCTTTGCTTAGTTACTTTACCGTTGCCACTATTACAATTACTGCAAAACTACTACTGTTACTTTTGCCACTGTTACCGTTACTTCCATACTACTTTGCTACTAAATACTTTGCTGCAGATACTAAGTTATGCAAGTGTGGTTGTATTGACAACTCAACTGCTAATACTTGAGAATATTCTTTGGCTCCCCTTGTGTCAAATCAATAAATTCGGGTTGAATACTCTACCCTCGAAAACTGTTGCGATCCCCTATACTTGTGGGTTATCACTGCCTCGCGGACCCCCCCTGACTTGTTCCCGACGTCAACACCTCTTATATATCCCCAAACTTCCAGAACAGAACCTAGATCGGGAGTTCCGCCTCCGCAAGCCTCTGTAGCCACCAAAAATCAATCGGGGCCCTATTCCGGCACCCTACCGGAGGGGGGATCATCACCGGTGGCCATCTTCATCATCCCGGCGCTCTCCATGATCAGGAGGGAGTAGTTCACCCTCGGGGCTGAGGGTATGTACCAGTAGATATGTGTTTGATCTCTCTCTCTCTCTCTCGTGTTCCTGATTTGGCACGATCTTGATGTACCGCGAGCTTTGCTATTATAGTTGGATCTTATGATGTTTCTCCCCCTCTACCTTCTTGTAATGGATTGAGTTTTCCCTTTGAAGTTATCTTATTGGATTGAGTCTTTAAGGATTTGAGAACACTTGATGTATGTCTTGCATGTGCTTATCTGTGGTGACTACGGGATATTCACGTGATCCACTTGATGTATGTTTTGGTGATCAACTTGCGGGTTCTGTGACCTTGTGAACTTATGCATATGGGTTGGCAAACATTTTTGTCTTCACTCTCCAGTAGAAACTTTGGGGCACTCTTTGAAGTTCTTTGTGTTGGTTTGAATAGATGATGAGTCTGAGATTGTGTGATGCATATCGTATAATCAAACCCGTGGATACTTGAGGTGACATTGGAGTATCTAGGTGACATTAGGGTTTTGGTTGATGTGTGTCTTAAGGTGTTATTTTACTACAAACTCAAGGGCTGTTTGTGACACTTATAGGAATAGCCCAATGGATTGATCGGAAAGAATAACTTTGAGGTGGTTTCGTACCCTACAATAATCTCTTCGTTTGTTCTTCGCTATTAGTGACTTTGGAGTGACTCTTTGTTGCATGTTAAGGGATTGTTATTTGATCCAATTATGTTATCATTGTTGAGAGAACTTGCACTAGTGAAAGTATGAACCCTAGGCCTTGTTTCGAAGCATTTCAATACTATTTTTGCTCAGTTTTTTCACTTGATACCTTGTTGTTTTTATATTTTCAGATTACAAAACCTATATCTACCATCCATATTGCACTTGTATCACCATCTCTTCGCCGAACTAGAGCACCTATACAATTTACCATTGTATTGGGTGTGTTGGGGACACAAGAGACTCTTTGTTATTTGGTTAGAAAGTTGTTTGAGAGAGACCATCTTTATCCTACGCCTCCCACGAATTGATAAACCTTAGGTCATCCACTTGAGAGAAATTTGCTACTATCCTATAAAACTCTGCGCTTGGAGGCCCAACACGAGTCTACAAGAAGAAGGTTGCGTAGTAGACATCAAGGACGCAGGCGGGGCTACGACTGGATCGAGCGGCGACAGGAGTGCAGGGTCGCGGGGCGGTGGTGGTGGTGGAATCGTGCGGCGGCGGTGCGGGCCTGCAGGAAGGGATGCCGACGGGGTGGAGTGCGGCGGCGTGGGCCTGCGACCGGATCGAGAGGCGATGGGAGTGCAGGGCCACATGGCAGCGACGGTGTTGGAATCGAGTGGCGGCGGTGCGGGGATGCAGGCGGGGTAGTGATGACAGTGTTATCAAGCGGCGGCGAAAAAACACCCGATTCATAGCGTGCAGCGGTGGCTGGCGGTTGAAACTGGATGTGGGACGCTGGAGGGGGCGGGCGGACGACGGCGAATTCGGCCGCGACGGCGTTGGGCGGGCAGTCACGCGGAAGTGAAGTGAACGGTAGTTGGCGGGCGGATGCGTTTTTACTTCTCCTAAAGGTGGAGATGCAAATTTGCACCGCGAGCTGTTATAGTTTACATCTCCGGGAGATGCGAAGATGTAATTTTTTGCATCTACATCATTTGTTGGAGAAGGGTTTTGGGGCCTCAGAGATGCAAAAGTTAGTTATTTTTACATCTACGTCTTCTATTGGAGATGCTCTTAGAGTATAGGCAGCGGATAAAGAACAACATGCAAGTGCAAGAAAGCAAAGGAAGGTAGAGATAGGAAGATCAAACGAAATAAAGACTCGGAGATTTTTTGCGTGGTTCCGATAGGTGGCGGTATCGTGTATCTACGTTGATAGAGACTTCAACCCACGGAGGGGAACGGCTGCGTGAGTCCATGGAGGGCTCCACCCATAACGAGTTCATGAAGAAGCAACCTTGTCTATTCCACCATGGCTACCTCCCACGAAGGACTAGACTCACTCGGAGTAGATCTTCATGAAGTAGGCGATTTCCTTGCCCTTACAAACTCCTTGGTTCAAGTCCACATGATTTGGAGGCTCCCAAGTGACACCTAACCAATCTTCAAAAGATAATAAATGTTGTTCTTGACACCACTCTTCAAAAGATAATAAATGTTGTTCTTGATGATGAAATCCTTGATCTTGTGCTTCAAAAGATAGTCTTCTAGACACTCAATCACTCTCTCACATATTTGAATTGGTAGTAGGAGAAGGGTTGGAGTGGAAAGCAACTTGAGGGGGCTAGAAATCAGCGGTCAAATGGTTGAATCGAAATCCCTTGATCTCAACACAAGTGTAGGTGGTTCTCTCTTAGAAAATGGGCATGGGAAGTGGTGGCTTCGTACTGATTGCTCTCCTCGAGAGTAGGTCGTGTAGGTGGGCTATATATAGCCATCACCAAAGATCTAGCCGTTGCACACCTTTATGCACAACTCGGTGGAACCGAAAAAAATTCTCGGAGGCACCGACTATTGCAAAAGATTCGAACGTTAGACGTTTCAGTGAGACCGGATGAATTCACTCGGTGGGCTTGATATGTGATGACCTAAGCAGTTTCCTCATCTCGATAATTCCAATCGGTTTCACTCGGTAATTCTGAAATGAAATCGATGGGTTACAAAGAGTTGGCACTTCCACTTTGGTGGGACCGAATGTCATCTCGGTAAGACCAAGTTTCTAGGGTTTGGGCAATGGCTCTGTCAAGTATATCTTGATGAGTTTGGGTGTATCAGTTTTGATGGGACTGAGATGAACTTTAGGGTTTTGGGCATATTGGATTGTGAGGGTGTGGCTGAGGTTTTGGAGCAATATCTTCAAGCACTTCAAGCAGATGACTCATGATCAAAACCTCGTCCCATTTTAATAGTATTGGTTTTCCTATGGACTCAATGTAATCTTGGGTCACTTACCAAAAAATGTAGAGTCTTGGAGCTTTTGCCAGTGCTTGTCCTTTGTAGTTTGATGGGTCCACATCTCCATCCATCTAATTGCCTAGATTGAACTTTTCCAGAAATATGCTTAAGAAAAACATTAGCTCACAATACATATATTGACATGAATTACCAGAACCAACAAGGAGCAAATGTGCTTACACATGTGTACATGTACTAACTGTTTGCTAGCTGGTGCATTGGAAGAAGAAGAGATGATAATTTTTATTTTATTTGTGGGAAAAACTTTCGATTTATGCATTAAACATCATGGCGGTACAAAAACATGAGAAGTAAAGAAATAGAATTCAGGTCCGTAGACCACCTAGCGACGACTACAAACACTGAAGCGAGTCGAATGCGCGCCACCGTCATCGCCTCTCCCTCGCTGGAGCGGGCCAAACCTTGTTGTAGTAAACAGTAGGGAAGTCCTCGTGCTAAGGCCCCAAAGGACAAGCGCACTAGAACAATTGTAAATTGAGGGCATGGTAATTGATGACAACACTGTTAATTTCAATATCATGTGCATTCCAAAAAACTCTCCCTAGGTGGGTTTAGGCTGGTCATAGTGAGAGTAACTTAGCAAGTAACATAACACATCCCAAGGTAAATTTGGTTATGTGGCAAATAATTAATGAGAAGAGAGACTCTTGTGGTAACATAATGTGTTACCTCAGGCTAGGATAAGTTTTGGAAAATAATTGTGCCTCGTAGATAGTTTTTGTTTGGCTTACTATCCATAACAAGATTCTAACGAGGGATGATTTGAGTAAAAGATAACATCTTGAAGATGTTTCTTATTTATTGTGTTGTGAGCAGGAGTTTGTCCAGCACTTACTATGTGATCGTATTGTTGCTAAGCTTGTTTGGATGGATATTGCTGTCATTTTTGGCTTTTCAACGAATGTTCATATCTCGGCTATGTCTGAAATACGGAGTAGAAACAATAAGAAAAGTATTGTGGGTATGACTAGGGTTTCTACCATTTGGTGCTTATGGACTACTCGAAATGATCTTCGTTTCCAGGGAGCTGTGTGGAAAGATACACAGACTGTTCTGAGAAAAATAATCATACTTCTTCACCAATGGACGGTTCTGTGCTCGGATAAACAATCAAAGCTTATGATGGAGTGCCTATGGCTGCTGGATCGAAGAAGAGGAGAACTCCAGAGGATCGCCTGGTAGGGGAGACTAAGCTGAGCCACAAAGGGGAGCACCAGGGCTTATAGCTGCAAGCGCTTTCCAGCTAAACAACCGATGACCTGTAATAGTTTAGCCTGATGTGTTTGTTTAAAAACCCTATTGTTGCTATGTGTTGTAGCTGGCTCTCCTCCTCTGTTAAGAGCATGTTTGTAATCTAGTCCAGCTACTTTGGCCTGGCCCGAACGCTGGAAATGGTTTGGTCTTTGTTTGTCTGCCTCGTCTTTGCAATTAAATGGGGCAAGGAAACCCCTTTTGGTAAACAATAATAATATGTTACTGTAGCATAAAACAATCCGAAACAAAATGAGTCTACAACCTAATAAATGCAACCATCCACGATACTAGTTCTGTACTCCCTTCATTCCTTATTATTTTCAACAGGGTGACCAAGGCACATAATTGTAGATAATTTAGGACGAAATTACAGCATAAATTGTTTATTAGCGGCAAGTAAATCATTTAGGCTAGGAAAGAAAGAGATACAGACAACCGGGAGAGATAGTTTCCTTTTTTTTTCTCTACAAGGAGATAAACATGCAATCAGGTGAGTATATTGTGGAATTTTATGATAAATACAAGGAGATAAACATGCAATCAGGAGAGATAGTATACTACTTTTGTTTTTCTGCAGGGACAAGAACCAAATTAACAGGAATTAAAACAAATACACCTCATATTGTAGAATTTTATGAAAAAACAAACACCTAATATAAAGGAATGGAGGGAGTAATATACTATCTCCATACCAAACTATAAGACGTGTTGTAGTTATCCTCCACTATGAGAAGTCTTATAAGTCAGACACATGTTTTCAGATCTTCAATTTGACCAGGGAAAATATGTATTATATTTCGTTAAATATTATATCTTTAGATTCATTGTCAAATGAAGTTTCTAAGAGCAACTCTAGCAGACCCCGCATCCGGCGCAAACCCGCATAATTCCGGCGATTATACGGGCTAGGCCCATTTTTCTGGCCAGACCAGAGCCCGCATCGGTGTCTGGTCCGTAATTTTTTTTGCCGCAACCCGCAAACGCAACCCCCGAGTCACTATAACTGCAGGTTTGCGGGGCAGATGTGGGTCGAAACCCTATCCTCCCGCAGCCGCGTTCCCCTCCAATTCCCCACCACGCCGCTCGATTTCTCGCCGCCGGCGAGCCTTGAACCACCATGGCCGACTCGGGGGATGACGCGGAGTGCCGCCGCCCCGCCAGATCTGACGCCGCGCGCAAGCGGGGGCGCGTCGGTGGCTCAACCAGGGTGGCCGCCCGCCGCCGGCATTCAACCGGCGCGAGCTCGACGAGTTCGAGCTCGAGCGCGCCCGTCGCCGCCGTGCCTCCTCCGACAACTGGTCCACGGGGAGCTCATCCGGCCACGGGTCCGCGGGGTGCTCATCCGCAGGCGCATCGAGCTCGCGGCTCGTTCCGGTGAAGAGGGGGCCGAAGGAGGCTGTGCCCAATGCGTCGCCGCGCCGAGGCGTCATCGGACCCGAGGACTACCTCCCACCGGGGCAGGAGGAGCTCATCGAGCGTGTCGTCCTCGAGCGGTCGGCGAGGGATCACGAGGAGATGGAAGAGCGCATCCGGCGCGAGCTCGAGTACGAGCGACTCTTCCTCGAGATGGGCCTCACGGCATCGCAGGCGCACGCATCGAAGGAGGCCGACCTGCGTGATGAAGGCGGAGCAGGCGAAGCTCTACATCGAGGTCGACTCCGACTCTGACTGATCGCCGTTGGTGGGCAGCTACCGCAGGAGCTCCGGTGAGCTCAATTTTGTTGTACTGGTGCGGTAGCGTAGGCCCTGTCTAGCATATCTAATCTTTATGTATGTATGTGCCGTGTATGAACTTATTATGCTAAAAAGAACCATCTATGCGAGCGAGCTGCTGCTTAAATTTCTCGCACGAAACAACTTTTTAAGAAAAATAGGGGTTTGTTTGCGGTTTCTAGTCTGCCGCCGTAAAATTCAGCCTGCATAACCGCCCCCGTGCGACCTGCAAACACATTTTACGGGTCGGCAAAATGCGGGGTCTGCTAGAGTTGCTCTAACCATATACTCCCTCCGTCCAAAAATACTTGTCGGAGAAATGAATAAAAATGGATGTATTTAGAACTAAAATATATCTAGATACATCCATTTTCCCGACGAGTATTTTCGGACGGAGGGAGTACTATATGTTTTATTAGTCAAAATGAAGACATAAAAACCCATGCCCGACTTGTTTAATCCAGCTGGAGGGAGTACTCATCTTTCATATTTATTAGGAATCTGACATTAGGACGGTGGCATGGACGGGAGCATACGTGTGTGATAAAAGGAGGCCTCCATTTGCACCATATGCACGTTGCATGAAGTACTAGTAAATGGCAATTTTTTAAGCATGGAATACCAGTGTTTCTGGTCCAACAAGGATAAAAAGCAGAAAAGACGGGTGTCTTCGGTGTGCCTAGGCCTCGTGTGGCCTTAGCAACTGTCCCCGTTAAACCGGTTAAGCGGGAAGTGCAAGAGAAACCCTAGCCCGCCCTGGGCCTGCCCGCGACCCAGACAGGCCCACGCCACCCGCTGCCCTCTCCGCGTCAGCTGGAAAAGGAAAGGCGCAGCGTTTTTGTTCGTACCTCCCCTGCTGGAAGCGGTTCGTGGGTTCAAGAAAGAGGAAAGAAAGATCCCCTCTCATGCATCTTCTCCTCCTCTTTTGTCCTGCGCCCACTCGTTTTCTTTGCTAAATTCGCACACGAGCCGAGAAATTCAGACGGGAGTGGCAAAATCGCTACAGTTCTGGCCCAACCCAAGGAATCAACAAGATGGGATGGGAGAGACAAAAAAAAAAAGCGTGCCGTCTTCCCGTTTTGGTGCCTCGGCGGAAAGGGGGGAGAGAGCGGGGGAAAGCTCGTGCGGCGCGCGTGACATGCGGGGTGGGGGCATGGGCTGTGGTGGGCCAGCGCGCGCGCGCCGCTTTGCAGTTGCAGCGGGCTCGGCTTCGGATAAGGACGCCCGCTCGCCGGCTCCTTGTTTATTTTTTGTTCGGACGGACGTATGGATGGATGAGTGCAGCTAGCGTGGTCCGCTCGGACGAACGGATGGTGGCTGGCTGGCTCTGCTCCTGCGGTGCCCCGACGGGACGCGCGGCCGGGGCGGGGCAGGTGTCTCGCCGCGCCCGGACGCGTGCGGTGTGCGTGCTGCTCGGTCGTCCACAGCGCGCGCGCGCGCTGTCAACACAGCGGCATTTGTTACGCTTTGGAAGGACAGGAACAGAACACGCGTGGGAATCTCGGGAACGCCCCAGGCTGATCGTGATCGGGAAACTCGGGCTGAACGTTCGCCGACGATGGCAACGTCGTCAAAAACGTCGGCCGCCAAAATATGCGTGGAGCGCACTCCATGTAAAGTTTTTTCTTTTTTCGGTTTTGCTACGGCGCATTAGAAGTGCAATAAGTATTACGCATATAAGTACTACTCCATCCGTCGTAACGCAGTGTAAAAAACACTTTTATATTATGAAACAAAGGAAGTATCTTATTGATCTTACGCGAAGATTTGTGTAGGTATTTTGTCTTTTTTCTTTCTTTTTATGCTTGGTTAAGTTACTTAGACATGCACTAATTAGGCACACAGACTATATCTTTTTTGATAAATCATATATTTTAGAGACCGTCGAGGCAACCTGCAAACTACGGTTCGCTAAAATGCAGCTTTCAAACTAAAAGAAAGAAGGCGACTAATATGTGCCGGCGCGTCAGCCCAAATTTGGGCCGATCGCACCCGCGCAGTGCAATTCAGCAATTTAGGACCGCAGGATCTCCTTCCTTCTTTCTCCGTGTCTTCTTCCCGGGGAAATAGCCCCATGGCGCCGCCATGGACGAGCAACACGCTCGGCCTAGCTAGAAGCACCGTCCGTCGCATCTCGCCGGTAGCCGTCGATGCCGCCGGTCGCCGCCCCTCACCGTCGTCGTCTCCTGTGTTTCTTGTCGGCTCCGTGCATGCAGCAGCGTGTCCCCGTAGTTGCAGCTCCTTGTGACGACGGTCGCAGCTCCAGCGTGTGGCGGTTGCAGGTCACAACACGTCCGACGTTGAGCTCGCAAAAAACTGTAATCTCCCTCAGGTTGTCGGTAGCAGCAAAAAAGACGACCGGTTGTAGCAAAAAAGGTAACGGTTCCAGCAAATTAAAACTCGTCGGCGTCGCCCGTCGTTGCATTGTAGCAAAAATGTTAACCGATTATAGCTTCCGTGGCTGCCGGTTGCAGCAAAAAATGACGCGGTTGTAGCAAGAAAAAAATTGACGTCGGCTGGCCGCTCCGTATGGTGGTAGCAAACCATGTTGCCGGTGGTAGCAAAAAACTGCATGGTTTGCAGGAAAAGAGAACACCCGTCGTCGAGGTTGCATCATCTTCGCGAATGTTGTAGCAAAAAAGGTTGTCGCCCGTAGTAGCAAATGAAGGCGCCGAGGCTCGGCCAGGAGGTTCTTGGCGAGCAGCGTGCGGCCGGCCACCGGTGGCTTTGGCGAGCGGCGTTCTTCTCCTGGCGACACAGGCGTGGAGGTGAGGTCCGCGGTGGGGCGGGTCAGATCTGGGCATGCTTGGTTCCGATCCGGAGCCTGGGTGTCGGTGTCTTCAGAAGGTCGTACCTTGAGCGGGTGACTGCAGTCGAGGGCGGCCCTTGCCCTTGCTGGATGTGTGTTGGTTGGATGTTGTCCTTCTGTTGGGGTGCAGATGTGGATGGTACCACGTCTCCCTCGACCATGGTGGTGGGGTGGCCGGCGGCACGTTCCGCGGTGGTGGTCGCTGGTGCACGGCGGGGAGTGTGGCGGTGCGGCGGATCCAGGCGATGTGCACAGCTGGGTAGTGGAGGAGGGTGGTGTGCCGGCTCTGACGGTGGAGGCGGCGTGAACTCAGCCATTGGTGCGGCGGCGCTGAGGAGGCCCTGCCAAGAAGGAGATCCTGGCGGGCAGTGGGCGGTCGGCCGTCTCCGCGAGAGGGCCGAGCGGTGATGCCTCAGACGAGTTGGCGCCGGAGTGGTCGGAGGTGCGGGTCAGAACCATTCTTGTGGAAGTTCCCTGGTGTGGGTGAAGGCTGACGTGGTGGTTCTGGCACTTGCACGACATGGTTGGAAGTTACTGTTGCTTGGCTTTGTTGGTGGATTGGGTCGCGTTCTCTCGGCAGTGCGGGTGGGGGATGACCATGGCTGCGCGGCTTCAATGGCAATTTGCTATGGTGGCGGTGGTGCGAGGAATCTGGGTCAGTGCTGCCCGTAACCTTGGAGGTGTGGAGATGCGTGGCATTACGGGTGAAAATCATGACCGGGCCGGCGGCGATGGCACTCGTGGGTGTCGTTCCCCTCCCTGGAGGCGCCATCGAGTGTGTCTCCATTCTCCTCGCCTGCTTGGGGTTGGCAGTTTTCTCTGGGCGAAAGCCTTGATTCTGTTGGATCGACACAATGGCGGCGTCTTCGATGTCATCGCTCTGTTGGGAGCATCATGCCATGAGACTTGATGATCCTATGTTGCGCTCCTCCGGTGTTCGTCGTTGCCCTGGTCGTTCTGCCTCGGTGCAATGTACGATCATCATCGGTGATTCCAAGACGGTGCCTTATTCGGGTCGGATCGAGTCCTGTCATCCTCCTGCCACTCCTTAGGCATTATGGGGGATGGTGCGTTGACAAGAGAAGCTTGGCGGGAGCTGCTGTTCTTCGGAGGTGACTGATGTCGGTCGAGACGCGGCGAGGCTCTCAATTTTGGGTAGGCTTTGTTGCGTTTTAGTTGTGTTGTCGCGCGTGGCTGTTTGTGGGCTAGCCAGATGTGGAGTTGTGCTACGCTCGTTGTTCGCAACACGAGTGGTAGTTATCTTGTATTAAATTTCTCTTCTTCTACAAAGCTATGGCAAGCAATTTGCGTACTCTCGAAAAAAGAAGTCGCCGGTAGTAGCAAAACAAAACATTGGTTCCAGCAAAATAAACATCAGTGACCAAATACAATAGTTGGTTCCAACCAAAAAGTTTATGGGTTGTAGCATCCCTCGCGGCGGATGTAGCATTTCCCGCGGCTGGTTGCAACACTCCATAAAAGAAAAAAGTGAAGTTGTGTGGGCACATCCATGGCGATGTCGCATCATCATGAGCGTTGTCCTCACAACGGCGTGTGCGTGGGCAGCAACGAGGGGGAGCATAGGCTCGGCCATGAGGTGGCTGCCATGCAGCACCGCCGCCTCCCGTGCAAAAAGCCGGCAGCTCGCGAGGGGTCGCTACAGAAGGAAAAAGAAGCAGTTGGGTGAAGTGTAGATGCGGGCGGAGGAAGAAGAAGGAAGAATAAAAGGATAAGGAATGTTTGGTGGAGAGTGGGCCACATGACCTAGTCCAGCTGTTCCCTGAGTAGAAAAACGGTTCGTTGGATCCCGCCGATTGAACGCGTCCCGCGCGACCGGCCGAAGCTTCGGCCGACGCACGGGTGGTAAATGTTTCCCAAGAAAGAATACCCTAAAAAAATTTAAAAAGAGAAAGAAGGTTGGTGGCTATGTACCGTATGATTAAGTGTGTGGGTCGACCTCTTTCTCCTACATCACAAAACAAAATCCTTTTCCCTCTCTCCTTCCATGTCATACGCGCTTCACCTTGCTCACCACCCTGCAAGCTATCGCGTGCCCGTCATTTCCTTCCCCATCGTTGGCCTGCTCATCGCTTGTAGCAGAGGCCACTGATCATTCACTCGCCACAACCACCGCATGGCCTTGTCACTCGCCGTGCCTCCACCCTTGGTTGCAAACGTCGAGTAGGGTTCCAATATCGTCACCAGACGCCGTCCTAGCGCGTCCATCCCAACACCCCATGGTCGCCACTCGCCATTGTCAGCTCACCGTCTCGAGTTGAAGCTTTTTCGACTATAGCTCGCCACACACCCTGCTATTATTCTTCCATTCACACGCTTTTTTGATCTGTGCCATCCGATCTCATCGAGATCTTGCTTCTCGATTGCCCGAACATATTCGCCCACATAAGATCCACGCAATCGCCGCCCTGCTTTGTCTCAAATTGACTTAACCGAGTCTGCTTCCGCGGATGACACACAACTGATCGACGTATTCTTCAGTTCCTTCCTCCAGATCAACATGTCCAATGACTTGAACAAACCTAGCTTTGATACAACTTTTTAGAATAATCTGAAGCGCACAGTCGATGTGAGGACCAAACAATCACATGAGACATAACACCGACATTTGTTAACGAGGTTCACCAACATGGCTAAATCCCCATGGGCATGACTAAGGGTGCTTCTCCCCGTGACACCATCACAATATTACACATTGATACGTCTCCAACGTATCTATAATTTTTGATTGTTCCATGCTATCATATTACCCGTTTTTTATGTTTATGAGCTTTACTTTACACTTCTATATCATTTTTGGGACTAACCTACTAATGGAGGCCCAGCCCGAATTGCTGTTTTTTTTGCCTATTTCAGTGTTTCCAAGAAAAGGAATATAAAACGGAGTTCAAACGGAATGAAACTTTGGGAGCAATCTTTTTGGAACAAACGCAATCCAAAAGATTTGGAGTGGACGCCAAGCAGCAGACGAGGAAGCCACGAGGCAGGAGGGCGCACCCTAGGGGGGTGGACGCGCCCTGCACCCTCATGGGCCCCTTGTGGCTCCACCGACCTACCTCCTTCGCCTATATATATCCACGTACCCTGAAAATATCCAGGAGCACCACGAAAAACTATTTCCACCACCGCAACCTTCTGTATCCGCGAGATCCCATCTTAGAGCCTTCGTCGGTGCTCCGCTGGAGGGGGAATCGACCATGGAGGGCCTCTAAATCATCTCCAAGGCCTCTCCGATGAGTTGTGAGTAGTTTACCATAGACCTTCGGGTCCATATTTATTAGCTAGATGACTTCTGCTCTCTCTTTGAATCTCAATATAAAGTTCTCCTTGATCTTCTTGGAGATCTATTCGATGTAACTCTTTTTGCGGTGTGTTTGTCGAGATCCGATGAATTGTGGGTTTATGATCAAGTTTATCTATGAGAAATATTTGAATCTCCTCTGAATTCTTTTATGTATGATTGGTTATTTTTGCAAGTCTCTTCGAATTATCAGTTTGGTTTGGCCTACTAGATTTATCTTTCTTGCAATGGGAGAAGTGCTTAGCTTTGGGTTCAATCTTGCGGTGTCCTTTCCCAGTGACAGCAGGGGCAGCAAGGCACGTATTGTATTGTTGCCATCGAGGATAAAAAGATGGGGTTTATATCACATTGCTTGAGTTTATCTCTCTACATCTTGTCATCTTGCTTAATGTCTTACTCTATTCTTATGGACTTAATACTCTAGATGCAGGCAGGAGTCGGTCGATGTGTGGAGTAATAGTAGTAGATGCAGAATCATTTCGATCTACTTGTTGCGGACGTGATGCCTATATACATGATCATGCCTAGATATTCTCATAACTATGCACTTTTCTATCAATTGCTCGACAGTAATTTGTTCACCCACCGTAATACTTATGCTATCTTGAGAGAAGCCACTAGTGAAACCTATGGACCCCGGGTCTATCTTTTATCATATAAGTTTCCAATCTATCTTTGTTTGCAATCTTTACTTTCCAATCTATATCATAAAAATACCAAAAGTATTTATCTTATCTTTTATCTCTATCAGATCTCACTTTTGCAAGTTACCGTGAAGGGATTGACAACCCCTTTATCACGTTGGTTGTGAGGTTCTTGTTTGTTTGTGTAGGTACGAGGGACTTCTGAGGAGCCTCCTACTGGATTGATACCTTGGTTCTCAAAACTGAGGGAAATACTTACGCTACTTTGCTGCATCACCCTTTCCTCTTCAAGGGAAAACCAACGCAGTGCTCAAGAGGTAGAAAGAAGGATTTCTGGCACCGTTGCCGGGGAGGTCTTCGCTCAAGTCAAGACATACAAAGTACCCATCACAAACTCATCTCCCTCGCATTACATTATTTGCCATTTGCCTCTCGTTTTCCTCTCCCCCACTTCACCCTTGTCGTCTTATTCACCCTCTCTTTCCCGTTTGCCTCTCTTTTTCGCTTGCCCCTTGTGTGCTTGTGTGTTAGATCGTTTATTTTGTCGTCATGGCTAGTCCTCCTATCATGGTTATTACTCCCAAGCATGAAATTCTCAATTTCAAACAAGGGGGGGGGGGGGGGGAGAAAATCTAAAAGATGCTTGGTATAGAATTTGCAATGCTCAAAATAGATCTACTAGGAAGCTTTCTACTTCCGTTCTTCTTCACAATTTTTATGTAGGCATTACCCCTTGGAATAGATGCATTCTTGATACCATTACCGGAGGGAATTTCTTGGGTAGCCATACTTTTGATGCTTATAATGCTATGTTAGATTTGTTTGGTCCACCTCCTCTTTTGGTTAATGGAACTGCTTTAACTTTGGAACATGTGATGCAAAGGCTTGAAATTATTGAGAATAAAGTTGCCACTGTTGAGTTAATTGAAAATTTGGATAAAAAGATCCACAACCAAATTACCAAATATGGATCTAGGGTTGGAGTTACTTTGAATTTTTTTAAAGAGAAAGAACCTATAGTTAACGAAAGAATAGATCTAGATTCTACTAGAATCGGTAAACTTGAGGATATTATTACCAACTTAGGGTCTGCCTTTTCATCCGTGAAAAATACTCCAACTCATCCTACCAAAATTGCCAAACTTATGTATGTTCCTAAAAATAAGGGTGAATCTTCTAGTAAGGAAAATGCGGATCTCAAATCAATAAGTGTTCATCCCAATTTTCTCGCTATCACTAAGGAACCTTTCGCCATAAATGAATTTCTTGATTTCTTGCCTAGGAGTTTAATCGTTGCTAAAAATGAAGAAACTCCTAAGGGTTACAAGTGCTCTATTGAAAAATTAAATACCAAAGATGGCAATACTTAGATCTTCTCGCTTTTATGCCTAGCTAGGGGCGTTAAACGATAGCGCTTGTTGGGAGGCAACCCGATTTTATTTTTTGTTCCTTGCTTTTTGCTTCTGTTTAGCAATAAATAATTCATCTAGATTCTGTTTAGATGTGGTTTTATGTTTTAATTAGTGTTTATGCCAAGTAGAACCTATAGGATAACCTACGGTGATAGTTAATTTGATTCTGCTGAAAAACAAGAACTTTTGTGCGCATGAGAATAATTTTAATAAATCACAGGAATGTGCTTTTGCGATGATTCTTTTTGCAGTAGATCAATAGACAAATTGCCCAAGACTTACTATTTTGGTAGGAGTTCTAGAGTTCCATAAGTATTCGAAAGTTACATATTGGTACAGACTGTTCTGTTTTTGACAGATTCTGTTTTTTGTGTGTTGTTTGCTTATTTTGATGAATCTATGGCTAGTATTGGGGCGTATGAACCATAGAGAAGTTGTAATACAGTAGGTTTAACACCAATATAAATAAAGAATGAGTTCATTACAGTACCTTATGTGGTGGTTTTTCTTTCTTGCACTAACGGAGCTTATGAGATTTCCTGTTGAGTTTTGTGTTGTGAAGTTTTCAAGTTTTGGGTGAAGATTTGATGGAGTATGGAATAAGGAGTGGCAAGAGCCTAAGCTTGGGGATGCCCATGGCACCCCAAGATAATCTAAGGACAACCAAAAGCCTAATCTTGGGGATGCCCCGGAAGGCATCCCCTCTTTCGTCTTCGTTTATCGGTAACTTTACTTGGAGCTATATTTTTATTCACCACATGATATGTGTTTTTCTTGGAGCGTCTTGTATGATATGAATCTTTTCTTTTTAATTTGACACAATCATACTTGCTGTACACACCTTTTGGGAGAGACACAACATGATTTGGAATTGATTAGAATACTCTATGTGCTTCACTTATATCTTTTGAGCTAGATAATTTTGCTCTAGTACTTCACTTATATCTTTTAGAGCACGGCGGTGGCTTTATTTTGTAGAAATTGTTGATCTCTCATGCTTCACTTATATTATTTTGAGAGTCTTTTAGAACAGAATGGTATTTGCTATGGTTATAAAATTGGTCCTAGAATAATGGGCATCCAAATTGGGTATAATAAAAACTATCATAGGAAGTGAATTGGATGCTATGATCAATTTGATGCTTGATAATTGTTTTGAGATATAGAGGTGGTGATATTAGATTCATGCTAGTTGGGTAATTGTGAATTTAAAGAATACTTGTGTTGAAGTTGGCAAGTCCCATAGCATGCACGTATGGTAAAAGTTGTGTAACAAATTTGTTGGATGGGGTGCTCTTTTGATTGCCTTCCTTATGTGTGGAGGTCGGGATCGCGCTATGGTTAACTCCTACCAACCCTTCCCCTAGGAGCATGCATAGTAGTACTTTTCTTCGAGGGATAATAAAACTTTTGCAATAAGTATATGAGTTCTTTATGACTAATGTGAGTCCATGGATTATACGCACTCTTATCTTTCCATCATTTCTAGCCTCTTCGGTACCGTGCATTGCCCTTTCTCACCTTGAGAGTTGGTGCAAACTTCGCCGGTGCATCCAAACCCCGTGATACGATACGCTCTATCACGCATAAACCTCCTTATATCTTCCTCAAAACAGCCACCATACCTACCTATTATGGCATTTTCATAGCCATTCCGAGATATATTGCCATGCAACTTTCCACCGTTCTGTTCATGACACGTCTCATCATTGTCATATTGCCTTGCATGATCATGTAGTTGACATCGTATTTGTGGCAAAGCCACCTTCATAATTTTTCATACATGTCGCTCTTGATTCATTGCACATCCCGGTACACCACCGGAGGCATTCATATAGAGTCATATCTTGTTATAGTATCGAGTTGTAATCAATGAGCTATAAATAAATAGAAGTGTGATGATCATCATTATTAGAGCATTATCCTTAAAAAAGGAAGGCAAAAAAAGGCCAAATAAAAAAGAAAAGGCAAAAAAAAGAGAAAATAAAAAAGGGGACAATGTTACTATCTTTTTCCATACTTGTGCTTCAAAGCAGCACCATGTTCTTCATATAGAGAGTCTCATATGTTGTCACTTTCATATACTAGTGGGAATTTTTCATTATAGAACTTGGCTTGTATATTCCAACGATGGGCTTCCTCAAAATGCCCTAGGTCTTCGTGAGCAAGCAAATTGTATGCACACCCACTTAGTTTCTTTTGTTGAGCTTTCATACATTTATAGCTCTAGTGCATCCGTTGCATGTCAATCCTTACTCCTCATGTTGACATCAATTGATGGGCATCTCCATAGCCCATTGATTAGCCTCGTAAATGTGAGACTTTCTTTTTTTGTCTTCTCCACACAACCTCCATCATCATATTCTATTCCACCCATAGTGCTATATCCATGGCTCATGCTCATGTATTGCGTGAGAGTTGAAAAAAGCAGAAGCATGTTAAAAAGTTTGAACCAATTGCTTGGCTGAAACCGGGGTTGTGCATGATGGGAGTATTTTGTGTGATGAAAATGAAACATAGCCTAACTATATGATTTTGTAGGGATGAACTTTCTTTAGCCATGTTATTTTGAGAAGACATGATTGCCTTGTTAGTATGCTTGAAGTATTACTATTTCTTATGTCAATATGAACTCTTATTTTGAATCATTTGGATCTGAACATACATGCCACAATAAAGAAAATTACATTGATAATTATTCTAGGTAGCATTCCACATCAAAAAATTTGTTTTTATCATTTACCTACTTGAGGACGAGCAGGAATTAAGCTTGGATTTGTTAACAAGGTTCACCAACATGGCTAAATCCCCATGGGCATGACTAAGGGCGCTTCTCCCTGTGACACCATCACAATACTGCACATTGATACGTCTCCAACGTATCTACAATTTTTTATTGTTCCATGCTATTATATTACCCATTTTGGATGTTTATGGGCTTTACTTTACACTTTTATATCATTTTTGGGACTAACATACTAACCGGAGGCCCCGCCGAATTGCTGTTTTTTTTGCCTATTTCAGTGTTTCAAAGAAAAGGAATATCAAACGAAGTCCAAACGGAATGAAACCTTTGGGAGCGATATTTTTGGAACAAATGCAATCGAGGAGACTTGGAGTGGACGTCAAGCAGCAGACGAGGAAGCCACGAGGCAGGAGGGCCCGCCCTAGGGGGGTGGGCGCACCCCCACCCTCGTGGGCCCCTCATGGCTCAACCGACCTACCTCTTTCGCCTATATATATCCACGTACCCTGAAAACATCCAGGAGCACCATGAAAAACTATTTCCACCGCCGCAACGCTCTGTATCCGCGAGATCCCATCTTGGAGCCTTCGCCGGCGCTCCACCAGAGGGGGAATCGACCACGGAGGGCCTCTACATCATCTCCAAGGCCTCTCCGATGAGTTGTGAGTAGTTTACCACAGACCTTTGGGTCCATAGTTATTAGCTAGATGGCTTATTCTCTCTCTTTGAATCTCAATACAAAGTTCTCCTTGATCTTCTTGGAGATCTATTCGATGTAACTCTTTTTGCAGTGTGTTTGTCGAGATCCAATGAATTGTGGGTTTATGATCAAGTTTATCTATGAGAAATATTTGAATCTCCTCTGAATTCTTTTATGTATGATTGGTTATCTTTGCAAGTCTCTTCGAATTATCAGTTTGTTTGGCCTACTAGATTTATCTTTCTTGCAATGGGGGAAGTGCTTAGCTTTGGGTTCAATCTTGCGGTGTCCTTTCCTAGTGACAGCAGGTGCAGCAAGTCACGTATTGTATTGTTGCCACCGAGGATAAAAAGATGGGGTTTATATCATATTGCTTGAGTTTGTCCCTCTACATCATGTCATCTTGCTTAATGCGTTACTTTGTTCTTATGAACTTAATACTCTAGATGCAGGCAGGAGTCGGTCAATGTGTGGAGTAATAGTAGTAGATGCAAAATCGTTTCGATCTCCTGTTGCGGACGTGATGCCTATATACATGATCATGCCTAGATATTCTCATAACTATGCACTTTTCTAACAATTGCTCGACAGTAATTTGTTCACCCACCGTAATACTTATGCTATCTTGAGAGAAGCCACTAGTGAAACCTATGGCCCTCGGGTCTATCTTTTATCATATAAGTTTCCAATCTATCTTTGTTTGCAATCTTTAGTTTCCTATCTATATCATGAAAATATCAAAAATATTTATCTTATCTTATTATCTCTATCATATCTCACCTTCGCAAGTTACCGTGAAGGAATTGACAACCCTTTATCGCGTTGGTTGCGAGGTTCTTGTTTGTTTGTGTAGGTACGAGGGACTTTTGAGGAGCCTCCTACTAGATTTATACCTTGGTTCTCAGAATTGAGGGAAATACTTACGCTACTTTGCTACATCACCCTTTCCTCTTCAAGGGAAAACCAACGCAGTGCTCAAGAGGTAGCACACATCATCCACTCCGGCACCAGCACATGCACCGGCTCCCCCCTGCACGTTTGTGTTATTATCTTGGCAAATGTCGCATCATGTGTTTACTCCACATTATATAAGAGGTCTAGGATACAAGTTTCCTACTCGAACACGTCTCCGTACCATATCTACACGCAGTTTGAATCCAAGTCCAACTGTAACCTACCTTGTATAAAATATTCGACACAACTCCAACAAAGATCCTCCTAGTTGGGACATGGGTCACAAATTCACCTTTGTTGATGTGGGAAATCCTAGGGAACTAAAAAGGCGATGAAGAGAGGAAATCATACCCAAGCAAAGAAGATATCTTGTTGTGCCGGCTTGGTTGACCATGAGTATTGGATCATATATGTGGAACCGAGCAAAAGGTCTCAAAATATTGAAAAACACATGCGTGGTTCCATGAACACAAGCACTACATGGAACCACATAGTCCATACGGACCGCAGTGAGAGCTCTCTTCAATATAGATGAACCACCATCCAAGAGTCCGTGAAGAAGTTTTGCTGTGCCGGTGCGTATGCTCAAGCGGTGAATATGAACCAAAGTGACATTGCGGTCAATATTTGTTCAAGTTTTGTTTGCTCCATGTTAGTCATGATCATTCTTGCTTGTTTCATTTCTTGCATTACATTTACATGGGTATTTTGTTAGATGGGATTGGTGGGTGCTTTGTACCATCAAATTGAGAACAACCATTCACTTTGGCCCATTGTTGGGTGGAGTTGAATGGGAAACCCAAGTGGGCAACTCTCTATTGAGATCTCAAGTACCACACCAAGAAAAGAAGAACAATGATGGCACAAGATCCCACCTACCTATTGAATTGGATGATGATGATGAACAAGGTGGGAGGGGTTGACGGATTTGGGACCGAGCCAAAGAGAAGTAGGCACTTGAGGGGGGAGAACATTACTAGAAAAAGGGCTATAGCTAATATGAACATTAATGGCGCACCACATATGTGGTGCGCCACTGCTATATAGCAGTGGTGCACCATGTATAGGTATGCCATTAGTGTCCATATCACTAATGGCGCACCGCACCCACGGTGCGCCATTACACTACAAAAAAAGAGACACATCCAACATTTTGGGTCAAACAATTTTTTTTTCTGTCATACTTATGACACTTCTATGACGATAATTGTGAAAAAACCCGGTATCATCATAGATGTGGTGGGCTCCTACTTCTATGACAAAAAATCATGACAGAAAATGGGCTTTTCGTCCTGGGCGGTTCGGAGACGCAACTGCATGACATTCTTTGGGTCGTCCATGACGGAAAAAAACCGTGGTAGAAGCGAGGGCCAGGAAAATTTCAGGGAGTTCCCGGTTACGGTGGGTGGTCGGGGGTCGAGCGATGCGCGTTTCTCTCGTACACGTACGCACATGCGTGCGAGGCGTTGGCTCTAACTGAACCCGAGCGAGGCGTTGGGTACTAACTGAACCCGAGCGATTGCACTGCAGGCTATGCGTTACTGAACCCGAGCGATCGATCGATGGCTGTTAACTGAACCCGACCGAGCGATTCCTTCGCTACTGCTGCTAACTGAAGCCGATCGATGCTGTCTCTGGATGAACAACGAGTGTTGCAAGGGGGTTGGGGGGTTGGATGAACATGACCCCATGGCGTTGCCTCTGGATGAATAGGACCCCGATCGATCGAGCCAGTTGGGGCTGGATGAAAAGGACCCCGTGGAGGGTTGGATGAACAGGATGACCCCGTGGAGGGCTGGATGAACAGTAGACGGTGAAGGGGTGCCCGTGGAGGGGTGGTTGAACAGGAGCCGGTGGAGTAGCGCGTGGTGGATGCTGGATGAACATGAGCCCGTGGAGGCTGGAGGAGGTCGACGGTAGACCGTGGAGGCTGGAGGAGGTCGACGGTGGAGATGAACAGTATCCCGTGGAGTCCCATTTTGTGGTACGCCACACCCCTCCCGATGAACAGGACCCCCGTTTCGACCGTAGCGCTCCAACACAAGTCCGTTTCGTCCGTTTTGCGGTATTCCACACCCCTCCTGATCAACAGGACCCCTGTTTTGACCGTAGGAGGTCCGTTTCCTTCGTTTTGCGGTACGCCAGACCCCTCCTGATGAACAGGATCCTGTTTCAAACATGGCCGGTCAAACAAAAAGCCGTTTCCTCCGTTCCGCGGTACGCCTGGCCTCATTTCCATCACCTGTTCCGTCCAAGCCCTCCCGATGAACACGACGACGCATTCCATTTCGACCCAACCGGTTGGCTCCCCATGAACACGACGACAACGCTGTTTCTCCGTTCCGACCCAGCCATGTACACGAGCCCTGGCCGTACGTATGCGCGAGTAGGCGTTCGAGACCCCACCAGTATGTACAAATTCTTGCACACTGGCCGCTGTACGTACGTGTACATGCTACGTGCGCGCCTCTACTACGACACGTGCGCGCCTCTACATCCACCAGTATATATGTAAGTACACATTCGTGGCCAGAATGAAAACACTACATACGCTTTGACCAGGTGGGTCCTGACTGTCAGGCACTTCCTTGCGTGCGAAGATGTAGCTGGTGGGTCCCAGCAGTCAGGGGGGTGAATCGTTTTTTTGCCCGGACGCACTTCCTTGCGTGCGAAGGTGTAGTTGGTGGTCCCAGCAGTCAGGGGGGAAACATTTTTTCGCGAAATATGGTGGCCCGTCTAGTGGATCTTGCTGTCAGGTGGAGGAATAACTATTTTGCCCGTAATAAGGAGGCACTTCCTTGCGGCCGCCGTGGACCCAGCTGTCAGCCTCTCCACGCACAGTACTCTTTCAATGGAAGTCGGTCATTGACCACATTGACCATGCCGTGCCGAGAGCACCACAACGGTGGACGATGGCGAGGCCTAGGAAGGGGATGACAGGGAGCCGGGGAAGACGCAGCAGTGGATGCCCACGCGAAGAGGAGTACGAGGGTTCACTGGTTCGGCTGTGGTGTGAGGCTGCCGTCGCCGCAGAATAACAGGGGGTGTGGGTAGAGGGATGGCCTGGCCAGCGGTGGGAATAGTAGGGGGCGATGAGGCCTCCGCGGCATCACAGCCGGCCACGGGAGGTAGGAGCACGCGACACGACCGACGCTGGTTTGGGCGGCTGGAGCAAGAAGACCAGAGGTTGAAGAAGCACTATGGCTGTTGGATGGACATCGTATGGTCACTGGAGCTAGAATCGTTCATATTGACTAAGTTGACAAAGCCCTCCGTCCCCGTCAACTTAGTTGGCCCACAAGTCATCCTCCCGCTATGGTGGGTCCCAGCTAGCAGGGGGTATTCATTTTTTTTGTGCGTAATAAGGAGGCACTTCCTTGCGTGCGAAGATATAGCTGGTGGGTCCGACCTGTCAGCGGGGGGAACATTTTTTTCGCGAAATACAGAGGCCCTTCCGGTGGGTCCCAGCTGTCAGGTGGATGAATCATTATTTTGCGAGTAATAAGGAGGCATTTCCTTGTGTGCGGCCGTGGACCTAGCTGTCAGCCTCTCCACGTACAGTTCACGTCCGATGGATGTCATTCGTTGACCATGTTGACCATGGCGGTGGACGACGGCGAGGCCTAGGAAGGGAACAACACGGAGCCAGGGAAGACTCGGCAATGGTTGCCCACGCGGTGGGGAGTACGAGGGTTTACTGGTCCGGCTGCCGTCGCTGGAAAATAATAGGAGGTGTGGGTGAGTAGAGGAATGGCCTGGCCAGCAATGAAGTAGGGTGGGGCAGTGCGGCCTGTGCGGCATCACAGCCTGCCACGGGAGGCAGGAGCAGGCAGTCCCACCGGAGCTGGTTTGGGTGGCTGGAGCAAGAAGATCAGATATTGAAGAAGCAGCACGGCCGTTGGATTAACATCCAATGGTCACTGCTGCTAGAATCGTTTGTGGACTAAGTTGACAAAGCCAAAGTACACGTCAACCTAGTAGACCCACAAGTCAGCCTCCAAATCTGTCCCGAACAGCATACAGCCCGAAATTTCTAGCCAGATTCAAATTAATTTTAAATCTAAATATACCTTGATCTAAATTCAATGAAATTTTACCCGCACAAAAACAATGAAATTTAAAATATCAAAATCCAAAAGAAGACAGTATTTTGAAACTAATTGCCTGTTTGTTGTATTTTTCATTTTACATCCCGTTTATTATTACTTATAGCCCATTTCTTATTACTTATAGCCCATTTTTTGGGCAAAATGCATCCCTCCTCGTCTTGAAAGATTTCCGGCCCAACAGCGCGTAGAAAAGCAAGTAGGCCTACGTTGGTTATTCTGCAAAAAACAAAATAGCTGGCTAGCCATTTTCAGAAAGGAAAAAAACAAACTGGGCTGGTCATGTGCTAAACATATGAAATAAAAGCCTGGGCTAGATGGGCCATAGGTCCTGCACAACCCAGTTGATACCCTTCTCCGTCCCGAAAAAACAAAATTACTGCGCGCGCTGTTGGGTCCCTACTGTCATTCTCACCATGTTAAGTCATCTCCTTATTCCTCTCGGTTGTTGACCATGTTGACAACACCGGAGGGTGGCGCTGCAGTGAGCGAACCAAGGCGGAGGACGATGGTGAGGCCTCAGACGGGAACGAATAGGAGCCGGGGAAGATGCGCAGAATTTTAGGGTGCGATGTGGCCACGATGCGTACGCGGCAGCACAGCCAGCCGTGGGAGGCGGGAGCAGGCGGTCCCGCCGGCGCTGGTTTGGCTTTGGCGGCTCGAGGAAGAAGAGACTGAAGAAACACGACAGACGTTGAATGTCAATCTACGGTCAAGGTTGGCACAATCGTTTGTTGACTAAGCCGACACCAAGTAGCATACTTTTTTATATATAGGAAGAAAAGAAAAACTGGGCTCATTGGCCTAATAACATTCCTGAAACTGTGACCGTTCGATCTTGTGTCGCAATTAAAAATGCGAGGAAAATGCGTTCGTCTGCCGTCCTCCTCACAGGGAACGTTCGCCACATAAGTGACTAGCACCCTTGGTTTTCAACCGAGAGGTCTTGGGTTCGAGTCCCAGGAACTCTCAATTTTGTCCTCCTTCCTTCCTCGCAAAAAGGGAAAGAAAATCAGAGACTTGGGAAGGCGTACCGAACAAGCTAGTGTACCAGAAAAGAGACGTTGCCGAGTTTTAGAAAAAAGAGAGACATGCTCCTATAGCTGGTTCGAATCCAAACCTAGACTATGACTATATATGGTGCTATGCTACTCTGCAAGTAATGAAACTGACATATCCAACATTCGCTTCTCCTCTTCTCTACTTACTCTACCTACCATCAGAAGCTCTGGCCGCAACAACCATGTTCGCTGGCTGCTCGTCCACCTGCTCTTCAGCAGGCAATGACCAGATATGTGCCAAGTCGCCACCCGTACCATCGCCTGTGGGACTCATCACACCCCCGCCGGCACGCGCACCGCAGCCGATTGCTCATCGCGACCCGCTGCCGTTGGTGTAGTTCCACTGCTGCAAATCACGCAGAGTCATCCGTCGTGTCTCAACCACAATCCTCAACCCTGGCCGAGTCTTCTACAAATGCCCGAATCATGGGGTAATAATATGATTAAGTGTTGTTCTGCTGCTTTCAGTTGCTGATTTTTTTAATAGTTTGGTTGATGATCTTCCAATTTGATTTGTGTAGAAAAGGGAAGATTCGTGTGATTTTGTATTTCTGGGAAGTTGCTGATGTGGGGGAATGCAACTACGCTGATTATTTGGTTAGCTGAGGAATCCCAATACCAGCAGGTTGGGGTGTTGGACAAGTAACTGAAGGAACGGCTGAAGAGGAAGATGCAGAGCAGAAGGTTAAAGATGTTGTTCCTCTGATCATGGCCAAGCAACAGCTGCTGAACGACCTTGACAACAATGAGGAGATGAAAGAGCTTGTGAAGATAATGGGCAAAATCGATGTGCTCTGTAGGATGATTGTCTCTTCTTTGCAGTGTATGTAGCACTCGTGATGTATTCAGTGGCTATGACATGAGCACTTTGCTGAAACTAGTAATGAATGAAACCTGTGTAGCAGGCTGGGCATAGTGTTGTGAACATCTAATGATTTCTATTAATGGAAATCAGGGGGTATCCCCTTTTGCTCATAAATAAATAAATAGGAGAGGCCCTGTCGGGTCAGCTTTGTTCTCATTCGAAGACGTCGAGCAAATTGCAGTCCAATAGCAAACTATATCATCAAATTCAAGTTTCACAGCCAAATATGAGTACAACTAAACAACAATGTCATCATGTTTTAGTTGTCATACAATCACCAAACACAAATCAACATACATAACAAGTGATGTTCTCACAGCAAAATACTAAACAACATGTTCATCAGGTTTCAGTTGTCATAGCAAACACAATTTCACATAGTAGATAAAAAAATGTCTTCTGATAGGCAAATACGACAAAAGCAATGTAATCATCATCCGCAGCAGCAGTGTCAACATCTTCGCCATGTGTATCAGTCTGAATCATAATTCCCCACGGTGTCATCTTCTTCTTCGTCCTCAAAATCCTTGAACGTTGGCTTCTTTTTGATCAACTCTTGTATGTCCACAGCACGATAGGCAATCTTTTCACCGGCGTCATTGACGTGATGGTTCTCAAAGATATTAGGAACATCTGTGTTATCTTGTACATCAGGAGCAGTGTAAGCATCATCTTGTTGTGCAAATTCATTAAACAAATTCCTCTGCTCTAACCTTTGCAATACTCTTTAGTCATCGCTACGTGCAAATGTGTCTTTCAAGAAAAATATCTGTACAGGTTATACCAAAATAAAAGGCTCGTTGGTCTAGTATGCTGCCTTGACATTGATGGATTTGAAATAATAATCAGCTCTGGGTTTTGCGATCCTGGAGAACAGGTTTACCAACGACAGCACAACAGAACCACACACCAATGATCCTCGAAACTGGAGATATACTGCAACTGAACAATGTCTTTTATGTTAGCATACATTTCAGTTGTCTCTTTGTCATACGTATCCGTGCTCATGATGGCACTGTTTTGTGTCTTCCTGCCTTCGTCTCGTGAAAGGGTGTTGTAGCGCACATCTCCAACAACGCAAGATTCATAATATCTTACCCAAGTATCAGGACCCATTGCTAGTGAGTAAAGGGCATCATCAACTGCCTGCCCATCCTCCCACATCTTCTTAACCTATGGTTAGAAAATAGACAAGCTGATCATCTTATGTACTCAATATATTAAAAAAACTGGCAGTGCAATTCAAAAGCTTACATGGCTCTTGAACCATTTCACAAATCCTGCCATAACCAGTTTGTCAATGTTTCTTGGATTTTGCGGCAGTAACTCCTTTTTGTAGATGCTGCACAACATAGTGATTGCGTCAAACATCTAAATATATAAGAATGTGCTGCAAGTTTAGTAGATTACGATGTATAAGCTGCAGTACTTAGCACTTACTTGATATAAGGTAGTATCTCAGGACAGTTATTCAACACATACCAAACCATTTTGTCCAAATCTTTAGGTTTGTCCTCTTGTCGACTCTTCCCTGTAACTCCAACAGAATAATCGAAAACATTGAGCCCGGGATTGTCTTCACCCAGCTCTTTGCTAAGCTGATAAGCTGTTTCAATGTATTTCGAGCAGAATGTCAACGCTTCTGTAGCAATGTAGGCCTCTGCAATGGAACCGTCAGGTCTAGCTCTGTTCCTAACATAGCCCTTGAAAGTGCCTAGCCGCCTTTCAATAGGGTACATCCAGCCATACTCTACTGGACCTCTAAGTAGTGCCTCATCAGGTAGATGAACAACCAAATGCACCATCACATCAAAGAAGGCTAGAGGATATATCTTCTCAAGGTCGCATAGGATAGTTGGTATCTTGTCTCTAAGATGCTCCAAAGCATCTATCCTGATATTTCTACTGCAGAGTTCCCGGAAGAATTGTCCCAACTCTACAACTGCTCTGTATAAGTCAGGGCGGCCCAATCCTCTAAGGATAACAGGTAAAACCCTTTGAAGTAGGACATGGCAGTCATGAGTTTTCAACCCTTGTACATTGTTTCCATCTACACCGACTCTCCTTTCAGGGTTGGAAGCAAATCCATGTGGGAATCTCACACGTGACAGGACCTCGCAGAATTCTTTTCTTTTTACCTTGTCCAAGACGTACACAGCTAGTGCCATATCCCGTGGTTTACCTTCATCTTGCACCTGCAAATCCTGTCTGATACCCAGGTGTATCAAATCACCTAGATTTTAAGGTATCTTTCGTCTTGCTTTCAATATTAAGAAGTGTGCCGATAATGCTGTCACATATATTTTTCTTGATGTGCATCACATCAAGATTATGCCTCAGATCCAAATCTTTCCAATACTCCAAGTCCCACAAAGTGGACCTGCGGGTAAACAATAATCTCTCTTCTGCCCTGCCACGCTTCCTTTTCCCGCTACCATTACCAGGATGGTTTCCTGGTGTAATATGCCTGACCTTCTCTAATTCCACTTGCAACTCATTGGCGGTGAGCCTCTTTGGCGCATCACGGTTTTCATGCTTTGCATTGAACACATGTCTTCGGTATTTTATAGGATGCGGCTTGTCCTTGGCAAGGAAACAACGGTGTCCAATGTAATAGATCTTGCTAAGTATTGCGTATGACAGCGGATTCCTGTCACCGTGAACACATGCATTGTAACCATGTGTCGTTCGCCCTGACATAGTTCCCAAAGCCGGATAATCATGGATGCACCAAATTATAACAACACACAGAAAGAAATCAGCTGGTGGGCTGCTATATAGGTCTCGAGTGAGAACACCCCTCCATAGCTATTGAAGTTCCTCCACAAGAGGCTCCATGAACAAATCAAAATCCTTTCCAGGACTTTTTGGACCTGGGATGAGCAAGGCCATCATGTAGTTTGATTCTTTGGTGCAGACATTTGGAGGCATGTTGTAAGGGATAACAAGCACTGGCCACATGCTATATGTGGCGCTCTTGTGGCCAAATGGGTTAAATCCATCTGAAGCTAAGCCAAGTCTAATGTTTCTCGGGTCAGCAGCAAACTTTTTGTGTTTATGATTGAAGCTTTTCCACTCACTACCATGAGATGGATGGCTCATTACATTCCGATCTCTGTACTCCTGGTTCCTAGAATGCCACAGTACATCCTCTCTTGTTTCAGCATCATGAAACAACCTCTGCAATCTTGGTATAATTGGAAAATGTCTCAGAACATTATGAGGAATCCTCTTCACAGCATTGCCATCTTTCCATCTTGATGATTTGCATTTCGGGCATTCACTTAAGTTGGCATACTCCTTATGGAACAGAACACAATGATTCTTACAAACATGGATCATATCATATCCAATTCCAACTGCACGAAGAAAATTCTTCACTTTACTGTAGGTGTGTGGCAGCTCAGACGCATCTGGGAAAGATTTGCGGAAAGCAGCCAACATCGCATCGAATGATTTGTTGGTCATCCGCTCAGATGTCTTCACCTGAAGAAAGGTGACCATAGCTGAGAATACCGACAGCTTATTTCCTGGGGTGATAGCCACGTTGCATTGTTCCAACATGCGTGCCCACCTTTTTTCTTCTGCAGGTGAAAGTTCATGAAATGCACAAGCATTTCGTAGCATTGTTTCAATGTTGGTCAAACTCACTGGCTCCGCCACCACCACCTCCTCCTCCTCTTCCACCTGAGCATCAGGCAGATCAAGATGGTGATCTGCTGCTTCCACGTAGTCAATAACATTGACGTTCATAGTTTCACCATGATGAACCCACCTAGTATATGTGACCGACATCCATACAAGTGTAGATGATTTTGCACAGTTGACTGGGGTCTTGTAACTGAATTCATACAACTGCTACACGGGCAGAGCACATCTGATTTCGGACCACCGTACTCAGCTCTGATAAAGTTCATGAAGTTTTCAACCCCCTCGACATATGCAGCAGAGAATCTTCAAGCAGAAGTTATCCAAGTCCTGTCCATCTGTTAGACATACAAATTAGTTCTTCTACTAGATATTACAGGAAAAACATATATGCTTTTTTATGAAGTCCAGAAAAAAATACCTAGATCGATGTCTAAAGCTATGGCAAGATATTTGGATGAGCAGATCTAAGTAACGAAATATATGTAAAGCTAATTCAGCAAACAAATTTGAGTGCTAAATTATGGCAGGCTGTTTCAGCAGTCAATGAGGCCGAGCACACAACCATCAAACTATCGAAGGCCATCGCAGCACAAAGATCAAGTATAAAATGGTGTAGAGCTATTTCACCTAACAGATTGGCTACTAGACCATGGCAATCTACGTCACAATAAATATATGGCAGGATATTTTAGCAACTAATCGGCCTTGGCATGCCATCTCAGCTAAGCAGATTGAGTGTAGAACAGGGCAAGGAAGCTTCTTAAGCAGAGCATATTGATTGTAAACTACTTCGGCAAACTGTGAGATTAACAGCATCTATCAGCTAACATTCAGCGCTACACCGACATGCACGGGGCCTCAGTCTAGAATGCGCGTACCGTGGGAGAAGCTGACCACCGTGCGTCTCCACACGAACATCGACAGCGGTGGCGGCGCTGGCCGATGTGCGCCTCCACAAGAACGTAGCCAGCGGTGGCGGCGCGACTAGAGTACGGCAGTCTACGAGAGCGTACTGTGGGAGCGAGAGGATCACCGTGCATCCCCTCGACGAACCGCGGCACCGACGTATCGGCGGGGAGGGCGGATTTGGCAGAGTGAATGGAGTGGACGGGGACGGGGGTGGGGGGGGAGGGGAGTTTGGGTAATATTATTGGCTAGTTGGCCGAAGGTAGGTTGAATCGGATTTGGGGGGAATTTTTGGGTGGGTGGGGGGGGGGGGGGGGAAGGATTTTCACGCGGTGGGTGGGGGGAGTTTGGCGCATGGTCGGTTTCTCCAAGTGCAGTCCCACGTGTCAGTGAAGAGGCAAGGCGAAGCGCTTTCCGTTTGCGTGAGCCATGTGCAGGACCGAACGTGTGTGGGGTGCAGTGCGACCGCGACAGGAGTGCTGCGAGTGTACCGCCTTTTTTCCTTTTAAACTAGGTGCTTCGCCCCCTAAAAAAAATTGTTGCTTCGCGTGATCCATCGATACTACTACTAGTAATCCGGTAATCCCGATTAAAATGGCGTGGCCGGGTCTTTTCCCGTGCGCTATGCTGGGAGGTCGGCTTAGTTGGGTTTTTTAGGATGAGTAATGCTACACCTACGTAATCCCAGTTACGTAATTAACATAATGTGAAACGTATGAGCTGTTGATTGTAGATTGGCGGGAGGGAGGGGCCCACCACCATGAAAATCAGGGGAGGAGAGAGAGGCAATTTACGTTAACCCTTTCGTAGGTTCCCGTAGATGTAGAAAGATGTGAAATGCGTGAATTTGTAGTGGACTTACTATTGGAGTGCCTAAGATAAATTGTGTATGTATAGACCCTATGTGTTTATTTTACTTCGCATGTTAGATTTGTCTCGGTTCAATAAAAAGTAGAGTTGGTGATGATGGTGTGCCTGTCATCCTGCAATATAGGCCGCCCGATCTATATCTAACGGATAGGAAGGAAACTATGACAATTTACCCGCACTGCTCTCCACATTTGCAGATAAGGCTTTCCCTCGTTCATCCTTTTCTCCCACAAGATCTTGATCTTCCGTGCAACACACGGGCATCTTGCTAGTACTCCTAATATATACTATATTATTGTGAAAGTTCATATACACCGGCCGAGATTAATGCAAACACGGCAGATTTTCATTACATTTTGAACTTTTATAGGACAAACCCGACCCTAAACCTATTCTACGGCGGCGACCAACGTCCTCCATCTACGATCTCTATGTACGGGGGTGGAGCCAGTGAAGGTGCGGTCTCCGGCGAGGAAGAGTAGAACACGGGATACGGACCGGCCAGTTGGCACACCATGCCCTGCCGCCTCCCATGCCCTACTCATCCTCGAAGAGTCCCCGACCTCGGTGGTGCCGAACGTTGGACGGCGGCAAGTAGGACGCGTGGCTGATGGTGCTCCCGTCGTCGGCCGCCAGCGTGGCCACCGCTTGTGCGGTCGCGTCCGCGTCCGGCTACGCTGCTATTGCGTTGCGAGAGGCGACTTGAGCGAGGGCGGTGACCTCGAGCTTCATCCCCGAAGACAAGCTCTCCCGCAGAGCGTTCGCACTTGCGGTCATGGCGGATGTGGTGCCAGGTAGGAGGACGATGTGCTATGGTGTGGAGGTTAGCTGGGCGTTGCCGCTTTAAGTAGCACATTCCGGTGAGGCCAATCGTCCCAGTGCGTCATTAAGTCGTCGGAGTTGGTTCATCGGGCACCGAGCCTCTTAACGACGACATACGAACGGACGACATGAATGTGGGCAGCTGGCGCTGGCTGGGAACGCACCATGCGACGGTGCGAGGGACGAGGGTTTTGGTGTGCCAGGGTAGTTAGCTGCAGTTGTGGCAACGTTGGAGATGCCCTTTGCTCACATGCGATCCCCGCATGTCATTGAAAAAGCAAGACGACCCGGCATGGTCTTAGGTCCTGAGGATGCAGTTGGCCGCGCTACACCACTCCGCGGACGCGTCACGGCGCCCCGTGCATCCTCGACGAGCTGGGTGTTGGGGTGTGTTTGGATTTGGCCAAAGTGCACCTTACCAAAATTTTGGTCATGACCTAAAGATTGGTCTTTATTTGGATGGTTGCCATTTTTTTGGCATGCCAATGAACTCTAGCCAACTCTAGTTCATTTTTCTTGCCAATGTCGGCCAAATCATGGGCAACCAATACCTCAACCAAAATTTTGGCTACCCAATGCTTTGATGGGGCAACCTTGGGCACAAACCAAACATACTGTTGGTCGTGCCAAAGCACTAACGCCACCCTCGGCACACTGAAACCGACCATGTCTAGTGTTGATATGAGAATGTCACTCACCGCGGTCGCCGTGTCCAGAGGCGGTGCTGTAGCGGCACCACGTTGTTGGCCCCAACGACCCACATGAACGGTTGTCGGTGGCGAGGAGGTCGTGGGATAGCTCCTCCATTGGACTAGTCTGTGCTACGTTGTCCCGACGGGTGTGCCCTACATGTCGGTTTCCCTGTTTTCCCAGCCATATTCGAGCGTCAGTGCTCCGCGTTGCGCATTAGGCCTTTCACTATGTAGGCCAAGCGAGTCAACTTATTGTTTATTTGAGCCGTTCAAGTATAATCATGTGGCGTTTGCTTATTTCTCATTCCTCTCCAACCCTCATCTCCATCGATCATGTCGCCCTCCGGTCGAGTCCATCCTCCCGCATGCCTCATTTGAACATTCCGCCGAGTATCATTCGCATGTGCCCACCCTAGTCCTCTTTCAATTGATCTCCGGACCCCGAGATGAAATCGAGAGAGAACGAGTGGGGGCACGTGATACCTAAGGCGGATTCAAAATTTTGAACCGGTGATCATAGCATTCGCAAATCATATATAAAGGGTATTCAATGTTCGTTTCATCTTTGAACGTACAATATACTCCCTCCTATACTTTCTAGTTTACATATAAGTTTTATGTGTAGTCAAAGTATCTCTACTTTGATCAAAAAAGTATCAACATTCAACAACGCCCAATCAATATTGTTAGATTCGTACGTACTCCTAGATTTGTACTCAAGATGGTTTCCAATTTGTTTTCAACCACGTGAATGTGCTTGTTCTCGCGCATGCTCTTCCTACTAGGATTTCGCCACGTATAGCCAGTCCAATAGTAACTTTTTTAAGCTCCCTGTCCAATAGTACACGTGGAGTACTGACAACATATGTACTCCCTCCTTCCATTTATATAGGGCCTATGTGGAGGAGAGAGATGTGAAAAAGTAAGGGGAGTGAGCTCTCATGCAAGAGCCTTAGCTATATACGCATTCCTAGTTAAATAGTACAATAAATATGAAGAAAGAGATAGAGAGGAGATGGAAAAAAGTACTAATGCAATAGCCAACCTTATATTTTTTTTGTGGGAAATAGCCAACCTTATAGCCCACACTACCGTATGAGTGCATATAATAGATGATGGCTATAGATGACATGGCAGTCCCTCATAGCCATCGACTGGCTATATTATTAACCATGCTCTAATGCGTTTTTAAAACCACATTTAACTATTGACAAGATTAATAGTACATGAGATGTATAATGTGAAAATTATATCATTGGAAACTCCTTTCACATATGAATTTGACCGTATGCTTTGTGTAAGTTGCATGTCATATATTATTACTCTAACATTTGGTCAAAGTTAGCCTCGAAAAACGCATTAGGCCCTGTATAGTAAATGGAAGGAGGGAGTAGTAGTGGAAGTGGATCCTTTGATGTAGGTATCCCTGCCTTACCCTCCCTTTCGGTCACGTACTGGCAGACCCCATGTTTGCTAGGCCCTGCATGTCAATTACTCAATGGGTTCGGCCACGTCAGGGGATCCTCATCCGTAGTATACTCCCACTGTTTTTATTTACTCCGCATAAAACGGAGGGAGTGGTAGTATAATAAATGACGCGGGCAGGGGAGGGGGAGGGATGTCGGCTTGCTCTCAACTGCGGTCCCACAAGCGAGCGAAAACGCAAGACGAAGCGCGTTCCATTCGGTGAGCAACATGGAGGGTCCAGCGTGCCAGGCTGCAACGCGAACGCGACGAGAGCGATGTACAGTCAAAACCGATTGACTGGTCGTCACCGGAACCACTATTCACAGCAGAACCTTTGCTGCTCGGCCTAAGCCAGCCACTGCCCTAAAACCACACCTAATCTCTAGCCCATTCCCCCACCTTTAGATCTCCTAGCCCGCATCAAGTGTCCCCTAGTTCGCCGGAAAGCCATGGTGCGCCACAAGATCACTTACTACAAGATGCTGATGCCGGAGTGCCGTGCAGAAATCGCGGCGGTAGTCGGCGCCACAGACCTCCATTCCCAAGCTCACTCTGCGGCGGGCCAATCCCCGAGTTCTCTGGAGCCAAGCTACGAGGAGGAGGAAGACGGTCCAATGTTCATGGCGGAGGTCGCGGCGCAGAAGGCCCCCGATGGGTATGAGACGATGGACGTCAACTTCGTGCCGGCATCCGAGTCCCTCATGGTGCAGGCGGACCAGTGGTTCAACATGGCGATACTAAAGGAGGACCGGGAGGCAGAGGCTCAACTCGACATGGAGCACGCGCATGCCGCTGCCATCGAGGCTCTCCGGCAGGCGGAACCAGATGTGGTGGATGTGAACCGGGCGGTGGAGGCTCAACTTGAGGCGGAGCGCGCGGATGCCGCTGCCATCGAGGCCCTCCTGCAGGCAGAACTGGATGTCCTGGACTTGAACCGGGAGGCAGAGGCTCGACTCGATGCAGAGCGTGTGGACGCCGCTCTCATCGACGCCCTCCTGCAGGCGGAACCGGAAGTCCTAGACTTGAACCGGGCTGCAGAGGCTCGACTCAACGCGGAGCGCGCGGATGCCGCTGCCATCAAGGCCCTCCTGTAGGCGGAATCGGACGTCCTCGACTTGAACCGGGCTGTGCTCTCGTCCGTGCAGAGCGCCCGCACGCTCCGCGTGAACGAGTAGCTGGAGGCCGAGGACAACCATGGTGCGGAGACACACATCGGCAGCTACGGCTGGTTCACGCCGGCAGCCAAAGACGACGAGGCCGTCTCTTTCCGCGAGCAGTGATAGTTTTTCTTTATGTTGTTGTTTTTATGGATCTTTTGCTGTGTAAAAACATATATTTGTTATGCAAGTCGCCTGACTTGGGTCAGTCTACCATTTCAGGCGGTTGGATGAATATCCTACGTCTCCTAACCCTTCTTTCCTTCTTCGTGACCTCTTCTTCTTCCCCAACAGACCACCGCACGAGCCGTACGGATACTCCCCAACATGCGGTTGGATAAACATACTCTATGAATGAAAATTATGTGTCAGCGGTAGGAGGGCCGAGTTTGGTTTGTTCACATGCGACATCACGTGTCAGTGAGTGTGTGTTCCCTTGGTTGGGTTTGCGGTGTGCAGGAGCGACTGTGTGAGGGTGCGGTGCGACCGCGGCGCACAAGAGCGACCGTGTGAGGGTGCGGTGCGACCGCGACAGCTGTGTGCAAGTGTACATCCTTCTCATTTTGAAAACTTTAGGCAAGCTTGGCAAAAATGTGTGGCGAAATTTGGCAATGCAAGGCCTAGACCCAAACAGGATAAGTACTTACGTACTAGGAGTACTAGTGTTAAAAAAGAAAGGCGGGGTTTTCCTTCGCGGGATTTAATCAATACAAATCCTCGTTTCACGTGTCAATTAATGCGTATTTTTTTCTCCAAAGACCAAAGATCTAACCATCTCACTCCTCATCGCTTGATTAATGCAGCGCCATGCAAACCAACCTTCTCACTTCCGCATGCATGCAGGGGATATTAATGTCCTTGGTTGCTAGTACGAGGCAAACCCCATCAACGTTACCTCGATTAATGTTAGTGGCCTTTTGCAAATTGTAATTTTGATATTACTGGCCTTGTGTACAAAAAATGGAGGTAGTAACTATATTTGACTTCCTTCCCCATTGCAGTGACGTCGACGATATCTTTTTTTGTGGTTTGGCGAAGTGCGTTCGACGGAGAACACCATTGAGGAAGACCACAGTAAGTCGTTCGCAAGTGCCTCCTGCAAGCCGAGACAACCGCCTTATTTGAAGTTCGTTGATCCAAAGGACTAGTACTACTAGGAGTACACAATAGCGTCGTCCGTCCAGCTTAGTGCGGTGAGATGGTTTCTCGAAGAAGACGATGGAGAAGCGGAGTCAGCGAAGAGTGAAATGATGGTTGCTTCATCCGTGCTTTTGTGATTTGACACCTCACTGCTTTGTGATTTGTGATAGAAGGGACAGGGGAGTAAACTCTGTCCAAGCATGGGAGAAAGAGGAGAGACGTTGCATTTTCTATTCCTTCAATCAATCAATCAGGGAGCTTCGGTTCCATCTGTTTGGCTTTGGCAACACCGTCTACAATGGTTCCCATGATGCCAAAAGCTATTTTCACATTTGGACACACATTGGGGATGCCCTTAACCGTACCACTTGGGTTTGCTCCTGTGTGCTATCTATACAGATCTCAATTATATTGATCTAGAAAATTATAGAATCAAGATTAGTAAAAAGGAGGTGATTTTGCCGCGCGGATGGCGGGGGAGGTTTCTTATTTTCAAAGGACGTTGTCCTGGCGGTTTGCTAACATGCGGTCCCACGTGTCAGTGCTTTACCAAGCCGATCTGCGTCTCACATGAGGTACAACAACGACAGAAGCAACACGTGGTTAAGATGAAGAAGATGAGGGAGAAGCGGATTCGGCAACGAGTGAAATGATGGTTGCTTCGTCCCTCCATCTTCTTTTTTTAGCATTATTACTTCGTCCCTCCAACTTAACTATGGGAAAGGTGCATCTTTGTACGCCTCATTGCTCATTACTATGCCGGCGCCATGACTGGGGTGCTTCACCCTGGCTACTCTGCACTATATTCCGGTATGGCACGTGGACCCGGTAGCTTGATGTCCCACATGTCGAAGAAAGGGACTAGAAGATTTATGAAAGCGAGCACTCCACTATTACAACGGAGGAGTACACGACACGACGGCCCAGTGAACTGTCACTTGTACTGTATAGTACTATAGTTTTGCTATTTCGCACAATCCATCGATACAAACCCGATTAAACAGGAAAGGGCGGGATTTTTCCCGTGCGGTAGATGATACTGGCCATACATTTCAAAGGCAATTTTAATGTATGCAAACTGAATAATTAAGGCCTTTCCCAGTGCTCCACGGTGTACAGGTGCTAAGGATGCCACATAGGCAGAAAAATGATGTGGCAAAGCAATTAAAGAGGAGAGTGAGGATATGGTGACCCCAACAAGAACCAATGCTAAGCACGTGAACCTAGACAAAAAGACTACCAACCAATACATGAAGGAGTTTTATTACTAAACAATTAAATAGAGAAGGCTTAGCTACAGAACCTAAGCACCAATGCATTGGGACATTAGTTGCTAAGCATTTTAATGCACTTAGCACCCCAGTTTAGCACCAATGCATTGCGAGAGGTCTAAGTAACAATATGATATCTAGTAAAACTAAAAACACATATGATTTATTGTGTTAGAGTGTAGTAGTAGTGTTGTATTGCATAGTTGTTAGATGTAAAAGCGAGAACATGTAGAGATGTAGTTTTGGAGGGCCTACACAGAGAAAAGCGTAATACGGTCACCGAACTTCAGAATAAGCTGATTACGGTCACTATGTATGTTTTGCGGTGATTATACGGTCACTTGCTCACGGTTCAACATCGGATTGCACTCTGTTGACCGACCAAATAGTCTGCGTGGCGCCATGTTGACTAGTTAAATTGACCATGTTCCTTGTGGGTCCCACCTGTCAGTTTGCATAGGGAAAAGGTCAGATAAACACAAATTTACACAGGCGTGACAAGACTCCAACCCGTGCACGGGAATCACCTGGTTGTGTATGTGTCTGCCAGGGCCTGATGTGTGCGCATGCACGTGTAGGTTGAGCACTTGAGCATGAGTGTGTGTGTTGGTCGTGTGGTGTACTGATGTGTGCATGCATGCGTGCGTGTGTGCGTGTGAGTGTTGCGTGCGTGCGTGGCTGTGTGTGTACGTGTGAGTGTTGCGTGCGTGCGTGCATGTGTTTGTGTGAGTGTTGCATGCATGCAGTTCGTGTGCATGCGTGCGTCTGTGTATAATCACCACACCAGCTCCTGTGTGTTAAAACAGACGGCTCAACATACCAATACAAGGCCACCTTGTCCGCTGTGCCCGAGGTCATGACTTCTAACCATGGTCCAAATATTTTTTTGTCGTTTGTTTTCATTCTTACTAGCAAGATGCCCCTGCGTTGCACGTAACATCAAGATGCATTTGTATGACTAGTTTATCTTGTGAGAGAAAAGGCTGAACGAGGGAAGGCCTTATTTGCAAATGTGGAGAGGTGTGTGGGTACCTTTTTGCAAAATTGCCATAGTTTCTTTCCTATCCGTTAGATATAAGTCGGACGACCTATATTGCAGGATGGCAGGCACACCATCATCACCAACTCTGTTTTTTTATAAGAGTATATTTTATGTATTTTATAAGAGTGTACATGTAGAGTAGATACAAGCCGACAGGTGGGCACGATGGTAGTGATATAATGTGATGCAACACTAGAGGTGCCACGTGGAGCGTTTAACTGGTCAACTAGTCATGTCATGAGCAAATACAGAGTTGTATGGTGAGCCCGTGACTGTATAATAACCACTAAACATAAATGGTGACCGTGATGAGTGTATTCTGAAGTCCAATGTACGTAGCGTGCTTTCGCTTCAAATACAATGATCGTCATTGCATATATCGCGAGAGAAAGATGAAACATGCGTGGATTTTCTGGGGGCTTACTTTTAAAGGACCTGGAGATAGTTTTGTGTGCATACGTGAAAGGGGCGTACAGGGGGGGGGGGGTATGCGATGGAGAGAGAGATGCTCTTTGTTTCTCTTTATTATGACTAACTTTGTATATAGTATAAAAATATACAAATTCATAGTGCGGAATAAATATCATTGCAGGCACCATGCAATGCAAATTAGCGTTCGTACTCCTCCATATAACTTTGTAATGTTGTATATATGTAGAAACTCTAAAAAAATTTTGGCCACACTTTATTCAAAAGGAATGTTGTATGCGAAATAAATGTGAAGAGAGGGCTTTTTAGATCAATGGGGTACGTGATGTAACATGTGTGAATGTGTAGTTGATGCATTTGGCAGGGCCTAGAGAGGTATGTGTGTGTATTACGTATTCGAGAGAGGCATGGATAGAGGGACCGACGGGGGGGTGGGGTGGGGGTGGGAGAGATAGCATGAGAAATGAGAGTGGTCTAGAGAGAGAGACGAATATGACGTCATGACGAGAGATTCCATTCCCCTGAGTGTGTATATGCAAGGGTGGAGGGAATAGAGGCACCAGGAGAATTTTTGTGTGTTTGTGGTGTTTGTGTTGGTATGTGTGGGTGTGAGAAGATAATGAGATGTGGGGGCAAAGGGTGTGTCACCGCATGAGGTACGATGGGTTGAGGTGAGGCCCTTCGTTCGGTTCCGTCCTGCGCCACATTGGTCGGCCCGTGACGCATTTAAGAAGACCCATGGATGACTAGTCGTACAAGACAAAGATAGCAGAATTGTGAAGGGCTCTGTGTCCACTGACAAAGCCGGCTAGGATTTGTAACCCTAGGTTCTCGGACTAAGGTAACCCCTTTATCTCTGATATTACTATTCATCCAACCTAACTTTAAGGGGCATCCTACAGAATGCTCTGCTAGAATCATACTCGTCGATTAGGAAGAGAGGTGTGAGACAATGTGTGAGAGACGGGCCTAAAGATAATGTGCGTACATGAGACACGTAGGCAGGTCCATGTATATAGAAAGGGTCGATGTGGATTGTGCGTGTGTATGCTTGCGAGAGGAAGAGTGCTTGTGATAAAGGTTAGTGAAAACAGTTGTAAATGGTTATGAGAGGGAGGGAGGGTTATATCCAGAGCATGTGTGCGAGAAAGACACCTCGGGAGAGAGTGTGTGAGCATGTGTGAGAGACTACCGATGGAGAGTGAAACTACACGTAAAAGACTGTTGTACACATTGATTGAAGATATAAATTGTATCCAAATATTAGGATGGGATCATGATATTTGCAATTCGCGTAAGGAGCGGTCATTGATCCATCAAACATCTAGATTCTATCGAATTTGAGCATGTCTATGTTATTATTCGACACAATTGATCCACATAGTTAGTATTTTGAACTCCAGACAATGCATCACTTTAGCAATCGAATATAAACGTGAGTATAGTTCATGTTGTGTGTGTAAAGCACATTATACATACGAAAGTTACACAATGAACATTATAAATAGCTACCTATGAATTAGCATACATTTAAATTTAACTTAAGGTGGTTTAAAAAAAATAGAATTCAACATGAAGTCCATTCAATTATTTGAATTTGATATCATTGGCATTTGTAAATCATACCTAAATTATGGGGGCACCAATCTTTGCTCTGATTTTGTACATAATAGCATATGTAGTTGTGTACAAAATAGATTCAAATTTAGCTCCTCCATTCCAAAATAATCGTAGTTATAGGATTTTCAAGTGTCAAAATTTCAAAAAGAAGTGGATAATTTAATGAGGTTTTCAAACATACAAGGTGAAATATAACATTGTCTATTTAGGTCAATCCTCATAGTTCAAGAGTACTCTAAACGTGAATGCTTGTGTTTCAAAATTTCGAATGAAGCGCCAAAAGAGCCTCTACTCGCCCGAAACCGCGTCAGACCAATGTTTGGTAGTACAAGGAAATTACTTTTCTAATAACTCCGACCCGTGAAACCTACCGGCCCGACGTCCAAAGGTCTAAACTGGGGTAGGTTTGTAGCTTCATCTAGACGCCACACAACCGCCTCCGAAAAACATTCATACACAATGGCCGCCTAAGCACACATGCGCACGGCCAAAATCGCTCCCGCCCACTATTTGGGACACCTGGGATTACCATGCTACCCCCGACCCGTAGTAGGTCCGAAATTTAAGAGGGGGCAAAGTTTGTACTTTCCCCAAATTTCAAACAAGCGCGTCCCATCTTCTGTTCAAAAAAGCCAAAAATAAGCGCGTCCCAGACCGAAACATGGTTCTCCCCCCGCCCCCTGCCCACCCGTCCGATTCCTCATTCGTACTCCGTGGGCGCCAAAACTACCTCTCCACCAGCCGCGAAACCCCAATGTCCTCCGTCCGCCACCCCATCCCACCCATCAACCGCTGCCCTCCTCCATCACGCCGGAGCCGATACCCCAACGTCGTCATCCACCGCAACCTCAACCGCAATGCCCTCCACGGCTAGTAGTTGAAGCCGAGGCCGAGCGGTCCGTACCCGAGCCAGTTCAACCACGCCGTCCTGCGCCTCACCGCTGCCGCTCCAACTTCGCCACCGTCCACCGCACCGGAGCTGTTCCTGCTACGCCGTCCTTCACCGCCTCGGATCTGCTTCCCCTCCGCTGATATACGGCCACGGCAACACAGTCAACAATTTGGCCATGGGTTTGTCCAAGGATCCACGGCTCTCCAAAACATCGGTTCCCCCGGGAAAAACAAGAAGATCGCCGCGACATATCGACACCACATTGGCAACTGATAACGGCACTCCTCTTCCCTTATTCGTGCAAATCTTACGTGTCTGCTTGCACGGTATTCATCCCATAGAAGACACTAGTTGACTGCTTCTTCTTCATACTAGATGTTCCTAGTAACTCGTGATGCACAAGGTTTCTCCTCATATACTATTTCACCTTAGCTAGAGGTCCATCGCACCCCTGAATTTCAATTCTGGCCAGTTGATTCCCAATTAACAGAAGCATTCCCCGATATAACAGGCGCTAGTACGCCTATTATGCCGGGGAAGCAGTGCCTTGGTGTTTATCTTAGGGGCGTGTGCGGCCTAGAGCTACTGGCACCCGATCTGGAGGTCGACCGGGATTAAAGGGATGGCCTGGGGGCGCTGCCAAGCATAGCAGTGGTGTGAGGTCGAGGGGAGGGCGGGGCGGCGGAGGCAGGGGTCTGGGCCGGTGGTCGCTGGCGGTTCGAGAAAGATCGTCAACAGTGACTGGTGGGAGGTAGACGAAGGCCATCTGCCTGTTCCTTATAGATTGGACGGTTCATTAAAAAAATCGACTGACCTATTTATTTTCAGTTGACTATTATCTTAGATATGACCACATGTGGTGGTGTGCTGGAGGAGTACCTGCATTTCCTGTGCTCATATATTACAAAATCATACGGAGTAGAATCTAATTTTGTTTGCCATGCAATGTTGTAGAGCTATCATATGTTTCCTGTCATTTATTTTTCAGCCACCTGCTATCTGCTACTTTTACAGTGCACTAGTTCTGCACACACTTCACCCATACTCTCACTATTGTGTTTTTATGCAAGGGTATTTCAGACTCTGCCTTGAGAGACGCAAGTCATGCCAGCTTTCTTCGCGGTTAGGCACGACACGTTACAACGCTATAAAGGGTGCAGTGTCAGCAGATGGAGATGGTAAATGTAGCTCTGGAGTTGATGACCTCGCTTGCAATGAACCACCACCCCAGGTGCTTGCTTTAACTTTGCGGTGTCATATGTGGTTGCATGTTCCATATGGTGTCTAGCTTGTATTCGAAAGGCCGAAGTCGGTCTTAGAAGACAAATAGCTAGTCAGGGCTATGGCCGAGCCAGTGACAAGCCCAACAAAGATAGGCATCACTTGGAAGCCAACTAAAAAGCTGCGATGGTGGCAAAGCAGCCCGCCTCCCACCAGGCTCTCAGGTCCTAGATGATCATGCTCACCACTCCAGCCGGATGTCTAGCTTGTATTGCTTCCAATTTGGTTAAATTGCATCTGCTTAGCTTACATATTTTACCTTTGAATATGACATGCCTTTCTGTTTTTGGTACATACTAGTACATCTGTGTATTAACCATGTTCTTACATCAAACTAATGTTCTTGTGTATCCCTCATCAATCACTTATGATGAGGCAGGCAGGCAAGGGGACTACTCCTCATTTAAAAAATGCAGCGTCAGCCTCCCGACATGATTGTCAAGAAACAGAAATGCTAGATGAAGATAGTGAATGTAGCTCTATAGTTGATTACAACATTTCCCCTACACTAGCATCACATGTGCTTGCTCTAACTTGGCAGCATGATATGTGGTTGCATGTTGCATATGGTGTCTAGATTGTAATTCTTCCAATCTAGTTAAACTGCATGTGCTAGTCTGCTTAGCTTATACATTATACCTGTTAATGTGACATGCCTTCCTGTATTTAGTACATAGTACATCTATCTATTAAGCATGTCCTTACATAAAACTATTGCTTTTTTGTATCCCGCATCAATCAATATGACGAGACACCTTTAGTATATGCAGTGCGATATCAGTTGCATCTTTCATATGATTTATAGCATGCGCTACTTCTAATTTGTTGAAATTCCATTTATGATGGGACGCTTTTAACTTGGCAGAGTCATATTGGTTGCAACTTCTTATTTGTTGGAATGGTTTCTGCTTAGTTTACACAAATAGTTGTGAACATGCCATGCCGTCCTGTTTTTCGTATATATTCCATCCTGGTATCATGTGTTTGCCTTACATCAAAGTAGTGATTGTCAGTATCATGCATGAATGAGTTCTGAAGAGAGAATTTTATTTCTTTTTCTTGTTGGTTTTACTTGACAATTCAAAATCAATAAAGCGGAAGGAAGTTAGCAAGGCAGCAGATAAAGGTGCTCCTTCCGAACGGAGGGCCTCTACAGTTTCTACTCCTCCACACCCCAAGATGATTTCCAAGACAACACATGCATAGACACTCAACAAAGCTGTGTTTATGATGAGCACATCTCCCCTAGTGCACCATCACCGGTGCTCCCTCTAACTTAGCACTGTTATATGTGGTTGCATGTTATGTGTGATGTCTAGCTTGTATTGCTTCTAATTTTGTTGAATTCCATCTACTTGCTTTACACATTATACTTGAATAAGACACGTGTTCCTGTTTCTAGAACATACAATATCTGTCTATCACACCATGTTCTTACATCAAATTACTACTGTTGTGTAACCTGCAACAATCACTTATCATAAGACACGTTTGACTTCAGAGTATGATATAGGTTACATCTCACATTCTTTTCTAGCTTGTACTACTAATTTGTTGAAATGGCACTTATGACGAGACAATTTTAACTTGGTAGAGTGATATTCGTTGCATCTTTCATATGGTGTCTAGCTTTCATTGCTTTTAATTTGTTGAAATGCCTTCTCCTTAGTTTACACATCATAAGCTGTGAATACGCAATGACACTAATGACGAGAGACCTCTAACATGCTAGTGTGATGTTGTGTGCATCTTGCATATGATTTATTTCTTGTACTGCTTCACATTTGTTTAAACGCCATTTATGATGAGACACTGTTAACTTGGTAGAGTGATATTTGTAGCATCTTTCATATGGTGTCTACCTTCCATTGCATTGCTTCTAATTTGGTGAAATGTCTTCTTCTTAGTTCACACATCATAGTTCTGGTTATCTCTTCCGTCCTGTTTTTCATACATATTACATCCTCCTATCATGTGGTTGTCTAACATCGAATTCAGTTCATCTGCATCACACATCAATTTGTTCTGAAGAACTAAATTGTTATTCATTTTTCTTGTTGGCTTGACTTAACATGGCACAAAGAAAGAGGAAGAAACGCAGAATGGCAGGGAATGAGAAGCGGATGAATCCTGCAGATTCTGCTGGTACTGATGGTGCAATAGAAGGTCAAAGTCCAGCGGAAAATTCTACTGTCGGATTTCGGGTTCTGGCAGACCCTTAAGGTTCGAACTCTAGGGTGCGCGCGAAGATCTCTCTCCTACCAACTCATGTCTCGAAGCCTCGCAAGGATCTAGGCCAGAAAGATGAACACACAGGAGACACAAGGTTTATACTGGTTTAGGCCACCATTGTGGTGTAATACCCTACTCCAGTGTGTGGTGTGGTGGATTGCCTCAAGGGCTGATGATGAACAATAGAAGGGGAGAACAGCCTGGCGAGGGATGTTCTTGAGCTGGTGCGATGAACTGCTTGGGTGAGCTCAGTCGCTTCTCTCTCTCTAGTCTACCCAAAATTTCTCCTCGCTCACTCTGTGGTGGCTAACTCTATTTATAGAGGCCCTGGGTCTCTTCCCAAATAATGAGCGGGAAGGGCGCCAACAACTGGCCATTTTGAAGGGGAACATCTAGTACACTTATCCTGACTAAAGTTGGTCTTCAACTGCCAAAGACTCTGACGGTGACGCCGTCCTGGGCTCCACGGTGACCTCCATCCTGTCGTTCCGTCGGTCTTGGTCTTGTTGCACCGAAACGGTAACCGTTGCCTGATGCCTTGGCCTGTGCTTGCCCCCTTTGCACCGAAGGGGAAACAAGGACACTGCGCAGGCCGGCGCCCGCTTGGTCTCGATCGTCATGGCTTGCGTCACGGGCACCTCGCGAGGTACCCCGCCTTGACCTCTATGCCTCCTCGCGAGCCCGCCTGATGAGGCTGCTCCTGAGGAAGCTTCCTGTCGTCTGCCCCGCAAGGCTTGGCCCCTTGCGAGGGTCGTGAGCTTGAGCTGATGAAGCTGGGCCGCACTGGGCCTCCGCTTGAGCCACGCCGCAGGCAGGCAAGTCTGGGGACCCCCATTCCCAGAATGCCGACAGTAGCCCCCGGGCCCAAGGCGCGCCCGGACTTGGCTTAGCAGAGAAGCGAAGGGGCAAGTGCTTAGCGCCGCGGGCCAATAGCCTGCGTCCTTGGGCGCCGCGTGGCGATTGATTGGACATGGGCGTCTCCGCTTCCCCACGATGCCTCGGCAACTGCACGACTTGACAAGTCCTTGCATGCAAAAATGGGTCATGATTACCTGAGATCGTGGTGGCCGATGGTTGGCCTCCTCCGGATTATAAGTATGGACGGGCGAGAGCCCTCGTTGTCCATCCCTTCCTGCTACTCCCTTTCTTCTTCACCTCTCCCCCTTGGCTCGTCGTGCCCCATGGCGCCTACGAAGAGGTTTTCGGCCGCGGAGAAGGGGAAGGCCCGCCGGGAGGGGCCTGACTCTCCCCCAGCCAAGTGCAGCCGAGGCCGCCCCCGCAAGCATCCCGCGAAGACTGCCTGAGGCCTCGGCGGAGGCCACTTGATCGGTGGGGGGAGACATGCTATGCCCCCCCCGCGCCCTCGATTCCATTCTGCGGAGGTGCTGCCAAAGTTCGTCGTCTAGTTGGAGGATCCGGCCGGTACTTGGCTTCAACTCCCTCGCTTCTTCGCCGGCGAGCTGCCAGCTAGTGCCACGAGCGGGCTCTGGCTCCAGGCAGACGGTTGCTGCTGCAGGGCCTCTTGGGTGGCGGTGGAAGTTTCCGTGGCCGGGAACGTGGCGTTGACTCGCGGCTGGTAGACGTTTGCCCACGCGCGTGGTCTTGGCCAGCGATGCACTCTCCACTTCAAGTTCGATGGCAACGCCACCCTCTTCGTGAGGGTGTTCGGAGGAGATGGTCGCCGCGCTGGGTGCTGCCCCGAAGGTGACGACGACGACCGTCCGCTCATTCTTGGCGATGGCGGCGGTGGAGACGAGGTCGGGCATGCGCCCGGCAGAACCCGCAGCTCTTCAAGCTTTGGCGACTCCCCTTCCGACGGCAGCTCCTCTAGCGGCGGTCGTGATCAGACACCACTCTGTCGCGCTCGCTTCGAGTGGGAGGTGGATCGTCCTACTGCCGCGCCTAGGTGAAGCATGAAGAGGAGGCCGCTTGAGCTCTGGAAGATGACACATATCCTCTTCTTCATGCTGTAGACGGTCGAGCCGCGCCTATTTTGTTTCACCTGCATAGAGAGAAGTATGGAGCCCCGCGGGGGCGTGCTAGACTTATTGCTTTTAATTGTCATGCTATTCCTACTATCTTCATGCCATGCTATGGTGTTGTGTGCTCGCGCATAGGAACAACTTAGCTCGTTAGGAGAGATTCATTGCGGCACCAGCCTCGGGAGGCTTCAGCCGGAGGCCTTGTCATGGGTCTTCGAGGCCTGTAAGAAGAAACTTGCCGGAGGGTTAGGTCTCAGCCCCCGGTCGCGGGGGTGACCAGCTCGAGCCCGGCATTCGCGTCGTGATGCCCGTGGGGCATTGACTGGGAGGAGTGCTCCCGCAGCGAACCTAGGTCGAGGAACCTCACAAAATTAAACCAGGCGACGCTCGCGAGGTCGTCTGCGCAGCCTCCCTCGCGAGGGTTACGAAAGGAAAGCAGGTTCAAGTGAAGGGCAAAGACGGAAAACACGGGCTGGGCGCCGCATAACACTGAAAGCAACTCCAACTAAAGCTTCAAACAAAGAAGAACTAACCAACTGCAGAAAGCAAATGAAAAGCCGCGTCCGGCACCTAATTTAGTCTTCGACGTCTTCTCACCAGCGCGGAGCTAAGTGCTGCCACTCGGCGTGGCGGGATCCCCCGAGGCCCAGGGGCGGCACTCCGGAGACTCCGGGGCATGTACAGCCCCACTCATTATTACGCGAGAGTGTCACGGGTGGTGAGCTTCACATGCATTGGCCTTCTTCACAGGCACCAGGCCTTTTCTTGAGTGGGGGGAGCGAGCTTCACAGGCATTGGCCTTCTTCACAGGCACCAGGCCTCTTCCCAAAGCGGCAAGCTTCATAGGCATTGGCCTTCTTCACAGGCTCCGGGCCTTTTCCATAGGCATTGGGCCTCGCTCAAGGGTAGAACCTCCGGAGGTGTTGAATGTTCCACGCGTTCGGAATGGGCACCCCCTCCTGGGTCTCCAAGCGCGCGGAGCCGGGCTTGGAAACATGAACAACCTTGAATGGGCCCTCCCACATGGGAGAGAGCTTGTGCAACCCCTCCCTGGAGAGGACCAGTTGGAGCACGAGGTCCCCTACCTCAAGAGTTCTGGGGCAGATGTTGCGGTAGTGGTATCATTGCAGCGCCTGTTGATATCTTGCCGCCCGTAGCGCGACCTCTCGATGACATTCCTCCCCCAGCACGAGATCCGTCCCCCGCATGGCGTCCTGCTGCGCCTCGTCAAACGCCAGGACCCGCGCGGAACGACGCCTGGCCTCGTGAGGGAGGACGGCCTCAACTCCGTAGACGAGGAAGAACGAGGTTTCACCAGTCGACTTGGTCGCGGTCACGCGGATTGACCACAACATAGACTGGAGCTCATCGTACCAGCCCTTGCCGCAGGCCTCCAGCTTCTTCTTGAAGGTCCTGGTTTTGAGGCCCCTCGGGAGCTCCGCGTTGGCTCGCTCAGCCTGGCCGTTGCTCCGAGGGTGTGCTACCGAAGCGTAGCATATCTGCATTCCAAGGTTAGCACAATATGTTTTGAAGAGATTGCTGGTGAATTGCGAATCGTTGTCTGTGATGATGCGGTTAGGCACCCCGAATCGGCTCACGGGGCCCCTGATGAACTTGACTAGAGAGCCCGTTGGGATGGTGCGGACGGCTTCCACCTCAGTCCACTTGGTGAACTTGTCCACGACAATGTAGAGGTAGCGATAGCCCCCTGGCGCCCGAGGAAACGGGCCCAGAATGTCCGTCCCCCAAACCGCGAATGGCCATGAGAGGGGTATGGTCTGCAGGCCCTGCACCGGCTGATGGATCTACTTGGCGTGGAATTGGCAGGCTTCACAAGCCTTCACCAGCTCGATGGCGTCATTTAGTGTTGTGGGCCAATAGAACCCGCTGCGGAACGCCTTGCCGATGACGGTTCGTGATGATGAGTGGTGCCCATAGTCTCCATTGTGTAAGTTTGCCAACAGCTCCTTCCCCTGCTCCCTGGAAATGCAACACAGGGACATGTTGTTTGGTCGCTTTTGGTAGAGCTCTCCGTCTTGGATGCAGTAGGCCGTGGCCTGTCGCGCCACGCGCTCCGCATCCTCCTCCTTCTCCGGCAGGGTCCCTTGCATCAAGTAATCCTTGAACTGTGCGGCCCAACATCCCTCCTGAGGTTCCAACGCCAGGAGCAAGCGTGTAACACCCATGATGTGGCTATATCTCCCACGTGTCGAAGCACGACTTAGAGGCATAACCGCATTGTGGTTTTGTCTCAAGAAGGGTCATCTTCACACAATCCCATGTAATGAACAAGACTGGGATAAAGAGTTGGCTTAAAATCGCCACTTCACACAAGTACTTAAATAAATCATACATCATTCAGAGTACACACATAGTCCGACTATGGACGAAGCCAAAAGAAAAGAAGATAACCCAACTGCTAGATCCCCGATCGTCCCAACTGGGCTCCACTACTGATCAACAAGAAACAACACATAGAAACAACTAAGATCTTCGTTAAGCTCCCATCTGAGCTCGGTTGCATGACCTGCACTGGTATCATCGGCACCTACAACTGTTGTGATAGTATCTGGTGAGTCACGAGGACTCAGCAATCTCAAAACCCGCGAGATCAAGACTATTTAAGCTTATGGGTAGGAAGTGGTAATGAGGTGGAGTTGCAGCAAGCACTAAGCAAATGTGGTGGCTAACATACGCAAATAAGAGCGAGAAGAGAAGCAATGGAATGGTCGTGAAGCTAGCAATGATCAAAAGGCGATACTAAACTCCTACTTACGTCAAACATAACCCAAAACCGTGTTCACTTCCCGGACTACGCCGAAAAGAGACCATCACGGTTACACACGCGGTTGATGCGTTTTAATTAAGTCAAGTATCAAGTTCTCTACAACCGGTCATTAACAAATTCCCATCTGCCACATAACCGCGGGCACGGCTTTCGAAAGATAATACCCTGCAGGGGTGTCCCAACTTAGCCCATCACAAGCTCTCACGGTCAACGAAGGATATTCCTTCTCCAAGGAAGACCCGATCAGACTCGGAGTCCCGATTACAAGACATTTCAACAATGGTAAAACAAGACCAGCAAAGCCGCCCGAATGTGCTGACAAATCCCGATAGGAGCTGCACATATCTCGTTCTCAGGGCACACCGGATTGTCCAAACTTCCGGTAGGCCAACCCAGAGTTGCCCCTGGTGGCCACCGGCGGCTGACAGGTTGGACCAACACTCACGACGAGCACTGGCCCGGGGGGGTAAAAATAAAGATGACCCTTGAGTCTGCAGAACCCAAGGGAAAAAGGCTTAGGTAGGCAAATGGTAAAACCAAGGTTGGGCCTTGCTGGAGGAGTTTTATTCAAAGCGAGCTGTCAAGGGGGTCCCATAAATCACCCAACCGCGTAAGGAACACAAAATCAAGGAACATAACACCGGTATGACGGAAACTAGGGCGGCAAGAGTGGAACAAAACACCAGGCATAAGACCGAGTCTTCCACCCTTTACCAAGTATATAGATGCATTAATTAAATAAGAGATATTGCGATATCCCAACATAATCCTGTCCATCATGGAGCAATCTTCAACTTCACCTGCAACTAACAATGCTATAAGAGGGGCTGAGCAAAGCGGTAACATAGCCAAGCAATGGTTTGCTAGGTAGGGTGAAAAAGGTTAGAGGCTGGCATGGCAATTTGGGAGGCATGGTAAACAAGTGATAGGTAATGCAACATAGCGATAGAACGAAGCAACTAGCAAGCAAAGATAGAAGTGATATCGAGGGTAATGGTCATCTTGCCCGAGATCCCGCAAGGAAGAAGAACGAGTCCATGAAGAAGACAAACGGATGTAGTCGAACGAATCCTCACAACTCCGAAACGAAACCGAAGCTAACGAGAGAAACAAACCGGAAAGAAGCAAACAACATGGTAAACACACAAGCATAAACATAGCATGATGCACAAACAAGTATGATGCATGTCCGGTTTAATGAGGCATGGCATGGCAAAGTGCAACAAACAATACTACAAGTTAAGTGGAGCTCAATATGCAACGAGTTGCATATTGACGAAACACCACATTCAAATATTTAGTTCTCTCTCGTTTATGTACCCAACAACATTAAATGTTATTAAACATGGCAAGGGGTGAAACATAATAAAACTACCTAGCTAGGCAAGTTTAAATGAGGCCGGAAACAACAAACAACAATTCCGGAAAATCCTCATGTGTCATTTAGTAGTTTAATGCAAACACAAATTTAAACATTTTAAATGTTGTTATCATGATGCGGATGACATATACAAGTTATATGCAATTTTTATGAAAAAGTTGACATAAGCATGTTATGAAGCATTTGGTCACCATGGCGGAACAAAAAGGGTGCCACGGCAGCGAAAAGGAAATGGTGCCACGGCAACATTTCGATGATCCAACAACTCGTCGAGATGTCGGTGCAAAAGAAAGTGTGCACGAGCGAGGCATGCAAGGATGGTGGGGTGCTCCCGGATTCCGGGTTCCCACGGGACGGCGGCATGGCAAACGAGGAACCCGTAAGTGACAACTCAATCACGGTGCAAATCTCGAGCATCTCATATAACACACGAGCATACGTTCACGGGCGGTCGTCTCGGGGTTATACCTTCGAAGCGTGCATTTTCGGAGCGGAACGCGTTTCGTAGAGGGAAGTTGACGTTCTCGCGATGTAGTGGAAGTAGTCGTACACGGCGACGGTAGTTGTACACGGTTTGTGGATGTTCGGGTCGACAGTAGTGGTACTTGACGCATCACCGGGTGTAGTCGTACATGAGGGTCTTGACGAATCCGAAGGGGTACTTGACGGGTCCGGTCTTGGCGAAATCCAGAACAACACCAAAGGCCTCGGTTGATAGCGTTCAAAAGGACACGATGAACTGGTCACCTCCGACGGCGGCAGGTTTTGCAAATGGGGTGCTCGCAGGAGTGGTAGATGCATGGGGCAAAGGCAGCACAAGGTCAACACACATGACTGGATCGAGCCTTGCTCGATGCCACAGGCGCAGGGGAGAGGGTACCGCGATGCGGAGCAGGGTGTAGCTGGACTTGGCAGGGCAACAAGGACCAGGTGGAGGCAGCCGAATCCAAGGCATGGGAGGCGCGACAGGAAGCAGGGGCGGCTGCTCAGAGGGCGAGGACGACGGCGACCGGTGCTAGGGCCCCGGCGAGCTCCGGCCTAAACAATGGGAACGAGCGGCGCAAGGGTCGGGAGCTCCTCTCCAAATCGAGCAGAGGCTACAGGAGTCGGAGGCGGCGAGCTGCGGGCGGCCGGCGCGAGGAGGAGGTTGGCGATGGGGATCGGGCATGGTGGAGGAGGGCGCGGGCGAGCGTGGGTGTGAGGAGCTGGAGCGAAGGTCGAGGCAGAGAAGGGCGCGAGCGAACCATGGAGGCCATGCGGGCAGGCGAGCTCGTGGAGGAGGCGCTAGGGCGCTGACGAGGCTGGGGGTGCCGGATCACGGGATGGATAGCGCAGAGGCGCGACGACGGCGGTTTCGGGCCGGATCAAGGAGGAAGGAGGCGAGGGGATCGGGCGCAGGGAGCTCCTCTCCCTGGCTCGATGCGTGCGTGTGTGTGGTGGCGGGCAGAGGGAACGAGAGGGATAAGTATCGAGCAGGGGGGTCGGGCTAGGGTAGCTAGGGTTCGGGAGGAGGCTGCGGCTGGGCTTGAGGATGGGCCTTAGAGGCCGGCCCAGTGGAGAGGAAATGGCCACAGGTCTGGTCGCCTGGTGAAAAGAAAGGAAAAAAAGGTCTTCCTCATTGGAAAAGAAAAGAGGGGCCAAAGGATTTATTTGGAGGTCTAAATAAATCCAAATTTAGCTGAAATTTGGCAAGTGGCCTCACTTGTATATATGAAGGCTCCACAAGAAAGATTGGAGGCAAAAGGAGAATAGAGAAACGATGTGAATATTCGGAAACGAAAGGAACTTTAAAATGCAAGTGGGTTATGGTTAATTCCAAACTAATGGAATATTTTATAGTAGCTCCCTAAATATTGGGAGGATATGTTATAAAGAGAAATCACCATTGTGAATATCCCGCGATTTAAATGGTCCGAAGATCCATACGATTTATTAAAAGAGTTATAAAATTAATGATATGATGGCATGATGACATGATGCAATGCAAAAGATGGCATGATGAATGCACAAACAAAACAAATCACACGACAAAACTGGAAATAGCTGGAAGTCTTCCGGAGTGTCGGTCTCGGGGCGTTACAACACTCCACCATTACGAGAGGATCTCATCCCGAGATCTAGCATGGCACCGGAGAGAAACGGAAATGGAAGAGGTAAAACAAAGTTGCTTCTTTGACGAACGAGTGAATCTACGAACCTTGAGAGGTTGAGCAAATTAAAAGAAAGGGTACAACAGAGATGAACGAGATTGCAAACAATCCGTTAGAAAAGAGGAACAAGGAACATTACGAGGACTTGAAGGTTGCAAAGGCATGAATCAAGAGTTTAATGGACAAGATAGAATTGAAACCACTCTGGTTGAAACGAGATAAACAAGGAACAAGGACGATCAAATTCGGACAACACTCCAGTTGAAAAGAGATGCAAGACTTGATAAGATGAAAAGAACTTGAAAAGATGACACAACACTCCGGTTAAATTGATAAGCACGAAAAGAACATGATCGTCACGCCCAATATGCGACCCTATCCAAAAGGAACTCGAAGGTCCCACCAAGGATAGACCCGCATATTGAAACGCTTTTGCAAGGTGGATATCATTACATCAACATTACATAATAGATGGGGATACATACAAGGCATACAATGCCACATGAATACAACATCACCATACATTAGATCATCATCCTACTACGGATGGAACACAAACAGAAACTCAAATGACATCCACCCTGCTAGCCCAGGCTGCCGACCTGTAACCTATCCCCTGATCGAAGAAGAAGCAGAAGAACTCAATGCAAGCAAGCATCGCTCTCGCGTCATGATCATCACATAACCTGCACCTGCAACTATTGTTGTAGTAATCTATGAGCCACGAGGACTCAGCAATCCCATTACCATGGGTATCAAGACTAGCAAAGCTTAATAGGAAAGGAAGGGGTAAAGTGGTGAGGCTGCAGCAGCGACTAAGCATATATGGTGGCTAACATACGCAAATAAGAGCGAGAAGAGAGCAAGCGGAACGGTCGTGAAGCTAGCAATGATCAAGAAGTGATCCTGAACTCTACTTACGTCAAGCATAACACAGAAACCGTGTTCACTTCCTGGACTCCGCCGAAAAGAGACCATCACGGCTACACACACGGTTGATGCGTTTTAATTTGGATCTGGTGTCAAGTTGTCTACAACCGAACATTAACAAATTCCCATCTGCCTATAACTGCAGGCACGGCTTTCGAAAGATTATACCCTGCAGGGGTGTCCCAACTTAGCCCATGACAAGCTCTCGCGATCAATGAAGGAATAGGCCTTCTCCCAGGAAGACCCGATCAGACTCAGAATCCCGGTTTACAAGACATTTCGACAATGGTAAAACAAGACCAGCAAGACCGCCCGATGCGCCGACAATCCCGATAGGAGTTGCACATATCTCGTTCTCAGGGCAACACCGGATGAGCAATCTGTACAACTAAAACCAGACCTCAAGTTTCCCTGAGGGGGCACTGCAAAGGGCTCTAGTTCGGACCAACACTTAGACAAGCACTGGCCCGGGGGGGGGGGGGGGGCTAAAATAAAGATGACCCTCGGGATGCGCGACTCCCAAGGGAAAAAGGGCTAGGTGAGGCAAATGGTAAAACCAAGGTTGGGCCTTGCTGGAGGAGTTTTATTCAAAGCAAACTATCAAGGGGGTCCCATAAATCACCCGACCGCGTAAGGAACGCAAAATCCGGGAACATAACACTGGTATGACAGAAACTAGGGCGGCAAGAGTGGAAAAAACACTAGGCAAAAGGCCGAATCTTCCACCCTTTACCAAGTATATAGATGCATTAATAATATAAGAGATATTGTGATATCCCAACCAAAATCCTGTCCACCATGGAGAAATCTTCAACTTCACCTGCAACTAGCTACGCTATAAGAGGGGCTGAGCAAAAGCGGTAACATAGCCAAGCAATGGTTCGCATAGGAAAGGTGTCAAAGGTTAGAGGTTCATGGCAATTTGGGATGGCTTGATAAACAGGTAATAGGTAGCGTAGCATAGCGATAGAACGAAGCAACTAGCATAGCTATGATAGTAGTGAGATCCAGGGTAGCGGTCATCTTGCCTGAAATCCCGCTAGGAAGAAGAACGAGTCCATGAAGAAGACAAGCGGAAGTAGTCGAATGAATCCTCACAACTCCGGAATGAAACCGAAGGCAACCCGGAAAGAAGCAAACAACATAGTAAACACATAAGCATAATCATTGCATGATGCACAAACAAGTATGATGCATGTTCGGTTTAATGAGGCATGGCATGGCAAAGTGCAACAAAAAATACTACAAGTTAAATGGAGCTCAATATGCAACGAGTTGCATATTGACGAAACACCACAAGCAATTATTTAGTTGATCTCGTTTAGGCTACCAAACAATATTAAATGTTTTTAAACATGGCAAGAGGTGAGGCATAATTAAACTACCTATCTAGGCAAGTTTAAGTGAGGCCGGAAACAACAAACAACAATTCCGGAAAATCCTCATGTCCATAATCTAGTTTTGGTACTGTTCTGCCTATTACATAATTTTAGAGTTGTTAAACAGGAAAATAAAGTGGACCATATTAAACTAGGCATTTTTCCACCCCATTTACATATAAAGTTTATTAAAATTGGAGCTACGGTTATTTAGTTATGAAATAAATAATTTTAACATGGCATACATGCAAATGATATGGAAACAGCATTTTAAACATTTTAAACATGGATGAAAATGGCATATTATTAATCTACACAATTTTCTGAGAATTTTACATATATAAATTATTTTAATTTGATGCACGGTTCATGAGTTATTATATGCATGAAGTTTAGGGTCCAATCTGTAAAAATGCAGTTTTCTGGATAATAGACAAATTCGCGGAACGGGAAAAAAATATAACAGGGCCGAATCTACTGCAGTTGGGCCAACAGTGCACAGGGGGCGGGGCTGCTCACCAGGCCTCATGGGCCGGTCGGTGGAGAGGCTGGAGGAGGCCGGGCTGGAGAGGAACTGGGCTGGGCTGCGCCTGGGCGAGGCGAGGCTGGACGCAGGCCTGGAGGTCAGCGCGCTGGGCCGAGGCGCTGGGGAGGCCCACGCGGACGCGGGACGCTCGTTGGGAACGGAGTCCTCCCGAGCGAGGAGGCTGGTGGCGCTGCGGTGAAGAGGGGCGCCGGAGCTGGGGTCTCCGACTGCCGGAGCGGCGAGGGGGCGAGGGAAAAGGCCGGATCCAGCGCCGGTGGGCGAGCACCTACCAGATCCGGGATGGGGACGGCGACCCCAACCAGATCGACAACGGCGGAGCTCCTGGCTGGCGACGGCGGGCTCCGGCTAGGCGCGGGGAGGAGAAGGGTGGCGGCGCCGGGCGCCGGAAGGACGGAGGGAGAGGGAGGCGCGGCGCCGGCGATGATCTGGAGCCGCGGCGGCGAGGTTGACGAGGCGGCGGGATGATGCGGTCGGCGGCGAGGCGAACGGGAGGAGCTCCTCTCCTCCCTGGAGGCACAGGGGCATGGGCGGCGGCGCGGGGTCGGGCCGACCCGGGCCCAGATGGGCTTGGGCGGGCCGCGCGCGGGCTCGGGCGGATGGGGGCGCTGGGTGGTGGCTGGCGGCGGGGGCAGCGCCAAGTGGCGGGTAGGAGGTGGCCGGGCACGGAAAATGAGGCGCCGGCGGCTGGGAGGTTAGGGGAGGATGCTAGGGGTAGGTTTAAATAGGAAAGGGGGGCTAGGGTTTAGTCTCTAGGGGGTTTTTGGAGCTTTTCGGGGCCTCAGATCGACATCGGACGGCTCTAGATCGAGGGGAAGTGTAGGAGGGCTAGACGGGCTGTGATGAGAGGCCTCGAGCTGAGAGGAGAGGAGAGAAGAGAGGCCCGGCAACAGTTTCGGAGACCGAAACGTCCGACGATTAAACCGACTATATCGCGGTTATAAATATAACGGTTGGGTAGTCAAACGGACTCCGAATGCGACGAAACTTGACAGGCGGCCTGTCTACACTATAATAAGACCGCACGACAAGTTGCAACCCATTCCGAGAACATTTTTATGCCACTTATAAAATAATATTTCGGAGGTGCCGCGGGCGCGTGCGAGAGTGTCTGGACTCCGAACGGACAACGGAGAGAACCGGCGGAACCCGAACGGATGCAAGTTTTATGAAAATGATGCCGATGCAATGCGAATGATGACATGAGACGAGATGCATAACAAGAACAAAATGCAAAACAACAGACAAAAACCCAACCACGGAGGAAATAAAATATCGCATCTTGAGAAAAGGCAAGAGTTGGAGTTACGAATATGGAAAGTTGTATCCGGGGCGTTACAACACTCCACCACTACGAGAGGATCTCGTCCCGAGATCTAGGATGGCACCGGAGGGAAAAGAAAGAGGAAGAGAAGAGTTAAACCTAAGTTGCTTCTTCGACAAAAGTGTGAAACCAAAGAACCTTGAGAGGTTGAACAAATTGAAAGAAAGAGTACACTGGAGATGAACAAGATTGCAAACACTCCGTTAGAAAAGAGGAACAAGGACCATTGCGATAACTTGAAGGTTGCAAAGACATGGGTAAAGAGTTTAATGGACAAGATAGAATTCGAAACCACTCCGGTTAAAACGAGATAAGAATGAATAAGAATGATATAATTTGGACAGCACTCCGACTGAAAATAGAAGGAATTGAACATGAATTTGACAAGATGAGAGGATACTTGGTGAGATCAACAACACACTACCTCCGAAACTATTATAAGAATGGCACAAGGGGTAAGAAAGATTTTAGACAGCTCTCCGGTTGAGGAAGGAGATAAAACTTGATAAGCTGAGAGAACTCGAATGAAAACACGACACTCCGGCTAAACAGAGAAGCAAGGAGAAGAACATGATCTTGACAAAACAAGATGATGAGTCAACGAGAGCAACATCACAAAGCCTCCGGAAGAAATAATAAAAGATAGATCATTGGAATAACAGAATGAAGAAGAAAATGCCAACTTCTGCCACAATTGAGCTAAGAAAGCACCCTTCCAAGAAGGTTATAACGGAGTTGTTGGAAAAAACCAACAACGAAACGAATAAGCTTGTAGTGGGCATATGGAAAACATCCCAAAACTATGAGGTGACAACCTGCCACTAACGAAAAACAATTGCTTGTTTGAGACTAACGAAGGGATGAAAACTTCTTTTAGTGAGAGAATAGGAGGAAACTTGGATCATTCATAAGTACCACAAATAGCAACATTCCCAATGGAAGGCTTTAGGTGAAATATAACCCAAGATAACTCCAACAAAAGATTGATGGATTTAAAATACCTCATTCTTGACAACATGTGAATCATGAAACATGAAGGAAATTGTCAAGAGTGATATAACACCACCACAAAAGATAAGGTAGAAAGAATTGCACTTCAGAATGCAAGATGAAGAATACTTGAACTCCTCTGAAAAGAATCTCGATGAACACTAGAACCGAGAATTACTTCATCATGAACAATCTCCGGAAGAAAAGAATTGAATCACCTCGAGGAAATAAGGATAAGATTTATGTTATGCGTGTCCTTCACCAATTTAAATTGATGACAAGCAACGGATTTGGCATACTACTTATTCTCGTAGAAAGGATTAAGAGGGATATAGCGTAAACTTGATAAGGTATTGATGGAACCACCGGTGGGATTTGTTAACAATGAATGAATTGATAAATTGATACGATAACGAAGAAAGTGAAATCTTGAACGAACCACCGAAAGAATTGAAAATGAGATTAGCAAAGGCACAATTCACCGGGAAGAATTGGAAAATGAATGAAGATACTTGAAGGGATTTAGATACATGAGAATGAAGAGATCATGAATTGATTAGAGGATATTTGAACGATTCACCGGTAGGATTTGGAGAACGATAGCTACACACTGAGAATGAAGAATTATGACATGATGGCCTTCGGAGGAAAGAAATGGAAACAACTCATGAAATGCTCCGGATGCGTGAAAAGAATTCTCACAATCGAAAACAATTATGAGAGGATGGCAATAACGCTAGAACCATGAATCTTGAAGAGAATGGAGCAAGATTTAAGGGGAACTCTTCTTCGGTCTTCAAATGTTGAGAATGATGATGAGAACCACCATGAATTGTTGAGATACTCCGGGAGAATGAAAAACGAAGGGGGTTGAGCCAACGATGAAAAGAATTTGAAAGATCTTGGAGAAAGACATATGAGTGATGATAATTCATTCTTACGTCAAACTTCGAAAGACTTTGGGAATGGCTCCGGGAAAATTAGAAGAGTCAGGTAAGATCCTGGGAAAAGACCTGTGGGTTAGGGCCCACTAAAAAGAAAACACTGTTGGAAATGATTTTAAAGAGAGATTGCACCGGTTGAATTAAATAGCTTGAATGAGATAATGATCTCCAAATAGATTCAACGGATTAAGAATGGAAACACAAATCTTCTGAGATATCTTCAACACTCTGGAACACATGAATAGCAAGAGGTGAGTGATTGAGAGGTGCACCGGCATGAGAAAGCATTTGACACGAGGAAAGGAATATGATCAACACTGAAAGCTTGAAATTAATCCACCGGAGAAGAATACGAGAATGAAGAATGATGAACTTGAAGCTCCGTTAGTATCTTCCTGGGAATCACCGGATAAGAACATTGATTGAAAAGAGTGAAGAGACTTCACATGAATAAATGGATACTTGATTAAAATATATGAGTCCTTGCAGAAAAGGGGTGGGACGGCGGGAAAACAAAGGCAACTTGGGGCAGATGAAATGGATACTGTTGAGAATAACTTAGAATTGATCTCACAAATGTTGAAATGATCGGATCCACTTGAAGAGAAGCACGCCGGTTGGAAAAGAATTTAACATGACAACCTCAATGATCAAGAAGGATTAGCACTCCCATAGAAATATGAGAACACCGCTTGATAGGTATGGAATCAACATTTGACTCGAAGCAACTCGAATACCACAAATGAAACAAAACAAAGGATTTGGCTTGCAGAATAAGCCGGAACAAACATATGATAGAGATTCCGTCCGAAGTTTTCGTGGTGGGGCCCACACGGGCTCGAGTGTACAACACCATCATGTACAAGGCAGTGCACATGACATACAAAGTGTCCCCGAACCAGCATAGCCAAGGGTTCTTTAAGACACAACAAGACCACTGTAAAAACGACCGTGGAAAGGCGGACCACTAGACGTCAAACCCCAATCTCATATCATGCATCTGTCGAAAAGATATTCTAGGAGCTACTTGAATTCCCACCTATAGAACTCCCGAAACTTTCTGGTTATGCAATCTGGTGTTGGGGATACAGGGGAAGCAAAATATCTCACCCAAACTAACAATTCCTACATCCAGCTATATCCATCCGTCAACACATAACCAAGAAAACTCCAGAAATCGTGTACCTCAACCTTCGAAAAGCATCCGTTATACGAGTTATGGCAATACTCCCGAACTCCCCAGTACTGGGTGACGTCGAGGTTATCTCACCAACAACAGCATAAAAGAGATTTTTGATGTCGGCAAAACTTAGGTATTCCAGAACTGCAACGATAAAATTGTGACGACAACACCTCGGAGCTCAACTCCCCGGGTCAAAGCCACATAAATAGACAGGAGGCACCAAGAACAATGTTCTCGTCACAAAACCATCGGAACGATTCCAAGATACCCGCATGATCCTAAATTTTTTTTAGTGAAATTTGAGGAGAGGAAAGACAAAACATCTACGTCAAGAGTCCTCACCAGAGCGACGAAGGGGGCTGAGGAGTAAAAAGAATCCTACTCTCCGATATATATAATCCTAAGACTCAAAATAGTTTTTTTTCTAGACTCAACAACGGCCAACAATCAAGGGGGCTCCTATGGTCGGTCGAGGCTTTGATACCAACTTGTCACACCCAATATGCGACCCTATCCAAAAGGAACTCGAAGGTCCCACCAAGGATAGACCCGCATATTGAAACGCTTTTGCAAGGTGGATATCATTACATCAACATTACATAATAGATGGGGATACATACATAAGGCATACAATGCCACACGAATACAACATCACCATACATTAGATCATCATCCGACTATGGATGGAACACAAACAGAAACTCAAATGACATCCACCCTGCTAGCCCAGGCTGCCGACCTGGAACCTATCCCCTGATCGAAGAAGAAGCAGAAGAAGAACTCAACGCAAGCAAGCATCGCTCTCGGGTCATGATCATCGCATAACCTGCACCTGCAACTGTTGTTGTAGTAATCTGTGAGCCACGAGGACTCAGCAATCCCATTACCATGGGTATCAAGACTAGCAAAGCTTAATAGGAAAGGAAGGGGTAAAGTGGTGAGGCTGCAGCAGCGACTAAGCATATATGGTGGCTAACATACACAAATAAGAGCGAGAAGAGAGCAAGCGGAACGGTCGTGAAGCTAGCAATGATCAAGAAGTGATCCTGAACTCCTACTTACGTCAAGCATAACACAGAAACCGTGTTCACTTCTCGGACTCCGCCGAAAAGAGACCATCACGGCTACACACACGGTTGATGCGTTTTAATTCGGATCTGGTGTCAAGTTGTCTACAACCGGACATTAACAAATTCCCATCTGCGTATAACCGCAGGCACGCCTTTCAAAAGATTATACCCTGCAGGGGTGTCCCAACTTAGCCCATGACAAGCTCCCGCGATCAACGAAGGAATAGACCTTCTCCTAGGAAGACCCGATCAGACTCGGAATCCCGGTTTACAAGACATTTCGACAATGGTAAAACAAGACCAGCAAGACCGCCCGATGCGCCGACAATCCCGATAGGAGCTGCACATATCTCGTTCTCAGGGCAACACCGGATGAGCAATCCATACAACTAAAAGCAGACCTCAAGTTTCCCTGAGGGGGCGCTGCAAAGGGCTCTAGTTCGGACCAACACTTAGACAAGCACTGGCCCGGGGGGGGCTAAAATAAAGATGACCCTCGGGATGCGCGACTCCCAAGGGAAAAAGGGCTAGGTGAGGCAAATGGTAAAATCAAGGTTGGGCCTTGCTGGAGGAGTTTTATTCAAAGCAAACTGTCAAGGGGGTCCCATAAATCACCCGACCGCGTAAGGAACGCAAAATCCGGGAACATAACACCGGTATGACAGAAACTAGGGCGGAAAGAGTGGAACAAAACACTAGGCAAAAGGCCGATTCTTCCACCCTTTACCAAGTATATAGATGCATTAATAATATAAGAGATATTGTGATATCCCAACCAAAATACTGTCCACCATGGAGAAATCTTCAACTTCACCTGCAACTAGCAATGCTATAAGAGGGGCTGAGCAAAAGCGGTAACATAGCCAAGCAATGGCTCGCATAGGAAAGGTGTCAAAGGTTAGAGGTTCATGGCAATTTGGGATGGCTTGATAAACAGGTAATAGGTAGCGCAACATAGCGATAGAACAAAGCAACTAGCATAGCAATGATAGTAGTGAGATCCAGGGTAGCGTTCATCTTGCCTGAAATCCCGCTAGGAAGAAGAACGAGTCCATGAAGAAGACAAGCGGAAGTAGTCGAACGAATCCTCACAACTCCGGAACGAAACCGAAGGCAACCCGGAAAGAAGCAAACAACATAGTAAACACACAAGCATAATCATGGCATGATGCACAAACAAGTATGATGCATGTTCGGTTTTATGAGGCATGGCATGGCAAAGTGCAACAAACAATACTACAAGTTAAGTGGAGCTCAATATGCAACGAGTTGCATATTGACGAAACACCACAAGCAATTATTTAGTTGATCTCGTTTAGGCTACCAAACAATATTAAATGTTTTTAAACATGGCAAGAGGTGAGGCATAATTAAACTACCTATCTAGGCAAGTTTAAGTGAGGCCGGAAACAACAAGTAACAATTCCGGAAAATCCTCATGTCCACAATCTAGTTTTGGTACTGTTCTGCCTATTACATAATTTTAGAGTTGTTAAACAGGAAAATAAAGTGGACCATGTTAAACTAGGCATTTTTCCACCCCATTTACATATAAAGTTTATTAAAATTGGAGCTACGGTTATTTAGTTATGAAATAAATCAATTTAACATGGCATACATGCAAATGATATGCAAACAACATTTTAAACATTTTAAACATGGATGAAAATGGAAATTATTAATCTACACAATTTTCTGAGCATTTTACATATATAAATTATTTTAATATTATGCACGGTTCATGAGTTATTATATGCATGAAGTTTAGGGTCCAATCTGTAAAAATGCAGTTTTCTGGATAATAGACAAATTCGCAGAACGGGAAAAAAATATAACATGGCCGAATCTACTGCAGTTGGGCCAACATTGCACAGGGGGCGGGGCTGCTCACCAGGCCTCATGGGCCGGTCGGTGGAGAGGCTGGAGGAGGCCGGGCTGGAGAGGAACTGGGCTGGGCTGTGCCTGGGCGAGGCGAGGCTGGACGCAGGCCTAGAGGTCAGCCGCTGGGCCGGGGCTCTAGGGAGGCCCACGCAGACGCGGGGCGCTCGTTGGGGTCGGAGTCCTCCCAAGCGAGGAGGCTGGCGGCGCTGTGGTGAAGAGGGGCGCCGGAGCTGGGGTCTCCGGCTGCCGGAGCGGCGAGGGGGCGAGGGAAAAGGCCGGATCCAGCGCCGGTGGGCGAGCACCAACCAGATCCGGGATGGGGACGGGGACCCCAACCAGATCGACAACGGCGGAGCTCCTGGCCGGCGACGGCGGGCTCCGGCTAGGCGCGGGGAGGAGAAGGGTGGCGGCGCCGGGCGCCGGAAGGACGGAGGGAGAGGGAGGCGCGGCGCCGGCGACGACCTGGAGTCGCGGCGGCGAGGTTGACGAGGCGGCGGGATGATGCGGTCGGCGGCGATGCGAACGGGAGGAGCTCCTCTCCTCCCTAGATTGGGGCGAGGCACAGGGGCATGGGCGGCGGCACGGGGTCGGGCCGACCCGGGCCTAGATGGGCTTGCACTGGCCGCGCGCGGGCTCGGGCGGATGGGGGCGCTGGGTGGTGGCTGGCGGCGCCAAGTGGCGGGCAGGAGGTGGCCGGGCACGGAAAATGAGGCGCCGGCGGCTGGGAGGTTAGGGGAGGATGCTAGGGGTAGGTTTAAATAGGAAAGGGGGGCTAGGGTTTAGTCTCTAGTGGGTTTTTGGAGCTTTTCGGGGCCTCAGATCGACATCGGACGGCTCCGGATCGAGGGGAAGTGTAGGAGGGCTAGACGGGCTGTGATGAGAGGCCTTGCGCTGAGAGGAGAGGAGAGAAGAGAGGCCCGGCAACTGTTTCGGAGACCGAAACGTCCGACGATTAAACCGACTATATCACGGTTATAAATATAATGGTTGGGCAGTCAAACGGACTCTGAATGCGACGAAACTTGACAGGCGGCCTGTCTACACTATAATAAGACCACACGACAAGTTGCAACCCATTCCGAGAACATTTTTATGCCACTTATAAAATAATATTTCGGAGGTGCCGCGGGCGCGTGCGAGAGTGTCTGGACTCCGAACGGACAACAGAGAGAACCGGCGGAACCCGAACGGATGCAAGTTTTATGAAAATGATGCCGATGCAATGCGAATGATGACATGAGACAAGATGCATAACAAGAACAATATGCAAAACAACAGACAAAAACCCAACCACGGAGGAAATAAAATATCGCATCTCTGGAAAAGGCAAGAGTTGGAGTTACGAATATGGAAAGTTGTATCCGGGGTGTTACAATGATCCTCACAATTCGAGATGATGAGTGAAAAGAGCAACATCACAATGCCTCCGGAAGAAAGAATAGAAGATAGATCCTCGGAATAAGAGAACGGAGAAGGAAATGACGACTTCTGCCACAAAAGAACTTGGAAAGCACCCTTCCAAGAAGGTTATAACAGAGTTGTTGGAAAACCAACAACAAAACGAATAAGCTAGTAGTGGGCTTATGGAATACTTCTCAAAATTGAGGTGAAATTCCGCCACTACGGAAACAAATAATATAATTGATAACACCAACGAGATGAAAAATTTCTTCCACCAAGATGATAGAGAGATAACTTGGATCATTGATAAGCACCACAATACAACATTCCTTAGGGAAGGCTTTAGGTGAAATCTATACCAAGATAACTCCAATGAAGAGATTGACGGTTGAAAAGATCTCTTGAACAAAGAGAAAATGATGGATTTAAATATGTCACTCTTGAAAACTTGTGAATCATGAAACGCGAAGGGAAATTATCAAGAATGACATAGCACCATCTCAAAAGATAAGATGGAGAAAATTGCACTTTGGAATGCAAGATGAAGAATGCTTGAACTCCTCAGAACAAAACATGTGTTGGGCACCATGTTTATTTTAGAGTATAGCTTGGCAGGTCATAACTTCGAGAGAAATCTTGAAGAACAATTGAAGAATGAAAAGAATCCTTGACGAACCACCATGTAGAGCCTCCCAGAAGAACTCCGATAATAAAAGGATGATAAAAAAGAAAGACAAGTTGAAAACACAAGGTGAAGCCTTGCGATGATTTAGATGGAGCTTCGCGACAAGATAATGCAGAAAACTTGGAACTCCGGAAAAGAAAAGATGAAGCATCTCGAACCGAGAAAAATGACATGATGAACAACTATGGAAAGAAGAAACTAGATTACTTGGATGAAACAATAATAAGAATTACATTATGCGTATCCTTCACCAATTTAAACTGATGACAAGCAACAGATTTGCATACTACTTATTCGTGTTGAAAAAGATTAAAGGGGAACATAGCGTGAAATTTAGGAAGGTCTTCATGAACCACCGATAGGATTGGAAAGAACGAATGAATTGATATGATAACCAAGGAAGAGAACTCTTGAATGAACCATCGTAAGAATAGAAAATGAAACTAGCAAAGGCACAATTCAACGGGAAGAATTGAAAAAAAAACGAAGATACTTAAGAGCATTTAGATACATGGGAACGAAGAGATCATGAATTGAATAGAGAATATTTGAAGGACTCATCGGTAAGATTTGGAGAACGATGGCTACACGCTGAGAATGAAGTATTTTGACATGATGACCTTCAGAGGAAAGAAATGGAAACAACTCATGAAATGCTCCGGATGGGTGAAAAGAATTCTCACAATCAAAAAACAATTATGGGAGAGCGGCATAAGCTAGAACCATGAATCTTCAAGAGAACACACAAGATTTAAGAGAACCTCTTCTTCAGTCTTCACATGCTGAGAATGATGATGAGAACCATCATGAGTTGTTGAGATACTCCGGGAGAATGAAAATTAAAGAGGTTGAGCCAACAATGAAAAATAATTTGAAATCGATCTTGGAAAACATCTGACTGATGATATTCATTCTTATGTCAAACTTCGAAAAGAATTTGGGAATGGCTCCGAGAAAATTAGATGAGTCAGGTAAGATCCTGGGAAAAGACCTGTGGGTTAGGGGCCACTCAAAAGGAAACACCATTGAACGATTTTAAAAGAGAGATTGCACCGGTTGAATTAAATGGCTTGAATGAGAGGAGAAAACCTCGAAATAATTCGAATGGATTAAGAATGGACACACAAATCTTCTGAGATTTCTTCAAAACTCCGGATATGAACTGGGCAAGGTGAATAAATAAGAGAGCCTCGGATAAGAAATTCACATGGGAAGATATGTGAAACAAAAGGAAGAAATATGATCAACACCGAAACTTGAAATTAATCCACCTGAGAAGAAAAGAGACGAAGATAAACTTGAAGCTCGTGAGCATCTTCATGAGGGATCGCCGGATCAGAACATTGATTGAAAAGAGTGAAGAGACTTCACATGAATAAATGGATACTTGATTAAAATATCTGAGTCCTTAAAGAAAAGGGGTGGGAGGGCGGAAAAAACAAGGACAACTTGGGACGGATGAAACAAACACCATTGAGAAAATTGATCTCGCAAATGTTGAAATGATCGGATTCACTTGAAGAGAAGCACACCAGTTGGAAAAGAATTATCATGACGACCTCGATGATCAAGAAGGATTAGTATTCACATAGCAATATGAGAACACCGTTTATGAAAGGTATGGATTCAACATTTGACTTCGAAGCAACTCGAATACCACAAATAAAACAAAACAAAGGATTTGGCTTGCAGAATAAGCCGGAAACAGACATATGATAGAGATTTCGTCTGAAGTTTTCATGGTGGGGCCCACACGGGCTCGATCGTATAGCACCATCATGTACAAGGCAGTGCACATGACATACGAAGTGTCCCCGAACCAGCATAGCCAAGGGTTCTTTAAGACACAACGAGACCAGTATAAAAACGACCGTGGATAGGCGGACCACTAGACGTCGAACCCCAATCTCATATCATGCATCTGTCGGAAAGAAAAAAACTAGAGCTACTTGAATTCCCACCTATAAAACTCCCGAAACTTTCTGGTTATGCAATCTGGTGTTGGGGATACAGGGGAAGCAATATATATCTCACCCAAAACTAACAATTCCTACATCCAAGTTGTATCCATCCGTCAACACATAACCAAGAAACCTTCGGAAATCGTGTACCTCAACCTTCGAAATGCATCTGTTATACAAGCTATGGCAATACTCCCGAACTCCCCAGTACTGGGTGGCGTCGAGGTTATCTCACCAACAACTGCATAAAAGAGAATTTCGATGTTGGCAAAACTCAGATATTCCAGAACTGCAACGATAAAATTATGACGACAACACCTCGGAGCTCAACTCCCCGGGACCCTGCCACAACCCCTAAATGTCAGGAGGCACCAAGAACAATGTTATCGTCATAAGAATATCGGAACGATCCCAAGATACCCGCGTGATCCTAAAAAAAATTAGTGAAATTTGAGGAGAGGAAAGTCAAAACATCTACGTCAGGAGACCTCACCAGAGCGACGAAGGGACTGAGGAGTAAAAGGAATCCTACTCTCCGATATATATAATCCTAAGACTCAAAACATTTTTGTTCTAGACTCAACAACGCCAGCAATCAATCAAGCAGGGGGCTCCTAAGTCGGGGATGGCTCTGATTACCAACTTGTAACACCCACGATGCGGCTATATCTCCCACGTGTCGAAGCACGACTTAGAGGCATAACCGCATTATGGTTTTGTCGCAAGAAGGGCCATCTTCACACAATCCCATGTAATGAACAAGACTGGGATAAAGAGTTGGCTTACAATCGCCACTTCACACAAGTACTTAAATAAATCATACATCATTCAGAGTACACACATAGTCCGACTATGGGTGAAGCCAAAAGAAAAGAAGATAACCCAACTGCTAGATCCCCGATCGTCCCAACTGGGCTCCACTACTGATCAACAAGAAACAACACATAGCAACAACTAAGATCTTCGTTGAGCTCCCATCTGAGCTCGGTTGCATCACCTGCACTAGTATCATCGGCACCTGCAACTGTTGTGATAGTATCTGGTGAGTCACGAGGACTCAGCAATCTCAAAACCCGCGAGATCAAGACTATTTAAGCTTATGGGTAGGAAGTGGTAATGAGGTGGAGTTGCAGCAAGCACTAAGCAAATGTGGTGGCTAACATACGCAAATAAGAGCGAGAAGAGAAGCAACGGAACGGTCGTGAAGCTAGCAATGATCAAGAGGTGATCCTAAACTCCTACTTACATCAAACATAACCCAAAACCGTGTTCACTTCCCGGACTACGCCGAAAAGAGACCATCACGGCTACACACGCGGTTGATGCGTTTTAATTAAGTCAAGTATCAAGTTCTCTACAACCGGACATTAACAAATTCCCATCTGCCACATAACCACGGGCACGGCTTTTGAAAGATAATACCCTGCAGGGGTGTCCCAACTTAGCCCATCACAAGCTCTCACGGTCAACGAAGGATATTCCTTCTCCCAGGAAGACCCGATCAGACTCAGAGTCCCGGTTACAAGACATTTCGACAATGGTAAAACAAGACCAGCAAAGCCGCCCGAATGTGCCGACAAATCCCGATAGGAGCTGCACATATCTCGTTCTCAGGGCACACCGGATTGTCCAAATTTCCGGTAGGCCAACCCAGAGTTGCCCCTGGTGGCCACCGGCGGCTGACAGGTTGGACCAACACTCACGACGAGCACTGGCCCGGGGGGGGGGGGGGGTAAAAATAAAGATGACCCTTGAGTCTGCAGAACCCAAGGGAAAAAGGCTTAGGTAGGAAAATGGTAAAACCAAGGTTGGGCCTTGCTGGAGGAGTTTTATTCAAAGCGAACTGTCAAGGGGGTCCCATAAATCACCCAACCGCGTAAGGAATGCAAAATCAAGGAACATAACACCGGTATGACGGAAACTAGGGCGGCAAGAGTGGAACAAAACACCAGGCATAAGGCCGAGTCTTCCACCCTTTACCAAGTATATAGATGCATTAATTAAATAAGAGATATTGTGATATCCCAACATCATCCTGTCCATCTTGGTGCAATCTTCAACTTCACCTGCAACTAACAATGCTATAAGAGGGGATGAGCAAAGCGGTAACATAGCCAAGCAATGGTTTGCTAGGTAGGGTGAAAAAGGTTAGAGGCTGGCATGGCAATTTGGGAGGCATGGTAAACAAGTGATAGGTAACGCAACATAGCGATAGAACGAAGCAACTAGCAAGCAAAGATAGAAGTGATATCGAGGGTAATGGTCATCTTGCCTGAGATCCCGCAAGGAAGAAGAACGAGTCCATGAAGAAAACAAACGGATGTAGTCGAACGAACCCTCACAACTCCGAAACGAAACCGAAGCTAACGAGAGAAACAAACCGGAAAGAAGCAAACAACAAGGTAAACACACAAGCATAAACATAGCATGATGCACAAACAAGTATGATGCATGTCCGGTTTAATGAGGCATGGCATGGCAAAGTGCAACAAACAATACTACAAGTTAAGTGGAGCTCAATATGCAACGAGTTGCATATTGATGAAACACCACATTCAAATATTTAGTTCTCTCTCATTTATGTACCCAACAATATTAAATGTTACTAAACATGGCAAGGAGTGAAACATAATAAAACTACCTATCTAGGCAAGTTTAAATGAGGCCGGAAACAACAAACAACAATTCCGGAAAATCCTCATGTGTCATTTAGTAGTTTAATGCAAACACAAATTTAAACATTTTAAATGTTGTTATCATGATGCGGATGACATATATAAGTTATATGCAATTTTTATGAAAAAGTTGACATAAGCATGTTATGAAGCATTTGGTCACCATGGCGGAACAAAAAGGGTGCCACGGCGGCGAAACGGAAATGGTGCCACGGCAACATTTCGATGATCCAACAACTTGTCGAGATGTCGGTTCAAAAGAAAGTGGGCGTGAGCGAGTCATGCAAGGATGGTGGGGTGCTCCCGGATTCCGGGTTCCCACGGGACGGCGGCATGGCAAACGAGGAACGCGTAAGTGACAACTCAATCACGGTGCAAATCTCGAGCATCTCATATAACACACGAGCATACGTTCACGGGCGGTCGTCTCGGGGTTATACCTTCGAAGCGTGCATTTTCGGAGCGGAACGCGTTTCGTAGAGGGAAGTAGATGTTCTCGCGATGTAGTGGAAGTAGTCGTACACGGCGACGGTAGTTGTACACAGTTCGTAGATGTTCGGGTCGACAGTAGTGGTACTTGAGGCATCACCGGGTGTAGTCGTACATGAGGGTCTTGACGAATCCGAAGGGGTACTTGACGGGTCCGGTCTTGGCGAAATCCAGAACAACACCAAAGGCCTCGGTTGATAGCGTTCAAAAGGACACGATGAACTGGTCACCTCCGACGGCAGCAGGTTTTGCAAATGGGGTGCTCGCAGGAGTGGTAGATGCATGGGGAAAGGCAGCACGAGGTCAACGCGCACGACCGGATCGAGCCTTGCTCGATGCTGCGGGCGCAGGGGAGAGGGTACCGCGATGCAGAGCAGGGCGTAGCTGGACTTGGCGGGGCAACGAGGACCAGGCGGAGGCGGCCGAATCCAAGGCGTGGGAGGCACGACAGGAAGTAGGGGCGGCTGCTCAGCAGGGCGAGGACGACGGCGACCGGTGCTAGGGCCCCAGCGAGCTCCGGCCTAAACGACAGGAACGAGCGGCGCAAGGGTCGGGAGCTCCTCTCGAAATCGAGCAGAGGTTACAGGAGTCAAAGGCGGCGAGCTGCGGGCGGCCGGCGCGAGGAAGAGGTTGGCGATAGGGATCGGGCGCGGTGGAGGAGGGCGCGGGCGAGCGTGGGTGTGAGGAGCTGGAGCGAAGGTCGAGGCAGAGAAGGGCGCGGGCGAACCATGGAGGCCGGCGGCGCCATGGCCGTGCGGGCAGGCGAGCTCGCGGAGGAGGCGCTCGGGCGCTGATGAGGCTGGGGGCGCCGGATCACGGGATGGATAGTGCAGAGGCGAAGAGGTCCGACGACGGCGGTTTCGGGCCAGATCGAGGAGGAAGGAGGCGAGGGGATCGGGCGCAGGGAGCTCCTCTCCCTGGCTCGATGCGTGCGTGTGTAAGGCGGCGGGCAGAGGGAACAAGAGGGATAGGTATCGAGCAGGGGGGTCGGGCTAGGGTAGCTAGGGTTCGGGAGGAGGCTGCGGCTGGGCTTGAGGATGGGCCTTAGAGGCCGGCCTAGTGGAGAGGAAATGGCCAGAGGTCTGGTCGCCTGGTGAAAAGAAAGGAAAAAAAGGTCTTCCTCATTGGAAAAGAAAAGAGGGGCCAAAGGATTTCTTTGGAGGTCTAAATAAATCCAAATTTAGCTGAAATTTGGCAAGTGGCCTCACTGGAATATATGAAGGCTCCACAAGAAAGATTGGAGGCAAAAGGAGAATAGATCAACAATGTGAATATTCGGAAACGAAAGGAACTTTAAAATGCAAGTGGGTTGTGGTTAATTCCAAACTAATGGAATATTTTATAGTAGCTCCCTAAATATTGGGAGGATATGTTATAAAGAGAAATCACCATTGTGAATTTCCCTCGATTTAAATGGCCCGAAGATCCATACGATTTATTAAAGGAGTTATAAAATTAATGATATGATGGCATGATGACATGATGCAATGCAAAAGATGGCATGATGAATGCACAAACAAAACAAATCACACGACAAAACTCGAAATAGCTGGAAGTCTTCCGGAGCGTCGGTCTCGGGGCGTTACAAAGCGTGCCCCTGAGGTTGGGCCACAGACCGGGGCTCCTGATGACCCACAAGTGTAGGGGATCTATCGTAGTCCTTTTGATAAGTAAGAGTGTCGAACCCAATGAGGAGCAGAAGGAAATGATAAGCGATTTTCAGTAAGGTTTTCTCTGAAAGCACTGAAATTGTAGGTAATAGATAGTTTTGTGATAAGATAAATAGTAACGAGCAACAAGTAAATAAAGTAAATAAAGTGCAGCAAGGTGGCCCAATCCTTTATGTAGCAAAGGATAAGCCTGGACAATTTCTAATAATGAAAAAGGAGCTCCCGAGGACACATTGGGAATTATCGTCAAGCTAATTTTCATCACGCTCAAATGATCCGCGTTCGGTACTTTGATAATTTAATATGTGGGTGGACCGGTACTTGGGTACTGCCCTAACTTGGACAAGCATCCCACTTATGATTAACCCCCGGAGGGAAGTGTCCCCGGCAGAACAGCTCCGCCAGAGCCCTAGATTCATTTCGCCAAGGTTCCGCCTCGTGGCGGCGGAGTTTCGTCCCGTAAGCTTGCCCACGATTTTTTCCAGGGTAAAAGTGATGATATAGCAGAAGATGGACGCCGGAGGCTGACCAGGGGGCCCAGGAGATAGGGGGCGTGCCCTATAGGGGAGGGGGGCGCCCCCTATCTCCTGGACAGGGTGTGGGCCCCCTGGCCTATTTCTTTCGCTCATAAATTCTTATTAATTCCAAAAAGTTGTTTCATGGAGTTTCAAGACTTTTGGAGTTGTGCAGAATAGGTTTCCAACATTTGCTCCTTTTCCAGCCAGAATTCCATCTGTCGGCATTCCCCCTCTTCATGGTAAACCTTTTGAAATAAGAGAGAATAGCCATAACTATTGAGATATAATGTGTAATAACATCCCATAATGCAATAAATATTGATATAAAAGCATGATGCAAAATGGACGTATCAACTCCCCCAAGCTTGGACCTCGCTTGTCCTCAAGCGGAAGCCGAAATCGAAAAATATGTCCGCATGTTTAGAGATAGAGGTGTCGATAAAAATAAAATACGGACATGAGGGCATCATGATCATTCTAATAATAGCAACATATATAAATTTTGTCATATGATTTCCTATGCTGCAAGTAACAAGCAATTCACAATATCAAGTATGGTTCAGAAACTTCATTGGGAACTAACAAATTATAATCTCAGTCATTGAAGCAATTGCAGTTTATCGTAACCTCAGAAAGAGTCAATAATAGAGCTTTTCAACAAGCTCACATACTCAACTATCTCTTAGTCTCCTACAATTGCTAACACTCACGCAGTACTTGTGGTTATAGAGTTTTAGCCGGACACTAAGAAAGATAGGGGCTTATTGTGTCGCCTCCCCACGTATTCACCTTTAGGTGATTTCAACAATAATAGCCCATGCTAACTTACATCCAATTGGATATATATATCATGATCTTTCAAACACGAGGAGCTTGCCAAAGGATAAAAATAAAAGGGAAAGGTGAGGATCACCTTGACTCAATTATAAAGTAAAAACATAAAGTAAAAGATAGGCCCTTCGCAGAAGGAAGCAGAGGTTGTCATGCGCGTTTAGGGTTGATGCATAAAATCTTAATGCAAAAGAACGTCACTTTATATTGCCCCTTATATGTGGACCTTTATTATGCAGTCCATCGCTTTTATTACTTCCACAACAAGTTCGTACAAAGCTTATTTTCTCTGCACTAATAAATCATACATATTTAGAGAGCAATTTTTATTGCTTGCACCGATGACAACTTACTTGAAGGATCTTACTCAATCCATAGGTAGGTATAGTGGCCTCTCATGGCAAAACTGGGTTTAAGGATATATGGAAGCACAAGTAGTATTTCTACTTGGTGCTAGGAATTTGGCTAGCATGAGGGGGAAAGGCAATCTCAACATGTTTGGGAGGTAAATGAAAATATACTTTAACTGAGATGTCGGAAAGCATAAACCATTACGCTGTCTTCCTTGTCGAACATCAACTCTTTTAGCATGTCATACTTAATGGGTGATTCACAATCATAAAAGATGTCCAAGATAATATATCTATATGTGAACCCCTCTTTCCTTATCACTTCCTATTAATTGCAATGTTGACCAAGGCTATGTTCATCAACTCTCAACAATTTTCATGCCTCATACTTTCTATATGTGAAGTTATTACTATCCAGAAGATATATATGAACTCTTTTATTCTTCCTACTTTCTCAAGATCATAGCACATAGCTAATCCCTTGACTCAACACTAAACTTTATTATAGATAACACGTGGACTTGATTACATAAAGAGATCACAAAGCAAAACTCAAACTACTTGAAATCAGAACTTCAAACTACTAAATCAAGACACTACTAAAAGGATCGAACTAAATAAAGCGGTAAAGATAGGAGTGTGATGGTGATACGATACCGGGGCACCTCCCTGAAGCTTGGCAATTGCCAAGGGGAGTGCCCATACCCATGTGATTATTTCCTCGGAGGTGGTGAAATAGGAGTTGTTGATGATGTAGGCTTGTCGTTCGTCTTCCAAGGCATAGGTTCTCCATCATAAAAGGATGATCGAGTCTCCGGGATCCTTAAATCTACATCCAAACTCATTCTTTTGAATCTATATTCATACTCACAGTTCTGGATTTGCAGGTCATAGATTTGGGCCTGGAGGTGCTCGATTTTCTCTTGAAGCTTGAAGATGGTCTCCCCAATGACTTTAGCATCTAGCTTGTGATTGTTGGTGAACTCCGTGATCATCATCTGGTTGGCATTGAGTCCATGCTCCACCATCCCTTGACACTTGAAAAGTTCCTGCTCCATGGCTTCGAGCTTTGTCTCCACGCTTCCGGTACGCCTTGGTCCCTCCACATCGCGGATGTGCAGCACCCCCTCATGCATCTCATTGTTTTGAGGGTGTTGCAGTACCTCCGCGAGATAGGGGTTGATAACCCTCTCGAAAAACTTTTCCTTGGGAGCGCTTGGAGACGCCATGGTGCTCTAGATCTGAAACAGAAACAGCTTGAAACGAAAACAGAGGATATTTGCGTGATACGGTGGTCAAAACCTTCAGGAGTATATATAATGAATTTTTACCGACCAAATTACGTAACGTGTAAGAAAACGGAGTCCGGGAGGCACACAAGGTGCCCACGAGACAGGGGGAACGCCCTCCACTCTTGTGGGAGCCTCGTGTCCCTTTCAGACTACTTCTTTCTTCCTGAAATTCTTAAATAATCCAAAACTGATAAAAATTGCCATTGGAGTTGTTTTGGAGTCGGTTTACTTACCTTACCACATACCTATGCCTTTTTGGAGTCTGGAACATTCTGGAAAGTGTCCCTTATGTATTCCTTAGGGGTTACGGTTTCAATAATATTAGTTTCAACATTGATAGGATTACCTGAAATATAGTGTTTAATTCTTTGACCGTTTACCACCCTCGGATTCGTGCCTTCGAAGTTGTTGATTTTTATAGCACCAGAATGGTAGACCTCCTCGATAACGTAGGGACCTTCCCATTTTGAGAGAAGTTTTCCTGCAACAAATCTTAAGCGAGAGTTGAATAATAACACATAATCTCCTACGTTAAACTCACGCTTTTGTATCCTCTTATCATGCCAGCGTTTGACTTTTTCTTTGAAAAGCTTGGCATTCTCATATGCCTGGGTTCTCCATTCATCAAGTGAGCTAATATCAAATAACCTCTTCTCACCGGCAAGTTTGAAGTCATAATTGAGCTCTTTGATAGCCCAATATGCCTCATGTGAAAGTTCAAGAGGTAAATGACACGCTTTTCCATAAACCATCCTATAAGATTAACATATCCATAGGATTTTTGTATGCAGTTCTATAGGCCCATAATGCATCATCAAGTTTTTTGGACCAATTCTTTCTAGATCTATTCACAATCTTTTGCAAAATTAATTTGAGCTCTCTATTTCTCAACTCTACTTGACCACTAGACTGCGGATGATAAGGAGATGCTATTCTATGATTGACATCATACTTAGCAAGCATCTTACGGAAATCACCATGAATAAAATGTGAACCACCGTCAGTCATAAGATATCTAGGGAATCCAAACCTTGGAAAAATAACTTCTTTAAGCATTTTAATAGAAGTGTTATGATCAGCACTACTAGTTGGAATAGCTTCTACCCACTTAGTAACGTAATCAACAGCAACTAAGGTATGTGTATAACCATTAGAGGCAGGAAAAGGTCCCATATAATCAAAGCCCCAAACATCAAACGGTTCAATAACAAGAGAGTAATTCATAGGCATTTCTTGTCGTCTACTAATGTTACCTATTCTTTGACATTCATCGCAGGATAAGACAAACTTACGAGCATCTTTGAAAAGAGTAGGCCAATAAAAGCCATATTGTAGTACCTTGTGTGCAGTTCTATCTCCAGCGTGGTGTCCTCCATAAGATTCAGAGTGACACTTACGTAGAATCTGTTCCTGTTCATGCTCAGTCACACAACGTCTAATAATACCATCTACTCCTTCTTTATAAAGGTGTGGATCATCCCAGAAGCAATGTCTTAAATCATAAAAGAACTTTTTCTTTTGCTGGTATGTGAAACTAGGCGGTATAAATTTAGCAACAATGTAATTAGCATAATCAGCATACCAAGGAGCAGTACGAGAAGCATTGACGACCGCTAATTGTTCATCAGGAAAACTATCATTAATAGGCAGTGGGTCATCAAGAACATTCTCTAACCTAGACAAGTTATCTGCAACGGGGTTCTTAGCCCCTTTTCTATCAATAATATGCAAGTCAAAATCTTGGAGCAAGAGAACCCATCTAATGAGTCGAGGCTTAGCATCTTTCTTTTCCATAAGATATTTAATAGCAGCATGATCAGTGTGAATAGTAACTTTGGAATCAACAATATGAGGTCTAAACTTATCACATGCAAACACAACTGCTAAGAATTCTTTTTCAGTAGTAGCATAATTTCTCTGGGCAGTATCAAGAGTCTTACTGGCATACTGGATAACATTCAATTTCTTATCAACTCTTTGCCCAAGAACAACACCTACAGCATAATCACTAGCATCGCACATAATTTCAAAAGGTAAATTCCAATCAGGTGGCTGAACAATAGGTGCAGTGATCAAAGCTTTCTTAAGTGTTTCAAAAGCTTCTACACAATCATCATCAAAGACAAAAGGAATATCTTTTTGCAATAAATTAGTCAGAGGCCTAGAGATTTTAGAAAAGTCCTTAATGAACCTCCTATAAAAACCGGCATGACCAAGGAAACTTCGTATACCTTTTATGTCCTTGGGACATGGCATCTTTTCAATAGCATCAACTTTGGCTTTATCAACTTCAATACCTGTCTCGGAGATCTTGTGCCCCAAGACAATGCCTTCATTAACCATAAAGTGACACTTTTCCCAATTCAGGATGAGACTAGTGTCTTCGCATCTCTGCAAAACTCGATCAAGGTTGCTCAAACAATCATCAAAGGAGGATCCATAGACGGAGAAGTCATCCATGAATACCTCACAAATCTTTTCACAAAAATCAGAGATTATAGCCATCATGCATCTTTGAAAGGTAGCAGGTGCATTACATAAACCAAAAGGCATACGTCTATAAGCAAAAGTACCAAAAGGGCAAGTAAAAGTAGTTTTAGATTGATCCTTCGCTGACACAGGTATCTAAGAGAAACCAGAATAACCATCTAGAAAGCAAAAATTTGTGTGTTTAGATAGCCTTTCTAGCATTTGATCAATAAAAGGTAAAGGGTAATGATCTTTCTTAGTAGCTTTATTCAACTTATGGAAATCAATTACCATCCTATAACCTGTAATAATTCTTTGCGGGATCAATTCATCTTTATCATTAGGAATGACGGTAATACCTCCCTTCTTAGGGACACAATGGACAAGGCTTACCCATTCACTATCAGCAACGGGATAAATAATACCTGCCTCAAGGAGCTTTAGTATCTCCTTTCTTACCACTTCCTTCATCTTGGGATTTAATCGTCTTTGGGGATCTCTAACTGGTTTGGCATCTTTCTCCACAGAAATCTTGTGTTGACATAATGTGGAACTAATGCCCTTAAGATCATCCAGAGTATATCCAATAGCTGCACGGTGCTTCTTCAGAGTTTTCAATAATCTTTCTTCTTCTTTCTCTGAAAGGTTAGCACTAATCATAACAGGATATATTTCTTTTTCATCAAGATAAGCATACTTAAGATTATTAGGTAATGGTTTAAGTTCAAACATGGGATCACCCTTGGGTGGAGGGGGATCCCCAAGAATTTCAACGGGAAGGTTATGTTTCAGCATTGGTTCCTGTTTAAGGAACACTTCATATATTTCTTCCCTTTCCTTCATAAACATATCGTTTTCATGGTCTAGCAAATATTGTTCTAACAGATTAGTTGGAGGAACATCAATGGAAGCAAGACCAATAATCCCATCCTTACTAGGTGGTTCCCTTTCACGAGGTTGTCTACTAAACTTGGCAAAATTAAACTCATGAGACATACCGTCTATGCCAACAGTGACAATATTCTTTTCACAATTAATCTTAGCACTAGCAGTATTCAAGAAGGGCCTGCCAAAAATAATGGGACAAAAGGCATCTTGTGGGGAAGCTAGAACAAGAAAATCAGCAGGGTATTTAACCTTCCCACACAAAACTTCAACATCTCTAACAATCCCAATAGGTTTAATGGTATCCCTATTAGCAAGCTTAATAGTAACATCAATGTCTTCTAATTCAACGGGTGCAATGTCATGCATAATTTCTTTATAAAGATCATAAGGTATCGCACTAGCGCTGGCACCCATATCACATAAGCCATGGTAACAATGATCTCCTATTTTAACAGAAATAACAGGTGTGCCTACGATAGGTCTACGTGTCTTAGTATCAGGTCTAGCAATATTAGCAGTCTTACCCAAGAAAGAAATAACATGCCCATCTAAGTCCTCATCCAAGAGATCTTTAACCATAGCAATACTAGGTTCAATATTAATTTGCTCAAGAGGTGTATAAGTCCTAGTATTACTCTTACGAACAACAGTCGAAGCTTTAGCATGATCCTTTATCCTAACAGGAAAAGGAGGGTTTTCAACATAAGCAGTAGGAACAATAGGATCACTATAGGTAATAGTCTTGTCTTCGACTGTAATAGGTGCAACAACTTTCACTTTAACAGGAGGATTATATTTAAACCACTTCTCCTTAGGGAGATCAACGTGAGTAGCAAAAGATTCACAAAAAGTAGCTACTATCTCAGAGTCAAGTACATACTTAGCGCTAAATCCACGAAAAACATCGGTATCCATAAAAGATTTAACACAATCGAACTTAGGTGTCATACCTGACTCCTTACCATCGTCGGAACCCCAATCTTCAGAGTTGCATTTAATTCTTTCCAATAAGTCCCATTTGAAATCAATAGTCTTCAGCATATAAGAACCATCACAGAAGTATCGAGCAGGTTGCGATTATCAAGAGAAATCCGAGCATAGAAATTCCGAATAATCATTTCCCGAGAGAGCTCATGATTGGGGCATGAATATAACATTGACTTAAGCCTCCCCCAAGCTTGAGCGATGCTTTCTCCTTCGCGAGGCTAGAAATTATATATGTAATTACGATCACGATGAACAAGATGCTTAGGATAGAACTTCTGGTGAAATTCCAACTTCAATCGCTTATAATTCCAAGATCTTGTATCATCACATAGCCTATACCATGTCATTGCACCTCCCTTCAAAGATAAAGGGAAGACCTTCCTTTTGACAACATCATCGGGAATACCTGCAAGCTTAAATAATCCACAAACTTCATCCACAAAGATAAGGTGTAAATCGGGATGCAATGTTCCATCTCCTGCAAATGGATTAGCTAGCACTTTCTCTATCATACCCAAAGGAATCTCAAAGTAAATATTTTCATCAAGTTCAGTAGGTTGAGGAGCAACTCTTTGCTCTTCTGGTTGGGGTGAAGATACCCCAAACAAGCCCCTCAAAGGATTAGTTTCCATAGTGACAAGTAACAGAAAATTTCAGCATACTATATAAATGTTTCCTTACCAAGTTCCACTCACCAAAAGCGCTACACTCCCCGGGAACGGTGCCAGAAAAGAGTCTTGATGACCCACAAGTGTAGGGGATCTATCGTAGTCCTTTCGATAAGTAAGAGTGTCGAACCCAATGAGGAGCAGAAGGAAATGATAAGCGGTTTTCAGTAAGGTTTTCTCTGTAAGCACTGAAATTGTAGGTAATAGATAGTTTTGTGATAAGATAAATAGTAAGGAGCAACAAGTAAATAAATTAAATAAAATGCAGCATGGTGGCCCAATACTTTATGTATCAAAGGATAAGCCTGGACAATTTCTAATAATGAGAAAGGAGCTCCCGAGGACACATTGGGAATTATCGTCAAGCTAGTTTTCATCACGCTCAAATGATTCGCGTTCAGTACTTTGATAATTTGATATGTGGGTGGACCGGTACTTGGGTACTGCCCTAACTTGGACAAGCATCCCACTTATGATTAACCCCTATTGCAAGCATCCGCAACTACAAAAAGAAGTATTAAGGTCAACCTAACCACAACATTAGACATATGGATCCATATCAACCCCTAACGAAGCAACGCAAAAACTAGGGTTTAAGCTTCTGTCACTCTAGCAACCCATCATCTACTTATTACTTCCCCATGCCTTCCTCTAGGCCCAAATAATGGTGAAGTGTCATGTAGTCGACGTTCACATAACACCACTAGAGGAAAAGACAACATACATCTCATCAAAATATCGAACGAATACCAAATTCACATGACTACTAATAGCAAGACTTCTCCCATGTCCGCAGGAACAAACATAACTACTCACAAAGCATATTCATGTTCATAATCAGAGGAGTAATAATATGCATAAAGGATCTAAACATATGATCTTCCACCAAGTAAACCAATTAGTATCAACTACAAGGAGTAATCAACACTACTAGCAACCCACATGTACCAATTTGTGGTTTTGATACAAGATTGGATACAAGAGATGAACTAGGGTTTTGAGAGGAGATGGTGCTGGTGAAGATGTTGGTGGAGATTGACCCCCTCCCGATGAGAGGATCGTTGGTGATGACGTTGGTGATGATTTCCCCCTCCCAGAGGGAAGTGTCCCCGGCAGAACAGCTCCGCCAGAGCCCTAGATTGATTCCGCCAAGGTTCCGCCTCGTGGCGGCGAAGTTTCGTCCCGTAAGCTTGCCCATGATTTTTCCAGGGTAAAAGTGATGATATAGCAGAAGATGGACGCCGGAGGCCTAGCAGGGGGCCCAGGAGATAGGGGGCGCCCTATAGGGGGGGCGCGCCCCCTGTCTCCTGGACAGGGTGTGCCCCCCTGGCCTATTTCTTTCGCTCATAAATTCTTATTAATTCCAAAAAGTTGTTTCGTGGAGTTTCAGGACTTTCGGAGTTGTGCAGAATAGGTTTCCAATGTTTGCTCCTTTTCCAGCCAGAATTCCAGCTGCCGGCATTCCCCCTCTTCATGGTAAACCTTGTAAAATAAGAGAGAATAGCCATAAGTATTGAGATATAATGTGTAATAACAGCCCATAATGCAATAAATATTGATATAAAAGAATGACGCAAAATGGACGTATCAGCTCCCGAGGCAGGCGGCTGAGGGAGCTCCTCCCTAGGCTGTGCCATGCTTGATAGTGATGGCGCCGCCGAGGGTTTGAAGAGTCGCTCCTCAAAGACGCCGGGCTCCTGAGGCAGCCGCTTGGATGCCCTCTTGGCGATGTCATCAGCCTCTTCATTGGTGTCGCGAGGCACGTGTTGCAACTCCAGCCCCCAAAACCGTTTCTCCATCCTGCGGACCTCCACGAGATACGCTTCCATGTGCTCGTCCTTCAGCTCGTATACTTTGTTGGAGAAGTTGACGAGGAGTTGTGAATCGCCCTTGATGATGAGGCGCTTTACCCCCAAGGCGACTGCAGCTTTCAAGCCCGCTATCAGGCCTTCGTACTCCGCTATGTTGTTGGAGACCTTCTCTCCATGCTGGAAGCAAAGCTGCACGGTGTAGTAGAGCTTGTCCTGAGTGGGGAATATGAGCACCGCACCAGCCCCTGTGCCCTGTTGTGAGAACGCTCCGTCAAAGTACATGACCCAGCCGTCCGGCGCTTCACTTCCTGGGGAGAGCGACCGGTCCTCGCCCGTTTTGAGCCCCGGTGCCTCTGTCCACTCCGCCACGAAATCTGCAAGTGCGGCTCCCTTGATGACCCTAGTCGTGCTGAATTCTAGATGAAACGCTTGTAGTTCGATGTTCCATTCAGCAACCCTCCCAGCTGAGTTGGGGCTCCTGAGTATCCTTTCCAAGGGGTATGCTGAGACGACCTTGATGGGTTGGCCCTGAAAGTGGTGCCGTAGTTTGCGCAAGGCCACTAACAGTGCGAGGAGGAGCTTTTGGGGCATGGGGTACTGTGCCCTTGCGTCCCGTAGCACAGTGCTGACAAAGTAGATAGGGTGCTCGACGAGGTTGAGGGTGCTGGCATCACCCCCGTCCTTCGGGGGTTGAGGTGCCTCCTGAGGCGATGGAGCCCCCAGTGCTTGGTCACCTGGAGAGGCCTCTTCCACTCTGAGTGCGCTCCCCTGCTAAGGTTGATCCTTTTCTGCTGAGGTCATGGTCTCCGCGAGGCCTTCTTGGGCTCGCTCTGCTTCGGATGGGTCGATGGCTGCGGTCTTGGTCCGACGCTCCTCTCTAACCGCCACAAGGGTTGCGCTAGCGGAATAGGGGATGGCTGCAAGGTAAAGCACTAGGGGCTCCCAAGGCCGCGGAGCCACCATCACCGGAGGGCTAGTAAGGTACTTCTTGAGATCTTGGAATGCCCTGTCGGCCTCTTCAGTCCACTCGAGCGGGCCCTTCTTCTTCATCAGCTTGAAGAAGGGCAGTGCCCGCTCTCCCAACCTGGAGATGAAGCGTCCTAGCGCGGTTACACGCCCGGTGAGCTTCTGCATTTCTCTGAGGGTCTTTGGCGGGCTCATGTCTTCGACTGCCTTGACCTTCTCCGGGTTGGCTTCGATGCCCCTGTGGGACACGAGGAAGCCCAAGAGCTTGCCCGAAGGGACCCCAAATACGCACTTCTCCGGATTGAGCCGCAGATCTACCTCACGGAGGCTTGCAAAGGTTTCTTCCAGGTCCTGTATCAGGGTTTTCGCTTCCCGAGACTTCACCACAATGTCATCGACGTAAGCTTCAGCGTTTCTCCCGAGCTGCCGGCCCAAAGCGATGTGCATCAGCCGCTGTAAGGTCGCTCCTACGTTGCGCAGCCCAAATGGCATGCAGGTGTAGCAGTACACTCCGCATGGGGTCAGGAAAGCCGTTTTCTCCACGTCTTCTACTGCCATCTTGATCTGGTGATAGCCCGAGAAGGCATCCAGGAAGCACAATAGGGCACAGTCAGCGGTAGAGTTGATGATCTAGTCGATGCGAGGAAGTGGAAATGGATCTTGCGGGCAGGCCTTGTTAAGGTTGGTGAAGTCGACACACATGCGTTCCTTTCCTCCCTTTTTTGACACGACAACCGGGTTGGCCAACCAATCTGGGTAGCAGACCTCATGAATAACCCCTGCTGCCTCCAATTTGCGGGTCTCTTGGACGATGAAACCTTGCTTCTCAGTTGACTGCCGCCTTGCCTTCTGCTTCACGGGGCACACGTTTGGGCACACATTGAGATGGTGTTCAATCACATCCCTTGGGATCCCTGCCAGCTGACCAGGCTCCCACACAAACACCTCCTTGTTAGCGCGCAGGAACCTGATGAAGGCCTCCTCCTGCGCAGGCTCGAGGTTGGCGCCTATGGTGAAGGCGGCGCCAGCAGATCCATCCTTGTCGACCGACACCTGCTTGGTCTCCGCCTTGTCTTGGCTGAATAGTTGTTTCTTCTTAGCTAGCGCAACTCCCTTGGGCTCGAGGACATCTGTGCTGGTGGGCTGCGCCACCACGGCCGTCTTGAAAGCAAGCTTGAGTGCCTGCAATGCATCCCCGATGTCTTCGGACACGGTAAGGACGCCGTTGCTCTTGGGCATCTTCATGAGGTTATACACTGGGTGGGTCGCTGCCATGAACTGGGCCAAGGCTGGGTAGCCGAGGATGGCGTTGTATGGGAGGCTGATGGGGGCGATGTCGAAGTCGATCAGCTCCGTGCGGAAGTTGTCGTGAGTGCCGAAGGTCACCGGGAGGCGGATCTGCCCCAAGGAGCTGGTGGAACCGCCTCCTATGCCCGAGAAGGGCCTGCTGGGCTGAAGCCATTCTAGCGGCACGTGGAGGAGGCTGAGGGCCTCCACCGAGAGCACGTTGAGGCCAGCACCACCGTCGATGAGGGTCCTGGTGACGGCCACTTGGCAGATGGTGGGGTGCATAACATCGGGAGCGCGCCCGAACAGGCGGGGTTGGAGGGGTGATCATCCGAGCTAAAGGTCAGATCGGCCTTGGGTGCCACCCAGCCCAGGGGGCTTCTCAGCGCTTGAGGGCGACGCTGATCTGGCGGGCGAATGGCTTGACGTGGCGGCTCGAAGGTGGTGCCTGTGATCCGCCCAGGATGGCCGCGACGACTGGGGGTGCCGGCATGACATGATGGGCAAGGAAGAGGTCGCGCAACTCCTCCCAGGAGGCCACAAAAGCCGCTGGCAGGTGGAGCAGCCACATGCGCGAGATGCCGGTGAGAGCCATGGGAAACCAGTTCGCCATGACCTTGTTGTCGCCCCGGCCTTGAGGACGGCTTCTTCATACGCAGCAGGAAGGCCTGCGGGTCGGCCATGCCGTCGTAGCGCGGCGGCATGTCTGACTTGAACTTGCGCGGCCACTGCACCTGTCGCAAGGCAGGGACTAGGGCTCGGAGCCCCCTGGTCTCCGCGTCGGCACCGACGGTTGGAGGGGGCGGTGCACTGGCCGCCATGAGGGCAGAACACGGTGTCTGTGGGGAAAGGGTCGACGGAAGGGAGAGCTCTGGCGCACCCCTACCTGGCGCGCCAAATGTCAGATTTTGGGTTCCGGCAAACCCTTGAGGTTCGAACTCTGGGGTGCACGCGAAGATCTCTCTCCTACCAACTCGCGTCTCGAAGCTTCGCAAGGAATCTAGGCCAGAAAGACGAACACACAGGAGACACGAGGTTTATACTGGTTCAAGCCACCATTGTGGTGTAATACCCTACTCCAATGTGTGGTGTGGTGGATTGCCTCAGGGGCTAATGATGAACAATACAAGGGGAGAACAGCCTCACGAGGGATGTTCTTGAGCTGGTGCAATGAACTGCTTGGGTTAGCTCGGTCGCTTCTCTCTCTCTAGTCTACCCAAAATCTCTCCTCGCTCACTCTGTGGTGGCTAACTCTATTTATAGAGGCCCTGGGCCTCTTCCCAAATAATGAGTAGGAAGGGCGCCAACAATTGGCCATTTTGAAGGGGAACATCTAGTACACTTATCCTGACTAAAGTTGGTCTTCGACTGCCAAAGACTCTGATGGTGACGCCGTCCTGGGCTCCAGGTGACCTCCATCCTGCCATTCCGCCGGTCTTGGTCTTGTTGCACCGAAACGGTAACCTTTGCCTGATGCCTTGGCCTATGCTTGCCCCCTTTGCACCGAAGGGCAAACAAGGACACTGCGCAGGCTGGCGCCCGCCTGGCACCCGCCTGGTCTCGATTGTCATGGCTTGCGTCACGGGCACCTCGCGAGGTATCCCGCCTTGATCTCTCCGCCTTCTCGGGAGCCTGCCTGATGAGGCTGCTCCTGAGGAAGCTTCCTGTCGTCCGCCCCGCGAGGCTTGGCCCCTCGCAAGGGTCTTGAGCTTGAGCTGATGAAGCTGGGCTGCACTGGGCCTCCGCTTGAGCCACACCGCAGGCCGCAGGCAGGTAAGTCTGGGGACCCCCATTCCCGGAACGCCGACATCTACAAACACGGCATCCCATGCTACACGAGCTGCAAAAAAAGCCAAATAGAAACAAATAGATGCCACCAAACAAGCGGAGACAGCCCTAGTTCTTGCAACACCTACCATAGTTCTACCAGCTGCACGAGTTACTCGTGCGTCAACTGAGCTAGCAGCAAGTTCCCAAGCTCCCTTGCCACCTGACACTACTTCCCAAGCACTCTTGACACAAGACGAGTTGGCAATATCAGATGAACCTTGTGAGCTTCAACATCAAGAAGGTAGTTGCTGGAGTCAAGTTACAGTTGCATGCTTCTTTATATGTAGTCTCACAGTTTGATGTACACTAACACTTCCTATGTTCGTTGTTGGACTAGCGCCTCGGCGCAAGAGGAAACAAACATCAGGGATAATGCTCGATAGGTTAACTAAATCTAGAGGAACAAGAATGGAGATCCGTTTCGAGGCAGGTTTAAAAAGGCCACGTGATGCTACAGAGTCAGCCAAGTTAGTATCAGAGGCAGCGGTTGCCGTTAGGTGTCATGTATGTATCCTCCCAACATGGATTCAGTACAGGAATGACAAAGACGAAACCCAGTTCAACACCTTCCTCGACCATTTATCTGTAAGTATGGTTATGTATGGAAAGTAGTAATATCGTCTTGCTCTGTCCCATACTTTCTAGGTTGCTGATAATGAGACTCCCATAATTTTCAACAGATGAGGTTCAAGTTGGATAGCCAAGATGATGCAACCAGACAAGCTTGCACCCATATTTTCAAGTCTGCTCTGTGACAGTATCGGTATAACATGAGGAAAACTCACTTTGAAGGCAAGGCTAATAGTGAACTTTCCCAAACATCTCCAGTGGAAAATATATCGGATGAAGACTAGAGGGGCCTTGCTAAACACTGGTCTAATCCGAAGTATCAGGTACATTATATATATGTGATCAGATCACATGTTGAAGTCCTATTTACGCATGTGCCACACAAATCTATCTTCTTGTAGGTGAACTGTTTAAAGAACAAGGCCAACCGTACGAAAGTGAGATTCCAATAGACGACAGGATCTCGTAGCTATATTGCACACTGCGGGGCTCTTGTAATTAGCTGCTATTTCACTCTTTTCGCTGTACCATATTATCAGATCTATATTGACTTGTTCGAAATGCAGAGGAAAGCCCATAAGGACCAAAAAGTACCTGAACCAAATGTTGTGGAAATCTTCAAGGATTGTCACACCAGCAAGAAGAAGGGCATGAATACACCAGTCAAAGCCGCTGTTGTAAGTCCTTAATCCTGATGCCTTTTAACTACTACTTACTCTGACTTGTGCCTTGAACTGCATGGTTTGCAACCAATGTCTATTAATCTTTTCAATTTTATACACAATTGTCTTAGCGTATCATTGCACCTTACAAGGTTTAAAAGAGAGGAGTGTTGTTCCTTTGATCTTGACCCGTAATCTAGTTCCGTGCTGGACTTGCCCACACAACGTTACAATTGCCTGTTCTCAGTTGTTTTGTGATATGAATGATGTCATACTATGTTTACCGTATTATAAACTTCGTCTCTTTATCCTTAGCCCTCAATACAATGTGAAGAAATAGACAATAAAATAGCGATGGTACATGGTCATATGTTTGGAACCTGGTTTTATTATGTACTTTGCAATAAAATACAACTAATATTTTACATGGGTTCACCAGAATAAGTTCTGTATATAGACCAAAGCTATTTTGTTTGGTTTTGCTGCCTCCTTAATATCTTCTGTTCTGGTACTACTAATGTAAAACCTCAACTTTTCAGCGAGCTATGGAAAAATGGTGGAACCGCCACCTTCTGAAGGTGGCGAGGCAACTATAACCGCAATGTCAGCTCTTGCTGCAGTGGGTCAGTACCTGTCCACTAACAGTGCCAAAAGCACGTTCCTGCGTAATACTGGGTTGGTTGTTAAGACAATATCATCCAAACTGCCTCATGATCAAGATATGCAAGCTCAAAGCAATGTTGTATCTGCGCTCTAGACACAAGTCCATTCCCTAACAGAGACCCTTGGTGAAACAAGGAGATACATTGTTCGATGTCGTCAAGATATGCATGGTTTTGAAACCAAACTATTAGACATTTTCTATGTTGTTCAGGAGCCTAGGGGAAATGAAGGCGAGGGTTATGGTGCTCCATCGGACAATACAACATGAAAACGTAACAGTCAGGTCAAATGAACTGAGCTTCTGAACTTCTGGTGGTGCATTTATCTGCTAGACTATTAAGTTTTATGCCAACCTTCCTTTTGTTATATAGTTGTAATTTGTTTTGGTGCGATACAAAATTTATTCTTAACGTGTAGCCACCGGCTGAAGAAAACAGCAAGCCATTTTTGTATAGTGTAGGGTGTTCCCTATATTTGCACTGGTGGCGATCTTTGATGCCGAGTGGATGTAATCTGTGCAATCGCCTTAATAGCCTAGCGTTAGCTTCGGCCTTATTTATTTCCTAGTCTTCTTTTTCCCTGGTTGCTAGTGGCCGCAACAACCATGGGCCATATACAGGCCGTAGGATCCATGGGTCTCCTACGGGTCGTCGATAAATGGGCCTCCAACAGGGTCGTAGAATCGGTGGATCTCGGGCCGTCAGATAAATGGGTCTACATGGGCCGTAAATGGGCGTAATTGGTATCGGCCCAGCACGGTAACGGGCCGTTAACAGGCCATAGGACAGCAAAGGCTTAATTCTCTCACAGGCATAACTGGTCATTAATGGGCCAGAATATAGGACGGGCAGGAAACGGCGCAACGGGTTAACAGGCCAGAAACAGGCCGACTCTTGCCATGGGCCGAATTTGGCCCATTAGGGGAACAGGCCAGTAACGGGCCGACTCTTGCTATGGGCCGAATTTGGCCCATTAGGGGAATAGGTCAGTAATGGGCCGAAAGTAATCAAGGGCCGAAAAGGAGCCCAAGAACGTATGGGCCGTCAATAGGACGAAAGCTAACACGGGCTGGAAACGGCCCATGTAAATCATGGGCCGTTAATGGGTACAAAGAAAACTACTGTTCATTATGGGCTAGAGTCACCGTGGGCCTGTAAAGGGCCGAAAGATACAAAGGCCTCATATGGGCCGAAAGACGTCATGGGCCATACATGGACCGAAAGTGAAATGGGCTGGTGTTATATTCGACGGCCCACATGACATTGTTGGGCCTATTTCCTTTAGGGTCTAACGGGCCATGAGTTACCGGGCCGTAAAATGGGCTATTTGCGAAGAGACCGTTAAAACGCTTTTCATGGGCCAGCCCGTTAACTTTTGACCAAGTCAAATGGGCCGGCTTTGTAAGCTAAATGGGCCAGTGGTGGGCTGTGGCACGTGTCGACATATCATAGGCGCCAATCTTACCCACTGACGAGCTGACACATGTTTTGTCCGGCCAAAAAGAATTTTACACGTGGAAATTTCTCATTGGTCGGGGCTGTTAACGGGTTATCGGATCCAAAACCCGACCCGATAGCTTAACGACCTTCCGTTACGGTGGATGCCACGTGTCGGTCACCCTTGACGAAAGCACTTCTGTGACGCGCGCTTTATCGTCATGGAAGTGGACACTTCCGTGATGATAATTTTGGTAATGTCATGGAACACTTCTACGACAGCACAAGTATGACTATCTTGATTCTGTCATAAAATTGTCATGGATGTACATGCATGACAAAAAATGCGACCTACTGTGACAAACACGTATCATCACGGAAGTGTATTTTTTTTGTAGTGGTACTAACAATTTTTCTTTCAAAACTAGTAATGGCGCACCACACACTCTGTGTGCCACTACTAACATTTTTTTCTTTTTTTTTCAAAACTTGTAATGGCGCACCAGGGGATAGTGCGCCATTACTAGTTCAAACTAGTAATGGCGCACCACAACCACGGTGCGCCACTACTAACAATTTTTTTTCAAAACTAGTAATGGCGCACCACATAACAGGTGTGCCATTAGTAACCAGGGTTACTAATGGCGCATTATTAGGTGGTGCACCATTGGTAACTTGAGAGCAGCTAGATATTTTGGACAACCACCTACCACACTCACTTTCCCCACTTCATTCTCTCCACCTCCTCCTCCAAGCTTGTCTCGGCTGCCTCCCCCTCCTCACATCATTTGCACCATAGATTCACCCACATTAAGTGGTTAAATTTCCTTTTTTTGATAGGTAAGTAAGGGAAAAGCTTTCTTTATGTTGTAGATCTACTTTTTTTCTCCCTCCAACAGCGTGTACATGCACTTTTTATGGCCTAGATATACGTATGTTTGTGGTGTTGCATATGTTTGTGGTGTTGCATATGTTTGTGTTTGCAGGTACCGGTATTTGAAATGTGATAGTTGCCAATATTTTGCCGGAATGTTGATTCATTTCCGTTTCTGCAAGAATTTGGCACTATGCATTCTTGTTGGTCCAATTTTTAGGCAAAGTCATGCCAATTTTTTATTTTGGTTCTAAAATATCGTTTGGCTCTACCCCACAGGCGACCATGGTCCGCACGATGACCGAAGGCATCCTGAATAGGTTTTTGAGCTCCGCGAAGGCCGAGATGCTTCAAAAGAACGTGACGGAGATAAGATGTCTATGTCAAAGATGCAAACTGAAGAGCCTTATGGACCCGGATTCCGTATAGGTGCGGGACCACCTGCTCTTGCATGGTTTCATGGATGGCTATCGGTGGCAAGGTGATGAAGATGGTGATGAAGTCGTCCATGGGGGCCTGGCAAGAAATGAGGAAGGGCAGCAAGACAACCGCGGCGAGGGCGGGCGAGAAGACAAAGAATCTCCAGGACATGATCACGAAGTAGATGCAGTACACAGTCATCATGTAGAAGATGTCGGACATGATGATGAGGAAGATAAGGATGAAGGGCATGATCATGAAGATGAAGATGCTAGAGCAGACGACGATGGACCATCGATGGGCTGGGTGCAGGACCCTCATATTCAAGAGCTGCTTCTCAAGAAGACGGATAACGGAAGAGCTGCCGCCCGAGAGAAAGCCAAGCTAGATCAACTAGAGATAGACATGGTTACTCCATTGTATGAAGGATGCAGGCCCGAGGATACCCGCCTGAAAGTAACGCCCATGGCTCTGGAGATGAAGGTAAAACACAAAATGACAGACGCATGCATCACCGAGAACATGCCATTCTGGCCCGAACGTCTTCCCAAGGGGAACAAGTGCCCGACCAGTTTTGAGGAGGCGAAGAAAATCGTGTGTCCTCTGGATTTACCGCACATGAAATACCATGTGTGCATGAACAATTGCATCATTTATCAGGACGAGCACGCGGAGTTTATCATATGTCCGGTGTGCTGCGTTACTCGATACAAGAAGAGGAAGAAAGCTCCTCGAAAAGTGGTGTGGTACTTTCCGATCACTCCTCGTCTATAGCGGTATTTGACGGACCCTAAGGTAGAAAAGCTCCTGCGTTGGCACGCGGATAGGGAGAAGAAGAAGCGAGAAGATGACGGAAATGATCCAGAGATAAATAAAAAAGACAAGATGCCGAGTCACCCTAAGGATGCGAGCCAGTGGCAAGCATTGAACTCCGAACACCCAGAATTTGGGGACGATCCAAGGAACATCGTGCTAGGCGCGAGCACCGATGGAGTCAATCCATTTGGCAGCCAGAGAAGCACACATAGCACCTGGCCTGTGTTTGTGTGGATGTACAACCTTCCCCCTAGTTGTGCTTGAAGAGGAAGTACATTCACATGAGTATGCTAATTGAAGGGCCGAAACAACCAAGGAACGACATCAATCTGTATTTGGGGCTGCTGAAAGAGGAGCTAGACACACTGTGGAAAACACCAGCCAATACGTGGGACGTCGCAGAGAAAGAATATTTCCCTATGAGAGTTGCACTGCTCACGACTATCTCGGTTACGGATATGTCGCGGAGCAGGTGGTCCACGGATTTTCTGGATGCGTCAGGTGCATGGATGACACAACATATCACCATCTAGATAGAGATCCGGGTCTTCGAAAACCATGTTCATGGGACATCAAAGGTGGCTTCGTGACGATGACTCATGGAGAAAACGCAAGGATCTGTTCGGTGGTGAAACCGAGCCCTGAAGACGCCAGCGTACAAGGAGCGGCGAGGAAATAGACGAGCTGTTGAAAAATTGGAAAGAGTGCCCAAAGCCGGGAAAGAAGCGAAAGGCGCTAGAGCCGCTGCTGAAGGTATGGAAAACGAGGTCTGTTTTCTGGGACTTGTTGTACTGGAAGATCCTCCGTGTGCTTCACAGCCTTGATGTCATGCATATCACGAAGAACGTGTGTGAGAGTCTGCTTGGTACCCTGCTCAACATGCCAGAGAGGACCAAAGATGGGCCGAAAGCAAGGGCAGACTTGAAATCAATGGGCATCAGGGAGGAGCTTCACGCTAATGATGATGATGATGAGGCGAAGGACATGGAAAATCGTTGCAAAGGCAAAAAGGCCAAGAAGATCGGAAATGACTGCCTTCCCTGATCACAAAGTCAGGAGGAGATCGAGCAATTTTTCACCTGCCTCGTAGGAGTAAAACTTCCTTACGGTTACGCGGGGAAGATAAGCAGGTACCTAGACTCAGCGAAGTAGAAGTTTAGCGGGATGAAGTCTCACGACTGTCACGTGCTGATGATGCAGATACTTCCAGTTGCAATCCGTGGGATCGTGGACACACACGTCCGTGAAATGCTATTTGGACTATGCAACTTTTTCGACGTCATCTCTCGGAAGTCGGTTGGCGTAAGGCAACTCAGAAGGCTACAGGAAGAGATCATGGTGATACTATGCGGGCTTGAGATGTACTTCCCGCCCGCATTCTTCGTCGTTATGGTGCATCTGCTGGTCCATATCGTGGAGGATATCATCCAACTCGGGCCGACGTTCCTGCATAGCATGATGCCGTTCGAAAGGATGAATGGTGTCATCAAAGGATACGTTCGCAACATGTCACGTCCAAAGGGAAGCATATCCACGGGCTTTATGACTGAAGAGTGCATCTCCTACTGCATGAATTATCTAGGCATCGAGAACCCTGTTGGTATGCCCGTCAATAGGCATCTCGGCAGGATCGCTGGATGGGGTCACCCCGAGGGTCGCCGCGAAATGCATGTCGACTTCATGGGTCGACTCACCGACTTTGAAAGAGCAAACCTAGTCGCGCTACAACACATAGACGTGGTCGATCCTTGGGTGGTAGAGCACAAAACCTTTATTGAGAAGACGTACAATGACCGAGGCCAATAGAGGACGGACGTAGATATAATCAAAGAGCACAACTCATGTTTCACGCGTTGGTTCAAGGAGAAGCTTCTGTCATACCCTTTACATGAGCATTCTTCCGTGGAAGAACAACTCATATTCGCCTTGTCACAGGGCGCCGAGCACAACCTAATGACCTATGAGGCGTACGATATCAACGGCTACACATTCTACACCGAGGAAAAGGACATGAAGAGTGATGATTATCAGAACTCCGTGGTAACGATGGAATCCTACACCGGTAACGACAAGGACAGATACTACGGAAGGATCGAGGAGATCTGGGAGCTGAGCTATGCTGGAGAGAAGGTCCCGATATTTCGTGTCAGATGGGCCAAGAGCGTTCTAAAAGAAGACCGGTATTTCACCACCATGGTTATACCCGAAGCCAAATCCAAGGCCGCGGGCGCAAACGTCACTGCGAAAAATGAGCCATGGGTACTGGCTTCCCAAGTGTACCAATGCTTCTTCATTGCCGACCCGTCAAAGCCCAATCGTGTTGTCGTGAGGAGAGGCAAAGGGAAGATCATCGGAATGGATGGAGTCGCCAATGAGCAAGACTTCGACAAGTACGGCGACCCGAAGATGGAACATGACGATGACGACGAAGTACCATACACCACAAGAAGCAGGACCACCCTACCTAAAGGACGTCCATTCAAGAGAAGAACTCCATTTGCAGAAAAGAAGGGCAAGAAGATTGTGAAAAGATAGCTAGCTAAGATCGATTGTATTTAAATTGTAGTCTTCATTTCTTGATTGTATTTCGACATATGGAAATGACAGTTCTTCTGTTCTAGTCCTCATGGATATTTATTTATGTTTATTCTGGTATACCAATTTTTATTTATGTTTATTCTGGTATTGAATTTCTAACTCAAAAAAAGTATTGAATTTGTTAATATTTTTTGAACTCATGAATATTTTTAAATTTCATGGGCACTTTTTGAATTCATGAATATTTTTTCAAATTTGATGATATTTTTTCATATTCATAAATGTTTTACCAATTCACAAATGAATGCAACTAAAAATCCAAAAAAAAGTTACTAATGGCGCACCAGGAGAAGGTGCGCCATTGCTATCAAGGTACTTATGGCGCACCCCTAGGAGGTGCGCCATTAATATACCAATTTTTACTTAGGTTTATTCTGGTACTGAATTTCTAACTCACAAAAAGTATTGAATTTGTTAATATTATTTGAACTCATGAATATTTTTAAATTTCATGGGCACTTTTCGAATTCATGAATATTTTTTAAATTTGATGATATTTTTTCATATTCATAAATGTTTTCGAAAAAATTATTAGATGCAACTAAAAATCCAAAAAACATATTTTCAAATAACAAATTTGATGATATTTTTTCATATTCATAAATGTTTTCATATTCATATTTTTTCATAAATGTTTTCAAATTTGATGATATTTTTTCACATTCATAAATGTTTTCAAATTTGACCGTCATTTTCTAAAAAATTATTAGATGCAACTAAAAATCCAAAAAAAGTTAGCAATGGCGCACTAGGGGAGGGTGCGCCATTGCTATCACGGTATTTATGGCGCACCCCTAGAAGGTGCGCCATTGCTAACCTTCCCCCACTAAAATATCCACCCCTCGTCCCTCGCCTCTCCCATCTCGCCCCTCGCCTAGCTGTTCGTCCTTATCCCCTCTCGCCACCGCCGTAGATCCCCTACCACCACCACCGCTGCCCCCACCCACCGACGACCTCGCTCCCGGGCTCCGCCGCCCCCACCCACCCCCTCCCTCACCTTCGCTGCACCCATCCACCCCCTCCCCCCCGAGCGCCGCCTCCTCCCCGAGCCCACCACCAGAGCCCTTCCCGAGCGCGAGACCTAGGGTTCAAGCTGCCGCTGATGGCCCTAAGCCGCGGCGCGCCCAGCCAGCCGAACCCTCTGCGGCCCCCGCCTCCGGCACAGCAGCGTCTCCCTCCCTGTCCCTGGAGCAGCCTCCCCCGCCCAGCAACGCCGCCACCTTGAGCTACGCCGCCGACCAGTCCACAGGCACCAGGTACACAAAACTCTTTTTAGCAGTGACCCACTGGTTCACCCTAGTCACAACTGTATAGGGTTATGTATGTTGTGCAAACGGATAGATTGGCTGCCATCAAGTAGTGCAAATTTCAGTTTGCTTGCATCGATACTTGGTGCTTGCTGAATGAATTGGGTTGATTTGGCAACTCTGGAGAAGTTGCTTGAGTGCTACAATATTTTGATTCTCTTGTCAGGATAAAGTTGATGTCGCCGCACTCATAGCGTTGCCCGGATTAATAATATGCAACTTATTCTGTCAACTCTGTCAGCAATAAAACAAAGAGTGGTATTTGAATGGGATCCTTTCAGAGTACATATAGAGTGCATATCCTTTTTGTGGTTTCTAAGCTTCTATTCTAGCAACCGTGAAATAAAGTGATATGACTCCACAGACTTCTGATTTAGCCCATTGGACCAGAATTGACTAAATGGTCCTGAATTTAACATTAACTGAATTTTCTTGTGCACCTTGCCCCTTGGTGGTTAAAACCAGAAATGCTGCCATGGCAGCTATATTTTTTAGAAGCACTCTAGTTAAGATATTGTAACTAGGATAACACTATATTTGGCAGATTATTTACTCCATAAACTAAAGTTATGACAAAATCTTAGTGTAGATTTAACACAATCAAAACTTATTGCAGAATTATAGGAGTATATCAAAACTGAACTTATGGCACAGTCTCATTTTCCTATGCTATCCATATGGTCTCAAGCAACTTAATTGGGCCTTAATTAATAAATGGGCATGGAAGTGCAAATACATTGCCCTGTCTGAAAGATAATGACAGTCATGGAATTTATATTTATACATGGTCCTGAATAAATACATGGAATTTATATTCAGTCATTCTTTGAGTATATAAACTGAAATATTCAGTCTGAATTTCTATATTTCTCTGAAAATATTCAGACAAGATCATGTAGACAAGATTGTGAATTTCATGAGCATGGTTGATTTATAGTGAACACTATTGATCATGTAGACAATAGTGAAGTAATCTGAATATTCTGAAGCTGCTGGCACTGTAATACTCCAAGTTTCTCTGAATTTCTATATTTGTCTGAAAATTCTCTAAGTACTTAGAAGTAAGAAGTCATCTAAGTTATTACTGGTACTGATGGAATGTGCTTCTATTGAACCATCTATCCAAGTTTATTACTAACTCTATATGTGCTTCTTTGGTTTATCACAATTGAATGTGTATGTATCAATTATATGTCGAAATTATCTAAATATCTAGCAGTCTGCATATCCTTTTTATCTAAATTTATTGCAATGTGATCTTGCTGTTGAATGTGTATGCTTCCTGATTATTGTGACTATTGTGATCTCTAAATATTTCGTTGTGTGCCTTTGCAGCTGACCGCGACTATGACCGGCAACTCGCATCCTCTTCCTAAACCTCAAGCAAATCTGCATCGACCCAAGACCATCAAGGCGAGTAGTGTGTCGTGTCCATAATGGGTTGTTTCCATGCTGCTAGTCAAAACTGCTAGTACTACAGAGACACCAACTGGCGTGTGAAGTGCCCATAATGGGTTGTTTCCATGCTGCCAAGTACCTCCTGCTAGGCCTAGTTTGTTCCTAAGTACAAGAGCTCTTCATCTGAGCTCCTTCCTCCTAGACTGACCACTCCTCTTTTGTTTTGCAGGATCATCTACAAGCTTTTCCTTCTAACTGCATCTGCAAGGTTGAACAATAACTAACAGGAAATTTATTACTCACTTCTCTTGTTTATACTTGTGATGCTGCTGTTGCTGATGTATTCACTGCTGCTGCTGTACTACTTCTGATGCTGCTCCTGCTGCTGTATTCACTGCTGTTGCTGTACTACTTGTGATGCTGCTGCAGCTGTACTACTTGTGATGCTGCTGCTACTTGTGATTTTGTCAACTTGTGATGCTGCTGCTACTTGTGATCTTCTGAAATGACCCCTTTCTCCTGAAATGTTGGTTAATTTCCGTTTCGGTTGAGAATGGGGCACTCCTAGGTCAAGAAAATTAGCAAAGGTCATGCCCAATTTTCTTGACCTAGAAGGTGCCTGATTCTCAACCGAAACAAAAATTAATCAGCATGTATCTTGACATCAACCAACTTTCTGGACACATCCCTCGACAACTAGGTTATCTTAGAACTTAGAGGAGTTGTGGCTTTGCTACAACACCGAGAATAGCCTAGGAAATATCACAAACATCTTTCAATTGTTCCTTGACAATAACCAACTTTTTGGCCACATTCCCCAAGAATTAGGTTATTTGGTCAACTTATTGTCCTTATCTCTTAGAAATAATTCACTGATAGGTCCCATCCCAAATAGCCTAGGAAATTTGACCAAACTCACAACCTTGGATCTTGAGAGCAACCAACTTCTACAACCTACAGTTGATGGCCTTGTGTTCCTGCTCCTTTTGCTGCTTTGTTAAGTCTATTCACCTTTTTTGAAGAATAGATACTACCCTGATCTCATCCAATAACTCTAGTAGTCTTTTTTCCTATTTAGTGCGAACATGGCCAACAACGATCACTACAAAAAAAAGACACATCTGTGACATTTTCCGCCAAACAAATTTTTTTTCTGTCATACATATGACACTTCTATGACGATAATTGTGACAAAACCCGGTATCATCATAGATGTGGTGGGCTCCTGCTTCTATGACAAAAAATCATGACAGAAAATGGGCTTTTCGTCTTGGGCGGGCCGGAGACGCAGCTGCATGACATTCTTTGGGTCGTTCATGACGGAAAAATTCAGGGAGTTCCGGTTACGGTGAGAGGTCGGGGGCTGAGCAAGGCGCGTTTCTCTCATACACGTACGCGCGTGTGTGCGAGGCGTTGGCTCTAACTGAACCCGAGCGAGGCGTTGGGCTCTATCTGAACCCGAGCGATTGCACTATCGATGGCTGTTAACTGAACCCGATGGAGTGATTCCTTCACTACTGCTGCTAACTAAAGCCGATCGATTGGATGAACAGTGAGTGTTGCGGGGGGGGGGGGTGGATGAACAGTGAGCGGTGGCGTTGTCTCTGGATGAACACGACCCCGTGGTGTGGAGGGCTGGATGAACAGTAGATGATGGAGGGGTGGCCGTGGAGGGGTGGTTGAACAGGACCCCGTGGTGTGGAGGGCTGGATGAACAGTAGATGGTGGAGGGGTGGTTGAACAGTAGCCGATGGACTAGCGCGCGGTGGAGGCTGGATGAACAGGAGCCCGTGGAGGCTGGAGGAGGTCGATGGTAGCCCGTGGAGGCTGGAGGAGGTCGACTGTGGAGATGAACAGTATCCCATGGAGTCCCGTTTTGCGGTACGCCACACCCCTCCCGATGAGCAGGACCCCTGTTTCGACTGTAGGAGGTCCGTTTCGTTCGTTTTGCGGTACGCCACACCCCCTCCCGATGAACAGGACCCCCGTTTCGACCGTAGGAGGTCCGTTTCATCCGTTTTGCGGTACGCCACACCCCTCCGGATCAACAGGACCCCCGTTTCGACCGTAGGAGGTCCGTTTCATCTGGTTTGTGGTACGCCACACCCCTTTCGATCAACAGGACCCCCGTTTCAACCGTAGGAGGTCCGTTTCCTCCGTTTTGCGGTACGCCACATCCCTCCCGATCAATAGGACCCCGTTCCAAATGTAGGAGGTTTGTTTCCTCCGTTATTCGGTACGCCAGGCCTCATTTCCATCGCATGTTCCGTCCAAGCCCTCCCGATGAACACGACCACGCATTCCGTTCTGACCCAGCCGGTTGGCTCCCCATGAACATGACGACGACACTGTTTCTCCGTTCCGACCCAGCTATGCATGTATGTGCGAGTAGGCGTTTGAGACCCTGCCCGTATGTACGTACTTGGCCGTATTTTATTTCTTGCACCCTTGCCGCTGTACGTACGTGTACATGCTACGTGCGCGCCTCTACTACGACACGTGCGCGCCTCTACATCCACCAGTATATATGTACGTACACGTTCGCGACCATAATGACAATGCTACGTATGCTTCGACCAGGTGGGTCCCGACTGTCAGGCACTTCCTTGCGTGCGAAGATGTAGCTGGTGGGTCCCAGCAGTAAGGGGGGCGAATGTTTTTTTTGCCCGGACGCACTTCCTTGCGTGCGAAGATGTAGCTGGTGGGTCCCAGCAGGGGGTGAATCGTTTTTTTTGCTCGGACGCACTTCCTTGCGTGCGAAGGTGTAGCTGGTGGGTCCCAGCAGTCAGGGGGGAAACGTTTTTTCGCGAAATACGGTGGCCCGTCCAGTGGGTCCCCGCTGTCAGGTGGAGGAATAATTATTTTGCGCGTAATAAGGAGGCACTTCCTTGCTGCGGCCGTGGACCCAGCTGTCAGCCTCTCCACATACAGTCCACGTCGGATGGAAGCCGTTCCTTAACCATGTTGACCACGCCACACCGAGAGCACAAGGGCGATGGACAACGGCGAGGCCTAGGAAGGGGACGACGCGGAGCCGGGGAAGACGCGGCAGTGTATGCCCACGCGTAGAGGAGTACGAGGGTTCACTGGTTCGCTGTGGTGTGAGCTTGCCGTCGCCACAGAATAACAAGGGGTGTGGGTGAGTAGAGGGATGGCCTCGCCAGCGGTGGGAGTAGTAGGGGCGATGAGGCCTCCGCTGCATCGTAGCCGGCCACGGGAGGCAGGAGCACGAGGCACGACTGGTGCTGGTTTGGGCGGCTGGAGCAAGAAGACCAGAGGTTGAAGAAGCACTACGACCGTTGGATGGACATCGTACGGTCACTGGAGCTAGAATCGTGCATATTGACTAAGTTGACAAAGCCCTCCGTCCCTGTCAACTTAGTAGGCCCACAAGTCAGCCTGCCACTATACTGGGTCCCAGCTAACAGGGGGAGTATTCATTTTTTGTGTGTGTAATAAGGAGGCACTTCCTTGCGTACGAAGACATAGCTGGTGGGTCCAAGCTGTCAGAGCCGGCCGCAGGGAGGAGGGAGCAGACAGTCTCGCCGGCGCTTGTTTGAGCGGCTGGAGCAGGAAGAGCAGAGATTGAAGAAGCACGACAACCGTTCGATGGCCATCCAACAGTCACTGCTTGTGCGTCAACCTTTTTTTAGAAAAGCCTCAAATCTGTGGAAAATAGCATAGAGCCCATCTATCATTATTTTTAATAATTTACAGCCCATTTGCTAATTCTTAAGGTTTTTTTGGGAGCCCATATTCTTTGTGTTAGCACTACAGCCCATATTGTGGCCACGGTTAAAAACTTATATGAAATTTTGCATATTTCAGTGCGGTCCGAACTGTTTTTAATCCCGAAATTTCGACTCACATTCAAACTGATTTTAAAAACAAATGTATATCAATATAAAATCCAACAAATTCTCCACGATAAAAATTAATGTAATTTAAAATCTCGAAATGAAAAAAAGATATTTGAAACTAATTGCTGGTTTGATGTGTTTTAAAAATGTACATCCCATTTCTCATTACTGATGGGCCATTTTCTTGGCCAGCCGAATGAAAGCTCTCCTTGTCTTGAAAGGTTTGCAGCCCAACAGGCCTGACAAAGCGACTTAATTGGCAAATCACAAACAAACTGGGTTGTGGCCATGGACCCAGCTGTCAGCCTCTGCACGTATAGTACTCTTCCGATGGAATGTTGTTGACCACATTGACCACGCCGCGCCGAGAGCACCAAGGCGGTGGACGACGGCGAGGCCTAGGAAGGGGACGACGCGGAGCCGGGGAAGACGCGGTAGTGGATGCCCACGCAGAGAGGAGTATGAGGGTTCACTGGTTCGGCTGCGGTGTGAGGCTGCCGTCGCCGCAGGGCCTGGCTAGCGGTGGGAGTAGTAGGGGGCGATGATGCCTCAACGGCAGCACAGCCGGCCACTAGAGGCAGGAGCTGGAGGTCTCCCCAGCACTGGTTTGGGCGGCTGGTGCAAGAAGAGCAATGATTGAAGAAGCAGCAGGACCGTTCGATTAAAATCCAACGGTTACTGCTGCAAGAATCGTTTGTTGACTATGTTGACAAGCCCTGCGTACACGTCAACATAGTACGCCCATAGGTCAGCCTCCCAACCGGTGTGCCCCAGATGTCAGTGGGAGGAATCATTTTTTCTCGTAATAAGGAGGCAGTAGATTGCGTGCGGCTAGGCCAGCGGAGGGAGTAGGGTGGGCCGGAGAAGTCTGCGCGGCATCACGGCAGGCCACAAGAGGAGGGAGCACGCAGTCCCGCCGACGCTAGTTCAGACGGCTGGAGCAGGAAGATCAGAGATTGAAGAAGCACGGCGGCTAGAATCGTGTGTTCACTGACAAAGCCTTGCGTAAACAAGTCAGCCGCCCGTTTTCCATTTTTAGAATTGCCGGCCATTTTCTGGTTAGTACCAGGGTCAAAAAATTAACTAAATATGTGGGAAATTTTTGCTGGGGAACGAAATATTCTTAATCCAAAAATAAATAGCCATACTAAAACAAATTTAAAAATAAATTAGTACTATGTCATGTTAAATCCAATGAAATATGTATAAGATATCAGTGAAGAAAAAAATTAAAAAAAAAACTAATATCCCATTTGCTATAATTTTTTTGGAATTTTCAATCCCTTTTGATATTACTTTTAACAGACATTGACCATACTCTTTGGCCAGGACGGAATGCATCCCTCCTCGTATTGAAAGATTTGCAGCCCAGTAATTCGGAGAAAACAAATAGGCCTAGCTTGGGTATTCTTCAAAAAGAAATATTGGGCTACCTATTTTCCCAAAGAATTGGTGCATGAGCATTTAGCTTTATTAATTTATTTACTTATTTATGTTTAGGGGACCATGAGCATGTACCTGGGCCGGATTCATGTGAGAGCCTCCCTTCCAGTTAATTATGGGCTTCTCTATTGGGCCTTCATCAGTGGGCTGCATGTTATCAACAAGTGGAAAATGTGTTCCGTACAAAAAATAGTATGAGCTACGTACGGTACGGGGCACTAAAGGATCGAACCGTGCAACGACTTCCAAAACATTGTGTTTGTCGTTCTAACAACACATTTATTCAACCAACAAGCGAAATATACTACTGATTGTACATTGAAAACAGCAGCAGCAGCAGCAACCAGGGCTGGGGGTGCAACAGAAGCAGTAAGCAGGCCAGAAGAGTGAAGACGCAACTCTCTCTTCCAAACCAAATATCAGCCATCATTACAAAAGGGCTACCAAAAAAGAACAAGTGTATGCATCAAACTAAATAAAGATCCTACTACACCAAGTGTAGGCATCTAACTAACTAGCTCAGTTAGACGTTACTATTTATTAAGCTGTGGAGATTGGCTGACGGCTTGAACCAGATGGGTGCCTGACGGGGGAAACTCCAGCCAGCAGGTTGAAGTCTGATACTTGCGACTCTCTCTCCTACTTTGGGTTGCAGAGCGTGACGACACATATCAGGGTATGGTGCATGCAGAGACGCATGGTACGCTGTGTACACACATTTTTGCCTGATGAACAAAACCGCACTGCCATCATGATCCTTGCCGTCGGTTATCTCCTAGTTAATCAGATAATTCAGTCCAACAAACAGAGAGCGTGTACCAAGGCTACTTACCAGCCTCCAGTCAGAAATTCCTGAAGGCCCAGAGAAGCTGGGATCCTGCTCAAAGACCTTGCAGTGACTGTGATTGTATTCCGCAAAACAACACGTCCGGTACGTGTGAACGATCATCAATCTTTCGTCGTCGTCTGATTGAGCCAGGAACCACCTGCAACTGCCATGCCGCTTTTCTTTGAAAGGTTCTGGGATTAGGAAGGGTAGGGACACCAGGCGGCCTACAACATCATATCAAGTTGGAGTCAAATAAAAAAGGGCTCTTGATTTAGTCAATCTTAAGAACAGCATGTTATGAGCATGAATATTTTTTCAGTAAATGTTGACAGTAATATAAGCAAGCCATCATGATATCATAGGAAAGTAACATACTGTTGTAACAGCCGTTTGTAGCGATGACTGGAGTAGGCCAGCAATACGTCCAGCCATAGAAGGAGTCGACAGCGTAAATGAAGCCCTTGTGTTCAATGGCATCAGAGAACCATGGAGGATGTATGATCCTGTGATGGACGTGCAGATTTATGCACTTACCGCAGTGACCTATCAGATAGGAGAGACCGCGGTTGAAGAACGCAATTAGCCTGAAATCTTTATAATTCGCAGATCTTGTGGGCACTTGGCAAATTACAAACTTGAGCAAATCAAACTTGGTATCATGTTGGCTACTGTAAGATTCCGAGTATTCTGGGCCACGGTGCCAAAGCAGTGCAGTGTTAATCGAAGGAAGGGGGATCAATCGCCGGGTGTAGACCTCCACGAGCATCCAGCTGCCGCGATTGTCGACGAGCACCATCCAAGACGTGTTCATGCCGACCCAGTACATACCGTTAATGTAGCTGAGGCTGATGGGGATCGGATCGCAGTGAAGGGGGTTGATGCTAGCCACCCTACGATCGTTATGCTGCGTGACACGCCGTTTCTGAAGATCAGGCGGCATCAGCAAGCAAGGAGCTGGCTTAAAAAGCTGCGGCCTGAGGGCTTTGAGTAAACGGTACAGCCCCGACGAGCACGCGGCGAGCGGCATGGTACTGAGATTGTCCACACGCGAAACAATGAGCTTGATTACCTCTATGGGCAGCGAATTCCAGCCACTCTTTCGGCAGACGCTTCTCGGTTCTGCCATTGTTAGTGCTTGGGTTTTGGACGAGGGGGGGAGGTGCCTTAGCGGGGATGGAAGCTTGGACGAGATTATGTGCGGACAAAGATGGAGAAGCGAATATGTGCTGCGGGAAGTGGACAGGTGATGATGACTACAGCATGCCGCTTGACTTACGAGACACATACTAGCTGCGTAGGGTCATATCGATGCCAGACAACCTGCTTGAGTGATCACAGTACTGAAAGTGCTAGTTATCGACTAGAGGGGGGGTGAATAGGCGATTTTTATCAAAGTCTTAAAAACGTGGAAGTTTCAAAGACAAACAACAGAAATAACCTAATTGATATGCAGCGGAAGATAAACCACAACAAGCAAGCCATAGTCAAGTATGCAATAGCGTTAACGTACGAAGACTAATAGCAGCTAGGTAGTAGGATCATGATGGAAGATAGTATGAAGCCAATCAACAATAGTAGTCAAGCAATGAAGTCAATCAGATAAGACAGATAAGCAATGACTTCACGAAGACAAACTCAAAGTAAAGGAGGGAAGAGATAGAACCAGTTGCTTGTTGAAGACACAGGATTTGTTGGACCAGTTCCAGTTGCTGTGACAACTGTACGTCTGGTTAGGGAGGCTGAGATTCAACTCAGAAGACCGCGTCTTCACCTTATTCCCCTTGAGCTAAGGACACTTAGTCCTCACCCAATCACTCTGGTAAGTCTTCAAGGTAGACTTCCGAACCTTCACAGACTTCGTTCACCCGGCAATCCACAATGACTCTTGGATGCTCAGAACGCGACGCCTAACCGGCTGGAGGATTCACAGTCCTCAAGTGTAATAAGTCTTCAAGTCACACAGACAGAAAGACTTCAGTGATGCCTAACACTCTTTGGCTCTGGGTGTTTGGGCTTTGTCCTCGCAAGGATTTTTCTCTCTCTCAAATGCTTCGAGGTGGGTTGCTCTCAAACTACAAAAGCCGTGTACAAACTCTGAGCAGCCACCAATTTATGGTGTAGGGGGTGGGCTATTTATAGCCACTAGGCAACCCGACCTGATTTGTCCAAAATGACCCTGGGTCACTAAGGAACTGACACGTGTTCCAACGGTCAGATTTCAAACACACGCGGCAACTTTACTTGGGCTACAAGCAAAGCTGACTCATCCAACTCTGGATAAGGATTGCTCTCATTGTCTTCGCTCGAAGACATAGGATTTGAGTTGAGCATCACTTCAGTCACTCTGACTTAGTTCACTTGGACCCCACTGAACAGTACGGTGGTTCCTATGACTCAACAAAGAAGAAAAGGAAGCAACGAATCCACACAGTCTTCACGCTCCATAGTCTTCATGCAATGTCTTCTCATGTAATAGTCTTCAATATGAATATCTTCTCATACACCACTGTTTTCAATGTCTTCATACATTTTTAGGGGTCATCTCCGGTAGGTAAACCGAATCAATGAGGGACGCTACCTGCGTTATCCTGCAATTCTCACAAACGCATTAGTCCCTCAACCAACTTTGTCGTCAATACTCCAAAACCAACTAGGGGTGGCACTAGATGCACTTACAATCTCCCCCTTTTTGGTGATTGATGACAAACTGGTTGAAGTTTTCAACGGGGATAAATATGTGAAATTGTAAGGATAGGAAATAGTCTTCATAAGTTGCAAGGGCTCCCCCTGAAGATGTGCATGTAAGTAATTTGCTTTTGGAATGCAAATGCACATGGCAGGTTGTACTTGTGGAGATCCACTTCAACTTATGAAGATAATTCATCATGCATGAACTGATATAGCAAGTAGAATGACATGCATAATGAAAAATGGACGTCTGCAGAATGATCTAAGTGCAGAAGTTATCATCGCACATGCGGAATTTATCATCGCATCATAGTGAAGCAAATAAGTAGCAGACGACCATCAAGTTTAGGTGTTACAACTCAGAGAACCAAAAGGCAAGAGTTGTAAGCACGCAGCAAAATATAATGCAAACGCCCATATGACCCCGCTTGAAGACTATCAACTCATACGCTTCTCCCCCTTTTGTCAGGAAGGACCAAAAAGGTTTGAAGACATAGAGCATCTACTCGTCAACATGAGTAGGTGAAGCAGCAGGGTTGTCGTCGTTGGGTGGCGGTGCAGATGAACTTGGTGCGGTGTCGATGCGCGTAGTAGTAGGAGGTGGTGAAGTAGCATCATCTTCATCATCGATCACTCTGGCATTTACCGTTGCCGCGAAGGAAGAATATTTAGAGTCTTCAAGAGATGGAGTTCGACGTAGGACAGCAGTCCGTGGAGGAGTGGAGTCAAACTGGAATCTTTCATTGAAGCCATCGTCTTGAAGATCAGCTTCAGCACTGAGCAGGGTCAAACTCTTCCATGATCGCCGGCAAGTTTCATGAGCAAAAAAGGCATTCTTGGTGGCAAGGTTGCGAATGCGATTGACATCCACCAAGAGGCTTTGCATCTGTCTCTTGAGCCAGAAATGATGCTTATCTTGTTTCTGATGAAGGGCCACAAGAAGTTCTCGGTCATTGAGAACGCGAGAACGCTTCCGAGGCCTTTGTGCAATGGTGCTTTCAGTGGCTTCAGTGGGTGCTCGATGAGGCAGACGAGTGTTTCCAGCCAATGGATAGATTCGTGTCGCTACTTGAACACCTTCAATAGGCTAAGTGAAACTTTGGTGCTTGACATTCTGAAGACAAAGAGGCTTCTTGGCAGGGTCAGAGTATATGGCTTCAACTGACATATCAACCTCTGGCAGAAAGATCATATGATTGCGAGTAGAGGGCTGATAGTTGACAGATGAGTGTCGCTTGATGAGGTGCATGACCCATGGAGCATAAAACTTCAGACCATACAGATCAGATCCAGAAGCAGCAAGTTGCCTGATGAAGAAATCATGTGCATTGAAGCTGATGCCATTGAGGATGTAAAAGACCAATGTCTTCATGGCTCCTTCGAGTTTTGCAGCTGATGAATGTCCTTTGATAGGCTATAGAGTCCGCCTGATGATGTGATATATGGTGCACGGCAGATACTCAAGGTCATCAACAAAGAACTCCTTTGGATATTCAGCATCATGTGGCAAAGGCTTCATCATGCTCAGCATCTGGCTCATATTGGGTTCAGGCTTATGGAAGATGCTCTCCAGTGCATTGCGGTGGTTTTGACAACCAGGTTCATAGAGCTCTCCGGGAGTGGATAGGCCTATAAGCTCAATGATTTCAAGAGCTTTGGCTTCATGATGAACATTTCCGGTCATCCACTCGAGAACCCATGTCTTCGTATCTCTGTTGTAACCGCGAATGTGGAGTGTAGCATAGAATTGAAGCAATAGCTCTTCATTCCAATGTTCTTTGTCTGTGACAAAGCTGAGCAGACCAGCATCACGAAAACAATCAAGTGCTTCTTCTAAGCACGACAGTCCAGCAATGGCTTCTGTATCAAGGCGCATATGAGGGAAAATGCGCCCTTGATCATATAGTACACATGAGTAATAGCTTCTCTGCTGATAGCTCCAGAACCGATCTGATGATATCCTTGGCTTCATGTAGGGGTTGTTTGAGCTGTCAAAGAATGTGTTGTGGCTTTTGAAGCCATTTGCATTGAAGGGGCCGACAGATGTGGCAGTACCAGGAAACCTTGGTAGCCTTGGCTTGGGCTTCTGGACCTGAGGCCTATTCTCAATGTGATAGTCAAATTGAGGACCAGAGACAATAGGCGGAGGACCAGAACGGGCCATCTTACTGTGATTAGCTCACCATGGTTGTATGCTTGCTCGATTGTATAGGGCCTTGGTGGCGGAACAGGAGCAGTGGCAGCAGCTGAGGCTTCAGGCTGCACAACAGGTGCTTCGGGAGCAGGTGCCTCATTAGCTTCAGGTGCAGTGGCCTCATTAGCTTCAGGCACACTGGTTGGTTCAAGCTCCACATTAGCGTCAGCCATGACTACGTCATTGGCTCCATTGGCGTTGGCGGTGGCAGCCTCAACATTGTCAACCTCCTCTTAACGAACAGGAGGGTCGGGCACATGCACGTTCACATCAGGAACTGCTTCTTCAGGCATGGGGGGAGTTTGGACACGTTCTTCTTGACGTTCTTCATCGGCTGATGCAGCCGGATTGTCTTCAGCAGCTTGTGCTTCAGACACAGAGACATTCACAGTTGGAGTGGCTTCAGAGAACACTTGACGTGCAACAGGTTGATGATGCACTTCTCCTTCTGGAACGCTCGAAAGAGGGACTTGAGGCCTTGGTCCTTTGCGAAGCCTTTGTAGTACAGGCGACGCCTTTGGAGATGGAATGGGCAGGTCCTCATCCTCTTCAACTTGTACGGATGGTGTGTTTTCTTGTTATTGGGGAGTACTGGGGGAGTCATGTTCTTGCGGGCGATCGGCCCATGAAGCATCCTAAGCAATTTGCGTCAGAGGACGACCAATGCTGATGATTTCGCTGTTCGTACGAACAGGCGATGATACCACATCATGTTCGATCTGAGGAAGAACTTCATCATCAGCTACATTGTCATCATGACCAATGTCTTCAGCAGCGGTGGGTTCAGCTGCTGGAATATCTTCAGCTTCATGAGCCTCTGAGGGAGCAGGCTCATGAATGATCATCTGTCTTTCTTGATGTTCAGACGCAGGTCGAACCACTGAGATGGGTTCAACAACCAGAGGCTCTGTGGGAGCATCCCGATTCTTCTTGGTCTTGCGCTTTTTCTTGGAGGAAACGACATCATAGGCTTCAGTATTTTTCCTCTTTCTGGCTTCAGCCTCGGCAGCCCTCGTCTTCTTCTGTTCAGAAGCGATTGTGGTGACCTTTGGCTTCGAGCCAGTCATGCTACTTGGGAAGATAATGCGAGGGGCTTCTTGGCTTGAGGGTGCAGGCTGGTCAGCAGGAAGCTTCTTCTTTTTCTTTGCAGCCATCCTGGGGTCAATGCCAGGACGGCCAAGTGACTTTCGCTTCTCAGCCTCATTGTAGGCAAGCACGCACTTATCAGCCAAATTCTTCATACGCTCGCGAGAGCCTTGAGCTTCTTGGCGCTTCTTCAGAAAAGCTTCTTTAAGCTCATGCAGCATGACCTTGAAGTTTTTGACATCTTGAACACTTAGCTTGGCCACATGCTTCTTGAACTGAGCCTTTTCATAGTCAATCTTGTTCTTCAGCTCAACAATGCGCTGAGCAAGAGCTAGCTCAGAAGCAATGGCGCCATTGAAAGAGACGCTTAGGCCAATGGGAAGCTGCAGATCGTCAAAGCTGAGGTTGGGGGTGTCAAACCACTCATCAATGAAGTTATGAATGATTGCCACATCAAAGAGAGGCAAGTTGTTGAAGATTTCTGCTTCTTCCTTGCTTTTGATCAATTGCTCAAGGGCATCATCTGCAAGATCTTCATCACTGGACAGATCAATGGGATCTTCACGCAGTATAGTGGCAGGAGTCAAGGCTTGATCAGTATGCCTGACAAGTATACGGGATTGATCTTCAGACTGCACACTGGGTTCAGGAGGTGCAGTGGCCAGAGGCTTCGCGCGTAAAGCTTTTGGAGGTGTTGATTTAGAAGCCTTTAGCTTCTTTTGCTTCTGTGGCTTCGAAGGAGGAGCTGGGGCTTCATCAGTGTCAGCATCCTTATCTGAATGATCTACCTTGGCACCTTGGAACAAGATGTAAGTGATGAGGCCATCAAGGTTGGAGAAGGGGCCAATAACATTTGTTTCCGCATCACGGGAGCTGTCAGTACGAGGAGCAGAAGGACCAGGGTTGAAGTCTAGTCCCAATGACTTCTTGTTTTCCTTGGCCGAAGCCTTAGCAAACTGGAGGTTGCGCTTGAAGAGATTGTCGTCACGACACCAGAGCAATGATGTTGGGTCGGCTTCTTCAGGCTGTGGTCCACGGACCATGCAAGGATAGAATTCTTGCGCAATGGCTTCAGCTTTGTTCTTGGGGGGAAGGCCTCGATAGAGAATATCACCCCAAGGGCTCTTGATAGCATTTTTCTCTGCGTACTCCTGGGTGACGAACTTGTACTTGTACCACTGTTCAGCCCAATAGCGTTGAATCCATTGGATTCGAGTCTTGCGTTGATTGTAATCTTCATCAGGATCTGTTTTCATTTCTGCCAGATCCTCAGGCAGATCCTTTGAAGTTCCCCCACGTCGCTGTCTGCCACCCTTCCTGACAGATTTCTCCGTAGCCATGAACTTCAAACTGAACGGTTTCAATATGTTCAAAGGCTTCAACGGCTTTCGCTTGCTGGTCAGACAGGAACTGGCTTCAGAAGAATTGATATGATGTTGTAAGTATTCTGCAAACGAATGCAGACTATGAGAACCAAGGGATTCTCCCACGGACATGTACCTGTGACAGCATTAGAGATGCGAGGGAAGGGGAAGAGGTCATATGCATTCTCAGAAGATTTTGAAGATAAATCAGTTTGAAGACATTGACCTCATGATGCAAAGACATTCACTTATATGTGGTGAGTTGGTTCCAGATTTGTACCAATCCGTGAATAAGTACAAGTGAGGAATCAAACTAGATAGAAAATCTAATTGAATAGACTAGGCATTATGAGATGCAGATAGAATGGATCTAAGATTGAGTAGGTAGAAACCACTTTCGGTAAGTAGGATGAATCTATGAAGATCAAAAAGGTGGTAAAAATAGAGTTATAATTACCGCACGACGAACTGCTAGATGGGAAGAATAGAAGACCGAGCAGTTCAGCCCACCGTGCCCTAACTTGGCGACGGAGGACACCTACGGTGACGGCGGAGAGGACGATGTCCACGGCCGGCGTGAGGACGGCGTCGGAGAAGTCGCGGCAGCTAAGCGCTTCGTCGCCGGCGTCGTCGAGAGCTAGCGGTGGTGCTAGGGTTTGGACGAGGTGGAGAGGTGGAAGAAGGTTTTCTTGACCGCAGGGGACACGTATTTATAAGTAGGTGTGCGGCACATCGCAATTACGCAGGTGCCCCTGTCTGTTCACATCCGTGGGACATGTGGCAAGAATGCAACATACATAGAGTTGTCCCACGTTCCCACGCCCGCCAGGCATGTCAGAGAGTTGTTCCGGCTTCTCCGGATTTCAACAATAAAGATAAGCCATTTAAAACAGATTTAATGTTTGTCTCTTTGCCTTCTGCTGACTAGGGCGCAGAGAAGACATTCGACAGTTTCAATAGAATGCATATGATTTGGACATATAGAGTTTGAGATAGAAAGCATAGAGAGGTTAGGGTCCGATCACATTCACTTAGTTCAAAAGATTCAACTTGAAGACATAGCTATAAGTGAATGTTGTAGAGGACAGAACGCTAGTATATATATATATATATATATATATATATATATATATATATATATATATATATATATATATATATATATATATATATATATGAAATCAACTCATCATAGCGCAGAAAATCATGAAGATAAATAGAAACTGAAGACAAACCAAATGCGAAGTCTTTGCAAAAGTAACGCCATGAGTGAAACACTTCAAACAGAGAAATTTGGTGGTGGCGTTACCCACCATATAGGAAGTATTAGACCCAGACACGACGCACAATTATCATGGCGCTCCGAAGTCAAATTCCATGTTAATGTATTCACACTCAGAGTGTAAATCTTCATTGATTGAAGATATACCTTACTTTGTGTGTTGCACATCTAAGTCATCAATAGGCATAAGTGTTAGGATGTGTGCCTGATCACAGGACATTAGAGGATTCCAAGATATTTAGCTCACACCGTAACTTGCAAAACCTTTTCTCATCCAAGGGCTTTGTGAAGATATCTGCCAGTTGCTCTTTAGTGTTGACGTGCATAATATCTATATCTTTCTTCATAACATGATCTCTGAGAAAGTGATGATGTATTTCAATGTGCTTTGTCTTCGAGTGCTGGACTGGATTGTTGGCTATCTTGATGGCACTTTCGTTGTCACAGAAGAGAGGTATTTGTTTCAGGTTGATGCCATAATCCTTGAGAGTTTGCTTCATCCATAGAATCTGTGCACAACAGGATCCAGCAGCAATGTATTCAGATTCAGCAGTTGAGAGTGATACACAGTTCTGCTTCTTTGAAGACCAACAGACAAGTGATCGACCAAGAAAATGACATGTGCCTGATGTAGACTTGCGATCCACCTTGTCACCAGCATAATCAGCATCCGAGAATCCAACCAAATCAAATTTTGAGCCCTTGGGATACCATAATCCGAGTGTTGGGGTGTAAGCCAAATATCGAAGAATTCGCTTCACAGCTAAGTGATGCAATTCCTTTGGTGCCGCTTGGAATCGAGCACACATGCAAACATTAAGCATAATATCTGGCCTAGATGCACATAAATAAAGCAAAGAACCAATCATGGAGCGGTATACCTTTTGATCGAACTCTTTACCATTGTCGCCGGGACCAAGATGGTGTTTGGCTGGCATTGGCGTCGTGTAGCCTTTGCAGTCTTCCATTCCAAACTTCTTCAGACAATCTTTGAGGTACTTTTCTTGAGATATGAAGATGCCATTGCTTTGCTGACGAATTTGAAGACCAAGGAAGAACTTCAGCTCACCCATCATGGACATTTGATATTGCTCTTGCATCATGTACCCAAACTCATCACTATACTTCTGGTTGGTGCAGCCGAAGATTATGTCATCCACATATATTTGGCACACAAACAGTTCACCATCATATGTCTTCGTGAAGAGTGTGGGATCGAGGGATCCAGGTTTGAAGCCTTTTCTCTTCAGGAAGTCTTTGATTGTATCATACCAGGCACGAGGAGCTTGTTTGAGGCCATACAGTGCTTTGTTTAGCTTGTACACCATATCAGGATGTTTTGGATCTTCAAAGCCAGGTGGTTGTGCGGCATATACTTCTTCAATCTTGCCATTAAAAAATGCACTTTTCACATCCATTTGATATAGCAAGATGTTGTGATGATTAGCATAGGCTAGCAGTATGCGAATAGCTTCAAGCCTAGCAACAGGAGCAAATGTTTCATCGAAGTCAATTCCTTCAACTTGAGTATATCCTTGAGCCACAAGACGTGCTTTGTTTCTGACGACTTGACCATGCTCATCTTGTTTTTTCCGATATATCCATTTTGTGCCAATTATGTTATGCTTGCGAGGGTCAGGGCGCTTGACCAGTTCCCAAACATTATTCAGCTTGAACTGTTGAAGTTCTTCTTGCATGGCTTGAATCCATTCAGGTTCCATAAAGGCTTCAGCAACTTTCTTGGGTTCAGATATTGATACAAATGAAAAATGCCCACAGAAATTTGCTAACTGTGTTGCTCTTGATCGAGTAAGAGGACTAGGTGCGTTGATGCTATCAATTATCTTCTCAATTTGTACTTCATTTGCAACACGAGGATGAACTGGACGAAGACCTTGCTCATGCTGATCATTGTCATCATTGGAAGTATTGTCTTCGGTCTGAGCATTGTCTTCAGGTTGGTTTGGTGCAGAAATGATAAGTTCCTCTTCAGGCTGTGCTTCAGAGGGCATGATCTCACCAATTCCCATCAGCTTGATAGATTCACTGGAAGGAGCTTCATCAAGTGTGTTTGGCAGGAGCTCTCGTTGTGAACCATTGGTTTCATCAAATTGCACATCCACTATTTGAACGATTTTGTAGTGGAAGAGGTTGAAGACTCTGTAAGAGTGTGAATCCTTTCCATAGCCAAGCATGAAGCCTTCGTGAGCTTTGGGTTCAAATTTTGACTTGTGATGGGGATCCTTGATCCAGCACCTAGCACCAAAGACTCTGAAGTAGCTGATATTTGGCTTCTTGCCAATAAGGAGCTCATAGGATGTTTTGCCCAAAAGCTTGTGGATGTAAACACGGTTGATGATGTGACATGCAATATCAATTGCTTCAGGCCAGAATTTTTTTGGTGTCTTGTACTCGTCAAGCATTGTTCGAGCCATCTCAATGAGGGATCTGTTCTTGCGCTCAACAATGTCATTTTGCTGAGGTGTGTAAGGAGCATAAAATTCATGAGTGATTCCCATTGTATCCAGATAAAGATCAAGGCCGGTGTTCTTGAGTTCAGTGTCGTTATCACTTCTGATATGCTTGATCTTGACGCCATAATTGTTCATTGCTCGATTGGCGAATCGTCTGAAGACATCTTGTACTTCAGTCCTGTAGAGAATTATGTGCACCCATGTATATCTTGAGTAGTCATCAACAATGACGAAGCCATAGAGACACGCCGTTGTTGTGAGGGTGGAGTAGTGAGTAGGTCCAAATAAGTCCATGTGTAGCAGCTCGAAGGGTTGAGATGTTGTCATGATTGTCTTCGAGGGATGCTTGGCCCTTGTCATCTTCCCAGCTTCGCAAGCACCACACAAATGATCTTTCTTGAACTTGACACCTTCGATGCCTATGACATGCTTCTTCTTGACGAGAGTGTGCAAGTTCCTCATGCCAGCGTGCCCTAGCCTTGAGCCAGCATTCTGAAGCTTTTGTGAGAAGACATACGGCAAGCTATGGACCTGCTGAGAAATCTACCATGTATAGATCACCTTTCCTATACCCTTCAAAGACTAGAGACTTGTCAGATTCCATTAGTACAAGGCAACGATATTTTCCAAATATCACAATCATGTTTAAGTCACAAAGCATTGAGACAGACATTAAGTTGAATCCAAGGGATTCAACTAGCATTACTTTATCCATGTGTTGATCCCTTGAGATTGCAAATCTACCTAGACCCAATACTTTGCCTTTACCAGTGTCAGCAAATGTGATTTGACTCTTGTTGGATGGACGTAAGGTTGAGTCCATGAGAAGACTTCGATCACCAGTCATATGATTAGTGCAACCGCTGTCAATAATCCATTCTGAAGCTTTTGGTGACATGCCCTACAGTGCAGTTAGGAGGATAGGCTTCACAAGGTATGTTGTGAAGCATAAGCATTTGATGCACATGTGGATTATCACAACACAGTATGACAGGTAAGTGATTCATATGTGGAATACATAGTAAGTCATTTTATCATGCGTCCCTTTGTGTTTTAGGTCCCCAGCAATAATATCGGACGCCTTTGATTACTGGCTGGAGACCATGTTCTGCAAAATAGAGTTAATTCTTCTTCACCACCCACATCTTTAGGGGTGGCTTAGAAGCAATGAGTCTAAGTGCAGCATCTGAGAATTTCGGCTTTGGAGCCCTAGCAAATAGCCTTGCAGGAGATGAATGATACTCATATGAATAAGCAGAAAAGTTCTTAGTATTGTGAACATAGTGGTTTGAAGACACACGCTCATATTCATAAGTTTGAGTGTGATTTCCCTGCAAAACATTGGCGTTAGGGTGACTCAGGTGAGTCCTGTTTCCGTATGAAGCCGTTGGACCATGTGACGCCTTTGATCTGGGGTTTGTCTTCTTCCCTGGTGGTGTCATGACAACATTCACAGGAAGATTCTCAAGACAGCTTTTGGGAACCCAGATCTTCTTCATTGGTGGTCCATTCCTGCAGTTAGTACCAATATACCTGGCAAACACTTCACCATTCTGATTTTTGAACAGTTTATAGTTTGCATCAAAGGATTCATCAATGATAATAGGATTAGCACAGGTAAAGCCAGATAAAGTGGATGGATCCACTGAAGGTTCCTTTGCAGCAACCCATGTGGTTTTGGGATATTGCTCAGGCTTCCAGTATGATCCATCAACATTCATTTTCCTTTCGAACCCAACACCCTCTTTCCTAGGGTTTTGGTTCAGAATCTGCTTTTTGAGGACATCGCAGAGAGTCTGATGTCCCTTCAAACTTTTGTACATCCCTGTTTCAAGCAATGTCTTCAACATAGCATTTTGATCAGCAACAGCAGTGGTATCCTCCGCAGAGGGGTTAGTAACCACTTCAGTAGGTGAAGACAATGAAACAGTAGCAGCAGTGGAACATTCAGCAACAGATGTAGCGTTATCACGCTCAATGCATTTTAGACATGGTGGTTCAAATCCATCCTGAGCGGAACTGATTTGTTGAGTGCGAAGTGACTCATTCACTTGTTGAAGATCTTCATGAGCTGCTCTCAATTTCTCAAGCTCTTGTTTCCTTTGAAGATAATCATAGGAGAGTCTTTCATAAGTAGTTGAGAGCGATTCATGACGACCTTCAAGTTCTTGGTACTTAGCATGAAGATTTTTTATGTCATCAACTAAGGACTGTGAATGTGTCATTTCAGCGTCCAACAGGTCATCACTTTTGTCTAACAGTTTTTTAGTATGTTCCATAGCCTTTTGTTGTTCAGTTGCAATTTTAGCAAGTGTTTTGTAGCTGGGTTTGGATTCACAATCAGAGTCATCTTCACTTGAGGTTTGAAAGTAAGCATCATGGGATTTTACCTTGGCACCACGTGCCATGAAGCAGTAGGTGGGAGAAGGATCGTCTTCGTCATTAGCTTCAGCGTTGGTGTGGAAGTCATTGTATTTAGTGTTGAAGATGGACTTGGCGACATAGGCTGTGGCTAGAGCCAGACTTGCAACGCCAGGGTCAGACTCCTCACCAGACTCCACCTCCGCCTCCTCCGAAGCAGACTCCTCCTCTGAATCCATTTCCTTGCCAACAAAAGCACGAGCCTTGCCATATGAGCTCTTCTTGTATGATGAAGACTTGGAAGAAGACTTCGAAGAAGATTTTGAGGATTTCTTCTTCTTGTCATCAGAATCATATTCCTTGCTCTTCTTCTTCTTCTTCTCATTGTCCCACTGTGGACACTCAGATATGTAGTGACCAGGTTTCTTGCATTTGTGGCAGGTTCTCTTCTTGTTGTCATGAGTAGAAGCTTCATCATTTCTTGAGCTGGATCGTGAAGACTTTCGGAAGCCCTTCTTCTTGGTGAACCTCTGGAACTTCTTCGCAAGCATGGCAATTTCCTTTCCAATGTCTTCAGGATCGTCTGAACCGCAGTCAGATTCTTCTTCTTCAGATGAGGAAACAACTTTTGCCTTCAAAGCACGAGTTCGGCCATAGTTGGGGCCATAAATATCTCTTTTCTCAGAAAGCTGGAACTCATGTGTGTTGAGCCTTTCAAGTATATCAGACGGATCGAGTGTCTTGAAGTCAGGACGTTCTTGTATCATGAGGGCAAAGGTGTCAAAGGAGAAAAGGAAGCAACGGTACGGTGGTTCCTATGACTCAACAAAGAAGAAAAGGAAGCAACGAATCCACACAGTCTTCACGCTCCATAGTCTTCACGCAATGTCTTCTCATGTCATAGTCTTCAATATGAATATCTTCTCATACCACCATTGTCTTCAATGTCTTCATACATTTTTAGGGGTCATCTCCGGTAGGTAAACTGAATCAATGAGGGACACTACCTGCGTTATCCTTCAATTCTCACAAACGCATTAGTCCCGCAACCAACTTTGTCGTCAATACTCCAAAACCAACTAGGGGTGGCACTAGATGCACTTCCAAGTACTGGTACTCCCTACAGTACCTACTACAGCACTATGCCCTAGCTTGCTAGAGTAGACTAGTAAGTAGGACTCTACTCTACTACTAGCACCGGAGGAGTAGTATATTCTAATCTAAAATAGTTACAAACTTCAATGCCCGATCGTGGAATGACTACGAACCGTGCTCAAAGACCGTGTCTATGTGGTGTTTGGACTTATATGCAGAAAAAATAGCAAGATGCCCGTGCATTGCACGGCACACCATCATCACCAACTCGCTTTTTCTCTACTCCTACTCCTATAAAAGACTCAGTTGGTGATGATGGAGGCCAGGAGGCGTGTTCAGCCGGGCATGCAGCGGACGGCGCAACACTATTCGATTTGTTATAAAAAAAGTAGTAGAGATAGAGACATAGGGAGGAGCACGAGGTAAGGCCTTACATGTAATTGTGGAGAGAGGTGCGGGTATCTTTTGTAAAATTGTCATAGTTGGCTTTCTATCCGTCAGATATAGATCGGACGGTCTATATTACAAGATGGCAGGCATACCATCATCACCAACTCGGTTTTCTATAAGAGTAGATATATATAGATATAGATAGATAGAGACTAGGGAGTACTAGTAAGGACACCATCTACTGCTTCGTGTGCTACTCCTGCGCTCCATTCGGCGGCCGCAACGTCCCCTACAGCCACTCCCTCCTACGCTCCATTCGGCGGGCGCTGTTGAAATCTGGGGAGCGCACTCTCGCGACTGCTAGCAGCCACGACTTCACCGACGATGACTTCTTCCCTGACCTCGGCAACCTCTTCCTCAACGACATGGGCGACAACCTCAACGCCAACGGTGCCGCTCCTGTTGCACCATATGTGTTTCTGTCCTTCCTGTTCGAAATCGTGGTAGAATTCATGTTTCTACTCTGTATCCTACTACTATGCTAGTCCACATGATTAATTTCATCTCTGTTATAGCCGTCATTATTTATTTTGTGCTTATTCAGATTAAATCTCGTAGTAATTTGCTCATATATTCAACTGGCGCAACGTCCCCTACAGCCACTCCTGTTTCATGGAAGGCCTGGTCGATGCCTCCAAGGAGCCCTTCGTCCACTGATATGAGTGCCCGATGCCGTTTTGTGGCTCGTCGGCGGACATGGTGCATCACCTCACGGATGCGTGCAGTGGTCACTGGTGGTCCTTGGTGGAGAACATCAAGTACGACACGTGCTACCGGCTCACCATGCCGGAGTCGCTGGAGGATCACCGCCGCCTGCTAGTCTCGGAGGAGGACGGCAGCGTCTTCCCCTTGATCGTGGGCACCGACGAGGCCCGCGTAGGCCGCCGCCCCGTCTCTGTAATGTGCGTCAGGGGGGTCGCCGATGATGCTTACACTGACACGAGGCAGATGTACGGGTGCGTGGTCAATGTTACTACCCCTCCGGGTCGCGTGGGCGGCGACACCGGCCTCATCGGACAGACTTGGACTCTGGGGAGCTGGGACTATCACGCCAATGTGGACATGGAAAACCCATGGCATCCGTTCCATGCTTTACCCGCCGACTCGGTGCACGGGGACTCCAAGGAGGTTCACCTGGACATACGCATTATCAAGTGCACTTAGAAAACATGTAGTGTGTGTGTGGGCGCTTATGGCCCGTGTCTTTGCCGGTTTTGATTCTGTAAGCTTATCGTTAAACTTGAGTGGCTTTCACCGCAGTCCTTCCTTTGAACTGCTCCTCTCAGTGAGCTGATGTAAGACACTTTGGGTTTCATATCACAAAATGGAACCGGGGAGGAGCGGGCTCTTCTAAAAAAAATACGCATATCAAGTTAAATGTTGATCATTAGTCTTCGCTCAATGTAATCCGCTGTCTAAGCATGTGGAGACTTCCATGCATGATCTTGCTCTATTGGAGTATCGCGCATGAATAAAAGTGTATCCGTTTATGGTTTAGTCTAGAATCTTCCATGTATGAATTTTTACTACAGTACTGGTGAAAGACTTACGATGAACCATTTCTTACATCTCCTCTGCCCCCTTGCAAGTCATCCTGATTTAATCCCTCCGTCTAGGTGTATAAGGGCATGGTTAATATTACTTAATAGTATAGCCAACTGTTGACTATAAGAAAGTGCCATGTCATCTGTAGACAACATGTATAACAATCGATACTCAAAAACTAATTCTTAAAGATCATTTCTTGCAAAGCACAATAAGTGTTATTTCTTCACAAGTTTTGGATGCAGGTTGAACAGTTGAAAGCTTTTGTTTGCAAAAGATACCTTTTAATCTATTTCACCCGGATGTTTGTGAGCTCTAGAGATGAGATAATATCCGAAGAAACCTATGATACCCGTTACACATGAGATGACCCCCACATCCTTTGTCAAATTAAACAACTCCCCGATCAATGCATTTCACTCTTCGGTGCAACGCATGGGCACCTTACTACTATAGATTAGTACGACCAAAAATTGAACTAACATTATATATAGTATGATAAATACTGATGCATGTCACCTAAAATTATATCACTCAAAACTATGTTAAAATACGAATCCAACGATATAGTTTTTGTTGACATGCACTAACATTTTGTCAGTTAAATCTTCAGTCAAATTCAATGGGGGACTAATAAACCACGAACGATTAGTACAAGTGTAGAGGGCGGCGCTGCACGGGAGTCTCACCTCTCACCCCGCTCGTGGCGCGGCAGTAAAGCCGTCATATCACAAAATCCAACCACTCCCAATAATAAATGGCCTGGTAAAATAAACGGACAAGCAACCATCACATCCTTCCGTCTTTTTTGCATTTCATCTCTCTGCATTTACTTTCTCCGGTTCATCTCCCACACTCGATCCCTAGCTACTACTCCTAGGGCCAGTTCTTTTGGCGGCTTCCCCAACTTTTCCCACAAGACTAGTCACAGTGGAGAGTAACAATAAGGCGCCTCACTCATTTATTTGGGCTTCTAAACTACTACTTTGTCCTGGTTTATTCCTCACCATTGTGATTATCTGGTTAGTTCATTGCATGCAATACTATTAATTAGCAAATAAACATTAACATTTCTCGTTTTCTCCTCCTCCTTGGTCACGGTGCACAGCCTAAGATGACTTACCCACCTAGACGGATGGAGTAGTGCATGTGACATGCACTAACATTTCATTAGTTAAATTTATGATCAAAATTTGACATAGATTACAATGGGGACCAATAAACCAGGACGGAGGTATTAGTTATGGGATTACTAATCTAGAAGCCTAAAAAGGGATGAATACCAAGAGTTCTCAGCATGACCGCTTGAGACTTATCTAAAAATACACGAATCATACCAACGGTCGCCGTGAGGTCACATATGCCCATGTTAATAAAAGAGCCCGTATTAAGGGGGTCACGATCTCTGCTTTGGTAGGACGTGCCAATAAAACCGCCTCGCCAGGCGAGTCGAGGTGGAGCAGGAAACGCCGGTTCGTGTTGGACCAGGCCACGATACAAGGGCACGACATGGGAAAATTGCCAGCAGAATGGATTTATGCTAGGGTATGTGAAGATCATCTTGCAGACCGGACACGGTCTACATGTTCGATAATCATCTTGGAGTATTCGGAGGAGGAACCCGCCTTGCAATGTCGAAGACAAGACTGCGCGCCGGACTCATCGTCATTGAAGCCTGGTTCAGGGGCTACTGAGGGAGTCCTGGATAAGGGGGTATCCGGATAGCCGGACTATATTCATCGTCCGGACTATAGAAGTGTCAAGATACAAGACTCAAGACTTCGGCTCGTGTCTGGATGGGACTCTCTGCGTGGAAGACAAGCTTGGCGATCCGGATATTATATTTCCTTCCTTGTAACCGACTCCATGTAAACCCTAGCTCTCTGGTGTCTATATAAACCGGAGAGGATGGTCCTTAGAAGGTCGATCACATTTACAATCATACCATCATAGCCTAGCTCTTAGGGTTTATCCTCTACGATCTCGTGGTAGATCTACTCTTGTATTCCACATATCTTCAATATTAATCAAGCAGGAAGTAGGGTTTTACCTCCATCAAGAGGGCCCGAACCTGGGTAAACATTATGTCCCTTGCTTCCTGTTACCATCAGCCTAAGACGCACAGATCGGGACCCCCTACCCGAGATCCATCGGTTTTGACACCGACACTCGACGCCATCACGGTAACTAAGCCTCTCGACCGATGACTTCATCTCCTTGCCTTTGACTGGGCATCCCTGACGCCCTACATGTTTTCGCAGGGCGCCGCCGATGTTCCTGAAGGAAATATGCCCTAGAGGCAATAATAAAGTTATTATTTATTTCCTTATTTCATGATAAATGTTTATTATTCATGCTAGAATTGTATTAACCAGAAACATAATACATGTGTGAATACATAGACAAACATAGTGTCACTAGTATGCTCTACTTGACTAGCTCGTTGAATCAAAGATGGTTAAGTTTCCTAGCCATAGACATGAGTTGTCATTTGATTAATGGGATCACATCATTAGGAGAATGATGTGATTGACTTGACCCATTCTGTTAGCTTAGCACTTGATCATTTAGTATGTTGCTATTGCTTTCTTCATGACTTATACATGTCCCTATGACTATGAGATTATGCAACTCCCGTTTACCGGAGGAACACTTTGTGTGCTACCAAACATCACAACGTAACCGGGTGATTATAAAGGTGCTCTACAGGTGTCTCCGAAGGTACTTGTTGAGTTGGTGTATTTCAAGATTAGGATGTGTCACTCCGATTGTCGGAGAGGTATCTCTGGGCCCTCTTGGTAATGCACATCACTATAAGCCTTGCAAGCAATGTAGCTAATGATTTAGTTATGGGATGATGCATTACATGACGAGTAAAGAGACTTGCCGGTAACGAGATTGAACTAGGTATTGAGATACCGACGATCGAATCTCGGGCAAGTAACATACCGATGACAAAGGGAACAACGTATGTTGTTATGCGCTTTGACCGATAAAGATCTTCGTAGAATATGTGGGAGCCAATATGAGCATCCAGGTTCCTCTATTGTTTATTGACCGGAGACGTGTCTCAGTCATGTCTACATAGTTCTCGAACCCGTAGGGTCCACACGTTTAAAGTTCGATGATGGTTATATTATGAGTTTATGTGTTTTGATGTACCGAAGGTAGTTCGGAGTCCCGGATGTGATCACAGACATGATGAGGAGTCTTGAAATGGTCAAGACATAAAGATCGATATATTGGACGACTATATTTGGACACCGGAATAGTTCCGGGTGAGATCGGGATAATACCGGAGCACCGGGAGGTTATCGGAACCCCCCGAGAGGTATATGGGCCTTAATGGGCTTTAGTGGAAAGGAGGGGGAAGGAGCAATGGATGGGGCGCGCCCCCCAAGCCCAATCCGAATTGGGAGGGGGGCCGGCCCCCCTTTCCTTCCTCCCTCCTTCCTCTTCCTTCCCTCTCCCTCTCCAAATAGGAAAAGGAGGAGTCCTACTCCCGGTGGGAGTAGGACTACCCCCTTGGGCGCGCCTCCTCCTCCTGGTCGGCCCTCTCCTCCCCTCCTTTATATACGGAGGAGGGGGCACCCCATAGACACAACAATTGATCCCTTGGATCTCTTAGCCGTGTGCGGTGCCCCCCTCCACCATAATCCACCTCGATAATATCGTAGCAGTGCTTAGGCGAAGCCCTGCGTCAATAGAACATCATCATCGTCACCACGTCGTTGTGCTGACGGAACTCTCCCTCAAAGCTCGGCTGGATCGGAGTTCGAGGGATGTCATCGAGTTGAACATGTACTAAACTCGGAGGTGCCGTGCGTTCGGTACTTGATCGGTCGGATCGTGAAGACGTACGACTACATCAACCGCGTTGTGCTAACACTTCCGCTTTCGGTCTACAAGGGTACGTGGACACACTCTCCCCTCTTGTTGCTATGCATCACCATGATCTTGCATGTGCGTAGGATTTTTTTGAAATTACTACGTTCCCCAATAGTGGCATCCGAGCCAGGTTTTATGCGTAGGTGTTATATGCACGAGTAGAACACAAGTGAGTTGTGGGCGATACAGGTCATACTGCTTACCAGCATGCCATACTTTGGTTCGGCGGTATTGTTGGATGAAGCAGCCCGGACCGACATTACGCGTACGCTTACGCGAGACTGGTTTTACCGACGTGCTTTGCACACAGGTGGCCGGCGAGTGTCAGTTTCTCCAACTTTAGTTGAACCGAGTGTGGCTACGCCCGGTCCTTGAGAAGGTTAAGACAACACTAACTTCACGAACTATCATTGTGGTTTTGATGCGTAGGTAAGAACGGTTCTTGCTCAGCCCGTAGCAGCCATATAAAACTTGCAACAACAAAGTAGAGGACATCTAACTTGTTTTTGCAGGGCATGTTGTGATGTGATATGGTCAAGACATGATGCTAAATTTTATTGTATAAGATGATCATGTTTTGTAACAGAGTTATCGGCTACTGGCAGGAGCCATATGGTTGTCGCTTTATTGTATGCAATGCCCTGTAATTGCTTTACTTTATCACTAAGCGGTAGCGATAGTCGTAGAAGCAATGGTTGGCAAGACGACAACGATGCTATGATGGAGATCAAGGTGTCACACCGGTGACGATGGTGATCATGACGGTGCTTCGGAGATGGAGATCACAAGCACAAGATGATGATGGCCATATCATATCACTTATATTGATTGCATGTGATGTTTATCTTTATGCATCTTATCTTGCTTTGATTGACGGTAGCATTATAAGATGATCTCTCACTAAATTTTAAGATAAAAGTGTTCTCCCTGAGTATGCACCGTTGCCAAAGTTCGTCGTGCCCAGACACCACGTGATGATCGGGTGTGATAAGCTCTACGTCCATCTACAACAGGTGCAAGTCAGTTTTGCACACGCAGAATACTCAGGTTAAACTTGACGAGCCTAGCATATGCAGATATGGCCTTGGAACACTAAGACCGAAAGGTCGAGCATGAATCATATAGTAGATATGATCAACATAGTGATGTTCACCATTGAAAACTACTCCATCTCACGTGATGATCTGACATGGTTTAGTTGATTTGGATCACGTGATCACTTAGATGATTAGAGGGATGTCTATCTAAGTGGGAGTTCTTAAGTATGATTAATTGAACTTTAATTTATCATGAACTTAGTCCTAATAGTATTTTGCAAATTATGTTGTAGATCAATAGCTCGCGTTGTTGCTTCCCTATGTTTTATATGTGTTCCTAGAGAAAACTAAGTTGAAAAATGATAGTATCAATTATGCGGACTGGGTCCGTGATCTGAGGTTTATCCTCATTGCTGGACAGAAGAATTATGTCCTTGATGCCCTGCTAGGTGATAGACCTATTGCAGGAGCAGATGTAGTCATTATGAACGTTTGGCTGGCTCAATATGATGACTACTTGATAGTTTAGTGCACCATGCTTAAACGGCTTAGAATCGGGACTTCAAAGACGTTTTGAACGTCATGGACCATATGAGATGTTCCAGGAGTTGAAGTTAATATTTCAAGCAAATACCCGAGTTGAGAGATATGAAGTCTCCAACAAGATCTATAGCTAAAAGATGGAGGAGAATTGCTCAACTAGTGAGCATGTGCTCGGATTGTATGGGTACTACAATCGCTTGAATCAAGTGGGAGTTAATCTTCCAGATAAGATAGTGATTGACAGAGTTCTCTAGTCACCATCACCAAGTTACTAGAACTTCGTGATGAACTATAGTATGCAAGGGATGACGAAAACGATTCCCGAGCTCTTCGTGATGTTGAAATCGACGATGGTAGAAATCAAGAAAGAGCATCAAGTGTTGATGATTGACAAGATCACTAGTTTCAAGAAAAGGGCAAAGGGAAAGAAAGGGAACTTCAAGTAGAATGGCAAGCAAGTTGCCACTCCCGTGAAGAAGCCCAAAGCTGGACCAAAGCCTGAAACTGAGTGCTTCTACTTCAAAGGAAATGGTCACTGGAAGCAGAAATACCCAGAATATTTGGTGGATAAGTAAGATGGCAAAGTGAACAAGGGTATATTTGATATACAGGTTATTAATGTGTACCTTACTAGTGTTTATAGTAGCCCCTGGGTATTTGATACTTGTTCGGTTGCTAAAAATTAGTAACTCGAAACAGGAGATACAGAATAAACAAAGACTAGTTGAGGGTGAAGCGACGATCTATGTTGGAAGTGGTTCCAAGATTGATATGATCATCATCGAACACTCCCTATACTTTCGGGATTAGTGTTAAACCTAATTAAATGTTATTTGGCGTTTGCGTTGAGCATGGATATGATTTGATCATGTTTATTGCAATATGGTTATTCATTTAAAGTCAGAGAATAATTGTTATTCTGTTTACATGAATAAAGCCTTCAATGGTCATACACCCAATGAAAATAGTTTGTTGGATCTCGATCATAGTGATACACATATTCATAATATTGATGCCAAAAGATGCAAAGTTGATAATGATAGTGCAACTTATTTGTGGTACTGCCGTTTGGATCATATTGGTGTAAAGCGCATGAAGAAACTACATCCTGATGGGTTTTTGGAATCACTTGATAATGAATCAGTTGATGCTTGCGAACCGTGCCTTTTGGGCAAGATGACTAAAACTCCGTTCTTCGGAACAATGGAACGAGTGACTGATTTATTGGAAATAATACATATCGATGTATGTGATCCAGTGAGTGTTTTTGCTCGTGGCAAGTATCGTTATTTTCTAACCTTCACAGATGATTTAAGTAGATATGGGTATATCTACTTAATGAAACACAAGTCTGAAACATTTGAAAAGTTCAAAGAATTTCAGAATGAAGTGGAGAATCATCGTAACAAGAAAATAAAGTTTCTACGATCTGATCGTGGAGGAGAATATTTGAGTTACGAGTTTGGCCTTCATATAAAACAATATGGAATAGTTTCACAGATCACACCACCTGGAACACCACAACGTTATGGTGTGTCCGAACGTCGTAACCGCACTTTATTGGATATGATGCGATCTATGATGTATCTTACCAATTTACCACCATCATTTTGGGGTTATGTATTAGAGACAGCTGCATTCACTTTAAATAGGGCACCATCAAAATCCGTTGAGACGACGCCTTATGAACTGTCAGAAGGATGCCTACTACGCCCTCCATCACATGCGGGCGATCGTACGGGACCATAATCACCTTCTGGTACCAACTAATCTTAAAGATTGGGCCGCACGCTTGTCTGCAATCCAGGACACGGACATCAGACAAGAATTCTTTCGCATCCAGTCGGAGTTTGCGGAAATCATCCATCAAGATGTCCTTCGTACCTCGGGGCAGTTCTACCTCAGATATCAACCGTCCAACGGTGAAATAGAAACAACGCTACAAATGCAGGCTGACAACGAGCGCGATTTCATGACCATCATGATAGACGGCGGCTTCATCCATGCTCCGGTCCCCAAGTCGAGTCGAAAGTAGTGATGCTATGTAGTTCTGAAATATCGATTAGCTCATGTTGTAATTAAACTTTAATGAACTTGTATGTCTCTTTAGTTTGGACAGTCGTTCAACTTATATGTAATCGATGCTATTTATTAGTAGGACCATGAATCGTGCTATTAATGTGTTGCTTTTCTCTTCCGATCCTTTTGTTGCATACTTATATATTGCTTATGTATTGTTTGTGAATTGCTACTAACGTTTTGTTTGTCTAGTGCATAGAGATGCCTTCGTATGTCGTGTACAAGGGTAAGGTTCCTGGAGTCTACGACGACTGGGAGGAGTGTCGGAGACAGGTTCACCGTTTCAGCGGTAACAGTTACAAAGGGTACACCACTAGGGCGGAGGCGGAAGCTAGATACGTGTGCTATCTAGCGAGAGAGAGGAGGGAGCGTTGGAGGAACCGGATGAAGACCAGTTTCATCGCGATGATGCTCATCGTGACCGTAGCTCTCTTCTATGTGATGGTAGTTTAGATGATTGATATCGACTTGTAATGTGAAGACAAACTTGCTACTCGCGGTCTCGAGACTTGTAGTGTTCTATCTTTGTTCGGTATTTTGAATTCGGAGACTAATATGATGAATTGTATTCGAAGACTAATCTTCTATTGTATTCGATAAATCTGTTGTTTATATGTTGTGCTGTTTATATTATGTGCTGTAATGTATTTTGAAACATGTGCAAATATCAGAAAAGAAAAAAAATCCTAATATTCATAGTAGTGTTGCACCATATTGCACTTTAGTGGCGCACTGAAATAAACACACCAGTGGCGCATTACCTAAAAGTGCACCATTCCAGAGCACAAGGTAAATATGCCCCCTGGGAGGCATAGTAATGGCGCACTAGTGGACATAGTAATGGTGCACTATGTGGTGCGCCATTACTATTTGTTACTAAGTGGCGTGTTAATAGTGGCGCACCTGTAGTGCGCCATTAATAGCAAAAACAAGTGCGCCACTAACAGCCCTTTTTCTAGTAGTGGAAGGAGAAAGATAGGGCTGCACGTGACGTCGCGGCGAGCAAGATGAAAGCCGCATGGATGAACAATCCCAACAAAGTGGAGGAATCAAAGAAAAAGAAGAAGAAGAAGGATGAGAGGCACAATCTCTTATTGGATGTGCAAAGGGAGAGGATGAAATTCGACCATGAGAGAGGATGATGATTGAGAAGGGGATGGTGGAGATGGAGAAGAACAAATGGGAGGAAATGGAACTTGAGAAGGCCAAGGCATATGCGACCATTGAGCTTGAGAGAGAAGGTGAAGCTCATGGGGATCATGGATGAGTCAAGGATCATGTTGGTCGACACTAGCCTCATGGATGACCATGTAAGGATTGGTTCACCAATCATAAGGAGATCAACAAGTGCAAGAAAAGACACTTGATTTATTCGTGTATCCCTATTCATGAATTATTGAATTTTATTCGTCGTGGATCATTTTGGCTTGATTGGTTGTGTGCTATATTGATCGAATGATCTACATACATGGTTTTCAAGGAAATGGGAGGCGCCGTTGTCCAAGCAGATAAATGGGGCTCAGCCGGCTATCCCATTGGACATGCTCTTATTGCAAAAATGCAATGAAGGGGTGTGCGGTGCCGGTACCAAGCGCCGCAACCACCGGTCTCCTCCTAATCCAGAAACGCAGAGAGAGACAAGCCGAGAACAAAACCTAGGGACACAAATTTCAGAAAGAAAAGAAAACCCGTTTCGGAGACTGCTGGTGTGTACATTTTTCACCATTGTTTATAAGGAGGTAAGGCGATCTAAGGCGAGCACCACCCGCTCTAGCGCCTAGGCGACGCCTAAGCGCCTAAGGCAGACGCCTAAGTGCCTAAGGCGGGCATATTTGTAAGGCGCTGACTTGATGCAAAGGGATGGTTGTGCAACGGCGGCGACACATCGCACGTAGCTGCTGGATGATGGAGAAGTGCCGGCGACAACACATGAATGGCATTGAGGGTGCTGCTATCGAGCACCATGTCTCGAGCTCCGGGGTGAAGCCTAGGTTACCTGAGTTGGTTAGCCTGGCAATGACGATGTTTATACTTTGTTACCTTGTTGAAGGCATTGTTTGGATATGCTTGGACTGATTCTTCAGGGTGAAAACCTAGATTTTGATCTTGAACGGTTGTAGATTTTGATCTTGAACGGTTGGATCCTGTGGCGGCGGCGATTGAGCATCGCTCCCTTTTTGAAGGCGTTGCTGTTGAAGAACCTCGTCGTTCATGTGGTGTCATGAGATATTGGTGCGGATATGGTCATTGATGTAGTTTGTCGATGGTGGATGCGATCGCTTTGTTTTGTTTTCTCGCCTGCACATAGCTTTGGTCTTATGTGACTTTACTATTTGATGGCGTGCTTTTAGCGTTCTGTGTTGGTGTTCGCTGTGTGCATCCTAACTATGCAGATGCCGGGTGTGCTTATTATGTTTGTATTCTCTTGATGCTCCATTTTAAGCCAATAAAATTCACTCTTTGTCGAAAAAAATTGTAAGGCACTGCCAGGGCGCCTAAGTGTCTAAGGCAGCCTTAAAAACAATGTTTTTCACAATGTTGATCCTAGAAATACCCACATGACAAGGAAGACTGCCAAATAAACTTGGCTGAAAATGAGAAACGTACAATCAGAAAGTGTTGTCACTGAATTCATCAGTCGGGATAATCAACATATGTACTTTCACAAAAGAATTAGAATGTTTCCTCTTTCACACTATCAATACCAATCAAAAGAATGCTATCAAATTTTCTATATTTCCCTTTCTCAAAATATACTTTCCACCCAACCCAAAATTGCAAGCTGGAGACCGAAACAAACCAAACCCCAAACTATGCACTCCTATTTTAAATAAAATAAAAAATCTTCACTGCCCAGGAACTTCACAAAAACTGGTACCTGTCTGTATTTTCCTTTATATACGTAATGTAATCAGTCTGTATGCTGTTGCAGAAGAAAGTGGAACTGGGAGTTCTGCCGCAGTAGTGGCGGCGGCTCCACATCAGTCGGGTTGATGTCAAGCATCAGTCGTGCTATATCATCCAAGGATATCGGTATGCTGCAATGCCATTCATATGGGCGGGTGTTAGATCAATGGCAACTGTTGCAATTTCAGCTATGTGCTCCGACACACATTACATCTTTGTGTCGGTACTGAACATACCTTGAATCGTCATCTAGCAAGAAAGAACTGTTCGGAGTAGTTATCGAGTCATCGGTCGACATTGTTCTCATGTTTCCAATTACCTGAAAACATGCCCATTTTTGTCAGGAAACATTGAACAAATGTCGTAACATTGTTTTCCATTACATACATCATGTTAATGTTTTGCATGTATTCATGGATTCGTGCGTGCTAATGTTTGAAAACAGAATTACGTTTGTTCTAGCAAGCACTCTTTCTTACCTCTTGGGATAGACCTTGTGCTCCATATTTATCATCCCAGAACATCGTTCCGATGCGATATATTTGACTGATGCTCAGAACCTGCGACCAAAATAAAAATATTTGATACTCGATGGTTTGCCAAATATTCAAGCATTTATAACCTTGTCTTGTTCAGGACTTACGGGGCAAAGCTCATTGGTGATTTCGTCCAAGGTTTTGTGCGACTTCTGATGCAAAACCTGCAATGTAATTTCATTTAGTAGGTCCGCGATAGACAGATGGAACATCTATAATGGCCAATAAGAGTTGTCTTCCCAGGCATACCAGGAATCCAACAGCCTGCCTTATGTGCTGCAGTTCATCCCAAGATGTTCCTGCATACTGGATTACAGAAATACATTTTAGTCTGGCGGTTTTCTGCTGATTAGTATGTTCCTTGTTGAAATTACACATTTTCTTTGACTTCACCTCTTCAGTTGTCCTAGAGCACCACTGCTCCAGCTCCTGTAAACCAGCCTTCAAGAATTCTCCATTGCTAAAGGAGCAGCATTCACGCCGAAGTAGCAAACTGAATGAAGAAAATAATTTTTGATATAGTCAGAATTAAAACATTTTGTGAAGCGTCTACAAATGATGTCTCAAATGACAGTTTGTAGTCAACCAGAGTTAAACTGAGGTAACTTGTGCAAGACTAGCAGTACCTGTTGAAGAGTTGAACGTTCATAAATGCAAATACTTGGCTGAATGCTTTCCTAATTATCATTGGAGGTACCTACAAGTTAAAGTTGAAAAAGGGAAATCTTCAGCCTATTCACAAATTTTTATGTATTCCTGACCGGAAGATAACTGAAACAAAGCTGTACTCACATAATTACTGTTCATCGTTTCCAGTGTATGATTCAGGCACTTAATAATGTTTTGCCAATGCACACTTGATGCTTGCCTTGATAGTGCACTAGAGTGTATACTTTTCAATGATCCTCGAGATGCCCTCACACGGCCAGCTCTTGGAGCCTATGAATATTGACAAATGTAAGGAAAACTGTACCGCACTATACAAAGAGTAGTCATGGAGATGCCTGAGCCTTGAGGTACCTGTATGCAGAGAGTCAATATTGCACTTATTTCCCTTTTCAGGCTATCTCTCATCATGCCGTATATCTTCTCGACATATGCTGTTAACTGTTGCTTGAAACGTACAGCTGGATACTTAGCCTCTATCATTGATGCAGTGTCAGCTCTTCCTACCATTCCACTGTATCCATTTGAAATACCTAATCCTGATGATGATGATCGAGCATTCTGAAAGTGCAGTTTTGGGCATATGTAAGCTCATTTCCACCCAAATGTAGGAGATTTTTGCTCCCAGTTGCATAGCTTGAAACCGGTAAGACATGGTAGCAGCAGTTCAATACAAAAAAAGAAAAGAAAGAAGAATGAGCACCAGGAGCCACGTCCTGATGCCCACCAGGCAAGACTCCAAGACGTAAGCTAATATTTTGTGATGTGATCACAGATCAATGGCACTAAATGAATTTGAGATCTCAATCAAGAACATCTGTTTATGCAGAGCAAAAGTCTGGATGGGAAACTTACCTGCACCATTCTATTGAATAGGTTGCCTGTTGCAGTCCTGCTGCGATTTGGTACTTTAGTCGATGAACTGCTAGCTTTAAGGGTATTTTGTAAAAGGTAGAGGAGGGTTGATGTTGTCGACAACCAATAAGCTAGTTCTCCAGAACTTTCAGCATTCTGTACATGTATACAGCTAGTGAGTTTCTCGACAACTTGCTTACCAACTTTCTAATGTCATTGCATAGGGAAAACTGTATACTTATTGATGGGAATAACAACCTCAACAGATGACCTAATTGTCTGGATGATACGGTCAAATATGTTTGTCTTTTCTGCTTCAAATGAGTGCCAGTGAAGGAGTGATTTGTAGACAATACATGCTGCAGCTGGTCTTTTGTTGTCATATCTCCTGTCTTCAGCCAGGCTTTTGATAAGGATATCATGATCTTCCTGTGAAAAGTGAAGGTAGAATAATTGAAAAAAAATGAACATGCACAATATCTGTTAATTAAATACATGAAACTAGTTCACTTACTTGCTGTCGGTCCGTCAGTGACTGTTGTTTGCTTAAATTCCTTATCGGAGGAACAACCACCTCCTCCTGCAAGCAAAACATATGTCCACATTAATGCGATGTCCTACTTGAGTTTTGTTTCTTTCTATCTTACAGTATGTTTGTTGGGTGTCACTGAGTTATAGTACATACACTAACCATTTTAGGTTCTCCAAGCTGGTGTCCGTTCTCGAGAACCTGATGGGATTTTTAAATTTTAATACAAATGTTAGTGAAACTTTGTACTTCTGAAATATAGTTGTAAAATCCAAAAAAGTATCTTATTAAACTTTCATTAATGGAATTTTACCTTCATAACTGATGGCTGAATCACTTCAGGATTGACTACTACTTGAACAGCTGGTGCAGGATTGCTGCGGAGCACCTGATTTTCTGACTCCAAGATGGCAATCTTGCTTTCCAGACTAGACAAATCATTAATTGTAAGTATTAAGTTATGATGCTTTCACGTAGGCAAGTCGATAAGAATGAAAATACGAGGTATACATATATAAATATTGTAATTTTTTACCTCTCTATTTGTTTTGTCTTATTATCATCATCTGCTGATGCAAGCAACGATTGCTGGCGTAGAACATGGTTTTCAGATTCCATGTTAGATAAATTTGTCTCGAGCCTGAACCATATATCACAAATCAGTGAATGGATATGATATTTAATCTTTACAAGTCGAATTTGTCCGAACTCCAAAGCTATAAACTCATTAGTACCTAGCAATCATCTCTTGGAGTTCATTAATTTTGGAGTCCCGTTCTTGTGCCTCACGTGACAATTCGTCAGACTGTTTTTGAATCTCAGAAAGCTTCTTCTCAAGATCTTCAGCCTTCGTTCTAAACGTACCGAGCTCAGTCTGGATCAAAATAATGGAATGTGAGAATTTCACTGTAGAATAAAATGGTGAATCTTCCTTTTGAGTAGAGTCGTGGAAACTATTGGGTATTCATACCTCAAGTTCCTCGTTTTGACTTGTCAACAACTCAACTTTTGCGTTATCCACCACTGGCACCTCTACTATCTTAGGTGGTGCCTGTTCAATTGCTAACTTTGCGGCTTCTTTCTCATTTATAATTGCTGCATGGGCTTCCTCAAGCTTTTCTTGCATTTCTTGCAACGCAGATTGTAACTTCGTAATTTCTTGACCCTTGGCTACCTCAAGGTCAACCTGCCAACATACATAATTTAGCAAACTCATTGGTGTCCACGCAACATATTAAATTGTACAGCAACTACTGATCTAAGTGAGTTACCCTCAAATGCTTCTCAACATCTAATCTCCATGTGAGTTCCTCAACTCTCTTTTCCAGCTTGTCTTTTGCTTCTTTAAGTGCACCATTATCTCTTGCTTCCTGTTATGCTTATACTTTAGTTTAAAATGCATTAAAATACACATGAATGCATTATGACTTCCCAATCTGAAATTGGACATACCATTTTGAGCTTCCGAAGTTCCTTCCTTGCAACACGTCCCCTCCACGAGCACTGGAGAATTAGAGAAGCTCTTTTTTGCAGTTTGTAAGCAACATAGGCTTTGTGTTGGCGCCATCGAGTCTGGATCCACAAAGTAGTTAAGTTTCGGTTTATTATTAAATTACCTCTGTACCTTGGTTCACATAATAATACAAACCTGGATGATGATGGTCGCTTTGGTCTCTCTTCTGAACCTGTGCTCCTTACGAGCAGCCATTGCACGTAATCCTGTCTGTATTGTTATTGATGATCTGTATATTTGTAGGTAAGCTTTCCAGGCAGAATGAGTACGGGTGTGCTTCTGTATTGTTATTGCAGCAGCGACTCTTCTCATGTGCTCAAAAAGCTTTCTAGCTAGTCGTGCTGCGCAATTTGATTATATTGTATGTCAGCTCAAGTCAGAACAAAGTAAGAAGTGCTTATATGAGTTATATCCAAGGCATGAGGTACTGAACGCAAAGGAGTGAAGAAATACCTCTCCAGAACTTTTGAGTTTGAATGGAAGCTTTTTTTAAGCTGACGAATTCCTTTCGCATAAGATGCGTTCTTATACGCCTCTGGATAAGCCGCACAGCATTGGCCAATACTTCTGCTCTTCTAGCATCCAGCTCTGCCATCTGACCAGCTCTTAGGAATACCTTTGTTTTCCCTATCTGATAAATAAAAGGGTATGCACATTCAGTTTCAACTTGCAGATACATATATAATGGGTAAAGTTGTTATGTTTCACAACTTCCCATTTCACTGCTGGTTACCTGATATCCCTTCAATCCCATTTTATCACATATTGCTGCGCAAGCTGTCTTCTCGTCAGAACTGCAAAATAGTTACAGGACAAGAGAATATCTAAATTGATATATTTGACTTGAGTTTCATCTCCTTATGAATTCGCATAACTTGACCATCCATACCTGTCCACAAGCTCTGGTGCAAGCACTCCGAACCGATCAATGAACTCATCAAATGTCCTTTTCGTCGGATAGCCAGCACAACTGATCCGGATTGCTTCCAAAACACCCTGCGCCATGAGCCATGAACAAGATGCAATTTCCAACTAAATTCAATGGAGCAAAAAACATGAAAAAAAATTACATACCCCGCATCTCAATTGATTCAAGACATTGTCGTTCTCGAAGATGCCAGGTTTCAGTACAGTATTAGGCTTCACACATCTAATGTAGTGTGGTTCTGTTGTACTCAATGTTTCCATCAGAGCTTGTAGTTGTTGCTACACATATTATAGAATACAGGTAAATGAGTATTCCAAGGCTAAAGAAGAGATTTAGCTCCAATATGACACACCTTAAAGCGAGTGCCGATGGAAGAGAATTTGGACTGTTTAGAACTTTCCTCTGGTAATGGAGGAAAGAGATTTGCAACAAAAGAGCACCTTGACGAATTTAGTAGAGCTTGATGTTCAGCGACCACATAATCTTTGTTCTTGTCAAGAAAATAATCGGCTTGATATGTGACCTGTCACGTAGAACAGTTTGTTCAAAGTCCTTACTGATTATATACCTAATTATCATACTATCACCGAATTAATGCTTACATCTCCTGCGTAGTGGTTGATTGTGAAGGCAGTCCTGGCAAGTTTGGGCTTGCTAAAGCGCTTATGTGATTTGTATGTTTGATACATCTTTTGTGCAAATGTCTCGTGAGTGGACTTTGGAAACATGCTGCATCATCGATAAGCATGTCAAATACTTGCATTTGCCTTCAGTTTGCATGCGAGAAAAAGTATCCTATGTATTTTTTTAAATGAAAAATACTATAGAAAACTTTCATTGTTGCAAGTGTCATCGTGGACATAAAACTAAATCTGGAATAACTCAAAAGTCAAAAGAAACTTCATTTTTGGGTCAAAATATCACATACCATGCCTCATCCAGGAGGGCAATTATTCCTCCAGGTTTCTGCACGAAATATTTAAATGTTATTGATAAGTAAATACTTGATTCCTCTTTTAAGGTTCACATACAACTTATGATATGCTCAGAGGCATTACCTTCTCAATCAGGTCCAGCACATCCTGATTGTCCACAAATTCCACATAGCTCCAGTCTATTTCATCCCTTGTATACTCTTCTTGCTCCATCTTGAATACGTGCTGCCGAAGGAATACACATATTTATGTAGATATTAAATATACATTTCAAAATCATTTTCTCTTAGCACCTATAGGTCTTGGCTAACCTGATTGAAGTGCTGCTGCAATTTCTCATTTGTCATGTTGATGCACAATTGCTCAAAACTGTCATATGAGCAGAAAGTTAATCATGTTTAGAAACTGAACTAATATCATACTTGCACTTTTGTAGTATAACGAAGGTACTAATGGCAAACCTGTTGACCTTGAAACTCTCAAATCCATATATATCCAGCACTCCTATTATACTTATTGCATCAGGATCTTGACCAATCGAGTTGTTGATCTTATCCACAATCCTGTTAACCCAGACAAGAAAAACCTTTCTGGTTAAATGGCATACAGTAGGGATGAAAGATAAAAGTATAAAGTGCTAAATTTATTAGTTTTTACAAAAAAAAAAATAGGAACCAGTAGGAGCGCTGCCTTTTCAGTAAGAAGAAATTAGATATATGAACAAACAGGTGGGCATGAACATGCCAAAACCCCTAACATTCGACTACTCCTGAATAAGCGCAACGCTCTGGGATCCCAGGCAGAAATCCATGACGTCGTATTACGCAATGGGCGAGCTCCGCGAGCTTTATTAGCATTTTACTACATTCATAATAATATATTTTGGTCTGTACACATATCTGGCAATCTGGTAATACTGATAAGAAGTAACACTTGATATTTTTTGCTTGTTTAATGCATTAATGAATATAATAATTCACGCTTACCAGTCAAATAGCCGTGAATACACTGTCTTTGCCAAGGCATCACGACTCTGTAGAGCAGAATCTGGATCGAGGGGTTTTGTGATATTTCCATCAGGTGTTACAATAACACGCTGACAAAGAGAGTCCTCAAGCAACTTCTCGTCACACCTAAGATAAAATATGTACTTGAGTAATACCATACAGATGCAGGTCACCAAATAGAAACCACTGAAAGAAATTAGACATACATTAGCAGTTCTGCCACTGTTTTCAGGTGATTGATTGATTTCTCATCCCTCAACCGTGACGAATCAATTTCTTTCCCTTTGGAGAAATTAATGTTTCCTAGATGAAGGATTGCCGCTACTACTCTGAAGATTGCATCCTTGAGCAGTGAAAGAGATTAATTAGTTTTTTTTAGCCCAGCAATATCGTTACTATTCCTTTCAAGTCTCATTACAGTTTCAAATACCTGTTCTTCTTGAGAAATTCCAACTATATCCATTGCATTTCTTGTTTCTAGGTATTCTCTTGCGTCGTCCACATTAGCTACTTTGTAGCAGCTTGTTTGGTTCAGGTAATGAAATGATCGCGGGTCTCCCACCTTAAACCTTTTTACGTCCTGTAATTAGTTAAACATCAAGAAGAAGTCTTTTGGACCATGCAGATATTGTAAGCACTACTATATAGATACTGCTTGTTAAGAATTACCTCCGGTGGAGCAGAACATAGCATGTAAAAGCAATGGTAGTTCCGTTCAGGATCAGAGACCTGACATACTCGTGACCGTTCAAGGAGGTATGTGCGAACGGCCGCACCAGATATCTTCCCGTATTTGTCGAATTGGATTTCAACAAACTTACCAAAACGACTGAAAAACAGCGACATGTCAAGTATAAAACTTAAAAAATATTTGCTGCTGAAGCATATTCGTAGTTGCTAGTTCAAGAATCCACCTTGAGTTGTTGTTCTTCACCGTCTTCGCATTACCAAATGCTTCCAGTACTGGGTTAGACTGAGTGTGTTGCACAAGAATCAAGAGAGTTGGTGGGACATTCCAGAAGGAAAGAGTGAGAAAAAAGATGAACAAAAATGTTGTGTTTTCCTACCTCTAGAACTTGTTGCTCGACGGTTCGTCCCTCGGTTCCAGACCTTCCTCCCATGAAGGCAAGGTACCTCATGAGCATCTTCGTCGTCTCTGTCTTACCAGCACCACTCTCACCGCTCACCAATATTGACTGGCTTCCATGCTCATTGATCATTGCCCTGGAAATTATTTTCAACAACAAAACCGCGATGAACATCAGCCACACAATACAGTGAACTGGCTCACTGTCCAATGCCCACAGACAGCAACTGCAATAACAAGATGACACGCACACACACCTGTAACAAGAATCTGCAATCGCGAAAAGATGGGGGCTGAGTTCCCCGAAGGTGGCGCCTTTGTACTGCTCCATCATGTGCACGTTGTAGAGATGGGGCAGTCTCTGGAAAGGGTTGACTGCAATCAAGATGTTCCCGGTGTACGTCTGTCGTCACAATAGTTACCATTGTCAGACAATCAGCTGAAATGGCTCCTAACTGGGAGAGAACATCAAGATGGACAATCCTGGATTACTCACGTATATCTCGTTAAGGCCGTACCGGCAAGCAAGGTTGTGCAGGACTCCCGGTTCATGGAGGTAAGCGAGCTTGGTCATGTCGTCCACTCCTGCCGGGGGCGCTTCCGTGTCTTTGGGGTATATGCTCGCGAGGCTGGCCACAACCTGAACCCATTGATTTGATGATTCAAAAGCTCATGTCGTAAGCTAACATACATGGATTGGCAATCAAAAGCAACAGAAATTCGAAGTGGCAGTTCCACTGGCAATTCGACGAACAGTTGGTAGGCACTGCTGGATTAGTTGCTATGACGAAGTACAGCTTGACTTGAAATCTGCGTCCTTGCAGAACAACTGGTGGTAAAGAGCAGCGAACAGAGAGCAGAGATGTGCCGTGTGCGGCGGGCTTACTCACCGTTTTGCCATTGGTGGTGGCGACGGTGACGTCGGCGCCCTTGATCCCGGTGACCTCGCCGTCGACCCAGGCCTCGTCGGGATCCTCCAGCCACACCTGCGAGCCGACGATGATGTTGACCGGAGTCCCCTGTCGGCCCAAGAAACAAGAAACATGTCAGCTCGACCAAGCCGCCTCCCGAAGCAGCCAGCCATGAATCACCGGCGTGAAAGAAGCTGGCTGGAATCGAGCAAGAAAGCAAGCTGACCATGTTGACAACTTCAGTCCACGGACGACGAGCTCAGCTCAGCTCGATCGCCGGCGCCGGCGAATCTCCGCTCATGCGAGCACGGGATCAAACCAACCAAATAATACAGCAGCAGCAGCTAGCAAGATCCCGCGAGCTGGAGTTGTTGGAATGCGCACGCGAACAACTGGAAAGGGAGGAGATGGCAGCAGCAGGAGGAAAGCAGAGCAGGGGAAGGAAGGCAGGGGAAAAGGAATATAGAACGAAGGTGGTGGAGGCGGGGCGAGGGGTCGGAGTGGGGTGGCGGTCGCGGGGCGTGAGCTGGTTCAAGTCCCCCTTTTTGGTGGGAAAAGTCGGCACCGCTACGGCCACCCCGCGACGGCTGCTGCTGCGGCGGCCAGTGGCTTCTTTCCTCTCTTCCCCGGTCGGTTTCCCCATTGGCGAATGGTGGCGATCTACCGGCCGGAGTGCCACCGAAAGGGGGCGGCTGAAAAGGAGAGGGAAATGGTCCGTTCCCTGGCCCCGGCGAGTACAGCGACGGCTAAGGATGTCCTGTGATGTGTTTACAACAAGTCGTCCAAAGTGATTATCCCAAATTTATGGTACACAATATCTATAGAGATATAAGAAGAAGAAAAAGGTGAGATATCTTTATCTGAACTTGTCCCATTATATTTTTTGCCATGCTTATCCTACAATATTTATTGTAATTTCAGAGCTTATATCTAATGGCTGCGCATATAGTTAGACCCTCTGACGGTTATTGCATCAATTGTCTGATTAAACCCTCTAATATCTGTTTTCACACTAGTTTTTTTTTTTTTTTGATTTGCTCATATTTCTACTCCCTAAATGAGCATTTGTGTGTCCACGCTATCAACTCGTGCACCCAACGGCGGAGACAAGCCTCAGGCTGTCCGGGCAATGCCTAGGTTGTGAGGCCAGTTTCCTTCTTTCATTGTAGCATTTTTTGCATTGTTTAATACTGTAGCTAGCTAGTGTTTGGATTGGGGCTTGCCTGGGTCCTACCTGGATCCTGGCTCCGCCACTGCGTGCACCTATGCATGCTTTTTCGTAAATCGTTGGTGGCAACAAGCTGATCTTCAATATTTAGATGAAAAAAATATCTTTCTTATTAATGGGGTCTGGATAAATTTGCTAAAAATGACCCTTGTTCATATATGAGGATGCACATCCGCATGCTCTTTCATAAATCTTTGCTCGCAATGATTTTGCCTTGAAAGTTTGAAACAAATTTATTTGAGTTATTAATATGGTACATGGATAGATTTGCTAAGAGGTTGCTGGAAATAACATGCTGATGATGAATTATATATGGCTATGTGCTTTAGTTGAAAACTGATTTTTTTTTCACTGTGACATACATATACATCCCTGGTTTAATTTGTGTTTGCCCACACTTGCATTGCAGTTACATGATTACCGATACAACTCGGTGCCTTGCCTTCAATACGCCATTTCAATCGCTTTTTGTAACCGTTGGATCCTCCCATTTCCTTTCTTCTTTCCCATGTTCTTCCTCTTGTCTCCTCAACCCAACCATGCCTTCTTTGGAGCAACACATTCCTTCTTTCCCATTTTCTTTGTCCCGCGTCTCCTCAATCTATCCCTACCTATGTTGGCGCCGCTACATGTGCGTCATCATTGCCACCCTATGACGTGTAGTGTCTTACGGACGAGCCTTTCATCTAACAAAATGTTACAGGCGGCAGGTCCTGTTAGCAATCACAAATCCTGATACTGATATACACAAACATCTAACAAAGCCTTTCCTGGGACATCTTCACCCTAACATTGAACCTCAGGTAGGTCTCCTTCCATAGCTTTGCTACCGTCGTTGTTGTGTCATCACCGACAGCACCGCCACACCACAGTAACCACTCTAGCAAGGTCTTATTTTTCGGCCTCTTCCGCATCACCACCTCTGCCTCTTCGTCGTCGATGTTGAGTTCACGGTGTTTGAGGTTCATGTTGTTAAGTACCACGATCTTGATCTAGAATTGGGTTCGCTCAGTTACAGAGTAGTAGGTGGGAGGAACACTTCTGTCACACGAATACAACTTGCTCTCGAAGGAAGAAAGGAAAAAGTAGAGGATGTCATGCCGTGCCGTGATCCAAGCCCGGATAGTCTTCTCTCTGGTTGAGCCAGCTTATATGACGTTCAACCACTCTAGGCCCACGAAGCGGCGGCTTGGGTGTTTGATCCTAGGTGGCCTGGCGATGACGTGCTCCCTCCCCTGATTGGTGGTCTGCGGCTGATCTGTTGCTGCCTCGTCAGCGTTGTGGTTGCCCCGAGCTGCACTTGTAGTTGGGACGTTGACTTCCCCTACCCCTTGAGAGCATGCTTGTCCCCAAGTTGCTACGACAGGATAGCGAGCTTTCAGTGCGAGTGCGTCCTCCCATGTAGCATCCAGGAGCTCCGAATCAGACCAACACACCAGATACTACTCGCGTCGTCCGGTGGGAGTTTGTCGCCAGCGTCTGTCGAGCATCTCAACGGGAACCAGCTCTGCAGATCGAGGTACATGCAATTTGTCAGAGGCGTCTGTACCTGGCGCGAGAACTTGTCGCAACTGAGATATGTGGAACACCGGGTGGATCTTGGATTCCGGTGCCAGCTCCAGCTCATATGTGACTGGGTTAACCTTGCGGATCACCCTGTAGGGGCCAAAATACTTGAAGGCAAGCTTGTGGTTGGCTCGGCGGTGAACTGATGATTGCACATATGGTTGTAATTTGACGAAGACAACATCCCCCACAGTGAATTCTCTGTTTGTGCGCTTCTTGTCTGCTTGCACCTTCATGATGTGGTGATCCTGGTGCAGATGTCGCCGAAGAACCTGCTGCATTGTTTTCCTTTCCTCCAGCCAGTCCTTCATGGCAGGGATTGGGCAAGTTGATGCTGCCTCGATCCCCCAATGCCTGGGTTCATGCCCATACAACGCGTGAAAGGGTGACATGTCCAGAGCAGAATGGTAACTAGAGTTGTACCTGAATTCTGCGAGAGATAGGAATTGGCTCCAATGACTTGGGCATGCATGGATGAAACATTTGAGGTAAATCTCAAGACATTGGTTTACCCTCTCCGATTGACCGTCTGTCTGGGGGTGGTACGGAGGGCTCATGTTAAGCTCTGAGCCGATAATGGAGAAAAGTTCACGCCAAAACTTGCTGGTGAAGACAGGATCCCGATATGAGATGATGGCTTTCGGTAGACCATGGAGCTTGTAAACGTTATCCAGGTATGACCGGGCTACTTTGGCTGCTGTGAATGGATGTTGGAGAGGCAGAAAATGAGCATATCTCGTGAATTTGTCCACAACAACCAAAATGCAGTTTGCTTTGCCCGATTGCGGAAGGCCAACGATGAAATCCATAGTAACAACTTGTCAAGCACCTTCAAGCAGTGGGATGGGTTCGATGTTGGGAAACATAGCATACAATTTCAAAAATTTCCTACGCTCACGCAAGATCTATCTAGGAGATGCATAGCAACGAGGGAAAGAGTGTGTCTACGTACCCTTGTAGACCATAAGCGGAAGCGTTTATCACGCGGTCTATGTAGTTGTACTCTTCGCGGTCCGATAACGATCCAAACGATCTAGTGCCGAACGAACGGCACCTCCGAGTTTAGCACACGTGCGGCTCGATGACGTCTCCTCCTTACTGATCCAGCAAGCGGGAGAGGAGAAGTAGATGGGATCACAACAAACACGATGGCATTGTGGTGGTGGTGGTGGTGGAGCACCGACAACTCTTCGCTAAGCGTCGCCGGGACGAGGCGGTGGAACTATGAAGTAACAGGGGAGAGAGAGGGGGGCTCCCAGGGCTTGGTGTATCCTCTTGGGGCGCCCCTCCCCTCTATATATAGGTGGAGGGGCATGGCAAACAGCCCCTCCAAGCCCTAGGGCGTAGCTAAGGGGGAGAGGACTTGGACTCCAAGTCCAATCCTATTCCTACTAGGACTCCTTCCTTATTTGCCTTCCCTAGCCACATGGGCTTTTGAGGACTTGGTGCGCCTAGCCCAATAAGGCCAGGGCACCTCCCGACAGCCCATGCTAGCCCTTGGGTCGTGGTGAACCCACTTGTGGACTTTCGGACCCCTCCGGAATCCTCCGGAACCTTCTGGAAGCTTCCCGGTATAATACCAAAAAAAACTGCACCTTTTTACGGAACCCAAAATATGACTTCCTATATATGAATCTTTACCTCTCGACCATTCCAAGACTCCTCGTGACGTCCGGGATCTCATCAAAGACTCTGAACAATATTTGGTTACCACTCATCAAATCTCCCAATACTACTCTAGCGTCAACGAACGTTAAGCGTGCAACCCTGCGGGTTCGAGAACTATGTAGACATGACCAAGACACCTCTCCGGTCAATAACCAATAGCAGAACTTGGATGCCCATATTGGATCCTACATATTCTACAAAGATCTTTATCGGTCAAAATGTTATGACAACATACGTAATTCCCTTTGTCCATCGGTATGTTACTCGCCCGAGATTCGATCGTCGGTATCTTCATACCTAATTCAATCTTGTTACCGGCAAGTCTCTTTACTCGTTCTGTAATACATCATCCTGCAACTAACTCATTAGTCACTTTGCTTGCAAGGCTTCTTCTGATGTGCATTACCGAGAGGGCCTAGATATACCTCTCCGATACTCGGAGTGACAAATCCTAATCTCGATCTATGCCAACCCAACAAACACCTTCGGAGATACCTGTAGATCATCTTTATAATCACCCAGTTATGTTGTGAAGTTTGATAGCACACAAGGCATTCCTCCGGTATCCGGGAGTTGCATAATCTCATAGTCGGAGGAATATGTATTTGACATGAAGAAAGCAATAGCAATAAAACTGAAAGATCATTATGCTAAGCTAACAAATGGGTCTTGTCCATCACATCATTCTCTAATGATGTGATCCCGTTCATCAAATGACAACACATGTCTATGGTTAGGAAACTTAACCATCTTTGATTAACTAGCTAGTCTAGTAGAGGCTCACTAGGGACACGGTGTTTTTTCTATGTATCCACACATGTATCAAGTTTCCAATTAATACAATTCTAGCATGAATAATAAACATTTATGATGAATAAGGAAATATAAAATAACAACTTTATTATTGCTTCTAGGGCATATTTCCTTCAGTCTCCCACTTGCACTAGAGTTAATAATCTAGTTCACATCCCCATGTGATTTAACACCAATAGTTCACATCTTTATGTGAGTAATACCATAGTTCACATCGCCATGTTATCAACACTCAAAGGGTTTACTAGAGCCAATAATCTAGTTCACATCGCCATGTGATTAACACCCAAAGAGTACTAAGGTGTGATCATGTTTTTCTTGTGAGAGAAGTTTAGTCAACGGGTCTGTCATATTCAGATCCGTATGTATTTTGCAAATTTCTATGTCTACAATGCTCTGCATGATGCTACTCTAGCTAATTGCTCCCAGTTTCAATATGTATCCAGACTGAGACTCAGAGTCATCTAGATTAATGTTAAAGCTTGCATCGTCGTAACCCTTTACGATGAACCCTTTATCACCTCCATAACCGAGAAACATTTCCTTTGTCCTCTAAGGATAATTTTGACCGCTGTCTAGTGATCCACTCCTGGATCACTATCGTACCCCCTTGCCAAACTCATGATAAGGTACACAATAGGTCTTGTACATAGCATAGCATACTTTATAGAATCTATGGGTGAGGCATAGGGAATCACTTTCATTCTCTTTCTATTTTCTGTTGTGGTCGGGTTTTTGATTCTTACTCAACTTTACACCTTGCAACACAGGCAAGAACTCCTTCTTTGACTGTTCCATTTTGAACTACTTCAAAATCTTGTCAAGGTATGTACTCATTGAAAAAATCTTATCAAGCGTCTTGATATATCTCTATAGATCTTGATGCCCAATATGTAAGCAGCTTCACCGAGGTCTTTCTTTGAAAAACTCCTTTCAAACTCTCCTTTATGCTTTCTAGAAAATTCTACATCATTTCCGATCAACAATATGCCATCCACATATAATATCAGAAATTCTACAGAGCTCCCACTCACTTTCTTGTAAATACATGCTTTACCGTAAGTCTGTAAAACCATATGCTTTGATCACTTCATCAAAGTGTATATTCCAACTCTGAGATGCTTGCACCAGTCCATAGATGAATCACTGGAGCTTGCACACTTTGTTAGCACCTTTAGGATCGACAAAACCTTCTGGTTGCACCATATACAACTCTTCTTAGAGATATCCATTTAAGTAATGCAGTTTTGACATCCATTTGCTAGATTTCATAAAATGTGGCAATTGCTAACATGAATCGAACGGACTTAAGCATTGCTACGGTTGAGAAAGTCTTATCGTAGTCAACCCCTTGAACTTGTCGAAAACCTTTTTGCGACAAGTCGAGCTTTGTAGACAATAACATTACCATCAGCGTCAGTCTTCTTCTTGAAGATGCATTTATTCTATACGGATTGCCGATCGTCGAGCAAATCCACCAAAGTCCACACTTTGTTCTCATACATGGATCCTATCTCAGATTTCATGGCCTCAAGCCATTTATCAGAATCTGGGATCATCATAGCTTCTTCATAGTTCGTAGGTTCGTCATGGTCTAGTAACATGACTTCCAGAACAGGATTACCGTACCACTCTGGTGTTGATTGTGTTCTGGTTGACCTACGAGGTTCTGTAGTAACTTGATCTTAAGGTTCATGATCTTCATCATTAGCTTCCTCTCTAGTTGTTGTAGGCATCACGAGAATGGATTTCTCTGATGAGCTACTTTCCAAATTGAGAGAAGGTACAATTACTTCATCAAGTTCTACTTTCCTCCCACTCACTTTTTTCGAGAGAAACTCCTTCTTTAGAAAGGTTCCATTCTTGGCAACAAAGATCTTGCCTTCGGATCTGTGGTAGAAGGTGTACCCAATTGTTTCCTTAGGGTATCCTATGGATGCACTTCTCCGATTTGGGTTCGAGCTTATCAGGCTGAAGCCTTTTGACATAAGCATCACATCCCCAAACTTTAAGAAATGTCAGCTTAGGTTTATTGCCAAACCATAGTTCATACGTGTCGTCCCAACGGCTTTTGACAGTGCCCTGTTTAACGTGAATGCAGCCGTCTCTAATGCATAACCCCAAAACGATAGTGGTAAATCGGTAAGAGACATCATAGATCGCACCATATCTAATAAAGTACGGTTTACGACGTTCGGACACACCGTTACGCTGTGGTGTTCCAGGGGGCATGAGTTGTGAAACAATTCCACATTGTTTAAATGAAGGACAAACTCGTAACTCAAATATCCACCTCTGTGATCAGATCGTAGAAACTTTATTTTCTTGTTACGATGATTCTCCACTTCACTCTGAAATTCTTTGAACATTTCAAATTTTTTAGACTTGTGTTTCATTAACTAGATATACCCATATCTTCTCATATCATCTATGAAGGTCAGAAAATAACGATACCTGCCGCGTGCCTCAACACTCATCAGACCGCATACATCGGTGTGTATTATTTTCAATAAGTCGTTGGCTCGCTCCATTGTTCCGGAGAACGGAGTTTTAGTCATCTTTCCGATGAGGCATGGTTCACAAGTATCAAATGATTCATAATCAAGTGATTCCAAAAGCCCATCTGCATGGAGTTTCTTCATGCGCTTTACACCAATATGACCTAAATGGCGGTGCTACAAGTATGTTGTACTATCATTATCAACTTTGCATCTTTTGGCATCAATATTATGAATATGTGTATCACTACGATCGAGATACAGTGAACCATCCACATTGGGTGTATGATCATAGAAGGTTTTATTCATGTAAACAGAACAATAATTATTATTTGTCTTAAATGAATAACTGTATTGCAATAAACACGATCCTATCTTGTTCATGGTCAATGCAAACACCAAATAACATTTATTTAGGTTCAACACTAATCTCGAAAGTATAGGGAGTGTGCAATGATGATCAATCTTGGAACCACTTCCGACACAAATCGTCACTTCACCCTTAACATTTATTCTGCAACTCCTGTTTCGAGTTACTAATCTTAGCAACCGAACATGTATCAAATACCCAGGGACTACTACGAGTACTAGTAAGGTACACGTCAATAGCATGTATATCAAATATACCTTTGTTCACTTTGCCATCCTTCTTATCCGCCAAATATATGAGGTAGTTCCGCTTCCTGTCCAGTCCCTTTGCAGTAGAAGCACTCAGTTTTAGGCTTGGGTCCACCTTTGCGTTTCTTCCCAGGAGTGGAAACTTGTTTGCCATTCTTCTTGGAGTTCCCCTTCTTTCCCTTTTCCCTTTTCTTGAAACTAGTGGTCTTGTTTAATCATCAACACTTGATGCTTTTTCTTGATTTCTACCTTCGTCGATTTCAGGATCACGAAGAGCTCGGGAATCGCTTTCGTGATCCCTTGCATATGATAGTTCATCACGAAGTTCCAGCAACTTTGGTGATGGTGACTAGAGAACTCTGTCAATCACTATCTTATCTGGAAGATTAACTCCCACTTGATTCAAGCGATTGTAGTATCCAGACATTCTGAGCACATGCTCACTAGTTGAGCTATTCTCCCCCATCTTTTAGGCGAAGTACTTGTCAGAGGTCTCATACCTCTCGACACGGGCATGAGTCTGAAATACCAATTTCAGCTCTTGGAAAATCGCATATGCTCAGTGGCGTTCAAAACATCTTTGAAGCCCTGATGCTAGGCCGTAAAGCATGGCGCACTAAACTATCAAGTAGTCATCATACCGAGCTTGCCAAACGTTCATAACGTGTGCATCTGCTCCTGCAACAGGTCTGTCACCTAGTGGTGCATCAAGGACATAATTATTCTGTGCAGCTATGAGGAAAATCCTCAGATCATAGACATAGTCCACATCATTGCTACTATCATCTTTCAACTTATTTTTCTCTAGGAACATATCAAAAATAAATGGAGAGCTACATCGCGAGCTATACAACATAATTTGCAAATACTATCAGGATTAAGTTCATGATAAATTAAGTTCAATTAATCAAATTACTTAAGAACTCCCACTTAGATAGACATCCCTCAAGTCATCTAAATGATACGTGATCCAAATCAACTAAACCATATCCGATCATCACGTGAGATGGAGTAGTCATCAATGGTGAACATCTCTATCTTGATCATATCTACTATATGATTCACGTTCGACCTTTCGGTCTCCAATGTTCTGAGGCCATGTCTGTACATGCTAGGCTCGTCAAGTTTAACCCGAGTATTCTGCATGTGCAAAACTGGCTTGCACCCGTTGTATTTGAACATAGAGCTTATCACACCCGATCATCATGTGGTGTCTCAGCACGAAGAACTTTCGCAACGGTGCATATTCGGGGAGAACACTTATACCTTGAAACTTAAGTAAGGGATCATCTTATAATGCTACCACCGTACTAAGCAAAATAAGATGCATAAAAGATAAACATCACATGCAATTAAAATATGTGAGATGATATGGCCATCATCATCTTGTGTTCTTGATCTCCATCACCAAAGTAACATCATGATCTCCATTGTCACCGGCTTGACACCTTGATCTCCATCGTAGCATCGTGGTCGTCTCGCCAACTATTGCTTCTACGACTATCACTACCGCTTAGTGATAAGGTAAAGCCATTACATGGCGTTTGTATTTCATACAATAAAGAGACAATCATAGCTACCGCTTAGTGATAAAGTAAAGCCATTACATGGTGTTTGTATTTCATACAATAAAGAGACAATCATAAGGCTCCTTCCAGTTGCCGATAACTTTTGCAAAACATGATCATCTCATACAACAACGTATATCACATCATGTCTTGACCATATCATGATACGGCCATGGTACCATTGACTGATGATACTATTCAAGGTGAGCAAGTTACAGAATTAAGCCATGAAAAAGTTACAGCAAATAATGAAGTGTATGCAGCCATATTTCTTCGAGGAAAGGATGGTATCTTGCGTCAGTTGTGTGGACCGAGAGTTAATTCTATAATTAACAGACCAAAGAACAATGGTGCGGTGCATGCATTAGATTCAAGAGATGTTGTGCATGGTCCTGCACAGATAATACAACCAGATTTGGACTATAAAAAGATAGGATGTTGGAGAGGATTAGCATGGCCCAACAAGGCAAGAGATCAAGGTAGTTTCCAGGACAAAACTCAAAGGAAATTGTATCATTCTGTTCGGCCGCATTACAGAAAAATATCAGAGATTAATAAGGAGTCAACACTGCCTTTGGTCGATGTAGCGACCAGACCTTAAACAGTCTGATCTCTGTGCTTCAGTGCCATCCCTGGATCAGTAATGCTCACAGTACTTGAAGGATTTATAACAGAGTAGCAATCACACACTTATTACATCTAATGTCTCAAAAGAGAACTTATTACAATAAATATGGCTTAAGGCCATCTAATAACGATAACATCGGAAGGCTTGGAAGGTAAGTGAGTCCATCAACTCCAACAGCATCACTGAGTATAAGACCACGACCTTAAGCACCTTACTCGTCGTTTGAAAAGTCTGCAACATAAACGTTGCAACCCGGAAACGGGTCAACATATGGAATATGCTGGCAATGTAACACATAGAGAGTAATGAACAGAATAATACTATCACTACATGCATATATGGCTGGTGGAAAAGCTCTATGGTTACAGTTTTGCATAAAGCCAATTTTTCCCTACTACAAAGGAATAAATTTTATTTAACTATCATGGTGGTTGTTAAACATTGAGAAGATAGACATCCTCTCAATCCCAATTAAGCATCATCATTAAACCCAACAAAATTAAATTAAAGTAACATGATGAGATTCACATGATAATCCAAGTACTAGATACTCAAAACGTCCATAACCGGGGACACGGCTAACCATGATTAGTTTGTACACTCTGTAGAGGTTTGTGCACTTTTCCCCACAAGACTCGATCTCCTCCGTTAGATTTCTCGCACTACATGGTGTTTGAGAAACGGATGACCGAGACACAGTCTTTCAGAAGCGCTAGCACCTTACGATCGGGTAGATAGTTACACCTACTTTCCCCTAGCTACATCTACTAGTCTACCACTATAAGAGTTCGCACAACTTAATCAACTACACTAGAGCCCATAGTAGCTTGCGGCTGCACACAGAAGTTTCTAGCATGAATAATCTTATGATCCCTTTGAGCCTGGGTGGCGGTCCATAAAGAAAAACAGGCAATCGCTGGAATACCCAGGTGCCTCAATCCACCCAGATGTGTATTAAAGTTGCCACCTTAAATAAACCATTAATTATCAATCTCACATCTGTCATGGATTCACTCACCCAATCCACGTCTACTAGCATAGCATAGCAATAAGCAAACATAGAAGTAACTCCCAAGGGTTTGATAATAAAACAGGTAATAGGTACTACCTCATCTACTTCCCAAAACCCACATATTAATCATATCCTAACCATGCAATTGTTTGAGGATTGATCTGATGCAATAAACCTGGGTAGTAAAGAGGTATGATCAAAGTGTTACTTGCCTTGCTGATGATCCGTGAAACCTAGAGATTCGAAGTAGCAAGGGGCGCACTCCGGGTACTCTATCGCAAACAAACAAACAAGCATACAATAAGCACTCATCTAATGCATAGGTAAAACTCAAATAAGAGATCTAACCAGAAAGTTCAACTTAAGAACTCCGGTTTGCAAAAAGAATCAAATCGAACGAAGCAACAAAACTCAAACGGCAAAAGAAACAAGCTTCATTTACTAATCTGGACCTAAGTCAAATTTTACAGTAGCATAAACTTGTTTGAGTTGGTTAAACGGAAAGAGGGTTTCGAGACAAAACTCTAGGCGCTTGAATCACTTGATTCTGATAAACGAGCGAAAAGAAAAACTAAAACGAAAATCGGATCAGAAATCACGGCCTGGAATAATCGCAGAAAATCCGAGAAAAAGAAAAACTGACGAACAGTTTAACGAACGGACATTCGTTAACTGCGACTAAAGGATGAACTCATCCGTTCAAACGAAGGAATGAGCGAACGCTCGCTAAATAAAATAAACCAGAAAAAATAAACCAATCTAAAAAAAATAAAACCTAGGGTTTTCTAAAAAAACGGATCGGTTTTCTTTAGAAAACCAGGGCGGCGGCGGGCGGCTACCTCATCGGGGCTCCGGTGAGGTCCGGCGGCTCCGGCGGGGTTCGGTGGGCGGCGGGGCTCCGGGCGGCGGCGGGGGGCGAGGCGACAACGGCGGATGGCGGCGGCTGCGGCGAACGGCAACGGCGGGATCGGGTGGCGGGGTGGTGGTGAGGCGGCGGGGCGGCGGTATATAAAGGCCGGGGGGCTCGACGGCGGGGTCGGCTCGGGTTCGGACTCCCCGAGTCCAGCGGCGACATGGTGGGGCTGGCGGTGGCGTTGGCGAGGCCGGCCCAGCTCGGCTGGGCCTCGGCCCAGTCGGTTGCTGGAAGTTAAAAAAAACAATTCCACCGAAACTAAGAAAAATTCTAGAAAATAAAATAAAATTCTAAAAATGCCAAAATTAATTTTCACCGTCTAAATAAAATATTTAGGACGAGATGAACATTTTCTTGGCCCTAAAATGCAGTTTTGAAAAACGTGAAATTTTTCCTAAATTCAAATAAAATAGCTAAAAACTCCGAAATAAAATCTTATTTGATTTTTTTATTAAATCCTCAATATTTCTTTATTTTGGGAAAGTCATTTTATTCCCTCTCTCATATTTTTATAATAGAAATAATTGAAGGTAAAATAAATTAAACCAAATGATCCTATTTTCAAAATTTGAGAAAAACTCAAATATGAAAATAACAAAATTCCCAACTCTCTCCGAGGGTCCTTGAGTTGCTTAAAATTTCTAGGATCGAGCCAAAAGAAATAAAATATGATATGCAATGATGATCTAATGTATAACATTCCAAATTGAAAGTTTGGGATGTTACAAACCTACCCCCCTTAAGATGAATCTCGTCCTCGAGATTCGGGTTGGCTAGAAAATAGGTGAGGGTGGTCCTTCAGTAGATCTTCCTCTCTCTCCCAGGTGGCTTCATCCTCGGTGTGGTGGCTCCACTGAACTTTGCAAAACTTGATAACCTTGCTGCGGGTGACTCGGCTGGCATATTCGAGAATCTTGACTGGTTTCTCCTCGTAGGTTAAATCACTATCCAACTGAATCGCTTCCAGCGGCACTGTATCTCTCATCGGTATATCAGCCATCTCTGCGTGGCACTTCTTGAACTGGGAAACGTGGAATACGTCATGAACTCCTGACAATCCTTCATGCAATTCCAACTTGTAAGCAACTTCTCCCATACGCTCCAAAACTTTGTATGGTCCCACAAAACGTGGCGCTAACTTTCCCTTAACTCCAAAGCGCTTAACTCCTCGAAGTGGGGATACACGAACATAAACTCTGTCTCCGACTTCGTAAAATGTTTCCTTACGTTTAGAATCTTCATAGCTCTTCTGTCTAGACTGGGCTACCTTGAGCCTATCGCGAATCAATTTCACCTTCTGTTTAGACTCCTTAATAAAATCTGGTCGAAACAATTGGCGATCTCCAACTTCATCCCATAACAATGGGGTCCTGCACCTCCTTCCGTACAAGGCTCCAAAAGGGGCCATCTTCAAACTAGATTGATAAATGTTGTTGTAATAGAAGTCTGCATATGGTAAATTGTCGTCCCAACTAGATCCATAATCTAGCGCACAAGCTCTCAGCATATCCTCCAAAATCTGATTGACTCTCTCGGTCTGTCCATCGGTCTACGGATGAAAGGATGTACTGAACTCTAGCCTGGTACCCAAAGTTTCATGCAACTGATTCCAGAACTTTGAGGTAAATTGGGTTCCTCTATCTGATACAATGCTCCTCGGAACTCCATGCAGACATACGATCCTGGTCATGTATATCTTAGCCAATTTAGCACTAGCGTAAGTGGTCTTCATTGGGATGAAATGAGCTACCTTCGTCAAACGATCAACTACAACCCAAATTGAGTCATAGCCTGAATGAGTCCTCGGCAATCCTATGATAAAATCCATGGCTAGTTTATCCCACTTCCATTCGGCTATCGGCAATGGCTGTAGCAATCCTGCTGGCTTATGATGCTCTGCCTTCACTCTCTGACAAACATCACAAACTGCTATGTACTCTGCAATATCTTTCTTCATTCCGGTCCACCAGAAAGTGTCCTTCAAATCCAGATACATCTTGGTATTTCCTGGGTGAATCGAGTATGGCGAATCATGGGCCTCTTGTAGAATCAACTTCCTGATCTCCGGGTTATTAGGCACATATACGCGGTCCTCAAACCATAAGGTATCATGCTCATCCTCACGAAATTCCTTAGCTTTTCCTTTGTTCATCCGCTCCTTTATCTTGGCAATCTCTTTGTTAGTCTTTTGAGCTTCTCTGATCTTATCCATCAAAGTCAACTGAATTTCCAATGCTACAACATAGCCTCTCAGAACTATCTCCAAACATAGCTCGCGAAGGTCCTCGGCTAACTCCTTTGGTAACTCTCCGGTCAAGAGTGTGTTGACATGGCTCTTGCGGCTCAACGCATCGGCTACTACGTTAGCCTTTTCGGGGTGATAATGCAATCTCATATCGTAATCCTTGATGAGCTCCAACCATCTCCTTTACTTGAGATTCAACTCCTTCTGTGTGAAGATGTACTTCAAACTCTTGTGATCCGTGTACACCTCACAATGGTTTCCGATGAGAAAATGTCTCCAAGTCTTCAATGCGTGCACTACGGCTGCTAACTCGAAATCATGTGTCGCATAATTCAACTCATGGGGCTTAAGTTGTCATGAGGCATACGAAACAACTCTTCCCTCCTGCATAAGCACTGCTCCAAGTCCTCGACGAGAAGTGTCGCAATATACTTCATAATCCTTGCGCTGATCTGGCAGAATCAAAACTGGCAATGTAACCAATGTTTCTTCAACTCTTGGAAACTGGCCTCACATTCGTTAGTCCATTTGAACTTGGTATCCTTCTTCAACAACTCCGTCATGGGCTTCGCAATCTTCGAGAAATTCTCAATGAACCTCCGGTAGTATCCTGCAAGTCCAAGAAAACTCCGGATCTCTCCAATTGTTGTTGGTGCTGCCCAATTTGTCACAGTGACAACTATGGTGGGATCTACTACTATTCCTTCTCCGGATATAACATGTCCGAGGAATCCAACTTCCTTCAACCAAAACTCACATTTGCTGAACTTGGCATATAACTGATGTTCTTTGAGCTTTCCAAGTACCAAACGCAAATGCTCCTTATGCTCCTCTTCGTTCTTCGAGTAGACCAAGATATCATCAATGAACACCACAACGAACTTATCCAGAAACTCCATAAACACCTTGTTCATCATGTTCATGAAATATGCAGGTGCGTTAGTCAGGCCAAATGACATAATGGTATACTCATATAGACCGTACCTGGTGGTAAAATCCGTCTTAGGTATATCCTGCTCTCGAATCTTCAACTGGTGGTATCCTGATCACGAATCGATCTTGGAAAATACCTTAGCTCCTTGCAATTGATCAAACAAATCGTTGATCATCGGCAACAGGTACTTGTTCTTGATTGTCACTTCATTCAATCCTCGATAATCAACAACCATCCTCAATGATCCGTCCTTCTTCTCCACTAGAAGCACTGGCGATCCCCAAGGTGAAGAACTTGGGCGAATATAGCCTTTATCTAGTAACTCCTTAATCTGCTTCTTAATTTCCTCCAAATCTTGTGCGGGCATCCTATACGGTCTCTTAGATATCGACCCTGTGCCTGGCAAAAGCTCAATCAAAAACTCAATGTCTCTAACCGATGGCATGCCTGGCAACTCTTCTGGAAATACATCAGGGAAATCCTTCACCACTGGTACTTCCTCCTGCACAACTCCTGATAAGGAATTTACTTGTGTCCTCTTTGGCTCGTGCCATGATACATACTTGATCCTTCTCCCTTCTTGGGTGGTAAGAAAAATTGTTTTACTGGCGCAATCGATGGTTCCTCCATACATCGATAGCCAACCCATACCCAGAATCACATCCAAACCTTGCGATTCCAAAATGATTAAATCTGAGGGGAAAACATGCCTACCTATACTCAATGGCACTTGAAAACATCCTCGACTGGCCATATACTCTGCTCCTGGTGAGCTTACTAGCATAGGTGTTCTAAGAACCTTGGTGGGCAGTTTATACTTATCCACAAATCCCCTTGATATGTATGATCCGATGCACCAGTATCAAAAAGAACTAGTGCAGTAAATGACTTAACCAAAAACTTACCTATTACTGCATCTGGCTAGGCTTCAACCTCCTCCACGTTAACGTGGTTCACCTGTCCCCTATTGAAAGGGTTCGGCTTCTTCCCAGAGCTTCCATTGCCATTTCCATTCTAGGCTTCAAGACATTCATTGGCATAATGTCCAGTCTTCTGGCACTTATAGCAAGTGACTTGGCTCAGATCTCTCTTGGCTGGGGTTGATGGGTTGGTACGGTTCTGGCCGTTGCTTCCTCCATTCCCATTCCCATTTTTGGAGCCATTATGGTTGTGGGAACTCCCTCCTCCATGGGTATGCTGAAAATGTCCTCCCGGTTTCGGGGTAAAACATGGCTTCTGCTGAGCTCCAAAATTGTACTTCCCCTGTCCATACTTCCTCTTACGGTTGTCAATCTGCTGCTGCTTCCCTTCAATCATGAGAGCTCTATCTACCAACTCCTTGTAGTTATTGAAGGTTGCTACCATCAACTGCATGCTCAGCTCATCATTCAGTCCTTCCAGAAACTTCTCCTGCTTAGCTGCATCCGTAGCAATGTCATCTGGGGCATAACATGCTAGTTTACTAAAGTCATCCACATACTGGCCAACAGTACGTCCTCCTTGTCGCAAGTTGCGAAACTCACGCTTCTTCATGTCCATAGCTCCTGCTGAAACATGGGCAGTACAGAAAGCCTGCTGAAACTGATCCCATGTGACAGTATCGATAGGATAAGTGGTTGTAAAATTCTCCCACCATGATGTTGCGGTCCATCTAGCTGATGTGCGGCAAACGACACCTTCTCCGCATCTATGCATCCTGCAGTGGTTAACTCCCTTCCTGTCTTGCGGAGCCAATCATCTGCAACTATCGGCTCGGTGCTACTGGAGAACACCGGCGGATTTAGTCTAAGGAAATGGGTTAAGTGATCAACAGGTAGTGGTGGTGGGTTGTTGTTGTTGTTGTTGTTGTTGTTGTTGTTGTTGTTCCCCTGATTCTGATTCTGGACTAGAAGTTGCATCAATGCATTCTGCCGCTGGATCAACTGAGTGAGCTTCGGTGGGAAAGCAAATCCATTGTCACGTCTCGGAGGCATCTGAGGGTTTAGAAAAGATGAGAATATAGGATAGAATGAGGTCTAGAAATAAAACACTACCCATATGCACATGCTGAAAATGCAAACAAAAACATTTCATTCAATTCAAACAAGGGCATACAACGGTCTAACTATTGTTACAAAAGTGCTCGGGCTATACTATATTCGTGGGAGAATACTACTACTGTTTGGTGGTCGACTAGAAAAACTGCTCCGATGAAGACTCCATGATATCTGCTCCAGCTTCATCAACATAGTCATCATCGCTATCGTCTAGGTCCGAGTCGGTGTCGTTGATGATGATGTAGTTTTCTGGACAAGTGCAATCATTGTCTTCTCCTCCAGTTGCGGGGAATCCCATGAATACCTTCAGCTTCTTCTTCAGATCATCATTCTTCTCCACAAGCGTTGCTATTTCCTCCTCATATCCATCGCGTGTAGACTTGAGTTCTTCCTCCAGCTCCATGTTCTTGGTCATAGCCTTCTTCAGATCTATCATGCCTACGCACATCTAGTTCTCCTGGCGATGAATGTGCTGGTTTAACTCCTGGATGAAAGTTGCAATTGATCTATCCTTCCTGGTACTGATCATCTCCCATTGCTCATCTCGGCGCCCACAAATCTGGTAGATAGTATCCTTGAGATCCTTGTGGTAAACTTCTCCAATGCGTCCCATTGTGATGTGGGCTGCCATGCTCTTTCCTAGACTCCAGATTGGTGCATCAAAGGAAAACTCTATGGGCTCAGTGACAGGCATGAATGTCCTTCCTGAAACTTGAACTTGAAACATCCAACGCTCCTCTTCTGGTAGAGTGGCAATGTAGGTCCCAGTGAAGCTTGGTACTCCAATGTTCAGGTACTTAGTGACTTCCTTCAAGTGGCGTCCAAAGGGTGTATCTTTATCCGGTTGCGTGAACTTGTTCCTTGCATCCGCCATCCTAAAAGAGTAGAAAAGATAAGGAATCAGAAATGAGAAGAGAATAGTGATCTAGGGCTTTTAGCTTAGTGGTCATGTCCTACAATTAGCGTGTGCTCTGATACCATCTTCTAGCGACCAGACCTCAAACAGTCCGATCTCTGTGCTTTAGTGTCATCCCTGGATCAGTAATGCTGACACACATAGTACTTGAAGGATTTATAACAGAGTAGCAATCACACACTTATTACATTGAATGTCTCAAAAGAGAACTTATTACAATAAATATGGCTTAAGGCGATCTAATAACGATAACAGCGGAAGGCTTGGAAGATAAGTGAGTCCATCAACTCCAACGGCATCACTGAGTATAAGACCACGACCTAAAGCACCTTACTCATCGTCTGAAAAGTCTGCAACATAAATGTTGCAGCTCGGAAACGGGTCAGCACATGGAATATGCTGGCAATGTAACACATAGAGAGTAATGAACAGAATAATACTATCACTACATGCATATATGGCTGGTGGAAAAGCTCTATGGTTACAGTTTTGCATAAAGCCAATTTTTCCCTACTACAAAGGAATAAATTTTATTTAACTATCATGGTGGTTGTTAAACATTGAGAAGATAGACATCCTCTCAATCCCAATTAAGCATCATCATTAAACCCAACAAAATTAAATTAAAGTAACATGATGAGATTCACATGATAATCCAAGTACTAGATACTCAAAACGTCCATAACCGGGGACACGGCTAACCATGATTAGTTTGTACACTCTGTAGAGGTTTGTGCACTTTTCCCCACAAGACTCGATCTCCTCCGTTAGATTTCTCGCACTACATGGTGTTGAGAAACGGATGACCGAGACACAGTCTTTCAGAAGCGCTAGCACCTTACGATCGGGTAGACAGTTACACCTACTTTCCCCTACATCTGCTAGTCTACCACTGTAAGAGTTCGCACGACTTAATCAACTATGCTAGAGCCCATAGTAGCTTGCGGCTGCACACGAAAGTTTCTAGCATGAATAATCTTATGATCCCTTTAAGCCTGGGTGGCGGTCCATAAAGAAAATCAGGCAATCGCTGGAATACCCAGGTGCCTCAATCTATCCAGATGTGTATTAAAGTTGCCACCTTAAATAAACCATTAATTATCAATCTCACATCTGTCATGGATTCACTCACCCAATCCACGTCTAGTAGCATAGCATAGCAATAAGCAAAGTAGAAGTAACTCCCAAGGGTTTGATAATAAAACAGGTAATAGGTACAACCTCATCTACTTCCCAAAACCCACATATTAATCAGATCCTAACCATGCAATTGTTTGAGGATTGATCTAATGCAATAAAACTGGGTAGTAAAGAGGTATGATCAAAGTGTTACGTGCCTTGCTGATGATCCATGAAACTTAGAGATTTGAAGTAGCAAGCGGCGCACTCCGGGTACTCTATCGCAAACAAACAAACAAGCATACAATAAGCACTCATCTAATGCACAGGTAAAACTCAAATAAGAGATCTAACCAGAAAGTTCAACTTAAGAACTCTGGTTTGCAGAAAGAATCAAATCGAACGAAGCAACGAAACTCAAACGCCGAAAGAAACAAGCTTCGTTTACTAATCTGGGTCTAAGTCAAATTTTACAGTAGCATAAACTTGTTTGAGTTGGTTAAAGGGAAAGAGGGTTTCGAGACGAAACTCTAGGCGCTTGAATCGCCTAATTCCGACAAAGGAGCAAAAAGAAAAACTAAAACAAAAATCGGATCAGAAATCACGGTCTGGAATAATCGCGGAAAATCCGAGAAAAAGAAAAACTGATGAACAGTTTAACGAACGGACATTCGTTAACTGCGACTTTACGATGAACTCATCCGTTCAAACGAACGAACGAGCGAACGCTCGCTAAATAAAATAAACAGGAAAAAAATAAAAAAAATAAATCGATCTAAAAATCCCTAGGTTTTCTAAAAAAACCGGATCGGTTTTCTTTAGAAAATCGGGGCGGCGCCGGGCGGCTACCTCGTCGGGGCTCCGGTGAGGTCCGGCGGGGTCCGGTGGGCGGCGGGTCTCCGGGCGGCAGCGGGGGCCGAGGCGACGGCAGTGGATGGCGGTGGCTGCGGCGAATGGCGGCGGCGGGATCGGGTGGCGGGTTGGTGGTGAGGCGGCGGGGCGGCGGTATATAATGGCTGGGGGGGCTCGGCCGGCTTGGGCAAGGGGCGACGGCGGGGTCGGCTCGGGGTCGGACACTCCGAGTCCAGCGGCGACATGGCAGGGCTGGCGGTGGCGCTGGCGAGGCCGGCCCGGCTCGGCTGGGCCTCGGCCCAGTCGGGCTCTGGAAGTTTTTTTAAACAATTCCGCCGAAACTAAGAAAAATTCTAGAAAATAAAATAAAATTCTAAAAATGCCAAAATAAATTTTCACCGTCTAAATAAAATATTTAGGACGAGATGAACATTTTCTTGGCCCTAAAATGCAGTTTTGAAAAACGTGCAATTTTTCCTAAATTCAAATAAAATAGCCAAAAACTCCGAAATAAAATCTCATTTGATTTTTTTTCTTAAATCCTCAATATTTCTTTATTTTGGGAAAGTCATTTTATTCCCTCTCTCATATATTTATAATAGAAATAATTGAAGATAAAATAAATAAAACCAAACGATCCTATTTTCAAAATTTGAGAAAAACTCAAATATGAAAATAACGAAATTCCCAACTCTCTCCGAGGGTCCTTGAGTTGCGTAAAATTTCTAGGATCAAGCCAAAAGCAATAAAAGATGATATACAATGATGATCTAATGTATAACATCCAAATTGAAAATTTGGGATGTTATAGGCGAGCCCAATTTCCGTACGCCTCCAAGTTGGCTTTCTCGTTGGCGCGTAAGTACGTGATGTCCACATGCATGATAGTTAATTTGGTTATTATAATAGGTAGGTTCACGTTGTTTGGCTTGTTAGGATTTTTTTCCATCTTAAATATTTCCTTATCCCTAGTTTACTTGGGAATCACGTGAGACTTGGTTTAGGCTACGTCCGTGTGATGTAAAAAGACAGCGGCTTCGGCCATGTAGGGACAGTTTTTGGAGTTGAATAAACATACAGAAAACGCCCGAGTTCAGGGCGACCAGATCATGTGTATTTTGTGTGATTTTCCATGAGGGAAATTTACTAGCGATGGAGGGTTGATGATGACATCAACGCCTACATGCTGATCCAACTTGGTCTTTATCTTTGTTCGTGTATTTTTGTGCACGGGTAAAAATTATTATTAGAGGTTGCAAGGAGGAACAAGGTGGAAGAACTGTTGATCAAGCATCGCTGTGAAAGATCGGGCCATCAACACGCACGAATTAGCATCACTAGTTGGTACCTCATCAAGTGGTATCAGAGCTAAGGTTAGTCATCATGATTCAGTTGGCAATATTGTCCACGAAGGTGAGTATGGAGGTGTTGAGCAGGAACGTATTGATGGAGGAGGAAGGCATCGGCGAGGTTGTTATTTTTCACACACGTTGCATCGTGAAGGAACGGTGTGTCAATTTGATGATTGATGAAGGTTCTGCGGTCAACATGGTGAGCATCGAGGTGGTGAAAAAATTGGGGCTGAATATGGCGCCCCTTGAAATACCGTACACGCTGAAGTGGTTCAATGGTGAAATAAAAATTATGCATAGGATTTTGCTAATTTTTTATTTGGGAAAATATTGTTGTGCGGAATTTTTTCATGTTTGTCCGGTGCCTATGGTGTCGTGCCATATGCTACTTGGGAACCCATGATGCACACGTGTCGGGGCTGTTCGGAATGTCAAGGAAAGTAATTTCTCTTTATCATGGATGGGTCAAAGAATTTGTTTCATTCCTATGCCAGCTGCTCTGTTCACGAAGGATTGGAAAAGTCGTTTGATGAAAAGAAGAGAAGAACAAGAAGAAATAAAGGAAGAAATCAATGCACGAGTAGAGGGGCCGAATCTTTTGGTCGAGAAGGTACAAGACGATAGTGGTGCAAAGGGGCAGTGGTGGAGTGTTTTTAAAACACAGTGCATGATCAAGGACCGTGCATGTAAGATGATAATTGATGGTGGCAGTTTTACTAATGCAATTAGCAAAGATCTTGTGCAAGAATTGGGTTTATCGATATGGCGGCACCCACAACCGCACTATGTGGAGTGGCTAAATAACTCGGGTAAATTAAAAATCACACACAAGGCACGTATAACCATTGCAGTTGGAGATTATATTGACAAGGTGGACTGTGATGTCGTGCCGATGGATGCATGTCAGTTGCTGTTGGGAAGACCGTGACAATTTGATCATGATGCCGCAAATGCAGGAAAATCCAACACATACACTTTCATGCATGATGGAAGGCGGCATGTGCTGAAACCAATTCCAGATTCTATCATAAAAATAGAATTGCAAGGGCCGAACAAATTGATGGTACCAAAAATATACTCAAAACCGAGGACGGTTTTGTTTGAAGGGAGGGAGGATGATACGGCCATGGTACCATTGACTAATGATACTATTCAAGGAGAGCAAGTTACAGAATTAAGCCATGAAAAAGTTACAGCAAATAATGAAGTGCATGCAGCCATATTTCTTCGAGGAAAGGATGGTATCTTGCGTCAGTTGTGTGGACCGAGAGCTAATTCTATAATTAACAGACCAAAGAACAATGGCGCGGTGCATGCATTAGATTCAAGAGATGTTGTGCATGGTCCTGCACGCATAATACAACCAGATTTGGACTATAAAAAGATAGGACGTTGGAGAGGATTAACGTGGCCCAACAAGGCAAGAGATCAAGGTAGCTTCCAGGACAAAATTCAAAGGAAATTGTATCATTCTGTTCGGCCGCATTACAGAAAAATATCGGAGATTAATAAGGAGCCAACGCTGCCTTTGGTCGACCCAATTTCCGTACGCCTTCAAGCTGGCTTTCTCGTTGGCGCGTAAGTACGTGACGTCCACATGCATGCATAGTTAATTAGGTTATTATAATAGGTAGGTTCACGTTGTTTGGCTTGTTAGGATTTTTTCCATCTTAAATATTTCCTTATCCCTAGTTTACTTGGGAATCACGTGAGACTTGGTTTAGGCTACGTCCGTGTGATGTAAAAAGACAGCGGCTTCGGTCATGTAGGGACAATTTTTGGAGTTGAATAAAAATATAGAAAATGCCCGAGTTCAGGGCGACCAGATCATGTGTATTTTGTGTGATTTTCCATGAGGGAAATTTACTAGGGACGGAGGGTTGATGATCACATCAACGCCTACGTGCTGATCCAACTGGGTCTTTATCTTTGTTCGTGTATTTTCATGCACGGGTAAAAATTATTATTGGAGGTTGCAAGGAGGAACAAGGTGGAAGAACTATTGATCAAGCATCGACGTGAAAGATCGGGCCGTCGACACGCACAAATTAGCATCGCTAGTCGGTGCCTCATCATATCACATCACAACATGCCCTGCAAAAACAAGTTAGACGTCCTCTACTTTGTTGTTGCAGCTTTTACGTAGCTGCTACGGGCTTCTATCAAGGACCGTTCATACCTACGGCAAAAAAACCACAACGGTGATTTATCATGTTTGCTGTTTTAACCTTCACAAGGACCAGCTGCAGTCAAATTCGATTCAACTAAAGTTGGAGAAACAGACACCCGCTAGCCACCTTTATGCAAAACTAGTTGCATGTCAGTCGGTGGAACCGGTCTCATGAACGTGGTCATGTAAGGTTGGTCCGGGCCGCTTCATCCAACAATACCGCCGAATCAAAATAAGACATTGGTGGTAAGTAGTATGACGATCACCGCCCACAACTCTTTTAGTTCTACTCGTGCATACCATCTACGCATAGTCCTGGCTCGGATGCCACTGTTGGGAAACGTAGCATGCAATTTCAAAAATTTCCTACGCTCATGCAAGATTTATCTAGGAGATGCATAGCAATGAGGGGGGAGAGTGTGTCTAGGTACCCTTGTAGACTGTAAGCGGAAGCGTTTATCACGCGGTCTATGTAGTCGTACTCTTCCCGATCCGATCAAGATCCAACCGATCTAGTGCCGAACGAATGACACCTCTGAGTTTAGCACACGTGCGGCTCGATGACGTCTCCTCCTTCTTGATCTAGAAAGCGGGAGAGGAGAAGTAGATGAGATCACAACCAACACGACGGCATGGTGGTGATGGTGGTGGTGGAGCACCGACAGTACTTCGCTAAGCGTCGCCGGGACGAGGCGGTGGAACTATGAAGTAACGGGAGAGAGAGGGGCACCCAGGGCTTGGTGTATCCTCTTGGGGCGCCCCTCCAAACCCTAGGGCGCAGCTAAGGGGGAGACGACTTGGACACCAAGTCCAATCCTATTCCTACTAGGACTCCTTCCTTATTTGCCTTCCCTAGCCACATGGGATTTTGAGGACTTGGTGCGTGAAAGTGCGTTACGTCGACTAGAGGGGGGTGAATAGGCGATTTTTATGAATTCTTCACTGAGGAATTTCAGGGTGTGGAAATTCCTAAGCGAAGAACTACTTGCAGCAGAATAAGTACTCAGGTATAAGCATAACAGAGCAACAGCATAGTCTTCATGATGAAATGAAAGACAAACACAGAGTACAGAAAGCGTAAACACAGGATAAGCAGGATGAAGACAAACAGACTGAAGAAATAGGATTGAGGAATTAGAGAAAGTCTTCAGTCAAAGTCTTCAAATAGTAATGATCAGGTACATCAACACATAACTGAGTAAATGAAAGGGATGAGGAAATAGAACCAGTTGGCTTGGTGAAGATAATGATTTGGTAGACCAGTTCCAACTACTGTGATAGTTGTACGTCTGGTTGGAGCGGCTGAGTATTTAAACTCGAGGACACACAGTCCTTGACACACAGTCCTCACCATATTCTCCTTGAGCTAAGATCACACAGACCTCGCCCAACAGTAGTGGTAAGTCTTCACATGTGACTTCCAAACCTTCACAGACTTGGTCACTCGGAAATCCACAATTCCTCTTGGATGCTCAGACCATGACGCCTGACCGTCTAGAGGATACACAGTCCTCAAAGGTAACCAGTGTCAGTTGCACACAGGAACAATTTCTTCAATGATGCTCAATCACTTTGGGGTTTGTAGGTTTGGGTTTGGGATTTGGGTTTTCCTCACTCGATGATTTTCCCTCAAAGTCCTCGGAGGAATGGGATGCTCTCAAATGACAAGTGTCAGTTTCTCTCGGAGCAGCCAACCAGCTAGTGGTTGTAGGGGCGGCTATTTATAGCCTAGGGAGCGACCTGACATGATAAGACATAAATGCCCTTGTCTGATATGACCATTAGGTGGTAGGATATTTTGGACAACTGGCGTTTAGCACAGCAATGGTCGGATTTGAGGTTCGAATTCCTCAGGGCTATCGTGTTACTCATTATGTAGGCAGTTCGCTCTTGTGAATTCCTAACTCCTCAGTCATAACAAATTCCTCAGAGACCAGAAGATCTTCATCTCTGTCACTGAAGAAAATGACTGAACTGATATGAGATTTCCAATGGCTTCACTCGAAGGATTGGGTAGGTGTAGGATTTTGAGATGAGAATCACTTGGAAATTAGTTTCCTTAGTATTACCTTGACCCCCTTTACCAGTACGGTGTTTCCTATGAATCAAGAAGAAGAAAATGAAACTACGAAAAAAAAGTCTTCACGCTGCAGATTCCTCGCATGAATATCGAAGTCTTCAAGGTTACACCAATTTCTTCACTTTCAAAGTCTTCAGGAGAACCAAAGTCTTCAGCCGAAGACATTCATTTTAAGGGGTCGACTTTCACTGTAAATATCAAACTCCTCATTGACTTATAGAGCCTGTGTACACTCACAAACATATTAGTCCCTTAACCTATAAGTCTTCAATACACCAAAATCACTAAGGGGCACTAGATGCACTTACAATCTCCCCCTTTTTGGTGATTGATGACAATATAGGTTAAGTTTTCAACGGGGATAAACATATGAATTGAAAGTGCTCAATATTGAGGAATTTGATTGCAAGATAGAACTCCCCCTGAAGATGTGCATAGTGAGGAATTTGCTTTTGAAGCAATGCACATTTGAAGAGTAGAATCATGGAGATCTCCCCCTATATCTTGTAATTCATACACGCATTTAACATATAGAATGAAGAATTTTAAATGCATGATGAAATATGGTGACTGATCTGATTCAGCATGCGTGCATAACATTAATGAGGAAATATCATGCAGAAAAACAGAGCAAAAGTATCAGGTCACCATCGGACTTAAGTTTACAACTCAATCAACAAAAGCTTCAGAAGAGCGAGAGTTGCAACTTAACAAAAAACGCCCATATATAGAGACCCGCTTGAAGACTAACTCAAATTTCTCCCCCTTTTTCACCAAATGACCAAAAGGGACGAAAAGTGAGGACTAACGCCCCTGAAGAATTTCTTCACGAAGTTGATGGAGGAGCATCAGCGTTGTTGGGGTCGTTTGTTGGAGAAGGGCATGCCGCAGTGTCGTCCAGATCTCCATTTTCATCAGTATCACGGGATGAGGAATATGAACTGGGCACCAGAGAAGGAACTACAACTTTCTTGAATTTCTTCGGTGGGGGCTTTGCCCAACCGAAGTCCTACTTGAAACCCATCTGCTTGAGATCCTCATCACCGTAAAGGTGAGACAGTATAGCCCAGGTGCGATCAAACACTTCATTAAGGTAGTAATGGTTCTTCTTCACTGAATTTTATGTGGCAGTCATGTTGTGAAGAATGGAACCAAACTGATGTTTTATCCATTTGTGATTTTGATCCACCTTTTGATGAAGACTGAGGAGAAGCTCACGACCAGTCATCACCCTTGGAGTTGTTGCCTGAGGACTTTGCTTTGAGGCATTGGCGGCAGAATCATGAGTAGCAGAGTCATCATTGGTGGAGTATGAAGCAGCTTTACGAAATTGTCCATCCAATGGTCGAATGCCCTCATCAATAACAATAGTGGCCTTGCCCTTTTCATCAGATGAGGAGAATGTCCATTTGAGGACTTCAATTGGGGGCAAGTAGCTGCCATGGTTGAGTGTATCAACTTTGTAGTTGAGTGAAGACCTTGATCTGAGGAATCTCATAATCCATGGAGTGTAAGGCTTCAGCTCAAATGGGTACATTGCAACGTTTGTCAAAGTACTCATGAAGAAATCATGATAGTTCATGGGAATACTGTGCATGATGTTGAAAAGCAGATTCTTCATGATGCCAACGACTTCTTCATCATTCGAGTCGCGGACTTTGATTGGACTCAATGTCTTTGTCAGAATGTGATAGACTGTCCTTGGCACATATTGCAATTCCTTCACAAGGAATTTGGTCCTTGAGGCTTGTCCAGGCTTCAGTGGCTTCATCATCACTTGCATGAAATGGTCTAACAGCTCAGGTTTAGAGTATATGAGACGGGCACCTTCTGGGGGAGGACTAACAGGCATGGCACGAAGCAATTCAGTGGCCAGTGCCTTATAGTGTGTGTTCTCTGTCATCCAGTCCAACACCCAAGAGTTCACATCTTCAGCATTGCCTGTGATGTGCAGCTTCGCATAAAATTGAAGAATGAGTTCTCCATTCCAATCGTAGATGTCAGTGCAGAAATTGAGCAACCAGCATCATGAATGGCAGCGAGGACATGCGTGAAGCAAGGCAGCGATTCCATATCCAAGTGAGGAATATGCTCATGGTTGAAGACTTTGTCCTTGTTAAAAAGCACTGAAGAATAGAAATTGGCTTGGTTGGTAGTCCAGAAGCGCTTCCTCCTCAGACGAGCAGAGTCATATGGATTATAGTCAGTGAAGAACACATGCTCATTGAAGAAGGCTTGAACTTCAGAGTTTTGGAGAATGGATTCTTCGGCTGTGGCTGAGGAGTGTCAGTGATCTGAAGAATAACCTCTGGTATGTCAATTTCTGGAGCCGCGGGCTGAGGAATATCAGCTTCTGCTTCATTGGCAGCCTGGGCCTCCATTTCTTCAGCAGCATTTTCATCAGCACTAGTGGCTGGAATCTCTTCATGAATGGAAGGGGTGGCATGGATTTCTTCAGAGCCCATTTGAACTTCAGTTGGAGCTGGGGACTGAGGAATTTGTTGAATTGGTGGGAACAGAGGAGAGTTGGGGTGTTGGCTATCCCAAAAATCACCGTTCATCACTGGAGTGGTGCTCCCAATGTCCACATCCTCATCCACTTTCATTTCTTCAACGTGGCCTCTTCAGCTGTAAACTGAGGTGTTGGCGATGATACCCGAGGAGTTGAAGTGAAAGCCTTAACTTCAATTTCCTCATCCATCTGCTCTGTGGAAACAGCAGAGGGATCTTCTTCAGTAGATTCTTCAGTAATCTGATATTCTTCACCATAAGGAACAAGTTCCTTTAATGGCATGCTTGCAAGAGGAACAACATCAATGGGATTGTCCATTGAACTTGTCAAAATCTTCACCTTCTTAGCGGGCGAAGATTCTGTGGCAGCTGATGCTTTCCTCTTCTTCAGAGTAGCAAGCTTCGCGGTTTTGGTTTTCTTCACTTCCAGAGCAGAAGGAAGAATTGGGCTTGGTGTTAGTGCAGGCGGAGCAGTGGGAGTTGGATCAATTTCTTCAGGCCCAACTGATGTAGTTGGCCTGTTCTGAGCAGTTTCTTCCGGCACAGCAACAGAGTCTTGAGCTGTCCTGGCAGGTTCTTTAGGCGCAACACTAGTGGTTGCCCTGGCAGTTTCTTCAGCGGCTGGAATTTCTTCAGCAGCCTTGGTGCTTGTAGTTTCATCAGCAGCCTGATTTTCATTAGCGGTGCTGACAATTCCTTCAGTGGCTTGAGCAGATGCTTCAGCCTGAGTGACATCAATGTGCACAGGAGCAACAACACTTTAAGTGAATTTCTTCATCAGCTTGACGAATCTGACCTTGGTACCCTGCCATTCAGCCTTGTAGGCATTAAATTCATCGCTGAGCTTCTTGATTTTAGCTTGCAGTGCTATGAGCTACTCAGGCAAAAGACTGAGGACATTGTCCTTTAGATAGCGCTGCTTTTTGTACTGCGCTTTCTTCACAGTCCTGGCTTGGTCATACTTCCATTTCTCTTCAGCTATGAACGTCGTCACAACATGACTTTGTCCAGGAGTGAGGCCCAGCTCTGGCATTGGAGCATTGGGATCCTTGTGCCATAGATCGATGAAATCGAGGATTTTCTTCGGATCGAGTAGAAGGGGCACATCACTCCCTTTGGCTCTAGCGGCCCGCTGTTTTCTGTCCATGATGATATCAGCTAATTCATCATAATCAGCTTCATCATCAGACGGAGTTTGAAAGACCACCTGCTTCTTGTGAGGACTTGGTCTAGTGCTTCGTCCAGCAGTGGCCCTGGTTTTCAGCAGAGTGGGACCGGTTGATGAAGGGTGAGCAGAAGAACTTACTGAAGCTCATGAGGCAATTGATATGCCAGTGGTCCTTTGGCACATGGCGAGATGCACAGGTGTTGAGGACTTTGCCGGAGGAGCTAAGGGTTTTGAAACCCGAGGAATTTGTGCAGCTTGAGGAATTGGGGCAGCTTGAGGAAATTGCCTTGGTGGCACTGAGGAGATTGGCCGTGAGGGCATTGAAGAAGAACTTGGCTGTGAGGTCATTGCTGAGGAAGGTGGTTTCTTGCCTGGCTTCTTTGGCATAGCCTTCTTACTTGAAGAAGCCTCAGCAGCGGCAGCGGCAGCAGCAGAATCCTCATTAAATTTCTTCACTACTTCTTTGGCCTGCTTGGCCAACTTAGCTTGCCGCCTGGCCCACTCATCAGGATAATCCTCACCACGTTTAAGGCTTGTTGGATCAGCCAATTGGCCAGGTGCCAGAGGAGGTCTTGGGCACGGAGGGTTGAGAGCGAATTTCTTCATGTATTTGGGAGTGACTTATCTATACTCCCTCCACTCTCTTGCCCATCTTCTTTCTATCCTATGAATGCGCACTTTGCGCTCATTCTTTGTCTCCTTGCCATGAGTTGCCTCATCAGGCATGCAGTACCCTACATAGATGTTCGCAGGGATCTCAAAAGCAGTATTAACCTCAAGCTTCTTTCCTCCTTTCTGAGGCCTTTTTCCATCTGCCATTTTCTTCAGCTGAGGAATTTGCACAATCGAGTTCTCTGAAGAAGTATGCAGTTTTTATTCAAGGAACACTGCAAATGACTTAAGTTGATGAGAACCTAGTGATTCAGCAGTAGACATGTGTACCTGTGAACAGAGTATATGTGCGAAGAATTTGGAGAGGTCATATGCATTCTCAGAAGGTTTTGTAAAATTGAACAAGTTTGAGGAAATTGACCCGATTTGTCTTGAAGAATTTCACTAATCGTTCTTTGACTTAGGTTCTAGAGTTGTGTGGATCGTGAGATTCACACAATTGAGGAATCATGAAGAAAAACGTCACTTAGAGAAACAGATCAAGAATAGAAGATTTGTGGTAGGTGTTTAGAGTGTGGAGTTGAAGAATAAACACCTTTTGAAGATTTGATGAAAATCATCAGTAGAATAAATGCGGTAAAAGTAACTTTTAATTACCCTTGATGAAGAACACGACGAACTATAAGAGTAGATTTTGAAGTTCGTCGGCTCGGATCTTCCACGCCCTAACTTGGCGGAGGAAGATGTCTACGGCGGCGGCGGAGGGAAGATTTCCGTGGCCGGCGCGAGTACGACGGCGACGAGGTCGAGGCAGTGAAGCTCTTCCTCACTGGCGACGATGGAGGTAGCAGCGGCGCTAGGGCTTGAGAAGCTTGAGTGAGGGAGTGACGTCGAGCGGAGTAAAAGAGAAATGAGGAAGGGGAGGGGGTATTTATAGCTGAGGTGAAAAACTGTTCGCCCAAAGAATTTGGACGAACGTGCCCCTGACCCTTCTCATTCGTGCGACATGTGTTACCCACGTACTGAGAGGTGGAGATCGTGTGAGATCATGGGTGAATAGATAAGTATATCGTGGAATGTGTAACGGTTTGAGCGGCAAAAGCCGAAAATTTTAGATTAGAATATTTTAAAGTGTCGTTCGCAATTTCTTCAGCTGACAAGGACACAGTGAAGAATTTGAACGAGTTTCAAATAGAATGCACATGAAGAATTTGTGAACGGACTGGGTTGAGTTTAGCATAGAGGGGGAAAGGTCCGATCACATTCACTTAGCAAAAAAATCAACTTGAAGAATTAGTAATAATGAATGTTGTAGAGGACATAAACTCATATATATATAGTCAAATGAAGAACAATGACGGAAAGAGTGAAGATAATGCAAAGTTGAAGAATTTGAAAAACTGAGAAATTTCAAAAATGAAGAAAAACTCAAATTGAAGATTTTCAACTTTGGTTGGTGGCGTAACCCACCGTATAAGAAAGCTAATTTCAGACACCGCGTACAATTCTCGTAGGGTTCTGAGAATCAATTTTTTCGTTATTTTCTTCACACGTAGAGGGTTAGTCTTCATTGATTGAAGAAAAACGTTACTTCATGTGTTGCACATCTAAGTCAACAAGTCAGCATAAGTGTTAGGATGTGTGTCCTTTTCAAAGAACATACAAAGATTCTAGGATATTTAGCTCACACCGCAACTTGCTAAATCTCTTCTCATCCAAGGACTTTGTGAAGATATCGGCTAGCTGGTCTTCAGTACTTGCATGGTCGATGGAGATGTCGCCCTTCAACACATGGTCACGAAGAAAATGATGATGAATTTGGATGTGCTTTGTCTTCGGGTGTTGAACTGGGTTGTGAGCAATCTTGATAGCACTCTCATTGTCGGAGTAGAGAGGCATATTCTTCACATTGATGCCATAGTCCTTGAGTGTTTGTTTCATCCATAGTAATTGAGCACAGCAAGATCCAGTAGCAATGTACTCAGCTTCTACAGTGGAGAGTGATATGCAGTTCTGTTTCTTCAAGGACCAACATACCAAGATCGTCCGAGGAAATGACATGTGCCTGATGGTGACTTGCGGTCCACCCGATCGCCAGCATAGTTAGAGTCTGAATATCCAATGAGATCAAAGGAAGAGCCCTTAGGATACCATAATCCAAGCGTTGGTGTGTGAGCTAGATATCGAAGAATATGCTTCATAGCCTTATGGTGTGATTCCTTCGGTGTTGCTTGAAATCGGTCACACATGCAAACACTAAGCATAATATCCAGCCTAGATGCACATAAGTACAATAAAGAGCCAATCATGGAGCGGTATACCTTTTGATCGAAGTCTTTACCATTTTCATCAGTGCATAGATGGCCATTTGTGGGCATAGGAATTTTGACGCCTTTGCAATCTTGCATGCCGAATTTCCTCAATACATCCTTGAGGTATTTCTCCTAAGATATGAATATGCCATTGTATTGTTGATGAATGTGAAGACCTAAGAAGATTTTCAATTCTCCCATCATAGACATTTGATATTCTTCACTCATCATATAGGCAAATTCATCACTGTAATGTTGGTTAGTACAGCCAAAGATAATATCATCAACATATATTTGGCACACGAATAATTCATCATCATATGATTTGGTGAAAAGAGTTGGGTCAAGTGAACCTGGTTTGAAGCCTTTCTTCATGAGGAATTCCTTCAGTGTGTCATACCACGCCCGAGGTGCTTGCTTGAGGCCATAGAGGGCCTTGTTGAGTCGGTAGACGTGGTCTAGAAATTTTGGATCCTCAAAACCTGGTGGTTGAGCAACATATACTTCTTCCTCAAGCTTACCATTGTGGAATGCACTTTTCACATCCATTTGTTCTAAGATGATATTATGATGGTTAGCATAAGCAAGCAATATACGAATAGCCTCAAGTCTAGCAACAGGTGCAAAAGTTTCATCGAAATCAATTCCTTCAACCTGTGTGTAGCCTTGAGCTACAAGACGAGTCTTATTCCTCACCACGAGGCCATTTTCGTCTTGTTTGTTGCGGTAGATCCATTTGGTACTGATGATGTTGTGCTTGCGTGGGTCTGGTCGCTTGACAAGCTCCCACACATTATTGAGCTCAAATTGATGCAATTCATCTTGTATGGCTTGAATCCACTCAGATTCCATGAATGCTTCATCTACTTTAGTGGGCTCTGTGATAGAGACAAAAGCAAAATGCCCACAAAACTTAGGTAAATGTGAAGCTTTTGAGCACGTGAGGGGACCTGGTGCACGAATGTCATCGATGATCTTCTCGACTTGCACTTTGTTTGCAATGCGATGATGTGCGGGTTGACGACTTTGCTTGGGCCTAGCAGTTTCTGCAGGACCAGCTTCTTCAGCAGCACCAGCATGATTTTCTTCACGATCAGGAATGACTTCTTTAGCAGATTCTTCAGTAGGGATGACATCCTCAGTAGCTTTGAACTTTATGGATTCCTCATGTGACATTTCATCTAGCACAGGAGGTAGGTGCTATCTTTGCGAGCCATTAGTTTCATCGAACCGCACATCTACAGTTTCAACAACCTTGTGATGATTGATGTTGAAGACTCTGTAGGTGTGCGAGTCCTTTCCATAACCAGGCATAAAACCCTCATGTGCTTTCGGTGCAAATTTAGAGTGATGGTGAGGATCTCTAATCCAGCATTTAGCACCGAAGACTTTGAAATAACTTACATTGGGTTTCTTGTCAGTGAGGAGTTCATATGAGGTCTTTTTGAAGAATTTGTGAAGATATACCCTATTGATGATGTGGCACGCAGTATCAATTGCTTCAGGCCAGAAACACACATGTGTCTTGTATTCATCAAGCATACTACAGGCCATCTCAACAAGAGTCATGTTCTTGTGCTCCACGACGCCATTTTTCTGAGGAGTATAAGGAGCAGACAATTCATGAGTAATACCAAGCATATCGAGATATTCATCAAGGCCAGTGTTCTTGAACTTAGTTCCATTATCACTCCTGATATGCTTGATCTTCACACCGAAGTTAGTGAAAGCCCTTGAGGAAAATCGTCTGAAGACTTTCTGCACTTCATTTTTGTAAGTGATGATATGCCCCCATGTGTAATGAGAGTAGTCATCAACTATGACAAAGCCATATAATGATGCAGAACTAGTGAACGTGGCATAATGAGTAGGGCCAAATAGATCCATATGAAGTAATTCAAAGGGACGAGAAGTGGTCATGATAGTCTTCGCGGGATGCTTGGCTCTGGTGATCTTTCCAGCCTCACAAGCCCCACAAAGATGATCTTTGAGGAATTTGACACCCTCAATGCCAATGACGTGCTTCTTCTTCGCGAGTGTATGCAAGTTCCTCATCCCAGCATGACCAAGTCGTCGATGCAATAATTAACCAGCATTCTGAAGCTTTTGCAAGTAGACATGTGGCAGGCTGTGGTCCTGCAGAGAAATCAACAATATACAAGTCTCCTTTCCTAAAGCCTTCGAAGACTTTGGAGTTGTCAGATTCCATTAGCACAAGGCAGCGAAATTTGCCAAAGACAACAACCATATCAAGATCACAAAGCATTGAGACAGACATAAGATTGAATCCTAATGACTCAACAAGCATGACCTTGTCCATGTGTTTATCCTTTGAAATTGCAACCTTACCCAGACCTAATACCTTGCTTTTGCCTTTGTCAGTGTAGGTGATATGCTTCAAATGAGATGGTGACAAATCAATCTCCATCAACAAGCTCCTATTACCAGTCATGTGATTTATACATCCACTTTCGAGGACCCACTCAGTAGCTTTGGGTTGTTCATCCTTGCAAGTGCATCTAGTGCCACCCCTAGTTGGTATTGGAGTATTTACGACAAACCTGGTTGAGTGACTAATGTGTTTGTGAGAATTGCAGGATAACACAGGTAGTAGTCCCTCATTGATTCGGTTTACCTACCAGAGATGACCCCTAAAATGTGTGAAGATATTGAAGACAATGGTGGTCTGTGAAGCTATTCACGTTGAAGACTATGACATGAGAAGACATCGCATGAAGACTATGGAGCGCGAAGACTTAGTTGTTTTGTTGTTTCCTTTTCTTCTTTGTTGAGTCATAGGAACCAACGCACTGCTAAGTGGGGTCCAAGTGAACAAAGTCAGAGTGACTGAAGTGATGCTCAACCAAATCCTATGTCTTAGAGCAAAGACAATGAGAGAAAATCTCATCCAGAGTCAGATGAGTCAGCTTTACTTGTAGCCCAAGTCAAGCTACCGCGTGTGTTTGAAATCTGACCGTTGGGACACGTGTTAGTTCCTTAGTGACCCAGGGTCATTTCGGACAAATCAAGTCGGGTTTCCCAATGGCTATAAATAGCCCACCCCCTACACCATAAATTGGTGGCTGCTCAGAGTTAGTGCACGGCTTCTGTCGTTTGAGAGCAACCCACCTCCGAAGCATTTGAGAGAGAATCTTTGCAAGGACAAACCCAAACCACCCAGAGCCCAAATAGTGTTTGGCATCACTAAAGTCTTTCTGTCCGCGTGATCTAAAGACTTGTTACACTTGAGGATTGTGAATACTCCAGCCGGTTATGCATCGCATTTTGAGTATCCAAGAGTCATTATGGATTGCCGGTGAACGAAGTCTGTGAAGGTTTGGAAGTCTACCTTGAAGACTTACCAGAGTGATTGGGTGGGGACTAAGTGTCCTTAGCTCAAGGGGAATAAGGTGAAGATGCCGTCTTCTGAGTTGAATCTCAGCCTCCCTAACCAGACGTACAGTTGTCACAGCAACTGGAACTGGTCGAACAAATCTCTGTCCTCTCCAAGCTACTGGTTCTATCTCTCACTTCTCTTTACTTACAGTTTGTCTTCATGAAGTCATTGCCTGGTTGCATTATATGTTTGACTTCACTGTGTGACTACTTGTTCTGATTGGCTTCATACTATCTTCCATCCTGATCCTTATTACCTAGCTGCTAATAGTCTCCGTGCTTTCACTTCATTGAATACTTGACTATGGCTTGCCTAGTTTAGTCTACCTTCCGCTGCATACGAATAGTGTCATTTCTATTGTTTGTCTTCGAAACTCCCATGTTTTGAAGACTTCCATAAAAATTGCCTATTCACCCCCTCTAGTCGATAACCAGCTCTTTCAATTGGTATTAGAGCAAGGTACTCCCTTGTTCTGTGTGATTCGGTTTAACCACCTGGAGTATTAGCTATGTCGACTGCAGGGATAATCAAAGTCTCCGCTGCGTGCCCCATCTTCGATGGCACTGAATACCCCTACTGAAAGAATAAGATGCACATGCATCTTGAAGCCATTGATGTCGATCTGTGGTATGTCATCAAGAACGGCGTTCCCAAGACCGGTGAAGGTGTCACCCCTGTTGATGTCAAGGAGTTCATTCAACTAGACTCTACTGCCAAGAACATCATCTGTGGTCATCTGACCAAAGGACAGTATGGCCGTGTGAGTGCTCTGGAAACATCGAAGCTAGTCTGGGACTGGCTCTCCAAGGTCAATGAAGGCATCTCAACTCAGCAAGATCAAATGATCAGTGTTCTCCGCAACCTCTTCAACCGCTTCAAGAGACACGACAATGAGAACATCCAGCTCACATTTGATTTCCTCACTGATATAACAAATGAGCTCCAAGCACTCGGTGCCACTGACATCACGAAGCATGAAATAGTCAAGACACTACTGAGATCACTTGACAACTCATTTGACACCTTAGCCCTGATGATTCAAGAACGCCCTGACTTCAAGACTCTTGATCCGTCTGACATAATTGAGAGGCCCAACACACATGAGTTTCAGCTATCTGAGAAACGAGATATCTATGGCCCCAACTATGGCCGAACTCGCGCTTTGAAGGCAAAGGTTGTTTCCTCATCTGAAGAAGAATCTGACTGCAGTTCTAGTGATCCTGAAGACATTGGAAAAGAGCTTGCTATGCTTGTGAAGAAGTTCCAGAAATTCACTAATAAGAAAGGCTTCAGAAAGTCTTCACGATCCAGCTCAAGAAATGATGAAGCTTCCACCCATGACCACAGGAAGAGACATGCCACAAGTGCAAGAAACCTGGTCACTACATCTCTGAGTGTCCATAGTGGGACAATGAGAAGAAGAAGAAGAAGAAGAAGAAGAAGAAGAAGAAGAACAAGAAGAAGAAGAAGAAGAAGAAGAAGAGAAAAGAATATGATCCTGATGACAAGAAGAATTAGAAATCCTCAATGTATTCTTCCAAGTCTTCTTCCAAGTATTCATCACACAAGAAGAGCTCATCTGGCAAGGCTCGTGTTTTTGTTGGCAAGGAGATGGATTCGCAGGAGGAGTCTGCTTCTGAGGAGGCGGAGGTGTAGTCTGAGGAGGAGTCCGACTCTGGTGTTGCGAGTCTGGCTCTAGCTATAGCCTACGTTGCCAAGTCCATCTTTAACACTGAAGACAATGGCTCCATCACCAATGTTGATGATAATGACAAGGACGACTCGGCTCCCACCTACTGCTTCATGGCACATGGTGCCAAGGTAAAATCACGCAATGCCTACTTTCAAACATCAAGTGAAGATGACTCTGATGGTGAATCCAAACCTAGTTACAAAACACTTGCTAAAATTGCAACTGAACAACAAAAAGCTATGGAACATATTCAAAAATTGTTAGACAAAAGCGATGACCTGTTGGACGCAGAAATGACCCGATCTCAGTCCTTAATTGAAGACATCAAAAATCTTCATGTTAAGTACGAGGGACTTGAAAGTCGTCATGAAACGCTCTCAACGACTCATGAAAAGCTTTCCTACGATTATCTTCAAAGGAAGCAAGATCTTGAGAAATTGAGAGCAATTCATGAAGATCTTCAAAAAGAGAACGAGTCACTTCGCGCTCAACAGATCAGTCCCACTAAGGAAGGATTTGAACCACCATGTCTAAAATGCATTGAGCGTGGTAACGCTGCCTCTGTTACTGAATGTTCTACTGCTACTACTGTTGCAATATCTTCAACTGCCAATGTGGTAACTAACCCCTCTGCTGAGGATACCACTACTATTGCTGATGAGCATGCTAGGTTGAAGACACTGCTTGAGACAGGGATGTACAACAGTCTCAAAGGGCATCCGATATTATATGATGTCCTCAAAAAGTAGATTCTTAACCGAAACCCTAGGAAAGAGGGTGTTGGGTTCGAGAGGAAAATGAATGTTGATGGGTCTTACTTGAAGCCTGAGAAGTACCCCAAAACCACATGGGTTGCTGCAAAGGAACCTTCAGTAGATCCATCCACCTTATCTGGTTTCACTTGTGCTAACCCTATTATCATTGATGAATCCTTTGATGCAAACTATAAACTATTTAAGAATCAGAATGGCGAAGTGTTTGCCAGGTATATTGGTACTAACTGCAGGAATGGGTCACCTATGAAGAAGATATGGGTACCCAAAACTTGTCTTGAGAATCTTCCTATGAATGTCATCATGACACCACCTGGGAAGAAGAAAAACCCCATACCAAAGGTTTCATATGGTCCAAAAGCTTCATACAGACCGAGGACTCATCCGAGTCACCCTAACGTCAATGTTTTGCAGGGAAATCATACTTAGACCCATGAGTATGAGTGTGTTTCCTCAAACCACTATGTTCATAGAACAAAGAACTTTTCTGCTTATTCCTATGAGTATTATTCACCTCCTGCAAGGCTATTTACTAGGGATCCAAAGCCGAAGTTATCAGATGCTGCACTTAGACTCATTGCTTCTAAGCCACCCCTGAAAATGTGGGTGGTTAAGAAAACTTAACTCTCTTTTGCAGGGAAAGGTCTCCAGTCGGAAATCAAAGGCATCCGATGCTAATGTTGGGGACCTTAAACATCTTGTGGGGCGCAAGATAAAATGCCCAAATGGTCTTACTATGTATTTCGTTCTGAGATTCCTTGACACTCATCCTATCTATCCTAACCAAGATCTGAATTTCCATGTTCCACTTGTTCGTCAAATGTTTATGCTTCACAACTCGCTTGGTGAAGCCTATCCCCCAAACTGCACTATAGGCTATGACACCTCGTACTTCAGAATGGATTATGGACAGTGGATGCACTAACCACATGACTGGAGATCGAAGTCTACTGATGGATTCAATGCTACGTCCATCAGACAAGAGCCAAGCATCCCTCAAAGACAATCATGACTAAATCTCAACCCTTCGAGCTGCTACACATGTACTTATTTGGCCCTACTCACTACTCTACTCTCACTACCACTGCTTGCCTCTATGGCTTCGTCATTGTTGACGATTATTTTCAAGATATACTTGGGTGCATATAATCCTCTACAAAAATGAAGTGCGGGATGTCTTCAGACGCTTTGCCAATCATGCCATGACGAACTATGGCGTCAAGATCAAGCATATCAGAAGTGATAACGGTACTGAGTTCAAGAACACCATCCTCAATCTTTATCTCGATACTTTGGGCATCACTCATGAGTTCTCTGCTCCTTACACACCTTAGCAGAATGGCATTGTGGAGCGCAAGAACAGAACCCTTATTGAGATGGCTCGAATGATGCTTGATGAGTACAAGACTCCACGGAAGTTTTGGCCTGAAGCCATTGATACTGCATGCCACATCATCAACCGTGTTTATCTTCACAAGCTTCTGAAGAAAACCTCCTATGAACTCTTAACTGGTAAGAAGCCAAATGTCAATTACTTCAAAGTATTTGGTGCTAGGTGCTGGATCAAGGATCCACATCACACTTCAAAATTTGCACAGAAAGCACATGAAGGTTTTATGCTTGGTTACGGAAAGGATTCGCACTCCTACAGAGTCTTCAACCTATTTCACTATAAAGTGGTTGAAACTGTGGATGTGCGGTTCAATGAGACTAACAACTCGCAAAGAGAGCACCTGCCAAATGTGCTAGATGAAGTACCTCCTAGTGAATCAATCAAGCAAATGGGAATTGGAGCAATCATACCTTCTAAGGCTCAAACTGAAGAGGAACTGATCATTTCTGCACCTAATCAACCTAAAGACAATGCTCGGCCTGAAGACAACCCTCCAAATGATGACATTGATCAGCAAGAGCAAAGTCTTCGTCCTGTTCATCCTCGTGTTGCAAATGAAGTATAGATTGAGAAGATAATAGACATGATCAATGCACATGGTCCACTCACTCATTCAAGAGCAACACAAAGAGCAACACAGCTAACAAACTTATGTGGGCATTTTGCATTCGTCTCAATCTCTGAACCCAAGAAAGTTGCTGAAGCCTTCATGGAACCTGAATGGATTCAAGCTATGCAAGAAGAGCTTCAACAGATCGAGCTAAACAATGTGTGGGAATTGGTCAAGTGTCCTGATCCTCGTAAGCACAATATCATTGGCACCAAATGGATATATCGCAACAAGCAAGATGAGCATGGTCAAGTTGTCAGAAACAAGGCTTGTCTCGTTGCTCAAGGATACACTCAAGTGGAAGGGATTGACTTCGATGAAACATTTGCTCCGGTGGCTAGGCTTGAAGCCATTTGCATACTGCTAGCCTATGCAAATCATCACAACATCCTTCTGTATCAAATGGATGTGAAGAGTGCCTTTCTCAATGGAAAGATTGAAGAACAAGTGTATGTTGCACAACCTCCTAGCTTTGAAGATCCAAAACATCCTGATATGGTATACAAGCTCAACAAGGCATTGTATGGCCTCAAACAAGCCCCTCGTGCTTGGTATGACACACTCAAAGACTTCCTGAAGAGCAAAGGCTTGAAACCTGGTTCACTAGATCCTACACTCTTCACGAAGACATATGATGGTGAACTGTTTGTATACCAAATCTATGCGATGACATTATCTTCGGCTGCACTGACAAGAAATACAGTGATGAGTTTGCTCACATAATGCAAGAGCAATATCAGATGTCCATGATGGGCAAGCTGAAGTTCTTCCTGGGTCTCCAAATCCGTTAGCAACGCAATGGCATCTTCATATCTCAAGAAAAATACCTCAAAGATTGCCTGAAGAAGTTTGGAATGCAAGACTGCAAAGGATACACGATGCCAATGCCAACCAAAAGTCATCTAAGTCCCGACGCCAATGGTAAAGTGTTCGATCAAAAGGTGTACCGCTCCATGATTGGTTCTTTACTTTATTTATGTGCATCTAGACCAGATATAATGCTTAGTGTTTGCATGTGTGCCCGATTCCAAGCGGCGCCAAAGGAATCGCATCACTTAGCCGTGAAGCGAATTCTTCGATATTTGGCTTATACCCCAACACTAGGATTATGGTATCCAAAGGGATCAGAGTTTGATCTAGTTGGATTCTCATATGCTGATTATGCTGGTGACAAGGTTGATCGCAAGTCCACATCAGGCACATGTCACTTTTTGGGACGATCTCTTGTCTGTTGGTCTTCAAAGAAGCAGAACTGTGTATCTCTCTCCCTCTGCTGAATCCGAATACATTGTTTCTGGATCTTGCTGTGCTCAGCTTCTCTGGATGAAGCAAACTCTCAAGGACTATGGTATCCACCTGAAGAATGTGCCACTCTACTGCGACATTGAAAGCGCCATCAAGATTGCCAACAACCCAGTTCAGCACTCGAAGACAAAGCACATTGAAATTCGTCATCAGTTTCTCAGAGATCATGTCATGAAGGAAGATATTGATATCATTCACGTCAACACTGAAGAGCAATTGGCTGATATCTTCACAAAGCCCTTGGATGAGAAAAGGTTTTGCAGGTTGCGGTGTGAGCTAAATATCTTGGAATCCTCAAATGTCCTGTGATTGGACACACATCCTAACACTTATGCATTTTGATGACTTGGATGTGCAACACACGAAGTAATGTATATCTTCAATCAATGAAGACGTACACTCTAAGTGTGAATACATTAATGCAGAATTTGACTTTGGAGCGCCACGATAATTGTGCGCCGTGTCTGGGTCTAATACTTCCTATACGGTGGGTAACGCCACCACCAAACTTTTGTTTGAAGTGCTTCCCTTGGCGTTATGATTGCAAAGTTTTCGTATTTGATTTGTCTTCATCCTTGACTTATGTTCATATTTATCTTCATCCTGTTAATTTGGTCTTATACTAGTTATACACATATTTGTGTTCTGTCCTTTATAGCATTCACTTATAGCTATGACTTCTTGCTGAATCTTTTGATCTAAGTGAATGGATCAGACCCTAACCTATCTATGCTTCTACCTCAACTCTATCTGTCCAAATCATATCCATTCTATTGAAAACTGTCGATTGTCTTCACTGGGACCTTGTCAGCTGAAGTCAATCTGACAAACATTTATATCTGTTTTTAATGCTATATCCTTATTGCCTAAAAGCCGGAGAAGCCGGAACGACCACCCCGACAATCCAGGCGTGCGTGGGAACATGGAACAACTTCCAATGTGTTGCATGCTTGCCACGTGCCTTTCAGATCTGAACCGCCAAGGGCACCTGCGTAATTGCACTGTGCCGTCCCTTTCCTTATAAATACACATCTCATCGCGGTCAAAAATCCTTCTTCCACCTCGCCACCTCGCACAAACCCTAGTGCCACCGCTAGCTCTCAACGACGCCGGTGACGAAGTGCTTAGCTGCCGTGACCTCACCGACGCCGTCCTCACGCCGGCCGCGGACCTCGTCTTCTCCGCTGCCGTCGTAGGTGTCTTCCGTCACCAAGTTAGGGCACGGGAGATTGAACTGCTCTGCCTCCAACTCCGCTCTGTCTAGCAGTTCTTCGTGTGGTAATTAAAACTTACTTTTTACCGTCTTTTTGATCTGATAGATTCATCCTTCTTTACCAAAAGTGGTTTCTATACTTCCAAAGTTGAATCTATCCCATTCTGCATCTCATATTATGCCTAGTCTGTTCACTTATGCTTCTCTACAAGTTAGATTCCTGTTGTACCTATTCTTGGATTCGTACAAATCTGGAACCAACTCACAACAAATAAGTGAATGTCTTCGTGTTATGAGGTCAATGTCTTCAAACTGATTTATCTTCAAAATCTTCTGAGAATGCATATGACCTCTTCCCCTTCCCTCACACCTCTAATGCTATCACAGGTACATGTCCATGAGAGAATCCCTTGGTTCTCATAGTATGCATGCAGAATTCTTACAGAGTCACATAAATTCTCCTGAAGCCAGTTCTTGTCTGACCAGCCGTCGGAAGCCTTTGCTAGTTTTGAAGCCATTCGGTTTAAGCTTCTTGGAAACTGAGAAGTCAGCAAGAAAGGGCGGCAGACAGCAACATGGAAATACATCCAAAGATTTGCCGCCTGATCTGCATGAATTGTACAAGACTGACCCAGAAGAAACCTATGGTGAACGCAAAAATTGAATCCAATGGATTTGAAGATATTGGGCAGAGGAATGGTACAAGTACATATTTGTCACTCCTGAGTATGCCGAGAAGAATGCCATCAAGCGACCTTGGGGAGATATCCTATACAAAAATCTTCCACCCAAGTCCAAGTCTGAAGCCATTGATCAAGGCTTATATTCGTGCATGGTTCGCGAACGACAGCCAGAGAATGATGACCCATCTTCTCTGTTGTGGTGTCGCGAAGACAATCTGTTCAAGCGCAACTTCAAGTTTGCCAAAGACTCTGTTGTGAAGAACAAGAAGGCATTTGGACTTGACTTCAACCCAGGTCCGTCTGCTCCTCGGGAAGATGGCTCCCATGAAGCCAATGAAAACACAATCGGCCCCTTCTACAACCTCGAAGGCCTCATCACTCACATTGCCGTTCAAGGTGCAAATGTGGATCACTCTGCTGATGATGCTGACTCTGATGAAGCGCCAGCTCCTCCTAAGCAGCAGAAGCAAAAGAAAACTAAGGCTTCAAAACCTACTGCTACATCAAAAGCTTCACGTGTGAAGCCATTGGCTATTGTTCTCCTGCACCAAGTATCAATTATGAAGATCTCTCTCGCATCTCCAAGAAGAAAGAGAAGCCCCAGAAGAAAAATGTCCAGAGTTCAGGTCAAGCACTGACACCGGCTGCCGTTCTAAGGAACGGGACTAAAGCCATTGATCTGTTAACAGATGATGAGTGCGGGGATGATGCCCTTGAGCAGCTGATGAAGAGCAAGCAAGAGGCGGAGATCTTCAATGACCTGCCCCTCTTCGATGTGAACATTTGGGACAATTTCATTGATGAGTGGATTGACAACCCGAATCTCAGCTTTGATGATCTTCAGCTCCCAATTGGCATCAGTGTCGCCTTCCAAGGCGCCATTGCTCCTGAGCTGGCTCTGGCTCAGAAGATTGTTGAACTGAAGAACAAAATAGACTGTGAGAAAGACCAGTTCAAGAAGCACGTGGCCAAGCTCAGTATGGCTGATGTTCAAAACTTCAAGCTGATGTTGCATGACCTCAAGGAGGCATTTCGCAAGAAACGTGAAGAAGCCAAAGGTTCGCGCGAACGCATGAAAAACCTCACTACCAAGTGTGTTCAAGCTTACAATGAAGCTGAGAAGCGCAAGCCACTTGGACGTCCTGGCATTGACTCCAAGCTGGCTGCCAAGAAGAAGAAGCCTGTTGTGGCCCAAGCTGAAGCTTCAGGGCGGGAAGAACCTCGCATTATCTTCCCTGCCAGCATGACATGCTCAAAGCCTAAGGTCCCCACAGTGGCTTCAGAATTGAAGAAAACAAGGGCAGCTGAAGCCGAAGCCAGAAAGCGCAAGTTCAAGAACACCACCGATGATGCTCCATTGCCCAAGAAGAGAAAGACTAAGAAGAAAGATCGCGCTACTCCCATAGAGCCCCTCATTGTCGAGCCCATCTCTTTTGCTCGTCCTGCATCCGAACACCAAGAGTGTCAGTTGATAGTTCACGAGCCTGCTTCCACAGAGGCTCCTGAAGCTGAAGAAGTTCCAGTCGTTGACCCCATCACCGCTGAAGACATTGGTCCCCAAGACAATGTAGATGATGATGAAGTCCTTCCTCAGATCGAGCGCCAAACGGTATCATCGCCTGTTCTCACGAACAGCGAACTCATCAGTATTGGTCGTCCTTTGACGCCAATCTCTTAGGATGCCTCATGGGCTGATCGCCCCCAACCAGCAACTCCAAGTCAAGACTCACCGCAAACTCCCCCACCTCAAGTCACCAATCCGGTTCTTGCTGATGATGACGACTATGTGGACCATCCAACTCCTACTCCAAAGGCGCCGCCCGCATTTCGCAGGCTTCACAAAGGACCAAGGCCACAAGTCGCTCCATCGAGCATTCCAGAAGGAGAAGTGCAACCCAACTCAGTAGCACGACAAGTGTTTCCTGAAGCCACTCCTACTATGAATGTCTCTGCGTCTGAAGCCAAAGCTGCTGACGACATATCGGCTGCATCAGCTGATGAAAACCAACAACCCCGTCAAGAAGAAGAACATGTTGCCACACCCCCTACCAACCAAGAAGATGTTCTCGAGGAGAACGTATCTGTGACCGACCCTCCAGCTACTCAAGTGGAGGTTGAAAATACTGAGGCGGCCACCAATAACACTACTGAAGCCAATGACGTTGTCATGGCTGAAGCTAATGTGGCACCTACAGTGAACACGGTGCATCAAGCCAATGATGCACCTGCAACCAATGTGCAGCCTGACGCCATTGCCAATGCCACTGCTCCTGTACCGGCACCAAGGCCACACACTATTGAGCAAGCATTTTATCAAGGCAAGCTTGTCACTGCCAGATGGCCAATTCTGGTTCCTCCGCCTGCTCCCAGACCTCAATTTGATTATCATGTGGAGCACAGGCCTCAGGTTCAGAAGCCAAAACCAAGACTGCCAAGGTTTCCAGGTACTGCATCTGCGCCAGGATCATTCAATGTAAATGGCTTCATTGCACACAATGCCTTCTTTGATAGAGCCAAGAACCCATATTCCAAGCCAAGAATATCATTTGATCAGTTCTAGAGTTATCAGCAGCGCAGCTATTACTCCCGTGTCCAATACAATCAAGGGCGCATATTTCCCCATATGATTCTCGACTGCAAAGCCATTGCGGGCCTGCCTTGCTTAGAAGAAGCCCTTGACTGTTTCAGAGATGTAGGCCTTCTCCAGTTTGTGACTGATAAAGAAAATTGGAATGAAGAGCTTCTGCTGCAATTCTATGCAACTCTCCACATTTGCGGCTACAATAGGGATCCGAAGACATGGGTCCTTGAGTGGATGACATGCAATGTACACCATGAAGCTAAAGCTCTTGATCTCATTGAGCATACTGGCATGTCCACTCCAGGTGAACTATATGAACATGGTTGTCAGCTTCACCGCAATGCATTGGAAAGCATCTTCCAGAAGCCTGAGCCCAATATTATCCAAATGTTGAGTATGATGAAGCCACTGTTGCAGGATGCTAAATATCCCAAGGAATTCTTTGTTGAAGACCTAGAGTATCTGCCCCGCACCATCTATCACATTATCAGGCGAACTCTATGGCCCATCAAAAGGACATTCTTTCTCAGCAAAGCTTGAAGGCTCAATGAATACATTGGTCTTCTATATTCTCAATGGCATCTGCTTCAATGCTCAGGATTTCTTCATTCGCCAATTTGCTGCATCTGGCTCAGATATATTTGGTCTGAAATTCTATGCTCCATGGGCAATGCGTCTGATCAAGCTTCACTCTGTTGTTGACTATCAGCCCTCTGCACGCAACCATCTCATATTCTTGCCAGAGGTTGATATGTCCGTCGAAGCCATATACCCAGAGCCTACCAATGAGGCAATTTATCTTCACAATGTCGATCATCAGAGTTTCTCGCAGCATGTTGAAGGAGTTCACGCTACTACTTGTGTTTATCCCCTGGCTGGAAATACTCGTGCACCTCGCCGTGCCCGTATTGAAGCCACTGAAAGCACTATTGCTCCAAGGCCTCGAAAGAGATCTCGTGTGCTTAATGAATGAGAGCTTCTCGTGGCCTTGCATCAGAAACACGATAAGCATCATTACTGGCTAAAGCGTCAGATGCAAAGCCTCTTGGTGGATATTAATCACATTCGAAATCTTGCCACCAAGAATGCATTTGTCACTCATGAAACCTGTCGGAGGTCTTGGAAGAGTCTGACATTGCTCAGTGCTGAAGCTGATCTCCAAGACGATGGCTTCACAGAGAGATTCAAATTTGATACCACTCCTCCTAGGAATGATGTCTTGCATTGGACTCCATCACTTGAAGATTCTGAGTACTCCTCCTCCGCGTCAACTGTTAATGCCAAAGTCCTTGATGACGCCGATGATGCTACTTCACCACCTCCAACTTCGGCGCGTATTGACACTGCACCAAGTTTGTCTGCACCACCAAACCTCAACGACGACCCTGCTTCCTCACCTACTCCTCATGGGAACGAGTAGAGACTGTGTCTTCAAACCTTTTTGGTCCTTACTGAAAAAAGGGGGAGAAGCATATGTTGATAGTCTTCAAGCGGGTCCATATGGGTGGTTGCTATACTTTTGCCAAGTGTTTACAACTCTTGCTTTTGATACATTTGGTTCTTTGAGTTGTAACACTTAAACTTGATGGTCGTCTGCTACTTTTTCTGTTATTCTGTGATGCGACGATAAATCCCATATGAAGTCATTCTGCAGACGTCCATTTTTCATTATGCATGTCATTATTCTTGTTATATCTGTTCATGCATGATGTATTGTCTTCATAAGGTGAAGAGGATCTCCACAAGTACAACCTGTCATGTGCATTTGCATTCCAACGCAAAACATTTATATGCACATCTTCAGGGAGAGCCTTTTTGCCACCTATGAAGACAATATCTTAATCCTTTACAATTTCACATACTTTTATCCCCGTTGAAAACTTCAACCAGTTTGTCATCAATCACCAAAAAGGGGGAGATTCTAAGTGCATCTAGTGCCACCCCTAGTTGGTTTTGGAGTATTGACGACAAACCTGGTTGAGGGACTAATGTGTTTGTGAGAATTTCAAGATAACACAGGTAGTAGTCTCTCATTGGTTCGGTTTACCTATCGGAGATGACCCCTAAAAATGTGTGAAGACATTGAAGACAATGGTGTTCTGTGAAGCTATTCACATTGAAGACTATGACATGAGAAGACATCGCATGAAGACTATGGAGCACGAAGACTTAGTTGTTTTGTTGTTTTCTTTTCTTCTTTGTTGAGTCATAGGAACCACCGCACTGTTAAGTGGGGTCCAAGTGAACAAAGTCAGAGTGACTGAAGTGATGCTCAACCAAATCCTATGTCTTCGAGCGAAGACAATAAGAGCAAATCTCATCCAGAGTCGGATGAGTCAGCTTTACTTAATTATAGCCCAAGTCAAGCTGCCGCGTGTGTTTGAAATCTGACCGTTGGGACACGTGTTAGTTCCTTAGTGACCTAGGGTCATTTCGGAAAAATCAGGTCGGGTTGCCCAGTGGCTATAAATAGCCCACCCCCTACACCATAAATTGGTGGCTGCTTAGAGTTAGTGCACGGCATTTGTCGTTTGAGAGCAACCCACCTCCGAAGCATTTGAGAGAGAATCCTTGCAAGGACAAAGCCCAAACCACCCAGAGCCCAAAGAGTGTATGGCATCACTGAAGTCTTTCTGTCCGCGTGATCTGAAGACTTGTTACACTTGAGGACTGTGAATCCTACAGCCGGTTAGGCGTCGCGTTCTAAGCATCCAAGAGTCATTGTGGATTGCCGGTGAACAAAGTCTGTGAAGGTTTGTAAGTCTACCTTGAAGACTTACCAGAGTGATTGGGCAGGGACTAAGTGTCCTTATCTCAAGGGGAATAAGGTGAAGACGCGGTCTTCTGAGTTGAATCTCAGCCTCCCTAACCAGACGTACAGTTGTCACAGCAACTGGAACTGGTCGAACAAATCTCTATCCTCTCCAAGCTACTGGTTCTATCTCTCACTTCTCTTTACTTACAGTTTATCTTCGTGAAGTCATTGCATGCTTGCATTATCTGTTTGACTTCACTGTGTGACTACTTGTTCTGATTGGCTTCATACTATCTTCCATCTTGATCCTTATTACCTAGCTGCTAATAGTCTTAGTGCTTTCACATCATTGAATACTTGACTATGGCTTGCCTAGTGTAGTATACCTTCCGTTGCATACGAATAGTGTCATTTCTATTGTTTGTCTTTGAAACTCCCATGTTTTGAAGACTTTCATAAAAATCGCCTATTCACCCCCCCCCCTCTAGACGATAACCAGCTCTTTCAATTCTGCAGATGAATTAGTGCAACTTACGAACCCATATACTTCATCAGTGAAGAATATGATATCAATTTCATCAACAGTAACAGATATAGCAATATAAGGACGTGAGAAATGAATAATGCATTTCTTCATGATTAGCTTGCATCCTTTCAAGCACATTCAGGTCTCCAGGAAATTCTTCAGACGATTAAGTTTGTCTGGAGACCTGACCCTGCATAAGAGATAAGTTCTTTTTCCTTACCACCCACATCTGGAGGGGTGGCAAAGAGTTCATCATTCTGTGAGCTCCATAAGAAAATGATGGCATAGAAGCCAGTGCACTTCATTTCACAAAAGAGTGGTTAGGATAAGCATATGAATAAGCAGAGAAATTTTTTGAGGACTTATGAACATAATGATTTGAAGAATAATGCACATATTCATAGCCTTTAGACTTTCTCTGCGAAACAGAAGTGTTAGCACGATGATGATCATATGAGGATTTTGATCCGTGTGAGGAATTTGAACCACGTGAGGAATTTGGTCCATATGAGGACTTGGATCCATATGAAGATTTTGATCCATATGAAGAATTTGATCTGGGGTTCCTATTCTTCATGGGTGGTGTCATGATGACATTCACCTGAAGATTTTCAACGCATCTTTTAGGAACCCAGATTTTCTTCATAGGGGGACCATTCCTGCAGTTAGTTCCAACATATCGAGCAAATACTTCATGATTATGATTCTTAAACAGCTTATAGTTGGAGTCAAATGACTCATCAGGGGAATATGAAGAATCAGAGGTAAAGCCAGATAAATTGCATGGATCTACAGGAGGTCCTTTCGCAGCAACCCATGAGGTTTTGGGGTACTGCTCAAGTTTCCATTAGGTTCCATCAGCATTGAGTTTCCTCTCAAAGGCAATACCCTCTTTCCTAGGGTTCCTGTTCAAGATCTGCTTTTTGAGCACATCACATAGAGTCTAATGCCCTTTGAGGCTTTTGTAAATGCTTGTCACATACAATTCCTTCAGCCCTGCATTATCGTTAGTGATACATGTGGTATCCTCAGATGAGGAATTTGTAACCACAGAGATAGTTGAAGAATTTGCAGCAAGTGAAGCATTTGAACATTCAGGTGATGAATTAGCAGATTCACACTCAATGCATTTAAGACATGGTGGAATAAATTCTTTCTGGGTGAAACTGATCTGTTGAGCAAGCAATGAATCGTTTTCCTTCTGAAGATCATCATAACTCGCTTTTAACTTCTCAAGATCTTGCTTTCTCTGAAGAAATTCATAAGAAAGCTTTTCATGATCAGATAAGAGAGTGTTATGGTGATTTTGAAGGTTGTCAAACCGAGTTTGAAGTCTCTGAAGATTATCTATCAGACTCTTAGTTTGATTCAATTCCTTACCCAACAGGTCATCGCTTCTGTGTAGTTGATTTTGAATCTTTTCTAAAGCCTTCTGTTGTTTAACAACAATTTTTGCAAGTTTTAAATAGCTAGCCTTAAGGTTTTCATCAGATTCATCCTCACTAGAGTTAGAGGGGGAATGTTTGAGTACATTGGCACCTTTTGCCAGGAAGCAATAGGTGGGAGCGTAGTCATCATTGCCCGTGTCAGCAAAGTTGGGGAAGTCATTTTCTTCAGTGTTGAAGATGGACTTGCTGACGTAAGCAGTAGCGAGGGCTAGGCTAGCCACACCAGAGTCGGATTCCTAAGATTCCTCCTCTTCCACATTATCCTCAGATTCCGCTTCAGAGTCCATTTCCTTTCCAATGAATGCCCGAGCCTTCTTGGAACTGCTCTTGTTATGAGATGAAGACTTTAAGGATTTTGATGATGAGGACTTTGAAGATTTCTTCTTCTTTGAGTCATCAGAATCATCATCTTTGTACTTCTTCTTCTTTGATTCCTTTTCCCACAGATGACAATCAGACATGCAGTGACTAGGTTTCTTGCATTTATGGCAAGTTCTCCTTTTGTAGTCACGGGACGAGGAATCATCATTTCTTGAAGACTTTCCAAAACGGCCATGGTGAGAGAACTTCTGGAATTTCCTCACGAGCATTGCTAGCTCCTGGCTCAATTCTTCAGGATCACCAAGGCTGCTACCAGAATCCTCAGCTTCGGACTCAGATACTGCCTTGGCCTTCAGTGCATGTGATCTTCCATAGCTTGATCCATAGAGATCTCTTTTCTCAGCAAGCTGGAACTCGTGAGTGTTTAGCCTCTCGAGGATATCGGAGGGATCAAGTGACTTGTAATCAGCTCGTTCTTGAATCATCAGTGCGAGGGTATCAAATGAGGTGTCAAGTGATCTCAGCAATTTCTTCACCACCTCATGATCGGTGATATCAGTGGCACCAAGTGCTTGAAGCTCATTTGAGATGTCAGTGAGGCGATCGAAGGTTTGCTGAACATTTTCGTTGTCGAGTCTTTTGAAGCGGTTGAAGAGATTGCAAAGAACATCAACTCGGGAGTCACGTTGAGTTGAGACTACTTCGTTGACCTTGGACGGCCTGTCCCAAATCAGCTTGGCAGTTTCCAGTGCACTCACTCTGCAATACTGACCTTTGCTCAGCTGGCCACATATGATATTCTTCGCTTGAGAATCGAGTTGGTTGAATCTCTTCACATCGGTAGCACTCAGAGACGGAGTGACTAAGGGAATGCCATTTTCCACAATGTACCAGAGATCATTATCAATTTCCTCAAGATGCATATGCATCTTGTTCTTCGAGTAGGGGTAGTCCATCCCATCAAAGGTAGGACACCCAGCCGAGACCTTGAGCATACATGTAGTCAACATAACTAAAACTCTAGGTGGTTAAACCAAAATAGCACAGAACAAGGGAGTACCTTGCTCTGATACCAGTTGAAAGTGCGTTACGTTGACTAGAGAGGGGGGGTGAATAGGCGATTTTTATGAATTCTTCACTGAGGAATTTCAGGGTGAGGAAATTCCTAAGTGAAGAACTACTTGCAGCGGAATAAGTACTCAGGTATAAGCATAACACATCAATAGCATAGTCATCATGATGAAATGAAAGACAAACACAGAGTACAGAAAGCGTAAACACGGGATAAGCAGGATGAAGACAAACAGACTGGAGAAATAGGATTGAGGAATTAGAGAAAGTCTTTAGTCAAAGTATTCAAACAGTAATGATCAGGTACATCGACACATAACTGAGGAAATGAAAGGGTTGAGGAAATAGAACCAGTTGGCTTGGTGAAGACAATGATTTGGTAGACCAACTCCAACTGCTGTGATAGTTGTACGTCTGGTTGGAGCGGCTGACTATTTAAACTCGAGGACACAGAGTCCCGGACACACAATCCTCACTGTATTCTCCTTGAGCTAAGATCACACAGACCTTGCCCAACAGTAGTAGTAAGTCTTCACAGGTGACTTCCAAACCTTCACAGACTTGTTCACTCGGCAATCCACAATTCCTCTTGGATGCTCAGACCATGACGCCTAACCGTCTGGAGGATACATAGTCCTCAGAGATAACCAGCGTCGGTTCCACACAGGAACAATTTCTTCAGTGATGCTCAATCACTTTGGGGTTTCTAGGTTTGGGTTTGGGATTTGGGTTTTCCTCACTCGATGATTTTCGCTCAAATTCATCAGAGGAATGGGATGCTCTCAAATGACAAGTGTCAGTTTCTCTCGGAGCAGCCAACTAGCTAGTGGTTGTAGGGGGCAGCTATTTATAGCCTAGGGAGTGATACGTCTCCAACGTATCTATAATTTTTTATTGTTCCATGCTATTATATTACCTGTTTTGGATGTTTATGGGCTTTACTTTACACTTTTATATCATTATTGGGACTAACCTACTAACCGGAGGCCCAACCCGTATTGTTTTTTTTGCTATTACAGTGTTTCGAAGAAAAGGAATATCAAATAGAGTCCAAATGGAATGAAACCTTCAGGAGCGTGATTTTTGGAACAAACGTGATCTAGAGGACTTGGAGTGCGAGTCAAGAAGCAATCAAGGTGGCCACGAGGGTGGAGGGCGCGCCCCCTATCTTGTGGGCCCCTCGGGCGTCCACCGACCTACTTCTTCCTCCTATATATACCCACGTACCCCGAGAACATCAGAGGCGACCATGAAAAACTATTTCCACCACCATAACCTTCTGTATCTGCGAGATCCCATCTTGGAGCCTTCGTCGGCGCTCGCCGGAGGGGGAATCGACCATGGAGGGCTTCTACATCAACACCATAGCCTCTCCAATGAGTTGTGAGTAGTTTACCAGAGACCTTTGGGTCCATACTTATTAGCTAGATGGCTTCTTCTCTCTCTTTGGATCTCAATACCATGTTCTCCTCGACTTCTTGGAGATCTATTCGATGTAACTCTTTTTGCGGTGTGTTTGTCGAGATTCGATGAATTGTGGGTTTATGATCAAGTTTATCTATGAGAAATATTTGAATCTCTTCTAAATTCTTTTATGTGTGATTAAGTTATCTTTGCAAGTCTCTTTGAATTATCAGTTTGGTTTGGCCTACTAGATTGATCTTTCTTGCAATGGGAGAAGTGCTTAGCTTTGGGTTCAATCTTGCGGTGTCCTTTCCCAGTGACAGCAGGGGCAGCAAGGCACGTATTGTATTGTTGCCATCAAGGATAAAAAGATGGGGTTTATGTCATATTGCATGAGTTTATCCCTCTACATCATGTCATCATTCTTAATGCGTTACTCTATTCTTTATGAACTTAATACTCTAGATGCATCCTGGATAGCGGTTGATGTGTGGAGTAATAGTAGTAGATGCAGGCAGTAGTCGGTCTACTTGTCACGGACGTGATGCCTATATACAGTAATTTGTCCACCCACCGTAATACTTATGCTATCTTGAGAGAAGCCACTAGTGAAACCTATGGCCCCGGGGTCTATCTTTTATCATATAAGCTTTCAATCTACTTTTATTTGCATCTTTAGTTTTCCAATCTATATTATAAAATACCAAAAATATATTTATCTTATCATTTTATCTCTATCAGATCTCACTTTTGCAAGTGGCCGTGAAGGGATTGACAACCCCTTTATTGCGTTGGTTGCGAGTTCTTGTTTGTTTCTGTAGGTGCGTGGGACTTTTGAGGAGCCTCCTACTGGATTGATACCTTGGTTCTCAAAAACTGAGGGAAATACTTACGCTACTATTGCTGCATCAGCCTTTCCTCTTCAAGGAAAACCAACGCAAGCTCAAGACGTAGCAAGAAGGATTTCTGGCACCGTTGCCGGGGAGGTCTTCGCTCAAGTCAAGACATACCAAGTACCCATCACAAACTCATCTCCCTCGCATTTACATTATTTGCCATTTGCCTCTCGTTTTCCTCCCCCCACTTCACCCTTGCCATTTTATTCGCCCTCTCTTTCCCAATCTCCTCTCTCTTTCACTTGTCTTTTTTGTGCCTGCTTGCCCTTATGGCTTTGCCTAAGAACATCGACCTTCGTCTTAGAAGGTTGGAAGAGATTGAATCAAACGTTGGTATCAGAGCCGCGCTGACTGTAGGCCACGCTAGACTAAGCCGAGTAACTGGATGCTAGATACGAGTTGTAGCTGAGCGTCGGTAATAACTGTAGCTGGTTGTTGCATTGCTTGCACTAATTATATTTTTCTATGCTAACCTGCTAATGGTTGTGAGTGTAGATGGCTCCGGTGCTGTATCCGTGCCAGTTGCAGCTGATGCCGTACATGTCGCCGCATCTCCTTCATAACGTGTGGTGTCGGCTGTACCCTCACGGAGATGATCCAGTCTATCGTGTGTACCGGGAGCGCCTAGCTGACTCAGTATATGAGTATCATGCCGTGGTTACTCTGCGCACCAGTTCCGATTCTAGCTCTTACACTCGTACCTCTCGTAGCGGCTATGCTTCTTCTGCTTCTCAGGCTGTCCAGTTTGCTGCATTCGAGGTAATTGTTGAGCTCCGCTACAACGAGGTCCAGATGCAGAATCACCCAGATTTCCATTACTACCCTTCTCTCCACGATAATGGTCGTGTTCATTTCCCTATCATTGATCCGGAGTCTGATAGTGTAGCTAGCCACCTTTCTCGCTACATCACTGATAGCTATCTTCTGATCTACGAGCTGGCTCGTGAGCTGAGTCGTGCTCGTACTGCTTTAGCCTCTACTTTAGTCTCTGCTTGCTCAGCCACTACTTCTCCATCTGTAGGATTTATTCCCTACATTCCTGCCAGTTCTAGATCCCCTGTTTCTCTGGTTACTCCCCCGAGTAGCTCGGGCACCGCAACTGCGAGTCCACTTAGTGCTCCTGCCGAGTGGGTTTCACTCCTCACCACTCCTGCAGCCCCGATGATCCACGCTCCACCTGCCCCAGAGGGAGAGCCCTCGAGCAGCGTCGTCGTGTCACTTTTAACCCGGAGGTCTCCGTTAACCCCGTCAGTTCTGGATCCGAGTCCGCTTCAGGAGAGGACCCCGCAGCGCCAGCCGAGCAGTAGAGCTTTCGAGTATTCTCAGTCATCAGGATAAAGTACGGATGTAGTCGTACGAGTTATGATGTTTCGTTTCTTGTATAAGGGTAGTTGGACCTGGCATGTTGTTATCCTTCATGTATGAGTCTATGTATAATTATGTTGGATTTTATTTTATTCGTCGTATTTTCTTCATCTTTTTAGTTTTGCTTGGTTTTTGTTGCTGGCTTCTCCCTAGTTTTTGTTGAATGCTTCTCATCTCGGTTGCGATTATTTTGGGAAAAATCATATTAGGATGACGCGGGGAGGCTGCAGTAGCAACGTTCGTGAGGGTTCCCCTGTTCGGCGTTCCGCATGACAGGCAGGACAATCACCCGAGCCGTATGTTCCACCACCGCCTCCACCACCAAATCCACCCTCCACCGAGCAAATTATGCATATGTTCGAGGAACAATGAAACAATGATTTGATGGAAATATTCAGAAGTATTCAAGCAATGGTTGGATAGAATGGAAATCAGCCCTCCCCTCACTCCAAGCTATCTGATTTTCAGAGGACTAAGCCTCCAGTTTCAGTCAGGCCATTGATCCCTTGGATGCAGATGATTGGTTGAGAACTATGGAAAAGAAACTTGAGGTTGCTCGAACTGATGAAGAGGATAAAGTTCCATTTGTAACACATTATCTGGAAGGCGCTGCTGCTATATGGTGGGAAAATGAGAAAGCCATAGGGACTGAGAATGAAGCAATTACCTGGTCAAGATTCAAGGAGCAATTCCGGAAATATCACATCCCTGCGGGAATTATGAAGACTAAGCAGCGTGAATTTCTCGCGCTCCTCCAAGGAAGTCAGTCAGTGGGAGAATATTTGCAGAAATCCAATCACCTGTCACATTACTCCCAATATGACGTGGCCACTGAAGAAAGGAAGATAGACCGATTTCTTGGTGGATTAAACCCGCAACTTTGTTGTGCTCCCAGTGTGTTTGATTTTCCAGATTTCCAAACCCTGGTGAAGAAGGCTTTCATTGCTGAAAGGGAACACAAGGTAGTGTCAGATATTAAGTCTGTCCATAATGATCACAAGCACAAGTTTGAGCCCAAGAAGGAAATACAACCAGTGCAGAAGGTTCATACCTGGCAGCCAACTCCGGTGGCATACCAGCCTAGTTGGCAACAAAATGTTAACAAGACCACCACCCAAGTCAAGAATGACGTGCTCAACCCAGCTACGGAAAATCGACTGCGCAACAATTCCTGTTACAGTTGCGGACAAACCAGACATTATTCCAAATAGTGTCCCAAGAACAACCGGACCAATGCTACGTTCAAGCCTCAAATCCATTATCTGGAAGCCGGTCCAAGTCAGAACGACGTCGCGGGATACGTTCATCACATTTCAGCTGATGAAGCCCAAGAAAATCCCGAAGTCGTCATTGGTATGTTCCCTGTTAATAACATACCTGCAGTAATTTTATTTGACTCTGGGGCTTCCCACTCTTTTATTTCTCGGAGTTTTGTTGCCCAAAACAAATTCCCTTGTTCGCTTTTGGGCAAGAATATGCTGGTCCAAACCCCGGGATCTATTATTCAAAGCAATCTTGTCTGCCATAATCTAGAAGTCAGTATCAACGGAATTCGTTTCCCAACGTCTTTGATACTTATTGAGTCTGATAAATTGGATGTTATCTTGGGTATGAATTGGCTGACTTAGTACCAAGTATGCATAAATTGTGCGACACGAGAAGTCAACTTGACCGGACAAGATGGACAAGCTACCAAGTTTATTGCTCGTAGAAGCATACCCTCCAAGGAAATGGTTTTTACAGCAATAGCAGAAATGGAATTTATTCCGGTGGTCAGTGAGTTTCCTGATGTATTCCCAGAAGAATTGCCAGGCATGCCACCTGACGAGTTTGCAATAGAACTTGTGCCCGGAACCACACCAATACACAAGAAATATTATCGAATGCCATCATCTGAATTGGTGGAGCTAAAGAAACAGCTCGATGAAATGCTCCAAAAAGGATACATCCGCCCCAGTTCCTTGCCATGGGGATCACCCACTATTTTTGTGGACAAGAAAGATGACAGCCTTCGTATGTGTGTGGACTACTGACAGTTGAATGATGTCACGATCAAAAACAAATACCCTCTACCAAGAATTGATGATTTGTTCGATCAGCTCAGTGGAGCCAAGGTATTCTCAAATATTGATTTGCGGACTGGATATTAGCAGCTCAAAATTAAAAAGGAGGATATTCCCAAGACCGCGTGCACCACTCGCTACGGTCTCTATGAATATACCGTCATGTCCTTCGGCCTCACCAACGCCCCCGCCTTCTTCATGCACATGATGAATAAAGTATTCATGGATTTCCTTGATAAGTTCGTGGTCGTCTTCACCGATGATATACTTATTTTCTCAAGAAGTGAAGAAGAGCATAAAGGACACCTCCGCGCAGTGTTACAACGACTCCGTGAGCACCAGTTATGCGCCAAATTCAGTAAATGCGAGTTTTGGCTCAAGCAAGTTGGATTCCTCGGGCATGTGCTATCCACTGAAGGTATAGCCGTGGACCCAAGCAAGGTAAAAGACGTGCTCGACTGGTTGCCACCCGCCACCGTATCTCAGATTCGGAGTTTTCTTGGATTAGCCGGATACTACCGTCGTTTCATTGAAGGGTTCTCCAAGATTGCTAAGCCCATGACAGAGCTGCTCAAAAAGGGTAAGAAGTTTGAATGGACTTCAGATTGTGAGAAAAGTTTCACCGAGTTAAAGAAACGCTTGACAACTGCGCCAGTATTAAGACTTCCAGATATCTACCGCAGCTTTGACGTATACTACGACGCTTCCCGGCAAGGACTTAGATGCATGCTTATGCAAGATGGTAAGTAGTAGCTTATGTCTCACAGCAGCTATGACCCCACGAAGGAAATTACCCCACTCATGATTTGGAATTGGCTGCGGTAGTACATGCTTTAAAAATTTGGAGACACTACCTCACTGGAAAAAGGTGCCAAATCTTTACCGATCACAAAAGTCTCAAATACATATTCACTCGGCCGAATTTAAATCTCCGTCAGTGAAGATGGCTGGGGTTGGTCAAGGATTATGATCTCGGAATAAATTATCATCCGGGTAAGGCCAACGTGGTTGTTGATGCACTCAGTCGAAAGCCCGTCAGTTTAAACGTCATGTTGGAATCATTGCCTTCCGAAATTAAAGAAGAGATTGCTCAGCTCAACCTGGTCATAGTTGAGGCTGACCTTGCCAATATCCTGACGGTTACCCCTACTCTTGAGGAAGAAATTCGTAAGGCCCAGTCAGGCGATGTCGATCTGCAGAAATGCATCAAGTCATCCGATTTCTCGAAGGATTAGTGCGGTACCCTCCGATTCAGGGGAAGGATTTGTGTGCCTAATCAAGCTGACCTAAAGCAGAAAATTTTGTCAGAAGCCCATGAATCCTCGTATTCAATCCACCCTGGAGGTACAAAAATGTATGAAGACTTCGACAAATATTCTGGTGGGATGGAATGAAGAAAGAGATTGCTTATTTCGTGGCCTGTTGCGACATATGCAACAAAGTTAAGGCAGAACATCAGAAACCAGCCGGACTTCTCCAACCACTACCCGTGTCACGATGGAAATGGGACGATGTCTGTATGGATTTCATCACAGGACTACCTAGGACCCGACGAGGCAATAATGCGATCTGGGTCATAGTGGATACATTAACCAAGGTAGCCCACTTCCTCCCAGTCAAAACCTCATACCGAGCAGATGACCTGCCCGACTGTATGTATCCAGGATTGTCAGTTTGCATGGAGTTCCCCGAACCATCACTTCTGACCGAGGTTCGCTTTTCACCTCTGCTTTCTGGTCCCGTCTCCATCAAGCCATCGGGACAGAGTTAAAATACAATATCGCTTATCATCCTCAGACAGATGGGCAAACAGAAAGAGTAAATCAGATACTCGAAGATATGCTCCGAGCATGTGTTTTGGCCCAAGGATCACTATGGGGAGATTGCTTACCATACGCCGAATTCTCATATAATAATGGGTTCTAGACCAGTTTAAAGATGTCACCATATGAATCCTTGTATGGCCGTAAGTTCTGCACTCCATTAAACTGGTCAAACCGGAGATAGCCGTATTTTCGGAATAGATCTCATGCTGGAAGCCGAAAAGCAAGTCAAGGAAACTCGAGACAGATTACAACTGGCCAAGCCGCGACAAAAAAGTTATTACGATGCAAAGCACTGGCAGATCAGTTTTGAACCCGGAGAACATGTCTACCTTCGAGTCACGCCCATGAAAGGAATAAAAAGGTTCCAAACCCGTGGAAAATTAGCACCCAGGTTTATTGGTCCATTTCCCGTTATGACGCAAGTAGGTGCTGTGTCATATCAGTTGGAACTGCCCCCTGAACTATCAGACGTGCACAACGTGTTCCACGTTTCACAACTGCGACGGTGCATCTCACCACCCGAGAAAAAGACCGATTTGGCAGAGATAGAGCTGGCAAAGGACTTGACCTACGAAGAGAGGCCAGTGAAAATTTTGGCTCAGATGGAAAGGGTCACTCGTAGTAAGTCACAAAAGTTTTACAAGGTTCAATGGATGCATCATACCGAGTCAGAATGAACCTGGGAATCAGAAGAATTTCTAAGGGCATGTTATCCAGAATGGTTTTCCCAAGCAACCGAATCTCGAGGACGAGATTCATTCTAAGTGGGGGAGGTTTGTGACAGCCTGGTTTTTGCCCTCTTTTCTTTGCTTGATTTTCAGGTGAGTTGTTTTTGGGTTTGGAGTTTTGAATCATTTCATTTGGACTTAACCACTTGGGTATCCCTTGATTTTCACCCAAGTGTTCCCTCTCCTCCTCAAAGCCATCATTTCACCCCTGGACAACCCAACAATATTGCTTGGAATATTTTTATTAAATGAAAAATATTCATTTTGGCCTCCAAAACCCTAGCTAACTCATTGAGCTCCAAAGCAACCCTAATTTTTCTTGCCCCAAAAATCCTGAGAAAAATCCCAATTATTCTTTGGACCCTACGGCACATTTCTGAGCAAAAATATTTCACCACTCTTCGAAATATTTTGGCTACAGAAAATTAAATCACTTCTGGGCTGAAATGGTAGTTCCTATAGCAACTACCTTTTTACTAGCTCCAATGTAGCTGGTTTTCCCTGAGCTTATTTACCTTAGTAAGAGACAGTAAAGCCCCAAAGCTCAGCCCTTCAATCCCTGTGGTTTGACCACAGTAACTCCCCAAAGTTTATGTCCAGTAACTTAACCTCATCACCATTTTACTTCTTCTGCACCTGGAACCAAACCGAGCCATGGTAACACCTCATCTTACTAAGGACTACACGCCAGACATCCTTGTTAGTGCGTAGGTGGCCTGATGTCACAGTCCAGCGGTGACCATGTTCGTCCGAGCATGCTGGCATGCCAAACGCGCGCTCTGCGCGTTGCCAGCGCCTCTGTTGAGCGCGTGCTCACTGCTCAGCCAGCCAAAGCGTGCCAACCCTCGCCACCATCCTCTTCTCCACATCCATAACTCCACCCTACCGCTCGCCGACGCCGGAGCTCGCCGTAGCGAGCACGGGCACGGTCTGGCCAACGGCACAGTGCACGCGCACTGTGTTCATCTCTTTCCCCCTCGTTCATGTGCTCATCCGCGCCAGCGTACAGTGGCTGCGTGACCTCCGTCGCCTTCTCCATCGCTCTCTCGCACCGTTCGTCGCCGGGCGCTGGGCACAGGTGTCCTCCGGCGGAGCCCGAGCCCTCCTCGCTGCCCCGCCTATAAAAGCCCCCCTCCGCAGCCTCCTGGAGCATCGCAAACCACTCTCACTCCCTCCTAGAGCCATTAGAAGCCGCAGCCCGGCCGGGCAGGCCGCGGGCTGCCGTCCCGGAGCCGAGCTCGCCGGTGATCCCCTCTGGATCGTTCCTGCAGCTCCGGCCCCTCCCAAACCAAGGAGACCCCGCCAGGGCCTCCACCTCTCCTCCGTGAAGCCAACGCACCTAGCTAGAGCCCCTGGAGCCGCCCCAAGCCGCCGTCTTCTTCAACTCCGGCAACCTCCGTCCTCTGTCGCCACTGGAGAGGTCAAATCCGACGCCGTCCGGCCACCGTTAGCCACGCTACGGGTATGGGCAGGTGCGCAATTGTATTCTCCGTCGATCCCTCCCTCCCGTTCGCCTCCAAGAAGTCTCAACACCGACGTGAGCTCCGGTGAAGCGCCGCACCTATCTATTTCCCTCTCCCCTCCCTCCGGCCTGACTAGCAGGGCCCGCTAGTCAGCCACTCATTACGCGTGCGAAGCGGTATGAGTGGTGGCGCCCCGGGAGTTTATGTGTTCGACGTCACCCCCCCTGGCTGTTTATTATTTAGTTTAAATTCATTTAAATTCTAGTAGCATTCAAACAGCCACAACTTTTTACCTGAAAGTCCAAATGCATTGATTCTTTTTGCATCGTGTTCTGTGTCCAAAAGTCTAACAACACCCAAAGGATGGGATTTTTCCTTGCTGTCTGGATTTTTTGGCAATTTTCAAAAGGTTTCTTGATATTTTCTTTTTGTGGTTTTGAATATTTTTAGTAGAGCCAGCTTGTCTTGAGGATCACCAGGAGCTTTGTGAACCTCATCAGTACTAAGGCAAGCCACAGTAACATTTTCATGGTGCCTGAGGGAGTTCCGGACTACGGGGTGTCCGGATAGCCGAACTATCATCATCGGCCGGACTCCAAGACTATGAAGATACAAGATTGAAGACATCGTCCCGTGTCCGGATGGGACTTTCCTTGGCGTGGAAGGCAAGCTTGGCGATACGGATATGTAGATCTCCTACCATTGTAACCGACTTTGTGTAACCCTAGCCCTCTCCGATGTCTATATAAACCGGATGGCTGTAGTCCATAGGACGAACAACAATCATACCATAGGCTAGCTTCTAGGGTTTAGCCTCCTTGATCTCGTGGTAGATCCACTCTTGTAACACACATCATCAATATTAATCAAGCAGGACATAGGGTTTTACCTCCATCAAGAGGGCCCGAACCTGGGTAAAACATCGTGTCCCTTATCTCCTGTTACCATCCGCCTAGACGCACAGTTCGGGACCCCCTACCCGAGGCAGGTTTTGACACCGACATTGGTGCTTTCATTGAGAGTTCCTCTGTGTCGTCACCGATAGGCTCGATGGCTTCTTCGACCATCATCAACGGCGCGGTCCAGGGTAAGACCTTTCTCACCGGACAGATCTTCGTATTCGGCGGCTTTGCACTGCGGGCCAATTCGCTTGGCCGTCTGGAGCAGATCTAAAGCTACGCCCCTGGCCGTCAGGTCAGATTTGGAAGTTTGAACTTCACGGCCGACATCCGCGGGGACTTGATCCTCGATGGATTCGAGCCACAGCCAAGCGTGCCGCACTGTCACGGCGAGCACGATTTAGCTCTACAGCCGGACAGTACCTTGGATGCCACACTCGAACCCGCTCCGATCTTCTATTCGGAGCTGGTTGCGCAGATCGAGGACGGATGGCTAGACACCGCCTCGGGGGCTGCGACATCTACGGCGATAGAGCCGAACACTGACCTTGTCCCTCATAAAGCTCGTGACTCCGAGGTACCGGACTCCTCGCCGGACTCCGAACCTCCCGCGCCCCCTCGGATCGAATCCGATTGGGCGCCGATCATGGAGTTCACCGCAGCGGACATCTTTCAACACTCACCTTTCGACGACATCTTGAGTTCGCTAAAGTATCTCTCGTTATCAGGAGAGCCCTGGCCGGACTGTGGTCAGGACGGTTGGGATGCGGACGACGAAGAAATTCAAAGCCCACCCACCACCCACTTGGTAGCCGCTGTCGACGATCTAACCGACATGCTAGACTACGACTCCGAAGACATCAACGGTATGGACGACGATGCCGGAGACGACCAAGAACCAGCGCCTACTGGGCACTGGAAAGCCACCCCAACTCACGACATATGCATGGTGGATACACCAAAGGGAAGCGACAATGAGGAAAAATGGGATGTGGCGAAGGACAACTCCCCCAACAAACAACCAAAATGGCGACGCAAGCGCCGCCCGAAGACCGGCCTCGATAAAAACGGCACCCATACGGACCCGGCCCTAGAGCAGGGCGAAGCAGTGGACGACGCACATGCCACCATGCAGCCATCCTAACATGATGAACTGGACAAGCAACCATCCCCGGCGAAGACGATCTCACATCACCGGAGCATACAAACCTTCATAAAAGGCTCGTCACCACTGCAAGGAGCTTGAAGAAGCAAAAGCGGAAGCTCAAAACAGCGGAGGACGCACTTAGAATGAGATGGAGCAAAGTACTCAACACTGCAGATAAATATGGCACTAGTCACCAGACAAAGAGCTACCCGAAGCGCAAGCTGTTGCCCGAATTTGACGAGGAGGCCTTAGAGCCCCCGCAGTCAAAAAAGAAAGAGGTCGCCTGGCCGGATAGACGACCAGATGACAGGCCAAGAGCAACAAGGGGCGCCGCACACAAGCCGGCACACGATCAGCATAAAGATCCTCGGAAAAAGGATGACCCAGCCAGGTCTATCTATGGGCCAAAAAAGAAGACTCCAGGAAGCAACATAACCCGCCGAGCATTTGAAGACAACGGCACACCCAAATACAGGGGCGCCGCACACCCACTATGTTTCACCGACGAGGTACTGGATCATGGATTTCCAGCGGGATTCAAACCCGTAAACATAGAGGCATATGATGGAACAACAGACCCCGGAGTCTGGATTGAGGATTACATCCTACACATACATATGGCCAGAGGAGATGATCTCCATGCCATAAAATACCTACCCCTCAAGCTCAAAGGGCCAGCTAGGCATTGGCTTAAAAGCCTCCCAGAAAATACCATCGGAAGTTGGGAGGAGCTTGAGGATGCGTTTCGAGCAAATTTTCAGGGGACTTATGTCCGGCCTCCGGATGTAGACGATTTAAGTCACATAACTCAACAGCCCGGAGAGTCAGCACGCAAATTCTGGAATAGGTTCCTCACTAAAAAGAACCAAATAGTCGACTGTCCGGACGCTGAAGCCTTAGCAGCCTTTAAACACAACGTCTGAGACGAATGGCTCGCCAGACACCTCGGCCAGGAAAAACCAAGAACAATGGACGCACTAACAAGCCTGATGACCCGCTTTTGCGCGGGGGAAGACAGCTGGCTGGCTAGATGCAGCACCAGCGACCCGAGTACATCCGAAATTAGGGATGGAAATGGGAAATCACGACGCAGAAAAGATCAGCGCCGGAATAAGGAAAATGGCCCAAACAGTACGGCGGTCAACGCCGGATTCAAAAGCTCTTGGCCGAACAACAAAACACTGCCCCTAAAGGACAACAGTGACGAGCTATCCAACCTAAACAAGATTCTGGACAGGCTATGTCAAATACATGGTACCTCCGGGAAGCCTGCAAACCATACCCACAGAGACTGTTGGGTCTTCAAGCAGTCCGGACGACTTAACGCCGAACACAAGGGGCTCGACACGCCAAGTGAAAGTGACGAAACCCAAAAGCAGCACTCCGGAAAACAAAAGGCTTTCCCACTAGAAGTCAAAACAGTGAACTCACTTCATGTGATAACACACAGCGCGGCACCTGCCATACCAGGAGACCGTTCGCAGACTGGGGATAGAACCTACCAAAATTCGCTGTAGCAGCACTTCCTTCAAAGGAGTGATGCCGGGCCTTTAAGCCAATTATACAGGCTCTGTACCACTAGAGGTTGTGTTCAGTTCATCCGACAACCTCAAAACTCCGAGTGTCCCTCGACCACGGAGAATGTGCGACTGCCTCGACAGCCACACACTAATCAGACCTTGCAGGTCAAAGCCCCTAAAAAACAGGTCATTTAGACCTTGGACATGGTTAGACGAGTCCGGCGTAACTTAACAAGGGGCTTCCTAGCCGCATACCCCCTTTTTTATAAAGGGCCGCGCGTATAAATGGTGAGAGCCAATAAAGCTCAACCTTCTTCATCTTCATAATTATACTTCATTTTAATACAACTTTTGCACGATATTTCTTAGAAACTAAGTCCTTCTCTTTTACAGATGAAGCACGTGCTATACCCGTCCAGGATACAGCACAACGGAGACACGGGCGCAGACGTGCAGCAGGGACCCGTTGCAAGAATTCTTTTCAGATTAAGACCCTGCGTAAACCTTTCTTACTGTCTCTTGTTGATACACATCCCCCGGTTTCCTACCATAGCCGAGGAGGTGGCTGGCATTTTGGCATCGGCCGCGTCAGAAGTTCCCGCCTGTACCTGGACACTAGGGGCTTAGGGCATTGTTCTGCCCAGTATTATAAAGACCGAACACCTCAGGGAGTGTTCGGCGTCTCGAGTTAGGCCTTATATGCATCAGCTCCGAATCATGTCTTTGGTCAAATGTTGGGTTTGCCCGGCTCCTGTGTTTTGCTGCCTTACGTTTCGTATCATCGGCTAACGCGGCACCAGGAGAACTACTGCGATTGTGCCCCGGTTCGGCCGGGCAAGCACCTCAGTAGAGAAAGCCGAAAACTGACTGTCATGATATAGCGAGAGACTGGTCAACCACTCGATCGACCATTGGAATATTTAGAATTCCTCCGCTTTGACGAAGGGCCGCTTCCTGGTCAGGCACATACGCGTCCCGAGTTCGGAGAAGAGCGGTGCCACCAGGGGCTATATAGTAGCCCCACATTCGAGCTCCTATGGCTAAGTGAAAGTGATAAAGCATTATAGTCCGGTTGCCTAGTTTGCTACGCTATCACCTCCTTAAAAGGACCAAGACTTTGGATTAAGTGTGAAAAAGCGCTTTTCTTTTTGCAAACACCCCCGCACTATGTGCGTGGGGGCTGAAGCCAAAGACTGCCATCTTTCAGATTATACATACATATACGGCCGCATAGGAGATAGTTCAATACTTGAACGCACAAGTATAAAAAGCTATTGCATTATAAACATGATCTCAGAAATCATAAATGTCATTCAAACATAACATCTTTCGAGCACTGCGACTCTATTAAACGAGCGCCCTGCAGGACTTCCTCAAAATAGTGCTCGGTGGGGAATCGGCTTTTGTCCGAACCCCGCGATGCAACAGCGGTGTCATCCATCTCCGCCCAGTATGTCTTACCACGGGCGAGAGCCATCCGTGCACCTTCTATGCATGCCGACCGCTTCATCGCCTCAACACGCGGCACCGCCCCAAGGAATTGCTGCAACAAGCCAAAATAACTCTTCGGCTTGGGCCTTTTCGGCCACAGATGAGTGACCACATCCATCATGGCAAGTCCGGACAATCTATTCAGCTCAGCCCACTCAACCAGCCGATCACTCAATGGAAGTGGACGCTCCGGACTATGGAATTGAGACCAGAAAAGCTCTTCCATTTCGTGATCCTTCTGGCTTCGGAAGTGCACGACTGCGTCCGCCGCACTCGCTGCCAAGTACAGATAAGGATCCTCCGCACCGTACAATCGGCCCAGCTGAGCATACTTCGGATCCGTGAATTTCCTACGCAGCATAAAGGGCTTTCCAGCCACAATGTCTCTGACCTGACGCAGTTCCTCCTTCATAGCCCGCATCGCACTACGTGCATCCTTGGCTTCGGCGTTGGCCTTCTTCAGGTCCTCTTGCTCCGCTCGGCGTTCTCTTTCAAGAACCTCCTGGCGGTCGGTAGCAACTTTTAATTTCGCGGCCATTCCGGCCATCTCCTCCCTGCTTCGGCAGTGAGCAGCCTTCTCGGCTTCTAGCTCTTCCGCTGCCTTCGAGGCAGCCGCCTCACTTTTTCTGGCTTGCTCCTTGGCCCGAGCAAGTTCTGCTCGAAGGTCTTCCACAGCAGCAGTGCCATCTGCATCAAGCATGCAAATTGTAAGGAATGGGCGTCTGCTCCCTTACTAGGCGACCGTGGAGCAACCACATACCTTGCGACTCATCAAGTCGTTTATTGACAAGCGAGATGTCCGCATCCGCAACGTCGAGTTGCCTCTTCAGCTCGGCAAATCCATCAGTCCGGCTTGCCACCGGACGTTCCGCCACCTGCACAGGAAAGGCGACGATTAATAACTGAGATTATGATCCTCGGCACACTGTCGCTTTCGACAGCATACCAAGTCTCAGGGGCTACTATCTATACAGGGCGCACTTCATGTGCAAAACTGTCAAAAGGTATGTCATTTTTTGCGTACCTCAAACCCCGTCAGCAAACTTCCGACGGCCTCACGCAACCCGCTTTCAGCGGACGAAATCCTCTCAATCACCATACTCATTAATGTGCGGTGATATTCTGAGATAGACACCCTCTCGAGCAAATCCTGCAGCTCCACCGGCCGTACTCCAATGGGTGTCGAACTCTCCGGCCCCACCGGACTCGGGGAGACCCTCCGTGACGACACCTCAGGGTCGCCCGCCCCGCACGACGGGATGGCAGATGGAGGCGTTTCGCTCTCCATCATTTCCGGACGAAGGTCTCTCGAAGATGAACTGTGCTGAGATGGGCTGAGATCCGAACTACAAGGTAAAAACTTCGGTTACCTTTAGACATTAAGCAGGGGTGTCCAATGTTACAAAATCCCCCTTTTTTACTTACGGCTCGCTAGAGGGCTGATTCCGCCGAGGAGACAGTACGGCCGGGGCTCTTCCCGGCACAGGACCTTCCAGTACAGATTTCTTTCCCCGCTTTGAGGCCTTGGCCTCCGGGTCTTCGGAAGCGGTCCTCTTCTCCCCCTGGAAGGAGGGACTCTCGATTCCTCCCTTACTAAAAGCCTCCTTGGCAGAGGTGGTAGTTTCCCTGTGCCCCCCTTCGCCCTCCTCCGAAGGTGCAACCTCCAACATTTTGATTAACACGGGATCCTGGGTGGTCTCAGGGAGGGGGGCCGGACACCGTATCAGTTTTGCTTGCGCTATCCACTCCTGTCCAGGGATAGCTGGTTAAAGGGCAAACCCACAATAAATAAATGGACGGTGTGTCCGGACACAGGGCTACTTACTTGAGTATCCGGGCGATTGCAGCTTAGGCCAGCATCCTCGGTCAATTCCGGACGCATCTCTTGCGATCCGAAGAACAGTTTGTACATCTCCGCGGGTGTCAAACCCATGAAGTGTTGAAGAGCTCGTGGCCCCTCCGGATTAAATTCCCTCAGGCGGAGGGGGCGACGTTTGCAGGGCAGTAGGTGCCGGATCAACATAACCTGTACCACTGCGACCAGATTGATCTCCCTTTCTTGGAGGCCTCGAATCCGGTCCTGTAACAGGGGTACGTCTTTGGACGGCCCCCAGTCACGCCCCTTTTTGACCCATGACGTCAGCTGTTGTGGAGGACCCGAGCGAAAGACGGGCGGCGGCTTCTGCCTGCTGCCCCTGGGAGCGGTGATATAGAACCACTCCTGTTGCCACAAGCCGAGCTCCTCCTGAAAAGAGCCCTTGGGCCATGGAGCTTCGGCCCTCTTGTTTATAACCGCCCCGCCGCACTCTGCCTGACGCCCCTCGATCATCTTCGGCTCCACGTTGAAGGTTTTGAGCCACAAGCCGAAGTGAGGGGTAGTGCGGAGGAAGGCTTCGCAGACGACAATGAATGATGAGATGTGGAGGATGGACTCCGGAGCCAAGTCGTGGAATTCCATCCCATAGTAAAACATGAGCCCCCTCACGAAGGGATCCGTCGGGAAGCCTAAACCCCGACGGAGGTGAGACATGAACACGACGCTCTCGCCAGGCTCGGGAGTAGGGATAGCTTGCCCTCGGGCAGGCAGCCTATGCGAAAACTCGTAGGTTAAGTACCTGGCGTCTCTCAGCTTTAGCACGTCCTCCTCCGTGACGGAGGAGGGCATCCACCGGCCTCGTAGGTCAGGACCGGACATTGTCGAAGATCGAAGGTACCCAAATCTGGAGCCCTGGGTGTTGGAACTTGGGGCGAGGAGCGGATTCGATAGAGGATTGAATAAAAAGAACGGGCCTTGGTCTCATTATAAAGAGGAAGAATACCAAGAGCCATCCCCGTGACCGTTTGGAACCCGCCTTCGATGGAGGGGGCGTGGCAACGGGCGCGGTTGGGTTACCCACATCCGTATTGATGGGAATCCCGAAATAAGGGGAACACGATCTCTGCTTCAACAAGACGTGCCAAAGAAACCGCTTCGCTAAACGTGCTGAGGTGGAACAATAAAAACAATTCGAGTAAAGGCTTGGAAGTGGCGTGATGTCACGCCACAGAATACGTCAGCAGATTGATCTTGTGTAACATTATTCTCTCTACGGTGGTACGTGGAATTTATTTTTGCAGAGCCAGACACTATCCTGGTGTTCACAATCTTCTATAAATTATTCGGAGGAGGAACCCGCCTTGCAATGCCGAAGACAATATGCGCGCCGGACTCGTCGTCATTGAAGCCTGGTTCAGGGGCTACTGAGGGAGTTCCGGACTAGGGGGTGTCCGGATAGCCGAACTATCATCATCGGCCGGACTCCTAGACTATGAAGATACAAGATTGAAGACTTCGTCCCGTGTCCGTATGGGTATTTCCTTGGCGTGGAAGGCAAGCTTGGCGATACGGATATGTAGATCTCCTACCATTGTAACCGACTTTGTATAACCCTAGCCCTCTCCGGTGTCTATATAAACCGGATGGCTGTAGTCCATAGAACGAACAACAATCATACCATAGGCTAGCTTCTAGGGTTTAGCCTCCTTGATCTCGTGGTAGATCCACTCTTGTAACACACATCATCAATATTAATCAAGCAGGACGTAGGGTTTTACCTCCATCAAGAGGGCCCGAACCTGGGAAAAACATCGTGTCCCTTGTCTCCTGTTACCATCCGCCTAGACGCACAGTTCGGGACCCCCTACCCGAGATCCGCAGGTTTTGACACCGACATTGGTGCTTTCATTGAGAGTTCCTCTGTGTCGTCACCGATAGGCTCGATGGCTTCTTCGACCATCATCAACGGTGCGGTCCAGGGTGAGACATTTCTCACCTCTCAAGCTACTACATAGATGCGTTGGCCTCACGACTAAGTCCTCACACTAGGACATCTGACGTGACAATTCCACGACAGTTGGTGCCCACCGTGGGGCTAACGCACGATGGTGATGAGTTCTTGGAGGGATCTCCCTAGGGATCAAGGAGTCTGCGGTTTTCTAGATGAGGATTTTGCAATACATGAGATTAAAGTCGAAGAAGAAATTTAGGGTTGCGGCATGAGTCGCCGCCTTTGCAAGTCAAAATCCAAGAGAGATTGATTTCCGTTGCTACGGCCGCGACTCGCCGAAACCTACAAAAATTCTGCTACAACCGCCGTACACCGGGTCAACCAAGCATATACACAAGGATTAGGGGTCCAAGCGCTGATCGGTGCAAAAAACAAAGTCTGATGGTTTCCCTAACTCCTGCACGTGAAGAAGCATCAACTGGTACATGCCCTGTATACCACGTGAAGATGCCAAGGGGGATTTTTTCCGAGACAACCGTGACCCGGAAACAAATTTGGACGCCGAGTCGTTCTCTGACCTCGAGTCGAGTCAACACCTCCACCACTGCGATTCAACCACGGCCAGCGCGCCGTTCTACAGTAACGGCCCCTGCCGACGCACCAAGCCGCCAGCGCACCCAGCAAGGCCGGCTGTCGAATCACCTTTGCTAACCTCGCTGACACCTCCGGGTACTTCAGTTGCTACGACCTCGTTTAGAGCCGCCGCCGTGAGCCGCCAATTCCTGGCCAGCCTCCCCTCCACTGTGAGCCACCTGCGCCTCGCCTGGTTCACCGCAACCGCAGCCTAGGCTTCAAGCTGACGTCTCTGCTGGTCTCCACCTTGAGCCGTCCCATGTGAATATGCTGCTAAGCTGCTGCCGTATAGCCGCTGGCCGTTGCGCCTGTCTCCCAAGCCGCCGTTTTTGCTCCGCCAAGCTGTTGCTGTTACGCCCCTCCGTGGCGTTGCTCCTTCACTACCGAGGCCGGCTTCGAGCCGCCTAGCCTCGCCCGCCTGCGCGCCCCAACCGGGTCACAATTCTGGTCGCCTCCAGCACGCCCCTACTGAAACCACCACGGCCCTCCGCTGTCGTATTTCACCTCACAGCCTTCGTGCTCCTCCTGAAGTACTTGCCGGCTGGAAAGCAGAGGCGGCCTTGAACCGGACGTGGTCATGGATTCAGACTCGTCAAAATCATCAAGTTAACTCACCGCTGCCTCGATCGACGCGCCTGCGCTGCCTCGCTGGCTCTCCATACTTCAGAACCCACCGCCGGTTCTCCTTCCATGCGTCCCGGCCGGGATCCATGGGAGCCGGCTGGCTCTCGTGCTGCCCCGTTCTAAGCACCCGGTTCTAGCCCAACGGGTCTCCAACCCTCTCTCCCCCGGCTCGCAGCTGCACGGCGTCAAGCCACCATTTTCCGAGCCGGCCCTCTGTCGCCACGTTCCGCATCAATCCAACGTCGGAGAGTCGCCTTGTTTCCGTGCTGAGCTGTTGTTCTCGCTGGATTGAGCCGCCTCCGGGTCATAACATCGGCCACCGGGTCTACTCGTGCCTCTACTGCCGGCCGCCGCACTTTTTCAAAAACTGCCAGCCTTCACGCCCGGTTCATCTCCACCACGAGCCACCCTTGCCTCACCGATTTTGCCTCTGCGCCAAGTCACCTCCAAGCTGCCGGCCTCAGGTCGACCTCACCTCGTCGATACTCCGTCTCTGCGGCCAGCCTCAGTAGCTGCCGTCGAGCCGCCCCGGACTCCGTGCTCCACCGTGGCCGGCTCCGCGTCGCCGCTGCTCCGGGCCAGGCTCCGCCTTGCCGCCCCTGCATTACCTCGCGCTTTCGAGTCGCCGTAGCCAGCCGACTCTATCACCGCGGGTTGCCTCCGCTAAGACCCGGCTGGAAAGCCGCTGTGGCTCACCTCTTTCTAGCGCCAAGAACCACCACGCCACCGCCGGATGCCTCACCCGGCCAGCATCGTCGCCGGCTCACGAGTCGCCAGGGGCAGAGCCGCCGGCGTCCGAGTCGCCAGGGGCAGAGCCGCCGGCGTCCGAGTCGCCGCCGGCTCACGAATCGCCCGCGGCAGAACCGCCGTCATCTGAATCATCGACGCAGTCGCATAAGTCGCTCGTGGCAAAGCCGCCGTCGACCGAGTCGCCGTCGTTGGCCCCTTCGGCGAAAAGATGGCCACGGGTCTGGATCCGGGTCGCGGACAGTCCCGCCTCGTTTCCAAGTCAACTTTGATGCCGCCTCACAGTCGCCGTCTTCATAGCCATGAGCCGCCCGTTACTACGCTGTGGTCGAACTGCCATGGACTGTCTGCAACACAAACTCAAGCAGCTACGGCCTCCTGCCATGTCGCCGTTTCAAACCATTACGTTTGTTTTCTGAAGCTCGCCGGTTTTTGTTTCAGTCATAATCTGCGTGGATATCCTGATGATGAGGAAAACAAATAGAAGTCTGCTACACATGCACGTGAGGATAAAAGCAACAATGGGGCAGAAGCAAAGTTCCATCAGTCACTCCTGCCACTGTTCATGTGAAAATTTTCACGATCAAGTAAGTGTGCGGTCAAAAGAAGCTATATACAGAGACCACAATCATCCTGGGCACTTGAAAACAGGAGAATCAGTATTATTGCTCCTCTCAACATGGCATGATTTCCAAGGAACCAAATGAGACGTATTCGCAGATTTCAGTCTCCAATCACTGTCTTTACACACATCAGAGCAATTCTTCTGTCAAAAGCCAAAGCGGGGTTATGCATTATCCAGCACGGTCATCCAACAAAAAATACCAGGTGTTGTTTTTCTTATAAATTTCATCAATACATGTTTTATTCTTTTAAGAGAAATTACTTTAAGTTCGTGGTATTTCTCTCGCAGGACCACTATTTATTACAAAGGTGTCGCAAAGGGGTGTGTGCCAAACATTATCTTTGCACTAGCGTTTATCCATGCCGTGTTGCTCGATGAATATGTGTGCAAATCGCCGCCCCTACTACATCAACATGACGTGGTTGACTCGCCCATCCGCGCTGGCGATTGACTTGCCCGTCCGCACTGTCTCACAATGCCGCGGGTAGCTCATCCATGATTGATTTCAGCTTCACCATGGTGATCATCAGCTCCGCGGTGGATAATTACTGGCCTGACATATCAGGTGAAATTCATCCAGTATATTTTATATTGTTTTCTTTAAAAGAGCAATTACTTTGGCTTGCAAGTTGTCCCATGCAGGACTCAAACCGGTCTATATCACAGTCAACTGTGGAGAATCTCAAGTCAATTCATTGAATTGTCTTAAGACTCGGGGGCTACGATAACATGGCTCAGTAAATGTTGCCAGTTTAAAAGCCGTCCGGAGATGCTCCGGTTCAAGAAAAATGTATCTCTCACAAAGCTTGAGGCCTCAGGAAAATTAAAGGGATCAAAGAGAGTCTGTTGCAAAGCACAGCTCAAACGTAGGTACCCTGTTTCAATGTCATTTGGGGGCTTCCTGTTCAAACATAGGTCGTATTCGAACCAAAGAGAACATAGCTGTCGATACCCTTTTGATTAGCAAACTGCTAAACCCACTTGGGGGCTTCTTGATCGTATCTGAATCATAGCTCAACCCCTTTGGGAATCGACGTGGATCGTATTCGAATCAGCGTCGTTAAACAATTTTTAAGGTCATTTGGGGGCTTCCTGTTCAAACATAGGTCGTATTCGAACCAAAGAGAACATAACTGTCGATACCCACTTTGATCGGCAACGCCAACGCCGCTGGGGGCTATATGATCGTATTCGAATCTTAGCTTAACCCCTTTGGAACGGTTTACTGATTGTATTCGAATCAGAAGCCTCAAAATTTTTATCTGTTTTTATACAGTCGCAAATATTTGAGTTGTCACAAATATCATATGTGCCGGCTCTTACAGAATCAACTTCACTGTCCGGGTCACATAAACCGGCGGTATCATTCAAAGGATCATAGGGATCTTGTAATCTACTTGTGTGCAGGATAAGACTATATTTGGGTGGTTACCCGCCCTGGTTCTTGACGTTAAGTCGCCAGGGCATATGTTGTTTAAACTCTATGCAGGATTTGCAAAATTATGATTTATATAAATGCTTCAGTCCAAGCTCATCATTGAAATTGGTGTCTCAAGAGGGTTATCAATTATTGATTTTCTCAAGGGCTATAGGCCACCGGGTTGCAAAAATTCCGGCTTACAATGAATGCGCATTAAGTCGTCATCGGCCAAGAGCCGCCAGGTATTTAAACTCCGTATTTACTTGTCAACCGATGAGGTATTCAAATCTTTAATAGACAAAATTGGCTGGATTTTCATGATGATATTGAATGATTGAGGTTTTCATACCGGATTATATTATTCAAATCTTGAATAGCCAACATGGCTGGATTTCTATTGTGATCATCAATAACCAGTGTTATGATTGAGGTTTTCAAAGTCGCTTTAGCGCAACGGCTATTATTTTTATCAATGGATATGATTTATTCTGCAATGGAAGGAATAGTCTCGAGTCATTGCAGGCTTACGACCCGGCACTTGGGGGCTACATTATTCAGATTGGGATTATATCAAATATGCAAGTACCATGTCACTGCCAGCATGCACCATGGCACTTGGGGGCTAATGCAAAGTCATTTTTTGCTCAACTTATTGAAGACCCGACTCATCACATTCTAACCGAGTTGGCCCTTGGGGGCTACCAATTGCTCCTGTCAAAAATTCAAGGTACCCAAGCATTAATCCATTATATTGAACGGTCCACTATTTAGTTGGTGGAGTACAAAGCTCTTAACCTTGTGGACGTGGGTTCAAGCCCCATGGTGGAGACTATATTATATGATGTTATGATCAATTATATACAACGTCCCAGCTCAGTATTATCTTACTAAGCCGGCTCTTGGGGGCTACACGTTGTTGTTCAAGTTTACATGGTTATATCTACAAAGTCCCTGCTCATCATGGCATAATGACCCGGCCCTTGGGGGCTACACTGGTTGAAGTTTTCATAAGCATAAAGCAATTACAAGTCCCAGGTTGCTGCAAGCATGACAACCCGGCACTTGGGGGCTACATGTGTGGAATATTCAGTTTATATGATTGAGATGAATAAACCAGATTTCTTCAAGGTTGCAACATTTATTGGAGCAAGTCTTAAACCATCTCTTTGTTTGGCTCAAGACTTGGGGGCTACAGGTAATATGGATATAAGGGAGAAAAATCTTCAAATTATCAGTTTTGAGCAAATCAGGAGGATCAATTACATAACCCGGTGTCAACAACAATTATGAACCGGCATCGTCTGTTTTATAATCCGGCAGTTTTTGGTAATGATAAACCGGCAAGTTTTACATCTTCAAGCCGGCTGAATATCAGATGAGTATTTGAAGGCCAAAATTATTTAACCCGGCGCCTTAGAAGGCCGACTCAAGTGGATTATTCTTCACAATATTTTTCTGTGAGAAACCAACATCAGCAAATTGAGTATGAAGCTAGCTTATTGACCCGGATTTTCTAGATGAAGGAAATGACAATTGGATTTAGGGATAATCAGGACCTGTTTCAGGAGAATATTTAACCCGGAGCATAACTTGTTAAAATTGTTCTTGTGTTTTGTTTACAGGATCAGTTTAACATGGATGAATCCAAATTAAACTGGGGGCTAATGTCGGGGATATACCCCGCGATATGACCCGGCCGGAGATATGACCCGGCTGGGACTTGATGTTTCATTGATGACTCGGCAGACCATAAGCCGGCGGGAGCAGTTAAGCTTTGTAACCCGGCAGGCACAGTCATATAACCCGGCAGGCATAGTCATGTAAGCCGGCAGGCACAATCATATAACCCGGCAGACACATTCATGTAACCCGGCAGACACAGTCATGTAAGCCAGATGGTAAGCCAGGTGGCAAGTCAGATCGTAAGCCAGGTTGTAAGAATCCCAAGACGTTAAGAAGCCCATGGTGAGAAGCCCATGGTAAGACGTCAAAATAGGTTAAGTCTTAAGTCCGAGTTGGACTCTACATGTAACCCGCCCCTTCAGCTTATATAAGGAGGGGCGGGGCACCCCAAGTGGGAGAGGTTAAAATAATCTCTAGGTTAGACATAACCAGGAGAGCCGGCTTACGGCGACTCCTCTCATGAGTATAATGAGACCTAGCCACAAACAGCATGTAGGGTTCTTACCGGATGATGTTTCCCGGGGCCCGAAGCTGTCTAAATCCTTGTCTTGTGTTGTATTTCTCGATTCCGCTCAACCCCTCTCAAGCTACTACATAGATGCGTTGGCCTCACGACTAAGTCCTCATACTAGGACATCTGACGTGACAATTCCACGACACCATGGATCAACACTTAATAAATATGCACACTAAATTGCACTAAGGATGGCAGTGAGGCCATCGTGTGGAGTTGGCCATGAGTTGGTTGGGTTGTGATCGTCGTAAGGATCACGGGCCACGAGTTGGTCGGGTTGTGATCGTCGTAAGGATCACGGGCCACGAGTTGGTCGGGTTGTGATCGTTGTAAGGATCACGGGCCACGAGTTGGTCAGGTTGTGATCGTCGTAAGGATCATGAGTGTGTTTTTGGTATTATCATGTTTATTGGTCACATCTGGTAAGCCAGTCATGAGAATGAGAACCTGTTGAGCATAATCGCAGCATGTTGGATATATGGTTGCATTGTTGTTTAATTGGTTAAATATCATGATATTGTCTGTCATCATGTTTATGCTTATTGTGAGCTTGCAAGTACATTCAATGTACTGACCTGGCATGTCATGCCAGATTTCAGGAAAGTCCCATTGGAAAGGAGTGCTATCCAAGTCTAGACCGTGTCCACGTCGGTGTCCTTGTGCTATGGAGTCCCGCTATGATGTTGTCCGCTGCCGAGTAGTTGTCATGATTGAGGCCCCTTTATGTTCACTAAATAATGTACATATTGTTCAGCCGCACCGTGTGTGCCGCTTGGCCTCGCTAACTGTTGTAATATGAACTATGCTCCGCTAGCATGAATAAAGCGGTTGTTTTCTATATCATGTTGTTGTGTGTTGCCAGAAGACAAGGTCTCTGGGCTGGCAATGCAAGGTAAACCGGTCGCTCTGAGCCGGGGTGCCACAGTCTACCCAAGCTGGTTGATAGACTGAGATAGCCAAAGCGCTCTCTTGCGCGTGATTGCATCTGGACAGTGCATCCGCCGCATTGTTAGTGTTGCCCTGCCTGTAGGAAATTTTGTACCATAGTCCGAGCAATTTGGTAAATGCCTTTTGTTGCCATACTATAGATAGACGCTGGTCGTCGAGGTGGACCAAACTGCGCTGATCCATGCGGATCAAGAATTCATCATGTTGTAAGTACGGTCGCCATTGTTCCACTTCCATGAGGATGGCCAAACATTCTTTATTCATACATCGACAGACCCCGGTGTTTAGGAGCGAGCGGCTTGCTCATGTAAGTGATTGGGTCTCTGCCTTGTTGCAAAACTGCCCCCACGCCGTAATCACACGCGTCCGTGTCGATGACAAATTGTTTGGTGAAGTCCAAAAGCTGCAAAACTGGTGTTGGTACGAGGCTTTTTTGCAGGAGTGTGAATGCCTTGGCAGTTTCAGCCGTCCGGACAAACGGATGGCTCTTCTTGAGTAGATTGAAAAGGGGTCGCACAATGATGACGAAATGCTTGACAAATTTTTGGTAGTAACCAGCCAATCCTAGGAAGCTTTGCACTTCTTTGCTGTTGTGTTGAGTAGGCCAAGTCCTGATAGTTTCAATCTTGCTCGGGTACGTGGAGACGCCATGTTCATCGATCACATGCCCTAGGTAGGCGATCCTGGCTGACCAAAGGTACACTTGGAAAGTTTCACATTTCACTGGTCTCGACGGAGCAACTGCATCACTTGCTTCAGGTCCTTTACATGTTGATCCAGAGTCTTACTGAAAACCAAGATGTCGTCGAAGAACAGGATTACACAGACTCTCAACCGATGTTGTAATGTGCAGGTTATGGCCTGGAGGAAGGTGGGAGGTCCAGCTGCTAACCCAAATGACAAGACAAGGAACTCCCAATGCCCAGAGTGTGTGGTGAATGCAGTTTTGTACTCCTCGCCTTCTGCTAGCCGTATTTAATGGTAGCCTGCGCACAAATCCAACTTAGAGAACCATTTGGCGCCTACCAATTCGTCGAGCAGCTCGTCAATAATTGGCACTGGGTATTTGCTGACAATTTTCATGGCGTTCAAGCATCTATAATCCACACACAATCGCCATGTGTCGTCTTTCTTCTTAACCAATAGTGCTGGTGAGGAGAAGGGGCTTGTACTCTCTCTGATGAGACCGGCATCCAACAGTTCCTTGGCCTGATGCTCAATTTCGTTCTTGAGTTCTAGTTTGTGACGATACGGTCGCATGTTGACAGGCTGAGCCCCCTCCATGAGTGGAATGCGATGATCGCAAGCATGCCTTGGAGATAGTCCCTTGGGAGCTTCAAAAACATATGTGTACTTCTCCAATACTTCGAGTATTTCCACTGGTATTGCATCCTCTTGGGCACCAGTTTCGCTCACCGCATTCAAGTGAACCACATAAGCTACCGAGCCCTGCTTACATGCTGACATCAGTTCATGGGAAGAAATCGCAGAACACGGCTGATGATTGTTGGACACTGCTTGCAGATCCACTGAACCACTAGGAGTGGTGACTATCATGTGATGTGCCTCCCAGTCTATATGCACGGGGCTGTGTTTGCGGAGCCAATCCATTCCTAGAATAGCATCATACACTCCCAATGAAATCAATTTGAAGTCTGTAACAAACTGATGGCCCTGCGATGTCCATGAACAATGAGGGATGAAACTGTCGCAGTGCAAGAGTGCTCCATCCGCAACCTTAACCCTGCAGGTCTTGGCCTTTTTGCAGAAACCCAATAACTTGGCAGTGATGCGGTGATCCACGAACGAGGCCGAACTACCGGAGTCCACCAGCAGAGATACTTCTCTACCCTGTATCCAGGCATGCAGCTACAAGACACCGGGGCCTGGGGATCCATCGACAACTTGCTTGGATATAGTACAGAGGTTGTCTTCTTCATATTCGGTAGGATTCTGTTGGTGATCTCCGAGTTCCTCTTCTACCGTAAATAGAGCCAGAAGTTCCTCTACTACATGCATCTGGACAGTACGAGGGCATGTATGATCTTTGCCCCACCTCTCACCACATTTATAGCAGAGACCACGAGCACGTCGGAACGCCCGGAGTGCACTGATTTTGCTTGCATCTGCACCAGCATGCGCAACATCCGTGTCGCGGCGGTCTTCAGCCGTAGGTGTCGGTGTCGGATGTCGGCTGAAGAAGGAGGGCGTGGCCGGTGCGCTGGATGTCGGTGCTCACTACACGCTTGGGGTCAATTTGCGCTTGTGCTGGTACAGTAATGCTTCGTCGTCGGCCACTTCCTCCTAAAGCAGGGCCAGCGAACAGGTTGTATCCAAGTCTGGTGCTCGCTGAATTAGCACCACCGCGCGAATATTCGGTCGTAGTCCCTCAACGAATCATGTAAGGAAGAAATATGGATGGGTTAGTTCAGAGTAGGAAATCATGTGATTCATAAATGTCTCAAATTTCTCAATGAAATCAACAATTGAATTAGTCTGAATAGCATAAAACTGACGAATCAGGAGCTGATGTTTATCCCGACCGAATCGAGCGCAAAGCAGAGCAGTGAATGACTCACAAGTGAGCCCAGAGATTTTGCGCTGCATGGATTGCAGCCAAATCGCGGCGGGGCGTGAGAAATTCAGAACCGCCATTGGAACCCAGTACGACTCGTGCACGGTGAACATCTGGAAGTACTGCTCACAGAGCGTCTTCCAGGGTTGTGGATTCTCACCATCGAAGACAGGAAATGTCATCGGAGGTGGAGAGAGACCGAGGGAATTGAGGACTTGGGATGACATCGGAGAGGGAAATTGGGACGGGATCATGGTCATACCCGTGACCGGGGAAGCCGCCGGTGACTCCGCGATCATCGACGGAAATCCCCCGGTGAGCTGTGGCGCGCCGAGGCTTGATTGCTCGTGGGTGTCGCCCGCGGCCCTAGGAGGCGTCGTAGGTGGCGGTGACCCACTGGATGGAGCGGCCGAGGGGGCGTGGCTTGGAGGGCCGTGACGGACAGCTCCAGCTCCGCGAGGCGCAACTCGAGCTCCAGCTTCCAGGTGGCGAGGGAATCGATCCGGGCTGTTTGCGCCGCCAGGGCCTGGAGGATGGCGTTGGTGTCGTTGTCCTGCTTGTTGGCGCGGGCGGTGGCGTCTTCAGTCATCTTGTCGAGATAAGCGCGCAGGGTTGGATCCATGGCGGCGAGGAGATGGTCGCGCGCCTGCTTCTGGCTACGTGTTTCCAGCGCGGCGGCGGCGAAGGGTGGTGGATGGCTATCTGATACCACGATGTTAAGTACCACGATCTCGATCTAGAATTGGGTTCGCTCAGTTACAGCGTAGTAGGTGGGAGGAACACTTCTGTCACACGAATACAACTTGCTCTCGAAGGAAGAAAGGAAAAGGTAGAGGATGCCGTGCCGTGATCCAAGCCCGAATAGTCTTCTCTCTGGTTGAGCCAGCTTATATGACGTTCAACCACTCTGGGCCCATGAAGCGGCGGCTTGTGTGCTTGATCCTAGGTGGCCTGGCGATGACGCGCTCCCTCCCCTGATTGGTGGTCTGCGGCTGATATGTTGCTGCCTCGTCAGCGTTGTGGTTGCCCCGAGTTGCACTTGTAGTTGGGACGCTGACACATGTAGACCACGTGCAATTTTTTATGAAAAACAAATGTTGTTTCTCATAAGTCGACGAGACCTCGTCCAACAGCTGTGTTTCAAACAAGCACTAAATCTACCTACGAATAGGAGGGGACTGATCACAAGTCAGAGCATAGAACTGTCGTCTGGCCCGGCGTGAACTGGACGTCTTGTCTCGGCGGCGGTGGTGGCCCAGGGTGGGCGCTAATCATTTTCCCGTGGCCGGTGCAAAAGGAAAGGGACGTCCCATAAAAGATGGTGAGAAAAATGATCTCGACTCGGGCCTTTCGGCACGTCTCCACCTGCGCTTTGTGCAGAGAATAATAACGGTAGTTCTTTGATTATTACCAAACTCTCAGTACGGGCACTAAACTATCATGCAGTTTCTTTCTTTTTCCTTGAAAAATTGGATCTACTCATCAACTGTCAAAGACAGTACAAAGGACACCAGAAATAACAATGATTATATCCAGATTCGTATATCACCTAACAATGATGACCTAACTATTAGTACGGGCACTCAATTATCCTGCATTTTCATTTTTTAGAAAAACTTTGATCTATTCATTAACTGTCAAGATAGTAAAGAACACCATAGATATCAACAATTACATCCAGGTTCGTAGACCCCCTAGCAACGACTACAAGCATTTGAGTGAGCCAATGCGCGCCTCCATCATCGCCCCTCCTTCACCGTAGCGGGACAAACCTTGTAGTAGATAGTCGAGCAGTCGTCGTGCTAAAGTCCAACAAGACTAGCGCATCGGAACAGAAACCGCTGCCAATGAAGAGAGGCATAAATTGATTGAAAAGATCCAACACGTAGACACACCAATGCAGGCAAACGAAGACTGAATCCAGGTGGATCTATCGAAGACAAACACCGATCTAATCCCGCGATGTTCCCTAGAGACACATCTCACACACTAGAAACACGATCCGGATAGGGGTTAGGCAGGAAGAATCTTATTTCATCTTCAGAGAGCCTCCACCGCCTTGCCTTTCTGAGCAAGACATAAATCCTAACGAAACTAAAAAAAACACCTAAAAATGAAGTCCTCCTGTAGGGACGGGTCAGAATCCACCGCCCCTCCATAGCCTTAAGGCCACAAAAGATGAGACAGACCAATGATAAAACCGACGCGAGGCAGGGAAACCCTATCGCCTGAGCGCTCTTGGTCACGAGCCAAGGGGTACGGGAGGACATATTGGGTAGTAGTATTACCTAGTTCAGCCTAGCTTAATTTCAGTATGGGCAACAAATAAGAGAAAATTATGAAGAAAAAAGCAAAAAAAAATCATAAACATCAAAAAGAAATAAACAGAATGTCGAATAATTTTTGATCATTTTCGTGCGAAAATTATTTATTTTATCTTTTTTGAAAGAATTATTTATTTTATCTCAGAGCATTCAACTTTTTGTTCTTTCAAATTTGAGAATGGAGCAGGGAGGGTGGCTGACAGATTGGCAAAGAGCGAACGGAAAAATTGCAGCATTTGCACCCTTTGCAGGCGGGAAAATGAAACATCCGCCCACCTGTTCTACAAATGTCGGTACACGATGCGGGTTTGGCCAATGGTGAAGGAATGGCTGGGCCTAGGTGCACTCGAGACTAATAGGTGGGCAACGAAGCGAAGTATGAAGAGTTGGTGGTCCAGTATGTCGAAGCCAAATACCGCACACCGGAAGGCTTTGACTTCCCTCACCATGCTTGCTTGTTGGGTTCTTTGGAACGAGAGAAATGCTAGGGTGTTTCGAAAGTCCACACACCCCTTCTACATTCCCAGGCTCATCCAGGACGAGGCGAGACTCTGGATCTCCGCAGGGGCTAGGCACTTGAACGCTATCATGCCACGAGAGTAATCTTTTTATTGATGTTGTTGTAGTGACATGCTATGATGTGGAGCCGATGTAATACTATGAACTCTCTCTCTCTCTTTTAGTTAATGAATGAGGCAAATCTTTTGCCTTGGTTTGAAAAAAAAAATGAAACCGGAAGACACTTATTTCTCGAGCCGTTGTCTGCTTCGTCATGACAATTAACATCAATCTGAAACCAAAACTGCTGACCAATAAAAAAAGAAACCAAAACTGCACGCCTTGATGCATAAGTCTACTGTACTGTATGCCTCTCTTTTTTCGATCGAAGGGGCCACACAGCCCCCATTTTCATTATGAAAATGGGGTTGTTTACAAGGCATCAAACCACCATTGCACCACTGATCTAGAAGCCACACCAGGATGCTCCAGCCTATCAAGCCTAATCATTAGACCACTGATATATATCACCACATCAGGATGCTTCAATCTATATGCCTCTTCTCCCGTAAGAGCGTGCTGAACTGCTGATGGATGTTTTTTTAGAGAGGAGTCGGTTTTTTTTTTCTTTTTGAGAGAGAGAGGTGCCGGGTGAGAGCCCATGCGTTGTTATCGGGCCAGGGGCCTATCACACATTCTGGCGTGAGCCCATGTCCGACTCACTCTCTCACTCTCTCCCTCTCGTCCTCCAACGCGTCAGTAGAGCATCTTGCAGATAAGGAAAGCTCTGGTCCTGCGTACAGCTCCAACCAAATTCCGACTCCTCTGCGCAGACCAATCACCAATGCCCGGGCCTCCTTCCACCATGTCGCTGCCGAGGCCGAGCAGGTGCTACCGCTGCTGCTCGTCGCCACCGCCGCCGCCGCCGCAGAAGCAGCGAGGCGCGGAGAGCAAGCGGCGGCCTATCCGTAACCCATCGTCGCCACCTCTACTCGTCCTCTCGTTCTTGCTGCGCCGACTAACTCCTCGCGTGCCGGTGCCGCGCGCAACGGTGCAGGCGGAGCGCGGCTGCTGCTGACCCGGAGGGCGCTGGCGGGCGCGGCTGTGGCGACGGTGGCGGTGGCGGTGGCGGGGCGCGCCAAGGCGGCGGAGGAGGACGGCGGCGAGGGGGTGGTGGGCGCGTTCAAGTCGCTGTTCGACCCGAACGAGGAGACCAAGGCCGGGAAGGTGCTGCCCAAGGCGTACCTGAAGGCGGCGCGGGAGGTGGTGCGGACGCTCCGGGAGTCGCTGGGGGAGGGGGACGCCGCCGGCGACTCGGCCAGCTTCCGCAGGGGCGCCGACTCCGCCAAGACGTCCATCCGGGAGTTCCTCGGCGGCTGGAGAGGCCAGCCCGCCGTCGCCAAAGAGGTACAGCCAGCTATCCAGCAGCAGCTCCATGCCCTTTCTGTCAAGCCAATGCTCCGAATGCTGTTGCTCAACTAGTACTACTACCAAGCTTGTCAGGAAATTCAGTCTTACATGAATGAACTGCACGCTCTTGATAATCTTCCAAACTAGCCAGCCCTTTGAAGAAAAAGATTTATTTGGGGTGATTAAACCATCTATGAATTCGCTCACCTGCCGCCCTAATATTGGATTGGACGCAATGCAGGAGTCGTATGTGGCGCTGGAGAAGGCCATCAAATCGCTGGCGGAGTTCTACTCCAAGGCAGGGCCCTTCGCCTCGCTTCCAGGAGACGTCAAAAGCAAGATCCTCGACGACCTCAACGCCGCGGAAGCCTACCTCTGGATCTCCTTGCCTAGCACCATTGTATTTCCGGCGTAAATTTCGTTATGTTTGTGGGCGTGTCCTTTTGATGCAACGTTATGAGTACATAAATATTTGCATTTTATTCAGTTTTGCCAATGCAGAAACACATATGTAACCCTGATTGATGCTCGCCAGCAGGCCCCATCCACATGAATTCCTCCACAGTTGAAACATCCTAAACTTTCAGGTTTGAAATTTACTCGCAGCAGCATGCATGGCAAAGCTTTTTCGCCCATACAACGAGCATCTTACAGGCAATGAGGTTCAAAGGTGCAAAGCTATTGACAGAAACAACAACTAACATCCACTATGATATGATTGGCGGCGCCATTGGCCTTCGACTTTTAAGTTAAAACCCCCCCAAAATACACAGAAATAAAACTATCATCCCCGTTCTACCTGCTGAGGATTCCACATACAGTTAGGTATGGTCGGGGTCAACAACTTTTAATACTGCACACTGCACAGGCTGTCCTGTCCGAATCCAATCCTGGCCAAAACAGCACTAGTCTTCAAAAACGCATCCTTTCAGGTTTGCTTTCTGGAACAAGCAGATGCACGGCAGACTGAGTTAAAACAAGATAACTAAATGGTTTCATCATCCATGTCTGTCTCTCTTACAAAGCAGGCTGCGTTGTTTTGTCGGGCCAAAATGAACTGGAGACGAGGATCGTCAATCTGCAATTAAGGTTTAAAAATCTTGAGACCAGCGTAAGTATAGAGAATACTGCGGTACAACTCATGCATGCATCTATTGCTAAACACTTAAAAGTACAGCCATGGCCCGGACATCTTATCATAGAGAACCCCATCAGTATAATGGGTATATTAAAGTACTAATTGTTCGAGTAACAGTATGTCCTAATCCTTCAAAAAAGGGAACAGTATGCACTGGGGTTACTATATTATATTTATAAAGAAAAAAAACTAGTAGTCACACCACCTTCACTGACATGCTAAACAAAACTATGCTTATCCAAGGATGTTATTTCAGATTAATATGTTATAGTAAATGGAGGGTTTTCCTGCAATTAACTATGGGTCAAAGAAGTATTAGCTGTTTAAGAAACATTATGCACTGGAGTTGGCCATCTTTCCAAAGCAAAATTAAACTTCGAGTTCAGAGTCTGTCCTCTGAAATTCTGTTTCAAATTAAGATCCAAAAAGAACACGAAAATGGTTATTACGAAGCATTTACCTTTGCAAGTTTCAGCATCTTCTTTGCTGCTGTTCAACTGATCCATGACCTCTGAACCTTGGGTCTCCGCATCCGCATCTGCATCTGCAACGGAGCAAACAGAATCCACATTGGATACTTTTCTGAACTTATCTCCAGAGAAATCAAGTATCAATTGTACAAATGGCCAGTCACCATTGGATAAAGAAACAGGGAGACAAAATGAAATATACATAAAGAGACATGTTATTCATGGTGCTGACCTCCTTCAGAATCTGGGTGTTCCTGAGGTGAAGCCTGCTTATTTAGCAATGGCTTTTGAAGAAGACCTGTACCAGGAAAAACTAACATGTTGATAGACTTGACTTCTTGCTTGTCTGAAACTTCAAGTGGGCTAAATCCGAATTTGGATGTCCAGGTGTCCACAAGTTCATTAATAGCAGGAATGATCAACTTCTCAACTTTGAGAGAACTGAGGATCTGAAATGTAAATAAGAGAAGGCATTAAGATCACACATGGAATTACCCTACTATGATAATAAAATAAAAAAACATCAAGCCAATTCATCTATAACCTATTATTGTAGGGAAAGGTGCAAAGTGTTGCCAGTTATACACTAATATAGCTGTACCATGACGGAATTACCCTACCATTGTATGCATATGCGCTATATCCATTACAGGTTTCAGTACCAAATGAAGAAAACATTGTCAAGCAGTTGTAGCATGCCAATTGTAACTCAATACCATTTTACAAGAGGGCAATATTAGTTTGCTACCTTTGTAATCTCTCTGCTACTACTTTTGAACAGATTTCAGGTTGATAACAAAATCTTGCATAAGTTCATAAAGTTAGGGTTTGAGAAGTTCAGTTCTTCAAATTTACAAACTATAACGAAACATACATAACTATAGGAGGACTAAATAGAACATCCCCAAACTTTTGTCCTATATAAGCACCATGAGGAATGCCAAAATGGATATGAGGCTCAGGTAAAGATACCATTTCAATTCCATCTAAAAGTCGACGGCACATCCCTTGGCGCCGATACATATGTCGTGTACCAATGAATGGCATCTCTGCCAACTTGGTCCCATGTATCCTGTTTCAGCATAAGACATAATCACAGTAAACTTGTATTAGAATCCAGCAATTCAGCGGAAGAAAAAAGAAACAAAAGAGCAACCAGAGAATAGCAAGTGTTACAAAGTTAGTCTGATGTCTATTACTGCTTAATGCTAGAGTTCTGATAGCGAGGCTAAAAAGTTGCATAAACAAAGTATATGTTGTAGGACATATCTAGACAAGCAAGCTACAAAATTGCATGCAAAGAGCTTTATGAAGTATGCAAGCAATAATAAGTTTATAACTAACGTATCTTACTAAAGTGTAACGCTCCAGTGCCATAAAGCTACTTTCTTTAATACAGAATACCGCCAACACCATCAGGATAAATGAGTACTTCCGTAAAAACTGCTCAGTGCTCACAGTAATGATCTAGTAAGCATCACCTAGCAGGCTAGCAGTAGTACTAGACGATTGAACATAACTTGTTTTTGTCAAATGATTAGAGTGGGAATGCAGCTTCCACTCCATAGTTGGAGCATACATGACTAATTGCCATATAGGTCAGCAAACTAGTGGTTGAAAGACAAACTCGGTATATTAAGCGAGGACATGAATCTCCGATACCAATGAATAGTGTATTCAGTTCATACACATGGCAGAACAGTCACAAAACATGGCATACACACAAAAGAAGGAAGTAACCCACCTGACTGATGCTGCAGATACTATTTCATCTCCACGCTCCAAAATAAAGATATAAAATCCACGGAAATCCAGCCGGAGAAAATTTGACCTGCACACAGACAAGAAATGAGAGACCAATCAAACATCTCTCACTGATAAATGTTACCAGTTCAACTTGTTGTCATGACGCAACTGTTAGATAAGTAACTTGGACCAATGTGCCCAGCAGCATAAACAAACACCCAAACCAATTCTGTATGCCAGTAACTGAACATATACAGTAAGCCAGAGGGATCATACCCGCGTATAGATTCAAACTACCCAAGCCACATATGCACACACGTAAGCACTAGGAATAGGTCCCACCAAACAGCCACTTTATCAAACTAGGAATAAGCAATTAATTGTCGAATGGCGTCGTTGGTCAATTTTGTTAGTTTGCTATTTGGTACATGCATAGGTGATGCGTTAATACTTGGGTCTTTTTTTTTTGCCGTTTTAACGCACATATTGCACATATTTGGCATTATTCACATACCTCTATATGCCATTGTAGCTAAACACATGATGTAAGCTCAAAAAAATCAAAGAACTAAACCGACGAACAGCAAAATCTTATCATCACAAGAATAAGCAAAATGTTAAAACTCCAAAATCATTTTATGGCGAGGGGCATCGCCAGCTTGCTTGACATAATCAAGGGCAAGACCCGGTTGTGGGCAAGGGCAGGGGCCACGGTCTCACGATGCTTCTACTGCTGGTGCCTAGAACTTGGCGTGTACCGTTGTATTTCTGGGGAGTGGGCCATTTCAGGCTTGTACATGGAGACACAAGGCTTTTGCGTTTTCTGAGGAAAAACAACTATGGCGAGGAAACAAAAATATTGCGAGGTGAGCTCACCCCAACAGACCTGCATCTGTCAATAGCTATACAGCCAAGCATGGAGAGGGGTAGAAGGATATTAAAAACAACCCAGCTTAAATAAGTAGCAAGAGGTAACTACAGCAACGTTGAAGGTAAACTCAACCCCACCCACCAAAACACACGTGCAGAGGAAGGAGAGAAAGAGAGTGTGTGCAAAGATTTACAAATCGAAAGCATATCAACAACAGAGGAGTTCTACAAAATATCCTTGAGCTTGCTTAGAGTACCATGAGCTTGTGTTAAGAGAGATGCCTACCCACAGTTGTACACAACATTACGTATCAAGTTGATGCCAGTTCTTTGGTCAACAATAGGAAGAAAGCACTCATCCATCAGTGAAAGAGCAACTGCAATCTTGGAATTACACTCGACCCTTCCATCCAAATCAAGAACTGTTTCCAGTGCATCTTCATGGCTGCACTGAATAATTCTGCATGCAAATTCAGGTTCAAGATCCTTCTTGACCGCAAGAAGATTCTGCAATTCCTCAAACAGCTGCATTGCATAAAAAGTTATTTAGATTCCGTGGTGCGATGAGGATTCAGGGAGGGAAAATGCTGACTGATGGAAAAGAAAGTGAGAATAAAGAATAACACGTGAACAGGTTTGGTCTTCAAAGGGATACAGGAAACAGAAATATTAAGCATTAGGAAACTTTCCAAACTGTTTCAGTCAAAGTGAAACAGAAATAGTAACCATTAAACTGATCACATACGTCTTCATTATAGAATATCAATACTATTTTTGTTTGTTTTCCACGGTATCCAAGGTGGATTAGTTTGTACAATAATATCGCAATATTGACGGAAAAACGATAATAATATTTCTATGCAGCATTTCAAAATACTTCTACATATACCGTAGTACACAAATCCTTAAACATCACTCAAGTAATAACTACTTCCTCCGTTCCTAAATATTTGTCTTTCTAGAGATTTCAACAAGTGACTACATACGGAGCAAAATGAGTGAATCTACACTCTAAAATATGTCTATATACATCCGTATGTGGTAGTCCATTTGAAATCTCTAAAAAGACAAATATTTAGGAATGGAGGGAGTATTTCAAGGATGATGGCATGCAAAGTTCTGCATGTTTTTCAGATAGTAAATTGTCACCATACTGGAAATATTCAGTCTCAGAAGACTAACTCAGAAAAGGAAATCCAAATTCCGAAGTAAATGATTTTGGTAGCTTTGCATACTATATTGGTCGCTTATCAAGTATAGCTATTTGGACAAAAAACTAAATGCCATAATTCAAAAATAAAAGCAATAGAACTCTGCTGAGTAGGTTAAGTGCAGATATTTAACGAGTGACATTTTCAAGCATCAAGTTGTCACAAGCAAGTGACACTCAATTTAGCTCAAAATATATAATGTCAATGCTAGAATTGTAGTCATGAAAAACTACATCTTAATATGTCCAGAAAGAAAGTCATGGAAAGGGAAGAACTAAAGTTGAAAGTATTACCAGTCTGCAACTTTGTTGGCAAAAATGATTTCCTGCCTGATTGGAGACACTGGATAGGTCCTCAGTCTCAGGAGAGCAAGCTGGGTGATCTGCAGGCATCATCATTGTGGAACAGTCAAAAACATGATTGACCAACACAACATTATAGTAACAACAACTGGATCTGACAAAATAAGTTATCAAAGATTCCAAAGTACCAAAGAACTAGGATACACAGAGATCACATACATTTCTCCTCGCATTGGGAACAAGAATGTAATGAATCAACTTCAGCATTGTCTGGAGCATCATGATTCAAATGCTCCTGACAAAATTTACAGGAACAGTTTGCACAGCGCCAATCATCAGATGGAAGTTCCTGTAAATTGGATATTCATGCTCATTAGAGAATGCTGCGCCAGATACACTTAGCCATAGACCATATACTAGGGGGGAAATCGAAGTCATATATGCTAGTCGTTTCAATATCTCCCTAATCTAGGAACTGCTAAATTAATCAGACACATAAACCAAAATGCTGACAAATCTGCCATACAACTGAAAGAAATGTCAGACGGTTATTGCTCAGAGTAAAAACGGCATTAAGCCAACAACCTAACACAGTAACTGTATGAAAAGCGCCTTTTTTAGCATAAACACCATTTACTCTCTGTATATAAATACATACCTCAAGTTCTAGGCAACTCATGTGGAATGTTGAGGGGCATCCGTCACAGCAGATCAAATTGCCTCCATCACCACAAATACCACACGTGTCATCATTGGGATCATCACCCTCAGTGCTAACAGGGAAAAAAGCCTGTCTTTCAGAATCAGACTGCTTGTCCCATGCACTAATGAGACAATGCAAAAGGTCATTGTCCAGCCCATCCACAAGTATATTCCTGTATGGTTTGCTCAGTTGACCACCAGCATGAGTCACAAATTCGAGTACTGTGACATCCTTGCTACAGCAGCTACAGTTAATTCCATCCCTGGTGATTAAACCCTCTAGCAGAACTTTTGAGCGGCTTTCATCCATGCATTTCAGTCTAGTGTTGACGGATAGAACATCCAGATCAATCAACCAGGAGAAAATTGTGCGTTTCCATTCATATGGAGCAAAACCATTGCTGCTTCCAGCCTCCTGATTTGATCCACGAGCGAGTAGAGCACAACCGCCTCGCTTTTTTCTTTCCTTTGAAATCTTCTTCTTCTTTTCCTTTGGCCTGCCCTTTGAATTTTTTGAGTTCTTTAGCAAACCATGCTTCCTCTTTTTTAACTTCTGAAGCTCAATTTTGGTCTTTCGCTTGTTAACAACTACTCTTTTTAATTTGCTGAGGATCTCCTGTGGTAAAGAACTACTCATTGAAGCATGCGTTTTGCCAGGGCTGCCCGGAGATTTCTTTGATAAATTCTCGCTTGTAGCTTCGTTCTTTTGCTCAGATTGCATACTTTCATACATTGCGTATGCTTTTGTGATTGACCAGTAAGATCCTTTACCACTTGGAGGTATATAGACAGAATCCCAATAATTTCTGCCATTCCTTGGTCTCAGATCAATCTTCCAACCAGCATCCAGAAGTATGGTCTTTATCTGTTCACTTATTTGACGCTTTAGTTCGAAACGACCTGTTGGTTCACCTGGGTTTCCAGATTTTGCCTTGCTATTGCCTTTGGAACAACTTGCTTTGGGAGAACCAGAAGAACAGTTTGGTCTAGATTCGGACCTTTGTTTATGCACTGGATGTTTCCTTTTTCGCCTGTCTTTTCTCACGACAATAACTTCCTCAGATTCACTAGAATACTCTTGTTTTACCATGACGGCAGGAACACCATGTTCTCTGCGCCCTCTACAATTTCTCTTGTGGGTAATAATGATATCAGTTCCATCAACATCAGATCCATTATGTGAAAGCTTGCAGGCATCTTTATTAGAGGGGTCAACAGATCTGCTCAACTCAGCTGCTCGACTGTGATGCTGCCGTTTTGTCAAAATATCTTTTTTGTCTGGACCGGAGTTCTTCTCTGTAAGCATCTTCCCAGAAGACTTCTTTGATTGATCTAACTCGGTGTGAGAAGTACTTCTTGTCTTTTTCATGGATGGCGTCTCAACTGGTGATCCTCCAGCAATTTTATCAAGACCTGATTCCAACATCCTCTTCTTGCTGGCAACAATCTTAGCACCAACTGATAATGGTGACTTCGGCACGGCAGTCTTGTTTTCAGATCTAACTCCTTCCGAGTCTGTTAGCTCTGTATCATTCTTTTCAGTGATAGCTGAACTACAGACATTCTGATCCACCAGAGAAACTGCATCTTTTGTTGTGGCCTTGGCAATGCTACCACTTCTCATGGACGGCTCTGGCTTCGAATTGATCTTTATCTCTGTTGCTGATGCCTTGTTCTCTGTGGTATTTTCAGGATAATCATTACCAGTAACACCTGATTTTCTTTGAGCAGTAATCTTTCCATTTGGTGTGTTCTTCTTTGTGTTGGTTCCACGTTTAGCAGGTTCAGTATGGTCAGCTTTTAAGGATGCAGTATTGCTCACTTTCCTTGTATAATGATGAACAACATCTTCCTTTCTCCCCTTGCTTTCCATGCTAGCCGCGTTCGCACTACTTTTGCATGAGCTTCCAGAAGCCTCTCTTTGTTTAACTGTAGATGACCTTGTAACTCTCCTCTCAAACTGAACCTCCTCCTCTTCATGTTTCACCTGCTTCGTTTCACATGTGTTTCTGGTTAACGACTTTCTCCTTATAAATACAATGTCAGGAGTCGAAATCCCCTTGGTTCCGCCTACAGGGCTACCTAAGCCCTCTTTATGGTTATTGCAATCAGTTAATGCGATGCTGTTATCAGCCACACATCTTCCATTATCATTTAGAGAAGCTTCAGTGTCTTTACGTACATCTTCATCGTGACAATGCTTCTCAACTCCCTGATCACCACTCTGGAGTACCATTCCCTCAGTATGCGCAACATTACCATCCTGCTGAACAGGTTCTGATGCGCTAGTAGGGTTGTTTCTGCTTACATCAATGACCAGTTCATCATCTTTTGCTGCAGCTGATGGGTCTATGACCTCCCCCTGGCAAGGTCCATTGGCACCCTTGTTTTCGTGGGAGTCATCAGTACTACCCCCACTTGTTCCAGACACATTCTCCTCCTCCTGAGTTGCAGAGTAAATCTTCTCGTCTGCCTTCACTTTCTTATCATCAGATTCAAAATTGCTTTTTTGGTTATCTAAGCCATTCTCTTGAGCAATACCGGCACTTTCCACACTATTCTCAGAACACTTAGCTGGCACTTCTATAGCATCATCCACTTTCACTGGATCCTCATCCATGTGCTCATCACCTTTAGAAGCGTCGACTGTCTGCGCCCCGCTTCTGCCTTCCTCTGCAACAGCCTCAGAGTTAGCCTTCTCCAGACTGCCACCCGCAGTAGCCTCGCAGTTAGTCTTGTCCAGACTGTCACCCGCAGTAGCCTCACAGTTAGTCTTGTCCAGACTGTCACCCGCAGTAGCCTCGCAGTTAGTCTTCTCCAGACTGTCACCCGCAGTAGCCTCACAGTTAGTCTTCTCCAGATTGTCACCCGCAGTAGCCTCACAGTTAGTCTTCTCCAGATTGTCACCCGCAGTAGCCTCACAGTCAGTCTTGTCCAAAGCGTCACCCTCGCTAACATCCACGGCGGCGGCGGCGGCTTCACCCTCGGGCTCAGCATCCACATGCAGCTTCATGGTGTCCGACCTCAACACCCTCTTTGCCGCACCGCCATTCTCGCCCGCAGGAACATCCTTCCTCTTCTTCCCCGTAAGCGTGCCGCCGAGATCGTCAACATCACCAAGGGAAGGTTTTTCCACCTCCACCAAGGAGGAAGCCTTGGGCGAGTCCTTCATCAGGGCGTCTTCTATTCCTGGCATCGGGCTTCGCTCCAAACCGTTAAGCATCATCCCAGTGCCCTGCGTAACAAGACGAGAAAAATCATCAGAACCACACTCCCACTAAATGTTGAACTGGTGGCCAACTATAGCTACTCCAACTCCCAGCCAGCGTAAACCTAGCAAGACAATTAGGGTCGGGAAACTCGGAGCAATGGGGTATCAAGCGCATGAAATGGTTAAAACCTGCTCTTTCGAGTAAACCTAGACGGCAATTGGGGAAACCGGTGAAACATCTTGACATGAAGCGGAAAAAGGCATAATCCCTTGAAATCCGGAGGCGAAGCAGCGGAGCAGCTCACCGGAAGCCAGGGGGGGGAGGGAGCATGCCCCGGATCAGCACCGAATCGCGCGGCCGGAACTGGGCAAGGCCGAGATCGCCGGCCTCCGCCGCCGAGAGCAGGCGGTGGAAGCAGCGGTTGCCGCCGGCCCCGCCGATCCGGGCGCGGGGAGGTGGGGTCCGGCGCGAATCCGCGGCGTGGGGGCGGCGAATCTGGGGGGGATTCGGGCGCCGGAATGCCGAATTGGGGTCGGGACGGGGCGGTGGGAGGGAGGGAGGGGGCGGGCGCTTGGTGGTGTGCTGCTGCTATAGGCTTTTGGGTTTGTGGGTTTTAATCCGCTCCCTAACTCCTTTTCCTCCGTAGTTTTAAATCCGGGGGGCTGGTTTTCGGCAGGGGAGGGGAGGGGAGTGGGGCTTCCGTTTCGCCTCGCGGAGAGACACGGGGCGGGACGGGACGGGAGGAAGACGTGGGCGGGGTGGGTGGGTGGGCGGACTGGCGTGTGGAGCCCGTCGGCAGCCGCCTAGGGCTGGCTGGGGCGGTTGTTGCTCCGCTGGGGACGCCAACGGCAGGAGCGGTGACATGTGAGGACTGAGGAGTCACGAGTTCGAAGCATGGGTTGGTTTCAATCCCCACGCTGGTTGTGGGGGGTAGAAAGCACCCTCCATGGTGCTCGGTTCTTGGATTTTCTACAATGGGGTGCGGGTTTAGTGCGATCTCATCTCGCCGCGAAGTGCGCGACCAACCTTCCGGCGGCTCCCCTCCGTTGACGACCTCTCGGTCGTCGGCGGTGGGGGGGGGGGGGGGGGGGGGGTCTCGCGCGTGCGGATACGTGTAGCCAGAGGGTTAGGGCCTCGGTAGTTTTAGGGTTTCGGCAGTTCGATGTCTTGGCTTCGGCGAGGGTGGCGGCGGGGCGGTGAATATAAGTACACCAGATCTTCTCACGACACGGGGCGCTGCTATGTGGTTGGCGATGGGTCTTGGTGGCTATCTGCTCAAGCAGAGATGGTGTGGCGGCGCCGGCATCCCCGTGGTGGACATGCGTCCTTGGGCTCCACTATGTGCGTCGGCGTTTGCTCCGGAGCGGGCGTGGAGCTTGGGAGGTAGTCTAGGAGAGGATGCAGGTAGTGGCATGTGTTGGCGGCATCTGGGAGACGGCGAATCGTGAGCTGGGATCGCAATTGGCGGTTGGTAGGTATGGTTTCCTCCTCCGGCGTCTTCGTCGAGCGAGGATGCCAGATCTGGAGTTTGATGACGTGTACAGGGTGTCGCATCAGTCTGATTCGTTCAACGACAGTGGTTTCGCCTTTTGTGAGCCACCTTGGAGGTCCGCAAAGTTGCGTTCAATGATGGAGTCGTGTCGAGCTCGGATGAGGAGGTGATCCGTCATATTTTTCTTTGGTGACTACTATACTATGATGATGCGGGTGGCAGGTGACAGGCGTTGGTGTCAAGCTCAGTGGATTCTTCAATCTTCAATGTAATTTTTCTTTTTGGCTAGTGGGCCTTTGTGCAAAGGCTAGCATTCTGGTGTCTTTAAAGTTTTGTCAAGTTGATGTCTACATGTCTTGTACTATGATCTTTATGATGTGAATGAGACGTGTATTACCAGCAAAAAAAGAAGAAAAAACTATTCGGCAGTGACGATAACAACGTGCGGAGTTAACCTTTCTCGTAGCATTCTGTCGGGTCTAAACATATGGTGGGCGATTTACTAATATAAAAAATAGAGTGGTTGTCTTAATTATGCCACTTTTGTTGTTGAAATGTATGGCTGGATAAAGTATATCATTGCGCAATGGCTAATAAAAAACATCTCTCCAAACTAGGTTGGATATCTCATGTGTTTTAAACTCAAACCCTAGTTACGACGTATTTATGGTAAGAGATTTTTGAGCTAAACTCCTACAATGTGGGAAACTTTATCAATGATTACTATATAATGATATGGTGTTATTTAATATTTTGCCTATTGTATTCTACCCCACTCTAAAGGATGGTTGGGTTTTAAAGATAGAATGTAGAAGCATCGTCGTATTTCCTTTTTATCGTTCATGTCCATCTCTGAGTAAAGTGTGTCATTTCACGTTTGCTAATAAAAACATCATTCAGTTTTGCCTAATATCTCACAGTGCATTAACCTCAAACCCTAGCTTCAAACTACAACGTATATATGACAAGAACCTTTTAAGCTATTGGGGTGCGGAAAACCTTATCTGTATTTTTTGTGTGATTTAGTTTACCTGTTAACGTGATACAAAGGATTATTAGACTTTGAAGATGGAACCAGTAAGTAATCGTCCCTCGCCAATGAAGAATAAAATAAAACTATTCGGCAATTACGTTAACACTGTGCTAGTTAACCTTCTCCTATCACCGTTCAATTTATCGTACCTAACAAAAGTACAAGATTTAAACAAGATGGAAAGTAGAGGCATCATCTTTGGTGACTACTATACTATGACGGTGCCGGAGGTAGGTGACAGGCATTGGTGTCATGCTCAGTGGATTCTTCAATCTTCATTGTAATTTCCCTTCTTGGCTGGTGGTCATTTGTGCAAAGGCTAGCGTTCTGTTGTCCTTAAAATTTTATCAGGTTGATGTCTACGTGGCTTGTACTATGATCTTTATGATGTGAATGAGACGTGTATTACCATGCAAAAGAAAACAATGGCTAGAATAAGAAAACCTATTCGGCGGTGACGATAACAGCATGCTGAGTTAATGTTTCTCGTAGCATTTCGTCGAGTCTAGACATATGGTGGGCGATTTACCAATATAGAGAGTAGAGTGATTTTCTTAATTATGCCATTTTTGTTGTTGAAATGCATGGTTGAGTAAAGTGTATCATTGCGTCATGGCTAATAAAAAAATCCTCTCTCCAAACTAGGTTGGACATCTCATGTGTTTTAAACTTAAACCCTAGTTATGACGTATTTATGGTAAGATATCTTTGATTTAAACTCCTATAATGTGGGAAACCTTATCAATGATTACTAGGTAATGACATAGTGTTATTTAATATTTTGCCTATTGTATTCCAATTCACTCTAAAGGGAGGCTGGGTTTTAATGATGAAATGTAGAAGCATCGTCGTATTTCCTCTTTATCATTCATGTGCATCGCTGAGTAAAGATGTCGTTTCGCGTTTGCTAATAAAACCATCATTTAATTTTATTTGATATCTCACAGTGCATTAACCTCAAACCCTAGCTTCAAACTACAAAGTATATATGACAAGAACCTTTTAAGCTAAGCTATTGGGATGTGGTTAACCTTAGCTGTATCTTTTGTGTGATTTAGTTTACATGTTAACGTGATACAAAGGATTATTAGACTTTGAAGATGGAAACAGTAAGCAATCGTCCCTCGCAATGAAGAATAAAGTAAAACTATTCAGCAATTACGTTAACACCGTGCTACACTACAAAAAAAGACACATCCGTGATATTTTGGGCTGAACGAATTTTTTTTCTGTCATGCATATGAAACTTCTATGACGATAATTGTGACAAAATCCGGTATCATCATAGATGTGGTGGGCTCCTACTTCTATGACAAAAAATCATGACAGAAAATGGGCTTTTCGTCCTAGATGGGCCGGAGACGCAGCTGTATGACATTCTTTGGGTCGTCCATGACGGAAAAAACCGTGGTAGAAGCGAGGACGAGGAAATATTTCGGGGAGTTCCCGGTTACGGTGGGTGGTCGGGGGCCGAGCGATGCGCATTTCTCTCGTACACGTACGCGCGTGTGTGCGAGGCGTTGGCTCTAACTGAACCCGAGCGAGGCGTTGGGCTCTAACTGAACCCAAGCGATTGCACTGTAGGCTACGCGTTACTGAACCCGAGCGATCGATCGATGGTTGTTAACTGAACCTGATCGAGCGATTCCTTCGCTACTGCTGCTAACTGAAGCCGATCGATGCTGCCTCTCTGCATGAACAGTGAGTGTTGCCGGGGGGGTGGATGAATAGTGAGCGGTGGGAGTGGATGAACAGGACCCGTGGCGTTGCCTCTGGATGAACAGGACCCCGATCGATCGAGCCGGTTGGGGCTGGATGAATAGGACCCGTGGCGTTGCCTCTGGATGAACAGGACCCCGATCGATCGAGCCGGTTGGGGCTGGATGAACAGGACCCCGTGGAGGGCTGGATGAACAGGACGACCCCGTGGAGGGCTGGATGAATAGTAGATGGTGGAGGGGTGGATGAACAGTAGCCCGTGGAGGGGTGGTTGAATAGGAGCCCGTGGAGAGGGGTGGTTGAACAGTAGCCGGTGGAGTAGCGCGCAGTGGAGGCTGGATGAACAGGAGCCTGTGGAGGCTGGAGGAGGTCGATGGTAGCCCGTGGAGGCTGGAGGAGGTCGACGGTGGAGATGAACAGTATCCCATGGAGTCCCATTTTGCGGTACACCACACCCCTCCCGATGAACAGGACCCCCGTTTCGACCGTAGGAGGTCTGTTTCGTGCGTTTTGCGATACACCACACCCCTCCCGATGAACATGACCCCTGTTTCGACCGTAGGAGGTCCGTTTCGTCTGTTTTGCGGTACGCCACACCCCTCTCGATCAACAGGACCCCCATTTCGACCGTAGGAGGTCAGTTTCCTCCGTTTTGCGGTACGCCACACCCCTCCCGATCAACAGGACCCCGTTCCGAACGTAGGAGGTCAGTTTCCTCCGTTCTGCGGTACATCAGGCCTTGTTTCCATCGCCTGTTCCGTCCAAGTCCTCCCGATGAACACGACGACGCATTCCGTTTCGACCAAGCCGGTTGGCTCCCCATGAACACGACGACGACGTTGTTTCTCTGTTCCGGCCCAGCCATGTACACGAGCCCTGGCTGTACGTGTGCGCGAGTAGGCGTTCGAGACCCCGCCTGTATGTACACATACGTGGCTGTATTTTCTTTCTTGCACCCTGGCCGTTGTACGTACGTGTACATTCTACGTGCGCGCCTCTACTACGACACGTGCGCGCCTCTACATCGACTAGTATATATGTACGTACACGTTCGCGCCCAGAATGACAACGCTACGTACGCTTCGACCAGGTGGGTCCCGACTATCAGGCACTTCATTGCGTGCTAAGATATAGCTGGTGGGTCCCAGCAGTTAGGGGGCGAATCGTTTTTTTTTGACGCACTTTCTTGCGTGCGAAGATGTAGTTGGTGGGTCCCAGCAGTCAGGGGAAATGTTTTTTCGCAAAATACGGTGGCCCGTCCGGTGGGTCCCCGCTGTCAGGTGGAGGAATAATTATTTTGCGCGTAATAAAGAGACACTTCCTTGCTGCGGCCGTGGACCCAGCTGTCAGCCTCTCCACGTACAGTCCACGTCCGATGGAAGCCGTTCCTTGACCACGTTGACCACGCTGCGCCGAGAGCACCAGGGCGGTGGACGACGGCGAGGCCTAGGAAGGGGACGACGCAGAGCCGGGGAAGACGCGGCAGTGGATGCCCACGCGTAGAGGAGTACGAGGGTTCACTGGTTCGCTGCGGTGTGAGGCTGCCGTCGCCGCAGAATAACAGGGGGTGTGGGTGAGTAGAGGGATGGCCTGGCCAGCGGTGAGAGTAGTAGGCGGCGGTGAGGCCTCTGCCGCATCGCAGCCGACCACGAGAGGCAGGAGCACGAGGCACGACCGATGCTGGTTTGGGCGGCTGGAGCAAGAAGACCAGAGGTTGAAGAAGCACTACGGTCGTTGGATGGACATCGTACGGTCACTAGAGCTAGAATCGTGCATATTGACTAAGTTGACAAAGCCCTCCGTCCCCGTCAACTTAGTAGGCCCACAAGTCAGCCTGCCACTATACTGGGTCCCAGCTAACAGGGGGAGTATTCATTTTTTTGTGCGTAATAAGGAGGCACTTCCTTGCGTGCGAAGATATAGCTGGTGGGTCCGAGCTGTCAGCGCCGGTAACGTTTTTTCACGAAATACAGAGGCCCTTTCGGTGGGTCCTTGACGTCAGGTGGAGGAATCATTATTTTGCGCATAATAAGGAGGCATTTTCTTGCGTGCGGCCATGGACCCAGTTGTCGGCCTCTCCACGTACAATCCACTTCAGATGCATGTCGGTCGTTGACCACGTTGACCAGGCCACGCCGAGAGCACCAGGGCGGTGGACGACGGCGAGACCTAGGAAGGGAATGACACAGAGGCAGGGAAGACTCGGCAGTTGTTTCCCACGCGGAGGGGAGTACGACTGTACAAGGGTTTACTGGTTCGTCTGCCATCGCCGGAGAATAACAGCAGGTGTGGGTGAGTAGATGGATGGCTAGGCCAGCAATGGGAGTACGGTGGGGCGGTGAGGCCTGCGCGGCAGCACAGCCGGCCGCAGGGAGGAGGGAGCAGGCAGTCCCGCCGGCGCTTGTTTGAGCGGCTGGAGCAGGAAGAGCAGAGATTGAAGAAGCACGACGGCCATTCGATGGACATCCAACAGTCACTGCTTGTGTGTCAATCTTTTTTTAGGAAAGCCTCAAATCTGTGAAAAACAACATACAGCCCATCTGCCATTATTTCTAATAATTTACAACCCATTTGCTAATTCTTAAGGTTTTTTTGGAGCCCATATTCTTTTTGTTAGCATTACAGCCCATATTGTGGCCACGGTTAAAAAATTATACGAAATTTTGCATATTTCGGTGCGGTCCGAACTGTTTTTAATCCCAAAATTTTGACTCACATTCAAACTGATTTTAAAAATAAATGTATATCAATATAAAAGCCAACAAATTCTCCACGCATAAAAATTAATGTAATTTAAAATCTCGAAATAAAAAAAAATATTTGAAACTAATTGTCGGTTTGATGTGTTTTAAAAATGTACAACCCAATTCTCATTACTGATGGGCCATTTTCTCGGCCAGCCGAATGAAAACTCTCCTCGTCTTGAAAGATTTGCAGCCCAACAGGCCTGACAAAGCGACTTACTTGGCAAATCATAAAAAAACTGGGTTGTGGCCATGGACCCAGCTATCAGCCTCTCCACGTACAGTACTGTTTCGATGAAATGTTGTTGACCACATTGACCACGCCGCGCCGAGAGCACCAAGGCGGTGGATGAAGGCGAGGCCTAGGAAGGGGACGATGTGAAGCCAGGGAAGACGCGGCAGTGGATGCCCACGCCGAGAGGAGTACGAGGGTTCACTGGTTCGGCTATGGTGTGATGCTGCCGTCACCGCAGGGCCTGGCTAGCGATGGGAGTAGTAGGGGGCGATGAGGCCTCAACGGCAGCACAGTCGGCCACTGGAGGCAGGAGCAGGCGGTCTCCCCGACGCTGGTTTGGGCGGCTGGTGCAAGAAGAGCAACGATTAAAGAAGCAGGACCATTCGATTCAAATCCAACGGTTACTGCTGCTAGAATCGTTTGTTGACTAAGTTGACAAGCCCTGCGTACGCGTCAACTTAGTAGGCCCACAGGTCAGCCTCCCAACCGGTGCGCCCCAGATGTCAGTGGGAGGAATCATTTTTTTCCGTGTAATAAGGAGGCAGTTGATTGCGTGCGGCCAGGCCAGCGGAGGGAGTAGGGTGGGTCGGGGAAGCCTACGCGGCATCACAGCGGGCCACAAGAGGAGGGAGAAGGCAGTCCCGCCGGCGCTAGTTTAGGCGGCTGGAGCAGGAAGATCAGAGATTGAAGGAGCACGTCAGCCATTGGATGGACATCCAACAGTCACTGCTGCTAGAATCGTGTGTTCACTAACAAAACCTTGCGTAAACAAGTCAGCCTCAAAATCTGTAGCGTGTACAACCCATTTGCTATTATTTTATAATTTTTACTCATTTTCTAATTCATATGAAATTTATTGTAGCCCGTTTTCCATTTTTAGAATTGCTGGACATTTTCTGGTCAGTACCAAGGTTAAAAAATTAACTAAATATGTGGGAAATTTTGAAAATTCACAATTTTTTGTTGGGGAACGAAATATTCTTAATCCAAAAATTAATAGCCATACTAAAACAAATTTAAAAATAAATTAGTACCATGTCATGTTAAATCCAATGAAATACGTATAAGATATCAGTGAAGAACAAAAACAAAAAAAGAAACTAATATCCCATTTGCTATATTTTTTTTCGAATTTTCAACCCCTTTTGATATTACTTTTAACAAACATTGACCATACTCTTTGGCCAGGACAGACTGCATCCCTCCTCGTCTTGAAAATTTTGCAGCCCAGTAATTTGGAGAAAACAAATAGGCCTAGCTTGGGTATTCTTCAAAAAGAAATACTGGGCTACCTATTTTCCCAAAGAACTGGTGCATGAGCATTTAGCTTTATTTATTTATTTACTTATTTATGTTTAGAGGACCATGAGCATGTACCTGGGATGGATTCATGTGAGAGCCTCCCTTCCAGTTAATTATGGGCTTCTCTATTGGGCCTTCATCAGTGGGCTGCATGTTATCAACAAGTGGAAAATGTGTTCCGTACGAAAAATAGTATGAGCTACGTACGGTACAGGGCACTAAAGGATCGAACCGTGCAACGACTTCCAAAACATTGTGTTTGTCGTTCTAACAACACATTTATTCAACCAACAGACGAAATATACTACTGATTGTACATTGAAAAACAGCAGCAGCAAAAACCAGGGCTGGGGGTGCAACAGAAGCAGTAAGCAGGCCAGAAGAGTGAAGACGCAGCTCTCTCTTCCAAACCAAACATCAGCCATCATTACAAAAGGGCTACCAAAAAAGAACAAGTGTATGCATCAAACTAAATAAAGATCCTACTACACAAGTGTACGCATCTAACTAACTGGCTCAGTTAGACGTTACTATTTATTAAGCTGTGGAGATTGGCTGACGGCTTGAACCAGATGGGTGCCTGACGAGGAAACTCCAGCCAGCAGGTCGAAGTCTGATACTTCGACCCTATCTCCTACTTTGGGATGCAGAGCCTGGCGGCACATATCAGGGTATGGTGCATGCAGAGATGCATGGTACATTGTGTACACACAGTTTTGCCTGATGAACGAAACTGCGCTGCCATCATGATCCTTGCCGTCGGTTATCTCCTGGTTAATCGGATAATTCAGTCCGACAAACAGAGAGCGTGTACCAAGACTACTTACTAGCCTCCAGCCAAAAATTCCTGAAGGCCCAGAGAAGCTGGGATCCTGCTCAAAGACCTTGCAGTGACTGTGATTGTATTCCGTGAAACAACACGTCCGGTACGTGCGAACGATCATCAATCTTTCTCCGCCGTCTAATCGAGCCAGGAACCACCTACAACTGCCATGCCACTTTTCTTTGAAAGGTTCTGGAATTAGGAAGGGTAGGGACACCAGGCGGCCTACAACATCATATCAAGTTGGAGTCAAATAAAAAAGGGCTCTTGATTTAGTCAATCTTAAGAACAGCATGTTATGAGCATGAATATTTTTTCAGTAAATGTTGACAGTAATATAAGCAAGCCATCATGATATCATAGGAAAGTAACATACTGCTGTAACAGCCGTTTGTAGTGATGACTGGAGTAGGCCAGCAATATGTCCAGCCATAGAAGGAGTCGACAGCGTAAATGAAGCCCTTGTGTTCAATGGCATCAGAGAACCATGGAGGATGTATTATCCTGCGATGGACGTGCAGATTTATCCACTTACCGCAGTGACCTATCAGATAGGCAAGACCGTGGTTGAAGAACGCAATTAGCCTGAAGTCTTTATATCTCACAGATCTTGTGGGCACTTGGCAGATTACAACCTTGAGCAAATCAAACTTGGTATCATGTTGGCTACTGTAAGATTCCGAGTATTCTGGGCCGCGGTGCAAAGCAGTGCAGTGTTAATCGAAGGAAGGGGGATCAATCATCGGGTGTACACCTCCACGAGCATCCAGCTGCCACGACCGTCGACGAGCACCATCCAAGACGTGTTCATGCCAACCTAGTACATACCGTTAATGTAGTTGAGGCTGACGGGGATCGGATCGCAGTCAAGGGGGTTGATGCTCGCCACCCTACGATCGTTATGCTGCGTGACATGCCGTTTCTGAAGATCAGGCGGCATCAACAAGCAAGGAGCTAGCTTAAAAAGCTCCAGCCTGAGGGCTTTGAGTAAATGGTACAGCCCCGACGAGCACGCAGCAAGCGGCATGGTACTGAGATTGTCCACACGCGAAACAATGAGCTTGATTACCTCTGTGGGGAGCGAATTCCAGCCATTCTTTCGGCGGACGCTGCTCGGTTATGCCATTGTTAGTGCTTGGGTTTCGGACGAGGGGGGGAGGCGCCTTAGCGGGGATTGAAGATTGGACGATATTATATGCGGACAAAGATGGAGAAGAGAATATGTGCTGTGGGAAGTGGACAGGTGATGATGACTACAGCACGCCGCTTGACTTACGAGACACATACCAACAGCGTAGGGTCATGTCAATGCCAGACAACTTGCTTGAGTGATCATAGTACTGGTACTCCCTACAGTACCTACTATAGTACTATGCCCTAACTTGCTTGAGTAGAGTAGTAGAGTAGGACTCTGCGCTACTACTAGCACCGGAGGAGTAGTATATTCTAATCTAAAATAGTTACAAACTTCAATGCCCGAGCATGGAATGACTACGAACCATGCTCAAAGACCGTGTCTACATGGTGTTTGGACTTATATGCAAAAAAAATAGCAAGATGCCCGTGCATTGCACGGCACACCATCATCACCAACTCGGTTTTTTCTCTACTCCTACTCCTATAAAAGACTCAGTTGGTGATGATGGAGGCGAGGAGGCGTGTTCAGCCGGGCGTGCAGCGGACGGCGCAACACTATTCGATTTGTTATAAAAAACAAAGAAGAGTAGTAGAGATAGAGACATAGGGAGGAGCATGAGGTTGTGGGAGATAAGGATGAACAAGGCAAGGCCTTATCTATAAATGTGGAGAGGGGTGCGGGTATCTTTTGTAAAATTGTCATAGTTGGCTTTCTATCCGTCAGATATAGATTGGACGGTCTATATTACAAGATGGCAGGCATACCATCATCACCAACTCGGTTTTCTATAAGAGTAGATAAGAGTAGATATAGATAGATAGAGACTAGGGAGTACTAGTAAGGACACCATCTACTGCTTCATGTACTACTCCTGCGCTCCATTCGGCAGCCGCAACGTCCCCTACAGGCACTCCCTCCTGCGCTACATTCGGCCGGCGCTGTTGAAATTTGGGGAGCGCACTCTTGCGACTGTTGGCAGCCACAGCTTCACCAACGATGACTTCTTCCCCTACCTCAGCAACCTCTTCCTCAACGACATGGGCGATAACCTCAACGCCAATGGTGCTGCTCCCGTTGCATCATATGTGTTTCTGTCCTTCTTGTTCGAAATCGTGGTAGAATTCATGTTTCTACTCCGTATCCTACTACTATGCTAGTCCACATGATTAGTTTCATCTCTGTTATAGCCGTCATGATTTATTTTGTGCTTATTCGGATTAAATCTCGTAGTAACTTTCTCATATATTCAACTGGCGCAACGTCCTCTACAGCCACTCCCGTTTCATGGACGGCCTGGTCGATGCCTCCAAGGAGCCCTTCGTCCACTGCTATGAGTGTCCGATGCTATTTTGTGGCTCGCCGGCGGACATGGTGCATCACCTCACGGATGCGTGCAGCGGTCACTGCTGGCCCTTGGCGGAGAACATCAAGTACGAGATGTGCTACCCGTTCACCATGCCGGAGTCGCTGGAGGATCACCGCCGCCTGCTAGTCTCGGAGGAGGACGACAGCATCTTCCTCTTGATCGTGGGCACTGGCGAGGCCCGCGCAGGCCGCCTTCCCGTCTTTGTAATGTGCGTCAAGGGAGACACCGCTGCCGCTGACACTGACACGAGGCCGATGTACGGGTGCGTGGTCAGTGTTACTACCCCTCCGGGTCGCGTGGGCGACGATACCGGCCTCATCGAACAGACTTGGACTCTGGGGAGCTGGGACTATCCCGCCAATGTGGACTTGGAAAACCCATGGCATCCTTTACCCGCCGACGCGGTGCACGGGGACTCCAAGGAGGTTCACCTGGACATACGCATTATCAAGTTAAATGTTGATCATTAGTCTTCGCTCAATGTAATCCGCTGTCTAAGCATGTGGAGACTTCCATGCAGGATCTTTCTCTATTGGAGTATCGCGCATGAATAAAAGTGTATCCGTTTATGGTTTAGTCTAGAATCTTCCATGTATGAATTTTTACTACAGTACTGGTGAAAGACTTACGATGAACCATTTCTTACATCTCCTCTGCCCCCTTGCAAGTCATCATGATTTAATCCCTCTGTCTAGGTGTATAAGGGCATGGTTAATATTACTTAATAGTATAGCCAACTGTTGACTATAAGAAAGTGCCATGTCATCTGTAGCCAACATGTATAACAATCGATACTCAAAAACTAATTCTTAAAGATCATTTCTTGCAAAGCACAATAAGTGTTATTTCTTCACAAGTTTTGGATGCAGGTTGAATAGTTGAACGCTTTTGTTTGCAAAAGATACCTTTTTATCTATTTCACCCGGATGTTTGTGAGCTCTAGAGATGAAATAATATCCGAAGAAACCTATCGATACCCGTTACACATGAGATGCCGCCCACATCCTTTGTCAAAATAAACAACTCCCTGATCAATGCATTTCACTCTTTGGTGCAACGCACGAGCACCTTACTACTATAGTTTAGTACGACCAAAAATTGAACTAACATTATATATAGTACGATAAATGCTGATGCATGTCACCTAAAATTATATCATTCAAAACTATGTTCAAATACGAATCCAACGATATAGTTTTTGTTGACATGCACTAACATTTTGTCAGTTAAATCTTCAGTCAAATTCAATGGGGGGCTAATAAACTACGACTGATGTAGTACAAGTGTAGAGGGCGGCGCTGCGTGGGAGTCTCACCTCTCACCCTGCTCGTGGCGCGACAGTAAAGCCGTAATATCACAATCACAAAACCCAACCACTCCCAGTAATAAGTGGCTTGGTAAAATAAACGGACAAGCAACCATCACATCCCTCCGTCTTTTTTGCATTTCATCTCTCTGCATTTACTTTCTCCGGTTCATCTCGCACACTCGATCCCTAGCTACTACTCCTAGGGCTAGTTCTTTTGGCGGCTTCCCCAACTTTTCCCACAAGACTAGTCACAGTGAAGAGTAACAATAAGGCGCCTCACCCATTTATTTGGGCTTCTAAACTACTACTCCATCCTGGTTTATTCCTCACCATTGTAATTTGTGCTAAATTTTGACCAAAGATTTAACTAATAAAATGTTACTCCCTCCGTCTAGGTGTGTATATCATCTTATGAAAACCAAATAATCCCAAAACACTTAGGCGCGGCGCATTAACTTCTACCTCGTTTCTTGTTTCTTGACATATCAACCAATAAGAGATAAAGAGTGTGCATGCTTTTAATGACTTGAGATATCAAACACGACATGCAGTGGTTAGTTCATTACATGCAATACTATTAATTATCAAATAAACATTAACGTTTCTCGTTTTCTCCTCCTCCTTGGTCACGGTGCACAACCTAAGATGACTTACTCACCTAGACGAATGGAAGTGCATATGACATGCACTAACATTTCATTAGTTAAATTTATGATCAAAATTTGACACAGATTACAATGGGGACCAATAAACCAGGACGGAGGTAGTAGTTATGGGATTACTAATCTAGAAGCCTAAAAGAACTGACCCCTAGTACTCCTACTAGTAGTAGTACTCAAGCTGGAATTCCAATTGCATGGCACAACTTGTTAGGCAAAAAATTCGATACAGGGTGTAGGAAGCGGTTTGGGAATTTGCACGCCTTTCCAACCAGTGAGATACTCTGTACAAAGTACGACAGAGAAATAACCACAAAGAAGGAAGCTAAAAGTAAACAATCAAATGAGCATTTTTGCATTTGTTTTGCATTGAATCGTTTCACAAGCTTGACTAGTGCTATTTTTCTACTTTTACACAAACCGCATCGTAATGTTAAAACGTGCATTTGCACGTACATAAGTAATAGTGGTACTCCCTCTGTCTAGGTGTACAAGTCTTCCCTCCTTCTTGGTCACGGTGCACAACCAAAGATGACTTATTGACCTGGACGGAGGGAGTAGCACAGTCTGCAAGCATATATCGAGAGAGACGTGTAGTCCGATAGTATATAGTAAAGTTTGTGCTATATGCACGTACTTGTGAAATGCATACGAATACACAAGGTTTCCACACTTTCCCTTTTACATACTTAATTAAGGACGCTAAAAATTCCTGAACCTTCGGGATTTGTCATTTGCGTCCCAAAAATAATGTGATCGCCTTATGAAACAAAAGTTATACTCCTCCTAAAAGCCACAGCGCTCGCAGGAGTGCTTGCGGCGCACCACGAGTGCCCTAGTGCGCGGCCGTTTCCCAGCGCGCCGACACAACGCCTCTTCCTCAGCCTCGCAACTCGCGAGGTGCAAATTGGCGGCTTGCCGGCGGGCGAGCGCGATCTCACCGGAGTGGTGATCCGACGCCAACAGGTACTCCTCCTCGCTGGAAGCATGCATCCGGTCCATGTACCGGCAAGCGTAGATGAGGCGCTTGGTCCCGATTGCACTCAGGGTGTCGGCACGGGCGTCCTCCGCCACCCTCACGGCCCTCGCACGAGCCTTCTGCCAAAGAGCCAATTGCCTGACTCTCTCGGACGCGACATAGGCCTCCCAGGCAGCTTGTTCCGTGGTGCACTTCTCTTCCTCGGCCTTCTTCTTCGCCTCTATTTTGGCACGCTCTGCTGGAGGCAAAGCCTCCCACAAGGCGACATCCATTTCTTTCCAAAGCTCCTCAAGACTGGGGGGCTCAGCGGGCGGCACGGTGTTCTCCTCGTAGCAGGGAGCCGATGCGTCCTCCGACGCGCGTGCTGGCGAGATTGGGAACACCGACGCGTCCTCCTCGACTAGTGGCGGCGAGGAACGGAAAGGCGACGCATCGCGCCACGGCGAGGAGGGAACTCCAACGCGTCCTCCTCGACTAGTGGCGGCGAGGAACGAAACGGCGACGCGTCGCGTAGTGGCAAGGAGCGGAACACCGACGCGTCCTCCTCGACTAGTGGCGACGAGGAACGGAACGGCGACGCGTGACCGTCCGTGCGGTGCAGCGAGGGGCTCCTAGGGCTTGGGAGGGGCGATGCCATGGTGGTCGATGTGAGAGGGAGGGGGAGGAGATATCGATGAACGTGAACGCGAGGGGGAGGAGATAGCGATGTCGCAGGAGGCGTAGTATTTATAGCGAGCAATGGCACACCTACGTAAGATATGGACTGAGCTGCACTGACTTAACTACAGGTCCAGTTGCATCACTGACATGTGGGCCAGTCCCCCGTTGGTCCCATATGTCAGTGACCCAATGCACCTGAAGTTAAGTAAAAGCTACGTGGGCATATTTGTTGGAGTAAATTACAGGGGAGCGAAGGGGTGGAAATATTGCTGGTCACAACGGATTGGACGAGCGTGGGGGGAGGAGAGTCATGCATGCAGATTTTTTTCACACGGGGTGGAGTGGTGGGACCGCCGGAGGGAGAAGGAGAGTTTGGCAGGCATATTGTTTCCGGATTGTTTCCACTCATGGAGAGGAAAAGATTTGGAGACGAATAGGCTTCCTGCAGGTATGCACTACTAGGGAAAATCCTATACACAGAATCTTAGCAGAAGCGCGGCTCAAAAAGGAGCGCTGCTGCTAATTAGCAATAGCGCGGGCGTGTAAAACTCGCTACTGACAAGCGTTTAGCAGTAGCGCGCTTTGTGTTACCCGCGCTGCTACAAATAGCGACCGACAGTGCCCCCAAAACTCCATTTAGTAGCAGGTCCCGCGAGCCGCGTTACTGCTATGGATTTAGTAGTAGCGCGCTTTTTTTGAGGTTGCTGCTGCTAATTTTCAAATGTGACACACTTTTTGTCCCGGTTAGCAGTAGCGCTTCTGACATAAACGCGCTGCTGCTACTTTCGTATTAGCAGCGCGTTTTACGTCCCGCGCTACTGCTAATCCGCACCAACCCACCACCTTTCCCCACCCGTCCCCTCCCCTCCCCCTCCTCTCTTCCCTTTCCCCTACCTCCCACATCCTCCCACTCTCACTCTTCTTCTTCCTCAACACTTCTCCCCCATTACTCTCCCTCTTCTACCTACCTTTCTCTCTCTTCATTACTCCTACCTAACTACACCATCTCCATTAATGCATCTCCTTTCTCTTTTCCCTTCCCCCTCCACTAGTTGAATTTGTCTCCTCCCAAATTAGGTAGCTAGGTAGATGTAACATTTAGTTAAGTGACCTATTTGCCCCCTAACTAGATCTATCTTTGTCAAGAAGAGCTTTGGGCACTTTTGGTCTCCCTACATCATCATCTCATCACCGTGCTCGATCTCGAGATAGAGGTGATGAAAATTTCATGCTTTTGCAAAATGGAAATATGTTTATGTGTGTGTGATATGTTTGTGGAAATTGTGTGTGTGGCATGAGTTGACGCCAAATTGTGCTTTTGAGTTGCCTATGTTTTGCCGAAATGTCGATTTATTTCCGTTTCGGCGAATTCCGGGCAAACTCTAGATCAATATATGTCCTATTTTTAGGGAAGGTCATGCCAAATTTTTGTATAACTTTGATGCATGCATGCATTTTTATAATCAATTTGTTTTATTATTACCGTGCAGACGTTCATGATGGTCAGTGGAACGATGGTGGATAGGTGGTTGCGGTCGGCGGTGCAGGACATGAAAGAAAATAACCTGACAGAGGTTTTATGTCCGTGTCAAAAATGCAAAGGAATAGTTTGGCTCGACCCCTATGACGATGGTCATGTCGAAGCGCACCTGCTCATGACTGGTTTTATGGATGGCTATACTCGGTGGATAACTAAAGATGAGGATGACGATGTTGAGGATGCTGACGGGGCAGGCAATGATGACACGGGGCAAGACGAAGAGATGATCGATAATGGCGGCGGGGAAGAGGCCGGACATGGCGGCAGAGAAGGGGCCGGACATGGCGGAGGAGAAGGGGCCGGCCATGGCGGCGGATAGAATGACATGGACTCAACGCAGCAGAGTTTGTCGATACTAAGTTCAATCGTGCAGGACCCTCATGTTCAAGCATTGCTTCGCAAGGAGATGAGTACCGAGAGAGCTGCTTCTAGAAAGGAGGCTAAGCTGGAGCAACTGGTGGTAGACTCGAATACTCCATTGTATGATGGTTGCAATCCTGAGGTGACTCGCTTGAGTTTCACGCTCCAACTCCTGAAGACGAAGGCTAAAAACAAATGGACCGACACTAGCCTTGATGAGCATCTCAAGTACCTAAAGGATGTTCTTCCCGCGGGTAATCTATGTCCTACTAGTGTTGATGAGGCCAAGAAGACCGTGTGCCCTCTTGATCTGCCACACGTTAGATACCATGCATGCATCAACGATTGCATAATTTATCGAAAGGAGCACACGGAAAAAACAAGATGTCTGGTGTGCAATGCTTCTCGATACAAGAAGGCCGAGAAGAAATGTCCCCAGAAAGTTGTATGGTACTTACCGATCACTCCCCGTCTCCAGAGGTATTTTGTAGATCCCAAGGAAGCAAAGCTAATGCGTCGGCACGCGGAGAGGAAGAAGCCCGACGATGGAGATGATCCGAAGCTGAGACACGTGAAGGATGGAAGCTAGTGGAGAGCGTTGAACAGCTTCTATCGGTATTTTGAATGTGTTGCAAGGAACATTGTGCTCGGTGCGTGTACCGATGGCATGAATCCGTTTGGCACCAGAACACCAACCATAGCACATGGCCTGTGTTTGTATGGATGTACAACCTCCCCCTGGTTGTGCATGAAATCAAAGTACATTCACATGAGCATGCTTATTCAAGGGCCGAAACAACCAGGAAATAATATTAATTTGTATCTGGGGCTACTTCAAGAGGAGTTAGACACGTTATGGAAAACACCGGCCAAGACATGGGACGCCAGCAAAGGCGAGTATTTCAACATGTGAGCCGCGCTGATCACGACAGTGCAGGACTATCTCGGTTACGAATATGTGGCAGGCCAGGTGTGCCATGGATATTGCGGATGCACGCAGTGCATGGATGATACGACGTCTCAGCAGCTAACGTCAAGGAAAGATGGCGGGTCTGGGAAAATCGTGTACATGGGGCATCAAAGGTGGCTTGAACAGGACGACCCGTGGAGAAACCGTGGAGATCTATTCAATGGTCACGCTGAGCATCGAGGACCTCCACGTAAGCGGAGCGGTGCCGAAATCGATGAGCTATTGAAAAACTGGAAGGAGTGCCCCGCACCGGGAAAGACGATGAGAAAGGCGCCGGAGCCGCTGCTGAAGGTATGGAAGACGAGGTTTGTGTTCTGGGACTTGGAGTACTGGCACAAACTCGATACACCTCATCGTCTTGATCAAATGCATATCTGTAAGAATGTCCTTGAGAGCTTGCTCGCAGCACTGATGAACATGCCAGATAAGACCAATGATGGGCCGAAGGCAAGAAAAGACTTGCAAGATTTGAAAATCAGGGAAGATCTGCACATGTCGCCCCGTAAAATGTCAGACGAGACAAAGACAGAGATAGAGGCATGGGAGAAGAAGGGCAAGAAAATAAAGAAAGAGGATTATTGCCCCCCTTCTTGCTTCACCTTAAGTCAGGCTGAGATCAATGCCTTCTTTAAGTGCCTTACCATAGTCAAAGTTAGTTCCGGTTACTATGGCAAGATAAGCAGATATCTGACACGGACAAGAAAAGGTTCAGCGGGATGAAGTCTCATGACTGTCATGTGATGATGACGCAGATACTACCTGTTGCCCTTAGAGGGATAATGGACAAGCACGTCTGTGACACGCTTATTGGTCTCTGCAACTTTTTCGACGTCATCTCTCGAAAGTCAATCAGTGTGAAGCAGCTCCAAAGGCTACAGGAAGAGATCGTTGTGATACTGAATGAGCTTGAGATGTACTTCCCGCCCGCGTTCTTTGATGTGATGGTGCATCTGTGTGTCCATATTGTGGATGACATAATAGACCTGGGGCCGTCATTCCTGCACAACATGATGCCATTTGAGAGGATGAATGGGATCATTAAAGGATTCGTTCGTAACATGTCCCGTCCGGATGGAAGCATCGTCCAGGGCTATTTGGCACAAGAGTGCATCTCTTTCTGTGAGAATTTTCTATATGGCGCAGACCAGCCGCCTGGTGTTAGTGTTGGTTTGCCCGTTAACAAGCACGATGGGAGGCTCGAAGGAGATGGTCACTGCAACGGTCGCAGGGAACTGCACGTGGCATACTCAGATCGACGCAGTGACTTTGATAGAGGAAACTTGGTAGTGCTACAACACCTAGACGAGGTAGATCCTTTCGTGGCACTGCACAAAGAAATTATCGCAAAGAAGTATCGTGACCGGGGGGTATGCAGGACGGACGCTGAAGTTACTAGAGAGCACAACTCCACTTTCCTGCATTGGTTCAAAGAGCATATTATTGCTAATCCCCCGGAGGAGGGCTCTACGGACGGATTGCTCATATACGCCTTAACACATGGCCCCTCGCCCAACCTCGTAACCTATCAGGCATATGATATCAACGGATACACGTTCTACACGGGAGGCCAAAGATATGGACAGTGATGATCAGAACTCAGGGGTGACGATGGAATGCATGACCGGCAGCGACAACGGCGCAACTGAACAATTTTATGGAAGGGTCGAGGAGATCTGGGAGCTTGACTACTCTGGACTGCACAACACAATGATGTTCCGTGTTAGATGGGCTAAGAATGTCGAAAGAGAAAGCCAGATTTTCACTACCATGACTATACCCGACGCCAAGAGCGCTATCGTGAATGCTATCGCAAAAAACGAGCCATGGGTACACGCTAAGCACGTGACACAATGCTTCTTCATAACTGACCCGCGCAATCCCAACCGTGTTGTCGTGAGGAGAGGCAAAAGGAACATCATTGGAATGGATGGAGTCGCCAACGAGGAAGACTATGATCAGTACGACAACCCAACGAGGGAAGATGACGATGATGATGAAGTATACGTCAAAAGAATAATCAATACTATATTACCTAAGAAAAATCATACTCCATGTAAAAGGCAAAGTCATAATGAGGGGCTCAATTATTCTTCGACGAATAAGAAGGGAAAGAAGCTGACTCAAAAACGAAAACGTCAGCACTGAGGAACCGTATGTTATCGGTCAAATGATGTAATATATATATATATATATATATATATATATATATATATATATATATATATGTTCCTATTTTGTATACACACTTAGCCATTATTATGCATGGGTCTAATGATGTAATATATATGTTCCTATTTTGCATACATATTTAACCGTCAGATGATGCAATATATATCGCTCTCCCTTCAATCACTGCCCTCGGGAAATAAAAGTGGGATAAAATAAAGGAAAAGAAAAAGGAAAACTGGCAGTAGCGAAGGTAGTAGCAGCGCGTTTTGTCTAAACCGCTACAGCTACTGAAGTTATTAGTAGCACATTTCGTATAAAGCGCTACAGATACTGAAGGTAGTAGCAGCGCGTTTTGTCCAAATGCGCTACTGCTACGCCCAGTTAGCCCAAAATTCTCACTCGCCCTGCTTCATCCTGCCTTTTCCCCCCAAATCCCCACTCTCTCTTCCCCCGTCGCACCGCCGCGCCCGACCCGGCCCCGATGCTCGCCCCCGACTCCGGCGCCGGCGCTCGCCCCCGACCCGGCCCTCGCCCCCGACCACGACCCCGGCGCTCGCCCCCGACCTGGCCCTCGCCCCCGACCCCGGCGCGCTCGCCCCAGACCAGTCGGCCCTCGCCTCCCTCCTCTCCCCTCCCGACCGTCGTCGGGCCTGCCTCCTCGCCCCTGCACCCTCTGTAAACCCCCCTCTCTCTGCTAGGGTTCTTCGGTTAATTTACTTAGGTTTTAATTTAGTTAGGGCAGTATGTTAATTAGGTTATCTATTTAGTTATGAATTTAGATAGGTTTCAAAATTAGCTGAATTTATATGCAAATTTGAACTGGACATGTGATATGTGCATATGTCATGTTTTGGACATGTCATGTTTGGAAAATGATCCGAGTGGCCTAGTTATGCCGGAATGTTGATTCATTTCTGTTCCGGTGAATTTTAGGCGCTCGATATGTCCATTTTTTAGCAAAGGTCATGCCGAAATTTCCCGTGAATAAAGGCATGATTTGTGCTACATAGTTGGCATATCGAGTGCTGGCACATAGATTTCTTTTTATGTAATTTCTCATTTATTCATACTTTTAGAAATAAATGAGGACACTTAATCATAGGAAACATGTCGAACAACGAAGAAACTGGGCCTTCTGACCAAGATGCAGACGAGATGGATTATGAGGGTGAACAAGAGTACCTCGACTATTTGACTGCTAAGCAAGGTTTGCAGGTCAGCCTCGATGATGGTACTGACGCCGACATCGACACCGACGTTGCCGGCACCGATGGCGGCACCGAGACCGGTGGGGAAGGTATCGGCGGGGAAGGTACCGGCCCCGATGCCGCTACCGAAAAGAGGAAGCATAAGAAGGAGAGGATACGAAAACCTAACAAACTAGGGATTGGACGACTTGTGATCACAAAGATGGCACCTAGCAAGTTTGAGCCGTTAGAACCGGAAGAACCTCGCAAGTGCTATGGGAACCAAGTAGGATGCATCCTACAGGAATGTGCGAGCATCAACGACGATGACTTAAGGAGTAAAGAACATTTGACGCAGTTGCTCCTAACGAAGTTGCACAAGAGATTCAAGTTCCCCGACCGGGATGATAACATAGAACAACCGTGGGATGATCCGAAGATGAAAAAGATTAACAATCACACCATGGGCATGTTCAGCAATGATTTGGCCTCTTGGAAAGGGAGGGTGAAATGAGCTATTGAGGGTGATGAACCCCTGTCCAAGATTCTGGAGGAAAATCCGACACTTATAGAAGAGGAGTTCGAAAAGTTCAAGGACACTTGCGCTACCGAGGCAGCCAAGGCTAAGGCTGTGAAATTCAAGAGCCTTCAGCAAAGGAACACGGGGAAGCATCGCCTCGGAAGCCATGGCTACCTCGGTAAAAGGCCCATATGGGATAAGGAGGACGCGGAACATGAAGCCGCGGGTCTCCCAGACCCCTTTGCAAAGTTCACCAACCCCTTGGAGCGTGACTTCATCAGGGCCCGCTACAAGTGGGACAAGGAGAAAAAGGTTTTTTACACGGACAAGATCACAAGGAAATTGATTAGACTACTGGAGAAGCAACACCAACTTGCAGCCGAAAGCCCTACTTCTTCGATGAGGCCCAAGTGGGACACCCCTCTCAACCGGGCCTTGAACGAATTTAAGGGACTCCCTTTGGACCAGCGGCCGCAATATGGTCATGTGTACGACGCTGGAGACGGCGCCACGTGGAAGGTGTTTTACAACGAGGGCCCGAAGGCCAAGAAGCAGAAAAAGAAGTTTAGTCAGGAGGACATCGACGCGAAGGTGAAGCTTGCGGTCGAGAAAAAAGCAGCTGAGGACGCGAAAAAAGCAGCCGAGGACAAATATGAGTTGCTACAGCAGGCAGTCAATGCAGCTGTAACTGCCTGCAGAAATGATTTTGCTACTAACTTGGTTCCAGTTATCATCAACTGGACGAAGGAAAATCCAGACAAGATGGTACATGATTTCCCGTTGCCCAGTTTCGTTGGGAGCAACTCCATGAACAACAACACCATCGCACCATCACTTGCTCACGCAATCGGGCTTCCTCTCGCAGCCGCTCCCGCTCATAGCAGCCCGTCCTCAGTCTCAGGCGCGCTAGGTGGGCCTTCGTCTTTGGCTGAGCTCGACGCCGTCACGGTAATTACATGTCGCACCAACATATATATACATATATATATATTATATATATAAAATATTCCATTTTTGTTGCCTTTTGGTTGTTTTACGCCACAGACATATGTGTTTGCAGGTGAAAGAAACCCCGTGCACCATACTCTACTTGATCAAAGGACATAAGGTGGACGTGGGAAAGGGGATGATAATGGACCCCTCGCAATGCACGTTCCACAACCAGCCGATCCCCGCTGGGCACTTCAGGGTTAGCTTGACCAGTGTGAAATCGGGGCATGAGGATTTGCCTCCTCCAGTACAGCATGTGGGAGCAGACGACGAGACCCCGCCGCGGATTGGAAGCTGCAAGAATTGGGTGCTGCTATGGCCGAAGAATCTTATTCGTTTGGAGCCAACTGAGGGAACACCAATAACTACCACACATCAACAAGCATGTGTGGAGACCACCACCCCACCTACGCAATTACCAGCTCCTGTAGTGCCGGGTGAGAGCGGCGGACGACATGATGAAGGGGGTGCAATAGTACTAACTGATGTAATTTCTCCTGTAGAACAGAGAATGGATGATGAGACGGAGGTCGACCCTATGGATTTCATCAATACAAAGGCATATGACTGTGACATAGATATGATGAGTCAACCATATGACGAATCGGGCTATCAGCTTGCTAATGAGGATATGGATGATATGCCCGGGCAGGGTCGTAGCAGGGATTGCAAAAAGCCTCTCTTCATGAAATCCTCACAGGACACGCCTGAAGATGCCGCCTCAACACAGGCTCAACTAGCCGGGCGTGAGGGTCGTACAATACTTAGCCCGGGAACACTGGGGCAGGGGTTAATGAAGGGTCTGGAAGGTGTGCCCAAGAAAAAGGAGAGGAAGAGATCGGGGAAGGTAACTGCCTCCAAACAAGCCAGAGCACATAGCAGCCAGACGATGCATTCTGAAGAGCGTGTACCCATGAAAGGTGCGGTCATGTTCCATCTCACGGGCGAGCCGATGCTACCGCCGAAATCGCTGGAGGCACTATCAGGGGATCTCAAGAGACTGCACGACCATGTGCTGTCGACTGAGAAAAGCCTACTAGCCTCAAAGGATCCAGGATATCCGACATACGCGGCTCGTGTGCCTGAGGGGAAGTGCTACGTCGACACACGGCCCGCGGAGGTGTTCTTCCTGCGGTTTGACCATATCTTTGAGATGTTTCTAACAAGGTGGCTCGATTTTACTATCGTCCGCCTTTTTGCGCTACATATGAGCTCCGTCATGAAGAGTGAAGAAGTCTCGCAAATCTGTGTGGCGGATCCGTACTACATGCACGAGTCTTTCTTGAGTCTCGGCGACTTTGAGCGTGAAACTGCTAGGGAGTACCTCCAAAACTTCATGGTACAGAATAAGGACCGGGAAATTGTCCTCGTGCCTTATCATCCAAAGTAAGTCAGTTCCGGACAACCCTTTCGCACATTTCAATCATTCCTTCTCTCTCATATGGGGAATAATTTGAGGTGCCTTTTCCCCGCAGCAATGGGCGCGCCGTCCTTATCGTTCTTTACCCGCAAGTCTCCCACGCCATGTATTTTGACCCTTCCAGAGACTATGAGAAAAAAGAGTACACCCACATAATGAATATTCTAGATGATGCTCTCCAAGGCTTCAGCTTTAGAGGTGGCCACGTGCAGATCAGGAAACAAAGGAACAAGAAGATGGGTTTCGCGCATAAAACTAACTTCTCCTGCATCCATGTCCCAAAACCAAGCAAGAAGGATGGATTCTACATCGTCCATCTCATGATTCAGTTCAACACGGATCACCAAAAGCTTCACATGACAAGCAGAAATGATGATCATATTCACAAGTGGCTAGAATTTCATGGAGAAGCGTATTATAAACTTAGAGATGACTTCTTTCACATCCAAAGCGACATTGCGACGATCATCATGAAAGAAGTCGTCGATGAGAAGGGGATGTTCCACCACGGCCCTATATCGCGAGCTGACGTCCGAACTCGCATAGGCATGCAACGTCTAGACCTCACGCTGTTCAAGAAGCTAGGGTTCATCCTCGATGATATGGAAGGATGGAACTTCTAGTGATTTATGATGCCGATGATGATGATATGTGTCGGTTGAACTTGTATACTTTTTGTAGCGATCAAACTTTGTGATGTCCACGGTCCCTGCCGAACTTGCGTAACGCTACTTTGTTAGTTTGCGTACGATGACCTGCATACCTCTAGTTAATTAATTTGCGTACTGTATGTTGCATCTAGTTACTAACCCTTTCTTTTTCGGTGTTGCTCTAGTATATTTTGTTGCATATATATGATTTTACATCCTCTTCATGAACATGCATCTCTAACAGGTACCTAGTTTCTTGATGGCGAGATGGAATTGCTATGTCGTGTACAAAGGGAAGGTTCCGGGGGTGTACAACGAGTGGCATGAGTGTCAGGCGCAAGTGAATGGGTTCACGGGCGCCAGCCATAAAGGCTTCAAAAGCAGACAAGAAGGAGAAGATAGTTACTTGAGGTTCACGCTAGCGCGAGAGAGGACTGGTAACCGCCACCTCATGTACTGCATAGTTTCGCTCTCACTCATAGTGATAGCACTTCTTGCGTATACCTTTGTTTAGATGGATGACGTTGTTGTAGTTGCAAGTATTCCAGACTTCCATGTATTGCTATTTTCGAGATGATGACAAGATATCACTTTGTGTTGGATGATGATTATGATGAGACTATTTGTATGTATATGCTATGATTACATTTGTGGTCTCGCAGGCATTTGTATGTGTATCATGATGATATTTCTATGTGCTAAAGATTCTTCTATAAAGCCTGTTCAAATACAAAACAAATATGTCGGAAAAAAACAAAAAAACAACTTAAATTAGCAGTAGCGAGTGTATAAAAGTTAGCAGCAGTGCCGCGAGAGCAGTAGCGCATCCATGCAAAGAGCACTAGAGCTATTATCAGTAGCGAGCTCCCACAAACCGCGCTGCTGCTACAATTGTGTAGCAGTAGCGCCGGTGAGCACGCGCTACTGCTATGTGTAAGCTGTAGCGCCTTATTAGTAGCGCCTCCCCCCGCGCTACTGATGCACCTAAAACCTGCGCTGCTGCTAGCCTTTTCCCTAGTAGTGATGGGGAACAGTGCATAATAAGTCATCTTGCATGCCGGGCTAGGTATAGTCTCAAGTCATTAAAATCATACACACCCCACACATGTTTATATTTCAAGGTGCACTAAATTATTGCATGCGATGATTAAGGCTGCCATAATGGTGGTATCTTAGCTGGTATCATGCACACGAGAATAGCAAACATGCTGATGTGGCAAAGAATTAAAGAAGAGAGGGGGGGGGGGGGGTTAGAGTATGTTCAATTGTCAAAGATTAGCCGTTCGGCCAATAAGGTGGCACACTTAATCACTAAGTATAGCTTTGACAATAGATTAGATGGTATTCTTGTAAATAACGTACCGCCCTATGTGGTAAATATTGTATCGAATGAGTGTACTGGTGTGGCTGGTTAATTAATATAAGGTGGTGTTCCAAAAAAAGTATAAATTTGGTCAAACACTTTGCAAATGGTTGACGGGAGTAAAAAGGACCAAAGGGAGTACTCCCTCCATTTTTATTTAGTTCGCATATTAGCTTTGGCCAAAGTCAAGCTTTACAAATTTTGACCAAATTTATAAACAAAAATATTAAGATATACAATAACAAATCAACAACATTAGATTTATTGTTGAATGTACTTTCGCGTCGTATAGATTTATTATGATAAATGTCTATATTGTTTTCTACAAACTTGGTCAAACTTTACTAAGTTTGACTTTAGTCAACCCTAATATGCAGAGTAAATAAAAACGGAGGGAGTATCATGCATGCGGAGTAGGCAAATTTTTTTTGCTCATTTATAGCCGGTCGAAGTCTCAAAGGGCGCGACCGCGCAAGGGAGGCGAAGGTCGTGGGAGGCGCGACGGTTGACGGAATTAAGTGAAGTTACATCCACGCGCCGGCATGGCGTGCGAACAGGCAGAAGCTATACCGTCAGACCTATGATATGGGTCTAGTAGATATGACATCTAGTGGGTCCCGCATAGTTCTCGATAACTCTTTGGGGGCTTGCATCCGTTTATCCATCGGGCAAGCCAGCAACCACATGCCGTTCGCACGCCCTACTCGTCCCCGTATTCTACCTCATAACAGTTTGCTCCCAGTCGTCCCGTCCTTTCACATTAGTTCGCTCCCAGTTTTTGCGGGGTACAACAGTTCAACTTCTCCTAACCCTCCTCCAAAATCCATGGCCTCCCAAATCTCCATGGTCGCCACTTAGTACCAGGTTAGAGCCATCACCGACGATCAGTTCATCGTCATCTACACACGTGGATACAGGACAGTGAAAGCATGGCTTGCTCGCTTCCTACGCATGTTCAACAGTTCAATGGATGAGTGGGTCGCTGGGCTAGATGTTGAGTACACCACAGTCCTAGGACGAGAGAAGGATCTAAAGGATGAAGAGAGGAAGAAGCCCGCCATGATCCAGGTTTGTGTACATAACGTTTGCTTGGTCTACCACATATGCCATGCCGATGTTGAGTGCCAGGATTTTAAGAACTTCCTCAAGGACAAAGAGTGAAATTCGTTACTGTAGGCTTTAAGAATGACAGGGATGTCCTGCGTTAGATAGGTCTCATTGTAGGCCAACCCTTCGATCTCCAGAAGGCAAGCCTGGTGTCCTCCTCTCAACCTTCAATGCTGACCCTGGCAGCAGCCATGATTGATCCTTCGTACGCTAAACTGAATAAACCTCATCACGAGTTTCATCATGCATGGGAGTCAAAGACATTAGATGAAGATCACATCCTGTACGCAACAATGGATGCCTACCTTTGTTTAAATATCTACAAGGGTTGGATGAAGAAGCAGAGTCCAGTGTCCGGTTCAAGCAAAGAAGCGTCGGCGAAGAGGAAGAGGAAGAGGGACGAGGACATAGTCGAGGATGTGAACTCGGACTCCGAGTAGGTGGCAGTGTCATCGCTCATGCTGGTTCTACTGCAGTGTCAAGCAGACTAGTTGCTTAGTTTATTTCCAAGGGTGTGTTGTGCTAAGGCCCCAGCAGAACTATGTTTATGTTCTTTCTCGTTATTTGAACTCTTTAGTACGTACAGTAGTGCTAGTACTATGTCTTACTACTGTTCTTCTTGCAGTTGGTACTACTGCTCGTATCTTCGTGTTCCTACTGTACTTAATACGTTCGTACTAGTAGTATAATTTGGGTCAGTCAATTTGTGAAAGAAGTTCAATGGAGCGATGGAAGAAGATAGCAGAAGAGGTGGAAGAAGCCCTTCTAGCCATCCATGTTGCATCAAACGGCTCACATGAGTCGACTGACCCAAATTGCTCCTTTAGATTGCAGGATCAACATGGCATTCAAGGTCTCAAAGGTAGATTCTGTGTCCACACCAGAGTAGCTTCGCCTATACCATTCTCAACCCTACCAGGGCTGCTTTGCCAACTCACAAGTCCACGGCCTCAGAGCAGCTTCTGATGCCCCGTCCACGGCCACAGATCTGCATCATTGACACCATCCTTAACCCAACCACCGGAGCAGCTTCACCTACACCCTCGTCCACGGCCACAAATCCGCTTCGCCCACACCGTGTTCTAGATCTCCTTATCGCACCCCGACAGCCAGCGCAGTGTCATCACCCTTGACGTTTCTAACCTGATTCCCACCGTCTGGCAAGATGCCAAGCACCCACCATAGCCTAGGTACTTGTCAGCTTTAAACCCATCTAGCATCACCTGCCTGATGTACTTCAAATATACTAACAGGTCGCTATTACCTGCTATGCAGCTGGCAAAAACTACAAGGACAATGTTTCTTCTGGATCTAACAGCTTGGCCAACCAAGATCCTGGACTGAGGCATTGCTATGATCTTGTAAGTGCGTCTCTCTCTCTCTCTCTCTCTCTCTCTCTCTCTCTTGTATTGTTCTGTGCCTGCCAGCGTGCTTTGCTAGGATTTTCAACCAGTAATCCCTTTGTGCAGACAATGATTTCTACTTCTGGCTGCTAAATTAGATATGTAGATGTCATACATGATACTACCTCGTACCCCCATTCCTAAATATAAGTCTTTCTAGAGATTCCACTATAGGCTACATACGGAGCAAAATGAGTGAATCTACACTCGAAAATGCATCTATATACATCTGTATGTGGTCCATACTGGAATCTCTACAAAGACATATATTTAGGAACAGAGGCAGTACATTACACAAAATCATAGGTGGCATGTAGGAATTCCAGTGCACTACATTAGGCTCCCTTAGAGTGCCTGCTGGTCTAGCACATAGAGTCATGGCTAGTTTATGCTACACATACAATCATTAATTGGCGGTTTAAATATGCGCAAGGGATATGCAATGTATTATCATGTAGAGATATCTGAAATTAGCTGTGTCAACTTGCAGATAGGCTTACACAATGAAAAAACAAGATGTATGTGGCAATTTCATGGAACATCGCAAAAAAAGGAGAGGCAGCGGTGAGCCTATACAGTGTGCTATGGTACGTCACTCCTCCATTGCAATCATCGTGACATGTTATTTGTATGTCAGTTCTATTGGCCAAGTTTCTTAGGGACATTTATTATGAATTATCCTAAGAAAATAAGCACATGTGAATATAAGCTCCATGTAATAAGCCAACCAGTTCTTTTCATTGCGTTTTCAGCTTATCTTTGGTATGATTAGTGAAAAGTCTAGATTGCAATATTTTTTTTCATTTTGCTGCCCATATGAAAATTAATTTGACTTGCAAACATCACAAATTGAACCCAGTGTAGTAATTAATATGATAGGAAAACAAACCATCACTATTTGCTCAAAATGCAAATACAAAGATACCATCTACTTGGTACAATCTACTTTGGTCAATGTTTTCCATAGAGATCTCATTGCCTAATTTAAATGAAGAACGCATGACCCTCATTTAAATGAAGAACAATTATTTATTGAAATTTGATGGTCCAAGTGGCTGGTTATTATCATATAGCAGCACCACCTGAAAGCATCATATATCAGCAGCAGCAGCTCATAACAACTCATCATACAACAGCACCAGTGTGCAATTCTTCATATACCAGCAGCAGCTCATAGCAATTCATCATATAGCAGCAGCAGGAGCAGCTCATAGCAATTCATCATATAGCAGCAGCAGGAGCAGCTCATAGAAATTCATCATATAGCAGCAGCAGGAGCAGCTCATAGGAATTCATCATATAGCATCAGCAGGAGCAACTCATAGCAACTCATCATATAGCATCAACAGAAGGAGCTCATAGAAATTCATCATATAGCAGCAGCAGCTCATAGCAATTCATCATATAGTAGCAATAGCTCCTAGCAATTCATCATATAGCAGCAGCAGGAGCAACTCATAGCAATGTATCATATAGCAGCAGCAGAAGCAGCTCATAGCAATTCATCGTATAGTGGATCAGAATGAAAATTTGGCAAAAAATCAAAAGAGATCCTCACCTTGTTGGATGAGCTCATCCTTCAACAGCACCTCAAGGCCATGGCCTGGGAGGAGGGGAGGGGGAATAAGGTGCCTTCTACCGCAGTGTGGCATCAGCCATAGTTGTGCAGCGCCCGCCGAAGTAGTGCGTTGGACGAACCACCATGGAGCAGCTGCTGGAGACCATGAGAATGAGGGGCGGCGCCAGAGGGAGGAGCATCCAAGGAGATTTGCCCCTACCCGCCGGCCATGTAACCTAGCTGGACAGAGCATCGTCGAGGACCAGGCCAGATGGGACCAGTGGCGACGCCTCGCTGGAGGAACCCTAGTGCTGCAGGCAGGGGATCAAGGTAAAGGGAAAGGGGAGAGGAGATGCGAGCGGGCAGGGCAATGAACGCTTGTGTGCTTGTTTTTACTTAAGGGTCAGGTGTGATACGGGCGTCAATAGTTGCATTTTGAGTGTAATATTAGGCAGACAACAGAGTCATTTCACTATTCCCTTTCCCTTCAATTTTTAGTGAGGTTCTACCCAAAACACCCCCTCCAAAGCGAAATTAGTTAAGCCCAAGCCCATAACTCAAAAATGACTTCTTTACATCTTTTATGGCTTATTTTGACAATAAGCCCTGAAAAGGCAGAATCGAACTGGCCCTTAACCTGCAATTCAATTGTGCGCGCAATGATGAATCACTCCTGCCTGCTATAGTGTACATTTAGGCATCATCATACATGGCATAACCTAATACATGTGCATTCCATTGAAGAATCTAGAATATGCAATGTTTATGTTAGTTCATACGTTGCACATGATGTTTAAATTCCCCTTAAATCTGGCCAGTCAATTGATGGTCTTTAAGCCTCCTTCTTTGCTTCTTTTCTTCATATGTAAGATTTGCTCACACATCTGTTCAATTGCTTGTTTGCATCAGCCAACCATACTAGGACTGTTTGCTTTGATTACTTGTTGTTCTTGATCTACCACTCTAACAGAGCTTGTCAATGATTTAAACACTAAGGTCTACTATAGTGGGGCCTTTTCTAACTCATAGGTGACATAAAGGTTTGGCTGTACACTAAAGTAGGCTCTCCAAGAGTACCTGGAGATCCAGTTTGAAGGTATTCCTAGTTTTTACATAGTGCAGACATAGTAAATGCTCATTTCATTGTGTGCAAGTGCAAGAGATGCGACATGCTTCATTATGTGGTGTTGTTTTGTTATAATCTCATCCTTTTCTGTTCACAGACTGGAAAGTATGCATATTTATCTTCCAAGGAGACGAGTAACTAGTTTGTGTCACCTTGCAGAGGGGGTGCAATGAAGATAAGATTGAGGATTTCCAAGTAAAAGATGTTAGGAAGGAGCCTTGCAAGAGAAGTAGGAGCTGCGCTGAGCCTCTTCAACCTGTTAAGGTAAGTCACTGTATCCAACTCAACAGTTCAATTCCTTGTTTGTTTCAAGCATAGTTAATTTGCTCTTTTCAATTTCTTTATTTGTCCTCAGTTAATGAGATGCCCAAAGAATGATGCCTGATGTTGGGTACTTGTATAACTATTAGTTGACATAATTAAAGGCCTTACCATTTAATTACTCTGCCAAAGTATGCCTGAAGCTTTGAAGTCTATTAACCAACTATTATTGCATGAGGCTCACAATCTAGTTTATACTAGGCTAATGATTGCATAATTTTGCTTGCTGTAGTATGTTTGTATGAAACCCTCTGCTGTTCATTATGCTCCCTAAGACTTTAATTGAGCTACAGAATGGCTAACTTCCTGCTTACTTATACGCAACATGCTGTCTAAATTTGTAACTTGTCTGTGTTTTGGATTGGGCCCCAACATCATGCTCCTCTGGTGAGGTAAGAGAGATTTCTGTATGTAGGCTGCACAGACTACCTTTTTTATAATTTTTGAAATATCACCTGCTTATGCTTCATGACGTGTAACATTATTGTTAGTCCTGTTTTGCCATGTACATAATAGTCTATCTTGCTCGATTTACTGTTGTAACTATATTTTTTCCCTAGTCATGTGTACTTACAGAAACATTTCAGGATGAAGTGACATCAACACAAAGATCTGCGAGCAGTGCGGCATGGCCATTACCGAATGATTATGGATTGGAATTGGAATGTGCTGATGTTCTCGAGCATCAACTAGAGGTGGCAAGACAACATGTACATGATTCTCAACGTATAGTCAACAAGTTGAGACTGGACATGCAGGTATTAGATGCAGGAGTCAAAAATGAAACAAGACACTGAGGTAACCACGAAGGAATTGGAGATTTTGTAGACTGGAATTTGTGCTATCTGAATCCGGCCAATCCTATTTTCTTAAGAGATTATAGTTCAAATGGAGTTAAGTTGATGCGCGTCCATGATGTATTAGCTGTATTTGCCCAGTGTATGTAATTTGCTGTTTGTGTATGCTTTATTATCACCGGTGCCGAACCATAATACCCAGTGGGTATAATCAACTGTAATTTCTTTATTGTATAATGTAGGATTATTCTACATTTCTATGCCTTAGTCTCTTTATTGTATAGTGTATGTTTTTTAGAGGTGATAGTATAGAGTAGGATAATTCTTTGAATATGCTATATCGTTCAAACGGGGGCCAACTCGCCCAAACATTGTAGTGACCATGACCCTCCATGGGCCGTACGATCCATGGTCCATCTACGGGACAGACGATCCATGGCCTTCTATGGGCTGTCGGATCCATGGGCCTTTTATGGGCCGTCGGATCCATGGGCCTTCTATGGGCCGTCGGATCCATGGGCCTTCAATGGGCCGTCAGATCAATGGGCCTTCTACGTCCCGTAGGATCCATGGGCCTTCTATGGGCCGTCTCATCTATGGGCCTTGTACGGGCCGTATAATGGGCCGTAAACGAGCTAGAGTGGAAATCGTACGTTTTATGGGCTAACCATAACGGGTCGTTAATAGGTCGTATTTGATGATGCTATGAATATGACCCAACAGACTAACAAGCCACAAATGGGCCGACTGTATCCACAGGCTGAATTTGGCCCACAAGCAGAAAAGGCCAGTAACGGGCCGTAAATAACCGAATGTTGGAAATGAGCCCAAGAATAAATGGGCCCTGAGAAGGCTGAAAGGTAACACGGGCTGGAAACAACCCAATGGAATAATGGGCCGCTAATGGGTATAAAGCGATACACTGTTCATTACGGGCCGGTTTCACCACGAGCCGTTAATGGGCCAAGAGTTACAAAGGGACTCATATGGGCCAAAAGACGTCATGGGACATACATGGGCCAGAAGTTACAATGGGCTGGAATCATATTGGATGGCCCAAATGATGCTACTGGGCCTAATACCATTAGGCCCTATCGGGCCGTGAGTTAGCGGGCTATAAATGGGCCATATGCTAACATGCCGTTAACAGGCTTTCCGTGGGCCGGCCCACCACCTTTTGACCAAGTCAAATGGGCCGGCCTTTTCATAGGAATGGGCCTCTGTTGGGCCGTGCCACGTGTCGATGTATCATAGGCGCCTTGGGTCCAATGAGTGGATGACATCTGTCCCAACGATGAGGCGACACATGTTTCCTCCAGCCAATGATGATTTTACACATGGAAAATCCCCATTGGCCGGGGCTGTTAACGGGTTATCGGATCCAAAACCGGACCCGATAGCTTAACGGTGTTCCGTTACGGTGGATGCCACGTGTCGGTCACCCTTGACGAAAGCACTTCTGTGATGCGCGATTTATCGTCATGGAAGTGGACACTTCCGTGATGATAATTTTGGTAATGTCATGGAACACTTATACGACAACATAGGTATGACTATCTTGATTCTGTCATAAAATCGTCATGGATGTACATGCATGACGAAAAACGCGACCTACTGTGACAAATACGTATCATCACGAAAGTGTATTTTTTTGTAGTGGCTGCTCGGGATCCATAACATTGGAAGTTATCTTCGGCTTGCCCGACAACTTCCGCAGTGAAGACTTGATCTTCGATATCGTACCCTTCTGAAGTGGCTATCACGCACTGCTCGGATGGACCGCTTTTGCTTGATTCAATGCAGTGCTGCACTATGCTTACTTAAAGTTCAAAATGCCCGGTCCACGCGGTGTTATAACAGTCAATGGAAACATGGAACACTCCCTCCGCACAGAGGAGCACACCGCAGCTCTTGCAGCTGAGGTACAGAGTGGCCACTTTAAGCCGCGCACCTTGTCGGTAATCAAACCGCCGGACCCTTTTAAAAGAGTCCGATCAGTTCCGCAAGCTAGCGGTTCGGTACATCCAGAGCTAGACTAGCAGTTCCACCTCTGTCGATCACCGTTCTCACTTGCGGAATTCGTACCACGCATGCATCATTACGCACTCAAAATACCTTGGGCATTGGCGGAGGCTCAATACGGGAAGGTCTGTAGTACGGCCCGACCCTATAGGATCTTCCACCTTTTTTCTTACCTTTTTACCACAGGTGCGTTCGATCCCATGTATCCTATGGACTTACAAGTACTCACTCCGAGCCTGGTTCCGTACGGCAAAGAGAAGACCGTTTCCTTCAAGGAACCCCTCTCTACATGACGAAAGCGGCGCAGATGTGCGACATGATATCCAAAGGACTCTTCGGACGAAACCTTATTTAAAAGGACCTGTACTGAGCTTTTCTCCTTGTTATTAGACCCCCGACATGTAAAATGATTTCGGTGCTTATGGTACCCCCTGTACGATCACGTCTTGACGTATCAATCAGATTCTAGTAGCGATAATTTTTTCGGTATCTACTTTATAAAACTGTAGTCCGTCTCTTGAGTTGTCACACATACCTTGAAACCCATCGCCAGGGGCTCTATACGGCAACTTATGAGCCACTAAATGAAAGCCCGAACAACTTTGTAGCACACTTGGGCGTCCTGAGCTTGGCATTATATGCATCAGCTCCGAATCATGTCTTTGGTCAATAGTTGGGTTGCCCGGCTCCTGTGTTTGCTACCTTACATTCCGTTTGTTCGGCTAGGGTAGTAAAGGGAGAACTACTGCGATTGTGTTGCTCGTTCATCTGGTCAAGCACCTCAGTAGAGAAAGCCGAAAACTGACTGTCATGATGCGGCAAGAGCTGGTCAGCCGTTCGGTGACTTGTTAAATCTTTAACGATTTTTCCGTTTTAAACGAAGGACATGTAACGCATCCGCATTCGGACAGTCACATACGTACCAGGGGCTATTCTGTAGCCCCATCGTCAAACTCCTATGGCTAAGTGAGAGCGGTAAAGCCGTATAGTCCGATTGCCTGGTTCGACGCACTAATACCTCCGTCACGGACCAAGACGTTGGGTCAAGAGTGTTAATGTGCCATTCCGAACACCCCCGTAGCATCTACGTGGGGGTCGAAGCCGACGACTGGAAAACTCTCAGGCATTAAAAAAATGTCTACACAGGAGGAAACAATTTTAGATAATGGAGCAAATATATTACAAAGCCTTAATGTCTATAATACACACAATCATGTCGTTCGAATACATTCATTCGAACATGATGTCCTTTGAACATTGACCCTCTATCAAACGAGCACCCTTCGGGACGTCACTCAAATAACGCTCCGGTATGCGATGGTCCTTGCCTTCGGGAGGACCCGCCACCGTGACAACGGCGGCTTTCATCTTGGCACAATGCACCTTCACACAGGCGAAATCCCTCTGTGCACCTTCTATGCACACGGACTGTTTGATGGCATCAATGCGGGGCACGACATCGACGAGTCGCCACGCTAGGCCAATATAACTGCTCGGAACGGATTCACCCGGCCACAGTCGGAGTATAACCTCCTTCATGGCCGCTCCGGACATCTTGTGCAGCGCGGCCTACTGTGCCATCTGGTCATTTAGCAGCGTCGAACGCTCCTGCGTTGCATACTGCAACCAAAATAGCTTCTCCATCACATGCCCCTCCTGGGCCCGGTAGAATTGCGCTGCGTCAGCTGCGCTCTTCGGTAGATCCGCAAAGGAGTTTGGAGAACTCCATAGTTGATTAAGTAAGGCATACCTCTGATCGCCAAACTTAGACTGTAAAAGAAAGGGCTTACCAGCCGCTATCTGTCCAGCCTGTCGGAGCTCCTCGCGAGCCACACGGGATTCAGACCTCGCCTCTTGGCGTCTTGAAGGGCCTTGGCGAGTTCGGCTGCCTTCGCTTTATTGTCCTCCTCGAGGAGCTTGCACTTGTGAGTTGCGTCCTTGAGCTCTTGCTCAATCTTGGATACGCGCTCCTCAAACTGGCGCCATGTGGCCTGTTCCTCCTTCAAATCGGCAGCCGCTTTCTCAGCGGCCGCATTGCTCACCCTTGCATGCTCCTTTGCGCGGGCAAGGTCACTTCGGAGGGTCTCGACCTCCATAGCGCCATCTGCCATTATGCGTATAGTGGTGCGTGAGCTTCACTTTAGCATTTGCAAAACTAATTTAGTGGAATATGGAGCACTTGAAACAAACCTCGCGCTTCATCGATCCGCTTGTTAATCCAGATGTTGTGCTCATCGACCAGTTGCATTTTCCGCTTCAGTTCAAAAACTTCGGCGGCCTGAGCGGTCGCCGCTAATAGTGAAGCTTGATGATTATCAAAAAAGGCTAAGTATGTTATTTCACGCGGATAACTATAGACCCTCTGTTCGCCCTCCTTCAATGGCCAAACAGAGTCTCAGGGGCTACTCTCTATATATAGATGGATTTTTATGGAAAGTGGCTAAAAGACATTACTTTGCATACCTCAAAGCCTGTTAGTAGGCTTGTGAAGGCTTCATCCAGTCTGCTCTTAGCGGACTGAACTTTTTCAACCATCGTACCCATTAAGGTACGGTGCTCCTCCAAGACAGATGCACCTTGCAGCGCATCCATCAGCTTGTTCGACGCCTCTATATTGGTAGAGGTCGCTGCTACGTCTTGAGCTTGCATTGGTTTTCCTTGAAGAGGAAAGGGTTATATAGCAATAGTAGCATAAGTATTTCCCTCAGTTTTTGAGAACCAAGGTATCAATCCAGTAGGATTCTTGAAAGTGCGTTATATCGACTAGAGGGGGGGTGAATAGGCGATTTTTTATGAATTCTTCACTAAGGAATTTGCTGGTGAGGAAATTCCTAAATGAATAACTACTTGCAGCGGAATAAGTACTCAAAAGTAAACATAGCAGAACACACGCATAGTCTGTTGGAAATATGCCCTAGAGGCAATAATAAATTGATTATTATTATATTTCCTTGTTCATGATAATCGTTTATTATCCATGCTATAATTGTATTGATAGGAAACTCAGATACATGTGTGGATACATAGACAACACCATGTCCCTAGTAAGCCTCTAGTTGACTAGCTCGTTGATCAATAGATGGTTACAGTTTCCTAACCATGGACATTGGATGTCATTGATAACGGGATCACATCATTAGAAGAATGATGTGATGGACAATACCCAATCCTAAGCCTAGCACAAAGATCGTAGTTCGTATGCTAAAGCTTTTCTAATGTCAAGTATCTTTTCCTTAGACCATGAGATTGTGCAACTCCCGGATACCGTAGGAATGCTTTGGGTGTACCAAATGTCACAACGTAACTGGGTGGCTATAAAGGTGCATTACAGGTATCTCCGAAAGTGTCTGTTGGGTTGGCACGAATCGAGACTGGGATTTGTCACTCCGTGTAAACGGAGAGGTATCTCTGGGCCCACTCGGTAGGACATCATCATAATGTGCACAATGTGACCAAGGGGTTGATCACGGGATGATGTGTTACGGAACGAGTAAAGAGACTTGCCGGTAACGAGATTGAACAAGGTATCGGGATACCGACGATCGAATCTCGGGCAAGTATCATACCGCTAGACAAAGGGAATTGTATACGGGATTGATTAAGTCCTTGACATCGTGGTTCATCCGATGAGATCATCGTGGAACATGTGGGAGCCAACATGGGTATCCAGATCCCGCTGTTGGTTATTGACCGGAGAACGTCTCAGTCATGACTGCATGTCTCCCGAACCCGTAGGGTCTACACACTTAAGGTTCGATGACGCTAGGGTTATAAAGGAAGTTTGTATGTGGTTACCGAATGTTGTTCGGAGTCCCGGATGAGATCCCGGATGTCACGAGGAGTTCTGAAATGGTCCGGAAGTAAAGATTTATCTATAGGAAGTCCTGTTTCGGTCATCGGGACAAGTTTCGGGGTCATCGGTATTGTACCGGGACCACCGGAAGGGTCCCGGGGGCCCACCGGGTGGGGCCACCTGCCCCGGGGGGCCACATGGGCTGTAGGGGGTGCTCCTTGGCCTACATGGGCCAAGGGCACCAGCCCCAAGAGGCCCATGCGCCTAGGGAACCCTAGAGGGAAGAGTCCTCAAGGGGGAAGGCACCTCCGAGGTGCCTTGGGGAGGATGGACTCCTCCCCCCCTCTTGGCCGCACCCCTTCCTTGGAGGAAGGGGCAAGGCTGCTCCTCCCCCCTCTCCCTTGCCCCTATATATAGTGGAGGGGAGGGAGGGCATCCATACCAGAGTCCCTGGCGCCTCCCTCCCTCCCGTGACACCTCCTCCTCTCCCGTAGGTGCTTGGCGAAGCCCTGCAGGATTGCCACGCTCCTCCATCACCACCACGCCGTTGTGCTGCTGCTGGATGGAGTCTTCCTCAACCTCTCCCTCTCTCCTTGCTGGATCAAGGCATGGGAGATGTCACCGGGCTGTACGTGTGTTGAACGCGGAGGTGCCGTCCGTTCGGCACTTGGTCATCGGTGATTTGAATCACGACGAGTACGACTCCATCAACCCCGTTCTCTTGAACGCTTCCGCTTAGTGATCTACAAGGGTATGTAGATGCACTCTCCTTCCCCTCATTGCTGGTCTCTCCATAGATAGATCTTGGTGACACGTAGGAAAATTTTGAATTTCTGCTACGTTCCCCTACAGTGGCATCATGAGCTAGGTCTATGCGTAGATTCTATGCACGAGTAGAACACAAATTAGTTGTGGGCGTTGATTTTGTTCAATATGCTTGCCCTTACTAGTCTTATCTTGATTCGGCGGCTTCGTGGGATGAAGCGGCCCGGACCAACCTTACACGTACTCTTACGTGAGACCGGTTCCACCGACAAACATGCACTAGTTGCATAAGGTGGCTGGCGGGTGTCTGTCTCTCCCACTTTAGTCGGATCGGATTCGATGAAAAGGGTCCTTATGAAGGGTAAATAGAAATTGGCATATCACGTTGTGGTTCTTGCGTAGGTAAGAAACGTTCTTGCTAGAAACCCATAGCAGCCACGTAAAACATGCAAACAACAATTAGAGGACGTCTAACTTGTTTTTGCAGGGTATGCTATGTGATGTGATATGGCCAAAAAGGATGTGATGAATGATATATGTGATGTATGAGATTGATCATGTTCTTGTAATAGGAATCACGACTTGCATGTCGATGAGTATGACAACCGGCAGGAGCCATAGGAGTTGTCTTAATTTATTTATGACCTGCGTGTCAACATAAACGTCATGTAATTACTTTACTTTATTGCTAACCGTTAGCTGTAGTAGTAGAAGTAATAGATGACGTGACAACTTCATGGAGACACGATGATGGAGATCATGATGATGGAGATCATGGTGTCATGCTGGTGACGATGATGATCATGGAGCCCCGAAGATGGAGATCAAAAGGAGCAAAATGATATTGGCCATATCATGTCACTATTTGATTGCATGTGATGTTTATCATATTTATGCATCTTATTTGCTTAGAATGACAGTAGTAAATAAGATGATCCCTCATTAAAATTTCAAGAAGTGTTCTCCCCTAACTGTGCACCGTTGCTACAGTTCGTCGCTTCTAAGCACCACATGATGATCGGGTGTGATGGATTCTTACGTTCACATACAACGGGTGTTGACGAGCCTAGCATGTACAGACATGGCCTCGGAACACATGCAATACACTTAGGGATAACTTGACGAGCCTAGCATGTACAGACATGGCCTCGGAACACGGAGACCGAAAGGTCGAGCATGAGTCGTATAGAAGATACAATCAACATGAAGATGTTCATCGACGTTGGCTAGTCCGTCTCACGTGATGATCGGACACGGCCTAGTTAACTCGGATCATGTAATCACTTAGATGACTAGAGGGATGTCTATCTAAGTGGGAGTTCATAAGATGAACTTAATTACCCTGAACATAGTCAAAAGGTCTTTGCAAATTATGTCGTAGCTCGCGCTTCAGTTCTACCGTTTAGATATGTTCCTAGAGAAACAAAAAATTTAGTTGAAAGTTGATAGTAGCAATTATGCGGACTAGGTCCGTAAACTGAGGATTGTCCTCGTTGCTTCATAGAAGGCTTATGTCCTTAATGCACCGCTCAGTGTGCAGAACCTCGAACGTCGTCTGTGGATGTTGCGAACATCTGACATACACATTTTGATAACTATGTGATAGTTCAGTTAAACGGTTTAGAGTTGAGGCACTAAAGACGTTTTCAAAACATCGCGGAACATATGAGATGTTTCGAGGGCTGAAATTGGGATTTCAGGCTCGTGCTCACGTCAAGAGGTATAAGACCTCCGACGATTTTCTTAGCCTGCAGACTAAGGGAGAAAAGCTCAATTGTTGAGCTTGTGCTCAGATTGTCTGAGTACAACAATCATTTGAATCAAGTGGGAGTTGATCTTCCAAATGAAATAGTGATGGTTCTCCGAAGTCATTACCACCAAGCTGCTTGAGCTTCGTGATGAACTATAATATATCAGGGACATATATGATGATCCTTGAGATATTCGTGATGTTTGACACCACAAAAGTAGAAATCAAGAAGGAGCATCAATTGTTGATGGTTGGTGAAACCACTAGTTTCAAGAAGGGCAAGGGAACAAAGGGATACTTCATGAAACGGCAATTCAGCTGCTGCTCTAGTGAAGAAACCCAAGGTTGAACCCAAACCCGAGACTGAGTGCTTCTGTAATAAGGGGAACAGCCACTGGAGTAGAATTACCCTAGATACTTGGTAGATGAGAAGGCTGGCAAGGTCGATAGAAGTATATTGGATATACATTGTGTTAATATGTACTTTACTAGTACTCCTAGTAGCACCAGGGTATTAGATACTGGTTCGGTTGCTAAGTGTTAGTAACTCGAAATAAAAGCTACAGAATAAACGGAGACTAGCTAAAGGTGAGCTGACGATATGTGTTGGAAGTGTTTCCAGGGTTGATATGATCAAGTATCGTACGCTCCCTCTACCAACGAGATTGGTGTTAAACCTAAATAATTGTTATTTGGTGTTTGCGTTGAGCATAGACATGATTGGATTATGTCTGTTGCAATACGGTTATTCATTTAAGGAGAATAATGGTTACTCTGTTTATTTGAATAATACCTTCAATGGTCTTGCACCCAAATGAATGGTTTATTGAATCTCGATCGTAGTGATACACATGTTCATGCCAAAAGATAGTAATGATAGTACCACCTACTTGTGACACTGCCACGTAAGTCATATCGGTATAAAACGCATGAAGAAGCTCCATGTTGATGGATCTTTGGACTCACTCGTTTTTGAAAAGTTTGAGACATGCGAACCATGTCTATTGGTGTATATGCATGAAGAAACTCCATGCAAATGGACCGTTTGAACTCACTTGATCTTGAATCACTTGAGATATGCAAATCATACCACATAGGCAAGATGACTGAAAAGCCTCGGTTTCAGTAAGATGGAACAAGATAGCAACTTGTTGGAAGTAACACATTTTGATGTGTGTAGTCCAATGAGTGCTGAGGCATGCAGTGAATATCGTTATGTTCTTACTTCACAAATGATTCGAGTAGATGTTGAGAATATTTACTTGATGAAACACAAGTCTGAATTATTGAATGGTTCAAGTAATTTCAGTGTGAAGTAGAAGATCATTGTGACAGGAGGATAAAATGTCTATGATATGATCATAGAGAGGAATATCTGAGTTACGAGTTTTGGCACACAATTAAGACATTGTGGAAATTGTTTCGCAATTAATACCGCCTGGAACACCATAGTGTGATGGTGTGTCCAAACATCATAGTTGCACCCTATTGGATATGGTGCGTACCATGATGTCTCTTATCGAATTACCACTATTGTTCATGAGTTAGGCATTAGAGACAACCACATTCACTTTAAATAGGGAACCACGTAATTCCGTTGAGATGACACCGTATGAATTATGGTTTAGAGAAACCTAAGCTGTCATTTCTTAAAAGTTTGGGGCTGTGACACTTATGTGAAAAAGTTTCAGGCTGATAAGCTCAAACCCAAAGCGGATGAATGCATCCTCATAGAATACCCAAAACAGTTGGGTATACCTCCTGTCTCAGATCCGAAAGCAATAAGGGATTGTTTCTTGAATCGGGTCCTTTCTCGAGAAAAGTTTGTCTCGAAAAGTTGAGTGGGAGGATGGTGGAGACTTGACGAGGTTGTTGAACCATCACTTCAACCAGTGTGTATCAGGGCACAGGAAGTTGTTCCTGTGGCACCTACACCAATTGAAGTGGAAGCTTATGATAGTGATCATGATGTTTCGGATCAAGTCACTACCGTACCTCGTAGGGTGACAAGGATGCGTACTACTTCAGAGTGGTACGTAATCCTGTCTTGGAAGTCATGTTGCTAGACAACAATGAACCTACGAGCTATGGAGAAGCGATGGTGGGCCCGGATTCCGATAAATGGCTCGAGGCCATAAAATCCGAGAGAGGATCCATGTATGAAAACAAAGTGTAGACTTTGGCAGAACGGCTCGATGGTCGTAAAGCTGTTGAGTGCAGATGGATTTTAAAAGGAAGACGGACAATGATGGTAAATGTCACCCTTAAGAAAGCTCGACTTGTCGTAAAGAAGTTTCTCGACAAGTTCAAGGAGTTGACTACGATGAGACTCTCTCAATCGTAGTGATGCTAAGAGTTTGTTGGAATTATATTAGCGATTACTGCATTATTTATGAAATCTTGCAGATAGGATGTCAAAACATTGTTTCCTCGACAATTTTTCTTGAGGAAAGGTTGTATGTGATACAACCGGAAGGTTTTGTCAATCCTGAAGATGCTAATAAGTATGCAAAGCTCCAGCAATCCTTCTAAGGACTGGAGTAAGCATCTCGGAGTTGGAATGTATGCTTTGATGAGATGATCAAAGATTTTGGGTTTATACAAAGTTCATGAGAAACTTGTATTTCCGAATAAGTGAGTGGGAGCACTATAAAATTTCCGATGAGTATGTGTTGTTAACATGTTGTTGATCGGAAATGATGTAGAATTTCTAGAAAGCATGCAGAGCTATTTGAAAAGTGTTTTTTTAATGGTAAGCCTGGATTAAGCTACTTGAACGTTGAGCATCAATATCTATAAGGATAGATCAAAATGCTTAATGGTACTTTCAAATGAGCACATACCTTGACATGATCTTGAAGGTGTTCAAGATGGATCAGTCAAAGAAGGAGTTCTTGCCTGAGTTGTAAGTATGAAGTTAAGAATTAAAGCTCGACCACGGCAGAATAGAGAGAAAGGACGAAGGTCGTTCCCTATGCTTAAGACATAGGCTCTATAGTATGCTATGCAGTGTACCGCACCTGAAGTGTGCCTTGCCATGAGTCAGTCAAGGGGTACAAGAGTGATCCAAGAATGGATCACAGGACAGCGGTCAAAGTTATCCTTAGTAACTAGTGGACTAAGGAATTTTCTCGATTATGGAGGTGGTAAAAGAGTTCGTCGTAAAGGGTTACGTCGATGCAAGCTTAACACCTATCCGATAGCTCTGAGTAGAGATACCGGATACGTATAATGGAGCAACAATTTAGAATAGCTCCAAGTAGAACAGTTATTTGGAATAGCTCCAAATAGAATGTGGTAGCTACATCTAGGAGATGACATAGAGATTTGTAAAGCACACACGGATCTGAAAGGTTCAGACCCGTTGACTATAACATCTCTCACAAGCATAACATGATCAAACCCAGAACTCATCGAGTGTTAATCACATGGTAATGTGAACTAGATTATTGACTCTAGTAAACTCTTTGGGTGTTAGTCACATGGGGATGTGACCTTGAGTGTTAATCACATATCAATGTGAACTGGATTATTGACTCTAGTGCAAGTGGGAGACTGTTGGAAATATGCCCTAGAGGCAATAATAAATTGATTATTATTATATTTCTTTGTTCATGATAATCGTTTATTATCCATGCTATAATTGTATTGATAGGAAACTCAGATACATGTGTGGATACATAGACAACACCATGTCCCTAGTAAGCCTCTAGTTGACTAGCTCATTGATCAATAGATGGTTACGGTTTCCTAACCATGGACATTGGATGTCATTGATAACGGGATCACATCATTAGAAGAATGATGTGATGGACAAGACCCAATCCTAAGCCTAGCACAAAGATCGTAGTTCGTATGCTAAAGCTTTTCTAATGTCAAGTATCTTTTCCTTAGACCATGAGATTGTGCAACTCCCGGATACCGTAGGAATGCTTTGGGTGTACGAAACGTCACAACGTAACTAGGTGGCTATAAAGGTGCATTACAGGTATCTCCGAAAGTGTCTGTTGGGTTGGCACGAATCGAGACTGGGATTTGTCACTCCGTGTAAACGGAGAGGTATCTCTGGGCCCACTCGGTAGGACATCATCATAATGTGCACAATGTGACCAAGGGGTTGATCACGGGATGATGTGTTACGGAACGAGTAAAGAGACTTGCCGGTAACGAGATTGAACAAGGTATCGGGATACCGACGATCGAATCTCGGGCAAGTATCGTACCGCTAGACAAAGGGAATTGTATACGGGATTGATTAAGTCCTTGACATCGTGGTTCATCCGATGAGATCATCGTGGAACATGTGGGAGCCAACATGGGTATCCAGATCCCGCTGTTGGTTATTGACCGGAGAACGTCTCGGTCATGACTGCATGTCTCCCGAACCCGTAGGGTCTACACACTTAAGGTTCGATGACGCTAGGGTTATAAAGGAAGTTTGTATGTGGTTACCGAATGTTGTTCCGAGTCCCGGATGAGATCCCGGACGTCACGAGGAGTTCCGGAATGGTCCGGAGGTAAAGATTTATATATAGGAAGTCCTGTTTCAGCCATCGGGACAAGTTTCGGGGTCATCGGTATTGTACCGGGACCACCGGAAGGGTCCCGGGGGCCCACCGGGTGGGGCCACCTGCCCCGGGGGGCCACATGGGCTGTAGGGGGTGCGCCTTGGCCTACATGGGACAAGGGCACCAGCCCCAAGAGGCCCATGCGCCTAGGGAACCCTAGAGGGAAGAGTCCTCAAGGGGGAAGGCACCTCCGAGGTGCCTTGGGGAGGATGGACTCCTCCCCCCCTCTTGGCCGCACCCCTTCCTTGGAGGATGGGGCAAGGCTGTGCCTCCCCCCTCTCCCTTGCCCCTATATATAGTGGAGGGGAGGGAGGGCATCCATACCAGAGTCCCTGGCGCCTCCCTCCCTCCCGTGACACCTCCTCCTCTCCCGTAGGTGCTTGGCGAAGCCCTGCAGGATTGCCACGCTCCTCCATCACCACCACGCCGTTGTGCTGCTGCTGGATGGAGTCTTCCTCAACCTCTCCCTCTCTCCTTGCTGGATCAAGGCATGGGAGACGTCACCGGGCTGTACGTGTGTTGAACGCGGAGGTGCCGTCCGTTCGGCACTTGGTCATCGGTGATTTGAATCACGACGAGTACGACTCCATCAACCCCGTTCTCTTGAACGCTTCCGCTTAGCGATCTACAAGGGTATGTAGATGCACTCTCCTTCCCCTCGTTGCTGGTCTCTCCATAGATAGATCTTGGTGACACGTAGGAAAATTTTGAATTTCTGCTACGTTCCCCTACATAGTCATCATGATGAAATGAAGACAAGCACATAGTACAGAAAGCGTAAACATATGATAACACAAGATGAAGACGGACAGATTGAAGAAACTGAACTGAGGAAATTGAGAAATGTCGGATTTCGGGTCCCGGCAGACTCTTGAGGTTCGAACACCGGGGTGCGCACGGAGGTTACGCCCTCTGTCTACTTGGTCCTCGCCGAATCGCTAGGATCTAAACTACGAAAGAATCAGCACAAAGACACAGGGTTTATACTGGTTCGGGCCACCATTGTGGTGTAATACCCTACTCCAGTGTGTGGTGTGGTGGATTGCCTCTTGGGCTGATGATGAACAATACAAGGAAGAACAACCTCGCGAGGGTCTGTTCTTGGCTGGTGCGATGAACTGCTAGGAGGAGTTCAGTCGCCCTATCTCTCTCTCTCTCTCTCTCTCTTTCTATTCTAGATGTATGCCAGCTACCAGATGATGCCTCTACCCTGGGGGTGGCTAGTCCTATTTATAGGCAAAGGTCTTGGGCCTCTTCCCAAATATTGAGCGGGAAGGGCGCCAACAATTGGCCATTTTGAAGGGGAACAGTGGGTACACTTATCCTGACTAAAGTTGGTCCTCGCCTGCCAAAGGCTCTGGTGGTGACGCCGACTTGGGCTCCACGGTGACCTCCATCCTGCCGTTGGACTGGTCTTGGTCTTGTTGCACCGAAATGGATGCCTTTGCTTGATGCTCTCGTCTGCGCTTGCTCCCCTTGCACCAAAGAGGAAAGGAGGACACTGCGCGGGCTGGCGCCCGGCTGGCGCCCTTGGTCGTCATGGCTTGTGTCATGGGCACCTCGCGAGGTACCCTCCCTTAAACTCTCCGCCTCCTCGTGAGCCTGCCTGATGAGGCCGTGCCTGAGGAAGCTCCTTGTCGTCCGCCCCACGAGGCTTGGCCCCTCGCGAGGGTCTTGAGCCTATGTTGATGAAGATGGGCTGTGCTGGGCCCCCCTTTGAGCCACGCCGCAGGCCGCAGGCAGGCAAGTCTGGGGACCCCCGTTCCCAGAACACCGACAAGAAAGTCTTCAGTCAAAGTCTTCAAACAGATATGAACAAGCACACAACAACAGAGATGAGGAAATTAAAGATTTGAGGAAATAGAACCAGTAAGCTCGGTGAAGACAATGATTTGGTAGACCAGTTCCAACTACTGTCTCAGTTGTACATCTGGTTGGAGCGGCTGAGTATTTAAATTCGAGGACACCCAATCCTGGACATGCAGTTCTCACGTTATTCTCCTTGAGCTAAGGTCACACATACCTCGCCCAATCACTCGTGGTAAGTCTTCAGGTGACTTCCGAACCTTCACAAACTCGGTCACTCGGCAATCCACAATTCCTCTTGGATGCTCTAGACCTTGATGCCTAACCGTCTGGAAGAAGCACAGTCTTCAAAGGAAACAAGCGTCGGATCCACGCATGATCAATCTCTTCAGTGATGCTCAATCACTTTGAGGTTTGTAGGTTTGGGGTTTGGGTTTTCCTCACTTGATGATTTTCGCTCAAAGTCCTTGGAGGATGGGTTGCTCTCAAATGACAAGTGTCAGTTTCTCTCGGAGCAGCCAACTAGCTAATGGTTGTAGGGGGCGGCTATTTATAGCCTAGGGAGCAGCCCGACATGATAAGACATAAATGCCCTTGTCTGATATGACTATTAGGTGGGTAGATATTTTGGGACAGCTGGCGTGTAACACAACAACGGTCGGAATATTTGACTCTCAAATACCTCAGGGCTATCATGTTCCTCACTTTGTAGGCAATCCGCACTGGTGAATTCCTAACTCCTCAGTCGGAACAAATTCCTCAAAAACCAGAAGAACTTCGTCTCTGTCACTGAAGAATATGACTGAACTGTGCGATATTTCCAATGGCTTCACTCGAAAGGATTGGTAGGTGTAGGATTTTGAGTTGAGCATCACATGGAATTTTTTTCTTAGTATTTCCTCAACCCCCTTTAACAGTACGGTGTTTCCTATGACTCAAGAAAGAGAAAATGAAACTATAAAAACAAAAGTCTTCATGCTTCATGTTCCTCGAATGATTGCCAAGTCTTCAAGGTCACACCAATTTCTTCACTTTCAAAGTCTTCAGAAAGTCTTCAGAAATTCAATGTCTTCAGTTGAAGAACTTCATTTTTAGGGGTCGACTTTCTCTATAAATATCAAACTCCTCCTAGACTTATAGACCCGTGTACACTCACAAACGCATCAGTCCCTTAACCTATAAGTCTTCAATACACCAAAATCACTAAGGGGCACTAGATGCACTTACAATCTCCTCCTTTTTGGTGATTGATGACAATATAGGTTAAGTTTTCAACGGGGATAAACATATGAAGTGTAAGTACTGATATTGAGGAATTTGATTGCAAGATATAGAAGAACTCCCCCTGAAGATGTGCATAGTGAGGAATTTGCTTTTGAAGCAATGCACACTTGAAGAGTATAATCATGGAGATCTCCCCCTATATCTTATAATTCATACATGCATTTGACATATAATGTGTAGAATTTGCAATGCATGATGAAATATGGTGACTGATGTAATTCGGCATGCGCGCATTAACATTAATGAGGAATAAGCATGCAGAAGAACACAACAAAAGTATCAGGCCACCATAGAGTTTAAGATTACAACTCGATCCAGCAAAGTCATCAGAAGAACGGGAGTTGTAACTTAGCAAAAAACGCCCATATATGATAGACCCGCTTGAAGACCAACTCAAATTTCTCCCCCTTTGTCATCAAATGACCAAAAGGGTTGAAAATGAGGACTAACGCCCCTGAAGAATATCATGAAGATGGAGGAGCACCAACGTTGTTGGGGTCTTGAGTCGATGTAGGGCCTGTTGTAGTGTCGTCCAAGTCTTCATATTCGTCCAGGTCACGCGATGAAGAGTATGAACTGGCAACCAAAGAAGGAACCTTGACCTTCTTGAATTTCTTCGGAGGAGGAGCAGACCAGTCAAAATCTTCCTTGAAGCCCATTTGCTTCAGATCCTCTTCACCATATAGATGTGACAGAATAGCCCAGGTGCGATCAAATACTTCATGGAGGTAGTAATGGTTTTTCTTCACTGCATTATGTGTAGAGGTCATGTTGTGAAGAATAGAACCAAACTGACGCTTAACCCATTTGTGGTTTCGATCCACCTTCTGGTGAAGACTTATAAGTAGCTCTCGGTCAGTCATCACACGAGGAGCAGTAGCTTGAGGACTTGACTTGGTAGCATTGGCAGTAGAATCATGAGTGGCAGAGTCATCATTGGTGGAGTAAGATGCAGCTTTGCAAAACTGACCATTCAATGGACGAATGCCTTCATCGATAACGGTTGGTGACTTGTTCTTCTCCTCAGATGAGGAAATTGTCCGCTTGAGGACTTCAATAGGGGGCAAGTAGCTGAGGTGATTCTGAAAATCAGCCTTGAAGTTGAGTGAAGACCTTGATCTGAGGAATCTCATGATCCACGGCGCGTAAGGCTTCAGCTCGAACGGTGAAAGTGCAACATTTGCCAGAGTCCTCATGAAGAAATCATGATAGTTTATGGGGGATGCCATGCATAATGTTGAAAAGCATATTCTTCATCATCCCGATAACTTCTTCATCGGATGAGTCATGGACTTTGATAGGAATCATAGTCTTTGTCAGGATGCGATATATGGTTCTTGGCACACAGAGCAATTCCTTCACGAGGAATTTGGTTCTTGGGGCTTGACCAGGCTTCAGCGGTTTCATGAGCACTTGCATATAGTGAGCAGTGAGTTCAGGCTCATCATACAGACAACGAGCACCTTTAGGTGGAGGACTTAGTGGCAAGGCACGAAGCAATTCAGTAGCTGGTGCCTTGTAGTGAGTGTTTTCGGTCATCCAGTCCAACACCCAAGTGTTGATGTCATTTGCTTCACCAGTGATATGCAACATCACATAGAATTGAAGAATTAGCTCTTCATTCCAGTCAACGATGTTAGAGCAGAAGTTGAGCAAGCCTGCATCGTGAATCATGCTGAGGACTTGTGTGAAGCAAGGCATGGATTCCATGTATACGTGAGGAATGTGCTCGTGGTCGAAGACTTTGTCATTGTTGAAGAGTACTGAGGAATAGAAGTTGGCCTGGCTGGCAGTCGAAAAACGCTTCCTTCTAAGACGAGCATTGTCATATGGGTTGAATTCAGTGAAGAACACACGCTCGCTGAAGAAATCATCAGCCTTGAAATTTTGCTTCTTTGAGAAGGGATCCTTTGGGTTGGGCTGAGGAGTGTCAGTCAATTGCATCACCACTTCAGGAATCACAATCTCAGGTTCCTCGGGCTGAGGAATTCCAGGCTCTTCTGCAGCTTCAGCCTGGGTCTTCAATTCTTCATTTACATTTTCTTCAGCACTAGTGGCTGGAATTTCTTCATGGATAGACGGGGTTGCATGAGGTTCTTCAGATCCCATTTGCACTTCAGTAGTAGCTGGGGACTGAGGAATTGCTTGGAGTGGAGTGAACAACGGAGAGTTGGGTGCTGACTTTCCAAAAAGTCATCATTCAGTACTGGTGTGGTACAACCGATGTCCACATCCTCATCTTCCATTTCTTCAACACCTGCCTCTTCAGCAGTGAACTGAGGCATAGGTGAGGAGATGACTAGGGTTGAAGGGATTCTATCCACTTCAATTTCTTCGTCCAACTGCTCTGTTGAAGCAACAGATGGAGTTTCTTCATAGCTGCATGCTCTACAGCCTTGGTCTTCTTCACATCTAACGCAGATGGAAGGATCAGAGTTGGGGTAGGCGCAAGAGGTGCAGAGGACTTTGGGTCATTTTCTTTAGGCGCAACTGTTGCAGTTGCCCTGACTTCTTCATTTTCCTCAGGCGCACCACTAGTGGATGCCCTGGCAATATCTTCAGCGGTTGGAATGGAGTCATCAGCCCTGGCACTCTCATTTTCTTCAGCAGCCTGATTGTCATCAGCGGTGCTGGCATCTTCTTCAGTAGGCTGAGCAGATGCTACAGCCGATGAAACTTCAATGTGCACAGGAGGAGCAGCACTTGAAGTGAATTTCTTTGTCAGATTAACGAATCAAACCTTGGCACCCTTCCAATTAGCATAGTAGCGATCGAATTCATCACTCAATTGCTTGATTTCTGCTTGCAAGGCAAGGAGCTGATGAGGGGTGAGAGTGAGGACATTGTCCTTGAGGTAGCGCTGTTTCTTGTATTGCGCTTTCTTCAGCTTTCTGCCTTCTTCAAATTTCCACTTTTCTTCCTCAATGAAGGCAGTCAGAACATGACTTTGACCAGGAGTGAGGTTCATCTCCGACAAGGGCGTGTTAGGGTCCTTGTGCCATAAGTCAATGAAGTCGAGGATCAACTTCGGATCCAACAGAAGTGGCACGTTGCTACCTTTGGCTCTAGCGGCCCTGGCTTGCCTGTCTCTGATGATTTCAGCAAGTTCTTCATCATCAGCCTCATCTTCATCAGAGGGGACTTGGAAGACGACCTGCTTCTTGTGAGGACTTGGTCGAAAGCCTCGTCCAGCAGTGGCCTTTTTCTTCAGCAGAGAGGGGCTAGCTGAGGAATTTAGTGCAACTGAGGAACTTGCAGATGCTCCTCAGGCAATTGAGATGCCTGTGGTCCTTTGGCACGTGGCAAGATGCACAGGTGCCGAGGATTTTATCAGAGCAGCTGAAGACTTTGTCGGAGGAGCTGAGGACTTTGGAGGAGGAGGTGCAGATAGAGGAATTTGCCGCGAGGGCTTTGAAGATTCTGGCCTTGAGGGCATTGCCGAGGAGCTTGGCCGTGAGGGCATTGAAGAAGAAGCGCTTGACTTGTGAGCAGGCTTCTTAGGCATCGCCTTCTTCGGCTGACTAGAAGAGGCCTCAGCAGTGGTAGCAGCAGCAGTAGAGTCTGCATTGAATTTCTTCATTGCTTCCTTTGCTTGCTTGGCCAGTTTAGCCTGGCTCTTTGCCCATTCATCAGCATAGTCCTCACCACGCTTGAGGCTGGTGGGATCTGCCAGTTGGCCAGGTGCCAATGGAGGTCTTGATCATGGAGGGTTGAGCGTGAATTTCTTCATATACTTGGGAGTGACATACCTGTACTCCCTCCATTCTCGTGCCCATCTCCTCTCTATCTTTTGAATGCGCACCTTGCGCTGATTTCTATCTTCCTCAGGGGGTGTGCAGTACCTAGCATAAATGTCCTCAGGGATTTCAAACGCAGTATTTACCTCAGGCCTCTTTCCTCCCTTCTGTGGCTTCTTACCATCGCCCATTTTCTTCAGCTGAGGAATATGAACAACTGAAGTTTCTGAAGAAGTATGCAACTTTTCTTCGAGGAACGCTGCAAATGAGTTAAGTTGATGAGAACCTAGTGATCCGGCAGCGGACATTTGTACCTGTGAATAGAGTATAGTTGCGAGGAATTTGGAGAGGTCATATGCGTTCTCAGAAGATTTTCAAAAAGAATAGGTTTGAGGAATATGATCAGATGAGTCTTGAAGAATTTCACTAAGCGTTCTTTATCTTAGGTTCCAGAGTTGTATAAATTTGAAAATCCACACAATTGAGGAATATTGAAGACAATCATTGCTTAGAGAAACGAGTCAAGAATAGATAAAATGTGAGGTGTTTAGTGTGTGAAGATTTGAAGAATAAACACCTTTGAAGATTTCAAGAAAATCACATGAATCAAACTGGGTAGTAAAAGTAACTTTTAATATCCCGAAGTGAAGAACACGACAAACTGGGAAGAGTAGGAGTGAAGTTCGTCCGTTCAGATCTTCCACGCCCTAACTCGGTAGAGGAAGACGGCTACGGCGGCGGCGGAGTGAAGAAATCCGCAACCAGCGCGAGTATGATGGTGACGAGGTCGAGGCAGTGAAGCTCTTCCTCACCAGAGATGATGAAGTAGCGGCGGCGCTAGGGTTTCGGGAAGCTCGAGCGAGAATGAGGTCGAGCAAAGTAAAATGAAGTGAGGAAGAGGCAGGGGTATTTATAGTGAAGGTGAAAAAACTGTACGCCCAAAGATTTCGAACGAACGTGCCCCTGGCCCTTCTCATTCACGTGACATGTGTCACCCACGTACTGTGAGGTGGTGATCTTGTAGGATCGTGGGTGAATAGATAAGTATTTTCATGGGATGCAGAACGGTTTGAGCGACAAAGCCAAAAATTTAGATAAGACTATTTTAAGTTTCCGCTCGCAATTTCTTCAGCTGTCAAGGACATAGTGAAGATTTTGAACGAGTTTCAAATTAGAACGCACATGAAGAATTTGCGAATAGTCTGGGTTGAGTTTAGCATAAAGGGGGAAGGGTCCGATCACATCACTTAGCAGAAGAAATCAACTTGAAGAAATAGCAATAAGTGAATGCTGTAGAGGACATAAAAACTCATATATATATAGATATATATATATATACATATATATAGATATATATATATATATATATATATATAGGGTGGGTCTATTATGATAACACCCTTAAGAGTCTTATTCTGCTAACACCCAGCTTATTCTGCTAACACCCGACGCCCATCCCCGAAGCTACAAACTAACCACGCAAAGGAAATCGGCCGAACTGCGCCATCCACTCCTCAAACCAGCCCGCTCCTCTCTCTCCCCACGATCCCCACGACCTCCTACTACCAACATCCGGGCGCACCACCTCCTTCCTGCCCTGCGCCGCCGCGCCACATCCCGCCCCGCACTGCCGCCATTCCCCGCCGCCTTCCTCCGCCGTGTCCCCACCTACCTCCCCTCCCTTCCCCGCGCCCGCGGCCTTCCTCCCCTCGCCAGCGAGCCACCCCTCACCCGTCCACCTCCCAGCACGAGCCGGCGTCGGATCCAGGCCGCGGCGGGCCCCCGCAACGTCCCGACGCTGGATCTTGGCCACGGCGGCCCCCCACAATGCCCCGCTGCCGGAGCCAGGCCGGGACGGCCTCCCGCACCGCTGCCCCACCTGCTTCCCCGCGGTGCTGGATCTGAGATCCGTCGGGCGGCAGCTCGTCCAAATCGGCCGTGACGCGCCGCCCTTCGCAAGCCTACCACCACCCCTGATGCAGGAAAGACCGGCCGGCGAGCTGCCTCCTCTCCGCCGTGGTTAGGACCCGCCCAGTTTCCCGCTGAGATCCAGCAATGAGGACCCTATCCAACACGGTGCTCACCTGCCCCTCCCCTCTCCCCCTCGTCCTGGCCTTATCTCCGGCCAGGCCAGGGCTCACCTCACCTACCCCCATGCGGTCCACCCTCGGCTCTGCCGCAGCCCGCCCTCCCGGCCTGTAGATTCTCCCCGGTGCATCGGCCTCCCCTGCTTCTTCTCCCCATTGACGAATAGATGACCACGCTAGAGTTTTGAGGTTGTTGCAGCTCACTTTTTTGATTTTTGGAGGGAAATTAGTGCACTGTAGTTTGCTATTCCCATCGACGAGGTTTGCGTTTTTGTGTTCTTCAGAAGAGAAATGAAAGTGCAAAATGCAGTCCGCTGTACTTTTGCTCTTGAGGTTCATTTAACTATTTCTTTTGCTGATAAGATAGTTCATCCATCGAGCTCTGCATCCTCCTCCCTTCTGCTCCCCACCGAGCGATGCATCCTCCTGACCCCATTTTCTTTTCTCTGTGCAGTTCGGCGGCACGTAGATGTGCAGTGCAGTGGCGCAGGGAAGACCACGAGGGAGGACGATGTTGTGTGCCTCGTGGTTCGCCGACTCGTTGTTTCCAGCCCACTTTTGCTAGTCTATTTTTGCAGCCCACTTTTGCTCGTCCTGACCAGTCGACGGTGCTCCTGGCCGACCACTTAAGATACTTTTGAAGTTTTGTAATCATGGTCGTGCAGTCTATCACTTTGATTCAGTATGTAAAAATGGGGAAAGAGAAACCAGGTAGTTCCTTACTCTCGACAACGTAGCCCAGATTCGAGTTGTCTGCAGATTTGGAACATGAGAAAAATGCAGTTCCCTTGTTGCCAAAAAAGCAGCAAAAACGTTGATTTTTTTTCATACAATTCACTCTGTTGTCATAGTGCAGTAAAAAAACATGAAGGAAATGGCACTTGGGTAGAAAAATAAGTCCACTACAAAGGACTCTTCGGTACAGTTCATTTCAAACAAAAATGCATTTAAAAACTTTGTGGTTCCCTTATTGCAGTGCACACGAAAGAAAAATTGCATTGGGAGTTGCAGTGCACCTCGTTGTTGCGTACACATGATGATTTTCAGACTGTTTGATGCAGTGCGGTTTCGGTCTGAAGCAGTGCACTGATCTATCTGATGCAGCGCACTTCGTTGTCGCGTACACACGATGATTTTCACTCCGTTTTGATGCAGTGCAGTTTCGGTCTGAAGCAGTGCACTCATCTGTCTGAAGCAGTGCACTTCGTTCGTCGCGTACGCATGACAATTTTCAGTCTACCAGATGCAGTGCGGTTTCAGTCTGAAGCAGTGCACTATCTGTCTCATGCAGTGCATACGACGATTTGGGTGTACGAAAAACAGAGTGTCCGCTTTTCGGTAAAATCGAAATTGCTCTTAAACCGTAATGAATTAGAGAGAGTGTTCTACATGAAAAAGTTGCGTCTCGTCGATATCTTTCCAACGGCGTATGATTTGAATTATTCCTACCAGCCGCTCGTAAAAATGTTGTGAAAAAATAGCCGCTGCCTCTCGAAGTCAGCCGCACGATTTTCAAAATTAACTAAAAATTGTAAGGAATCTCAAAACCATTTCAACATATGAAAGTTACGCCTTGTCCGTAGTTTTCCAACGGTGTATCATATGTCTCGTTTGAACAAACGGTTAGAAAACTGAAGCAAAAACAGTACCGAAAATTTCAATTTTTTTGAAAAACAGAGTTCCGCGATTTAGTAATTTGAAACTGCTCTCAAACCGTAATGAATTAGAGAAAGATTTATATATGAAAAAGATGTGCCTCAACGATACCTATCCAACGGCGTATCATTTCCTTCGTTCCGACAAGCGGTTTAGAAAAAAACGCGAAAAAACGCTGCCACTCGTCATCCGCCGCACTATTTTCAAAACTGCTCTTAAACCGTGTGGAATCTCGAAAAGTGTTCAACATGTCGAAGTTGCACCTAATTCATAGATTTTCAATGATATATTACACGCCTCGTTCCGATAAACGGTTAAAAATTAGAGCGAAAACAATACCGAAAAAATAACGCGTGCAGTTTTTCCGACGAGAAGTTCACTAGTCTCTATTGCAGTGCTCGTTGTCAATATAGACTATTCTGCACACCACTTCCGCAGTGCAGAAGTGGTGTGCGAAATAGTTATTCTGCTAATATTATTGAAATGAGGGGCACTGCAATATAGACTAGTGAACTTCTCGTCGAGAAAAACTGCACGCGTTGTTTTTTCGGTAGTGTTTTCGTTCTAATTTTTCAACCGTTTATCGGAATGAGGCGTGTAATATACCGTTGAAAAGCTATGGATTATACGCAACTTCGACATGTTGGACAGTTTTCGAGATTCCACACGGTTTAAGAGCAGTTTTGAAAATGGTGCGGCGGATGACGAGTGACAACGAGCGTTTTTTCATGTTTTTTTCTAAACCGCTTGTCGGAATGAAGCAAATGATACGCCGTTAGATAGATATCGTCGAGGCGCATCTTTTTTATATATAAATCTTTCTCTAATTCATTACGGTTTAAGAGCAGTTTCAAATTTACTAAATCGCGGAACTCTGTTTTTCAAATTTTTTCAAATTTTTGGTACTGTTTTCGCTCCAGTTTTTGAACCGTTTTTCTAAACGAGGCGTGTGATATGCTATTGGAAAGCTACGAACGAGGCGCAACTTTCATATGTTGAAATATTTTTGAAATTCCTTACGGTTTTAAGTTAATTTTGAAAATCGTGCGGTGGACGACGAGTGGCAGCGGCCATTTTTGGCAAAATTTTTGCAAACCGCTAGTCGGAATGATTCAAATGATACGCCGTTGGAAATATATCAACGATACGCAACTCTTTCATGTAGAACACTCTCTCTAATTCTTAACGGTTTAAGAGGAATTTCAAATTTACCGAAATGCGGACACTCTGTTTTTCGCGACACCCAAATCGACGTGGGTACTTCATCCGACTGAAAACTGCACTGCGACGGACGAAAAACTGCACTGCATCAGACGGGTAAGAGAACTGCATGATTTCTTTTTTGTGGGACTTAAATTTTTTGAAGACGAGGAATAAAACCGCACTGCTTTTAGACTGAAAACTGCACTGCATCAGACGGGCTAGCGGACTGCATGATTTCTTTTTTGTGGGACGTAAATTTTTGAAGACGAGGAAGAAAACCGCACTGCTTTTAGACTAAAAACCGCACTGCATCAGACGAGCTAGCGGACTCCATGATTTCTTTTTTGTGGGACATATCCCAAACGAGATGGAGTGCACTTCATGTCGAGCCGTAAACGGACCGCGACACTACCGAAAGTGAACCACGTGAGTTTTTTTTTAAAATTTAATATTTTTTTATGTGTGTAGTCCTGACAAATGGACCACAATGACTAAGCGAGTGAACTACATGTAATGAGAAGTGAGCTTCTTCCGAGGTGTTTTCGTTTCGGATCACCAAGTGAAGCATGAAGGAGTTTTATGGCGAACTTTGCGAGAGAACAAAGTGAGCTTCAAAACATACATATCCATTCATTATTTTGACACAGCCACACTCACATCTTTAATCCTTTTTTTCACACATAGTGACCAACAAAGCTATACACAGTGAACTCCATCCTACGAAAAACAGATAGTGAGCCGCGCGGGGCACCTAGCCGAACTGGACCAGACCCAGGATGCAATCCCAACATCGCTAGAGTGTACTGCAAGTGCGCTCACTGCCGGAGTGACAAACCTTAGCGAACTTCAAAGATGTTTATACAAAACCTTTATACAGTGCACTGCAACTCACATCTAGAGAATTGCAAACAATATTAAAACAGAAAGGCTCTATAGCCCACGGACTCACACGCGAATTACACCGAGCACAGAGTTAATTGCAACGATACTCTTCAAAAGCAAAAACAAAACTACCAGGGGGAAAACAACACTTGGTCATGGGACAGAGACAACCTGTGGTGAGGCGAAGCAGCAATGATACAGAGCCAGTGAAGGCGTCAACAATCCTCCTTGCCGCACCCCCATCAGTTGCTCTGCTCCCGTACCTACGCGCCGCGACACATGCAAGCGAGCTGCAAACATACACGCAGGCGAGCTGCAGCTCTAGAAAGGGCTACATACGGGACGGCCAAACTGCACAGGGGCCGAGAGGCAAACTGCGAGGTCAGGCGGGAGGTGATGTACGTGCTCGGGGCCATGGAGTGCACAAGCTTCAGTGTGGAGGAACCAACCTGCAGGCAGATTAGTTCATAACACTGCTTGGTTCAAAGGAACATCAGAGTATACAAGACACTTTTGCTATGATTTAACTGTGAGTCAAAAACCAGAAATATGAACTACTACTTTATTAGTATGTTTCATGGTCACCTCGACACAATCTAGCACAAACCAGTATGAATCATTAGTTGGGGGAATTAGAGATTAGTAGTTACAAACCCCATCTACAGGAGGACGAGAGCAGGTCGGCCGGCTGACTACATGCAGATGCCCTTCGCACCGCACGGACGCATCAACAGAACTGCATGGGGGATGGGCTGGAGGTCGGAGATTGTCGGTGAGACGACGGACGATGGCGACATGACCTCAAACGAGGGGAAAGATTGGGGGTGGGAGGGAATTCGTGGCGCCCATGGATGAACCCCACGAGGGGCGCGGCGCGCACTGCACGCCTCGTATGCCGTATTGCACGCTGATGTTGGCCACTGTCCCGTTTGCGCTCGAGCGCCACGACGGTGAAGAGAGTTGGACGAGCACCCACGGGATCTACCCCGAGCACCATCCATGGTGACCAGCACTGAACCACATCACCCGCGCCTCCGAGCTGCACTGCCACGGTCGCCGAACTTAATTTCGGGCAGCAACCAGCTGCGCGGGGCGTGGGTGGCCGGTGGCGCACCACATGGCGACGTCGGAGGCCATGGAGGAGGCGAGTCAGACCCGGGCCATCGCGGCTCTCGGACGACAGCCATCACGCGGATCCGGTGAAAATCGGGTCGCCGGATGAGGAGGAAGGCGAGGGGGGCGAGGAGGAAGGTGGTGGAGGGAGGTGGCGCGGATCCGGCGATGTGAAGAAGGGCGGGGACGGCGATAGAAGGGGAGGGGGTGGCGCGGTGCAGCATCGGCCTAGGGGGGTGCTCTGACGGCGGCGGCGACCCGGGGGGCTGCTCTGACGGCGGCGGCATAAGGTGGACAGGGACGGGGGCGGCGCGACAAAGACCCTGTGGTGGAGGTCTGGCGGCGGTGACGGTGGCGGTAGAAGGTGGAGGCGGTGCGGCGGTGCGGGGAGGAAGGGGGTCCGGCGGCATGGGGGACGGAGGTGGTGCGCCGGCGGGGTGGGAGGTGGTGCGGCGGCGGGGTGGGGTGGGAGGTGGTGCGGCGGCGGGGTGGGATGTGGAGGTGGTGCGGCGGCGGGGTGGGTCGAGGACCAGAGAAGAGGGGAGTGGGGAGGGGGCGATAGGATTAGGTGGGGGTAGGGGTTTTGTTCAGTGCAGTTCTGTTATCGTTAGTTTGTAGCTACCTGTGCGGTTCGTAGGTGTTAGCAGAATAAGGTTTGGGTGTGCAGAATAAGGTCTTAAGGGTGTTATCATAATAGACCCACCCTATATATATATATATATATATATATATATATATATATATATATATATATATATATTCAAATGAAAAACAACGGCAGAAGGAGTGAAGACAATGCAAAGTTGAAGAATTTGAAAAACTGAGGAATTTCAAAAACGAAGAAAAACTCAAATTGAAGATTTTCAACTTTGATTGGTGGCGTAACCCACCGTATAAGAAAGCTGATTTCAGAGAGAGTGTGTAATTGTCGTAGGGCTCTGAGAATCAATTTCTTCATTAAATTCTTCACACTTAGAGGGTTAGTCTTCATTGATTGAAGAAAAACATTACTTCGTGCGTTGCGCATCTAAGTCATCAAGTTAGCATAAGTGTTAGGATGTGTGTCCATTTCAGAGAACATTCGAAGATTCTAGGATATTTAGCTCACACTGCAACTTGCTAAATCTCTTCTCATCCAAGGGCTTAGTGAAGATATCGGCCAGTTGATCTTTAGTGCTAACGTGGTCGATGGAGATGTCGCCCTTCAACACATGATCATGAAGAAAATGATGATGAATCTGGATGTGCTTTGTCTTTGAGTGCTGAACTGGGTTATGAGCAATCTTGATAGCACTCTCATTATCACAGTAGAGAGGCACATTCTTCACGTTGATGCCATAGTCCTTGAGTGTTTGCTTCATCCATAGTAATTGAGCACAGCATGATCCAACAGCAATGTACTCAGCTTCTACAGTGGAGAGTGATACACAGTTCTGTTTCTTCGAGGACCAACGGACCAAAGATCGTTCGAGGAAATGGCATGTGCCTGAAGTTGACTTGCAATGTACACAGTTCTGTTTCTTCGAGGATCAACGGACCAAAGATCGTCCGAGGAAATGGCATGTGCCTGAAGTTGACTTGAGGTCCACGCGATCGCCAGCATAGTCAGAGTCTGAATATCCAATGAGATCAAATGAAGATCCCTTGGGATACCATAATCCAAGTGTTGGTGTGTGAGCTAGATATCTAAGAATATGCTTCACAGCCTAATGGTGTGATTCCTTCGGTGTAGCTTGGAATCGGGCACACATGCAAACACTAAGCATGATATCTGGCCTAGATGCACATAGGTACAATAAAGAGCCAATCGTGGAGCGGTATACCTTTTGATCGAAGTCTTTACCATTTTCATCAGTGCATAGATGGCCATTTGTGGGCATTGGAATTTTGACCCCTTTGCAGTCTTGCATGCCCAATTTCCTCAATACATCTTTGAGGTATTTCTCCTGAGATATGAATATGCCATTGCGCTATTGACGAATTTGAAGACCTAAAAAGAATTTCAATTCTCCCATCATAGACATTTGATATTCTTCACTCATCATATAGGCAAATTCATCACTATAGCGTTGGTCAGTACAGCCAAAGATAATATCATCAACATATATTTGGCACACAAATAATTCATTATCATAAGATTTAGTGAAAAGAGTTGGGTCGAGTGAACTGGGTTTGAAGACTTTCTTCATGAGGAATTCCTTCAAAGTATCATACCACGTCTGAGGGGCTTGCTTGAGGCCATACAGGGCCTTGTTGAGTCTGAAGACTTTGTCGGGATTTTTGGATCTTCAAAACCTGGGGGTTGAGCAACATATACTTCTTCCTCAAGCTTACCATTGAGGAATGCACTTTTCACATCCATTTTATATAAGGTGATATTATGATGGTTAGCATAAGCAAGTAATATGCGAATAGCCTGAAGTCTAGCAACAGGTGCAAAAGTTTCATCGAAATCAATACCCTCAACCTGTGTGTAGCCTTGAGCTACAAGCCGCGCCTTATTCCTCACCACAAGGCCATTTTCATCTTGCTTGTTGCGGTAGATCCATTTTGTGCCAATGATGTTGTGCTTGTGAGGATCTAGACGTTTGACCAGTTCCCAGACGTTGTTGAGCTTGAACTGATGCAATTCTTCTTGCATAGCTTGAATCCACTCAGGCTCCAGAAATGCTTCATCTACCTTAGTGGGCTCTGTGATAGAGACAAAAGCAAAATGCCCACAAAAGTTATATAAATGTGAAGCCTTTGAGCAAGTGAGAGGACCTGGTGCTTCAATGTCATCGATAATCTTCTCGACTTGCACTTCATTTGCAATGCGAGGATGAGCGGGTTGTCTTCGAGGAATTTGATCAGCATTCCATTCAGGAGCATTTTCTTCAGCTCCATTTTCTTCAGGTGCGCCAGCTCGACGATCATCATGATCTGGAATGAATTCTTCAGCAGATTCTTCGGTTGGAATGACATCCTCAGTAGCCTTGAACTTGATAGAATCCTCAGGCACTAGTTCATCTATCACAGAAGGTAGGTGCTCTCTTTGCGAGCCATTAGTTTCATCGAACCGCACATCTACAGTTTCAACAACCTTGTGAAGAACGCTGTTGAAGACTCTGTAGGTGTGCGAGTCCTTTCCGTAACCAAGCATAAAACCCTCATGTGCTTTTGGTGCAAATTTAGAATTGTGATGCGGATCTCTAATCCAACATTTAGCACCGAAGCCTTTGAAGTAACTCACATTGGGTTTCTTGTCTATGAGGAGTTCATAGGCAGTCGTCTTGAAGAATTTGTGAAGATATACTCTGTTGATGATGTGGCACGCAGTATCAATTGCATCAATCCAGAAACGACGAGGTGTCTTGTATTCATCAAGCATAGTGCAAGCCATTTCAGCGAGGGTTCTGTTCTTGCGCTCCACGACGCCATTCTACTGAGGAGTATAAGGAGTAGATAACTCATGAGTAATACCAAGTTCATCAAGATAGCCATCAAGACCGGAATTCTTGAACTCAGTCCCATTGTCACTTATGATGTGCTTGATCTTCACACCAAAGTTGGTTGAAGCCCTCGAGGAAAATTGTTTGAAGACTTCCTGCACCTCATGTTTGTAAGTGACAATGTGCACCCATGTGTAACGAGAATAATCATCAACGATAACAAGACCATATAGAGATGCATCATTTGTAACAGCAGAATAATGATTAGGACCAAAGAGATCCATGTGAAGCAATTCAAATGGTCGAGTGGTGGTCATGATAGTCTTCACTGGATGCTTGGCCTTGGTCATCTTTCCAGCTTCACAGGCTCCGCATAAGTGATCCTTGAGGAATTTGACATTCTCAATGCCAACAAAATGCTTCTTCTTCGCAAGCGTGTGCAAATTCCTCATGCTAGCATGACCAAGTCGTCGATGCAATAGCCAACCTTCTGAAGCTTTTGCAAGTAAGCACACGGCGGGTTGTGGTCCTGTAGAGAAATCAACATTGTACAAGTCTCCTCTCCTAAAGCCTTCGAAGACTTTGGAATTGTCAGCTTCCATGATCACAACGCAACGATATTTGCCAAAGACAACAACCATATCAAGATCACAAAGCATTGAGATAGACACGAGGTTGTATCTTAAGGACTCGACAAGCATGACTTTGTCCATGTGTCCATCCTTTGAGATCGCAACCTTACCTAGACCCAATACCTGACTTTTGCGTTTGTTAGCGAAGATGATATGCTTCAGATGTGACGGTGATAAAGGAGCATCCATCAACAGATTCTTGTCACCAGTCATGTGATTCGTACATCCACTATCGAGGACCCACTCATTTGCTTTGGGTTGATCATCCTGCAGATGAATTAGTGCAACTTACGAACTCATATACTTCATCAGTGAAGAATATGACATCAATATCATCAGATCAATTTCATCAAGCAACAACACAGATAAATGAGTACGAGGACGTGTGAAATGAACAATCATTTCTTTCATGATTAGCCTACGTCCTTTCAGGCACATTCAGGTCTCCAGCAAATTCTTCAGACATTTTGAGCACGTCTGGAGACTTGACCCTGCATAAGAGATTAGTTCTTTTTCTTCACCACCCACATTTGAAGGGGTGACAAAGAATTCATCACTCTATGTGCACCATATGAGAAAGGTGGCATAGAAGCCAGTCCGCTTCGTTTCACATGAGAGGGGTCAGGGTAAGCATATGAATAAGTAGAGAAATTCTTCGAGGACTTATGAACATAATGATTTGAAGAATAATGCTCATATTCATAGCCCTTAGCTCTACCCTGCGAAATAGAAGAGTTAGCACGATGATGGTCATATGAGGACATTGATCCTTTTGAGGAATTCGATCCATGTGAAGAATTAGGTCCGTATGAAGAATTGGATCTGGGGTTCCTGTTCTTCACTGGTGGTGTCATGAGGACATTCACTTGAAGACTTTCAAGATAACTTTTGGGAACCCAGATTTTCTTCATAGGGGAACCGTTCCAACAGTTAGTGTCAACATATCTAGCAAATACTTCACCATTCTGATTTTTGAACAGTTTATAGTTGGAGTCAAATGACTCATTAAAAGGATGAGGAGATTCACATGTAAAGCCAGATAAATTGGATGGATCAACTGGAGGTCCCTTTGCAACAACCCATGAGGTTTTGGGGTACTGCTCAGGCTTCCAATATGTTCCATCAGCATTGAGTTTCCTCTCAAAGGCAATACCCTCCTTCCTAGGATTCCTGTTGAGGATCTGCTTTTTAAGCACATCACAAAGAGTCTGATGCTCTTTGAGGCTTTTGTACATGCCTGTCATGTACAATTCCTTCAGCCCTGCATCATCAGTGATACTAGCAATGTCCTCAAATGAGGAATTAGTGATAGCAGAGACATGTGAAGAATTTGTAGCATTAGAATCATTTGAACATTTAGGTGAAGAATTAGCAGATTCGCATTCAATGCACTTCAGAAATGGAGGAACAAATACTTCTTGAGTAGCCTGATTTGTTGAGCAAGTAATGAATCATGCTCCTTCTGAAGATCTTCATAACTCACTCTTAGCTTCTCAAGATCTTGCTTTCTTTGAAGAAATTCATAAGAAAACTTCTCGTGATCAGATAAGAGAGTGTTATGATGACTTTGAAGATTGTCAAACTTAGACTGAAGTCTCTGAAGATTTTCAGTTAAGTTTTTAGTGCGATCCATTTCTTCACCCAACATATCATCACTTTTATCTTGCATGTTTTGAAGCTTTTCAATAGCCTTTTGTTGTTTCATAGCAATCTTAGCAAGTTTAGAGTAGCTAGGCTTAAGATTTTCATCTCCAGATTCATCATCACTGGACTCGGATAGATAGCATTCGGTTACCTTCGCATTGTTTGCCATGAGGCAGGGTGTAGAGGATGATGATTTTGGTTCGAATGTCATCGCATTGAGAGAGTCCTTGTAATCCTCAAACCAAGGATCATGACAGGTTCGATGACCTTCATAGACATCAGAGAGACGGTCCCAGATTAGCTTCGCGTGATTGAGATGCATGACGTTCCTGAACTGATTTCGGGACAGACTAGAGCAAATGACATCCTTCGCTGGGAGGTTAAGTAGCATGTACTTGCGAATGTCATCAGCCTCCGCCATCTTGCATAGATCGGTAAGACCGATCTTAGTGACGGTCCACAGTTTGCTATCCATAGCCATGAGTCACTTTTTCATCATGGCCTTCCACCGAGGATACTCATGACCGTCAAAGATAGAGCAGGAAACGTTCCTCGATCCTGCAGTCGACATAACTGAAACTCCAGGCGGTTAAACCAAAATCACACAGAACAAGGGAGTACCTTGCTCTGATACCGATTGAAAGTGCGTTATATCGACTACAGGGGGGTGAATAGGCGATTTTTTATGAATTCTTCACTGAGGAATTTGCTGGTGAGGAAATTCCTAAATGAAGAACTACTTGCAGTGGAATAAGTACTCAAAAGTAAACATAGTAGAACACACACATAGTCATCATGATGAAATGAAGACAAGCACAGAGTATAGAAAGCGTAAACACAGGATAACACAAGATGAAGATAGACAGACTGAAGAAATTGAACTGAAGAAATTGAGAAAGTCTTCAGTCAAAGTCTTCAAACATATATGAACAAGCACACAACAACAGAGATGAGGAAATTAAAGAGTTGAGGAAATAGAACCAGTCAGCTCGGTGAAGACAATGATTTGGTAGACCAGTTCCAACTGCTGTCTCAGTTGTACATTTGGTTGGAGCGGCTGAGTATTTAAAATCGAGGACACCCAATCCCGGACATGCAGTTCGCACCGTTTTCTCCTTGAGCTAAGGTCACAGACCTCGCCCAATCACTCGTGGTAAGTCTTCATGTGACTTCCGAACCTTCACAAACTCGGTCACTCGGCAATCCAAAATTCCTCTTGGATGCTCTAGACCTTGACGCCTAACCGTCTAGAAGAAGCACAGTCTTCAAAGGAAACAAGCGTCGGATCCACGCAGGATCAATCTCTTCAGTGATGCTCAATCACTTTGGGTTTGTAGGTTTGGGGTTTGGGTTTTCCTCACTTGATGATTTTCGCTCAAAGTCCTCGGAGGATGGGTTGCTCTCAAATGACAAGTCAGTTTCTCTCGGAGCAGCCAACCAGCTAGTGGTTGTAGGGGGCGGCTATTTATAGCCTAGGGAGCAGCCCGACATGATAAGACATAAATTCCCTTGTCTGATATGACTATTAGGTGGGTAGATATTTTGGGACAGCTGGCGCGTAGCACAACAATGGTCGGAATATTTGACTCTCAAATACCTCAGGGCTATCATGTTCCTCACTTTGTAGGCAATCCGCACTGGCAAATTCCTAACTCCTCAGTCAGAACAAATTCCTCAGAGACCAGAAGAACTTCATCTCTGTCACTGAAGAATATGACTGAACTGTGCGAGATTTCCAATGGCTTCACTCAAAAGGATTGGTAGGTGTAGGATTTTGAGTTGAGCATCACATGGAAATTTTTCCTTAGTATTTCCTCAACCCCTTTTAATAGTACGGTGTTTCCTATGACTCAAGAAAGAGAAAATGAAACTATAAAAACAAAAGTCTTCATGCTTCATGTTCCTCGAATGATTGCCAAGTCTTCAAGGTCGCACCAATTTCTTCACTTTCAAAGTCTTCAGAAAGTGTTCAGAAATTCAAAGTCTTCAGTTGAAGAACTTCATTTTTAGGGGTTGACATTCTCTGTAAATATCAAACTCCTCATAGACTTATAGACCTGTGTACACTCACAAATGCATCAGTCCCTTAACCTATAAGTTTTCAATACACCAAAATCACTAAGGGGCACTAGATGCACTTACAAGGCTCCTCAAAAGTCCCACGCACCTACACAAACAAACAAACAACTCGCAACCAACGCAATAAAGGGGTTGTCAATCCATTCACGGCCACTTGCGAAAGTGAGATCTAATAGAGATAGTATGATAAGATAAATATATTTTTGGTATTTTATAATATAGATTGAAAAAGTAAAGATGCAAATAAAAGTAGATTGAAAGCTTATATGATAAAAGATAGACCCCGGGGCCATAGGTTTCACTAGTGGCTTCTCTCAAGATAGCATAAGTATTATGGTGGGTGAACAAATTACTGTTGAGCAATTGATAGAAAAGAGAATAATTATGAGATTATCTAGGCATGATCATGTATATAGGCATCACGTCTGCGACAAGTAGACCGACTCCTGCCTACATCTACTACTATTACTCCACACATAAACCGCTATCCAGCATGCATCCAGAGTATTAAGTTCATAAGAACAGAGTAACGCATTAACAAAGATGACATGATGTAGAGGGATAAACTCAAGCAATATGATATAAACCCCATCTTTTTATCCTTGATGGCAACAATACAATACGTGCCTTGCAACCCCTTCTGTCACTGGGTAAGGACACCGCAAGATTGAACCCAAAGCTAAGCACTTCTCCCATGACAAGAAAGATCAATCTAGTAGGCCAAACGAAACTGATAATTTGAAGAGACTTGCAAAGATAACTCAATCATACATAAAAGAATTCAGAGGAGATTCAAATATTTCTCATAGATAAACTTGATCATAAACCCACAATTCATCGGATCTCGACAAACACACCGCAAAAAGAGTTACATCGAATAGATCTCCACAAGAGAGGGGGGGGGGACATGGTATTGAGATCCAAAAAGAGAGAAGAAGCCATCTAGCTAATAACTATGGACCCGAAGGTCTGTGGTAAACTACTCACAACTCATCGGAGGGGCTATGGTGTTGATGTAGAAGCCCTCCGTGGTCGATTCCCCCTCCGGCGGAGCGTCGGAGAAGGCTCGAAGATGGGATCTTGCGGATACAGAAGGTTACGGTGGTGGAAATTGTTTTTCGTTGGATCCTTGGATGTTTTCGGGGTACGTGGGTATATATAGGAGGAAGAAGTAGGCCGGTGGCCGCCCGAGCGGCCCACGAGATAGGGGGGCACGCCCTATAGGGGTGGGCGCGCCCTCCACCCTCGTGGCCGCCTCGGCTACTTCTTGGCTTGCACTCCAAGTCCTCTGGATCATGTTCGTTCCAAAAATCACGCTCCCGAAGGTTTCATTCCGTTTGGACTCCGTTTGATATTCCTTTTCTTCGAAATACTGAAATAGGCAAAAAATAACAATACGGGCTGGGCCTTCGGTTAGTATGTTAGACCCAAAAATGATATAAATGTGTAAAATAAAGCCCATAAACATCCAAAAGGGGTAATATAATAGCATGGAACAATAAAAAATTATAGATACGTTGGAGACGTATCAAGCGTCCCCAAGCTTAATTCCTGCTCGTCCTCGAGTAGGTAAATGATAAAAACAGAATTTTTGATGTGGAATTCTACCTAGCATAATTCTCAATGTAATTTTCTTTATTGTGGCATGAATGTTCAGATCCAAATGATTCAAAATAAAAGTTCATATTGACAAAAGAAATAGTAATACTTCAAGCATACTACTAAAAGCAATCATGTCTTCTCAAAATAACATGGCTAAAGAAAGTTTATCCCTACAAAATCATATAGTTAGGCTATGCTTCATTTTCTTCACACAAAAATGTTCCCGAATTCTACACCCCCGATGACAAGCCAAGCAATTGTTTCGTACTTAAATAATCTTAAACCTTTTCAACTTTCACGCAATACATGAGCGTGAGCCATGGATATAACACTATGGGTGGAATAGAATATGATGATGGGGATTGTGTGGAGAAGACAAAAGGAGAAAGTCTCACATTGACGAGGATAATCAACGGGCTATGGAGATGCCCATCAATTGATGTCAACATGAGGAGTAGGGATTGCCATGCAATGGATGCACTAGAGCTATAAATGAATGAAACCTCAACAAAATAAAACTAGTGGGTGTAAATCCAACTTGCTTGCTCACGAAGACCTAGGCCATTTGAGGAAGCCCATTGTAGGAATATACAAGATAAGTTCTATAATGAAAAATTCCCACTAGTATATGAAAGTGACAACATATGAGACTCACTATATGAAGAACATGGTGCTACTTTGAAGCACAATATATGAGACTCGCTATATGAAGAACATGGTGCTACTTTGAAGCACAAGTGTAGAAAAAGAGATAGTAACATTGCCCCCTTTTTATTTATTTTCTTTTTTCTTTTTTTTCTTTCTTTTTTTTCTTTGGCCTTTTTTTGGCCTTTTTTATTTTATTTTTTCTTAGGACAATGCTATAATAATGATGATCATCACACTTTTATTGATTACAACACATGAATTACAACTCGAAACTAGAACAAGATATGACTCTATATGAATGCCTCCGGCGGTGTACCAGGATGGACAATGAATCAAGAGTGACATGTATGAAAAATTATGCAAAGTGTCCTTGCCACAAATACGATGTCAACTACATGATAATGCAATGGCAATATGACAAAAGTAGTGTGTGTCATGATGATAAACGGAACGGTGGAAAGTTGCATGGCAATATATATCGGAATGGCTATGGAAATGCCATAATAGGTAGGTATGGTGGCTGTTTTGAGGAAGATATAAGGAGGTTTATGTGTGATAGAGCGTATCATATCACGGGGTTTGGATGCACCGGCGAAGTTTGCACGAATTCTCAAGGTGAGAAAGGGCAATGCACGGTACCGAAGAGGCTAGCAATGGTGGAAAGGTAAAAGTGCGTATAATCCATGGACTCAACATTAGTCAAAATAACTCATATACTTATTGCAAAAATTTAGAAGTCATCAAAAACCAAGCACTACGCGCATGCTCCTAGAGGGATAGATTGGTAGGAAAAGACCATCGCTCGTCCCCGACCGCCACTCATAAGAATGCACAATCCAAGTACACTTCATGTTTCAAATTTGTTACACAACTTTAACCATACGTGCATGCTACGGGACTTGCTAACTTCAACACAAGAATTATTCAAAAATTCATAATCACCCAACTAGCATGACTTTAATATCACTACCTACATATCTCAAAACAATTATCAAGTATCAAGTTGATCATAGCATCCAATTCACTTCCTATGATAGTTTTTAGGGACATTTACATCTGTGCCCCTAACTCGAACCCACTACTCAGATTTGCCCCTAATTTTTAGGTATGCTTAGTTTTGCCCCTCTGCCGTTAGTGTCACTTATAGAAATGCCCTTCCGAGCCGTTACCGTCCAGTCAAAGGGTGTTGACCGCTATCTGGGCGTTTGTTGGACATTTTGCCCCTGACTACATGTGTCACTTACAGGTGGGACCCACTGAAGAAAAACAAAAATAAAAACCATATCCACTCTCTCACTCACTTACATGTGGACCCATCACAAAAAAAATAAAAAAAAAGAAAAACTCAAACCATCAGTGTTAAGCCGCCGGCGAGCCACGGCAGAGGGCATGGGAGCCCTGTCCGGCGACCAAAACGGCGTTGATTTCATCCTGCGCGCATGCCTGGGCTTGCTCGGACTCGAACTGAAGTGGCAGGACGAGCAGGGACGGCTGGAGTGTCGGCCATGGCCGAGGCCAGCGGCGGCGCCGGTCGAAGCATGGTGGCAGAGGGGCTGGAAGGCACGGGGGAGAGGGGATAGAAGGCACTGGGAACAAGGCCTCACCGGGTGCATGCCAGAGTGGTAGAAAGGACTCCCGAGGCCCGATGGCGAGCACATGTACCCCGTCTATGGCCGCCGGAGTGAGGTGCTGTGAGGAGGGGGATGTACGAAGAGGAGCTCATCGGCGAGTTGTCTGGAAGATCCACGATGACATATGGATCTCAGGAATGGTAACTTAGCGTCAGGGGATCACGGACGATGGCGAATCGAAGATGGCGGCCGATGGACAGATCCGGCGGAGATGTCTTCGGTTGAGAAGTTGAAGGGCACCCGACGTCTCAATCTTCGGCGTGGTGATTCCCAGCTTGACGGCGGGCATCAGGGACATGGCGGTATGGCCTCTCGACGACATTGGCCACGAGAGCGGCGATGCTCAGGTGAGCACGTGAGCGACATGCCCTCGGCCTTGGCAGAGGGGGAGGATGACCAGCCAGTGGGCTGGCCTCGCTGGGCCGTCCTGGGCCAAAAGGTAAGCGTGTCCTTTCTCTTTTATTTTTAATTTCTGTTTTATTTTTTTCCAGGGGCAAAAATGTCCAGTAGACGCCCAGAAAACGGTCAACGCCCTTTGACTGGACGGTAACGGCTCGGATGGGCATTTCCATAAGTGGCACTAACGGCAGAGGGGCAAAACTGAGCATACCCCAAAATTAGGGGCAAAACTGAGTAGTGGGTTCAAGTTAGGGGCAGAACTGGAATTGGCCCTAGTTTTTATTATACCCAACTTGGATACCTACCATTCTAGGACCAATTTTATAACCATAGCAAATACCATGCTGTTCTAAGAGACTCTCAAAATAATATAAGTGAAGCATGAGAGACTAGCAACTTCTACAAAATTAAGCCACCGTCGTGCTCCAAAAGATATAAGTGAAGTACTAGAGCAAAAACTATCTAGCTCAAAAGATATAAGTGAAGCACATAGAGTATTCTAATAAATTCCAATCAAGTGGGCTTCTCCCAAAAGGTATGTACAGCAAGGATGATTGTGGAAAAGTAAAAAGCAAATACTAATATCATACACGATGCTCCAAGCAAAACACATATCATGTGGCGAATAAAAATATAGCTCCAAGTAAAGTTACCAATGAACGAAGACGAAAGAGGGGATGCCTTCCCGGGGCATCCCCAAGCTTAGGCTTTTGGATATTCTTGAATATCTTGTGGTGCCATGGGAATCCCCAAGCTTAGGCTTTTGCCACTCCTTATTCCATAGTCCATCAAATCTTTACCCAAAACTTGAAAACTTCATAACACAAAACTCAACAGGAAATCTCATAAGCTCCGTTAGTGAAAGAAAACAAAACCACCGCATAAGGTACTGTAATGAACTCATTCTTTATTTATATTGGTGTTAAACCCACTGTATTTCAAGTTCTCTATGGTTCATACCACTTAATACTAGCCATAGATGCATCAAAATAAGCAATCAACACACGAAAAACAGAATCTGTCAAAAACAGAACAGTCTGTAGAAATCTGTAACTAACGCAAACTTCTGGAACTCTAAAAATCCTACCAAAATAGGAAGTTATGGGAAATTTTTCTATTGATCAGCAGCAAAAATAATCAATGCAAAAGCACGTTCTATGATTTAACAAAACTAATTTCGTGTGTGCAAAGTTTCTGTTTTTCAGCAGAATCAAATCAACTATCACCATAGGTTATCCTATATGTTCTACTTGGCACAAACACTAAATAAAAAATAAAAACACATCTAAACAGAAGGTAGATGCAAAATTTATTACTAAACAGAAACAAAAGCAAAAAACACAAATAAAATTGGGTTGCCTCCCAACTAGCGCTATCGTTTAACGCCCCTAGCTAGGCATAAAAGCGAAGATAGATCTAAGTAGTGCCATCTTTGATTTTCAGTTTTTTAGCGGAGTCATGCTTGAATCCGGGAGGTTCTTTACGTTTCCCTTCATACTCCGAAATTTTTAGATCCAAAGAATCCAACCGCTTATTGCAAAGAGTAATCAACATATTCATGCGGTGAAGATTTCCGCTAACACTTTTAAGAGGCTCAAGAGACTTTTGTAAATTTTTTGTTACTTCACAAATTTTTCCAAAAACTTGTGTTTCTTCTTGGGTAGGATGTGATCCCCCTTTTTGAGGTAGTGTTCCCACTATTCCCTCTATAATTTCATGCGCAATACTAGGATCAATTTCAATAAAATTTCCTTTGGCAATGCAATCCAAGAGTTGTCTATGCGACATATTTAGCCCAACATAAAAATTTCGAAGAAGAATTCTAAAATTCACCTCTAGGGTGCAATTGCGATAAGATTCCATCATCCTATACCAAGCATCTTTTAAGTTTTCTCCTTGCCTTTGCTTGAAGTGAAGAACTTCAAACTTTGGAGACATAGGAGCGGATAAGGAACTAGACATAACGACGAGCAAACAAAAGACAAGCGGAAGAGAGAGAGAGAGAGAGAGAGAGAGAGAGAGAGGTTGGGAAAGAGAGGGCAAATAAAACGACAAGGGTGAAATGGGGGAGAGGAAAATGAGAGGCAAATGCCAAACAATGTAAATGCGAGGGAGATGAGTTTGTTATGGGTACTTGGTATGTCTTGACTTGAGCAAAGACATCCCCGACAACGGCACCAGAAATCCTTCTTGCTACGTCTTGAGCTTGCGTTGGTTTTCCTTGAAGAGGAAAGGGTGATGCAGCAATAGTAGCATAAGTATTTCCCTCAGTTTTTGAGAACCAAGGTATCAATCCAGTAGGAGGCTCCTCAAAAGTCCCACGCACCTACACAAACAAACAAACAACTCGCAACCAATGCAATAAAGGGGTTGTCAATCCCTTCACGGCCACTTGCAAAAGTGAGATCTGATAGAGATAGTATGACAAGATAAATATATTTTTGGTATTTTATAATATAGACTGGAAAAGTAAAGATGCAAATAAAAGTAGATTGAAAGCTTATATGATAAAAGATAGACCCAGGGGCCATAGGTTTCACTAGTGGCTTCTCTCAAGATAGCATAAGTATTACGGTGGGTGAACAAATTACTGTCGAGCAATTTATAGAAAAGCGAATAATTATGAGATTATCTAGGCATGATCATGTATATAGGCATCATGTCCGCGACAAGTAGACCGACTCCTGCCTGCATCTACTACTATTACTCCACACATCGACCGCTATCCAGCATGCATCTAGAGTATTAAGTTCATAAGAATAGAGTAACGCATTAAGAAAGATGACATGATGTAGAGGGATAAACTCAAGCAATATGATATAAACCCCATCTTTTTATCCTCGATGGCAACAATACAATACGTGCCTTGCAACCCCTACTGTCACTGGGTAAGGACACCGCAAGATTGAACCCAAAGCTAAGCACTTATCCCATGGCAAGAAAGATCTATCTAGTAGGCCAAACCAAACAGATAATTCAAAGAGACTTGCAAAGATAACTCAATCATACGCAAAAGAATTCAGAGGAGATTGCAAATATTTCTCATAGATAAACTTGATCATAAACCCGCAATTCATCGGATCTCGACAAACACACCGCAAAAAGAGTTACATCGAATAGATCTCCACAAGAGAGGGGGAGAACATGGTATTGAGATCCAAAAAGAGAGAAGAAGCCATCTAGCTAATAACTATGGACCCAAAGGTCTGTGGTAAACTACTCACAACTCATCGAAGGGGCTATGGTGTTGATGTAGAAGCCCTCCATGGTCGATTCCCCTCCGGCGGAGCACCGGCGAAGGCTCCAAGATGGGATCTCACGGACACAGAAGGTTACGATGGTGGAAATTGTTATTCATTGGTTCCCTGGATGTTTTCGGGGTACGTGGGTATATATAGGAGGAAGAAGTAGGTCGGTGGCCGCCCGAGGGGCCCACAAGACAGGGGGCGCCCCCTGTAGTGGTGGGCGCGCCCTCCACCCTCGTGGCCGCCTCGGCTGCTTCTTGGCTTGCACTCCAAGTCCTCTAGATCACGTTCGTTCCAAAAATCATGCTCCCGAAGGTTTCATTCCGTTTGGACTCCATTTGATATTCCTTTTCTTCGAAATACTAAAATAGGCAAAAAAACAGCAATACGGGCTGGGCCTCCGGTTAGTAGGTAGTCCCAAAAATGATATAAATGTGTAAAAATAAAGCCCATAAACATAAAAAAGGGGTAATATAATAGCATGGAACAATAAAAAATTATAGATACGTTGGAGACGTATCAGTCGCCGTTCCCCCCTCCTACAGAGGGGACTGCTGATCCGATTTCGGGACTGTTCTCCGAAATGGTATCCGGCTGAGGATCCGATGACCTAGGATCCCCATGGCCGGTCTCCATAGGGGTTGCGCCCCCATGTCCTCGGCAGCCTCCGATGCCGCATTGGTCGTCCCCCGCACTTCTCCGGAGCCCGGAGAGACCCTTTGGCATGACATATCGTGAACGTCCGCCCTAGGAGGTGAGGAAGCCTATGGAGGCATCTCGCTCTCCATCTTGTCCAGCGAAAGATCCCCCGATGAAGACAATCCTTGAGGATTGTCATAGGCCAGACTGTGATATGAAATTTGATATCATTCTCATAATCTGTAAAGAGGATTAGATGTGTACAAGGCATCTGAAAGTACTCACAATTCGGCATGGGGCTTGGTGCGGGAGCGGTGCTTGGGAGTGGCTCGGTGCCTGAATCCGAGTCATCAGAGAGGGATACCCTTCTCTTCTTGGACGCCCCCTCCTCTGGATCTACGGAGGCCGCTCTCTTTTTCCCCTTGGGAGGAGGGTTCTGCTTCCTCCTCCTCCTCCTCCTCCTCCTCCTCAACCTCCTCCTCGTCCTTGTCTTCGTCTTCCTTGCCAGAGGAAGGAGCTTCGGCCCCTCCGGACACGGCGCCAGAAGTCTCTTCGGGATGGAGGTAGCCTTGGGCCACCTTGGTCTTCTTCTTGTTCTTCTTGTCCTTCTTTGGCGGCGCCGGGACTAGCATATTCATTAACCGAGGATTGGCTGGGTTTTCAGGGAGCGGGGCCGGACACTTGATCCGCTCGGCCTTCTTTAGCCAGTCCTGTTCAGGAAATGGAATTTTTAGGACCCCTCCCTAAGTTTGACAAGCTAAATAGTGTTCGGTGATATAATACTTACTGGGGATGCCGGATTGTTGCAGTCGAGGCCCGTGTCGTTGGACATTCATGGCCACGTCTTCTGCTTCTTAAAAATCAGCTTCCAGTTCTTTTTGTGCGTCGTGCCATAGAAGTGCTGCAGAGTCCGTGCCCCCCGGATTGAACTCCCACATTTTGAGAGGCCGTCATTGGCAAGGGAGCATTCGGCGGATGAGCATCACCTGAATCACATCAGCAAGAGTGATGTCCTTGTTTATCATGCTCTTGACACGCTCCTGCAATGCCGACACATCATCCGGGGACCCCCAATCTAGGCCCTTGTTGGTCCAGGACGCAAGCCACAGCGGAGGTCCGGATCTGAAGGTAGGAGCAGCGGCCCACTTGGTGCCGCGGGGTTCGGTGATATAGAACCACTCCTGCTGCCACACCTTGACGGTGTCTACAAATCTTCCTTTGGGCCAGGTAACCTTGTTGAGCTTGCTCACCATGGCGCCGCCGCACTTGGCGTGTTGGCCTTCAACCACCTTTGGCTTCACATTGAAAACCTTGAGCTATAAGGCAAAGTGTGGGGGGACGCAAAGAAATGCTTCGCACACGACGATAAATGCCGAGATGTGGACGAAGGAATTAGGGGCCAGGTGAAACCCAGCCCATAGTAGTACATGAGACCTCGGACGAAGGGGTGAAGGGTGAATCTGAGACCTCGGAGGGAGTGAGGGATAAAAACCACCCTCTCGCTGGGCTCCGGGGTGGGGATGATCTGCCCTAGGGTTGGAAGCCTATGTTTGATCTCTGCCGTCAGGTACCTCGCCTCCCGTAGATCTTGGATGTTCTTCTCCGTTATGGAGGAGGCCATCCACTTGCCCTGAAAGCCAGATCCGGCCATTGCTGGAGGAGACGGGGCAGAAAGAAAGTTTGGGACTTGGGCGCTGGAGCTCGGGGGATTGAAATGCTGAGGAAGGAGAAAGCGTGAGGTGAACAAATGGGTCTTTTGTCCTCTTATAGAGGTAGTGAATATCAAGAGCCCCCTCATAAGCCTTAAATCTCGCCTATTCCCAAGGGGACGTGTGAACGGCACGGTGGGATTACCCAAAACCCCTATTGATGAGAATCCCGTAACAAGGGGACATGATCTCTGCTTTGACAAGACGTGTCACTGGCCGTACCTCAAAATACACGAGGCTGTAAAACGGTTCAGAATAATAATAAGGGCAGAACATATCGTCTTGCCGAAAAAGTGGCCCGTGGACGTGACTTACTTTAAGTATTGTTGCTTTTTACAGCTTAGGGTTGTACGTGTTAAACAAAGACGGACAAAGATCTTGTGTGCGGAAAACTACGTTGGAGTATTCGGAAAAGGAGAACCCACCTTGCAATGCTGAAGATAGTCCGCGCTCCGGATACAGCATCATTGAAAGCCTGGTTCAGGGGCTACTGAGGGAATCCTGGACTAAGGGGTCCTCGGGCGTCTGGGCTATGTGATGTGGGCCGGACTGATGGGCCATGAAGATACAAGATAGAAGAACCTTCCCCATGTCCGGATGGGACTCTCCTTTGTGTGGATGGCAAGCTTGGCATTCGGATCATGTACTTTCCTCTGTAACTGACCTGTATAAATTGGAGGGTTTAGTCCATAGGGCAAGATCACAAACATACATGCTAGACATCTAGGGTTTAGCCATTACGATCTTGAGGTAGATCAACTCTTGTAACGCTTATACTCATCAAAGTCAATCAAGCAGGTAGTAGGGTATACCTCCTTTAAGAGGGCCCAAACCTGGGTAAACATCATGTCCCCTGCCTCCTTGTTACCCTCGATCCTTAGATGCACAGTTCGGGACCCCCTACCCGAGATCTGCCAGTTTTGACACCAACATCCACCCTCGGGGCTGAGGGTTTGTACCAGTAGCTATGTGTTTGATCTCTCTCTCTCATGATCTATATCATGGGCTTTGTTAATATAGTCGGATCATATGATGTTTCTCCCCTCTATACTCTTGTTATGATGAATTGAATATTTACCCTTCAAAGTTTTGTCTTGTCGGATTGAATATTCAGAGATGAGAACACATATGATATATGTCTTGCAATATGAATACTTGAGGTGACAAATGAGTTATCTTATTGATTCACTTGATAAGTGTTATGGCATTCAACTCGCCGATTCCCGTGGTGATATTGGGGTAATCTATGCATAGGGGTTGATGCACGTTTTTCTCCGACGGAAACTTTGGGGTCTCTTTATAGTTCTTTGTGTGGATTGAATATTATGAATATGAATTTGCTTTGGTGTTATTCTAGTACGAACTCTAGGATAGATCGAACGGAAAAAATAACTTTGTGTTATTTTAGTAGAACTCTTGAATAGATCGAACAGAAAGAATAGCTTTGGGTGGTTTCGTGACCTACAAACAACTCCTATCTATTGTTATCTGCTAATAGGAGCTCGGGAGTGATTCTTTATTGCACTTTGAGGGATAATCATATGATCCAACTATGCTAGCATTGTTGAGAGGTTGCACTAGCGAAACTACAGACCCTAGGCCTCATTTTTAAGTATTGCAGCACCATTTTTGTGCCTGTTTACTATTTGCTACCTTGCTGTTTTTATTTATTCAGATTATAAAAATATATTTCTACCATCCATATTACACTTTTATCACCATCTCTTTGCCGAACTAGTGCACCTATACAATTTGCCATTGTATTTGGTGTGTTGGGGACACAGGAGAATTCTTGTATTTGGTTGCAGGGTCATTTGAGATAGACCATCTTCATCCCACACCTCTCACAGATTGATAAACCTTAGGTCATCCCCTTGAGGGAAAATTGCTATTGTCCTACAAAACACTACGCTTGGAGGCCCAACACGCGTCTTCAAGAATAAAGTTGCATAGTAGACATCAATAGTGCAACATACTTGTGTCACTGCCATTTAGGTCATATTGGTGTAAAGCGCATGAAGAAACTCCATGCAGATGGACATTTGGAATCACTTGATTATGAATCATTTGATACTTGCGAACCGTGCCACATGGGCAAGATGACTGAAACTCCGTTCTCCGGAACTATGGAGCGAGCCAATGACTTATTGGAAATAATACATACTGATGTATGCGGTCCGATGAGTGTTGAGGTTTGCGGCAGGTATCATTATTTTTCGACCTTCATAGATGATTTGAGTAGATATGGGTATATCTACTTAATGAAATACAAGTCTGAAACATTTGAGAAGTTCAAAGAATTTCAGAATGAAGTGGAGAATCATCATAACAAGAAAATAAAGTTTCAACGATCTGATCGCGGAGGCGAATATTTGAGTTAAGAGTTTGGCCTTCATTTAGAACAATGTGGAATAGTTTCGAAACTCATGCCACCTGGAACACCACAGTGTAATGGTGTGTCCGAACATCGTAACTGTAGTTTATTAGATATGGTGCGATCTATGAGGTCTCTTACCGATTTACCACTATCATTTTGGGGTTATGCATTGGAGACAGCTGCATTCACATTAAATAGGCACCATCTAAATCCGTTGAGACGACACCATATGAACTATGGTTTGGCAATAAACCTAAGCTACCGTTTCTTAAAGTTTGGGGTTGTGACACTTATGTCAAAATGCTTCAACCTGATAAGCTCGAACCCAAACCGGAGAAGTGCGTCTTCATAGGATACCATAAGGAAACAATTGGGTACACCTTCTACCACAGATCCAAAAGCAAGATCTTTGTTGCCAAGAATGGAACCTTTCTAGAGAAGGAGTTTCTCTTGAAAGAAGTTAGTGGGAGGAAAGTAGAACTTGATGAGGTAATTGTACCTTCTCTCAATTTGGAAAGTAACTCATTAGAGAAATCCGTTCCCGTGATGCCTACACCAACTAGAGAGGAAGCTAATGATGATGATCATGAAACTTTAGATTAAGTTACTACCAAACCTCGTAGGTCAACCAGAACATGATCGACGCCAGAGTGGTATGGTAATCCTGTTCTGGAAGTCATGTTAATAGACCATGGCAAACCTACAAACTATGAAGAAGCTATGATGAGCCCAGATTCTGATAAATGGCTTGAGGCCATGAAATCTGAGATAGGATCCATATATGAAAACAAAGTGTGGAGTTTGGTGGACTGCCCGATGATTGGCAAGCCATTGATAATAAATGGATCTTCAAGAAGAAGAGTGACGATGATAGTAATGGCACTATCTACAAAGCTCGACTTGTCACAAAAGGTTTTCGACAAAGTTCAAGGAGTTGACTACAATGAGACTTTCTCACCCGTAGCTATGCTTAAGTCTGTGTGAATCATGTTAGCAATTGCCACATTTTATGATTATGAAATCAGGCAAATGGATGTCAAAAACTGCATTCCTTAATGGATATTAAAGAAGAGTTGTATATAATGCAACCAGAAGGTTTTGTCAATCCTAAAGGTGCTAACAAAGTGTGCGAGCTCCAGCGATCCATCTATGGACTGGTGCAAGCATCTCAGAGTTGGAATATACACTTTGATAAGGTGATCAAAGCATATGGTTTTATACAGACTTATGGTGAAGCATGTATTTACAAGAAAGTGAGTGGGAGCTTTGTAGCATTTCTGATATTATATGTGGATGACATATTGTTGATTGGAAATGATATAGAATTTCTGGATATCATAAAAGGATATTTGAATAATATTTTTTCAATAAAAGACCTCAGTAAAGCTACTTATGTATTGAGCATCAAGATCTATAGAGATAGATCGAGACGCTTAATAGGACTTTCACAAAGCACACACCTTGACAAGATTTTGAAGGAGTTCAAAATGGATCAGTTAAAGAAGGAGTTCTAGCCTGTATTGTAATGTGTAAAGTTGAGTAAGACTCAAAACCCAACCACAGCAGAAAATAGAAAGAGAATGAAAGTTATTCCCCATGCCTTAACCATAGGTTCTATAAAGTATGCTATGCTGTGTACTAGACCTATTGTTTACCTTATCATGAGTTTGGCAAGGGGGTACGATAGTGATCCAGGAGTGGATCACTAGACAGCGGTCAAAGTTATCCTTAGTTACCTAAGAGTACTAAGGAAATATTTCTCGGTTATGGAGGTGATAAAGAGTTCCTCGTAATGAGTTACGTCGATGCAAGCTTGTACATCGATCCGGATGACTCTGACTCTCAATCTAGATACATATTGAATGTGGGAGCAATTAGCTAGAGTAGCTCCATGGAGAGCATTGTAGACATAGAAAATTTGCAAAATAGACACAACTCCCAATGTGGAAGACCCATTGACTAAAGTTCTCTCACAAGCAAAACATGATCACACCTTAGTACTCTTTGGGTGTTAATCACATAGCAATGTGAACTAGATTATTGACTCTAGTAAACCCTTTGGGTGTTGGTCACATGGCGATGTGAACTATGGGTGTTAATCACATATAGATGTGAACCATTGGTGTTAAATCACATGGCGATGTGAACTAGATTATTGACTCTAGTGAGGTGGGAGACTGAAGGAAATATATCCTAGAGGCAATAATAAAGTTGTTATTTTATGTTTCCTTATATGATGATAAATTTCTATTATTCATGCTAGAATTGTATTAACCGAAAACTTGATACATGTGTGGATACATAGAAAAAACATCGTGTCCCTAGTATGCCTCTACTTGACTAGCTCGTTAATCAAAGATGGTTAAGTTTCCTATCCATAGACATGTGTTTTCATTTGATGAATGAGATCACATCATTAGGAGAATGATGTGATGGACAAGACCCATTCGTTAGCTTAGCATAATGATCATTCAGTTTTATTGCTACTGCTTTCTTCATGTCAAATACATATTCCTCTGAATATGAGATTATGCAACTCCCGGATACCGGAGGAATACCTTGTGTGCTATCAAACGTCACAACATAACTAGGTGATTATAAAGATGCTCTACAGGTATCTCAGAAGGTGTTTGTTGGGTTGGCATAGATCGAGATTAGGATTTGTTACTCCGAGTATCGGAGATGTATCGGTAATGGACATCATAAGAAGCCTTGCAAGCAATATGACCAATGAGTGAGTTACGGGATGATGCATTATGGAACGAGTAAAGAGACTTGCCGGTAACGAGATTGAACTAGGTATGAAGATACCGACGATCAAATCTTGGGCAAGTAACATACCGATGACAAGGGGAATAACGTATGTTGTCATTACAGCTCGACCGATAAAGATCTTCTTAGAATATGTAGGAGCCAATATGGGCATCCAGGTTCCGCTATTGGTTATTGACTAGAGAGGTGTCTTGGTCATGTCTACATAGTTCTCGAACCCGCATGATCGCATGCTTAACGTTCGTTGACGCTAGAGTAGTATTGGGATATTTGATGAGTGGTAACCAAATGTTGTTCGGAGTCCCGGATGAGATCCTGAACATTGCGAGGAGTCTCGGAATGGTCGAGAGGTAAAGATTTATATATAGGAAGTCATATTTGGGTTCCGGAAAAAGGTGCAGTTTTTTTGGTATTGTACCGGGAAGCTTCCAGAAGGTTCCAGAGGATTCCGGAGGGGTCCAGAAGTCCACAAGTAGGTTCACCACGACCCAAGGGCTATCATGGGCTGCGGGGAGGTGCCCTAGCCTTATTGTTCTAGGCGCACCAAGTCCTTAAAAGCCCATGTGACTAGGGAAGGCAAATACGGAGTCCTAGTAGGAATAGGATTGGACTTGGAGTCCAAGTCCTCTCCCCCTTAGATGCACCCTAGGGCTTGGAGGGGATGTTTGCCACGCCCCTCCACCTATATATAGAGGGGAGGGGGCGCCCCAAGAGGATACACCAAGCCCTTGGCGCCCCTCTCTCTCCCGTTACTTCATAGTTCCACCGCCTCGTGCCAGCGACACTTAGCGAAGTGCTGTCGGTGCTCCACCACCACCATAACCACCATGATGTCGTGTTGGTTGCGATCCCATCTACTTCTCCTCTCTCGCCTGCTGGATCAAGAAGGAGGAGACGTCATCGAGCCGCACGTGTGCTAAACTCGGAGGTGGTGCCGTCCGTTGGGCACTAGATCAGTTGGATCGTGATCGGATCGCGAAGAGTACGACTACATCAATCGCATGATAAACGCTTCCGCTTATGGTCTATGAGGATACGTAGACACACTCTCCCCCTTCGTTGCTATGCATCTCCTAGATAGATCTTGTGTGAGCATAGGAAATTTTTAAAATTGCATGCTACTTTCCCCAACATTTGGTTGCTCTACATGACATGGAATTAGAGAAAATGGATGTGAAGACAACTTTTCTTCACGGTGATCTTGAGGAGGATATCTTTATGGTAGAACCAGAAGGCTTTGTGGTTGAAGGAAAAGAAGGCCATGTTTATTTGCTAAAGAAGTCATTTTATGGATTAAAGCAATGCCCAAGGCAGTGGTACCATAGATTTGACACTTATGTTAGTCGTCATGGATTTGAGAGCAACCCATATGATGCTTGTGTGTTGTAGCAAGTACTTGCAGATGGATCCAGGGTGTATATATGTTGCTTTATGTTGATGACATCCTTATTTTAGGAAAGAGTCATTCGGCTATTGATGACATGCAGGACATTCTCAAGAGTGAGTTTGAGATGAAGTATTTGGGTGCAGCCAAGAGATTTTTTGGTATGGATATTTGTCGTGATATGTCTTTGGGTAGACTTTATCTCTCATAGAGTGAGTATATTGAGAAGGCTCTACATCTCTTTCACATGTCATAGGCAAAGCCAGTTTCTACTCCTTTGGCAACACATTTTAAATTGTCTACCTCATCGGAGCCTTTAGATAAAGAGGAGGAAGAGTGCATGTCTAAAGTTCCTTATGCTTATGTTGTTGGCAGCTTGATGTATGATATGGTTTGCACACGTCCTGATGTTGCTCATGCAGTTAGCGCGGTAAGCCATTTTATGTCAAGGCTAGGCAAAGAACATTGGAAAGCTATACAGTGGATCCTTCGGTACCTTCATGACACAAGTAAGTATTGCTTGATGTTTGAACAAAGGGCAGCAAATCCGGGACAAGTTGTTGGTTATTCAGATTCTGATCATGTTAGAGATCAATATGAAAGGCATACCCTCACCTTTATTTCAGCTTTGTGGGTCTTGTGTTAGCTGGAGAGCAACCTTCCAGCATGTTGTTGCTTTGTCATCCACGAAGTTGAGTTCATGTTAGTAACAGAGGCGGTGAAGGAAGCCATTTGGATGCATGGTTTTCTTGGTGATTTGGGCATTGAGCAAGTTGATCGTGTTGTGTTTTGTGATAGTCAAAGTGCGATTCACCTTGCAGAAGATGAAATGATTCATGAGAGAACCAAGCATATTGACGTGCACAGCTTCTTCATTAGGCATCATATGAGAGAGAAAACTTCGTATATTGAGAAGACTAGCACAAAGAATAATCCAGCTGATATGTTAACCAAGGCGGTCCCGAAGGCCAAGTTTGGGCACTGCTTGGACTTGGTGGGCATTCGTACATGCCCGAGCTAGCTCCCAAGTGGAGCATTGGAGGCGATGAGGAGGATGTCACTTGTTGATTTGTTCATATGGAGATGAATCTTTAGAGATTGGACTTTTGGCATCAAGATCCTTAATGTGTTTGTTCTATGGTTTAATCATTGCCGAGGTGGAGAATTGTGATAATGTGCAGCTCTTATTTCACCATTTGGGGGTTGTTTTGGCCATTGAAATATGCAAAACAACACACATGCATGTTGTAGGATGAAATAGGGGCTATTTGACATTGTTACCAAGCTGAGGGGGCTCTTTGGAAAGCTATTTATTTAGGCCTCTTCACCTAGCTCAGGAATAGACATAGAGTTGAGCTTTTCTGTTCTTGTGAGATCTCTAGTGTTAGGGAGAGAGGTGAGGCCATTTGATCTACAAATCCACCCAAAATCCGAGTGCTAAAATTGGGGATGTGAAGCCTCTCCTCCTTGTTGGTTTCAACCTTGTACTTGATTCATCTCTATAGTTCAAGGTTGCTCGTTGTTTCCCGTGGTTTTTCCCCTCAAGGGGTTTCCACGTAAATCCTTATGTCTCCCCTTGATTTGGTGTTTCTCTTGTCATATTGGTTGTTGCTCAAGTGCTTGCTATTGGTTCATATTGGTCAAGTTTGGCATGGTTTCTTTGTATTGACAGTGGAGGCATGTCATACATGAGTTCCTTTATATGTTGATGATTATATGTTGGGGTATTGATGTTGTAGTGAGCTTCTCTTGCAAGTATATTGCTGTGGTAAACATTGGATAACTTGATGCTTGTGGATTTCATGATATGGTTCAGATTTCCTACATGCACACAAGGCGTTTGCTGAAATGCTTGTGAAGAACTGGCTTACTATTTTGTCCGCTTCCGCTGCCCCTCTACGCTCACATGAACCTAGAGGCAAACAAAACCATGGACCGGGGACATTCAAACACAAATAGAGAAAACAAACTTGGCTAGGCTGAGCGAAGAGGCAAACACAATCCCACATCTATTGATCGATCCATATATAACTGCTTGCTCGATCGTTTCACTCGCCTCCTAGACTGGGCCTCACCTCGGTGTCGCCCATCACTTGATTGATTCCTGTGCTGGCTGGATGCACACATAGAGGAAGACTCCATAAATTCTCGCTAGCTAGAAGAGCACGAAAGCGATGCCAATTTTTTTTCTTTGAGAATAATGGCTATTAGTTTTCAACATGTGCGCTTGTTGTTTGAACGCCATGGTGGGAGGAAGGCTAGAGGGCATGGAAGAAAGATGTGATCTGGACAGGAGGCATGAAAGGAGGTGTCAGCCATTGAATAATGGGGAGCGATGGAATATTGATTCTATTATAAATGTGCCAAGGTAAGTAAATAATGAAGATTTATTCCATTATGAACTTTGCAAGGAATGTGTAGGTTGGGGGAGGGATTTGTTTGTTGGAGATATGCCCTAGAGGCAATCATGTATGATGATATTTCCTTGTGTTTGTGAATAAGATAGTCCTTGGACATTATCAATGATGTATATCAGCAAGTACGTGACTTTTTTGTGGGTATGCATTGTATGATGACTGTCCTAAAAGGTCCCTAGTCGAAAGGGCTGTGTGGACGCGCAGCCGACTAAACTAGCATATGACACGGGTGATGGCTTGGTCTCACTGGCCATGGAGCATTGGATGCTAACTGGATAATATGGACTCGGAAGGATCTGGTCGGATTCGACATAAGGTCCGAGTCGGATAGACCCAACTATGAGACGCAACGACATGTCATTTGCGAGTCTCTAGTACAACATACGTTCTATGTCCTAAGACCTGAGCTGGTGCGTGTACACGGGATGGTGACAGACCTGCTTTGGGCCAACCAAATGCTACTCCGTGACTGGGTAGTTACAAAGGTAGGTTTCAGGCTTGTCCTGACCCATGCTGCAAGACATGGTCAAGCAATATGGGATTTGCCCCTCCTATCAGGAGAGATATACTATGGGACCCTCGTGTGATCCGACCAGGATAAGCATGGCCATGCAACAAGGATTATGAGATAATCCAATTTATGGTTGGGATCAGTAGAACAAGAAAGAGGTCGGGCTAGCACAAGCATGACAGACTAGTCTTGAGCCCAACAACATATATTGTGAGGCAAAACGAATGGAAGTGTGATGTACATGTTCGCTAACCAGCTTCATAGTCTGCTTGGTGGTCGACACGCCTTGCTAGAGGCCGCTACCAACCATGCAGGTCGGAGGTGTTCCGAACTGTGACCAAGCCGACTTGAACCTAACGGGTCGCACGCTTAAGGGAAGGAACCTACGAGGTCGGTTCAGAGGACACTGGTCAGATGTGATCCGAGCTGGACTTGGAACGCGACCGAGTAGACTTTGGGCTTTAGGATCCGGTGCAAGGCCCAAGTGTTGAGCCAGCGACGGATGCCTATAAATAGTGGAGGTGCGGCACACTTATTCAGGGGATCGCTTCGGCGCTGTCACTACGGTTTGCATTGTTGGAAATATGCCCTAGAGGCAATAATAAAATGGTTATTATTATATTTCCTTGTTCATGATAATTGTCTATTGTCCATGCTATAATTGTATTGATCGGAAACTGTAATATATGTGTGAATACATAGACCACACCATGTCCCTAGTGAGCCTCTAGTTGACTAGCTCGTTGATCAACAGATGGTCATGGTTTCCTGACCATGGAATTGGGTGTCATTGATAACGGGATCACATCATTAGGAGAATGATGTGATGGACAAGACCCAATCCTAAGCATAGCACAAGATCGTGTAGTTTGTTTGCTAGAGCTTTTCTAATGTCAAGTATCATTTCCTTAGACCATGAGATTGTGTAAATCCCGGATACCGTAGGATTTCTTTGGGGTGTACCAAACGTCACAACGTAACTGGGTTACTATAATGGTGCTCTATAGGTATCTCCGAAAGTGTCTGTTGGGTTGGCACGAATCGAGACTGGGATTTGTCACTCTGTATGACGGAGAGGTACCTCTGGGCCCACTCGGTAATGCATCATCATAATGAGCTCAATGTGACCAAGTGGTTAGTCACGGGATCATGCATTACGGAACGAGTAAAGTGACTCACTAGTAACGATATTGAATGAGGTATTGGGATACCGACGATCGAATCTCGGGCAAATAATGTACCGATTGACAAAGGGAATTGTATACGGGATTACTTGAATCTCGACATCATGGTAATGCATGAGATTCGATCGGTACATTATTTTCCCTTTGTCAATCCCGTATACAATTCCCTTTGTCAATCGGTACATTATTTGCCCGAGATTCGATCGTGGGTATCCCAATACCTCGTTCAATCTCGTTACCGGTGAGTCACTTTACTCGTTCCGTAATGCATGATCCCGTGACTAACCCGATCGAATCTCGGGAAAATAATGTACCGATTGACAAAGGGAATTGTATACGGGATTACTTGAATCCTCGACATCATGGTTCATCCGATGAGATCATCGTGGAACATGTGGGAGCCAACATGGGTATCCAGATCCCGCTGTTGGTTATTGGCCGGAGAGCTGTCTCGGTCATGTCTGCGTGATTCCCGAACCCGTAGGGTCTACACACTTAAGGTTCAATGATGCTAGGGTTATAAGGAAGATTTGTATGTGATTACCGAATGTTGTTCGGAGTCCCGGATGAGATCTCGGGCGTCACGAGGAGTTCTGGAATGGTCCGGAGGTGAAGATTTATATATGGGAAGTTGTCATACGGTCACCAGAAATATTCGGGGGCATACCGGTATTGTATCGGGGCCACTGGAGGGGTTCCGGGGGTCCCCAGGGAGGGGCCACCTGTCCTGGAGGGACTCATGGGCGGTAGAGGGAAGGGAACCAGCCCCTTGGAGGGCTGGGCGCCACCCCCTAGGGCCCATGTGCCTAGGGTTGGGGGGGGGGGACCCTAAAGGGGGCGCCCCCTTTTTTGGGGGGCAAGCCCCTTCCCCTTGGCCGCCGCCCCCCTCTAGATCTCATCTAGAGGGGGCCGCCCCCTTCCCCCTTCTCTCTATAAATAGAGGGGCGAGGGGAGGGCTGCAACACCACATCCAAGGCGCAGCCCCTCCCCAACCCAACACCTCTCCTCCTCCGCAAGAGCTTGGCGAAGCCCTGCCGGAGAACTGCCACTCCATCACCACCACGCCGTCGTGCTGCTGTTGGAGCCTTCTTCCTCAACCTATCCCTCCTCCTTGCTGGATCAAGGCGCGGGAGACGTCACCGGGCTGCACGTGTGTTGAGCGCGGAGGCACCGTTGTTCGGTGCTTAGATCGGATTCGGCCGCGATCTGAATCGCTATGTGTACGATGTTGGGGAACGTAGTAATTTCAAAAATTTTCCTACGCACACGCTAGATCATGGTGATGACATAGCAACAAGAGGGGAGAGTGTTGTCCACGTACCCACGTAGACCGTAAGCGGAAGCGTTATCACAACGCGGTTGATGTAGTCGTACGTCTTCACGACTCGACCGATCCAAGCACCGAACGTACGGCACCTCCGTGTTCAGCACACGTTCAGCTCGATGACGTTCCCCGGGCTCCAATCCAGCAAAGCGTCGGGGATGAGTTCCGTCAGCACGACGGCGTGGTGACGATAATGATGTTCTACCGGCGCAGTGCTTCGCCTAAACTCTGCGACGATATGACCGAGGTGGAATATGGTGGAGGGGGGCACCGCACACGGCTAAGGAACGATCCGTAGATCAACTTGTGTGTCATGGGGTGCCCCCTGCCCCCGTATATAAAGGAGCAAGGGAGGGGGTGGCCGGCCTAGGAGGAGGCGCACCAAGGAGGAGTCCTACTCGCACCGGGAGTTGGATTCCCCCCCTTCCAAGTAGTAGGAGTAGGAGTCAAGGAAAGGGGGAAGAGAAGAGAAGGAAGGAGGGGGCGCAGCCCCTCCCCCTAGTCCAATTCGGACTAGGCCTTGGGGGGGCGCCCAACCTCTCCTCTCTCTTTCCCCTAAAGCCCAATAAGGCCCATATACTCCCTGGCGAATTCCCGTAACTCTCCGGTACTCCGAAAAATACCCGAATCACTCAGAACCTTTCCAAACTCCGAATATAGTCGTCCAATATATCGATCTTTACGTCTCGACCATTTCGAGACTCCTCGTCATGTCCCCGATCTCATCCGGGACTCCAAACTCCTTCGGTACATCAAAACTCATAAACTCATAATATAACTGTCATCAAAACCTTAAGCGTGCGGACCCTACGGGTTCGAGAACTATGTAGACATGACCTAGAACTATTCTCGGTCAATAACCAATAGCGGAACCTGGATGCCCATATTGGCTCCTACATATTCTACGAAGATCTTTATCGGTCAAACCGCATAACAATATACGTTGTTCCCTTTGTCATCGGTATGTTACTTGCCCGAGATTCGATCGTCGGTATCCAATACCTAGTTCAATCTTGTTACCGGCAAGTCTCTTTACTCGTTACATAATACATCATTTCATAACTAACTCATTAGTTACAATGCTTGCAAGGCTTAAGTGATGAGTATTACCGAGAGGGCCCAGAGATACCTCTCCGACAATCGGAGTGAAAAAACCTAATCTCGAATTATGCCAACTCAACATGTACCTTTGGAGACACCTGTAGAGCACCTTTATAATCACCCAGTTACGTTGTGATGTTTGGTAGCACACAAAGTGTTCCTCCGGTAAACGGGAGTTGCACAATCTCATAGTTGTAGGAACTTTGTATAAGTCATGAAGAAAGCAATAGCAACATACTAAACGATCAAGTGCTAAGCTAACGGAATGGGTCAAGTCAATCACATCATTCTCCTAATGATGTGATCCTGTTAATCAAATGACAACTCTTTTGTCCATGGCTAGGAAACTTAACCATCTTTGATTCACGAGCTAGTCAAGTAGAGGCATACTAGTGACACTATGTTTGTCTATGTATTCACACATGTATTATGTTTCCGGTTAATACAATTCTAGCATGAATAATAAACATTTATCATGAAATAAGGAAATAAATAATAACTTTATTATTGCCTCTAGGGCATATTTCCTTCAGTCTCCCACTTGCACTAGAGTCAATAATCTAGTTCACATCACCATGTGATTTAACACCAATATTCACGTCTGTATGTGATTAATACCCATAGTTCACATCGTCATGTGATCAACGCCCAAAGGGTTTACTAGAGTCAATAATCTAGTTCACATGGCTATGTGATTAACACCCAAAGAGTACAAAGGTATGATCATGTTTTGCTCGTGAGAGAAGTTTAGTCAACGGGTCTGTCACATTCAGAGCCGTATGTATTTTGCAAATATTCTATGTCTACAATACTCTGCACGGAGCTACTCTAGCTAATTGCTCCCACTTTCAATATGTATCCAGATTAAGACTTAGAGTCATCTGGATCAGTGCCAAAACTTGTATTGACGTAACCTTTTACGACGAACCTTTTGTCACCTCCATAATTGAGAAACATATCCTTATTCCACTAAGGATAATTTTGACCAATGTCCAGTGATCTACTCCTAGATCACTATTGTACTCCCTTGCCAAACCAGGGCAGAGTATACAATAGGTCTGGTTCATAGCATAGCATACTTTATAGAACCTATGACTGAGGCATAGGGAATGACTTTTCATTCTCTATCTATTTTCTGCTATGGTCGTGTCTTGAGTCTTACTCAACTTCACACCTTGCAACACAGGCAAGAACTCCTTCTTTGACTGTTCCATTTTGAACTACTTCAAAATCTTGTCAAGGTATGTACTCATTGAAAATCTTATCAAGCGTCTTGATCTATCTCAATAGATCTCGATGCTCAGTATGTAAGTAGCTTTACTGAGGTCTTTATTTTAAAGAACTCCTTTCAAACACTCCTTTATGCTTTGCAGAAAAATTCTACATTATTTCCGATCAGCAATATGTCATTCACATATACTTATCAGAAATGCTGTAGTGCTCCCGCTCACTTTCTTGTAAATACAGGCTTCACCGTAAGTCTGTACAAAACTATATGCTTTGATCAACTCATCAAAGCGTATATTCCAACTCCGAGATGCTTGCACCAGTCCATAGATGGATCGCTGGAGCATGCACATTTTTTTAGTACCTTTAGGATTGATAAAACCTTCTGGTTGCATCATACTCCCTCCATTCCTAGATATAGGGTGTATAGTTTTTGGCACGGAAATTAAAGAACGAACATGGAGGGAAAATTTCACAAGTTTTGGGTGAGATTACACCTGACTAATTGATATGAGTAAATAGAGGAGCTTGCCTGATATAAGGAAATGTAATCAAATTCCTAAAAAAAAATATTCAAACGAGTGGTGCAACTCAATGCACCTTATATTTCGGGTTTTTTCTCAAAAATCTATACACCTTATATCAAGGAATGGAGGGAGTATACAACTCTTCTTTGAGAAAACCATTAAGGAATGCAGTTTTGACATCCATTTGCCAGATTTCATAAATTGTGGCAATTGCTAACATGATTCAGACAGACTTAAGCATAGATACGAGTGAAAAACTCTCATCGTAGTCAACACCTTGAACTTGTGGAAAACCTTTTGCGATAATTCTAGCTTTGTAGATAGTAACACTATCAGCGTCCGTCTTCCTCTTGAAGATCCATTTAATCTCAATGTCTCGCCGATCATTGGGCAAGTCAATCAAAGTCCATACTTTGTTTTCATACATGGATCTTATCTCAGATCTCATGGCCTCAAGCCATTTTGCGGAATCTGGGCTCACCATCGCTTCTTCATAGTTCGTAGGTTCGTCATGGTTTAGTAACATAACTTCCAGAACAGGATTACCGTACCACTCTGGTGCGGATCTTACTCTGGAAGATCTACGAGGTTCTGTAGTAACTTAATCTGAAGTTTCATGATCATCATCATTAACTTCCTCACTAATTGGTGTAGTAGTCACGGGAACAGATTTCTGTGATGAACTACTTTCAAATAAGGGAGCAGGTACAGTTACCTCATCAAGTTCTACTTTCGTCCCACTCACTTCTTTCGAGAGAAACTCCTTCTCTAGAAAGTATCCATTCTAAGCAACGAATGTTTTGCCTTTGGATTTGTGATAGAAAGAGTACCCAACAGTTTCCTTTGGGTATTCTATGAAGACGCACTTTTCCAATTTGGGTTCGAGCTTATCAGGTTGAAACTTTTTCATATAAGCATCGCAACTCCAAACTTTAAGAAACGACAACTTTGGTTTCTTGCCAAACCATAGTTCATAAGGCGTCGTCTCAACGGATTTTGATGGTGCCCAATTTAAAGTGAATGCATCTGTCTCTAATGCATAACCCCAAAATGATAGCGGTAAATCGGTAAGAGACATCATAGATCGCACCATATCCAATAAAGTGCGGTTACGACGTTTGGACACACCATAACATTGTGGTGTTCCAGGTGGCGTGAGCTGTGAAACTATTCCACATTGTTTTAATTGAAGACCAAACTCGTAACTCAAATACTTGTCTCCGCGATCAGATCGCAGAAACTTTATTTTCTTGTTACGATGATTTTTCCACTTCACTCTGAAATTCTTTGAACCTTTCAACTATTTCAGACTTATGTTTCATGAAGTAGATATACCCATATCTGCTCAAATCATCTTGTGAAGGTCAGAAAATAACGATACTTGCCACGAGCATCAACACTCATTGGATCGCATACATTGATATGTATTATTTCCAATAAGTCAGTAGCTTGTTCCATTGTTCCGGAGAACGGAGTTTTAGTCATCTTGCCCAAAAGGCATGGTTCGCAAGCATCAAATGATTCATAACCAAGTGATTCCGAAAATCCATCTTTTATGGAATTTCTTCATGCGCTTTACACCAATATGACCTAAACGGCAGTGCCACAAATAAGTTGCACTATCATTATTAACTTTACATCTTTTGGTTTCAATATTAGGAATATGTGTATCACACGATCGAGATCCAACAAACCATTTTCATTGGGTGTATGACCATAGAAGGTTTTATTCATGTAAACAGAACAATAATTATTCTCTAACTTACATGAATAACTGTATTGCAATAAACATGATCAAATCATATTCATGCTCAACGCAAATGCCAAATAACATTTATTTAGGTTCAACACTAATACCGAAAGTATAGGGAGTGTGCGATGATGATCATATCAATCTTGGAACTACTTCCAACACACATCGTCACCTTGCCTTTTTACTATTTTCTGTTTATTCTGCAACTCCTGTTCTGAGTTACTATTCTTAGCAACTGAACCAGTATCAAAATGCCGAGGGGTTGCTATAAACACTAGTAAAGTACACATCAATAACATGTATATCCAATATACCTTTGTTTACTTTTGCCATCCTTCTTATCCGCCAAATACTTGGGGCTGTTCCACTTCCAGTGACTAGTCCCTTTGCAGTAGAAGCACTTAGTCTCAGGCTTAGGACCAGACTTGGGCTTCTTCACTTGAGCAGCAACTTGCTTTCCGTTCTTCTTGAAGTTCCGCTTCTTCCCTTTGCCCTTTTCTTGAAACTAGTGGTCTTGTCAACCATCAACACTTGATGCTTTTCTTGATTTCTACCTTCATCGATTTCAGCATCACGAAGAGGTTGGGAATCGTTTTCGTCATCCCTTGCATACTATAGTTCATCACAAAGTTCTACTAACTTAGTGATGGTGACTAGAGAACTCTGTCAATCACTATCTTATCTGGAAGATTAACTCCCACTTGATTCAAGCGATTGTAGTACCCAGACAATCTGAGCACATGCTCACTAGTTGAGTGATTCTCCTCCATCTTTTAGCAATAGAACTTGTTGGAGACTTTATATCTCTCAACTCGGGTATTTGCTTGAAATATTAACTTCAATTCCTGGAACATCTCATATGGTCCATGACGTTCAAAACTTCTTTGAAGTCCTGATTCTAAGCCGTTAGGCATGGTGCACTAAACTATCAAGTAGTCATCATATTGAGCTAGCCAAACGTTCATAACGTCTGCATCTGCTCCTGCAATAGGTTTGTCACCTAGCGGTGCATCTAGGACATAATTCTTCTGCGCAGCAATGAGGATAAACCTCAGATCACGGATCCAATCCGCATCATTGCTACTAACATTTTTCAACACAATTTTCTCCAGGAACATATCAAAATAAACATATGAAAGCAACAATGCAAGCTATTGATCTACAACATAATTTGCAAAATACTACCAGGACTAAGTTCATGATAAATTTAAGTTCAATTAATCATATTACTTAAGAACTCCCACTTAGAAAGACATCCCTCTAATCCTCTAAGTGATCACGTGATCCAAATCAATTAAACCATAACCGATCATCACCTGAAATGGAGTAGCTTTCAATGGTGAACATCATTATGTTCATCATATCTACTATATGATTCACGCTCGACCTTTCGGTCTCCGTGTTCCGAGGCCATATCTACATATGCTAGGCTCGTCAAGTTTAACCTGAATATTCTGCGTGTGCAAAAACTGGCTTGCACCCGTTGTAGATGGACGTAGAGCTTATCACACCCGATCATCACGTGGTGTCTAGGAACGATGAACTTTGCAACGGTGCATATTCAGGGAGAACACTTCTTGATAATTTTTAGTGAGAGATCATCTTAAAATGCTACCGTCAATCAAAGAAAGATAAGATGCATAAAGGATAAACATCACATGCAATCAATATAAGTGATATGATATGGCCATTATCATCTTGTGCTTGTGATCTCCATCTCCGAAGCACCGTCGTGATCACCATCGTCACCGGCGCGACACCTTGATCTCCATCGTAGCATCGTTGTCGTTTACGCCATCTATTGCTTCTACGACTATCGCTACCGCTTAGTGATAAAGTAAAGCAATTACAGGGCGTTTGCATTTCATACAATAAAGCGACAACCATATGGCTCCTGCTAGTTGCCGATAACTTCGGTTACAAAACATGATCATCTCATACAATAAATATAGCATCACGTCTTGACCATATCACATCACAACATGCCCTGCAAAAACAAGTTAGACGTCCTCCACTTTGTTGTTGCAAGTTTTACGTGGCTGCTACGGGCTTAGCAAAAACCGTTCTTACCTACGCATCAAAACCACAACGATAGTTCGTCAAGTTAGTGTTGTTTTAACCTTCGCAAGGACCGGGCGTAGCCACACTCGGTTCAACTAAAGTGAGAGAGACAGACACCCGCCAGCCACCTTTAAGCATGAGTGCTCGTAATGGTGAAACCAGTCTCGCGTAAGCGTACGCGTAATGTCGGTCCGGGCCGCTTCATCTCACAATACAGCCGAACCAAAGTATGACATGCTGGTAAGCAGTATGACTTGTATCGCCCACAACTCATTTGTGTTCTACTCGTGCATATAACATCAACGCATAAAACCTAGGCTCGGATGCCACTGTTGGGGAACGTAGTAATTTCAAAAAATTTCCTACGCACACGCTAGATCATGGTGATGACATATCAACGAGAGGGGAGAGTGTTGTCCACGTACCGTCGTAGACCGTAAGCGGAAGCGTTATCACAACGCGGTTGATGTAGTCGTACGTCTTCACGACTCGACTGATCCAAGCACCGAACGTACGGCACCTCCGTGTTCAGCACACGTTCAGCTCGATGACGTTCCCCGGGCTCCAATCCAGCAAAGCGTGGGGGATGAGTTCCGTCAGCACGACGGCGTGGTGACGATAATGATGTTCTACCGGCGCAGGGCTTCGCCTAAACTCTGCGACGATATGACCGAGGTGGAATATGGTGGAGGGGGGCACCGCACACGGCTAAGGAATGATCCGTAGATCAACTTGTGTGTCATGGGGTGCCCCGTGCCCCCGTATATAAAGGAGCAAGGGAGGGGGTGGCCGGCCTAGGAGGAGGCGCACCAAGGAGGAGTCCTACTCCCACCGGGAGTAGGATTCCCCCCCTTCCAAGTAGTAGGAGTAGGAGTCAAGGAAAGGGGGAAGAGAAGAGAAGGAAGGAGGGGCCGCAGCCCCTCCCCCTAGTCCAATTCGGACTAGGCCTTGGGGGGGCGCCCAACCTCTCCTCTCTCTTTCCCCTAAAGCCCAATAAGGCCCATATACTCCCCGGCGAATTCCCGTAACTCTCCGGTACTCCAAAAAATACCCGAATCACTCGGAACCTTTCCGAACTCCGAATATAGTCGTCCAATGTATTGATCTTTACATCTCGACCATTTCGAGACTCCTCGTCATGTCCCCGATCTCATCTGGGACTCCGAACTCCTTTAGTACATCAAAACTCATAAACTCATAATATAACTATCATCGAAACCTTAAGCGTGCGGACCCTACGGGTTCGAGAACTATGTAGACATGACCTAGAACTATTCTCGGTCAATAACCAATAGCGGAACCTGGATGCCCATATTGGCTCCTACATATTCTACGAAGATCTTTCTCGGTCAAACCGCATAACAACATACGTTGTTCTCTTTGTCATCGGTATGTTACTTGCCCGAGATTCGATCGTCGGTATCCAATACCTAGTTCAATCTCGTTACCGGCAAGTCTATTTACTCGTTACGTAATACATCATTTCATAACTAACTCATTAGTTACAATGCTTGCAAGGCTTAAGTGATGAGTATTACCGAGAGGGCCCAGAGATACCTCTCTGACAATCGGAGTGACAAAACCTAATCTCGAATTATGCCAACTCAACATGTACCTTTGGAGACACCTGTAGAGCACCTTTATAATCACCCAGTTACGTTGTGACGTTTGGTAGCACACAAAGTGTTCCTCCGGTAAACGGGAGTTGCACAATCTCATAGTTGTAGGAACTTTGTATAAGTCATGAAGAAAGCAATAGCAACATACTAAACGATCAAGTGCTAAGCTAATGGAATGGGTCAAGTCAATCACATCATTCTCCTAATGATGTGATCCCGTTAATCAAATGACAACTCTTTTGTCCATGGCTAGGAAACATAACCATCTTTGATTCACGAGCTAGTCAAGTAGAGGCATACTAGTGACACTATGTTTGTCTATGTATTCACACATGTATTATGTTTCCGGTTAATACAATTCTAGCATGAATAATAAACATTTATCATGAAATAAGGAAATAAATAATAACTTTATTATTGCCTCTAGGGCATATTTCCTTCATACGACTCTTCCAACCGCGTTCTTGCAACACTTCCGACTCGCGATCTTCAAGGGTATGAATATGCACTCCCTTCTCTCTCATTGCTAGTTACTCCATAGATTGATCTTGGTGATGCGTAGAATTTTTTTAATTTCTGCTACGATCCCTAATAGTGGCATCATGAGCTAGGTCTATGAGTAGTTTCTATGCATGAGTAGAACATAAGTTTGTTGTGGGCGTCGATTTTGTCAATTTACTTGCCACTACTAGTCTTATCTTGTTTCGGCGGCATCATGGGATGAAGCGGCCCGGACCGACCTTACACGTACGCTTACGTGAGACAGGTTCCACCGACTGACATGCACTAGTTGCATAAGGTGGCTAGTAGGTATCTGTCTCTCCCACTTTAGTCGGATCGGATTTGATGAAACGGGTCCTTATGAAGGGTAAATAGCAATTGGCATATCACGTTGTGGTTTTTGTGTAGGTAAGAAACGTTCTTGCTAGAAACTTATAGCAGCCACGTAAAAACTTGCAACAACAATTAGAGGACGTCTAACTTGTTTTTGCAGCATATGCCATGTGATGTCATATGGCCATGAAGGATGTGATGAATGAAATATATGTGATGTATGAGATTGATCATGTTCTTGTAATAGGAATCACGACTTGCATGTCGATGAGTATGACAACCAGCAGGAGCCACATGAGTTGTGTTTATTTATTCTATGACCTGCGTGTCATTGAATAACGCCATGTAATTACTTTACTACTAAACCGTTAACCATAGTAGTAGAAGTAATAGTTGGCGAGACAACTTCATGGAGACACGATGATGGAGATCATGGTGTCATGCCGGTGACGATGATGATCATGGCGCCCCGAAGATGGAGATCCAAAGGAGCAAAATGATATTGGCCATATCATGTCACTATTTGATTGCATGTAATGTTTATCATGTTTTTGCATCTTATTTGCTTAGAACGATGGTAGCATAAATAAGATGATCCCTCATAATAATTTCAAGAAAGTGTTCCCCCTAACTGTGCGCCGTTGCGAAAGTTCACTACAAGAAATATGTCAACTAATGACCTTCTGTCAGTGACCCTGGAAGAATTGGTCATAGATCTATGACCATTTCAGACCAATTGGTCAAAAGCTGTTCGGGGGGCTCCATACCCTAAACCATTGCGACCATTTTGGTCAGAAAGGTCGTAATTTCCTTACACGAAAAGGTCATAAAGCAAATGGCGCTAGTCCGCTGCCTTATTTCTAGTTGTTAACGACCAATATAGATGGTCATAGCCTTGTAAATTGTGGTGGGTTGCTATGACTAGGCACCACCTCATCAGTTTTGCCTATGTGTCATGTCCATGTGGCAGTTTTTGCCCTAGGTTGTGAAGCAACCTATATTTCTGTCATTCCCAAAATTCCCAAAAAAATCTCATAAATTCTTTGGGTCATATCTTCGTCAAATATGTAAAAACATTCCTTGCCTAGTTCAAAAATAATTTGAAAATATTCATTTTCCTATTCTGTTCAAAGCAGCACTTTGTGAAGGAAGTACCACTTTGGCATGTCCAAATGGTATCGATTTTCTATAGTGCTTTCCTATGCCCAAATAACCATCCTCCACCAAATGCCAGCTCAATCCATTCATCATTTTGAGCCCAGCTTCAACATTCGTATTTATGTCCAGTGTGGTAGTTTGTAAAGCAAGTACCGCCTAGGCTCCTCCTTTTGAGGTGAAAATTTGTGAAGACGGTCTTCTTAGTAACTGATCATCCTCAGCCAAAACTCACGCCCATTAGCCATGTGCATTTCCTGTACCGCTAATCAAACACTTGGCTGCTAATTCATGTTTGAGCATCGATCGGTCTCCTTGTGAGAATCTTATGTTGTGATTTTCTTTGTAGCACCTACCCGGGGAGTGCCCAACCCACTAGACATGGCTAGGCCGCCCAGAACACATGGAAACGCCACGGTCACGCGGTGACCACGCGGCGGGCATGCGAGCTTACGCGCTCTAGAGTTGGGGCCCTCGGCCACCGTCCAAACCTCGATGTCTCGCCATCAAACCATGTATTTCTGATTAAATAGATACTTATTTACCTAGAAATGATTTTTGGAAAAAATAAAGAGCAAACTATGAGGCAGCTGCAGTTCAAATTTGACCCGCTTCCAACTGAATCGACGACAATTTGTCTTTTTCACCAGAGGTGGATCAAAAATTTTGACACCCAACCATTTTGTCAATTGTGCATTATATATGGCCTAGTATTTTATAAAATTGATTTGGTCCATTTTTGCAACAATTATTTGGTAGTTCCTTCACAAAAAACCTCCTTTTGGGCACTCGGAAAATGAAAAATGAATTTTCCGTGCAAAAAAATTGAAAACTTCCTTAGGCAACATTGTTTGGAATTCCAAGATGTACCCTTGTGCACAATATGAGATCATTTGAACAAAATATGCCATGAATGTGGCCATAAGATTGATCATTTGGCTTGAAAGCCATGAATCTTCACGCATGATAGCTCATTTCTGAGAATACTTTTTTAAAATAATTACCGTATTACAAGTTTGTTATTTTTCCTGGGAACTTGGCCACATATAATGACACAATGCGAAGGTTTCCCAATTTTTTGATTTTTTTTGAATTTTTTATGCCCGTTTCAAAATGCGGTCAAAACGGCGGGCTTGACCGTTCCTACCTAGTGGTTGAATCTTGGAATTTTTTTGATGTTTCTCTGATTAAATAGATACTTATGTACCTAGAAATGATTTTTGGAAAAAAATAAATAGCAAACTATGGGACAGCTGCAGTTCAAATTTGACCCGCTTCCAACTGAATCGGCGGAAATTTGTCTTTTTCATGAGAGGTGGATCAAAACTTTTTGCACCCAACCATTTTGTCAATTGTGCATTAAATATGTCCTAGTATTTTAGAAAATTGATTTGGTCCAATTTTGCAACAATTATTTGGCAGGTCCTTCACAAAAACCCTCCTTTTGGGCACTCAGAAAATGAAAAATGGTTTTTTCGTCCAAAGAAAATGAAAACTTCCTTAGGCAACATTGTTTGCCATTCCAATATTCACCCTTGTGCACAATATGAGATCATCTGAACAAACTATGCCACGAATGTGGCCATAAGATTGATCATTTGGCTTGAAAGCCATGAATCTTCAGAGATGATAGCTCATTTCTGAGAACACTTTTTTAAAATAATTGTCATATTACAAGTTTGTTATTTTTCCTGAGAGCTTGTCCACATATAATGACACAATGCAAAGGTTTCCCAATTTTTTGACTTTTTTGAATTGTTTATACCCGTTTCAAAATGTGGTCAAAACGGCGGGCTTGACCGTTCCTACCTAGTGGTTGAATCTTGGAAATTTTTTGATGTTTCTCTGATTAAATAGATACTTATGTACCTAGAAATGATTTTTGGAAAAAATAAATAGCAAACTATGAGGCAGCTGCAGTTCAAATTTGACCCGCTTCCAGCTGAATCGGCGGAAATTTGTCTTTTTCATGAGAGGTGGATCAATTTTTTTTTGCACCCAACCATTTTGCCAATTGTGCATTAAATATGTCCTAGTATTTTAGAAAATTGATTTGGTCCAATTTTGCAACAATTATTTGGGAGGTCCTTCACAAAAAAACCTCCTTTTGGGCACTTAGAAAATGAAAAATGGTTTTTTCGTCCAAAGAAAATGAAAACTTCCTTAGGAAACATTGTTTGCCATTCCAATATGCACCCTTGTGCACAATATGAGATCATCTGAACAAACTATGCCACGGATGTGGCCATAAGATTGATCATTTGGCTTGAAAGCCATGAATCTTCAGAGATGATAGCTCATTTCTGAGAACACTTTTTTAAAATAATTGCCATATTACAAGTTTGTTATTTTTCCTGGGAGCTTGTCCACATATAATTACATAATGCAAAGGTTTCCCAATTTTTTTGATTTTTTTGAATTGTTTATACCCGTTTCAAAATGCGGTCAAAACAGCGGGAATGACCGTTCATAGCTAGTGGTTGAATCTTGGAATTTTTTGGTGTTTCTCTGATTAAATAGATACTTATGTACCTAGAAATGATTTTTGGAAAAAATGAAGAGCAAACTATGAGGCAGCTACAGTTCAAATTTGACCCGCCTCCAGCTGAACCGGCAGAAATTTGTCCTTTTCACGAGAGGTGGATCAAAGCTTTTGACACCCAACCATTTGGTCAACTGTGCATTAAACATGGCCTAGTATTTTATAAAATTGATGTGATCCATTTTTACAACAATTATTTGGTAGTTCCTTCAAAAAAAACTTCATTTCGGGCACTCCAAAAATGATTAAAAATAGCTAGAAAGATAAAAAATGCATGCAAATTTGCGATCATCCATAAAATATGGTCTAAATTGAGTGATAAATCTAGTTGTGCCATTTTGGAAAATATTTTTGATAGCTGCTTCACAAAACCTCCTAGTTTTAGTACTTAAAAACTATTTTAAATCATAAAATTTCTGAACCAATCAGGGCTCTTCCCACGGATCACTCCAATATAGCCGATCTGAACCGTCCAGATCCCACGGATCCAACGGCTCTCACTCACCTCTCAGGTCTCTCTCCCCCAACCCAAACCCTAGTAGCCCTCACTCCATCCAGATCTCTCTCTCCCTCTCCCCGAGAACCCACCAGCCGCCGCCTATCTCCTCCCTCGCCGCCATTGCTGCCACCTCCTTCCCGTCCCCGGCCTCCTTCCGCAACGCCCCCACCGCTCCCACCGCACCAAACCCTACCTCACTCACCTCTCCTCCCTTCCACCCGCCCGCCTGTTGGAAATATGCCCTAGAGGCAATAATAAAAGGATTATTATTATATTTCCTTGTTCATGATAATTGTCTTTTATTCATGCTATAATTGTATTATCCGGAAATCGGAATACACGTGTGAATACTTAGACCAAATACGTCCCTAGTAAGCCTCTAGTTGACTAGCTCGTTGGTCAACAGATAGTCATGGTTTCCTGACTATGGACATTAGATGTCATTGACAACGGGATCACATCATTAGGAGAATGATGTGATGGACAAGACCCAATCCTAAGCATAGCACAAGATCGTGTAGTTCGTTTTGCTAGAGCTTTTCCAATGTCAAGTATCTCTTCCTTAGACCATGAGATCGTGTAACTTCCGGATACCGTAGGAGTACTTTGGGTGTACCAAACGTCACAACGTAATTGGGTGACTATAAAGGTGCACTACAGGTATCTCCGAAAGTGTCTGTTGGGTTGACACGGATCGAGACAGGGATTTGTCACTCCGTATGACGGAGAGGTATCTCTGGGCCCACTCGGTAATGCATCATCATAATGAGCTCAAAGTGACCAAGTGTTTGGTCACGGGATCATGCCTTACGGTACGAGTAAAGTGACTTGCCGGTAACGAGACTGAACGAGGTATTGGGATACCGACGATCGAGTCTCGGGCATGTAACGTACCGATTGACAAAGGGAATAGTATACGGGGTTGCTTGAATCCTCGACATCGTGGTTCATCCGATGAGATCATCGAGGAGTATGTGGGAGCCAACACGGGTATCCAGATCCCGCTGTTGGTTATTGACCGAAGAGCCGTCTCGGTCATGTCTACATGTGTCCCAAAACCGTAGGGTCTACACACTTAAGGTTCGGTGATGCTAGGGTTATTAGGAAGACTTGTATGTGATTACCGAATGTTGTTCGGAGTCCCGGATGAGATCCTGGACGTCACGAGGAGTTCCGGAATGGTCCGGAGGTGAAGATTTATATATGGGAAGTTGTCATACGGACACCGGAAAGTTTCGGGGGCATATCGGTATTGTACCGGGGCCACCGGAGGGGTTCCGGGGGTCCACTAGGAGGGGCCACCCCTCTCGGAGGGCCTCATGGGCCGCAAGGGGTAGGGAACCAGCCCCTGGTGGGCTGGGCGCCCCCTCCTTGGGCCCATGCACCTAGGGTTGGGGGGAGAACCCTAGTGGGGGCGCCCCCCTTGCTTGGGGGGCAAGCCCCACTCCCTGCCCGCCGCCCCACCTCTAGATCTCATCTAGAGGGGGCCGGCCCCCTTCCCCCTTCCCCTATAAATAGAGGGGCGAGGGGAGGGCTGAACACCTGATCCAAGGTGCAGCCCCTCCCCTCCCCAACACCTCTCCTCCTCCGTTGAGTGCTGGGCGAAGCCCTGTCGGAGTACTGTCTCTCCACCATCATCACGCCGTCGTGCTGCTCCTGGAGCCTTCTTCCTCAACCTCTCCTTCCCCCTTGCTGGATCAAGAAGGAGGAGACGTCATCCGCTCCATACGTGTGTTGAGCGCGGAGGTGCTGTCCGTTCAGCACTTGATCATCGGTGATTTGGATCACGGCGAGTACGACTCCATCATCCCCGTTCCCTTGAACACTTCCGCAAGCGATCTACAAGTGGTATGTAGATGCAATCTCTCTCCCATGACTTGTTGCTTAGATGAACTCATAGATGGATCTTGGTGAAACCGTAGGAATTTTTTTATTTTCTGCAACGTTCCCCAACAGTGGCATCATGAGCTAGGTTTATGCGTAGTTCTCTATTGCACGTGTAGAACACAATTTTGTTGTGGGCGTAGATCTTGTCAACTTGCTTGCCGCTACTAGTCTTTTCTTGCTTCAGCGGTATTGTGGGATGAAGCGGCCCGGACCGACCTTACACGTACGCTTACGTGAGACAGGTTCCACCGACTGACATGCACTAGTTGCATAAGGTTGCTAGCGGGTGTCTGTCCCTCCCACTTTAGTTGGAGAGGATTCAACGAAAAGGGTCCTTATGAAGGGTAAATAGAAGTTGACAAAATCACGTTGTGGTTATTCGTAGGTAAGAAAACGTTCTTGCTAGAACCCAATTGCAGCCACGTAAAAGATGCAACAACAATTAGAGGACGTCTAACTTGTTTTTGCAGCAATTGTCATGTGATGTGATATGGCCAGAAGTTGTGATGAATGATGAATGATATATTGTGATGTATGAGATCATGTTCTCGTAATAGGAATCACGACTTGCATGTCGATGAGTATGACAACCGGCAGGAGCCATAGGAGTTGTCTTTATTTTTTGTATGACCTCCGTGTCATTGAAGAACGCCATGTAAATTACTTTACTTTATTGCTAAACGCGTTAGCCATAGAAGTAGAAGTAGTCGTTGGCGTGACAACTTCATGAAGACACAATGATGGAGATCATGATGATGGAGATCATGGTGTCATGCCGGTGACGAAGATGATCATGGAGCCCCGAAGATGGAGATCGAAGGAGATATATGATATTGGCCATATCATGTCACTACTATATAATTGCATGTGATCTTTATTATGTTTTATGCATCTTGTTTACTTAGAACGGCGGTAGTAAATAAGATGATCCCTTATAATAACTTCAAGAAAGTGTTCCCCCTAACTGTGCATCATTGCTAAAGTTCGTCGTTTCGAAGCACCACGTGATGATCGGGTGTGATAGATCCTTACATTCACATACAACGGGTGTAAGACAGATTTACACATGGAGAACACTTAGGGTTAACTTGACGAGCCTATCATGTACAGACATGGCCTCGGAACACAAGAGACCGAAAGGTCGAACATGAGTCGTATGGAAGATACGATCAACATGGAGATGTTCACCGATGATGACTAGTCCGTCTCACGTGATGATCGGACACGGCCTAGTCAACTCGGATCGTGTAACACTTAGATGACTAGAGGGATGTCAAATCTGAGTGGGAGTTCATTCAATAATTTGATTAGATGAAGTTAATTATCATGAACTTAGTCTAAAACTTTTGCAAAATATGTCTTGTAGATCAAATGGCCAACGCTCATGTCAACATGAACTTCAACGCGTTCCTAGAGAAAACTAAGCTGAAAGATGATGGCAGCAACTATTCGGACTGGGTCCAGAACCTGAGGATCATCCTCATAGCACCCAAGAAAGCATATGTCCTAGATGAACCGCTAGGTGAAGCACCCATCCTAGAGAACCAAGACGTTATGAACGTTTGGCAGTCACGTGCTGATGATTACTCCCTCGTTCAGTGTGGCATGCTTTACAGCTTGGAACCGGGGCTCCAAAAGCGTTTTGAGAAACACGGAGCATATGAGATGTTCGAGGAGCTGAAAATGGTTTTTCAAGCTCATGCCCGGGTCGAGAGATATGAAGTCTCCGACAAGTTCTATAGTTGTAAGATGGAGGAAAACAGTTCTGTCAGTGAGCACATACTCAAAATGCCTATCCCAGCTGGAGATCAACCTCCCAGACGAGGCGGTCATTGACAGAATCCTTCAGTCGCTCCCACCGAGCTACAAGAGCTTTGTGTTGAACTACAATATGCAGGGGATGGTGAAGACCATTCCTGAAGTATTTTCAATGCTGAAGTCAGCAGAGGTTTAAATCAAGAAAGAACATCAAGTGTTGATGGTGAATAAGACCACTAAGTTCAAAAAGGGCAAGGGTAAGAAGAACTTCAAGAAGGATGGCAAAGATGTTGCCACGCCCGGTAAGCCAGTTGCCGGGAAGAAGTCAAAGAATGGACCCAAGCCTGAGACTGAGTGCTTTTATTGCAAGGGGAAGGGTCACTGGAAGCGGAACTGCCCCAAATACTTAGCGGACAAGAAGGCCGGCAACACTAAAGGTATATTTTATATACATGTAATTGATGTGTACCTTACCAGTACTCGTAGTAACTCCTGGGTATTTGATACCGGTGCCGTTGCTCATATTTGTAACTCACAACAGGAGCTGTGGAATAAGCGGAGACTGGCGAAGGACGAGGTGACGATGCGCGTCGGGAATGGTTCCAAGGTCGATGTGATCGCCGTCGGCACGCTACCTCTACATTTGCCCACGGGATTAGTTATGAACATCAGTAATTGTTATTTAGTGCCAAGTTTGAGCATGAACATTGTATCTGGATCTCGTTTAATACGAGATGGCTACTCATTTAAATCTGAGAATAATGATTGTTCTATTTATATGAGAGATATATTTTATGGTCATGCCCCGATGGTCAATGGTTTATTCTTAATGAATCTCGAACGTAATGTTACACATATTGATAGCGTGAATACCAAAAGATGTAAAGTTGATAACGATAGTCCCACATACTTGTGGCACTGCCGCCTTGGTCACATTGGTTTCAAGCGCATGAAGAAGCTCCATGCTGATGGACTTTTAGAGTCTCTCGACTATGAATCATTTGACACATGCGAACCATGCCTCATGGGCAAAATGACCAAGACTCCGTTCTCCGGAACAATGGAGCGAGCAACCAACTTATTGGAAATCATACATACCGATGTGTGCGGTCCAATGAGCGTTGAGGCTCGCGGAGGATATCGTTATGTTCTCACTCTCACTGATGACTTGAGTAGATATGGGTATGTCTACTTGATGAAACACAAGTCTGAGACCTTTGAAAAGTTCAAGGAATTTCAGAATGAGGTAGAGAATCAACGTGACCGAAAGATAAAGTTCCTACGATCAGATCGTGCAGGAGAATACTTAAGTCACGAATTTGGTACACACTTAAGGAAATGTGGAATCGTTTCACAACTCACGCCGCCTGGAACACCTCAGCGTAATGGTGTGTCCGAACGTCGTAATCGCACTCTATTAGATATGGTGCGGCCTATGATGTCTCTTACCGATTTACCACTATCATTTTGGGGATACGCTCTAGAGACAGCTACATTCACTTTAAATAGGGCACCATCTAAATCCATTGAGACGACACCGTATGAATTATGGTTTGGGAAGAAACCTAAGCTGTCGTTTCTAAAAGTTTGGGGATGCGATGCTTATGTCAAGAAATTACAACCTGAAAAGCTCGAACCTAAGTCGGAAATATGCGTCTTCATAGGATACCCTAAGGAAACCATTGGGTATACCTTCTACTTAAGATCCGAGGGCAAGACCTTTGTTGCCAAGAATGGATCCTTTCTGGAAAAAGAGTTTCTCTTGAAAGAAGTAAGTGGGAGGAAAGTAGAACTCGATGAAGTACTACCTCTTGAACCGGAAAGTAGTGCAGCTCAGGAAAATGTTCCTGTGGTGCCTACACCAACTGGAGAGGAAATTAATGATTATGATCAAGGTACTTTGCTACTGAACCTCGTAGGTCCACAAGGACACGTTCCACACCAGAGTGGTATGGCAACCCTGTCCTGGAAATCATGTTGTTGGACAACAGTGAACCTTCAAACTATGAAGAAGCGATGGCGGGCCCAAATTCCAACAAATGGCTTGAAGCCATGCAATCCGAGATAGAATCCATGTATGAAAACAAAGTATGGACTTTGACAGACTTGCCCGATGGTCGGCGAGCGATAGAAAACAAATGAATCTTTAAGAAGAAGACGGACGCGGATGGTAATATTACCATTTATAAAGCTCGACTTGTCGCTAAGGGTTATCGACAAGTTCAAGGGGTTGACTATGATGAGACTTTCTCTCCCGTAGCGAAGCTGAAGTCCGTCCGAATCATGTTAGCAATTGCCACATACTATGATTATGAGATATGGCAGATGGACGTCAAAACGGCATTCCTTGACGGGCATCTTAAGGAAGAACTGTATATGATGCAGCCGGAGGGTTTTGTCGATCCTAATTATGCTAACAAAGTATGCAAGCTCCAGCGATCCATTTATGGGCTGGTGCAAGCATCTCGGAGTTGGAACATTCATTTTGATGAGATGATCAAAGCGTTTGGGTTTATGCAGACTTATGGAGAAGCCTGCGTTTACAAGAAAGTGAGTGGGAGCTCTGTAGCATTTCTCATATTATATGTAGATGACATACTTTTGATGGGAAATGATATAGAACTTTTGGACAGCATTAAGGCCTACTTGAATAAGTGTTTTTCAATGAAGGACCTTGGAGAAGCTGCTTACATATTAGGCATCAAGATCTATAGGGATAGATCGAGACGCCTCATAGGTCTTTCACAAAGCACATACCTTGATAAGATTTTGAAGAAGTTAAAAATGGATCAGTCCAAGAAAGGGTTCTTGCCTGTATTGCAAGGTGTGAGATTGAGCTCGGCTCAATGCCCGACCACGGCAAAAGATAAAGAAGAGATGAGTGTCATCCCCTATGCTTCAGCCATAGGATCTATTATGTATGCCATGCTGTGTACCAGACCTGATGTAAACCTTGCCGTAAGTTTGGTAGGAAGGTACCAAAGTAATCCCGGCAAGGAACACTAGACAGCGGTCAAGAATATCCTAAAGTACCTGAAAAGGACAAAGGACATGTTTCTCTTTTATGGAGGTGACGAAGAGCTCGCCGTAAAGGGTTACGTCGACGCTAGCTTCGACACAGATCTGGATGACTCTAAGTCACAAACCGGATACGTGTATATGTTGAATGGTGGAGCAGTAAGCTGGTGCAGCTGCAAGCAGAGCGTCGTGGCGGGATCTACATGTGAAGCGGAGTACATGGCAGCCTCGGAGGCAGCGCATGAAGCTATTTGGGTGAAGAAGTTCATCACCGACCTAGGAGTCATACCCAATGCGTCGGGGCCGATCAAACTCTTCTGTGACAACACTGGAGCTATTGCCCTTGCCAAGGAGCCCAGGTTTCACAAGAAGACCAGGCACATCAAGCGTCGTTTCGACTCCATCCGTGAAAATGTTCAAGATGGAGATATAGATATTTGCAAAGTACATATGGATCTGAATGTCGCAGATCCGTTGACTAAACCTCTCTCGCGAGCAAAACATGATCAACACCAAAACTCTATGGGTGTTCGATTCATCACAATGTAACTAGATTGTTGACTCTAGTGCAAGTGGGAGACTGTTGGAAATATGCCCTCGAGGCAATAATAAAAGGATTATTATTATATTTCCTTGTTCATGATAATTGTCTTCTATTCATGCTATAATTGTATTATCCAGAAATCGTAATACACGTGTGAATACTTAGACCAAATACGTCCCTAGTAAGCCTCTAGTTGACTAGCTCGTTGGTCAACATATAGTCATGGTTTCCTGACTATGGACATTAGATGTCATTGACAACGGGATCACATCAGTAGGAGAATGATGTGATGGACAAGACCCAATCCTAAGCATAGCACAAGATCGTGTAGTTCATTTTGCTAGAGCTTTTCCAATGTCAAGTATCTCTTCCTTAGACCATGTGATCGTGTAACTCCCAGATACCGCAGGAGTACTTTGGGTGTACCAAACGTCACAACGTAACTGGGTGACTATAAAGGTGCACTACAGGTATCTCCGAAAGTGTCTGTTGGGTTGACACGGATCGAGACTGGGATTTGTCACTCCGTATGACGAAGAGGTATCCCTGGGCCCAATCGGTAATGCATCATCATAATGAGCTCAAAGTGACCAAGTGTTTGGTCACGGGATCATGCATTACGGTACGAGTAAAGTGACTTGCCGATAACGAGACTGAATGAGGTATTGCGATACCGACGATCGAGTCTCGGGCATGTAACGTACCGATTGACAAAGGGAATAGTATACGGGGTTGCTTGAATCCTTGACATCGTGGTTCATCCGATGAGATCATCGAGGAGTATGTGGGAGCCAACATGGGTATCCAGATCCCGCCGTTGGTTATTGACCGGAGAGCCGTCTCGGTCATGTCTACATGTCTCCCGAACCCGTAGGGTCTACACACTTAAGGTTCGGTGACGCTAGGGTTATTAGGAAGACTTGTATGTGATTACCGAATGTTGTTCGGAGTCCAGGATGAGATCCCGGACATCACGAGGAGTTCCAGAATGGTCCGTAGGTGAAGATTTATATATGGGAAGTTGTCATACGGACACCGGAAAGTTTCGGGGGCATATCGGTATTGTACCGGGGCCACCGGAGGGGTTCCGGGGGTCCACCGGGAGGGGCCACCCCTCTCGGAGGGCCTCATGGGCCGTAAGGGGTAGGGAACCAGCCCCTGGAGGGCTGGGCGCCCCCCCTTGGGCCCATGTGCCTAGGGTTGGGGGTAGAACCCTAGTGGGGGTGCCCCGCTTGCTTGGGGGGCAAGCCCCCCTCCCTAGCCGCCGCCCCCCCTCTAGATCTCATCTAGAGGGGGCCGGCCCCCTTCCCCTTCCCCTATAAATAGAGGGGCGAGGGGAGGGCTGAACACCTGATCCAAGGCGCAGCCCCTCCCCTCCCCAACACCTCTCCTCCTCCGTTGAGTGCTTGGCGAAGCCCTGTCGAAGTACTGCCTCTCCACCATCATCACGCCGTCGTGCTGCTGCTGGAGCCTTCTTCCTCAACCTCTCCTTCCCCCTTGCTGGATCAAGAAGGAGGAGACGTCATCCGCTCCGTACGTGTGTTGAGCGCGGAGGTGCTGTCCGTTCAGCACTTGGTCATCGGTGATTTGGATCACGGCGAGTACCACTCCATCATCCCCGTTCCCTTAAACGCTTCCGCATGCGATCTACAAGTGGTATGTAGATGCAATCTCTCTCCCAAGACTCGTTGCATAGATGAACTCATAGATGGATCTTGGTGAAACCGTAGGAATTTTTTTATTTTCTGCAACGTTCCCCAACACCACCGCCTCCCTCTCTCTCTCTCCCCAATCCAGATCGACGCCGCCTCCCTCTCTCTCTCCCCGATCCAGATCGACGCCGCCTCCCTATATCTCGCTTCCCGTCGCCAGCGGCGGCGCCCTTCTTCCCTCGCCCTCTCCTCGTCCCCTACTCACGGTGCCTCCACCACGACATGAATCCCGGTGACCCACCCCGTCTCTGTGCCCGCCTCGGCAACCACCTCCGCCGCGCGTCCGAGTCCCATCCATGTCTGCTCCGTCTCCGTCTCTTTCTCCTTTCGTGGGAGGTGACTCGCACCCGGCCCCGCGGCGGGAAGGGGCGGCGGTGGCCTCGTGTAGATCCCATCGGGATCACGGTGCGGACGCATGCCCCAGACGCCATGACCCGTCTCCCTCCCCTCCTCAAATCAGGAAGGAGAGGCCAGGCGCCGGCCATGAACTCGCTCTGCCCGGGACGCCGCTTGCCATCAAGGTCACCCCTACCCCCTCTTCGATCTGCTCTTCATCCTTTCCCTTCCCTTCCCTAACGCGCGCCATTTTCTTCCTCACGCAGGGTTGCAGGCGATTCGATCAGGTCCGGGTCCATGGTGTCCATGGCCGTGGCAGCGCTCGCGGTGACGGACGAGCTGGTCCTGCCGCTCCGCGCGGTGGGGGACCTGGCGGCGGCCGCCGGCGTCTCGCGGGAGGAGGTCATCATCATCACGCAGTGCACCTTGATCGGTAACACCCCCTCCCAAGCCCCCTGTCTCCCAACCCCAAGCTGATGATGAGGAGGTCAGCTAGTGCCCAGAACCACTAATTCTCATGCCGAATTCAGTCTGTTTGCTTTGTTCGTTAGTTTGTAACTTTGTATGGTCCGAATTTCTACAACTAGTTCAACTCTGTTAATTTGCACCCCTGTTTTATTGTTTATGTAGCATGTACAATCTCTTTTCAGAGATGCCTGTCCACATATCTAACTTTGTTCTGCCTTTCTAGAAACATGTCTGTTTCCGTGGTGTATCTCTATGGCCGGTTCCCTGTTATTTCTATGCCAAAGTCACTTAATGAATTCTTAAATCAAGTAATTCAAACTTTGCATCTGCACGCGTACATCAAGTAATTCTTAAAGCATGCGGGTCTGCTCTTATGGGTACATGATGTTGGCAACTCCCTGGATGCATTTGTTGACGTTGTTTTGTTTACTCCCAGCTTAGTGCAGAGCCCAGCCCCAGCAGCAGCGGCTATGCCGGCGAGCAGGGCAGCAGCGTTGCCTCCAGCGCCTGCATCGAGGAGCCTTACCCCGCCCCCGCGCCATGGACTCGTGTGCGGCAAGAAGCACGCCAACGAGGTCAGCCCAGTATGCCCCCTTCTCCTCTTAACCATACACTGCACGCTCTGTGTTCTTGTTTCTTGAGCTATTTCAATCATCTAATCATGGATTATTCTATTTTTGGACAAGACCAAGAAGGTGGCCATGGCTGGGCTCGTTCACCATTCGTTCAACTTCAGAGCTCATCAGGTCTGTTCTTGCCCTGACCAAGCTGTTCAAGTATGTTAGGTTTGCAATAATATTTAGTATTGGTTTGGGTCTTGCAATGCACAGGCACAACAGGATATACTCCTGTGTGCTACTAAATGTCATGGAGAAGAAACAAAGATGGCAAGTAAAAAGAAACTGTTTATAACTTGAACACTAGCTGAATTTATAGCAAGACTAATTTGTAAAACAAAACCTGGATTAGATCAACAAGTCCTTAGCATATCAAACGTGCCACTTTGGAAATGTCAGCCTGTAGCACATAATATGTTATCTTATTGCTGCTGTGTCACTTTATCCCAGTAAAGCAAGATGCTTGTTATACTCATGTTGCTGATGATATTGGTGTTCTGCTACTAGTTGATGTGTACTCCTAGTGTTGTAGTTCCTGTGTAGCAATACGGAAATATTAATGCTCAAATATGATGATGTGGCCTGCAGCGCACCTGCTTCGACGCTGACCCGTCCGTCGTCATCGCCTTCGATGACGACGAGGACACCGCAGGCGCCGTCGGCCTCGGCGGCGGCTTCCACCACTACCACATCATCGTCACCTACCAGGGCGTCATGGGGTGAATTGATTTGATCGTTAATATGTGGCTGGATGTGATGTTTTGCAGGTTGAAGGCGCTAAGGTGTTGGAGATGTGCCTGTACTTGTTGAGTGTTTTATCTGTAGAGGGCTATATTGTGATTGGTGTAATATTGTATGGTTATATTGTGATTGGTGGAATGTAATAAACTTGATTGATACATTGGTGATTTGGTTGTTATTTGTATATATTTAAAATGTGTTCTCTGATTGGTATATCATTGAGTTACAAGTTGTGAAAAATTAAAACCTGATGTATGGGACCTAGTGAAGGATCTGACAATGTGCATCCAGTTGACTACAATAATCTGAAATTTGAATGTAACAAAAAAAAGAAAACCCGAAAATAAAAAATATGTAGAATGTGAAAAGGCTGCACCTTAGAAAGCAAAAAAGGGTGAATTAATGGCCCAAGCCCATGTAGCTAGCAAAAATTAACAAGAAAAAAATACATTAAAAAGGCCGAGTTGTTGGGCTAGGCCCATGTAGAAAACTGAATTGGACCGGGCTGAATCTTGTGCCACATTAGCTTGCCACGCTGGATGCCTACGTGGCCTGGGGAGGTTGCTAGTGACCAAAATGCCATAGTAGGAATATTTTGGTCATAAACGTCTACGACCTTCTCACGGAGAAGGTCGCTATAGTCAATTAACGACCCCTAGCTTTTGACCTTATGTTTTTGGTCACAAAAAGGTTACAAATGAAAAACAATGACCTTTCAGTGAGCAATAGTGGAGGTCACTAGTTGACATATTTCTTGTAGTGGTTCGTTGTTTCAAAGCACCACGTGATGATCGGGTGTGATAGATTCTAACATTCACATACAATGGGTGTAAGCCAGATTTACACATGCGAAAACACTTAGGTTGACTTGACGAGCCTAGCATGTACAGACATGGCCTCGGAACACAAGAGACCGAAAGGTCGAACATGAGTCGTATAGAAGATACGATCAACATGAAGATGTTCACCGCTGATGACTAGTCCGTCTCACGTGATGATCGGACATGGCCTAGTTGACTCGGATCGTGTATCACTTAGATGACTAGAGGGATGTCTATCTGAGTGGGAGTTCATTAAATAATTTGATTAGATGAACTTAATTATCATGAACTTAGTCTAAAAATCTTTACAATATGTCTTGTAGATCAAATGGCCCACGCTAATGTTGTCCTCAACTTCACCGCGTTCATAGAGAAAACCAAGCTGAAAGACGATGGTAGCAACTATACGGACTGAGTCCGGAACTTGAGGATCATCCTCATAGCTGCCAAGAAAGCATATGTCCTTTAAGCACCGCTAGGTGAAGCACCTGTCCTAGCAAACCAAGACGTTATGAACGCTTGGCAGTCGCGTGTTGATGATTACTCCCTGGTTCAGTGCAGCATGCTTTACAGCTTAGAACTGGGGCTCCGAAAGTGTTTCGAGCAGCACAGAGCATATGAGATGTTCCAAGAGCTAAAAATTGTTTTCCAAGCTCATGCCCGGGTCGAAAGATACGAAGTCTCCGACAAGTTCTACAGTTGTAAAATGGAGGAGAATAGTTCCGTCAGCGAACACATACTCAAAATGTCTGGGTTGCACAACCGCTTGTCCCAGCTGGGAGTTAATCTCCCGGATGACGCGGTCGTTGACAGAATCCTTCAGTCGCTCCCACCAAGCTACAACAGCTTTGTGATGAACTTCAATATGCAGGGGATGGAGAAAACCATTCCTGAGGTATATTTGATGCTGAAATCAGCAGAGGTGGAAATCAAAAAGGAACATCAAGTGTTGATGGTGAATAAAACCACTAAGTTTAAGAAAGGCAAGGGTAAAAAGGGCTTCAAGAAAGACGGCAAGGGAGTTGCCGCGCCCGGTAAGGAAGCTACCGGGAAGAAGCCAAAGAATGGACCCAAGCCTGAGATTGAGTGTTTTTATTGCAAGGGAAATGGTCACTGGAAGCGGAACTACCCCAAGTACTTAGCGGACAAGAAGGCCGGCAACAACAAAGGTATATGTGATATACATGTTATTGATGTGTACCTTACCAGTACTCGTAGTAGCTCCTGGGTATTTGATACCGGTGCGGTTGCTCATATTTGTAACTCAAAATAGGAGCTGCGGAATAAGCGGAGACTGGCGAAGGACGAGGTGACGATGCGCATCGGGAATGGTTCCATGGTCGATGTGATCACCGTCGGCACGCTACCTCTACATTTACCTACGGTATTAGTTTTAAACCTCAATAATTGTCATTTAGTGCTAGCTTTGAGCATGACCATTGTATCTGGATCTCGTTTAATATGAGATGGCTACTTATTTAAATCCAAGAATAATGGTTGTTCTATTTATATGAGAGATACTTTTATGGTCATGCCCCGCTGGTCAATGGTTTGTTCTTAATGAATCTCAAACATAATGTTACACATATTCATAGTGTGAATACCAAAAGATGTAAGGTTGATAATGATAGTCCCACATACTTGTGGCACTGCCGCCCTGGTCACATTGGTGTCAAACGCATGAAGAAGATCCATGTAGATGGACTTCTGGAGTCTCTCGATTATGAATCATTTGACACGTGCGAACCATGCCTCATGGGTAAAATGACCAAGACTCCGTTCTCCGGAACAATGGAGCGAGCAACCAACTTATTGGAAATCATACATACTGATGTGTGCGGTCCAATGAGCGTTGAGGCTCGCGGTGGCTATCGTTATGTTCTCACCCTCAATGATGACTTAAGTAGATATGGGTATGTCTACTTAATGAAACACAAGTCTGAAACCTTTGAAAAGTTCAAGGAATTTCAGAGTGAGGTTGAAAATCAACGTGACAGAAAAATAAAGTTCTTACGATCAGATCGTGGAGGGGAATATTTGAGTCACGAATTTGATACACACTTAAGGAAATGTGGAATCGTTTCACAACTCACGCCGCCTGGAACACCTCAGCGTAATGGTGTGTCCGAACATCATAATCGCACTCTATTGGATATGGTGCGATCTATGATGTCTCTTATTGATCCATCGCTCTCATTTTGGGGCTATGCTTTAGAGACTGCAGCACTCACTTTAAATAGGGCTCTGTTGAAATCCATTGAGAGGACACCGTATGAATTATTGTTTGGGAAGAAACGTAAGCTGTCGTTTCTAAAAGTTTGGGGATGCGATGATTATGTCAAGAAACTTCAACCTGAAAAGCTCGAACCCAAGTCGGAAAAATGCGTCTTCATAGGATACCCTAAGGAAACCATTGGGTATACCTTCTACATCAGATCCGAACGCAAGATCTTTGTTGCCAAGAACGGGTCCTTTCTGGAGAAAGAGTTTCTCTCGAAAGAAGTAATTGGGAGGAAAGTAGAACTTGATGAAGTACTACCTCTTGAAGAGGAAAGTAGCGCATCACAGGAAGATGTTTCTATGGTGCCTGCACCGGCTAGAGAGGAGGTTAATGATGATGATCAAGGAACTTCAGATCAAGTTTCTACTGAACTTCGTAGGTCCACGAGGACACGTTCCACACCAGAATGGTATGGCAACCCTGTCTTGGAAATCATGTTGTTAGACAATGGTGAACCTTCGAACTATGAAGAAGTGATGGTGGGCCCAGATTCCAACAAATGGCTTGAAGCCATGCAATCCGAGATAGGATCCATGTATGAAAACAAAGTATGGACTTTGACAGACTTGCCCGATGATCGGCGAGCGATAGAAAATAAATGGATTTTTAAGAAGAAGACGGATGCGGATGGTAATGTTACCATCTATAAAGCTCGACTTGTCACTAAGGGTTATCGACAAGTTCAAGGGGTTAACTATGATGAGACCTTCTCACCCGTAGCGAAGCTAAAGTCCGTCCAAATCATGTTAGCAATTGCCGCATTCTACGATTATGAGATATGGCAAATGGACGTCAAAACGGCATTCCTTAACGGCTTTCTTAAGGAAGAATTGTATATGATGCAGACGGAAGGTTTTGTCGATCCTAAGAATGCTAACAAGGTATGCAAGCTCCAGCGCTCCATCTATGGGCTGGTGCAAGCATCTCGGAGTTGGAACATTCGCTTTGATGAAATGATCAAAGCGTTTGGGTTTATGAAGACTTATGGAGAAGCCTGCGTTTACAAGAAAGTGAGTGGGAGCTCTGTAGCATTTCTCATATTGTATGTAGATGACATACTGTTGATGGGAAATGATATAGAACTCTTGGAGAGCATAAAGGCCTACTTGAATAAGTGTTTTTCAATGAAGGACCTTGGAGAAGCTGCTTACATATTAGGCATCAAGATCTATAGAGATAGATCGAGATGCCTCATAGGTCTTTCACAAAGCACATACCTTGATAAGATATTGAAGAAGTTCAATATGGATCAGTCCAAGAAAGGGTTCTTGCCTGTATTGCAAGGTGTGAAATTGAGCTCAGCTCAAAGCCCGACCACGGCAGAAGATAGAGAAAAGATGAGTGTCATCCCCTATGCCTCAGCCATAGGGTCTATTATGTATGCCATGCTGTGTACCAGTCCTGATGTAAACCTTGCCATAAGTTTGGTAGGAAGGTACCGAAGTAATCCCGACATGGAACACTGGATAGCGGTCAAGAATATCCTGAAGTACCTGAAAAGGAGAAAGGATATGTTTCTCATTTATGGAGGTGACGAAGAGCTCGTCGTGAAGGCTTACGTTGATGCTAGCTTCAACACATATCTAGATGACTCCAAGTCACAAACCAGATATGTGTATATTTTGAATGGTGGGGCAGTAAGCTGGTGCAATTGCAAGCAAAGCGTCGTGGCGAGATCTACATGTGAAGCGGAGTACATGGCAACCTCGGAGGCAGCACATGAAACAATCTGGATGAAGGAGTTCATTACCGACCTAGGAGTTATTCCCAATGCGTCGGGCCCAATGACTCTCTTGTGTGACAACACTGGAGCTATTGCCCTTGCCAAGGAGCCTAGGTTTCACAAGAAGACCAGACACATCAAGCGTCGCTTCAACTCCACTAGTGAAAATGTTCAAGATGGAGACATAGATGTTTGTAAAGTGCATATGGATCTGAATGTCGCAGATCCATTGAATAAACCTCTTCCGTGAGCAAAACATGATCAACACCAGAACTCTATGGGTGTTCGATTCATCACAATGTAACTAGATTATTGACTCTAGTGCAAGTGGGAGACTGTTGGAAATATGCCCTAGAGGCAGTAATAAAATGGTTATTATTATATTTCCTTGTTCATGATAATTGTCTATTGTTCATGCTATAATTGTATTGATCAGAAACTGTAATACATGTGTGAATACATAGACCACACCATGTCCCTAGTGAGCCTCTAGTTGACTAGCTCATTGATCAACAGATGGTCATGGTTTCCTGACTATGGACATTGGATGTCATTGATAACGGGATCACATCATTAGGAGAATGATGTGATGGACAAGACCCAATCCTAAGCATAGCACAAGATTGTGTAGTTCGTTTGCTAGAGCTTTTCTAATGTCAAGTATCATTTCCTTTGACCATGAGATTGTGTAACTCCCGAATACCGTAGGAGTGCTTTGGGTGTACAAAATGTCACAACATAACTGGGTGACTATAAAGGTGCTCTACATGTATCTCCGAAAGTGTCATGGAATTATCATGTCAGATGTCCTAGCGAAAGGACTTAGTCGTGGAGCCATCGCAATGAGATTAGCTTGAATGAGTTAAACTGGAACAAAGGACGCGGGGAGTTTATACTGGTTCGGCCCCTTGCGGTGAAGGTAAAAGCCTACGATCCAGTTGTTGTGGGATTGATTGATCTCGATGAGCAGGGAGCGAATCCGCTTTACCTATCTCTCGAGCTGTTGTTTCTTGTCCCTGAACCGCCACCGGGTCGTCCCTATATATACACAGGTTGACGCCCGGCCGGTCTACAGAATCCTGATGCCGGCTCATACAAGTGTTTGGCTCGGTTTCTCCCTTTCCCTAACTTACAATACAAGTTACACATCTATGGCGGTTTACTACAATGGGCCCTAATCCGCCATTGGGCTCTGGGCCTCTAAGACTCCATAGTTAAAGCGCAATATCCTTCATCTTCATGGGCTCTTATACAGGACTCCTTGTGAATGTAATCCGGCCCCTCCTGGGAGGTTTACACTCAGTAGTCATATCCCCAACATTAGGCCCCAGATTGGTTTGAACCTGTTCATGTCAATCTTGAACTGAGAGAAATTCTGATTCGAACATCTTCGTGTTGACCTTGTAAACCTCCATGACGTCATCTTCTGAAATCGCCATAAACCGCCGTGACATCATCTGCATAAAAAACTCACAAAGATTTCCCTTTTATTAATTGGTCTCTGAAGATCGAGGCGACAGCTGTATCCCATTCACCATTTTAGGCTCCTTGATTTTCGCGGCTGCCTACTTATCCATTTTCCTTTATAAATAGGACCGAAAGGTCTTTTTCTTTCCCCTTCCATGCTTATTCTTCCTCCTCGCGACTCCCAAGCCCTACAGCTCCGCCGCCGCCCTCGACTTTCGAGCTCTGCATCGCCACTGGCCGCTGCATCAACCTAATCGTACCAGAGAACTGCTGCACTTCTCCGCTGCTCCTGTGAAGCCGGTAAGCCTTCCTTCTTCAACCCTAGATCTGTATTAGGGTTTCATACCTTCGACGGTGTTCATCAGGATTCATCGTTGTTCGTTTGCTTTCCCTTACTGTCTCATCGAATCTAGACAAACTTGACTTCTTTCCTTTGCGGCCGAAGCTGTAGTTTTATTTTGCCTCGCCATAGTATCCCCTCTTTCATGAACAGATCCCATCCGAACCTTTGCTATGCTGCTGTTACCTTTTTAGATCTTTGATATTTTTCCTTTTCCTGAAGTGCGCTAGATCCATAATGATAACCTTAGCTTGTAAAACCTGTTTGCATAGCACTTAGCAATTTTCAGATCTGTTTTCTTCCATACCAGTGTAGCCGGTTTAACCTTTAGAAAATGATAATCCGCCAGGTACCATTAGCCCTCACGTAAACCGCCAGCTTTACCTGAACATCAGTATCTGGTTTAACATGCACACATCCTCTAATTGAAACCACCAGTTTGACACCAGTTTATACATATCAATCTTGACCCGTGAACCGGCATTTGAACTTATTTTATAGTTTGTCAAAAAATGGCCAAACAGTTCTCCTCTTGCAATTGGGTTCCCTCCCGGATTACAGAAGAGCAACTTACTGGGTATGTTGTGACTGGCTCTTTAGCAAAGAAAGAGATCATTCATTGGAGAGTCTATGGTACTGAAAATCCTCCTGAACCTCAAGATGGAGAAGTAGTTGTGTTTATGCTGCATCTGGACCGAGGGTTTAGCCCTCCCGGATAAAAAAATTTCCGTGATGTACTTGCCAGCTTCCAACTCCACCCTCAAGACATTGGACCGAACTCTGTGTCCAACATTTGCATTTTCCAAGTGTTCTGTGAAGTTTATCTGCAAGAAGAACCGACTGTTGGACTTTTCAGAGACTTCTTCCACTTGAACTGCCGTACTGAATTTACCGACGGCCCTAATATAGAACTTGGCGGGGTGTCAATCAAAAAAGAAAACAAGTCAATTTTCCGCATGCCAAACATCACAGCCACCCCAAGGATTGGAAACAGATGTGGTTCTACTACCCGAACACTGCTCTTGATGATGAAAATCCTCTGCCGGGTTATCGTGCTCACCGGCTCAGCAATGAACATCCACTGCCAGAGAACGATCAAAATATGCTCCACAACTTTCTAAGCTCCGGGCTCTTATGGCAAACGGTTTAACCGGTATTGACCTTGTCCATTGCTGGGTTTCATGGAGTATCTTGCGCTTAAGCCATCGCACCGGATTAATGTATGAATATTCTGGGGATGTCAAGGATCCTCAACGGCACATTGATATACAGCTGACTGATGACGAGATCACCGAGGCTATCAAAAAGATGTTAGATGAACCGATATTTGAGTGCAGCAAGACTGGGCTGCGTCCCTTTTATGCCTCCAATGAACCGCCAGTTGTAAGAATTTATCTTTTTGCTTTAATCTGTCCCCCTTTTAACACTTTCTGATAGCCTTCTGTTTATCCTTGCAGGACAATGATCCGTTCTTGAGCAGAAAAACTCAAGACAAACCGGCAAAACCACAAGACAAACCGGTGAGAGCACCTCGTAACAAGACCAAGGTCACAAAGAGGCTAGCAAATAAGAAAACCGCCGAGTCCTCTGATCTGCCCTAAGATATTGATGACTCGGAACCAGAGGCAGAACTTGACTCCCTTGGCTCATTTTTCATGCACCTTATTGACAATGAGCATTATCGGGATGTTGCGGAAGCCAGCCGCGCTGACCACATAGAGGTAATCTCCCTTTCCTCCGATTCAGATCATGTGCCAATACAAAAACTTCGCCGCGTAGTCTAGAAAGTAAAACATTCACATCCTCTTGCTCATTTGGATCCACACTTTTCTTTGAAGACACAACAACATGAAGCTCGTCGCACAACCCGGCATAGTGGCCAACAAGTTACTTCCTCTGGTTTCCCAGACACCCCAGTTCGAAAACACTGTCCAGAGGTCCCTTGTACTTCTAATACATCTTATCCCTTGGCGGGTTACTTCTGGTACCCTCTTAATCCGTCTGATTCGAATTATCAGGGAACTTCCAATTCATCCTCTGGCGATTCATCAACCACGCAGATGCCTCCACTCAAGACCGTTCCTGGTAAGCATAATAGACTTACTTTTATATGTTGCTCTGGTTTTATTGTACTAATCTCTGTACTTTTATTCTTTTCAGTGCCAAAGCCAGACTTAGCAAGAAAGCTAAGCTGACTATTCCAACTGATGATAATCTAACCCCTGAACCGTAGAAAACCTCTGAACCTCATGATCCGAATGTCAATGCTGTCCAAGAAGATCCAGTACCTCCGGTTCAAGATACTTTTGCTGAACCGGACGAGAGAAATGTCATGAACCAACCTGCTGATCCGCCAAGCCCAGCCAAGGATGAAGATGATCTACCAAGCCCAGCCAGGAATACTGACAATCCGCCAAGCCCAGCTAAAGGTGGTGATGATGATGTTGTCATTACTGGTACTGGTCATACTGTTCCTGGCAACCCGGTCGCCTTATCCAAACATAGTGCCAAGGAATAATTTGCTGCTATGGGAAAAGGCAAGTGGAGAACAGATTTATCCAGCTGTGTTAACCTCAATGCTCAGGAACTCCATTCTAGATTTCTAAACCGCCTGTATACAAGTCGTGATTATGAAGCCGGTTTAGTCAACTTGATGAAGGAGCGCTATGAGGTAACTTCTGTTCAAATGTTTTATAAAGTTCTTCCCTTTTGCTTTATACCAACTCTAGTGTAGCCCCCAAGGGCCGGTTTATCTCTTCAAGATGAACCGATACTTCTTGTTGTAATACCTATCCTTATTGAATTCCTTTACACCTAATTTATCTGATCAAATAGGCACTAGCCCCCAAGTGCCAAGTTTAATACTTGTATTGAGCCTTGGGACTTAAAATATCAGTGAAAAAGAAGCAATCCACATTAGTCCCCAAGTGCCAAGTGCATAACTTGTTATGTGCTTGGGACTTTGAAAGAATATTGCCAATTTACTTGTTCTGTGTGTTGCAGGCTGATTTAACCAGCAAAAATTCTCAAATGCCGATCTCCAAGAAAACATCAAGTTCCAGCAAGCCGAAACATCCAAGGCGAAGGATGAACTGAAAGGCGCTTTAACAGCCATGGAGCAATTGAAGGATGGCTTTAAAAACGAGCGGGCAGGCTGGGAAACTGAAAAAGCCGCTTTGCTGAAACGGGCGGAGGATGCTGAAGCGGCATTGGAACCGGTGGCAGAAGAGCTGACTGGCTTAAAGCGGCAAATCAACACTATGATTTCTGCCTTCTTTGGTAAGTACTTTTTTCAAGAGCCTTGCTTAAACATCATTCAAACTGCCGGTCTAACAGCATGTTCTTAAACCATTGTAGGTAGTCATATTGCTCATCTGGGCTCGGATATGCGCAAGAAGTTGAAAGCAGCCTATACCTTGATAGAACAACTATATACCGGCGCTCAACGAGTCATCTGCGCAGCCTCATACAACAAACCGGCGCCAACTTTAATCAAGGATGCGTTGGCCAAGTTATCTATGACTCTTGCCCAGCTACAGGAGATGAAGAGATTTGCTGCAAGGGCTGGCGCTTTATCTGCACTGACTCGGGCCAAGGCTTGGATAGCTGATCTTGACCCGGTAGACATTGGAAATGGCTATCCTAGCCAACAAGAAGACGGGTCAGAATTTGACAATGAAGCCCTCAAAGCTTTGACAAAGGAGATGCGCCCTCTTGCCAGCAGATTGGCGGAAGAAGTTGATTTGTCTGTCCATCGGTCCAACTACGATGAGGATAACAAACGGATTGAGGCATGTGTGAACAAAGTGCAGAATCTTATCCCGCCAATTCGTAGGCACACTTATGCCTCTGACGTTGAACCGTCCAATCTTATATGCAATGAAGCTGTCTTGCAAGCTTTAACCGGGATTGACTAGGCCACCATTGACTTCCAGCCACTGGGTGGGGAGGAGGAGGTTGAACCAGCGCAAGATGATCCATCAACTTCACATCAACCTAGTGACGAATCATAATCCGACAGTCGGCTTTATATCCGCAAACGGTGTTCTGAGAAACAAACAATTATTCTTTTGGGCATCAAAGCGCCTTGTAATAGGCTAGTTGAAATACTTCGATCTTCTACCATCGTGCACTGCTACATGACACTGTGTAATCCGTCATGATTGTTTCTATGCTTGCTCATGTGCCTTAGTACTTTCATAAAATCCTGCTTTCTACATTTGAGAAACTTAAATGTGCCCTGGAGGTTTACCGCCAGACGGGTTATAATACCCAATACAGAATCGGAGTTTTTATAACTAAGGTTGTAAAGCAATGAAATATGAAATATATCATACTTGTGATATTGAGTCACATCATTGGCTTACCAACTTGTGTAGTAAGGGTGATAACCCAAATCTTGAGTGTTGATAACTCCCACCATGCTGTGCTATGATAAACACCGGATGATCATCCTGGCGACTTATAGTCAATGCCAGACCAGGCTAAGAAACGCCGGTTCATAATTGATTATGTGCTAACAACTGATAGTTGGAAGCTACGCCGGGTTAAGAAACACCGGGTTGATGTAATGACTTAAAGTCAGGCCGGGTCAATAGACGCCGGTTTAACTCAAAACCTAATCAATGGAGAGAAAGCTGTGCAAAAACAAAATAAAAATTTGTAGTCGAGGCTTTTCAAGGGCTGCCAGGCCCAAATTCGAGGCTTTTCATGGGCTGCCAGGCCGCTGAGTTAAACATTTTGACAAAGCCTTTTAAGATGGGCCTCCAATTAACCAATCGTCGTTTTAACTTTGACAAGTTCAGGGTCTGTATAAGATTGACTTGTCAAATGTTCGGCGGGTCATACCAGGATTACCTGGACATGAGTGGCTTACTTGATGAAGGAAGGTTAACCCGGGGTTTTAGGTGAATACACCAGGCTTCCAAGTCGTGGCATGATAGCCTATTACAAGGGTCCTTTCAAACTCTTTGTTGCTTTGCACAAAGAGCCCCCAAGTAACTCTGTGAACTGTGCTCAATGGGTGCCTATGTTTGAGCTGTGCTTAGGAACAAAACTCTCTTTGTCCCCTTGGGTGTGAAGCTCCCAAGCTTTGTTGTGGCATGATAGCCGGTTTAATGGACAAATAGGACGTCGCTTTATAAGTAGAAGCCCCCTCGAACCAAGAAATATTGGAAGAACGGCAGAGGCCCCGCTTGTAGCAAGGATGTCAGTTTATTATATTGATCATAATATATACATTGTCAAAATATGTAAATAATGGGAGCCTATGGCTCAGGTGTAGTAAGGCTGAAGATGAGCGATATTCCACGGCCGACGGGTCTCCTCCTCTGATTTGCGTGAGTCTTTGTGCTCTCGAACGTCGATGAGGTAGTATGATCCATTGTATAGATTCTTGCTGACCAGAAAGGGCCCTTCCCAAGGTGGGGATAACTTGTGCATATAGGTCTGATCTTGGATGAGCCGGAGCACTAAGTCGCCTTCTTGAAAGGTTCTTGTTTTAACCCGGCGGCTGTGATAACGCCGCAGGTCTTGCTGATAAACCGCCGAACGAGCCAATGCCATGTCCTATTTTTCATCTAACAGGTCCAGTGCTTCTTGACGTGCCTGCTCGTTGTCCGCTTCAACATAATTGGCAACCCGGGGCGAGTCATGACGAATATCACTTGGGAGTACCGCCTCTGCCCCGTAAACCATGAAGAAAGGTGTATAACCCGTAGATCGATTTGGGGTGGTGTTTATACTCCACAACATAGATGGTAATTCCTCCACCCAACAACCCGGCGTTCGCTTCAAAGGAACCATAAGACGGGGCTTGATACCCTTCAAGATTTCCTGATTAGCTCTCTCGGCTTGACCATTAAACTGTGGGTGAGCCACGGACGACATATCAAGCCGGATGTGCTCTCGTTGACAAAAGTCCTCCATCTCGCCTTTGGAGAGGTTCGTGCCATTATCTGTGATGATGCTGTGTGGAAAACCAAAACAAAAGATCACCTTCTTGATGAATGGAACCGCCGTGGCTGCGTCACACTTTCTTACTGGTTCCACTTCAACCCATTTACTAAACTTTTTAACCACCACCAACAGGTGGGTCTTCTTATCTTTGGATCGCTTAAAAGGCCCTACCATATCAAGCCCCCAAGTAGCAAACGACCAACAGGTGGGTCTTATTATCTTTGGAATCATCCTTAGCTCCTGAGCCGGAACATGAGCTCGTCGTGAGAACTTCTGACAACCGTCGCACCGCCTCACCAAGTCCTCAGCATTAGCATGAGCTGTCAGCCAATAGAAGCCATGAAGAAAAGCTTTAGCAACCAAGGATTTTGAACCGGCATGGTGACCACAGTCTCCTTCGTGGATCTCATGAAGAATCTCACGACCTTCTTTAGGAGAAACACAACGCTGGTATACACCTGAGACACTGCAGTGGTGTAACTCGCCGTTGTGAATAATCATGGACTTGGATCGCCGGATTATCTGCCTGGCCAAAACTGCATCTTCTAGCAACTCGCCCCGGTTCATATACGCCAAATATGGAACCGTCCAATCTGGAATAATATGTAAAGCGGACACCAATTGTGCCTATGGATCAGGAATAGCCAGGTCCTCGTCTGTAGGCAATTTAACTAATGAGTTATGCAAGAAATCCAGAAATTATTGGGTGGCACCGGTTTATGTTGAGATCCCAGCCGGCTTAAAGCATCTGCTGCTTCATTTTTGCGCCGATCAATGTGCTCAACCTGATAACCCTTGAAATGACCAGCAACAATATCCACCTCTCATCGGTAAGCCGCCATGAGTGGATCCTTGGAATCCCAAGTACCTGAAACTTGCTGAGCCACCAGATCGGAGTCCCCAAAGCATCGTACCCGGCTTAAGTTCATTTCCTTAGCCACTCGAAGACCATGGAGTAAGGCCTAGTACTCAGCTGCATTGTTAGTACAAGGAAACATTAAGCGGAGAACATAACAATTTTTATCACCTCGAGGGGAAGTAAGGACAACTCCAGCACCCGAGCCCTCCAATTGCCTGGACCCATCGAAGTGAATAGTCCAGTATGTGCTATCCGGTTTGTCTTTCGGTGCCTGCAACTCTGTCCAGTCATTAATGAAATCCACAAGAGCCTGGGACTTGATAGCTGTTCGAGGCATATATTTCAAACAGTGTGGTCCAAGCTCAATAGCCCACTTAGCAACCCGGTCAGTTGCCTCCCTGTTCTGGATTAATATCCCCCAAAGGGGCAGAACTGACTACTGTGATGGGATGGCCCTGAAAGTATTGTTTAAGCTTCTGACTTGCCATGAAAACCCCATACACCAGCTTCTGCCAATGCGGATATCTTTGCTTTGACTCAATGAGCACTTCGATGATATAATAAACCGGCCTTTGAACCGGATATTCCTTCCCAGCCTCCTTGCGCTCCACCACAATAGCTACGCTGACAGCTCGGGCATTGGCAGCCATGTATAACAACAACGGCTCCTTATCGACCGGAGCAGCAGAACTGGTGGTTCAGCCAACTGCTTCTTTAAGTCCTCAAACGCCGCATTAGCAGCATCACTCCAGACAAAATTGTCTGTATTCTTCAACATCTAATATAGAGGGATTGCCTTCTCTCCCAACCTGCTGATAAAACGGCTCAGAGCTGCAATACGACCCGCCAGACATTGAACATCATTGATACACACCGGTTTAGCCAGAGATGTAATAGCCTTGATCTTTTCCGGATTAGCCTCAATGCCCCTATTAGATACCAGAAAACCTAAGAGCCTGCCTGCCGGAACACCAAAAATGCACTTGTCCGGATTGAGCATCATCTTATAAACCCGAAGATGGTCAAAGGTCTCCTTGAGGTCATCTATCAATGTCTCCTTCTTCCTAGATTTTACCACAATATCATCCACATAAGCATGAACATTGCGCCCAATCTGAGTATGAAGACAATTCTGCACACATCACAGATAAGTCACCTGGGCACTCTTGAGCCCAAAGGGCATAGATACATAGCAGAAGGCTCCAAAGGGAGTGATGAAGGCTGTCTTCTCCTGGTCCTTAACTGCCATCTTGATCTGATGATAACCAGAATAAGCATCCAAGAAGCTCAAACGCTCACAACCCGCCATAGCATCAATGATCTGATCAATACAAGGGAGAGCAAAAGGATCAGCCGGACAAGCCTTGTTCAAGTCCGTGTAATCCACACACATGCGCCAAGTGCCATTCTTCTTAAGCACTAGTACCGGATTAGCTAGCCATTCCGGATGAAAAACCTCAATTGTAAACCCAGTTGCCAAGAGCCGGGCTACCTCCTCACCAAAGCCTTGCGCGTTTCTTCATTGAAGCGGTGGAGAAACTGCTTGACCGGTTTAAACTTAGGATCAATATTGAGACTGTGCTCAGCGAGCTTCCTCGGTACACCAGGCATGTCAGAAGGTTTCCATGCAAAGATTTCCCGGTTCTCACGGATGAACTCGATGAGCGCACTTTCCTATTTCGGATCCAGAGTTGTGCTGATACTAAACAGTTTAGATGAATCGCCGGGAACAAAATCTACCAACTTAGTCTCATCAGCCGGTTTAAACTTCAGGGTCGGGTCATGCTCTGTGGTGGGCTTTTTCAGAGGTGTCATATCTGCCGGATCAACATTGTCCTTGTAGAACTTCAACTCTTCTGTTGCGCAAACCGACTCAGCATAGGCTGAATCACCCTCTTCACAGTCCAAAGCGATCTTACGACTCCCATGCACCATGATGGTCCCCTTATGACCCGACATTTTGAGATGTAAATAAATATAACATGGCCTTGCCATGAACTTTGCGTAAGCCAGCTGTCCAAACAGGGCGTGATATGGGCACTGGATTTTGACCACCTCAAAGGTCAAAGTTACTGACCTGGAATCATGCTCATCACCAAACACAACCTCCAAAGCTATCTTGCCAACCGGATATGCTGATTTACCTGGTACTACACCGTGAAAAACAATGTTTGACGGTTTAAGATTCTTATCCTTCAATCCCATGCGACGGAAGGTTTCATAATACAGGATGTTGACGCTGCTCCCTCCATCCATGAGTACCTTGGTGAACTTATAACCCCCCACCTGAGGTGCCACCACTAAAGCCAGATGACCCGGATTATCAACCCGGGGCGGATGATCTTCTCTGCTCCACACAATGGGCTGCTCGGACCAACACAAGTAACGGGGTACTGCCGGTTTAATAGTGTTAACTGCCCTCTTGTGAAGCTTCTGATCTCGCTTGCACAAGCTAGTGGTAAAAACGTGATACTGCCCACCGTTCAACTGCTTCGAGTGACTCTGAAAACCTGATTGCTACTGATTCCCCTGATTATTCTGCTGGTTGTGACCACCTTGGTTGTTCTGGTTGCCCTGATTATTCTGAAATCCTGAGTTTGAACCGCCTCCGCCGTAACCCGGCCCGTGAGATCCTGGACCTGAACCGCCAGACGGACCCTGATCGTACCGGAAGAGATCAGAGTTTTTGAACTCCTTCATAATGAAGCAATCCTTCTAGAGGTGCGTGGCTGGAACCTCCTTCATCCCGTGCTTTGGGCAGGGCTGGTTTAACAGGCGCTCGAGATTCATGCCTCCACCGCGCTAGGGCAGTTTACCCTTACGATGCTACGCATTACCCTGCATATTGGTGTTAGCCACAAAATCCGAATTATCCACTTTACGCTTACCATTGTTCCCATGGCCCGCCTGGTTATGCTATTGTCCCTTTGCACCGCCGTTCTTCTTTCCCTTCTCCGGCTTCTCTTCATCAGAATCGGGATCCTTGGTATTATCAGAATCAACATACTTAACCAAGGCTGCCATAAGTGTTCCCATGTTATTGCAGTGGCGTTTGAGCCATCCCAATTTCATCTTCAACGACTTAAACCGGCAATTGCCTCCAATGTTAGGATTGCCAAATCAGCCCTGATACGGTCCGACGAATGCAGAATTTCTGAAGCATGGTGCACCCTATGAGTCATTGATTCGTTTTCCTCTTGGACACAAGAAGCCAGATCCATGATTGACATGGGTTGCTTGCATGTATCTTTGAAGTTTGCTATAAACCGGGCCTTCAACTCATCCCATGAACCGATGGAGTTAGCGGACATGCTCTTTAACCAAGTGCGAGCTGTTCCTTCCAACATCATGGTGAAGTATTTTTCACACGCCGCTTCATCTACATCCAGCATCTCCATAGCCATCTCGTAGCTCTCAACCCATGACTCGGGGGGGGGGGGGGGGGGGGGTAAATCGGCGGTAGTTAGGAACCTTACGCGGACCCTTGAAATCCTTGGGTAACCGCACATTGGGTAGAGCTGGGGAGAGACATGGCACTCCCCAGGAGCTGAAAGCAAGTCCTCGTTCCACTGACGCCGCTGGCTGAACCGGGGCGGGCTGACAATGATTCGCGTATTGTGCCTCTAACTCTGCCTCCCTTCGTGCTCTACCATTATCCACCACGTCCTGAGCATTTGCACCACCACGCGCCGGATTAGGCCCTCGAGGGGCGTCATGGTTCCGCGCACTGCTTGACACAACCGGTTCATCAATGTGCCTACTGTAGCTCTTGCTCGGGCGAGGGGTTGAGTGAATCCTATCTCGGCTGTATGAATAAGCCTGCTGCTGCACCATGGCAGTCTGAAGAAGATCCCTGGCCCGCCGCATCTCAACCGCCACTGGAGACTCACCCTCCATTGGAATAGCTTCCAAACGAGATGCCGCAGCGATCATGTTGTCCAAAGGGGTGGAGAAGTGACACGGTGGGTGTGTCATGTACTGCGGCGGGTTATCTATTCGTCGAGGCGGGCCCATCACCCATGGTTGATCCAACGCTCTGGTCCTAGGCAGTACAGTCCGGTTTAACGCTGCTGGATTGCTGGTCCCTGCCCCTGGCGTATTGAAGAGATTCATCGCATTGTAATCCGGTGGCAGGCGAGACTGATGCCTCCTCCTCAATATGTCATTCGAAGTATTCTGATCTAGTAGGAGTCGATAATTCTCGGCCTGAATCCTCTGTGACTGGGCATCTAAAGCGGCCCATTCCTCAGCCATCTTGGTTTCCTCAGCTGCCAAATCCTCCTTGGCATGAGTTATCTGATCCCACAGCTTTGTGACCTCCGCATTATGGTGATCTTGAGTCGCCGGGGTAACTGCCATAGTCAGCAACGTCGTCCAGGCATCCAATAAACTGGACAGAACTTGAGCCAGCCGGCGCGCGGGGCCTCCTGCCCCGGCTGTCGATTCGGAAATTATCGCCACCGCTGTTGAAGATTGAGGTGCGAGCTGTGTACCAGCCATGAAGATTGCAACCCGATTTGGCGGTTCAAAGGAGTCCGAAATACTGCTGCCATTGGAGTAACCCCCAAACAGGCCATCCTGAACTTGATACAACGACTCAGTCTCTCCGGTAGATGATCCGCCGTCGGAGTAGATAACCATCTCACCGTCATATACCGGTTTAGATTCGGTACCATGGATGAATCCTATGAACGCCCGCTTCATGGCAGGCTGAACCCGGGCAGGCTTGCACGCTGAGCCATCTCGACGAGGTCGGTGCAGATGTCCGGCTCAGGGCCCGGTTTGCCGATCTTGCCGATGAAGACGTGAATTCCTCCGAAGAGGACCCGATACCCTACTCAATTGAGCCGGCGTCGGGGCCCCAGCCTGCGTCGTTGATGTAGAGCTTGCCGCGACGACTCTTGGTCATCTGGCCAACCGCGTATCCCTTGAGTCCCTCGAAGCAGTCCGTCAAGAACTCGAAACCATCGTGCGATAGCCGCACGGTGGGCGCCAACTGTCGTGGAATTATCACGTCAGATGTCCTAGCGAAAGGACTTAGTCGTGGAGCCTTTGTAATGATATTAGCTTGAAGGGGTTAAACCGGAACAAAGGACGCATGGAGTTTATACTGGTTCGGCCCCTTGCAGTGAGGGTAAAAGCCTACGATCCAGCTGTTGTGGGATTGGTTGATCTCGATGAGCAGGGAGCGAATCCGCTTTACCTATCTCTCGGGCTGTTGTTTCTTGTCCCTGAACCACCGCCGGGCCGTCCCTATATATACACAGGTTGACGCCCGGCCGGTCTACAGAATCTCGAGGCCGGCTCATACAAGTGTCCAGCTTGGTTTCTACCTTTCCCTAACTTACAATACAAGTTACACATCTATGGCGGTTTACTACTATGGGCCCTAATCCGCCATTGGGCTATGGGCCTCTAAGCCTTGATGACCCACAAGTGTAGGGGATCTATCGTAGTCCTTTCGATAAGTAAGAGTGTCGAGGAGCAGAAGGAAATGATAAGCGGTTTTCAGTAAGGTTTTCTCTGCAAGCACTGAAATAGTAGGTGATAGATAGTTTTGTGATAAGATAAATAGTAACGAGCAAAGAGTAAATAAAGTAAATAAAGTGCAACAAGGTGGCCCAATCCTTTATGTAGCAAAGGATAAGCCTAGACAAATTCTAATAATGGGGAAGGAGCTCCCGAGGACACATTGGGAATTATCGTCAAGCTAGTTTTCATCACGTTCATAAGATTCACGTTCGGTACTTTGATAATTTGATATGTGGCTGGACCGACACTTGGGTACTGCCCTAACATGGACAGGCATCCCACTTATGATTAACCCCTATTGCAAGCATCTGCAACTACAAAAAAGAGTATTAAGGTAAACCTAACCACATCATTAAACATATGGGTCCATATCAACCCCTAACGAAGCAACACATAAACTAGGGTTTAAGCTTCTGTCACTCTAGCAACCCATCATCTACTTATTACTTCCCTATGCCTTCCTCTAGGCCCAAATAATGGTGAAGTGTCATGTAGTCGACGTTCACATAACACCACTAGAGGAGAGACAACATACATCTCATCAAAATATCGAACGAATACCAAATTCACATGACTACTAATAGCAAGACTTCACCCATGTCCTCAGGAACAAACGTAACTACTCACAAAGCATATTCATGTTCATAATCAGAGGGGTAATAATATGCATGAAGGATCTGAACATATGATCTTCCACCAAGTAAACCAAATAGCATCAACTACAAGGAGTAATCAACACTACTAGCAACCCACAGGTACCAATTTGTGGTTTTGATACAAGATTGGATACAAGAGATGAACTAGGGTTTTGAGATGATATGGTGCTGGTGAAGATGTTGATGGAGATTGACCCCCTCCCGATGAGAGGATCGTTGGTGATGACGTTGGTGATGATTTCCCCCTCCCGGAGGGAAGTGTCCCCGGCAGAACAGCTCCGCCAGAGCCCTAGATTGATTCCGCCAACGTTCCGCCTCGTGGCGGCGGAGTTTCGTCCCGTAAGCTTGCCCATGAATTTCTCCAGGACAAAACCCTTCATATAGCAGAAGATGGACGCCGGAGGCCCACCAGGGGGCCCAGGAGATAGGGGGGCGCACCCTGGGGGGGGGCCTGTCTCCTGTATAGGATGTCGGCCCCCTGGCCTATTTCTTTTGCTCATAAATTCTTAATAAATCCAAAAAGTTGTTTCGTGTAGTCTCATGTCTTTTGGAGTTGTGCAGAATAGGTTTCCAACATTTGCTCCTTTTCCAGGCAGAATTCCAGCTGCCGGCATCCCCCCTCTTCATGGTAAACCTTGTAAAATAAGAGAGAATAGCCATAAGTATTGATATATAATGTGTAATAACAGCCCATAATGCAATAAATATTGATATAAAAGCATGATGCAAAATGGACGTATCAACTCCCCCAAGCTTAGACCTTGCTGTCCTCAAGCGGAAGCCGAAATCGAAAAATATGTCCACATGTTTAGAGATAGAGGTGTCGATAAAAATAAAATACGAACATGAGGGCATCATGATCATTCTAATAACAGCAACATATATGGATTTTGTCATATGATTTCCTATGTTCATGTAACGCCCCGGATCCAATGCACCAGGTGTCCGCCAGTTATTCGCCATCCTTGCCATGTCATGTGCTTGCGTGTTGCATTTTGCCATGTCATCATCTGCATTTCATATCATGTCATCATGTGCATCACTTGGCATACGTGTTTGTCTCATGCATCCGAGCATTTTCCATATTGTCCATTTTGCAATCCGGCACTCCTATGTCCTCCGGCGTCCCCCTTTTGTCTCTTGTTGTGAGCGGGTGTTAAACATTCTCGGAATGGACCGAGGTTTGCCAAGCGGCCTTGGTACACCACCGGTAGACCGCCTGTCAAGTTTTGTGCCATTTGGACTTTGTTTGATACTCCAACGGTTAACCGAGGGACAGAAAAGGCCTCGTGTGTGTTGCAGCCCAACACCCTTCCAAACTGGCCCAAAACCCACCTAAGACTTCTCCATTGTCTAGGCCGTTTGATCACGATCGCGTGGCCGCAAACCGCACCTCTTTTGGACTCTCCTAGCTCCCTCTACCTATTTAAACAACCCCTCCCCCGAAATTTGCGGATGATTTCACCCCTAACCCTAGATCCACCTTCCTCTGTGCCACCGGACATGTCCGTCCCACGCCGGACATGTCCAGCGCCGCCGCCTGTCCAATCCGGAGACGCCACCTGTCCCCGTCGCGCCTCCCACTGCCGCGGCCCACGGGGCCCGAAGCAGGCCCGCGTGAGCCCGCGCGCCGCCGACCGGGCTGCTCGCCCGCGCCCTCCGCCGCTCGACCGTCCGCTGCCATGCCGCCCTTTGCCTCGGATCTCTGCGCTGTCGCCGCATCCCGGACCTTGCCGGACCCCGCCGATTTCGCCTGCGCCGGCCACCGCGACCGCGCCACCCCTGCGACCCGTCCCCGACCTCATGAACGTCGCCGGCCCTGCCTCCCCAGAGCTCCATCGCCGACGCTGCCATGGCCGATCGGGAGGAGCCCCGATCCGCCGCTGCGTCCTCTGTGTGGGCCTGCGTCCGGCCTAACGTCGCCCCCGCGTCCGGCCCAGATCCCCGCCGGCCTGATCCACCACTGTCTTGGGCTTGGCCCATGGTGAGAACCCGCCTAACTCACGCCCTGAGCGCTGCATAGTTTCCCCACGCTCACTGTTTTCGTTGTAAAAACTTCCAAGTCCCTAAAATCATCATGTCAAGTGTGCATGTTTGACCTGTGATATCTCCACAACTGTAGCTCCGTTTTGCGTCCATAATATATGTAAATGTTCGATGTGAGATGCTCTACAATTCATTCCATTGTGCCATGTTTGTTTGAGTCCATCTTGATGCCCGAATCATCGTTGCAAGAGTGCTATTTGATGTTAATTGCTGTCTGTTAACAGAACTTGGTGATTTGTCTTTTTCGTTGCATTTTGGGTGTGCATCCTATGAGCTTGATGTCTACATGAGTTTTGAGATACATCATGCCATCTTTACAGAGGTGCAATCCATGTATTTTTGTAAGTCTTGTAGTGGGCACATCGAGCTCGTGAAGTAGGGTAATTGCTGTTACTCTTTTACTAGGCTGAATCTGTTACATCATGATGCTATGTAAACCTGCTTCTACAAGTCATTCTATGCATAATCTGGAGATGTTAACTAAGGATGTTTTGTTATACTTGTCATTCTCTATCCATCCATACTCCTGTTTGTATTTATAGCCTGCTGTAGCTTGTTGTAATCTTGCTCTCAAATTGCTAAATAATGTTGCTGTCAGCCTGTTAACATTAAGTTCAGTTTTGCCATGAGATTTACTAGTGATCCATGCACCCTATGAACTTGATCTTGCCATGCTTAGGTTCATAAACATGTATTATTACTGTTGGTTACCTTTTAATGCCATGTATTGATCTGTGGGGAGTGGTATAAGCTCACCAACATTCTACTTATTGTTGTTCCTGCCATGTATGAATCTGTCATATCTCTTGCAATGTTTACATGGGTGCCCTCATATTTTCTGTGCCCTTTTGGCTCATGGTTAGTACGGGACTTTTGTTATATGCAATTAGTAGATTCATGCCATGCCTTTGTTTGCCATGTTAAGTTCCTGTATCATGTTGTTTGATAGCTCTAAACATTGCAACCTGATGTTATTTCTGCTAAGTCTGAAACTGTTATTATTTGCAATCTTGCCATGCCCTTTTGAGCATGTTCTAGTTATTTCTGGAGATAGCTCAGTGTTCATGTTTTGTCATGCTTTACCTGTACATCACGTCCATGCCTTTTGTTCTTATGTTGAGATGCCGTGGCGTATTGATATGATGCTTGCTAGATGCCTAGTTGCTGTTTTGGACAGCTTGTCCTTTAAACTTGTGTACAGTGTTTGTGTTGAACCGTTGCTCCGTTTTGAGTGTGCTATATATGAAACTTGCTTGATTTTGCATGTAGTTTCATATTATCATGTTGCATCCTTTTTTGAGGTGTTTGCTTGATGTTTGGATGAATTTAGCATCAATGCCATGTTTAACTTGTTTTGCTCGTATCTTCTAGGCCGTAGCTCCGAACCAAATGAACTTTATATGTAACTTGACTAGAATTTCGTGTAGATCCTCCTGGTGCTCTTTAACTTGCTGTTTAACAACTTCAACCTAATGCTTGTTCAGATCTGGACCAACTTCGAAATTTGCATGTGAGGACCTACCGGAATTGTTCTATGTTGTTTCCGGCCTCATTTAAACTTGCTTTGATGTGTTGTTCTTGTATGCATCATTTCTTGTCATGAGTAGCTTCATGTAGTCTTTTTTTTGCATCATGCTTGGTTATGCATCATGTCATGTATATGTGTGGTGTGTTTACCATGTTGTGTGCTTCTTCTCGATAGTTCCCGTTTCATTGCGATCGTGAGGATTCGTTCATCTACGCTTGGTTCGTCTTCGTGGCTTCATCTTCTTTATGGACTCATTCTTCTTCCTTGCGGGATTTCAGGCAAGATGACCATCACCTTGGATCTCACTACTATCATTGCTATGCTAGTTACTTCGTTCTATTGCTATGCTGCGCTACATATCACCTGTTCTTCAAGCCTCCCAAATTTCCATGTCAGCCTCTAACCTTTTTCACCCTTCTTAGCAAACCGTTGCTTGGCTATGTTAACGCTTTGCTCAGCCCCTCTTATAGCATTGTTAGTTGCAGGTGAATTTGAAGATTGCTCCATGGTGGAGAGGATTATGTTGGGATATCACAATATCTCTTATTTAATTAATTCATCTATATACTTGGTAAAGGGTGGAAGGCTCGGCCTTATGCCTGGCATTTTGTTCCACTCTTGCACCCTAGTTTCCGTCATACCGGTGTTATGTTCCCGGATTTTGCGTTCCTTACGCGGTTGGGTGATTTATGGGACCCCCTTGACAGTCCGCTTTGAATAAAACTCCTCCAGCAAGGCCCAACCTTGGTTTTACCATTTGCCTCACCACCACCTACTTTTCCCTTGGGAGTAATTAACCCAAGGGTCATCTTTATTTAAGCCCCCCCGGGCCAGTGCTTCTCTAAGTGCTGGTCCGAACTAGAGCCTTTTGTAGCGCCCCCTCAAAGAAACTTGAGGTCTGGTTTTAGTTGTATGGATTTCTCATCCGTTGTTTCCCGGAGAACGAGATATGTGCAGCTCCTATCGGGATCTCGGTGCATCGGGCGGTCTTGCTGGTCTTGTTTTACCATTGTCAAAATGTCTTGTAAACCTGGATTCCGAGACTGATCGGGTCTTCCTGGGAGAAGGAATATCCTTCGTTGATCACGAGAGCTTATCATGGGCTAAGTTGGGACACCCCAGCAGGGTATAAACTTTTGAAAGCCGTGCCCGCGGTTATTTGGCAGATGGGAATTTGCTAATGTCCGGTTGTAGATAACTTGACACTAGATCCGAATTAAAACGCATCAATCATGTGTGTAGCCGTGATGGTCTCTTTTCGGCAGAGTCCGAGAACTAAACACGGTTTTGGGTTATGGTTGACGTAAGTAGGAGTTCAGGATCACCTCTTGATCATTGCTAGCTTCACGACCGTTCCGCTTGCTCTCTTCTTGCTCTTATTTGCATTTGTTAGCCACCATATATGCTTAGTCGCTGCTGCAACCTCACCACCTTACCTCTTCCTTACCCATTAAGCTTAAGCTTTACTAGTCTTGATACCCATGGTAATGGGATTGCTGAGTCCTCGTGGCTCATAGATTACTACCACAACAGTTGCCGGTGCAGGTTATGTGATGATCATGACGCGAGAGCGATGCTTGCTTGTTTTGGAGTTCTTCTTCTGCTTCTTCTTTGATCAGGGGATAGGTTCCAGGTCGGCAGCTTGGGCTAGCAGGGTGGATGTTATTTGAGTTTCTGTTTGTGTTTCATCCATAGTCGGATGATGCTCTTATGTATGATGATGTTGTATTCGTGTGGCATAGTATGCCTCTTGTATGTATCCCCATCTATTATGTACTGTTGATGTAATGATATCCACCTTGGAATAGGGTATCAATATGCGGTTCTATCCTTGGTGGGACCTTTGAGTCTCTTTAGGATAGTATCGCTTATTGGGCGTGACAAGTTGGTATCAGAGCCTCGACCGACCCTAGGAGCCCCCTTGTTTGATTGTGTAGTTTGGCCGTTGTTGAGTCGAGAAGAAATTTTTTTGGAGTCTAGTTATATCGAAGAGTAGGAATTCTTTTTACTCCTGAGCCCCTTCGTCGCTCTGGTGAGGAATCTTGACGTAGGTGTTTTGAATTATCCTCTTCCACTTCAAAGTTTTCTTTAGGATCACATAGTTGGTTTTTCGATCGTTGTTCCTTAGCTCTTTGCATCCGGTTCATTTCTCGTCAAGTTGACTCAAGCCTCTTCATCATTGCCAAGTTCAATCCTCAGTTGTTTTCTTTTTCCCACCCGCCCACCCCTTTTCTTCTTGGAGTCGGAGTCCGTAATCGAGTATCCTTCCTACTCGTGCGAAGTCTTTGCTTTCTTTCCTCAATGATTTCAACCGGTGTTTCCTCTTGAAGTTATTCGTCGGTTTCCCCTTCCAAGTTGACTTTGTTTTCCCGCCCTCCCACCCTTTCTCTTCCCGGAGTTTGAGTCTCTTTCGACCATTAATTTCATTTGTGCGGAGCCTCTTCAGTCCTAACTCAATTGTTTCAACCGGTGAATTCTCGTCTGGTTCATCAATGTTCTTCTTGTTTTCTTTCCGGTGGGTCCAAATTCAAGTTTTCGGTGTCGATCGTATCTTTTCCCTCAGCTCAAATATTTTTCCTTTGCTTGTTCGCCTCTCGCCATTCTATCATTCCGGAGTGCTCTAGACATCTCAAGAGATTCATCTGTGTTCCAATTAATTCAAGGTTGTCACCTCATTCAAATATTTCAATCATTCCGGTGCATCATCTACCTCTTCAATAATCCTTTACAACGGTGTTTTCTTTTAGTGGGCCCTAACGCGTAGGTCTTTTCCCAGGATCTTACCTGACTCTTCTAATTCCCCCGGAGTTATTCTCAATTCTTTTCAAGTGTGACGTAAGAATGGATCCCATCAGCCAGATCTCCTCCAAGATCGCTTTCAAATGCTTTTCATCTTTGGTTCAACCCTTCCTCTTTTTTTCATTCTCCCGGAGTATCTTAGTAATTTTGGTGGTGTTTCTCGTCATCATTTGAAGATCGAAGAAGAGTTTTTCCTCTAAATCTTGTCTGTTCTCTCGAAGTTTCGTGGTTCTAGTTTCATGCTATCGTCTCGAATTATTCCATTTGTCAGATATTCTTTTTTTACCCATCCGGAGTATGTCAGGAGCTGTTTTCCCGTTTCTTTTCACCGGAGGCCATCGTTCCAGAAGAATTCTTCGTCCTCTCATTTCAGCTACTGTTATCAAATTATCCCGATGCTTTGTTCAAGTGTTCTTTAATCACCTCACGATCTCTTTGTTCTCTTGCATCTAAATCCCCTCTAGCATTTTGGTTCTTCTAATTCTTCCCGGTGATTCAGTCTCTTTCATCTGTCATTTTCAGATTCTTACGATGGTTCGTTCAAGATTCTTTTTCCTTGATTATCACATATATTTAGTTGTTCTTTTCAATCCTACCGGTGGTTCATGAAGACATTCTCAAGTTTGCGATATGTCACTTCTCAATCCTTTTCAAGAAGGATAAGTAGTATGCAAAATCCATTGCTTGTCATCAATTTAATTTGATGAAGGATAACCATACAATAAATCTTATTCTTATTTCCTCATAGTGATCAATCCCTTCCTTCAAAGTTTGTTCTTGAGGAATAAATTCTAGTTTCAAGTGTTTTCATCTTTTCTTTGCCAGAGTTCAAATTTCCTCGGCCATTTCGTCGGAACCTCCATCTAAATCATCACAAGGCCTTAATCTTATTTTTCCATCCTTGTATTCTATCTCATCATCCTTTATTTTACCGGAGTTCTTCACGGTGGTTCGTCAGTATTTAATTCATTCTTCAAGAGTTCATCAAGATTTTGTTGGAGAAATTCAAGTATCTTTTCTTCTCGTGTCTCGAAGTGTAATTAATTCTCCGTATTCTTTTGAAGTGGAGTTTTGCATTAGTTCGTTCTTCACAGCTATCCAATCATTTCCGTTTGTGGCCGGTTATCACCTTATGATCTTGAGATGTTACCTATAAGACCACAACAAGCTTATTCTTTTCATTGTTGATTTTCTCAACAACTCCGTTTAAACCTTCCTTCTAAAGATGCTTCCAATTTCATTCGTGGCACAAGTTGTCATCTTCTTCTCCATTCTTTTCTTTCAACTTTTTCAATTCTTCCAGAGGCATTGTGTTGTTCCTGTCGTTAACTATCGTTCCATTTTGTTAATCTCAGTTCCAACTCTTTCCATGTTCAGCCGGAGCGCTGCCTAAATCCTTTCAGTCTTATTCATTTCTTATCTTGTTCTACCCAAAGTGGTTTCATAGTCTATCTGATTCTGGAGTTTTCGATTCTCGTCATTCTCTTCGTTAATATCTTCTTCTCGAGTGCTCTCGATTCTTTGCTTCTTCTCTTGAGTTCTTGTTTCACCCCATCCCTTTTCCCTTCCGTCTCGGTCCTAAGATCTCGGGACGAGATCTCTTGTTATTGGAGGAGTGTTGTAACGCCCCGGATCCAATGCGCCAAGTGTCCGCCAGTTATTCGCCATCCTTGCCATGTCATGTGCTTGCGTGTTGCATTTTGCCATGTCATCATCTGCATTTCATATCATGTCATCATGTGCATCCCATTGGCATACATATAGTGTCTCATGCATCCGAGAATTTTCCCCGTTGTCCGTTTTGCAATCCGACACATCTATGTCCTCCAGCGTCCCCCTTTTGTCTCTTGTTGTGAGAGCGTGTTAAATGTTCTCAGAATGGACCGAGGTTTGCCAAGCAGCCTTAGTACACCACCGGTAGACCACCTGTCAAGTTTTGTGCCATTTGGGCTTTGTTTGATACTCCAATGGTTAACCGAGGGACCAAAAAGGCCTTGTGTGTGTTGCAGCCCAACACCCTTCCAAACTGGCCCAAAACCCACCTAAGACTTCTCCATCGTCCAGGCCGTTCGATCACGATCGCGTGGCCGCAAACCGCACCTCTTTTGGACTCTCCTAGCTCCCTCTACCTATTTAAACACCCCCTCCCTCGAAATTCATGGATGATTTCACCCCTAACCCTAGATCCACCCTCCTCTGCGCCGCCGGACATGTCCGTCCCGCGCCGGACATGTCCAGCACCGCCGCCCGTCCAATCCGGAGCCGCCACCTGTCCCCGTCGCGCCTCCCACCGCCGCGGCCCGCGGGGCCCGAAGCAGGCCCGCGCGAGCCCACGTGCCACCGACCGGGTCGCTCGCCCGCGCCCTCCGCCGCTCGATCGTCCGCCGCCGTGCCGCACTGCGCCTCGGATCTCCGCGCAGCCGCCGAATCCCGGACCCCGCCGACTTCGCCCGCGCCGGCCACCGTGGCCGCGCCACCCCTGCGACCCGTCCCCAACCTCATGGACCTCACCGGGCCCGCTCTCCCGGAGCTCCGTCGCTGGCGCTGCCATGGCCGATCGGGAGGAGCCCCGATCCGCCGCTGCGTCGTCCGCGTGGTCCCGCGTCCGGCCCAGCTCACCCCCGCGTCTGGCCCAGATCCCCGCCGGCCCGATCCAGCACCTTCTTGGGCTTGGCCCATGGTGATAACCCGCCTAACTCACGCCCTGAGCGCTGCATAGTTTCCCCATGCTCACTGTTTTCGTTGTAAAAACTGCAGTCCCTAAAATCATCATGTCAAGTGTGCATGTTTGACCTGCTATATCTCCATCACTGTAGCTCCGTTGTGCGTGCATAATATATCAAAATGTTTGATGTGAGATGCTCTACATTTCATTCCATTGTGGCATGTTTCTTTGAGTCCATCTTGATGCCCGAATAATCGTTGCAAAAGTGCTATATGATGTTAACTGTTGTCTATTAACAGAACCTGGTGATTTATCTTTTTCGTTGCATTTTGGGTGTGCATACTATGAGCTTGATGTCTACATGAGTTTTGAGCTACATCATGCCATCTTTACAGAGGTGCAATCCATGTATTTTTGTGAGTCTTGTTGTGGGTGCATCGAGGTCGTGAAGTAGGGTAATTACTGTTACTGTTTTACTAGGCTGAATCTGTTACATCACGATGCTATGTAAACCTGCTTCGATAAGTCATTCTATGCATAATCTGGAGATGTTCACTAAGGATGTTTTGTTACACTTGTCATGCTATATCCACCCATGCCCCTGGTTGCATTTATAGCCTGCTGTAGCTTGTTGTAATCTTGCTCTCAAATTGCTAAATAATGTTGCTGTCAGCCTGTTAACATTAAGTTCAATTTTGCTATGAGCTTTTCTAGCGATCCATGCACCCTATGAACTTTCTCTTACCATGATTAGCTTCATAAACATGTATTCTTACTGTTGGTTACCTTTTAATGCCATGTATTGATCTGTGGGGAGTGGTATAAGCTCACCAACATGTCTACTTATTGTTGTTCCTGCCATGTATGAATCTGTCATATCTCTTGCTATGTTTACATGGGTGCCCTCATATTTTCTGTGCCCTTTTGGCTCATGGTCAGTAAGGGAATTTTGTGATATGAAATTAGTAGATTCATGCCATGCCTTTGTTTGCCATGTTAAGTTCCTGTATCATGTTGTTTGATAGCTCTAAACATTGCAACCTGATGTTATTTCTGCTAAGTCTGAAACTGTTATTATTTGCAATCTTGCTATGTCCTTTTGAGCATGTTCTAGTGATTTCTGGAGATAGCTCAGTGTTCATGTTTTGTCATGCTTTACCTGTACATCACGTCCATGCCTTGTGTTCTTATGTTGAAATGCTGTGGCATATTGTTATGATGCTTGCTAGATGCCTAGTTGCTGTTTTGGACAGCTTGTCCTTTAAACTTTGTGTAGAGTGTTTGTGTTGAACCGTTGCTCCATTTTGAGTGTGCTATATATGAAAGTTTCATATTATCATGTTGCATCCTTGTTTTGAGGTGTTTGCTTGATGTTTGGATGCATTTAGCATCAATGCCATGTTTAACTTGTTTTGCTCGTATCTTCTAGGCCGTAGCTCCGAACCAAATGAACTTTATATGTAACTTGACTAGAATTTCGTGTAGATCCTCTTGGTGCTCTTTAACTTGCTTTTTAACAACTTCAACTTAATGTCTGTTCAGATCTGGACCAACTTCGAAATTTGCATATGAGGACCTACCGGAATTGTTCTATGTTGTTTCCGGCCTCATTTAAACTTGCTTTGATGTGTTGGTCTTGTATGCACCATCTCTTGTCATGAGTAGGTTCATGTAGTCTTGTCTTGCATCATGCTTGGTTGTGCATCATGTCATGTATATGTGTGGTGTGTTTATTATGTTGTGTGCTTCTTCTCGATAGTTCCCGTTTCATTGCAATCGTGAGGAATCGTTCGTCTACGCTTGGTTCATCTTCGTGGCTTCATCTTCTTCATGGACTCGTTCTTGTTCCTTGCGGAATTTGAGGCAAGATGACCGTCACCTTGGATCTCACTACTATCATTGCTATGCTAGTTGCTTCGTTCTATTGCTCTGCTGCGCTACCTATCACCTTTTCTTCAAGCCTCCCAAATTGCCATGTCAGCCTCTAACCTTTTTCACCCTTCCTAGCAAACCGTTGCTTGACTATGTTACCGCTTTGCTCAACCCCTCTTATAACATTGTTAGTTGCAGGTGAAGTTGAAGATTGCTCCGTGGTGGACAAGATTATCTTGGGATATCACAATATCTCTTATTTAATTAATGCATCTATATACTTGGTAAAGGGTGGAAGGCTCGGCCTTATGCCTGGTGTTTTGTTCCACTCTTGTCGCCCTAGTTTCTGTCATACCGGTGTTATGTTCCCGGATTTTGCGTTCCTTACGCGGTTGGGTGATTTATGGGACCCCCTTGACAGTTCGCTTTGAATAAAACTCCTCCAGCAAGGCCCAACCTTGGTTTTACCATTTGCCTCACCACCACGTACTTTTCCCTTAGGAGTAATTAACCCAAGGGTCATCTTTATTTAAGCCCCCCGGGCCAGTGCTTCTCTAAGTGCTGGTCCGAACTAGAGCCCTTTGCAGCGCCCCCTCAGGGAAACTTGAGGTCTGGTTTTAGTTGTACGGATTGCTCATCCGGTGTTGCCCTGAGAACGAGATATGTGCAGCTCCTATCGGGATGTCGGCGCATCGGGCGGTCCTGCTGGTCTTGTTTTACCATTGTTGAAATGTCTTGTAAACCGGGATTCCGAGACTGATCGGGTCTTCCTGGGAGAAGGAATATCCTTCGTTGATCGCGAGAGCTTATCATGGGCTAAGTTGGGACGCCCCTGCAGGGTATAAACTTTCAAAAGCCATGCCCGCGGTTATGTGGTAGATGGGAATTTGTTAATGTCCGGTTGTAGATAACTTGACACCAGATCCGAATTAAAATGCATCAACCGTGTGTGTAGCCGTGATGGTCTCTTTTCGGTGAAGTCCGGGAAGTGAACACGGTTTTGGGTTATGGTTGACGTAAGTAGGAGTTAAGGATCACCTCTTGATCATTGCTAGCTTCACGACCGTTCTGTTTGCTCTCTTCTTGCTCTTGTTTGCGTATGTTAGCCACCATATATGCTTAGTCGCTGCTGCAACCTCACCACCTTACCTCTTCCTTACCCATTAAGCTTTGCTAGTCTTGATACCCATGGTAATGGGATTGCTGAGTCCTCGTGGATCACAGATTACTACCACAACAGTTGCAGGTGCAGGTTATGTGATGATCATGACGCGAGAGCGATGCTTGCTTGTTTTGGAGTTCTTCTTCTGCTTCTTCTTTGATCAGGGGATAGGTTCCAGGTCGGCAGCCTGGGCTAGCAGGGTGGATGTCGTTTGAGTTTCTGTTTGTGTTTCATCCGTAGTCGGATGATGCTCTTATGTATGATGATGTTGTATTCATGTGGCATAGTATGCCTCTTGTATGTATCCCCATCTATTATGTACTGTTGATGTAATGATATCCACCTTGCAATAGCGTATCAATATGTGGTTCTATCCTTGGTGGGACCTTCAAGTCTCTTTAGGATAGTATCGCATATTGGGCGTGACAGTTCAAGTAATAAGCAATTCACAGTGTCAAGTATGGTTCAAAAACTTCATTGGGAACTAACAAACTATAATCTCAGTCATTGAAGCAATTGCAATTTATCGTAACATCAGAAAGAGTCAATAATAGAGCTTTGCAGCAAGCTCACATACTCAACTATCCCCATAATTGTTAACACTCACGCAATACTTGTGGTTATAAAGTTTCAGCCAGACACTGAGAAAGATAGGGGCTTATTGTGTTGCCTCCCAACATATTCACCTTTAGGTGATGTCAACAATAATAGCCTATGCCAACTTACATCCAATTGGATATATATATATCATGATCTTTCAAACACGAAGAGCTTGCCAAAGGATAAAATGAAAAGGGGAAGGTGAGTATCACCTTGACTAAAGCAATAGAGTAAAACATAAAGTAAAAGATAGGCCCTTCGCAGAGGGAAGCAGAGGTTGTCATGCACTTTTAGGGTTGGATACACAAAATCTTAATGCAAAAGAACATCACCTTATATTGCCCCTTGTATGTGGACGTTTATTATGCACTCCGTCGCTTTTATTACTTCCACAACAAGTTCGTACAAATCTTATTTTCTCTGCACTAATAAGTCATGCATATTTAGAGAGCAATTTTTTTTTCTTGCACCGATGACAACTTACTTGAAGGATCTTACTCAATCCATAGGTAGGTATGGTGGACTCTCATGGCAAAACTGGGTTTGAGGATATTTCGAAGCACAAGTAGTATCTCTACTTGGTGCAAGGAGTTTTGGCTAGCATGAGGGGGAAAGGCAAGAACAACATGTTTGGAAGGTCAATGCCAATATACTTTTACTAAGATGTCAGAAAACATAAACCATTACGTTGTCTTCCTTGTCCAACGTCAACTCCTTTAGCATGTCATACTTAATGAGTGCTTCACAATCATAAAAGATGTCCAAGATAATATATTTATATGTGAACCCCTCTTTCCTTATTACTTCCTATTAATTGCAACGATGACCAAGGCTACGTTCATCAACCCTCAACACTTTTTATGCCTCATACTTTCTATGTGTGAAGTTATCACTATCCATAAGATCAATATGAACTCTTTTGTTCTTTCTACTTTCTCAAGATCATAGCAATAGCAAAGCCCTTGACTCAACACTAATCTTTATTATAGATAGCACACGGACTCGATAACATAAAGAGATCACCAAGCAAAACTCAAAACTACTTGATATCAAAACTTCGAACTAATAGATCAAGATACTACTAAAAGGATCGAACTAAATAAAGCGGTAAAGATAGGAGTGTGATGGTGATACGATACCGGGGCACCTCCCCCAAGCTTGGCAGTTGCCAAAGGGAGTGCCCATACCCATATGATTATTTCTTCGGAGGTGGTGAAGTAGGAGTTGTTGCTGAAGTAGGCTTGTCGTCTGTCTTCCAAGGCATAGGCTCTCCATCATAAAAGGATGATCGAGTCTCCGGGATCCTTAAATCTGGAGCCAAACTCATTCGCTTGAATCTATATTCATACTCACAGTTCTAGTTTTGCAGGTCATAAATCTGTGCTTGGAGGTGCTCGATTTTCTCTTGAAGCTTGAAGATGGTCTCCCCAATGACTTTGGCATCTAGCTTGTGGTTGTTGGTGAACTCCGTGATCATCATCTGGTTGGCGTTGAGTCCATGCTCCACCATCCCTTGACACTTGAAAACTTCTTGTTCCATGGCTTCGAGCTTTGTCTCCACGCTCCCGGTATGCCTTGGTCCTTCCACATCGCGGACGTGCAACACCCCCTCACGCATCTCAATGGTTTGAGGGTGATGCAGCACCTCCGCAAGATAGGGGTTGATAACCCTCTCGGAAAACTTGTCCTTGGGAACGCTTGAACACGACATGATGCTCTAGATCTGAAATAGAAACAGCTCGAAACGAAAATAGAGGATAATTGCGTGATATGGTGGTCAAAACCTTCGGGAGTATATATAATGAATTTTTACCGACTAAAATACGTAACATACAAGAAAATGGAGTCCGGGAGGCACACGAGGTGCCCACGAGACAGGGGGCGCGCCCTACAGGGGGGGACGCCCTCCTCTCTCGTGGGGGCCTCGTGTCCCTTTCGGACTACTTCTTTCTTCCTAAAATCCTTAAATAATCCAAAACTGATGAAAATTGCCATTAGAGTTGTTTTGGAGTCGGTTTACTTACCGTACCACGTACCTATGCATTTTGGAGTCTGGAACATTCTGGAAAGTGTCTCTTATGTATTCCTCAGGGGTTATGGTTTCAATAATATTAGTTTCAACATTGATAGGATTACCTCAAATATAATGTTTAATTCTTTGACCGTTTACCACCCTCGGATTTGTGCCTTCAAAGTTGTTGATTTTTATAGCACCAGAACGATAGACCTCCTCGATAACGTAGGGACCTTCCCATTTTGAGAGAAGTTTTCCTGCAAAAAATCTTAAACGAGAGTTGAACAATAACACATAATCTCCTACGTTAAACTCACGCTTTTGTATGCTTTTATTATGCCAGCGTTTGACTTTTTCTTTGAAAATCTTAGCATTCTCATATGCTTGGGTTCTCCATTCATCAAGTGAGATAATATCAAATAACCTTTTCTCACCGGCAAGTTTGAAGTCATAATTAAGCTCTTTAATAGCCCAATATGCTTTATGTTCAAGTTCAAGAGGTAAATGACATGCGTTTCCATAAACCATCTTATATGGAGACATACCCATAGGATTTTTGTATGCAGTTCTATAGGCCCATAATGCATCATCAAGTTTTTTGGACCAATTCTTTCTAGATCTATTCATAGTCTTTTGCAAAATTAATTTGAGCTCTCTATTGCTGAACTTTACTTGACCACTAGACTGCGGGTGATAAGGAGATGCAATTCTATGATTGACATCATACTTAGAAAGCATCTTATGGAAAGCACCATGAATAAAGTGTGAACCACCATCAGTCATAAGATATCTAGGGACTCCAAACCTCGGAAAAATTAACTTCTTTAAGCATTTTAATAGAAGTGTTATGATCAGCACTACTAGTTGGAATAGCTTCTACCCACTTAGTAACGTAATCAACAACAACTAAAATATGTGTATAACCATTGGAGGCAGGAAAAGGTCCCATATAATCAAAGCCCCAAACATCAAATGGTTCAATAACAAGAGAATAATTCATAGACATTTCTTGACGTCTACCGATGTTACCTATCCTTTGACATCCATCACAAGATACGACAAACTTACGAGCATCTTTGGAAAGAGTAGGCCAATAAAAACCAGATTGTAGTACCTTGTGTGTAGTTCTATCTCCAGCGTGGTGTCCTCCATAGGATTCAGAGTGACACTTGCGTAGGATTTGTTCTAGTTCATGCTCAGGCACACAACGTCTAATAATACCATCTACTCCTTCTTTATAAAGGTGTGGATCATCCCAGAAGTAATGTCTTAAATCATAAAAGAACTTTTTCTTTTGCTGGTATGTGAAACTAGGCGGTATATATTTAGCAACAATGTAATTAGCATAGTCAGCATACCAAGGAGCAGTACGAGAAGCATTGATGACCGCTAATTGTTCATCAGGAAAAGTATCATTAATAGGCAGTGGGTCATCAAGAACATTCTCTAACCTAGACAAGTTGTCTGCAACGGGGTTCTCAGCTTCTTTTCTATCAATAATATGCAAGTCAAATTCTTGGAGCAAGAGAACCCATATAATGAGTCTAGGCTTAGCATATTTCTTTTCCATAAGGTATTTAATAGCAGCATGATTAGTCTGAATAGTAACTTTGGAATCAACAATATAAGTCTAAACTTATCACATGCAAACACAACTGCTAAGAATTCTTTTCCAGTGGTAGCATAATTTCTCTGGGCAGTATCAAGAGTCTTGCTAGCATAATGGATAACATTCAATTTCTTATCGACTCTTTGCCCTAAAACAGCCCCTACAGCATAATCACTAGCATCGCACATAATTTCAAAAGGTAAATTCCAATTAGGTGGCTGAACAATAGGTGCAGTGATCAAAGCTTTCTTAAGTGTTTCAAATGCTTCTACACAATCATCATCAAAGACAAAAGGAATATCTTTTTGCAATAAATTAGTCAGAGGCCTAGAGATTTTAGAAAAGTCCTTAATGAACCTCCTATAAAAACCGGCATGACCAAGGAAACTTCTTATACCTTTTATGTCCTTGGGACATGGCATCTTTTCAATAGCATCAACTTTGCTTTACCAACTTCAATACCTCTCTCGGAGATCTTGTGCCCCAAAACAATGCCTTCATTAACCATAAAGTGACACTTTTCCCAATTCAGGACGAGACTAGTGTCTTCACATCTCTGCAAAACTCGATCAAGGTTGCTCAAACAATCATCAAAAGAGGATCCATAGACGGAGAAGTCATCCATGAATATCTCACAAATCTTTTCACAAAAATCAGAAAATATAGCCATCATGCATCTTTGAAAGGTAGCAGGTGCATTACATAAACCAAAAGGCATACATCTATAAGCAAAAGTACCAAAAGGACAAGTAAAAGTAGTTTTAGATTGATCCCCCGCTGAAACAGGTATCTGAGAGAAGCCAGAATATCCATCTAGAAAGCAAAAATGTGTGTGTTTGGATAGCCTTTCTAGCATTTGATCAATAAAAGGTAAAGGTTAATGATCTTTCTTAGTAGCTTTATTTAACTTACGGAAATCAATTACCATCCTATAGCCTGTAATAATTCTTTGCGGGATCAATTCATCTTTATCATTAGGAACAAAGGTAATACCTCCCTTTTTAGGGACACAATGGACAGGGCTTACCCATTCACTATCAGCAACGAGATAAATAATACCTGCCTCCAGGAGTTTTAGTATCTCCTTTCTTACCACTTCCTTCATTTTGGGATTTAATCGTCTTTGAGGATCTCTAACTGGTTTGGCATCTTTCTCCACTGAAATTTTGTGTTGACATAATGTGGGACTAATGCCCTTAAGATCATCCAGGGTATATCCAATAGTAGCTCGGTGCTGTTGGGGAACGTTGCAGAAAAATAAAAATTTTCCTACTCGTTTCACCAAGATCATCTAGGAGTTCATCTAGCAACGAGTCATTAGATGCATCTACATACCTTTGTAGATCGCGAGCGGAAGCGTTCAAAGAACGGTGATGATGTAGTCGTACTCGACGTGATCCAAACCACCGATGACCAAGCGCCGAACGGACGACACCTCCGCGTTCAACACACGTACGGGACGGGAGACGTCTCCTCCTTCTTGATCCAGCAAGGGGGAAGGAGAGGTTGATGAAGATCCAGCAGCACGACGGCGTGGTGGTGGATGCAGGGCGTCACAGAAGCAGGGCTTCGCCGAGACTACGAGAGAGAGAGACGTAACGGGGGGAGAGGGAGGCGCCAGGGGCTGGTCTGTTTCCCTCCTCTCCCCCCACTATATATAGGGGTGCCATGGGGGGGGGGGGCGCCGGCCCTAGTAGATGAGATCTACTAGGGGGGGCGGCGGCCAAGGGGAGGTTTTCCTCCCCCCCAAGGCACCTAGGGGTGCCTTCCACCACTAGGACTCCTCCTAGGTGGAAACCCTAGGCGCATGGGCCTATAGGGGCTGGTACCCTTGGCCCATGAAGGCCAAGGCGCACCCCCTACAGCCCATGTGGCCCCCCGGGACAGGTGGCCCCACCCGGTGGGCCCCCGGGACCCCTCCGGTGGTCCCGGTACAATACCGATAACACCGAAACTTGTCCCGATGCCCGAAACAGCACTTCCTATATATAATTCTTTACCTCCGGACCATTCCGGAACTCCTCGTGACGTCCGGGATCTCATCCGGGACTCCGAATAACATTCGGGTTTCTGCATATACATATCTTCATAACCCTAGCGTCACCGAACCTTAAGTGTGTAGACCCTACGGGTTCGGGAGACAAGCAGACATGACCGAGAGGACTCTTCGGTAAATAACCAACAGCGGGATCTGGATACCCATGTTGCCTCCCACATTCTCCACGATGATCTCATCGGATGAACCACGATGTCGAGGATTCAATCAACCCCGTACTCAATTCCCTTTGTCAATCGATATGTTGCTTGCCCGAGATTCGATCTTCGGTATCCCAATACCTCGTTCAATCTCGTTACCGGCAAGTCACTTTACTCGTACCGTAATGCATGATCCCGTGACCAGACACTTGGTCACTCTGAGCTCATTATGATGATGCATTACCGAGTGGGCCCAGTGATACCTCTCCGTCATACGGAGTGACAAATCCCAGTCTTGATCCATGTCAACCCAACAGACACTTTCGGAGATACCCGTAGTCTACCTTTATAGTCACCCAGTTACGTTGTGACGTTTGGTATACCCAAAGCACTCCTACGGTATCCGGGAGTTACACGATCTCATGGTCTAAGGAAAAGATACTTTGACATTGGAAAAATCTAGCAAACGAACTATACGATCTTGTGCTATGTTTAGGATTGGGTCTTGTCCACCACATCATTCTCCTAATGATGTGATCTCGTTATCATTGACATCCAATGTCCATAGTCAGGAAACCATGACTATCTATTGATCAACGAGCTAGTCAACTAGAGGCTTACTAGGGACATGTTGGTGTCTGTTATTCACACATGTATTACAATTTCCGGATAACACAATTATAGCATGAATAAAGACAATTATCATGAACAAGGAAATATAATAATAATGCTTTTATTATTGCCTCTAGGGCATATTTCCAACAGTCTCCCACTTGCACTAGAGTCAATAATCTAGTTACATTGTGATGAATCGAACACCCATGGAATTCTGGTGTTGATCATGTTTTGCCCTAGGGAGAGGTTTAGTCAACGGATCTGCTACATTCAGGTCCGTATGTATTTTACAAATCTCTATGTCTCCATCTTGAACATTTTCATGAATGGAGTTGAAGCGACGCTTGATGTGCCTTGTCTTCTTGTGAAACCTGGGCTCCTTGGCAAGTGCAATAGCTCCATTGTTGTCACAGAAGAGCTTGATCGGCCCCGACGCATTGGGTATGACTCCTAGGTCGGTGATGAACTCCTTCACCCATATTGCTTCATGTGCTGCCTCCGAGGCCGCCATGTACTCCGCTTCACATGTAGATCCCGCCACGACGCTCTGCTTGCAACTGCACCAGCTTACTGCCCCACCATTCAAAATATACACATATCCGGTTTGTGACTTAGAGTCATCCAGATCTGTGTCGAAGCTAGCGTCGACGTAACCCTTTACGACGAGCTCTTCGTCACCTCCATAAACGAGAAACATTTCCTTAGTCCTTTTCAGGTACTTCAGGATATTCTTGACCGCTGTCCAGTGCTCCTTGCCGGGATTACTTTGGTACCTTCCTACCAAACTTACGGCAAGGTTTACATCAGGTCTGGTACACAGCATGGCATACATAATAGAACCTACGGCTGATGCATAGGGGATGACGCTCATCTCTTCTATATCTTCTACCGTGGTCGGACATTGAGCCGAGCTCAATTTCATACCTTGTAACACAGGCAAGAACCCCTTCTTGGATTGATCCATATTGAACTTCTTCAATATCTTATCAAGGTATGTGCTTTGTGAAAGACCTATGAGGCGTCTCGATCTATCTCTATAGATTTTGATGCCTAATATATAAGCAGCTTCTCCAAGGTCCTTCATTGAAAAACTCTTATTCAAATAGGCCTTGATGCTGTCCAAGAGTTCTATATCATTTCCCATCAAAAGTATGTCATCTACATATAGTATGAGAAATGCTACAGAGCTCCCACTCACTTTCTTGTAAATGCAGGCTTCTCCATAAGTCTGTGTAAACCCAAACGCTTTGATCATCTCATCAAAGCGAATGTTCCAACTCCGAGATGCTTGCACCAGCCCATAAATCGAGCGTTGGAGCTTGCACACCTTGTCAGCATTCTTAGGATCGACAAAACCTTCCGGCTGCATCATATACAATTCTTCCTTAAGGAAACCATTAAGGAATGCCGTTTTGACGTCCATTTGCCATATTTCATAATCGTAGAATGCGGCAATTGCTAACATGATTCGGACGGACTTCAGCTTCGCTACCGGTGAGAAAGTCTCATCGTAGTCAACCCCTTGAACTTGTCGATAACCCTTAGCGACAAGCCGAGCTTTATAGATGGTCACATTACCATCCGCGTCTGTCTTCCTCTTAAAGATCCATTTATTTTCTATGGCTCGCTGTTCAACGGGCAAGTCAGTCAAAGTCCATACTTCGTTTTCATACATGGATCCTATCTCGGATTTCATGGCTTCTAGCCATTTGTCGGAATCCGGGCCCGCCATCGCTTCTTCATAGTTCGAAGGTTCACCGTTGTCTAACAACATGATTTCCAAGACAGGGTTGCCGTACCACTCTGGTGCAGAACGTGTCCTTGTTGACCTTCGAATTTCAGTAGGAGCTTGATCAGAAGTATCTTGATCATCATCATTAACTTCCTCTCTAGTCGGTGCTGGCACCTCAGGAACATTTTCTTGAGTTGCGCCATTTTCTGGTTCAAGAGGTAATACTTCATCAAGCTCTACTTTCCTCCCACTTACTTCTTTCGAGAGAAACTCCTTCTCTAGAAAGGACCCATTCTTGGCAACAAAGATCTTGCCTTCGGATCTGAGGTAGAAGGTGTACCCAATAGTTTCTTTTGGGTATCCTATGAAGACGCATTTTTCCGACTTGGGTTTGAGCTTTTTAGGTTGAAGTTTCTTGACATAAGCATCGCATCCCCAAACTTTTAGAAACGACAGCTTAGGTTTCTTCCCAAACCATAATTCATACGGTGTCGTCTCAACGGATTTCGACGGAGCCCTATTTAAAGTGAATGCGGCAGTCTCTAAAGCATAGCCCCAAAAAGATAGCGGTAAATCGGTAAGAGACATCATAGATCGCACCATATCTAATAGAGTGCGATTACGACGTTCGGACACACCATTACGCTGAGGTGTTCCAGGCGGCGTGAGTTGTGAAACTATTCCACATTTTCTTAAGTGTGTGCCAAACTCATGACTCAAGTATTCTCCTCCACGATCTGATCGTAGAAACTTGATTTTCCTGTCACGTTGATTTTCAACCTCACTCTGAAATTTCTTGAACTTTTCAAAGGTTTCAGACTTGTGTTTCATTAAGTAGATATACCCATACCTACTTAAATCATCAGTGAGGGTGAGAACATAACGATAGCCACCGCGAGCCTCAACACTCATTGGACCGCACACATCAGTATGTATGATTTCCAATAAGTTGGTTGCTCGCTCCATTGTTCTTGAGAACGAAGTCTTGGTCATTTTTCCCATAAGGCATGCTTCGCACGTGTCAAATGATTCATAATCAAGAGACTCTAAAAGTCCATCTGCATGGAGCTTCTTCATGCGTTTGACACCTATGTGACCAAGGCGGCAGTGCCACAAGTATGTGGGACTATCATTATCAACCTTACTTCTTTTGGTACTCACATTGTGAACATGTGTAGCATCACGTTCGAGATTCATAAAGAATAAACCATTCACCATAGGAGCATGACCATAAAACATATCTCTCATATAAATAGAACAACCATTATTCTCGGATTTAAATGAGTAGCCATCTCGAATTAAACGAGATCCTGATACAATGTTCATGCTCAAAGCTGGCACTAAATAACAATTATTAAGGTTTAAAACTAATCCCGAAGGGATATGCAGAGGTTGCGTGCCGACGGCGATCACATTGACCTTGGAACCATTCCCGACGCGCATCGTCACCTCGTCCTTTGCTAGTTTCCGCTTATTCCGCAGCCCCTGCTTTGAGTTACAAATGTGAGCAACTGCACCGGTATCAAATACCCAGGAGCTACTGCGGGCACTAGTAAGGTACACATCAATTACATGTATATCACATATACCTTTTGTTTTGCCGGCCTTGTTGTCCTCTAAGTACTTAGGGAAGTTACGCTTCCAGTGACCGCTTCCCTTGCAATAAAAGCACTCAGTCTCGGGCTTGGGCCCATTCTTTGGCTTCTTCCCGGCAGCTTGCTTGCCGGGCGCGGCAACCTCCTTGCCGTCCTTCTTGAAGTTCTTTTTACCCTTGCCTTTCTTGAACTTAGTGGTTTTATTGACCATCAACACTTGATGTTCCTTCTTGACTTCTACCTCTGCTGATTTCAGCATAGCAAATACCTCAGGAATGGTCTTTTCCATCCCCTGCATATTGAAGTTCATCACAAAGCTCTTGTAGCTTGGTGGAAGCGACTGGAGGTTTCTGTCAATGACCGCATCATCCGGGAGATTAACTCCCAGCTGAGTCAAGCGGTTATGTAACCCAGACATAGTGAGTATGTGCTCACTGACAGAACTGTTTTCCTCCATCTTACAGCTGAAGAACTTGTCGGAGACTTGATATCTCTCGACCCGGGCGTGAGCTTGGAAAACCATTTTCAGCTCTTCGAACATCTCATATGCTCCATGTCTCTCAAAACGCTTTTGGAGCCCCGACTCTAGGCTGTAAAGCATGCCGCACTGAACGAGGGAGTAGTCATCGGAACATTCCTGCCAAGCGTTCATAACATCTTGTTCTGCAGGGAGAACAGGTGCGTCACCCAGCAGTGCTTGTAGGACATAATCTTTCTTGGCAGCTATGAGGATGATCCTCAGGTTCCGGACCCAGTCCGTATAGTTGCTTCCATCGTCTTTCAGCTTAGTTTTCTCTAGGAACGTGTTGAAGTTGAGGACTACGTTGGCCATTTGATCTACAAGACATATTGTAAAATATTTAGACTAAGTTCATGATAATTAAGTTCAACTAATCAAATTATTAGTGAACTCCCACTTAGATTAGACATCCCTCTAGTCATCTAAGTATTACATGATCCGAGCTAACTAGACCGTGTCCGATCATCACGTGAGACGGACTAGTCATCATCGGTGAACATTTTCATGTTGATCGTATCTTCTATACGACTCATGCTCGACCTTTTGGTCTTCTGTGTTCCGAGGCCATGTCTGTACATGCTAGGCTCGTCAAGTCAACCTAAGTGTTTGCATGTGTAAATCTGTCTTACACCCGTTGTTTGTGAACGTCTGAATAAAACACCCGATCATCACGTGGTGTTTTGAAACAGCGAACTGTCGCAACGGTGCACAGTTAGGGGGAACACTTCTTGAAATTAGTACGAGGGATCATCTTATTTACTACCGTCGTTCTAAGTAAACAAGATGCAAAACATGATAAACATCACATGCAATCAAATAATAAACGTGACATGATATGGCCAATATCACATAGCTCCTTTGATCTCCATCTTGGGGCTCCATGATCATCTTGTCACCGGCTTGACACCATGATCTCCATCATCATGATCTCCATCATCGTGTCTCCATGAAGTTGCTCGCCAACTATTACTTCTACTACTATGGCTAACGCGTTTAGCAATAAAGTAAAGTAATTTACATGGCGTTTCTTAATGACACGCAGGTCATATAAAAGAATAAAGACAACTCCTATGGCTCCTGCCGGTTGTCATACTCATCGACATGCAAGTCGTGACTCCTATTACAATAGCATGAACATCTCATACATCACATATAGATCATTCATCATTCATCACAACTTTGGCCATATCATATCACAAACCACTTGCTGCAAAAACAAGTTAGACGTCCTCTAATTGTTGTTGCAAGTTTTACGTGGCTGAATTAGGGTTCTAGCAAGAACGTCTTCTTACCTACGTTAAAGCCACAACGTGATTTGTCAACTTCTATTTACCCTTCATAAGGACCCTGTTCATCAAATCCGCTTCAACTAAAGTAGGAGAGACAGACACCCGCCAGCCACCTTATGCAACTAGTGCATGTTAGTCGGTGGAACCGGTCTCATGTAAGCGTACGTGTAAGGTTGGTCCGGCCGCTTCATCCCACAATACCGCTGAAGCAAGAAAGGACTAGTAACGGCAAGAAAGTTGACAAATCTACGCCCACAACAAATTGTGTTCTACTCGCGCAAGAAGAACTACGCATAGACCTAGCTCATGATGCCACTGTTGGGGAACGTTGCAGAAAAACAAAAATTTTCCTACTTGTTTCACCAAGATCATCTAGGAGTTCATCTAGCAACGAGTCATTAGATGCATCTACATACCTTTGTAGATCGCGAGCGGAAGCGTTCAAAGAACGGTGATGATGTAGTCGTACTCGACGTGATCCAAACCACCGATGACCAAGCGCCGAACGGACGGCACCTCCGCGTTCAACACACGTACGGGACGGGAGACGTCTCCTCCTTCTTGATCCAGCAAGGCAGAAGGAGAGGTTGATGAAGATCCAGCAGCACGACGGCGTGGTGGTGGATGCAGGGCGTCACAGAAGCAGGGCTTCGCCGAGACTACGAGAGAGAGAGACGTAACGAGGGGAGAGGGAGGCGCCAGGGGCTGGTCTGTTTCCCTCCTCTCCCCCCCACTATATAGGGGTGCCATGGGGGGGGGGCGCCGGCCCTAGTAGATGAGATCTACTAGGGGGGGCGGCAGCCAAGGGGAGGTTTCCCTCCCCCCCAAGGCACCTAGGGGTGCCTTCCACCACTAGGACTCCTCCTAGGTGGAAACCCTAGGCGCATGGGCCTATAGGGGCTGGTGCCCTTGGCCCATGAAGGCCAAGGCGCACCCCCTACAGCCCATGTGGCCCCCCGGGACAGGTGGCCCCACCCGGTGGGCCCCCGGGACCCCTCCGGTGGTCCCGGTACAATACCGATAACACCGAAACTTGTCCCGATGCCCGAAACAGCACTTCCTATATATAATTCTTTACCTCCGGACCATTCCGGAAATCCTCGTGACGTCCGGGATCTCATCCAGGACTCCGAACAACATTCGGGTTTCTGCATATACATATCTTCATAACCCTAGCGTCACCGAACCTTAAGTGTGTAGACCCTACGGGTTCGGGAGACAAGCAGACATGACCGAGACGACTCTCCGGTCAATAACCAACAGCGGGATCTGGATACCCATGTTTCCTCCCACATGCTCCATGATGATCTCATCGGATGAACCACGATGTCGAGGATTCAATCAACCCCGTACTCAATTCCCTTTGTCAATCGATATGTTGCTTGCCCGAGATTCGATCGTCGGTATCCCAATACCTCGTTCAATCTCGTTACCGGCAAGTCACTTTACTCGTACCGTAATGCATGATCCCGTGACCAGACACTTGGTCACTCTGAGCTCATTATGATGATGCATTACCGAGTGGGCCCAGTGATACCTCTCCGTCATACGGCGTGACAAATCCCAGTCTTGATCCATGTCAACCCAATAGACACTTTCGGAGATACCCGTAGTCTACCTTTATAGTCACCCAGTTACGTTGTGACGTTTGGTATACCCAAAGCACTCCTACGGTATCCGGGAGTTACACGATCTCATGGTCTAAGGAAAAGATACTTTGACATTGGAAAAATCTAGCAAACGAACTATACGATCTTGTGCTATGTTTAGGATTGGGTCTTGTCCACCACATCATTCTCCTAATGATGTGATCTCGTTATCATTGACATCCAATGTCCATAGTCAGGAAACCATGACTATCTATTAATCAACGAGCTAGTCAACTAGAGGCTTACTAGGGACATGTTGGTGTCTGTTATTCACACATGTATTACGATTTCCGGATAACACAATTATAGCATGAATAAAGACAATTATCATGAACAAGGAAATATAATAATAATGCTTTTATTATTGCCTCTAGGGCATATTTCCAACAGGTGCTTCTTCAGAGTTTTCAATAATCTTTCTTCTTCTTTCTCTGAAAGGTTAGCACTGATAATAACATGATATATTTCTTTTTCATCAAGATAAGCATACTTAAGATTATCAGGTAATGGTTTGAGTTCAAACACGGGGTCACCCTTGGGTGGAGGGGGATCCCCAAGAATTTCAACGGGAAGATTGTGTTTCAGCATAGGTTCTTGTTTAAGGAACACTTCATCTATTTCTTCCCTTTCCTTCATAAACATATCGTTTTCATGGTCTAGCAAATATTGTTCTAACGGATCAGTTGGAGGAACAGCAATGGAAGCAAGACCAATAATTTCATCCTTACTAGATGGTTCCTTTTCACGATGTTGTCTACTAAACTTAGCAAAATTAAACTCATGATACATACCATCTATGCCAACAGTGACAATATTCTTTTCACAATCCATCTTAGCACTAGCAGTATTCAAGAAGGGTCTACCAAAAATAATGGGACAAAAATCATCTTGTGGGGAACCAAGAACAAGAAAATTAGCAGGGTATTTAATCTTCCCACACAAGACTTCAACATCTCTAACGATCCCAAAAGGCTTAATGGTATCCCTATTAGCCAGCTTAATAGTGACATCAATATCTTCTAATTCAACAGGTGCAATATCATGTATAATTTCTTTATAAAGATCATAAGGTATCACATTGGCACTAGCACCCATATCACATAAGCCATGATAACAATGATCTCCTATTTTAATAGAAATAACAGGCGTGCCTACAACAGGTCTACATGTCTTAGTATCAGGTCTAGCAATATTAGCAGTTTCACCCAAGAAAGAGATAACATGCCCATCTAAATCCTCATCCAAAAGATCTTTAATCATGGCAATACCAGGTTCAACATTAATTTGCTCAGAAGGTGTATATGTCCAACTCAAGATCGTGAGTGGGTTAGTTCTTTTCGTTAGCTTTCAACTGACGAGAGGTATAGGCCACAAATTTTTTCTCTTGCATCAACACAGCACCGAGACCTTGAAGGGAAGCATCACAGAAAACTTCGAATGGCTTGGATTCATCAGGAGGAGTCAAAACAGGAGCTGTGAATAGCTTCTCTTTGAGGGTGTTGAAAGCGAGGTCACACTCAGGCGTCCAGACATACTTTACATGCTTCTGGAGGAGGTTGGAAAGAGGCTTTGCAATCTTAGAGAAGTTCTCAACGAATCTTCGGTAATAGCTTGCAAGACCGAGAAAACTGCGGAGCTGTTTGACATTCTGAGGAGGTTCCCAATTCACAACTGCAAACACCTTCGCCGGATTAACAGCAATTCCCTTGGCGGAGATGATGTGACCAAGATAAAGAACTTCATCAAGCCAGAACTCACATTTGGAAAACTTCGCATAGAATTGATGCTCTCTGAGCTTGTCGAGCACCAATCGCAAATGTTTGGCATGATCCTTCTTATTCTTGGAGAAGACCAAAATATCATCGAGATACACCAGAACGAATTCATTGGTGTAGGGGTTGAAGATAAAGTTCATCATGCGAGAGAACGTTAGAGGAGCATTGACAAGGCCGAAAGACATGACAGTATATTCATAAGAACCATAGCTTGTTCTGAATGCTGTCTTGGGAATATCTTGTTCACGAATGCGAATCTGATGCTAACCCATACGAAGGTCAAGCTTGGAGAATACTTTAGCACCTTTGAGTTGCTCGAAAAGCTCATTGATGTTGGGAAGTGGATACTTGTTCTTGATTGTCTTCTTGTTCAATGGACGGTAATCGACGCAAAGTCGGTCCGTGCCATCCTTCTTTTGGACAAAAAGAACTCCACAACCCCATGGGGATGAACTCGGTCTGATCAAACCCAGACGCTCTTGTTCATTGAGCTGCTTTTTCAATTCCTTCAGCTCCTTGGGTCCAAGCTTGTAAGGACGCTTGCAAACAGGTTCAGTTCCAGGCTCAAGATCAATAACGAACTCGACTGGCCGATGAGGAGGCATAGCCGAAAGCTCTTCTAGAAAGACATCTTGGTACTCACAAACGACTGGAATTTGAGAAATAGCATCCAACTCACCCTTCTCATTGAGAGAAAACAACCGAATGGTTTCATCACGAGCGGCATAGATGATAACATCCTTAGAAGGGTGTGTCAATTGAATTTGCCTGGCAGCACAATCAAGCCGAGCCTTGTGCTTAGAAAGCCAGTCCATCCCGAGAATTAGATCAATATCAGAGTCGCCAAGAACAAATGGTTTAGAAAGAAATTTGTAGTCGCCCATCTTGATAGAAACATCCGGAATCATTGTGGTAGCCCTCATAGAAGAGCCCGGAGAAACAACTCCCATGGGTTTTTCCAACATTTCCGAAATGAAATCATGCTTTGCAACAAATGATCTAGACATGAAACAATGCGAAGCACCGGTATCAAATAAGACTTTTGCAGGAATATCATTAATAGGAAGATTACCCAGTATCACATCTGAAGAATCCTCTGCCTGATCTGCATTCATCATGTTCACCTTTGCAGACTTTGGATTATGCTTGACCACTGCATTGCTTGAAGATCTCACAGGAGGAGGAGGAGGAAGGCACCTTTGATTGAAGCATTTGTTCGCGTAGTGACCTTTCTGCTGGCACTTGTTGCAAGTCGCTTCTGAGAGCGGACGATGATAAGGAGCATTTGACCTTGGAGCTTGAGACTGAGACTTCTTCTAATAGCCTGGGTTGGGTGGGTGGGAAGATCCACGACCACCTGAGTTCTTCTGCTGGTAAGGCTGACGAAACGGAGGAGGAGGAAGATAGAACTTCTGCTGCTTAGCTGCCACTTGTGAGGAAGAAGAAGATTGCACTGCATCCCTGATTCTCTTCTTAGAAGCCTCACACTTGAGCTGAGCACCTTCTTGCTTGAGTGCCATATTGTAGAATTGATCAAACTGAATAGGCTCAACAAGAACGAGAGCTAACTGCAGATCCTCTCTAAGGCCACCTCTAAACTGATAGATCATACTTTTCTCATCAGGAACATCTTGCTTAGCAAAGCGAGCAAGTTTCTGAAACTGCTTGTTGTATTCGTACACTGACATGTTGCCTTGCTTGAGATTGCGGAACTCCTCATGCTTGCTCTCAACAACACTGGTAGGAATATGGTGAGCTTTAAAGTCCCGACAGAAATCAGTCCAAGTAATCACTTGACCACCTCTGGAATCCTTGTATTGCTGGAACCAATCAGCTGCCTGATCCTTGAGCTGAAAAGAAGCGAACTTGACATAGTCCTCAGGCCTGACATTGCTGCATTCAAAATGCTTGTTGATATCCACGAGCCAATCATCGGCGTCCGTGGCCTCAACACAGTAGCTGAAAGCCTTTGGCTGATTTGCAAGGAATTGGTTGAGGGTAGGAAACTGAGGCTGATGATTGAACTGCCCTTGACCTTGATTCCCTTGGTTGCCTTGGACTTGGTTGCGCTCTTGCATGAGTTGGATCATCATCTGAGCATGGGCGTTAGAGGCTGCCATCAAAGCTTGTCATGCCTCCGGAGGCGGAGGTGGAGGTGGAGGGTTCGCCTGACTCCCATCATTGCGTTCCGGATTCTGACGCGTTGGCGGAGCCATCCTAAGAGGGTGACATCCGTTAGCATCTTGATAGACAGATAGACAAGTTGAATCAATGGATAGAAATTGCAACATATAGTCTTGACAATAAACATTCGAACAAGGATGAACGAATGAATTCCAAAGCAAATGTCACACGTCCATAAAGGTGAGAAGCCACTTGATAAGATATTGATGAATGAAATAAACAAGGTACAACTAGAACAAATAAGTGGTAAGGATTACCCAATCACAAACCAAATATCTGCGGGAAGAAATACTAGAGCTACTTGAATACCACCTATAAACTCCTGAAACTTTCTGGTTATGCAATCAGGTGTTGGGGATACAGGGGAAGCAATATATCTCACCCAAACTAACAATCCCTACATCCAGCTGTATCCATCCGTCAACACATAACCAAGAAACCTTCGGAAATCGTGTACCTTAACCTTCGAAAAGCATCTGTTATACGAGTTATGGCAATACTCCCGAGCTCGCCCCACTACTGGGTTATCGGGGTTATCTCACCAACAACTGTACAAAAGAGATTTTCGATGTCGGCAAAACCCAGGTATTCCAGAACTGCAATGATAAAATTGTGACGACAACACGTCGGAGCTCAACTCCCCGGGACACTGCCACAACCCCTTAATGTTAGGAGGCACCAAGAACAATGTTCTCGTCACAAAACCATCGGAACGATTCCAAGATACCCGCGTGATCCTAAATTTTTTTTAGTGAAATTTGAGAAGAGGAAAGTCAAAACATCTACATCAGGAGACCTCACCAGAGTGACGAAGGGACTGAGGAGTAAAAAGAATCCTACACTCCGATATATATAATCCTAAGACTCAAAACATTTTTGTTCTAGACTCAACATCGCCAGCAAACAATCAAGCGGGGGGCTCCTAAGTCGGGGATGGCTCTGATTACCAATTTGTAACACCCACGATGCGGCTATATCTCCCACATGTCGAAGCACGACTTAGAGGCATAACCGCATGGTGGTTTTGTCGCAAGAAGGGTCATCTTCACACAATCCCATGTAATGAACAAGAATGGGATAAAGAGAGTTGGCTTACAATCGCCACTTCACACAATACATAAATTAAGATCATACATCATTCAAAATACACTCATAGACCGGCTACGGTCAAGTTCAAATGAAAAGAAGACAACCCCAAATGCTAGATCCCCGATCGTCCCGACTGGGCTCCACTACTGATCATCTGGAAACGATACATAGTAACGACCAAGGGCCTCATCAAATTCCCACTTCAGCTCAGTTGCGCCATCTGCGCCAGTATCCTCGGCACCTGCATCAGTTTTGGTAGAATCTGTGAGCCACGGGGACTCAGCAATCTCACACCCGCGAGATCAAGACTATTTAAGCTCATAGGTAGGTATGGGGGGGTAATATGGTGGAGCTGCAGCAAGCACTAAGCATATAAGGTGGCTAACATACGCGAGTGAGAGCGGGAAGAGAAGCAGCGCGTCGGTTGAGAAGCTAGAAGCGATCAAGAAGTGATCCTGAAACTTCTTACGTCAAGCATAACACAAACCGTGTTCACTTCCTGAACTCCGCCGAGAAGAGACCATCACGGCTACACACGCGGTTGATGCATTTTAATGAAGTCAAGTGTCAAGTTATTTACAACTAGACATTAACAAATTCCCATCTGCCTCATAACCGCGGGCACGGCTTTCGAAAGATTATATACCCTGCAGGGGTGTCCCAACTTAGCCCATCATAAGCTCTCACGGTCAACGAAGGATAAACCTTCTCTCGGGAAGACCCAATCAGTCTCGGAATCCTGGTTCGCAAAACATTTCGACAATGGTAAAACAAGACCAGCAAGACCACCCGCTGTGCCGAGAAATCCCGATAGGAGCTGCACATATCTCGTTCTCAGGGCACACCGGATAAGCTAAGCGTACAAGTACCGACGTAATCCAAGTTGCCAAGGAATGGACCCGCACGGTGCTCTAGTTTGGACCAACACTCGGAGGAGCACTGGCCCGGGGGGGGGGGGGGGGGTTAAATAAAGATGGCCCTTGGGCTCGCGAAAACCCAAGGGAAAAGGGCTTAGGTGGCAAATGGTAAAACCAAGTTTGGGCCTTGTTGGAGGAGTTTTATTCAAAGCGAACTGTCAAGGGGGTCCCATAAATCACCCAACCGTGTAAGGAACGCAAAATCAAGGAACATAACACCGGTATGACGAAAACTAGGGCGGCAAGAGTGGAACAAGTCACCAGGCATAAGGCCGAGCCTTCCACCCTTTACCAAGTATATAAGGTGCATTAATTAAACAGGAGATATTGTGATATCCCAAAATATCCATGTTTCGACCAGGAACAAACTTCATCTTCACCTGCAACTAACAACGCTATAAGAGGGGTTGAGCAAAAGCGGTGACATAGCCAAACAACGATTGCTAGGACAGGTTGGTTAGAGGTTTGACATGGCAATAGGGAGGCATGATAAACAAGGGCAGGTACAGCTAACATAGCGATAGAGAGAGTACTAGCAAGCAAAGATAGAAGTGATATCGAAGGTATGGTCATCTTGCCTGCAAGGTTCTCAGAGTTGTCGAAGGCTTGATCCTCGTTAGCGTACTCAACAGGTTCCTCGTGCGCGTACTTGTCTCTCGGCTCTACCCAAAGCAAGAACACAAGCAGAGGAACCACAATAAATCATGGTGCAATGCGCAAGCAACATGATGCAATACATGTCATGATATGCGAGATGTGATATGCAATTCTTATGCGTGCTTCGGAAGGAAAGATGATGAACAAGGCATCAACTTGGAAAACCAAGTATGCCGCTGGAAAGATGAGATGATTTCGGTTGAAATTGATATAAAGATCACCGGATTCGGATGCACGATTTGCAAATGGCAAGCAAAACAAGAATGGCACAAGGCTGCGATTAACAGCACGATGCTACTTAGCATGCAACAAGAAACTATGCTACAGCAACCCAACATAAAAACAAAGCATATGGCAGTGATCTACAGGAGATGCTTTACAAAATAGGAACACTGAGCTACGGCTAAATCACATCATAACAGGTTCAAACAAGCATGGAGAAAGAGCTAAAAATATCAGGTTGGACATGGCATAAACAGCATCACGAAGCAATGTTCAGAGCAAGTTATCAACATTCTACAGGAACTTATAATAGAAAAATAAGACATGGCATGAATCTACTCAAAGCATAGATCAAAAGTCCCTTACTGACCATGAGTCAAAAAGGAACAGAAAATATCATGGCACCCATGTAAACATAGCAAGCTTTATTAACAGTTCCAAACTTAGTGAAGTTTCAGGACATGGCAAAAACAGATTCAATATGGCATCTTTACAAGCTTGATTAACTCACTACCAGGCATGTCATGGCATGGAACAAGTACTAGCATGAAGTAGGCATGAAAATGAAGCTATCCTTGTGCAAAACAACCTCATAGCATGCTTGAAATAAACCACACAAAAATGACAAGACAACATCATGATGTAAAATGACATGTTCATGAACTTTCTCAAATGCAGAAACTAATGCCACCACTGGATTGGTGGGATTTTTCTACCCCAAAAACATATATAATATGTTAGGGTTGCTGTAGAAAAATATTCACAAGTGCACTAAGTTAAAACCTGCCGTAAAAGGAATATGACAGATATGGCATTTTCCATATTTGGAAACGTCCCGAAATGGACTTGCCCGAAATGGATAGATTCCATATGCCAGAAATGGAATATTCGCAGGGAACAAAAAAAAATAACAAACAGGGCTAAGGGAGGATGACAGGTAGGGTCACCCTGTCATACTCACAGTGCAAAGAAACAGGAAAAAGGGGGTAGAATAATGCACCCGCGGGGGATCGAACCTGGGTCTCCCCGGTGTGGTTCTGCAACGGCAACCAGTAGGCTAGGTAGGTACTACTGGTAGGAAAAGGGGTTCGGCCCCTTTTAGATAGACACCAGATTGAGCTCCTCTGTTGCAAACAGAGAAGACGACGGCGCCGGCGAGGGCAACGGCGGCAACCAGCGGGCACATGGTCTCCGGCGGGCGTGCGGAAAGGGTAAGGATGCGTGCAGCTACAAGGGGATTGCAGGGGCGCTCGAGCTCGGGCAGTTGCTCGGCTCGGGGCCATGGCGTCCGCGGCAAGCGGCAGCAGCAGCTACGGCGACACAAGGAAAAGCCGGGTGCGCGCGGGAGTGAGCGTGCACACGTGCAGGGCAAGGACAGCGGAGGGGCGCGCTAGGCGCGAACTGGGGCGCGGAGACGTATCTGCACCTACGCGTGCAATAGATAGTTACCGCTACGCTGGGTCACCGGGAGCACGGCAAAGACACGAATCGAACGAACCCTAGGAGGTGCCTAAACTCGAAAGACATGGATGGGAGAGGACGGCGCGTTACCAAGCTCACCCAAGGACACGAAGTGGTCGACGGAGATGAGCTGGCGGCGACGAATTGGAGCTCTGAACCTTGGCGTGGTCCTGACCGAGAGGAAGTGGAAGCAGAGGACGTCGAGGAACTCGTCGTCCGGGGCATCGTAGTCGACGTCGTGGAAGAAGACGACGACGAGGAAGAAGAAGGACACGATCTACGGGGTTGGGGGTGACCGGAGAGCACGCTGGCGACGAGGTGCGCTCTCAGGTGCGCTCGGGACGGAGCGGTTGCAGTGGATCTGGTGGTTCTACTCACCTGGCAGCGGCGAAGAGAGGAAGAGGGAAACCCTAGGGGTTGTGAGGACAAGGAGAGGGGTTAAAAGGGAGGCTAGGGCGATGGGTGGAGCACGGCGTCGACGCGGCCGTGGCCATGTGCGCGCCCGACGCGACCTTGATGAAAAGGTGAGGGGCGGGTGCGCTGTAGCCAGAGGCTGGCTAGTGGGGTCACGGGTGACACGTGGGCGTACGGGCTCCTGGGTATCGGGGCGGCTGGGTGAGAAACAACGAGGGCGCGAGCGGGTGAGCGCGCGAGCGCGCAAACGGGCTGGCAGGCTGCGCTGGCTGGGCTGGCGGGCAGGAAAAGCCTCGGCTGGGCTGCGGGAGGCCCAGGGGGGCTTCTACGCTCTGCTCTTCTTTTTCTATTTGTGCAAACAGAAATAGAAAAGAAAAGCACAGGGTAAAAGGAGAGGAGTTGGAGTATAAAGAAAATATTCTCAAACTCCTGGAATTATCCACTATTTTAAAAAATTGCATTGGGCATTTTTAGAGGTAGAAAAATAAGACAAGTTTGAATATAATTCAAACTTGTGTCATTTTTGAACCTGACCAAAACAACTTCAAATAAGGAGATCTTTGGCAGAGTGGTTTAGGGCATGGAGCAAGATTTACAGGGAGAAGATGAACATTAATAGAGAAAGGAAAATAGCACTTGACAAAAGAAGGAAGTAAAAGGGAAGGAAGGAGGTGGTGATGCAAGGTTTATGCATTGAGCATGAAACAACATAATATGTATGAGATCACAACATGCACATGATGAGGATGAATGCAAAATGACAAGAGGCACAAATGCAATATGGTAAAGTGAGCATGATAATGAAAAGAATAAAACACATAACCAAACAAGATGAGGCCAAACATGATAAAACCCAGAAGAATTGGATGAAGGCCAAGTTGATATATTGCCAAATTGGGAGATGTTACAACTGGGGTGTTACATGGTCCCTGCAAGTTCCACAGCGGCGCGAAGCCGTCAAACCACACCACCAAGAAATGCCACTGGCTGACCAGAATCGCCAAGGGGGACGGCCTGCTCCCTCCCCCTCCTGCTGGGCCGCCTCCTCCACTGCCGCCCCAGCAGCCGGCCGTCAGGCCAGTCGGCGCGATACAAGACAAGTTCCCGGATGAGCACGGAGCCTATGTGGTGTTCATTAGTGTAGCGGATGACCGACGCAGCAGGCGCCAACAGTAGCAAGAAGTAAATGCGGTCGCATCAAGTACTCCAGAGTTCATGCATTGGTCCGAAAAGCCTATCAGTTGGAGCAGAGCTGATCACCCAGAGGTGATGCCAAGTCCAGGCTCCTACGCCTTGGTCTTAGGCGCCACACTCACCACAGATAGGCGGGCCGCTCGCTTCTCGCGAGTAATGATAGACGGAGGCAGCAGTATCAACATCCTGTACAAGGATACAATGGAGAAATTAGGAATCAAGCGAAGACATCTTCAGAGCAGCCGGACTGTGTTCCATGGAATCATCCCTGGCCTTTCCTGCTCACCAATCGGCAAGATCCTGATAGATGTCCTCTTCGGAGACAAGGATCATTTTCGCCAAGAGCCAATTTGGTTTGAGGTGGTGGACCTTGAAAGCCCATATCATACATTGCTTGGCTGACCCGCCTTGGCCAAGTTCATGGCGGTCCCCCACTACGCCTACCTCAAGATGAAGATTCCGAGTTCCAAGGGAATCCTAACCATGTCCGGCGACTACAGGAAGTCGTCCGCTTGCGCGGCCGAAAGCAGTCGGCTGGCTGAGTCCTTGGTGATCGCGACTAAGAAACGGCTTCTTGATCGGGTCGTGGCGATGGCCGGCAAGCAGCCTGAGTTATCGCCTGACCCCAAGGAGTCGGAAACAGAAGGATCATTCAAGCCAGCCAAAGAAACAAAGAAGATACCGTTGGACCCGGAGCACCCGGAGAGGTACGCTGTCATGGGCACAGGCCTTGACAGCAAATAGGAAGGCGAGCTCGTCGATTTCCTCCGTGAGAATCACGACATCTTCGCATGGTCCCCCAAGGACATGCCTGGCTTCCCGACGGAATTCGCCGAGCACAAATTACACGTCCGATCTGATATGAAGCCCGTCAGGCAGCCCTTGCGCCGCCTGTCAGAAGAAAAAAGAAGAGTTGTTGGAGAAGAAATAGCCCGGCTCCTGGCAGCCGGCTTCATCATGGAAGTGTTTTTTCCAGAGTGGCTGGCAAACCCAGTACTGGTGTTGAAGAAGAACAAGCAGTGGCGGATGTGCATTGATTACACGAGCCTCAACAAAGCTTGCCCCAAGGACCCATTTGCTCTGCCGAGAATCGATCAGGTGACAGACTCCACAGCCGAATGCGAGCTGTTGAGTTTCCTAGATGCATATTCAGGATATCACCGGATCAAGCTGAACCCGGCTGACAGACTAAAGACCGCCTTCATCACGTCGTTTGGAGCCTTCTGCTACCTGACCATGACGTTCGGCTTAAGAAACGCCGGCGCCACCTTTCAGCGTTGCATGCAGAAGTGCCTCCTAAAGCAACTCGGCAGAAATGCCCACGTCTATGTGGATGATGTAGTGGTGAAGACGGAGAAGCGTGGAACCTTGCTGGAGGACCTCAAGGAAACCTTTGAGAATCTGCGCCGATTCCAGATCAAGCTCAACCCAGAGAAGTGTGTTTTTGGAGTACCAGCCGGCCAGCTCCTCGGTTTCCTGGTCTCCGAACGCGGGATAGAGTGCAATACTGTGAAGATCAAGGCCATCGAGAGGATGGAAGCACCTAGACGACTGTTAGATGTGCAGAAGTTCACCGGCTGTTTGGCATCCATCAGCCGATTCATCAGTCGGCTGGGCGAGAAGGCTCTCCCCTTGTATCAGCTCATGAAGAAGACGACCTTCTTTGAGTGGACTCCCAAGGCAGACGAGGCTTTTCTCCAACTAAAGAAGATGTTGACTACTCCCCCTATGCTGGCGGCTCCGACTCCCAAAGAGCCCATGCTCCTATACATTGCCGCCACCAGCCGAGTAGTTAGCACAGTCATTGTAGTCGAGCACAAGGAGGAAGGCAAGGCGCTACCTGTCCAGAGACCGGTATATTACTTGAGCGAGGTACTGTCGGCCTCCAAGTAGAACTACCCCCATTACTAGAAGATGTGCTACGGCGTGCATTTTGCCGCCAAGAAATTGAAGCCTTACTTCCAGGAGCATCCAATCACTATGGTCTGCACAGCTCCATAGGCCGAGATCATCGGAAGCCGAGATGCTTCTGGCCGAGTGGCCAAATGGGCCATCGACCTGGCCCCCTACACCATCTACTACGAGCCCCGCACCACCATCAAGTCGCAAGCACTGGCCGACTTCCTCGTCGACTCGGCCGAGACCCAGTATCTGCCGCCAGCGCCCGACTCCACCCATTGGTGGATGCACTTCGACGGCTCCAAGATGCGCACCGGCTTGGGAGCCGGCGTCGTCCTCACTTCCCCCAAGGGCGAAAAGCTCAGATATGCGCTGCAGATCCACTTCGCCGCCTCCAACAACGTGGCCGAGTACGAGGCGCTCATCCATGGGCTCCGGCTTGCCAAAGAACTCGGCATTCGCCGGATCCTGTGTTACGGCGACTCTGACTTGGTGGTCCAGCAATCATTCGGCGATTGGGACGCCAAGGACGCAAATATGGCGAGCTACCATTTCCTCGTCCAGCAACTTAGCGGATACTTCGAGGGGTGCGAGTTCCTCCACGTGCCAAGGAACGACAACGACCAAGCAGACCCCTTGGCACGAATCGGCTCCACCCGCCAGGCAATACCATCTGGTGTCGCCCTCCGGCGCCTCCTCAAGTCTTCTATCAAGCCGTCACCAGAATCAGATTCAATCTTTGTGCCGGCTCCGCCTGAGGAAGACGGATCCGTCTCCAAGAAACACACAGTCGAAGCCGGCCCGGGGACTTCAGAACCCGGCCCGGAGACTGCAGTGGCAAGATCGAAGACTCCAGAGCTCGGCCCGGGGACTGCTCCAGTCGGCCCCGGGACTTTGTCAAATCAGCAAGCGGCTGCGGACTCCAACCCGCCGCCTCCCAGCCCGGCCGCCCTTGTCCAATTCGCACTAGTGGCAGTTGAAGAAATAGAAGCACCTTCATGGGCCCAGCCCATCCTCAGGTTCTTAGTAAACAGAGAGCTGCCAACTAATGTAATCTTGGCTCGACAAGTGCAACGCCGACCAGCAGCCTACACCATAGTCAATAGAGAGATGGTCAGGCGCAGCATTACCGGCGTCTTCCAACGCTGGGTCGAGGCAGAACAAGGCCAAGCAATCCTCAGAGACATCCATGAAGGCGAGTGCGGTCACCACGCGGCCTCCAGGGCACTCGTCACCAAAGCCTTCCGGCATGGTTTCTTCTGGCCAACCGCCCTGGAAGTGGCCAAAGAGTTAGTCCAAAAGTGCAAGGGGTGCCAGATTTTCCGTTCCAAGCCACTTCAGCCAGCTTCCGCACTCAAGACTATCCCCATCGCCTGGCCCTTTGTAGTCTGGGGCCTGGACATGGTGGGACCATTCAAGACGGCACGAGGTGGCTTGACTCACCTACTTGTCGCAGTGGACAAGTTCACCAAGTGGGTGGAGGTGAAACCCATCAAGAAGTTGAATGGTCTGACTGCAGTGACCTTCATCGCTGACATCACAACTCGGTACGGCATCCCACACAGCATCATCACCGACAATGGCACGAATTTTGCCAAAGGCGCCTTGGCCCGTTTCTGCGTGACACAGGGCATCCGACTGGACTTAGCGTCCTTTGCCCATCCGCAGTCAAACGGCCAGGTAGAGCGAGCGAACGGCCTCATCTTATCCAGCATCAAGCCTCGACTAGTTGTACCGCTGGAGCGATCTGCCGGCTGTTGGCTTGAGGAGCTGCCAGCCGTCCTCTGGGGTCTGCGCACGACTCCAAACAAGTCAACTGGCTTCACACCCTTCTTCCTCGTCTATGGTGCCGAAGCCGTCATCCGAACGGACATAGAGGTCGACTCCCCGCGAGTCACCATGTACACCGAGGAAGAAGCAGAAGAAGCACATCAAGACGGTGTCGATCTGCTGGAAGAGGGCCGGCTGTTGGCACTCAGCCGGTCCAGCATCTACCAACAGAGTCTGCGTCGATACTACAACAGGAAGGTCAGGCCAAGATCTTTCCAAGAAGGCGACCTTGTGCTCCGGCTGATCCAGCGAACAGCCGGCCAGCACAAGCTGTCGGCACCTTGGGAAGGTCCCTTTATCATCAGCAAGGAGCTAGGGAACGATGCCTACTATCTGATCGACGCTCAGAATCCCCAAGCGCGCAAGAGGGACGACTCCGGCAAAGAGACAGAGCGCCCGTGGAATGCAAATCTTCTTCGAAGATTTTACAGTTGATGCAGTATGTATCACACTACCCCTTTGTATTAAAGTACTAAGACTGTGGGCCCCCCGAGACGAGCTCGGGGACTGCCCTTTTTGTTATCTGTATGATAAGAATTATGCCTTCGAGTACATTACTTTCATTACAAGCCGCTTGGCACCGGGCCAGACTAGTCGGCCCGGGGAGTCGCCGCCTTGCGCTATGAGGAGCTTCCCGCAGTCAGACAAGTAGTGCGCGGTGCCCAATCCACCTCCTGGCAAAGCCGCAGCTCGCAGAGCGACTGTGAGGCAGGCAGGAGTGAGGAAGAACGGGCACCCACACGAAAAATGGCTAAGAACCTAAAGCACGAACATAGCGTAAGACGGCCTCCAGCATTTCTGAAGCAGAAAGCCGACTCATGAGTAGCCGGCTCGCTGTCTTTATTAGCCTCTATCAAGGACGGCCGACTCTTGGGTAGTCGGCCTGTCGCTTTCTATCCGACTTGCTAAAGAAACTCTAAACGGCCAAGTACTTGCCTTCCCGAAGTAGCCAAGCACTTGTGCCAGCGACAGTCCACAGAGCGGCTGTCCGACTGGCAAGGCAGCGACTAAAGGAAGGCGGCAAAGGGAAAAGCCTAAAGAGCAGTAAGCAAGGAAAGAGGGAAATTGGATAAATATTTACATAGGCCCTTGGCCAAATCTTCGAATAGAAGTTCAAGTTACACCCCGCGGGTGGAATTGTTCGAATCTAACAAAGTTTTCAAAAGAGAACTAAGACAGACAAGCAGAGGTGAAAAAGGCAGCCTAGGAGGCGGCATCTGGGATCGGACGATCGGAGGAGACGGCGGTGTCAGGCGCCGGGGCAGTCGGCTGGGCGGTCTCGGTTTGATCGCCTCCGGCGGCAGTCGCCTTCTCTCGACGCGGCTCATTGCTGGAGGCGTGTTTAAGCTGAGGCTGGCCGCCTGCTCCGTCTTCTGGCACCTCTGCCTCGCCTTCGTCCTCCGCCTCGTCCTCCTCCTCGGTGCTGGAGTCGATCACCTCCGTTGAGTCCTCGCCATACTCCGGGTTCATCCCAAACCACTCTGGCGGCACTTCCTCGCCGCCTTCAGCCTGCTCGGGGATGAAGACACTGGTGTCCGTGTACTCGGCGATGGCCGCCACACGCTCGATAAGGGCGCCCTCCACGGCCTCCAGCTCGGCCTGGGCTTCTGACCAGAACGCGGCTAGACGGTCCAGGTCCAGCCCTGGATACCATGCCTTGACGAACTCCAAGGCCCAGCGCGCTCCGGACCGGGCCGAGGAGCCCTTCTAGGCCTCAAGACGGCCGGCAGCGACCTCCAGCCAGTCGGCAGTTCGGCTGCCGGTGTGCAGAGCCGGCGTGCCTGGCCACAGGGTGGCAACCGCCTGGGCACCGGCACGCTGAAGCCGGCGCATCAGCCGGTGAGCCAGACGAAGATGAGCTTCAATGCTCAGAAGCTGTTCATCGATGGTTCAGGGGGCATTAGCGGCGATCTCCTCACCATTTGCCCTTCGCGCCTGACGATCAGCCCCGATGGCCAGAGGGACTGCCTGCGAGTGACCAGGGAAGAAGTCTGCCAAGACAAAAAAGAAGCAAGTAGAAAAATCAGAAGTCGGCCTGACACATAGTCGGAAGCCCGATGAAACGAAAGAAACTTACCATCAACGATATCCTCAATCTCGTGGAAGCCGAAGGTCAGCATCGCCTCCCTGTCAGTCCAGGAGGAGTGCTCGCTCTTGAAATCGGCCAGGAGAGCGGCCTCCTTCTTCTCGGCCTTGTCCTACGCCTTCTTGAGCAGCTCCTTTTGCTCGACCAGCTGCGCCGCCAGCAGGTCGCGCTCCGCGGCAAGCTTGCCACACTCCTCTTTGGCACGCCAGGCGGTATTGGCCTCGCCCGGCTGCTCCTGAAGAGCGGCGTTGGCTCCTGAAGAACAAAAGAAGAGACAAATAAGTCGTCAGCAAAGAAGATCACCGGGAAGATCCGGCCCGACTGCTCAGCAGTCGGCCCGAATCTCGGGGACTACAGCCCGCGGGTGCGCCAGCGTGCCCCCGCGAAGAAGAAGAACTTACTCCAGCTTTCCGAAAAGTCGGCAGCCCGCTTGCTCAACTCCTCAACATTGCGGTTGAAGGCAGTGGCGCAGAGGTTGTGATACTCCTGCAATAAGTCATCGAAGACAAAGTTAGTATTTGGAACTCGCCAGAGGGAGTTCCGAACCGCCTGCTCAGCAGCCGGCCCGGAACTCGGGGACAACACCCAGTGGGTGCGCCGGCGCGCCCCCACAGAGAAAAACAAGAATCAAAAAGGAAAAGAAACTTACTCGGACGGCCGTTCGAGCGGCCAGATGTGCTCTGGTGCAGGCTTGAAGGGCGTCGCCTTCAGCCCGCAGCTTCGCCTGGACTTCCAGAAGCGATTGATTTAGCGGCCCGGTGCCGCCTCCACGCAACCACCCGGTGGGCGTGGCGCTTGTGGCCTCGGCGTCTAGGGTTGCCGAGCTGGCAGCGCCGGTCTCCCAAGGTCGCGGCGCCGAGGTCGCCCTCTCAAGACGGCGGCGCACCGGCGAGGCGACTTGGAGAAGCAGCCGCCCCTCGGCCTCGTCCGTGACTGGCAGCTCCGATGGACCCACCGACTGTTTGCCGTGCGGTCTCCCAAACGGCGGTGGAGGCGGCGGTGGCGGCACGAGAGCGTCCGACATAGAAGCCTCGCTGCTCTCCTTCTCCACGACGGGGTTCTCGGTGCCGGCCTCTCCGGTCTGCCCCGTGAACTCCGGAGGCGGCGGTGCAGACGACAGTGGGGGGACGAGCATCGCCGATCGGCGACGCGCGGCCTCCTCGGCACGCCGTCTCGCCGCAAGGGCGGCTTCGGCATCCTCCAGCTTCTTTTGGGCGGAGGCGGCCGCCCTGTCGGCCTCCGCCTTCTCCAGACGTTCGGCCTCCTCCTCCTCACGCTTCTGCCACGCATTTCGCTCCGTCGCCTCCCGGAGGTCGGCGGTGGGGTCGGCCCGCCGAGTATTGGCGGACGTCTCTGCCGACCCCATGACGGAGGGGACGGTGACTCTCTCAAGGGAAAGAGGGGCCTTGAAGAAGAATGGAGGGAGTATAAAAGAAGACTCGGACAAGATTCAACGAAGGAAAATAAAAAAGCGTAAAGACTTACGCAGAGACTAGCGGCGGCCTTCTCACTTCCCTTCGGAAGCGGTTGGCCTTGGCGGCCGCCTCCTCCCGTCTGGTCGCGGCGGCCGCCCCCTTTATCTTCTTCAACTTGGCGCCGAGCGCACTCGGCCCGGCGTGACGCCTCTTCAAACCGCCTTGGCCGGCGGAGGAACCGACCTTCGGCTGGTGGCGTGGGGCGACCTCCCCTTCGGCGTCGTCATTAGGCCAGTCGGCGAAGGTGGCCGAGGGCCTGAAGTCGCCTTCTGTTCCTTCTCCCCCGCCTTCGGCGTCGGCTTCCATCGCCGCCGCCCCCAAGTCGGGGTCGTCGATGTCGCTCTCCGCACGATCGGGAAGATACTCGCGGTGCTGTCTCGTGGCGCCGGCTGCAGGCTGCATAAGGGGATTCTAGCTCAGAAGAAACCGACAAGAGTCAGAAGCCGGAGTCGGCCGCAAAGAAGACAAAACAATAGGGGGACGCGACTTACCACTGGTGGGGGGTTGTCACGCGAGTACGGCTCCTTGCTGAACTGCCAGTCCTCCTCGAACTCGTAGTGCGCGATATGGTTCACCAAGTTCGCCACCTCCTTGCGGGGCATCTCCTTGGTGCTCATCCGACTTGGGTCTCGGAGGCCGCTCATCTGACAGATCAGGTGAGGCCGGCCTTGGAGCAGGAGAACTCGGCGCGCCACGAAGGCGGCCAGCAAGTCAGCCCCGACGAGACCCTCCGACTGCGTCAAGACTCGGAGTCGCGCTACAGCGGCGGCTCTGGTGGGAGTCAACGTCTTGACTCGGTGAGACCAGCTGGGGAGCCTCCCAGTTAGGGGGCAGCGTTGTAAGGCGGCAGGTTGACCCAGTCGCTGTCGGAGGCGAGGTTCTTCACGTAGAAGTGTGAGCGCTGCCACATCTTCACACTTGATCAGCGTGATGGGAGGAAAGGGGTTGTCGGCCGTCGAGCACCGCACCGCGATGTAGGCGCCGCACTGAGCCGGTACACCGGCGACGTGCGTGCCGAGCTTAGAAGAGAAGAATTCTCCCCACAGCTCGATGGTGGGGAGAACGCTGAGGAAACCTTCGCACAGAGTGGCGAAGGCGGAGAGCAACACCACCGTATTCGTAGTGAGGTGGTGCGGTTGAAGGCGGTGGAACTCCAAGAACGAGCGGAAGAAGCCGCTCGCCGGCAGCCCCAGGCCGCGCATGAGGTGCGAGCGGAAGATGACCCGCTCGCCCTCCTCCGGCGCCGGCCGGATCTCCCCCTCCGGCGCGGCGCGGGCGCGCACGAGGTCCGCCTGGGGAGACGGCGTGTCCGGCGGAGGAAATTGATGCGTTCCTCTTCTACCTCCGAGCCGTCCCACACGCTGGAGCGCACGGCGGGGGCCGCGGCGGAGGAAGAGCTCATCGCTGTGGTGTGGAGTGCTCTTGCTCAACAGCGGAGGCAGGAGGGAGAGAAGTCAAGTTGAGGCGGGGGAGCGGGGAAGAAGGGCGCGCGTGCTGTGCTGCTCCGCTCCCCCCCGCTTACTTATAGCCATGTGGGCTGAGAAGCCGAGGGGGCGGGCGTGGGATTAACTGCGCACGATGCCCCACGCCGCCCCACGATTTACCCCATGAAGTTACTGCGCGCAGTAACGACATGGTAAAACCAACCGTCCACGGCCGCAACGGATCCGTTCGTATGCCGAGGCACGGTAGTGGCGGGCCCCGCCTGACGGCCCGTCCCGTCGCGCGCGTGGGCAAGCAGGCTGTCCTCTCCATGTGGCGCCACACGATAGGACCGCCCTGATGGCTGCGGGGAAGCGTATCAGGCACGCCGCCTGGTTTCCCGCTGCGACTTTCGAGCTGCGGCTCTTCGCTAAAACATCCGACTCTCGACAGTCGGCCCAAGGGAAGACGGCAGCCGAGTTCCAGAGTCCGCTCCTGGAAGGTTGAAACTGTTGAAGCCCCACAATGCAGCGTTCGCAGGGCTTCACCAGCTTCGGGGACTACTGTCGGAGTAATGGACCACGGGTAGGCTAACCCGAGTCCCAGGACCTTTCAAGTCATCGGGGCAGGCCGCGCCCCTCAGGCCGAGTCCCAGGAGCGACTCCAAAATATGCCGAGTCCCAGACGACGACTCCAAGACAAGCCGAGTCCCAGACGGCGACTCCGAGATAAGCCGACTCCAAGCTGGCGACCTCCAAAGAGGCCGACTATGGAGAGTCGGCCCATGACTCCTCCCTCATCTCAAAGTACGATGTGGGGTACGGTCACGGCGTGGCCGTTCCCCCCTGCTTACGAAGGGCCGACATAGCTACAGTGAGCCGTATCGCTGGAAGATCTCCGGCGAGGCGCAGAACTATTGCCATGCTTGCCCTGACCTCAGCCACAGTGCGCAACGCACTATGCCCACGACGCCGGCCTGTACGACCCGAAGGCGCGGGGCCGCCTGTCAGTGGGTGGGCCGAAGGCGGCCTGAGCGCCCCGAAGACGGACCTGTGGGAGTCGGCCTCCCTCGAGTCAGCCGACTCCTCCCCAAGGCCCCACGAGCCATTAACCAGATAGGATGGGGAATGGCAACAGTGATCGCCCGATAGACGGCGGCACTGTTGCCACGACCCAATGACCAAGCCTGCATCATCAGGAGTGCCACTACAGTATCAAGCCTGTCCGCAGGACCCGCTAGTCGGTGGGACCCAGAAGCCGGTGGGGAGGATGGCGGCCTGAGAGACAGACGGCTGGGACCTGCGCCCAGCCGGATTACTATTGTACCCCAGGGGGTAGGCCTATATAAAACCCCCGGGGCACCCATGCAAAGGGTTCGGACCTAGATAGAGATAGACCAAATAGCACAGGGAGGAGAGAGCTAGCCTTGCCCTCTCCTGCCTCCCGAAACAGCTCCAGGAGCACCACTGTAGTCACTTTGCCTTAGTGATCATGCGGAGACCCCATAGAGCAGCAGTAGGGGTGTTATCTCCTAGGAGATCCCTGAAGCTGGGTAAGTTCCGCCGGCGTGCATGTCTTCGCCTCATCCCGCTTCCAGGCACCGACGACGTTCTACTCGCTCCCACCATGATAAGCCATCCTTTGGCATATGTCGTATCCAACCCCCGACACTTTCTCCTTCGCAAGGCCAGAAATTATATATGTAATTACGATCATGATGAACAAGATGCATAGGGTAGAACTTCTGGTGAAATTCCAACTTCAGTTGCTTATAATTCCAAGATCTCGTATCATCACATAGCCTATACCATGTCATTTCATCTCCCTTAAATGATAAAGGGAAGACCTTCCTTTTGACAACATCATCGGGAATACCTGCAAGCTTAAATAATCCACAAACTTCATCCACAAAGATAAGTTGTAAGTCGAGATGCAATGTTCCGTCTCCTGCAAAAAGATTAGCTAGCAGTTTTTCTATCATACCCGAAGGAATCTCAAAGTCAATATTTTCATAAGGTTCAGTAGGTTGAGGAGCATATCTTTGCTCTTCTGGTTGGGGTGAAGATACCCCAAAAAAGCCCTTCAAAGGATTAGTTTCCATAGTGACAAGTAACAGAAAATTTCAGCACACTATATAAATGTTTCCTTACCAAGTTCCACTCACCAAGAGCGCTACACTCCCTAGCAACGGTGCCAGAAAAGAGTCTTGATGACCCACAAGTGTAGGGGGTCTATTGTAGTCCTTTCAATAAGTAAGAGTGTCGAACCCAACAAGGAGCAGAGGGAAATGATAAGCGGTTTTCAGTAAGGTTTTCTCTACAAGCACTGAAATAGTAGGTGATAGATAGTTTTGTGATAAGATAAATAGTAACAAGCAAAAAGTAAATAAAGTGCATCAAGGTGGCCCAATCCTTTATGTAGCAAAGGATAAGCCTGGACAAATTCTAATAATGAGGAAGGAGCTTCCTAGGACACATTGGGAATTATCGTCAAGCTAGTTTTCATCACGTTCATAAGATTCGCATTCGGTACTTTGATAATTTGATATGTAGGTGGACCGGCACTTGGGTACTGCCCTAACATGGACAAGCATCACACTTATGATTAACCCCTATTGCAAGCATCCGCAACTACCAAAAGGAGTATTAAGGTAATCCTAACCACATCATTAAACATATGGGTCCATATCAACCCCTAACAAAGCAACGCATAAACTAGGGTTTAAGCTTCTGTCACTCTAGCAACCCATCATCTACTTATTACTTACCTATGCCTTCCTCTAGGCCCAAATAATGGTGAAGTTTCATGTAGTCGACGTTCACATAACACCACTAGAGGGGAGACAACATACATCTCATCAAAATATCGAACGAATACCAAATTCACATGACTACTAATAGCAAGACTTCACCCATGTCCTCAGGAACAAATGTAACTACTCACAAAGCATATTCATGTTCATAATCAGAGGGGTAATAATATGCATGAAGGATCTGAACATATGATCTTCCACCAAGTAAACCAAATAGCATCAACTACAAGGAGTAGTCAACACTACTAGCAACCCACAGGTAACAATTGGTGGTTTTGATACAAGATTGGATACAAGAGATGAACTAGGGTTTTGAGATGAGATGGTGCTGGTGAAGATGTTGATGGAGATTGACCCCCTCCCGATGAGAGGATCGTTGGTGATGACGTTGGTGATGATTTCCCCCTCCCGGAGGGAAGTGTCCCCGGCAGAACAACTCCGCGAGAGCCCTAGATTGATTCTGCCAATGTTCCGCCTCGTGGCGGTGGAGTTTCGTCCCGTAAGCTTGCCCACGAATTTTTCCAGGACAAAACCCTTCATATAGCAGAAGATGGACGCCGAAGGCCCACCAGGGGGCCTAGGAGATAGGGGGCGCGCCCTGGGGGGGCCTGTCTCCTGGATAGGGTGTGGGCCCCCTGGCCTATTTATTTTGCTCATAAATTCTTAATAAATCCAAAAAGTTATTTCGCGGAGTCTCAGGTCTTTTGGAGTTGTGCAGAATAGGTTTCCAACGTTTGCTCCTTTTCCAGCCAGAATTCCAGCTGCCGGCATCCCCCCTCTTCATGGCAAACCTTGTAAAATAAGAGAGAATAGCCATAAGTATTGAGATAATAACAGTCCATAATGCAATAAATATTGATATAAAAGCATGATGCAAAATGGACGTATCAAGCCTCCATAGTTAAAGCGCCATATCCTTCATCTTCATAGGCTCTTATATAGGACTCCTTGTGAGTGTAATCTAGCCCCTCCTGGGCGGTTTACACTCAGTAGTCATATCCCCAACAGAAAGTGTCCGTTGGGTTGGCAGGAATCGAGACTGGGATTTGTCACTCCGTATGACGGAGAGGTATCTCTGGGCCCGCTCGGTAATGCATCATCATAATGAGCTCAATGTGACCAAGTGGTTAGTCACGGGATCATGCATTACGGAACGAATAAAGTGACTCACCGGTAACGAGATTGAACGAGGTATTAGGATACCGACGATCGAATCTCGGGCAAATAACGTACCGATTGACAAAGGGAATTGTATACGGGATTACTTGAATCCTCGACATCATGGTTTATCCGATGAGATCATTGTGCAACATGTGGGAGCCAACATGGGTATCCAGATCCCGCTGTTGGTTATTGGCCGGAGAGCTGTCTCGGTCATGTCTGCGTGATTCCCGAACCCGTAGGGTCTACACACTTAAGGTTCGATGATGCTAGGGTTATAATGAAGATTTGTATGTGATTAGCGAATGTTGTTCGGAGTCCCGGATGAGATCTCGGACGTCACGAAGAGTTCCGGAATGGTCCGGAGGTGAATATTTATATATGGGAAGTTGTCATACGGTCGCTGGAAATATTCGGGGGCATACCGGTATTGTACCGGGGCCACCGGAGGGGTTCCGGGGGTCCACCGGGAGGGGCCACCTGTCCCAGATGGCCTCATGGGCTGTATGTTGGGGAACGTTGCAGAAAATAAAAAATTTCTATGCTTTCACCAAGATGAATCTAAGAGTTCATCTAGCAATGAGAGAAAGGAGTGCATCTACATACCCTTGTAGATCGCGAGCGGAAGCGTTCAAGAGAACGGGGTTGAGGGAGTCGTACTCGTCGTGATCCAAATCACTGATGATCCTAGTGCTAAACGGACAACACCTCCGCGTTCAACACACGTATGGTTGAGGAAGACGTCTTCTCGTTCTTGATCCATCAAGGAGAAGGAGAGGTTGACGGAGATCCAGCAGCACGACGGTGTGGTGGTGGATGCAGCAGGAATCTCGGCAGAGCTTCGCCGAGCTTCTACGAGAGGGAGAGGTGTAGCTGTTGGAAATATGCCCTAGAGGCAATAATAAATTAGTTATTATTATATTTCCTTGTTCATGATAATCATTTATTATCCATGCTATAATTGTATTGATAAGAAACTCAGATACATGTGTGGATACATAGACAACACCATGTCCCTAGTAAGCCTCTAGTTGACTAGCTCGTTGATCAACAGATGGTTACGGTTTCCTGACCATGGACATTGGATGTCGTTGATAACGGGATCACATCATTAGAAGAATGATGTGATGGACAAGACCCAATCCTAAGCCTAGCACAAAGATCGCAGCTCGTATGCTAAAGCTTTTCTAATGTCAAGTATCATTTCCTTAGACCATGAGATTGTGCAACTCCCGGATACCGTAGGAATGCTTTGGGTGTACCAAACGTCACAACGTAACTGGGTGGCTATAAAGGTGCACTACAGGTATCTCCGAAAGTGTCTGTTGGGTTGGCACGAATCGAGACTGGGATTTGTCACTCCGTGTAACGGAGAGGTATCTCTGGGCCCACTCAGTAGGACATCATCATAATGTGCACAATGTGACCAAGGGGTTGATCACGGGAGGATGTGTTACAGAACGAGTAAAGAGACTTGTCGGTAACAAGATTGAACAAGGTATTGGCATACCGACGATTGAATCTCGGGCAAGTACAAATACCGCTAGACAAAGGGAATTGTATACGGGATTGATTGAGTCCTTGACATCGTGGTTCATCCGATGAGATCATCGTGGAATATGTGGGAGCCAACATGGGTATCCAGATCCCGCTGTTGGTTATTGACCGGAGAACGTCTCGGTCATGTCTGCATGGTTCCCGAACCCGTAGGGTATACACACTTAAGGTTCGATGACGCTAGGGTTATAAAGGAAGTTTGTATGTGGTTACCGAATGTTGTTCGGAGTCCCGGATGAGATCCCGGATGTCACGAGGAGTTTCGTAATGGTCCGGAGGTAAAGATTTAGATATGGGAAGTCCTGTTTTGGTCACCGGAAAGGTTTCGAGTTTTATCGGTAACGTACCGGGACCACCGGGAGGGTCCCGGGGGTCCACCAAGTGGGGCCACCATCCCCGGAGGGCTGCATGGGCCAAGTGTGGGAGGGAACCAGCCCCAGGTGGGCTGGTGCGCCGCCCCCCACAAGGCCCAAGGCGCAGGGAAGAGTGGGAGGGGGGCAAACCCTGGGGCAGATGGGCCCGAAGGCCCATCCCAGGTGCGCCTCCCCTCTCTCCCCTTCTGGCCGCCACCCAGATGGGATCTGGGGGCTGCCGCCACCCCTGGGGAGGGAACCCTAGAGGGGGCGCAGCCCCCTCCCCTCCCCCTATATATACTTGAGGGTTTTGGGGCTGCCAACACATGAGTTTCACCTCTCCCTGGTGCAGCCCTACCTCTCTCCCTCCTCCTCTCCCGCGGTGCTTGGCGAAGCCCTGCAGGATTGCCACACTCCTCCACCACCACCACACCGTTGTGCTGCTGCTGGATGGAGTCTTCCTCAACCTCTCCCTCTCTCCTTGCTGGATCAAGGCATGGGAGACGTCACCGGGCTGTACGTGTGTTGAACGCGGAGGTGCCGTCCGTTCGACACTAGGATCTCCGGTGATTTGGATCACGACGTGTACGACTCCTTCAACCCCGTTCTCTTGAACTTCCGCTTAGCGATCTACAAGGGTATGTAGATGCACTCTCCTTCCCCTCGTTGCTTGTTTCTCCATAGATAGATCTTGGTGACACGTAGGAAAATTTTGAATTTCTGCTACGTTCCCCAACAGTGGTATCAGAGCTAGGTCTATTGCATAGATTCTTTGCACAAGTAGAACACAAAGTAGTTGTGGGCGTTGATTTTTTTCAATATGCTTACCGTTACTAGTCCAATCTTGATTCGGCGGCATTGTGGGATGATGCGGCCCGGACCGACCTTACACGTACACTTACGTGAGACAGGTTCCACCGACTGACATGCACTTGGTGCATAAGGTGGCTAGCGGGTGCCAGTCTCTCCCACTTTAGTCGGATCGGATTCGATGAAAAGGGTCCTTATGAAGGGTAAATAGCAATTGACATATCACGTTGTGGTTTTTTGCGTAGGTAAGAAATGTTCTTGCTAGAAACCCATAGCAGCCACGTAAAACATGCAAACAACAATTAGAGGATGTCTAACTTGTTTTTGCTGGGTATGCTATGTGATGTGATATGGCCAAGAAGAATGTGATGTGATGTATGAGATTGATCATGTTCTTGTAATAGGAATCACGACTCGCATGTCGATGAGTATGACAACCGGCAGGAGCCATAGGAGTTGTCTTTATTTATTGTATGACCTGCGTGTCATTGAACAACGCCATGTAATTACTTTACTTTATTGCTAACCGGTAGCCATAGTAGTAGAAGTAATAAGTTGGCGAGACAACTTCATGGAGACACGATGATGGAGATCATGATGATGGAGATCATGGTGTCATGTCGGTGACGATGATGATCATGGAGCCCCGAAGATGGAGATCAAAAGGAGCAATATGATATTGGCCATATCATGTCACTATTTGATTACATGTGATGTTTATCATGTTTATACATCTTATTTGCTTAGAACGACGGTAGTAAATAAGATGATCCCTCATTAAAATTTCAAGAAAGTGTTCCCCCTAACTATGCACCGTTGCGAAAGTTCGTCGTTTCGAAGCACCACATGATGATCGGGTGTCATAGATTCTTGCGTTCACATACAATGGGTGTAAGCCAGATTTACACACACGAAACACTTAGGTTGACTTGACGAGCCTAGCATGTACAGACATGGCCTCGGAACACAAGAGACCGAAAGGTTGAGCATGAGTCGTATAGTAGATACGATCAACATGAAGATGTTCACCGATGATGACTAGTCCGTCTCACGTGATGATTGGACACGGCCTAGTTGACTCGGATCATGTAATCACTTAGATGACTAGAGGGATGTCTATCTGAGTGGGAGTTCATTAGATGAACTTAATTATCCTGAACATAGTCAAAAGATCTTTGCAAATTATGTCATAAGCTCGCGCTTTAGTTCCACTGTTTAGATATGTTCCTAGAGAAAATATAGTTGAAAGTTGACAGCAGCGATTATGTGGACAGTAGAAAGCTTATGTCCTTAATGCACCACTCAGTGTGCTGAACCCCAAATGTCGTTTGTGGATGTTGCGAACATCGAACATACACGTTTTGATAACTACGTGATAGTCCAGTTAAACGGTTTAGAGTTGAGGCACCAAAGACGTCTTTCAAAACGTCGCATGTTTCGAGGGCTGAAATTGGGATTTCAGGCTTGTGCCCACGTCAAGAGGTATGAGACCTCCGACGATTTTCTTAGCCTGCAAACTAAGGGAGAAAAGCTCAATCGTTGAGCTTGTGCTCAGATTGTCTGAGTGCGACAATCACTTGAATCGAATGGGAGTTGATCTTCCAAAGATAGTGATGTTTCTCCAAAGTCATTGCCACCAAGCTGCTAGAGCTTCGTGATGAACTATAACATATCAGGGATAGATATGATAATCCTTGAAGTATTCGCGATGTTTGACACCGCGAAAGTAGAAGTCAAGAAGGAGCATCAATTGTTGATGGTTGGTAAAACCACTAGTTTCAAGAAGGGCAAGGGAAAGAAGGGATACTTCATGAAACGGCAAAACAGTTGCTGCTCTAGTGAAAACCCAAGGTTGAACCCAAACCCGAGACTAAGTGCTTCTGTAATAAGGGGAACAACCACTGGAGAAGAATTACCCTAGATACTTGGTAGATGAGAAGGCTGGCAAGGTCGATAGAAGTATATTGGATATACATTATGTTAATGTGTACTTTACTAGTACTCCTAGTAGCACCAGGGTATTAAGATACCGGTTCGGTTGCTAAGTGTTAGTAACTCGAAATAAAAGAGCTACGGAATAAACGGAGACTAGCTAAAGGTGAGGTGACGATATGTGTTGGAAGTGTTTCCAAGTTTGATGTGATCAAACATCGCACGCTCCCTCTACCATCAAGATTAGTATTAAACCTGAATAATTGTCATTTGGTGTTTGCGTTGAGCATAGACATGATTGGATTATGTCTATCGCAATACGGTTATTCATCTAAGGACAATAATGGTTACTCTATTTATTTGAATAATACCTTCAATGGTCTTGCACCTAAAAGAATGGTTTACTGAATCTCAATCGTAGTGATACACATTTTCATGCCAAAAATATAAGATAGTAATGATAGTACTACTTACTTGTGGCACTGCCATGTAAGTCATATTGGTATAAAACACATGAAGAAGCTCCATGTTGATGGATCTTTGGACTCACTCGTTTTTGAAAAGTTTGAGACATGTGAACCATGTCTATTGGTGTATACGCATGAAGAAACTCCATGCAGATGGATCGTTTGGACTCACTTGATTTTGAATCACTTGAGATATGCAAATTATACCACATGGGCAAGATGACTGAAAAAGCCTCGTTTTCAGTAAGATGGAACAAGAAAGCAACTTGTTGGAAGTAACACATTTTGATGTGTGCAGTCCAATGAGTGCTGAGGCATGCAGTGAATATCATTATGTTCTTACTTCACAGATGATTCGAGTAGATGTTGAGTATATTTACTTGATGAAACACAAGTCTGAATTATTGAATGGTTCAAGCAATTTCAGAATGAGATCATTGTGACAAGAGGATAAAATGTCTATGATATGGTCATAGAGATGAGTATCTGAGTTACGAGCTTTGGCACGCAATTAAGACATTGTGGAAATTGTTTTACAATTAATACCGCCTGGAACACCATAGTGTGATGGTGTGTCCGAACATCATAGTTGCACCTTTTTGGATATGGTGCGTACCATGATGTCTCTTATCGAATTACCACTATCGTTCATGGGTTAGGCATTAGAGACAACCGCACTCACTTTAATAGGGCACCACATAATTCCGTTGAGATGACACCGTTTGAACTATGGTTTGGAGAAACCTAAGTTGTCGTTTCTTAAAAGTTTGGGGCTGCGACGCTTATGTGAAAAAGTTTCAGGTTGATGAGCTCGAACCCAAAGCGGATAAAAATGCATCTTCATAGGACACCCAAAACAGTTGGGTATACCTCCTATCTCAGATCCGGAAGCAAAAGTAATTGTTTCTAGAAAACTGGTCCTTTCTCGAGGAAAAGTTTCTTTCAAAAGAATTGAGTGGGAGGATGGTGGAGACTTGATGAGGTTATTGAACCGTCACTTCAACAAGTGTGTAGCAGGGCACATGAAGTTGTTCCTGTGACGCCTACACCAATTGAAGTAGAAGCTTATGATAGTGATCATGAAGTTTTGGACTACCGCACCTCATAGGGTGACAAGGATGCGTACTACTTCAGAGTGGTACAGTAATCCTGTCTTGAAGGTCATGTTGCTAGACAACAATGAACCTACGAGCTATGGAGAAGCGATGGTGGGCCCATATTCCGACAAATGGTTAGAAGCCATGAAATCCGAGATAGGATCCATGTATCAGAACAAAGCATGGACTTTGGTGGACTTGCCCGATGATCAACAAGCCGTTGAGATAAATGGATCTTTAAGAAGAAGACGGACATGGACGGTAATGTCACCGTCTGTGAAGCTCGACTTGTGGCGAAGAGTTCTTCACAAGCTCAAGGAGTTGACTACGATGAGATTTTCTCATCCATAGTGAAGCTTAAGTCCGTCGGAATCATGTTAGCATAAGCTGCATTTATGAAATCTAGCAGATGGATATCAAAACGAGTTTCCTTTCCAGTTTTTGTAAGGAAGGGTTGTATGCGATACAATCAGAAAGGTTTTGTCGATCCTAAGGATGCTAAAAGGTATGCAAAGCTCCAGCAATCCTTCTAATGACTGGAGTAAGCATCTCGGAGTTGGAATGTACACTTTGATGAGATGATCAAAGATTTTGGGTTTGTACAAAGTTTATGAGAAACTTGTATTTCCAAAGAAGTGAGTGGGAGCGCTATAGAATTTCTGATGAGTATATGTTGTTGACATATTGTTGATCAGAAATGATGTAGAATTTCTGGAAAGCATATAGGGTTATTTGAAAAGTGTTTTTCAATTAGAAAACCTGGATTAGGCTACTTGAACAATAAGCGTCAAGATCTATAAGATAGATCAAAATGCTTAATAATACTTTCAAATGAGCACATACCCTGATGTGATCTTGAAGGAGTTCAAGATGAATCAGTCAAAGAAGGAGTTCTTGCCTGAGTTGTAAGGTATGAAGTTAAGACTTAAAGCTCGACCACGGCAGAAGAGAGACAAAGGACAAAGGCCGTCCCCTATGTTTCAGACGTAGGCTCTATAGTATGCTATACTGTGTACCGCACCGGAAGTGTGCCTTGCCATGAGTCAGTCAAGGGGTACAAGAATGGTCCAGGAATGGATCATTGGACAGTGGTCAAAATTTTCCTTGGAGTAAATAAGGACATGTTTCTCGATTATGGAGGTGATAAAGAGTTCGGCATAAAGGGTTACGTCGATGCAAGCTTTAACACCTATCCAAGTAACTCTGAGTAGCAAACCGGATACGTATAGTGGAGCAACCATTTGGAATAGTTCCAAGTGGAGCGTGGTAGCAGCATTTTCAATATGACGTAGAGATTTGTGAAGTACATACGGATCTGAATGTTGCAGACCCGTTGACTAAAAACCTCTCTCACAAGCAAAACATGATCAAACCCCAGAACTCATTGAGTCTTAATCACATGATGATGTGAACTAATAAACTCTTTGGATGTTGGTCACATGGTGATGAGACCTGTGAGTGTTAATCACATGGCGATGTGAACTAGTTATTGACTCTAGTGCAAGTGGGAGACTGTTGAAAATATGCCCTAGAGGCAATAATAAATTAGTTATTATTATATTTCCTTGTTCATGATAATCGTTTATTATCCATGCTATAATTGTATTGATAGGAAACTTAGATACATGTGTGGATACATAGACAACACCATGTCCCTAGTAAGCCTCTAGTTCACTAGCTCGTTGTTCAACAGATGGTTACGGTTTCCTGACCATGGACATTGGATGTCGTTGATAACGGGATCACATCATTAGAAGAATGATGTGATGGACAAGACCCAATCCTAAGCCTAGCACAAAGATCGTAGTTCGTATGCTAAAGCTTTTCTAATGTCAAGTATCATTTCCTTAGACCATGAGATTGTGCAACTCCCGGATACCGTAGGAATGCTTTGGGTGTACCAAGCGTCACAACATAACTGGGTGGCTATAAAGGTGCACTACATGTTGATCACAGGTCCCTGGATCTCTCTTCTCTATGTGGTTACACACGCACACGAAGTGTTTGTTGAAACTAAAGGAGAAGCAGAGCAAGGAGGAAAAACAGAGGAGGCACGCACGAGTTGTGGTTCCAGGCAACAAATGCCCTTCTTTTTTTTTCTTTTTTTTCCAGCAACGAATGCTCTGTGTGCTACTTGCAACCAATGCAAGGTTCAGCTTATTACATAGCAGAGACCCACTCCACTCCTCCTACCAACTCTGCAGCACATCAACTCACAATGTACTGCTCCTGATCTAAGCATGGACAGCCATGACACACAGTGTCATGTCCTCTCACACAATGCACGACATGTGCATGTACCTTACATCAGGCTCACATGGCAGGAGTCAAACATGCATCAACACATGAGCATGATCAACAATTAATTAAATCATACATTGACTAGATTAACTTCTAACATTCACCCCCTTAATCTTGGCAAGCTTCAGAGATACTCACCATACCAATTCTGCTTCTCAGCTCATGGAACTTCAAACGACCAAGGGACTTGGTTAGAATATCAGCAAGTTGATCTCCAGTAGTAGTGTACTCAACCTCAATTCTTCCATCTTCCACACACTCTCTAATGTAGTGATAACGTGTGTCTATATGTTTACTTCAGTCATGGTGAACTGGGTTCTTACTAAGTGATATAGCTGATTTATTATCAACCAACAATTGCACCTTCACAGGCTCCTTTCCTGTCATCTCTGCAAGTAGACGGCTCAGCCAAACACCTTGACAAGCAGCTGTTGCCGCTGCAATATATTCTGCCTCACAAGATGAAAGAGCAACAACCTTTTGCTTCTGTGATAACCAGGAAATTGGACATCCACCAAGGAAATACATCACACCTGTAGTGCTCTTGCAATCATCAGTATCACCAGCATGATCACTATCACTATATCCCAGCAAATTCAGTTCCTGTGAACTCTTGCGCACATAGCTGCAACCGAGGTTAAGAGTACCACGAATGTACCTCAAAATCTGCTTCACTGCTGCTAAGTGTTGGGATGTTGGACACTCCATATAGCGGCTGACAATGCCCACTGAATACGCGAGGTCCGGTCTGGTATTCACCAAGTATCGAAGGCTTCCCACAACACTTATGTAGTATGTTGCATCCACCTTCTTGCCTTCTCCAGATTTTCTTAGCTTTAGCCTTTGCTCCATGGGAACTTGACAAGTATTGCTCTGCAGCATACCAGTTTTCTCCAGTATTTTTGATGCATATGATGTCTGGCTCAACTTGATGCCTTCTTCTGATTGCTTAACTTCTATTCCCAAATAGTAAGACAACAATCCTAGATCACTCATGCTGAACAAATCAAGCATTTGTTTCTTGAATTTTTTCACTTCATCAATGTTTGAGCCGGTGACCACCAGATCATCGACATATACTCCAACTAGTAGCCGAGCACCTCCAGAGCTTCTCACATAGACAGCATGTTCAAGTGGACTTCGAACAAATCCTAATGAGATCAAGCTTCTGTCTAACTTAATGTTCCATGCTCTAGGTGCTTGCCTCAACCCATACAAAGCTTTTCTTAGCTTGAATACTTTCTCTTCACTTTCCTTCTGCTCAAAGCCTGGAGTCTGCACCACATAGACTTCCTCCTCTAACTCCCCATTTAGGAAAGCAGATTTCACATCTAAATGATGTATCTCCCATCCTTCCTGAGCTGCAACTGCAATGAGTAGCCGTACTGTTTCCAGCCTTGCTACCGGTGCGAACACCTCATCAAAATCAATTCCTCGTCGTTGCACATACCCTTTAGCCACCAGTCGTGCCTTGTGGCGAATGGTATTTCCTGCAGCATCTTTCTTGAGTTTAAAAACCCACTTCAGACCAATAGGACGAGCACCAGCCGGAAGTGTGGTTAATTCCCAAGTTTCATTGTCTTCAATTGATTTTAATTCATCTTTCATTGCAGCCTTCCATGCTTCATGCTTTAAGGCTTCAGTATGATGTGTTGGTTCATCTTCTCCGAGCATGCACAATTCTAGCTGCTGCACATGATCCATATCAATAGGAGTCCAGCTTGGAGATGTTTTATCATACAATTCATCAAGAGAACGCATTCTCAATGCACTTTGCGGAGTTTCAAATTGAGTAGATTCAGGCATTTCTGCCACACTACTTTGATTTGTGGCTATGCTTCCTGCATCAGCCAACACAGCCGAATTTCCTGGAGTTCCCATACCCCCTGATCCTGGTGTCCGAGCTGCGTGTTCTTCAATTTGAATCTGTACTGGAGCAACAGAGGTGGAATTTTCTACTTCTGGTTCAGTGTGTACCACAAAGTGTTCTTCAATATCACCATGTCTGGGCAAACTAGCAGTGTTCCAGTCCCATCTTCTTCCTTCCTCAAACACCACATCACGTGAGACACAAATTCTCTTTGATGTTGGATCGTACAATCTGTATGCTTTTGTGCCCTGCTCATAGCCGATAAACACTGTGGGTATACTCCTATCAGCAAGTTTCCCACCTGACGGTCCAGTCACCTTCACATGAGCTGTACATCCAAATGTACGCAAGTGCTCAACACTCGGTTTCCGGTCACGCCAAGCTTCATACGGTGTCTTTCCAATGACACTTTTGGTGGGCGATCTGTTCAACAAATAAACAGCCGTCATCACTGCTTCCCCCCAAAACACCCCTGGCATTCCCTGACTCTTTAGCAAACTTCGAGCCATTGCCACAATTGTTTGATTTCTTCGCTCAACCACTCCATTTTGTTGAGGTGTGTATGGTGCAGTGAGTTGCCTTGCAATGCCTCTTTCTTCACAGAAGACATTGAACTCATTCGAGGTGAACTCACCCCCTCGATCAGTACGCAACATTTTTAGTTTGCTGCCTACTTGCAATTCTGCTGAAACTTTGATCTTCTTGAATGCACTGAAAGCTTGATCTTTTGACTTTATCAGGACCAGCCACATATACTGGCTAAAGTCATCAACCATCAGCAGAAAATACTTGTTCCCAGCAGGTGTACAAGGTGTTATTGGACCACAGAGGTCTGCATGGACAAGAGATAATTTTTCAGTTGCTCTGTAAGATGTTTGTTTGGGGAAGGATGCACGTTTCTGCTTGCCAATCAAGCAGCCATCACACACTTGTCCAACATGATTAACAAGCGGCAATCCTTTCACCATGTCATGTTGAGCTAGAGACTTGAGTGCTTCAAAGTTCAGATGCCCAAACCGAGCATGCCATAACCAGGCCCTGTCTGCAACTGATGCAAGCAGACACACAGGAGTGCCCATCTTCAGATTTATGGTATACAATCTATTCCTCCCTCTTGGTACTTTCATTAACAGAAATCGATCTCTATCAAAGATCCTGAGGAAACCTTCTTCCAGAACAACTTTACAGCCGTGCTCCTCCATCTGTCCGAGACTGATGATGTTGCTACGGAGCTTGGGAATGTAGTATACATCAGTCAGGCCTCTATGACCACCATTACGTGCAAGGATGAGCACTGTACCTCTTCCAGCAATTTCCACAACAGACCCATCTCCAAACCTGACAGCCCCAACAATGGTTTTGTCCAGTTCAGTGAATTTCTCAATCGACCCTGTCATATGATTGCTTGCACCTGTATCAAGGTACCACTTATCTGATTCTTCTCCTGCATTATCTCCTAATTTTGGTTTCACATTCACCTCTTGCAGAAACACTCTCTCCTCTTCTTCATTACCTTGCACTACAACGAATGTACTAGCAAGTAACAAAGCAGGATCCTCATCATGCACCTCAGCTACTAACGCCGTTTCTTTCTATTTCTTTGGATTAGGACATGCGTTTGAGAAATGGCCTCTTTCACCACAATTATAACACTTGAATTTCTTTTTCTTTTTCTCACCTTTTGCAGCTTGTGGTGGCTTCTCTGCAGCCTTGCCGCGGTTGGCGCCGCGACTACTACCGCCATCACTTTTTCCGCCGCTGCTAGAGGTTTCAGCACCGCCACTCGACTTCCTCGACGACCATGCCTCCCACTGCTTGATGGACAACATTAGATGCTGCCCGTCGACGGGACTGCCGAAGCGCATACGCACGCGCTCCTCGTGCGCCTTGAACCGGCCAAACAGGTCCTCGACAGTGAGCGTCTTCAAGTCGACACACTGCTCCAGCGAGGTTACCAAGTGCATAAACCTCGCCGGCGCAGCTTGGAGAATTTTCTGGACCACCGTCAGCTCCTTAACCTCGTCGCCGAGCGCTCGGATGGACGACACCATCCTGTTCAGCCTCGTCGCGAACGCGTCCACCGCCTCTGTGTCCTCCATCTCCAAAGCTTCGAACGCCTTCCGCAAGGTCTGCAGGTTCGTCTCACGAACGCGGTCATGGCCGACGTTCACGACCTTGATCGCCTCCCACGCCTGCTTCGCCGTGTCCTTGCCACCGAGGGACGCCAGGACATCTTCCGGCACCCCCTGATAGATGGCGAGGAGGGCGTCGCGGTCCATCTCGTGGTCGACGTCCTCGGAGCTCGTCGCCGCCCAAACTCCCGCCGACTGCATCGCCACACGCATCTGCATCGCCCAGAGCGTGTAGTTGCTGCGTGTGAGCTGTGGGTAGTTGATGGGCGCCCGGGACCTCACCGGCAGCGCCGTCGCCACTGGTACCACAGTCCCCAGCTTCTCTTTCTCCGCCGCCAACTCCGCCTTGGTCGCCTCCACCTCCAGCTGCATCGCGTTTATCTCGGCCAGCGCATCCTCCAGGGCCTTCTGCAGCCCCTCCAGCGTCGTGGCCATCGGCGCCGCCGCCGCCGCCGAATCTAGCTCTGAGGCCAAATGTTGGTCACAGGTCCCTCGATCTCTCTTCTCTATGTGGTTACACACGCACACGAAGTGTTTGTTGAAACTAAAGGAGAAGCAGAGCAAGGAGGAAAAACAGAGGAGGCACGCACGAGTTGTGGTTCCAGGCAACAAATGCCCTTCTTTTTTTTTCTTTTTTTTTCCAGCAACGAATGCTCTGTGTGCTACTTGCAACCAATGCAAGGTTCAGCTTATTACATAGCAGAGACCCACTCCACTCCTCCTACCAACTCTGCAGCACATCAACTCACAATGTACTGCTCCTGATCTAAGCATGGACAGCCATGACACACAGTGTCATGTCCTCTCACACAATGCACGACATGTGCATGTACCTTACATCAGGCTCACATGGCAGGAGTCAAACATGCATCAACACATGAGCATGATCAACAATTAATTAAATCATACATTGACTAGATTAACTTCTAACACTACATGTATCTCCGAAAGTGTCTGTTGGGTTGGCACGAATCGAGACTGGGATTTGTCACTCCGTGTAACGGAGAGGTATCTCTGGGCCCACTCGGCAGGACATCATCATAATGTGCACAATGTAACCAAGGGGTTGATCACGAGATGATGTGTTACAGAACGAGTAAAGAGACTTGCCGGTAACGAGATTGAACAAGGTATTGACATACCGATGATCGAATCTCGGGCAAGTACAAATACCGCTAGACAAAGGGAATTGTATACGAGATTGATTGAGTCCTTGACATCGTGGTTCATCCGATGAGATCATCGTGGAATATGTGGGAGCCAACATGGGTATCCAGATCCCGCTGTTGGTTATTGACTGGAGAACATCTCGGTCATGTCTGCATGGTTCCCGAACCCGTGGGTCTACACACTTAAGGTTCGATGACGCTAGGGTTATAAAGGAAGTTTGTATGTGGTTACCGAATGTTGTTTGGAGTCCCGGATGAGATCCCGGACATCACGAGGAGTTCCGGAATGGTCCAGAGGTATAGATTTATATATGGGAAGTCCTGTTTTGGTCACCGGAAAGGTTTCGGGTTTTATCGGTAACGTACCGGGACCACCGGGAGGGTCCCGGGGGTCCACCAAGTGGGGCCACCATCCCCGGAGGGCTGCATGGGCCAAGTGTGGGAGGGAACCAGCCCCAGGTGGGCTGGTGCGCCCCCACAAGGCCCAAGGTGCAGGGAAGAGTGGGAGGGGGGCAAGCCCTAGGGCAGATGGGCCCTAAGGCCCACCCCAGGTGCGCCTCCCCTCTCTCCCCTTCTGGCCGCCACCCAGATGGGATCTAGGGGCTGCCGCCACCCCTGGGGAGGGAACCCTAGAGGGGGCGCAGCCCCTCCCCTCCCGCTATATATACTTGAGGGTTTTGGGGCTGCCAACACATGAGTTTCACCTCTCCTTGGCGCAGCCCTACCTCCCTCCCTCCTCCTCTCCCACGGTGCTTGGCGAAGCCCTGCAGGATTGCCACGCTCCTCCACCACCACCACGCCGTTGTGCTGCTGCTGGATGGTGTCTTCCTCAACCTCTCCCTCTCTCCTTGCTGGATCAAGGCATGGGAGACGTCACTGGGCTGTACGTGTGTTGAACGCGGAGGTGCCGTCCGTTCGACACTAGGATCTCCGGTGATTTGGATCACGACGATTACGACTCCTTCAACCCCGTTCTCTTGAACGCTTCCGGTAAGTGATCTACAAGGGTATTTAGATGCACTCTCCTTCCCCTCGTTGCTGGTTTCTCCATAGATATATCTTGGTGACACGTAGGAAAATTTTGAATTTTTGCTACGTTCCCCAACAGTAGCAAGGGGGAAGGGAGGCGCCAAGAGCATGGGTGCGGCTGCCCTCCCTCCCCCCTCTTTATATAGGACCCCTAGGGGGGCGCCGGCCCTAGGAGATGCCATCTCCAAGGGGGGCGGCGGCTAGGGGGGTGGCTTGCCCACCAAGGCAAGGGGAGGCGCCCCCCACCCTAGGGTTTCCAACCCTAGGCGCAGGGGGGGCCAAGGGGGGTGCACCAGCCCACCAGGGGCTGGTTCCCCTCCCCACTTCAGCCCACGGGGCCTTCCGGGATAGGTGGCCCCACCCGATGGACCCCCGGGACCCTTCCGGTGGTCCCGGTACAATACCGGTGACCCCCAAAACTTTCCCGATGGCCGAAACTACACTTCCTATATATAATTCTTCACCTCCGGACCATTCTAGAACTCCTCGAGACGTCCGGGATCTCATCTGGGACTCCGAACAACTTTCGGGTTACTGCATACTCATATCTCTACAACCCTAGCGTCACGGAACCTTAAGTGTGTAGACCCTACGGGTTCGGGAGACATGCAGACATGACAGAGACGCCTCTCCGGTCAATAACCAACAACGGGATCTGGATACCCATGTTGCCTCCCACATACTCCTCGATGATCTCATCGGATGAACCACAATGTCGAGGATTCAATCAACCCCGTATACAATTCCCTTTGTCAATCGGTACGTTATTTGCCTGAGACTCGATCATCGATATCCCAATACCTTGTTTAATCTCGTTACCGGCAAGTCACTTTACTCGTACCATAATACATGATCCAGTGACTAGACACTTGGTCACATTGAGCTCATTATGATGATGCATTACCGAGTGGACCCAGAGATACCTCTCCGTCATACGGAGTGACAAATCCCAATCTCGATTCGTGCCAACTCAACAGACACTTTCAGAGATACCCGTAGTGCACCTTTATAGTCACCCAGTTACGTTGTGACGTTTGGCACCCCCAAAGCACTCCTACGGTATCCGGGAGTTGCACAATCTCATGGTCTAAGGAAATGATACTTGACATTTGGAAAAGCTCTAGCAAAACGAACTACACGATCTTTGAGCTATGCTTAGGATTGGGTCTTGTCCATCACATCATTCTCCTAATGATGTGATCCCGTTATCAATGACATCCAATGCCCATAGTCAGGAAACCATGACTATCTGTTGATCAACGAGCTAGTCAACTAGAGGCTTACTAGGGACATGTTGTGGTCTATGTATTCACACGTGTATTACGATTTTCGGATAACACAGTTATAGCATGAATAACAGACAATTATCATGAACAAAGAAATATAATAATAACCATTTTATTATTGCCTCTAGGGCATATTTCCAACAGTCTCCCACTTGCACTATAGTCAATATTCTAGTTACATTGTGATGAATTGAACACCCACATCATTCTGGTGTTGATCATGTTTTCCCTAGGGAGTGGTTTAGTCAACGGATCTGCTACATTTAGGTCCATATGTACTTTACAAATATCTATGTCTCCATCTTGAACATTTTCACGTATGGAGTTGAAGCGACGCTTGATGTGCCTTGTCTTCTTTTGAAACCTGGGCTCCTTGGCAAGTGCAATAGCTCCAGTGTTGTCACGGAAGAGTGCAATCGGCCCCGACGCATTGGGTATGACTCCTAGGTCGGTGATGAACTACTTCACCCAGATTGCTTCATGCGCTGCCTCCGAGGCTGCCATGTACTCTGCTTCACATGTAAATCCCACTATGATGCTTTGCTTGCAACTGCACCAGCTTACTGCCCCACCATTCAAAATATACACGTATCCGGTTTGTGACTTAGAGTCATCCAGATCTATGTTGAAGCTAGCGTCGATGTAACCCTTTACAACGAGCTCTTCGTCACCTCCATAAACGAGAAACATATCCTTATTTCTTTTCAGGTACTTTAGGATGTTCTTGACCGCTGTCCAGTGTTCCTTGTCGGGATTACTTTGGTACCTTCCGACCAAACTTACGACAAGGTTTACATCAGGCCTGGTACACAGCAAGGCATACATAATAGACCCTATGGCTGAGGCATAGGGAATGACACTCATCTCTTCTTTATCTTCTGCCGTGGTCGGGCATTGAGCCGAGCTCAATCTCACACCTTGCAATACAGGCAAGAACCCTTTCTTGGACTGATCCATATTGAACTTCTTCAATATCTTATCAAGGTATGTGTTTTGTGAAAGACCTATGAGGCGTCTCGATCTATCCCTATAGATCTTGATGCCTAATATGTAAGTAGCTTCTCCAAGGTCCTTCATTGAAAAACACTTATTCAAGTAGGCCCTAATGCTGTCCAAAAGTTCTATATCATTTCCCATCAATAGTATGTCATCTACATATAATATGAGAAATGATACAGAGCTCCCACTCACTTTCTTGTAAGCGCAGACTTCTCCATAAGTCTGGATAAACCCAAACGCTTTGATCATCTCATCAAAGCGAATGTTCCAAGTCCGAGATGCTTGCACCAGCCTATAAATGGATCGCTGGAGCTTGCATACCTTGTTAGCATTCTTAGGGTCGACAAAACCTTCCGGCTGCATCATATACAGTTCTTCCTTAAGATGGCCGTTAAGGAATGCCGTTTTGACGTCCATCTGCCATATCTCATAATCATAGTATGCGGCAATTGCTAACATGATTCAGACGGACTTCAGCTTCGCTACGGGAGAGAAAGTCTCATCATAGTCAACCCCTTGAACTTGTCGATAACCCTTACCAACAAGTCGAGCTTTATAGATGGTAACATTACCATCCGCGTCCATCTTCTTCTTAAAGATCCATTTGTTTTCTATCGCTCGCCGATCATCGGGCAAGTCTGTCAAAGTCCATACTTTGTTTTCATACATGGATCCAATCTCGGATTGCATGGCTTCAAGCCATTTGTTGGAATCTGGGCCCGCCATCGCTTCTTCATAGTTCGAAGGTTCACCGTTGTCTAACAACATGATTTCCAGGACAGGGTTGCCATACCACTCTGGTGTGGTACGTGTCCGTGTGGACCTACGAAGTTCAGTAGTAACTTGATCCGAAGTACCTTGATCATCATCATTAACTTCCTCTTCAGTTGGTGCTGGCACCACAGGAACATCTTCCTGAGCTGTGCTACTCACCGGTTCAAGAGGTAGTACTTGATCAAGCTCTACTTTCCTCCCACTGAATTCTTTCGAGAGAAACTTTTTCTCCAGAAAGGACCCATTATTGGAAACAAAGATCCTGCCTTCGGATCTGAGGTAGAAGGTATACCCAATGGTTCCCTTAGGGTATCCTATGAAGACACATTTTTCTGACTTGGGTTCGAGCTTTTCAGGTTGAAGTTTCTTGACATAAGCATCGCATCCCCAAACTTTTAGAAACGGCAGCTTAGGTTTCTTCCCAAACCATAATTCATACGGTGTCGTCTCAACGGATTTAGACGCTGCCCTATTTAAAGTGAATGTAGCTGTCTCTAGAGCGTATCCCTAAAATGATAGCGGTAAATCGGTAAGAGACATCATAGATCGCACCATATCCAATAAAGTGCGATTACGATGTTCGGACACACCATTACGCTGAGGTGTTCCAGGCGGCATGAGTTGTGAAACGATTCCACATTTCCTTAAGTGTGTACCAAATTCGTGACTTAAATATTCTCCTCCACGATCTGATCATAAGAATTTTATCTTTCGGTCACGTTGATTCTCTACCTCATTCTGAAATTCCTTGAACTTTTCAAAGGTCTCAGACTTGTGTTTCATCAATTAGACATACCCATATCTACTCAAGTCGTCAGTGAGAGTGAGAACATAACGATATCCTCCGCGAGCCTCAACGCTCATTGGACCGCACACATCAATATGTATGATTTCCAACAAGTTGGTTGCTCACTCCATTGTTCCAGAGAACGGAGTCTTGGTCATTTTGCCCATGAGGCATGGTTCGCATGTGTCAAATGATTCATAATCGAGAGACTCTAAAAGTCCATCAGCATGGAGCTTCTTCATGCGCTTGACACCAATGTGACCAAGGCGGCAGTGCCACAAATATGTGGGACTATCGTTATCAACTTTACATCTTTTGGTATTCACACTATGAATATGTGTAACATTATGCTCGAGATTCATTAAGAATAAACCATTCACCAGCGGGACATGACCATAAAACATATCTCTCATATAAATAGAACAACCATTATTATCGGAGTTAAATGAGTAGCCATCTCGAATTAAACGAGATCCTGATACAATGTTCATTCTCAAAGCTGGTACTAAATAACAATTATTGAGGTTTAAAACTAATCCCGTAGGTAAATGTAGAGGTAGCGTGCCGACGGCGATCACATCGACCTTGGAACCATTCCCGACGCGCATTGTCACCTCGTCCTTCACCAGTCTATGCTTATTCCGCAGCTCCTGCTTTGAGTTACAAATATGAGCAACCGCACCGGTATCAAATACCCAAGAGCTACTACGAGTACTGGTAAGGTACACATCAATTACATGTATATCACATATATACCTTTGGTTTTGCCGGCCTTCTTGTCCGCTAAGTACTTGGGGCAGTTCCGCTTCTAGTGACCACTCCCTTGCAATAAAAGCACTGAGTTTCAAGCTTGGGTCCATTGCTTGACTTCTTCCCGGCAACTGGCTTACCGGGCGCGGCAACTCCCTTGCCGTCCTTCTAGAAGTTCTTCTTACCCTTCCCTTTCTTGAACTTAGTGGTTTTATTCACCATCAACACTTGATGTTCCTTTTTGATCTCCACCTCCGCTGATTTCAGCATTGAATATACCTCAGGAATGGTCTTTTCCATCCCCTGCATATTGAAGTTCATCACAAAGCTCTTGTAGCTCGGTGGGAGCGACTGAAGGATTCTGTCAATGACCGCGTCATCTGGGAGATTAACTCCAAGCTGAGTCAAGCGGTTGTGTAACCCAGACATCTTGAGTATGTGCTCACTGACAGAACTATTTCCCTCCATCTTACAACTGAAGAACTTGTCGGAGACTTCATATCTCTCGACCCGGACATGAGCTTGGAAAACCATTTTTAGCTCTTCGAACATCTCATATGCTCCGTGTTGCTCAAAACGCTTTTGGAGCCCCGTTTCTAAGCTGTAAAGCATGCCGCACTGAACGAGGGAGTAATCATCGGCACGAGACTGCCAAGCGTTCATAACGTCTTGGTTCTCTGGGATTGGTGCTTCACCTAGCGGTGCTTCTAGGACATAATCTTTCTTGGCATCTACGAGGATGATCCTCAGGTTCCGGACCCAGTCCGTATAGTTGCTGCCATCATCTTTCAGCTTGGTTTTCTCTAGGAACGTGTTGAAGTTGAGGGTAACGTGGGCCATTTGATCTACAAGACATATTGTAAAGATTTTAGACTAAGTTCATGATAATTAAGTTCATCTAATCAAATTATTTAATGAACTCCCACTCAGATTAGACATCCCTCTAGTCATCTAAGTGAAACATGATCCGAGTCAACTAGGCCGTGTCCGATCATCACGTGAGACAGACTAGTTGACGTCGGTGAACATCTCCATGTTGATCGTATCTTCTATACGACTCATGCTCGACCTTTCGGTCCTTCGTGTTCCGAGGCCATGTCTATACATGCTAGGCTCGTCAAGTCAACCTAAGTGTATTGCGTGTGTAAATCTGGCTTGCACCCATTGTATTCGAACATTAGGATCTATCACACCCGATCATCACGTGGTGCTTCGAAACAACGAACCTTCGCAATGGTGCATAGTTAGGGGGAACACTTTTCTTGAAATTATTATGAGGGATCATCTTATTTACTACCACCGTTCTAAGTAAACAAGATGAAAAACATGATAAACATCACATGCAATCAAATAGTGACATGATATGGCCAATATCATATAGCTCCTTTGATCTCCATCTTTGGGACTCCATGATCATCTTCGTCACCGGCATGACACCATGATCTCCATCATCATGATCTCCATCATTGTGTCTTCATGAAGTTGTCACGCCAACGACTACTTCTACTTCTATGGCTAATGCGTTTAGCAATAAAGTAAAGTAATTTACATGGCGTTCTTCAATGACACGCAGGTCATACAAAATATTAAAGACAACTCCTATGGCTCCTGCCGGTTGTCATACTCATCGACATGCGAGTCGTGATTCCTATTACAAGAACATGATCTCATACATCACATATATATCATTCATCACAACTTTTGGACATATCACATCACAAAACACATGCTGCAAAAACAAGTTAGACGTCCTCTAATTGTTGTTGCATGTTTTTACGTGGCTGCAATAGGGTGCTTGCAAGAACATTTTCTTACCTACGTAAAAGCCACAACGTGATTTGCCAACTTCTATATACCCTTCATAAGGACCCTTTTCATCGTATCCGCTCCAACTAAAGTGGGAGAGACAGACACCCGCTAGCCACCTTATGCAACTAGTGCATGTCAGTTAGTGGAACCTGTCTCACGTAAGCGTACGTGTAAGGTCGGTCTGGGCCGCTTCATCCCACAATACTGCTGAAGCAAAATAAGACTAGTAGTGGCAAGAAAGTTGACAACATCTACGCCCACAACAAATTTGTGTTCTACTCGTGCAAAGAGAACTACGCATAAACCTAGCTCATGATGCCACTGTTGGGGAACGTTGCAGAAAATAAAAAAATTCTACGCTTTCACCAAGATCAATCTATGAGTTCATCTAGCAACGATAGAAAGGAGTGCATCTACATACCCTTTTAGACCGCAAGCAGAAGCGTTCAAGAGTACGGGGTTGAGGGAGTCATACTAGTCGTGATCCAAATCACCGATGATCCTAGTGCTGAAAGGACAAAATCTCGCGTTCAACACACCTACGGTTGAGGAAGACGTCTCCTCCTTCTTGATCTAGCAAGGGTAAGGAGAGGTTGACGGAGATCCAGCAGCACGACGGCGTGGTGGTGGATGCAGCAGCAATCTCGGCAGAGCTTCGCCGAGCTTCTACGAGAGGGAGAGGTGTAGCAAGGGATAAGGGAGGCGGCAAGAGCATGGGTGCGGCTGCCCCCCCTCTTTATATAGGCCTCCTAGGGGGGGCGCCGACCCTAGGAGATGCCATATGCAAGGGGGGGGGGGGGGCGGCGGCGGCTAGGGGGGTGGCTTGCCCCCAAGGCAAGTGGAGGCACCCCCCACCCTAGGGTTTCCAACCCTAGGCGCAGGGGGGCAAGGGGGGCGCACCAGCCCACCAGGGGATGGTTCCCCTCCCCACTTAAGCCCATGGGGCCCTCCGGGATAGGTGGCCCCACCCAATGGACCCCCGGGACCCTTCCGGTGGTCCCGGTACAATACCGGTGACCCCCGAAACTTTCCCGATGGCCGAAACTGCACTTCCTATATATAATTCTTCAGCTCTACATCATTCCGAAACTCCTCGTGATGTCTGGGATCTCATCCGGGACTCTGAACAACTTTTGGGTTACTGCATACTCATATCTCTACAACCCTAGCGTCACCGAACCTTAAGTGTGTAGACCCTACGGATTCGGGAGACATGCAGACATGACCAAGACGCCTCTCCGGTCAATAACCAACAACGGGATCTGGATACCCATGTTGGCTCCCACATACTCCTCGATGATCTCATCGGATGAACCACGATGTCGAGGATTCAATCAACCCCGTATACAATTCCCTTTGTCAATCGGTATGTTACTTGCCCGAGACTCGATCGTCGGTATCCCAATACCTCGTTTAATCTCATTACCGGCAAGTCACTTTACTCGTACCATAATGCATGATCCCATGACCAGACACTTGGTCACATTGAGCTCATTATGATGATGCATTACCGAGTGGGCCCAGAGATACCTCTCCGTCATACGGAGTGACAAATCCCAGTCTCGATTTGTGCTAAATCAACAGACACTTTCGGAGATACCCGTAGTGCACCTTTATAGTCACCCAGTTACGTTGTGACGTTTGGCACACCCAAAGCACTCCTACGGTATCTGGGAGTTGCACAATCTCATGGTCTAAGGAAATGATACTTGAGATTTGGAAAAGCTCTAGCTAAACGAACTACACGATCTTTGAGCTATGCTTAGGATTGGGTCTTGTCCATCACATCATTCTCCTAATGATGTGAACCCATTATCAATGACATCCAATGCCCATAGTCAGGAAACCATGACTATCTGTTGATCAACGAGCTAGTCAACTAGAGGCTTACTAGGGACATGTTGTGGTCTATGTATTCACACGTGTATTATGATTTCCGGATAACACAGTTATAGCATGAATAACAGACAATTATCATGAACAAAGAAATATAATAATAACCATTTTATTATTGCCTCTAGGGCATATTTCCAACACTGTAGAGGGAAGGGAACCAGCCCCTTGGAGGGCTGGGCGCCACCCCCTAGGGCCCATGCGCCTAGGGTTGGGGGGGAACCCTAAAGGGGCGCCCCCCTTTCTTGGGGGGCAAGGACCCTCCCCTTGGCCGCCGCCCCCCTCTAGATCTCATCTAGAGGGGGCCGGCCCCCTTCCCCCTTCTCTCTATAAATAGAGGGGCGAGGGGAGGGTTGCAACACCACATCCAAGGCGCAGCCCCTCCCCTCCCCAAGACCTCTCCTCCTCCGCAAGAGCTTGGCGAAGCCCTGCCAAAGAACTGCCACTCCATCACTACCACGCCGTCGTGCTGCTGTTGGAGACTTCTTCCTCAATCTATCCCTCCTCCTTGCTGGATCAAGGCGCGGGAGACGTCACCGGGCTACACGTGTGTTGAGCACGGAGGCACCGTTGTTCGGTGCTTAGATCGGATTCGGCCGCGATCTGAATCGCTACGTGTACGACTCCTCCAACCGCGTTCTTGCAATGCTTCCGACTCGCGATCTTCAAGGGTATGAAGATGCACTCCCTTCTCTCTCGTTGCTAGTTACTCCATAGATTGATCTTGGTGATGTGTAGAATTTTTTTAATTTCTGCTATGATACCCAACATGCATGTCTTGCAACTAGCCACCTCCACTCGCCGCCAGTTGTGTGAACGGACCTAGCAGTCCGCCACACGATGTTCCTCCTGCATGCGCGGATACCATTAGAGGCGGTGCACTTGCGTAGCTCCGACGAACCTGTTCACGGGATCCGATCGGCTACGTGGGAGACCGGCTAGGAGGAGATGACTCCTGGAACGTGAGGCGACTTCGGGAACGCGCTGCCTCAATTCTACTTCCGCTGCACGGCACTGCGCGTCTAGTGGTAACGATCTGTGATCCATGTCCCGTAGCATGTTCTTGGTTGTTCTGCGCGTAGGAAATTTTAATTTGCTGTCGACGCAACCTACCGTAGAACACAACAGTGGTATCAGAGCCTCTCCTATAGGATTTGGATTTAGATCATATGCATATTAGATATGTGGAGGCAACATATGAGATCTATTGTCGTTGATGAGATCGGCTGTGTGCATGGTTGATGAGATCAAATGCACATGGGGATTGAAGATGCTATGTTTTCTGATGATCAGAGTCGATGAGGTCGTGACACAACTTACCCCTACCGGTCGGTATCCACCATTAGGGTTAACAGTGAAATGTAAATCCGAATCAGGCTCGCGATGATCGATTAGACTGGTCAGATCAGAAAATTCGGCGTGATCGGAGTTCAGATGTGATGTGTTGCCGGTGGGAAACAACACCTATGGGATCACTAGAATCCCTTCTAGGGTTGCGAGGCGCAGGGATCGTGAGGAGAGCGGGATTAGCAGACAACGCAAGGGGGATTTACCCAGGTTCAGGCCGCATAGATGCGTAAAACCCTATGATCCTGCTTTGGTGGGTGTATTAGTGTTCTTGGGTTCTCGAACTAGCTCTAGGTGCTCCCAGGTTCGAAAAGCCGAATCTCTTTTCAGTGTGCCATGGGCCTCCTTTTGTAGACGAAAGGGGTTGCCACAGTGGCACATAGGAGGTGGAAAGTGCTACAGCGTTGTGAGCTTATCGCTGGTGTTACAGGACAAGATACATTTAATGCGAGGCTTAGGTGTCCCTTCGCTTTATTGGGGACGGGAGCAAGGCCCGTCCCGTCCGTCGATGCTCCTCCTCGCTTCGACACGCGCCCTGGCCAGCGGTGCATGCAGTGCCATGTAGGCAGGCAAGCAGTTGAGGTGGCGTGATGGTGAAGCTTCCACGAAGGGTTGCATGTTGCCACGCAGGTGCCTGCCCAGCTGGCTGGGTTGGCGGCTGTATGCGAACAGCGGTGAAGACTTGGCTGGTGCGGGCCTGTCAGTGGCCCTACCGATGCGCTTGGCGAGGGTCTCATTGAGTGGCCCGACAAGGGTCTTGCCGGGTGGCCCGGCAAGGGCCTTGCCACGGCGCGCTAACTTCCCCGGCAAGGATCTTGCCGGGGTCTCGTGGGTTTCTTTGCCTTCCTATCCCCATTTGATCTTGAGCATCCTATGTCTTCACAAAGATCTGCATACCACCACGGAGGTGCCTCCCGAGCCCCTGTCCAATACATTTGTCCAGCGTTGGTGGGCTCAAGGGTGGCTCGCTCAGCTGGTGTGGGCGTGCTGCCCCAGTAAGGGTCTTGCCGGGGCTGCTGAGGCTGCCCCGGCAAGTTTCCTTGCCGGGGGAACCTGCTTCGCCCACTCGGTCTTCGTGGCCTTGGTCCTTGTTGTTGTTCTGTTCGCCTTGTGGCTTCGGCTTTTCTCCGGCTCCCCTTCTCTGCCATGTCTATGCGTGGCCGTGTCGGGAGGCTCTGATTGCCTGTGCACAAGTAAAGGGGTCAAAAGGAGATCCCCTACTTTTGTACACCGACAGGAGCCCCCGGGCCTGGGCCATACATAAGCGCAACACGTTGTTGGGCCAGGCCCAGAACGATGCGTGGGAAGTTGGGGCGGTTTTTTACCACGGCCACTGTTCCGTCCGCTGTGCTTTCCCATGACCCGTGTTGAACGCGCGGCGTGGGGGTCGTGCGCGTGCATGACATGGGAGGCATGCGTGGGACAGCGCTCGCACGCATGCATCGCATCGCAGTTAATGGGAAAGGAGGCGGCCCGCGCCTTCCCCATAAAAAGGAATAACCGCGGGCGCGCTGCTCACTTTGCCCCCTCCCCGCGCCTTCCTCCAATCTCAGAACTGCCGCCCTCTTTCTTCTTGAGCCTCTTTGCTTTCGCCCATCGTTGCCGTGCTTCCGCCGTCCTTTGTCTTTTTGCTCCTCGGAACCGCCATGGCACCCATGTCCACCAAAGGAAAAGGGGCAGCCAAGGATGCCGAGGCGGCGGAGCCGTCGGAGAGCGAGTTGACGTCACGGCGGGCGTAGTTCACCCTCTTCCCTTTGACGGTAGACATGCCCATGCTTCGGGAGATGTTCAAGGATCTATGGGGAGTGAAGACCGGGGGGGGGGGGGGAGAGAAGACGGGGCATCCGGCAACGCACGTCGTCCCTGCTAGCGCCAGGGCCTCCCCAAAGCGGTACCCCTTCTCCGTTGATTACTTCTCCTGCGGGCTTTATCCCACCTTCTCTTATTTCTTCAAGGACATCATGCACACCTATGGCTTCCGCCTTTTGGATTTCACCCTGAATGCCGTGGCGTGCATGGCCCTTTTCGCACATCTCTGCGAGGGGTTCGTCTGGGTGTACCCCAGTACGACGCTCTTTCGCCATTACTTCTCCCCTCGGATCCAAAAGGGGGGCGCCATTACCAGGAGCATCGCTTGGATCCCGAGGGCCAAGGGAGCATACCCGGACGGCGCCACGAAGGAGAGGTGGGAAGAATGGCGAGGCTGGTGGAGCTGGATTGAAGAGGAGGACCCGACAGCGTTCTGCGAGGTTCGTCGTGAGGCGCCGGTCCGTGGATGGGACTGGAGCGATGTCGACACCAATGACGCAAAGCTCACGGTCGCCACCACCAGGATTCTCCGGCTCACGCAGGCTGGGCTCACCCTCGAGATGATCGGGGCGGACTTCATCCGCCACCGGATTACTCCTCTTCATGACAAGGGGAGGCCGGCCTGGCTCTTCGTGAACGCCACCGACATCATCAGGCTGCGCCCCAGCCTCGACAACAACCTGACGATGCTGCGGCACGCCCATCTTTGCCAGCGAATCTTTCAGCTCGAGGTCGACGATGAGGGCGAGGTCAAGCGGTCCGGCAAGCTTGCCAGGCCGCTGCAAAGGCCGGCAAGGTTGACAAGGAGCCTGTCTTCAGCTGCCAGCGGGGGTGGTCCCACTGAGCAACAACTCTCGTCGGAACGAGATCATCGCCATGATGCCGATCTTCAACACGCATGGCCTTGACCCGAGCTGGGTTGAGCCGGATGGGCTCGTGGTGCAAAAGTTCTTCGATGCCCTGCATGAGATATATGTCACCGACGAGCTGCGGCTTGTCCAGGACACCTCTCCGGCGGAGTTGGACTATATCACCGCCAGGGTGGAGGAGGCGAGGCCTGCTGCGGAGGAGGCGAAGCTTCTCAAGGAGGCCGGCAGCACCGGCGGCGTGGTGGACAAGGCCGTGGCGGAGGCAAAGGAGGGGGAGCTCGCCCGGTGGGCAGCAGCCGCTGGGAAGGCCAGCGACGCCGACACCGGGGCTCCCCTTGTTGAAGACGCCACCGACGGGTCGTCGGAGGAGGAGAGCGAGGAGGGGAGGACCACGACCTCCGATCCCCCAATCACCGGAAGAAGGTGGGTCCTAAGGTGGGATACCTCCGGCGAGCTGGTCCGCCCCGACCAAGCCGTGCAGCTGTGGCGAGCCCAGGAAGCGCCCGTGCGCCAGACGAGGGCGGTGGCGATGAAGAAGATGGTGAAGGCCGTGGCGTCGAAGGGGAAGACGTCTGCTTCTTCGTCGTCCAAACGCGCCCTGGCGCCATCACCTCCCCCCTCGCCGGCAAACACCGGCATGGGAATTGGGGACGACTTGTTCAACTTCGGGCCTCTCAGCCAGGAGAGGGAGCCCGGGCCTCTCAGCCCGGAGCGGAAGAGGAAAGCAACAGAGGAGGAGGAGGAAGAGAACGAAGAGTAAGCCTCTGCTTTCCTCCCTCGCTTCTGACCACCTAATGGCGTTGCTTACTTGCCTTCATCTTGCAGGGATGTGGAAACGCTGACCTAGAGGATAAAGAGGGCCAGAACTTCGATGAGTGGCCAGCCCCCGGCAGGCACCTCTAGTACGCCACTGGTGGTGTCGAGCAGCCCGGACAACAGCCTCCAGCCCAGCCCCCAGCATAAGTCCACCATCCGCCCTCCATCAGCATGCGTCATGGTCGATGTTTCAGTGCTAACCATGCCGTGGATGCAGGAGAGGGGCAGCACCAAAGGGAGCCATAGAGGGCTTCTCCGATCGTGCCGCCCCCGTTGACTACACCACCCCAAGGGGCGTCCCCGGCAAGGACACCAAGCACCGAGGCCGTGCACATGGAGGAGGGGGAGGAGAACGTAAGAGCTGGTGGCTTTGCCTCGATGCCAAACCTTGGCGGAGAAGGGGCTTCCGCCTCTAGGCTCGGCACGGGTAAGCTGCTCGCTCTTCTCTTCTGCTTGCATTCTTATTTTCCTCTTCTCCTCATTGGCTTTCGATCTTGGCTTCACCCTGCCTCTTTCTTGGCGTCTAGACCCCTCCTCGGAGGATGTCGACACCACCATCAAGGACGTCGCTGCGGAGGCCGCGGTGGAGGCAGAGAAGATTGCCACTGAGGAGAGCGCCAGGGGCGCCACCGAGGATGCCGCCAAGGGGCCTGCCGAAGAGCCCGGCAAGGGGCCTGCCAAGGGAGCCGGCAAGGCCACCACCGAGGAGGGGTGTTCGACGATCTACCCTCCTCTTCCGCTGCCTCTGGCTCCGGTAGGTACCTGAGGGTCAGTGATGACCTCTTCGTCCACCTCCTCGGCGCGTCGAGCACCATGGCTCCCTTTTAGGGAGAAGTGTTCGACGAGGAGGTGCTTGCCGCGGCTGGGCTCGAGGTTGTTGACGAGCCGGGTGTTGGTGGCACTGGCTCCCAAGAGGAGCAGCTGCTCCAGGACATGGGCGCCAGCTTTCGGAAGCTTCAGGCGCTCCACTGCGCCCGTCTGGACAAGGCCAAGTCCAGGACGGCGATGGTGGAGAAGGCGGAGGTGGATTTTAAAGGGCACGTCGCCGAGGCGCAGGACTGGTTCCATCAGGCTCAGGACGAGCTGAAGGCCACCCAGGGTGAGCTGGCCAACCGTGAGGTGGAGCTTTCCCTGAAGCTGGCTGACATCGAGAAGGCCCAGGAGACTACAAAGAAGTTGGCCGATGAAGTTGAAGCCGTCCGGTCCCAGCACGAGGCCGCCCTGAAGACCCAGGAGGAGGACCTTGCCGAGCGCGAGGAGAAGCTTGCCGCCACGCTCCACGCCAAAGACGAAGAGGTGGACAGGCTTGTCCTGCAGCGGACCCAAGAGCTGGAGGAGAGGCATCAGGAGGCACTCAACGCCCCAGATCAGGACCACGCTGGCAAGGTGAAGGAGCTGGAGGAGCAAGCTCTGAAGCTGGCCCAGGAGAAGCGTACGCTCAACGGCTCCTTGACGGTGGCGTAGGGCGAGGTCATCAGCAAGTCTGGAGAGCTCTCCGAAGCCCACGCCTCCATCAAAGACCTCAAGCTGAAGCTGGCGAAGATCGCGGAAATGCTGTCAGGGGCCATGACCTGGGAGGGGATCCTGGCCAAGGAGCTGGAGACGGAGAAGCAGCTACTGAAGAATGAGACTGCCAACCTCAACGATCATAAGGCGGGTGAGAAACGCTGGCTCAGGCACCTTGCCGCCATTGCAAACTCAGCCACCGATCAGCTGGCCATTATGGGGATGCCAGAGATGGGGTATGCCCCAGAAGCGAGCTTGATCCCAAACGCCAACCTGGCCATATACTTAGAGAAGGTCATTGGCGTGCTAAAGCGGCTTTACGCCAACCGGGCGGCCTCTCTGGCCGAGGAATCCCGGATACTCTGCCGGGGGACCATGACCAGGGTGCTCACCAAGATCGCGTACTGGCACCCCGACCTCGATTTTGGAGCTGTGCTAAAGATCTTACCGGAGGGTGTCGACACCGCGGCGCTCAATGAGCGCATCCGACCCATCCTCAGCCGCATCGATAGAATCAAGAGGAAGGAGGGCCAGCGCCGGGACTAGGCATCCTGTTCTCCGTTGCCGCAGCAGGTTCATGACCAAGACAATGCTATCTTTAGTTAGAACCACGGAGGCAATTTGTGTAACATAACTTTGCAGTACCCCTGAAACTATGCATGTTATTCTCCTGTTTGATTTTCCTTTGTATGTCCACCCTATGTCTCTGGGTATGCTTGCTGACACATAAACCCAGGGCAGCGCTTTGAGGACGGATCCCCATTAGCCTGCCGGGCGTGCTTGTTGTCGGGCAAAGCACCTTACCGCCCTTGGCACGGCCACTCGATCTGTCGAGCTTGACTCGAGTCAGAACCAAGGGCGTTGCCGATGGCGGAAGGCTACCCTGCCGCTCTCGACGCGGCCGCTTGAACTGTTGAACAGACTCCAAACAGAACAAGGGCGCCGCCGATCGCAAGAGGGCCCCTCTGCGTACGGGTTTCCCATACATAGGCGAACCGTCGAGGATAACAACCTTATATCTAAGGAAAAAGACTTAAAATTCAGCATGACTTAGCTCTCTCGTTGCTGCCTTGGCATCCTTCGCCTCAATGGGTGATGCTGGCTTCTTGGCTGCCTTCCCCGCGGGAGCCGTGGCGACGAAGAACAGCTAGGTCGACTGCTAGGCCAGATCCTCACAATTGCGAGCCCCCTCACTACAAAAAAAGACACATCCGTGACATTTTGGGCCAAACGAATTTTTTTCTGTCATACATATGACACTTCTATGACGATAATTGTGACAAAACCCGGTATCATCATAGATGTGGTGGGCTCCTACTTCTATGACAAAAAATCATGACAGAAAATGGGCTTTTCGTCCTGGGCGGGCCGGAGATGCAGCTGCATGACATTCTTTGGGCCGTCCATGACGGAAAAAACCGTGGTAGAAGCAAGGGCGAGGAAAATTTCGGGGAGTTCCCGGTTATGGTGGGAGGTCGAGGGTCGAGCGATGCACGTTTCTCTTGTACACGTACGCGCGTGTGTGCAAGGCGTTGGCTCTAACTGAACCCGAGCGAGGCGTTGGGCTTTAACTGAACCCGCGCGATTGCACTGCAGGCTATGCGTTACTGAACCTGAGAGATCGGTCGATGGCTGTTAACTGAACCCAATCGAGCGATTCCTTCGCTACTGCTGCTAACTGAAGCCGATCGATGCTGCCTCTGGGATGAACAGTGATCATTGCGAGGGGGGGGGGGTTTGTTGAACAGTGAGCGGTGGTGTTGCCTCTGGTTGAATAGGACCTTGTGGTGTGGAGGGCTGGATGAACAGTAGATGGTGGAGGGGTGCCCGTGGAGGGGTGGTTGAACAGGACCCCTTGGTGTGGAGGGCTGGATGAACAGTAGACGATGGAGGGCTGGATGAACAGTAGATGGTGGAGGGGTGGTTGAACAGTAGCCGGTGGAGTAGCGCACGGTGGAGGCTAGATGAACAGGAGCTCGTGGAGGCTGGAGGAGGTCGACGGTAGCCCGTGGAGGCTGGAGGAGGTTGACGGTGGAGATGAACAGTATCCCATGGAGTCCATTCTGCGGTACGCCACACCCCTCCCGATGAACAGGACCCCCGTTTCGACCGTAGCGCTCCAACACAAGTCCGTTTCATCTGTTTTGCGGTACGCCACACCCCTCCCGATCAACAGGACCCCCGTTTCGACTGTAGGAGGTCCGTTTCCTCCGTTTTGCGGTACGCCACACCCCTCCCGATCAACAGGACCCCCGTTTCGACCTTAGGAGGTCCGTTTACTCCGTTTTGCGGTACACCACACCCCTCCCGATCAACAGGACCCCCGTTTCGACTGTAGGAGGTCCGTTTGCTCCGTTTTGTCGTACGCCAGACCCCTCCCGATGAACAGGTCCCCGTTTCGAACATGGCCGGTGGAACACAAGGCCGTTTCCTCCATTCTGCAGTATGACATGCCTTGTTTCCATCGCCTGTTCTGTCCAAGCCCTCCCGATGAACACGACCACGCATTCTGTTGCCTCTCGATGAATACGACGCATTCCGTTGCCTCCCCATGAACACGACGACGACGCTGTTTCTCCGTTCTGACCCAGCCAATGTACACGAGCCCTGGCCGTACGTATATATGCGCGAGTAGGCGTTAGAGACCCCGCCCATATGTACACATACGTGGCCGTATTTTCTTTCTTGCACCCTAGCCGCTGTACGTACGTGTACATGCTACGTGTGCGCCTCTATTATGACACATGCGCGCCTCTACATCCACCAGTATGTACGCACACATTCGCGACCAGAATGACAACGCTACGTACGCTTCGACCAGGTGGGTCCCGACTGTCAGGCACTTCCTTGTGTGCGAAGATGTAGCTGGTGGGTCCCAGCAGTCAGGGGGGCGAATCATTTTTTTTGCCCGGACGCACTTCCTTGCGTGCGAAGATGTAGCTGGTGGGTCCCAACAGTCACGGGGGCGAATCGTTTTTTTTCCGGACGCACTTCCTTGCGTGCGAAGATGTAGCTGGAGGGTCCCAGCAGATAGGGGGAAACATTTTTTTCGCGAAATACTATGGCCCGTCCGGTGGGTCACTGCTTTCGGGTGGAGGAATAATTATTTTGCGCGTAATAAGGAGGCACTTCCTTGCTGCGGCCGTGGACCCAACTGTCAGCCTCTCCACGTACAATCCACGTCCGATGGAAGCCATTCCTTGACCACGTTGACCACGCCGCGCCGAGAGCACCAGGGCGGTGGACGACGGCGAGGCCTAGGAAGGGGATGACGCGGAGCCGGGGAAGACGCGACAATGGATGCCCACGCGTAGAGGAGTATGAGGGTTCACTCGTTCGGCTGCGGTGTGAGGCTGCCGTCGCCGTAGAATAACAGGGGGTGTGGGTGCGTAGAGGGATGGCCTGGCCAGCGGTGGGAGTAGTAGGGGCGGTGAGGCCTCCGCGGCATAACAGCCGGCCAGGGGTGGCAGGAGCAGGCGGCACGACCGGCGCTGCTTTGAGCGGCTGGAGCAAGAAGACCAGAGGTTGAAGAAGCACTACGGCCGTTGGATGGACATCGTACGGTCACTGGAGCTAGAATCATTCATATATTGACTAAAGTTGACAAAGGCCTCCTTCCCAGTCAACTTAGTAGGCCCACAAGTCAGCCTCCCACCAAGGTGGGTCCCAGCTAGCAGGGGGTATTCATTTTTTTGTGCGTAATAAGGAGGCACTTCTGGTGGGTTCGAGCTGACAGCGGGGGGAACATTTTTTTTGCGAAATACGGTGGCCTGTCCTGTGGGTCCCAGCAGTCAGGGGGAAATGTTTTTTTCTTGAAATACTGGTGGCCGTTCGGTGGGTCCCTGCTGTCAGGTGGAGGAATAATTATTTTCCGCGTAATAAGGAGGCACTTCCTTGCGGCTGCCGTGGTCCCAGCTGTCAGCCTCTCCATGTACAGTACTCTTCCGATGGAAGTCGGTCATTGACCACATTGACCATGCCGCGCCGAGAGCACCACGGCGGTGGATGACGGCGAGGCCTGGGAAGGGGACAACGCGGAGCCAGGGAAGACGCAGCAGTGGAAGCCCGCGTGAAGAGGAGTACGAGGGTTCACCGGTTCGGCTGCGGTGTGAGGCTGCTGTCGCCGTAGAATAACAGGGGTTGTGGGTGAGTAGAGGGATTCCCTGGCCAGCGGTGGTAGTAGTAGGAGGCGCTGATGCCTGCACGACAGCACAACCGGCCACGAGAGGCGGGAGCAGGCGGTCCCGCCGGCGCTGCTTTGGCGGCTGGAGCAAGAAGATCAGAGATTGAAGAAACACGACGGCCGTTGGATTGACATCCAACGTCTGCTAGAATCATTTGTTGACGTATATAATAACTAAAAAAATCTTTCATACGCGTCAACTAAACAGGCCCACAAGTCAGACCACTCCCTCTTTTTTTAATAATTTATATATAGCTCATGGCAACTTCTTATGAAATTTATTGCAGTCATTTTTTTGGTTGGCCAGGGCCAATTTCGCATATTTCTGTGGGTTCCACACTATTTTGAATACCAAAATGTCGAGCCATATTTAAAGCACTTTGAAGATATATTTAAATTAGTTTAATGCCCAGTGAAATAGGAACCTGAAAATGTGAAAAAAATCAGAAATTATAAAGTGATTGCCAATTTGTCATCTGTTTTTATATTTACAACCCATTTCATATTACTTTCAAGATTTGCAGGCGTCTTGAAAGAGTTGCAGCCCATCAAGGCATAGAAAAATAAGTAGGCCTGGATTGGGTATTCTTCAGAAAAAATAAACTGGGCTCATTTTCACAAAGAAAAAATAGCTGGGATGGTCACATGGTGAACATAAAATATAAGCCTGGGCTAGACGGGCCACAACCCAGCCTGCTCTGTCTCAACAATACCAAACAAAAAAAATACTGCTCGAGTAGCTACGTCCCAGGTGTCAGCCGATCTTGTGTTGTTCTCTTGTCTATTGACTATATACGCTCACAATGTTGTGGGTCCCAGATGTCAGGAAAACACTAGGAGGAAGCATTTTATTTTTCCATACGCTGACATGGTGGGCCCCTACTGTCATCCTCTCCACGTACTTCTACCAATTCCTGTTGTTTGTTGACCATGTTGACAATGCGAGAGGGCGGTGCCGCGGCGAGCGCACCAAAGAGCGTGGAGCATGTCGGCGTTAATGATTTAGGAGACGGTGGGGCGGCGATGCGTGCGCTAAGGTGCAGCCAGCCGTGGGAGGCGGAAGCGGGCGGCCGCGCTGGCGCTGGTTTGGTTTTGGCGGCTGGAGGAAGACAAGACTGAAGAAACACGACAGACTGTAAAAGCAGCAGGAGTACTTAACAACCTTAACTGAAACCAGCAGGGGCACTTAACAACCAAAGCTGAAAGCCGTATGAGTACTTATACAGGTTCAACCGTACAAAGCACGCCTCGAACAGTGCTACTTTGCCTACATTTAACCAAGGGTGAGGCCGCCAAGCCCCAGGACAAGGCCTAGGCGCCACCCCGTGCATCCACAACCTTTTGAAAGCGGCTTCATCTCGCAACGTGGTCAATAAACAGGATATTCGCTTTAGAGCCATGGAAAAGCATGAACATAATCTTCTGTCCTATTCTCCAAGATGGACGGGCCTTCATTATTTGAGACCACCCATGAATAAGTATCTTTTCACCTCCAAGAGGAATTGAGTAGGTCGACATAAACATTATGTTGTGACCAAGCGCAAGTCTGACCCGACCATGGTCAGGCATCCGTATAGGAACAATAGAACTCGGCAATTCCTGTTTCAAGAAGATCACAGCTGTAAAACTGTGTATAAGCAATAGTTTATGAACAACATATATAACAGAAAACAGCTCGTACCATAAGTTTCTCGACACAGTTGGACCTGTTCAACGAGTGCAGCAGTGGCACACATATCCCACGTGGCCTTCCACCATTGAAACGCCCCATAAGGACCTCAAGACGATCAATAAAGTGTAGGAACTTGCGGATGTCGATCCAGTCAACTTTAGTGCCATTAGTAATAGCCAAGTTATTACAGAGTAACAAACGAGCAGACTGCTTAACTCTAAAAAAGGCTACACGTGCCACCAATTATAAGAAAATATTAGTTAGAAGTAGCATCTTCGTGAGAGATTCATTGCTACTTCTAAAGTTAAATTGTGATTAGTTAGACAGAATAGGTGGATTAAGAAGTAATCGAGGCAACAAGCAAGAACCATATACAAAACTAACATGGATGAACAACTGGAACGACGTCGGGGTGGAAGATCGCAGTGAAGATGAGACCAGGTTCTGCTATTTCCATCAACATTCGTGCGCCAACTTTCAGTCCGTAAAACTTGAGAAAGTTTATCCAAGTTCGGCCATAAAAAAAGCAGTGATCTTCTTGGTTCATGAACCCAACTCGGAAGTAATATCCATGGCTTGCCTTCACTGTGACCATTAAACTAGTGTATTCAGTTATGGCAAGGCCGAGCATCTTGAGTACATGTGTTCTGGCAGAGCAAATAATACGCTGCAGGAAAAATAATATGAGAACACAGCATGTTAAAAAAACCCCCACCCTCCCGAATAGAAAAGATGATTCTAGGAACATACTGTGCGCATTTCAAAATGTTGTGTTAGGATGAGAAGGAACAAGTGTGGCGTCTCGCCGAAGGCGCAGAAATCTATAGGGTACTCGCACTTTGGGCACTGCAACTGAAACACACTAGATTCTATACGAAGAAAAATGCATCAACGGCGGCGGCTGCCATCCTAGGATTACCTGCGACCAAGGGACTTGGATTTATTGGGGATGGATTAAGAATTCGTACCTGGTTCTCCATGAGAAAACCCTATGCAATCGTCGAGCGGGGGTTTTCTCTAAACAAGCAGACGAGGGAGAAGGGGATTCAGGCCCAGTGAAATATTGTCGCTTTGTCCGTCCAGCTTACTGCTAAAGCTGGAAAGGGGGGTTGTGATTTGACGGCTCATTGGGCATTACTACGGCGCTACGACCGGGGTGTGTCTACCGTGAAGTTGTGCACTCTAATTTGTGCATATGGCACGTGGACCCCGGTGCCGGTTGCCCCACATATCAGCGAAAGGAAGTAGAAAGACAGGAGTAACTAGTTACACATAAATATATATTTTGAAAGAGAGATACTCCCTCTGTAAAGAAATATACAAATCTTTTATATCACAGGCTCACCTTGCCGAGAAATATACTCCCTCTGCAGCCACGGGCATTATGGGGTTTCAACTTTTTTTGGGGGGTTCAGCTGAGAATATAATACTCAGATAGGCTCACGGTTCTGGACTTTGGGCCGCAGGCCGACCCTGCATGTTTGGAGGCCCATGTGTTCTACCTAAGCGCTTTATATTGCAAGCGATTGGTACGACGCTGGTTTTAGATGCTGTCGCAAGGCGAATACACCATATTGAATAAATCACGGCAGCTGTTGGAATGAAATCAAATGACAGTTCCTAACCAGCAATCAGAGTTGCAATTCTATCAACGATATACCATGTGATAAATAATACTGTCGTACTACTTATACACACAGGACACTTGTTTCACCATGCCAGATTATTACATCAAAATCTCTCGGAGGATAGATCAGTTCAGCAGTTGCATGCTGCTACTGAAGAATTTCAAAGTTGATTTGGACCAGCTCTCATTTTCGGGAAAGTTCGATTTTGACATCATCCCCTACCGCAAGATATGATTTAGATTTGAACCTTGACCATCCTTTAGCATCAATCATCATGCGACCATCCTTTGTACTTACGGTATATTGAGCAGGTTCATTCACACCAAGGCTGCGCATGGTAAGAGAAACTTGGCCGCGGTCTCTCGGATTGTTGAACGACTCCCTCGTTGCTCTAGGAATTCTCTGTTTGCAAACAAGAAGACATACCTAAACAGTTAGATCAACACGGTGAATCATGTGAAACAACATGGAAAGAAAAAAGAACGAAGCACTTGGGAGGCCAATGCTTACCAAGAAGGTGGACATGTCGGTTTTTGTAAGGACTTTGGTATATGAAGTGCGAACTGCAGCACAGTCTGTTGCCAGTGCAACTGCACGGGCCAGAGCAGATGCAAGTGCAAGTGTTGGTGCAGTTGCCGAAGCCGATGCTGCTACCGGAGATGGTGCTCCTTGTAGAGCAGGTGCCGGTGTCGGAGCAGGTGCCGGTGTCGATGCACGATCCTCCGGTAGATCAGACTGATCCGCTGACGCGGTCGGTGCCCAATCCTCAGCTGCATCAGACTGAGCTGCTGCCGTTGTCAGTGCTAGAGCAACTGCCGGTGCTTGATCTGTGCAAGACAGCGGCGATCGTGTCTGGTCTGCTATGATCAGCTTTCTAAATTGACTAGGATCCGTGACTGTAATCCAGTTTTTTTCTACATTTCTTTTAAATGCGAGAAGGACTAATTGTGGCGTTTTTTTTAAACCAAACTGCAGTTCATCATAGGGATTCAGCTCGTACTCAGACAACAGACTGATCCAATTTTTTCCAGTAATATAAGTGATGGACAGTGCCTTCGTTACTGACACGACATAAGAAGTGAAACCTGCAAAAAATAGCCATCGTAGAGCAAACCAAACGGTTTTTTCTGTGATGAATGTCACATGGCAAAACCTACACCGTAAAATTGCAGGAAAAGAAAGAAAACATGACATTAAATCAATAAGATTTAGACAGTAAATCAATAAGACTTACTTGATGTGACACGAGTGAATCCTTACCAGGAAATCACTATGTTGAAGTACTAAACAGAAGATTGATCGTACAACTACGTGTGGCATACAGGGGCCCTGCCTACTCCCACAAGCAGGATAGTCCAAAGGTCGTGACAAATCGTATGGATCGAACATCCATGGGATTGGAAATCCTGCAGGGTGCGATAAACCCTGCAATGCATACAGATATTGGAGTGTAACCATAATTGATAAATCGTCCTCACAAAAAATATGATCTGGATACTTCAAAATGTACATACTGAATTGAGTGGACAGACATTAACATAGACCGTTCTTAGGACTGACCACACACCAAAAGCGGCAGTACTAATAAACAATACAGGGTTCACAAACACAAATCAAGTACTGAACAATAGTACTTACTACAGATAAGCAAAGTTGCACTAACTAAACTCTGTAGACTATTTCTTGCCATCGACCTACGGGATGAACCCCGCATAACTGACTAGGCCATGGACTTCGTGTGAGATGTCTACATGCACCATCACCATCTTGTCAACCTTGGAGAACCTAACAGAATGGTCTTTCCACTCATAAACATGATGATGAAGACAAGCCGCATCAGATTTGTTGGGAAGGTTTACAAGAACCACACCCTTCGTAATCGAAGGCACAACCAGGAAATTGTTGTGGTCAAGTATAGCCTCGAGAACACGCCTGACAACAATGCTATAGGAAAACACTAGTTCAGGACACGTGGCGACAAGGACACAACAGCTGGATAGTTCAGCAGTAGAATTCATCATCAGGTCTTCCAGTTCACTCGGCATGACTTTGAGAACTTCATCTCCACCGCGGACCTGGTTCTAATTCAAACTAAAACCATATTCTATTACTACCTCCGTTCAGAAATATAAGATGATTTTCGATATTATACTCCATATATGACTACATATACACACAGAAATGAGTGAACAAAGACACTAGAACATGTCTTCAAAGGCATGAGAGCAGAGGGATTACATGCAATATCCATAACGCAAGTTACTGAGGCAAATATACCCTCTTAAAAGGTAGCATTGATGTTCATAAAGTACTCCCTTCGTCCCAAAATTCATGTACTGGATTTGTCTAGATACAGATGTATCAAGTCACATTTTAGTATTAGATACATCCGTATCTAGAGAAATCTAAGACAAGAAATTTGTGACAGAGGGAGTAGTTGAAAGTAATCTATAAGAAATCAGTGTCAACCTCTCGCATGTTTTGGTCAAAAGAGGAATTTAGAACCGTCATTTGGCACACTAAAGTCACATGCAAGATCACCCAGAAAGTTGTACTACCAGTAATAGTACTGCGTGTTAGATGAAAAAACACGATCAAGATCGAGAAAAAGATCGTCAACAAGAGACATTACCTGGACTTGCTTAATGAGGGATCCCGGAGAGGGGGGCTTGGAACGGGCGTTGGCGTTGAGCTTGTCTGAAGTAGTCTCGGCGGGGTGCTTGTGCTTTTTCGTACCATGAGCCTCGACGGTTTTGGCCAGAGCCATAGACATCACGTCGGCCGGTGCTCCGGCGTCTATCCAAGAGAGGAAGCTGAGAGAGAAGAGTGAAAGGAGGAACGAGATGAGGGAGAAGAGAAGCGAGTGGGGGTTTTCTTCAGATAGCAAGCTGAGAGAGAAGAGTGAAATGATGGTTGCTTCATCCGTCCAACTTACTACTGGAAAGGAGGGGTGTTTTGTGATTTGACGGCTCATTGGGCATTAATACGGTAGTTCGATCGGGGTAGTCTACCATCACTCTACTATGGAGTAATTTAGTGCATGGCTGGTGGACCCAGGTGCTGGCTGTCCCACACGTCGGTGAAAGTGAGTAATTTAGTGCATGGCTGGAGGAGGAGCCTCACGGTAGAGCGTGTCCACTGTTTTTCATTCTGGAGAAAAAAATGATTACATCAAGCGTTTCCACTCTTACAATGGAGGAGTGTGAAACACGACAGCCACTTGAACATACACAGTGCTCCTACTACTAGGCATGTAGTACGTCAGTAGTACTACACAATCTTCTTGCTAGTGTAGTAAGATATGACGATAACAAATGATTGTGTGTGCATGTCGACTACTCCTATATGTAACATAGTACCTCTTTTTCGACTGTCCGGTCGAGAATGAACGGTGAGATCAATGTTAACAGCACTGGGTCCACAGCGCATGGAGAGTACGGTGCTACAGTACTCCACGAAACATGAACCATATGAAGCACAAATAGTGTTAGACAGGGTGTATGAAGGGTGCATGGGATTGGACCAAAAGTTCCCTTCTCGACCCACTTTGGCTGTTTGGCAGAGTGCATGAAGGGTGCATGAGTCCACACTAGTAGGTTGACAAAAATACATGAAGAGGAAACAACTATATTGAGATGAGAATGCAACCAAACACACCCACACGCTTTGTCCTACAGTGAATGATCTGCACCGTCTAAGTTTGATCCAACGGTCATGTTGCGCCGAGACATGGACATGCCCATGTAGAGGGCATCTAGACACCACCGAAGTCCCTCTGCTTCTCGAGGCGCATGATGTTAGTGATGCAGGGTGCAACTGCCCGCAGAGCCCGCTCCCGATCGATGGGAGCCAGCTCGTCAAATACGGCGTCCAATGGCACGAATGGATTCCGGTGACGGAGCCCTGAAAGGATTCGCCCGGCAACGACAACGGCAGCCCGCAACCCCTCCTTGTCCAGCTCAGCCCCCACCATCGCGAGGAGACGGCTCAGCTCCTCGGAGATATAGGTGAAGAAGGAGAACAGGTCAGGAAGCCGCAGCTCCTTGAAGTCCACCGGGTGGTCAAACGGGTTTAGCCCGACGGCTGGCATCGTCGCGCTGGCACGATGGTAGGCATCGCGCAGCCGCAACACGTGCGTGGCAACTTGGTTCACCAAGTGGCTGAGGTGATCCTGGACCTCGTCACGATCTGCCTGCTCACGCTCCAGCCGGTTCCCCTGACGGCCTATCGTATCTCCCGCTTTCTGCAGCAACACCGCCGACGCCTTGAGCATCTTTGTGGTGGACGCCTGCCGCTTTTGAAGCTCCGTGAACTCCCGCACATAAAGGAGGAGCATGGCACTCCTCTCCTCCTTGAGATCACGGAGCTCCACGTCCTTGGCCCTGAGCTCTGCATCCTTGGCATGGAGCTCCTGTGTCAGGCGCCTCACCTCGGACTCCGTGATCTGCTGGGCCGCCGTGGCACCAGGTAGAAGCAATGGGGAGAGGAAGCAAAGGGGGCGAAAGGGCTGAAAGGCAATGCAATCTATGGGAAGGCGGAGGGAGCCAGCCGAGGAGCGGGGAATCTTTTGGTTTTCACCACAGTAAAACACCACTCAACGACTTCTCATATCAGGGAGCAGTGGGTTTTTACAGGCGGAGTCATCGTGACTAATTGCTTCCGCGCCTGCTCCCGTCAATCAAAAAATTAAAAATCCTACCGCGCCTGCTCCCGTCAATCAAAAAATTAAAAATCCTGCTGCACCCAAACACCAGAGCAACGTCGCGGTGGATATTTAAATTTTCCTGCCGGCAAGTAGATAAAAAAAGGGGTGAAAAAACAAATGTGGCGGCGGCCTAGCTAATCGGTCGAACTAGCCCAACTAGCTAGCCACCGTGCTTCACTGATGTACTCAGCGGGAAAGGTGGTTTTCGTGATTTGACGACTCATTTACTTGCTTCCGCGCTATGACATAGGAGGACCCAGAAAACGCGCGGTAGGGCATCTCACGTCAGGAAGAATATATGCGTGCACCACCCAGGAGGACCCCGAAACCGCGTGGTAGGCGATTCTTCTATTTTCCAAGCTTTTTTAGTTGTAATAACACCACGACAAGCTAGCGCCGCTCTTACTGTGTGCCCGTGCAAAGGTTAGATGATGGAGATTGAGATCGCAGACCTGGGACCCATCAGTAAATGAGACAACGGCCATGCACGTGTTGACGAGGCACTCCCTCTACTCTACTCAATGCAAGTACTGTATAAAATCAAGTTATGGGACAACAACCGTTCATTTTTTCAGGCTATCGACTTATTCTTTGTAGTCCAGGTTGCCAGTTCGAATCTCGTCTTTCAGATTTGTTAGTTTTAGGTCCAAATTTGATTAATGACAAGTGGGACCCCTGTGTGTTGTTATGATATTTCAGTGTAGGATGGTTTTTTTGAACAAACACTTTGCGCGGTTAGACAAGTAAGGGCATGAGTTACACAAATTTTGCAAGTTTACAAACAAAAATGACAGTGGCATAGAATATCACATCCACCCCGCAGCTTAGATACTATGGTCATACGAGTTTTTACGCCGTTGGAAGTGAGATCCAATGGCTTGGGAGTAGTCTTTGTAATTATGCGCGATTTCCAAACTCTCCAAAGGTTTTTTTGCAAATAAAACATTCAGGCCTCGTGTGTGCCGCTGCATCTTTGATCCAATGGCTCCCCGGTGCTCATATTAGGTGCTCCCCGTAGCTTAATTACCCTCTATGGTGATATGAGCATCTAGGTAATAGGATCAGTGATGAGATGGCACACGCGTAGTACTTGTACTTTCTGCGCATTTCCCAAACTCTATCAGTTGTATATTGCAAAAACATTCAAACCTCCTACTGTGGGCCGTTAGATCTCAGTGAACTTGTATCACCATAGAATCTACGGTGCAGGAGCACCTCATACTCTCCCGTGCGAGAAAACATAAGGTGCCATCGCAACTTGGATGCTATGGTGATATGAGCTTGGAGGTCATGTGATCTGGGATCCAATGGCATCTGAGTAGTCTTTGTGCTTGTAAGCAGTGGCCGAACTCTTTTGGGGCTTTTCTGCAAAAAACCATTCGAACCACCGAGCAGGTGTTGGGTCACAAATCCAATGCCTCCGAAGAGCTTGTATCACCAAAGCATCTAAGGTGCGGTAGCACATGATATTCTTACATACAGGAGAATATGATGTCCTCCTTCATCTTAGATGCTACGGTGATACGAGCTTCGAGGTTGTTGGATATGGGATCAAAGGGCATCTAAGTAGTTTTTTTTACAAATTGTGTGCAATTCTCAAACTCGTCAAGGTTTCCTGCAAAAAAATTAAGACACATCATGTGAGCTGCTATATCTCAGATCTACAAGCTCTAAGCAACTCGTATCGGCATATAGCATCTAAGGTATGGGGGCACATGATATTCTCCCGGGGAGGAGGGGTGGGGGTGCACAACCAATTAGTGGTTGGGAGGGTGGGGGCAAATATAATCTAAACAACCCTAAACAGAGCTCCACAATTTTATCTAAGGTCGGCGGGTTGATCCCCGACAATCATTGCTCCGCCTAAACACAACATTTGCATGTACTGTAGTACTAGACTTAATATTCATGTTTCAGTTTCATGTTCATTTTAAATATTGAACCGAGGACCATGGATGTCTTACATTTTGCTCCCTTCGTTCCTAAATATTAGTCTTTTTAGAGGCTTCAAATGGACTGGCACATACGGATGTATATAGACATATTTTAGAGTCTAGATTCACTCATTTTGCTCCGTATGTAGTCACTTGTTGAACTCTCTAAAAGACTAATATTTAGGAATAGAAGGAGTATTTTTGAATTCGTGTCATACATGCATGGTTTGGAAAAATAGATGCACTATACTTATTCGATAGTTGTTGTGTTCGTGCGTGTGTGTCTCTGTGTGTGTGTGTGGTCAAATGCTTGATACATACAAAGTTTTCTCACCTCCATATTGTTCATCTTTTAAATTTGAATTTGCATTGGAAAACTTACTAGGGATACCATGAAATGTGAAATCCACATTGAGATCACTATATCACAAATTCACTCTAATTCAACAACTCGTCATGAATCAATTAGCACGTTGAGATTAGTATTTGCAAGGAAAATACGGGTATTGTAATACACATAGATTCTTTCGGCAATTTAAAAGGTTCCTTTCGTATTCTCGAATGGTAAGACCCAATAGCGTACCAGCCAGACCTTGGCTCGTGTTGATCCTAAAAAAAACCGGGCTCGTCTCCTTCGGTGGCGTGCGTGGTACGCACATTAGGCAACCCCAACCAGTCGAGCCTCAGCGTTTCAAGTCGAAATATCTGGCGGCCAGAATTCTAGCCCTAGGAAATTCCCCTCATGTCCCCGGTCCATAATGACTACCGATGAACAACGGAGGGATGCTTTAGTAACTAGAAAACGTTACCTACCGTGCCGAGCATGGTTCAATTCCCTCGGTCGCCGCTTGTCAAGGTCACCCGTCAACTGCATTGCCTACTACTACTACTACTACTACTACTACTACTACTACTACTACTACTACTACTACTACTACTACTAGTAGTACTACTACACTAGGATGAGCACAGAATTGAGCCCGTTTGTTCGTGCCTAGTACTTGAGTTAATATATCAGGCAATGCACTGGTACGGAGGGATTATCCTTTTACTCTGCATATATAACTTGTCTGAAGTCTAACTAAGCAAAATGTTTGACCAAATCCTTTCTTAAGAAATACAACAGGATAGATGTACGGCTTGAAAATTTATTGCATGATGCAGGTTATGATATTGTTTTGAATCCTGGATCTTAAATTTCAGAAAATCCAAAAGTGAGCATAAATTCTTGAAACTGAGCATGGTCATGTGATATGGCACAAATATTACTTCGTAAGTTTTTTCTTCAATTTGAGACAAGCTGCTTATGACAAGTTGCACAAATGAAGAGCCAAGGTATTTTGGAACAAAGACCTGTCACGTTAAGGTGAACGCTCTCACTATTGAAACCGTGGGCGTTTACGTGCTGCCACGAGTCCCCGCTTCTCATCGGCAGGTGCCGTCCCAGCAAGCGTGTGAGTCAACAGGAGGCGTGCGAGCGGACTGCTACGCCGGCTGTCAGGGAGGCATGCGAGCAGACCACTATGCAGACTCACCTGGAGGCGAGCCCTTTGACCAGGCTCCGCCACCCACCGTCGTCCAAACTGCTCCCACTTTTAATGTCGGCGGCGCCGTAGTTTAAAATCAACCCCGCACTACACGATATCGCTACAATCATCTCTCTTCCTCTCCAATTCTCCCGTCGTCTACCTCCAACTAGCCTGGCCTAAACATACGCCATGCTGCATCACGATGGTCTGCCCTTAGTGTTCCAGTTTCACGAGGAAGACACCCAGCCAGAGTCTCAAGAACATAAGGCGCTTTGGGACGAGCTTGAACTGGCCTTGCGGGAAGACGCCGCGCCTGTCCCCGCTCCAGTTCCGGCTCCCGTCGCCCCGACTGTGCCAGCGCCCATCCCTGTGGCATTGATGGGATGGGAGTTGCACATTGTCGCCGAGCTTGATGCCATGGGGTTCCACGAGGTCCCCGCTGACTTTCACGCGCCCATGCACCTGCCAGCGCATGCGCCTGCACGTGCACTGACGTGCACGCCGGTGCCCGTGCACCTGCCAGCGCATGCGCCTGCGCGTGCACTGACGTGCGCGCCCGTGCTGGTGCCTGTGCACACGAATGTCTCCGCCGTGCCGTTGACAGTGCCTGTCCCCGCGCGGGTGCCAGTGCCCCCTCAGCGGCATGGATGGCTGCCGTCAACCGCGTCCTTGGACCAACGCTAGTCACCTCCTCCCGCTAGTTGACTCGCTCTGAAGTCCAGGACATTTTGGCCTTCCTTGAAGCTAGGCCAACGTCCAGGAGTACGCCAACAATGGCGCAAGATGCCGCCGTCACTGTCGGTTAGTGGCCCGACGACACACAGAGCACGGCAGAGGAGCTGCTTCCCACCGTGAGACGCCGCCGCTGCCGCGTAATCTAAATTTGCCATGAAAAACGTTCGGATTTCCATGCTTAAAATCCGAACGTTTATCATTTCCGTTTACTTTATGTCGATCGTCGTATAATTTAAAGTCGGAGTCAGACTGAATGAAATGTATGGTTTGATCGACTGAATGTTCTGCTAGAGCCATATCAAATTAAATATAAAACGTCATCAAGCCACATGTATTCCTTGTCATCCAACGACCTAGACTGCTTCAATGTCGAGCGCTCAATACGTTTAGCGTGCAGTTAGTTTCATGCCAAAAATAGTGCTAATCACATGACAACACGCAAATAACATCCTAGTAGTTAATATCCACATGCACTTAATATACTTCCAAATTAACGTGCATTGCATGTACACACCGACTAGTGCTGCTAGTATGTGAAACTGGTGCCGTGACTTTTGAACGCGTCCAGATATGGTCAACGGCAACATCGCCCACGAGTTCTTCCTATTTGCCGTGCGTCTAAACGCGGAAGGGGAGGAGAGAGAGAGAGCAAACATGGAACCCACCAGTAAGTGAAGATGAATAGTACTAAAAAAATATTACATCTTATCCATTAATTAGGATGTGGTAATATAAAAACATTATGTGAACAAAGGGGGTACAACAAACATTGCTATTCTAGATATGTTGCCTATTGACGTGCGGCTTGAAGGCCCGGTCGCATGTTCGATTCTCGTCCTTTATTTTTTAATTTGTATATGGGTCCAAATTTGTTTCATGACATGTGGGCCCCTCGGTGTGTAGTTTGTAGAACTTTAATTTGTGGGTCGAAATTTGTTCCATTCCAAGTGGACGGTGTGTAGTTTTGTAGCTTATTTATAATAATTAAAGAGAACAACATCGTTTTTTCAATAATACCATGGTGCGACATTGAAGGCGAGAAAGGATGTGCGAGAGAGCGATGACTGAGCCAGAGGGAAATCAACTAGGGGAGTTGCATGGGTTGCAAAAGTGTTTGGAGTAGAGTTGGGCCGAATGCTACGAAAATATAATCTAAACCAACCAGAATAAATGCCTACACAAATTAATCCAAGGTTGGAGTGCCCCTCACAATGTAAATAGCTCCGGCTTTGCGAGGGATGGAGAGGTAGTAGCTTCAACGCGTGGAAGATATGGTGTGAGAAAGCAAGGTCAATCGAGAGACATATAGATAGACAGACAAAGTGAGTGTGGTCCGACATTCATTGAACAAATATATATGATCCGGAGAGATATTGTCTGATTGAGCTTTTGGCAAGGGTGATGGCTGTAAGATAGAGCTTGAGAGATGATCCAGTCACAGACGTGTAGATATATTTTGTGCGTGGGAGGAAGCAAGGTCAACCGATCACATAGGGTCGCTGTGCGATCGAAAGAGTGAGACAGGTTGGAGAGAGTGACCTAGATAGATGATGTGCGTGAGACAGTATACAATGTGAATAGGTTGAACTGGGATCAAACATGGTGATATATCGTTTTTGTCTGAGAAAGAGTGAGGTCAATCGAGACATACAGAGAGAGAGGGAGATTGAGTGAGCATGGCCCACCATGAGGTCGAAAGAGTGGTGGCGGCTTGGATGGACTGACCTAGATAGACAATCTGCGTGAGAGAGTATAGAGTGTGTCGATCGAGGCCCGAACAGGGAGATATATCATTTGTGTGTGAAAGAAAATGAGGTTAAACGAGACTCAGATAAATAGAGTGAGATTGAGCGAGTGTGGCCCGCCGTGCGGAAGAAAGAGTGAGATATTCTCGAGGGAGTGACCTAGATATACAACGTGTTTGCGTGTGCACGAGAGGTTGGGGGGGGGGGGCTAGATAGGCAATGCATGTATTTAGCGCGAGAGGGTGAGAGGGAGAGGGGAGAGAGAGAGAGAGCTCGGCATTTGGTGCAATGGCGCGTGTGTGAGGTAAATACATTTGGTAATGGAGTGGAAAAAGGGGTTGTGTAGTTGAGAGACTTAGAGATCGAAACATGGAGAGAAAGAATGAATGTGTGTTGGAAACCGATAGCTTCCTAAGGTGGTTAGGAGAGGAAGATTGACCGATACAGGAAGTATGTAGCATTTGTGCGGGGGGGGGGGGGGGGGGGCTAAAAACAACATTTGAATGTACATAGTATGAGACATAATATTGATGTTTCAATTCGGTGTACATTGTAAGATTTGAACCGAGGACCAGGCATACGGGTAATTATTTCGAATTCATACCATACTAAGTTTCCAAAAGTTGTTATTGACTCAATTTGTTGTGCTGTTTTGTAGGTCATATGTTTGAATCCATCCAAAAGTTTTCTCACTAACATAGTTGAGGGAGTCCTGGATTAGGGGGTGTCCGGATAGCCGAACTATCATCATCGGCTGGACTCCAAGACTATGAAGATACAAGATTGAAGACTTCGCCCCGTGTCCGGATGGGACTTTCCTTGGCGTGGAAGGCAAGCTTGGCGATACGGATATGTAGATCTCCTACCATTGTAACCGACTTTGTGTAACCCTAGCCCTCTCCGGTGTCTATATAAATCGGATGGTTTAGTCCGTAGAATAACAACAATCATACCATAGGCTAGCTTCTAGGGTTTAGCCTCCTTGATCTCGTGGTAGATCTACTCTTGTAATACCCACATCATCAATATCAATCAAGCAGGACGTAGGGTTTTACCTCCATCAAGAGGGCCCGAACCTGGGTAAAACATCGTGTCCCTTGTCTCCTGTTACCATCCACCTAGACGCACAGTTCGGGACCCCCTACCCGAGATCCGCTGGTTTTGACACTGACATTGGTGCTTTCATTGAGAGTTCCTCTGTGCCGTCGCAATCAGGAAGGATGCCTCCTCCCGTCTTTAAAGACGGTACCATTACCAAAGGAGCTTTGGCCGCCGGTCAAGCTATCCGGCTGGGTGGTTTTCTTATGACCGCCTGTCCGGCCACCGCTTCGACGATGACCTCTCGGGTCATCAAAAGCGATCTTCGCATCAACTCGGAATTCGCCGAGGAGCTGGATCCGATGGAGCTCTCTTCCGTAAACAAGCTCTTGGATCGCATCACCGCCCTGGGAGTCGCTACACACTACGATCAGATTGGGCTTAAAACCGATCTGAGAGAAATTAACTCTCACCAGGCTACCCACCATGTTGCCGTTGTAGAAGAACAATGCGACGACTCTTCCCCTATGTTAAGAACCAGTTATGTACGGATTCCCGATCCCTCCACGCCGGATTCCAGCGGAGGGACGGACGTCAATCGAGTACTGAACCTAAAGTCAGGCAGCGGACTAGATTCATTGGACGATCTCCAGCAATCCAAGCTTCCAAATCCGGAAATTCCTCGGCCTTTGAGCCTCAGATTGGGCGAGGCTCCGAATTTAGTTCCACCCGCCCACCCAAACACAATCGATCTATCTCAAATACGGCAAGAGCCCGATGAAACAATACATCATTGCTGGGCCAGATTCCTCCTGGTTATGGACAGGATAAAGGACTGCCATGAGGAAAGCGCAATCTCTATTTTCTGCAATAATTGCACGGACAAGGGAATCATTAACGCCATAAGTCATCGCGAGGTCACGCGCTTCACCGACCTGGCGACCATAGTACAAAAATACTGTGCGATGGAGAGTGCCTGGAAAACCGAAACTAGATTTTGGGACAATCCGGCCCTGAACACAACCTTAGTCCGGAATAAAAGGGTGCACCATGCTACAGCACCTGGGTCAAAAACCAAAAAGCAAAACCCCCCCAAAGGGTACGGAACCGTACTGGAAGAATGGCTCAGCAGACCCTGCAAAATCCATAATGCAGAAGGCACCACTCCGACACGTAGCCTCCGGGCATGTTGGATACTACGGCAGGTGGCCAAAAGTGGCGAAGGGGTTCTAGCCCCGGACAACTAGCCCAACAGCACCAGTACGGTATCAACAGTCTTCGAGACTTTCGCATCAAATATTATGCGGAAACGAACAATCCGCAGCCTCGCCGAAGTCTACCAAGTAGCAACAACAAATCCATGGAGCGACACGGCTATCACCTTCAATGCCAGCGACGAACCTAAATTTCGAACAGCCCGAGCACCAGCCGCATTGGTCCTCAGTCCCATAGTGGACGACTTTCGTCTTACCAAGGTACTCATGGATGGCGGCAGCGGATTAAACCTCATCTATGAGGAAACTCTCCAAAAAATGGAAATAGACTGGAGCCGCATTGATCGAAGCAGCACAACCTTTAGAGGAATAATCCCTAGTCGGGAAGTACCCTGCACAGGAAAAATCACACCAGATGTGGTGTTCGGCTCGCCGGACAAATACAGGTCCGAGGAAGTCACGTTCCAAGTGGCCCCGTTCAGCAGCGGATATCACGCTCTATTAGGGTGAGAGGCATTCACAATTTTCCAAGCCATACCCCATTAAGGGTACATGAAGCTCAAAATGCCCGGGCCCAATGGAATCATCACTCTGATCAGTGATCTGGACATAGCACTCCGCACCGAAAACAAGACAGCCGCACTAGCCCTAGAGGCACTATCCGAAGCACTAGCGGCAGAAGAACTCACTGCACTACGCTCCACGGTGAATAGGGACGATGTGATACTCGGCAAGAGATCTAAGTCCACGTCTTTCAAACCAGCAGATGAAATAGTCAAATTCTAGGTCCATCCTACGGACCCCACAAAGACGGCCTCCATTGGGGCACAATTAAACCCTGATGTAGAAGCCGCACTACGAGAATTCCTTCGGGAAAATTGGGACATTTTTGCCTGACACCCTTCAGATATGCCAGGAATCCCACGCAGGCTGGCAGAGCACAGCCTAAATATCCTAAAAGGATTCAAGCCAGTCAAACAGGCTCTTCGACGATTTTCCGAACCCAAAAGACAGGCAATGGGAGAGGAGCTAGCCAAACTATTGGAAGCCGGATTCATCAGAGATATAAAACATCCGGACTGGCTAGCAAACCTGGTAATGGTACCAAAAAGGACAAATCCTGGCGCCTTTGTGTGGATTTTAAAGACCTTAGTAAGGCCTGTCCAAAGGATCCTTTCCCTCTCCCCCGCATCGACCAAATCATCGATGCTACCGCGGTGCACGATTCATTGTGTTTCCTCGACGCATACTCCGGATACCATCAAATCAAGATGGCGGAAATAGACCAGGCCGCAACGGCATTCATTACTCCATAGGGACCATTCTGCTTCAACACAATGCCCTTCGGACTTAAAAACGCCGGCGCAACATATCAGCGCATGATTCAGACATGTCTGGCTACCCAGATCGACAAAACAGTGGAGGCATAAGTAGATGATGTGGTCGTCAAAACCAAACACGTCGAAACTCTAATAGACGATTTGAGGCTCACATTCGACAACCTCCGAGCATATGACATTAAGCTTAACCCGGAAAAATGCGTTTTTGGCGTACCAGCCGGAAAGCTCTTGGGCTTCATTGTATCCGGTAGAGGAATTGAAGCAAACCCAGCCAAGATCCGAGCTCTGTCACAATTGGACATCCCAAAAGACCTCAAACAAATACAAAAATTGACTGGATGCGTGGCGGCCCTAAGCCACTTCATCTCCCATTTGGGAGAAAAGGCATTGCCCCTCTACCGCCTTCTCAGACGCACCAAACACTTCGAATGGACGGATGCTGCCACAGCCGGACTCGAAGACATAAAGTCCATACTGGCAACAAATCCGGTCCTGGCCGCGCCCAACTTGGGCAAACCAATGTTTTTATATATTGTGGCAACACATCAAGTAGTAAGCGCGATGTTCGTCGTCAAACGAGAAACAGAAGGGCACAAATTCCCTCTTCAAAAACCAGTGTACTACGTATCCATTGTCCTAACTCCATGTAAGTCCCGGTACCCACATTATCAAAAGATAGCGTACGCGGTGTTCATGGCATCCCAGAAGCTGCGACACTACTTTCAAGAGTGTTCGATAACAGTGGCCTCCGAAGTACCTCTCAACGACATCATAAACAATCGCGACACGACGGGCAGGATTGCAAAATGGGCCATTGAGCTTTTACCATTCGATATAACCTACAAACCGCGGCGAGCTATAAAGTCGCAAGTTTTGGCTGACTTCGTCGCCGAATGGACTGAAGCCGAACTCCCTAAAGAGTACGGCGCATACTCCAATTAGAGTATGCACTTCGACGGCTCTAAAATGTTGGCCGGCTTGGGGGCTGGCGTCGTCTTGACATCGCCTACCGGAGATATAGTCCAATACGTACTTCAAATAATGTACACGGACTCCAACAACGCAGCCGAATACGAGGCCCTTCTACATGGTCTCTGGATGGCCATCTCCATGGGCATTCAACGCCTAGAGGTCCGAGGGGATTCAAACCTTGCAATATCCCAAGTAAATGGAGACTTTGAAGCCAAGGATCCGAAAATGGCAGCCTACCGTAACGCCGTCTTAAAAATGTCAGCTCGGTTCAAAGGACTCGAATTCCACCACGTAGCCCGGGACAACAACCAGGCAGCCGATGTGTTGGCACGCACCAGCGCAAAACGCGACGCTGTCCCTCCAAACATCTTCCTGGAGCGGCTCTTTAAGCCATCCGTACTATGGGAAGAGGAGTCTGGAAATAGCAACCCGGAACCAACAGCGCCACCCAACACGGAACATTTTGACACAATCGGTGGTTTAGCCAATGAAATAACACCCTCAGCCCACGAAATAATGGCAGTAATCGCCTCGTGGACGGAACCATTCCTAGCCTACTTAACTAGGCAGGAACTCCCCGAAGACCAAAATGAGGCCCGCTGCATAGTTCGGCGATCTAAAGCCTACAAGGTTCATGAGGGAGAACTTTATAAGAAAAGCACAACCGGAGTCCTTCAAAGGTGTATCTCCGAAGAGGAAGGGCGAAATCTCCTGGCTGAAATTCACACCGGACTTGGTGGGCACCACGCCCCAGCCCGGGCCCTTGTAGGCAAGGCCTTCCGCACAGGATTTTATTGGCCAACTGCCCGGGCAGATGCTCAGGACTTAGTCCAACGATGCGTCGGTTGCCAGCTCTTTGCTAATCAAAGCCACATGCCACCCACCACCCTCAAAACTATACCCATCACCTGGCCGTTCGCGGTCTGGGGGCTTGATATGGTTGGACCCCTTAAAGGGGGAACCCACAAGCAAAAATACCTATTGGTCATGGTGGACAAATTCAACAAATGGATAGAGGCCAAGCCAGTAAAACGGCTGAATACGGACCCGTGATAGACTTCATATCCGGGGTAGTACACCGTTATGCTGCCCCCACAGCATCATCACTAATAACGGCACGAACTTCATGGCCGACGAGGTTAAACTCTGGTGCAAAAACATGGGCATCAAGCTCGACTACGCTTCAGTCTATCACCCCCAAACTAACGGTCAAGTCGAACGAGCAAATGGTCTAATCATGAGCGGCATCAAACCCAGACTAGTGCGGTCCCTCAAGGAATCTAACACGCACTGGGTAGAGGAGCTCGACTCCGTACTCTGGGGGCTGCGGACCATGCCAAACCGCACTACCGGATTCACACCATTTTTCATGGTGTACGGTGCAGAGGCAGTTCTGCCCTGCGATATAATTCATGACTCACCTCGCGTGCGCATGTATGAAGAAAGAAAAGCCGAGTTGGATCGGCAGGACAGTTTGGACGCCTTAGAGGAGGAGCGGGACGTGGCAAAAGCTTGTTCCACATTCTATCATCAGCAGGCTCGAAGATATCAAAGCAGAGAAGTACGGGCCAAAACTTACAATGTTGGCGAACTTGTTCTACGCCTGCCGAACAAGAAAAAGGACAAACTTAAGACCAAGTGGGAAGGTCCCTTCATCATCGACCAAGTCCTGACCCGCGGAGCATACCGTCTATGTAACGCATATGACAACCGACTCGAGCCGAACCCATGGAACGTAGCCCATCTCCGAAGATTCTACGCCTAACGCCGGACTCAGAGTTCGTCTCCCTCCTCCGTCCACCTTTTACATTTTCACTGTCTCTTGTCCCCCTACTTCTTCTCACTTTTTTTAGTAAAAGCCTTTGGTAGGCTGATTTGCGCATTGTTCGCACACACTTGATGTGCTCCTAGCACTCATTATACCTGGGGGCTTCTTTAACAAAAGCTTATTTATATGGGCTTCATGCCCAACACATGTGTCATACTTCCGCATGTACCTTTTATTCACCATTATATGCATCGATATGACTTAAGTTTTGGCCAAGCTGGGTTGCCTGGCTCCTGTGCTTACCCCTACGTTCCCGATTGTTCGGCTAGGAGGTAAAGGGAGCACCTCTGTGATTGTTACTGCCGGGTCAGCCGGATGTGTACCTCAGACTGGGTGAAGCCGAAAGCTAGCGTTCTTAAGGGAATATTCGGTTGGTGACTTGAAAGATGATTTATTACTTATTTAACTTATCTGCCCCAGATGCTTCTTCTGCTCTCTTCGCAGTACGGGCATGCACCTTAGGGCATGCCTCCCAGGGAAAGGAACCCCTAATGGAACTATTCTCCCTGGAAGATGTTTCTTACTAACCATGTAATATAACATAACTAGTTGGGCATTTCTCTGATAAAGCACTAATGACCCCTACGCCTGGTCTCCATGCATGCCCCGGTTTTTTCATAACTGAGAAGGTATTCGGACACACTCCGGACTCTAGGGTCCCGAGGTTGAAGCGAAAAGGTCGGCAAAGACAAATGATCTACAATCCGGCTAGAAGGCATTTTACATGTCATTTTAAAATACATCGTAAAATTGACTGATTGTACTCCTCTTCAATCCCGTCTAACAGTCTGTCTAATTTACAGTCCTGTTGGGAATACTTAGCGGCCAACTCTACTTGGCCGTACATTAAGCTAACAGGGATCTCCTTCCCATCGGGCCCCGCAGGTCCGACCTCGGCCATGCGGTTCGGGTCCACCTTCTTATACCACGTCTTCACCATGGCCCAGGCCTCCCTGGCGCCTTGACGGCAGGCCGATATCTTCCACAGATGGAAGCGCTGTCGTGCTCTCTGAAGCTTCTCGGTAAGCCCTTCAAGGTTTTCGGGTAGGGAGACGGACAGCCATAAGGCCTGGGCGACGCCACTCATCGCTTGCCAAACACGTTCGTGCAGTTGCATCAGCTCGGGGAGTTGGTCACCCGTTGAACCGGGCATTCCCTCCGCAGGGCGACCTGTGAGCACACATAAAGACACATTTCTGTCAATCGACTTCCTCGCCGAACTCTTCTTTTCAAAGGAGTTTGCTCAAGCACTTACTATAAATGTCGCGACGAAGCCGCTGATTCTCCTTCATGGAGCCAGACAGCTGGGCCCGAACATCTTTCAGCTCTTCTCCTAGCTGGGTGTGGGCATCTTGGAGCTTGTTCCTCTCCTGCTGCACCTTCAGAAGCACCCTCTCGCCGGCCTTCAGCTGGCGCAGTAGCTGTTGCTTGTCCGGATCTAGTCCGGCACCCTCTGCAATATTATTTTCAGATTTACGCACACGCCACACTTTATTAACTACTTATCTTTTCGAAGTATGTATTACCAGCGGGGGTCTCTGTAGCTCCCCCTGTGGCGGCCAGTGCAGCCTCAAGATGGGCCTTGCACTCTTGAAGCTCCTGGGTCAGGTGGGTATTGTTCTCCGTAAGAACCTGCATAACAAATGATCCTTAAATCAGTTATTTTAACTATTTTAAGTCTCGGGGGATACTGGCATATATAACTATTAAAATTTCTTACCTGTATGTCCTTCACATACTGCTCCGTGGCTCTGGTTAAACCATCTTGAGTGGCACGGAGGTGCGCGTCTCCCTCATTGAAGGCATTCAACGCCTCCGAGGAGAAACACGCGTCACGAAGAACTGTCCGGCGACGCCTGTGATTCATGGCGCTCTCCACCTCAGACCTGGTGGCGGACAGCCTGTCGGTATCCTCCGTTGGAGGAGCATCCTGCTCATGCCTTGTGTTCGCCTCCCCTTCCAAACCACGCGTTGGAGCATGGCTGGCAGAGTGCTCTTTCTCCTGGAGAAGTCATGAGCGTTAATATACCTCTTAAGGATCCTTCCCTTAAAAACAGCGGTGCGCTGTACCGTTGCGGTGACGTTTCAATTCGCGTCGCACTCCTCTTCCGCCTGCTGGGCCAAACTGACCCTTGCTGGTCAGCCGCTGCGGGTTCAGCTTCCCGCCTTAAAGACGCCTCCTACAATGCACCATCGGTGTAAGATGGTCAGAAATGAGCATGGATCAAATGATGGTGTAAGGACTCCGGTCGTAGTCACCTGGGAAGCCGAAAATAAACCGGGGTAGTCAGCCGTAATGGCGACTAGAACATCGTCCATGCTAAGTTGCTGGAACACCCCGTCGATCAGCTCCACCTTTATGTCCGGATCCTCTTCGGAGGCCGGATCAAGGGATCGTCCCGTATCCTCGTGCTGTGGAGTCAGGCTTCGTATGCCCTCCACGTCCCGGCGCAGCTCCTGCGTCAAAATCACAAAGTAAGACACTTGACATATTCCGCTTACCCAGCTCCGAGGGTTATTCATGGAGAATCCATTCAATTGACTCGTGCGGAGGAAGTCCTCCTTCTCCCCCTTGTACAAGCCGGACAGGATCTTTACCAGATCGTCGGCCGAGCCCGGCCCTCTGCGGCCATGACGGGTGGCATCATCTTCCCCATTGAAATCCCACATAGGTTGGCCCCTATATTGGAGCGGCTGCACCCCTCGCATAATGCACGTGGCCATGATTCCAATCATGGTCAATCCGGAGTGGGCCAGTAACCTAATCCGGCCCATCAGATAATGGACGCTCCCATCATCTTCCCGTTGAGGGCTCCGCGGGCGCCAACTCAGGCGTTTCTTCAAGGGAGCATTGCCGAACTCTGGGAGGCCGATCCGAACTGGATCCGGCAGAGGGGCGTTCTCCATGTAGAACCATTCCGAAGGCCAGTCTTCGGACGCCTTCTTCGGGGTGCCGGATAGATATCCGGTCCCGGCGATGCGCCATATTTCGGCTCCGCCCACTTGATATATCGACCCCTCGTGAGAACGGGGTACGAGGCAAAACAATCTCTTCCACAGCGCAAAATGGGGCTCGATGCCCAAGAACAGCTCGCAAAGAGCTACAAAGCCCGCGATGTGCAAAATAGAGGCAGGTGTAAGGTGGTGAAGCTGGAGTCCGTAGAACTCCAGGAGCCCCCGGAGAAACGGATGTATGGGAAATCCGAGTCCCCTTATTAGATAAGGGACGAAGCATACCCGCTCTCCTTTGGAAGGGTTGGGGACTCTCTCCGCCTGCTTTCCACCCCTGAAGGTGGCCAGTCCGGCTCGAACCGGAACCATGAAGGCTGGGGGAAGATATCCCTCAGTTTGGAGCGCCACTAGCTCGTTGTGTGGAACTAAGCATCTCCCCTAATCTCCTGGCTGAGGGCTGGGAGCGCGAGAGGTGGATCCGCGTCGACTATCTATGATAGAATGGATTTTTGTCAGAGGCGCTTCGATGAGTACTTGCGGAAGGAGGATGGTGTGAGTTGGATCTAGATGCTCGCCTCTCTTATAGGCGGCTCGTTCGCACGTCTAGGGGGTAAAATGTAAAAATACCCTAGCTTTTCGCATTCATACGACACGTGGAAGAGGGCCATTATTGGACGTAGAAGCCAATGAGCCAATATTTATAAGGAAGCCGGACACTATTTGACAGGAACATGAAGTTTGAAGGAGAACCCGCATTGCAATGCCGAAGACAATATATGCGCCGGACTCGTCGTCATTGAAGCCTGGTTCGGGGGCTACTGAGGGAGTCCTGGATTAGGGGGTGTCTGGATAGCCGAACTATCATCATTGGCCGGACTCCAAGAATATGAAGATACAAGATTGAAGACTTCGTCCCGTGTCCGGATGGGACTTTCCTTGGCGTGGAAGGAAAGCTTGGCGATACGGATATGTAGATCTCCTACCATTGTAACCGACTTTGTGTAACCCTAGCCCTCTCCGGTGTCTATATAAACCGGATGGTTTAGTCCGTAGAATAACAACAATCATACCATAGGCTAGCTTCTAGGGTTTAGCCTCCTTGATCTCGTGGTAGATCTACTCTTGTAATACCCACATCATCAATATCAATCAAGCATGACATAGGGTTTTACCTCCATCAAGAGGGCCCGAACCTGGGTAAAACATCGCGTCCCTTGTCTCCTGTTACCATCCACCTAGACGCACAGTTCGGGACCCCCAACCCGAGATCCGCCGGTTTTGACACCGACAATGGTGTTCATCATATACATATGAATTTGTATTAAAAAGTAGCATGGATATAGTGAAATGCGAAATCCACGTTAGAATTGGAGATTGCTACGTGACACACACTCTAATTCAAATAACTAACCATGTGACACACACTCTAATTCAAATAACTAATTATGTGACACACTCTAATCCACGTTAGCGTGGGTACCGATTTTTTTTCAAGTAACTCCTCATTAATTAATTTATAGTACTCCCTCTGTTCACTTTTATAAAACCTTGAAGACATTTCAGACAATGTGCAAAACAGTTCATTTTAAGTTGTCTGAAACGACTAACAAAAGTGAACGGATGGAGTATCTCGTTTCGAATGACTAATTATTGCAAGGAAAACACGGGCATGGTAATACATACAGATTCGTTTGCAAATGAAAGAAGATTCGTTTGCATTCTCAAATGTAGGCGCACCAGGCAGACCAGGGTCATGTCGGGGTGGACGTTGCTTTGGTGCCTTAAAGGCAACTGCCCTTGGGTGACTGACATGTGGGCCAGCCACATGTTCAGCCCACATGTCATGGACACAAAGGCAGGTGCCTTAAGGCATCGAAGCATAGTCCTATCAGGGTGGTCGCGTGTGTCGGACGGACGCGTAGCACCCAACCACCCACCCCCTCCCCCCAAAAAAAGGACGTCGACAATATAAGTTCGCGCTTCCACATTTCGGATTGAAATATCTGGCGGCCCCAATTCCAGCCCTGCAAAATCTCTCTTCTCCACCATCCCCTTCCGCACCCAGATTGCACAAATCCCTAATTCGCTGCCATCCCTCGAATCGCCCCTCGTCTCGTCTCTTTCCCCACCGTTCCCCTCTATGCCAGACGACGATGACGAAGACGACGGTTGTGCTTCACCAACGCACCGGAGCTACCTCATCTACGCCCTCGTCCACCGCACCGGGTGGTCCACCGACAACGTCGGCCGCCGCAACCGACGTGCCTCATAGACACCGAGTTCCACCGCATCAGGTGCGCTTCACCGACGTCGTCACCCAGCTCACCGGGGCTACTTCACCGAGCACATCATCACACCTCCGTCCCCCCCCCCCCGAGGCCGTCGGGGCTTCACCAACGGTCTCGTCCACCGCATCATAGCGCTCCGCTGCCACTGAAGATCTGCATCCGTGCACGGCTAGCCAACGCCAGCGCATCACCCTCAACGGCTCTGAAGTGACCCGCACTCTAGCTAGGCGAGCATGCCCAAACGCCGGCCCGAACTAGGTATCCACACATCACTCCCTTCTGCACTATTCCGGTGATGTTTGGATATCCTTTCACTGCTCTCTTAGCTTACATGCCTATGCAACTCTGACTTTAACTCTTATTGCTTCTGGAGATATCATCTGAAACAAGCAAATCCATTTTTAGCGAAGCATGACGGTGCTACGAGATCTGGTACACATCCTGCACACCCATATAACCTTTTATGTATCTGTCCTCCGGTACAACATCAAGGTCGATTCCTCTTATTTGATCAACCATTCGATGTGTCCAAAATGCAGAGGGGGATGCAAGGAGCACAAGGCCTACAATCCAAGCAAGTGGTAACATGGACTTGTACATGGAACATCCCAAGCGCAAGCAGAGCTGCAGTGAGCCTATACAACAAGCTAGTGTAAGTCCCTGCATTTCATTTAATTCATACTGGCATTCGTGTATGATTTGTGTGGTGGCTCATCCATGAATTCAAGTTACCAGGGGCGAACATTTAACTTAAAAAATACGAAGGCACTTGCACTCCGGAAATCAACATAACTTGAGAAATGTGAAGCTACATGCACTTTGAAAACCAGCTAATGATCCAAAGTAGTTCAGATTATAAACACTAAATGATGCAAGCACCAAAAAACACAGAATGCAACATGGTGTACAAGGACTATAAACATGGTCTGTACCTGCTTGAATTATTCGTTCTCTGGCTGAAAATATCGAAGTGTAATTGCACGTATAACCAGTGCACAAACTGCATATCAATATATCTATCCTGCACAAGTATGCCAATAGTTTCGAACAACATATTAGGAAAGTATTTATGCTATGTTGTCATGATACGAGGACTTTCTAGTAGATGGCCTCGACATTTCCTGAAGCTATGAAAATGCACTATAATTTGCTTGTCATCAATGCCTGCAAATCTCTGTCTCTCTCAACATAGTAGATCATCATTAGACACTAAATCCTTCAACGAGCTTACAAAATGCTTGCATTAGATCCCTAATTAGACACTATATGTTCATCACCAGGAGCATGTAAAATGTTTGCATCAAATCCTTCATTAGCAGTCTGTTCATTAGACACTTCAGGCTCAAGAACAACATGAGCTTGTATGTTTGCACCGGAAACTTGATTAGATACATCAGATTCAGTCAGTTCAGTATTGATTGGGGGAGTTATAAAATAAGTAGAAATTGGTTTCATTTTCTCATAGATTCCCTACATACAGGCAGTTTTACAACACCGTCAGGTTTAACTATTGGCTAGAAATTGAAGAGTTGAATTAGATATAATCAGGGTTGTGATGTACCTGCTCATTGCGCATGCTACTCTTGCAAGCTGCGACTGTCTGTTTGCGCAAGCTCGATGCCATGCCCGTGCTGCCGCCGCTGTCTCCCATGCAGGCTACACCCAGGGTTGGATCTTCATTTTCTTGTCCTTCCGTTCGCTTGAAGCCCGGCCACCACCCTCCAACGAGGGCGCGAGGAAGTGCTGTGTCGGTCTGTCCAGCGGCGGCTAGGTTAGGAGTGAACCAAACTGGAGGCTGGAGCGAATGAATTGGGATTTTTCCTGCTGTCGATCAATATGGGAGGCGCTCGTTTGGGCCGCGAGCCTGCTATAGGGCCTGCCTTGCACTTATGTTATTGGCCCATCCAAATTGAAACATTTTTCTTCATTTTATACGTTGCCTGCTCGTGCGTTGGGACGAACAAAACTAGCGTGGCCAACCTGGACGACTCAAACTAGGTGCACACTTTCCAGCCACCTGAGGCGGCCGCCCATACCAGCCCCTATGGTGGCGTCGTCCCTTTTTGCGTGTATGATTGGATAGTTAAAAATATTCCAGTGGCACTTTTGATTTACCCATAGAATGGTTGAATTGCTTGTTTCTATGAATTGAGTTCGCCAATAATGTGAAGGATGCCAGTCTTTTCATCCTATTGTAGATTGCTTAGATCTCGATATGCCAAAAGTAATCGCATGAAATATACAGTAAAAGCCAGTGTGATGTGTTTGGCTACAACTAGTCTAACTACACGTCCTCATATAACATATCAAGGACGCACCATCTTACCAGATTAACCATTCGACTTACCCATGCAGTGTGGGAAGAAAGAAGTATTGGGACTGCGTGTCCAAGCAATTGATGCCATGGACACCTTCGTACAACCTTGTAAGCGAAAAAGAAGTTGTAGTGTGCCTGTACAAAGAACTAGCGTAAGTTCAGTTACCTACTTCTCGGAACTTTAGTTAGCCACTTATTGCAAAATTGTTCAATTACGTTGCTTGGCTTAATTTAGTTTGCTACTGATTACATAATGGTACAGCCTGTTAATCATATTGTAGACTGCGCCTATCTATGTGTTTGATACTTACTGTTAAGAATTACCTGTTTGCCTTAACTTAAATATCTACTTGTTTGTTTAACTGCTTTGCTGCTGCAACAGCGGGTTACAATGATGTTAATAACTACTTTTCAGCATCCAATTCAAACTCTTTAATTCCTTGTTTGTTTAACTAGTTTGCTGTTATAACTCCCAGTTGAGATGTTTTGCTAACTTCAACTTTTCTGAATCCAATTGGATATTTAATGGCAAAACAGGTTAGCCCAAGATCAAAGAGAGAGGTCCCCATCGACGTTGCATCATCCCACAGCAGTGGCACCAGCCCAATCGTGCATTATGAATTACCAACTGCTGTTGCTCTGGAGGCTAAACTAGTGGTAGAAAGATATTCTGCTTCTGCACTTAGAGATGAAGTTGACATGTTGAGGAAGCAAAAAGCACAATCACAAGCAGTACTCAAGACAACCATTAAATATTTGGTGGATTTCAAAACGAAGCAAGTTGAGACTGAGCAGATTGTTAAGGTCCTGAAGGAAAAAAGGAAATTAAATTCCTGCTTGGTAAATCATAGGTGAAATGTTCTTTCCATAGTTGAATAACCTTTGTGTTGTATGTTCATGTAATCAATCAAACCATTTGTTTTAGAGATCATGTAATAATTGTTTTTTTTGTTTTTTGGTTTGTAATTTTATTTGAGCACAAGTCTGTATTAATTGATAAGACTCGAAGACATTTCATTTTGATTGCTGTACCAGACCTACAAATATGCCAATCGGGCTGAATGTGCATTCAGCAATAGTAGTAGTATAGATGGACCATAAGTGACACGCATCGGAAAGGGACAGTATGCTGGCTAAAAAAGGATGCTGTTGTAACCAAAAAAAGTACAGCGGCCTGGCTTATGTATGTTAGTTGATATTATTGATCCATATACTCTATAAGTGTTTATATGTGTGTTAGTTCTGTACATTCTTGGTTGATTGACTCGGTATTTGAATCTTCATACATTGCTTGTGTACATATCTAAATGGGAGTACACATTATGCTGCGTGTGACATTTGAGTTGGACATGAAGTGTTCCAAATATTCGAATTCACCTTAAACTGGATTCTAGTTTCTGAATTTGAGTATCGGCATTTGTAAACCATATTCATATATGACAATGGAATACATATTTGTCGTTGTTTTGAAGATATATAAAAACACATAGAATGATTTATAAAGATTCATATAGGAATACAAAATGGATTCAAATTTAGTTGCCAGGGTAAACGTGGATGCTTATTGTCCCAAAATTCGAAAGAAGCAGCAAAATGTCCACTCCCATGTTGGCTGCCCGAATCCAAGTGTTTGGGAGATGGAAATTACTGTCTACCCATTACACGGACAATCCATCGGCCCAATTTCCATTGCTCTAAATATGGGTAGGTTAGTAACTTCAATTAGACGTGACACGACTGCCTCTGAGCCCATTCCTACACGGTGGGTGTCAAACATGGGCGGCAAAATACATTTGATTCAAGCTCGTCCAAAAGACCTCTGTTTCTCCCTCCATTCCCAATTCATACACGGTGGGCGGCAAAACAAACTTGACTCGGCCGAAATCGATGTATGCAAATATTTTCAATAGGGGCAGGTTTGTAACTTCACTCAAACGGGACACAACCGCCCTACCTGTTAGCCCCGTTCATACACCATGGGCGCCAACCACCCTCTCCTCGCCCAAAATCGCTCTGGGCAAATATTGGTGAGATGCGAGATTACCGTCCTATCCCCAACTGACGAGACGTCCGAATTTTAAACGGGGGCTAAGTTTGTAACTTTCCCATATTTCAGACAGGCGCGTCCCAAAAACATGGTTCCCCGTACCTCTCCCTCCATTTTCCCATTCATACACCGCCTGCGCTAGAACACCCCATCCCCACACCAGCCTCCGTCCGCCACCCCATCCATAGCCGCCGTCCTCCACCACATCCATCGCCACCATCCTCCACCATGCCGGAGCGCCTACCAAGACCGCATCGTCCACTACTAGAGATGGACGTTTCTCATCCACGGCGAAAGACCAATAGCCTTGCATCGCATCCTCTCGCTTCATCAGCGATGTTGTCCTCTTTGCCGGGGCCGCTCACACGACCTTCTCTTCCACCGCAACAAGACTTATCCCCCGATGCACCCGTCTACCATCGCAGATCTGCTTCAATGCCACCGACAGCCATCGCACCCCCAATGCCTACACGGCGCCGCAAGAGAGGTGGTACTTCATATCTCCTCAACTTTTTGATCTCAACCAGAAAATAGATCTTAACTTGGTTACTCTACTTTCTTTTCAGCTCTTAGAATTTAGTTCTTAGTTCGAAGCAAACAATGGATGATAAATATCATTTCTCCAGTTTGCAGCTTCAAATCTACCATGGCACAGCCATAATATGATTTAATTGATCATGCTTAGGGTTTAATTGATCACGTTGGTTCCGTGGTAGTTTCTTTAATAGAAATCGGAGGGGAAACCCTCTTTTGCTAAAAAAATATGCTTAGAGTTTCCCCATTTTATGATCACTATATGATCAGAATACGTGCTTCGTGTCATAATAACACTGCTCCACCCATCAAGCTAAACAAGCTTAGATCTTCAAATACGAATCTGATATTATTAAAATAGAGTTGTTTAATTGGTCAGCTAAATGTTCCTAAATTAGTTTCAAAAATGCATGTTTGCCACTCGGGTGTGTATCTCTATAGGGTCCCCGCGGTGGGCCGGCCCACCCTGGGATTTTGGGTCATCCCAGGCCCCGATTCCCCTCTATTCTGCTACGCGCTTCCGATCTCTACTCGCCCCCAGCTGCCTGCCTCGCCGGCGACTTGCCGTCCCCGGACGGCATGACTCTAGGAGGAGACGCTGTGTAACACCCACGATGCGACTATATCTCCCACGTGTCGAAGCACGACTTAGAGGCATAACCGCATTGTGGTTTTGTCGCAAGAAGGGTCATCTTCACACAATCCCATGTAATGAACAAGAATGGGATAAAGAGTTGGCTTACAATTGCCACTTCACACAATGAACATATGATAAATCATACATCATTCAGAGTACACACATAGTCCGACTACAGACGAAGCCAAAAGAAAAGAAGATAACCCAACTGCTAGATCCCTGATCGTCCCAACTGGGCTCCACTACTGATCAACAAGAAACAAAACATAGGAACAACTAAGATCTTCGTAGAGCTCCCATCTGAGCTTGGTTGCACCACCTGCACTGGTATCATCGGCACCTGCAACTGTTGTGATAGTATCTGGTGAGTCACGAGGACTCAGCAATCTCAAAACCCGCGAGATCAAGACTATTTAAGCTTATGGGTAGGAATGGATAAGTGGTGAGGTTGCAGGAGCGACTAAGCATGATATGGTGGCTAATATACGCAAATAAGAGCGAGAAGAGAAGCAACGGAACGGTCATGAAGCTAGCAATGATCAAGAGGTGATCCTGAACACCTACTTACGTCAAACATAACCCAAAAACCGTGTTCACTTCCCGGACTCCGCCGAAAAGAGACCAACACGGCTACACACGCGGTTGATGCGTTTTAAAGAGGTCAAGTGTCAAGTTCTCTACAACCGGACATTAATAAATTCCCATCTGCCTATAACCGCAGGCACGACTTTCGAAAGATTATACCCTGCAGGGGTGTCCCAACTTAGCCCATGATAAGCTCTCGCGATCAACGAAGGATATACCTTCTCCCAGGAAGACCCGATCAGACTCAGAATCCCGGTTTACAAGACATTTCGACAATGGTAAAACAAGACCAGGAAAGCCTCCGGCTGTGCCGACAAATCCCGATAGGAGCTGCACATATCTCGTTCTCAGGGCACACCGGATTGTCCAAACTTCCGGTAGGCCAGCCCAGAGTTGCCCCTGGTGGCCACCGGCGGTTGACAGGTTGGACCAACACTCACGACGAGCACTGGCCTGGGGGGTAAAATAAAGATGACCCTTGAGTCTGTAGAACCCAAGGGAAAAAGGCTTAGGTGGCAAAAGTTAAAACCAAGGTTGGGCCTTGCTGGAGGAGTTTTATTCAAAGCGAACTGTCAAGGGGGTCCCATAAATCACCCAACTACGTAAGGAACGCAAAATCTGGGAACATAACACCGGTATGACGGAAGCTAGGGCGGCAAGAGTGGAACAAAACACCAGGCATAAGGCCGAGTCTTCCACCCTTTACCAATTATATAGATGCATTAATAATCTAAGAGATATTGTGATATCCCAATCATAATCCTGTCCACCATGGAGAAATCTTCAACTTCACCTGCAACTAACAACGCTATAAGAGGGGCTGAGCAAAAGCGGGTAACATAGCCAAACAACGGGTTGCTAGGAAGGGTGATAAGGTTAGAGGCTGACATGACAATATGGGAGGCATGGTAAACAAGTGATAGGTAGCGCAGCATAGCGATAGAACGAACCAACTAGCAAGCAAAGATAGAAGTGATATCGAGGGTAATGGTCATCTTGCATGAGATCCCGATAGGAATAAGAACGAGTCCATGAAGAAGACAAACGGACGTAGTCGAACGAATCCTCACAACTCCAGAACGAAACCGAAGCTAACGAGAGAAGTAAACCGGAAAGAAGCAAACAACATGGTAAACACACGAGCATAAGCATGGCATGATGCACAATCAAGTATGATGCATGTCCGGTTTAATTAGGCATGGCATGGCAAAGGGGCAACAAACAATACTACAAATTAAGTGGAGCTCAATATGCAACGAGTTGCATATTGACGGAACACCACATTCAAATATTTAGTTCTCTCTCGTTTAGGCTAACCAACAATATTAAATGTTATCAAACAGGGCAAGAGGTGAAACATAATTGAACTAACTATCTAGGCAATTTTAAATGAGGCAGGAAACAACAAACAACAATTCCAGAAAATCCCCATATGTCAATTAGCAATATAATGCAAACACAATTTTAACCATTTAAATGTTGTTATCATGATGCGGATGACATATACAAGTTTATGCAATTTTTATGAAAATGTTGACATCTAATATGATAGGGAGAACTTGGTCACCATGGCGGAACAAAAGGGGTGCCATGGCAACGATAACGAAAATGGTGCCACGGCAACATTCTGGTCCGGGTAACTCATGGAGGTACCGGTGCAAAAGGAAGTGTGACGTGAGCGAGTCATGCAAGATGGTGGGGTGATCCCGGATTCCGGGTTCCCACAGGACGGCGGCATGGCAAACGAGGAACATGCACGAAACAAACGGGCACGGTGCAAACATATCGTACATCTCATACATGCAAGGGCATCTCATCGCGGTCGTCTCGGGTTATACCTTTGAAGCGTGCGTTACGGGTGGAACGAGTTCGATGCGGTGTAGGGGAAGTAGACGTTCACGGGTCGTCGTGGGAAGTAGTTGTTCACGTGGCGACGGTAGTGGAAGTAGTCGTACACGGCGGCGGCGGTAGTTGTTCAGGGTCTTGGTGGGTCGTCGTGTAGCCGTACATGTTCGTCGTGGTACACGGTTCGTAGACGTTCGAGTCATCGGTAGAGGAAGTAGTGGTACACGGCCGTAGCGGAAGTAGTCGTACACAATCCATAGATGTTCGGCGTCGCCGGTAGTTGTACACAATCGTTGTTGGACTTGATGGATCCGACGGCTCCGGGCATCGTGGTACTTGGCGAAAACCACAAAGAGGGTACTTGTACTCGCATCATCGTGGAAGTAGTCATTCGGGATCCCGTGCGGACTTGGTGGTCTTGGTCTCCGCAGCGTAGTTGTACAAAAACATCATGGGACTTGGACGAATCCAGAGGCGTGCACAGGCAATGGTGGTCGTCCATGGAGGGGCGCTAGTTGCCGGAGAAGGGCCACGCCACGGGGCTCAGCGAGGAAGGCAGCACGGAGGAAGAGCAGCTCTCCTCTTGGCGGCACAAGGGAGGTCCTCGTCGGCCGGAGCGGCAACGGCATCGATCGGGAGGCGTGGGCGTGCAAGCGCTCGTGCGCAGAGGCGGAGGGGGAAAGGGATGGAGGCGACGAGGGGAAGGGGCACGGCGTAGAGGATGGGGCAAGGGCGCCGATCGAGGAGGAGGGAGGCGAGGGGATCGGGCGCAGGTTCTTCCTGGCGGCGCAAGCAAGGGGAATGAGGAGGAGATGGATCGGGAGGATGGTCGGGCTAGGGTTAAAGGGCGCGGCTGGGCCAAGATGCAAATGGGCCGGCCTGGTTGCTGGGCTTCTTCTCTCCCTCTACTCTTTTATTTTCCAAAACAAAAAATACCAAATAGGAAAAGAAGAGGAAAGGAAGTGTTTGGGATAGCATTTACGCATGGGGGTAATTTTCCCGGACTCGAAAAAATATGCTCGTTCCAAGAAAAATAGAAAGGCTATGATTGAAAGATTTAAATTCAAACTCATTTGAATTTAATTCAAATGGGTTTGAACTAGGACTTGATAAAAGGAAGGTCCAAAAATGTTGAGGATTTTGGGTGGAGCTCCGGGAAATGGTAAAAGAATTATGGGCAAGGTTTGGAGACCAAACTTGAAGCAGAAAAGGAACTAAATTATTTTGCAAGTGTGTTTATGGGTGATTCTGAATTAGTGGAATATTTAATATAGCTCCCTACTAATATTGAGAGGCTTTAATATGTTATAAAGAGAAATCACAAGTGAATTCCCTCGATTTAAATGGATCAAAAAATCCATACGATTTATTTAGAAGAGTTTTAAAAATTAAATGGCATGATGGCATGATGCAATGCAAAAGATGCAACAAACAAAACAAATCACACGACGAAACTCAGAGTAGCTGGAAGCCTTCTGGAGCGTCGGTCTCGGGGCGTTACAACACTCCACCACTACAAGAGGATCTCGTCCCGAGATCTATAATGGCACCGGAGAGAAAACAGAAGAGGAAGAGAAGAGGTAAAGCTAAGTTGCTTCTTCGACAAATAAGTGAAACCAAAGAACCTCGAGAGGTTGAAAACTTGAAAGAATAACACAATAGATTTGAACGAAATTGAGAGCACTGCGGTAGAGAATAGAAAGAAGGAACACCATGTGAACCTTGGAGGCTGCAAAGCTATGAATGACGAGTACAATGGACAAGAAGGAATTGAAATCACTCTGGTTGAAACGAGATAAACAAGGAACAAGGAAGATGAAAATGCTACAGCACTCCAGTTGAAAAGAGATGCAAGACTTGATAAGATGAAAAAGAACTTGAAGAGGTGACACAACACTCCGGTTAAATGGATAAGCAAGAAAAGAACATGATCCTCAATTCAAGAAGATGAGTAAAGAGAGCAACATCACAATGCCTCCGGAACGAAAGAATAGAAGCTAGATTGTTGGAATAACAGAATGAAGAAGAAAATGCCAACTTCTACCACAAATTAGCTTGGAAAGCACCCTTCTCAGAAGGTTACAACGAGTTGTTGGAAAACCAACAACGAAACGAATAAAGCTTGTAGTGGGCTTATGAAAACATCTCAAACTTGAGGTGACAACCGGCCACTAACAGAAACAATTGATTGCTTGAGATCAATGAAGAGATGAAAACTGCTTTCGCCGAGAGGATAGGAGAAAACTTGGGTCATTGATAAGCACCACAATACAACATTCCTTAGGGAAGGTTTTAGGTGAAATCAATACCAAGATAACTCCAATGAAGAGATTGATGGATTTAAAATACCTCATTCTTGACAACATGTGAATCGCGAAACATGAATGAAAATTGTCAAGAATGATATAACACCACCTCAAAAGACAAGGTAGGAGAATTGCACTTGAAATGCAAGAAGAAGAATGCTTGAACTCCTCTGAAAAGAATCTCGATGAACACTTCGAGAAGGAATTAAATCCTTGATGAACCATCATGTAGAGCCTCCATGGAGAACTCCGGTAATAAAAGAACGATAGAAAGGAAGAGAAGTTGAAAGAACATGGTGAAGCCTTGCGGTGATTTAGATGAAGCTTCGCGACGATATAACCGAGAAAACTTGGAACTCCAGAAAGAAAAGATGGACAACAAGAAGCCAAGAATTTATTCCTCCTGAACAAACTTCGAAGGAAAGGATTAATCACTTGGATGAAACAAGAATAAGAATTATGTCATGCCTATCCTTCACCGATTTAAATTGATGAAAAGCAATGAATTTGGCATACTACTTATTCTCGTAGAAAGGATTAAGAGAGATATAGCGCAAAACTTGAGAAGGTCTTCAACAACCACCGATAGGATTGAAACAACAAAAGAACGAATGAATTGATACGATAACAAGGGAAGAGAAATCTTGAACGAACCACCGTAAGAATTCAAAAATGACTGATGAAAGAGAATGAATCACCGGGATGAATTAGAAGAACCAATATGCTAGAGGGGATTTAGGTACAAGAGAACGAAGAGATCATGAACTGATTGGAGGATATTTGAACGATGCACCAGTAAGATTTGGAGAACAAGAGCTGGAGGCTGAGAATGAGTAATATTTAGAAATGATGGCCTTCGGAGGAAAGAAATGGAAACAACTCATGAAATGCTCTAGATGGGCGAAAAGAATTCTCACAATCAAAAACAAGTACGAGAGGATGGCATCAAGCTTGAACTACGCATCTTTGGAAGAACGGGTAAGGATTTAAGAGGAACTCTTCTTCGATCTTCAAAATCCGAGAATGACGATGAGAAACACCACCATGAATTGTTGAGATACTCCGGGAGAATGAAAAACAAAGAGGTTGAGCCAACAATGAAAAATCATTTAAAATCGGTCTTTGAAAACATCTGGCTGATGAAATTCATTCTTACGTCAAACTTCGAAAAGAATTTGGGAATGGCTCCGAGAAAATTAGAAGAGTCAGATAAGATCCTGGGAAAAGGCCTGTGGTTTAGGGCCCACTCAAAAGAAACATCGTTGAACGATTGATTGAAAGGGGGGATTGCAACGGTTAAATTAAATGGCTTGAATGAGATAATAATCTCGAAATAGTTTGAACGGATTGATAATGGAGACACAAATCTTGTGAAATATCTTCGGCACTTCGGATATGAATAGAGAGAGGTGAACGATTATGAGAGGCACCGGCATGGGATAGCATTTGAACGAGGATAAGGATATGATCAACAAAGCTTGAATTGAATCCAACGGAGAAGAAAAAGAGAACGAAGAATGATAAACTTGTAGCTCCGTTAGTATCTTCTTGAGAATCACCGAATAAGAACATTGAAAGAAACGAATGAAGAGACTTCTCACAAATAAAAGGGATACATGATTAAGAAATCTGAGTCCTTGAAGAAAAAGGGTGGGAGGGCGGGAAAACAAAGGCAACTTGGTACGGATGAAACAAACACCGTTGAGAAAACTTAGAAATGATCTTGCGGATGGGGAGAATGATCGGATCCACTTGAAGAGAAGCACGCCGGTAGGAAATAGAATTAACATGACAACCTCAATGATCAAAAGGATTAGTATTCACATAGCAATATGAGAACATCGTTTATGAAAGGTATGGATTCAACCTTTGACTTCGAAGCAACTCGAATACCACAAATAAAACAAAACAAAGGATTTGGCTTGTAGAATAAGCCGGAACAAACATATGATAGAGATTCCGTCCGAAGTTTTCATGGTGGGGCCCACACGGGCTCGATTGTACAGCACCATCATGTACAAGGCAGTGCACATAACATACGAAGTGTCCCCGAACCAGCATAGCCAAGGATTCTTTAAGACACAATGAGACCACTGTAAAAACGACCGTGGAAAGGCGGACCACTAGACGTCGAACCCCAATCTCATATCATGCATCTGTCGAAAAGATATTCTAGGAGCTACTTGAATTCCCACCTATAAAACTCCCGAAACTTTCTGGTTATGCAATCTGCTGTTGGGGATACAGGGGAAGCAATATATATCTCACCCAAACTAATAATACCTACATCCAAGCTATATCCATCCGTCAACACATAACCAAGAAACCTTCGGAAATCGTGTACCTCAACCTTCGAAAAGCATCCATTATACGAGCTATGGCAATACTCCCGAACTCCCGCCCCAGTACTGGGTGGCGTCGAGGTTATCTCACCAACAACTGCATAAAGGAGATTTTCGTTGTCGGCAAAACTCAGGTATTCCAGAACTGCAACGATAAAATTGTGACGACAACACCTCAGAGCTCAACTCCCCGGGTCACTGCCACATAATAGACAGGAGGCACCAAGAACAATGTTCTCGTCACAAAACCATCGGAACGATTCCAAGATACCCGCGTGATCCTAAATTTTTTTTAGTGAAATTTGAGGAGAGGAAAGTCAAAACATCTACGTCAGGAGACCTCACCAGAGCGACGAAGGGACTGAGGAGTAAAAAGAATCCTAATCTCCGATATATATAATCCTAAGACTCAAAACATTTTTTTTTCTAGACTCAACAACGACAACAAACACTCAAGCAGGGGGCTCCTAAGTCGGGGATGGCTCTAATTACCAACTTTTAACACCCACGATGCGATTATATCTCCCACGTGTCGAAGCACGACTTAGAGGCATAACCGCATTGTGGTTTTGTCGCAAGAAGGGTCATCTTCACACAATCCCATGTAATGAACAAGAATGGGATAAAGAGTTGGCTTACAATCGCCACTTCACACAATGAACATATGATAAATCATACATCATTCAGAGTACACACATAGTCCGACTACGGACGAAGCCAGAAGAAAAGAAGATAACCCAACTGCTAGATCCCTGATCGTCCCAACTGGGCTCCACTACTGATCAACAAGAAACAAAACATAGCAAAAACTAAGATCTTCGTAGAGCTCCCATCTGAGCTCGGTTGCACCACCTGCACTGGTATCATCAGCACCTGCAACTGTTGTGATAGTATCTGGTGAGTCACGAGGACTCAGCAATCTCAAAACCCGCGAGATCAAGACTATTTAAGCTTATGGGTAGGAATGGATAAGTGGTGAGGTTGCAGCAGCGACTAAGCATGATATGGTGGCTAACATACGCAAATAAGAGTGAGAAGAGAAGCAACGGAACGGTCGTGAAGCTAGCAATGATCAAGAGGTGATCCCGAACACCTACTTACGTCAAACATAACCCAAAAACCGTGTTCACTTCCTGAACTCCGCCAAAAAGAGACCATCACGGCTACACACGCGGTTGATGCGTTTTAAAGAGGTCAAGTGTCAAGTTCTCTACAACCGGACATTAACAAATTCCCATCTGCCTATAACCGCAGGCACGGCTTTCGAAAGATTATACCCTGCAGGGGTGTCCCAACTTAGCCCATGATAAGCTCTCGCGATCAACGAAGGATATACCTTCTCCCAGGAAGACCCGATCAGACTCACAATCCCGGTTTACAAGACATTTCGACAATGGTAAAACAAGACCAGCAAAGCCTCCGGCTGTGCCGACAAATCCCGATAGGAGCTGCACATATCTCGTTCTCAGTGCACACCGGATTGTCCAAACTTCCGGTAGGCCAGCCCAGAGTTACCCCTGGTGGCCACCGGCGGTTGACAGGTTGGACCAACACTCACGATGAGCACTGGCCCGGGGGCTAAAATAAAGATGACCCTTGAGTCTGTAGAACCCAAGGGAAAAAGGCTTAGGTGGCAAAAGTTAAAACCAAGGTTGGGCCTTGCTGGAGGAGTTTTATTCAAAGCGAACTGTCAAGGGGGTCCCATAAATCACCCAACTACGTAAGGAACGCAAAATCTGGGAACATAACACCGGTATGACGGAAGCTAGGGCGGCAAGAGTGGAACAAAACACCAGGCATAAGGCCGAGTCTTCCACCCTTTACCAATTATATAGATGCATTAATAATCTAAGAGATATTGTGATATCCCAATCATAATCCTGTCCACCATGGAGAAATCTTCAACTTCACCTGCAACTAACAACGCTATAAGAGGGGCTGAGCAAAAGCGGGTAACATAGCCAAACAACGGGTTGCTAGGAAGGGTGATAAGGTTAGAGGCTGACATGGCAATATGGGAGGCATGGTAAACAAGTGATAGGTAGCGCAGCATCGCGATAGAACGAAGCAACTAGCAAGCAAAGATAGAAGTGATATCGAGGGTAATGGTCATCTTGCCTGAGATCCCGATAGGAAGAAGAACGAGTCCATGAAGAAGACAAACGGACATAGTCGAACGAATCCTCACAACTCCAGAACAAAACCAAAGCTAACGAGAGAAGTAAACCGGAAAGAAGCAAACAACATGGTAAACACACGAGCATAAACATGGCATGATGCACAATCAAGTATGATGCATGTCCGGTTTAATGAGGCATGGCGTGGCAAAGTGCAACAAACAATACTACAAATTAAGTGGAGCTCAATATGCAATGAGTTGCATATTGACGGAACACCACATTCAAATATTTAGTTCTCTCTCGTTTAGGCTAACCAACAATATTAAATGTTATCAAACATGGCAAGAGGTGAAACATAATTGAACTAACTATCTAGGCAATTTTAAATGAGGCAGGAAACAACAAACAACAATTCCGGAAAATCCCCATATGTCAATTAGCAATATAATGCAAACACAATTTTAACCATTTAAATGTTGTTATCATGATGCGGATGACATATACAAGTTTATGCAATTTTTATGAAAATGTTGACATCTAATATGATAGGGAGCACTTGGTCACCATGGCGGAACAAAAGGGGTGCCACGGCAACGATAACGAAAATGGTGCCAAGGCAACATTCCGGTCCGGGTAACTCATGGAGGTACCGGTGCAAAAGGAAGTGTGACGTGAGCGAGTCATGCAAGATGGTGGTGTGATCCCGGATTCCGGGTTCCCACGGGACGGCGGCATGGCAAACAAGGAACGTGCACGAAACAAACGGGCACGGTGCAAACATATCGTACATCTCATACATGCAAGGGCATCTCATCGCGGTCGTCTCGGGTTATACCTTTGAAGCGTGCGTTACGGGCGGAACGAGTTCGATGCGGTGTAGGGGAAGTAGACGTTCACGGGTCGTCGTGAGAAGTAGTTGTTCACGTGGCGACGGTAGTGGAAGTAGTCGTAGACGGCAGCGGCGGCAGTTGTTCAGGGTCTTGGCGGGTCGTCGTGTAGCCGTACATGTTCGTCGTGGTACACGGTTCGTAGACGTTCGAGTCATCGGTAGAGGAAGTAGTGGTACACGGCCGTAGTGGAAGTAGTCGTACACAATCCGTAGATGTTCGGCGTCGCCGGTAGTTGTAAACAGTCGTTGTTGGACTTGATGGATCCGAGGGCTCCGGGTGTCGTGGTACTTGGCGAAAACCACGAAGAGGGTACTTGTACTCGCATCATCATGGAAGTAGTCGTTCGGGCTCCCGTGCGGACTTGGTGGTCTTGGTCTCCGCAGCGTAGTTGTACAAAAACATCATTGGACTTGGACGAATCCAGAGGCGTGCACAGGCAGTGGTGGTCGTCCATGGAGGGGCGCTAGTTGCCGGAGAAGGGCCACGCCACGGGGCTCAACGAGGAAGGCAGCGCGCAGGAAGAGCAGCTCTCCTCTTGGCAGCACAAGGGGGGTCCTCGTCGGCCGGACCGGCGACGGCATCGATTGGGAGGCGCGGGCGTGCAAGCGCTCGTGCGCAGAGGCGGCGGGGGAAAGAGAAGGAGGCGACGAGGGGAAGGGGCGTGGCGGAGAGGATGGGGCAAGGGCGCCGATCGAGGAGGAGGGAGGCAAGGGGATTGGGCGCAGGTTCTTCCTGGCGGCGCAAGCGAGGGGAACGAGGAGGAGATGGATCGGGAGGATGGTCGGGCTAGGGTTAAAGGGCGCGGCTGGGCCAAGATGCAAATGGGCCGGCCTGGTTGCTGGGCTTCTTCTCTCCCTCTACTCTTTTATTTTCCAAAACAGAAAATACCAAAGAGGAAAAGAAGAGGAAAGGAAGTGTTTGGGATAGCATTTACGCATGGGGGTAATTTTCTCGGACTCGCAAAAATATGCTCGTTCCAAGAAAAATAGAAAGGCCATGATTGAAAGATTTAAATTCAAACTCATTTGAATTTAATTCAAATGGGTTTGAACTAGGACTTGATAAAAGGAAGGTCCAAAAATGTTGAGGATTTTTGGTGGAGCTCCGGAAAATGGTAAAAGAATTATGGGCAAGGTTAGGAGACCAAACTTGAAGCAGAAAAGGAACAAAATTATTTTGCAAGTGTGTTTATGGGTGAGTCCGAATTAGTGGAATATTTAATATAGCTCCCTAATAATATTGAGAGGCTTTAATATGTTATAAAGAGAAATCACAAGTGAATTCCCTCGATCTAAATGGATCAAAAAATCCATGCGATTTATTTAGAAGAATTTTAAAAATTAAATGGCATGATGGCATGATGCAATGCAAAAGATGCAACAAACAAAACAAATCACACGACGAAACTCAGAGTAGCTGGAAGTCTTCTGGAGCGTCGGTCTCGGGGCGTTACACGCCGGACTAACAGGAGGCCAGGATCCGCTCGCCCAACAGCGTCACCGCTGCCCGGGCGCGCCGCCGTGCCTACCTTCGCAGTCCGTTCAGGGCTCAGGCGTGCAGCACCCACCAAGCCAACCTGATTTATCCTGAGATACGTCCTCAACACTCAGCAGCCTTTATCACCCATTTTCTAATTGATTCATTACTCATTAGGCAGGACTATCATTAGGGTTTGTTGTGTGCTCAGTGCTACCTACACATAATGGTTCAGATGTATTTCTGTAATCTTTAGTACCTCTAAAGTTCACAGGGTTTTCAAAATTCTGGCCCTTGGAACAGAAACTAGTCATTTTGGATTGTTTTGTCGTAGTGACATTGACCCAGATTACTACTGCAAGCCAGGTTTGTTGACAATTTTACTTGTCTTTCTTACTCATTCGATATAATATCCAATTATTCACGTTGATTAGTTCCAAACAATAAGTCACTACAGGAATCCAGTACTTTGCCATCTGCCATGGCGGACGGCAAAGGCAGGGACGGCTGACGGCAAAGCACTTTGTCGTCCGCCGCGGATGGCAAACACAGATGGCAAAGATAGGGTCGGCAAACAGGTCCTTTGCCGTCTGCTTTCCAAGGCGGACGGCAAAGAGCCCTTTGCCTACAGCGGCGGACGGCAAAGAGGGGGGACGGCAAAATGTGGCACGTCCGCCATTGTCACTCCGTTAGGCGGCTAACGGTGGCCTTTGCCGTCCACCAGCGGACGGCAAATTAGTGCGCCTCTTTGCCGTCTGCCAGGTGACATCAGCAATACCTCAGCGCCTGTTTAGATTTTGGATGGTCTCTTACTGTAGTTACAATTCTGCATACTTGTCCTAATAAGCTCACAAGTAAATGATTGATTCACTACATCTATGCTTGCCTTGTCATATTTGTTGTCAATATTCTTTTAGGGTGGACCAGCCTGTTTCTAAATATTGGAATAGTAGACATGAGTGAATTGTATTTCTCTATGTGATCTCTTCCGTCATGTGTGGGTAACTAAAACTGCATTGTATAGAAAGAAAGTGTCATTTCCAGCTTTTACATAGGTTTCGATCTTTTACACGGAATACAATCTGCCTACTTGCTTTGTGTCGCACTACCAACACTCCACCCTTGAAGCTAAACATTACGCCACTCATAATTGCTTAGTTTATTTGTTCAAATACGAATTTCATATGATTCTAATGTTCCTACTTCAGTTTTGAAATGTGTGCCTGCCTGTTATAGAGACATAAGGGGTTTGTATTTCTGTGTGTGGTCTGGTCAGCACGGTTGGGGAGGTGAACTTTGCATATGCAGGGGTTTATAGGGAGACACTCTCCAAGTTGAATCCGCAATGCATTCCATAGATAATCTGACTACTTTTTATGTTTTCATGAATCTCAGATTCTGAACAGCATCATAACGAGTATGAGCTTGCACGCATGAAAAGAATAAAGCAGAACAATGCCATGGCTGTCAAACTTGTTATTAAGGGACTGAAATCAAGTCTAGATGCAATGCAATGCAAACGCTCTCCACCTACAGATTCATGCTCAGAATATGATCCTAACAGTGATTCTGAGCTAGAGGGAGACCTAAGTCAATGTAGCTCCCTAGTGGAGGAGTCAGAGGAAGATGCCATATCTTATTCGCCCATCAAGGTACTTGCTCTAATTTCCAAGGTTACATTGCTCGCACATATCTTGCAACTGATGCTTTGCATTGCTTCTACTTTGTTGAACTGCCATTAGCTTAGTTTACACATCATGTATGTGAATACGCCCTGCCTATCCATTTTCAGTACATATTCCATCTGTCATCATACCATATTTATCCATTCAAATGTTGTTCTTGTGTATTAGATGTTGAAAAGGAAGAGGACGATTGCTGATCATGGAGGAGCACAGGCAAAGTATTTGGAAAAGGTAGTGGCACCTGATAAGTCAAATAGCCCATTAGGTGTAGTTGCAATATCACCTGACCCACAAAATACCCCAACTCTAGCATACTCTATCCCTACTACACTGGTCATTTCTGATGCCCGAACTCAGCAGACCCCAACTGCAGCAAACAGTATGATTATGCCAGTTGACATAGCACCAGCTGTACGATGCAAAACCCCCATTCCAGCAAAGAGTACACCAAATCCAGTAGCCAAATTCCTTTTCGAACCAGAGAGAGCCCCAATTGCAGCAAATAGGACCCCTGTTCCATTTCTTCCCAGTTTAGAAGACGAAGCTTATGTTGTTGTCAGGAACTTTGTGCACATCTTTCCTTCATGGAAAGATTATACCGCAGACACAGAACAATTTCCAGTCTTCCTCCGCAACTTATGCGTAAGTAATGTACTAATGTTATTCATGGTCATTACTGCATATGTTTCTGCTGACAGAAGACACAAGATTTCATTCTTTTAAATAGGCAAGGAGCAAAATGGATTGTGATGATGAGCAAGGGTTGGTTGTGCTTTTCAATCACTTGTTGATGAAGTATCGTTCCTACCTGAGGCAAGCGCACTTCGATGGCAAGCCTCTGAACAAAATTTCTCTAAAGTCTCCGGTGCTACATTTATCCAACGGTGACTGGAATAATCTTGTTACACATTGGTCTCGGCTGCAGCGTAAGGTACTGTCTATGATATCACATCACAATTTGAACTACATTTCTGCATTTGCCTTAATGTTTCACTTGTACGAAAACTGTTAGCAGAAGAACATTCATTCTCAAGGGACCACAGAATCTCGCAACTGTACTGCACACTGCATTGCTCTTGTGAGTACCTCTTGCCCTGTATGACCATACTTACTTTCATACCTGTTTGATTATGTAGCATCACTACACATGTTAGCCTCATAATCATCCATTTGGTGGACACTATAAGATCCGTATGGACTCTTACACAAATTTAGAATCAACCCGATGCTTTTGAAGAGGTTTAGCTCTGCAGTCCTCTTGTAAGGACTGAACGTGGTCTATCACTGTACTTACATTAACAGCTACTCCCTCCGTCCCATAATATAAGAACGTTTTGTACAGTACAACAGTGTTCAAAACACTCTTGTATTATGGGAAGAGGGATTGGTTCATTTTGTAGCATTCTGCATCTTATCTCCCTCGCCCACCATTTACTAAAAAAGATCAGATCAGATCTATATTTAATCTTACCAACAAGTAGAATACACAGACAATGCCAGTGCAGAAGTGTAGCCCATTGCTCTTGTCAGTACATTTTGTCATGTAACACTTGTACTTCCAGGGATTGGTAGTTTATTATGTAGCATCAATCTGCATCTTATCTTCATTATCCTCTATCCCTTCCAGTATTATCATATCTATAATTACTCTACAAAATGTAGAGTACAGGCAATGCTTATGAAGAAGATTCTGTGTTGAAATTTTTGAGTTATCCTTCCCTTGACATGGAGAAGGGCATTATAAAGCCGGTGTTAACTGTTAATGTAAGTCAGTCCTTCTAAAGCCTTTATCCTCAACTGCTGTTTAATTTGCTCATACTCCCTATCGTTTACTGCTGTTTAGTTTGTTGTTTCTACCAAAATGCATGTTCATAAGAACCGTAAGTTCTAAGTTTTACTTGTAAAACCAAATTCCTTATTCATACCATGCACATTACTTAATACTCCATATATGTATGCTTAGTTTTGTGGATCTATAATCCAGTGTGTGGTGAAGCAGCCCACGTTTGCACCTTGTCATCTCCTATTTTATCTTACTGATGTGGCTGATGATATGAACAACATGTCATGCACATTATCCAAAATAGACACAATGATTTTCTTTGCCCTTCATCTATGCTTGTTATGTTGACATGGTAATCCAGTAGTGTGGTGAAGCTCCCCGTATTATGAACAATGCCAATTTATGCTATTGATTTTTTGAACTTACTCTTTATTTTCTAATTTGAAATTGCATAGAATTGACAGAACAGTTATCATCTTTGTTTATACACGTGCAAAACCTGTCATCTCTCTGCTTTGTTTCAGGGTGATATGCCTGATGGCATGCACAAGTCTGCTGAAGGCTGTGAGACAAACCCAACATATATTGCAGCAAAGAAGGCAAAATATCTTGAAGATAGCGAGACAACCCCAAAGTCTTGTCTTGATGCAGTGTTCAATTTACGTGAGACTAACAGTCACACAAGCTCACAAAATTCGTTGTCTGAATCAGTTCGACTTCTTTAGTCCCAAGTTCTAGCAAAAAGGAATTCCGCAACTCAACTTCGACTTGAAGTCCTATCTCTAAGAAAGATTGCGGAGAACACCAATGAGAACCTCATCGCTAAACAGCTACACCTGGAAGCTATGACCGACATGCTAGGCCGGTCTCACAGCCTTGCTCAGCAGCTTGCGCAGCAGTTCCCCCGCAAGGCTAACCTTTCTTGAACTGTCTTGGAAGTGGTCTCGGTTCAGTATTATTTTGTTACGCTGCAATGGTGCCCAGTTTTTGTAATCTGCTTCTTCGTTGCACTTTATGATCACTGGTGGCGAACTTCGATGCCCAGTGGATGTAATATACCTTAAATCCTTTATTGTATAGTGTAGGTTTATTCTTAGTTACTATGTCATAATTTCTTTATTGTATAGAGTAGGTTTGTTCTTAATTCCTACTAGTTACTGCCATCATTCGCTATCTGAAAAAAAATCAGATGTAGTCGACCGGGCCGAAACATTTGACTCTAACGGGCCAGGTTTTTAGCGGGCCACAATTGGGCCGGCCTGCATCTTTCTTGGGCCCGAATGATTGGGGCCTTCACACATTGCGCCAGGCCCAAACTTACATCGGCCTATATTTAGTTGGGCCTTTTGTCGACCCAACGCTTAGTTTGGCCCAGGTAGCGTTGGGCCATTAATAGGCTGAATATTGTACTGGCCTATTACGGCCGAGATGAAACCACGGGCCTTTAGCAGGACAAAATGCATGTTGGGTCTCAATTTTCTCTAGTCGTCGACGGGCCTTCAGCAGGCCGAAATGTAGACTGGGCCGTTTTGGGCCCAGTTAGCTCACGGGCCGTTACCAGGCTGAAACATATCTCGGGCCTTAGTTGGCCCACTAATATCATGGGCCTTTAAGAGGCCAAAAGCTTAGTATAGGCATCAACGGGCCGAATTATGTGACAGGCCTTTAACAGGCCCAAAGTCATGTTGGGCTTAACTGCTGCCACCTTTAGCACGGGCCGTTAGTGGGCCCGATGTCCTGTCGGACCATATATGGCCCATGGGCAGCACGGACCATTCTCGGGCCGAAAGTCACACCGGGCTGAAATGGGCCCATGTCTACATCAGGCCTCTAACAGGCCGAAAGTCACTTGGCTGTAGTTGGGCCCAAATATTCGGCAAACAATTAACGGGCCAGATCTGGCTTCGGGCCGCGAATGGGCCCAAATATTGGGTGAACAATTAACGGGCCAGATCTGGCGTTGGGCCGTAAATGGGCCCAAATATTGGGCGAACAATTAACGGGCTAGATCTGGCTTCGGGCTATAAATGGGCCTTTATTAAGCAGGTGATACGTCTCCAACGTATCTATAATTCATCTCCGCGATCAGATCGTAGAAACTTTATTTTCTTGTTACGATGATTTTTCCACTTCACTCTGAAATTATTTGAACCTTTCAACTATTTTAGACTTATGTTTCATCAAGTAGATATACCCATATCTGCTCAAATCATCTTGTGAAGGTCAGAAAATAATGATACCCGCCACGAGCCTTAATACTTATTGGTCTGCATACATCAGTATGTATTATTTCCAATAAGTTAGTAGCTCGTTCCATTGTTCCGGAGAACGGAGTTTTTGTCATCTTGCCCATGAGGCATGGTTCGCAAGCATCAAGTGATTCATAATCAAGTGATTCCAAAAACCCATCAGCATGGAGTTTCTTCATGCGCTTTACACCAATATGACCTAAACGACAGTGCCACTAATAGGTTGCACTATCATTATTAACTTTGCATCTTTTGGCATCAATATTATGAATATGTGTATCACTACGATCGAGATCCAACAAACTATTTTCATTGGGTGTATGACCATTGAAGGTTTTATTCATGTAAATAGAACAACAATTATTCTTTGACTTTAAATGAATAACCGTATTGCAATAAACATGATCAAATCATATTCATGCTCAACGCAAACGCCAAATAATATTTATTTAGGTTTAACACTAATCCCGAAAGTATAGGGAGTGTGCGATGATGATCATATCAATCTTGGAACTACTTCCAACATTCATCGTCACTTCCCCTTCAACTAGTTTCTGTTTATTCTGTAACTCCTGTTTCGAGTTACTAATCTTAGCAACCGAACAAGTATCAAATACTCAGGGGTTACTATAAACACTAGTAAGGCACATATCAATAACCTGTATATCAAATATACCCTTGTTCACTTTGCCATCCTTCTTATCCACCAAATATTCAGGGCATTTCCGCTTCCAGTGACCATTTCCTTTGCAGTGTAAGCACTCAGTTTTAGGCTTTGGTCCAGCTTTGGTCTTCTTCACGGGAGTGACAACTTCTTTGCCATTCTACTTGAGGTTTCCCTTTCTTTCCCTTTGCCCTTTTCTTGAAACTAGTGGTCTTGTCAATCATCAACACTTGATGCTCTTTCTTGATTTCTACCTTCGTTGATTTCAACATCACGAAGAGCTCGGGAATCATTTTCGTCATCCTTTGCATACTATAGTTCATCACGAAGTTCTACTAACTTGATGATGGTGACTAGAGAACTCTGTCAATCACTATCTTATCTGGAAGATTAACTCCCACTTGATTCAAGCGATTGTAGTATCCAGACAATCTGAGCACTTGCTCACTAGTTGAGCGATTCTCCTCCATCCTTTAGCTATAGAACTTATTGCAGACTTCATATCTCTCAACTCGGGTATTTGCTTGAAATATTAACTTCAATTCCTGGAACATCTCATATGGTCCATGACGTTCAAAGCGTCTTTGAAGTCCCGATTCTAAGCCGTTAAGCATGGTGCACTAAACTATCAAGTAGTCATCCTATTGAGCTAGCCAAACGTTCATAACATCTGCATCTGCTCCTGCAATAGGTCTGCCACCTAGCGGTCCATTAAGGACATAATTCTTCTATGCAGCAATGAGGATAAACCTCAGATCATGGATCCAATCCGCATCATTGCTACTAACATCTTTCAACACAATTTTCTCTAGGAACATATCAAAATAAACATATGAAAGCAACAACGCAAGCTATTGATCTACAACATAATTTGCAAAATACTACCAGGACTAAATTCATGATAAATTTAAGTTCAATTAATCATATTACTTAAGAACTCCCACTTAGATAGACATCCCTCTAATCCTCTAAGTGATTACGTGATCCATATCAACTACACCATGTCCGATCGTCACGTGAGATGGAGTAGTTTCAACGGTGAATATCAATATGTTCATCATATCTACTATATGATTCACGCTCGACCTTTCGGTCTCCGTGTTCCGAGGCCATATCTGTTATATGCTAGGCTCGTCAAGTTTAACCTTAGTATTCCGTGTGTGCAATTGTTTTGCACCCGTTGTATTTGAACGTAGAGCCTATCACACCCGATCATCACGTGGTGTCTCAGCACGAAGAACATTCGCAATGGTGCATACTCAGGGAGAACACTTCTTGATAATTTTAGTGAGAGATCATCTTAAAATGCTACCGTCAATCAAAGCAAGATAAGATGCATAAAGGATAAACATCGCATGTAATCAATATAAGTGATATGATATGGCCATCATCATCTTGTGCTTGTGATCTCCATCTTCGAAGCACCGTCATGATCACCATCGTCACCGGCGCGACACCTTGATCTCCATCATAGCATCGTTGTCGTTACGCCATCTATTGCTTCTACGACTATCGCTACCGCTTAGTGATAAAGTAAAGCAATTACAGGGCGTTTGCATTTCATACAATAAAGCGACAACCATATGGCTCCTGCCAGTTGCCGATAACTTCGGTTACAAAACATGATCATCTCATACAATAAAATATAGCATCACGTCTTGACCATATCACATCACAACATGCCCTGCAAAAACAAGTTAGACGTCCTCTACTTTGTTGTTGCAAATTTTACGCGGCTGCTACGGGCTTAGCAAGAACCGTTCTTACCTACGCATCAAAACCACAACGATAGTTCGTCAAGTTAGTCCTGTTTTAACCTTCGCAAGGACCGGGCGTAGCCACACTCGGTTCAACTAAAGTTGGAGAAACAGACACCAGCTACTCACCTGTGTGCAAAGCACGGCGGTAAAACCAGTCTCGCGTAAGCGTACGCGTAATGTTGGTTCGGGCCGCTTCATCCAACAATACCGTCGAACCAAAGTATGACATGCTGGTAAGCAGTATGACTTGTATCGCCCACAACTCACTTGTGTTCTACTCATGCATATAACATCAACGCATAAAACCTAGGCTCAGATGCCACTGTTGGGGAACATAGTAATTTCAAAAAATTTCCTACGCACACGCAAGATCATGGTGATGCATATCAACGAGAGGGGGAGTGTATCTTCATACCCTTGAAGATCGCTATGCGGAAGCGTTAGCACAACGCGGTTGATGTAGTCGTAGGTCTTCATGGCCCGACCGATCAAGCACCGAAACTACGGCACCTCCGAGTTCTAGCACACGTTCAGCTCGATGACGTCCCTCAAACTCCGATCCAGCCGAGTGTCGAGGGAGAGTTCTGTCAGCACGACGGCGTGGTGACGAGCTTGATGTTCTACCGTCGCAGGGCTTTGCCTAAGCACCGCTATGATATTATCGAGGTGTACTATGGTGGAGGGGGGCACCGCACACGGCTAAGTGATCCAAGGGATCAGTTGTTGTGTCTTTGGTGCTAGCCCTGCCCCTCTATTTATATGTTGAGCCCCGGGGTCGAAACTTGGAGCAAACGTCTCCTCAAAGTTGGTTTTGCCCGAAAGGCAAGAGTCCCACTCGGACTCCAGGACCAAACGCCACAATCCTTGGCGTCTGGCCCAGACGCCATGCGCCTTGGCGTCTGGCCTAGGGCCAGACGCCAGGGTATCCGGCGTTTGGCCCCATGGCCTCCGCAAAACTCCTTTTTGCACCGACCTAAAGCCTCATGGGCTTGACCCCTTGGCCTAACCGTATCATCCAATATATGAATCTTTACGTCTCGACCATTTCGAGACTCCTCGTCATGTCCCCGATCTCATCCGGGACTCCGAACTCCTTCGGTACATCAAAACATGTAAACTCATAATATAACTGTCATCGAAACCTTAAGCGTGCGGACCCTATAGGTTCGAGAACAATGTAGACATGACCTAGAACTATTCTCGGTCAATAACCAATAGCGGAACCTGGATGCTCATATTGGCTCCTACATATTCTACGAAGATCTTTATCGGTCAAACCGCATAACAACATACGTTGTTCCCTTTGTCATTGGTATGTTACTTGCCCGAGATTCGATCATCGGTATCCAATACCTAGTTCAATCTCGTTATTGGCAAGTCTCTTTACTCGTTACGTAATGCATCATTCCGTAACTAACTCATTAGCTACATTGCTTGCAAGGCTTATAGTGATGTGCATTACCGAGAGGGCCCAGAGATACCTCTCCGACAATCGGAGTGACAAAACCTAATCTCGAAATACGCCAACCCAACATGTACCTTTGGAGACACCTGTAGTACTCCTTTATAATCACCCAGTTACGTTGTGACGTTTGGTAGCGCCCAAAGTGTTCCTCCGGTAAACGGGAGTTGCATAATCTCATAGTTACAGGAACATGTATAAGTCATGAAGAAAGCAATAGCAATATACTAAACGATCAAGTGCTAGGCTAACGGAATGGGTCATGTCAATCACATCATTCTCCTAATGATGTGATCCCGTTAATCAAATGACAACTCATGTCTATTGTTAGGAAACTTAACCATCTCTGATTAACGAGCTAGTCAAGTAGAGGCATACTAGTGACATTATGTTTGTCTATGTATTCACACATGTATTATGTTTCCAGTTAATACAATTCTAGCATGAATAATAAACATTTATCATGAAATAAGGAAATAAATAATAACTTTATTATTGCCTCTAGGGCATATTTCCTTCAGCTACTTTATCTACTGTTTTACGCAATATTGGGCTTTATTATCCACTTTTATATTATTTTTGGGACTAACCTATTAACTGGAGGCCCAGCCCAGATTTGTTGTTTTATGCCTATTTCAGTGTTTTGAGGGAAAGGAATATCAGACGGAGTCAAAACGGAACGAAATCAACTAGAGAAGTTATTTTTGGAAGGAAAGCAACCCAGGGAACTTGGAGTGCACGTCAGGGGAGATACGGGCTGCCCACGAGGGCGGGGGGCGCCCCCCTGGGCGCGCCCCCTACCTCGTGAGCACCCTGGAGGTCCACCGACGTACCCCCTGCACCCATATATACCTACGTACCCTAAAACTTCCAGAACAGAAGATAGATTGGGAGTTCCGCCGCCGCAAACCTCCGTAGCCACCAAAAACCAATCGGGGCCCTGTTCCGGCACCCTACCAGAGCGGGATCCCATCACCGGTGGCCATCTTCATCATCCCGGCGCTATCCATGACGAGGAGGGAGTAGTTCACCCTCGGGGCTGAGGGTATGTACCAGTAGCTATGTGTTTGATCTCTCTCTCTCTCTCTCGTGTTCCCTCTCGTGTTCCTCTATGACACGATCTTGATGTATCCCGAGCTTTGCTATTGTAGTTGGATCTTATGATGTTTCTCCCCCTCTACTCTCTTGTGATGAATTGAGTTTCCCCTTTGAAGTTATCTTATCAGATTGAGTATTTATGAGAACACTTGATGTATGTCTTGCCGTGATTATCTGTGGTGACAATGGGATATCATGTGCCACTTGATGTATGTTTTGGTGATCAACTTGTGGGTTTCGTGACATTGGGAACCTATGCATAGGGGATGGCACACGTTCTTGACTCTCCGGTAGAGACTTTGGGGCACTCTTTGAAGTACTTTTATGTTGGTTGGATGAATATGAGATTGTGTGATGCATATCGTATAATCATGCCCACGGATACTTGAGGTGATAATGGAGTATCTAGGTGACATTAGGGTTTTGGTTGATTTGTGTCTTAAGGTGTTATTCTAGTACGAACTCTTTTATAGATCGATCCGAACGAATAACTTTGAGGTGGTTTCGTACCCTACCATAATCTCTATGTTTGTTCTCCGCTATTAGTGGCTTTGGAGTGACTCTTTGTTGCATGTTGAGGGCTTGTCATATGTTCTATCTATGTTATTATTGTTGAGAGAACTTGCACTAGTGAAAGTATGAACCCTAGGCCTTGTTTCTTATCATTGCAATACCGTTTACGCTCACTTTTACCGCTCGCTACCTTGCTGTTTTTATTATTTCAGATTACAAAAACCTATATCTACTATCTATTTTGCACTTGTATCTTCATCTCTTCGCCGAACTAGTGCACCTATACAATTTACCATTGTATTGGATGTGTTGGGGACACAAGACACTCTTTGTTATTTGGTTGCAGGGTTGTTTGAGAGAGACCATCTTCATCCTACGCCTCCTATGGATTGATAAACCTTAGGTCATCCACTTGAGGGAAATTTGTTTCTGTCCTACAAACCTGTGCACTTGCAGGCCCAACAACGTCTACAAGAAGAAGGTTCAGTAGTAGACATCAAGCTCTTTTCTGGCGCCGGTGCCGGGGAGGTGAGTGCTTGAAGGTATATCTTTAGATCTTGAAATCGAATCTTTTTGTTTCTTGTTTTAGCACTAGTCTATTTTATAAAAGAAAACTACAAAAAAAATGGAGTTAAGTTTGTCTCATACGCTTCACCTTTTTAATATCTTTCGTGAGTATGATGGAAAGGAAAATTGTGCTCATGTACTAGAAGAAGAATTACATAGAATTCTTGGCAAAAACTATGTGAATGATGAGCATATTGCAATGTTGTTAGTATGAATTCCATTAATATCCATGATGCTAATGATATGCAAAGCCACAAGCTTGGGGAAGCTATGTTTGATGGAGATGATATTTTTTGTCCCCCAAGCTTTGATGAGCAAATTTACTATGATGAAAGCATGCCTCCTATCTATGATGATTATTGTGATGACACGTATGCTTTAAAGAATAATGATAACCATGAAACGTGTCATCTTGATCTTACTTTTCAATCACATGATAGTTATTTTGTTAAGTTTGCTCCCACTACTATTCATGAGAAGAAATTTGCTTATGTTGAGAGTAGTAAATTTTCTATGCTTGTAGATCATGAAAAGAATGCTTTAGGTTCTGGTTATATTGTTGAATTCATTCATGATGCTACTGAAAATTATTATGAGAGAGGAACATATGCTTGTAGGAATTGCAATAATGTCAAGTTTCCTCCCTATGTGCTTAAATTCTTGAAGCTATGCTTGTGTTACCTTCCTATGCTAGTTGATTATTGTTCCCATAAGTTGTTTGCTCACAAAATCCATATGCATAGGAAGTGGGTTAGACTTAAATGTGCTAGTCATATGCTTCATGATGCTCCCGTTATGCTTCAATTCTTATCTTTTATGTGAGCATCATTGTCATCATCATGCCTAGTTAAAAAGGCATTAAAGAAAAGCGCTTGTTGGGAGACAACCCAATATTTATCCTTACTGTTTTTGTGTGTCCACATGGTTATGCGACTGTAGTAATCATTTTTGATAGCTTTTGTTTGAATAAAGTGCCAAGTAGTACCTCTGGGAAGACTTGGGTGAAGTTTATGTGATCTTGCTGTGAAAAACACAAACTTTAGCGCTCACGAGATTAGCTGCCATTTTTTACTGGAGAGTGCTTTTAGGTTGATTCTTTTTTCGGATGAGTAATAGACACGTTTCTCAGGTCCAGAAATTTATTTCATAATTTTTGGGGTTCCATAAGTATACGTTTCATACAGATTACCACAGACTGTTTTGTTTTTGACAGATTCTGTTTTCTATGTGTTGTTTGCTCATTTTGATGAATCTATGAGTAGTATCGGAGGGTATGAACCATAGATAAGTTGTATTAAAGTAGATATTACACCAATATGAATTTAGAATGAGTTGATTGCAGTACCAAAGTGGTGGTTTATTTTCTTATACTAACGGAGCTTACGAGTTTTGTTTTGAGTTTTGTGTGGTTGAAGTTTTCAAGTTTTGGGTAAGGATTCAATGGACTATGGAATAAAGAGTGGAAAGAGCCTAATATTGGGGATTCCCAAGGCACCCCAAGGTAATATTCAAGTACAACCAAGAAACTAAGCTTGGGGATGCCCCGGAAGGCATCCCCTCTTTCGTCTTCGTTCATCGGTAACTTTACTTGGTGCTATATTTTTATTCACCACATGATATGTGTTTTGCTTGGAGCGTCATTTTATTTTGTTAGTTTTTGCTTTATGTTAGTTATAATAGTGGTTTGCCTCTTTAGTTGCAATAAAAAAGTCAAGGATAGCCTTTGCCATGCTTATTTTGCTAGTTTGCATGTTGCTGTTTGAAAACAGAAAGTTTACCGCTGTTGCAAAAATTCCCTAGAAAAGTCAGAGCATTGTCTAATGTTGACTCCTTTTGCATATTGAGATCCGATAAATTTATTAGAGTGGGAATTTTGGCTCATAATTTTTGGAGTCAGGGAAGTATTGGTACTCTTGCATTCTTTACAGACTATACTGTTTTGGCAGATTGTTGTTATGGTTGCATTGTTTGCATATGATTGCTTGTTTAATTATTATATTTGAGGATAGGAGTATTAAATATACAGAGGCATTTAGTATGCAATGTTGAATAATAATTTTAGTGATTTGTTACAGTAGAATATGATAAGGTTTTGCATTGGTTTATACTAACCTATCTCACGAGTTCTTGTTGAGTTTGTTATGAATGAAGCTTTTGATAAAAGAGAAACCATGATATGAGAGGAATTAAGGAGACACAAAAGTTCAAGCTTGGGGATTCCCAAGGCACCCCAAGATAATATATCAAGAAGTCTCAAGCATCTAAGCTTGGGGATGCCCCGGTAGGCATCCCAGCTTTCTTCTTCAACCACTATCGGTTAGTATCGGTTGAGCCTAAGTTTTTGCTTCTTCACATGAGTTGTGCTATCCTTGCATTGTTGTTTTTTTTAGCTTTTCTTGCTGTTTGACTAGAGTATCAAGATCTGAATTCTTTAATGAGAGAGAGAGCCTTCGTTTAGTTGCATAATTATTTAGCTACTCATTGATCTTCACTTATATCTTTTGGAGTAGTTTGTTGTTTGCTCTAGTACTTCACTTATATCTTTTAGAGCATGGTGGTAGTTTTATTTTGAAGAAATAGATGAACTCTCATGATTCACTTATGTTATTTTGAGAGTCTTTAATAGCATGGTAGTTTGCTTAATGTTAATATACTTAGTGTTCAAGATATGTGAAACTTTCTTTTGAGTAAATTGAATACTAAGATAAGTTTGATGCTTGATAATTGTTTTGAGATATGGAGGTGATAATATCAAAGTCGTGCTAGTTGGGTGATTGTGAATTTGAGAAATGCTTGTGTTGAAGTTTGTAAGTCCCGTAGCATGCACGTATGGTTAAAGTTGTGTAACAAATTTGAAAACATGAAGTGTACCTGGCTTGTGCATCCTTATGAGTGGCGGTCAGGGACGAGCGATGGTCTTTTCCTACCAATCTATCCCCCTAGGAGCTTGCGCGTAGTACTTGATTTTTGATGGCTTCTAAATTTTTGCAATAAGTATATGAGTTCTTTTGACTAATGTTGAGTCCATGGATTATATGCACTCTCACCTTTCCGCCTTTGCTAGCCTCTTCGGTACCGTGCATTGCCCTTTCTCACATTGAGAGTTGGTGCAAACTTCACCGGTGCATCCAAACCCCGTGATACGATACGCTCTATCACACATAAACCTCCTTATATCTTCCTCAAAACAGCCACCATACCTACCTACCATGGCATTTCCATAGCCATTCCGAGATATATTGCCATGCAACTTCCACCATCATCATGACATACATTACTTTTGTCATATTGCCATTGCATGATCATGTAGTTGACATCGTATTTGTGGCAAAGCCACCATGCATTATTTTTCATACATGTCACTCTTGATTCATTGCACCATCCCGGTACACCGCCGGAGGCATTCATATAGAGTCATATCTTGTTCTAAGTTTCGAGTTGTAATCCTTATGTTGTAATCAATAGAAGTGTGATGATCATCATTATTAGAGCATTGCCTTAGTAAGGAAAGGATGATGGAGACTATGATTCCCCCACAAGTCAGGATGAGACTCCGGACAAGAAAAAAAAAAGAGAAAGGCCAAAAAAAGAGAAGGCCCAAAAAAATGAGAGAAAAAGAGAGAAGGGGCAATGTTACTATCCTTTTACCACACTTGTGCTTCAAAGTAGCACCTCGTTCTTCATGGAGTGAGTCTCATATATTGTGCTTCAAAGTAGCACCTCGTTCTTCATGTAGTGAGTCCCATAAGTCTTTTTATACTAGTGGGAATTTTTCATTATAGAACTTGGCTTGTATATTCGTATGATGGGCTTCCTCAAATGCCCTAGGTCTTCATGAGCAAGCAAGTTGGATGCACACCCACTAGTTTTCTTTTGTTGAGCATTCATAGCTCTAGTGCGTCCGTTGCACGGCAATCCCTACTCCTCATGTTGACATCAATTGATGGGCATCTCCATAGCCCGTTGATTATCCTCGTCAATGTGAGACTTTCTCCTTTTTTGTCTTCTCCACACAATCCCCATCATCATATTCTATTCCACCCATAGTGCTATATCCATGGCTCGCGCTCATGTATTGCGTGAAGGTCGAAAGAGTTTGAGATTATTTGAGTATGAAACAATTGCTTGGCTTGTCATCGGGGGTATAGAAGTTGGGAACATCTTTGTGTGACGAAAATGAAGCATAGCCTAACTATATGATTTTGTAGGGATGAACTTTCTTTTGCCATGTTATTTTGAGAAGACATAATTGCTTTGATAAGTATGCTTGAAGTATTATTATTTTTGTGTCAATATGAACTTTTGTTGAATCTTTCGGATCTGAATATTCATATCACAATTAAGAAGATTTATATTGAAATTATGCCAAAGTATCACTCCGCATCAAAAATTCTTTTTTTATCATTTACCTACTCAAGGACGAGCAGGAATTAAGCTTGGGGATGCTTGATACGTCTCCAACGTATCTATAATTTTTTATTGCTCCATGCTACTTTATCTACTGTTTTAGGCAATATTGGGCTTTATTATCCACTTTTATATTATTTTTGTGACTAACCTATTAACCGGAGGCCCAGCCCAGAGTTGTTGTTTTATGCCTATTTCAGTGTTTCGAGGAAAAGGAATATCAGACGGAGTCAAAACGGGAACGAAATCAACTAGAAAAGTTATTTTTGCAAGGAAAGCAACCCAGGGAACTTGGAGTGCACGTCAGGGGAGATACGGGCTGCCCACGAGGGTGGGGGGCGCCCCCTGGGCGCGCCCCCTACCTCGTGAGCACCCCGGAGGTCCACCGACGTACCCCCTACACACATATATACCTACGTACCCTAAAACTTCCAGAACAGAAGATAGATCAGGAGTTCCTCCGCCGCAAGCCTCTGTAGCCACCAAAAACCAATTGGGACCCTGTTTCGGCACCCTGCCGAAGGTGGATCCCATCACCGGTGGCCATCTTCATCATCCCGACGCTATCCATGATAAGGAGGGAGTAGTTCACCCTCGGGGCTAAGGGTATGTACCAGTATCTATGTGTTTGATCTCTCTCTCTCTCTCTCTCGTGTTCTCTCTCATGTTCCTCTATGGCACGATCTTGATGTATCCCGAGCTTTGCTATTGTAGTTGGATCTTATGATGTTTCTCCCCCTCTACTCTCTTGTGATGAATTGAGTTTCCCCTTTGAAGTTATCTTATCGGATTGAGTCTTTATGAGAACACTTGATGTATGTCTTGCCGTGATTATCTGTGGTGACAATGGGATATAATGTGCCACTTGATGTATGTTCTGGTGATCAACTTGCGGGTTTTGTGACATTGGGAACCTATGCATAGGGGTTGGCACACGTTCTTGACTCTCCGGTAGAGACTTTGGGGCACTCTTTGAAGTACTTTTATGTTGGTTGGATGAATCTGAGATTGTGTGATGCATATCGTATAATCATGCCCATGGATACTTGAGGTGACAATGGAGTATCAAGGTAACATTAGGGTTTTGGTTGATTTGTGTCTTAAGGTGTTATTCTAGTACGAACTCTTTTATAGATCGATCCGAACGAATAACTTTGAGGTGGTTTCGTACCCTACCATAATCTCTACGTTTGTTCTCCGCTATTAGTGGCTTTGGAGTGACTCTTTGTTGCATGTTGAGGGCTTGTCTTATGTTCTATCTATGTTATTATTGTTGAGAGAACTTGCACTAGTGAAAGTATGAACCCTAGGCCTTGTTTCTTATCATTGCAATACCGTTTACGCTCACTTTTACCGCTCGCTACCTTGCTATTTTTATTATTTCAGATTACAAAAACCTATATCTACTATCTATTTTGCACTTGTATCTTCATCTCTTCGTCGAACTAGTGCACCTATACAATTTACCATTGTATTGGGTGTGCTCGGGACACAAGAGACTCTTTGTTATTTGGTTGCAGGGTTGTTTGAGAGAGACCATCTTCATCCTACCCCTCCTACGGATTCATAAACCATAGGTCATCCACTTGCGGTAAATTTGCTACTGTCCTACAAACCTGTGCACTTGCAGGCCCAACAACGTCTATAAGAAGAAGGTTGTGTAGTAGACATCAGCAGGCCCTTATTGGGCTGGCCCACTAGTACCTTATTAAGTTCTACGGGCCTTTGACTGGGCCAGCCTTTTTAACCTATATGGGCCTCTGTTGGGCCCAGCCACGTGTCGACGTATCATAGGCATGTCTCCTCCAATGGACGGGCGACATCTGTCCCACTGACGAGCTGACAGGTGTTTCCTTCAGCCAATCCGAATTTTACACGTGGAAATTTCCCATTGGTCGGGGCTGTTAACGGGTTATCGGATCCAAAATCCGACCCGATAGCTTAACGGCGTTCCGTTACGGTGGATGCCACGTGTCGGTCACCCTTGACGAAAGCACTTCTGTGACACGCGATTTATCGTCATGGAAGTGGACACTTCCGTGATGATAATTTTGGTAATGTCATGGAACACTTCTACGACAGCACTGGTATGAATATCTTGATTCTATCATAAATTTGTCATGGATGTACATGCATGACAAAAAACGCGACCTACTATGACAAACACGTATCATCACGGAAGTTTATTTTTTTTGTAGTGCCTACCTGGCGCGCCAAAGATGTCGGTGGGAAACGACACCTATGGGATCACTAGAATCCCTTCTATAGTTATGGGGCGTTGGGATCGTGAGGAGAGCGCGACTAGCAAACGACGCAAGGGGGATTTACCCAGGTTCGGGCCGCAAAGATGCTTAAAACCCTACGATCCTGCTTTGGTGGATGTATTAGTGTTCTTGGGTTCTCTAACTAGCTCTAGGTGCTCCCAGGTTCGAAAAGCCGAATCCCTTCTCAGTGTGCCATGGGCCTCCTTTTATAGACGAAAGGGGTTTCCACAATGGCACACAGGAGGTGGAAAGTGCTACAGTGTTGCGAGCTTATCGCTGGTGTTACAGGACAAGTCACATTTAATGTGAGGCTTAGGTGTCCCTTCACTTTATTGGGGATGGGAGCAAGGCCCGTCCCGTCCGTCGCTGCTCCTCCTCGCTTTGACACGCGCCCTGGCCAGCGGTGCATGCGGTGCCATGTAAGAAGGCAAGCAGCTGAGAGTCTTGCCGGGTGGCCCGGCAAGGGCCTTGCCACGGTGCTCTAACTTCCCCGGTAAGGATCTTGCCGGGGGTCCCGTGGGTTTCTTTGGTGAGGATGGTTGCCTTCCTATCCCCATTTGATCTTGAGCATCCTATGTCTTCACAAAGATCTACATACCACCACGGAGGTGCCTCCCGAGCCCCTGTCCAATGCATTTGTCCAACATTGGTGGGCTTAAGGGTGGCTCACTCAGCTGGTGTGGGCGTGCTGCCCCGACAAGGGTCCTGCCAGGGCTGCTGAGGCTGCCCCGGCAAGGGTCCTTGCCGGGGGAACCTGCTTTGCCCACTCGGTCTTCGTGGCCTTGGTCCTTGTTGTTGTTCTGTTCGCCTTGTGGCTTCGACTTTTCTTCAGCTCCCCTTCTCTGCCATGTCTATGTGTGGCCGTGCCGGGAGGCTCTGACTGCCCGTGCACAAGTAAAGGGGTCAAAAGGAGAGCCCCTACTTTTGTACACCAACATCTGTGATTTCCAAAAACGTGTGCGTAACGCCTTGTATTTCGTACACGATCACGCAAACCGGTAGAATGCGATTCTATGCATAACTTTATTTTGTAGGGTTTGATGTGAATAGTATGGCTCATGCGTATGTGATGCATGTGTGTAAATTATACATGGCCTATGTGTCATGTTTGTCAGCTGGCAGGAGCCAAAGTGCTGTCATTATAATGTATAATGACCCGCTTGTCGACTTGTGACTCTATGTAAAATTCATTACTAGTTGTAGTAGTTGGATAATAGAGATCAGGAAGGTGGCTTGGCGTCCCGACGTGACAAAGAAGATGGAGTTCCTAGATGGTCATCGGAGTCGGAGCCGACCTGGAAGAACGTCCATGAAGGATCCATACTATTTCACAATATGTGTTTATTTGTGATTGTTATGCTTCTTTGTTTCTATGCATGTTAGAATGGTAGAAAGATCCCTGATGAATATCAAGCAAATTTCCATCCCCGATGTTGCACCTTCGCACGTCAAGTACGTCTAGTAGTGGGCTCATAATATTGGGGTGCTACTAGGTGTCCTTGAACTGAAGGGTTCGTGTCGGACACGGACATGCACTGCATCAGGTTAACTTGACAAGGCTATCAAAACGGTTGTGGGCCTTGTGGCAAAGAAGGTTGGGAGCCGGGGTATGAGATACCCACTACTAGGAAAAGGCCTGCTAGTGGCGCACCTGTTTTGGCTACTAATGGCGCACTACAGGTGCACCACTAGCATCACGCCATTAATATCTGGTATACTAATGGCGCACCAGGCAGTGCGCCATTAGTATATCACACGGTGCGTCATTAGTATGCCTCCCAAGGGGCCATATTTACCCATGTGCTCTGGCTTACTAATTGCGCACTTGTAGATGATGCGCCACCAGTGTGCTTATTCCAGTGTGCCACTAAAGTGCAGAGTGGTGCGCCACTAGTATGAATATTAGGGATTATTTTATTTTTCTTTTCTGATATTTGCATAGGTTACAAAACATATTACTGCATAATATAGACAGCACAACATATGAACAGCAGATTTATCGAATACAATAGAAGATTAGTCTCCAAATAGAATTCATCATATTAGTCTCCGAATTTAAAATACCAAACAAAGATAGAACATTACAAGTCTCAAGACCGCGAGTAGCGAGTTTGTCTTCACATTACAAGTCGATATTGATCATCTAAACTACCATCACATAGAAGAGAGCTGCAGTCATCACGATGAGCATCATCATGATGAAACTGGTCTTCATCCGGTTCCTCCAATGCTCCCTCCTCTCTCCCACTAGATAGCGCGCGTATCTAGCTTCCACCTTCGCCCTAGTGGTGTACCCTTTGTAACTGTTACCGCTGAAACGGTGAACCTGTCTCCGACACTCCTCCCAGTCGTCGTAGACTCCGGGAACCTTACCCTTGTACACGACATACGATGGCATCTCTATGCTCTAGCCAAACAAAACGTTAGTAGCAATTCACAGAGACATACAAGTTCATTAAAGTTTAATATTACAACTATAATAGCATGATTCATGGTCCTAGTAATAAATAGCATCCATTACATATAAGTTGAACGACTATCCAAACCAAAGAGACATACAAGTTCATTAAAGTTTAATATTACAACTTGAGCCAATTGATATTTCATAACAACATAGCATCACTACTTTTGACTCGACCCAGGGACCGGAGTGTGGATGAAGCCGCCATCTTTCGTGATGGTCATCAAATCGCGGTCGTTGTCAGCCTGCATTTCTAGTGTTGTTTCTATCTCACTGTTGGACGGTTGAAATATGAGGTAGAGCTGCCCCGAGGTACGAAGGACATCTTGATGGATGATTTCCTCAAACTCCGACTGGATGCGAAAGAATTCTTGTCTGATGTCTTTGTCCTAGATTGCCGACAAGCGTACAGCCCAATCTTTGAGATTATTTGGTAGCCGAAGGTGATTATGGTCCCGTATGATCGCCCTCATGTGATGGAGGCCGTAGTAGGCATCCTTCTGACTGCCAGGCGGCTGCTTGACGCAGAGGAACATTGTATTGTGGGTGAACACGTGCTAGTCGTACCTATGAATTGTCCTGCTGAAGGTGCCTCCAGATCTGGCGTAGCCGGGAAGAGCTTCATCAAGAACTTTCTTGATATTTGTGTAGTCTTTTTTCGACTGACGGTCCGAGTCGAAATATGTGGCCGTGGAATATTTCGGGCTTAAGAGGATGAGTGTGCAATGTGTGTCACTGCACAAAACATGGAATGCTAGAAAAAAAAGAACGATCAAAATCTAAGAAATCATATGTTACGTGGCGGTGAGGGGATAACTTACTTGGGAAATTAAGGCACGAGGAAATTATCCTTATCTGGGTTTGCCAGAATGACACCTTTGAGGTTTGAACTCGCGACTTGCCGATCCCTAGCGCTGCCCAAGATCTTGGCACGCATGTAGAATTCATCGACTATCACGATGTCCGGGGTCTTGTCTCTAATGATCTGCATCTCCATACTCAACGAAAATACCCGAATGAAGGTGTAGTGCAGCGGATGAAGGTTAAACATAGCGAAGATGTTAGCAAACCGCAGGACGATCATACCCCCGATGGCGCTATCAACAAAGCCCTTGCCCTCTGGCACCTTGGCCACGAAAACCGGGTATGCCACATCATTCTCGGAGAGACGCCGCTTTTCCAAAGAAAGAACACTGTCATGCAGACTGCGCATAGCACCGGTTGCAGCATTGAGAAGATTAGTCGGTAGCATTGGCCTACCCGCCACATGCACCCTCCTCGAGATATCCTTAGGTGAAGGTGGCCCATCCTGAGCACGGATCTTACTCGGTGGCGGCTGGCTCGCACCCTTGTTAGTCTTTCTTTTCCGTCCCTTCTTCTTCTGCTGCTGTAATGGGATCGAGTTCTGCTCAGAGACCAGCTTTCTTGAGTGTGTTGGGGCTGATAATATTTCGCACCTCGGCTATCTGAGGCTCGGTGAAGGTGGCAGCTGGAGGCGTCTCCTGAGAACTGAACGCCAGACGATGCCTGTTGCAATTGGGTTTCTCCGTGGTACCAACTAGATCGCGGTCGTCTTTTGCAGGGTTGGGTTCTTGAGAAGGAGGCCGCAAGAATTCCTCACCGTACCCATGTTCGGCAAAGTACTTATCGACCTTGGTAAATGTACCGTCGCCGTCGTCGTCGTTCGGATCCTGTGCCATATGCATGTTCGGATCCTGGGCCATATGCTTGTCCGGCATGTCCGGCAGCGTTGCGGCGGTCTTGCCATGGCTTGGCGCCGGCACGACTGTCGGTGTTGTCTGTGGGGTGGTGTTCCCCGCCCCTAAAAAAATCTGGCTCTTCGGCCAAAGCAGGGGTCAGCGGGTCGTCACATCATCTTCGTTGGCCCCAGCGGGTCGCAACGGAGGTAACAAGTCATCGCAGCCTGGCAGCACCCAAACCAGTTGAACCCTATACACGGTGGGTGGCATCGGATTACCGTGGAACACGGGGTTGCCCGGTTGAACGATTCTGCCCTTGGCGACATCGATCAACTCGCCGACCACAAAGTGCAGGAGAGTGCATGGAACATCGGCGCCGGTGCCCTGCAAAAACATGTAGGGCGTCAGGGGATGCCGAGTCAAAGGCAAGGAGATGAAGTCATCAGCCAAGAGAGGCTTAGTTACCGTGATGGTGTCGAGCTCGGCTAATGTCGAGGCACCGCCAACGGCGGGCGTGCAAGTGACGGAGGGGCCACTTGCTGCCGAGGTGCCAGCCAGCGTATTCTTCGCACACCCGCGTGCATTAATAAGATCCAATGCCCATGCCGGCGCCGGAGGCACCAATGGCGCCGGCGCTGGAGACACCAATGGCGCTGCCTGCACGTTGTGCAAGTTGCTGGCTGTGAAGCTTCGAACCAGGGGTGGCCCTTGTTGGCCGCCCGCAATCCACGCCTGCAGCCCCTCAATCAAGGTAGGCACACTGGCGGTGATCGCCCCTCCCAGTTGGTGTTGCACTTTCTCTTGGACCATCTCCGGAATCTACACCACTTGTGCCCTGAGTTCTTGAACCTCGCGCGACTGGCTTTCCAAGTTGGTCTTTCTCTCCTTTCACCCACCAGCGTTATAGTATGACGACCATTTCGTGGACAAGCCTTTGCCAGCCACACGACAATTGACGACGGCTTACTGGACTTATCCTTGTTTTTCATTACGTTCAACGCCCTATTTAAAGTGGTGTCCCAAGGGGAGCTCTGAGACGACCCCGCGCTACTGCTTTTAGTGTCCTGCGGAAGGAATGTGAACCATTTAGAAATTTGGCTTCATTAATTAGAATGCAACCATATGGAGCTAATTACGCGGGGGTGTATTCCTGAATAGAACAAGCTCAAGCGCCTTGGTCTTCGCATCCGTGGTAAGCTCCTTTTTTACCGGGTCCACCTTGTACGGGGCCCTGACATAGTTCCTGGTTTGCTTGTCACCGTATTTCTCGAAGCTGGGTGGTAGGCCTTGCTCGGCATGCTCCGTGTCCTCCTTGTCCCATATAGTTTCCGCCACTCTGTAACCGCCGAGACTGAGTTGGTGGACCCCTAAGTTCAACTCCCGCATTTCTTTCCCCCACTGACTTGATTCCACGATTGCGTTGCTCTTGCACTTGATCTTGAACTCCTTGTAGTCATCTTCGCTGATCGAAGGATTTTTCGCCTTGATCTTCTCATAACTATCACCTTTGTCAATCATTCTCTTCACCACGCTTCTCGAAGTATATAGGGCCGTGCTCATCTTCGTGAGGGTGGCATTGTTCACTTTATTCCCTGAGAGGCGTGTGTTTGCGACGTCACCGGGGAACTTGTATCGTTCATGCAGCTTCGTGAAGTGGAGGTTGTGCAAATTCCCCTGGTCATTATGCCTTAGGTTCTCGGTGTTGATCGAGACGGTGCTCCGGAGAATGCACCCGAGCTGAACCGCATACCCCTTGACTATTTCTTTGGATGCCCATCGGAGGACACTTCAGTAAATTCCTCCTTGACGGTGCTGAGCACGTTCGGGCATCGGTCCATCTATTGCCTCTTCGATTGGCTGCCATCTGTGCGTGCGCTGCCATCATGAGTGGTGGCATCCTCGGCGACACCATCCGTGGTGTCATCCCCGACGCCACTAGGGGTTGTGTAGTCGGGATCGGTGTCTTCCGCGACGTCCTCATAGTGGTGAGGTTCTTCCTCCATCTCCTGGGACAGCTCCCAGAATGGCTTGCCCGAACCGCCGGCCTCATTGTTGTGGGCCATGTTTCACTCTAAATAGGAAAAAAGTTTGGTCAAAAAGTTGGTTATTGTCAAGGAACAAGATCATGGTCTCATCATTTAGGGTTTGTCGACACCGAGGCATCCTAAAAGCTAAGCTTTTATCATTTAGGGTTTGTCGACGCCAAGGCACCCTAAAAGCCTAAGCTTTCATCATTTAGGTTTTTATCGATACCGAGGCACCCTAAAAGCCAAGGTTTTATAATTTAGGGTTTGTCGACGTAGAGGCACCCTAAATGCTAAGTTAAGTTTTCATCATTTAGGGTTTATCGATGCCGAGGCACCCTAGGTTGACTGATATATATGGGTATCTTCTAATAATATAGCCTATCAAGAAAAGGGAAGGAGAATTCTAAGTTGGGCCTAATCACTTCGCTCTATTGCCACCTATGGTTTAATGCAGCAAGAATAAAGGGGCAGTTGATCCTACTCAATTAACTTCTAAGATACCTCGGCCCATGCATTAGTCGCAAGTACCCCATATGTCCTATTTTTAGCAAAGTCATGCTAAAATTCATGGAAAATTTCAGCATGACCTTTGCTGAAAATAGGACATATGGAGTTCCCGAATTTGCCGGAACGGAAGTTAATCGATGTTCCGGCAAACTCAAGGGCCTCTCGGGGTACCTGCAAAATCATTATCCCCGCGTAATGAAGTCGCTAATGGGTCATTTCAGAAGATCACAAGTAGCATCATCACAAGTACAACATCATCACAAGTACAGCAGCAGCAGTAGTGAATACAGGCATAACAGCAGCAGCAGCAGCAGGTTTATTCTTCTTCTTCATAAACACTAATTGTCTAATTGAGCAGTACAACAACAGTGTGAACAAATAAAAACACAAACTACACCTACATATTTGGGTACCTCTATGGTAGTAACATGCCATGCTGTGCCTAGAGCTACTACAGCAATCATTGTTATACATTTCTCTGAATAGTATATATGGCTTGAAATGGTAGAACAGGTTACAGTAATTAGATGAATGAAATGCATAAGTGTCGAATCAAAACAATATAAAAAAATACCATGTTCCCTACGCTGTTTTGATACACGATATGGGTGAAGTGACATGACACTTCCAAAAACAAGGATACAACAATCACTGGTCCAAAATGATAATACAAGGTGGTGTAGATCTCTAAGGATTAGCATTAAAAGGGAAGGGCGTGCGGCAAGATGCCATCAAGCTCCCAGCAGCAATGGTCGGGGAGCATGTCCACATTATGCATGAGTGGAAGGCTTATATACATTATAAAGTATTTTTTAAATATTTAAACATCAACATGATTCAGATACCGAGAAAAATATAATGGAATCATTGTTATAGGATGCAGCAGCTATGACAACTCACTAACAAAAAACAATAAATGTAACAAAAATACGCAGTAACAAGTGACAGGAGCTGTGCCTGCCACTAGGATGAGCACTTCTAATTTTTTGCTTCTTTTTTTTGAGATAGAAGCACTTTCAGTCTCAGAAACAAAGATCACACAGCTTTATAAAATCAACTTTACAGGAAGTATTCGTGTATGGAAACATTAATAAGTATCTAAGTGTTTTCAGTTCATTTTATACAAAAGACAGACAACAGCCCTTTTCTTTTGCACCGGAAGAAAATGCTAGTACTATGTGATAAGCTTTAGAAAATGGAGTACATATAGCAACTGTGTAGGCAATCAATCCAGGCTTCTCCCGGTGATCCAAAGCAACAAAGAGTAGAAGAAAAGCACCAATATACCAGGGAATTGCAGCCAAGAAGAACCCTAGTAAGAACCTTCAAAACAAAACCAACCTAAAGTCTTTAATATGGATTGGTTGTGCTTTCATTTTAAATTTGCAGGTAAGAACAATGAACTTATAGAAACTCCTTAATATGAATATTATACCGATGATAAAAGAAGTGAGACAAGAAGTGTCTACAACCTTGAGTAGATTCCCCGGACCTGAAGGTTGTTCACCCTGCTCATATCAAATATTCTGTTGTATTAGCAGCAAGTAGACAAGCCTCCATACATCAAGCCCTAAATCATGAATGAACTGGCCAGAAAGAATCAACAAAAAATAGCAACATACATTTCTATCGATCTTAAGGCCACATTTAATGAACACCTAGGTTTACTTATTAAAAAGAAACATCGTGATCATGTTATTCCATCTGATCCAAAGAAAAAGATGAAGCAGCTTGTGTTTAATAAGAGAAGTCCCAAACTTGTAGTACGTTTCTTATTCAGCAACATTCAGTTTGACAGCAAAACTCACAAGAGAGAGAAGTTCCAAACTTGTATGTTTCTTATCCAGCAACATTCAGATTATCAGATTGGCGGTAAAATTCACAAGATCGGTTCCCAGACTTTTATTTTTCTTATTCAACATCATTCAGATTAGCAGGAAGAGACACAATAGTACAATACAGCTGCCCAATTCACTAGACGAAACAATGTTTAGCTCTCTCCAAATCTGAGTCCAGAGAAATTATCTCAGTTCAGTCCCAACACGGAAGCTGAGGTACAACTAAGAACTAAGAAGATCTACAGGAACTAGGTATCGACTGAAGTAAGACTTGGAAGAAAAGAAACACATTTTACAGGCGGAATTCGGGCTGGGCAGCGTCGATTCAAGCACAATGGGCGCGAAGGGGAGCCGGGCGGGGCCGGGCACCGTGGCGGCGAGGCGCGGAGGGGAGCCACAACCACGAACGGCAGCGGTTCACAGGGCGGGCACCGCGCGGTAGGGGGCGAAGGAGGCGTGGGGCGTGGGAGGCAGCACGGGGGACGGAGGCCGCCGCAGCCTTAGCGTGGTGAGGCATGTCGGAGGGGCCGTCGGTGGGGAGAGAAACCTAGGGGGAGGAGGGGAGGAGAGAGAGGAGGAATCACCTAGAGGATGCCGGCGTCGAGGAGGCTGTGGGCGACAGCGCGTCGAGGAGGCGGCACGTTCTTGCTTCCCTGCGGACCGAGACGGTGAGGCGGGGCCGACGGCGGCGCTGGAACCCTAGCATTGTTCAGTCGAAGCACCTCATCGGAGCGGGTGCGGCGGTGGTCGGAGCGGGCGAGGGGGTCGTCGGAGCGGGTGTGGAGCGGGCGCGGTGGGTCGTCGGAGCGGGTGTGGAGCGGGCACGGGGGTCGTCGGAGCGGGTGTGGCGAGGGAGGGAAGGGGGACCTAGCGAGGGAGGGATGAAGGGATCAGGCGAAGGGGGAATTAGCTAGAGGGGGAAGGTTAGTAATGGCGCACCCCCTAGCGGTGCGCCATTAGTATTTTTTTTATAGCAATGGCGCACCTCCTGGCAATGTGCCATTAGTAATCTTTTTTTGGATAGCAATGGCGCACCCCCTAGCGGTGCGCCATTAGTAAGTTTTTTTAGGATTTTTTGTTGCTTAGCGGAAGGCCGGCAGCGGCGGCTTGAACTCTAGGTCTCGCTCGGGGGGGGGGGGGGGAGGGGGTGGGTGGTGCGCTCGGCCGATTCCGTTCGGGGGAACCGAGCAAGGAGACAAGGGAGGGTGCGGGGGGTCGGCGGCGGCGATGGAGCGAGCCGGGGGAGGGTGCGGGGGTCGGCGATGGCGGTGGACCAGGGGAGGGTGTGGGGGGTCGGCGGCGGCGGTGGAGTGGGGGAGGGTGCGGGGGGTCGGTGGTGGCGGTGGAGCGGGGGAGGATGTGGGGGTTCGGTGGCGGCGGTGGAGCGCGGGAGGGTGTAGGGGGTCGTCGCGGCGGCGAGGGGGATCTGGCGAGGGGGGATAGCGATCGAGATGGAGGGGATCTGGCGCGGGGGGTGCGCCATAAGTAACTTTTTTATTATTGTTTTTACTTGCGTCTAATAATTTTTTAGAAAATGGCGATCAAATTTGAAATCATTTATGAATGTGAAAAAATATGATCAAATTTGTTATTTGAAAATATTTATGAATATGCAAAAATATCATCAAATTTGTTTTGAAAATATCATCAAATTTGTTATTTCAAAATATCATCAATATTTGTTTTGGATTTTTAGTTGCATTCATTTGTGAATTGGTAAAACATTTATGAATATGAAAAAAATTCATCAAATTTGAAAAATATTCATGAATTCAAAAAGTGCCCATGAAATTTAAAAATATTCATGAGTTCAAAAAATATTAACAAATTCAATACTTTTTGTGAGTTAGGAATTCAATACCATAATAAACATAATATTAAAAAGTGCCCATGAAATTTAAAAATATTCATCAAGAAATGAAGGCTACAATTTAAATACAATCAATCTTAGCTAGCTATCTGTTCACAATCTTCTTTCCCTTATTTTTCGCAAATGGAGTTCTTCTCTTGAACGGATGTCCTTTAGGTAGGGTGGTCCTGCTTCTTCTGATGGTGTATGCTGGTACTTCATTGTCGTCATCATGTTCCATCTTCGGGTCGCCGTACTTGTCGAAGTCTTGCTCATTGGCGACTCCATCCATTCCGATGATCTTCCTTTTGCCTCTCCACACGACAACACGTGTGGGCTTTGGCGGGTCGATAATGAAGAAGCATTGGTCCACTTGGGAAGCCAGTACCCATGGCTCATTTTTCACGGTGACGTTTGCGCCCGCGGTCTTGGATTTGGCTTCGGGTATAACCATGGTGGTGAAATACCAGTCTTCTTTTAGGACGCTCTTGGCCCATCTGACACGGAACATCGGGACCTTCTCTCCATTGTAGCTCAGCTCCCAGATCTCCTCGATCCTTCCGTAGTATATGTCCTTGTCGTTACCGTTGGAGGATTACATCGTTACCCTGGAGTTTTGATAACCATTGCTCTTCATGTTCTTTCCCTCGGTGTAGAATGTGTGGCCGTTGATATCGTACGCCTCATACGTCATCAGGTTTTGCTCGGCGCCCTGTGACAAGGCGAATATGAGTTGTTCTTCCGCGGAAGAATCCTCATGTAAAGGGTACGACAGAAGCTTCTGCTTGAACCAACGCGTGAAACATGAGTTGTGCTCTTTGATTATACCTCCGTCCGTCCTCTATTGGCCTCGGTCATTGTACGTCCTCTCAATAAACGTTTTGTGCTCTACCACCCAAGGATCGACCACGTCTATGTGTTGTAGCGCGACTAGGTTTTCTCTTTCAAAGTCGGCGAGTCGACCCTCGAAGTCGACATGCATTTCACGGCGACCCTCACGGTGACCGCATCTAGCGAGCCTACCGAGGTGCATGTTGACGGGCAGACCAATGGGGTTCTCGATGCCTAGATAATTCATGCAGTAGGACATACACTCTTCGGTCAGAAAGCCCCTGGCTATGCTTCCCTCTGGACGTGACATGTTGTGAACGTATCCTTTGATGACACCATTCATCCTTTCGAACGGCATCATGCTGTGCAGGAACGTCGGCCCGAGTTGCATAATATCCTCCACGATATGGACCAGCAGATGCACCATAACGTCGAAGAATGCGGGCGGGAAGTACATCTCAAGCTCGCATAGTATCACCACGATCTCTTCCTATAGCCTTCTGAGTTGCCTCACGCCAAGCGACTTCCGAGAGATGATGTCGAAAAAGTTGCATAGGCCAAATAGCATTTCACGGACGTGCGCGTCCATGATCCCAGGGATTGCAACTGGAAGTATCTGCATCATCAGCACGTGACAATCGTGAGACTTCATCCCACTGAACTTCTGCTTCGCTCAGTCTAGGTATCTGCTTATCTTCCCCGCGGTAACCATAAGGAAGTTCTACTCCTACGAGGCAGGTGAAAAACTGATCGATGTCCTCCTGACTTAGAGTGAAGCACGCGGGAGGGAAGTCATTTCCGGTCTTCTTGGCCTTTTTGCCTTTGCGACGACTTTCCTTGTCTTGCTTCGCCTCATCATCATAATCATCATCATTATTAGTGTGAAGCTCCTCCCTGATGCCCATTGATTTCAAGTCTGCCCTTGCTTTCAGCCCATCTTTGGTCCTCTCTGGCATGTTGAGCAGGGTACCAAGCAGACTCTCGCACACGTTCTTCGTGATATGCATGGTACCAAGGCTGTGAGGCACACGGAGGATCTTCTAGTACGGCAAGTCCCAGAAAACAGACCTTGTTTTCCATACCTTCAACTGCGGCTCTGGCGCCTCTCGCTTCTTTCCCGGCTCTGGCGCCTTTGCTGCTTCAAGTCTTCAAACGCCGCATTAGCCGCATCACTCCAGACAAAGGTGTCTGTTTTCTTCAACATCTTATATAAAGGGATCGCCTTCTCTCCCAAGCGGCTAATAAACCGGCATAGGGTTGCAATTCAACCTGCCAGACGCTGAACATCATTAATGCACGTCGGTTTAGCCAAAGATGTAATCTCCTTGATCTTCTCTGGATGAGCCTCAATGCCTCTGTTGGACACCAGGAAACCTAGAAGCTTGCCTGCCGGAACACCGAAAACACACTTGTCCAGATTGAGCATCATCTTGTAAACACGCAGATTGTCAAAGGTCTCCTTGAGATCATCTATCAATGTCTCCTTCTTCCTGGATTTTACCAGAATGTCATCAACATAGGCATGAACATTGCGCCCAATCTGAGTGTGAAGACAATTGTGCACACAACGCTGATAAGTTGCCTGGGCACTCTTGAGCCCAAAGGGCATAGAAACATAGCAGAAGGCTCCAAAGGGAGTGATGAAGGCGGTCTTCTCCTAGTCCTTAACTGCCATTTTGATCTGATGATAGCCTGAATAAGCATCCAAGAAACTCAAACACTCACAACCTGCCATCGCATCAATGATATGATCAATACGCAGGAGAGAAAAAGGATCGACCAGACAAGCTTTGTTCAAATCTGTGTAGTCCACACACATGCGCCAAGTGCCGTTTTTCTTAAGAACAAGCACCGGATTAGCTAACCACTCAGGTGTTGGAGAACGTAGCAGAAATTCAAAATTTTCCTATGTGTCACCAAGATCTATCTATGGAGAAACCAGCAACGAGGGGAAGGAGAGTGCATCTACATACCCTTGTAGATCGCTAAGCGGAAGCGTTCAAGTGAACGGGGTTGATGGAGTCGTACTCGTCGTGATTCAAATCACCGATGATTCTAGTGCCGAACGGACGGCACCTCCGCGTTCAACACACGTACAGCTCGACGATGTCTCCCACGCCTTGATCCAGCAAGGGGAGAGGGAGAGGTTGAGGAAGACTCCATCCAGCAGCAACACAACGGCATGGTGGTGATGGAGGAGCGTGGCTATCCTGCAGGGCTTCGCCAAGCACCTACGGGAGAGGAGGAGGTGTCACGGGAGGGAGGGAGGCGCCAGGGATTCTGGTATGGATGCCCTCCCTCCCCTCCACTATATATAGGGGCAAGGGAGAGGGGGGAGGCGCAGCCTTTCCCCTTCCTCCAAGGAAGGGGTGCGGCCAAGAGGGGGGGGGAGGAGTCCATCCTCCCCAAGGCACCTCGGAGGTGCCTTCCCCCTTGAGGACTCTTCCCTCTAGGGTTCCCTAGGCGCATGGGCCTCTTGGGGCTGGTGCCCTTGGCCCATGTAGGCCAAGGCGCACCCCCTACAGCCCATGTGGCCCCCCGGGGCAGGTGGCCCCACCCGGTGGGCCCCCGGGACCCTTCCGGTGGTCCCGGTACAATACCGATGACCCCGAAACTTGTCCCGATGGCCGAAACAGGACTTCCTATATATAAATCTTTACCTCCGGACCATTCCGGAACTCCTCGTGACGTCAGGGATCTCATCCGGGACTCCGAACAACATTCGGTAACCACATACAAGCTTCCTTTATAACCCTAGCATCATCGAACCTTAAGTGTGTAGACCCTACGGGTTCAGGAGACATGCAGACATGACCGAGATGTTCTCCGGTCAATAACCAACAGCGGGATCTGGATACCCATGTTGGCTCCCACATGTTCCACGATGATCTCATCGGATGAACCACGATGTCAAGGACTTAATCAATCCCGTATACAATTCCCTTTGTCTAGCGGTATGGTACTTGCCCGAGATTCGATCGTCGGTATCCCGATACCTAGTTCAATCTCGTTACTGGCAAGTCTCTTTACTCGTTCCATAACACATCATCCCGTGATCAACCCCTTGGTCACATTGTGCACATTATGATGATGTCCTACCGAGTGGGCCCAGAGATACCTCTCCGTTTACACGGAGTGACAAATCCCAGTCTCGATTCGTGCCAACCCAATAGACTCTTTCGGAGATACCTGTAATGCACCTTTATAGCCACCCAGTTAAGTTGTGACGTTTGGTACACCCAAAGAATACCTACGGTATCTGGGAGTTGCACAATCTCATGGTCTAAGGAAAAGATACTTGACATTAGAAAAGCTTTAGCATACGAACTACACGATCTTTGTGCTAGGCTTAGGATTGGGTCTTGTCCATCACATCATTCTCCTAATGATGTAATCCCGTTATCAACGACATCCAATGTCCATAGCCAGGAAACCATGACTATCTGTTAATCACAACGAGCTAGTCAACTAGAGGCTCACTAGGGACATATTGTGGTCTATGTATTCACACATGTATTACGATTTCCGGATAATACAGTTATAGCATGAATAAAAGACAATTATCATGAACAAGGAAATATAATAATAATCAATTTATTATTGCCTCTAGGGCATATTTCCAACAGTCTCCCACTTGCACTAGAGTCAATAATCCAGTTCACATCAATATGTGATTAACACTCAAGGTCACATCCCCATGTGACTAACACCCAAAGAGTTTACTAGAGTCAATAATCTAGTTCACATTACCATGTGATTAATACTCGATGAGTTCTGGGTTTGATCATGTTATGCTTGTGAGAGATGTTATAGTCAACGGGTCTGAACCTTTCAGATCTGTGTGTGCTTTACAAATCTCTATGTCATCTCCTAGATGTAGCTACTACATTCTATTTGGAGCTATTCCAAATAACTGTTCTACTTGGAGCTATTCTAAATTGTTACTCCATTATACGTATCCGGTATCTCTACTCAGAGCTATCCGAATAGGTGTTAAGCTTGCATCGATGTAACCCTTTACGACGAACTCTTTTACCACCTCCATAATCGAGAAAATTCCTTAGTCCACTAGTTACTAAGGATAACTTTGACCGCTGTCCCGTGATCCATTCTTGAATCACTCTTGTACCCCTTGACTGACTCATGGCAAGGCACAATTCAGGTGCGGTACACTGCATAGCATACTGTAGAGCCTACGTCTTATGCATAGGGGACGACCTTCGTCCTTTCTCTCTATTCTGCCGTGGTCGAGCTTTTAAGTCTTAACTTCATACCTTACAACTCAGGCAAGAACTCCTTCTTTGATTGATCCATCTTGAACACCTTCAAGATTATGTCAAGGAATGTGCTCATTTGAAAGTTCCATTAAGCGTTTTGATCTATCCTTATAGATCTTGATGCTCAATGCTCAAGTAGCTTAATCCAGGCTTTCCATTGAAAAACACTTTCCAAATAACCCTATATGCTTTCCAGAAATTCTACGTCATTTCTGATCAACAATATGTCAACAACATATACTCATCAGAAATTCTATAGTGCTCCCACTCACTTCTTTGGAAATACAAGTTTCTCATAAACTTTGTATAAACCCAAAATCTTTGATCATCATCAAAGCATACATTCCAACTCCGAGATGCTTACTCCAGTCCTTAGAAGGATTGCTAGAGCTTTGCATACTTATTAGCATCTTTCAGGATTGACAAAACCTTCCGATTGTATCACATACAACCTTTCCTCAAGAAAATCGTCGAGGAAACAATGTTTTGACATCATATCTGCAAGATTTCATAAATAATGCAGTAATCACTAATATAATTCCAACAGACTCTTAGCATCGCTACGAGTGAGAAAGTCTCATCGCAGTCAACTCCTTGAACTTGTCGGAAAACATCTTAACGACAAGTCGAGCTTTCTTAATGGTGATACTTATCATCATTGTCCGTCTTCCTTTTAAAATCCATCTACACTCAACAGCCTTACAACCATCGAGCTGTTCTGCCAAATTCTACACTTTGTTTTCATACATGGATCCTCTCTCGGGTTTTATGGCCTTGAGCCATTTATCGGAATGCGGGCCCACCATCGTTTCTCCATAGCTCGTAGGTTCATTGTTGTCTAGAAACATGACTTCCAAGACAGGATTACTATACCACTCTGAAGTAGTACGTATCCTTGTCACCCTACGAGGTTCGGTAGTGACTTGATCCGAAACTTCATGATCACTATCATAAGCTTCCACTTCAATTGGTGTAGGTGCCACAGGAACAACTTCCTGTGCCCTGCTACACACTTGTTGAAGTGACGGTTCATTAACCTCATCAAGTCTCCACCATCCTCCCACTCAATTCTTTCGAGAGAAACTTTTCCTCGAGAAAGGACCCGATTCTAGAAACAATCCCTAATTGCTTTCGGATCTGAGACAGGAGGTATACCCAACTGCTTTGGGTGTCCTATGAAGATGCATTTATCCGCTTTGGGTTCGAGCTTATCAGCCTGAAACTTTTTCACATAAGCATAGCAGCCCCAAACTTTTAAGAAATGACAGCTTAGGTTTCTCTAAACCATAGTTCATATGGTGTCATCTCATGGGAATTACGTGGTGCCCCTTTTAAAGTGAATGTGGTTGTCTCTAATGCCAAACCCATAAACTATCGTGGTAATTCGATAAGAGACATCATGGTATGCATCATATCCAATAGGGTGCAGTTATGATGTTCGGACACACCATCACACTATGGTGTTCCAGGCTGTATTAGTTGTGAAACAATTTCCACAATGTCTTAATTCTGTGCCAAACTCGTAATTCAGATATTCATCTCTATGATCATATCATAGATATTTTATCCTCTTGTCACGACGATCTTTCAACTTCACCCTAAAATTACTTGAACCTTTCAATAATTCAGACTCGTGATTTATCAAGTAAATGTACTCAACATCTACTCAAATCATCTGTGAAGCAAGAACATAACGATATCCACTACACGCCTCAGCACTCATTGGACTGCACACATCAAAATGTATTTCTTCCAACAAGTTGCTTTCTAGTTCCATTTTACTGAAACCGAGGATTTCAGTCATCTTGCCCATGTGGTATGATTTGCATGTCTCAAGTGATTCAAGATCAAGTGAGTTCAAACGGTCCATTTGCATGGAGTTTCTTCATGCATATACACCAATAGACATGGTTCGCATGTCTCAAACTTTTCAAAAACGAGTGAGCCCAAAGATCCATCAACATGGAGCTTCTTCATGCGTTTTATACCGATATGACTTAACTGGCAGTGCCACAAGTAGGTGGTACTATCATTACTATCTTTTGGCATGAACATGTGTATCACTATGATCGAGATTCAATAAACCATTCATTTCAGGTGTAAGACCATTTGAAGGTATTATTCAAATAAACAGAGTAACCGTTATTCTCCTTAAATGAATAACCATATTGCGATAGACATAATCCAATCATGTCTATGTTCAACGCAAACACCAAATAACAATTATTTAGGTTTAACACCAATCTCTTTGGTAGAGGGAGTGTGCGATGCTTGATCATATCAAGCTTGGAAAAACTTCCAACACATATCGTCAGCTCACCTTTAGCTAGTCTTCGTTTATTCCGTAGCCTTTTATTTCGAGTTTACTAACATTTAGCAACCGAACCGGTATCTAATACCATGGTGCTACTAGGAGTACTAGTAAAGTACACATTAACACAATGTATATCCAATATACTTCTATCGACCTTGCCAGCCTTCTCATCTACCAAGTATCTAGGGTAATTCTGCTCCAGTGGTTGTTCCCCTTATTACAGAAGCACTTAGTCTCGGGTTTGGGTTTAACCTTGGGTTTCTTTACTAGAGCAGCAGCTGAATTGCCGTTTCATGAAGTATCCCTTTGTTCCCTTGCCCTTCTTGAAACTAGTGGTTTCACCAACCATCAACAATTGATGCTCCTTCTTGATTTCTACTTTCGCGGTGTCAAACATCGCGAATACCTCAAGGATCATCATATCTATCCCTGATATGTTATAGTTCATCATGAAGCTCTTGCAGCTTGGTGGCAATGACTTTGGAGAAACATCACTATCTCATCTGGAAGATCAACTCCCACTCGATTCAAGTGATTGTTGCACTCAGACAATCTGAGTACAAGCTCAACGATTGAGCTTTTCTCCCTTAGTTTGCAGGCTAAGAAAATCGTCGGAGGGCTTATACCTCTTGATGTGGGCACGAGCCTGAAATCCCAATTTCAGACCTTGGAACATCTCATATGTTCTGCGATGTTTCAAAACGTCTTTAGTGCCTCAACTCTAAACCGTTTAACTGAACTATCACGTAGTTATCAAAACGTGTATGTCCGATGTTCGCAACATCCACAAACGACGTTTGGGGTTCAGCACACTGAGCGGTGCATTAAGAACATAAGCTTTCTATGAAGCAATGAGGACAATCCTCAGTCTATGGACCTAGTCTGCATAATTGCTACTATCAACTTTCAACTAAATTTTCTCTAGGAACATATCTAAACAGTAGAACTATAGCGTGAGCTACGACATAATTTGCAAAATCCTTTTGACTATGTTCAGGATAATTAAGTTCATCTTATGAACTCCCACTCAGATAGACATCCCTCTGGTCATCTAAGTGATCACATGATCCGAGTCAAACTAGGCCGTGTCCGATCATCACGTGAGACGGACTAGTCATCATCGGTGAACATCTTCATGTTGATCGTATCTACTATACGACTCATGCTCGACCTTTCGGTCTCCGTGTTCCGAGGCCATGTCTGTACATGCTAGGCTCGTCAAGTTAACCCTAAGTGTATTGCATGTGTAAATCTGTCTTACACCCGTTGTATGTGAACGTAAGGATCTATCACACCCGATCATCACGTGGTGCTTCGAAACAACGAACTGTAGCAACGGTGCACAGTTAGGGGAGAACACTTCTTGAAATTGTTGTAAGGGATCATCTTATTAACTACCATCGTTCTAAGTAAACAAGATGCATAAACATGATAAACATCACATGCAATCAAATAGTGACATGATATGGCCAATATCATTTTGCTCCTTTTGATCTCCATCTTCGGGGCTCCATGATCATCATCGTCACCAGCATGACACCATGATCTCCATCATCATGATCTCCATCATCGTGTCTCCATGAAGTTGTCACGTCATCTATTACTTCTACTACTACAGCTAACGGTTAGCAATAAAGTAAAGTAATTACATGACGTTTATGTTGACACGCAGGTCATAAATAAATTAAGACAACTCCTATGGCTCCTGCCGGTTGTCATACTCATCGACATGCAAGTCGTGATTCCTATTACAATAACATGATCAATCTCATACATCACATATCATTCATCACATTCTTCTTGGCCATATCACATCACATAGCATACCCTGCAAAAACAAGTTAGACGTCCTCTAATTGTTGTTTGCATGTTTTACGTGGCTGCTATGGGTTTCTAGCAAGAACGTTTCTTACCTACGCAAGAACCACAACGTGATATGCCAATTGCTATTTACCCTTCATAAGGACCCTTTTCATCGAATCTGATCCGACTAAAGTGGGAGAGACACACACCCGCCAGCCACCTTATGCAACTAGAGCATGTTTGTCGGTGGAACCGGTCTCACGTAAGCGTACGTGTAAGGTTGGTCCGGGCCGCTTCATCCCACGATGCCTCCGAATCAAGATAAGACTAGTAACGGCAAGCATATTGAACAATATCGACGCCCACAACTACTTTGTGTTCTACTCGTGCATAGAATCTACGCAATAGACCTAGCTCATGATGCCACTGTTGGGTAACGTAGCAGAAATTCAAAATTTTCCTACGTGTCACCAAGATCTATCTATGGAGAAACCAGCAATGAGGGGAAGGAGAGTGCATCTACATACCCTTGTAGATCGCTAAGAAGAAGCGTTCAAGTGAACGGGGTTGATGGAGTCGTACTCGTCGTGATTCAAATCACCGATGATTCTAGTGCCGAACGGACGGCACCTCCGCGTTCAACACACGTACAGCTGGACGATGTCTCCCACGCCTTGATCCAGCAAGGGGAGAGGGAGAGGTTGAGGAAGACTCCATCCAGCAGCAACACAACGGCATGGTGGTGATGGAGGAGCGTGGCTATCCTACAGGGCTTCGCCAAGCACCTACGGGAGAGGAGGAGCTGTCACGGGAGGGAGGGAGGCGCCAGGGATTCTGGTATGGATGCCCTCCCTCCCCTCCACTATATATAGGGGCAAGGGAGAGGGGGGAGGCGCAGCCTTGCCCCTTCCTCCAAGGAAGGGGTGCGGCCAAGAGGGGGGGAGGAGTCCATCCTCCCCAAGGCACCTCGGAGGTGCCTTCCCCCTTGAGGACTCTTCCCTCTAGGGTTCCCTAGGCGCATGGGCCTCTTGGGGCTGGTGCCCTTGGCCCATGTAGGCCAAGGCGCACCCCCTACAGCCCATGTGGCCCCCCGGGGCAGGTGGCCCCACCCGGTGGGCCCCCGGGACCCTTCCGGTGGTCCCGGTACAATACCGATGACCCCGAAACTTGTCCCGATGGCCGAAACAGGACTTCCTATATATAAATCTTTACCTCCGGACCATTCAGGAACTCCTCGTGACGTCCGGGATCTCATCCGGGACTCCGAACAACATTCGGTAACCACATACAAGCTTCCTTTATAACCCTAGCGTCATCAAACCTTAAGTGTGTAGACCCTACGGGTTCGGGAGACATGCAGACATGACCGAGATGTTCTCCGGTCAATAACCAACAGCGGGATCTGGATACCCATGTTGGCTCCCACATGTTCCACGATGATCTCATCGGATGAACCACGATGTCAAGGACTTAATCAATCCCGTATACAATTCCCTTTGTCTAGCGGTATGGTACTTGCCCGAGATTCGATCGTCGGTATCCCGATACCTAGTTCAATCTCGTTACCGGCAAGTCTCTTTACTCGTTCCGTAACACATCATCCCGTGATCAACCCCTTGGTCACATTGTGCACATTATGATGATGTCCTACCGAGTGGGCCCAGAGATACCTCTCCGTTTACACGGAGTGACAAATCCCAGTCTCGATTCGTGCCAACCCAACAGACACTTTCAGAGATACCTGTAATGCACCTTTATAGCCACCCAGTTACGTTGTAACGTTTGGTACACCCAAAGCATTCCTACGGTATCTGGGAGTTGCACAATCTCATGGTCTAAGTAAAAGATACTTGACATTAGAAAAGCTTTAGCATACGAACTACACGATCTTTGTGCTAGGCTTAGGATTGGGTCTTGTCCATCACATCATTCTCCTAATGATGTGATCCCATTATCAACGACATCCAATGTCCATAGCCAGGAAACCATGACTATCTGTTGATCACAACGAGCTAGTCAACTAGAGGCTCACTAGGGACATATTGTGGTCTATGTATTCACACGTGTATTGCGATTTCCGGATAATACAGTTATAGCATGAATAAAAGACAATTATCATGAACAAGGAAATATAATAATAATCAATTTATTATTGCCTCTAGGGCATATTTCCAACATCAGGGTGAAACACTTCAACGATAAAACCAGCAGCCTACAGCCGGGCTACCTCCTCACCAATTGCCTTGCATCTCTCCTTGTTAAAGCAGCGAAGAAACTGCTTGACCGGTTTAAACTTGGGATCAATATTGAGATTGTGCTCAGCGAGTCCTCTCGGTACACCTGGCATGTCAGAAGGCTTCCATGGAAAAATGTTCTGGTTCTCACGGATGAACTCGATGAGCGCGCTTTCCTATTTCGGGTCCAGATTTGTGCTGATGCTAAACTGTTTGGATGAATCGCTAGGAACAAAGTCAACAAGTTTAGTCTCATCAGCCGGTTTGAATTTCAGGTTCGGGTCATGCTCAGTTGTGAGCTTCTTCAGAGGGGTCATATCTGCCAGATCAACATTGTCTTTATAGAACTTCAACTCCTCTGTAGCACAAACCGATTCAGCATAGGCCGCATCACCTTCCTCGCAATCCAAAGCGATCTTGCGACTTCCGTGAACTGTGATGGTCCCCTTGTGACCCGGCATCTTGAGATGCAGATAAATATAACAGGGCCTTGCCATGAACTTTGCATAAGCCGGCCATCCAAACAGTGCGTGGTACGGGCTCTGGATCCTCACCACTTTAAAGGTCAATGAGGGAGTCCTGGATTAGGGGGTGTCCGGATGGCCGGACTATGACCTTTGGCCGGACTCCCGGACTATGAAGATACAAGATTGAAGACCCCGTCCCGTGTCCGGATGGGACTTTCCTTGGCATGGAAGGCAAGCTTGGCGATATGATATGAAGATCTCCTCCCATTGTAACCGACTCTGTGTAACCCTAGCCCTCTCCGGTGTCTATATAAACCGGAGAGTTTTAGTCCGTAGGACGGAGAACAATCATACCATAGGCTAGATTCTAGGGTTTAGCCACTCCGATCTCCTGGTAGATCTACTCTTGTACTACCCATATCATCAATATTAATCAAGCAGGAGTAGGGTTTTACCTCCATCGAGGGGGCCTAAACCTGGGTAAAAACATTGTGTCCCTTGTCTCCTGTTACCATCTGCCTAGACGCACAGTTCGGGACCCCCTACCCGAGATCCGCCGGTTTTGACACCGATATTGGTGCTTTCATTGAGAGTTCCTCTGTGTCGTCGCCTTTTAGGCCCGATGGCTTCTTCGCTCATCAACCACGACGCGGTCCGGGATGAGACTTTTCTCCCTGGACAGATCTTCGTATTCGGCGGCTTCGCACTGCGGGCTGACTCGTTCGGCCATCTGGAGCAGATCAAGAGCTACGCCCCTGGCCATCAGGTCAGGTTTGGAAGCTTGAACTACACGGCCGACATCCGCGGGGACCTGATCTTCGACGGATTCGAGCCACAACCGGGCGCGCCGCACTGTCGTGATGGGCACGATTTAGCTCTGTCATCGGACAACGCCCAGAGCGTCGCTCAGGTGTCCGCTCTGACCATTAGCTCAGAGTCCACTACGCCAGTCGGGGACGGACGGTTAGACGCCACCCCGGAAATTGCAATCTCTATGGCGATAGAGCCGGATACCAGCCTAGTCCCTCGCAAGGCCCGTTACTCCAAGGTGCCGGACTCCGATCCGGACTCCGTAAATCCCGCACCTCTCCCGGTCAAGCCCGATTGGGCTCCGGTCATGGAGTTCACCGCGCGGATGTCTTTTAGCACTCACCTTTCGGCGACATCCTGAATTCGTTAAAGTCTCTCTTTGTCAGGAGAGCCTAGGCCGAACTACGACCGACATGGTTGGGATGCGGACGACGAAGAAATTTGTAGCCCACCCACCACCCACTACGTAGCCACTATCGACGATTTAACCGACATGCTAGACTTCAACTCCGAAGATACCAACGGTATGAACGCCGATAAAGGAGACGATCAAGAACCAGCACCTATAGGGCTCCGAAAAAACACCTCATCATACGATGTATACATGGTGGACACACGCAACAGAAGCGACTACGAGGACCTAAAGGATGCGGCCAGAGATCGCTCCCCCGAGAAACAATCAAAGCGGTGGCGTAAGCGCAAGGCCAAGCCCCACCTCGACAGAAACCCAGCCATAGAGCAGGGCGACTCAATGGACGATGAACATGCCGTCGAGCATCCGTCCAAGCAGGGTGGACAATCCGAACAACCAATCCCTGGGACGGATAATAGCCCGGACGACCTCACACCAGACAAATTGCTGGAACATCAGAACCTCCACCAAAGGCTCGTCACCACTGCACGTAGCCTGGAAAAACAGAAGCGGAGGCTCAAGACAGCGGAGGATGCACTCAGGATCAGATGGTTCAAGGTACTCAATACCGCACACAAGTACGGCAATAGTCGCCATACAAAGAGCTATCTGAAGCAGAAACTACTACCGGAATTTGACGAAGAGACCATAAAGCCCCCACAGTCAAAAAATAAGGACGCCACAAGGTCGGATAGAAGACCCTACGATCAATCTCACGCGTCAAAGGATGCCGCACTCAATATAGCGCGCGATCCGTCCAAGAAGCCGCATCAGAAAACTGGCCCTACCAGATCCATTTATAGCCCAAGAAACCAAGCTCCAATGAGTGATGCAACGCAAAAAATACCCGAAAATCGTGGCACGCCTAAGTACAGGGGCGCCGCACACCCCCTATGCTTTACTGATGAGGTGCTGGATCATGAATTCCCAGCCGGATTCAAGCCAGTGAACATAGAACCATACGACAGAACAACAGACCCTGGAGTTTGGATTGAGGACTACATCCTCCACATACACATGGCCAGAGAAGACAACCTCCACGCCATAAAATACTTACCCCTTAAGCTCAAAGGGACAGCCCGGCATTGGCTTAAAAGCCTTCCCGAGAACACCATGGGAAGTTGGGCAGTGCTTGAGGATGCTTTCCGGGCAAATTTTCAAGGGACCTATGTCCGGCCCCCAGATGCAGGCGATCTAAGCCATATAACTCAGCAGCCCGGAGAGTCAGCGAGGAAGCTCTGGAACAGATTCCTTATCAAAAAGAATCAGATAGTCGATTTTCCGGATGCAGAGGCCCTAGCAGCTTTCAAACATATCATCCGAGACGAATGGCTCGCCAGACACCTCGGCCAAGAAAAGCCACGAACAATGGCCGCGTTAACAAGCCTCATGACCCGCTTCTGTGCAGGAGAGGATAGCTGGCTGGCAATAAGCAGCACCAGCGACCCGAATACGTCCGAACTCAGAGATGGGAACGGGAAGCCGCGCCGTAACAACAAACCGCGCCGAATAAAGGACAAAAGCCCGATGAGCACGGCAGTAAACGCCGGATTCGAAAGTCCTCGGCAAAATCAGAAAAAGATGCCCCCCAAAGAAGATAGGGACGAGCTATCCAACCTCAACAAAATTTTGGACAAAATATGTCAAATCCACAGCACTCCGGGGAGACCTGCAAACCATACCCATCGAGATTGTTGGGTCTTTAAGCAGTCCGGCAAGCTCAACGCCGAACACAAGGGGCTCAACACACCAAGCGAGGATGACAATACACCCCACGAGCAGATCACCGGAGAACAAAAGAAGTTCCCACAAGAAGTCAAGATAGTAAATCTACTTCATGCGACAAAGAAGAATAGAACGGCACCTACAACGACACGCGCCGTACAGCCAGCCCCGGAGGAGCAACCCCACTGGTTGTTACAACCAATCACCTTTGATCATCTAGATTGCTCTAGAGGAGACCAGAACGCAGGCTGGACTGCCTTGGTCTTAAATCCAATCATTAACGGACTCGAATCTACAAACTTCCTTATGGACGGCGGCATCGACTTGAACCTGTTGTATCAGGACACAGTCCGCAAACTCGGGGTACACCCAGTCGCAATCCACATCGGCAACACTTCCTTTCAAGGAGTAACGCCAGGTTCGGATACCCCAAGTATGGGTTCCCTTACGTTAGAAGTCACGTTCGGGTCACCCGACAACTTCCGAAGCGAAAAGCTAACATTCCACATCGCCCCATTCGTAAGTCGCTATCAAGCGCTACTGGGACATGAAGCTTTCGCCCGCTTTAATGCAATACCGCACTACGCATCCCTTATACTTAAAATGCCCGGTCCAAAGGGGATCATCTCATTACAAGGGAACATAAATTTACCCCCAAAGTACGGGAAGGGGTGCGGTTGCCTAGGCAGCCGCCCACAAATCTAGCCCTACTATCCCGGACACGCGTCGACGAGTCCGGCGTCAACATGCTTAAATTACCGCATACCCTTATGCAAGGGGCTCCGTGTGCTCACGCCCGGAGACAATACGGCCCAACTCTTGCTCCAACTATATTTTGTTTATTTCAATATAAATTTCTCGCACGCTTATTTTTTTTTTTACTAATTTCCTCTCTTTCGCAGACGAGCATCGTGCTACGCCCGTCCAGGATACGGCACAACGGAGACACAGGCGCAGACGTGCAGCAGGGACCCGTTCCAAGGATTCTCTTCAGATTAAGACCCTGCGTAAACTTTTTTTACTGTCTCTTGTTGATAACATCCCCCGGTTTTCTCTATAGCCGAGGAGGAGGCTGGCGTCTTGGCATGTGGCCACGTCAGAATTTTTTTGCACGTACCTGGACACTAGGATTTTTTTTACCAAGGGCTCTATTTTGGACCGTCTTCATAAAGACCAAACACCTTAGGGAGTGTTCGGCGTCGCGAGTTTGGCCCTATATGCACCAGCTCCGAATCATGTCTTTGGTCAAATGTTGGGTTTGCCCGGCTCCTGTGTTTTGCTGCCTTACATTCCGTTATATCGGCTAACGCGGCACCAGGAGAACTACTGCGATTGTGCCCCGGTTCGGCCGGGTGAGCACCTCAGGAGAGAAAGCTGAAAACCGACTGTCATGATATAGCAAGAGACTGGTCAACCACTCGATGACTTTCGGAATCTTTAGGATTCCCCCGCATTAACGAAGGGCCGCTTCCCGGTCAGGCACACTCGCGCCCCGAATTTGGGCGAGCGCGGTGCCCCTAGGGGCTATTCAGTAGTCCCATTGTCAAACTCCTATGGCTAAGTGAAAGTGATAAAGCATTATAGTCCGGTTGCCTAGTTCGCCGCTCCACCACCTCCTTTATAGGACCAAGACGTTGGATTAAGTGTGAACAGATGCCTTTTTGCGAACACCCCCGCATTATATGCGTGGGGGCTGAAGCCAACGACTGCCATCTTTCAGTTTACATACAAATATTTACATTAAACAGCCGCACAGGAGGTATCATGATTCTTGCAAGCACAAGTATAAAAAAGCTTTTTTTCATAAAAACACAATTCATCTTACAAATAGTATAAGCTATTCGAACACAACATCCTTCGAGCACTGCGACTCTATTATACGAGCGCCAGGAAGAACTTCCTCAAAATAGTGCTTGGCAGGTACTCGGCTTTCATCCGAATCTTGGGATGCAACAATACTGGCCTTCATATCTGCCCAGTATGTCTTGACACGGGCAAGAGCCATCTGTGCGCCCTCTATACACGCCGACCTCTTCATTGCATCAGCATGCGGCACCGAACCAAGAAATTGCTGCACCAAGCCAAAATTGCTCTTTGGCTCCAGCTTCTTCGGCCACGGACGACTCGCAACAAATTTCATGGCGAGTCCGGATAATCTGTTCAGCTCCGCCCAGGCGGCTAAACGGTCGGAGACTAATAGTGGGCGCTCTGGATAGTGGTACTACGACCAAAAAAGCTCTTCCTTATGGTCACCTCGGCTGCGGAAGTGTTCGGTCGCGTCCGCCGCACTTGCGGCCAAATCCAGATAAGCGTTGTCCGAACTCCACTTCCGGTCTAATGGAGCATACTTAGGGTCTCCAAACTTCATCCGCAGCATATAAGGCTTTCCAGTCGTGATATCTCCGGCCTGACGCAGCTCCTCCTTCATCGCTCTCATGGCAGAGCGAGTATCCTTGGCTTCGGCCGTGACCTTTTCAAGATCTTTATGAGCCGCCCTATCTTCTTGCTCAAGCAATCTAGAGCAGTCGGTAGCATCCCTCAATTCTATGGCCATCTCGGCCATTTCCTTCTTGCTCTGGCAGTGAGCAGCCTGTTTGGCTTTTAGCTCTTCAGCCGCGTTAATGATAGCCGCATCACTTTTCCTTGCTTGCTCCTTGGCTCGGGCAAGTTCCGCCCGAAGGTTCTCCACGGCAGCAGCAACATCTACATCAAGTATATATATATAAGGCCCGAGCATCAAGCTCCTATTACTGGGTGTCTTTTGAACATACCTTGAGCCTCGTCTAGCCGCTTATTTACAAGTGCGATGTCGGCATCGGCCATGTCAAGTTGCCGCTTTAGTTCGGCAGATTCACCAGTCCGACTAGCCACCGAGCGCCTCGCCACCTTCATGGAATAAGCGAAATATTATACTGGGATTATGATCCTCTGTGCGCCTTCATTCATGACGACACACAGAGTCTCAGGGGCTACCATTCATACAGGGCACATTTAATATGTGGCTCTACCAAAAGGTACACCTTTTTACATACCTCAAAGCCTGTTAGTAAACTCCTGGCAGCTTCGTACAATCCGCTTTCTGCGGATGAAATCCTTCCAATCACCATATCCATCAACATACGGTATTCTTCTGAGATGGACGCCCTACCAAGCAGATCCTTCAGCACTTCCGCCGGTGCGCAAGAGGGTGTCGGACTAGTCTGACGACCTTTCCCGGGGTCCGGACATGAAAAGCCCTCCGGGACGATACCTCAGGGTCGCCAGCCTCGTAGGACGGGGGAACAAGGGGAGGCGTTTCACTCTCTATCATCTCTGGACGAAGATCCCCTGAAGATGAGCTCTGCTGAGAAGGGTTGAGATCTGAACTGCAAGATAATGCTTCGGTTATTTTCCTCAGGAATAAAACATGGATGTGATTCATTATGCAACCCCTCCCCTCACTTACGCCTCGGGGGAGAGCGGGTCCCGTTTAGGGGGCGATTCGGCTGAAGCGTCCACCGGTGCCGAACCCTCTGATGAAGATTTCTTTCCCCATTTTCAGGCTATCACCTCCGGGTCTTCAGAGGCAGTCCTTTTCTTTCCCTGGTCGGGAGAATTTTCGATTCTTCCCTTCCTGATGGCCTCCTTCGTGGAGGCGGTAGCTCCTTGGTCCCTCCCTTTTTCCTCCGCCAACGGCGCAGCCTCCAGCATCCTGGTCAGCATAGGATTCGGCACGGTCTCGAGCAAGGGGGCTGGACACCTGATAAGCTTAGCCTTTGCTATCCACTCCTGTTCAAAGGGCAACTCTGCTAAAGGGTAGATTTGATAAAAATATGGATGGTATGCGCAAATATCGAGCTACTTACTTTAGCATCTGGGTGGTTGCAGCTCAGACCAGCGTCCTCAGACAGATCCGGACACCTTGCTTGTGATCCGAAGAACAATTTGTACATCTCCATGGGCGTCATTCCCATGAAGTGTTGTAGGACTCGTGGTCCCTCGGGATTGAATTCCCATAGGCAGAGAGGTCGACGATTGCAGGGCAGTGTGCGGCGAATCACCATGACTTGCGCCACCACGGTCAGATTGATATCTCTTTCTAGGAGATCCCGAATACGGCCCTGGAGCAAGGGCACGTCTTTCGACGGCCCCTAGATAAGTCCTTCATTAACCCATGATGCCAGCCGTGGTGGGGGACCCGAGCGAAAAGTAGGCGGTGCCACCCATGTGGTGCCCGTAGGGGCTGTGATGTAAAACCAGTCCCGTTGCCATAAGCCGAGCTCCTCTTGAAAAGAGCCTTCGGGCCATGGAGCGTCGGCCATCTTGCTTATTATAGCTCCTCCGCACTCAGCGTGCTGCCCCTCGATCATCTTCGGTTCCACCTTGAAGGTTTTTAGCCACAATCCGAAGTGAGGAGTGATATGGAGGAAAGCCTCACACACGACAATGAATGATGAGATTTGGAGGATGGACTCCGGAGCTAAGTCGTGGAACTCCAGCCCGTAATAATACATGAGCCCCCTCACGAAGGGATCAATCGGGAAGCTTAGCCCTCGAAGGAAGTGAGATGCGAACACCACACTCTCACCGGGCTGGAGAGTGGGAATGGCCTGCCCTTGAGAAGGCAGCCTATGCGAGGTTTCGCCGGTTAGATACTTGGCATCTCTCAGCTTTCGCACATCTTCTTCCGTAACGGAGGAAGGCATCCACCGGCCTTCAAGGTCAGAGCCGGACATCTTCAAAGGTTTGAAGTGCCTAAAACTAGAGCTTTGGGTGTTGGAACTCAAAGCAAGGGGCGGATTCGATTGGATTGAAAAGAGGGGAGCCGAGCCTTGGTCCCTTTATAAGGGAGTTGAATACCAAGAGCCCTCCCCGTAACCGTTTGAGACTCGCTTTCAATTAGGGAGTCATACCAAAGGCACGGTTGGGTTACCCACACCCGTATTGATGAGAATCCCGGAATAAGGGGACACGATCTCTGCATTGACAAGACGTGCCAAGGAAACCGCCTCGCTAAACACGCTGAGGTGGAACAATGAAATTAATAAAGAGCCTGGTTGTGGCATGATGTCACGCCGCGGAGTACGTCAGCAGATCCGATTGATACAAATATTATTCTCCCTACGAAAGAATGTGGAACTTATTTTGCAGAGCCAGACACTACCCTGGTGTTCAACATCTTCTATGAAATATTCGGAGGAGGAACCCGCCTTGCAATGCCGAAGACAACTTGCGCGCCGGACTTGTCGTCATTGAAGCCTGGTTCAGGGGCTACTAAGGGAGTCCTGGATTAGGGGGTGTCCGGATGGCCGGACTATGACCTTTGGCTGGACTCCCAGACTATGAAGATACAAGATTGAAGACCCCGTCCCGTGTCCGGATGGGACTTTCCTTGGCGTGGAAGGCAAGCTTGGCGATACAATATGAAGATCTCCTCCCATTGTAACCGACTCTGTGTAACCCTAGCCCTCTCCGGTGTCTATATAAACCGGAGAGTTTTAGTCCGTAGGACGGAGAACAATCATACCATAGGCTAGATTCTAGGGTTTAGCCACTCCGATCTCGTGGTAGATCTACTCTTGTACTACCCATATCATCAATATTAATCAAGCAGGAGTAGGGTTTTATCTCAATCGAGAGGGCCCGAACCTGGGTAAAAACATCGTGTCCCTTGTCTCATGTTACCATCCGCCTAGACGCACAGTTCGGGACCCCCTACCCAAGATCCGCTGGTTTTGACACTGACAGTCAATGTTTCAGACCGGGAGTCATGCTCATCACCAAACACAACCTCGAAAGCAATCTTGCCAATAGGATATGCCGATTTACCTGGTACTACACCATGGAAAACAGTGTTTGACGGTTTAAGACTCTTGTCTGTCAACCCCATGCAACAGAAGGTCTCATAATACAGAATGTTGATACTGCTCCCTCCATCCATAAGCACTTTGGTGAACTTATAACCTCCCACGTGAGGTGCCACCACTAAAGCTAGCTGACCTGGATTGTCAACCCGGGGCGGATGTTCCTCTCTGCTCCACACAATGGGTTGCTCGGACCACCGCAAGTAACGTGGTACTGCCGGTTCAACAGCATTAACTGCCCTCTTGTGAAGCTTCTGATCACGCTTGCACAAACTAGTGGTGAATACATGATACTGCCCACGATTCAACTGCTTTGGGTGACTCTGATAACCTGACTGCTGCTGATTTCCTTGATTATTCTGTTGGCTATTAACACCTTGGTTGTTCTGGTTGCCCTTATTATTCTGAAATCCAAAGTTTGAACCGCCGCCACCATGAAAACCTGGACCTGAACCGCCTGATGGACCCTGATCATATCGGTAAAGATCAGAGTTTTTGAACTCCTTCATAATGTGAAAATCTTTCCAAAGATGTGTAGCTGGAACCTCCTTGGTCCCATGCTTTGGGCAGGGCTGGTTTAACAAACGCTCCAGATTCATTCCGCCACCACGCTGGGGCAGTTTACCCTTACGACGCTGCACATTAGCGTTAGCCACAAAATGTGAATTATCCGCTTTGCGGTTACCATTATTCCCATGGCCTTCTTGGTTGTGCTGCTGTCCCTTTGCACCGCCGTTCTTCTTTCCCTTCTCCGGTTTCTCCTCATCAGAATCGGGATCCTTGGTATTATCAGAATCGACATATTTGACCAAGGCAGCCATAAGGGTGCCCATATCATTGCAGTGGCACTTGAGCTGTCCCAACTTCATCTTTAGTGACTTAAACTGGCAATTACGTTCCAGTGTGATGATTGCTTGGCCAGCATTAATCCGGTCTGATGAATGCAAAACTTCTGAAACTCGGTGCACCCAATGAGTTGTTGACTCATTCTCCCCTTGAACACAGGCATCTAGATCCAAAATGGACATAGGTTGTTTACATGTGTCCTTGAAATTGGCTATAAACCGGGCCTTCAATTGGTCCCATGACTCGACAGAGTTAGCTGGTAAGTTCTTCAACCATGTACGGGCTGTTCCCTCAAACATCATCGTGAAGTACTTTGCACAAGCCGCATCATCCACGTCCAGCATCTCCATTGCCATCTCATAACTTTCCACCCATGCCTCGAGCGGTTGATCAACGGTGTAATTAGGCACCTTACGTGGACCCTTGAAATCTTTAGGCAGCCGCACATTACGGAGAGCCAGAATGAGACACGGTACTCCCTAGGAACTGAAGGCAAGCCCGGTGCCTCGGTCTACTAACGCTGCTGGCTGAACCGGGGCGGGTTGATAACGACACGTATACTGTGCTGCTAAAGCGACCTCCCTTCATGCTCTACCATTATCCACCACGTCCTAAGCGTTCACCTCACCACACGCCGGATTGGGTCCTTGAGGGACAATACGGCGCCGCGCACTGCTGGACACCTCTGGTTCATCTATATGCCTGCTGTAGCTTTGGCTCGGACATGGGGTTGTGTGAATCCTGTCTCGGCTATACGAGTAAGCTTGCTGCTGCGTCATAGCCGTTTGAAGAAGATCCCTGGCCCGCCGTGTCTCAACCGCCGCTGGCGATTCACCGTCTATCGGAATAGCCGCCAGCCGGGATGCTGCTGCTATCATATTGTCCAAAGGGGTAGAGAAGTGACCCGGCAGGGGTGTGGTATACCGCGGCGGGTTGTCCGTTCGTCGAGGTGGACCCATCACCTGAGGTTGATCCAACGCTCCGGTCCTTGGCACAATAGTCCAGTTCACTGCTGCCGGATTGCTAGTCCCTGCTCCTGGTGTATCAAAGAGATTCATCGCATTGTTATCCGCCAGCAAGCGAGAGATGTCTCCTCCTGAATACTTCATTCGAAGCGTTCTGATCCATCAAAAGTCGATAATTCTTGGCTTTAATCCTCTGCGCCTGGACATCTAAAGTGGCTCGTTCCTCAGCCATCCTGACCTCCTCAGCCGCCAAGTCCTCTTTGGCCTGAGTTATCTGATCTCCCAACTTAGCGACCTCCGCGTTATGCCAATCTTGATTCTCCGAGGTAATTGTTGTGGCCAATAACGTCGCCCAGGCATCCATCAATCTGGTCAGAACTTGAGTCGGCCGGCGCGCGGAGCCTCCTGCCCCTGCTACCGGTCCGGATGCCGCCGTAGTAGAATTTTGCAAAGTTGGCTGTGTTCCGGCCATGAAGATTCCGACTTGGTTCGGCGGTTCAAGAAATTCCGGAATACTGGTGCCATCGGAATACCCTTCGAACACACCGTCATGAACTTGGTACAGGGATTCGGTTTCACCAGCGGATGATTCACCGTCGGAATAAGTGACCGTCTCACCATCAGACACCGGTTCAGATCCGATCCCGTGGACACATCCCACGAACGCATGCTTCATGGAGGGCCGAATCCGAGCGGGGCTTGCACGCTAACACGTCTCGACAAGGTCGGTGCAGATGTCCGGCTCAGGGCCCGGTTCGCTGATCTTGCCAATGAAAACATGAATTTGGCCAAAGGGGACTCGATACCCATACTCAATTGAGCCAGCCTCGGGGCCCCATCCCGCATCGTCGATGTAGAGCTTGCCGCAACAACTCTTGGTCATCCGGCCAACCGCGTACCCTTTGAGTCCTTCAAAGTTGCCCTTCAAGAACTCGAAACCATCGTGCGATAGCCCCACGGTGGGCGCCAACTGTCATGGAAATATCACGTCAGATGTCCTCGTGAAAGGACTTAGTCGTGGAGCCATCGCGACGGGTTAGCTTAAAGGGGTTAAACAGGACAAAGGACACGAGGATTTTATACTAGTTCGGCCCCTTCGATGAAGGTGAAATCCTACGTCTAGTTGTGTTGGGGTTATTGGGGTCTCGATAACCAAGGAGCTAAACACGCTATGCCTGGCTCTCAAGTTGTTGTTCTTGTCCCTGAAACGCCACCGGGTCATCCCCTTATATACACGGGTTGACGCCCGGCCGGTTTGTAGAGGCCCGAGGCCGGCTCATACAAGTATCCGGCTGGGTCTATCCTTTCCGAACTTACAATACAAGTTACATAACCATGGCGATTTACACTATGGGCCCTAATCCGCCTTTGGGCTCCGGGCCTCTAAGCTTCATTAGTAAAGCGCCATCTTCTGGGTCTTCGTGGGCTTCAATATAGTTGAAGGTGAACCGGCCCCTCCTGGGCAGTTTACACTCAGTAGTTATATCCCCAACACTAATATATTACCTGTTTTGGATGTTTAATAGGCATTTATATGCTATTTTATATTATTTTTGGGACTAACCTATTAACCGAGGGCCTAGTGCCAGTTTCTGTTTTTTTTGCCTATTTTAGAGTTTCGCAGAAAAGGAATACCAAATGAGTCCAAACGGAATGAAACCTTCGAGATGATCTTTCTTGGACCGACAGCAAACCAGAAGACTTGGAGATGAAGCCGGAGACGCAATAAGGAAGCCACGAGGTAGGAGGGCGCGCCTAGGGGGGTAGGACGCCCCCACCCTCGTGGGCCCCTCGTAGCTCCCCTAACCTAGTTCCTTCGCCTATATATATTCTTATACCCTAAAAACATCCAAGAGAGCCACGAAACCACTTTTCCACTGCCGCAACCTTCTGTACCCGTGTGTCGGGGGTTGGATACGACATATGCCAAAGGATGGCTTATCATGGTGGGAGCGAATAGAACGTCGCCGGTGCCTGGAAGCGGGATGAGGCGAAGACATGCACGCCGGCGGAACTTACCCAGCTTCAGGGCTCTCCTAGGAGATAACACCCCTACTGCTGCTCTGCAGGGTCTTCGCATGATCACTAAGGAAAGTGACTACAATGGTGCTCATGGAGCTGTTTCGGGAGGTAGGAGAGGGCAAGTCTAGCTCTCTCCTCCTTGTGCTATCTGGTCTATCTCTATCTAGGTCTGAACCCTTTGCATGGGTGCCCCGGGGGTTTATATAGGCCTTCCCCTCGGGGGTACAATAGTAATCCGGCTGGGCGCGGGTCCCAGTCGTCTGTCTCTCAGGCCGCCGTCTTCCCCGCCGGCTTATGGGGCCCATCGACTGGCAGGTCCCATGGACAGGCTTGATACTATAGCGGCACTCCTGATGACGCAGGCTCGATCATTGGGTCGTGACAACAGTGCCGCCATCTATCGGGCGATCACTATCGCCATTCCCCATCCTATCTGGTCCATCTTCGGGGCACCCAGGCCGCCTTGGGCCCACCCACTGACAGGCGGCCCCGCCGTCTTCGGGCCGTACAGGCCTGCGTCGTGGGCACAGTGCGTGGCGCACTGTGGCTGAGGTCAGGGCAGGCATGGCAACAGTGTCGCGCCGCGCCGGAGATCTTCCAGCGATACGGCTCACTGTAGCCATGTCGACCCTTTGTAAGCAGGGGGAACGGCCACGCCGTGACCGTACCCCACATCGTACTTCGGGATGAGGGAGGAGTCATGGGCCGACTCTCCATAGTCGGCCTCTCTGGAGGTCGCTAGCTCGGAGTCGGCTTATCTCGGAGTCGCCGTCTAGGACTCGGCTTGTCTTGGAGTCGCTCCTGGGACTTGGCTTGAGGGGCGCGGCCTGCCTTGATGTCTTGAAATGTCCTGGGACTCGGGTTAGCCTACCCGTGGCCCATTACTCCGACAGTAGTCCCCGAAGCTGGTGAAGCCCTGCTGACACTGCATTGTGGGGCTTCAACAGTTTCATCCTTCCCAGAGCGGACTCCGGAATTCGGCTGCCGTCTTCCCTTGGGCCGAATGTTGAGAGTCGGATGTTTAGCAAAGAGCCGCGCTCGAAAGTCGCGGCGGGAAACCGAGCGGCGTGCCTGATACGCTTCCCCACAGCCATCAGGGCGGTCCTATCGTGTGGCGCCACGTGGAGAGGACAGTCTTCCTGCCCATGCGCGCGACGGGACGGGCCGTCAGGCGGGGCCCGCCACTACCGTGCCTCAGCATATGAATGGATCCGTTGCGGTCGTGGACGGTTGGTTTTCCCACGTTGTTACTGCGTGCAGTAACTTCATGGGTTAAATCGTGGGGCGGCGTGGGGCATCGTGCGCAGTTAATCCCACGCCCGCCCCCTCGGCTTCTCAGCCCATAGGGCTATAAGTAGGCGGGGGGGAGCGGAGCGGCACAGCACGCGCGCCCTTCTTCCCCGCTCCCCCGCCTCTTCTCGCATTCTCTCCTTCCTGTCTCCGCCATTGAGCAAGAGCACTCCACACCACGGCGATGAGCTCCTCCTCCGCCGCGGCCTCCGCCGTGCGCTCTGGCGTGTGGGACGGCTCGGAGGTAGAAGAGGAACACATCCAGTTCCTCCGCCGGACACGCCGTCTCCCCAGCGCGGACCTTGTGCGCGCCCGCGCTGCGCCGGAGGGAGAGATCCGGCCAGCGCCGGAGGAGGGCAGCGGGTCATCTTCCGCTCGCACCTCATGCGCGGCCTAGGGCTGCCGGCGAGCGGCTTCTTCCGCTCATTCTTGGAGTTCCACAGCCTTCAACCGCACCACCTCACTCCGAGCATGGTGGTGTTGCTCTCCGCCTTCGCCACTCTGTGCGAAGGTTTCCTCGGCTTTCTCCCCAGTATCGAGCTGTGGGTAGAATTCTTCTCCTCTAAGCTCGGCACGCACATCGCCGGCGTGCCGGCTCAGTGCGGCGCCTTCATCGCGATGCGGCGCTCGACGGCCGACAACCCCTTTCCTCCCATCATGCTGATCAAGTCGGTGAAGATGTGGCAGCGCTCATACTTCTACGTGAAGAACCTCGCCTCCGACAGCGACTGGGTCAACCTGCCGCCTTACAACGCCACCCCCCAAACTGGGAGGCTCCCCAGCTGGTCTCACCCAGTCAAGACGCTGACTCCCGCCGGAGCCGCCGCCGTAGCGCGACTCCGAGTCTTGACGCAGTCGGAGGGTCTCGTCGGGGCCGACTTGCTGGCCGCCTTTGTGGCGCGCTGAGTTCTCCCGCTCCAAGGCCGGCCTCACCTGACCTGTCAGATGAGCGGCCTCCGAGACCCTAGTCGGATGAGCACCAAGGAGATGCCCGACACGGAGGTGGCAAACATGGTGAATTATGTTGCGAACTGCGAGTTCGGGGAGGACTGGCAGTTCGGCAAGGAGCCGTACTCACGCGACAACCCCCCACCAGTGGTAAGTCGCGTCCCTCTATTGTTTTTGTCTTCTTTGCGGCCGACTCCGGCTTCTGACTGTTGTCGGTTTCTTCTGAGCTAGAATCCCCTCATGCAGCCTGCAGCCGGCGCCACGAGACAGCCCCGCGAGTATGTTCCCGATCGTGTGGACAACGACGTCGACGACCCCGACTTGGGGGCGGCGGCGATGGAAGCCGACGCCGAAGGCGGGGGAGAAGGAGCAGAAGGCGGCTTCAGGCCCTCGGCCACCTTCGCCGACTGGCCTAACGACGACGCCGAAGGGGAAGTCGCTCCGCGCCACCAGCCGAGGGTCGGCTCGTCAGGCGCCGGCTCCTCCGCCGGCCTGGCCGGCCAAGGTGGCGGAAGAGGTGTCACGCCGGGCCGAGTGCGCCCGGTGGCAAATTGAAGAAGTTCAAGGGGGCGGCCGCCGCGACCAAATAGGAGGAGGCGGCCGCGAAGGCCAACCGCTTCCGAAGGGAAGTGAGAAGGCCGCCGCTAGTCTCTGCGTAAGTCTTTACGCTTTTTTATTTTCCTTCGTTGGATCTTGTCCGAGTCTTCTTTTATACTCCCTCCATTCTTCTTCAGGGCCCCTCTTTCCCTTGAGAGAGTCGTCATCCCCTCCGTCATGGGGTCGGCAGAGACGTCCGCCAATACTCGGCGGGCCGACCCCGCCGCCGACCTGCAGGAGGCGACGGAGCGAAATGCGCGGGAGAAGCACGAGGAGGAGGAGGCCGAACATCTGGAGAAGGCGGAGGCCGACAGGGCGGCCGCCTCCTCCCAGAAGAAGTTGGAGGATGCCGAAGCCGCCCTCGCGGTGAGACGGCATGCCGAGGAGGCCGCGCGTCGCCGATCGGCGATGCTCGTCCCCCCACTATCGTCTGCACCGCCGCCTCCGGAGTTCACGGGGCAGACCAGGGAGGCCGACACCAAGAACCCCATCGTGGAGAAGGAGAGCGGCGAGGCTTCCATGTCGGACACTCTCGTGCCGCCACCGCCGCCTCCACCGCCGTCTGGGAGACCGCACGGCAAACAGCCGGTGGGTCAGTCGGAGCCGCCGGTCACGGATAAGGCCGAGGCGCGGCTGCTTCTCCAAGTCGCCTTGCTGGTGCGCCGCCGTCTTGAGAGGGCGACCTCGGCGCCGTGACCTCGGGAGACCGGCGCCGCCAGCTCGGCAACCTTAGACGCCGAGGCCACAAGCGCCGCGCCCACCGGGTGGGTGCACGGAGGCGGCACCGGGCCGCTGAATCAAGCGCTTCTGGACGTTCAGGCAAAGCTGCGCGCTGAAGGCGACGCCCTTCAAACTTGCACCAGGGCGCATCTGGCAGCGCGGACGGCCGTCTGAGTACGTTTCCTTCTTCTTTTTGATTCTTGTTTTGCTCCGTGGGGGCGCGCCAGCGCACCCACTGGGTGTAGTCCCCGAGTTTCGGGCCGGCTGCTGAGCAGGCGGTTCGGAACTCCCTCTGGCGAGTTCCAAATACTAACTTTGTCTTCAATGACTTATTGCAGGAGTATCACAACCTCCGCGCCACTGCCTTCAACCGCAATGTTGAGGAGTTGAGCAAGCGGGGTGCCGACTTGTCGGAAAGCCGTAGTAAGTTCTTCTTCTTCGCGGGGGCACGCTGGCGCACCCGCGGGCTGTAGTCCCCGAGATTCGGGCCGACTACTGAGCAGTCGGGCCGGATCTTCCCGGCGATCTTCTTTGCTGACGACTTATTTGTCTCTTCTTTCGTTCTTCAGAAGCCAACGCCGCTCTTTAGGAGCAATTGGGCGAGGCCAATACCGCCCGGCGTGCCAAGGAGGAGGAGTGTAGCAAGCTTGCCGCGGAGCGCAACCTGCTGGTGGCGCAGCTGGCCGAGCAGAAGGAGGTGCTCAAGAAAGCGCAGGATGAGGCCGAGAAGAAGGAGGCCGCTCTCCTGGCTGAGTTCGAGAGCGAGCGCTCCTCCTGGACTGACAGGGAGGCGATGCTGACCTCCGACTTCCACGAGATCGAGGATATTGTTGATGGTAAGTTTCTTTCGTTTCTTCGGGCTTCCGACTATGTGTCAGGCCGACTTCTGATTTTTCGACTTGCTTCTTTTTTGTCTTGGCAGACTTCTTCCCTGGTCACTCGCAGGCGGTCCCTCTGGCCATCGAGCCTGCTCATGAGGCGCGAAGGGCAAGAGGTGAGGAGATCGCCGCTAATGCCCCCCGAACCATCGATGAGCAGCTCCTGAGCATTGAAGCCCGTCTTCATCTAGCCCACCGGCAGATGCGCCGGCTTCAGCATGCCGGTGCCCAGGCGGTTGCCGCTTTGTGGCCGGACATGCCGGCTCTGTGTACCGCCAGTCAGACCGCCAACTGGCTGGAAGTCACCGCTGGCCGTCTTGAAGCTTGGAAGGGCTCCTCGGCCCGGGCCGGAGCGCGCCGGGCCTTGGAGTTCGTCAAGGCGTGGTATCCAGGGCTGGACCTGGACCATCTGGCCGCGTTCCGGTCAGAAGCCCAGGCCGAGATGGAGGCCGTGGAGGGCGCCCTTATTGAGCGTGCAGCGGCCATCGCCGACTACACAGACACCAGTGTCTTCGTGCCCGAGCGGGCTGAAGGCGACGATGAAGTGCCGCCAGAGTGGTTCGGGATGAACCCGAAGTATGGAAAGGACACGGCGGAGGTGATCGACTCCAGCACCGAGGAGGAGGACGAGGCGGAGGCCGAAGGCGAGGCGGAGGTGCCAGAAGACGGAGCAGGCGGCCAGCCTCAGCTCGACCGCGCCTCCAGCAACGAGCCGGGTCGAGAGAAGGCGACTGCCGCCGGAGGCGATCAAACCGAGACCGCCCAGCCGACTGCCCCGGCGCCCGGCACCGCCGTCTCCTCCGATCCTACGATCCCAGATGCCGCCTCCTAGGCTGCTTTTTTCGCCTCTGCTTGTCTGTCTTAGTAATCTTTTGAAAACTTTGTTAGATTCAAACAATTCCGCCCGCGGGGTGTATCTTGAACTTCTATTCGAAGGTTCGGCCAAGGGCCTATGTAAATATTTATCTGATTTCCGTCTTTCCTTGCTTACAGCTCTTTAGGCTTTTCCCTTTGCCGCCTTCCTTTAGTCGCTGCCTTGCCAGTTGGACAGCCGCTCTGCGGACTGTCGCTAGGTCAAGTGCTTGGCTACTTCGGGAAGGCAAGTACTTGGCCGTTTAGAGTTTCTTTAGCAAGTCGGACAAAAAGAGATTGGTCGACTACCCAAGAGTCGGCCGTCCTTGATAGAGGTTAATAAAGACGGCGAGCCGGCTACTCATGAGTCGGCTTTCTGCTTCAGAAATGCCGGAAGCCGTCTTACGCTATGTTCGTGCTTTAGGTCCTTAGCCATTTTTCGTGTGAGCGCCCGTTCTTCCTCACTCCTGCCTGCCTCACAGTCGCTCTGCGAGCTGCGGCTTTGCCAAGATGCGGATTGGGTACCCGCACTACTTGTCTGACTGCGGGAAGCTCCTCATAGCGCAAGGCCGCGAGTCCCCGGGCCGACTAGTCTGGCCCGGTGCCAAGCGGCTTGTAATGAAAGTAATGTACTCAAAGGCATAATTCTTATCATACAGATAACAAAAAAGGGCAGTCCCCGAGCTCGTCTCAGGGGGCCCAAAGTCTTAGTACTTTAATACAAAGGGGTAGTGCGATACATACTGCATTAACTGTAAAATCTTCGAAGAAGATTTGCATTCCACGGGCGCTCTGTCTCTTTGCCGGAGTCATCCCTCTTGCGCGCCCGGGGCTTCTGAGCGTCGATCAGATAGTAGCCGTCATTCCCTAGCACCTTGCTGATGATAAAGGGGCCTTCCCAAGGTGCCGACAGCTTGTGCTGGCCGGCTGTTCGCTGGATCATCCGGAGCACAAGGTCGCCTTCTCGGAAAGATCTTGGCCTGACCTTCCTGTTGTAGTATCGACGCAGACTCTGCTGGTAGATGCTGGACCGGCTGAGTGCCAACAGCCGGCCCTCTTCCAGCAGATCGATGCCGTCTTGACGTGCTTCTTCTGCTTCTTCCTCGGTGTACATGGTGACTCGCGGGGAGTCGAACTCTATGTCCGTTGGGATGACGGCTTCGGCACCATAGACAAGGAAGAAGGGTGTGAAGCCGGTTGACTTGTTTGGAGTCGTGCGCAGACTCCAAAGGACGGCTGGCAGCTCCTCAAGCCAACAGCCGGCAGATCGCTGCAGCGGTACGACGAGTCGAGGCTTGATGCCGGATAAGATGAGGCCGTTCGCTCGCTCCACCTGGCCATTTGACTGCGGATGGGCAACGGACGCTAGGTCCAGTCGGATGCCCTGCGTCGCGCAGAAATGGGCCAAGGCGCCTTTGGCGAAATTCGTGCCATTGTCGGTGATGATGTTGTGTGGGATGCCGTACCGAGTTGTGATGTCAGTGATGAAGGTCACTGCAGTCGGACCATTCAACTTCTTGATGGGTTTCACCTCCACCCACTTGGTGAACTTGTCCACTGCGACAAGTAGGTGAGTCAAGCCACCTCGTGCCGTCTTGAATGATCCCACCATGTCCAGGCCCCAGACTGCGAAGGGCCAGGCGATGGGGATAGTCTTGAGTGCGGAAGCTGGCTGAAGTGGCTTGGAACGGAAAATCTGGCACCCCTTGCATTTTTGGACTAACTCTTTGGCTTCTTCCAGGGTGGTTGGCCAGAAGAAACCGTGCTGGAAGGCTTTGGCGACGAGTGCCCTGGAGGCTGCGTGGTGACCGCACTCGCCTTCATGGATGTCTCTGAGGATTGCTTGGCCTTGTTCTGCCTCGACGCAGCGTTGGAAGACGCCGGTAACGCTGCGCCTGACAAGCTCTCTATTGACTATGGTGTAGGCTGCTACTCGGTGTTGCACTTGTCGAGCCAAGATTTCATCGGTTGGCAGCTCTCTGTTTACTAAGAACCTGAGGATGGGCTGGGCCCATGAAGGTGCTGCTATTTCTTCAACTGCCACTAGTGCGACTTGGACAAGGGCGGCCGGGCTGGGAGGCGGCGGGTTGGAGTCCGCAGCCGCTTGCTGATTTGACAAAGTCCCGGGGCCGACTGGAGCAGTCCCCGGGCCGAGCTCTGGAGTGTTCGATCCTGCCACTATAGTCCCCGGGCCGGGTTCTGAAGTCCCCGGGCTGGCTTCGACTGTGTGTTTCTTGGAGTCGGATCTGTCTTCCTCAGGCGGAGCCGGCACGAAGATTGAATTTGATTCTGGTGACGACTTGATAGAAGGCTTGAGGAGGCGCCGGAGGGTGACGCCAGAGGGTATTGCCTGGCGGGTGGAGCCGATTCGTGCCAAGGCGTCTGCTTGGTCGTTGTCGTTCCTTGGCACGTGAAGGAACTTGCACCCCTCGAAGTACCCGCTGAGTTGCTGGACGAGGAAACGATAGCTCGCCATATTTGCGTCCTTGGCGTCCCAATCGCCAGATGATTGCTGGACCACCAAGTCAGAGTCGCCATAACACAGGATCCGGCGAATGCCGAGTTCTTTGGCAAGCCGGAGCCCCTGGATGAGCGCCTCGTACTCGGCCACGTTGTTGGAGGCGGCGAAGTGGATCTGCAACGCATATCTGAGCTTGTCGCCCTTGGGGGAAGTGAGGATGACGCCGGCTCCCAAGCCGGTGCGCATCTTGGAGCCATCGAAGTGCATCCGCCAATGGGTGGAGTCGGGCGCTGGCGGCAGATACTGGGTCTCGGCCCAGTCGACGAGGAAGTCGGCCTGTGCTTGCGACTTGATGGCGTTGCGGGGCTCGTAGTAAATGGTGTAGGGGGCCAGGTCGATGGCCCATTTGGCCACTCGACTAGAAGCATCTCGGCTTCCGATGATCTCGGCCAGTGGAGCTGTGCAGACCATAGTGATTGGGTGCTCCTGGAAGTAAGGCTTCAATTTCTTGGCGGCAAAATGCACGCCGTAGCACATCTTCTGGTAATGGGGGTAGTTCTGCTTGGAGGCCGACAGTACCTCGCTCAAGTAATATACCGGTCTCTGGACAGGCAGCGCCTTGCCTTCCTCCTTGCGCTCGACTACAATGACTGTGCTGACTACTCGGCTGGTGGCGGCAATGTATAGGAGCATGGGCTCTTTGGGAGTCGGAGCCGCCATCACAGGGGGAGTAGTCAACGTCTTCTTTAGTTGGAGAAAAGCCTCGTCCGCCTTGGGAGTCCACTCAAACAAGGTTGTCTTCTTCATGAGCTGATACAAGGGGAGAGCCTTCTCGCCCAACCGACTGATGAATCGGCTGATGGATGCCAAACAGCCGGTGAACTTCTGCACATCTAACAGTCATCTGGGTGCTTCCATCCTCTCGATGGCCTTGATCTTCACAGGATTGCACTCTATGCCGCGTTCGGAGACCAGGAAACCGAGGAGCTGGCCGGCTGGTACTCCAAAAATGCACTTCTCTGGGTTGAGCTTGATCTAGAATCGGTGCAGATTTTCAAATGTTTCCTTGAGGTCCTCCAGCAAGGTTCCGCGCTTCTTCGTCTTCACCACTATGTCATCCACATAGACGTGGGCATTTCTGCCAAGTTGCTTCAGGAGGCACTTCTCCATGCAACGCTGAAAGGTGGCGCCGGCGTTTCTTAAGCCGAATGTCATGGTCAGGTAGGAGAAGGCTCCAAACGGCATGATGAAGGCGGTCTGCAGTCTGTCAGCCGGGTTCAGCTTGATCTGGTGATATCCTGAATATGCGTCTAGGAAACTCAACAGCTCGCATCCGGCTGTGGAGTCTATCACCTGATCAATTCTCGGCAGAGTAAATGGGTCCTTGGGGCAAGCTTTGTTGAGACTCGTGTAATCAATGCACATCCGCCACTGCTTGTTCTTCTTTAGCACCAGTACTGGGTTTGCCAGCCACTCTGGAAAAAAACACTTCCATGATGAAGCCGGCTGCCAGGAGCCGGGCTATTTCTTCCTCAACAACTCTTCTTTTTTCTTCTGACAGCCGGCGCAAGGGCTGCCTGACGGGCTTCATATCAGACCGGACGTGTAATTTGTTCTCGGCGAATTCCGTCGGGACACTAGGCATGTCCTTGGGGGACCACGCGAAGATGTTGCGATTCTCATGGAGGAAATGGACGAGCTCTCCTTCCTATTTGCTGTCAAGGCCTGTGCCCATGACAGCGTACCTCTCCGGGTTCTCCGGGTCCAACGGTATCTTCTTTGTTTCTTTGGCCGGCTTGAATGATCCTTCTGCTTCTGACTCCTTGGGGTCGGGCGATAACTCTGGCTGCTTGCCGGCCATCGCCACGACCCGATCAAGAAGCCGTTTCTCAGCCGCGATCACCAAGGACTCGGCCAGCCGACTACTTTCGGCCGCGCAAGCGGACGACTTCCTGTAGTCGCCGGATACGGTTAGGATTCCCTTGGAACTCGGCATCTTCATCTTGAGGTAGGCGTAGTGGGGGACCGCCATGAACTTGGCCAAGGCGGGTCGGCCAAGCAATGCGTGATATGGGCTTTCAAGGTCCACCACCTCAAACCATTGGCTCTCGGCGGAAATGATCCTTGTCTCCGAAGAGGACATCTATCAATATCTTGCTGATTGGTGAGCAGGAAAGGCCAGGGACGATTCCGTGGAAAACAGTCCGGCTACTCTGAAGCTGTCTTCGCTTGATTCCTAATTTCTCCATTGTATCCTTGTACAGGATGTTAATACTGCTGCCTCCGTCTATCAGTACTCACGAGAAGCGAGCGGCCCGCCTATCAGTGGCGAGTGTGGTGCCTAAGACCAAGGCGTAGGAGCCTGGACTCGGCATCACCTCTGGGTGATCAGCTCTGCTCCAACTGATAGGCTTTTCGGACCAATGCATGAACTCTGGAGTACTTGATGCAACCGCGTTCACTTCTTGCTGCTGTTGGCGCCTGCTGCGTCGGTCATCCGCCACACTGGTGAACACCACATAGGCTCCATGCTCATCCGGGAACTCGTCTTGTATTGCGCTGACTGGCCTGACGGCCGGCTGCTGGGGCGGCTGTGGAGGAGGCGGCCCAGCAGGAGGGGGAGGGAGCAGGCCATCCCCCTTGGCGATTCTGGTCAGCCAGTGGCATTTCCTGGTGGTGTGGTTTGACGGCTTCGCGCCGCTGTGGAACTTGCAGGGACCGTCTAGAGTCTGCTCGTAGGAGAAAGCCGGCAGCCAATTGGACTTGCCGCCCTTCTGTCGCTTCGCCGGAGGCGGTCCCTCCAACAGCTAGTCCTCTGCTATTGCCACTTGCCGACTATTGGAAGTAGGCTGTGGGGCTTTGCGCTTCTGGTCATTCTGCTGTTGCCGCCGACTGGTGTCTCCAGCCGAAGTTCTTGGAGCCTGAGGGGTGACTTTGCCAGTTGTGCTGACCTGAATCTCCGCCTTCATGGAGGAGTCGGCCGTGGCGTACTTGTCCGCTATGATCAGCAGCTCATCGAGGGTCTCCGTCTCGTCGTAGAGGAGCTTGTGCTTGAGGAGGGTGCCTTCTCTGCACCCGGTGGTAAAGTACTCGATGGCCTGCACCTCGTGCACGCCCTCGCAGGAGTTCCGGAGTTCACCCCAGCGCATGAGGTAGTCGCGAGTAGACTCGTCAGGGCCTTGCACGCACAAGGAGAGTTGGCGTGGCTTGGGAGGTTGCTTGTACGTGCTGGTGAAGTTGCGGACGAAGGCCTCGGTGAATTCGACCCAGCTGTTGATGCTGCGAGGCTTCAGACTGTTCAACCACGTCCTGGCCGAGCCCTGGAGCATGAGCGGGACGTATCTTACAGCAACACGCTTGTTGCCGTTCGCTATGTTGACGGCGGTGGAGTAGTCGATCAGCCAATCTTCCGGCTTCACGGTGCCGGTATATTTGGGCGTGTCTCGGGGGAGCGTGAACCCTTTGGGGAAGGGCTCATCTCAGATGCGAGGTCCAAAGCAGTGGGGACCCAACTCGTCTTCTTCTTCCAGCGCCAGGGATCGGTGGAGTCGGTCGATCCGGTGGCGGGCGTCGTTCTCTCCGACTCCCTCTCGGCGGTCAAGGCGGTCGCCGAGAGTCGGATGTTCCACGGGCGGCGGGGAGACTTGCCTTTCTCTACGAGAAGGGGGAGGCAGGTAGTCGTCCCGCCATTGCACCGCTTTGGGGCGGCCGTCTTGGTCGCGCTCGATGGTGATGTGAGTCCGACTGTGGCTGACAGCCGGCTCCATGTCCTTCTTCCCACGGGCCCCGCCAGTCAGCGTCCGAGATGTCGCACCTTGGTCTCGGCGAGGCGGTGGGTCGTCGTTTTGGCGCTGCGGCGCCTCGGTGCGGCAGCCGGCATCATTCTGCGCGGCAGCCGCATCGAGGAGCTGCTGAACTCGCTCTATCATTGCGCGGCGCTCTTTGCCTTCGAAGTTTTCGAGCTCGTCTGCCGCCGCCTGGGCGGCACAGATATTCTCTGCGGGCGTGGCATACACAGGGCGATCAGCCCCGAAGAGGTTGGCGATTGCCGCGCCACGCTGTCGGACCGCGCCTAGGCGGCTAGGCCCGGTTGGAGCCGGCGAGCCGCCTACGGCGTGATCCATCTCGCGTTGGTAGGCTTCTGACAAGCGCCTCATGCTTGCCAGCTTCTTCGCGCCTTCGACGAGCAGAAGGCGGAGCGCCTCCAGCGTCTCGGCGTCGACGTATTCTGGAATCGGCGCTGCAAGGCCTCACAGGGCCGCGTCAAGCAGGTCGTGCGCTCCTTCGCCGGAGCGCTCGCCGTGGTCGAGGATGAGGACCTCAGTGACGGTGCTTTCGCCGCTCCCCGCGTAAGGGAGTGGCTCGTCGTAGACCACCACATTGGTGGGGAACGCATCGAGCGACGCGGTGTCAGAGTCGACCAGCATCGGGTCGGTGGATCCTATGGACTCCAGGTCCGTGGCAGGCTCGCCGGTGACATGGAGTTGGTCGAGGAGGCCCGCGAGGAGGCTCTCGGGGGCACTCGTGCCTGCATCGGATGCAGGCTCATCAGAGAGGCGAACCTCGCCGATAAGATCGGCGAGGCAGCTGGCCGCACAGGCGATCTCGGCGCCGTGCAGCGCATCGGCACAGATGCCATCTGCCGTGCCGGGCTGGCTGTGCTCGCCGGGGAGGAACAGGGTTCCCGTCTAGAGCAGCTCTTCGGACAACGGTGCGCCTTGCCCCACGGTGGGCGCCAAATGTCAGGGGTTGGATACGAAATATGCCAAAGGATGGCTTATCATGGTGGGAGCGAGTAGAACGTCGCCGGTGCCTGGAAGCGGGATGAGGCGAAGACATGCACGCCGGCGGAACTTACCCAGCTTCAGGGCTCTCCTAGGAGATAACACCCCTACTATTGCTCTGCGGGGTCTCCGCATGATCACTAAGGCAAAGTGACTACAATGGTGCTCCTGCAGCTGTTTCGGGAGGTAGGAGAGGGCAAGGCTAGCTCTCTCCTCCCTGTGCTATCTGGTCTATCTCTATCTAGGTCCGAACCCTTTGCATGGGTGCCCTGGGGGGTTTATATAGGCCTACCCCCCGGGGGTACGATAGTAATCCGGCTGGGCGCGGGTCCCAGCCATCTGTCTCTCAGGCCGCCGTCTTCCCCGCCGGCTTCTGGGGCCCGCTGACTGGCAGGTCCCGCGGACAGGCTTGATACTGTAGCGGCACTCCTGATGACGCAGGCTCGGTCATTGGGTCGTGACAACAGTGCCGCCATCTATCGGGCGATCACTGTCGCCATTCCCCATCCTATCTGGTTAATGGCTCGTGGGGCCCTGGGAAGGGGTCGGCCGACTCCAAGGAGGCCGACTCCCACAGGTCCGTCTTCGGGGCGCCCAGGCCGCCTTCGGCCCACCCACTGACAGGCGGCCCCGCCGTCTTCGGGACGTACAGGCCGGCGTCATGGGCACAGTGCGTGGCGCACTGTGGCTGAGGTCAGGGCAGGCATGGCAACAGTGCCGCGCCTCGCCGGAGATCTTCCAGCGATACGGCTCACTGTAGCCATGCCGGCCCTTCGTAAGCAGGGGGAACGGCCACGCCGTGACCATACCCCACATCGTACTTCGAGATGAGGGAGGAGTCATGGGCCGACTCTCCACAGTCGGCCTCTCTGGAGGTCGGCAGCTCGGAGTCGGCTCATCTCGGAGTCGCCGTCTGGGACTCGGCTTGTCTTGGAGTCGATCCTAGGACTCGGCTTGAGGGGCACGGCCTGCCCCGATGTCTTGAAATGTCCTGGGACTCGGGTTAGCCTACCTGTGGCCCATTACTCCGACACCGTGAGATCCCATCTAGGGACCTTCGGTGTCCTGACGGAGGGGGATTCGATCAACAAGGGCTTCTACATCAACACCATTGCCTCTCCGATGAAGCGTGAGTAGTTTACCATAGACCTTCGGATCGATAGTTATTAGCTAGATGGCTTCTTCTCTCTCTTTGTTTCTCAATACCATGTTCTCCTTGATGTTCTTGGAGATCTATTCGATGTAATATTCTTTTGCGGTGTGTTTGCCAAGATCCGATGAATTGTGGATTTGTGATCAGATTATCTATGAATATTATTTGGTTCTTCTCTGAATTCTTATATGCATGATTTGATATGTTTGCAAGTCTTTTCGAATTATCGGTTTAGTTTGGCCTACTAGTTTGATTGCAATGGGAGAAGTGCTTAGCTTTGGGTTCAATCTTGTGGTGTACTTTTCTAGTGACAGTAGGGGCAGCAAGGCATGTATTGTATTGTTTCCATCGAGGATAAAAAGATGGGGTTTTCATCATATTGCTTGAGTTAATTCCTACACATCATGTCATCTTACTTAATGCGTTAGTCCGTTCTTTCTGAAACTAATACTCTAGATGCATGCTTGATAGCGGTCGATGTGTGGAGTAATAGTAGTAGATGTAGGCAGGAGTCGATCTACTTGACATGGACGTGATGCCTATATTCATGATCATTGCCTTAGATATCGGCATAACTATGCGTTTTTCTATCAATTGCTCGGTAGTAATTTGTTCACTCACAAAAATATTTGTTATCTTGAGAGAAGCCACTAGTGAAACCTATGGCCCCCGGGTCTCTTTTCCATATTATTGAATCTCGTTTACATCTTGCTAGTTTCTGATCTACTATTTTGCAATCTTTACTTTCCAATCTATAAACCAACAAAACCAAAAATATTTACTTTACCATTTATCTATCTCTATCAGATCTCACTTTTGCAAGTGACCGTGAAGGGATTGACAACCCCTTTATCGCGTTGGGTACAAGTTGTTGATTGTTTGTGCAGGTATTCGGTGACTTGTGCGTTGTCTCCTACTAGATTGATAGCTTGGTTCTCAAAACTGAGGGAAATACTTACGCTACTTTGCTGCATCACCCTTTCCTCTTCAAGGGAAAACCAACACAAGCTCAAGAGGTAGCAAGAAGGATTTCTAGTGCCGTTTCCGGGGAGATCTACGTCAAGTCAAGCCATACCAAGTACCCATCATAAACTCTTCTCTCTTGCATTACATTATTCACCATTCGCCTCTCGTTTTCCTCTCCCCCACTTATAAAACGATTTTCGAAAACATTTGCCTTTTCTTCGCCCTTCTTCTATTCGTCTTCTTTCTGGTTGCTCGTTTGTTAGATTGGTTTGTTGCCATTATGTCTGAAATTGGGGAGGTTATCGTTGAAAAGGATAGTAGTAATGATGGAGGGAACTTTGATGCTTTTGATAATCCTCATGAAGAACCTAATATTTTACACACTAAAAAGTTCCGCACTGGTTATGGCAATATTATTGGAAATGTGGTTATTCTAGATTTCTTTACTTGTGCTAGTTCTTTACCCACTATGGGTGGGTCTATTCTTCATTAAACTAGTAGTCCTGTGGACGCTATATCTTTGCTCGTAGTTGAACTAGAAAGAAAATTTATTCACATGCATCCTTGCATACAAAGGATTTTCCTAGAGTTTTCTAATATCGAGCATTCTTCTGTTAAGCGCGCGGCTACCATCTTTCTAGCTCATGAGTTTAGATTTATAATAAAAGAGGCTAATGAAATTTTTGCGCATTCTAGGGTGGACGCTGGTCGTCCTCCCATAGAAGCAGTTCTCTTTAACCAAGAAGACGTAATGTGTTTACGATCCTTAGATCATGTTGCTTACAATGAAAATCTAAAAAAGAGGGTTCCTACCTATGTTCTAGTTGATAGGATTTCCGAACTTAATGATAATTTTGCTATTCAGAACAACGGGTTGGGTTTCTCTCTTGAACAAAGGCTCATGACTTTTTTCCAAAGGAACACCTATAATGATTAGTTGGTTGTACAATATGAAGGGCCAAAGGAGGAAACAATTCCTCCCGAGCTTGATCTTAGGGATTTCTGTCCCGTTAAATTTAGCTCTTTTGATTACTTTTGCTTGCCACAAAGAAAACTTGCTGCTGTACATAGGGAGTACGAGATGAGTTTTTGAGATTTTCCTTTTCATTATTATGGCAATACCTTGATCTATTCGCATTTTTATGCCTAGCTAGGGGCGTTAAACGATAGCACTTGTTGGGAGGCAACCCAATTTTATTTTTGTTCTTTGACTTTTGCTCCTGTTTAGTAATAAATAATTCATCTAGCCTCTGGTTAGATGTGGTTTTATGTTTTAGTTAGTGTTTTTGCCAAGTTAAACCTTTAGGATAGCTTACTGTGATAGTTGTGTTGATCCTGCTGAAAATCAAAAACTTTTGCGCTTAGTAAATTAGTTCTGAAAATTCACAGAAATGTTCTTTTGATCTGATTATTTTTTATATGGATTGGTACACAAATTTCGCAGGTTTTCCTAATTTGGTGGGATTTGTAGAGTTACATAAGTATTCTAGAGTTACAGATTACTACAGACTATACTGTTTTTGACAGATTCTGTTTTTTGCGTGTTGTTTGCTTATTTTGATGAATCTATGGGTAGTATCAGGGGTATAAACCATGGAGAAGTTGGAATACAGTAGATATTACACCAATATAAATAAATAATGAGTTTTCAACAGTACATTAAAGTGGTGTTTTATTTTCTTATACTAACGAAGGTCATGAGATTTTTCTGTCGAGTTTTGTGTTGTGAAGTTTTCAAGTTTTGAGTAAGGATTTGATGGACTATGGAATAAGGAGTGGCAGGAGCCTAAGCTTGGGGATGCCCTAGGCACCCCAAGGTAAAATTCAAGGACAAACAAAAGCCTAAGCTTGGGAATGCCCTGGAAGGCATCCCCTCTTTCATCTTCATATATCGGTAACTTTACTTGAGGCTATATTTTTATTCACCACATGATATGTGTTTTGCTTGGAGCATCTTGTATGATTTGAGTCTTTTCTCTACTCCTAATGTCTTAGTTGGTAGTCTCCGTTCCGGGTTTATTTTCATCCCACCACTTTCGTTCGATTTTTTTTCGTCCCCTTCCCGCACCCCACCCCATGCACCCACCCAAAAAAATCACCACACACAAAACACAGCTCCTCTCGATCCCCCTGATGCGATCTTCCTGGCACCGTCGCCTTTGCGGATCTGCCACCGCAACCATCGCCTCATTCCCATGTGTCGCTGTCGCTCCCTCTCCCAGCGCCCGAGCATCCCCGTCGCTCCCTCTCCCAGCGCCGCCTCTGCCGCCATGGCCCCTCCCCTTGCGCCCCGAACTGCCTCGCGCACTCGTCGTCCGTTATACCACAGAGGAGGCGAAGACAGCGGCAGTGCGCCACCCTACTTCGCCGGTCGCCACCTCGGCTGCACTCGGCAGGAGCCACGTCGTCTCCTCTCCATGGGAGTGGCGGATGGCATCGAGGCAAGTGGATCGACCTGGCCATGGGGATGGCACTACGACCCCTGCCAGCCTCCTGCGTCGCCGTGCCTCCCTGCATCGTCGCCTCCGACCTCACCACGTAGGTAACCTCACCCATGTCCCCTCCGCACCTGCATCCACTCCATCCTCGACCACCCCCTTCTTCTCACCTCATTCCCATTGTGGTGGCCTGCAGCTCTTGTGACGAGTAATGGGGATGGAAATATATCAATGATGGGGTGTGGTTCGTTCCTATCAGGAAGGCTAGAAGGCCATCAAGCGCCACTTCGATGAGATGACCATGTGAGAGGCTCACTGCAGGCCTGAATCTTGTACGTACGACGTAATTTTGTGCTATCTATTTTTTGGGAAGTAATTTTGTGCTATGTACTAGTGTCGTTGTACGTACGTACGACGTAATTATTTCAGGAACTTCCGATGCGGTTGTTCACCAGTAACAGGTTCGTACTTCACACTAGCATGATGGTGTAGTATTTTACTTTGCTTACTACTTGTTCGATTAGAATTGTACTGGTGCCGTTGTGTCCAGAATACGAGTGAAATTTTGTGCATTGGGGCTTTTGGGCATGAAATATGGGGCAGTTTAGGGACTACATCCTGAAATTCCTTCAGGTTCACCGGAAATGACTACCAACTTGTTTGATTCTGCAGGTGCGGGTGTTGCCGGTTGATGGTGGCCTAAGCATTTGAGTCTAATTGAAAGTGAACCAGAGCGATGTGCAAAAAAAAATCTTAGAACAAAGACTGAATTTGTATACTACTTAGAATTTATTAGGTATACTCCCTACACTTGTATATCACTTCTGAATACAAGTTCAGGTTATTACATAGTACTATTGAATTTTAGAATTGATACTTTAAGATTTTAAAAGGTTACTGAATTTTGTACCAAGTCTGTTGTTATGTATAGGAAGAACATGATCTAAAATATTGATAATGCATATAAACGGTGATTTTCTGCTCTTATGATGAAGACATTCCTTGCTTCCCTGTTAAATACATGTGAACTATAGGGAATTATTTTCTAACATTCGTACTAGAAGAAACTATTTTCAGTTTTCAGGTTATGCCTTTCTTGCAATGATTGCATCTGTGAAGTTGATGTTTAATTACTTCCGACATTTAGAAGATCGTAACTTTTGCTATACAAACATGCATGGTGAAATGAAGCGTTGATGAGTGCTGTGCATTTTGCAGATCCGGTTATATTTCCTTGGTAGCATGGCAGCAACACCCAATCAGACCACAACCGCGGCGGGCATGCTCTGCGATCTTGGCCACCATCTCCAAGGCAGGTACGACCTATGCTGCCACTGAGAGCTACCCTTCCTCGTCACCATCAACGCCGGTGAGCTCTCCCTCTGCTCCCGCTGCTACCCAGCTCCATCCACTATCTTCTACGATATTGTTGCGACTTTGTAATGGCTAGCCCAATTTTCTTTATTGCTGTTATGTCTTTTTTGAGAGTCAACGAATTTCTTTCAAATCTACAAATGGGTGCGTTTGTCTAACCATTATGCGAATGGCTGGAATCCATAATATATGAAATTCTGGCACAGTTGCATGAAAAAGTGAGTATTGAGTAGGGATGTAATTCTTGCCGATTCAAAAATCAGAATGTGTTACAGAGACATAATAAAATCATCTTGAATCTTATGTTTTTAGCATGCTGAGATCTGTACTACCATATATATACTTCTAAATTACATGGTATGGAGATTTTGAATATTGGCACCTAATCTTTTATCTTATAATAGATCAGATGTTCATGGGCAGCATCAAGGAATTGTTTTGAGACTTGTATCCATTTTTTCCCTGGTAAAATGTATGACAATATACCATCCATGTTGGTGACCTATTTATCTTCTAATTTCTATATTCGCAAAAAAAGATCTTCTAATTTTGAAAGATGTCTCTTACTTGCTCACATGCCAATAAATATAAGCTGCATCAAGTGAGCTTTGCTGTCAATAAGTAGCAATCAACAAAAAGAAAAGAATAATGCTCATCTGACTTGTTGGTTGTTTCTCACAATTATTTGATTGCCTTATAACCTTCAAGTTAACATAGTGTTGCAGTTTGTGGCAAACTTATGGACTGGTCATACCTGTACTGGACGTTGCTACTGAACAACAAGTAGCTTCTCTTGTCTTCCTATTATGCCAACGAGAGCAGCCATCCTATTACGTGAGAAACCACCCCATGATTCCCTCCGCTCTCTGACCATTGCTATGATGGAAAGTTAAAAATACATCAGTGTAGAGTGCACTCGCTGCCATCAGATGCACTAGGAGTCAAAGCCGTCAATTGTGTTCTAGCCTCACATGTATGCAAGTTGTTTGACAAAAGGCTCCACCTACAATCTTCTTGAATTTTTCACTGTACAGAAAGAGTGAATAATCTACATGTTGGGTGAAGTGCAGATGCTATGAACTCTTCCAGCTCTATAAATTCACATATTGTGTTAGTGCAGTCGAATTTGTTTGGTACATATGCTGCAATGAACTCGCAGCAACAAGCTTTCCTTCTTTCTTTAGCATTGTTTTTCTACTACAATTGATGAAGGAGCACTGCAAACGTCAGGAAGTTGGGTGCCAAGGTGGAGTCCCTACAGAAGTTGTTCACCCGGAAGGTCGGCGTCCCTAGCCTTCGAACAGGACCACTCCATCAAGGTATCTACTCATGTTTCCAATTACCAAACTTATCCTTTCATTTGGGCTGGAGGACAATAGATTTGTCTTAATCATTTGAATCCATTAATAAATCTTCTTCTTTGCTCGAGTTGAATCTATGAAGACTCCCATGGAGTAACGTCGTCTTCGTCGGGCTGCAATTATATGCCTAGGGGTGGTTAAACTGAAAAGTTCAGGGAAGATTCAGACTACATGTGGTAGTGCTGAACATTGTTTGGCCGTTCATCGCATGTGGTAGTGCGTATAGGGTTATAGCCTCGGGTTAAACTGAAGATCTATCTGGAATTTGGTTTTACAGTGTCTAAGTGTTAATAATGTCTAGAGTTGCTGCAGATTAATTAGTTATTGTGGAGGTTATAAGACCATGTAGTGTACATTGATTATCTGGCGCTGAGTAATTAACTAAACATTACTTTGATGTTCATCGATTGTTGTCGGATTGTGGGTTCCGGCAGACCCTTGAGGTTCGAACTCTAGGGTGCGCATGAAGATCTCTCCTCTGCCAACTCGCGTCTCGTCGCCTCGCAAGAGATCTAGGCTAGCAAGATGAACACACAGGGGACACGAGATTTATACTGGTTCATGCCACCATTGCGGTGTAATACCCCTACTCCAGTGTGTGGTATGGTGGATTGCCTCTGGAGCTGATGAAGAGCAGTACAAAGGAAGAACAGCCTCGCGAGGGGTGTTCTTGTGGTGGTGTTGTCCCTTTGGAGGGGTCGATTCCATATGCCTCTATACTATGGTGGCTATCCCTATATATAGAGTAAGAGGCCCTGGTCCTCTTCCCGAATATTGAGCGGGAAGGGCACCAACAATTGGCCATTTTGAAGGGGAACATTTAGTACACTTATCTTGACTAAAGTCGGTCCTTGCCTATCAAAGGCTCTGACGATGACACCGGCCTGGGCTCCACGGTGACTTCCTTCCTGCCGTTCCACTGGTCTTCGTCTTGTTGCACCGAAATGGTAGCCTTTGCCTAGTGCCTTGGCCTATGCTTGCTCCCTTTGCACCAAAGGGGAAACAAGGACACTGTGCAGGCAGGCACCCGCCTGGCCTCGATCGTCATGGCTTGCATCACGGGCACCTCACGAGGTACCCTTGCCTTGATCTCTCCGCCTCCACGCGAGCCAGCCTGACGAGGCTACTCCTGAGGAAGCTTTCCTGTCGTTCGCCCCGCGAGGCTTGGCCCCTCGCGAGGGTCTTGAGCTTGATTGATGAAGATGGGCCATACCGGGCCGTTGCTTGAGCCATGCCGCAGGACGCAGGCAGGCAAGTCTGGGGACCCCCGTTCCCAGAACGCCAACAGTAGCCCCCAGGCCCAAGGCGCGCCCGGACTTGGCTTAGTAGAGAAGCGAAGGGGCAAGTGCGAAGCGCCGCGGGCCCCAACAGCCTGCGGCCTTGGGCACCGCATGGCGGTTGATTGGACGTGGGCGTCTCCGCTTCCCCACGACGCCTCGGCAACTGTCCGTCTGACAAAAGGGTTGGTCCCAGGCCAGGCTTACTTTCTCCGCCTTCATCAGTCATTGCTCCACATCCCCTTTCTCGCTCTCCTCCTCCTCGCTTCCGAAATCGTCCAGATCTGCCTCAATCCCTCACCTTCGACAAGCCATGTCGCCTCGCAAGACTCCGGCCGGGGCTTGGTACTCGCCGACTTTGGATCCCCCAAACGTGTCGGAGAAGAACCTTGCCCTCACGCGTAAGATGATGGTGGCGCAGGGCAACGAGGGGGCGGCTGCGCTCAGGATCGGCTTCGCCCATCCAGAAGATAAGGGGAGCACCTTATACCCTCTCTTTGTTAGCGCCATCATCACCGGTCTGGTGACTCCCTTTTCTGAGTTCTTCCTTGCTGTTCTTCGCCAATACAACCTTCAAGCTCTTCATCTCCACCCCAACTCTGTTCTCCTTATGGCGATTTTCGCCTACTATTGTGAGGCTCATGTTGGAGTAATGCCCTCAGTAGCTCTGCTGCACCATTACTTTTCCCTCCAGGTTTCTGGTGCCCACATCTCCGCCTGCGCGAGCTTCATCGCATACTCTCCAATGCCATATCAAAGCCCGGGAAGCGGATCGAAGGCTTTCAGAGCAAGTGGGTCATGGTGGATGCTGGGCGCGTCCACCCTTGACTGGTGCTGCCCACGGGTCAGCCCAAGGCCGTTGATGCATGGTCTCACGCTGAGCTTGTCGACCCTCATGCAAAGGTGGTTCTGAAGAGGATGAACGCGGACCTGAGGCCAGGCAACTTGGTGACGACGAAGCTGACCGGGGCTATGATCCTGAGGGAGTTCCTGGAGCACCGGGTGGCTCCGCTTCAGGAACACTCGCACCCATTGTGGAGGCTCGGGGAAGCAGATGCCGCCCTCCGCCTAAGCTCCGCGGCCCTGGCCGACGAAGATCTGTCCACGGCCCTACACTCCTTGGTTGGAGGTGACATGGTGAGACTGGAGGTGGTGAACTCCATGCCCACCTTCAACGGGGAGGGGCTAGTGCCTGCGGAAGCTCCCGAGGATTTGACGGCGCTCGCGATGGTGAACGTGTCTTCCAATGACTCCAGCAGGGAGGAGGAAGAAGAGGAGGAGGAAGAAGAGTCTGATTCTGAGGCGACCGGTGGAGAGTCGGGGGAATCCTTCCCTCGGCGCAGGTCTCGCACCTTCTGCTCCATGCCGGACAACGACGAGGCCGGCGACAGGCGAGGCGAGGAGAGCTCGCCCTTGGTCACGAGGAAGGACAGGACGGGGCTTGTTGGCATTCTGGGAACGGGGGTACCCAGACATGCCTGCCTGCGGCCTGCAGCGTGGCTCAAGGAGTGGCCCTGTACGGCCCATCTTCCTTAACACAAAATCAAGACCCTCGCGAGGGGCCAAGCCTCGCGGAGCGGACGACAGGAAGCTTCCTCGGGCGCAGCCTCATCAGGCTGGCTCACTAGGAGGCGGAGAGATCAAGGCGGGGTACCTCATGAGGTGCCCGTTACGCAAGCCATGACGTCCGAAGCCAGGCGGCCGCCAGGCAGGCGCCGACCTGCATAGTGTCCTTGTTTCCTCTTTGGTGCAAAGGGGGCAAGCGCAGGCCAAGGTATCAAGCAAAGGCTACCATTTCGGTGCAACGAGACCAAGACTAGCAGAACGGCAGGATGGAGGTCATCGAGGAGCCCAGGAAGGCGTCATCGTCAGAGCCCTTGGCAAGCGAGGACCAACTTTAGTCAGAATAAGTGTACTAGATGTTCCCCTTCAAAATGGCCAATTGTTGGCGCCCTTCCCGCTCAATATTTGGGAAGAGGACCAGGGCCTCCCTCTATAAATAGGACTAGCCACTGTCAAGGCAAGGGGATGGAACGGATTGACCAATTGAACCTTAGCCAGAACCACCAACGCAAGAACTCCAACCCTCGCGAGGCCGTTCTTCCCTTGTATTGTTCATCATCAGCCCCTGAGTCAATCCACACACTACACACTGGAGTACGGTATTACACCACCATGGTGGCCTGAACCAGTATAAACCTTGCGTCTCTTGTGTTGTTCTTAGTGTAGCCTAGATCCTTTGCGAGGCGATGAGATGTGAGTTGGTAGAAGGGTGATCTCAGCATGCACCCCAGAGTTCGAACCATGAGGGTCTGCCGGAACCTGAAATCTGACATTTGGCGCGCCAGGTAGGGGTGCGCCGGAATCACGCCCTCCGCCGTCCGCATTTTGTTGTCCATCGCATCCATGTCTGACGCTCGTCGCACCCGCGCCGAGCACCGGGCTGCCCTCGCGGCCCATGTAGCCCAGACGGCCCCCGTCGAAGGGCCACCCCATCGTTCCCCATCGCCTGCCGCCCACGCCGCCACCAGTCCGGTGGGGAACGAACAGCAGGCCTCATCCCTGCATCCTTCGGTGCAGTGAGAAGGCTGCACCGCCACCCCGTCGCTGACTCTAGCAGGCTCGTCGTTGCACGCCCTCGTGCTCCTGTGGACGCGCATACCGTGTTGCTCCTGGCGCGAGAGCTCCTGCACTACCATCCCGTCAACCCTCTATGACGAGTGGCTTGCCCACATCACTGAGCTCGTCAGCGCCGCAGGGGGCTCCCCTGCACCATCCTTCTCGCTGCACCGCCCCCCGCCCTATGCGGGCAACGTAGCTTCGGAGGCGCCTCAGCCGCCTCCCCCTCAGGAAGGCGCCCTGGCCCCAAGGCGTGCAGCCCCTGGACGGGACCCACCGCGTCCGGTGCCCGCGCAACAAGAAAAGAGCTGCCAAGAGACCCCTCGCCCCCAAGAAGCTGCCCGCGTTCTCCCTACACCGGCATGCCATGTCCGCGCTCCTGCTCCAGCGTGCCAAGACCCCGCACTGCTCCTGGCGGTAGCGCACGGAGACCTCCAATATCAAGCCCTTCGTCACCAAAGGCCTCGAGTGGCCACTGCAGGCTGCAGTGCCTTCACCGCCGAGCTGCAGAGCGTGGCCTGGCCGGGCAAGTTCAAGCTGTTGGAAATATGCCCTAGAGGCAATAATAAAAGAACTATTATTATATTTCTTTGTTCATGATAATTGTCTTTATTCGTGCTATAATTGTATTATCCGGAAATCGTAATACATGTGTGAATAACAGACACCAACATGTCCCTAGTAAGCCTCTAGTTGACTAGCTCGTTGATCAATAGATAGTCATGGTTTCCTGGCTCTGGACATTGAATGTCATTGATAACAGGATCACATCATTAGGATAATGATGTGATGGACAAGACCCAATCTTAAGCATAGCGTGAGATCGTGTAGTTCGTTTGCTAGAGCTTTTCTAATGTCAAGTATCTTTTCCTTTGACCATGAGATCGTGTAACTCCCGGATACCGTAGGAGTGCTTTGGGTGTATCAAACGTCACAACGTAACTGGGTGACTATAAAGGTGCATTATAGGTATCTCCGAAAGTGTTTGTTGGGTCGACACGGATCGAGACTGGGATTTGTCACTCCGTATGACGGAGAGATATCACTGGGCCCACTCGGTAATGCATCATCATAATGAGCTCAAAGTGAGCAAGTGTCTGTTCACGGGATCATGCATTACGGTACGAGTAAAGTGACTTGCCGGTAACGAGATTGAAAGAGGTATTGGGATACCGACGATCGAATCTCGGGCAAGTAACATATCGATTGACAAAGGGAATTGCATACGGGGTTGATTAAATCCTCGACATCGTGGTTCATCCGATGAGATCATCGTGGAGCATGTGGGAGCCAACATGGGTATCCAGATCCCACTGTTGGTTATTGACCGGAGAGCGATCTCGGTCATGTCTACATGTCTCCCGAACCCGTAGGGTCTACACACTTAAGGTTCAGTGACGCTAGGGTTGTAGGGATATGTATATGCAGTAACCCGAATGTTGTTCGGAGTCCCGGATGAGATCCCAGACATCACGAGGAGTTCCGGAATGGTCCGGAGGTAAAGATTTATATATGGGAAGTCCTATTTCGGGCATCGGGACAAGTTTCGGGGTTATCGGTATTATACCGGGACCACTGGAAGGGTCCCGGGGGTCCACCGGGTGGGTCCACCTGTCCCGGGGGGGCACATGGGCTGTAGGGAGTGCGCCTTGGCCTACATGGGACAAGGGCACCATCCCCACATAGGCCCATGCGCCTAGGGTTTGAGGGGGAAAGAGTCCTAGGAGGGGAAGGCACCTCCTAGGTGCCTTGGGGGGGAGGGAAACCCCCCTTGGCCGCCGCCCCCTAGGAGATTGGATCTCCTAGGGCCGGCCACCCCCCTTGGCCCTCCTATATATAGTGGGGGAGAGGAGGGACTTCATACTTTGGCCTTTGGTTGCCTCCTTCTCCCTCTCCAACACCTCCTCCTCCTCCATAGTGCTTAGCGAAGCTCTGCCGGAGTACTGCAGCTCCATCAACACCACGCCGTCGTGCTGCTGCTGGTGCCATCTCCCTCAACCTCTCCTCCCTCCCTTGCTGGATCAAGAAGGAGGAGACATGGCTGTTCCGTACGTGTGTTGAACGCGGAGGTGTCGTCCGTTCGGTGCTAGGATCTCCGGTGATTCGAATCACGTCGTGTTCGACTACATCATCCCCGTTATTTGAACGCTTCTGCTCGCGATCTACAAGGTACGTAGATGCATCTAATGACTCGTTGCTAGATGAAGTCCTAGATGGATCTTGGTGAAACGAGTAGGAAAATTTTTGTTTTCTGCAACGTTCCCGAACACAAGCCAGATCTGCCCCCGCGCTACGACGGCACGGCTGACCCTGTGGAGTTCCTCCAGCTCTACGAGCTGGGCATCAAAGCCGCCAATGGGGACGAGAAGGTAATGGAGAACTGGTTTCCCATGGCGCTCAAGGACGGTGCCCCGCACCTGGCTCCTGGCATGATCTCCTCCTGGGGCGAGATGCGCACTCGCTTCATTGCCAGCTTCCAGGGCACTCGTGACCGGCCCCCGGCCATGAGCGACCTCCGCCGCATCAAGCAACAACCAGAAGAGACCCTGCAAAAGTACATCCAGCGCTTCAACAACGCTCGCCTCAAGATCCCCAGGGTGACTGAGGAGGCCATCATCTCGGCCTTCTCTGACAACGTGTGTGACATCAAGATGAAAGAGGAGCTGGCAATCCATGAAGACCTGTGCACATCCCTGGAGCTGTTCAACTTGGCGACCAAGTGCGCCAGGGCTGAGGAAGGGCGCCTCTCCCTCCTCGAGCTTCCGGCTGCCAATCCAGAAGAGAAGAAGCCCAAGGTGAAGGACGTGCAGTGCAAGGGGGCTGCTGTACTTGCAGCAAAGCCAGACACCAAGCGAGGCAGGGACCAGCCTGAGTCATCCAAAGGCAGCCGGTACTACGTGTACCACGACCTCCACACCCACACTACCAACAAATTCCAAGAGCTCAGGGCTGTGCGAGATGGGCGTGCCGGCCGACGCCCCGAGCGCAACGATCGGGGCTATGGCCGAGGAGGAGGAAGAGGTGGAGGACGATAGGAAGACCGTGGCCCTCGCCAAGGGTGGCGTGACCGACCTCGCGAGGACCGCTGGCAGGACCAGCCTCGCGAGGGAGGCTGGAGGGATCAGCCTCGTGAGGATCGCCCTCAGGGCAACGCAGGCCTCCCTCCTCTGCCACCACCACCGAGGAGGAATGAAGACCATCATCAAGACGAAGGGGCTAGGGGCCTCCAGGAGCCGCGCGCAATTGCTTGCATCTTGGGCGGCGCTCAGGCCCCAGCCTCCCAGCGCATCTTCGAACAGTTTGCTCGCGAGGTGAATGCAGTCCTCCCCAGGCTTGAGGCCATGCGCCCTCTCGGGTGGTCAGCATGCGCTATCATGTTCAGCTCAGCGGATCAGCTCAAGTGCGCAGCCACGGTCGGAGTCCTCCCGATGCTTTGCTCCCCAATCATCAGCAATGTGCAAGTCACCAGGACCCTCATCGATGGCGGAGCAGGACTCAACGTCCTGTCCGTCGAGACCTCAACAATCTCCAAGTGCCATACAATCAGCTTCAGCTAACCAAGCCTTTCTCAGGAGTCACTGATGGTTCCACCGTTCTGATAGGGCAAGTTCGCCTTCCTGTCACCTTTGGGCAGCGCGACAACTACCGCACCGAGCTCATCGACTTCGACGTCGCCCACATTCGCGTGCCATACAATGCCATCCTCGGGTACCCAGCCCTGGCCAAGTTCATAGTAGTGACTCATCACGGCTATAGTGTCCTCAAGATGCCAGGAAGCGGTGGGGTCATCACGGTGCCTTGTGAGGAGAGGGATGCAGTGTGTTCCCTTGAGCGTGCTTTTCAAGCCGCGACAATCGAAGACCCAGAGCACAGGAGCGGAAGACTTCCCGAGGCAGTCCCTAAGAAGAAGAAGGCATCACCTGGTCCGAACTCTCGGGAGGGAGGCCCTTCCAATGGCGTTATGCCAGGATCCGCGCCCATTCAAGGGGCACCTCCTTTTGTCGCGTAGGAAGGCACACTCAGCGCCCTCCTCGGGCAAGGCTTGGGGGCTCTCTCCTCGAGGGCCATTGACTTTGCCAAGATCACGCGGGAGGCGCTCGGGCACCACTTGGAGGCGTGCTTCAAAGCGCGTTTCCCTCAGGAAGGAACAAGGCAAGGAGGGCCAAACCCTCGGAAATTCATAAGCTAGATCATTCAGGAGCTGCAGGAGTCAAGAGTCATGAGTGGCAGCCGCCGCTTACCCACCGTAGCTCCCCATCGAGGCGAGGATGGTGGGCTACGCGTCTGCATCAACGTACCAGGGATCAACCGAGCCGCCTCTTAGGAGCGCTTCTGGCCCTCGCGTGTGGGACCTTGCGAGGGTCCACCCGACAGATATGTTTGCATGCCTTTTGGCCTGCCAAACGCGGTGGCCGCGCGTCAGCGTCTTATGAGGAGCATTCTGGAGGCTCGGGAGGTCAGGCATTCCGCAGTCCTGGCGGCGATGGAGACGGTCCTCGAGGAGCCACCTGCGCCTCCGGAGCCCCCCGTGGCTCCTGGGCCTGGGGACTCGTGAGGATCGGTTTCCACAATGCGTGTCGTCCGCTACTTCAGCATACCTTCATCTCCAACATCATTAGGTGACATCCTTCGAGTTTCATTTTCAGCTGGGAGCGCCCCCAGGGCCGCATCATTCCCAGGCCGCGTGGGTCCGTCCTTGTGGCATGTATCCCTTTTTTTATGCCTTTAGGTTACTTTGTTGGGGGCGCCCCTCGGGCTGCATTATCCCCAAGCCGCTCGGGCCTGACCCAGCGGCATGTATCTCTCTCGCGTTTATTCAGGTCATGCATTTGACCCGCCATGATTATTACTTGATGCCTGTGACGGCACCCTTCTTCCCTCATGCCAACCGCTTGCACCTTAAAAGGGGGGTACCTGAGGATCGCAACTCATAGACTCTTACTGGTTCTCCATCCCTCACCTCCTGGCCTTGTCCACGGCATCGCAACCTGGCATACCAGCGACGGCTGAGCTCGCTCGAGGGCCGGGACCTGAGGATACAAATTTGCAGGAGCACATTACAAACAAAGGCCCAGAGCCAGGCGCAACCCGCCTTGACGTGGGGCCCCGTGAGTCCCGCGCTGGCTCACGGGTGCCCAGATACAACTCGTCAAGCCCTACCGTGCCAACCACGTGTCAGGGCGTGGCTGTACACGCCCCGGGGGCTCCTCCTGGAGGGGAGCACCCTCCCATGCACTAGTGGAAGCACCATGCTCCACGCTGGCTGACGACACCGCCGAGGAGCGGCTATGCCCGTACACATATGGAAGCGCTATGCTCCGCGCTGGTGATAAACAACTGAGGGTGGCCCACGGCCGCATCAACCTCAGGGAGCCTAGAGCTCAGTGCTCGGCCTTATCGTAACGCCTCCCCTTGGGAGTGCCACGCGAGGGGGCTGGGCACGGGGGCTACGCCTAGGCCACGCCCGGGCACACGCCACCCAGCCAGGCCCCTTGGGCCTTGTTCGTCGCGCGCCCCTCCTTGAGTGATGCCAAGGTACGAAGGCCGTTTGAATGTCAAGGAGGACTCCTGAGCATTGCGACTCAGGAGCCTAACTGGTCACATAGCCCCTCACTCCTTGGTCCTGTCCTAGTTTCCGGTCGGGGTTAATGGCGGTTGAGGTATGCGCGGGGCCGGGCCCTGCCGACGTAGAACGGTAGATCCTCTCCTATGCCTCCCCTCTCCACTTGTTGTTCGCGCGTCAAGGGGGACTCCTGAGCATCGCGACTTAGGAACCTAACTGGTCACGTAGCCCCTCACTCCTTGGTCCCGTCCTGGTTTCCGGTCAGGGCTAACAGCGGCTGAGGTATGCACGGGGCCGGGCTCTGCCGACGTAGAACACAAGCAAGTAGGAAGGAAAAACGCAAATCTCAAGGAATTCGAAAGCAAATATTACAGTCCATAGGTTGTTTTCACGACGCCAAACACAGGTTTAAACGCCTCCATGAGGCATGATGCATGTTGTAGGAACTAAAACAGGACAGAAGTCGCGGAGGGGTCACTTTCCGGCGGTGCCATCACTGGCGGTGGGGTTGCGCTGGGCGGTTCCACCTCCCGAAGCCCCAGGGTTGGCAGCATCTCGCCTTGGCCTGGTGCTGAAGGTGCGGAACCTCGCCAGCAGGGCTTCCGCTCGACCCTTCACCGCCTCAGTAGCGGCAGCGGCAAGCTTGCCACTCACAGGCTCCAGCAGGGGTCAAGATCGACATTGGGGTCGCGAAGATAGACGTGGGTGAAGACACGCGCCAGCGCTGCAGAAGAAAGGACACGCGCCTCGGCCTCGGTCATGGGGCCAAGGCCGTCAGCGACATCCTCAAGTGCGCGGACCAGGAAGGGAAGCAACTTGGCGGGGCCATCCTCGGCGCCAGCCAGCGGCATTTCCAGGCCGCCATCACAAAGTGTCTTCAGCGAGGGGCGAGCCCTCTCCTCCAGCTGCGCGAAGGCCACCCGGTCCTCGGCCAGGACCCTCGCCTTGCCGTCCAGCTTGATCCTCTCCGCCTCCAACGCCTGCTCTAGCGTGTCCAACCGACCACGACGTTCATCAAGCTCGGCGTACCGGTCCCTGACAGCAGCTTCTCGAGTTTTCATCTCCTTCTCCTGGCGGCCACGGACCTCCTTGGCGAGCTCGTCGCGCAGGCCTTGTAGCTCCCTCTCTAGCGCCTTGCAGTGGCCCCGGACATCCGCAGCCTCTCCCAAGGCAGCGTCGCGAGCGGCCTTGGGTTGAAGGATGGCCTGCTTCTCCTCGTCACAGGCCGTCACGTCCTGGCTCAGCACCGCTCAAACGGAGGCGTCAGAGCGGACCCAGCTAGAGGCCAACTCCAGGCGCCCGACCAGCAGGCGGGGTTCATCGCCCTGGAGATCTTCTCGCAGCCGGTCCAGCTCGGTGGCAGCGCGATCCAAGACAGCGGAAGGAGTCGGGGAAACGGTGATTGGCGGAGTAGGAGGAGAAGACGGCAGCGTGATCACAACATCAGGCGTCGGGACCTTTTGAGCCCCGGCGGCCGCAGCAGTGGCATCGGGCATGGACGCCTCAGGAGTCGCCTGGGCCCCGGGGGCTGGGGCCACGCTAGCGCGCCCCACCTGGCCTCGCGAGGATGACCGAGCAGGGAAGGCTCGAACCTCGCCACCTCCTTCCCCCACGGATGAAGGCATTGCCCCAGGCGAGGCCTCTAAGGCCCCTTTCAGCCTTTTTGCTGTAGGCACTGGCCTAGCCAAAGGATGCGGACGTCAAGCCTCAGCAACGGAAGCAGGAAGCAAAACAAAAATCAGGCACTTACTGGTCATCGCTCATGGACTCAAGCAGCCTACGGCCGAACTTGAAGCCCGAGAGCTGACTGCTGGGGTTAGCCTTAGGAGACTCGGAAGCAGGGGCACGTTAGAGGAGTTGAAGCTGGCTTCAGGCCGCCTCGAAGCCGGAGCAGGCCCGCGGGAACCAGGCCCGTCTTGTCCTTCCTCGGGACCGGGGGCGAGCTCTCCCTGCCTCGCTCGTCGTCGTCCGGCATAAGGCGGAGGGCGCGGGACCTGCGCTGGGGGAGGTACTTCGCCGACTCTTCGTCGGTCGCCTCAGAGTCAGACTCTTCTTCCTCCTCCCTGCCGATGTCGCTGGAAGACAAGTCCACCGTTGCCAGAGCCGCCAAATCCTTGGGAACCTCCGCAGGCACTAGCCCCTCCCCGTTGAAAGTGGGCATGGAATTCACCACATGCTCCGTGTCACCACAAAGGAACAGGGGTACAGGAGCACCCTCCAGTCTCGCCACTTCCCCTCCAAACAAGGAATGGAGGATCGCGGCCAGATCTCCGTCGGCCAGAGCTGCAGAGCTCAGGTGGAGGGCGGCATCGGCTTCCTCGAGCCTCCATAGTGGGAGCGAGTGTTCCCGAAGCGGAACCACCCTGTGCTCCAGGAACTCCCTCAGGAGCGTCGCCCCGGTCAGCTTCACCGTCGCCAGGTTGCCTGGCCACAGGTCCGCGTCCATCCTCTCCAGCACCGGCTTCGTGTGGGGATCGACGAGCTCCGCGCGGGTCCAAGCGTCAACGGCCTTAGGCTGCCCCATGGGCAGCACCAGCCGAGGCTGGATGCGCCCAACGTCCACCATGACCCACTTGCTCCGGAAGCCTTCAATCCTCTTCCCAGGCTTCGAGATGGCACTGGAGCTAGAGTATGCGACAAAGCTCGCGCATGCGGTAATGGGGCCACGAGAAACCCGAAGTTAAAAGTAATGGCGTAGCAAGGCCACCGAGGGCTTTACCCCAACATGAGCCTCACAATAATAGGCGAAAATCGCTAGAAGGAGAACAGAGTTGGGGTGGAGGTGCAGAGCTTGCAACTTGTATTGGCGAAGAACAGCAAGGAAGAACTCATAAAAGGGAGGCACCAGTCCGGCGAAGATGGCGCTCACGAAGAGCAGGTAGAAGGTGCTCCCCTTGTCTTCAGGCAGGTCGGAGCCGACCTTGAGCACGGCCGCCCCCTCGCTGCCTTGTGCCACCATCATCTGGCGCGTGAGGGCGAGGTTCTTCTCCGACACATTCGGAGGATCCAGAGCGGGTGAGTACCAGGCCTCGGCCGGGGTCTGGGGAGGCGCCATGGCTTGCCGAAGGTGTGGGATCAAAGCAGATCTGGAGGATTTCGGAAGCAAGAAGGAGCAGAGCGAGAAAGGGGATCTGAGACAAATGTCTGGTGAAGGAAAAAAGGTAAGCCTGGCCCGAGGCCGCCCTTTTGTCAAGTCACGCAGTTGCCGAGGAGTCGTGGGGAAGCAGGGACGCCTGTAGGACCTTGAAGTAAGTCTAGAGGGGGGGGTGATTAGACTACTTGACCAATTAAAAACATAACCTTTTCCCAATTTTAGAGTTTGGCAGATTTTAGCTATCTTAGGACAAGTCAAGCAATCATCACACAATTCTTGCAAGCATGCAAAGAGTATATAGGCAGCGGAAATTAAAGCATGCAACTTGCAAGAAACTAAAGGGAAGGGTTTGGAGGATTCAAACGCAATTGGAGACACGGATGTTTTTGGCATGGTTCCGATAGGTGGTGCTATCGTACATCCACGTTGATGGAGACTTCAACCCACGAAGGGTAATGGCTGCGCGAGTCCACGGAGGGCTCCACCCACAAAGGGTCCACGAAGAAGCAACCTTGTCTATCCCACCATGGTCGTCGCCCACGAAGGACTTGCCTCACTAGCGGTAGATCTTCACGAAGTAGGCGATCTCCTTGCCCTTACAAACTCCTTGGTTCAACTCCACAATCTTGTCGGAGGCTCCCAAGTGACACCTAGCCAATCTAGGAGACACCACTCTCCAAGAAGTAACAAATGGTGCGTTGATGATGAACTCCTTGCTCTTGTGCTTCAAATGATAGTCTCCCCAACACTCAACTCTCTCTCATATGATTTGGATCTGGTGGAAAGAGGATTTGAGTGGAAAGCAACTTGGGAAGGCTAGAGATCAATATTCATATGGTAGGAATGGAATATCTTGGCCTCAACACATGAGTAGGTGGTTCTCTCTCAGAAATGGTAAGTTGGAAGTGTAGGTTTAGTCTGATGGCTCTCTCTACGAATGAAGAGGAGGTGGAGGGGTATATATATAGCCTCCACACAAAATCTAACCATTACACACAATTTAGCAAACTTGGTGGGACCGATTCAACAGACTCGGTCGGACCGATTTAGTAAACCTAGTAACCGTTAGTGATTTTCGGTGGGACTGACATGCAACTCGGTGCGACCGATTCAGTTAGGGTTAGGGCATAACGTAATCTCGGTAAGACTGATTACACAAACTCGGTAAGACCGATTTTGGTAATAAGCTTTCCAGAGAGTTGGTCAGGTAAACTCGGTGGGACCGATTTGCTCTTTTCGGTGAGACCGAAATGTTACAAAAGGGAAACAGAGAGTTTACATTGCAATCTCGGTGGGACCGATCGCTCACTTCTGTTAGATCAAAACGTTATGAAGGGAAACAGAGAGATTACAATCCCATCTCGGTGAGACCGAGATCCCTATCGGTAGGACCGATTTGCTTAGGGTTTGTGGCAGTGGCTATGACTTTTGGAATCGGTGGCGCCGGGCTGGAAGAATCGGTGTGACCGATTTTGGCTTTGGGTTCAGGTCATTTGTGGATGTGGGAAAGTAGCTTAGGGTTTGGGAGCATATCACAAAGAACATGAATTAAGAGGCTCATTAAGAAACACCTCATCCCTCCTTGATAGTATTGGCCTTTCCTATAGACTCAATGTGATCTTGGATCACTAAAATATAAAATGAAGAGTCTTGAGCAATTGAGCTTGAGCCAATCCTTTGTCTTTAGTGTTTTGAGGGATCCACTTTCATCATCCATGCCATGCTATTCATTGAGCTTTCCTGAAATAATAGTCTTGGAATAGCATTAGCTCAATGAGCTATATGTTGTTATGAATTACCAAAACCACCTAGGGATAGTTGCACTTTCAATCTCCCCCTTTTTGGTAATTGATGACAACATATAGATCAAAGCTTCGAAAGATAATAAGAATAAAAACATCTTGCTTTGAGAAGTATGTGATAAGCAAGAGCTCCCCCTAAATTTGTGCATAGTTTAAAATTTGCTTTGGACTGCAAATGCACAAGGAATTTGGCTCATAGGTTACTCTTCCATGTCACATACATCTTGGTGGAGCGCTCAAAATGATAAGTATTGAATACATGCACTCATCACCAACAAAGTGAATTATCACATAAGATAGATAGGATAATATCATCAAACATGCATAAGTGTAGCTTATGATCAAACACATGATCATCAATGTCTCACAAGCATAGTATCTCAACCAATCAAAAAGCAAACAAGTTTAAACCAACAAAGCAAGAGAGAACAAAAGCAACACTCTCTCTCTCGAAGCCTATGATCTATACATTTTTCTCCCCCTTTGGCAACAAGTTACCAAAAAGTTCATGGAAAATGCATAGTGCTAGATCGACTCTCAGGCTTGATCTTCAGTTGGTGGTGTCCAGATAACTCCAAGGATGAAGTCTTCAGTTGATGTAGAGGGTGCTGGAGTTGATGCTGAAGCTGGTTGCACTGGAGCTGAAGGGGCAGTAGCTGGTGCTGAAGATGTTGCTCTAGTGTCTGGCACTGGCACGGCAGCTGACCTCTGAGCTCTAGGCACTCTGGCAAAGACATTTGTGGTTGTCTTGCCCTTCCTGTCCTGCATGTCATCCTGCTGTTGCTCCACAACTGACTGAATCTCAGTTACTTTGAGATCTAGATCATAGAATTTTTGTTCCATGATTCTTTCCGAGCTCTCCTAGTTTTGAGTTAAGGTGGCCAACCCCTTCTCAATCCTCAGTGATGATGCTATCAAGTAACCAAGCTGCTCCTGCTTGTTTTTCAAGAAATAATCAGATGCCTCCTCTTGAGTTGGCATCTTGGCAGCCTTCTCCTTCCTTGCCTTCTCCTTCTTCTCTTGATCTTGAACTGATGATGGATCATCCTCATTCATGACAACCTCATTGTTTTCAAAGTATGGATAGAGTGGAAAATGTTCCCTATCCAATAGATATTTGCTAGTTCCCATCTTTGAGTTGATCAATTCCTGAATCTGAGGGGCATATCCACAACTCCTCTTATGATCTGCTGCAGTCCCCTTAATGGTTTCAACTATAAGGCTCATGACTTTGAATTTCTGTGGCACATCAAATAAATGCAACATATTGATGGCATGCCCTCTGATCATGTTGTGGTCACCTAACTTGGGAAACAGAGTGTGCCTTAGTATCCAATTGATAGTAGGCAGCCCTGACAACAGAAAATGGACTGATCCAAAAGAGAAAGTCTCTAGGGTTTTGTCTGGGATCTCCTTCTACATGTGTGCCATGGTATTGTGTCCCATTTTCTTCTTGGCATATACATCCAGATCATCATCATTTTCCTTTGGGGCATTTATCAGTTTTGCCCATTCTTCTATAGTGGATTGGTATCTTGTACCTTCAGACATCCAAACAATTCTTTCATCTGGGTAAAAATGTGCTGTGGAGTAGAATTGCATGATATGTTCATCATTCCAGTTTGTGAGCTTTTGCCCAACAAAATCTGCAACTCCACAAGTAACAAAGCTTTCTTGCACTCCAGGATAGTGCTCTTAATTTTCCTTCATGTTTGTCCAGTCGATCCACCTCATATCACAAACTATGGGCTTCTTGTCCAATAAGATTGTCTCATAGAAGTCCTGTTGTTCCTTTGTATGGAACCTGTAATCAACAGCAGTTCTTCTCCTTGTGGCATATGGATCTTCCATCCTCCATAGCCTCAATCCTGAGTCTTTTCTGATGTTCATGTGCTCAGCCACAGGATGGGCATCATTGTGATCTGGTATTCCTCTTTGGTGCAGACTTGGCCTTGGGGGCAGCTTTGGGTGCTTCCTTGGGCTTAGATGTTGTAGCCCCAGATTTAATAGCATCACCCATAAGCTTTGGTGCCTTTGGTGTTGGTGCAGAAAGCTCTTCCTCTTCCATCATGGAAGGTTACCCAACAACTCTGGCTATGGTATTCTTGACCCTTTCCTTCCTCTTCTTGCTTTCAGCAGCTGGCTCTTTGGGATCAGGATTTTCAGGCAGTTGAGTTGATGCTCTGGCCTTGGGCATTGGTTGTCTTCTTGCAGGCCTTTTAATCTTCATGCCTGGCTTTATATCCTTTGCTGAGCCATATTTCTTCTTGAGCACCACTTTATTGGAAGTAGCCTCATCACCTTCAGCTTTGTAGTCCTCATCTTCTGAGTCTAACGTTCTCTTTCTCCTTTGCCTAGTAGCAGCCTTAAGCAGGTTGTTGGGAGTGCTCCTCCTCCCTTCATCTGAAGTGCTGGAGGGACTAGTGCCCTCACTTAAGTGAATCTGCTCTGCTGACCTGTTCTGACTGTCACTTTGGTCTGACATGCTGCAAAAGCTGACTTCTGACCCTGTGAAGAGTTATAGATGAGACAGAGTGGATGAGCATCACAAAATGCAGAGATTTTTCAAAAGATTGATTCAAAAATTCAGTTTTAGTTTTCCACAGAAAGCATTTCGGTTCAACCGATTTTCAAACTTGGTGATACCGAAGCAGTTTTTGGAACCTAAACTGATGAACTCGGTTGGACCAAGTCATAGTTTGGTGGCACCGAGACTGCTAGGGTTTCACAGAATCCTAAAATCAGTCGCACCGATTAGTAATTCTCGGTCAGACCGAGAGTCACTTGTGCAATGGCATATGCCAAATCGGTGAGACCGAGTTTTTCAACTCGGTGGGTCCGAGATGGTTTCGGCGGAAACCTAACCCTAAAAATGTGAATCTAATCTACTCTACGGACTACTTTGGCTAGATAGGATTGTTTCAATCATGGCAAGAATCAATAAGAGTACAATGTGCTAGGAATCAGATGTGGATAGCACAAAGATCGAGAGTATGGCGATGAACTCGCTACGGCGGCAATGGTGGGGTTGAATTCCGTTGACGGCGGCGGAGACCAGTTACAGGAGGCGGCTGACGATGAGTAGACGATCCGGAGACCTTCGATGGCAGAGCGAGCTATTGCGCGGGCGAAGGGGTTCGGAGAAATTTCCAAAATTTTGCCCGTGTCTATATATAGCCCGACCCTGTCGGTGTGACCGAGTGGAACAACTCGGTGGCACCGAGATGCATAACTGTATTCAGTTACAGCAACTCGGTGTGACCAAAATGTTCAAATCGGTTGCACTGAGATGGAAAACTCAAATCAAGTTAATGATCTCAGTAGGACCGAAATGGAGGAATTGGTCAGACCGAGAATCACAAAGAGGTTTTGGAAGTTTAAGTCTATGATGAATCGGGGACTCCGAGTGCTCCTCACACAGAGTGGTTCGAATCTGACTTGATCAAATTTTGTGATGTAGCATGAATAGAGTTTGAGACAAGAAAAGCATAGATAGCTAGAGAGGGTTCTTAGGCATTCTTGTCCATCCACTTGGCCAAAAGAAGAATGAACCAAACAATCAAAACAACAAGTGGATGTCCTTGAATGAGTAAAATATGCACCAACATGCTCACACAATAAAATGGCAAATGAAATATGTGGCAAAGCATGCACAACCAATTCTAGCATCTATCAAACAATTGGCGATGACTAGGTCATCTATATATGAGTATATTGACCTAGGAGTCAAATGAGAACATTTGATCATAGGTCATACTCATCGTTTAAGCTCAACTGGGGTTACCACTTTTACATAATGCATTTATGTGTTCACACCATTAGAGTTGCTTTGACTCAAATTTTTTGAGTTAAGCTCCCCCTAGATGTGAGATCCCCCCTTTAGAGGGATGAACTAACCTTGGGTTTTGTCGATGATGACTTCATGTAGGTGTTGAAGATGTGGATGCTCAATGTTGAAGTAGATCATTTGGAGCAATCCTTTGGAGTGAGTTGCACTTTCAACTTGCCTACATGGGTTAGTCCCACAAGAAACAAACAAGAATATCCATAGACATAGAGTGATGCACACACAAGATGATGTCCATTAAACCATTAGGTTACCTTGTCCCTTGCCTTACCAACATGAGGTTTTGTGACTTCTTGAACTAGTGCAAGATGTGGAAGTTGATTGCACTTGTCCTTGCCATAAAGATATGAGTGAAGAATGTTGGCGGAGTCACCCTCAAGAACTCTCTAGTTCTTCTTCTTCGGGATCCACATCATCTTGATGGGAATCCTTGGAGTTGTAGTTGTACTTGATGAAGTAGAACTTGACGTAGTCTTGGGAATCCTCTTGACCGAGACCTTAGGTGCTTCTTCAAATGCATCAATATCTTCTTGAAGCTTACCCTTGCCTTTGTTCTTCTGGTCTTGTGGAGGAAGATCATCTTGAGCTTGTGTTCCCTTGAAGGAAGTAGGATCATACTTCTCCTGTTGAGGAACAAACTTCGTCTTGGGGTATTGATCTTCTTCCCACTCAACTCCATTGGCATTGAACTTTCGTTCAAAACCAACACCTTGATTCTTCCGATCTCTTCCTTGCTTGCGTACAATTTCCTCGAATTGCTTACTCCCGGCAAGGCTCTTGTAAACACCTTTCTCTATAATTCCCTTCAATAAGCTATTTTCTTGCTCAAGTGTAACTTGGCTAAGAGAATCATTAGTGGAATCAAGAGAACTACTAGATGCAACAATATTGCATTTAGCATTATTATTGTTACTACTAGAGGAAGTATCTTTCTTGTACTTGTTACCAGACTTGACTTGAGGCATGTAAGTAGATAAGAGTAAACGCTTGGCAATGTAAGAAGAACTTTTCTTACGGAGATCATCATTGATTGTCTTTAAGAACTCATGCTCTTGCTCAAGATTGAGCTTTCCAAAGCGTAACTTCTCATGAGACCTTAAAAGTTCTCGATGATCTTCAATGATAGTTTCATGAGCCAACTTTAGAGTGTTTAGTTCTTTAGTTAGAAGCTCAATTTTCTCCTTATCATTGTCATTCATTTGATTAGCATGATTAATTGACGTTTCATCATAGTATTCATCACTAGAGTTGCCAACAAGTAAATCATCATCCACAAGCAAGTCATCTTCATCACTATTGAAATCAACATACTCAGGATGTGTTACCTTTGGACCTTTGGCCATGAAGCATCTTCCAATTCCTTCATTTGGTGAATCAAATATGTCGTAGGAGTTGGTTGACACAAGTGCTAGATTGGCAACACCTTCATCTTGAGTATGTTCGGAGTCGGAGTGATAGCTTCTCTCGGAGTGATTGTCGGAGCCGGAGCCGGATACCCATTCACCAACATGAGCTTGATGTCTTCGTTTTGTGTAGCTCCTTGATGACTTGTCCTTCCTTTCCGAATCCTTGCTTCTCAGTGAGGGTCTTCGTTCATAACGATCATCTCTACTCCTCCTCTCTCTTGGTGGTGATTCTTCTCTTTTGCTTCTTCTTTTTGGAGAATCTTCTCTTCTTTTGTAGGGTGCCGTACACTCATTGGAGTAGTGTCCAGGCCTTCCACAATTGTAGCAATTGCCCTCTCGACTAGAATATCTTTTGTCATGATAAGACCTTGACTTGGAGCTTCTTTCTTTGCTTCTACTCTTGTAGAATTTGTTGAAGTTCTTCACCATTAAGCTCAATTCTTCATTGAAGGTTTGTTTCTCACTTGATGATGTGGGGGCTTCACTTGAGGCTTTGTAAGCACCACTTGACTTGTTGTGAAGTTCCTCCTTATCCTTGAGTGACATCTCATGAGCAACAATTCTTCCAATGACTTCTGTTGGCTTGAGATTTTTGTAGTTTGGCATCATTTGGATCAATGTGCACACAGTATCATACTTTCCATCCAATGCTCTTAGGATCTTCTTGATGATGAATCTGTCGGTCATCTCTTCACTCCCTAAGCTGGCAATCTCATTTGTGATAAGTGCAAGCCTAGAGTACATTTCAGCGACACCTTCACCATCCTTCATTTTGAACTTGTCAAGCTGACTTTGGAGCACATCCAACTTGGATTCCTTGACTGATTCGGTACCTTCGTGCATATCAATCAAAGTATCCCAAATTTCCTTTGCATTCTCAAGACAGCTGATTTTATTGAATTCTTCGGGGCACAATCCGTTGAAGATGATATCACAAGCTTGAGCGTTGTATTGCAGCATCTTCAATTCTTCCGCATTCGCTTCACGGTTCGGTTCTCTCCCATCAAAGAATTCACCTTGCAAGCCAATACAAATAATTGCCCAAACGGCGGGGTTATGTCCGAGAATATGCATTTTCATCCTATGCTCCCAACTAGCAAAATTAGTACCATCAAAGTAAGGACCTCTACGGTGATAATTTCCCTCGCTAGACGCCATACTCTCCTAGGTTGTGAAACCAAGTCTATGACCACCAAAAGCTATGGAAATCAAAGCAAATGGAGACCAAAGCTCTGATACCACTTGTAGGACCTTGAAGTAAGTCTAGAGGGGGGGGTGATTAGACTACTTGACCAATTAAAAACTTAACCTTTTCCCAATTTTAGAGATTGGCAAATTTTAGCTATCTTAGGACAAGTCAAGCAATCATCACACAATTCAAGCAAGCATGCAAAGAGTATATAGGCAGCAGAAATTAAAGCATTCAACTTGCAAGAAAGTAAAGGGAAGGGTTTGGAGGATTCAAACGCAATTGGAGACACGGATGTTTTCGGCGTGGTTCCGATAGGTGGTGCTATCGTACATCCACGTTGATGGAGACTTCAACCCACGAAGGGTAACGGCTGCGCGAGTCCACGGAGGGCTCCACCCACGAAGGGTCCACGAAGAAGCAACCTTGTCTATCCCACCATGGTCGTCGCCCACGAAGGACATGCGTCACTACCGGTAGATCTTCATGAAGTAGGCGATCTCCTTGCCCTTACATACTCCTTGGTTCAACTCCACAATCTTGTCGAAGGCTCCCAAGTGACACCTAGCCAATCTAAGAGACACCACTCTCCAAGATGTAACAAGTGGTGCGTTGATGATGAATTCCTTGCTCTTGTGCTTCAAATGATAGTCTCCCCAACACTCAACTCTCTCTCATATGATTTGGATCTGGTGGAAAAAGGATTTGAGTGGAAAGCAACTTGGGAAGGCTAGAGATCAAGATTCATATGGTAGGAATGGAATATCTTGGCCTCAACACATGAGTAGGTGGTTCTCTCTTAGAAATGGTAAGTTGGAAGTGTAGGTTTAGTCTGATGGCTCTCTCTACGAATGAAGAGGAGGTGGAGGGGTATATATATAGCCTCCACACAAAATCTAACCGTTAGACACAATTTACCAAACTCGGTGGGACTGATTCAACAGACTCGGTCGGACCGATTTACTAAACCTAGTGACCGTTAGTGATTTTCGGTGGGACTGACATGCAACTCGGTGAGACCGATTCGATTAGGGTTAGGGCATAATGTAATCTCGGTAAGACCGATTACACAAACTCAGTAAGACCGATTTTGGTAATAAGCTTTCCAGAGAGTTGGTCAGGTAAACTCGATGGGACCGATTTGCTCTTTTCAGTGAGACTGAAATGTTACAAAAGGGAAACAGAGAGTTTACATTGCAATCTCGGTGGGACCGATCGCTCACTTCGGTTAGATCGAAACGTTATGAAAGGAAACAGAGAGATTACAATCCCATCTCGGTGAGACCGAGATACCTATCGGTAGGACGATTTGCTTAGGGTTTGTGGTAGTGGCTATGACTTTTGGAATCGGTGGCGCCGGGTTGGAAGAATCGGTGTAACCGATTTTGGCTTTGGGTTTAGATCATTTGTGGATGTGGGAAAGTAGCTGAGGGTTTTGGAGCATATCACAAAGCACATGAAGAAAGAGGCTCATTAAGCAACACCTCATCCCTCCTTGATAGTATTGGCGTTTCCTATAGACTCAATGTGATCTTGGATCACTAAAATATAAAATGAAGAGTCTTGAGCAATTGAGCTTGAGCCAATCCTTTGTCCTTAGTATTTTGAGGGATCCACTTTCATCATCCATGCCATGCCATTCATTGAGCTTTCCTGAAATAATAGTCTTGGAATAGCATTAGCTCAATGAGCTATATGTTGTTATGAATTAGCAAAAACACCTAGGGATAGTTGCACTTTCAACGCCCACGTCAAATCAACCGCCACGCGGCACCCAAGGCCGCAGGCTGTTGGGGCCCGCGGCGCTTTGCACTTGCCCCTTCGCTTCTCTCATAAGCCAAGTCCGGGCGCGCCTTGGACCCGGGGGCTACTGTCGGCGTTTTGGGAATGGGGGTACCCAGACTTGCCTGCCTGTGGCCTGCAGCGTGGCTCAAGGAGTGGCCCAGTATGGCCCATCTTCGTCAACACAAACTCAAGAACCTCACAAGGCCAAGCCTCGCGGTGCGGATGACAGGAAGGTTCCTCGGGCGCAGCCTCGTCAGGCTGGCTCGTGAGGAGGCGGAGAGATCAAGGTGGGGTACCTCACGAGGTGCCTATGATGCAAGCCATGAAGACTGAAGCCAGGCGGGTGCCAAGCGGCGCCGGCCTGCGCAGTGTCCTTGTTTCCTCTTTGGTGCAAAGGGGGCAAGCGCATGCCAAGGTATCAAGCAAAGGATACCATTTCGGTGCAACGAGACCAAGACCAGCAGAACGGCAGGATGGAGGTCATCGAGGAGCCCAGGAAGGCGTCATCGTCAGAGCCCTTGGTAGGCAAGGACCAACTTTAGTCAGGATAAGTGTACTATATGTTCCCCTTCAAAATGGCCAATTGTTGGCGCCCTTCCCGCTCAATATTTGGGAAGAGGACCAGGGCCTCCCTCTATAAATAGGACTAGCCACTCTCAAGGCTGGGGGATAGAACGGATCGACCAATCGAACCTTAGCCAGAACCACCAACGCAAGAACCCCTCCCCTCGCGAGGCCGTTCTTCCCTTGTATTGTTCATCATCAGCCCCTGAGGCAATCCACACACCACACACTGGAGTAGGGTATTACACCACCATGGTGGCCTGAACCAGTATAAACCTTGCGCCCTTGTGTTGTTCTTAGTGTAGCCTAGATCCTTTGCGAGGCGAGGAGACGTGAGTTGGTAGAAGGGTGATCTCCGCACGCACCCCAGAGTTTGAACCTTGAGGGTCTGCCGGAACCCGAAATCCGACAGGCTTGGTTCCCCGCGGGTCTGCTCTGGCTCCAAGGTGGCCTGAAGCCAGCTCCATCTCTTCTGACGCGCCCTCTGCTTCCGGGCCTCCCTAGGCTGACCCCAACAGTAGGCTCTCGGGCTTCAAGTTCGGCCGGAGGCTGCTCGAGTCCACGAACGACGACCAGTAAGTGTCTGATTCATGTTTAGCTTCCTGTTTCCGTCACCAAGGCTTGACGTCTGCATCCTTTGGCTAGGCCGGCGCCTGCAGCGAAAAGGTTAAAAGGGGCCTCGGTTGCCCTGCTTGGGGCAAGCTCGCCTGCTGGGGTTGCGCCTTCGTCTGCGGGAAAAGGAGGCAGCGAGGCTCGAGCCTCCCCTGCCCGGTCATCCTCGTGAGGCTAGGAGGTGCGTACTGCAGCCCCCGTGGCCCTAGTGACTCCAGAGACGTCCACCCTTGACGCTGCCGTCGAGGCCACCGGGGCTCAGAAGGCCCCAATGCCTGATGCTGTGATCACGCTGCCGTCTTCTCCTCCTACTCCATCGACAGCCGTTTCTCAGACTCCTTCCACCGTCTTGGATTGTGCTGCTGCTGAGCTGGACCAGCTGCGAGAAGATCTCCGGGGCGCCGACCCCCACCTGGTGGTCGGGCGCCTGGAGTTGGCCTTTGGCTGGGTCCGCTCTGATGCCTCCGTCCGAGCGGTGCTGAGCCAGGACGCGACGGCCTTCGATGAGGAGAAGCAGGCCACCTCCCAAGCCAAGGACGCTCGCAACACTACCTTGGGTGATGCTGCTAATGCCCGGGGCCGCTGCAAGACGTTGGAAGACGAGCTGCAAAGCCTGCGCGACAAGCTTGCCAAGGAGGTCCGAGACCGCCAGGAGAAGGAGAAGGAGATGAAGACTCGAGAAGCTGCTATCCGGGACCGGGGTGTCGAGCTTGATGAGCATCGTGGCTGGTTGGAGATGCTAGAGCTGGCGCTGAAGGCGGAGAGGATCGAGCTGGATGGTAAGGCAAAGGTTCTCGCTAAGGATCGGGTGGCCTTCATTAAGCTGGAGGAGAAGGCTCACGCCGCGCTCACGACGCTTTATGATGGTGGCTTACAGAAGCCGTTGGCTGGCACAAGGGACGGCCCCGCCGAGCTGCTTCCCTTCCTGGTCCTTGCACTCGATGACGTCGTGGATGGCCTTGGCCCCACGGACGAGGCCGAGGCGCGTGTCCTTTCTTTTGTGGTGCTGACGCATGTCCTCAGCCACGTCTACCTTCGCAACCCCAGTGTCGACCTCAACAGCCTGCTAGAACCCATGAGTGGCGAGCTTGCCGCTACTGCTGCCGAGGCTGTGAAGGGTCGAGCTGAGGCCTTGATACGTCTCCAACGTATCTATAATTTTTGATTGCTCCATGCTACTTTATCTACTGTTTTAGGCAATATTGGGCTTTATTATCCACTTTTATATTATTTTTGGGACTAACATATTAACCGGAGGCCCAACCCAGATTTGTTGTTTTATGCCCATTTCAGTGTTTCGAGGAAAAGGAATATCAGATGGAGTCAAAACGGAATGAAATCAACTGGAGAAGTTATTTTTGGAAGGAAAGCGACCCGATGGACTTGGAGTGCACGTCAGGAGATACGGGAGGTGCTCACGAGGGTGGGGGGCGCGCCCTCCGCCCCTGGGCGTGCCCCCCTGCCACGTGGGGCCCCCGTAGCTGCACCGACATACCTCCTGCACCCATATATACCTACGTACCCAAAAACTTCCAGAACAGAACCTAGATCGGGAGTTCCACCGCCGCAAGCCTCCAGAGCCACGAAAAACCAATCGGGACCCTGTTCCGGCACCCTGCCGGAGGGGGATCCCATCACCGGAGGCCATCTTCATCATCCCGGCGCTATCCATGACGAGCAGGGAGTAGTTCACCCTCGGGGCTGAGGGTATGTACCAGTAGCTATGTGTTTGATCTCTCTCTCTCGTATTCTCTCTCGTGTTCCATCTATGGCACGATCTTGATGTATCCTGAGCTTTGCTATTGTAGTTGGATCTTATGATGTTTCTCCCCCTCTACTCTCTTGTGATGAATTAAGTTTCCCCTTTGAAGTTATCTTATCGGATCGAGTCTTTTATGAGAACACTTGATGTATTTCTTGCCGTGATTATCTATGGTGACAATGGGATATCATGTGCCACTTGATGTATGTTTTGGTGACCAACTTGCGGGTTCCACCCATGAACCTATGCATAGGGGTTGGCACACGTTCTTGACTCTCCGGTAGTAGCTTTGGGGCACTCTTTGAAGTACTTTTATGTTGGTTGGATGAATCTGAGATTGTGTGATGCATATCATATAATCATGACCACGGATACTTGAGGTGACAATGGAGTATCTAGGTGACATTAGGGTTTTGGTTGATTTGTATCTTAAGGTGTTATTCTAGTACGAACTCTTTTGTAGATCGATCCGAAAGAATAGCTTTGTGGTGGTTTCATACCCGACCATAATCTCTACGTTTGTTCTCCGCTATTAGTGGCTTTGGAGTGACTCTTTGTTGCATGTTGAGGGCTTGTCATATGTTCTATCTATGTTATTATTGTTGAGAGAACTTGCACTGGTGAAAGTATGAACCCTAGGCCTTGTTTCCTATCATTGCAATACCGTTTACGCTCACTTTTACCATTAGTTACCTTGCTGTTTTTATTATTTCAGATTACAAAAACCTTTATCTACCATCTATTTTGCACTTGTATCACCATCTCTTCGCCGAACTAGTGCACCTATACAAATTACCATTCTATTGGGTGTGTTGGGGACACAAGGGACTCTTTGTTATTTGGTTGCAGGGTTGTTTGAGAGATACCATCTTCATCCTACGCCTCCTACGGATTGATAAACCTTAGGTTATCCACTTGAGGGAAATTTGCTACTGTCCTACAAACCTGTGCACTTGCATGTCTATAAGAAGAAGGTTGTGTAGTAGACATCAAGCTCTTTTCTGGCGCCGTTGCCGGGGAGGCTAGGTAAAGGGTACTCACACTCCATCACTAAGCTCTTTTCTGGCGAGGTGAGTGCTTGAAGGTATATCTTTAGATCTTTCAATCTAATCTTTTTGTTCTTGTTTTATCACTAGTTTAGTTTATAAAAGAAAACTACAAAAAAATGGAATTGAGTTTGTCTCATACGCTTCATCTTTTTAATATCTTTCGTGAGTATGATGGAAAGGAAAATTGTGCTCAAGTACTAGAAGAAGATTTAAATAGAATTCTTGGCATAAAATATTTGAATTATGAGCATGATTGCAATGTTGTTAGTATGAATTCTTTGAATATCCATGATGCTAATGATATGCAAAGCCACAAGCTTGGGGAAGCTATGTTTGATGGAGATGATATTTTTTGTCCCCCAAGCTTTAATGAGCAAATTTACTATGATGAAAGCATGCCTCCTATCTATGATGATTATTGTGATGACACCTGTGCTTTAAAGAATAATGATAACCATGAAACTTGTCATCTTGATCTTAATTTTCAATCATATGATAGTTATTTTGCTGAGTTTGCTCCCACTACTATTCATGAGAAGAAATTTGCTTATATTGAGAACAGTAAATTTTCTATGCTTGTAGATCATGAAAAGAATGTTTTAGGTGCTGGTTATATTGTTGAATTCATTCATGATGCTACTGAAAATTATTATGAGAGAAGAACATATGCTTGTAGGAATTGCAATGATGTGCTTAAAATCTTGAAGTTATGCTTGTTGTGCCATCCTATGCTAGTTGATTATTGTTCCCATAAGTTGCTTTCTCACAAAATCCCTATGCATAGGAAGTGGGTTAGACTTAAATGTGCTAGTCATATGCTTCATGATGCTCTCTTTATGTTTCAATTCTTATCTTTTATGTGAGCATCATTGTCATCATCATGCCTAGCTAGAAAGGCATTACAGAAAAGCGCTTGTTGGAAGACAACCCAATATTTATCCTTACTGTTTTTGTGTGTCCACATGATTATGCTACTGTAGTAATCATGTTTTATAGCTTTTGTTTCAATAAATTGCCAAGTAGAACCTTTGGGAAGACTTGGGTGAAGTTTATATGATCTTGCTGTAGAAAACAGAAACTTTAGCGCTCACGAGATTAGCTGCCATTTTTTACTGGAGAGTGATTTTAGGTTGATTATTTTTGCAAGTGATTATAGACAAATTTATCAGGTCCAGAAATTTATTTCATAATTTTTGGGATTCCATAAGTATACGTTTGATACAGATTACTACAGACTGTTCCGTTTTTGACAGATTCTGTTTTCATTGTGTTGTTTGCTTATTTTGATGAATCTATGAGTAGTATCAGAGGGTATGAACCATAGATAAATTGGAATACAGTAGACTTTACACAAATATGAATTTAGAATGAGTTCATTACAGTACCTAAGTGGTGGTTTAATTTTCTTATACTAACGGAGCTTACGAGTTTTGTTTTGAGTTTTGTGTGGTTGAAGTTTTCAAGTTTTGGGTAAAGATTCGATGGACTATGGAATAAGGAGTGGAAAGAGCCTAAGCTTGAGGATGCCCAAGGCACCCCAAGGTAATATTCAAGGACAACCAAGAGCCTAAGCTTGGGGATGCCCCGGATGGCATCCCCTCTTTTGTCTTCGTTCATCGGTAACTTTACTTGGAGCTATATTTTTATTCACCACATGATATGTGTTTTACTTGGTGCGGCATTTTATTTTGTTAGTTTTTTCTTGCTGTTAGTTAGAATAATGTTTTGCATCTTTAGTTTCAATAAAAAGTCAAGGATAGCCTTTGCCATGCTTATTTTGCTAGTATACATGTTGCTGTTTGAAAACAAAAAGTTTACCGCTGTTGCAAAAATTTCCTAGAAAAGTAAGAGAACGGTATAACGTTGAATATTTTTGCATATTAAGCTCTGATAAATTTATTACAGTGGTAATTTTAGTTCATAATTTTTGGATTCAGGGAAGTAATGTTACTCTTGCATTCTTTACAGATTGTACTGTTTTGGCAGATTGCTGTTATGTTTGCATTGTTTGCATATGTTTGCTTGTTTAATGATTCTATTTGAGGGTAGGAGTATTCAATGTTGAATAATAATGTTAGTGATTTGTTACAGTAGAATATGTTATGGTTTTGCATTGGTTTGCAGTAACCTATCTCACGAGTTCTTGTTGAGTTTGTTGTGAATGAAGCTTTTGATAACAAGAGAAACCGTAACATGAAAGGAATTAAGGAGACACAAAAGCTCAAGATTGGGGATGCCCAAGGCACCCCAAGATAATATTTCAATAAGTCTCAAGCATCTAAGCTTGGGGATGCCCCGGTAGGCATCCCACCTTTCTTCTTCAACAACTATCGGTTAGTATCGGTTGAGCCTAAGTTTTTGCTTCTTCACATGAGTTGTGCTATCCTTTCATTGTCATTTTATTTTATTTTTCTTGCTGCTTGAATACAATACCAAGATCTGAAATTCTTTAATGAGAGAGATTCCTTGCATAGTTGCATAATTATTTTGCTAGAATACTCATTGTGCTTCACTTATATCTTTTGAGCTTGATAATTGTTGCTCTAGTGCTTCACTTATATCCTTTAGAGCACGGTGGTGAATTTGTTTTAAAGAAACTATTGATCTCTCATGCTTCACTTAGATTATTTTAAGAGTCGTTAATAGCATGGTAATTTGCTTAATGTTAATATACTTGGTGTTCAAGATATGTGAAACTTTCTTTTGAGTGCGTTGAATACTAAGATAAGTTTGATGCTTGATAATTGTTTTGAGATATGGAGGTAATAATATCAAAGTCATGCTAGTTGAGTAGTTGTGAATTTGAGAAATACTTGTTTTGAAGTTGGTAAATCCCATAGCATGCACGTATGGTTAAAGTTGTGTAACAAATTTGAAGCATGAAGTGTACCTGGCTTGTGCATCCTTATGAGTGGCGGTCGGGGACGAGTGATGGTCTTTTCCTACCAATCTATCCCCCTAGGAGCATGCGCGTAGTACTTGATTTTTGATGACTTCTAAATTTTTGCAATAAGTATATGAGTTCTTTTGACTAATGTTGAGTCCATGGATTATACGCACTTTGACCTTTCCGCCATTGCTAGCCTCTTCGGTACCGTGCATTGCCCTTTCTCACATTGAGAGTTGGCGCAAACTTCGCCGGTGCATCCAAACTCCGTGATATGATACGCTCTATCACACATAAACCTCCCTATATATTCCTCAAAACATCCACCATACCTACCTATTATGGCATTTCCATAGCCATTCCGAGATATATTGCCATGCAACTTTCCACCGTTCCGTTCATCATTACTATGACATACGTTACTTTTGTCATATTGCCATTGCATGATCAAGTAGTTGACATCGTATTTGTGGCAAAGCCACCATGCATTATTTTTCATACATGTCACTCTTGATTCATTGCACCATCCCGGTACACCGCCGGAGGCATTCATATAGAGTCATACCTTGTTCTAGTTTCGAGTTGTAATCCTCATGTTGTAATCAATAGAAGTGTAATGATCATCATTATTAGAGCATTGCCCAAATAAAAAAAGGAAGGCCCAAAAAAAAGAAAGAAAAGGGCAATGCTACTATCTCTTTTTTCCACACTTGTGCATCAAAGTAGCACCATGTTCTACATGTAGCGAGTCTCATATTTTGTGCTTCAAACTAGCACCTCGTTCTTCATGTAGTGAGTCTCATATATTGTGCTTCAAAGTAGCACCATGTTTTTCATATAGTGAGTCTCATAAGTTGTCTTTTTCATACCAGTGGCAATTTTTCATTATAGAACTTGGCTTGTATATTCCTACGACCCTCAAATGCCCTAGGTCTTCATGAGCAAGCAAGTTGGATGCACACCCACTAGTTTTCTTTTGTTGAGCATTCATAGCTCTACTGCATCCGTTGCATGGCAATCCCTACTCCTCATGTTGACATCAATTGATGGGCATCTCCATAGCCCGTTGATTATCCTCGTCAATGTGAGACTTTCTCCTTTTTTGTCTTCTCCACACAATCCCCATCATCATATTCTATTCCACCAATAGTGCTATATACATGGCTCACGCTCATGTATTGCGTGAAAGTTGAAAAGTTTGAGATTATTTAAGTATGAAACAATTTCTTGGCTTGTCATCGGGGGTATAGAAGTTGGGAACATCTTTGTGTGACGAAAATGAAGCATAGCCTAACTATATGATTTTATAGGGATGAACTTTCTTTTTCCATGTTATTTTGAGAAGACATGATTGCTTTGATTAGTATGCTTGAAGTATTATTATTTTTGTGTCAATATGAATTTTTGTCTTGAATCTTTCGGATCTGAATATTCATATCACAATTAAGAAGATTTACATTGAAATTATGCCAAAGTATCACTCCGCATCAAAAATTATTTTTTATCATTTACCTACTCGAGGACGAGCAGGAATTAAGCTTGGGGATGCTTGATACGTATCCAACGTATCTATAATTTTTGATTGCTCCATGCTACTTTATCTACTGTTTTAGGCAATATTGGGCTTTATTATCCACTTTTATATTATTTTTGGGACTAACATATTAACCGGAGGCCCAGCCCAAATATGTTGTTTTATGCCTATTTTAGTGTTTCGAGGAAAAGGAATATCAGATGGAGTCAAAACGGAACGAAATCAACTGGAGAAGTTATTTTTGGACGGAAAGCCACCCGATGGACTTGGAGTGCATGTCAGGAGATACGGGAGGTGCTCACGAGGGTGGGGGGCACGCACTCCCCCCCTGGGCACTCCCCCCTGCCTCGTGGGGCCCCCGTAGCTCTACCGACGTACCCCCTGCACCCATATATACCTACGTACCCAAAAACTTCTAGAACAGAACCTAGATCGGGAGTTCCGCTGCCGCAAGCCTCCAGAGCCACGAAAAACCAATCGGGACCCTGTTCCGGCACCCTGCCGAAGGGGGATCCCATCACCGGAGGCCATCTTCATCATCCCGACGCTATCCATGATGAGGAGGGAGTAGTTCACCCTCAGGGCTGAGGGTATGTACCCGTAGCTATGTGTTTGATCTCTCTATCTCTCGTGTTCCCTCTCATGTTCCATCTATGGCACGATCTTGATGTATCCCGAGCTTTGCTATTGTAGTTGGATCTTATGATGTTTCTCCCCCTCTACTCTCTTGTGATGAATTGAGTTTCCCCTTTGAAGTTATCTTATTGGATTGAGTCTTTTATGAGAACACTTGATGTATGTCTTGCCGTGATTATCTGTGGTGACAATGGGATATCATGTGCCACTTGATGTATGTTTTGGTGACCAACTTGCGGGTTCCACCCATGAACCTATGCATAGGGGTTGGCACACGTTCTTGACTCTCCGGTAGTAACTTTGGGGCACTCTTTGAAGTACTTTTATGTTGGTTGGATGAATCTGAGATTGTGTGATGCATATCGTATAATCATGCCCACGGATACTTGAGGTGACAATGGAGTATCTAGGTGACATTAGGGTTTTGGTTGATTTGTATCTTAAGGTGTAATTCTAGTACGAACTCTTTTGTAGGTCGATCCGAAAGAATAGCTTTGTGGTGGTTTCGTACCCGACCATAATCTCTACGTTTGTTCTCCGCTATTAGTGGCTTTGGAGTGACTCTTTGTTGCATGTTGAGGGCTTGTCATATGTTCTATCTATGTTATTATTGTTGAGAGAACTTGCACTTGTGAAATTATGAACCCTAGGCCTTGTTTCCTATTATTGCAATACCGTTTACGCTCACTTTTACCATTAGTTACCTTGCTGTTTTTATTATTTCAGATTACAAAAACCTTTATCTACCATCTATTTTGCAATTGTATCACCATCTCTTCGCCGAACTAGTGCACCTATACAAATTACCATTGTATTGGGTGTGTTGGGGACACAAGAGACTCTTTGTTATTTGGTTGCAGGGTTGTTTGAGAGAGACCATCTTCATCCTACGCCTCCTACGGATTGATAAACCTTAGGTCATCCACTTGAGGGAAATTTGCTACTGTCCTACAAACCTGTGCACTTGCAGGCCCAAAAACGTCTTCAAGAAGAAGGTTGTGTAGTAGACATCAGGACTTGCTAGGGAGGTTCCGCGCCTTCAGCACCAGGCCTGGGCAAGATGCTGCCAGCTCCGCTGCCTCAACAGGTGGAGCCGCCCAACGCGACCCCGCCACCAGTGATGGCATCGCCGGAAAATGATCCCTCTGTGACTTGGGTCCTGTTTTAATTCCTGCAACATGCATTGTGCCTCGTGGAGGCATTTAAAATTGTGTTTGGCGTTGTGAAAAAAACCTATGGAGTGTAATATTTGCTTTTGAATTCCTTAGGATTTACGTTTCTCCTTCCTATTTGCTTGTGTTCTACGTCGGCAGAGCCCGGCCCCGCGCATACCTCAGCTGCCATTAGCCCCGATCGGAAACCAGGATGGGACTAAGGAGTGAGGGGCTATGTGACCAGTTAGGCTCCTGAGTCGCGATGCTCAGGAGTCCCCCTTGACGCGCGAACAGCAAGTAGGAAAGAGAGACATAGGAGTGGATTTATCGTTCTACGTCGGCAGGGCCCGGCCCCACGCATAGATCAGCCGCCGTTAGCCCCGACCGGAAACCAGGATGGGACTAAGGAGTGAGGGGCTACGTGACAAGTTAGGCTCCTGAGTCGCGATGCTCAGGAGTCCCCCTTGACACTCAAACAGTCTTCGTACCTTGGCTCCGCTCGGGGAGTGGCTCGCGATGAACCAGGCCCGAGGGGCCTGGCTGGGTGGCGTGCACCCGGGCGTGGCCCGGACGTAGCCCCCGTGTCCAGCCCCCTCGTGTGGCACTCTCGAGGGGAGGCGTTACGGTAGGGACAGACACTGAGCTCTAGGCTCCTTGAGGTTGATGCGGCCGTGGGCCGCCCTCAGTTGTTTATCACCAGCGCAAAGCATAGCGCTTCCGTATGCGTATGGGCATAGCCGTTCCTCGGCAGTGTCGTCAGCCAGCACGGAGCATGGTGCTTCCACTGGTACGTGGGAGGGGGGCCCCCTCCGGGAGGAGCCCATGAGGCGTGTACAGCCCCGCCCTGACACGTGGCCCGTACGGTAGGGCTTGACGAGGTGTATCTGGGCACCCGTGAGCCAGCACGGGACTCACGGGACCCTACCTCAAGGCGGGTTGCACCTGGCTCTGGGCTTTGTTTATAGTGTGTTCCTGCAAGATTGATTAGATGCCAGCACTCTACGTTCTCAGGTCCCGGCCCTTGAGCGAGCTCAGCCGTCGCTGGTGTGCCAGGCTGCAATGCCATGGACAAGGCCAGGAGGTGAGGGCTGGAGAGCCAGTAAGAGCCCGTGAGTCACGATGCTCAGGTGCCCCCCTTTTAGTGTGCAAGCATTTAGCATGAAGGAAGAAGGGCGCCGTCGGAGGCATCAGGTAATAATCATGGCGGGCCAGATACACAACCTAGATAGATGCGGGAGTGATACACGCCACTGGGTCAGGCCCGAGCGGCTTGGGGATAATGCAGCCCGAGGGGAGCCCCCAACAAGGTAACCTAAATACATGAATAAAAGTGATACACGCCGCAGGGTTGGACCCACGTGGCGTGGGAATGATGCAGCCCTGGGGGAGCTCCCAGCTGAAATGGAACTTGAAAGGTGTCACCTGATACCGTTGGAGATGGAGGAATGTTGAGGTAGTGGATGAAGCGTGGTGTGGAAGCCGATCCTCATGAGCCCCCTGGGCCCAGAGCCTCGGGAGGCTCTGGGGGCACAGGTGGCTCTTCAAGGACCATCTCTATCTCTGCCAGGACTGCGCAATGCCTAATCTCTTGAGCCTCCTGAATGCTCCTTAGCAGGCGCTGATGAGCGGCGACCACGTTCGGCAGGCCGAGAGGCATGCGAACATAGCTGTGGGGTGGACCCTCGCAACGTCCCGCGCGTGATGGCTATTAGCGCTCCTGAGATGCGGCTCGGTTGAGCCCTGGTACGTCGATGCAGACGCGCAACCCATCATCCTCGCCTGGATGGGGAGATACGGCGAGTAAGCGGCGGCTGCCGCACATGATTCTTGACTCCTGCAGCTCCTGAGTGTTTCTTGCGACAAACTCCTGAGGGTTTGGCCTTCCTTGCTTCACACCATCCTGAGGGAAATGTGCTTCGAAACACGCCTCCAAGTGGTGCCCGAGCGCCTCCCTCGTGACCTTGACAAAGTCAGTGACCCTCTAGGAGAGAGCCCCCGAGCCTTGCCCGAGTAGGGCACCGGGCGCGCCTTCCTATGCGACAGAGGGAGGCGCCCCTTTGACGGGTGCGGATCCTGGCGCGGCGCCCCTGGATGTGCCTGCCTCCTGATGGTTGGGACCAGGTGATGTCGTCTTCTTCTTAGGGACTACCTCAGGAAGGCCCCCGCTCCTGTGATCCGGATCTTCGATTGCCGCGGCCTGGAAGGCACGCTCGAGAGAACACACTGCGTCCTTCTCCTCACAGGGGACTGTGATGACTCCACCGCTTCCTGGCATCTTGAGGACATTGTAGCCATGGTGAGTCACTGCCATGAACTTGGCCAGGGCCGGATATCCAAGGATAGCGTTGTAGGGCAGGTGAATGTGGGCGACGTCAAAGTCGATGAGCTCAGTGCGGTAGTTTTTGCGCTGTTCGAAGGTGACAGGGAGGCGGACCTGCCTATCGGGGTGGTAGAACCATCAGTGACTCCTGAGAAGGGCTTGGTTGGCTGAAGCTGGTCATACGGCACTTGGAGATTGTTGAAAGTTTTGACAGATAGAACGTTGAGTCCTGCTCCACCATCGATGAGGGTCCTTGTGACCTGCATGTTGCTGATGACTGGGGAGCAGAGCATCGGGAGGACAACAGCTGTTGCTGCGCACTTGAGTTGATCCGCTGAACTGAACGTGATGGCACATGTGGACCACCTGAGAGTGCGTGAGGCTTCGGTTTTTGGGAGGACTGCATTCACCTCGTGAGCAAACTAGTTGAAGATGCGCTGAGAGGCCGGGGCTTGAGCTCCGCCTAGGATGCAAGCAATTACGCGCGGCTCCTGGAAGCCCCCAGCTCCCTCGTCCTGATGCTGGTCTTCGTTCCTCCTTGGCGGTGGCGGCAGCGGAGGGAGGCCTGCATTGCCTTGCGGGCGATCCGCGCGAGGCTGATCCCTCCAACCCCCTTCGCGAGGCTGGTCCTGCCAGCGGTCCTCGCGAGGTCGGTCACGCCACCCTTGGCGAGGACACGGTCTTCCCGTCGTCCTCCACCTCTTCCTCCTCCTCGGCCATAGCCCCGATCGTTGCGCTTGGGGCATCAGCCGATACGTTCATCTCGCACAGCCCTGAGCTCTTGGCATTTATTGGAGTTGTGGGTGTGGAGGTCATGGTACATGCAGTACTGGCTGCCCTTGGATGACTCCGGCTGATCCCTCCCTCGCTTGGTGTCTGGCTCAGCTGCGAGCACAACTGCTCCTTTGCGCTTCACGTCCTTGACCTTGGGCTTTTTCTCTTTCGGATCAGCAGCCGGAAACTCGAGGAGCGAGAGGCATCCTTCCTCAGCCCTGGCGCACTTGGTCGCCAAGTTGAACAGCTCCAGAGAGGTGCACAGATCCTCATAGATCGCCAGCTCTTCCTTCATCTTGATGTCTCGAACGCCATCGGAGAAGGCTGAGATGATGGCCTCCTCAGTCACCCTGGGATCTTGAGGCGGGCGTTGTCGAAGCGTTGGATGTACTTTTGCAGGGTCTCTCATGACTGTTGCTTGATGCGGCGCAAGTCACTCATGGCCAGGGGCCGGTCACGAGGACCCTGGAAGTTGGCGATGAAGCGAGTGCGCATCTCATCCCAAGAGGAGATCGTATTGGGAGGCAGGTTGAGGAGCCATGTACGGGCGCCATCCTTGAGAGCCATGGGAAACCAGTTCGCCATGACCTTTTCGTCCCTGTTGGCCACCTCGATGCCCAACTCGTGGAGCTGGAGGAACTCCGCGGGGTCAGAAGTGCCGTCATAGCATGGAGGCAGATCTGGCTTGAACTTGCCCGGCCAGGCCACGCTGCACAGCTCGGTGGTGCAGGCGCGGCAACCTGCAGTGGCCACATGGGGCGTTTGGTGACGAAGGGCTTGATCTTGGAGGTCTCCGCGTGCTGCCGCCAGGAGCAGCGCGGGGTCTTGGCGTGCTGGAGCAGGAGCGTGATCATGAAGTGCCAGTGCAGGGAGCACGCGAGCAGCTTCTTGAGGGCGAGGGATCTCTTGGCAGCTCTTTTCTTGCTGTGCGGGCGCTGGACGCAGCAGGTCCCGTCCAGGGGCCGCGCGCCTTGGGGCCAGGGTGCCTTCTTGAGGGGGAGGCAGCGGAGGCGCCTCCGGAGCTGCGTTGCCTGCACAGGACGGAGGGTGATGCAGCGAGAGGGACCGCGCAGGGGAGCCCCCTGCGGCGCTGACGGGCTCGGTGATGCTGGCAAGCCACTCGTTGTAGAGATCGTCGACGGGGCGGTAGTGCAGGAGCTCATGTGCCAGGAGAAACGCGGCGTGCGCGTCCGCGGGAGCGCGACGAGCGTGCGACGATGAGCCCGCTGGAGTCAGCGACGGGGTAGCGGTGTGGCCTTCCCGCTGCACCGAGGGATGCAGCGACCACACCTGCTGCTCGTTCCCCGCCGGGCCGGTGGCGGCGTGGGCGGCAGGCGACAGGGAACGACGGGTAGACCCGCCGACAGGGTCCGTCTGGGCGACATCGGCCGCGAGAGCAGCCTGGCACTCGGCACGGGCTCGGCGAGTGTCAGACATGGATGCGACGGACGACGAAACGCAAGACGGTGGAAGACATGATTTCGGCGCACCCCTAGCTGGCGCGCCAAATGTCGGATTGCCGGTTCCGGCAGACCCTTGAGGTTCGAACTCTGGGGTGCGCACGAAGATCTCTCCTCTGCCAACTCGCGTCTCGTCGCCTCGCAAGAGATCTAGGCTAGCAAGATGAACACAGAGGGGACACGAGATTTATATTGGTTCAGGCCACCATTGCGGTGTAATACCCTACTCTAGTGTGTGGTGTGGTGGATTGCCTCTTGGGCTGATGAAGAGCAGTACAAAGGAAGAACAGCCTCGCGAGGGGTGTTCTTGTGGTGGTGTTGTCCCTTTGGAGGGGTCGATTCCAGATGCCTCTATACTATGGTGGCTAGCTCTATATATAGAGTAAGAGGCCCTGGTCCTCTTCCCAAATATTGAGCGGGAAGGGCACCAACAAGTGGCCAATTGAAGGGGAACATCTAGTACACTTATCTTGACTAAAGTCGGTCCTCGCCTGTCAAAGGCTCTGACGATGACGCCGTCCTGGGCTCCACGGTGACCTCCTTCCTGCCGTTCCGCTGGTCTTGGTCTTGTTGCACCGAAACGGTAGCCTTTGCCTGGTGCCTTGGCCTGTGCTTGCTCCCTTTGCACCAAAGGGAAAACAAGGACAGTGCGCAGGCCGGCGCCCGCCTGGCGCCCGCCTGGCCTTGATCGTCATGGCTTCCATCACGGGCACCTCACGAGGTACCCCTTCCTTGATCTCTCCCCCTCCTCGCGAGCCAGCCTGATGAGGCTACTCCTGAGGAAGCTTTCCTGTCGTCCGCTCCGCGAGACTTGGCCCCTCACGAGGGTCTTGATCTTGAGTTGATGAAGATGGGTCGTACCGGGCCGTTGCTTGAGCCATGCCGCAGGCCGCAGGCAGGCAAGTCTAGGGACCCCCGTTCACAGAACACCAACAATTGTGGCATTGCGTAGGCTGTTACAGCTTCAGTTTAAACTGAAAATTATCTAAAATTTGGATTTAGAATATCTAACTGTGAATGGTGGCTAGCTTCGGTTGCACTCGAAATACCAAAGTTCACACTAAACTCTTTTTTTACAAAACCTCTCGTAGCTGAGTTGAATTTCGTTTTTGTTGGTTTAGTAGACGGAAACTTAGCATTGCCCCAAAATTCTGAAAAGATGTAGTATAATTTTTGTTTACTAAAAAAATGAAGTGACTTTTAACAGCTAGGGGTTATGTGATATGTTTTTCAATTGTGTTAATGTACACTTTTGGAATGTAGAATGGAACTATATCTGTTTGTTCAACTAGAGAGAGGAGCTATTTTTCAACTGCATTAGTGTATACTTTTGGAACGAAAAATGAAACTATATCTATTTTTTAAACTTTTCCAATATTAGAAGATGTAAAATGTATACTTTTGGCTGCGCGGTGATTTTTTATGGCTATCCTTGCAATGTATTGAACCTGATCATCTCTAATTAGTGTTGTTCCTACTTCTTGAAGGGTAAACCATTGAGTGGCAATTCCACATGTGTATTCATTGCAACTTGGATGTACGACGTAGTGATTAGCAGCACGAAGTGCTGAGCACGTCGTGTGTGTGTGTGTGTGTGTGTGTGTGTGTGTGTGTGTGTGTGTTGTTGGTACAGTATGCATTTTTGGGCCTGTATTGCGGAACTAACTTAGACTGCCTGGTTGTTGTTTTTAGTATAGTATACCTTTTGTGTGCCTAAATTCTGAACCTTACTTGTTTTTTTCCTTTTGTGTTAGTATACAGTTTTTTGGCCTAATTTGTTAACCTTATCCGGGTATTGATTTTCTGCATTCAGTGATGCACCCGCAGTCATGTGTATTTGTTAGTCTACTTTACTTATAGATTTAGTTGTTTTATCAGTATCCACCCGTAGGTTAGTTAACTAAAATTTTTTGGGAGTGGTTCATTATGTTCTTTAGTTGCTATACTGAAGCAGCGGACCAAAAAATTTAAAGACAATTAGATCTGGAGTAATTAATTAAGACTTGATGGTTGTGTTATTATTATACTCCCTCCACAAACTAATATAAGAGTGTTTAGATCATTATTTTAGTGATCTAAACGCTCTTATATTAGTTTAAAGAGGGAGTAGTATATACATTTCTGGACTGAATTGCAAATCTGATCGAAATTTCCTGGTTTTGTGTTATTATTATTATGCTATACTATTATGCCGGCGAGCTTTTTGTTAGTGCTTTTCTAACTGTCCTTGCTAAACTTTTGATGCTCTCTGCAATAACGAAATTTTTCTGCATGTTAGTTAAGTACCAGGGCAACCATAAATGATGTTCCTTCCTTTTGTTGAGCTACCTTATTGTTATGCCGTCTAGCCTTTTGTTAATATACACACTGGAATTCCCTATTCTGGAACCCATGAACTCTTTGTCTCTTCCCTGTGACCTGTTTCTCATCTACTTTTGCTTGTAAGAAACATTATAGTATATTACGTGCTATGTAGGCAAAATATACATAATAGGTTCTCTTCTATATGCTTTCCTCAATGAATACACTTGGTTCACGAAAGCATTGGGATAATTAGCTGAACAAGTTTTGCAAATTTTTGTTCCTTGCATCTCCCCTGATTATTTCCTGGTACTTGTGAAATTGTTCAGATTACTTAGCTTCGTTCAACTCCCATTTTGACATGGACTGCAAGTGGTGCTAGGGTTTGGTTGCTGGATGGACAAACACCAAGAGCATACGTCATTACTCCAGCCACATGGAAGCAAGCATGTGTGGCGCCGTCCACGTGGCCTGATTAGCGATTAACCACACGTATATACTTGATTAGTTGGTTTGGTTAATATATAAATACATAATTGGTCTATCAGTTCTTGTGATGTTACGAATGAAAAGAAATTATTGGGGAGTTATGTCATGGAATTAATATCGTGGTAATGGTCTTGCAATTGAAATAAATATTTTCTTGCAACACATATTGGATCTGTCTTCTCCATGAACAGATGCGAACAAATGGTAGTTTTGTTTAGAACTATTTTCTTTTTCTTTTTTCGCATGGGTGTCTCTCTTATCAAATTATACATCACACAATTACTGTTATGGTGTACGACAGTAGTACACTCTATTTATGTGCCCCAAAGGGGAATTAAAAAAAATCATGAACCGTATGGAGAAGCATTGATGTGTTTTTGACTTGTAAAGACCATAACATTTCTATAGGGATGATACCCTCTTAGAGCAGATTAGTAAAGATGATTAAATGTGCTTTTGATCTTGAATTTGTAAAATATAGTATTTTTCTCCTGTATGCCATCCTTTGATGCATTTGATTTTTTTCTCTCGATCTATTGTCTGGTGCAGCAGTAGTCAACATGAGATAAAGGTCTCAAAGAGCTATCTAGCATCTCAATAGGCCATTCAAATTAGCCCATAGAAAATTCAATTTTAATATGCCTAATAGGGACACTTAGCTAAATTATCATGTGTTTGTATTGGAGTTGACCCTCTTGTGTTTTTCATTCTGATTCATCATAGACATGGAAAGGGGATCACGATGCTAGATAGTGTTAGAAGTGAAATGTTTTTACTTATTAGGTGAGTTGGATCCTTCATGCCTCCAACTATTTTATCCAACTAGCTACATGCTCGTGCGCTCCTTCGGTTGTCTCAATGCTCATGCGGCCGTTGGGATGTCGCGATGACATGTGACAAGGTGAGGTTTCTTGGACCTTTCACCAGGTGATGATGGATGGGACTGGGTAGGTGGAGGAGATGTAGGGGCGATGGCATGGAGTACATGAGGTGGGATGGTAGTAGATATGCGCGTCATGATTTCTTTCCTCGCACGAGAAGAGAGGCAAGAGTGAATCCACGCATTAGGAGTGAAGGAAATGAGTGGGCAATGAGTTGAAGTGTTGGTGATATGGTGGCTAAGGAAACCATACACACACAAAATTGAAAGAAAACCCAAAATAAAAAATGAAAGAGGTGTTAGCTTTAATAGTCAATAACGGACACGACGGCGTATTAGTTGCATCCCCAGCAATGGACATCATATTTTTGTTTTATGGTCATGCATGACATTCAACTATATATATTAGAACATGGCAATGGCTCGGAAGACATCAAATCTGCCTTCTTGGCTCGAGGGGAGTCATGGGTAGCGGCGCGACGCACGCCAAGTCCTCCCATGATGGCAGTAGCGGATGGAACACGGGGAAGGGGATCAAGGCGAAGAGTAGGGTGGTTGGTGAGGAACTCCTCCTTGGCAGTCCATGGGGAAGTACGGTGTGAAGGATAGAGGGTGCCCTGCAAAGGTGAGGTGGGTGTCATCCAGTTTTAAAGGAGAGGGCTTCGGCGAGAAATGTCCAGGTATGACGGGAAATTGAGCGGGGAGGGGAGGGTCCGATAGGAAAAGGGGGGGTGCATTGTGGGGTGGGGTTTTGTGTTGGGACTGCATGCTAGAGATAACATGGTGGATAGTCCGGACAACCACATTTCTCCCCACACATGGGCTGGATTTGGTGGAGCCCGGACTGTCGAGACGGGTGGATTTTGGGGAGCCCACTGGGCACCCATTTGATGTCAGAACAAGACCGAACTTATGAGGGAGAAATGAGTTTCAACCTTGAAGACGATCTTAGTCATTTATTTGATTCATTTATTGTTATTGTAGCCCGTAGCAACGCACGAGCATTGTACTAGTCTTTTTAATTTACCACAATCATCCTTTTTGTAAACACCTTTTGGGAGAGGCACGCATGAATCATGATTTATTAGAATACTCTATGTGCTTCACTTATATTTTTTGAGCTAGGCAATATTGCTTTAGTGCTTCACTTATATCTTTTTAGAGCACTGCGGTGGCTTTATTTTATAGAAATTGTTGAACTATCATGCTTCACTTATATTATTTTGAGAATCTTTTAGAACAACATGGTAATTTTGTTTGGTTATAAAACTATTACTAATATGATAGGCATCCAAGATGGATATAATAAAAACTTTCATATGAAGTGCATTGAATACTATGAGAAGTTTGATTCTTGATGATTGTTTGGAGATATGAAGATGGTGATATTAGAGTCATGCTAGTAGAGTAATTGTGAATTTGAAAAATACTTGTGTTGAGGTTTGTGAGTCCCGTAGCATGCACGCATGGTAACCGTTGTGTAACAAATTTGGAGCATGTGGTATTCATTGATTGTCTTTCTTATGGGTGGCGGTCGGGGAAGAGCGATGATCTTTTCCTACCAATCTATCACCCTAGGAGCATGCGCGTAGTACTTTGTTCAATGACTAATAGATTTTTGCAATAAGTATGTGAGTTCTTTTTGACTAATGTTGAGTCCATGGATTATACGCACTCTCACCCTTCCACCATTGCTAGCCTCTCTTGTATCATGCAACTTTCGCCGATACCATACACCCACCTTATACCATCATAAAAAGATCCACCATACCTACCTATTATGGAATTTCCATAGTCATTCCGAGATATATTGCCATGCTACTTTCCACCATTCCATTTATTATGACACGCTCCATCATTGTCATATTGCTTTGCATGATCATGTAGTTGACATCGTATTTGTGGCAAAGCCACCCTTCATAATTTTTTCATACATGTCACTCTTGATTCATTGCACATCCCGGTACACCGCCAGAGGCATTCACATAGAGTCATATTTTGTTCTAAGCATTGAGTTGTATTTTGTCGAGTTGTAAGTAAATAGAAGTGTGATTATCATCATTATTGGAGTGTTGTCCCATGTGAAAAAAGAGGCCAAAGAAGCCAATAAAAAAAGAAGCCAAAAAAAAAGAAAAAGAGAGAAGGGGCAATGTTACTATCCTTTTTCCACACTTGTGCTTTGAAGTAGCACCATGATCTTCATGTTAGAGAGTCTCCTATTTTGTCACGTTCATATACTAGTGGGAATGTTTCATTATAGAACTTGGCTTGTATATTCCAATGATGGGCTTCCTCAAATGCCCTAGGTATTCATGAGCAAGCAAGTTGGATGCACACCCACTTAGTTTCTTTTTGAGCTTTCATACACTTATGCTCTAGTGCATCCGTTGCATGGCAATCCCTACTCACTCACATTGATATCTATTGATGGGCATCTCCATAGCCCATTGATACACCTATTTGATGTGAGACCATCTCCCTCTTTTTGTCTTCTCCACAACCACCATTCTATTCCACCCATAGTGCTATGTCCATGGCTCACGCTCATGTATTGCGTGAAAGTTGAAAAGGTTTGAGAACATCAAATTATGAAACAACTGCTTGGCTTGTCGTCAGGGTTGTGCATGATTTGAGTATTTTTGTGTGAAAGAGATGGAGCATAGCCAAATTATATGATTTTGTATGGATAAGCTTTCTTTGGCCATGTTATTTTGAGAAGACATAATTGCCTTGTTAGTATGCTTGAAGTATTATTATTTTTTATGTCAATATTAAACTTTTGTTTTGAATCTTTCAGATCTGAACATTCATGTCACAATAAAGAAAATTACATTGATAAATATGTTAGGTAGCATTCCACATCAAAAATTCTGTTTTTATCATTTACCTACTCGAGAACGAGCAGGAATTAAGCTTGAGGATGCTTGATACGTCTCCAACGTATCTATAAATTTTTATTGTTCCATGCTATTATATTATCTGTTTTGGATGTTTAATAGGCATTTATATGCTATTTTATATTATTTTTGGGACTAACATATTAATCAAGGGCCCAGTACTAGTTTCTGTCTTTTTTGTGCCTATTTTAGAGTTTCACAGAAAAGGAATACCAAACAGAGTCCAAACGGAATGAAACCTTTGCGATAATATTTCTTGGACCGAAAGCAAACTAGAAGATTTGGAGATGAAGTCAGAGACGGAACGAGGAAGCCATGAGGCAGGAGGGCGAGCCCAGAGGGGTAGGGCGCGCCCCCACCCTCGTGGACACCTTGTAGCTCCCGTGACCTAGTTCCTTCACCTATATATACTCTTATACCCTGAAAACATCCAGGAGAGCCACAAAACCACTTTTCCACCACCGCAACCTTCTATTCCCGTGAGATCTCATCTAGGGACCTTTTCCGGTGTCCTGCCGGAGGGGGATTCAATCATGGAGGGCTTCTACATCAACACCATTGCCACTCCGATGAAGCGTGAGTAGTTTACCACAGACCTTCAGGTCCAAAGTTATTAGCTAGATGGCTTCTTCTCTCTCTTTGATTCTCAATACCATGTTCTCCTTGATGTTCTTGGAGATCTATTCGATGTAACATTCTTTTGCGGTGTGTCTGTCGAGATCCGATGAATTGTGGATTTATGATCAGATTATCTATGAATATTATTTGGTTCTTCTCTGAATTCTTATATGCATGATTTGATATATTTGCAAGTCTATTCGAATTATCAGTTTAGTTTGGCCTACTAGATTGATCTTTCTATCAATGGGAGAATTGTTAGCTTTGGGTTCAATCTTGCGATGTCCTTTCCAAGTGACAGTAGGGGCAACGAGGCACGTATTTTATTTTTGCCATCGAGGATAAAAAGATGGGGTTTTCATCATATTACTTGAGTTAATTCCTCTACATCATGTCATCTTACTTAATGCGTTACTCCGTTCTTTATGAACTTACTACTCTAGATGCATGCTGGATAGCGGTCGATGTGTGGAGTAATAGTAGTAGATGCAAGCAGGAGTCGGTCTACTTGACACGGAATGTGATGCCTATGTTCATGATCATTGCCTTAGATATCGTCATAACTATGTGCTTTTCTATCAATTGCTTGGCTGTAATTTGTTCACCCACCGTAATATTTGCTATGTTGAGAGAAGCCACTAGTGAAACCTATGGCCCCCGGGTCTCTTTTCCATATTATGGAATCTCATTTACATCTTGCTAGTTTCCGCTCTACTATTTTGCAATCTTTACTTTCCAATCTATAAACCAAACATTGTCAAAACCCCGACTCGATGCCACATCGGTCTAGCATGTAACACCTCATATCACTTTGCGGCCTCACGCACGGTATTCCCACGGGTGTCGTCTTACCTTTGCCCAGGACCGTTTGTGCCTTTTGGCACACGTATATGATAGTGTCGCTAGCATCCATATGGTAAAGAGCCCGGGCTGACATGGCTAGTCGTAAACCCAAAGTGGCACAGACCTACAGGGACAGGCATCCATGACCCAGCATTGAACATGTCGGTCATCAGCAAGTGAATTCGGGCTGTAGCACTGGGCTAGCAGGACTCCGGTAAACCGGGCTGTAGCGGGCTAACAGGACTCCGGTATCCATCGCGTGACATTTCCCTGAAGGGACAGACACAGGAACGAAGAAGGACACATGCCGGCCAGCCTAAGTGTTCCAGAGCAGTAGCAAGCTACCAAGGCTTAGTGGAAACACTAGGAGACATTTCCCGGTAAGAGAGGCTACTAAGAATAAACAACTAGGTAGTCAGATCCCACACATACCAAGCATTTCAATCATACACACAATATGCTCGATATGTGCAAATACAACAAGGCATCACAACATGACTCTACGATACATGTACTTTATTTAAGGCTCAGAGAGCCATACATAGCATACACACAAGTACGGGTCACACGAACCACATTCAAGTCATACAGACATACAAGCCAACAGCGGAAGTAACTTGTCTGAGTACAGACAACTAGTAAAATAAAAGAGGCTTGGGAAGCCTGGCTATACTACGTGGTCCTTCCCAAGCTCAGGATCACCACCTGGGCCTCGGTCTACTCATCGATGTCAACGTCTACGAAGAACCCATCAGAAAGGGTTGCAGCGTCTTCTGAAAAATGTAAATTAAAGCAACATGAGTACAAAGGTACTCAGCAAGACTTACATCAGATCCTACATACATGCACATTATCAAGGGGGGTTGGTGGGGTTATTGCAGCAAGCCAGCTTTGACTCTTGGCTAAGCTATCCTACGATACACCAACTTGAAATGGTTTTGCGCACACGAGTCCACTACTCACCACTTCAATACCACCATCGAGGATCCACCTCCGTCATCCTACGGAAGAGCCATCCTCGGCACTCACGCTTATCTTGAGATTTTTAGTAGTATCCATTTACTTGTCTATGAACTGTATAGGCAACCAAGTAGTCCTTTACCGCGGATGCGGCTATTCGAATAGATAATGTTAACCCTGCAGGGGTGTACTTCTTCATACACGCTCTCACCACTTACCGCCGTTTACACGACATGTACTCGGCAACCTTCAAGCGAAAGCCCAACGTGGGTGTCGGCCACGACCTACCTAGACACCTAAGTCTCTAGTCCAGGTTTATCGCCTATCCAGGTTCCATCCGTAGGGAGTCCGGCTGAGGTTTCCCATACGGCCCCAAACGATGTGTACAGGGTTCCGTGACACCTAACGGGTGCTCGTTATTCCCGGCCACGTACCTACCGCATCACAGCCCACCCCTACGGTCAGCGCTGTCCACGGCCTCCAGTAGGCTACAAACACCAGAAACTACTTGCAAGTCCTGGACAGAGGACTAGGGTGAATAAGAAGCCGAGAGGGTCCACTGGTTTCGGGCCCAATGCATGGTAGTAGCTGATTCTTAAATCACACATACAGATCTCAGTGCTTAAGGACGGCTTCAATGAAACAACCCACCATGTACTCCTACATGGCCTTTCATCGATACCTTTACCAAATCGTGTTCACCACATCACTCTCATTACCGGCATGATCATTTCACTCTAGCCCATCACCCAGATGAACCAGACCTGACACGACTCTAAGCATAGCAGGCATAGCAAGGTAGGAACAACACATACATATGGCTCAAACAACTCCTACACATGCTAGTGGGTTTCATCTAGTTACTGTGGCAATGACTGGTCATGCAGAGGAAATGGGTTCAACTACCGTAGCACACAGCAGTTTGAAACGCGTTGTCTTAATGCAGTAAAAGAGAGCAGGAGCGAGAACATGGGATTGTATCGATATGATCAAGTGGTTGGTTGCTTGCCTGATGGGTCGATGCACTGATATTGTTCTTCGTTGGGGTAATCACGATACTCCTCAGGGGCAGGACCTGCCGCAGAGAGCACCGACACACAACATCACCAAACAATATGCAACAATATTATGCATGCATGAAGCATGGCAATATGGGTGTGTTGGGCTAATGCAACTAAAACCAGATGGGTTTGAACCATTTTGAATCAAAGATTCAAGTTTCAAACTCATACATGGCCCTTATAAGTGCTTAATCTAGTTCTTCTCTAAACATCAGGTTAGCTTGCTTAAACATGCATGAAACCAGTACAGATGGATAGATTGGATTTTTCTGATCATTTTTCATATATAAAACTTTGCATTTGGAGTTACAGATGATTTACTATGAATTTTTGAAGTTTGGGGGATTTTCTGGAATTTATAAATCATTCTGGATTTATTTTAATTCCAGAAAAGGATTACTGCGTCAGCATGATGTCATGCTGACCTCAGTAGGTCAACAGGCCGGTCCAGGTTAAACTGACCAGTGGGTCCCGCATGTTAGTAGTTAATTAACTAACTAAATTTAGTTAAATCTAAACTGGTTAATTAGCAGAGGGGTGGGGCCCACTTGTCATAGACTCAGGGGAGTCAACCTGGACCCACCCTAGTCAAAGTCAAGGTCAAACACGCCGGCGTCTAGCGGCCGGCGAGGCCGAATGCGGCAGTGAGAGTGGTTTTGTGCACTCTGGCGACCAAATGGGCGGCGGTGAGCATCTACAAGTAGCTGGGACCGAGCCGCAGCTCTTGGTGGTGGTGGTTGAGCTCGGGGTGGCCGGAGACGTCGCCGGCGACGACTTTGGCGGTCGCCGGAGTCGGGTGAAGACGAATCCGAGGCTACGGGGCACGGCGAGGCACGTGGTGAGGTGCGTTGGGCCCCTGGAGACGCGGTGAGTGCGTTCGACAAGGTGGGGTGGCCGGTGGTTAGTCGGAGACATGTCGGTGACGAGCTCCGCGGCGGCGCGTGCGGGTGAACTACATGTGCTCGCGGTGGTGCACGAGAGCGAGAAAGGGAAGGGGGAGAAGGTAGCCAGGCTCACAGCGGTCTTGAGGAAGCAGGCGACGCGGTCGGAGATGAGCTGGTGCGGCGGCGACGGCGAAGGGGATCTCCGGCGGTGGCGAGGTCGAACGAGGTTGGGGCAGTGGCTTCAGGGCAAGCGAGCGCTCGGGGCTCGGCTTGTTCGAAGGAGCGGAGGGCGGCGAAGCTCCTGGACACGGTGGCGCAGCGCGGGGTTGACGGAGAGCACGACTACGGCGAGGGTGCGGCGGCGGTGGCGTCGTCCATGGCACGGGAGAGCGAGGGAGAGGAGCTGGGGGGAGGAGCTGGTGTCTCCGGGGTCGGGGAGAGAGAGATGGGTCGATCCCCGTCATCAGCTGGACGAGGGGAGCGGCGAGGCGGCGGGCAGCTGCATGGCACGCATGCTGTGCTCACCGTCGAGCAGCTGCCTGCCTGCCTGGCCAAGCCAAGCAGCTCGTTGGAGCGGTGGCTGGGCTGGGCCAGCAGGTGGGTCTGCTAGGTGGCGCCAGGTAAAACTTTCCCTACTTCCTGTTTTTTTATATTCTGCAGGTTTGTTGCATTTTTCAAAAATACCTAAGAAATTCCAAAAATCACCAAACTGCACCTGGTCCTTAGTTGGAATAATTCCAGCATGGAACATTTTAGTTTGGGAATATTTGAGCATTTGAAATATTTAATAAATTTTAAATGCCCAAATTCAAATATTTATGATTTAATTCAAAGACCTTAGGATGACCTACAAAATTGTGCATCACTTTTGGCAGAGGTTCTTAACCAAGACAAAAATGATGGACATTTTGGAAGGGCATTTCAGGTTCATTGAAAATATTTTTAGTAAACCCTAGTTGGATTCAGAGGGGGCTGGGGGTTCTGTCATCCCCATTTCAAGTTTCTGTTGAGAAAAAATAGACATGATGCAACACTCTAATGCATGAACTAGCTAGGGTGTGACAAACATACCAAAAATATTTACTTTACCGTTTATCTATCTCTATCAGATCTCACTTCTGCAAGTGACCGTGAAGGGATTGAGAACCCCTTTATCGCGTTGGGTGCAAGTTGTTGATTGTTTGTGCAGGTATTCGGTGACTTGTGTGTTGTCTCCTACTGGATTGATACCTTGGTTCTCAAAACTGAGGGAAATACTTACGCTACTTTGCTGCATCACCCTTTCCTCTTCAAGGGACAACCAACACAAGCTCAAGACACTACTAGGAAAAGGGCTATAGATAGGATTGATACTAATGACGCACCAGGTAAGTAGTGCACCACTACTATATACTAATGGCGCACCGGTTGGAGGTGCGCCATTAGTATATATATATATATATATATATATATATATATATATATATATATATATATACATATATATATATATATATATATATATATATACTTTTCTGCAACACTACTAATGGCGCACCACCAGTAGGTGCGCCATTAGTAACCAGGGTTACTAATGGCGCATTTGCTGCTGGTGAGCCATTAGTAACCTGGGACCCCAACAAGATATTTTGGACAGCCCCACACCTACCCACTCACTTTCCCCACTTCATTCCCTCCACCTCCTTCTCCAAGCTTTCGGCTGCCTCCTCCTCCTCACCTCATTTCCACCATAGATTCATCAAAATTAAGTGGTGAAATTACCTTTTTTGATAGGTAAGTAAGGGGAATGCTATCTTCATGATGTAGATCTACTTTTTTCTCCCTAGCTCGCTCCAACAACGTGCACATGCACTTTTTGTGGCCTAGCTAGATCTATGTATGTTTGTGGTGTTGCTTGTGTTTGTGGTGTTGCATATATGATTGTGTTTGCAGGTACCGGTATTTGAAATGCGATAGTTGCCAATATTTTGCCGGAATGTTGATTCATTTCCGTTTCGGCGAGAATTTTGGCACTATGCATTCTTTTTGGTCCTATTTTTAGGGAAGGTCATGCCAAATTTTTTCTTGGTTCTAAAATATCGTTTTGCTCTACCCCGTAGGCGACCATGGTCTGCACGATGACCGAAGACATCGTGAATAGGTTTTTGAGCTCTGCGAAGGCCGAGATGCTTCAAAAGAACGAGACGGAGATAAGATGTCCGTGTCGAAGATGTAAGCTGAAGAGCCTTATTGCAGACCCGGATTCCGGGCAGGTGCGGGACCACCTGCTCTTGCGTGGTTTCATGGATGGCTATCGGTGGCAAGGTGATGAAGATGACTATGAAGTCGTCCATGGGAGCCGGGCAAGAAATGAGGAAGGGCAACAAGACAAGTACCACCGCGACGAGGGCTGACGAGAAGACGAAGAATCTCCAGGACATGATCACGGCGGTGATGCTGTACACAGTCATCATGTAGAAGATGTCGTACATGATGATGAGGAATATCAAGACGAAGGGCATGATCATGAAGATGAAGATGCCGGAGCAGACGACGATGGAGGCTGGGTACAGGACCCTCATATTCAAGAGCTGCTTCTCAAGCAGACGGATAACGCAAGAGCTGCCGCCCGAGAGAAAGCCAAGCTGGATCAACTAGAGATAGACGCGGTTACTCCATTGTATGAAGGATGCAGGCCCAAGGATACCCGCCTGAAAGTAACGCTCATGGCTCTGGAGATGAAGGTAAAACACAAAATGACCGACGCATGCTTCGACGAGAACATGTCATTCTGGCACGAACGTCTTCCCAAGGGGAACAAGTGCCCGACCAGTTTCGAGGAGGCGAAGAAAATCGTGTGTCCTCTGGATTTACCGCACGTGAAATACCATGTGTGCATGAACAATTACATCATTTATCGGGACGAGCACGCGGAGTCTACCATATGTCCGGTGTGCAGCGTCACTCGATACAAGAAGAGGAAGAAAGCTCCTCGAAAAGTGGTGTGGTATTTTCCGATCACTCCTCGTCTGCAGCGGTATTTCGCATACCCTAAGGTAGCAAAGCTCCTGCGTTGGCACACGGATAGGGAGGAGAAGAAGCGGGAAGATGACGGAAATGATCTGGAGATAAATAAAAAAGACAAGATGCTGAGTCACCCTAAGGATGCGAGCCAGTGGCAAGCGTTGAACTTCGAATACCCAGAATTTGGGAAGGATCCAAGGAAAATCGTGCTGGGCGCGAGCACCGATGGAGTCAATCCGTTTGGCAGCCAGAGAAGCACACATAGCACCTGGCCTATGTTTGTGTGGATGTACAACCTTCCCCCCTGGTTGTGCATGAAGAGGAAGTACATTCACATGAGTATGCTAATTGAAGGGCCAAAACAACCAGGGAACGACATCAATCTGTATCTGGGGCTGCTGAAGGTGGAGCTAGACACGCTGTGGAAAATGCCAGCCAATACATGGGACACCGCAGAGAAAGAATATTTCCCTATGAGAGCCGCACTGCTCACGACGGTGCACGATTATCTCGGTTACGGATATCTCGCGGGGCAGGTAGTCCACAGATTTTCTGGATGCGTAAGGTGCATGGATGACACAACATATCGCCAGCTAGATAGAGATCCCGGGTCTTCGAAAACCATGTTCATGGGGCATCGAAGGTGGCTTCACGACGATGACCCGTGGAGGAAACGCAAGGATCTGTTCGATGGTGAAACCGAACCCCGAAAACGCCCGTGTACGAGGAGCAGCGAGGAAATAGACGAGCTATTGAAAAATTGGAAAGACTGCCCACTGCCGGGAAAGAAGCAAAAGGCGCCAGAGCCGGGAAAAAAGCGAAAGGCGCCAGAGCCGCTGTTGAAGGTATGGAAAACGAGGTCTGTTTTCTGGGACTTACCGTATTAGAAGATCCACCGTGTGCCTCACAGCCTTGATGTCATGCATATCACGAAGAACGTGTGCGAGAGTCTTCTTGGTACCCTGCTCAACATGCCAGAGAGGAACAAAGATGGGCCAAAAGCAAGGGCAGACTTGAAATCAATGGGCATCAGACAGGAGCTTCACGCTAATGATGATGATGATGATGATGATGATGATGATGATGATGATGATGATGAGGCGAAGCAGGACACAGAAAGTCGTCGCAAAGGCAAAAAGGCCAATAAGACCGGAAATGACTACCCTCCCGCGTGCTTCACTCTAAGTCAGGAGGAGATCGAGCAGTTTTTCACCTGCCTCCTAGGAGTAAAACTTCCTTACGGTTACGCGGGGAAGATAAGCAGATACCTGCTGTTACTTGCTGTCAGTTAACTGAATCGGTACATTTTCTTTAGTCTAGTGATGCAGCAATTTCTTTAGTCTAGTGTAAATGTAACTGACTACTGGTCAAATACTCTAGTGTATTTAGTGTAAATCTAGTCTGAAACTAGTAGAGCTCTTGGTGATTTGCAAATTCAGTTTAATTAAAAATTTGGTACATGACTACTGATCATGTATGAAAGATGTTGCTACTGGATGAGCACAAGAACTACTCAATAGATAATTGATTTTGTAGAACAAGTCTTATTGCCAGTCTTGAACCAATAGATAATCTTAATTGAAATTTGACCATGTTTGGTTGCCAGCCCTAATGAAAAAAGCAACTAAATTTCCAACAACCTGCTAGGTAGAACAATCCATTTCCAACAACCTGCTAGGTAGAACAATCCATTACTACATGATTGCAACTGAATTGTCAACTCTATGTACTATGTATGCTGTGGCATGTGGTGTGGTCCAAGTGATCAGGTTTCAAGTGATTTTGAATTTTCTGCTCTGATTGTTGCTCAAACAAATTTAGCAAAAAAAAATGGGGTCCTGGGAGACGCCGCTGCTGCTTGATGCCCTTGAGAGGCCCTTCGTGTCGTGATGATTTTGCAGGTACCCCGAGAGGCCCTTGAGTTTGCCGGAATGTCGATTAACTTTCGTTCTGGCAAATTCGGGTACTCCATATGTCCTATTTTCAGCAAAGGTCATGCTGAAATTTTCCGTGAATTTCAGCATGATTTTGCTAAAAATCGGACATATGAGGTACTTGCTACTAATGCATGGGCCGGGGTATCTTAGTACTTAATTAAGTAGAATCAACTGCCCCTTTATTCTTGCTGTATTAAACCATAGGTGGCAATAGAGCCAAGTGATTCGTGCCAAGTGATTAGGCCCAACCTAGAGTGCCTCGGCATCGATAAACCCTGAATGATGAAAACTTAACTTGGCTGCCCCGGATGCCTCGGCATCGACAAACCCTAAATGATGAAAGCTTAGGCTTTTAGGGTGCCTCAGTGTCGACAAACCCTAAATGATGAGACCATGATCTTGTTCCTTGACAATAACCAACTTTTTGACCAAACTTTTTTCCTATTTAGAGCGAAACATGGCCCACAACGATGAGGCCGGTGGTTCGGGTGGCAAGCAATTCTGGGAGCTATCCCAGGAGATGGAGGAACAACCTCACCGCTATGAGGACGCCGCGGAAGACACCGATCCTGATTACACAACCCCTAGTGGCGTCGGGGATGACACCACTGATGGTGCCGTCGAGGATGCCACCACTGATGATGGCGGCGCACACACAGATGGCAGCCAATCGAAGAAGCAAAGGAAGGACCGGCGCCCGAATGCGCTCCGCACCCTCGAGGAGGAATTCACTCAAGTGGACTCCGACGGGAATCCAACGGAGCCCAAACATATAGTCAAGGGGTACTCGCTTCAGCTCGGGTGCATTCTCCGGAGCACCGTCTCGATCAACACCGAGAACCTTAGGCATAAGGACCGAGGGAATTTGCGCAACCTCCTCTTCACGAAGCTGCACGAACGATACAAGTTCCCCACCGATTTTGAAAACACACGCCTCTCAGGGAATAAAGTGAACATTGCCGCCCTCACGAGGATGAGCACGGCCCTGTCTACTTGGAGAAGCGCGGTGAAGAGAATGATTGATAAAGGTGATAGTTATGAGAAGATCAAGGCGAAATATCCTATGATGAGCGAAGATGACTACAAGGAGTTCAAGATAAAGTGCGAGAGCAGTGCAACCTTCAAATCAAGTCAGTGGGGGAAAGAAATGCGGGAGTTGAACTTAGGGGAACACAAACTCGGTCCCGGCGGTTACAGAGTGGCGGAGCCTATATGGGACAAGGAGGACGCGAAGCGTGCCGAGCAAGGCCTACCGCCCCGCTTCGAGAAATACAGCAGTAACAAGCAGACCAGGAACTATGTCAGGGCCCGGTACAAGGAGGACCCAATAACAAAGGATCTTACCACGGGTCCAAAGACCAGGGCGCTTGATCTTGTTCTGGTAAGAAAAACAAGGATGAGCTCACTAAGCCGACGTCAGCTGGTCGTGTGGCCGGCAAAGGCTTGTCCACAAAATGGGGGTCATACTATACCACTGGTGTGCGGAAGGAGAAAAAGACCAGCTCGGAAAGCCAGACGCGCGAGGTTGAAGAACTCAAGGCACAAGTGGCGCGGATTCTGGAGCTTGTCCAAGAGCAAGTGGAACAACAACTAGGAATGAAGCTCAACGCCATGGTGCCTACGTTGATTCATGGGCTGACGACGTGGATTGCGGGCGGCCAACAGGGGCCTCCCCCGGTTCCCAGCTTCACGGCCAGCAGCTCGCACAGCATGCAGGCGGCGCCATTGGTGTCTCCGGCGGCGGCGCCATTGGTGTCTCCGGCGGAGGCGGTATTCGTGTCTCCGGCGCCGGCACGGGCATTGGAGCTTAATGCACCCGGGTGTACGCCGGCCGGCACCTCGCCAGCAAGCGCCCCCTCCGTCAGTTGTACGCCCGCCGTTGGCGGTGCCTCAACATTAGCCGAGCTCGACGGCATCACGGTAACTAAGCCTCTCGACCGATGACTTCATCTCCTTGCCTTTGACTGGGCATCCCTGACGCCCTGTACATGTTTTCGCAGGGCACCGTCGATGTTCCTTACACTCTTCTGCACTTGATGGGCGCCGAGTTGGTCGATGTCGCCAAGGGCAGAATCGTTCAACCGGGCAACCCCATGTTCCACGGTAATCCGATGCCACCCACAGTGTATAGGGTTGAAGTGGTTCGGGTGCTGCCAGGCTGCGACGAGCTGTTACCTCCGATTCGACCCGCTGGGGCCGACGAAGAAGATGAGATGACCCTCAGTGCCTGCGTAAACTGGCCCCTGCTTTGGCCAAAGAGCCAGAAACGTTTGGGGGCGGGGGACACAACCCCACAGACAAGACCGCCAGTCGTGCCGGCGCCAAGCCATTGCAAGACCGCCGCAACGCTATCGGACCTGCCGGACATCCCTATGGCACAGGATCCGGACAGCCCTATGGCACAGGATCCGGACGGCGATGACAATGACGACGGTACATTTACCAAAGTTGATAAGTACTTTGCCGAACATGGGTACACTGACGGAGAAATCCAATTGCAACAGGCGTCGTCTGGCGTTCAGTTCTCAGGACACACCTCCAGCTCCCGCCTTCACCGAGCCTCAAATAGCTGAGGTGTGAAATATTATCAGCCCCAACACGCTCAAGAAGGCGGTCTATGAGCAGAACTCGGTCCCATTACAGGAGATCAAGAAGAAGGGACGGAAGCGAAAGACTAACAAGGGCGCCGGTGCGAGCCAGCCGGCACCGAGTTCGATCCGTGCTTAGGACGGGCCACCTTCACCTAAGGATATCTCGAGGAGGGTGCATGTGGCAGGTAGGCCGATGCTACCACCAAATATGCTGAATGCTGCAACCAGTGCTATGCGGAGTCTGCACGACAGTGTTCTTTCTTTGGAGAAGTGGCATCTCAGAGAGAATGATGTGGCATACCCGGTTTTCGTGGCCAAGGTGCCAGAGGGCAAGGGCTTTGTGGATGGCGACATCGGGGGTACGATCGTCCTACGGTTTGATGACATCTTTGCTATGTTTAACCTTCATCCGCTACACTACACCTTCGTTCGGCTGTTTTCACTGAGTATGGAGATGCGGATCATTAGAGACAAGATCCCGGACATCGTGATAGTCGACCCCTTCTACATGCGTGCCAAGCACTTGAGCAGCGCTGGGGACCGCCAAGTTGCGAGTTCACACCTCGAAGGTGTCATTCTGGCAAACCCAGATAAGGATAACTTCCTTGTGGCTTACTTTCCCGAGTAAGTCATCCCTTAACCTCCCCGTAACATATGATTTCTTAGATTTCGATCGTTCTTTTTTTCTAACATTCCGTGTTCTATGCAGTGACACACATTGCACACTCATCCTCTTAAGCACGAAATATTCCATGGCCACGTATTTCGACCCGAACTGTAACTCCAAGATAGACTACACAAATGTCAAGAAAGTTCTTGATGATGTTCTCGCTGGCTACGCCAAATCTGGAGGCACCTTCACCAGGGCAGTTCGTAAGTACGGCAAGCACACCTTCTCACACAATACAAATTTCTGCTGCGTCAAGCAGCCGCCTGGCGGTCAGAAGGATGCCTACTACGCCCTCCATCACATGCGGGCGATCGTAAGGGACCATCATCAACTTCTGCTACCAGATAGTCTCAAAGATTGGGCCGCGAGGTTGTCGGCAACCCAGGACGCAGACATCATCCATCAAGATGTCCTTCATACCTCGGGGCAGTTCTACCTCAGATATCAACCGTCCAACAATGAGATTGATGGAACGCTACAAATGCAGGGTGACAACGACCGCGATTTCATGACCATCACGACAGACGACGGCTTCATCCACGCTCCTGTCTGATGAGTCGAGTCAAAAGAAGTGATGTGTAGTTCTGAAACATTGATTGGCTCATGCTGTAATTAAACTTTAATGAATTCGTATGTCTCTTTGGTTTGGACAGTCATTCAACTTAGATGTAATCGATGCTATTTATTAGTAGGATCATGAATCGTGCTATTAATGTCTTGCTTTTCTCTTCTGATCCTTTTGTTGCATACTTACATATTGCTTATGTATTGTCTGTTGTCTGTTGTTTGGCTTGTGCATAGAGATGTCGTCGTATGTTATGTACAAGGGTAAGGTTCCCGGAGTCTACGACGACTGGGAGGAGTGTCAGAGACAGGTTCACCATTTCAGTGGTAACAATTACAAAGGGTACACCACTAGGGCGGAGGCCGAATCTAGATACGCCCGCTATCTAGCGGGAGAGAGGAGGGAGCGTTGGAGGAACCGGATGAAGACCAGTTTGATCGCGATGATGCTCATCGTGATGACCGCAGTTCTCTTTTATGTGATGGTAGTTTAGATGATCGATATCGACTTGTAATGTGAAGACAAACTCGATACTCGCGGTCTTGAGACTTGTAATGTTTTATCTTTGTTCGGTGTTTTGAATTCGGAGACTAATATGATGAATTGTATTCGGAGACTAATCTTCTATTGTATTCGATGAATCTAATGTTGGTGTGTGCTGCTGTCTATATTCTGTCCAATAATATATTTTGTAACCTGTGCAAAAATCAGAAAAGTAAAAAAAAACAAATATTCATACTAATGGCGCATCAAGGCAGAGTGCGCCATTAGTATGCCAAAGGATACTAATGGCGCATCAAGGCAGAGTGCGCCATTAGTGTCACAAAGCACATGGTTACATATGGCCCCCCGGGAGGCATACTAATGGCGCATGGAGTTACATACTAATGGCGCACTGCCTGGTGCGCCATTAGTATACCAGATACTACTGGCACACCAGTGGTGCGCCATTAGTAAAAAATACTAGTGGCGTGCTACTAATGGCGCACTGGTAATGCGCCATTAGTAGGCAAAACCAGTGCGCCATTAGTAGGCTTTTTCCTAGTAGTGAGAGGTAGAAACCCAATAGGTGTACACTACTAGGAAAAGGGCTATAGATAATATGGACATTAATGGTGCACCACACATGTGGTGCGCCACTACTATATAGCAGTGGCCCACCGTGTGTTGGTGCGCGATTAGTGTGATGGACACTAATGGCGGAACACACCCATGGTGCGCCACTACTAACAAACTTTTTTTCCAAAACTTGTAATGACGCACCAGGGAAAAGTGCGCCATTGCTAGTTTTAACTAGTAATGGCACACCACTCACCCCGTGCGCCACTACTAACAATTTTTTTTACTTTTTTTTCATAACTAGTAATGGCGCACCAGTGTATAGTGTGCCATTACTAGTTCAAACTAGTAATGGCGCACCACACACACGGTGCGCCACTACTAACATTTTTTTTGTAAAACTAGTAACGGTGCACCAGCTAACTGGTGCGCCATTAGTAACCAGGGTTACTAATGGCACATTTGTAGGTGGTGGGCCATTAGTAACCTAGGACCAGCTAGATATTTTGGAAAGCCACCTACCACACTCACTTTCCCCACTTCATTCTGTCCACCTCCTCCTCCAAGCTTGTCTCGTCTGCCTCCTCCTACTCACCTCATTTGTAGCTGGTGCTCCATTAGTAACCAGGGTTACTAATGGCACATTTGTAGGTGGTGCGCCATTAGTAACCTGGGACCAGCTAGATATTTTGGACAGCCAACTACCACACTCACTTTCCCCACTTCATTCTCTCCACCTCCTCCTCCAAGCTTGTCTCGTCTACCTCCTCCTCCTCACCTCATTTGCACCATAGATTCATCCCAATTAAGTGGTTAAATTACCTTTTTTTGATAGGTAAGTAAGGGGAAAGCTTTCTTTATGTTGTAGATCTACTTTTTTCTCCCTCCAACAACGTGCACATGCACTTTTTATGGCCTAGCTAGATCTATGTATGTTTGTGGTGTTGCATATATGTTTGTGTTTGCAGGTACCAGTATTTGAAATGCGATAGTTGCCAATATTTTGCCGGAATGTTGATTCATTTCCTTTCGACGAGAATTTGGCACTATGCATTCTTTTTGGTCCTATTTTTAGGCAAAGTCATGCCAAATTTTTCTTGGTTCTAAAATATCGTTTTGCTCTACCCCGCAGGCGACCATGGTCCGCACGATGACCAAAGGCATCGTGAATAGGTTTTTGAGCTCCGCGTAGGCCGAGATGCTTCAAAAGAACGAGACGTAGATAAGATGTCCGTGTCAAAGATGAAAGCTGAGGAGCCTTATGGACCCGAATTCCGTACAGGTGCGGGACCACCTACTTTTGTGTGGTTTCATGGATGGCTATCGGTGGCAAGGTGACGAAGATGATTATGAAGTCGTCCATGGGGGCCGGGCAAGAAACGAGGAAGGGTAGCAAGACAACCGTGGCGAGGGCGGGCGAGAAGACGAAGAATCTGCAGGACATGATCACGAAGTAGATGCAGTACACAGTCACCATGTAGAAGATGCCAGACATGATGATGAGGAAGATGCCGGAGAAGACGAAGGGCCTGATCATGAAGATGAAGATGCCGGAGCAGACGACGATGGACCATCGATGGGCTGGGTGCAGGACCCTCATATTCAAGAGCTGCTTCTCAAGCAGACGGATAACACAAGAGCTGCCGCCCGAGAGAAAGCCAAGCTGGATCAACTGGAGATAGACGTGGTTACTCCATTGTATGAAGGATGCAGGCCCGAGGATACCCGCCTGAAAGTAATGCTCATGGCTCTGGAGATGAAGGTAAAACACAAAATGACCGACACATGCTTCGACGAGAACATGTCATTCTGGCACGAACGTCTTCCCAAGGGGAACAAGCGCCCAACCAGTTTCGAGGAGGCAAAGAAAATCGTGTGTCCTCTGGATTTACCGCACATGAAATACCATGTGTGCATGAACAATTGCATCATTTATCGGGACGAGCACGTGGAGTCTACCATATGTCCGGTGAGCGGAGTCACTCGATAAAAGAAGAGGAAGAAAGATCCTCAAAAAGTGGTGTGGTACTTTCCGATTACTCCTCGTCTACAGCGGTATTTCGCAGACCCTAAGGTAGCAAAGCTCCTGCGTTGGCACACGGATAGGGAGGACAAGAAGCGAGAAGATGACGCAAATGATCTAGAGATAAATAAAAAAGACAAGATGCTGAGTCACCCTAAGGATGCGAGCCAGTGGCAAGCGTTGAACTTTGAACACCCAGAATTTGGGAACGATCCAAGGAACATCGTGTTGGGCGCGAGCACCGATGGAGTCAATCTGTTTGGCAGCCAGAGAAGCACACATGGTGTAACACCCCAAATGTAACTTTCCATCTTTGTAACTCCAACTCTTGCCAATTTCGGCTATGTGTTATGATATTCCCTCCGTGGTTGGGTTTTTTCTTTTGTTTTTCTTTTTATTCATGTCATGCGTCTCATATCATGTCTTCATGTGCATCTCATTTGCATACGTGTTCGTCTCATGCATCCGAGCATTTTCCCCGGTGTCCGTTTTGCAATCCGACACTCCCACATGCAACGACGCACCCCTCTTGTCTCTTTTCGTGTGCGGGTGTTGAACATTCTCCGAATGGACCGAGGCTTGCCAAGTGATCTTGGTACACCACCGGTAGACCACCTGTCAAGTTTCGTGTCATTTGGAGGTCGTTTGATACTCCAACGGTTAACCGCATAACCACAAAGGCCTCTTTTAGGTTGCAGCCCAACACCCCTCCAAAACAGCCCAATAACCCATCTAAGTCACTTCCATGCTCTCCGTCGTCGGATCACGATCGTGTGGACGAAAACCGCACTCCATTTGGAGTCTCCTAGCTCCCTCTACCTATAAATATGTGCTTCCCCCCGGAATTTTCGCAGTCCAACCCTAGATACCGCTCCCCTCGCGCCGCCGGACATGTCCGGGCGACGCCGGACGCGTCCGCCTCCGCCGCCCGACCTCTCATAGCCCTCCACGTGGCGCCGCAGCCGCCCTCCGCCGCCGGCCCGCCGAGGCCCGGGTCGCCCCCACCCCCCCGAGCCCGTCTCCACCGCCCGCGAGTCCCGCCGCCTGCCCGCGCCGTCGCCGGCCTCCGCCGTCGCCCTGCCTCGTCGGACCGCCGTGCCGACCGCCTCCCCAAGCGCCGGACGGGCCCGCCACCGCCGGACGTCGCCGTTGCGGGCCCCAGCCACCGTGCCCCGTCGCCTCCTCGCCGCCGACCGCGTCCCCGGACGGTTCCGGTCACCCCGGCCGGCCCCGACCCTCCTCTCCGGCCTCCTCCTTGCCATCTCCGGCGAGCTCGCGTCGGTGAACCTCGATCCGTGTGCCCGAGCCGGGTCCAGATCTGGAAACCCTAGGGTTGACTTCGATTTTCCTCCAAGTCTGCATTATTTTTATGCCATGTTGATCGCATCATAACTCCGCCATCGTAGCTCCGTTTCATGCGCATAATATATCAGAATGTTCATCAGGATGTGATCTTCATTGTGTTACATTGGGCCATGTCCATTTGAGGTCATATAGATGCCCTAATCTCGGTTGCAAGTGCTATATAATGTTAGTTTCTGTTTCTTAACAGAATGTGTGCATTTGTCATTTTTGCTACATTTATTGTGTGCATCTTATGGGCATGAGCTCTACAGGTGTTTTGTTCTATGCCATGCCTTTTTTACAGATGTGCTTCCATGTATTTTTGTGATCAATGTGGTGACTACCACAAGCATTCAAACTAGGCTTCGTGATGTTGCTGATTTTAGTCCTTGTTCTGCTGTTATTTTGATGCCATGTAAACTTGATGCTACAGAGAGATCCATGCATATTTTGAGATACTTCATTAAGGATGTTTTGAACATATGGTTATGCTCTATCCATTCATGCCCTTGGTTGCAATTATGGAGTAGTCTAGCATGTCATTTTCGTGCTCTACTTTTGCTATAAAATGTTTCCTGGCAGATTGTTTACATGTTATTCAATTTTGCCAAGGTTGTTGTAGTTGATCCTTGCATGCTATGAACTTGTTCTTGCCATGGTTAGCTTCATAAACATGTCTTCTTGCTGATTCTATGCTTATCTTGTCATGCGATGACTTGTGGTGAGTGAATCAAACTCACGAAGATGCCTTCATTATTCTGTCAATGCCATGCTCTGTTTGCTGAATCTGTTGACGAATATTGCTATTTTACATGGGTGCCATCATATTTTCTGATCCTTTTTGGCTCATGGTCAGTAAGGGACTTTTGTTCTATGATTTGAGTATAATCATTCCATGTCTTGTTTTTATATTATAATTTCATGTAACATGTCGATTGCTTGCTCTGAACATTGCTACCTGATGCTGTTTATCCCATGTCCAAGCTGATATCTTTTGTACTTTTGCCATGCTTGTTTGAACCTGTTATTGTGTGATTTAGCCGTACCTCAGTGTTAATATTTTGTCAAGCATCTCTTGTAGATCACTTCCATATGCTTTGTTGTTATGTTGGGGTGCTGTAGCATAGTTTCTTGTTGCATGCTAAGTAGCATCGTGCTGTTAATCGCCGATTTGTGTCATTCTTGTTTTGCTTGCCATTTGCAAACCGTGCATCCGTTCCCGGAGATCTTTATATCGATTTCAACCGAAATCACCTCATATTTCCAGCAGCATACTTGGTTTGCCAAGTTGATGCCTTGTTCATCTTTTTCCCTTCCAGAGCACGCATATGCATTGCATATCATATCTCGCATATCATGTCATGTACTACATCATGTTCCTTGTGCATTACACCGTGATTTATTGTGTTCCATTGCTTGCTTTCTTGCTTTGGGTAGAGCCGGGAGACGAGTACGTGCACGAGGAACCTGTTGAGAACGCTTACGAGGATCAAGCCTTCGACAATGCTGAGAACTTTGCAGGCAAGATGACCATACCTTCGATATCACTTCTATCTTTGCTTTGCTAGTTGCTCGCTCTATCGCTATGTTAGCTCTACCTGTCACTGTTTATCATGCCTCCCTATTGCCATGTCAAACCTCTAACCATCCTGTCCTAGCAAACCGTTGTTTGGCTATGTCACCGATTTTGCTCAGCGCCTCTTATAGCGTTGCTAGTTGCAGGTGAAGATGAAGTTTGTTCCTGGTTGGAACATGGATATTTTGGGATATCACAATATCACCTATTTAATTAATGCACCTTATATACTTGGTAAAGGGTGGAAGGCTCGGCCTTATGCCTGGTGTCTTGTTCCACCCTTGCCGGCTTAGTTTCCGTCATACCGGTGTTATGTTCCTTGATTTTGCGTTGCTTATGCGGTTGGGTGATTTATGGGACCCCCTTGACAGTTCGCTTTGAATAAAACTCCTCCAGCAAGGCCCAACTTTGGTTTTACCATTTCCACCTAAGCCTTTTTCCCTTGGGTTTTCGCAAGCCTGAGGGTCATCTTTATTTTAACCCCCCGGGCCAGTGCTCCTCTGAGTTTTGGTCCAACCTGTCAGCCGCCGGTGGTCACCATGGGCAACTCTGGGCTGGACTATTGGGAGTTTGGACAATCTGGTGTGCCCTGAGAACGAGATATGCGCAGCTCCTATCGGGATTTGTCGGCACATTCGGGTGGCTTTGCTGGTCTTGTTTTACCATTATCGAAATGTCTTGCGAACCGGGATTCCGAGTCTGATCGGGTCTTCCCGGGAGAAGGTATATCCTTCGTTGAACGTGAGAGCTTGTGATGGGCTAAGTTGGGACACCCCTGCAGGGTATATTATCTTTTGAAAGCCGTGCCTGCGGTTATGAGGCAGATGGGAATTTGTTAATGTCTGGTTGTATAAAACTTGACACTTGACTTCATTAAAATACATCAACCGCATGTGTAGTCGTGATGGTCTCTTCTCGGCGGAGTCCGGGAAGTGAACACGGTTTGGGTTATGTATGAACGTAAGTAGTTTCAGGATCACTTCTTGATCACTTCTAGCTTCTCGACCGATGCGTTGCTTCTCTTCTCGCTCTCACTTGCGTATGTTAGCCACCATATATGCTTAGTGCTTGTTGCAGCTCCACCATATTACCCTTTTTCCTACCTATGAGCTTAAATAGTCTTGATCTCGCGGGTGTGAGATTGCTGAGTCCACATGGCTCACAGATTCTACCAAAACAGATGCAGGTGCCGAGGATACCAACACAAGTGGCGCAACCGAGCTCAAGTGGGAGTTTGATTAGGACCTTGGTCATTACTATGTTTCGTTTCCAAATGATCAGTAGTGGAGCCCAGTCGGGACGATCGGGGATCTAGCATTTGGGGTTGTCTTCTTTTCATTTGGATTTGACCGTAGCCGGTCTATGAGTGTATTTTGGATGATGTATGAATTTATTATGTATTGTGTCAAGTGGCGATTGTAAGCCAACTCTCTTATCCCATTCTTATTCATTACATGGAATTGTGTGAAGATGACCCGTCTTGCGACAAAACTACCATGCGGTTATGCCTCTAAGTCGTTGTAGGACCTTGAAGTATGTCTAGAGGGGGGTGATTACACTACTTGACCAATTAAAAACTTAACCTTTTCCCAATTTTAGAGTTTGGCAGATTTTAGCTATCTTAGGACAAGTCAAGCAATCATCACACAATTTAAGCAAGCATGCAAAGATTATATAGGCAGCGGAAATTAAAGCATGCAACTTGCAAGAAAGTAAAGGGAAGGGTTTGGAGGATTCAAACGCAATTGCAGACATGGATGTTTTTGGCGTGGTTCCGATAGGTGGTGCTATCGTACATCCACGTTGATGGAGACTTCAACCAACGAAGGGTAACGGTTGCGCGAGTCCAAGGAGGGCTACACCCACGAAGGGTCCACGAAGAAGCAACCTTGTCTATCCCACCATGGCCATCGCCCACGAAGGACTTCCTCACTAGCGGTAGATCTTCACGAAGTAGACAATCTCCTTGCCCTTACAAACTCCTTGGTTCAACTCCACAACCTTGTCGGAGGCTCCCAAGTGACACCTAGCCAATCTAGGAGACACCACTCTCCAAGAAGTAACAAATGGTGCGTTGATGATGAACTCCTTGCTCTTGTCCTTCAAATGATAGTCGCCCCAACACTCAACTCTCTCTCATAGGATTTGGATCTCGTGGAAAGAAGATTTGAGTGGAAAGCAACTTGGGGAAGGCTAGAGATCAAGATTCATATGGTAGGAATGGAATATCTTGGCCTCAACACATGAGTACGTGGTTCTCTCTCTCAGAAATGGTAAGTTGGAAGTGTAGGTTTAGTCTGATGGCTCTCTCCACGAATGAAGAGGAGGTGGAGGGTTATATAGATCCTCCACACAAAATCTAACCGTTACACACAATTTACCAAACTCGGTGGGAACGATTCAATAGACTCAGTCGGACCGATTTAGTAAACCTAGTGACCGTTAGTGATTTTCGGTGGGACCGACAAGCAACTCGGTGAGACCGATTCGGTTAGGGTTAGGGCATAACGTAATCTCGGTGAGACCGATTACACAAACTCGGTAGGACCGATTTTGGCAATTAGCTAACCAGAGAGTTGGTCAGGTAAACTCGGTGGGACCGATTTGCTCTTTTCGGTGAGACCGAAATGTTACAAAAGGGAAACAGAGAGTTTACATTGCAGTCTCGGTGGGACCGATCGCTCACTTCGGTTAGGCCGAAACGTTACGAAGGGAAATAGAGAGATTACAATCCCATCTCGGTGAGACCGAGATCCCTATCGATAGAACCGATTTGCTTAGGGTTTGTGGCAGTGGCTATGACTTTTGGAATCGGTGGCGCCGGATTGGAAGAATCGGTGTGACCGATTTTGGCTTTGGGTTTAGGTCATTTGTGGATGTGAGAAAGTAGCTGAGGGTTTTGGAGCATATCACAAAGCACATGAAGCAAGAGGCTCATTAAGCAACACCTCATCCCTCCTTGATAGTATTGGCTTTTCCTATAGACTCAATGTGATCTTGGATCACTAAAATATAAAATGAAGAGTCTTGAGCCTTTGAGCTTGAGCCAATCCTTTGTCCTTAGTATTTTGAGGGATACACTTTCATCATCCATGCCATGCCATTCATTGAACTTTCCTGAAATAATAGTCTTGGAATAGCATTAGCTCAATGAGCTATATGTTGTTATGAATTACCAAAACCACCTAGGGACAGTTGCACTTTCAATCTCCCCCTTTTTGGTAATTGATGACAACATATAGATCAAAGCTTCGACAAAAGATAACAAGAATAAAAACATCATCGCTTTGAGAAGTATGTGATAAGCAAGAGCTCCCCCTTAATTTGTGCATAGTTTAAAATTTGCTTTGGACTGCAAATGCACAAGGAATTAGGCTCATGGGTTACTCTTCCATGTCACATACATCTTGGTGGAGCGCTCAAAATGATAAGTATTGAATACATGCACTCATCACCAAGCAAAGTGAATGATCACATAAGAGAGATAGGATAATATCATCAAACATGCATAAGTGTAGCTTATGATCAAACACATGATCATCAATGTCTCACAAGCATAGTGTCTCAAGCAATCAAAAAGCAAACAAGTTTAAACCAACAAAGCAAGAGAGAACAAAAGCAACACACTCTCTATCGAAGCCTATGATCTATACATTTTTCTCCTCCTTTGGCAACAAGTTACCAAAAAGTTCATAGAAAATGCATAGTGCTAGATCGACTCTCAGGCTTGATCTTCAGTTGGTGGTGTCCGGATAACTCCAAGGACAAAGGCTTCAGTTGATGTAGAGGGTGCTGGAGTTGATGCTGAAGCCGGTTGCACTGGAGCTAAAGGGGCAGTAGCTGGTGCTGAAGATGTTGCTCTAGTGTCTGGCACTGGCACAGCAACTGACCTCTGAGCTCTAGGCACTCTGGCAAAGACATTTGTAGTTGTCTTGCCCTTCCTCTCCTGCATGTCATCCTGAAGTTGCTCCACAACTGACTGAATCTCAGTTACTTTGACATCTAGATCATAGAATTTTTGTTCCATTATTCTTTCCAAGCTCTCCTGATTCTGAGTTAAGGTGGCTAGCCCCTTCTCAATCCTCAGAGATGATGCTATCAAGTAACCAAGCTGCTCATGCTTGTTTTTCAAGAAATACTCAGATGCCTCCTCTTGAGTTGGCATCTTGGCAGCCTTCTCCTTCCTTGCCTTCTCCTTCTTCTCTTGAGCTTGAACTGATGATGGATCATCCTCATTCATGACAACCTCATTGTCTTCAAAGTCTGGATAGAGTGGAAAGTGTTCCCTATCCAATAGATATTTGCCAGTTCCCATCTTTGAGTTGATCAATTCCTGAATCTGAGGTGCAGAACCACAGCTCCTCTTATGATCTGCTGCAGTCCTCTTAATGGTTTCAACTATGAGGCTCATGACTTTGAACTTCTGTGGAACATCAAATAAATGCAACATATTGATGGCATGCCCTCTGATCATGTTGTGGTCACCAGAGTTGGGCAACAGAGTGTGCCTTAGAATCCAATTGATAGTTGGAAGCCCCAGATTTAATAGCATCACCCATAAGCTTTGGTGCCTTTGGTGCTGGTGCAGTAAGCTTTTCCTCTTCCATCATGGAAGGTTGCCCTACAACTCTGGCCATGGTCTTCTTGACCCTTTCCTTCCTCTTCTTGCCTTCAGCAGCTGGCTCTTTGGGACTTTCAGGCAGTTGAGTTGATGCTCTGGCCTTGGACATTGGTTGTCTTCCTACAGGCCTTTTGATCTTCATGTCTGGCTTTATATCCTTTGCTGAGCCATATTCCTTCTTGAGCACCACTTTCTTGGAAGTGTCCTCATCTTCTTCAGCTTTGTAGTCCTCATCTTCTGAGTCTGAGGTTCTCTTTCTCCTTTGCCTGGTAGCAGCCTTAGGCAGGTTGCTAGGAGTGTTTCTGCTTCCTTCATCTGAAGTACTGGAGGGACTAGTGCCCTCACTCATCTGAATCTGCCCTTCTGACCTGTTCTGACTGTCACTCTAGTCTGACATGCTGCAAAAGCTGACTGCTAACCCTGTGAAGAGTTATAGATGAGATAGAGTGGATGAGCATCACAAAATGCAGAGATTTTTCAAAAGAATGATTCAAAAATTCAGTTTTAGTTTTCCATTGAAAGCATTTTGGATCAACCGATTTTCAAACTTGGTGATACCGAAGCAGTTTTTGGAACCTAAACTGATGAACTCGGTTGGACCGAGTCACTGTTTGGTGGCACCGAGACTGCTAGGGTTTCACAGAATCCTAAAATCGGTCGCACCGATTAGTAATTCTCGGTCAGACCGAGAGTAACTAGTGCAATGGCATATGCCAGATCGGTGAGACCGAGTTTTTCAACTCGATGGGTCTGAGATGGTTTTGGCGGAAACCTAACCCTAAAAATTTGAATCTAATCTACCCTACGGACTACTTTGGCTGGATAGGATTGTTTTAATTGTGGCAAGAATCAATAAGAGTACAATGTGCTAGGAATCAGATGTGGATAGCAAAAAGATCGAGTCCATACCCTAGTGCGGCGATGAACTCGCTACGGCGGCAACGGTGGGGTTGAATTCCGTTGACGGCGGCGGAGACCAACGACAGGAAGCGGCAGGCGACGAGGAGACGATCCGGAGACCTTCAATGGCAGAGCGAGCTATTGCGCGGGCGAAGAGGTTCGGAGAAATTTCCAAAAAAATTCCCGTGTCTATATATAGCCCGACCCTGTCGGTGTGACCGAGTGGAACAACTCGGTGGCACCGAGATGCATAACAGTGTTCAGTTACAGCAACTCGGTGTGACCAAAATGTTCAAATCGGTTGCACCGAGATTGTAAACTCAGATCAACTTAATGATCTCGGTAGGAATGAAATGGAGGAATCGGTCAGACCGAGAATCACAAAGAGGTTTTGGAAGTTTAAGTCTATGACGAATCGGGGACTCCGAGTGCTCCTCACACAGAGTGGTTCGAATCTGACTTGATCAAATTTGTGATGTAGCATGAATAGAGTTTGAGACGAGAAAAGAATAGATAGCTAGAGAGGGTTCTTAGGCATTCTTGTCCATCCACTTGGCCAAAAGAAGAATGAACCAAACAATCAAAACAACAAGTGGATGTCCTTGAATGAGTAAAATATGCACCAACATGCTCACACAATAAAATGATAAATGAAATATGTGGCAAAGCATGCACAACCAATTCTAGCATCTATCAAACAAATGGCGATGACTAGGTCATCTATATATGAGTATATTGACTTAGGAGTCAAATGAGAACATTTGATCATAGGTCATACTCATCGTTTAAGCTCAAGTGGGGTTACCACTTTTACATAATGCATTGATGTGTTCACACCATTAGAGTTGCTTTGACTCAATTTTTTGAGTTAAGCTCCCCCTAGATGTGAGATCCCCCCTTTAGAGGGATGAACTAACCTTGGGTTTTGTCGATAATGACTTCATGTAGGTGTTGAAGATGTGGATGCTCAATGTTGAAGTAGATCATTTGGAGCAATCCTTTGGAGTGAGTTGCAATTTTAACTTACCTACATGGGTTAGTCCCACAAGGAACAAACAAGAATATCCATAGACATAGAGTGATGCACACACATGATGATGTCCATGAAAACATTAGGTTACCTTGTTCCTTGCCTTACCAACATGAGGGTTTGTGACTCCTTGAACTAGTGCAAGATGTGGAAGTTGATTGCACTTGTCCTTGCCATAAAGATATGAGTGTAAAATGTTGGCGGAGTCACCCTCAAGAACTCTCTAGTTCTTCTTCTTCGGGATCCACATCATCTTGATGGGAATCCTTGGAGTTGTAGTTGTACTTGATGAAGTAGAACTTGACGTAGTCTTGGGAATCCACTTGACCGAGACCTTAGGTGCTTCTTCAAATGCATCAATCTCTTCTTGAAGCTTATCCTTGCCTTTGATCTTGTGGTCTGGTGTGGGAAGATCATCTTGAGCTTGTGTTCCCTTGAAGGAAGTAGGATCATACTTCTCTTGTTGAGGAACAAACTTCGTCTTGGGGTATTGATCTTCTTCCCACTCAACTCCATTGGCATTGAACTTTCGTTCAAAACCAACACCTTTATTCTTCCGGTGTCTTCCTTGCTTGCGTACAATTTCCTCGAATTGCTTACTCCCGGCAAGGCTCTTATAAACACCTTTCTCTATAATTCCCTTCAATAAGCTATTTTCTTGCTCAAGTGTAACTTGGCTAAGAGAATCATTAGTGGAATCAAGAGAACTACTAGAAGCAACAACATTGGATTTAACATTATTATTGTTACTACTAGAGGAAGTATCTTTCTTGTACTTGTTACCAGACTTGACTTGAGGCATGTAAGTAGATAAGAGTAAACGCTTGGCAATGTAAGAAGAACTTTTCTTACGGAGATCATCATTTATTGCCTTTAAGAACCCATGCTCTTACTCAAGATTGAGCTTTTCAAAGTGTATCTTCTCATGAGCCCTTAAAAGTTCTCGATGATCTTCGAAGATAGTTTCATGAGCCAAATTTAGAGTGTTTAGTTCTTTAGTTAGAAGCTCAATTTTCTCCTTATCATTTTTATTTGTTTGATTAGCATGATTAATTCACTACTAGGAAAAGGCCTACTAATGGCGCACCTAATTTGGCCATTAATGGCGCATTAGTGGTGCGCCATTAGTGCCACGCCATTAGTATATTTTACTAATGGCGCACCACTGGTGCGCCATTAGTATCTTGTATACTAATGGCGCACCTCAGATGCGCCATTAGTATATACAACAGTGCGCCATTAGTATGCCTCCCAGGGGGCCATGTATACCCAGGTGCTTTGGCATACTAATGGTGCACAACAACAAGATGCGCCATTAGTAACTTCGGTATACTAATGGCGCACTGTTTAATGATGCGCCATTAGTATCATTTGGCATACTAATGGCGCACTGTGATGTGATGTGCCATTAGTATGAATATTAGGGTTTTTTTATTTTTTTTTATTTTCTGTTTTTTGCACAGGTTACAAAATGTATAATTGGACAAAATATAGACAGCACACATCAACAACAGATTCATCGAATACAATAGAAGATTAGTCTCTGAATACAATTCATCATATTAGTCTCTGAATACAATTCATCATATTAGTCTCCGAATTGAAAAGACCGAACAAAGATAGAACATTATATTACAAGTCTCGAGACCGCGAGTTGCGAGTTTGTCTTCACATTACAAGTCGATATCGATCATCTAAACTACCATCACATAGAACAGAGTTGCGGTCATCACGATGAGCATCATCACGATGAAACTCGTCTTCATCCGGTTCCTCCAACGCTCCCTCCCCTCTCCCGCTAGATAGCGGGCGTATCTAGATTCGGCCTCGGCCCTAGTGGTGTACCCTTTGTAACTGTTACCGCTGAATCGGTGAACCTGTCTCCGACACTCCTCTCAGTCGTCGTAGACTCCGGGAACCTTACCCTTGTACACGACATACGACGGCATCGCTATGCACTAGCCAAACAAAATGTTAGTACCAATTCACAGACAATACATAAGCAATATATAAGTATGCAACAGAACGATCGGAAGAGAAAAGCAAGACATTAATAGCATCGATTACATCTAAGTTGAACGACTCTCGAAACCAAAGAGACATACTACAAGTTCATTAAAGTTTAATTGCAACACGAGCCAATCGATGTTTCAGAACTAGACACAGCATCACTGCTTTCGACTCGACTCAAGGGACCGGAGCGTGGATGAAGCCGCCGTCTATCGTGGGAGTCATGAAAGAACGGGCGTTGTCAGCCTGCATTTGTAGCATTGTGTCGATGTCACTGTTGGACGGTTGATTTCTGAGGTAGAACTGCCCTGAGGTACGAAGGACATCTTGATGGATGATTTCCGCAAACTCCGACTGGATGCAAAAGAATTCTTGTCTGATGTCCGCGTCCTGGATTGCCGACACGCTCGCGGCCCAATCTTTGAGTTTACTCGGTAGCAGAAGTTGATGATGGTCCCGAACGATCGCCCGCATGTGATGGATGGCGTAGTAGGCACCCTTCTGACCGCCAGGCGGCTGTTTGACGCAGCAGAACGTCGTATTGTGGGTTAACATGTGCTTGCCATACTTACGAATAGGCCTGGTGAAGGTGCCTCCAGATTTGGCGTAGCCGGGGAGAACATCATCAAGAACCTTCTTGACATTTGTGTAGTCTACGTTCGACTGACGGTCCGGGTCGAAATACGTGGCCATGCAATATTTGGGGCTTAGGAGTATGAGCGTGCAATGTGTGTCACTGCAGAAAACACGGAATGTTAAAAGAAAAATGATCGAAATCTAAGAATTCATATGTTACGGGCCGGTTGAGGGGAGGACTTACTCGGGAAAGTAAGGCACGAGGAAGTTATCCTTATCTTGGTTTGCCAGAATGACGCCTTCGAGGTAAGAACTCGCGACTTGCCGGTCCCCAGCGCTGCCCAAGATCTTGGCACGCATGTAGAAGGGGTCGACTATCACGATGTCCGGGGTCTTGTCGCGAATGATCCGCATCTCCATACTCAGCGAAAATAGCCGAACGAAGGTGTAGTGCAGCGGATGAAGGTTCAACATAGCGTGGAGGTCATCAAACCGCAGGACGATCGTACGCCCGATGGAGTTATCCACAAAGCCCTTGCCCTCTGGCACCTTGGCCGCGAAAACCGGGTATGCCACATCATTCTCTCTGAGACGCCGCTTCTCCAAAGAAAGAACACTGTCATGCAGACTCTGCATAGCACCGGTTGCAGCATTGAGCATATTTGTCGGTAGCATCGCCCTACCCACCACATGCACCCTCCTCGAGATATCCTCAGGTGAAGGTGGCCCGTCCTGAGCACGGATCGTACTCGGTGCCGGCTGGCTCGCACCCTTGTTAGTCTTTCTTTTGCGTGCCTTCTTCTTCTCCTGTAATGAGACCGAGTTCTGCTCACAGACCGCCTTCTTGAGTGTGTTTGGGCTGATAATATTTCACACCTCGCCTATCTGAGGCTCGGTGAAGTCGGCAGCTGGAGGCGTCACACCTCGCCTATCGTACCCATGTTCGGCAAAGTATTGATCGACGTTGCCAAATGTATCGTCGTCATCCTCGTTCTGATCCTGTGCCATATGCATGTTTGGATCCAGTGGCATAGGGATGTCCGGCACCGTTGCGGCAGTCTTGCCATCGGGCCGACTTGGCGCCGGCATGACTGGCAGTGTTGTCTTTGGGGTGGTATCCCCCGCCCCCAAACGAATCTGGCTCTTCGGCCAAAGTAGGGGCCAGCTGAGGCAGGTGCTGAGGGTCATCACGTAATCATCGTCGGCACCGACGGGTCGAATCGGAGGTAACAACTCGTCGCAGCCTGGCAGCACCCGAACCAGTTCAACCCTAAACAAGTTGCGTGGCATCTGGGTACCGTGGAACAAGGGGTTTCCTGATTGAACGATTTTTCCCTCGGCGAGATCGACCAACTTGTTGTTCAGGAAATGCAGGAGAGTGCACGGAACATCGGCGGCGCCCTGCGAAAACATGTAGGGTGTCAGGGATGCCCAGTCAAAGGCAAGGAGATGAAGTCCTCGACCGAGAGAGGCTTAATTAGTTACCGTGATGATGGCGTCGAGCTCGGCTAATGTCGAGGCACCGCCAACGGCGGGCGTGCAGTTGACGGAGGGGCCGCTTGCTGCAGAGGTGCCGGTCGGCGTACACCCGGGTGCATTAAGCTCCCGTGCCAGCGTCGGAGACACCAATGCCGCCTCCGCCGGAGACACCAATGGCCCCGCCATCGCATTCTGCGAGTTGCTGGCCGTGAAGCTAGGAATCGGGGGCTGCCCCTGTTGGCCGCCCGCAATCCACGCACTCAACCCCTGGATCAAGGTAGGCACAATGGCGGTGATCGTCGCTCCGAGTTGTTGTTGCACTTGCTCTTGGACAATCTCCGGAATCCGCGCCACCTGTGCCTTGAGTTCTTGAACCTCGCACGCCTGGCTTTCCGAGCTGGTCTTTGTTATCAGGTCCTCCTTGTACCGGGCCCTGACATAGTTCCTGGTCTGCTTGTTACCGCTGTATTTCTCGAAGCGGGGCGGTAGGCCTTGCTCAGCACGCTCCGCGTCCTCCTTGTCCCATATAGGCTCCGCCACTCTGTAACCGCCGGGACCGAGTTTGTGTTCCCCTAAGTTCAACTCCCGCATTTCTTTCCCCCACTGACTTGATTCGGAGTTTGCGGTGCTCGAGCAATTGATCTTGAAGTCGTTGTAGTCATCTTCGGTGATCGAAGGATTTTTCTCCTTGATCTTCTCATAACTCTCACCTTTCTCAATCATTCTCTTCACATTGCTTTTCCAAGTAGACAGGGCCTTGCTCATCTTCGTGAGGGCAGCATTGTTCACTTTATTCCCTTTGAGGCTTCTGTTTTCAAATTCAGCGGGGAACTTGTATCGTTCGTGCAGCTTCGTGAAGAGGAGGTTGCGCAAATTCCCTCGGTCAGGATGCCTCAGGTTCTCGGTGTTGATCGAGACGGTGCTCCAGAGAATGCACCCGAGCTGAAGCGAGTACCCCTTGACTATTCGTTCGGGCGCCGTTGGATTCCCGTCGGAGTCCACTTCAGTAACTTCCTCCTTGAGGGTGCGGAGCATGGTCGGGCGCCGGTCCTTCCGTTGCCTCTTCGGTTGGCTGCCATCTGTGCGTGCGCCGCCATCATCAGTGGTGGCATCCTCGGCGGCACCATCAGTGGTGGCATCAGTGGGGTCATCCTCGGCGGTACCATCAGTGGTCTCAGGATCGGTGGGGAAGGCGGCGTCCTCATACAAGTGAGGTTGTTCCTCCATCTCCTGGGACAGCTCCCAGAATGCCTTGCCACCCGAACCCCCGGCCTGATCGTTGTTGGCCATGTTTCTCTCTAAATAGGAACAAAGTTTGATCAAAAAGTTGGTTATTGTCAAGGAACAAGATCATGGTCTCATCATTTAGGGTTTGTCGACACCGAGGCATCCTAAAAGCTAAGCTTTTATCATTGAGGGTTTTTCGACGCCGAGGCACCCTAAAAGCCTAAGCTTTCATCATTAGTCACAAGTACCCCGGCCCATGCATTAGTCACAAGTACCCCATATATCATATTTTTAGCAAAGTCATGCTAAAATTCACGGAAAATTTCAGCATGACCTTTGCTGAAAATAGGACATATGGAGTACCCGAATTTGCTGGAACGGAAGTTAATCGACATTCCAGCAAACTCAAGTGCCTCTCGGGTGGACAAGGCAAAAAAGGCCTTAATCACAACATGGAAAATACATTGGCATGTGAAGAGGTGAAACAATATATGCATCTCCAAGCAGTATCATTCAACATTTTGGACAAACCACTACAAGCAATACTGGATCAGAATGTTTTTTATACATAACTGCTAAAACCCTAGGAGTTAACCGAGCCACCAACAGAATGTGGACTTAAAAAGAGAGAGTCACGGACAGTGCCATGATACATTTTCATAAAATTAGCTAGTTTTACTTATGGTGCACAAAGGAACAAGTACTGCAGTGCACTTAGAAAAAAATGAGCACCGCAAAACAAGAAGACTCGTTTCAGGTAAACGGAAGCTGTCGGCTCCATCAAGTGGAGGCAAAAACAAGTGTAATTGCAAATGAATGCAAATCACGTTAAGACTTAACTGCTAAGGCCTAGTTTGGCAACACGGTTTTTCCAAAACCATGGTAATTGAAAACCTCGGTATTCCAATGTGTGGGCAATGAATACTTTGGTTTCTAAAAACTACAGTTTTTCTCAGTTTTAGCAAAACTATAGAGATGTTTGGCAAGTGCAGTTTTTCTTAGTTTCTTGGTTTTGACCACTCGTTGCATGGATAATCCTAGATACGACTAGCTGAACAAAATTGAGCTATAACAAAGGAGTTATACAACGACGTGATCAGCTTGTGCTCATTAACGGCTTGTGCTAGCTGAACCAAACTAAAGTATTTGTCAAAACCAAACACGTCAAAGTATTTAAAACTGGGATTTTTTCAAAAACCATGGTATTCTTTTAAAACCATGGTATTCTTTCAAGCAATATTTCGTAAGAGCGTCTTCGACTCTTTGGTTCCTATGCACCCCCCCCACACACACACACACACGCACACAAAATTTATCTCAGCTGAAACTAACTCATTATGCTCTCAAGCTTAGGCTACCGTCATAGAACTGTTGAATCCAATCAGGCGATTCTTTGCAAAATTGATTCTCAAAAATTTGGCGTCATTAATTAACGATAGATTGAAATAGTTGAGTATTGTTGAAAAATGACAGGTTAAATTGACCTCAAAGTCTGCTGACAAAATCAATACCAACTGATTGATCGCTGCCGGCCAGTTTATAATCAACGGGAAGTATAAGATTTAAAAGAAAACCAATTAAATAGGTAGTCGGTAAGTCGATCGGCATAAGCAACGGTTCACACGTCACCTATAGAGGACAGTAAAAGTACACTAATAAAACTCAGGAAAGAAGAAGTAAAAGTACCCTCAAAACAAGTATTAACAGACTAGTACTGTGTAAATTTGGAAATTGCAGAGGGAAATTGCAGAGGGTAATATTGCATTTGAGGTTGCCAAAGGGATCTGTACTCCAGTATACTAGAGTGGACTGGCTCCAAAACCTACTGAACAATTGTGATACGGACACATGCAACAAAATCCTGCTAATGCTATGGCGAGCCTGGTACTTGAGAGATACACCTGCTGCCAAAACCTATATGGAGATACACCTGCCGTCTGCCAAAACCTACTAAACCATCAGCAAGTCTCGGGTTCGGTAGCCTTTCAGATAAAATATGAGCAGGAATTCAATTCACCCAATGACAAAATCAAAGCAATGGAATACACCTGCTGCCAAAACCTATATGGGGATCAGAGAGCCCAGCTAGCAGCCGGCGGCAAATGAAGTTCAGGTTCCTTAATGCAAGCAAGTTGGACCAAAGTGTTTGGACCCAGGATTGTGATTTGTGAAGCATTGGCCAAAGCGTTTGGCCCCAGGATGCACAAACAAGACAAGCCGAATTGCACACACATCCACATCCACCACATGCTCAACTTGGGTTCTCTCAAACAAAAATAAAAAGCACATGCTCACCTTGGGTGGGCAGAGAACGAGCTCCGGGGAGGTGGTCGGGGAGGAGCTCCGGGAGGGAGAGGTCGAGGGCGGCGTCGCGGAGGTCGGAGAGGTCGCTGAAGGCGCTGGCGGCAACGGCACCGGTGAGCCCCAGCAGCGAGAGGGCGGCCGCGCGACGGGCCCACGCTGCGGCGCCCTTGTCCGACGGTGGAGGTGGAGGAGGTGGAGGCGGAGCGGCCTTGGGCTTGGGCTGGGCGGAGAGGCACCGGAGGAGGAGCGGGGCGGGCGTCGAGGAGTCGAGGCGGCGTCGGGGCGGCGTCGAGGCGGCGGGGCAGCGGCGTCGGGAGAGGAGAGGGGAAGGGGATCGAGGGCGAGGGCGAGGGAGAGAGAGGGGATAGGTTTGGGCCGGGGAGGAAGTATGGATGGCGGCACAATACTAATGGCGCACCACACCTCTGTGCGCCATAAGTACATCCATACTAATGGCGCACCTCGCCTTGGTGCGCCATTAGTATTTTTTTTATTTCTGCTTGAGCCAACAGGTTATCTTCCACCTGACCTGATCCACATCAAGCTCCCTCTACTAGCTCGATTGGTCAGCAGCCAGTTCTCACACCAGGAGGTCCTGGGTTCGATTCCCAGGCTCCACAATTTTTTTATGCATTTAAAATGCTGTTTGATACTTATTTGCGTTTAAATATGTTCAAACTTGTTTAAATCATAACAATAATATTTTTTTATAAGATAGTAATAATTTTTTTTAAAATATCATCAAACAGTAATGCCGGTGGAGCGGGGGAGGGTGCAGGGGGTGCGGGGGGTCGGCGGCGGCGGTTGAGTAGGGGAGGGGTGCGGGGGGTCGGCGGCGGCGGTTGAGTAGGGGAGGGGTGCGGGGGGTCGGCGGCGGCGGCCGGTGGACCGGGGGGTGCTCGGCAGCGAGGGGGACCGGATCTGGCGAGGTGGGATAGCGATCGAGATGGAGGGGGATCGAGATCGAGTGTCCATGAAATTTAAAAATATTCATGATAGTTCAAAAAGTGCCCATGAAATACAATCGAGAAATGAAGGCTACGATTTAAATACAATCGATCTTAGCTAGCTATCTGTTCACAATCTTCTTGCCCTTCTATTTTGCAAATGGAGTTCTTCTGTGGAACGGACATCCTTTAGGTAGGGTGGTCCTGCTTCTTCTTGTGGTGTATGCTGCTACTTCATCATCGTCGTCATGTTCGATCCTCGGGTCGCCGTACTTGTCGAAGTCTTTCTCATTGGCAACTCCATCCATTCTGATGATCTTCCTTTTGCCTCTCCTCACGACAACACGACTGGGCTTTGACGGGTCGGTAATGAAGAATCATTGGTCAACTTGGGAAGCCAGTACCCATGGCTCATTTTTCGCGGTGACGTTTGCGCCCGCGGTCTTGGATTTGGCTTCGGGTATGACCATGGTGGTGAAATACCGGTCTTCTTTTAGGACGCTCTTCGCCCATCTGACACGGAACATCGGGACCTTCTCTCCCGCGTAGCTCAGCTCCTAGATCTCCTCGATCCTTCTGTAGTATCTGTCCTTGTCATTACCGGCGTAGGATTCCATCGTTACCCTGGAGTTCTGATAACCATCGCTCTTCATGTCCTTGGCCTCGGTGTAGAATGTGTAGCCGTTGATATCGTACGCCTCATAGGTCATCAGGTTGTGCTCGGCGCCCTGTGACAAGGCGAATATGAGTTGTTCTTCCGCGGAAGAATCCTCATGTAAAGGGTACGACAGAAGCTTCTGCTTGAACCAACGCGTGAAACATGAGTTGTGCTCTTTGATTATATCTCCGTCCGTCCTCTGTTGGCCTCGGTCATTGTATGTCTTCTTAATAAAGGTTTTGTGCTCTACCACCCAAGGATCGACCACGTCTATGTGTTGTAGCGCGACTAGGTTTGCTCTTTCAAAGTCGGCGAGTCGACCCTCTAAGTCGACATGCATTTCGCGGCGACCCTCACGATGACCCCATCCAACGAGGCTGCCAAGGTGCCTGTTGACGGGTAGACCAACGTGGTTCTCAATGCCTAGATAATTTGTGCAGTAGGAGATGCACTCTTCGGTCAGAAAGCCCCTGGCTATACTTCCCTCTGGACGTGACATGTTGCGAACGTATCCTTTGATGACACCATTCATCCTTTCGAACGGCATCATGCTGTGCAGGAACGTCGGCCCAAGTTGGATGATATCCTCCACTATATGGACCAGCAGATGTACCATAACGTCGAAGAATGCGGGCGGGAAGTACATCTCAAGCTCCCATAGTATCACCACGATCTCTTCCTATAGCCTTCTGAGTTGCCTCACGCCAATCGACTTCCGAGAGATGACGTCAAAAAAGTTGCATAGGCCAAATAGCATTTCATGGACGTGCGCGTCCATGATCCCACGTATTGCAACTGGAAGTATCTGCGTCATCAGCACGTGACAGTCGTGAGACTTCATCCCACTGAACTTCTGCTTCGCTGGGTCTAGGTATCTGCTTATCTTCCTCGTGTAACCGTAAGGAAGTTTTACTCCTAGGAGGCAGGTGAAAAACTGCTCGATCTCCTCCTGACTTAGAGTGAAGCACGCGAGAGGGTAGTCATTTCCGGTCTTCTTGGCCTTTTTGCCTTTGCGACGACTTACTGTGTCCTGCTTCGCCTCATCATCATCATCATCATCATTAGCGTGAAGCTCCTGCCTGATGCCCATTGATTTCAAGTCTGCCCTTGCTTTCGGCCCATCTTTGGTCCTCTCTGGCATGTTGAGCAGGGTACCAAGCAGACTCTCGCACACGTTCTTTGTGATATGCATGACATCAAGGCTGTGAGGCACACGGTGGATCTTCCAGTACGGCAAGTCCCAGAAAACAGACCTCGTTTTCCATACCTTCAGCAGCGGCTCTAGCGCCTTTCTCTTATTTCCCGGCTCTGGCGCCTTTTGCTTCTTTCCCGGCAGTGGGCAGTCTTTCCAATTTTTCAACAGCTTGTCTATTTCCTCGCCGTTCCTCGTACACGGGCGTTTTCGGGGTTCGGTTTCACCATCGAACAGATCCTTGCGTTTCCTCCACGGGTCATCGTCGCGAAGCCACCTTCGATGTCCCATGAACACGGTTTTTGAAGACCCGGGATCTCTATCTAGCTACCGATACGTTGTGTCATCCATCCACCTTACGCATCCAGAAAATCCGTGGACAACCTGCCCCGCGAGATATCCGTAACCGAGATAGTCGTGCACCGTCGTGAGCAGTGCGGCTCTCATAGGGAAATATTCTTTCTCTGCGGCGTCCCACATATTGGCTGGTGTTTTCCACAGCATGTCAAGCTCCTCTTTCAGCAGCCCCAGATATAGATTGATGTCGTTCCCTGGTTGTTTCGGCCCTTCAATTAGCATACTCATGTGAATGTACTTCCTCTTCATGCACAACCAGGGGGGAAGGTTGTACATCCACACAAACACAGGCCAGGTGCTATGTGTGCTTCTCTGGCTGCCAAACGGATTGACTCCATCTGTTCTCGCACCCAGCACGATGTTCCTTGGATCGTTCCCAAATTCTGGGTCTTCGAAGTTCAACACTTGCCACTGGCTCGCATCCTTAGGGTGACTCAGCATCTTGTCTTTTTTATCTATGTCCGGATCATTTGCGTCATCTTCTCGCTTCTTCTCCTCCCTATCCGCGTGCCAACGCAGGAGCTTTGCTACCTTAGGGTCCGCGAAATACCGCTGCAGATGAGGAGTGATCGGAAAGTACCACACCACTTTTCGAGGAGCTTTCCTCCTCTTCTTGTATCGAGTGACGCCGCACACCGGACATATGGTAGACTCCGCGTGCTCGTCCCGATAAATGATGCAATTGTTCATGCACACATGGTATTTCACGTGTGGTAAATCCAGAGGACACACGATTTTCTTCGCCTCCTCCAACTTGGTCGGGCACTTGTTCCCCTTGGGAAGACGTTCGTGCCAGAATGACATGTTCTCGTCGAAGCATGCGTCGGTCATTTTGTGTTTTACTTTCATCTCCAGAGCCATGAGCGTTACTTTCAGGCGGGTATCCTCGGGCCTGCATCCTTCATACAATGGAGTAACCGCGTCTAACTCAAGTTGATCCATCTTGGCTTTCTCTCGGGCGGCAGCTCTTGCGTTATCCGTCTGCTTGAGAAGCAGCTCTTGAATATGAGGGTCCTGCACCCAGCCCATCGATGGTCCAGCATCGTCTGCTCCGCCGGCATCATCATCTTCATGATCATGCCTGTCGTCTGCTCCGGCATCTTCCTCATCATCATGTCCTGCATCTTCTACATGATGACTGTGTACAGCATCACCGTCGTGATCATCTCCTGGGGATTCTTCGTCTTCTCGCCCGCCCGAGCGGCGGTGGTTGTCTTGCTGCCCTTCCTCATTTCTTGCCCGTCCCCCATGGACGACTTCGTAGTCATCTTCATCACCTTGCCAGCGATAGCCATCCATGAAACCACGCAAGAGCAGGTGGTCCCGCACCTGCCCGGAATCCGGGTCCGCAATAAGGCTCTTCAGCTTGCATCTTCGACACGGACATCTTATCTCCGTCTCGTTCTTTTGAAGCATCTCGGCCTTCGCAGACCTCAAAAACCTATTCACGATGCCTTCGGTCATCGTGCGGACCATGGTCGCCTGCGGGGTAGAGCAAAACGATATTTTAGAACCAAGAAAAAATTTGGCATGACTTTCCCTAAAAATAGGACCAAAAAGAATGCTTAATGCCAAGATTCTCGCCGAAACGGAAATGAATCAACATTCCGGCAAAATATTGGCAACTATCACATTTCAAATACCGGCACACCTCCAAAACAAACACATATGCAACACCACAAACATATGCAACACCACGAGCATACATAGATCTAGCTATGCCATAAAAAGTGCATGTGCACATTGTTGTAGGGAGAACAACATAAATATAGCTTCCCCCCTTACTTACCTATCAAAACAAGGTAATTTAACCACTTAATTTGAATGAATCTATGGTGGAAATGAGGTGAAAAAGAGGAGGCACCCGAGACAAGGAGGAGGTGGAGAGAATGAAGTGGGGAGAAAGTGAGTGTGGGTAGGAGAGACTGTCCAAAATATCTTGTTGCTGCCCACTTACTAATGGCGCACCAACACTAAATGTGCCATTAGTAATCCAGCTTACTAATGGCGCACCTTCTGGAGGTGCGCCATAAGTAGTTTTGCAAAAAAAAACATACTAATGGCGCACTGTTCTACAGTGCGCCATTACTAGTTTAAACTAGTAATGGCGCACGGTTGAACAATGCGCCATTAGTAGTATTGCAAAAAAAGGAATAAAAAATATAATAAAAAACAACATTAGTGGCGCAATTTCTGACAGGTGCGCCATTACTAGTTACAACTAGTAATGGCGCACTGAGTCTGGATGCGCCATTAGTATGTTTGGACAAGCGCACTAGTTCAAAAAAAATTGATACTGATGGCGCACCTTGGGCCAGGTGCGCCATTAGTAGTTTCAACTCTAATGGCGTATCAGAAGGTGGTGCGCCATTAGTATATACTAATGGCGCACCCCTTGTCTGGTGCGCCATTAGTGTCAATCCCATCTATAGCCCTTTTTCTAGTAGTGATTGACGTTTCATCATAATATTCATTACTAGAGTTGTCAACAAGTAAATCATCATCCACATGCAAGTCATCTTCATCACTATTGAAATCAACATACTCAGGATGTGTTACCTTTGGACCTTTGTCCATGAAGCATCTTCCAGTTCCTTCATTTGGTGAATCAAATATGTCATAGGAGTTGGTTGACATAAGTGCTAGACCGGCAACACCTTCATCTTGAGTGTGTTCGGAGTCGGAGTGATAGCTTCTCTCGGAGTGATTGTCGGAGTCGGAGCCGGAAATCCATTCACCAACATGAGCTTGATGTCTTCGTTTTGTGTAGCTCCTTGATGACTTGTCCTTCCTTTCCGAATCCTTGCTTCTCCGTGAGGGTCTTCGTTCATAACGATCATCTCTCCTCCTCCTCTCTCTTGGTGGTGATTCTTCTCTTTTGCTTCTTCTTTTTGGAGAATCTTCTCTTCTTTTGTAGGGTGCCGTACACTCATTGGAGTAGTGTCCAGGCCTCCCACAATTGTAGAAATTTCTCTCTCGACTGGAAGATCTTTTGTCATGATAAGACCTTGAATTGGAGCTTCTTTCTTTGCTTCTACTCTTGTAGAATTTGTTGAAGTTCTTCACCATTAAGCTTAATTCTTCATTGAAGGTTTGTTTCTCACTTGATGATGTGGGAGCTTCACTTGAGGCTTTGTAAGCACCACTTGACTTGTTGTGAAGTTCCTCCTTATCCTTGAGTGACATCTCATGAGCAACAATTCTTCCAATGACTTCCGTTGGCTTGATATTTTTGTAGTTTGGCATCATTTGGATCAAAGTGCACACGGTATCATACTTTCCATCCAATGCTATTAGGATCTTCTTAATGATGAATCTGTCGGTCATCTCTTCACTCCCTAAGCTGGCAATCTCATTTGTGATAAGTGCAAGCCTAGAGTACATTTCAGCGACACCTTCACCATCCTTCATTTTGAACTTGTCAAGCTGACTTTGGAGCACATCCAACTTGGATTCCTTGACGGATTCGGTACCTTCATGCATATCAATCAAAGTTTCCCAAATTTCCTTTGCATTCTCAAGACGGCTGATTTTGTTGAACTCTTCGGGGCACAACCCGTTGAAGATGATATCACAAGCTTGAGCATTGTATTGCAGCATCTTAAATTCTTCCGCATTCGCTTCACGGTTTGGTTCTCTCCCATCAAAGAATTCACCTTGCAAGCCAATACAAATAATTGCCCAAACGGTGGGGTTATGTCCGAGGATATGCATTTTCATCTTGTGCTTCCAACTAGCAAAATTAGTACCATCAAAGTAAGGACCTCTACGGTGATAATTTCCCTTGCTAGACGCCATACTCTCCTAGGTTGTGAAACCAAGGATATGACCACCAAAATCTATGGAAATCAAAGCAAATGGAGACCAAAGCTCTGATACCACTTGTAGGACCTTGAAGTATGTCTAGAGGGGGGTGATTAGACTACTTGACCAATTAAAAACTTAACCTTTTCCCAATTTTAGAGTTTGGCATATTTTAGCTATCTTAGGACAAGTCAAGCAATCATCACACAATTTAAGCAAGCATGCAAAGAGTATATAGGCAGCGGAAATTAAAGCATGCAACTTGCAAGAAAGTAAAGGGAAGGGTTTGGAGGATTCAAACGCAATTGGTGACACGGATGTTTTTGGCGTGGTTCCGATAGGTGGTGCTATCATACGTCCACGTTGATGGAGACTTCAACCCACGAAGGATAACGGTTGCGCGAGTCCACGGAGGGCTCCACCCACGAAGGTTCCACGAAGAAGCAACCTTGTCTATCGCACCATGGCCGTCGCCCACGAAGGACTTGCCTCACTAGCGGTAGATCTTCACGAAGTAGGCGATCTCCTTGCCCTTACAAACTCCTTGGTTCAACTCCACAATCTTGTCGGAGGCTCCCAAGTGACACCTAGCCAATCTAGGAGACACCACTCTCCAAGAAGTAATAAATGGTGCGTTGATGATGAACTCCTTGATCTTGTGCTTCAAATGATAGTCTCCCCAACACTCAACTCTCTCTCATAGGATTTGGATCTGGTGGAAAGAGGATTTGAGTGGAAAGCAACTTGGGGAAGGCTAGAGATCAAGATTCATATGGTAGGAATGGAATATCTTGGCCTCAACACATGAGTAGGTGGTTCTCTCTCTCAGAAATGGTAAGTTGGAAGTGTAGGTTTAGTCTGATGGCTCTCTCCACGAATGAAGAGGAGGTGGAGGGGTATATATAGCCTCCACACAAAATCTAACCATTACACACAATTTACCATACTCGGTATGACCGATTCAATAGACTCGGTCGGACCGATTTAGTAAACCTAGTGACCGTTAGTGATTTTCGGTGGGACCGACATGCAACTTGTGAGACCGATTCGGTTAGGGTTAGGGAATAACGTAATCTCCATGAGACCGATTACACAAACTCGGTAGGACCGATTTTGGTAATTAGCTAACCAGAGAGTTGGTCAGGTAAACTCGGTGGGACTGATTTGCTCTTTTCGGTGAGACCAAAAAGTTACAAAAGGGAAACATGGAGTTTACATTGCAATCTCGGTGGGACCGATCGCTAACTTCGGTTAGACCGAAACGTTACGAAGGGAAACAGAGAGATTACAATCCCATCTCGGTGAGACCGAGATCCCTATCGGTAGAACCGATATGCTTAGGGTTTGTGGCAGTGGCTATGACTTTTGGAATCGTTGGCGCCGGATTGGAAGAATCGGTGTGACCGATTTTGGCTTTGGTTTTAGGTCATTTGTGGATGTGGGAAAGTAGCTGAGGGTTTTGAGCATATCACAAAGCACATGAAGCAAGAGGCTCATTAAGAAACACCTCATCCCTCATTGATAGTATTGGCTTTTCCTATAGACTCAATGTGATCTTGGATCACTAAAATATAAAATGAAGAGTCTTGAGCCTTTGAGCTTGAGCCAATCCTTTGTCCTTAGTATTTTGAGGGATCCACTTTGATCATCCATGCCATGCCATTCATTGAGCTTTCCTGAAATAATTGTCTTGGAATAGCATTAGCTCAATGAGCTATATGTTGTTATGAATTACCAAAACCACCTAGGGACAGTTGCACTTTCAGTCGTGCTTCGACACGTGGGAGATATATCCGCATCATGGGTGTTACAAGTTGGTATCAGAGCCATCCCCGTCTTAGGAGCCCCCTGCTTGATTGTTTGCTGGCGATGTTGAGTCTAGAACAAAAATGCTTTGAGTCATAGGATTATATATATATCGGAGAGTAGGATTCTTTTTACTCCTCAGTCCCTTCGTCGCTCTGGTGAGGTCTCCTAACATAGATGTTTTGACTTTCCTCTCCTCAAATTTCACTATTTTTTTTAGGATCACGCGGGTATCTTGGAATCATTCCGATGGTTTTGTGACGAGAACATTGTTCTTGGTGCCTCCTATCTTTTATGTGGCAGTGACCCCGGGAGTTGAGCTCCGAGGTGTTTTTGTCGCAATTTTATCGTTGCAGTTCTGGAATACCTGAGTTTTGCCGACATCGAAAATCTCTTTTATGCAGTTGTTGGTGAGATAACCTCGACGCCACCAGTACTGGGCGGGAGTTCGTGGGTATTGCCATAACTCGTATAACGGTGACTTTTCGAAGGTTGAGGTACACGATTTCCAAAGGTTTCTTGGTTATGTGTTGACGGATGGATACGGCCGGATGTAGGGATAGTTAGTTTGGGTGAGATATATTTCTTCCCCTGTATCCCCAACACCTGATTGCATAACTAGAAAGTTTCGGGAGTTTATAGGTGGGATTCAAGTAGCTCTAGCATTTCTTCCCACAGATATTTGGTTTGTGATTGGGGAATCCTTACCACTTATTTGTTCCAGTTGTACCTTGTTTATTTCATACTTCAATCTCTTATCAAGTGGCTTCTCACCTTAATGGATGTGTGATGTTAGCTTTGGGAATTCATTCGTTCATCCTTGTTCGAATGTTTATTGTGAAGACTATATGCTGTAATTTCTATCTGTTGATTCAACTTGTCTATTTGTCTATCAAGATGCTAACGGATGTCACCCTCTTCAGGATGGCTCCGCCAACGCGTCAGAATCCGAAACGCAATGATGGGAGTCAGGTGAACCCTCCACCTCCACCTCCGCCTCTGGAGGCATGGCAAGCTTTGATGGCAGCCACAAACGCCAATGCTCAGATGATGATTCATCTCATGCAAGAGCGCAACCAAGGCCAAGGCAACCAAGGGAATCAAGGTCAAGGGCAGTTCAACCATCAGCCTCAATTCCCTACCCTCAACCAGTTCCTAGCAAATCAGCCGAAGTCTTTCAGCTACTGTGCCGAGGCCACAGACGCCGATGATTGGCTCGTGGATATCAACAAGCATTTTGAATGTAGCAATGTCAGGCCTGAGGACTATGTCAAGTTCGCTTCTTTTCAGCTCAAGGATCAGGCAGCTGATTGGTTCTAGCAATACAAGGATTCCAGAGGTGGTCAAGTGATTACTTGGACTGATTTCTGTCGGGACTTTAAAGCTCACCATATTCCTACCAGTGTTGTTGAGAGCAAGTGTGAGGAGTTCCGCAATCTCAAGCAAGGCAACATGTCAGTGTACGAATACAACAAGAAGTTTCAGAAACTTGCTCGCTTTGCTAAGCAAGATGTTCCTGATGAGAAAAGTATGATCTATCAGTTCAAAGGTGGCCTTAGAGAGGATCTGCAGTTAACTCTCGTTCTTGTTGAGCCTATTCAGTTTGATCAATTCTACAATATGGCACTCAAGCAAGAAGGTGCTCAGCTCAAGTGTGAGGCTTCTAAGAAGAGAATCAGGGATGCAGTGCAATCTTCTTCCTCCTCACAAGTGGCAGCTAAGCAGCAGAAGTTCTATCTTCCTCCTCCATTTCGTCAGCCTTACCAGCAGAAGAACTCAGGTGGTCGTGGATCTTCCCACCCACCCAACCCAGGCTATTAGAAGAAGTCTCAGTCTCAAGCTCCAAGGTCAAATGCTCCTTATCATCGTCCGCTCTCAGAAGTGACTTGCAACAAGTGCCAGCAGAAAGGTCACTACGCGAACAAATGCTTCAATCAAAGGCGCCTTCCTCCTCCTCCTCCTGTGAGATCTTCAAGCAATGTAGTGGTCAAGCATAATCCAAAGTCTGCAAAGGTGAACATGATGAATGCAGCTCAGGCAGAGGATTCTTCAGATGTGATAATGGGTAATCTTCCTGTTAATGATATTCCTACAAAAGTCTTATTTGATACCGGTGCTTCGCATTGTTTCATGTCTAGATCATTTGTTGCAAAGCATGATTTCATTTCGGAAATGTTGGAAAAACCCATGGGAGTTGTTTCTCCGGGCTCTTCTATGAGGGCTACCACAATGATTCCGGATGTTTCCATCAAGATGGGCGACTACAAATTTCTTTCTAAACCATTTGTTCTTGGCGACTCTGATATTGATCTAATTCTCGGGATGGACTGGCTTTCTAAGCACAAGGCTCAGCTTGATTGTGCTGCCAGGAAAATTAATCGACACAACCTTCTGAGGATGTTATCATCTATGCCGCTCATGATGAAACCATTCGGTTGTTTTCTCTTAATGAGAAGGGCGAGTTGGATGCTATTTCTCAAATTCCAGTCGTTTGTGAGTACCAAGATGTCTTTCTAGAAGAGCTTCCGGGTATGCCTCCTCATCGGCCAGTCGAGTTCGTTATTGATCTTGAGCCTGGAACTGAACCCGTTTGCAAGCATCCATACAAGCTTGGACCTATGGAGCTGAAGGAATTGAAGGAACAACTTGTTGAGCAAGAGCGTCTGGATTTGATCAGACCGAGTTCATCTCCATGGGGTTGTGGAGTTCTTTTTGTCCAGAAGAAGGATGGCACGGACTGACTTTGCGTCGATTACCGTCCATTGAACAAGAAGATGATCAAGAACAAGTATCCACTTCCCAACATCAATGAGTTTTTCGAGCAACTCAAAGGTGCTAAAGTTTTCTCCAAGCTTGACCTTCCTATGGATTATCATCAGATTCGCATTCGTGAACAAGATATTCCCAAGACAGCATTCGGAACAAGCTTTGGTTCCTATGAATATACGGTCATGTCTTTCGGCCTTGTCAATGCTCCTCCAACGTTCTCTCGCATGATGAACTTTATCTTCAACCCCTACACCAATGAATTCGTCTTGGCGTATCTCGATGATATCTTGGTCTTCTCCAAGAATAAGAAAGATCATGCCAAACATTTGTGATTGGTCCTCGACAAGCTTAGAGAGTATCAATTCTATGCAAAGTTTTCCAAATGTGAGTTCTGGCTTGATGAAGTTCTTTATCTTGGTCATATCATCTCCGCCAAGGGCATTGCTGTTAATCCTGCGAAGGTGTCTGCTGTTGTGAATTGGGAACCTCCTCAGAATGTCAAGCAGCTCCGCAGTTTTCTTGGTCTTGCAAGCTATTGCCGAATATTCGTTGAGAAATTCTCTAAGATTGCAAAGCCTCTTTCCAACCTCCTCCAGAAGCATGTAAAGTATGTCTGGACGCCTGAGTTTGACGTTGCTTTCAACAGCCTCAAAGAGAAGCTAGTCACAGCTCCTGTCTTGACTCCTCCTGATGAATCCAAGCCATTCAAAGTATTCTGTGATGCTTCTCTTCAAGGTCTCGGTGCTGTGTTAATGCAAGAGAAGAAAGTTGTGGCCTATACCTCTCGTCAGTTGAATCCCAACGAAAAGAACTACCCCACTCACGATCTTGAGTTGGCGGCAGTTGTCCATGCATTGATAACATGGAGACATCTCTTATTGGGAAGGCAAGTGGACATTTTCACCGATCACAAGAGCCTCAAGTATATCTTCACTCAACCCAACCTCAACCTCAGGCAAACTCGTTGGGTCGAAATGATTCAAGAGTACAATCCAAGTATTGAATATACTCCTGGCAAGGCCAATGTGATTGCAGATGCTTTGAGAAGAAAGGCTTATTGCAAAAGTCTAATTCTCAAGCCATTTCAACTGGATCTTTGTGAAGCTTTCCGCAAGCTGAATCTTCAAGTTGTTCCTCAAGGATTTCTTGCCAACCTCATAGTCTCTCCTACTTTGGAAGATCAAATTCGTGAGGCACAACTCCTGGATACCATGGTGAAGAAGGTGAAACGTGGTATTGACAAGGGCATTAACAAATACAAGTGCTATCGCTTGGATGACAAAGATACTCTTTTCTTCGAGGATCGAATTGTGGTTCCTAAAGGCGATCTGAGAAAAGTCATTATGAACGAGGCACACAATTCCCTCCTATCCATTCATCCTGGAAGTACGAAGATGTACCATGACCTCAAGCAGTCGTATTGGTAGAAGATGCCAAACATGATGATGAGGAAGATGCCGGAGCAGACGAAGGGCCTGATCATGAAGATGAAGATGCCGGAGCAGACGACGATGGACCATCGATGGGCTGGGTGCAGGACCCTCATATTCAAGAGCTTCTTCTCAAGCAGACGGATAACGCAAGAGCTGCCACCCAAGAGAAAGCCAAGCTGGATCAACTGGAGATAGACGTGGTTACTCCATTGTATGAAGGATGCAGGCCCGAGGATACCCGCCTGAAAGTAATGCTCATGGCTCTGGAAATGAAGGTAAAACACAAAATGACCGACGCATGCTTCGACGAGAACATGTCATTCTGGCACGAACGTCTTCCAAAGGGGAACAAGTGCCCGACCAGTTTCGAGGAGGCAAAGAAAATCATGTGTCCTCTAGATTTACCGCACGTGAAATACCATGTGTGCATGAACAATTGCATCATTTATCGGGATGAGCACGTGGAGTCTACCATATGTCCTGTGTGCGGTGTCACTCGATACAAGAAGAGGAAGAAAGCTCCTCGAAAAGTGGTGTGGTACTTTCCGATCACTCCTCGTCTGCACCGGTATTTCGCAGACCCTAAGGTAGCAAAGCTCATGCGTTGGCATGCGGATAGGGAGGAGAAGAAGCGAGAAGATGACGCAAATGATCTGGAGATAAATAAAAAAGACAAGATGCTAAGTCACCCTAAGGATGCGAGCCAGTGGCAAGCGTTGAACTTCGAACACCCAGAATCTGGGAACGATCCAAGAAACATCATGCTGGGCGCGAGCACCGATGGAGTCAATCCGTTTGGCAGCCAGAGAAGCACACATAGCACCTGGCCTGTGTTTGTGTGGATGTACAACCTTCCCCCCTTGTTGTGCATGAAGAGGAAGTACATTCACATGAGTATGCTAATTGAAGGGCAAAAACAACTAGGGAACGACAACAATCTGTATTTGGGGCTGCTGAAAGAGGAGCTAGACACGTTGTGGAAAACGCCAGCCAATACATGGGGCACCGTGGAGAAAGAATATTTCCCTATGTGATCCGCACTGCTCATGAAGGTGCAGGACTATCTCGGTTACGGATATGTCGCGGGGCAGGTGGTCCACGGATTTTCTGGATGCGTCAGGTGCATGGATGACACAATGTATCTCCAGCTAGATAGAGATCCCGGGTCTTTGAAAACCATGTTCATGGGACATCGAATGTGGCTTCGCGACGATGACTCATGGAGAAAACGCAAGGATCTGTTCGATGGTGAAACCTAACCCCAAAGACGCCCGCGTACTAGGAGCAGCGAGGAAAGATAGCCCACTGTCGGGAAAGAAGCAAAAGGCGCCAGAGCCGGGAAAGAAGCAAAAGGCGCCAGAGCTGCTGCTGAAGGTATGGAAAACAAGGTCTATTTTCTGGGACTTGCCGTACTGGAAGATCCACCGTGTGCCTCGCAGCCTTGATGTCATTCATATCAGGAAGAACGTGTGCGAGAGTCTGCTTGGTACCCTGCTCAACATTCCAGAGAGGACCAAAGATGGGCCGAAAGCAAGGGAAGACTTGAAATCAATGGGCATCAGGGAGGAGCTTCACGCTAATGATGATGATGATGATGAGGCGAAGCAGGACACGGAAAGTCATCGCAAAGGCAAAAAGGCCAAGAAGATCGGAATATACTTCCCTCCCGCGTGCTTCACTCTAAGTCAGGAGGAGATCGAGCAGTTTTTCACCTGCCTCATAGGAGTAAAACTTCCTTACAGTTACGCGGGGAAGATAAGCAGATACGTAGACTCAGCGAAGCAGAAGTTCAGCGGGATGAAGTCTCACGACTGTCACATGTTGATGACGCAAATACTTCCAATTGCAATCCGTGGGATCATGGACGTGCACGTCCGTGAAACGCTATTTGGCCTACGCAACTTTTTCAGCGTCATCTCTCGGAAGCCGGTTGGCGTGAGGCAACTCAGAAGGCTATAGGAAGAGATCGTGGTGATACTATGCAAGCTTGAGATGTACTTCCCGCCCGCATTCTTCGACGTTATGGTGCATCTGCTGGTCCATATCGTGGAGGATATCATCCAACTCGGGCCGACGTTCCTGCACAACATGATGTCGTTCGAAAGGATGAATGGTGTCATCAAAGGATACGTTCGCAACATGTCACATCCAGAGGGAAGCATAGCCAGGGGCTTTCTGACCGAAGAGTGCATCTCCTACTGCATGAATTATCTAGGCATCAAGAATCCCGTTTGTCTGCCCGTCAACAGACACCTCGGCAGGCTCGCTGGATGGGATCACCGTGAGGGTCGCCGCGAAATGCATGTCGACTTCGAGGGTTGACTCGCCGACTTTGAAAGAGCAAACCTAGTCATGCTACAACACATAAACATGGTTGATCCTTGGGAGGTAGAGCACACAACCTTTATTGAGAAGACATACAATGACCGAGGCCAACAGAGGACGGACAGAGATATAATCAAAGAGCACAACTCATGTCTCAAGCGTTTGTTCAAGCAGAAGCTTCTGTCGTACCCTTTACATGAGGATTCTTCCGCGGAAGAACAACTCATATTGGCCTTGTCAGAGGGCGCCGAGCACAACCTGATGAAGTATGAGGCGTACGATATCAACGGCTACACATTCTACACCAAGGGAAAGGACATGAAGAGCGATGGTTATCAGAACTCCTGGGTAACGATGGAATCCTACACCGGTAACGACAACGATAGATACTATGGAAGGATCGAGGAGATCTAGGAGCTGAGCTACGCTGGAGAGAAGGTCCCGATGTTCCGTTTCAGATGGGCCAAGAGCGTCCTAAAAGAAGACCGGTATTTCACCACCATGGTTATACCCGAAGCCAAATCCAAGACCACGGGTGCAAACGTCACCACAAAAAATGTGCCATGGGTACTGGCTTCCCAAGTGGACCAATGCTTCTTCATTACCGACCCGTCAAAGCCCAGTCGTGTTGTCGTGAGGAGAGGCAAAAGGAAGATCATCGGAATGGATGGAGTCGCCAATGAGCAAGACTTCGACAAGTATGGCGACCCGAAGATGGAACATGACGACGATGATGAAGTACCAGCATACACCACAAGAAGAAGCAGGACCACCCTACCTAAAGGACGTCCGTTCAACAGAAGAACTCCATTTGCGAAAATTAAGGGCAAGAAGATTGTGAACAGATAGCTAGCTAAGATCGATTGCATTTAAATTGTAGCCTTCATTTCTCGATTGTATTTCGACATATTGAAATGATATTTCTTCTATTCTAGTGTCCTCATGAATATTTGTTTATGTTTATTATGGTATTGAATGTCTAACTCAAAAAAATTATTGTATTTGTTAATATTTTTTGAACTCATGAATATTTTTAAATTTCATGGGCACTTTTTGAATTCATGAATATTTTTTCAAATTTGATGATATTTTTTCATATTCATAAATGTTTTACCAATTCACAAATGAATGCAACTAAAAATCCAAAAAAAATATTGATGATATTTTTAAATAACAAATTTGATGATGTTTTTTCATATTCATAAATATTTCCAAATAACAAATTTGATCATATTTTTTCACATTCATAAATGTTTTCAAATTTGATCGTCATTTTCTAAAAAATTATTAGATGCAACTAAAAATAATAATAATAAGTAACTTATGGCGCACCCCACGCACCACATCCCCCTCCATCTCGATCGCTATCCCCCCTCGCCAGATCCCCCTCGCCACTGATGACCCCCCGCACCCTTCCCCGCTCCACCGCCGTTGACGACACCCTGCACCTTCCCCCGCTCAACCACCACCGATGACCCCCCCTCCCGCACCCTCTCCCGCTCCATCGCCGACGACCACCCACCACACCCTCCCCTGTCTCCTCGCTCGGTTCCCCCGAACGGAATCGGCCGAGCGCACCACCCACCACCTCCCTCCCCCCCCCCCCCCCTCGAGGGAGGCCTAGGGTTCAAGCCGCCGCTGTCGACCCTCCGCTAGGCAACAAAAAATCCTAAAAAAATTAACTAATGGCGCACCGCTAGGGGGTGCGCCATTGCTATCCAAAAAAAATATTCCTAATGGCGCACCGCCAGGAGGTGCGCCATTGCTATCAAAAAATAATTACTAATGGCGCACCGCTAGGGGCTGCGCCATTGCTAACCCTCCCCCCACTAAAATCCCCAATCTCACATTTCTCTCTCAGCCCCCCACTGCCTCACCTCACCCGCGCCGCCCCCGTGCTCGCCGTCCCTAGCCGTGCTTGCTGCCCCAGCTGCCGACCCCCACCGCCCCCAATGCCTCGGCGCCTCGCTGTCGTCGCCCCACCGCCCCCGATGCCGACCCCCACCGCCCCCGACCCCCACCAGACCGCCGCCGCCCCCAAATCTCTCTCTCGCGCCCGGCGGCGGCTGCCTCATCGGAGCTGCCCCTCGTCGCCCCCTCGTCAGAGTTGCCCCTCGACCCCCTGGTCGCCCCCTTGTTTGCCTCGTCGGTCGCCCCCTCATCGGAGCCTCCCCGCGCGGCCTCTGGTTAGTCTCTCTCCCTCCCTCCCTCTCTCCCCCGCTCATCCCCATGCCCCCACGGGGCGGCGACCTAGGGTTAGGTGTAGGAGCTCACCGCCGCCGCCCCGTTGTGTCGTTACTGCTGCTTATTTGATCTATGGTGGCATACATATTTGCGTCTTCGGATTTTCACTTCTGTTTCTCATGGTATATCTAGTTTTTCGGGTTAATCATATTCTTTTCCTTCGAAGTGTTCTCCCTCCTCGTTCTTCTCTCGCCAGTTTATCCTTCCAGAGTGCTCAAGACATCTCAAGAGATTCGTCTGTCTTCCAAGTAATTCGAGGGTGTCACCTCATTCAAATATTTCAATTGTTCCGGTGCATCATCTATCTTTTCAACAATCCTTTTCAGCGGTGTTATCTCTTCAGTGGGCCCTAACCCACAGGTAGGATCTTACCTGACTCTTCAAATTCCCGGAGTTATTCTTAAACTCTTTTCAAGTGTGACGTAAGAATGGATTCTATCAGTCACATGCCTTTCAAGATCGATTTCAAATCATTTCATTGTTGGCTCAACCTTTTTGGTTTTCATTCTACCGGAGTATGTCAGGAGTTGTTTTTCCATTTCTTTTCATCGGAGGCCATCATTCCAGGAGAATTCTTCATCCTCACATTTCAGTTACCGTTATCCAATTATTCCGGTGCTTCCTTCAAGTGTTCTTTAATCAGCTCATGATCTCTTTGTCCTTCTGCATCTAAATCCCCTCGAGCATATTGGTTCTTCTAATCCTTCCCGGTGTTTCGTTCTCTTTCGTCAGTCATTTCCAAATTCTAACGGTGGTTCTTTCAGATTCTTTTTCTTTGATTATCATTTTAATTCATTCATTCTTTCCAATCTTACCGGTGGTTCATGAAGACTTTCTCAAGTTTGCGACATATTCCCCCTCGATCTTTTTTTCCAACAAGAATAAGTAGTATGCCAAATCCATTGTTGGTCATCAATTTAATTTGATGAAGGATAAGCATACAATAAATCTTATTCTTATTTCATCCAAGTGAGTAATCCCTTCCTTCGGAGTTTGTTCTTGATGAATAAATTCTAGTTCCAAGTGTTCTCCATCTTCTCTTTCCCCGTAGTTCAAATTTCCTCGGCCATTTCATCGGAACCTCCATCTAAATCATCGTAAGATTTAATCTTATTCATCATTCTATCTCACCATCCTCTTGTCAACGGAGTTCTTCATGGTGGTTCTTCATGATTTAATTCATTCTTCAAGAGTTCATCAAGTACCATTCCATCCTCTCAAGTTCATTTTCTATTCTTTCCATGTTCAGTCGGAGTGTTGCCTAAATCTTTTCAGTCTTATTCGTTTCTTATCTCGTTCTAACAAGAGTGTTGAGCTTTCGATTCTCGTCATTCTCGTTGTTCCTCTCTTCTTCTCGAGTGCTCTCGACTCTTTGCTTATTCTCTTGAGTTCTTGTTTCACCTCATCCCCTTTTTCCCTTCCGTCTCGGTCCTAAGATCTCGGGACGATATCTTTCGTTAGTGGAGGAGTGTTGTAACGCCCCAGATTCGATGCGCCAGGTGTCCGCCAGATATTCACCATTGTTGCCATGTCATTTGCTTGTGTGTAGCATTTTATCATGTCAACATGTGCATCTCATTTTGCATACGTGTTCGTCTCATGCATCCGAGCATTTTCCCCGTTGTCCGTTTGGCAATCCGGCACTCCTATGCCCTCCGGTGTCCCCTTTTTATCTCTCGTTGTGAGCGGGTGTTAAACATTCTCGGAATGGACCGAGTCTTGCCAAGTGGCCTTGGTATAACACCGGTAGACTGCCTGTCAAGTTTCGTGCCATTTGGAGGTCGTTTGGTACTCCAACGATTAACCGGGTAACCGTAAAAGCCTCTTTTGTCTTGTAGCCCAACACCCCTCCAAAGTGGCCCAAAACCCATGCAAACCCCCTTCATGCTCTCGGTCGTTCGATCACGATCGTGTGGGCGAAAACCGCTCCTCAATTGGACTCTCCTAGCTCCCAGAATCTATAAATATGCCCTCCCCCCGAATATTCGCGGATGAAACCCTAGTCTTCTTCATCTCTGCGTCGCCGAACGTTTTTCCCTCCACGCCCGGACATGTCCGCGCCCGCCGGACATCCCGCGCCGCCCCCGCCGCCCGCGGCCCACTCGGCCCGCAATCGGCCCCGCGGGCCCATCTCCTCCGCCGCCTGCGCGTTCCTCCGGGCCGCGCCCGTGCGCCGCCGCCCGGCCGCCGCTCCACCGCCGACCGCCCTCACCGTCGTTCCTCCGGTGGCCTCGCCCCGCCGCTGCCTGCTCGCCGCCGCGCCACCCCGAGGCGCCTCGCACCGCCGCGCCTCCCCGTCGATCCGGCCGGAGCCCTTCGCCGGACGCGGATCCCGCCGCCTCCCTCGCCGGATCCGGCCTCCTCCGCCCCTCTCCGACCCCTCCGGCCGTCTCCCTCGTCGTCGTTGACCGGAGCCACCGCCGCCTCGATCCGCGTGCCCGAAACCCTAGATCCAGTTTCGGAGGTGACAATTCGTCCAAGTCCCTGATATTTTGCATATTATCATGCCATGTTCATCGCATCGTATCTCCTAGCATACTGCTCTGTTTCGTGCGTGTAATATGTCAAAATGTTCGTTGTGAGATGCTCTACATTTCATTCCATTGCACCATGTTCATGTGAGCTCATCATGATGCCTGAATCATCGTTGCATGAGTGCTATATGATGTCAATCTGCTGAAACTGTTATAACTTGGTGATTTGTCATTTTTGTTGCATTTGATGTGTGCATCCTATGAGCATGAGTCCTACATGAGTTTTGTGCTACATCATGCCATATTTACAGGGGTGTATGCCATGTATTTTTGAGATAAATGTGGTGACTAGAACAAGCAAGCAAACTAGGCTTCGTGATGTTGCTGATTTCATTCCCTGTTCTGCTGTTATTTTTATGCCATGTAAACTTGATGCTACAGAGAGATCCAAGCATATTTTGAGATACTTCAGTAAGGATGTTTTGAACATATGATTTTTCTCTAGCCATTCATGCCCCTGTTTGCAATTATGCAGTAGTCTAGCATGTCATTTTCTTGCTCTACGTTTGCTAGAAAATGTTTCCTGGCAGATTGTTTACATGTTATTCAATTTTGCCAAGGTTGTTGTAGTTGATCCTTGCATGCTATGAACTTGTTCCTGCCTTAGTTAGTTTCATAAACATGTCTTCTTACTGATTCTATGCTTATCTTGTCATGCAATAACTTGTGGTGAGTGAATCGAGCTCGTGAAGTGTGTACTTGTTGTTACTGTTTTGCTAGGCTGAATCTGTTATTTCGTGATGCTATGTAAACCTGTTGCTACAAGTCATTCTATGCATAATCTGGAGATGTTCACTAAGAATGTTATGTTATACATGCCATGCTCTATCCATCCAAGCCCCTAGTTGCATTTATAGCTTGCTTTAACTTATTGTAATGGTGCTCCAAAGTTGCTACATAATGTTGCTGTCAGCCTGCTAACATTAAGTTCAGTTGTTGCCATGATTGTTGTTAGTGATCCATGCACCCTATGAACTTGATCTTGCCATGCTTAGCTTCATAAACAAGTATTCTTACTATTGGTTGCCTTGCCATGCCATGTATTGCTCTGTGGTGAGTGGTACAAGCTCATCTACATGCCTACTTATCCTTGTTCCTGCCATGTTTGAATCTGTCATATAACTTGCCATGTTTACATGGGTGCCATCATATCTTCTGATCCTTTTTGGCTCATGGTAAGTAAAGGACTTTTGTTCTATGAAATTAGTAGTATCATTCCATGCCTTTGTTTGCCATCATAAGTTCTTGTAACATGTTGTTTGATAGTTCTAAACATTGCAACCTGATGTTATTTCTGCAAAGTCTGAAACTGATATTATTTGCAATCTTGCCATGTGTGTTTGAGCATGTTCTAATGATTTCTGGAGATAGCTCAGTGTTCATGTTTTGTTATGCTTTACCTGTATATCATGCCCATGCCTTTTGTTTTCATGTTGGGGTGCTGTAGAATATTGTTTTGATGCTTGCAATATGCCTAGTTGCTGTTTTGGGCAGATTGTTGTTATGACGTATAGAGTGTTCGTGTTGCACCGTTGCTCCGTTTTGAGTGTGCTCTATATGAAACTTGCTTGTTTTTGCATTTAGTTTCATATTATAATATTGCATCCTTGTTTTGAGGTCTTTGCTTGATGTTTGGATGCATTTAGCATCAATGCCATGTTTAACTTGTTTTGCTCATATCTTCTAGGCCGTAGCTCCGAATTAAATGAACTTTATATGTAACTTGACTAGAATCTCGTGTAGATCATCTTGGTGAGTCTTAACTTTCTGTTTAAAAACTTGAACATAAGGTTTATTCAGATCTGGACCAATTTCGAAATTTGCATATGAGGACTTACCGGAATTGTTATATGTTGTTCCCGGCCTTATTTAAACTTGCCTTGATGTGTTGCTCTTGTTTGCATCATCTCTTGCCATGAGTAGCTTCATGTAGCTTTGTCATGCATCATGCTTGGTTGTGCATCATGTCTTGTATATGTGTGGTGTGTTTACCATGTTGTGTGCTTCTCTTGATAGTTCCTGTTTCGTTGCGATCGTGAGGATTCATTCGTCTACGCTTGGTTCGTCCTCGTGGCTTCATCTTCTTCATGGACTTGTTCTTCTTCCTAGCGGGATTTCAGGCAAGATGACCGCTACCCTGGATCTCACTACTATCATTGCTATGCTAGTTGCTTCGCTCTATCGCTATGCTGCGCTACCTATTACTTGTTCTTCAAGCCTTCCCAAATTGCCATGTCATCCTCTAACCTTTTCAACCTTCCTACCAAACCATTGTTTGGCTATGTTACCACTTTTCTCAGCCTCTCTTATAGCATTGTTAGTTGCAGGTGAAGTTGAAGATTGCTCCATGGTGGACAGGATTATGGGATATCACAATATCTCTTATTTAATTAATGCATCTGTATACTTGGTAAAGGGTGGAAGATTCGGCCTTATGCCTGGTGTTTTGTTCCACTCTTGCTACCCTAGTTTCCGTCATACCGATGTTATGTTCCCGGATTTTGCGTTCCTTACGTGGTTGGGCAATTTATAGGACCCCCTTGACAGTTCACTTTGAATAAAACTCCTCCAGCAAGGCGCAACTTTGGTTTTACCATTTGCCTCACCTAGCCCTTTTTCCCCTTGGGTTTCCGGAGCCCAAGGGTCATCTTTATTTTAGCCCCCCCCCCCCCCCCCCGGGGCCAGTGCTGGTCCAAACCGAGCGATGTCCGGCGCCCCCTGGGCAATCAGGGTCTATGCCAACCCGACGTCTGGCTCATCCGGTATGCCCTGAGAACGAGATATGTGCATCTCCTATCGGGATTTGTCGGCACAGCGGGAGGTCTTGCTGGTCTTGTTTTACCATTGTCGAAATGTCTTGTAAACCGGGATTTCGAGTCTGATCAGGTCTTCCTGGGAGAAGGTATATCCTTCGCTGATCGCGAGAGCTTATCATGGGCTAAGTTGGGACACCCCTGCAGGGTATAATCTTTCGAAAGCCGTGCCCGCAGTTATGCGGCAGATGGGAATTTGTTAATGTCTGGTTGTAGATAACTTGACACCTGATTCGAATTAAAACGCATCAACCGTATGTGTAGCCGTGATGGTCTCTTTTCGGCGGAGTCCGGGAAGTGAACATGGTTTTGGGTTATGTTTCACGTAAGTAGGAGTTCAGGATCACTTCTTGATCATTTCTAGCTTCACGACCGTTCCGCTTGCTCTCTTCTCGCTCTAATTTGCGTATGTTAGCCTCCATATTTGCTTAGCCGCTGCTGCAACCTCACCACTTTACCCCTTTCTTTCCCTTTAAGCTTTGCTAGTCTTGATACCGATGGTAATGGGATTGTTGAGTCCTCGTGTCTCACAGATTACTACAACAACAGTTGTAGGTACAGGTTATGCGATGATCTTGACGCGAGAGCGATGTTTGCTTGTTTGGAGTTCTTCTTCTGCTTCTTCTTCGATCAGGGGATAGGTTCCAGGTCGGCAGCCTGGGCTAGCAGGGTGGATGTCGTTTGAGTTTCTATTTGTGTTTCATTCGTAGTCGGATGGTGCTCTTATGTATGATGATGTTGTATTCGTGTGGCATTGTATGCCTTTTGTATGTATCCCCATCTATTATGTATTGTTGATGTAATGATATCCACCTTGCAAAAGCATTTCAATATGCGGTTCTATCCTTGGTGGGACCTTTGAGTCTCTTTAGGATAGTATCACATATTGGGCGTGACAACAACGCCCGTGATTTCATGACCATCACGAAAGACGGCGACTTCATCCACGCTCCGGTCCCTGAGTCGAGTCGAAAGTAGTGATGCTATGTAGTTCTGAAATGTCGATTGGCTCATGTTGTAATATTAAACTTTAATAAACTTGTATGTCTCTTTGGTTTGGACAGTCGTTCAACTTATATGTAATCGATGCTATTTATTAGTAGGACCACGAATCATGCTATTAATGTGTTGCTTTTCTCTTCTGATCCTTTTGTTGCATACTTATATATTACTTATATATATGTGAATTGCTACTAAGGTTTTGTTTGGCTAGTGCATAGAGATGCCGTCGTATGTCGTGTACAAAGGTAAGGTTCCCGAAGTCTACGACGACTAGGAGGAGTGTCGGAGATAGGTTCATCGTTTAAGTGGTAACAGTTACAAAGGGTGCACCACTAGGGCGGAGGCAGAAGTTAGATACCCGCGCTATCTAGTGGGAGAGAGGAGGGAGCGTTGGAGGAACCGGATGAAGACCAATTTCATCGTGATGATGCCCATCGTGATGACCGCAGCTCTCTTCTATGTGATGGTAGTTTAGATGATCGATATCGACTTGTAATGTGAAGACAAACTCGCTACTCGCGGTCTCAATTCTTGTAATGTTCTAACTTTGTTCGGTATTTTAAATTCGGAGACTAATATGATGAGTTGTATTCGGAGACTAATTTTATATTGTATTCGATAAATATGCTATTTATATGTTGTGATATCTATATTCTGTGCAGTAATATGTTTTGTAACCTGTGCAAATATCAGAAATGAAAAAAAATCCCTAATATTCATACTAGTGGCGCACCACTCTGCACTTTAGTGGCACACTGCAATAAGCACACTAGTGGCGCATCATCTACAAGTGCGCCATTAGTAAGCCATAGCACAAGGTAAATTTGGCCCCCTGGGAGGCATACTAATGGCGCACCGTTTGATGTACTAATGGCGCACTCCCTGGTGCACCATTAATATTAATTACTAGTGGCGTGATGCTAGTGGCGCCATTAATGGCCAAAACAGGTGCGCCACTAGCAGGCCTTTTCCTAGTAGTGGTAGTCCCCAACACTACAAAAAAATACACTTCCGCAATGATACGTGTTTGTCAGAGTAGGTCGCGTTTTTTGTCATGCATGTACATCCATGACGATTTTATGACAGAATCAAGATAGTCATACCTGTGCTGTCGTAGAAGTGTTCCACTTCCATGAAGATAAATCGCGCGTCATAGAAGTGCTTTCGTCAAGGGTGACCGACACGTGGCATCCACCTTAACGGAACGCCGTTAAGCTATCGGGTCGGGTTTTGGATCCGATAACCCGTTAACAGCCCCAACCAATGGGGATTTTCCACGTGTAAAATCATCATTGGCTGGAGGAAACACATGTAGGCTCATTGTTGGGACAGATGTCATCCACTCATTGGACAGAAGGCGCCTATGATACGTCGACACCTAGCATGGCCCAACAGTGGCCCATTCTTGTGAAAAGGCGGGTCCATTTGACCTGGTCAAAAGCTGGCGGGCTGGCCCATGGAAAGCCTGTTAATGGCATGTTCGCATATAGCCCATTTATAGCCCGCTAACCCAAGTCCCGTTATGCCCTCTCTGAATTAGGCCCGGTAGCATCATCTGGGCCATCCAATATGATTCCAGCCTATTTTCACTTCTCGCCCATGTATGGCCCATGACGTCTTTTGGCCCACATGAGGCCCTTTGTAACTCTTGGCCCATTAACGGCCCGTCGTGAAACTGGCCCGTAATGAACAGTGTATCACTTTACACCCATTAACGGCCCATGGTGAAACTGGCCCGTAATGAACCGTGTATCACTTTATACCCATTAACGGCCGTTATTCCGTTGGGCCGTTTCCAGCCCAAGTTAACTTTCGGCCTTTTGAGGGCCCATTTATTCTTGGGCTCATTTGCAGCATTCGGCTACTTATGGCTCGTTACTGTCATTTTCTGCTTGTGGGACAAATTCAGCCCATTGTTACAGTCGGCCCGTTTGTGGACTGTTAATCTGTTGGGCCATTTTCATAGCATCACCAAATACAGCCTATTAACGGTCCATTATGGTCAGCCAATAAAATGTATGATTTCCATTAAAGGCCCGTCTACGGCCCATTAAAGGCCCGTACAAGACCCATAAATGAGTCGGCCCTTACAAGGCCCATGGATCCTACGAGATGTAGAAGGCCCATGGATCGTACAGCCCATTGAAGGCCCATGGATCCGACGGCCCGTACATGGCCCATGGATCGTACGGCCCGTGAAGGGCCATGGTCGCGCGAGTTAGCCCCCGTTTGAATGATATAGCATATTCAAAGAATTATCCTACTCAATACTATCACCTCTAAAAAGCATACACTATACAACAAAGAGATCAAGGCATAGAAAGGTAGAATAATCCTACACTATACAATAAAGAAATTACAGCCGATTATACCCACTGGGCATTATGGTTCGGCACAGGTGATAATAAAGCATACACAAACAGGAAATTACATACACTGGGCAAATACAGCTCATACATCATGGACGCGCATCAACTTAACTCCATTTGAACTACAATCTCTTCAGAAAATAGGATTGGCCGGATTCAGATAGCACAAATTTCAGTCTGCAAAATCTCCAATTCCTTCATGGTTACCTCAGTGTCTTGTTTCATTTTTTTGACTCTTGCATCTAATACCTGCATGTCCAGTCTCAACTCGTTGATTATACGTTAACAATCATGTACACGTTGTCTTGCCACCTCTAGTTGATGCTCGAGAACATCAACACATTCCAATTCCAATCCATAATCATCCAGTAACGGCCATGCCGCACTGCTCGCAGATCTTTGTGTTGATGTCACTTCATCCTGAAATGTTTCTGTAAGTACACATGACTAGAGCAAAAATATAGTTACAACAGTGAAGCGAGCAAGAGACTATTTTGTACTACATGGCAAAACAGGACTAACAATAATGTTACACGTCACTTTCAAAAAAAATTACACGTCATGAAGAATAAGCAGGTGATATTTTAAAAATTATAAAAAAGATAGTCTGTGCAGCCTGCATATAGAAATACCTCTTAGCTCACCAAAGGAGCATGATTTTGGGGCCCAATCGAAAACACAGACAAGTTACAAATTTAGACAGCACGTTGTGTATAAGTAAGCAAGCAGTTGGCCATTCTGGACCTCAATTAAAGTCTTAGGGAGCATAATGAACAGCAGAGGGTTTCATACAAACATACTATAGCAGGCAAAACTATGCAATCATTAGCGTAGTATAAACTAGATTGTTAGCCTCATGCAATAATAGCTGGTTAATAGACTTCAAAGCTTCATGTACAGTTCGGCAGAGTAATTAAATGGTAAGGCCTTTAATTATGTCAACTAATAGTTATACAAGTACCGAACATCAGGCATGATTTTTTGGGCATCCTATTAACTGAGGACAAATAAAGCAATTGAAAAGAGCAAATTAATTATGCCTGAAACAAACAAGGAATTGAACTGTTGAGTTGCATACAGTGACTTACCTTAGCAGGTTGAAGAGGCTCAGCATAGATCCTACTTCTCTTGCAAGGCTCCTTCCTAACATCTTCTACTTGGAAATCCTCAATCTTATCTTCACTGCACCCCCTCTGCAAGGTGACACAAACTAGTTACTCGTCTCCGTGGAAGATAAATATGCATACTTTCTAGTCTGTGAACACAAAAGGATGAGATTATAACAAAACAACATCATATAATGAAACATGCCACATCTCTTGCACTTGCACACAATGAATGAGCATTTACTATGTCTGCACTATGTAAAAACTAGGTATACCTTCAAACTGGATCTCCAGGTACTCTTGGAGAGCCTACTATAGTGTACAGCCAAACCTTTATGCCACCTATGAGTTAGACAAGGCCCCACTATAGCAGCCCTTAGTGTTTAAATCGTTGACAAGCCCTGTTAGAGTGTTAGGTCAAGAACAATAAGTAATCAAAGCAAACATTCCTAGTATGGCTGGCTGATGCAAACAAGCAATTGAACAGATGTCTGAGCAAATCTTACATATCAAGAAAAGAAGCAAAGAAGGAGGCTTAAAGACCATCACTTGACTGGCCAGATTTAAGGGGCATTTAAACATCGTGTGCAACGTCTAAACTAACATAAATATTGCCTATTCCAGATTCTACAATGGAATGCACATGTATTAGGTTATGCCATGTATGATGATGCCTAAATGTACAGATAGCAGGCAGGAGTGATTCATCATTGCACGCACAATTGAATTACAGGTTAAGGCCAGTTCGATTTCGCCTTTTCAGGGCATATTGTCAAAATAAGCCATAAAAGATGTAAAGAAGTCATTTTTTAGTTATGGGCTTGGGCTTAAGTAATTTCGCATTGGAGGGGGGGTGTTTTGGGTAGAACCTCACTAAAAATTGAAGGGAAGGGGAAGAGTGAAATGACTCTGTTGTCTGCCTATATTACACTCAAAATGCTACTGCTGACGCCCGTGTCACACCTGATCCTCAAGTAAAAACAAACACGCAAGCATTCATTGCCATGCCCGCTTGCATCTCCTCTCCCCTTTCCCTCCACCTCGATCCCCTACCTGCGGCACTAGGGTTCCTCCAGCGAGCCATCGCCACTGGTCCTATCTGGCCTGGTCCTCGACGATGCTATGTCCAACTAGGCTACATGGCTGGCAGGTAGGGGCAAATGTCCCTGGCTGCCCCTCCCACTGGCGCCGCCCCTCATTCTCATGGTCTCCAGCAGCTGCTCCATTGTGGTTCGTCCAACGCACTACTCCGGCGGGCGCTGCACAACTACGGCTGATGCCACATTGCGGCAGAAGGCACCTTATTCCCCATCCCCTCCTCCCAGGCCATGGCCTTGAGGTGCTGTTGAAGGATGAGCTCATCTAACAAGGTGAGGATCTCCTCTGATTTTTTGCCAAATTTTCATTCTGATCCACTATACAATGAATTGCTATGAGCTGCTTCTGCTGCTGCTATATGATGCATTGCTATGAGCTGCTCCTGCTGCTGCTATATGATGAATTGCTATGAGCTGCTTCTGCTGCTGCTATATGATGCATTGCTATGAGCTGCTCCTGCTGCTGCTATATGATGAATTGCTATGAGCTACTGCTGCTGTAGGATGAGTTGCTATGAGCTTCTGCTGCTGCTACATGATGAATTGCTCTGAGCTGCTGACGCTGCTATATGATGAGTTGTTATAATCTGCTCCTGCTGCTGCTATATGATGAATTCTATGAGTTGCTCCTGTTGCTGCTCTATGATGAATTGCTATGAGCTGCTCCTGCTGCTGCTATATGATGAATTGCTATGAGCTACTGCTGGTATATGATGAATTACAGACTGCTGCTGCTATATGATGAGTTGCTATGAGCTGCTGCTGCTGCTATATGATGCTTTCAGGTGGTGCTGCTATATGATAATAACCAGCCACTTGGACAATCGAATTTCAATAAATAATTGTTCTTCATTTAAATGTGGGTCATGCGTTCTTCATTTAAATTAGGCAATGGGATCTCTATGGAAAACATTGACCAAAGTAGATTCTGCCAAGTAGATGGTATCTTTGTATTTGCATTTTGAGCAAATAGTGATGGTCTGTTTTCCTATCATATTAATTACTGCACTGGGTTCAATTTGTGATGTTTGCAAGTCAAATTAATTTCCATATGGGCAGCAAAATGAAAAATATATAATGCAATCTAGACTTTCCACTGATCATACCAAAGATAAGCTGAAAATGCAATGAAAAGAACTGGTTGGCTTATTACATGGAGCTTATATTCAAAGGTGCTTATTTTCTTAGGATAACTCGTAATAACTGTCCCTAAGAAACTTGGCTAATAGAACTGGCATACAAATAACATGTCACGATGATTGCAATGGAGGAGTGACGTACCGTAGCACACTATATAGGCTCACCGCTGCCTCTCCTTTTTTTGCGATGTTCCATGAAATTGCCACATACATCTTGTACTTTTTCATTGTGTAACCCTATCTGCAAGTTAACACGGCTAATTTTAGATATCTCTACATGACACTACATTGCATATCCCTTGCGCATATTTAAACCACCAATTAACGATTGTGTGCGTACCATAAACTAGCCATGACTCTGTATGCTGGACTAGCAGGCACTCTAAGGGAGCCTAATGTAGTGCACTGGAATTCCTACATGCCACCTATGATTTTGTGTAATGTACTGCCCCTATTCCTAAATATATGTCTTTGTAGAGATTCCAGTATGGACCACATACAAATGTATATAGATGCATTTTCGATTGTAGATTAACTCATTTGGCTCCGTATGTAGCCTATAGTGGAATCTCTAGAAAGACTTATATTTAGGAACAGAGGTACGAGGTAGTATCATATATGACATCTACATATCTAATTTAGCAGCCAATAGTAGAAATCATTGTCTGCACAAAGGGATTACTGGTCAAAAATCCTAGCAAAGCACGCTGGCAGGCACGGAACAATACAAGAGAGAGAGATGCGCTTACAAGATCATAGCAATGCCTCAGTCCAAGATCTTGGTTGGCCAAGCTGTTAGATCCAGAAGAAACATCGTCCTTTTAGTTTTTGCCAGCTGCATAACAGGTAACAGCGACCGGTTAGTATATTTGAGGTACATCGGGCAGGTAATGCTGGACGGGTTTAAAGGTGACAAGTACCTAGGTCGTGGCGGGTGCTTGGCATCTCTCCAGGCGGTGGGAATCAGGTTAGAAACGTCAAGGGTGATGACGCTGCGCTGACTGTCGGGGTCCGGTAAGGAGATCTAGAACCGTTGAGTAGGTGTTTGTGGAGCGGCTCCGGTAGGGTGGACTACGGTGTGGGCGAAGTGGATCTGTGGCCGTGGACGAGGGTGTAGGTAAAGCTGCTCCGGTGGTTGGATTAAGGATGGTGTCGATGACACGGATCTGCGGCCATGGACGGGGCGTCAAAAGCTGCTCTGGTGGTTGGGTTAAGGATGGTGTAGACAACGCGGATCTGCGGCCGTGGACGCGGCATCAGAAGCTGCTCCGGTGGTTTGGGTTAAGGGTGGTATTGACAATGCGGATCTGCGGCCGTGGACGGGCCGTCAGAAGCTGCTCCGGTAGGTTGGATGAGGGTGCGAGGAAGCAGATCTAAGGCCGTGGACTTGTGAGTTGGCAAAGCGGCCCAGTAGGGTTGAGAATGGTATAGGTGAAGCTATTCCGGTAGGGTTGACGATGGTGTCGGCGAAGCGGCTCCGGTAGTGTTGAAGAAGGTGTCGGTGAAGCGGCTCTGGTAGGGTTGAGGAAGGTATCGGCGAAGAGGATCAGAGGCCGTCGATGGGGGCGTCGGTGGGGCGGCACCTGGGGGTGTGGACGAAGCGTCTCCGGTGGGGAGTACGAATGAGCCGCTGCAGATGCGCTACGGTTGACGAGAGTACCGGCGAAGCAAATCCGGCAACATGGACAAGGTCGACACTAAATGGGTTGTGGTACAGTGGTGGATGAGCAGTCTGCTTGTTTCTAGGGGAGGTGGGAAGGGTAGATGCGGCCGCAGAAGCAGATCCGGCGAGGTGGACGCCGCTAGCAATGAATGGGCTATGGTACACCGGTGGATGAGCAGTCTAGGGTTTCAAGAGGGGAAGGGATAAAGGGCGATGAAGTACGGACGTCGTGATGTAAGATGCTCTGGTGCTGTGGAGTTAGTCGTTTTTGCGGGACGGGGAGAGGAAATGGGGGTGCCGTGTAGTGGGGGGGACCGGAAGTTACCAAAGCAGCCCCGACCTATCATGTAGATGAGGGTAGTGTCGTGGTTCTAAGTCTGACAGTAGAATGGGGGGTAGGTATGGAGAGGCAAGATCCTAGCTATGGAGTAGTTGTACACACGAGTGTTTAACGAGTTCAGGCCCTTCTCTGAGGAAGTAATAGCCCTACGTCTCGGAGCCCGGAGGCGGTCGACTGGTTTATGTGTATACGAGTTACAGGGGTGCGAACCCTTTACACTGAGGAGGGGGGTGGCTTATATAGAGTTCGCCAGACCCCTCCGGCCCTCAGTTATGCAGGGTTTAAAGTATATTAAGATAGGGGGTTACAGGTAATGCCCTCATAAAGTGCCATGAAGACTATTAAAGCTACTTAATGATAGACCGTTGCGTGCTGAGTGACTTTAGGTCTCCTGGCCGTCGAGTGGTTAGCTTCATGGTCGACTGGCTATCTTCATCGTCGAGTGTCCTTGACTTCGTCGAGTGAAGTCCCTCTTGGTCGACTGAAAGGTAGCTTCGTCTGAGGATGTCCTTGGGTATGGTATCCTAGATAGGTCCATGACCCTACCCTAGGTACATAACATCATCATTAGCCCCCGAATGGATCGAGGTTCGAGTGAGGAAGGAGTTGATGATTTTCTCCGACCTATTTCCCGTGCTTTGATTATGTCGTATCCTGGATCGGCGATTTTTCTTTTGGCGTTGGCGTCAACTTTTACTTCAGTCGCCTTGATACATTCTTGTCTTCTGTCGAGTGAACTTTTTGAACTTTAGTGAACTTCCGAGCGACGCATCGCAGGAAAGATATCGTCTGACAGATTGATCTGCTGTTAGCAGATTTTGCGGGATCCGAATTTTGGGAAGTGCGCGAAGCGGGGCGGACCGCAGTACTCGGATGGGATAAGGCGTGGATGCCTCAATTTCCGCGCCGCCTTTTTCGCCACGTATCGTGCATGCGCGACTGTTTCGGGATGTGACGGGACTGCCCGGACCCACTCGTCAGCCACTCGGAAGCGCCCTTATATAAAGCGCCGGGCGAGGGTTTTTTGAACAGTGCCTTCCCATTCTTCTCTCCGCCCTCTTTGCCTCTACCCACTGCGCCTGCTCTCGCCTCTGCCTATCCACTCCTCGCGTGCTTCGCCGGCAACAATGGTGAAGGAGAAGACGACGGCCTTAGAGCGCGCGAAGAAGGCGACGGCGATGGGGAAAGCGAAGGGGAGACCGTCCAGTCGGGGCGGATCTTCGTCAAGGTCCCGCCTGCCAAAAGGTTGGGTCCAAGGGGATTGGATCGGCTCGACCATCACCGAGACAGATCTCAATGACCTGGCCAATGAGGGACTGATCCCGCACGTGTCAGCAAGGCTTCCGGGGACCGAGTGTCAACCGCAGCCGCAGGAGGGTGAGTGCGTTCTCCTAGCTACTCATGTAGACCGTGGCTTCTCCCTGCTGCCGAGTGTTTTCTTCCGAGGGTTTCTGAATTTCTTTGTGGTGCAACTTCACCATTTCACCCCCAATTCCATCGCCTATCTTGCTGCCTTTGTTTCCATGTGCGAGAACTTCCTGGGTTGTCGACCACACTGGGTCTCTTTAAGCACATATTCACCTGTCGCTCACAGACAGTGAAAAAGGCAAGTCCGGACGATGAGAGGACTAAGGTTATCCAGATGTGCGGTGGTCTTGGGATTCAGATGAGGAATAAGAGTACTTTCCCGGCCATTACCCTTCCTAAGTCGGTCAGAGGGTGGCAGTCGACTTGGTTCTACTGCCAAGACGAGTGGACGCCGGGGCAGTCGACTGGTCTCCCTCCGTTCTCCATGGACCGAGTGGACAAACCCTCTTCTCTAAAGGTGCTTCCTAAGGAGAAAGCTCAGGTGAAAATGTTGATGGAGCGCGTAGTCCAACTTGTTAGGGACGGAGTGACGGGTATGGATCTTCTAGAGGTCTTCCTTAGACGGCGCATCCAACCGCTTCAGTACCGAGGCCACCCGATGTGGCTGTACTGTGGTACCGAAGACACCAATCGGGTCCATCCAGAAGCGGTCAACGACACCACACTGGAGAGGTGGGTGGCAGCCATCACAGGGAATAAGGACAACCCTTGAGGGGCTAGGAGGATCCCACCACTCGGCTGTACCTATACACCGGACACGGTATGACCACTTATCTCCAATTGTAATCTTGCTGTATTCATTCTGCTTTGCTGCGACTTGGTCGATTGATCTTTGTTTTGTTTTGTTGTCTGATAGGCCACCACCGAGTTATACTCGATGCCCAATGGAGCGCAGACGCCGACTAAAGAGGAGGAAGGAAGTGGCAGCGAAAGGCCAGAGGAGTGGGATTCGGATGCTGACGATGATAATGAGGGTGATGACTCTGATGAGGAGGAAGAGGAGGAGGAGGAGGAAGTTGCACCTCCCCGCTCGGAAAGACGCTCGAAGCTTGTCCATGATCCCGCGACTGAGCGTGGTAAGGGGGTCACAACCGCTACACAGTCGACCAAGCACCCTCGGACCACTTCTCCGGTGCCGACTGAGAAGGCTCCGAAGCAATCTCGAGTGGCACCGTCGAAACCGATGAAGGTCTTGCCGAAGATGAAGATGGTGATCCCCACTATCTCAGGGTAATGGTAGTCTTGAGTTTTCCCATTTCATGAACTTGTTCTTGGTCGACTCATGGGCCAATCGACTGACTTCTGGAACTGCAGTGCTGCTACTTCTGATACTTCGGCCAGGGCTGAAGACCACGAGATGGAGGATGCTGTTACCTCAAAACCTGGTATGACTCTTGTGATGTCGTTTTCAGTCGATTGACTTATTGTCTCTAATTTTGATTCTTTCTGCAGTTTCATCTAACATTGTTATTGACCTTCCTGACGACGACGAGGAACTACTGAGGCGAAGGAGGAACAAGAAAGCTTCTGCTGGCAAGGCGACTCAGGACGTGCCAGCACCCGAGACGTTGGTCGTGGAGGGAGACAATGTCACTCGGCCTACCGTATCTTTTGCGGTGCCGTTGACGAGTGCTCGCCCTTCATCGTCGAGTGCTGCTCAACCCTTGCTTTTCTCAACCCACCACGTCCCGGAAGACCAAGTTAGTGATGCTAAAGAAGCAATACGCCAAGCAGGGGTCATGATGGAGAAAGTGAAGGCGATCTGAGAAGCCAGCCAGGCAGCCTACGACGCCAGTTCAGCTCTTCAGAGTAACGTTCAGGTCAGTCGATCACTGCCTGTTCTGTTAGGATATGATATCCGAAAACCCTTCTTTCTGAAATTCTTAGAGTTTGTCCTACACCCACTGGGTATGTCGATTAAAGTTTCGGGTTAGTGGGGGCACGCTGAGTGCACCCACTGGGTGTAGTCCCCAAGGCTATGGTGGACTGCTGGCAGACGACCATAGTCTTTATGTCTTAAGTTTTTCCTTCACTCGATTAAGTCGAATGGATTCATAAACCGGTGGGGGCACGCTGAGTGCACCCACTGGGTGTAGTCCCCGAGACTGTGGTCGACTGCTGGCAGTCGACTATAGTCTGAAGAACACCTCCCGTTTTTTTTTGGTCGACTGGTCGACTCTAACTGATAAAACTAGTGGGGGCACGCTGAGTGCACCCACTGGGTGTAGTCCCCGAGACTATGGTCGAATGTTTGTATTCGGCTGTAGTCTTAAAAATGCTATGATTTTTCCTTAGTCACTCGGAAGTGAATTGTCTTTGACATTTGTTGATTGGTTCTTCGTAAAAATCCTGTGACCTTGCGGCTCGTTACACTGAGTTGGAGAACAAACACATTCAGCTCGAGCTTGGTCTAAAACTGGCCCAAGAGAACTTGACGTAGGCGAAGGAGGAAGCTAGAGGTATGTTTGGTGAGGCCTTCGACGACTGCCTTTGCCTCTCACTCGTTTCCGAATCTTAATGTCACTGTAACTTTGCAGACAAAGTGAGGGATGCCCTGAAGAAGCAAGACCTTGACTTGGCTGAGATGCAAAAAACTGCTTTAGAGAAGACCAAGCTTGCAGATGAGAAGCTGGCTTCAGTGACCAAGCTTGAAGAAGAAAACACCAATCTGAAAGCTGCTCTTGATGCTGCCAACCAGGAGGTCAGTCGACTGAAAAGTGACAAGACCACACTGAATGACAAGGCCAGTGAGTTGATGAGAAAGAAGAACGATCTGGAGGCTTATCTGGGTGGACTCGCCAGGAAGTTGTTCCTCATGCTTGAAGGTAATCTTTTGTATCAAACAAATATTTTAACTGTAACCTCCGACTGTTGTCTTGACTCGGTGGTTGTGCTTGCAGAATTTTGCTAGAACTTTGAAGAGGAGACTGGTCGACTGGAAGTAAACCTGGACCCCATCAACTCTCCCGTGAAAGATGAAGTCACCATGAATGTGCTCCGACTTGAATCTCGTGTTGCTGCTGTCATCGACTATCTCGCAAGGCTGAAAGTCGCAACTTCTTGCATCGACACAACACTCTGGCCAAGAGAGACACTCCAGAACGACCTCGAGTCTCTGATGACTCGACTGAACGAGGTCCCAAGTCGAGTGCAGGAGTGGAAGAAGTCTTCGGCCAGGTGTGGTGCGGATGTTGCTCTGTCTCTGGTCCACGTTCACTGCAAGGATGCACGAGAGGACAAGCTGGTGGCTCTTAGGGTGGATAATACCAAGAAGCATGATTTCCGATCTTTCATGGAGACCTTCATTGCTGCTGCCACTCGGATTGCAGATGGAATTGACCTGGACGAGTTTGTTGCACCTTCCAGCCCTCCACAGGAGGGGTAAAAAAAACTTCTGAGCTCGATACTTTAAATTTGCCTCGGTATGCCGAGTGAGTTTTGTAATCGATAAACCTTAAAAGGCCCATCGCCTGAGCACTTTCGGTTCCATTAGGTATTATCCGAACTTGGATTCAATGTTGAATATGTTTGCATTCGGTTTGAGGTGTCTTTTGCAGGTTAAAGCGAAGTGCTCATTGCAATCGACTTGCTCCCCAATACACTTAGGTGAGCACTGGGCTGCAGCTAAGTCCCCGAGTGGGAGGTCTGCTCTCCACTCGGTAGGATTTCCAAAAACTTAGGCGAGCACTGGGCTGCAGCTAAGCCCCTGAGTGGGAGATCTGCTCTCCTCTTGGTAGGATTTCAGATACTTAGGCGAGCACTAGGCCGCAGCTAAGCCCCCGAGTGGGAGGTTTGCTCTCCACTTGGTAGAATTTTCAAGAACTTAGGCGAGCACTGGGCTGGAGCTAAGCCCCCGAATGGGAGGTCTGCTCTCCTCTCGGTAGGATTTCAGATACTTAGGAGAGCACTAGGCCGCAGCTAAGCCCCCGAGTGGGAGGTTTGCTCTCCACTCGGTAGAATTTTCAAGAACTTAGGCGAGCACTGGGCTGCAGCTAAGCCCCCGAATGGGAGGTCTGCTCTTCTCTCGGTAGGATTTCAGATACTTAGGCGAGCACTAGGCCGTAGCTAAGCCCCCGAGTGGGAGGTTTGCTCTCCACTCGGTAGAATTTTCAAGAACTTGGGCGAGCACTGGGCTGCAGCTAAGCCCCCGAATGGGAGGTCCGCTCTCCTCTCGGTAGGATTTCAGATACTTAGACGAGCACTAGGTCGCAGCTAAGCCCCCGAGTGGGAGGTTTGCTCTCCACTCGGTAGAATTTTCAAGAACTTAGGCGAGCACTGGGTTGCAGCTAAGCCCCCGAATGGGAGGTCTGCTCTCCATTCGGTAGGATTTCAGATACTTAGGCGAGCACTAGACTGCAGCTAAGCCCCCCAGTGGAAGGCTGGCTTACCACTCGGTAGGATTTTGTTTATCTGAGGCGAGTACTTGGACTGCAGCTAAGCCTCCGAGTGGAAGGCTGGCTTACCACTTGGTAGGATTTTGTTTATCTTAGGCGAGTACTTGGACTGCAGCTAAGCCTCCGAGTGGAAGGCTGGCTTACCACTCGGTAGGATTTTGTTTATCTTAGGCGAGTACTTGGACTGCAGCTAAGCCTCCGAGTGGAAGGCTGGCTTACCACTCAGTAGGATTTTGTTTATCTTAGGCGAAACGGATTTCGCAGCTAAGCCTTCGTGTGGGAGACTGGCTCACCACTCGGTTAGGATTTTTTTTACAGACTTGGGCGAATCGGATTCGCAGCCAAGCCACCCACTGGGGGATTGTTTCGTGTGGACAAAAGAAATAACAATTACTGGGAAAATTATAAAGCTCTTGTCTTTCATAAATAAACTACAGAAGTACTTTTATTACAACTCATCCGAGTGAATACTTAAGTGTAAAAGGGGTGGAGAAGCTCCACGTTCCAAGATCGGGGCTCGTCGATCTGATGCTCGACATTGTAAAGATGGTATGCTCCATTGTGGAGAACCTTGGTGACGATGAAGGGACCTTCCCAAGAAGGAGCAAGCTTGTGTGGTTTCTGCTTATCCACTCGGAGAACTAAATCTCCTTCCTGGAAGGCTCGACTCTTCACGTTATTGGCGTGGAAGCGACGCAAGTCTTGTTGGTAAATGGTCGATCTGATCAGAGCCATCTCCCTTTTTTCCTCTAAAGGTCGACTGCATCCTGCCGCGCTTGTTCTGCTTCAGCTTCGGTGTAGAGCTCGACCCGGGGAGCATTGTGGAGAAGGTCACTCGGCAAGACCGCTTCAGCTCCGTAGACCAAGAAGAATGGAGTTCTTCCAGTCGACCGGTTGGGCGTGGTCCTTAACCCCCAAAGCACCGAGGGAAGTTCGTCGACCCATGCACTAGCCGCATGCTTAAGATCACGCATCAAACGGGGTTTCAACCCTTTGAGAATCAAACCGTTGGCTCGTTCTGCCTGTCCATTCGACTGTGGATGAGCGACTGAAGCATAGTCGACTCGTGTGCCTTGAGACGTGCAGAAAGCTCTGAACTCTTCGGAATCAAAGTTTGACCCATTGTCAGTGATGATGTTGTGCTGGACTCCATATCTGAATATCAATTCTCTGATGAAGCTGACAGCAGTACCGGCATCAAGGTTCTTGATGGGTTTAGCTTCGATCCACTTAGTGAACTTGTCGACTGCTACCAGCACATGGGTAAAACCGCTTCTGCCTGTTCTCAAAGGACCGACCATATCCAAACCACATACTGCAAAGGGCCAGACGAGTGGTATAGTCTTCAAAGCTGACGCTGGCTTGTGTGACATATTGGAGTAAAATTGACTTCCCTCGCACTTGTCGACTATCTCCTTCGCCATTTCATTCGCTCTTGGCCAATAAAATCCAGCTCGGTATGCTTTGGCAACGATGGTCCGAGAGGACGCATGATGGCCACAGGTCCCCGAGTGAATGTCATCAAGGATTATTCGACCTTCCTCCGGTGTTATGCATTGCTGACCAACTCCAGTCGCGCTTTCTCTGTACAACTGTCCCCTTATCACGGTAAAGGCCTTAGATCGGCGGACGATCTGTCGAGCCTCTTCTTCGTCCTCCGGGAGTTCTTTCCTCAAGATATACGCAATATATGGTACTTTCCAATCGGGAGTGATCACTAAAACTTCCATGATCAGGTCGACCACTGCTGGGACTTCAACCTCAGTCGGATCCGTAACACTCTTAGGTTGCGGAGCTTCGTCGGTAAAAGGATCTTCTACAACTGACGGAGTGTGGATATGCTCCAAGAACACATCACTGGGGATGGCTTCTCTCTTGGATCCTATCTTCGCCAAATCATCAGCTGCTTGATTTTTCAGTCGGGGTATGTGGTGGAGCTCTAACCCTTCAAACTTCTTTTCGAGCTTCCTCACTGCATTGCAGTATCCAGTCATGGCTGGGCTTCTAACGTCCCATTCCTTCATCACCTGATTGACCACCAAATCTGAGTCGCCATAGACCATAAGGCGACGGACGCCGAGTGAAATGACCATGCGCAACCCATACAAGAGTGCTTCATATTCTGCTTCATTGTTGGAGGAATCAAAGTGGATTTGGAGGACATATCTGAGTTTATCCCCTCGGGGGGAAACCAAAACAACCCCAGCACCAGAACCATTTAACATCTTAGATCCATCAAAGAACATGGTCCAATGCTTTGAGTGAACTTGAGTCAGCTGCTGTTGCTCAATCCACTCGGCAAGGAAATCTGCTATAGCCTGGGACTTAATGGCTTTCTTTGCCTCGAATTTGACATCAAGGGGAAGGAGTTCAATCGCCCATTTAGCCACTCGACCAGTTGCATCTCTGTTGTGCAGAATCTCTGACAATGGTGCGTCGCTGATGACTGTAATGTCATGATCAGAGAAATAATGAGCAACCTTCTTCATGGTCATGTAAATCCCATATACAAGCTTCTGATAATGAGGATATCTTTGCTTCGATGGGGTCAAAACTTCAGAGAGATAATACACTGGACGCTGAACTTTGAAGGCTTTCCCTTCTTCTTCCCGCTCGACCGTAAGTATTGTACTGACGATTTGTCCTGTGGCTGCAATATAAAGCAACAGAGGCTCTTTGCTGATTGGAGCAGCAAGCACCGGCTGGGTGGAGAGCAGAGTTTTTAACTCGGTAAACGCTGCATCAGCTTCTAGAGTCCACTCGAACTTGTCTGCCTTCTTCATCAGTCGGTAAAGGGGCAATGCCTTTTCACCGAGGCGAGAGATGAATCGACTTAACGCGGCCAAGCATCCAGTAAGCTTCTGGACGTCGTGCACACGCACAGGGCGTTTCATTCGGAGTATGGTGCCAACTTTTTCTGGGTTAGCATCGATTCCTCGTTCGGAAACGAGAAAACCGAGTAACTTTCCGCCAGGTACTCCGAATGTGCACTTCGATGGATTGAGCTTGATATCATACCTTCTGAGATTGGCAAATGTTTCAGCTAGGTCAGTCAATAGGTCGGAACCCTTTCACGACTTGACCACGATATCATCCATGTACGCTTCCACATTCCGACAAATTTGAGTGAGTAAACACTTTTGAATCATTCTCATGAACGTGGCTCCGGCATTCTTGAGGCCGAATGGCATGGTGATATAGCAGAAGCACCTGAATGGAGTGATGAAAGCTATTTTGATTTCGTCAGGTCCATACAGATGGATCTGATGATACCCGAAATAAGCGTCTAAAAAAAATCTCTCGCACCCTGCGGTCGAGTCGACAATTTGGTCGATGCGAGGGAGAGGAAAATGATCTTTTGGGCAGGCCCGATTGATATGTTTGAAATCAATGTACATGCGAAGTGAGTTGTCCTTCTTGGGAACCATGACAACATTGGCGAGCCACTTGGAGTGGTATATCTCTCGGATAAACTCTGCTGCAAGGAGTCGAGCCACCTCCTCGCCAATGGCTTTTTTCTTCTGAACGGCGGATCGTCGAAGATGTTCTTTAACAGGTTTAGGTTTTGAGTCGACTCTAAGGCGATGCTCAGCCAGCCCCCTGGGAACACCCGGCATGTCAGCTGGCTTCCATGCAAAGATGTCCCAGTTCTCACGGAGGAACTGGATGAGCGCTTCTTCCTATTTAGAGTCGAGTGTTGTGGAAATATGGGTCGGAGCTGCATTGGGGTCAGTCGGGTGGATATGAACTGGCTTCGTCTCCCCAGAAGACTGAAATGCTGACTCTGTGGCAGGCTTCTTGGCCCGCAGCAAATCACTCGGATCTGCATTCTTCTTGTATTCCTCCAGCTCTACCACTGTTATCTGGTCATCCGCAATCTTTGAGCCTTTCTGGAAACACTCTTCCGCCTTCTTCCGGCTGAAGTACACATAACATGGTCGAGCCATAGAGCGGGCATAGGCTGGTCTTCCCAAAATAGCGTGGTAGGCGCTTCGGAAATCCACGACTTCAAATGTCAGCTTCTCTTTGCGGAAATGCTTCGAGTCGCCGAACACTACATCCAGAGCTATTTGGCCGAGTGACTCAGCCTTCTTTCCAGGGATGACTCCGTGAAAACTCATGTTGCTGGAACTGAGCCTGGACATCGGAATGCCCATTCCCTTGAGCGTCTCTGCATACAGTATATTCAATCCACTGCTGCCATCCATCAATAGCTTCGTCGGTCAAGTGCCTTCGACGACTGGGTCGACCACCAGCGCTTGCTTCCCAGGGGTGGCAATGTGAGTAGGGTGATCAGACTGGTCGAAAGTAATGGGAGTTTGCGACCATCTCAGATAGCTTGGTGTCGCCGGGGCGACCATATTGACCTCACGGTTGATCACTTTTAGTCGACTTTTGCTCTCTACATCAGCAAAAATCATCAGAGTGGAGTTGACATGAGGGTACTCTCCATCACTGTCCTCCTTGTCCTCGGCCTTGTCCGACTCCTTCTCTTTGTCCTTCAGCTGTTTTCGTTGAAACTGCTGGATTAAGAGCCGGCATTGGCGAGTGGTATGCTTTGGGTAGATGAAGTTACCCTCTTCGTCTTTCTTTATGTGGATATGACACGGTAAATCCATCACGTCATTACCTTCCTTATCCTTTACCTTCTTGGGGTTCCAAGATCCATTGGGCTTCCCTTTGAATTTTCCCTGAGTCACGGCCAGAGCCTCTCCAGGAGCAGCCGGCTCGGCCTTCCGCTTCTGCTTCTGACTGGAGTTTCCTTTCTCCGACTGACTCGGCTTGTACTTGCCACTCCGGAGTCGGTCCTCTTCTTCGCCATTGGCGTACTTGGTGGCTATTTCCATCATCCGACTCAGGGTCATATCTCCAGTTCGACCAAACTTCAGGCCCAACTCTCTGTTCTTGACACCATCCTTGAAGGCGCAGACTGCTTGATGGTCTGACACATTCTCTACAGTATGATGCAAAGTGATCCATCTCTGGATGTAATCTCTCAATGTTTCACTCAACTTTTGTACGCAAACTTGCAGGTCTGTCAATTCGGTCGGTCGCTTGCAAGTTCCCTCGAACGTCCTAACGAACACTCAGGAAAGATCTTCCCAGGTGTAAATGCTGCTAGGAGCTAACTGATTCAACTACGCCCTGGCCGAACCCTCTAGCATAAGTGGTAAATGCTTCATGGCCACCTCATCATTACCGCCACCAATCTGAACAGCCACTCGGTAGTCTTCAAGCCAAGTTTCAGGCTTAAACTCTCTGGTGAACTTACTTACTCCAATCGCCAACCTGAAGTTGGGGGGTATCACTGCGGCTCTGATGGCTCTACTAAAGCATTCTGGACCTGAAACATGGACTCGGCTGCTTGTGGGCACATCTCTGTCATGGCCACCTCTGTGTGCTCTGTTCCGGTTGACCAAACCTTGCATGATGATGGATCTCGCATCAAATCCTGGCACTCTGGGGTCGACTGGAGCTCTCCGCCCAACACTGAGCTGGCGCCTGTCATCTTGCTGCCGATGGGCGTTAGACCCACTTCTCGGGGGAGGAGTGGGCACTCGACGCCTATCATCACGATCAAAATGATCATCATAGTGGCCCCGCCGGCCTTCACATCCCACTTGCCTCGGAGGCGACCTTGGGCTGTGAGCCGACTGAACAGTATTCGCAGCGACGGATCGACTGTGAATCCTGTTGCACGACTGCGACACAACTGAATTCTGATCTCCTGCCACCCGGAGCAAATCTCTGATCTGCATCAAGCCTCTTCCAGCCTCCGACTGATAGGGCTGAATTGACTCCGCTATACGGGCTGCAGCTGCCAAATTTTGAATCGGGGTTCGATATACCTGAGTCGGTTGCGGAAAGAGCTGACGTCGGTGGGAGTCGGGTACTCGCTGACGCGCACGCTCGTCGAGTGCACGCTGCAGGTTCTATAGTCGAGTGCGTTCAGCCAAGTTGGCCAAACGCGCCTCTTCCAGGGCTCGAACCTCAGGAGTTTCTCCTGCAATGGGAGTATGCAGGGCATCCATGTTCCGGCGGCGAAGTTCTTCCCTCTGCTGAGAAGTGAGTGGCTCGGACTGATACTCTTCGTGGGCCTGAGTGGGGTCGCCCCCATCGTCCATCCCGTCGTTGCGGGGGAAACCGGGAGGGCTACGAGGCCCGTTGACCATCAGGACCTCCGCCGCTGGATCACTGCTATCGCACTCGGATGCAGTCTCTACGGAGCCAGTCGAACAGGCTGTAGAGAGATACGTCGGGCTCAATTGTCGCGACTTGGCTGGTGGCCGATTGGCGAGCCACTGCATGTCTCACCCATCGCTGGAGCCTCGACCGACCGGGGCGCTTGCGCTGGCGGGAGACAGGCAGGGAAGACAGCACAGGAGTCGACCGGTAAGGAGTCGACGGCTGCCGCAGCAGGACGCCGCGGACACACGCCCGAAAGTGCGTCGCCTCGCGGACGGGGAGCGCGTCGATGTCGAGTGGTGCCTCCTGGAGCCAAGCGGAGTCGTCGGCGATGAAAGCGAGCGCACCGAGATGGATCTCGCGGCCCTCGACCAGAGCTCCACCGGAAACCATGATGAAGGCAATCGGACAAATTGCAACTTCTCCAAAAAGTCGCTAAGACACCTGCCCCACGGTGGGCGCCAACTGTCGTGGTTCTAAGTCTGACAGTAGAATGGGGGTAGGTATGGAGAGGCAAGATCCTAGCTATGGAGTAGTTGTACACACGAGTGTTTAACGAGTTCAGGCCCTTCTCTGAGGAAGTAATAGCCCTACGTCTCAGAGCCCCGAGGCGGTCGACTGGTTTATGTGTATATGAGTTACAGGGGTGCGAACCCTTTACACTGAGGAGTGGGGTGGCTTATATAGAGTTCGCCAGACCCCTCCGTCCCTCAGTTATGCAGGGTTTAAAGTATATTAAGATAGGGGTTACAGGTAATGCCCTCATAAAGTGCCATGAAGACTATTAAAGCTACTTAATGATAGACCGTTGCGTGCTGAGTGACTTTAGGTCTCCTGGCCGTCGAGTGGTTAGCTTCATGGTCGACTGGCTATCTTCATCGTCGAGTGTCCTTGAGTTCGTCGAGTGAAGTCCCTCTTGGTTGACTGAAAGGTAGCTTCGTCTGAGGATGTCCTTGGGTATGGTATCCTAGATAGGTCCATGACCCTACCCTAGGTACATAACATCATCAGGCAGTATTGTAACTATTGGTCTCCGTGCACCAAGGACAAAAGGGGGATTTCGCATGCTAAAGACTAAGGTGGCGGAAATTTTAGAAGGAGGCGGGAGATTTTGCCGCCCGCGGGATCGTTCGTATCCAGTTTCAACTAATTTTGGACCGTGCTAGCGGGAAGGTCATGCTAGACTGTGTACACGGGGCACACGTCAGCAGTTAATAACTGGTGTGAAGTCCACCCTAGAAAAAAGACAATAACTAGGGATGATGCGCCGATAACTAGGACGTTCACACGGGCGCGGCCAATCGTACGGGTGTAGTGGCGCGTTCACAAAAAAGGGATCAAACGCTCAACCTATGTATTTCTCGTGTAAATAGATAATTTAGTGCCATTGGTTATTTACTTTAAACATAATGCATTGATGTGTTAGTGTAGAGGCGCACAAAAAGAAATGGATATTGTAGTCAGCTACTTAAAAGTGTTACCTCATATGATTTCATAGCCTCCATTTCATAAATTTCGTACCCGTTGAATTCATATATGAATATTACATCTATTACTTTAAAATTTGAATGCAAGAGTAACAATGGTGCATGTACATGATAGCTACATTGGTTGTTTGAAGAAACATCACTGTAACTTTGGCATGCACAACTGAAAAGGTTTTTTTAAATAGAAAAAAATGTGATATGTGAGTGTCCATTCTTTATAGCGTTGAATCGATATTTTACCTTTGGCCACGATACGAAGTAGATATTGACTTATGTTCAAGCGATGCACGTCCACGATCGCTAGATAGTGATACGTGAATGAATTGTGCAATCTCTCTCACACGCATACATATCTCATTTCCCTGTGGGCATCGGAATCACACACGCGCACTTCGTGTATTTCTCTCCCTCCGTCAGGGTTAAATTCGTCTTTCTACCCCGTCCTACAAGTCTCTCACACAGAAAAACACACGCTCTCTATGTCTAATATGCCCACCCCTTTAATTCCGCCCACCCACAGCCACTATTGTCTCAAAGTATAATAATGTCTCTCACACGTATGCTATCTACCTATCCCCTAATATAGCTAGATATGTGTCACACAAACTCCTTCTCCCTACTGACAAGATGCCCATGCATTGCATGGAACATCAAGACGCATTTGTATGAGAAGTTTATCTTGTGGGAGAAAAGGATGAATGAGGGAATGCCTTATTTGCAAATGCGGAGAGGGGTGTGGGTATATTTTTGCAAAATTGCCATAGTTTCCTTCCTATCCGTCGGATATAAATCGGATGGCCTATATTGCAGGATGGCAGGAACACCGTCATCACCAACTTTGTTTTTTTCATAAGAGTAGAGATATGTGAGTGTCACTGCCCCCCCCCCCCCACACACACACATCCACACAACCACACTTCCCAGCACCGAAGGAGTAGGGTGACACCTCGATCTTGATACTAATCTATCGACTGGCTTCTCTCTCAAACATACACACACACACTACCCGGCACCGAAGTAGTAGGGTGGCACATCAATCTTGATAATAATCAATCTACTCCTCTTTCAAACACACACACACACACACACACTCTCTCTCTCTCGCTAGTTGTGCCTCTGTGCCTACCGCGCACACTCTCGATACATCTTTCTCTCCCTCCCCCCCCCCCAACAATGACAGCAGAAGGGTGACAACTCGATCTGATCATAATCTGTCAATTGGTTTCTCTCTCAAACATTGTGTCTTGGTGCCTCGCTCGGTAGCCCCCTCGATATGTAGACTTCTCACGCGCGCACAGCTGTAGTGACGATGACGCTGAACCTAGTGTGCCTTGTTTTTACCGGCCTCATGGGATAGTTTTCACCCTGTTTTCTGTTAATTAATAAGGCAACCTTTTATTTGTTACTACTAGTGAATCTGAAATCATTCGGGGCAGATGTAAAATATATCACTTCAACACAATTATTGCAGCAACTATTTTAAAAGAAATTAGCTAGCTGCTTGTGCATTGCACGGAACATCAAGATGCATTTGTATGAGTAGTTTATCTTGTGAGAGAAAACGCTGAACGAGGGAAGGCCTTATTTGCGAACGTGGAGAGACGTGTGGGTATATTTTTGCAAAATTGCCATAGTTTCTTTCCTATCTGTTAGATATAAATTCAACGGCCTATATTGCTGGATGGCACGCACACCATCATCACCAACTCTGTTTTCTACTTCCTCCGTCCGAAAATACTTGTCATCAAAATGGATAAAAAGAGATGTATCTAAAACTAAAATACGTCTAGATACATTTCCTTTTATCCATTTTGATGACAAGTATTTCCGAACGGAGGGAGTATATGTCTTTTTAGAGATTTCAACAAGTGACTATGACCGTACCTTACAAACATACTCAAAAAAGTAGTCCATCAATGTTACCCTCTTTTCTTGGCGGTGCAGTGCCATCTGGATACCTCATAAATAAAACAAGGACAAATATGACCCCTTCCTGAAAAGACATACGGAGCAAAATGAGTGAATCTACACTCTAAAATATGTCTACATACACATCCGTATGTGGTAGTCCATTTGAAATCTGAAAAAGATAAATATTTAGGAACAAATGGAGTATATATAAGAGTAGACATGGAGATATATCTCCAGCATTGTCTACAACAAAAATGTGCTGGGCTGGTTAGCGCCGGATGCTCGCGACATGACGACATGGGTTTGAATTATGTCTTTTAACTTTAGATTTTTATATTATATATTACTCTACTTATTTAATATATACTTATTTCGCTATTGTACTAACAGTGGAACCCACAGAGTACTTAGAATACAAGATTAAGGATGGACTTGTTTCTTTTTAACTTTCTGTACGAAGCTGTAGCCACCCTGCAAGTCACGTGTACACTGTACATGGAATTAACTTTTTATAGAGGGACAATCATACAGGCAATTAACTCAAATGGATTGGATGTCACTCTATTATTTCCAGCATAAAGAGCATCTCCAACGGCAGTCAGCAAATTTCCTCCCACTTCCTTCCGTGGGGGACGACATCAAACGCTAGCGACATACATTTTTACAACTATAACCAACCAGATGAAATTCATGCAAACACAGACTGATTTCATATAAGCATGAAGGATTTCATATAAAAAGCCGGATCTTCATATAAACATGATAGATTTCATTACATTTACATGAACTAAGAGGTGCCAATCCGGGTCTCTTCTATAAGTAATACTTCCTCCGTCCGAAAATACTTGTCCTAGAAATGGATGTATCTAGACTTATTTTAGTTCTAAATGGCCGCCCGTGGATCCCTTTGTCTTCCTCATGTCCGCTAGACACTTGCGGGGTCGATGAAGGTCCTCAGAAGAGACAAAGCAGCAAAGAAACCACCTGAATCCGCGTTCGTCGCCTCGGCGGTGCCCTTCATGGGTCCCAAGTGGCGGCGGCCTCCCGTGTTCTACTTCTCCTCGATGATGGCGGCGGACAGGGAGAAGCTGGCCACCGACTCGTCGCTCTCCATGCACCCGGCTTCTGTGTCTGCCTGCATGGAGATGCCGCAGGCACGGGAGGCGCGCCCGCAGACACGGGAGGCGCGGCCACCGCAGACACTGGTGGCGCAGTACGACGCGGCAGCGATGGTGCACGTATCGGCATGCTCGCCGCCGTGCCGGCGTGGAGCAACTCGCCACTCCTCATCGAGTTGTACTGGAGCGACGAGTTGCTGAACCACGCGCCTGCTTGGGGCGGCAATTGGCTCCATCGGGCCAAGCGAGGTTGGTGAAGCACCGAGTGGCCTCGCCCGTATCCGGAGGGCTCGGCGGGCCACCCAGCCGGGTAATATGCCGGAGAACGGCTCATCGGAAGCCACCGAAAGAGTGGAGAAAATGGTGAAGGAGGAGATGGGGGAGCGGTGGAGGGGTGCGCTTCTTGCCCGTTGTCTGTCTGGCCTCGTTTAAATAGAGGGCGGACGGTAGGAGCTTGGCCAGCGTCTGGCCTTGTTTGAACTGAGGGCGGACGGGAGGAGCTCGGCCGGTGTTGCGTTTAATTCGGGCCCGCTCATGAACGGACGTGTGGCCGGAGTAGGATTCTCGGTTTGCATGCGGGTTTAACAGAAGGGTTTAATGGAGGCGCCGGGCATGCAGCGGGCGGCGCGGTACTATTTGATTTGATAGTAGTAATGAGCCGTCAAATCAAAAAGGCCCCCGCCTCTCGTGAAACCGACCGAGCTAGACTGCCCCGCCCTCTAGCCTTTTTAAAAAATGTATATACTCCACTTTTGTATAGCAGTAGTATCGATGGATTGCGCTATGGAGCAAAACTTGAAATTAAAAAAAAGGTGGTACATATAGAGAGCACTCGTCGCCAAATTGTGCATATAGTACTATTAAAAAGGCTTGTCACAATAATGGTGTCCAGCACAAGTGCACAACCCACCCCTCAAATAAAACTAAGCACCCTGGAATTCTTTGACAAAACTAAGCACCCTGAAATTCTTTGACAACTAAACTGCTGGCTATATGATGTTGGCCATATATATTGTACGTATATAATGTGAAGAAATGAGTGGTAGTACTATACCAACTAAAAGATGAAATGTAAGAAATACTAGTATGTACGTACTGAAGAGTTAAAGTAACGAGAAGAAACATAACATAGTACTGCTGGGGGCTCAGCACAACACACCCCTCAAATTAAATTAAGCACACCTGAAATTAAACTTTGCAACTATTCCGGTAGACACTGCATTAGAACCACCATGAGCAACGACACTGCCACCATACTCGGAGTCCTCGTCCACGTCCTCGACTTCGTCCTTGTCCCTCTTCCTCTTGGCCGATACTTCTTTGCTTGAACCACCAACTTGGTTGTTGCTCTTCATCCAACCCTTGTAGATATTGAAACAAAGGTAGCCATCCATTGCAGCGTAGTGGATATGGTCTATATCTAGTACATTCTGCTGCCATGCATAACGATAAAACGTGTATGGAGGTTTCTCCAGTTTACCGTACGAAGGATGAACCATGGCTCCTGCCAGGGTCAGCATTGAAGGCTGACGAGAGGACAGCAACCGATTCTTCTGGAGGTCGAAGGTGTTGCCTACAACGAGGCCCATCCGACCCAGGACTTCTTTGTCATTACCAAATTCTACAGTAACGAATTTGACTAGGTTGCTCTCGAGGAAGTCCTTAAAATCTAGGCATTCAACGTCGGCATGGCATATGTTGTAGACCAAGAATAAGTCATGCACGCAAACATGGATCATGGCGGGCTTCTTCCTCTCTTCGTCCTTTAGATCCTTTCTTGTCCCAGGACTGTGGTGTACTCAACATCTAGCCCAGCAACCCACTCATCATCTGAGTCTTCGAACATGCGTCTGAAGCGAGAAAGGCATCCTTTCACCATCGCGGAAGAACAGGTGTAGATGACGTTGAACTCATCACCGGTGATGGTTCTAACCTTGTACTCACCGCTGATCGTGGATATTTGGGACACCATGGATTTGGGAGGAGGGTTAGGATTAGTGGAACTGCCGTAATGTGAAAGGACGGGACGACTAGGAGCGAACCGCCGTAGTATTAAAGGACATGCGGGGACAAGTAGGAGCGAACTGCCAGCGTGCGAACGGCAGGGTAGTGGATTTCCATCCTCCCATGATACGGGCTTCTGAGAGCCCTTGGATCTGAGATCGAACGGTTGCATGGCGTGATTCTAGACCTATGGGTGAATATCCTATCCTGGAGGGTTATTCTGCAAATTTTCAGCAACTTAGCATGTGATCATTTGATCTGAGATCCAAGGGCTGCCAGCAGCCCATATCATGGTCATGCCTACCACGACCGTCGTGTCGCTCGCGCGGTCGCACCCTTGGAGATTTAACACAGTGCGTTAGGCTATCTGATGTTCGCATGTCATACATAGTCATCACTTAGTCACTCATACTACAACAAGGTTGGCTATAAGTGTATTTATTTATTTTACTTCTCTCTATCTCATAATATAAGAATGTTTTTGACACTAGTGTAGTGCCAAAAACGTTCTTATATTATGGGACACAGGGAGTACTTGTATTTATTGCATTTGCCAAGGAGTGACCTCTTCCAATGAAATGTGTTGCTAAGTTTGCTTCATTTAATTAGCTATAGATTCAAAATTGTCTTTTCACCTAGGTACACGCGCTTAGCACCATTTCTTCCTTGGGTCACCAAACTAGTCTCTCTTCTTGATTAACTTGCCACATCAGACTTTATGCCTATGTGGCAAGCTTAGCACCTGTAGGAGCAAGTAAGTACAATAGTGCGCTTTACATGGCATTTTTGCATATATGGAGGAAAGAGAGGCAAGGAAAAAGTGAAGAAGTGGGCTCTCATGCAAGAGCCAGCCTCTACTACATGGTGGAGCATTGGGAGAGGCACCTGTATGGAGGTGGTCAGGAATCGGGAGACTCACGCCGGTCGTAGCGCCGCAATTAAAATGATAATGGCAAGTCAAATCACGGGGGCCCACCTGTCCAGCAGTAACTCAATGTCAAATCACACAGCCCTACGTTTGCAGCAGCCTACTCCCTCGTCTTCTCGTGTCTCTGTCGAACCGACTAGGCGGAACTGCCACACCTACCGCGCAGGAAAAGCCCGCGCAGTGTACTCCCTCCATCTAGGTGACCAAGGTGGAGAGGAAAACGAGAGAATTTAATGTTTAGTATTTGCTAAGGCTGGTCGTAATGGTACTAGCCTTAGCAATTTTGATGAGGTGTCATAGAATTAAATGAAGAAAGAGAGAGAGTTGAGTACTATGTGTCATACATGGCAATAAATAAAGTACTACATGATTCTTATATAGGATACATGGCGCAGGAGTACTAAGTATTATTAATACAGTTTTGCTAGAACTCATCTAGATTAGATATAATTTGGTCTCATTCATCTTTTATAGCCATTGGATGTGCTGCTATAAGACGTGTGTGTGCTGACGTGGGTTGTATTTGTTCTTGTGCAACAAACTGACCACTTCATGTCATGTTTGATAGTCTCAAGTCAATAAAAGCATACAAGCCCCACATCTCTTATTGGTTGATTCCTCTATTTATGTCAAAAAATAAGAAACGAGGTGAGAGTGAATGAACCGTGCCTATGTGTTTACTATTTGGTTTTCGTAAGATGACTTAATACTCACCTAGACGGAGGGAGTATTCGATTTGACAGCGGGCGGCGCAGTACCCGATACAGCTTTAATGCAGATGAGGGAGGGAGTAGCGCTTCCCGATATGTTGAACGGCCAATGCATCCTCCTTCAATTAATGCATGAGGGAAGTAATGGGAGGACGTCCGGGAAAAGAGGTTGCACGATGTGAATGCAACGCAGTTTGCCCTCATATAAAGGCGCCCCTCCATTCCAATGCATCTACCACATCATACGCACCTAAGCATTTGCCTAAGCACCTACACTAAGCGCAAAATAGCTCACTCCAGACCCATGGCGGTGATGCGCGTGAGCGGCCAGTGGCTGCGCCAGATGGTCCACGACGCCAGCCTGTGGCATGGCACCGAGGATCGTCTCCATACGGTGTTGGAGACCGGCTGGTGGATGGCCGCCGTCAATGCCAACTACGACTCTCAGTTGGACCAGATGATCGTTGCCACCAGCAAGAAGTTCACCGTCCTCAAGAAGCTCGCGGACGACATCGCTGTACTCCTCTAGCCCGCGCGCCCAGGATCCTCATTGCCTGCCACCCTAATTGGCCTCCATGGCCGCAACCTCTTTCAGGCACTGGTGGCCCTGCGACTGCCCGCCGACGCCATGAAGAATGTCCACTTGGAGGTCACGCTCGCCACGAGGCGCCTCGCCCTGCAAGAATTCGTCAACCTACACATCCACGTGTACGAGCAAATCGTGTACATAGGTATCTACAAGGCCAGCAAGGAAGCTACGATGTTGGCCTTCCTCAACCGGCTGGAAGCCTTGGATGCCTTTGCTGAGAAGCTCCTCGACCTCGCCACAAACGCCACCGCTCCTTAGCGGCCGGTCGGTGGCCCGGTGCACTAAGTTGAGGAGGAGGAGGTCATACCTTCATGGATCCATCTTTCTTCTTGCCTTCTGTAACCACCACTACGATCGCATCATCGTGGCCTTAATTCTTATTGTGCTGTTGCATTCTCATTCCGGTCAATACCAACATGTGCGATCCCTTTGCTTAATTATATGCATCACTGTAACTAGTACTCCATCCGTTAATTTATAAGTTGTGCTTACCTTTTCGATCAACTTTGTGCAACGCGCGGGCATCTTGCTAGAAACACTAGAATATGTCTATATAATCCGTATGTGATAGTCCATGTGAAATCTCAAAAAAGACAAATATTTAGGTACGAAGGGAGTAATATATTAGGAGTATATCAAAACAATAGTGATTTCTTTCAAGTTTGTGAACAAATACTACTATTCTACTACTTTGGATCCGTCACAACGCACGGACACATTGCTAGTAAAAGGAAAAGGTCTGCCGCGTTCGCGTCGCACCCCCACACACCCGAGAATTGGGAGTACTCCACGGCCCGTCCGGCACGACACATAGCTTAGGGAAGGCGTGTTGCCTAGAATTTTCACTTTCTTGTGGGACCGCCGTTGAGCAAACCGACACCTCGCCCGCCGCCGGGTTGGAAAATAGAAACGAGGGGAAGATCTAGATGTAGGATGGAAGCCAAGAAATTTGGTGCCAGATGGAGCTCGTTGATAGAGTAGGAGCATTCCGTACTAGTACTACTCCTACTAGTACCAAGTTTATACTCCTAATAGTACTACCACTATGCAACTAGTTGGTACGTGCACGGCACAACATTGTAGGAACAAAAAATGGGAAGATCTTGTTTTGGGTGATTTATCTTTTTTTTCAATCAGCGTAGTATGAATAATATGATGTGGGGGGCACCCATGAAGCTTATGTGGCTTGGTTGCATGGCTACGAAAGGTTAGAGAAAAACAAATAGAAAATGTGTTTAGAGTGCACTCCACTAAATAGATATACTTTGGATCCATTGCAACGGACCGACACATCTATATCTATAACCCCTATATAGTGTGTGAAAAACTTTGAAAGTTGGTCGTTGGATGAAGCCAATCCGACGGTACAAAGATGGCAAATCCGAGCACTACTGGCCATTGGATATCATCCACCAGATTCTGCCACATGTATAATCTAGAAGACTCCATGGTTGAACTTAATTCATGACTAACATTGCCACAACTAAGCTTAGGCAAAGTTATTAGTTCTTCAAAATGAGAGCCACAAGTTAGCAAGCCTAAGTGAATCTTGCCACATTTTTTGTGTCTATGTCATGTGGGGCCTTAGTGTGGCTTGCCTAAGGTGTGACTTGAACCAAAAACTCACCTAAGTTAATCAAACTTGCCTAACCTTACATTCCACCAGATTTTGCCACATGTTAGAATCCAGAAAACTCCACATGTAGAAGCATAATGCACAAACCACTAGAATCTCATGCGTGCAATGCACGTGTACCTTACTAGTACTAGTTGGTAGTAGTAAGAAACAAATTCCAGTTTTGGCACGAGCTCGTACTGCGGGATCACCACAAGGCCTGTCGCAGGAGTTACATTTCCCTCTCGGGGCCCACGGGACCGAACTTCAGTGGCTTAGTGCTCGGCCTATGAGTCAATGACATGCGGACCTTAAATGTGGCTGGCCCACATGTCATTCTCATGGTGGTGGCGTGGTTCGCGACTCACTCGTTCGAGATGAACCGGCCGGTGGTGGCGTGGCCGTGGCGAGGGTGCCACAGTTGGGCGTCGGGGCGTTACGCGGCATAGATGGCCACACTGGCGGGTACTACTTGTAGTACATAAGTACTCCAGCTGAGGATTGATGCCTGGGATGAAATGTGTCACAGTCGCTGGATGAAAATTTGATTGTGCGGGAGTATGGATCGGAGCATAGCAGCTGAGCAGGCAAACTGCGTCCAATCGGGTGTGTCTGTGGTAGAAAGTTGATGGTCGCCGCAGTTCAGCTGACCCGCATGTCATGCACACAAAGGCAGAGGAGCGGTGGGGCTGAGAGGGATGAGGGGCACATCAGGGGGATGAGGATCCCCTGACGCGAACAATCCTACCATTTTGTCACTGACATGTAGGACCCATAAGCGTGGGTCCCACCTGTCAGTGAAGGAAAGGCAGGGCAAGGAAGTGATAGCCACGTCAGAGGATCCATGTCCACATCGGGGGACGTCATGCCGTGGGTTGGAGCGGCGTCGTGGGAATCGCGTGTGGGTGTGGCAGTGGTAGAAACAAGAAACGTGATGGTCGCCGTGGTTCAACTTCCATGGACAAGCTATCATGTCTGCTGACACATGTATATCAAAACTAGAGTGTTTATATTTCAAGCATGTGAACAAGTATTATTCTACTACTTTGGATCCATTGCAAGCACGGGCCAGCACATTGGTAGTAGTAGTATCCATATCTATCTCTAGAGGCCTTCCCTCGTTCATCCGTTTCTCTCACAAGATAAACTACTCATACAAAATGCATCTTGATGTTCTGTGGAACGCACGAGGATGTTTCCTTGGGGGTCTCTCCAGCACGGTGTGGCCATAGTTGCAAGTTGACACCCCTTAAGATGCCGATGTTGAGAGGCACTCGGATTTCCTCCGGTGAGCAGGTAAGATGAGTTTGATCACATAGTAAATGCATTCTAAAGACTACTTCCGTGTCCATTCCAAATTCTCCCCCTGCCCACTGTTTCACAGGTTAGGCTCGGTGCGAGTGGAGATTGGCTTGCATATGTACGGGAGGGTACCAACATCAATTTGCACAACATTTACAACGGTGACACCATTCCCGTAGAACCTTTGTCCAACATTGGGATCAGCCATGCAACGGGCCACCGCATGAATTGCTACGATGGAACCACAGTGAGATTGAATAACATAGCACGGACCTTGCACATGGCGGTCAAAGGTGGACCATGCTGTCTGCGGCCGATTTGTTGTCGTACGAGTAGGAAGACACTGTGCTCCTTTCTAACCGCATCTTCACAGTGACAAACCAGGGGACTTATTTTGTATGGGACACATCCTACGATATACTCCCTCTCTCTCAGTTTATTTGTTTTGAATCTTTTCATTTTATAGATTTCAAATTCAAATTTAGAGCTCCCCATCACATGTTGAGATTACAATGTCCATTAATTCGTTGCGTGCCTGTATAGTAAAGAAACAAATCTCAAGTTTGGCACGAGTTCATGCTGCGGGAGCACCACAAGCCCTGGCGCAGGAGTTACATTTCCCTCTTAGGGCCGTTGGGACTAAGCTTCAGCGCCTTACTACACCTACCTTTGAGTCAATAACATGTGGACCTGATAGGTGACTAGTCCACATGTAATGCTCCCGAAGGCAGAGGGGCAGTGGGGCCAAGAGGGGTGAGCCGCAGGTTGGGGGACGTGTGGTGTCATGGGTTCCAGCCGTGTCGTGGGAATCACGTGTGGCTGTGGTAGAAACTTGATGCTCAACGCATTTTAGGTGGCCCACATGTCATGCACATAAAGGCAGAGGGGCGGTGCAGCTGAGAGGGGTGAGGCGCACGTCGGAGGGCGTGGTGCCGTGGGTTGGAGAGGCGTCATGGGAATCGCGAGATGAAACGTGATGGTCGCCGTAGTTGAACTTCCATGGACAAGTTGTCATGTCTACTGACACATGCACTGCATACCGATCACTGGAAGGAGTAGCAGATAACGCTATATATGCGGATAAATAGTTCCTTATAGTCAAGCGGACCCACGCTACTACTCTGTTCCAAAGACATGCACACCATCGAAATAGTCCATCTATATCAATATACACCGAGAGGGAATAATTTTTTTTACAAGAGAGGAAATAGTTCATCCATCCATAATGCCCTCGTGCTGGTGCAGCCTTTTCTTCTTCTTCTTCTTGTTGTTGTTGTTGTTGTTGTTCTCATTTTCTATGGGAGACAGCTTCGCAACAAGCTCTTTAGACCTTGCAGCTATCTCAAAACTCACACAGGCATCGAGGGCAGCATATTTTATCCGCTCGTACGTCAAGGGATAATTCTCCCATCCAGACGACCTTAATGCCACCGTCTCGTCACCCTTCTGAAGATTTGTACCGAGCACAAAATTTGCTACGTCGAATAGGGATGGTGTCTGTTTATCACAATCTTCTACAGGAATTTTGATTCTGGTTTGTATGTCAGCGATGCTTTTCAAATCAAGGTTGTACGGCTCCAGCTTCTGTTTGTCCCCTTCGATGGCTGCCCCACAGAAGTATACGTCCTCCCGAGACAAGAAATTGTGAAGCTCACCTGGTATGGATGGCGAGTGTATGATGTGGTACACCAATACGTCATCTTCGAGGCACAGCTGATGGACGACGGCGCGCTGGATCTTCCCAGGGGCACGCTCCGTGTACTCTGCGCCGAGACCGATGACCCTCATCTCTACCTTTTCGAGGGAGTTGGATACATTGTTGATCCACTGCCGAAGAACCCTTGGGTGGACGGTGACGGTGGCAACTGCACATCGAGCCTTCGACGAGGACATGTTGGAAGCTAAAAGCCTGCATCTTGATCTCTTTCGCCATATGGAACCGCTAGAATGGAGGGCTATGGTTTGGAGAATTGGGATTAGATGGCTAGTCTAACTGAAGTAGTAGATGATTATTTAAAGAGGTTAAAACAATGTGAATGCAGTGGGGTTTGGATGCAAATGAAGACGAAGGGGAGGTGAAGAAGCCGAGGAGAATCGGTTCCCGTTGGAGAAGTAAATGGGAGAAGTGGCATGCAGGTAGTTGATTAGATGGCTAGGTAGACTAAACGAAGAGGCTATGCGGGTAGACTGATGAGTCGTACCTGTTCGTGTACGTGCCCATCCTTCCTGATAGGTGGGACCTATACAAATAGATAAAAAAAATTGTCGTAGCTTTTTTTTAGCGCGTGAGTGGGAGACACAACATTCTCTGGTTAAGGAATACTCCCTCCGTTTAGGTGAGTATAAGTCACCTTATGAAAATCAGATTTTCCCAAAACCTTTAGGCGTGGAGCATTAACTTCCTGCTTGATCCCCTCCCAGCCTCGTTAGCCAACGTTCTCTTCCTCTGCTGCCGTGTTCTACCTTTCCATTTTTCCTCTTCTCAAGTGTGGAATGATCTGCATGCCGTCCTTGATGCACCAGAACGACCACTGCATGCATCGCGGCAAGGCGTTGATTGGGCATGCACGAGAATTTGGTTCTGCTCGCAATATGGATGATACCTGAACGATGAAGTGAACATGCATACTAGCACGGGAGACCTATTTCTGCTATACAACGCTGGAGTACTCATGTTCCTACTACTAGTAGTAGTAGTACAAATGTGGTACACTTGATGGTCAAAATACTATTCATCCAGTCCTCACAGTGAAGTGACAACACCCTGCGCCTGACACTAGTAAAGGCGGCGTGTTCGGGTTTCCAAAGTCAGCCTCACCCTGTGCACTGTGCAGTCTGTAACCGCTGTTGTACATCACATTGGCGCCTCCCCTCGTCTCCCACTCCGCTCCCATAGCACCACTCCATCTCCATCTCCTTCTCTGTCTCCGTCTCCATCTCACTGTGCCCCCGTGTATCAACGCCTCACTCGCCTCCCCCAGTACCACTATTCCCTCGCTAGCCGCTCCAGCACCGACATCCTTCTCCCCCGTAAATAAAGCCCCCGAAAAACCCCACCTTCCAAACTCCACCATGGCCGAACGTGAACCGCGCAGCATCCATATGAGCCGCGATTGGAGCAATCTCCCCAGTGACATCCTCGACCTCTGTTGTTCATGTATGGATATGTTGAGCGCCCTGTGGCTGGCTGCATGCTCGAGGGACATGCACACGACCATCGTCGAAGCGAGGCCTAAGCTTTTCAAGACACCCTGCTTGCTGCTATCTAGTCTTGCGAGATTGGCTCACCATGATACGGAGGCGTACATGATGCCCCTCGACTTCTTTGCAGGTATGTAGTGGGTCACCGTACATCATTTCCCTCGACATCGATCCGATCACCATCGCCCGAAACTTCTTGGCAGGTATGTACTAGGTCGGCATGAACTCCCACTGGATGGCTGCCTTCAGAGAAGACGGTAAAAAGTTGGTGCTCGTGAACTTCCAGACCTCCCATGAGATTATCCTTCCTCCATTGGATTACATAGAGTATTACCATCGCGGTCCAAGTCATCTAGATTACCACGTTAGTTGGAAGGACCTTGTTTTGCAGAAGATTGTAATCTGCAAAGTGCCCACACGACATGCGAATTACACAGACTTCAAGCTATTTACCTTGTTCGACCACGGACTAGCCTATCTTTACGCCGGTCCCTTCTTTAGCTGGAGACAACTCAGCTCGAAGTGGATCATTGTCAAAGCTGATACACACTTGTGTGATGCTATTGAAGACAATGGCATCACCTACGCGATCGACAAAGCAGATGTCACCACGTATTGCTGGGACGGCGCGTGTAAGTTGTTTCCGTCTCATGTTAATGATGACGCCATGACACTGTTTGAACTTTTTGTGATGATTGGCATATCCCTGTTTGAGCAGAAATTGAGTAGAACTATGGCAATCTATTAGAGATGCCGTAAATCAGCTATATTTGGAATGAGTTAATTCATGCGATTGTGACCATGTCATTACAGCCAATTTTTACCCTGAATAATCAAACGGTTAGGAATATATGGATATTATCCTTATTTTACAGTAATCTATATACTACAACTAAATATGAGTGTGTATCAATGGCCATGTTAGTTTCCTCATTTTCATGATGTAGAAACATGCACCGCACTGTTGGTTTCATCTAACCATACATTAGGGAAGTAAATGTGCATATGGAGAACTCTATATTTGGAAGTAGTGAAATCCTACAATGCTTACCATGTGTACATACCTATATTCACCCTTCAGCAATCGATGGCTAGAATAATATCCTCACAAAATTTTTGCCCCCAGAACACGAATATATAACAATGCATGGTCTGTTAGTTACCTTGAAGAATTTTTTTGTGAGGACAGAACATGATTACATAACATGCATGACATGGTAGTTTCTTGTGAAGAATTGATTACGAGATAACATGAGTATAACCATGCATGGCACTTCTATATTTTCGAACCCAATATACATTTCCCTGTATTTTCCTCCCAGTTCCAACAGGGACATATCAATGTTGTTTCTTGCATTATCATACTCATACTCTGAACAATGCTAATCTTACATTAACAATGCCTGTCCTTTTTGATATGATGCAGTGTCCCTACAGTTACTGCCCTTTGTAATCGCGCCACCTTTGCCAAAAACAGGGAAGCACAATTGGTTCCTCGCTCGATCAGACGACGACAAAAGACTGATGATCATTCGGACACATGAGCCAGAAAAGTTATATTGCAAAACCCCACTGTATACAAGCACCGTGTAATACGTGAGTATCTGGACAGTGGCTGTTACGTCTATGAGCAGGATACCAGCTTGTTGGGGCCTTTAGGATTTTTTTGTTGGAGGCGGGTAAATAGCCTTGGTTCACACTCTCTGTTTCTCGGACTCAATTATCCGATTAACCAGGAGATCACCGTTGGCAAGGACCTTGATGGCAGAGAGGCTCTGTTTGCTATGGAAAACTGTGTCTACACGGCGAGCCCTAGGAGTTCGGGAGCAAACTCCCCTGATTGTCAATGATACAGCCTGCAGCCAAAAGAAGGTGAGAATGACAAAGGCATCCGGATTAACTTTGATCCCTGGATGTCTCAATTACGACAGGCAGTGATGTGGTTCAAGCCTTCAGGTTGATAGGTAATTGGGATCTTGCATCGAAAGGGTGGAGTACTGGTGTCTCCAGATCGCTGGTCGCTGAAGTGGGGTTGCAAATTATGATGGTGTTGGATATGCTCTTCGAATGACTTTGTTGTCTTTGCTGCTGGTTCTGGATGGGTCGTTCTTTCTTTTGTTATGCATATTCCTTGTCATTTAGTCATCCTCGTCTATGTCACTCTTACTATGTAATAGTTGCTTCTGTTTAGAATGTCATTCTCGTCTGGATCACGAGAATCTAAGCGCTGCAGATGGGTACGTTTTGGTGGTGTAGCAAGACTTCTTATGAACTATCATGTCTTGTTGTTTATGTCAGTAGTAGTCACTAGTCAGTGTTTGAATGTTGTATATATCGTTGTTTCGAACTATTTATTGTCTCGAACTACTGGTGGGCTAAATGAGGGCATCACCATTCTCCAGTGTTCAGAGTATATCTCCTTTTTTCAAGTTATATAATTTGAGCTCAGTGTCTTTTCGATGATGTACACTTGTTTGGGCCAGTGAGGTGTCGTTGAATATGGGCCGAGTAGTAATGCAATGCCAAACAGGTCAATTTTGACTCTCAGGCCGGGCTCTCAAAAGATCGTGAAAAATAAAGGTCGGTCTCTCGAAAAAAGAAAGAATAAGGACTCTTAGGCCGACATGTGGGCACTACCCTTGTTTTCGTGCACTTGCGCACCGAGAGCATATTGGTGTGTGCTTGAAATTCATGCTACCTTTTCATCCCCAGTCTCCCGCCCCTCCCCCACCTCTGGAATCTCGATTCCTACTCCAGTTCCCCCAAATCCCCCTCCTGTACTCCCTGTACTCAAGCGCACTATCATGTCGCCGGTCAACACGGATCTCTGAGCCGGAGATCCTGAGGTCCGTCCTGCCTTCGGTCGCTGCGTGCTGTCGCTCAACAGTGGCATGGCGGCGCTTGACGACCAGTTTGCTGGCAAAGTGCTGATGGTAACCATCAACGGCGACCGGCCTCCCGTCTTGCCGGATGACCTTGTCAAAGCTCTTGGCATTGCACACAGCATCCAAATAAGTGACTTGCTCGTCGAAGTCTGTCCACCACCGGCTGATTTCATCATGAGGTTCCGGACAACTTTCGACTGCAGTTGTGTGTTCGAGTCTTCCCGGCATTTGTTCTGCGATGGCGCACTAGTGAGCTTTGATCGGTGGCACCCAGGATGGGGCTCGGTGCCCTCTGAGCTTGAGTTTTTAACAAAGCTTACCTTCCACAACATGCCTCGACATGCTTGGAAGAGCGAGTCCATGAACGAGCTTATCAACGACCTTGGAGGTGAGCTTGTAAGTATGTTTGTTCCTCCTGACAGCTGGGCTCTGATGGTTATGGCATGGATGAAGAAGCCGTCCACCATACGAAGGTGATTGGTGTTGAGATACTGGTGCAGGAACCGGGGTTGTACTATTCATCGCCACCAAGGCCGCCGCGGACCATGTTAGGGAAGTACCTGTGTCGAGTGTTCGTGCATGTCAAAGAAGTGGTCAATCCATCAATCGAAGTCCTGCCGCCGCTGCTGGTGTCAGGGTCCGTCGACGACGTCCATTACAGGAGTCAACGTCAGACTTTCCCCGTGTTGCTCGGAACAATGGATGGCACATGGCCTACAACATCACGCAACGGAGGCCACTGCTTCTTTGGGAGAAGAGGCAGGGCTGGCTGCCTGGATGTGCTCTGATTTGAGGTAACAACTGAATCTTGTCAGATACTAGTTAAATCCGAGCTATGGGTGTGAAGCACTGATATGCTAGTACATTTGATTGTGACCTGTTCTAATTTTGTACCTGAACTCTTTTTAGAAAGGGCTGTACGTCAACTTAATGTGCTAGTAGAACTTACTGTGTTGTCTGTCTGTTTTGTTTGCACAACATTCAAGATATTTCCCCGTCATTGATAAAGACGATGAACCGTTATGTACGACTTCGTTGGTTTCAACATAGCCCTTCCCGTAGTGATCCACTGCTTCCTTCCTGATTGTGTTGCCTGCGTGAAATTTTTGTATGCAAGTTCAGTGTGCTATGATGTTCTATATGATTGCGTCAACTATATAAGTTTTTACTGAGCATCAGAATGCATATGGCTGAAAGATGTATTTATGAGCATCGACCGATGGGTCTCTCTCTCTCTCTCTCTCTCTCTCTCTCTCACACACACACACACACACACACACACATGCACACACATGCGCACATGCACAAGTGGGACCCGTTGAATTATTTATTTGCTCATGACAACTTTTAATTAGGTTCCACTATAATCTAACTTTTTTCTTAAGTTATTAACTGAGCTCAGTGGCTTCAATAAGTTGTACAGAAGCCTTGTTTGGGCCTTTCTAGCGTCGCTGAATGTGGGCTGAGTAACCATGCTAGGTTGTACTGCACTACACAGGCCTTTTATTTCAACATCAGCAATGCAACTGGGCCGACAGTTGTACACAATATGCGGGTCAACTTGTTATTCTCCGCCCCGCTGGGCTGCAAACTTTCCTAGGAGGTATGCATTAGGATTAACAAGAAAATGGACTTTAAGAAATAATAAATGGGATGTAATTATAATAACTGGGTAGTAACTATGCACCAAACACTTAATTAGTTTAAAAAAATATATTATTTTTAGAATTTGAAATTTTTAATTTCATTACTTGTTGCGCGTGCAATATTTTGTAGGATTTTAACATAATACAACTTTATTTTGAAATTATATTTAACCTGACTAGAAATTTCGGATAAAAATATTTCGAATCCCATCAAAATGTGGGAATTTTTTTTAATTCTGTTTTGAGCGGTTGTTTGAAATTATTAATCGTTGTCCAAGCTAGAAGTTGGGCTGTACTTTTAACAAACGGTAAATGGGCTGTACTAAATTCCATTAGAATTAAAAAATGGGTTGTACATTCTTACAAATCGCAAATGGTCTATATGTTCTCTGCCAAATCCGAGCTGTGGGCCTACTAAGTTGACGCGTACCAAGGGCTTTGTCAACTTAGTCAATATAAACGATTCTAGCAGCAGTGATCGTACGATGTCCATAAAACGGTCGTAGTGCTTCTTCAACCTCTGGTCTTCTTGCTCCAGCCGACCAAAGCAGCGACGGTCGTGTCGCGTGCTCCTGCCTCCCATGGCCGGCTGTGATGCCGTGGAGGCCTCACCGCCCCGTACTACTCCCACCGCTGGCCAGGTCATCCCTCTACTCACCCACACCACCTGTTATTCTGCAGCGACGGCAGCAACACACCACAGCTGAACCAGTGAACCCTCGTACTCCTCTTCGCGTGGGCTTCCACTGCTGCATCTTCCCCGGCTCTGCGTCGTCCCCTTCCAAGGCCTCGCCGTCGTCCACCGTCCTGGTGCTCTTGGCGCGGCATGGTCAACGTGGTCAACGACCGACTTCCATCGGAAGAGTACTGTACGTGGAGAGGCTGACAGCTGGGTCCAGGCGGCTGCAAGGACCCACCGGACGGGCCACCTTATTTCACGCAAAATAATTATTCCTCCACCTGACAGCAGGGACCCACCGGACGGGCCACCTTATTTCGCGAAAAAAACGTTTGCTCCTTGACTGCTGGGACCCACCGGATGGGCCACCGTATTTCACGGAAAAAACGTTCCCCCCGCTGTCAGCTCGGACCCACCGAAAGTGCATCTTTATTAGGCACAAAAAATGAATACCCCCTGCTAGTTAGGACCCACCATGGTGGGAGGCTGACTTGTGGGCCTACTAAGTTGACTGGGATGGGGGCATTTGTCAACTTTAGTCAATATGAGCGATTCTAGCTCCAGTGACCGTACGATGTCCATCCAACGGTTGTAGTGCTTCTTCAACCTCTGGTCTTCTAGCTCCAGCCGCCCAAAGCAGCACCGGTCGTGCCACATGCTCCTGCCTCCCATGGCCGGCTATGCTGCCACGAATGCCTCACCGCCCCCTACTATTCCCACCGCTGGCCAGGCCCTGTGGCGACGGCAGCCTCACACCGCAGCCGAACCAGTGAACCCTCATACTCAAATCCGCACGGGCTTCCATTGTCACGTCTTCCCCGGCTTCGAGTCGTCCCCATACTAGGCCTCACCATCGTCCACCGCCGTGGTGCTCTCGGCGCGGCGTGGTCAACATGGTCAAAGGAACGACTTCCATCGGACGTGGAATGTACGTGGAGAGGCTGACAACTGGGTCCACGGCCGCAATAAGGAAGTGCCTCCTTATTACGCGAAAAATAATGATTCCTCCACCTGATAGCTGGGACCCACCGGACGGGCAACTGTATTTCAAGAAAAAATGTTTCCCCCTGACTATAGGGACCCACCAGCTACATCTTCGCACGGAAGGAAGTCCGTCCGTAAAAAAACGATTCGCCCCCCTGACTGCTGGGACCCACCAGCTACATCTTCATAGGCAAGGAAGTGCCTGACTGTCGGGACCCACCTGGTCAAAGCGTACGTAGCGTTGTCATTCTGGTCGCGAACGTGTACGTACATACTGGTCATTGTAGAGGCGCGCACGTGTCGTAGTAGAGGCGCGCACGTAGCATGTACACATACGTACATCGGCCAGGGTGCAAGAAAGAAAATACGGCCACGTACGTACATACGGGCAGGGTCTCAAGTGCCTACTCACGCATACGTACGGCCAGGGCTCATGTACATGGCTGGGTCGGAACGGAGAAACAGCGTTGTCATCGTGTTCATGGGGAGGCAACGGAATGCGTAGTGTTCATGGGGAGGCAATGGAATGCGTCATGTTCATCGGGAGGCAATGGAACGCGTGGGAGCCAACCGGCTGGGACGGAACGGAATGCGTCGTCGTGTTCATCGGGAGGGCTTGGATGGAACAGCCGATGGAAACGAGGCCTGGCGTATCGCAGAACGGAGGAAACGGCCTTGTGTTCGACCGGCCACGTTCGAAACGGGATCCTATTCATCAGGAGGGGTCTGGCATACCGCAAAACAGAGGAAACGAACCTCCTACGGTCGAAACAGGGGTCCTGTTGATCGGGAGGGGTGTGGCATACCGCAAAACCGATGAAACAGACTTGTGTTGGACCGCTACGGTCGAAACGGGGGTCCTGTTGATCGGGAGGGGTGTGGCATACCGCAAAATGGACGAAACAGACTTTTGTTGGAGCGCTACGGTCAAAACAGGGGTCCTGTTCATCGGGAGGGGTGTGGCGTACCGCAAAACAGGACTCCACGGGATACTGTTCATCTCCACCGTCGACCTCCTCCAGCCTCCACGGGCTACCATCGACCTCCTCCAGCCTCCACAGGCTCCTATTCATCCAGCCTCCACCGCGCCCTACTCCACCGGCTACTGTTCAACCACCCCTCCACGGGCACCCCTCCACCGTCTACTGTTCATCCAGCCCTCCACGGGGTCATCCTGTTCATCCATCCCTCCACACCACGGGGTCCTGTTCATCCAGAGGCAACGCCACTGCTCACTGTTCATCCACCCCCACCCCCCGCAACGCTCATTGTTCATCCAATCGATCGGCTTCAGTTAGCAGCAGTAGCGAAGGAATCGCTCAATCGGGTTCAGTTAACAGCCATCGATCAATCGCTCGAGTTCAGTAACACATAGCCTGCAGTGCAATCGCTCGGGTTAAGTTAGAGCCCAACGCCTCGCTCGGGTTCAGTTAGAGCCAACGCCTCGCACACACGCACGTACGTGTACGAGAGAAAAGCGCATCGCTCGGCCCCCGACCGCCCACCGTAACCGGGAACTCCCCGAAATTTTCCTCACCCTCGCTTCTACCACGGTTTTTTCGTCATGGACGGCCCAAAGAATGTCATGCAGCTGCGTCTCTAGACCGCCCAGGATGAAAAGCCCATTTTCTTTCATGATTTTTTGTCATAGAAGTAGGAGCCCACCACATCTATGATGATACCGGGTTTTGTCACAATTATCATCATAGAAGTGTCATATGTATGACAGAAAAAAAATTCGTTCGGCCCAAAATGTCATGGATGTGTCTTTTTTTGTAGTGCAAGAGTCGTGTGGAATGGTTGATTCGGCGGGGGTCTGTAGAATGTGTTTGTCTTACCTCTTTTCACTCGACGCGGTCAGGCTGGGTCTAGTGAGTAACTGAACCAGTGGGGGCACGCTGAGTGCACCCACTAGGCGTAGTCCCCGAGACCGCTGTCGACTACGGGCAGTCAGCGGGGGTCTGAGAACAAGGAGAGAGATTTATTTTGACCTGCCACTCAGTTCAGACGGACCGTACCAAGTGATAAATGGGTCTAGTGAGGGCACGCTGAGTGGACCCACTGGGTGTAGTCCCCTAGACAGCTGTCAACTGTGGGCAGTTGGCAGAGGTCTGAGAATGCTTCTTTTTCATAAGAATGGCCTGAATTTAACCCTGTCCACTCGGAAGTGGGGGAGGTCTTTGTATTTTGTCAACGGAAATCTCTTTTCCTTGATTCTAGAAATCTAGTAACTTGGAACCTAGTATGCTACTTTGGAGAAGGAGAAGATCCAACTCCAGCTCGACCTGGAGCATGCCAAGAAGAGCCTAAAGGACGCACAAGCCAAGGTGAAGACCATGGAGGTAATATTCCACTGATTGTAAGCTTTGTGATTTCTTCTCCTCCGTCCTTTGAACCGAGTGATTCCACTCCAATAGATGTGCATAGTGAAAACCGCCAACTCCAAGCACGACTGAAGAATGTTATTTCTTTAGACACCATGAAGTAGGCGCTGGAGAAGAAAGATGATGATCTTGCGGGAGCACAGAAGGTTGGGAGGGAGAAGACTAATGCAGCCGAAAAGAAGCTTGCTTCAGTCGGCAAGTTGGAGAAGGAAAATGAAGCTTTGAAGGCTGTCGTTGAGGAGGCAAAGACAGAAGCTACCCAACCAAAGGAGGAGAAGGTTGCCCTGACAAATAAAGTGGACCAGCTCACTCGGAAGAGAGATGATCAAGAGGCTTACTTGGGTAATCTCACGAAGAAATTGTACATTGCTTGAAGGTAACCTTTTCCACTTGAGTAAACTCTGTTACTTTTTTGACTCACTCAATGTTGCTGCTGACTGATACTTTCCCTTTTCACGCAGAATTCTGCACGAACTTTCAACAGGAGACTGAGCGGATTGAAACGGTCTTAGACACCACAAAGTCACTCGTCAAGGATGAAGCTACCATGAACGTGCTACGACTCGAGGCTCGACTCCAAAACGTCTTGGATTACATCACTTGACTATAGGTGGTGCTATCCAAGATCGACCAGGAGCTGTGGCCAGAGGACACTCTCAAGAACGACCTTGAGTCTCCAATGACGCGGCTGAACGATATCCCAAGTCGAGTGCAAGCATGGAAGAAATCATCTGCTCGCTGTGGAGCTGACGTGGCCATTTCGCTGGTAAGAGTCCATTGCAAGGACGCCAAAGAAGAGAAGTCGAAGGCTCTCCAAATTGCGAACACACAGAAACTTCAATTCCAATCCTTCATCGATACTTTCATCAAAGTGGCCACTCGCATAGCTGACGACATCGACTTGGACACCTTCGTCGAGCCAGCGAGTCCTCCTCCTACCGAGTGAAAAGAAACATTTGATCTATTTTCCTCGTAATGGTGAGTGATTTTGTAATCATTAAACTGCTTTGGGCTTGATGTCCGAATACTCTTGCTTTGCGGTTCCGTACTTGACGGTCCTATTAGAACTTGATGGTTTTATCCAATCATTGCCTTTCTGTTTGAAGAATGCTTTTTTAACTTAGGCAAATTTGATTCGCAACCAAGTCTCTGAGTGAAAGGATTGCTCTCCACTCGGAGTTTATTTTTTAACTTAGGCGAAGCTGATTCGTGGCTAAGCCCCCGAGTGCGAGGATTGCTCTCCACTCCTAGTGATTTTTTGAACTTAGCCGAAGCTGATTCGCGGCTAAGCCCCCGAGTGGGAGGATTGCTCTCCACTCGGAGTTATTTTTCGAACTTAGGCGAAACTGGTTCGTGGCTAAGCCCCCGAGTGGGAGGATCGCTCTCCACTTGGAGTTATTTTTTGAACTTAGGCGAAACTGATTCGGGGCTAAGCCCCCGAGTGGGAGGATCACTCTCCACTCGGAGTTAGTTTTTTGAACTTACATGAATCTGATTCGCGGCTAAGCTCCTGAGTGGGAGGATTGCTCTCCACTCGGAGTTAGTTTTTTAAACTTAGGCGAAGCTGATTTGCGGCTAAGCCCCCGAGTGGGAGGATTGCTCTCCACTCGGAGTTCTTTTTTGAAATTAGGGGAAGCTGATTCACGGCTAAGCCCCCGAGTGGGAGGATTGCTCTCCACTCAGAGTTATTTTTTGAACTTAGGCGAAGCAATTCGCATCTAAGCCCCCGAGTGGGAGGATTGCTCTCCACTCGGAGTTATTTTTTGAACTTAGGCGAAACTGGTTCACGGCTAAGCCCCTGAGTGGGAGGATTGCTCTCCACTCGGAGTTATTTTTTCAACTTAGGCGAAACTGGTTTGCGGCTAAGCCCCCGAGTGGGAGGATCGCTCTGCACTTGGAGTTATTTTTTGAACTTAGGCGAAACTGATTCATGGCTAAGCCCCCGAGTGGGAGGATCACTCTCCACTCGGAGTTAGTTTTTTGAACTTACACGAATCTGATTCGCGGCTAAGCTCCCGAGTGGGAGGATTGCTCTCCACTCAGACTTAGTTTTCTAAACTTAGGCGAAGCTGATTTGCGGCTAAGCCCCCGAGTGGGAGGATCGCTCTCCACTCGGAGTTAGTTTTTTGAACTTAGCCGAAGCTGATTCGCGGCTAAGCCCCCGAGTGGGAGGATTGCTCTCCACTCGGAGTAGTTTTTTTGAACTTAGGCAAAAACAGATTTGGAAGCTAAGTCACCCACTGGGGGATTTAAACATATGCTTATACGAAAAACAATCATTAAGAGACTGCATGAATTATGTTTTGATAAACAATTGACCAAGTACTTTTATTACATCTCGACAATCTGACTGTGAAGTATAAAAACAACGGAGAAGATCATCGTTCCAAGAGCACGGTTCATCTTTCTGCTGAGCTAGGTTGTAAAGGTGGTACGCCCCATTGTGGAGCACCTTGATGATGACGAAGGGGCCTTCCCATGCAGGGGCGAGCTTGTGTGGTCGCTGCTGATCCACTCGGAGCACCAGGTCTCCTTCCTGAAATGATCGACCCCTGACGTTCCTTGCATGGAATCGACGGAGATCTTGTTGGTAGACAGCTGATCGAATCAAAGCCATCTCTCGTTCCTCTTCTAGGAGGTCCACTGCATCCTGATGTGCTTGCTCTGCCTTAGCTTAAAAATAAAGTTCCACTTGGGGTGCATTGTGAAGCAAATCACTCCGCGGTACAGCTTCAGCTCCATATACCATGAAGAAAGGGGTTCGGTTGGTACATCAGTTGGGAGTTGTCCTCAATCCCCATAGAACATACGGCAACTCGGTTACCCAAGCTCCAACTGCATGCTTGAGGTCGCGCATGAGCCATGGTTTCAATCCTTGGAGGATTATACCATTTGCCCTTTCAACTTGGCCGTTCGACTGCGGGTGTGCAATGGATGCGTAGTCCACTCGAGTCCCCTGGGAGGTCCAATATGCTTTAAACTCTTCCGAGTCAAATTTTGAGTTGTTGTCTATGATGATGCTATGCAAAACTCTAAATCGGAATGTCAGCTTTCTTATGAAACTGATAGCCGTGCTTGAATCTAAACTCTTGATAGGCTTGGCCTGAATCCACTTGGTGAACTTGTCGACTGCTACAACAAGATGAGTGTAACCACTTATGTCGGTCCTGAGTGGGCCAATCATTTCCAATACCCACACGGAAAACGACTAGACGAGTGGAATAGTTTTCAGTGCAGATGCTGGTTTGTGAGACATGTTTGCATAGAACTGGCATCCTATGCACTTTTCTATGATCTCCTTTGCAGCCTCATTGGCCTATGGCTAGTAGAATCCTGCTAAGTATGCTTTGGCCACAATGGTCCAAGAGGACGCATGGTGACCACAGGTCCCCGAGTGGATTTCCTCTAAAATAAGCCGACCCTCTTCCGAAGGAATACATCGCTGAGCCACGCCAGTGACACTCTTTCTATAGATCTGCCCATCCATTACACCGAAGGCTTTGGATCTGCGGATGATCTAACAAACTTCAACTTCATCTTCAGGGAGCTCCTTCCTGAGTATATACGCAATGTATGGCACTGTCCAGTCAGGGTGATCACCAAGATTTCCATAACAAGATCAATTACTGCGGGTACTTCAATCTCAGTCGGATTGGTTGGACTTATCACCTGGGGAGGTTCTTCAGTGAAAGGATGCTCTTGTACTGATGGGGAATGGAGATGCTCGAGAAACACATTACTGCGGATGGGTTCTCGCTTGGAACCTATTTTTGCCAAGTCATCAGCTACTTGGTTCTTGAGTCGGGGAATGTGGTGAAGCTCCAATCCCTCAAACTTTTTCTACAATTTCCTGACTGCATTGCAGTATTCATTCATAGCAGGGTTTCTGACGTCTCACTCCTTCGTCACTAGATTGGCCACTAAATTTGAGTCGCCATAGACCATCAGGCGACAGACGCCCAGTGAGATTGCCATACGCAACCCATAGAGAAGTGCTTCGTACTCAGCTTCGTTATTGGAAGAATCAAAATGAATCTGGAGGACATATTTGAGCTTATCGCCTCTTGGGGACACCAGAACCACTCTAGCACCAGAATCATTCAACATCTTGGACCTATCGAAGAATATAGTCGAGTGTTCTGAGTGAACTTGAGTCAGTTGTTGCTGCTCAATCCACTCGGCCAAGAAACCTGCGAGTGCTTGAGATTTAATCGCCTTTTTCACTTCAAACTTGATATCCAGAGGGAGGAGCTCTATTGCCCACTTAGCCACTCGACCAGTTGAGTCTCGATTGTTCATGATCTCAAACAATGGAGCATCCCTGACGACTAAAACCGAGTGGTCTTGGAAATAATGTGCAACTTTCTTCGCAGTCAAGTAAATTCCATAAACAAGCTTCTAGTAATGCGGGTACCTCTGCTTGGATGGAGTCAAGAATTCAGAAATATGGTACACTGGGCATTGAACTTTATAAGCCCTGCCCTCTTCTTCTTGTTCGACTGTAAGAATTGTGCTAACAACCTGACCAGTGGCCGCAATATACAAGAGTAAAGGCTCTTTGCTTATCAGAGCAGCAAGTACCAGCTGGGTGGAAAGAAGAGGTTTGAGCTCCACAAACGCTGCTTCAGCTTCAGGAGTCCACTCGAACGTATCAGACTTCTTCATCAGTCGGTAGAAAGGTAGCGCCTTCTCCCCGAGACGTGAAATGAATCGACTCAATGCAGCAAGACAGCCTATAAGCTTCTGGACGTCGTGCACACGCACAGGGCGTTTCATTCAGAGAACTGCACCAACTTTCTCGGGATTTGCATCAATCCCCCGTTCGGAAATGAGCAAACCGAGTAACTTTCCTCCTAGTACTAAGAATGTGCACTTGGTCGGATTCAACTTGATATCATATCCTCTCAGATTAGCGAAAGTTTCGGCGAGATCAGTCAGCAGGTTGGAACTCTTGCATGACTTCACTATAATATAATCCATATACGCCTCCACATTCCGACTGATCTGGGAGAGCAAGCACTTCTAAATCATGCGCATGAATGTGGCCTCGGCGTTCTCGAGACTGAAAGGCATGGTAACATAGCAAAAACACCTGAATGGGGTGATGAAAGCTATTTTTATTTCATCTAGACCAAACAGGCGGATCTGATGGTATCCGGAATATGCATCAAGAAAAGACAAATGCCCACATCCCTCAGTCGAGTCAACTATTAGATCAATGCAAGGGAGCAGAAAATGATCTTTCTGGCAGGCCTGATTGATATGCCTGAAGTCAATGCACATGCAGAGTGATTTATCCTTCTTTGGAACCATGAGGACGTTGGCGAGCCACTCGGAGTGGTATATCTCACGGATGAACTCTGCTGCCAGGAGTTGAGCCACCTCTTTGCCAATCACCTTCCTTTTCTCTGCAGCGGACCGACGTAGATGTTCTTTGACAGGTTTGACCTTTGGGTCGACACACAAACGGTGCTCAGCTAGTCCCCTGGGTACACCCGACATGTCTAATGGTTTCCATGCAAAGATGTCCTAGTTCTCACGGAGGAACTGGATGAGCGCGGCCTCCTATTTGCTGTCAAGTGTCATTGAAATGTGAGGCAGAGTAGCTATGGGATCATCTGGGTGAATATGAACTGGTTTAGTCTCTCCTGCCGACTGAAATGTAGACTCAGAAGCGGGCTTCTTGGAGCGCAGTAAATCACTCTGATCAGCGTTCCTCTGATATTCCTCCATTTCAACCATTGCCATTTGCTCGTCAACGATCTTGGACCCCTTCTGGAGACATTTCCTACTCTTTGCATGTTACCCGTGACCGTGATCACACCTTTGGGTCCTGGCATCTTCAGCTTGAGGTACACGTAACATGGTCGAGTAATGAAACGAGCATATGCTGGCCTACCCAGAATGGCATGATAGGCACTGTGGAAATCCACCACTTCGAATGTCAACTTTTCTTTGCGGAAATTTTTGGAATCGCCAAAAACCACATCTAAAGCAATCTGTCTGAGTGACTTTGCTGCGGGTTCGTTGCTCTCACACAGTGATAGAGTGTATGAATGGCCAGTCGACATGTCGAATAGGCCATACAAAGATTTGGCGGGCTCGATTGCCGCGATCTGAGGGGTGGCCGACCGACGGGCCACCGCATGCTTTACCCACCGCTAGACTCGCGAGCGACTAGATTGCTTGCGGCGACGGGTAGCAGGGAGAGAAGCCGCCACGGGAGCCGACGGATACTGGGTCGATGGCTGCCGCAGAAGGACACCGCAAGCACTTGTACAGAAGTGCGCCGCCCCACGGACGGGGAGTGCCTCGACATTGAGGGGGGCCTCCCGGAGCAAGGCCGTGTCGTCGGCGATGAAGGCGAGCACGCCGAGACAGATCTAGCGACCCAAAGGCAAACCACCGCCGGAAACCATGTTGATGAAGAACTAAAAACTGTAACCTCACCGGAAGTCGCTAAGACGCCTGCCCCATGGTGGGTGCCAACTGTCATGGGAGTGAGTCTGGCAATAGAAGTAGGGGTACGTATGATAAGGGTCAGGCCCTAGCTACGGAGAGGTTGTACACACACGAGTTTACGAGTTCAGGCCCCTCACGGAGAAGGTAACAACCCTACGTCTCGATGCCTCGGGAGGCTTTGTCGATTGAAGTGTGGAGAAATTACAGGGGTTCTGAACCTTTGTGCCTGAGGGGAGGGGTGGTTTATATAGAGTGCGCCAGCCCCTTGCCCTCCTCAGTTACACGAGGTTCAATGTGAGTTAAGTCACGTACATTACTCGTAACACCCACTATTAATGACCTTAATGGCTACGGAGTGAATGCTTGACCGTTGCCATTCAGAGATGACTCTAAGTCTTCTATCTTCTGAATGGATTGTTGTCTTTCGAGTGAAATAATTCCTGTCGAGTGGAACTGGGATATCCGAGTGGAATCGCTTGTCGAGTGGCTTACACTTCTTGGAGATTCCATTTGGTATATTCCTTTTAACTTTATAGGCCTTAGCTTCCTGTGTCCTATCCTTGGGAAGGGCATGTAGGTTAGTCCTAGGACCCTACCCAGGTATGTGTCACCATCAACCGCCGCCAATCAACGCACCTCATTACGGGCATTCGAACGCACCGGGCCGCGCCCCTAAACCTGTCCCACAACGCTTTTCCGGCAGCCTCCCAATGCCCTCAACCATGTTTTGTGACCACCGGCACGCTGCCGCCCTGGGCCACTACTAGTTGTGCCCGAGCCGTCACACCACTTAGTTAGCCACTAACCCCCCCCCCTTCTCCCACTGATGCGTGGACCACCATGTTAACTAATTAACTTTATTTAAATTAATTATGTTTGTTAGTGTAGTCACTGACTGTTGGGCCCCACCTCCTAATTTATATTAATTAGATTAGTTAAATAACTGTTATATACCCTTGTCACTGACTAGTGGGGCCCACTGGTCAGGTTTGACCAGTCAACAGTCAAACTGTTGATTGCTAACTAGACTAGTCACTGAACTCACAGGCCCCACTGCCAGCCTCTGTTGCATATTGTTGGGTACACTTTTTGTGTACCCATAGCAATTTAATATTAATATAATTTCGAATTAAATTAAATCCAGTAAATTAGAAAAAAAAATAAACTTTCAAAAATCATATAAAATAAACTATAACCCGTATTAAAATAATTTATATATGAAAGTTGTTCAGAAAAATATAACGAATATGATTATGCTATCCACATACTTCCACACCCCTCTAACATAGCAAACATTGGCATTTTTCCCCTGGTTCAATATACCGAAAAACACCTGGAGCTGGGAAAACATTTTCGGATGTTTTCGCTCTTCTTTTAGAATGCCTAAGGATGCATTAGAGCATATCATCATCACCTACTACCATGACATGCATTGTGTTGCATTTGTCTACTCCGTTATTTATCTGTTTCCCCCTCTGCCCTATTCTTTTGGTAGATTCTGAGACTGTCGGTGATACCCAGTACGACTATGACATCGACGACCCGTCCTTCTCCAGAGAGCTTCCAGCCAAGCAAAACCCCCTTGATCATTCCGATATCGCCTATTCTTTCCCTCTACTGCTTGCATTAGAGTAGTGTTGCTGTTACTGATTGATCCTATATTGCTGCACATCATCTCCTTGCTACTACTATTGACACTTACCTATTATCCTATATGCTTATTATAGGTATGCTAGTATTCCCTCAATGGCCCTACATTGGTCGTTTGCCATGCTATACTATCGGGCCATATATATATCGGGTCGCACTATTCATCGCCCTGGGTTATCATGTATTCATCCTTTTTGCTGTTTTGTTGTGTTATTTGCATGCAGTAAAATCAGTTATGTACATAAGAAGTCATTCTGTTTGTTTTTATGCAATGTTTGTTGCAATATTTCACCAGTTAACAAATTAGTAAGGTATGCAACTATTTGTATCTAACATCTTGCCTTCTAGAAACAATAGTATTCAGTGATCAATTGTGAGTGCAGGAGTGACAATTTTCATGGAAAAATGTTAAGTGATCCATTAATTGGTGAGAACCTTGGGTCATTTCCGTCACACTTTGCATCTTGTTATAAATTTTATGAACATATACTTTGACTTAGTCAATTATATACGAAAAATCCAATAGAGCGGTAGTAAGATAAATTGTGGAACTACACATCAATAAAAATATTAGAGAGGTTGAATGTGTCATCCTCGTGTGTGGATTATATATTTCTTCCACTATGCTATTTATTTTGTGCTAATTGTGAAAGCTGGACTGCCTAGGTGATAAAAATAATGTAAAATGAAATTATATGCCATGGAAAATTTTAATTTGTATTTACAGAATACACGTATTTGAGGGCAACATATCAATAAACTGGACATTTGTTGAATCCCTATTGACGCAACCACTACTAGGAAAAGGCCTTCTAGTGGCGCACCAGTTTTGCCTACTAATGGCACACTACTGGTGCGCCACTAGTACCACGCCACTAGTATTAAATACTAATGGTGCACCACTGGTGCGCCATTAGTATCTAGTATACTAATGGCGCACCACGCCGTGCGCCATTAGTATAGACCAACATGCGTCATTAGTATGCCTCCCGGGGGGCCATATTTACCCATGTGCTTTGGCATACTAATGGCGCACTTTGGGGTGATGCGCCATTAGTATCCTTTCTATAGTGCGCCATTAGAGTGCTGAGTGGTGCGCCATTAGTATGAGTATTAGGGATTATTTTTTTCTTTTCTGATATTTGCACAGCTTACAAAATATATTATTGGACAAAATATAGACAACACCACACAACAACAGCAGATTCATCGAATACAATAGAAGATTAGTCTCCGAATACAATTCAACATATTAATCTCCGAATTCAAAAGACTAAACAAAGATAGAACACTACAAGTCTCGAGACCGCGAGTAGCGAGTTTGTCTTCACATTACAAGTCGATATCGATCATCTAAACTACCATCACATAAAAGAGAGTTGCGGTCATCACGATGAGCATCATCGCGATGAAATTGGTCTTCATCCGGTTCCTCCAACGCTCCCTCCTCTCTCCCGCTAGATAACGCGCATATCTAGATTCCGCCTCCGCCCTAGTGGTGTACCCTTTGTAACTATTACCGCTGAAATGGTGAACCTATCTCCGACACTCCTCCCAGTCGTCGTAGACTCCAGGAACCTTACCCTTGTACACGACATACGACGGCATCTCTATGCACTAGCCAAACAACAGACAATACATAAGCAATATATAAGTATGCAACAAAAGGATCGGAAGAGAAAAGCAACACATTAATAGCATGATTCATGGTCCTACTAATAAATAGCATCGATTACATCTAAGTTGAACGACTGTCCAAACCAAAGAGACATACGAGTTCATTAAAGTTTAATTACAACATGAGCTAATCGATGTTTCAGAACTACAAATAGCATTACTATTTTCGACTCGACTCATGGGACCGGAGTGTGGATGAAGCCGCAATCTTTCGTGATGGTCATGAAGTCACGGGCGTTGTCAGCCTGCATTTGTAGCGTTGTTTCTATCTCACTGTTGGACGATTGATATCTGAGGTGGAACTGCCCCGAGGTACGAAGGACATCTTGATGGATGATTTCTGAAAACTCCGACTGGATGCGAAAGAATTCTTGTCGGAGGTCCGCGTCCAAGATTGCCGCCAAGCTTGCGGCCCAATCTTTGAGATTATTTGGTAGCAGAAGGTGATTATGGTCCCGTACGATCGCCCGCATGTGATGGAGGGTGTAGTAGGCATCCTTCTGACCGCTAGGCGGCTGCTTGACGCTGGGGAACGTCGTATTGTGGGTGAACACGTGCATGCCGTACCTATGAACTGGCCTCTTAAAGGTGCCTCCATATGTGGTGTAGCCGGGGAGAGCATCATCTAGAACTTTCTGGATATTTGTGTAGTCTATCTTGGAGTCACAGTCCGGGTCGAAATACGTGTCCATGGAATATTTTGTGCTTAAGAGGATGAGTGTGCAATGTGTGTCACTGCATAGAACACAGAATGATAGAAAAAAAGAACGATCGAAATCTAAGAAATCATATGTTACGGGGCGGTGAGGGGATGACTTAGTCGGGAAAGTAAGGCATGAGGAAGTTATCCTTATCTAGGTTTGCCAGAATGACGCATCCGAGGTGTGAACTCGCGACTTGCCGGTCCCCAGCGCTGCCCAAGATCTTGGCACGCATGTATAAGGGGTCGACTATCACGATGTCCGGGGTCTTGTCTCGAATGATCCGCATCTCCATACTCAGTGAAAACAGCCGAACGAATGTGTAGTGCAGCAGATGAAGGTTAAACATAGCAAAAATGTCATCAAACTGCAGGACGATCGTACCCCCGATGGCGCCATCCACAAAGCCCTGGCCCTCTGGCACCTTGGCCACGAAAACAGGGTATGCCACATCATTCTGGGAGAGAGGCCGCTTCTCCAAAGAAAGAACACTGTCATGCAGACTCCGCATAGCACCGGTTGCAGCATTGAGCATATTTGTTGGTAGCATCGCCCTACCCGCCACATGCACCCTCCTCGAGATATCCTTAGGTGAAGGTGGCCCGTCCTGAGCATAGATCGTACTCGGTGCTGGCTGTCTCGCACCGGCGCCCTTGTTGGTATTTCGTTTACGTCCCTTCTTCTTGATCTGTTGTAATGGGATCGAGTTCTGCTCACAGACCGCCTTCTTGAGCGTATTGGGGCTGATAATATTTCGCATCTTGGCTATCTGAGGCTCAGTGAAGGCGGCAGCTGGAGGCATCTCCTGAGAACCGAACGCCAGACGACGCCTGTTGCAATTAGGTTTCTCCACGGTACCAGCTAGATCGCGGTCGTCTTGGTTGGGTTCTTGAGAAGGAGGCCCGCAGAACTCGTCACCGAACCAGTTCAACCCTATACACTATCGGTGGCATCGGATTACCGTGGAACACGGGGTTACCCGGTTGAACGATTTTTCCCTTGGCGACATCGACCAACCCCATGAAGTGCAGGAGAGTGCAAGGAACGTCAGCGGTGTCCTGCGAAAACATGTAGGGTGTCAGGGATGCCCAGTCAAAGGCAAGGAGATGAAGTCATCGGACGAGAGGCTTAGTTACCGTGATGCCGTCAAGCTCGGCTAATGTCGAGGCAACGCCAATGGCAAGCGTGCAACTGACGGAGGGGCTGCTTGCGGGCGAGGTGCCGGCCGGTGTACACCCGGGTGCATTAAGCTCCAATGCCCATGCCGGCGCCGGAGACACGAATACCGCCTCCGCCATAGACACCAATGGCGCCGCCTGCGCATTTTGCGAGTTGCTGGCCGTGAAACTGGGAATCGGGGAGGCCCATGTTGGCCGCCTGCAATCCACGTCGTTAGCCCCTGAATCAACGTAGGCACCATGGCGGTGAGCATCGTTCCCAGTTGTTGTCGCACTTGCTCTTGGATAATCTCCGGAATCCGCGCCACTTGTGCCTTGAGTGCTTCAACCTTGCGCGACTAGCTTTCTGAGCTGGTCTTTTTCTCCTTTCGCCCACCAGCGGTATAGTATGATGACCATTTTGTGGACAAGACTTTGCTAGCCACACAACCGGCTTACGACGGCTTACTGAGCTTATCCTTATTTTTCATTACATTCAACGCCCTATTTAAAGGGGTGTCGAAAGGGGAGCTCTGAGTCGACCCCGCGCTACTGCTTTCAGTGTCCTGCGGAAGGAACGTGAACCATTTAGAAATATTGGGGATTAATTAGAACGCAACCATATGGAGCTAATTACGCGGGGGTGTATTCCTTACCAGAACAAGCTCAAGCGCCCTGGTCTTCGGATCCGTGGTAAGCTCCTTTGTTACCGGGTCCTCCTTGTACCGGGCCCTAAGAAAGTTCCTGGTCTGCTTGTCACGGTATTTCTCGAAGCGGGTCGGTAGGCCTTGCTCGGCACGCTCCGCGTCCTCCTTGTCCCATATAGGCTCCGCCACTCTGTAACCGCCGGGACCGAGTTGGTGGACCCCTAAGTTCAACTGCCGCATTTCTTTCCCACACTGACTTGATTCGGAGGTTGCGCTGCTCTCGCACTTGATCTTGAACTCCTTGTAGTCATCTTCGCTGATCAAGGATATTTCGCCTTGATCTTCTCATAACTATCACCTTTTTCAATCATTGCATTCACCGTGCTTCTCCAAATAGACAGGGTCGTGCTCATCCTTGTGAGGGCGACATTGTTCACTTCATTCCCTGAGAGGCGTGTGTTTGCAAAGTCGGCGGCGAACTTGTATCGTTCATGCAGCTTCGTGAAGAGGAGGCTGCACAAATTCCCTCGGTCATTATGCCTTAGGTTCTCGGTGTTGATCAAGACAGTGCTCCGGAGAATGCACCCGAGCTGAACCGAGTACCCCTTGACTAATTCATTGGGCGTTGTTGGATGCCCGTCAGAGTTCACTTCAGTAAATTCCTCCTTAACGGTGCCGAGCACGCTCGGGCATCGGTCCTTCCATTGCCTCTTCGGTTGGCTGCCATCTGTGCGTGCGCCGCCATCATCAGTGGTGGCATCCTCGGCGGCACCATCAGTGGTGTCATCACCGACGCCACTAGGGGTTGTATAGTTAGGATCGGTGTCTTCCGCGGCATCCTCATAGCGGTGAGGTTCTTCCTCCATCTCCTGGGACAGCTCCCAGAATTGCTTGCCGCTCGAACCGCCGGCCTCATCGTTGTGGGCCATGTTTCGCTCTAAATAGGAAAAAAGTTTGGTCAAAAAGTTGGTTATTGTCAAGGAACAAGATCATGGTCTCATCATTTAGAGTTTGTCGACACCGAGGCATCCTAAAAGCTAAGCTTTTATCATTTAGGGTTTGTCGACGCCGAGGCACCCTAAAAGCCCAAGCGTACATCATTTAGGTTCTCATCGACACCGAGGCACCCCAAAAGCCAAGGTTTTATAATTTAGGGTTTGTCGACGCCGAGGCACCCTAAATGCTAAGTTAAGTTTTCATCATTTAGGTTGGGCCTAATCACTTGGCTCTATTGCCACCTATGGTTTAATGTAGCAAGAATGGTGGGGCAGTTGATCCTACTTAATTAAGTACTAAGATACCCCGGCCCATGCATTAGTCGCAAGTACCCCATATGTCCTATTTTTAGCAAAGTCATGCTAAAATTCACGGAAAATTTCAGCATGACCTTTGCTGAAAATAGGACATATGGAGTAGCTAAATTTGCCGGAACGGAAGTTAATCGACATTCCGGCAAACTCAAGGGCCTCTCGGGGTACCCGCACAATCATCACGACACGATGGTCGGAGACAAAACCCAGCAAACTAGCAAAATCATCACAAATTGTTTTCTGTAAAAGATGATCATCATCTTTAAAAGTCTTTCTCAATGTGATCACAAGTAATTCAGAGGCATCACAAGTAATTCAGAGCATCACAAGGCATTAGTAGTTCAGTACATGAACAAGTTTTACAAAAATATCAATATGTATTGTATTTCATTGTAGAGTGATATACAGTATGTTACAGCAAAGAAACAACTTAATCCATGCCTCAACTTATCAACAGTCATTACTTGTCAAATATAGAAGGAGGAACAATTTATTTGTGACATAGTTACAAATGATGACAGAATAAAGCAATGCCCTACACTAGCCTAAAACAAGTGAAGTTTCACCCATATAAGAACAAGTGAATTCTAGTCACATTGACACTCCTGGTTTTCTACAAACACCAAGTACTAGGGCACACAAAAGTTTTGAAATTTGTGTGCCTAACTGAATTAACTGAATTTTCAGTAACCGAATAAACTGAATTTTCAAAACTGCAAGAAGCCATTTAAAAAAAATCCTCTCATCTCATATGAGGAGAGTTAATCCTAAGACTAATAGTTTGTTGTGTAGTACAGCTACAATGATGCCATGTCCATTTGTCCCTCCCCAACTAGATACTAGAGTAGCACTGTTGATTCCATGTTCTTGCTGAACTTTATGACAGTATATACAACAGTTTCAGTTAGTGCATTTATCACTTGTTGGAGTATGCTACAGCTTCTGCAAATCACAAACTCCTTTAGTTTACATCTCAGTTTTAGCAAACACTACAGTTTCAGTGAAGGAGTCATAACTGAATAACAGGCACTATAGTTTCTCTACAGTATTGGAACACTGAACATTTTCAGTTAACTGTAGCAAGAAAAATTGTTTCATCCAAGGACTGAACAAATCGACATGGCACCTACTATTTTCATCCAACTACTTTAAAAAAATGAAATAATCAACACTAGATATAATCGACGCGGCAGAGCATTTCTCCTAGATATAATCAACACTAGAGCCACCTCTCTTACATCTACAGATATTTTGCACGTTTTGTCGGCACAAATACCATCAGATAATATGCAGGGACTTGTTAGAATCCCATTAGCACTCAAATCAAGAATCACGCACTACACTTCATTGCTTCAGCCGCATGGACTACATAGCAAATTTCAGTAGTTGAAGATACTAATAAATACCCAATTACACACAAATGCTTTCAGTACTTCATACTGTGCAGTGTTATTGTTTTATATATAAATACACAATGCTTATAGCACTCGATGGTGTGTGTTAGGCTTCAATGCTCACCCAACCAATTAGAGCAGCAATGCTTGTAACTAAAGAGGGGGATGTTTCATGACAATTTCCTGTACCTCTCTCACCCCAACTCATATATTGCAGTACTTGAGGCATAAATAACCATCAGGTTATGCAGGTACTTGTTACAAGCCCATAGCAAGAATCACTCACTAGACTTAAATGCTTAAACCACATGGACTGCAGAGAAAATGTTGGAAGTTGACGATACTCATAAATATACAATTATACACCTTGCTCCTACTACTTTATATGGTGCATAACTAATGTATTGTACATACTGCTTACAACACTTGATAGTGTGTGTTAGGCTTCATTGCTCAGCAAAGACATCTTAGAGCACCAAGGATTGTAATTAACGAGGGCGTACGTGTCATGAACATTTTTTCTATCCACATACATGACCATCTAAAAGTTTATTAGCAATCGAATTCAAAGATACTGCCCATAATGCTGCATCGGAACACCAAAATATTATTGGACATTAGATGTCTGGCTGGTTGGCAAAAAAATAGATGTACTGCTCTACACTAACATCTGCACATTGTGCATAACACATTCAAGACCAGGGTACATTCTCATCAAAGAAGATCAGCAGGGAGCAGATGAACAACCAAAATATCCGAATTTTGTAAGATTAAAAAAAGCAACAGTTTCAGTAAACTGTTTTTTCAGACTACAATATTTTCAGTAAACTGTTTCTGGGATAACAACAGTTTCAGTAAACTGTTTTTGGATCTCTAACTAAATCACTGAAGTTTTTGAATGCAGGAATCCCAAATCACCGAATATGCATCTTGTGACCTATCAACTAAATCACTAAAGTGAACTGAGGAGCATCTGAGGAGCAAGATGGGGCCATGCATGTAGAACTGAGGAGCAAGAAGCCTGCCGCCATGGCCCTAGGGTTTGCAGGGGAGGGGGTGGAGGAGAAGGGAGGAATCACCTGGGGAGGGGATGGAGGAATGGAGGAAGACGCCGGCGTTGAAGCTCCGGCAGCGGCTGGGCGTTGAAGCTCGGTGACACGCGGCGGGCTCCTCCACTCTCCTGTCTCTGTGTCTCGCCCGATCTGTTCCACGCGGGTGCCCTCAAGGCTTGGGCGGGAGGATGTCGGGGCGCGGGCACGGGCGGAGGGGGGACGGCGAGGGAGGTGGCGCTCGGCTCGGGGACGGCGAGCACGGGGGGGGGGGGGGGCAGCGAGCATGGCTCGGGACGGCGAGCATAGGGGCGGTGGTGGTCGGTTGAGGGTGAAATGAGGCAGGGGAGAGATTAGAGAGAAATGTGAGAGATTGGGGATTTAGTGTGGGTGGAAGCTTACTAATGGCGCACCCCGCAGCGGTGCGCCATTAGTATGTTTTTTTAGATAGCAATGGCACACACCCCGTCGGTGCGCCATTAGTAATGTTTTTTTATATAGCAATGGCGCACAAGCCAGAGGTGCGCCATTAGTAATCTTTTTTTATATAGCAATGGCGCACCAGCCAGAGGTGCGCCATAAGTAATTTTTTTATTATTTTTGTTGCATCTAATAATTTGTAAGAAAATGAATATGAATATGAAATAGTAATATTTTTTTATAAAAACAGTAATAATTTTTAAAAAAATATCCTCAAATTTGTTATTTGAAAATATTTATGAATATGAAAAAATATCATCAAATTTATTATTTGAAAATATCATCAAATTTGTTATTTGAAAATATCATCAAATTTGTTATTTGAAAATGTAATCAAATTTGTTTTTTTTTGCAATTTTAGTTGCATTCATTTGTGACGGTGGAGCGGGCTGGGGAGGGTGCGGGGGAGGGTGCGATGGGTCGTCGGTGGCGGTGGAGCTGGGGAGGGTGCGGTGGGTCGGCGGCGGCGATGGAGCGGGGGAGGGTGCGGTGGGTCGGCGGCGGCGGTGGAGCGGGGGAGGGTGCGGGTGGTCGGCGGCGGCGGCCGGTGGAGTGGGGGAGAGGGTGCGGGGGGTGCTCGGCGGCGGTGGAGCGGGGGAGGGTGTGGTGGGTCGTCACTGGCGGTGGAGCGGGGGAGAGTGCGGGGGGTTGGCGGCGGCAGCCAGTGGAGCGGGACAGAGGGTGCGGGGGGTGCTCGGCGGCGAGGGGGACCGGATCTGGCGAGGTGGGATAGCGATTGAAATGGAGGGAGATCGAGATCGAGTGTCCATGAAATTTAATAATATTCATGAGTTCAAAAAGTGCCCATGGAATACAATCGAGAAATGAAGGCTACAATTTAAATACAATCGATCTTAGCTAGCTATCTGTTCACAATCTTCTTGCCCTTATTTTTTGTAAATGGAGTTCTTCTCTTGAACGGATATCCTTTAGGTAGGGTGGTCCTGCTTATTCTTGTGGTGTATGCTGATACTTCATCGTCGTCATCATGTTCCATCTTCGGTCGCCGTACTTGTCGAAGTCTTGCTCATTGGCGACTCCATCCATTCCGATGATCTTCCTTTTGCCTCTCATCATGACAACACGACTGGGCTTTGGCGGGTCGATAATGAAGAAGCATTGGTCCACTTGGCAAGCCAGTACCCATGGCTCATTTGTCGCGGTGACATTTGCGCCCGTGGTCTTGGATTTGGCTTCGGGTATAACCATGGTGGTGAAATACTGGTCTTCTTTTCTGACGCTCTTGGTAATGTATTGTACATACTGCTTACAACACTTGATAGTATGTGTTAGGCTTCATTGCTCAGCAAAGACATCTTAGAGCACCAAGGATTGTAATTAACGAGGGCGTATGTGTCATGAACATTTTTTCTATCCACATACATGACCATCTAAAAGTTTATTAGCAATCGAATTCAAAGATACAGCTCATAATGCTGCATCGGAACACCAAAATATTATTGGACATTAGATGTCTGGCTGGTTGGCAAAAAAAATAGATGTACTGCTCTACACTAACATTTGCACATTGTGCATAACACATTCAAGACCAGGGTACATTCTCATCAAAGAAGATCAGCAGGGAGCAGATGAACAACCTAAATATCCGAATTTTGTAAGATTAAAAAAAAGCAACAGTTTCAGTAAACTGTTTTTTCAGACTACAATATTTTCAGTAAACTGTTTCTGGGATAACAACAGTTTCAGTAAACTGTTTTTGGATCTCTAACTAAATCACTGAAGTTTTTGAATGCAGGAATCCCAAATCACCGAATATGCATCTTGTGACCTATCAACTAAATCACTAAAGTGAACTGAGGAGCATCTGAGGAGCAAGATGGGGCCATGCATGTAGAACTGAGGAGCAAGAAGCCTGCCGCCATGGCCCTAGGGTTTGCAGGGGAGGGGGTGGAGGAGAAGGGAGGAATCACCTGGGGAGGGGATGGAGGAATGGAGGAAGACGCCGGCGTTGAAGCTCCGGCAGCGGCTGGGCGTTGAAGCTCGGTGACACGCGGCGGGCTCCTCCACTCTCCTGTCTCTGTGTCTCGCCCGATCTGTTCCACGCAGGTGCCCTCGAGGCTTGGGCGGGAGGATGTCGGGGCGCGGGCGCGGGCGGAGGGGGGACGGCGAGGGAGGTGGCGCTCGGCTCGGGGACGGCGAGCACGGGGAGGGGGGGCAGCGAGCATGGCTCGGGACGGCGAGCATAGGGGCGGTGGTGGTCGGTGGTGGTCCGTTGAGGGTGAAATGAGGCAGGGGAGAGATTAGAGAGAAATGTGAGAGATTGGGGATTTAGTGTGGGTGGAAGCTTACTAATGGCGCACCCCGCAGCGGTGCGCCATTAGTATGTTTTTTTAGATAGCAATGGCACACCCCCCGTCGGTGCGCCATTAGTAATGTTTTTTTATATAGCAATGGCGCACAAGCCAGAGGTGCGCCATTAGTAATCTTTTTTATATAGCAATGGCGCACCAGCCAGAGGTGCGCCATAAGTAATTTTTTTATTATTTTTGTTGCATCTAATAATTTGTAAGAAAATGAATATGAATATGAAAGAGTAATATTTTTTTATAAAAACAGTAATAATTTTTAAAAAAATATCATCAAATTTGTTATTTGAAAATATTTATGAATATGAAAAAATATCATCAAATTTATTATTTGAAAATATCATCAAATTTGTTATTTGAAAATGTAATCAAATTTGTTTTTTTTTTTGCAATTTTAGTTGTATTCATTTGTGACGGTGGAGCGGGCTGGGGAGGGTGCGGGGGAGGGTGCGATGGGTCGTCGGTGGCGGTGGAGCTGGGGAGGGTGCGGTGGGTCGGCGGCGGCGGTGGAGCGGGGGAGGGTGCGGTGGGTCGGCGGCGGCGGTGGAGCGGGGGAGGGTGCGGGGGGTCGGCGGCGGCGGCCGGTGGAGCGGGGGAGAGGGTGTGGGGGGTGCTCGGCGGCGGTGGAGCGGGGAGGGTGTGGTGGGTCGTCACCGGCGGTGGAGCGGGGGAGAGTGCGGGGGGTCAGCGGCGGCGGCCAGTGGAGCGGGACAGAGGGTGCGGGGGGTGCTCAGCGGCGAGGGGGACCGGATCTGGCGAGGTGGGATAGCGATTGAGATGGAGGAGGATCGAGATCGAGTGTCCATGAAATTTAATAATATTCATGAGTTCAAAAAGTGCCCATGGAATACAATCGAGAAATGAAGGCTACAATTTAAATACAATCGATCTTAGCTAGCTATCTGTTCACAATCTTCTTGCCCTTATTTTTTGTAAATGGAGTTCTTCTCTTGAACGGACATCCTTTAGGTAGGGTGGTCCTGCTTATTCTTGTGGTGTATGCTGATACTTCATCGTCGTCGTCATGTTCCATCTTCGGTCGCCGTACTTGTCGAAGTCTTGCTCATTGGCGACTCCATCCATTCCGATGATCTTCCTTTTGCCTCTCATCATGACAACACGACTGGGCTTTGGCGGGTCGATAATGAAGAAGCATTGGTCCACTTGGCAAGCCAGTACCCATGGCTCATTTGTCACGGTGACATTTGTGCCCGTGGTCTTGGATTTGGCTTCGGGTATAACCATGGTGGTGAAATACTGGTCTTCTTTTCTGACGCTCTTGGCCCATCATGCTGTGCAGGAACGTCGGCCCGAGTTGGATGATATCCTCCATGATATGGACCAACAGATGCACCATAACGTCGAAGAATGTGGGCGGGAAGTACATCTCAAGCTCGCATAGTATCACCACGATCTCTTCCTGTAGCCTTCTGAGTTGCCTCACGCCAACCGACTTCCGAGAGATGACGTCGAAAAAGTTGCTTTGGCCAAATAGTGTTTCACGGACGTGCGTGTCCATGATCCCACGTATTGCAACTAGAAGTATCTGCGTCATCAGCACGTGACAGTCATGAGACTTCATCCTGCTGAACTTCTGCTTCGCTGGGTCTAGGTATCTTCTTATCTTCCCCGCGTAACCGTAAGGAAGTTTTACTCCTACGAGGCAGGTGAAAAACTGATCGATCTCCTCCTGACTTAGAGTGAAGCACGCGGGAGGGTAGTCATTTCTGGTCTTCTTGGCCTTTTTGCCTTTGCGATGACTTTCCGTGTCCTGCTTCGCCTCATCATCATCATCATCATCATCATTAGCGTGAAGCTCCTCCCTGATGCCCATTGATTTCAAGTCTGCCCTTGCTTTCGGCCCATCTTTGGTCCTCTTTGGCATGTTGAGCAAGGTACCAAGCAGACTCTCGCACACATTCTTCGTGATATGCATGATATCAAGGCTATGAGGCACACGGTGGATCTTCCAGTACGACAAGTCCCAGAAAACAGACCTCGTTTTCCATACCTTCAGCAGCGGCTCTGGTGCCTTTCGCTTCTTTCCTGGCCCTAGCACCTTTTGCTTCTTTCCCGGCAGTGGGCAATCTTTCCAATTTTTCAACAGCTCGTCTATTTCCTCGCCGCTCCTTGTACACGGGCGTCTTCGGGGTTCGGTTTCACCATCGAACAGATCCTTGCATTTCCTCCACGGGTCGTCATCGCGAAGCCACCTTCGATGTCCCATGAACACAGTTTTCGAAGACCCGGGATCTCTATCTAGCTGGCGATACGTTGTGTCATCCATGCAGCTGACGCATCCAGAAAATACGTGGACCACCTGCCCCGCGAGATATCCGTAACCGAGATAGTCGTGCACTGTCGTGAGCAGTGCGGCTCTCATAGGGACATATTCTTTCTCTACGACGTCCCACGTATTGGCTGGCATTTTCCACAGCGTGTCTAGCTCCTCTTTCAGCAGCCCCAGATACAGATTGATGTCGTTCCCTGGTTGTTTCGACCCTTCAATTAGCATACTCATGTGAATGTACTTCCTCTTCATGCACAACCAGGGGGGAAGATTGTACATCCACACAAACACAGGCCAGGTGCTATGTGTGCTTCTCTGGCTGCCAAACGGATTGACTCCATCGGTGCTCGCGCCCAGCACGATGTTCCTTGGATCCTTCCCAAATTCTGGGTGTTCGAAGTTCAATGCTTGCCACTGGCTCCCATCCTTAGGGTGACTCAGCATCTTGTCTTTTTTATTTATCTCCGAATCATTTGCATCATCTTCTCGCTTCTTCTCCTCCCTACCCGCATGCCAACGCAGGAGCTTTGCTACCTTAGGGTCCGTGAAATACCGCTGCAGACGAGGAATGATCGGAAAGTACCACACCACTTTTCGAGGAGCTTTCTTCCTCTTCTTGTATCGAGTGATGCCGCACAGCGGACATATGGTAGACTCCGCGTGCTCGTCCCGATAAATGATGCAATTGTTCATGCACACATGGTATTTCACGTGCGGTAAATCCAGAGGACACACGATTTTCTTTGCCTCCTCGAAACTGGTCGGGCACTTGTTCCCCTTGGGAAGACGTTTGTGCCAGAATGAAATGTTCTCGTCGAAGCATGCGTCGGTTATTTTGTGTTTTACCTTCATCTCCAGAGGCATGAGCGTTACTTTCAGGCGGGTATCCTCGGGCCTGCATCCTTCATACAATGGAGTAACCGCATCTATCTCCAGTTGATCCAGCTTGGCTTTCTCTCGGGCGGCAGCTCTTGCGTTATCCGTCTGCTTGAGAAGCAGCTCTTGAATATGAGGGTCCTGCACCCATCCCATCAATGGTCCATCGTCGTCTGCTCCGCCCGCATCTTCATCTTCATGATCATGCCCTTCGTCTGCTCTGGCATCTTCCTCATCATCATGTCCGGCATCTTCTACATGATGACTGTGTACAGCATCACCATCGTGATCATGTCCTGGAGATTCTTCGTCGTCTCGCCTGCCCGAGCCGTGGTGGTTGTCTTGCTGCCCTTCCTCATTTCTTGCCCGACCCCCATGAACGACTTCATGGTCATCTTCATCACCTTGCCACCAATAGCCATCCATGAAACCACGCAAGAGCAGGTGGTCCCGCACCTGCCCGGAATCCGGGTCCACAATAAGGCTCTTCAGCTTGCATCTTCGACACGGACATCTTATCTCCGTCTCGTTCTTTTGAAGCATCTCGACCTTCACGGAGCTCAAAAACCTATTCTCGATGCCTTCGGTCATCGTGCGGACCATGGTCGTCTGCGGGGTAGAGCAAAACGATATTTTAGAACCAAGAAAAAAATTGGCATGACTTTCCCTAAAAATAGGACCAAAAAGAATGCATACTGCCAAAATTCTCGCTGAAACAGAAATGAATCAACATTCCGGCAAAATATTGGCAACTATCGCATTTCAAATACTGGTACCTGCAAACACAAATATATATGCAACACCACAAACATATGCAACACCACAAACATACATAGATCTAGCTAGGCCATAAAAAGTGCATGTGCACGTTGTTGGAGGGAGAACAACATAAAGATAGCTTCCCCCTTACTTACCTATCAAAAAAAGGTAATTTAACCACTTAATTTGGATGAATCTATGATGCAAATGAGGTGAGGAGGAGGAGACAGCCGAGACAAGCTTGGAGGAGGAGGTGAAGAGAATGAAGTGGGGAAAATGAGTGGGTAGGTGTAGCTGTCCAAAATATCTAGCTGGTCCCAGGTTACTAATGGCGCACCACCTACAAATGCACCATTAGTAACCCTGGTTACTAATGGCGCACCTGCTGGTGGTGCGTCATTAGTAGTTTTGCAAAAAAAATACTAATGGCGCACCGGGGCGTAGTGCGCCATTACTAGTTTAAACTAGTAATAATGCACTATTCCACGGTGCGCCATTAGTAGTTTTGCCAAAAAAAAGAATAAAAAAATATAGTAGTGGCGCACTATGTGACTGGTGCACCATTACTTGTTAGAATTAGTAGTGGCGCATTGCGCCCTGGTGCGCCATTAGTATGTTTGGAAAAATAAAAAAAAACGTTACTAGTGGCGCCCCACATGCCTGGTGTGCCATTAGTGGCCATTTCATCTATAGCCCTTTTCCTAGTAGTGAACAGTATGTAATGTAAGATCTAGTACCCATCAATGTAATTAACACCTAGGAGCAACACATAGTAGGACCAGTTCTAATGGCACACATGTAGATAAGTGCATGACAAAGTTGTTATATAACATAATGCATCATAAGCTAACGCTAGGTAGTAATTATACACCAAACTATTGTATGTAATAATAATATAAGTTCCCAAAAGATGGGTGTAAACTACGTACCATACATGCAATTTGCACAACAAGGTGCAGGTATGGTGTTTTCTATCATTAGTCTTTCCAGTGGAGTCTTTGCATAGGATTACGCACCGAATATTGATTGGTTCCCATTATGGAATAGCCATCTGGCTACCTTGTTATAAATGGTTGCAAATAGCACTTGTCAATTTGGCTGGTTGGCTATAGGGGTCATTTAGTTTAATTCACATTAGAGGTTTAATGTTTCTTACATGTATACCAAGTGGCATTCTTAACTTACTTCAGTGATATAAAATATGCCTCCTTTGTTGTTGGTTTGCACCGGCTAGGGGTAAAATCTCGGTACGTGATCCACCTGTAAGTATAGATAATAATGACCTAATAGCTCTGATTTTACTTGTACATCATGTTATTTAAATTTCATGTAAATATATTCAGCAGAGTGTGTTGCTCCATTTGCGCTACCAATATTTAAAAAGGGAATGTATTGTAAGAAAATGTGGGAAAAATATTCTGCTCGAGGTTGTATCTCTAGTTCTCTGTTGTCAATGTTTTTTATTCGAGCAAAACCTGAGTGGACACCCCATTCTGTAAATCAATTTTTTCACTGAGAAGATCGAAATTTCAAATTTGGTAGGTAGAGCATAAAAGGGAATACTTGCAAGAGTCATACCTAGAAGCATTAGATCTTACTCTCAAAGTTAACATCGGTCGAAATTGCAGGAAAATAGTTCAATAAATTTGGAATAAGATAATCATGTCGATGAATTTGGAATATGCACATGTAAAAGTATGCATTGTCAGGAGTAAGAAATATAAAAAGGAGTGATTGAATCATAATCCAACTAAAGAAGGCATACTAAGATTAGTTAGTCATACCTTCAATCTACAACAATCATCACTATTTTGAAGATCATCACATTGAATGTTGAGTCAATAAAGACAACAAAATAACCATGTGTGATATGGACTGAATGGACATGAGCATGTATAATCCAAACCAAAAGTAGCAATATACCACCAGTGATATATAGGGGTAGAGGCTAATTTAGTTACTTTCTTACTACTCATTTTTGAATGCATAATCCACACAACACTAATTCAAACATATTCTATCAAAGCATGAACCAAGAAGCCCTATCAACAACTTAATCTACAATCCTTTGTACCCATGAATTCGACATCACCAAGTTTGAGAAGTACATATCTCTTATGGAAGAAAAATCAGCACTTCCTAAATAAATCAATGAACTAAGTAGTAACCTATGTAATTAAAGGATAAAAAGAGAAACCCTAACATGGAGCAACCACATGGATGGGGCGTGTCCGCCATAGAGATGCAAGAAGTTCCAGCATTGAGTGGCGATGGTGATGGTGCAAGGTGCAGTGGTGCAACGTCTTGTCAAAGAGACATGTCGTCTTGGGCCACACGAAGAGCACCACCGGCAAGAGTATCTCGCAACTATAGCACCGGCTCCTGCCACGACCTCTAACAAAGTGCCTAAGTGGCTCCATGCCCATGGCGCTGTGAGAAGCGAACCACAGGAGGTGTCGACACCACTCGCCCCCTCCTCACCAGCCGCTCAACTGCAAGTCCATGCTCGCTGCAACTAGGGATCATGGTTGTTGCGTGTTATGTATGTTTGTCAGGTTGACCGGGGGGTCATCAAGTTTCTTTATTAGCAAGTAGTCCGCATGTGGTTTATATGTATCGGTTTTCGCCCGGTTTTCCGTTAATTAACCAGGCAATTCTCTTCTTCTTAATTAATCGATGAGGCAAAACTTTTGCCTCCGTTTCAAAAAAATATCATGCAAGGATGATTGAAGGGAATATATGAGGGACGGCATGGTGAGAATGGTAGTGCGTAGGGAGAGAAGAGGCGGGTGGAGAGATACCGAGATGGATGTGAATTGGGGATGAAGACCTTGACAGAAGGTGGCAACTGCCATAGGTCATGTAGTGAGAGGATACAGTGGTGGGTGGTGGGACCTATGCAGTTTTTGGAGCTCCATAGAGATCTCAGGAAATATCTAGTTGTCAGCCAAACTATCACCATCACCTGAATCCTCCAATATGCAGTAAAAAAATCCAAAAAGGGAGAAAAACCAAACGCTAGGCGCTTTTATATATGTACATCGTCCTGCTCAAACAACCATAGGAAAAGTGGGGCCTAGCAATTGTTCTTCATCCAAGAGGATCTCAATTTTTTTATTGTTTCATAAACTTCCTGGCCCTATTACTATTTTTTGTTATTTGTACACATCGCACACACGGCTGTTCATCGCTGTCCAGGGAGCAGTCATCCCTAGCGGTTCTCCCATCAGATGCATGTGGCAGAGTTCGATAGCACAATCGCCGCGCATGGTACATACTTCCTACACACCACCCCCGACAACGGGGCACCAATTCCTGGGTGGCGGAGGAGGGGAGCAAAGTTCCTAAACCTACATGAGGCTTTTACATAAGAGAGGGCATGGGAGTACGTGCCCCCCCCCCCCCCCCTCTTTAATCTTTCCCCACAACTACATTGTGGGCCCCTCCTCTCTAATTAAATTTAGAGAACTAATCTTTTTTCGAAAAGGGGCGCTTTAGTACTTAAAAGATTTAAGCATTACACCCGGCCTCTGCATAACTAAGATGCACACAGCCAAATAAGATCCTCTCACACAAAATAAAAATAAAAAGGCGAATTACAACGAAACATGTAGAGTCCGTATAACGCCTAATGTGGAGGGGGGCCAATCCTTAGATCATGCTGCCTCCCATGTTGGGTAAAAGTATCCCTCGCCGTAGCCTCCAATCGTGTACACACCTCTATAAATAAGCCTCGATTCTCCACGCGTTGTAGAGAGGACCATAAACGAACAGTCCCGGTACATTTGTAGATAACCTGCAATAGAGAAGTACTTTTATCGTTAAAAACCTTATCATTTCTACATAGCCAAAGCGACCAAATAACGACAAGCGCTCCCACCCTAAGAAGAGTTCTAAACTTGTGATTAATCCCATGTAACCAGTTGCCAAATATATTAGCAACACTACAGGGAGGATATAAGCCAGAAGCTATTTGGATGACTGACCATATAGAACGAGCCAATTTGCATTGGATAAATGTTTTATTGTCTCCCCATGGTGACAAAATACACATTGCGGGCTTCCATGTCAATTCCTCTTAATAAGGTTATATTTAGTAAGAATGACTCCGCGACGAAGATACCATGCAAAGATTTTGTTCTTAAGAGGTATCTTCATCTTCCAGATCTTCTTGTTATTAACAACTGGCACGTCGGACTGGATTAACGCTCTATGCATAGAATCCACTGAGAATTTTCCATTTCCATGGAGGTTCCATCGGAATACATCAGACCCATGTGACAATTGCACCGTGGACAATCCTTGGAGCAGGATATTCCACGATTGGAGTCTGGGTCCAATTAAGTCTCTTCTGAACGTCACATTTGGCGGAAATGATTCCATTACCGTGGCGATAGTATCACCTTTGTGGCGCACAATGTTGTATAGAGCCAGATATTGTTCCCGGAGTGTGGCATTTCCTAGCTACTTGTCCTCCCAGAATCTAATTTCCGAGTCGTCCGTAATTGAGAAGGATCCATAGCAGAAGAAATATTTCTTCGTAGCCATTAGACCTGCCCAAAAGTGGGAATCCCCAGGCTTCCAATATACTTGGGATACCACCTTGGAACCCACATATTTCCTCCTTAGGAGGGTTTGCCATACACCATCTTCCGTTAGTAATTTAAACAACCATTTGCCGAGGAGGGTCCTATTCTTAACCTCAAGGTCATGAATGCCCAACCCGCCTTGGTCTTTGGGACGGCAAACCACACTCCATTTAGCCAGTCGATATTTCTTTCTCTCGCTATCTCCTTGCCAAAAGAATCTTGATCGGAAGTAATCCAATCTATGTAAAACTCCTTTCGGTAACTAGAAGAAGGAAATCATATATAGTACAATATTACTAAGTACTGAATTTATGAGAACCAATCTTCCACCCAGAGACAGCAGTTTACCTTTCCGACTGCTAAGTCTTTTTTGCAGTCTCTCCTCGACGTGTTTCCATTCAGCATTTGTGAGTCTCCGATAATGTATCGGTATCCCCAAATATGTGATCGGAAACTGACCCAACCCACATCCGAACAGTTCAGCGTACAGGTGGGCCTCGTCTTGAGCCTTGGCAAAGCAAAACAATTCACTTTTATGAAAATTGATCTTTAGACCCGAGAGTTGCTCGAATGCGGATAAAATCAGTTTCAGATTTCTTGCTTTCTCGAGGTCATGATCCATGAAGAGAATCGTATCATCAGCATATTGAAGTATAGAGAGACCACCATCAACTAGATGATTTACTACCCCATCAATTTGGCCATCAACCTTGGCACGCTCAATCATGACCGCTAGCATATCCGCCATTATATTGAATAGCATGGGCGATACCGAGTCACCCTGTCGCAATCCCTTCTTCGTTTGGAAATAGTGTCCAACGTCATCATTGACCTTAATGGCAACACTACCTCCAGAAACGAAGCTATGTGAACTAATCTTTTGAGTTCCACTTTCTTGTGACGGGAACTCAAGGCAACCATTGCAAATTAGCTTGGAAGGCCTTCATTGCTCCTGCATGGTCCTTACGACTGTTAGGAATAAAATGCTATCAGAGGGGATTTCTTTTAACCATCCAGCTGACATCATTTATAAAATGTTCTCCCTTCTACAGCTTTGGAGGCCTTTGGGAGTCATCGGGCGTTACCGCCGCTTGATCGTTTCTTCGTCAGCATGCGTGGATGGGTGACAGCCTTGCGAAGGGGGACATGTCAAGATGATTCGAGCTAGGGGAGCCTCGTGGGAGTAATGTTTGGCTTGGCTATAGTTCCGCCTTACAACACCGTGACACTTGTATCATGTCATCGCAACCTTGTATCACATTTTCTCTTCTATTTTTCAGATCATATGTATTGCGACGCGTGTTTGGGTCTTCGCGACCTTGTATCAAACTTCTTTCGGTAACTCGATCTTGGGCCTAAGTTTAAGCCCGGGTGACGGACTCCTTTCTACAAAGAAAAGTTTCACCGGGTAGTTTATTTTGGCATTTTCTATTTGGCGCTACAGGCGCCAGTTAACGTGCATTTTTGTTAACTGGCGCATGTGGCGTCCATAAATGGGCCAGCGCATCTAGGCGCTGGTTGACATTTTCTTTTTTGAAATTCTATGAACTTTTTTGAATATCTATGAACTTTTTAAAAATTTCAACAGTTTTTTTTCAAATTGATGAACTCTTTGGAATATTGATGATTTTTTTTTTTAATTTTGATGAACATCTTTTTGAAAATGGAGGAACTTTTTTTCATCTATGAACTTCTTTTTCAGTTCAATGAACTTTTTCTAAAAATACATGAACTGGGGCAGCATGCTAGTGGACCGGCCCATGCTAGCAGTGCAAGCGCCGGATCATTAACGGACGCCTGCAGCGCTGCATAGGAGCTACTTTTTTTCCCGATAAATGGAATGCAACCGGTCAATCGATGTCAAAAGAAAAAACACAGTCAATCGCCTTAATAAATGAACAAAAAAAAAACACCGGTCGATTGCCGCCCCCTATTGCCACGAGTCCTCGTGCAAACCTTCTAGAGCAACCCCGCTTTCCAAATTGGAAGGACTAGTGTGTGTGGGGGTGCATGGAAAGTGCAGCCTGCATCACCTAACTCTAGCGTGTTCATTCGGCATACCTTCACCTACTGCGCAGCTTCTTACTGTTGAAACTCTCATAACCAACCAAGTCCACGATCAACTATCTCTCTCTCTCACGCATACCACAAGAACAAGACGAATGTGAAAGATACACATACACTAAACTTAACACACGGGACACGGCCAGAAATACTAAACTAAAAACTGGGGACAGGCCACCCAGAAAATGTCAAGGACCCAACAACCACGATTCGCCGTTAAATAGACCCATGTCTGCACTGCACCATTGGACACACAAGCTGCACAAACCTGCACAGCTCCTCGGAAGAAGAATTCGGCACTCGCATCAAACCACCATCCATTCTGAGCTTAGCTAGCTAGCTGATCCCAATGGCGAGCAGCACCGCCATCTCTTGCCTTGCTGCGCTCTTGCTACTCGCAGCCGCCGCGGCGCCGGCGTCCGCGGCGGAGAAGGAGACCCGGCTGCGGGCAAAGGCGTAGCCAGGTTGGAGACACGCCACGGGCCAGCAGCCTAGCTACAGTGTTAAACAGTGCCGAATAGTGTTTCTCAAGCTACAGTCAATGAAGGGACAAGCTGCCACGCCCCAGGCCATGGCCCTGGTAGCCTGGAGCCTGGCTACGCCACTGGCTGCGGGTGTACTGGCACGACGTGGTGAGCGGCGGGCCGAACGCGACGGTCGCGCAGGTGGCGCAGGCGCCGTCCTCCAACGCCTCCGCCACGGGCTTCGGCGGCCTCTCCGTCATCGACGACCCGCTTACCGAGGGGCCCAACCTGACGTCGAGGCTCCTCGGCCGCGCCCAAGGCATGTACGTCAGCGCCGGCAAGGACAGCCTGTCGCTGCTCATGGCCATGAACTTCGTCTTCGTCGACGGCGCCTACAACGGGAGCAGCATCGCCATCGTCGGCCCCAACCCGGTGAACCGGGCCGTCAGGGAGATGGCCGTGGTCGGCGGCACCGGCGTCTTCCGGTTCGCGCGCGGCTACTGCCAGTTGCGGACCCACTGGTTTGACGCCAATACCGGCGACGCCACCGTCGAGTACAGGGTCCATCTTCGCCACGACTGATGCATGCATCCTTGTTTCGTGTCCAGTCGGTACTTTGATTGTAATTCGTTGTTAACTGGATTAATAAGCCTGTTGTTCCTATATATAATTTCCTGATTTTACCAATAGCTTATTTGCATTTCGAGGGTATGTGTATATGTGTTTTGAGATGATTTATTCGGAAATAAATAAAGTATTCCCCTAACTAGCGACTGTTGGGTTTTTTAACACAGTACAATCAAAGTCACTCACATACACGAGCATACACTCATTCCTATGAACACACGTGAATGAGACTTGGATCCATACCCGCCCCCTCCCCGCCCCTTCCCTCGCGTCGTCCTCCCCAGGGCGACCCGAGGGCCCCTAGGGCTTCCCTAGGCGCCGCCCCCTCCACCCCACCTCCCTTGCCGCCACCCGAGGGAGTCGTCGGGCTTCGCCTGGGCGACTGCCGATGACGGTGGCGGCGGGGCTTCGTCGCTTCGCTCGCTGGCGGAGGACCCCGGAATCCCGGGCGGCGGCCCGGTCGGTGAGGTGGCGCGCGCGGGAGGTGCGGGCCGCCCCCCTCAGCTGCTCGGGCAGTGAGGTCCGTGTGGGCAGTGGTCGTGGAGCGGTGAGGTTTCCCCTCTTCTGCTCCAGATCTGAAGGACATGTTTTTCCCTCTCTCTGCTCTCCCTTGCCGGATTCGCCTGACGTCGGGCCTCTGGTCGCCAGATCTGGCGCCGGCAGGGTGCTCCCCGAGCTGGTGGTGTTGGACGAGCCCGGGGGAAACCCCTGTTGGTATCCCCAACGCGGCGGCTCTTGCGTTGTTCTGCTCGCTGGAGTTGCAGCCGTGGGCTCTCTGTTGGAGATCGTTGCAGAAATTAAAAAATTTCTACGCATCACCAAGATCAATCTATGGAGAGACTAGCAACGACAGAGAGGGGAGTGCATCTTCATACCCTTGAGGATCGCGAAACGGAAGCGTTGCAAGAACGCGGATGAAGGAGTCGTACTCGAAGCGATTCAGATCGCGGTTGATTCCGATCTAAGCAGCAAACAACGGCGCCTCCGCGTTCAACACACGTGCAGCACGGGGACGCCTCCTCCTTCTTGATCCAGCAAGGGGGAAGGATAAGTTGGGGAAGAACTCCGGTAGCACGGCGGCGTGGTGGTGGAGGAGCAGCGGTTCTCCAGCAGAACTTTGCCAAGCTTAACGGAGGAGGAGGGGTGTTGGAGAAGGGGAGGGCTGCGCCTTGGATGAGGTCCTTCTGCCGGAATATCCTATTTGCCGCTCGTTGCGTCAAACGGCCGGCGCTTCGCACAGGCGAGCGACCGAGCAGCGACGCAACGGGCCGGCCTGTTTAACCGTTCCTGCACTCCCGGTTTTAGGAACCTTCTAGAGGTTCCCAGCTGGTTTTTTTTCTGGTTTTGGGAACCTTCTAGAAGGTTCCTGAACCGGTTTTTTATTTTCCTTTCCTTTTCTATTTCTGTTTATTATTATTTTTTTGTTTTTCAAGTTTATGTTTTCTCTCTCAAAAAAATGTTCACGCTTTTACAAAAATGTACAAAATTTGAAAAATGTTCGTGTTTTCAAATTTTGTTCATAAATTCAAAAACTGTATGCATTTATCAAAAAATGTTCGGAATTTTCAAAAAATATTTTGTGTTAACAAAATTGTTCAGAATGTTTTTGCTCACAATTTTGACAACTTTTAAAAAAATGTTTGTGATTTCAAAATACGTTTCCGTTTCAAAAATTGTTTGCAACTTTCCAAAAATGTTCATGAATTTCTGAACATATTTGTTATATACTTACTTCACGTATTCAACTTTTGTTCACGTATTCAAAAAATGTTCAACTTTCAAATTTGTTTGGAATTTTTAAAATTGTTTTTCGTTTCTAACTTTGGTCTAAAAATGTTCTTGTTTCCTTTTCGGTTTCTTTTTTCATTTCTTTTTTATTTTTCAAATTTTTTTGAAAAGAGTTCATGTTTCAAAAATTGTTCGTAACCTTAAAAAATTGTTCCCACTTTCAAAAAACCTTCATTTTTTAAAAAAATGGTCGCATTCTCCAAAATTGTTCATAAATTCAAAGAATGTTCGTATTTTAAACAAAATGTTGTGGGATTTAAAAAATGTTCCCTTTTTAAAAAATGTTCCCTTTTTAAAAAAATGTTCCTTTTTTAAAAAAGTTCCCTTTTTAAAAAATGTTCGTATTTGCCTTTTTTTGGTTTTCTTTTCTATTTGGAATTTTCAATAAATGTGTTCACTAATTTGAAAAGAAATCATGTTTTTGAAAATTTGTTCACAAACTCAAAATATGTTCGAGGAATTTGAAAAAATGTTCTCATTTCTAAATTTTGTTTCTTAAATTTGAAAATGTTCTGTAATTTCAAAAAAAGTTCCAGCCTTTTCAATTTTGTTCACATGCTCAAAAAATGTTCATGTTTTCTGAATTTTCTGAAAAAATGTATTTTGAACAAATTATTCATAATTTCGAAAAAAATCATGTTTAGAAAAAATTGTTCATGATTTCAAAAAAATGTCCTTGATTTTTAGAAAATGTCATAGTTTTTCAGAAAATTGTTCCAAATTTGGAAAGTGTTTGTGTTTGCCAGAACATTCCATTTTTTGAAAAAAGAAACTACTTTTGAAATTTCTAAAGTAATTCGGATCTGCAAAGCGTGTCTAGTTCTTTATGTTTGATGCTAAGTTATGAGCACATACGAGTGCGAGGTGAGCTGGTAGGGACACATCATCTAGATCTCTCGATCCTGTGTTCAAATCCCCGTATCGCAGTATTTTATGAGCAATGGTCGTTCATGTTGATCGTCATCTTCATGGGCCGGCCCAGTCGGGGACGCTCCTGTGCGAAGCCGCAGCAACTTGACGCAGAGAGCGTCACATAGGAGTTCCCCCTTCTGCCCTCCCTCATCCCCTCTATTTATAGAGTGAAGGGGAAAGGGGGCCAGCCCCTCTAGATGAGATCTAGAGGGGGCGACGGCCAAGGGGAGGGGCCTTGCCCCCCAAGCCAAGGGGGCGCCCCGTTTAGGGTTTCCCCCAAGCCCTAGGCGCATGGGCCCTAGGGGGGTGGCGCCTAGCCCACTTAGGGGCTGGTTCCCTTCCACATACAGCCCATAGGGCCCTCCGGGGCAGGTGGACCCTCCCGATGGACCCCCAGAACCCCTTCGGCGGACCCGGTACAATACCGGCAAACCCCCGAATACTTCTGGTGACCGTATGATGACTTCCCATATATAAATCTTCACCTCCGGACCATTCCGGAACTCCTCATGACGTTCGGGATCTCATCCGGGACTCTGAACAACATTCGGTAACCACATGCTATTTCCCATAACAACTCTAGCGTCACCGAGCCTTAAGTGTGTAGACCCTACGGGTTCGAGAATCATGCAGACATGACCGAGACAGCTCTCCGGCCAATAACCAACAGCGGGATTTGGATACCCATGTTGGCTCCCACATGTTCCATGATGATCTCATCGGATGAACCACAATATCAAGGATTCAAGCAATCTCGTATACAATTCCCTTTGTTAATCGGTACATTACTTGCCCGAGATTCGATCGTCGGTATCCTAATACCTAGTTCAATCTCGTTACCGGCAAGTCACTTTACTCGTTCCATAATGCATGATCACGTGACCAACTACTTAGTCACATTGAGCTCATTATGATGATGCATTACCGAGAGGGCCCAGAGATACCTCCCCGTCATACGGAGTGACAAATCCCAGTCTCAATTCGTGTCAACCCAACAGACACTTTCGGAGATACCTGTAGTGCACCTTTATAGCCACCCAGTTACGTTGTGACGTTTCGTACATCCAAAGCATTCCTACGGTATTTGGGAGTTACACAATCTCATGGTCTAAGGAAATGATACTTGACATTAGAAAAGCTTTAGCAAACGAACTACACGGTCTTGTGCCATGCTTAGGATTGGGTCTTGTCCATCACATCATTCTCCTAATGATGTGATCCCGTTATCAATGACATCCAATGTCCATGATAACCCACAAGTGTAGGGGATCGCAACAGTTTTCGATAAGTAAGAGTGTCAAACCAAACGAGGAGCTAAAGGTAGAATAAATATTCCCTCAAGTTCTATCGACCACCGATACAACTCTACGCACGCTTGACGTTCGCTTTACCTAGAACAAGTATGAAACTAGAAGTACTTTGTAGGTGTGATAGGATAGGTTTGCAAGATAATAAAGAACGCGTAAATAAAAAGTAGGGGCTGTTTAGATAAATATGCAATAAAGTAAATATAAGGAGTGTGGAAAAGTGGTGGTAGGAGTGGTGAAATTGCCCCTAAGCAATTGACTACCTTACTAGATCGATAGCAAGTTTTATGTGGGAGAGGCATAAGCTAACATGCTTTCTCTTCTTGGATCATATGCACGTATGATTGGTACTCTAGCAAGCGTCCGCAACTACTAAAGATTCATTAAGGTAAAACCCAACCATAGCATTAAAGCATCAAGTCCCCTTTATCCCGTACGCAACAATCCCCTTACTCGGGTTTATGCTTCTGTCACTCAAGCAACCCACCATAAAAGAATCATGAACATATTGCAACACCCTACAGCGGGAATCCTCACACTTGCGCGACACGGAGGGCACAATAGGATAGCAACATAACCACAAGCAAATTAAACCAATCATAGCAATTCATCAATCACCGGTAGGACAACGAAAATCTACTCAGACATCATAGGATGGCAACACATCATTGGATAATAATATGAAGCATAAAGCACCATGTTCAAGTAGAGGGTACAGCGGGTTGCGGGGGAGTGGACCGCTGGATATAGATGGGGGAAGGTGATGGAGATGTTGGCGAAGATGGCGGATGTGTTGGTGAAGATCGCGGTGATGATGATGGCCCCCGGCGGCAATCCGGCGCCACTGGAAGCAAGGGGGAGAGAGCCCCCCTTCTTCTTCTTCTTCCTTGACCTCCTCCCTAGATGGGAGAAGGGTTTCCCCTCGGGTCCTTGGCTCCCATGGCTTGGGAGGGGCAAGATCCCCTCCGAGATTGGATCTATCTCTCTGTTTCTGCATTCTGAGATTCTACCCCTTCACCGTTTCTTTAATATCCGGAGATCCGTAACTCCGATTGGGGTGAATCTTTCGCCCAGATTTTTCTCATAAAATTATATTTCTTGTGGCAAAAGAAGGGCATCAACCGCCTTACGGGTGGACCACGAGAGTGCCAGGCATGCCCAGGGGGTGTGGGCGCGCCCCCCTGTCTCGTGGCCACCTCGGACACCGTTTCGCGTTGATTCTTCCTCCGGAAAATCCCAAATATTCCAAAATAATTATCCGTCCGTTTTTATCCCGTTTGGACTCCGTTTGATATTGGTTTTCTATGAAACATAAAACATGCAACAAACTGGAACTGGCACTGGGCACTGGATCAATATGTTTGTCCCAAAAATAGTATAAAAAGTTGCCAAAAGTATATGAAAGTTGAATAATATTGGCATGGAACAATCAAAAATTATAGATACGACGGAGACGTATCAGTCCATAGTCAGGAAACCATGACCATCTGTTGATCAACGAGCTAGTCAACTAGAGGCTCACTAGGGACATATTGTGGTCTATGTATTCACACATGTATTACAGTTTCCGGTCAACACAATTATAGCATGAACAATAGACAATTATCATGAACAAGGAAATATAATAATAACCATTTTATTATTGCCTCTAGGGAATATTTCCAACAGTCTCCCACTTGCACTAGAGTCAATAATCTAGTTACATTGTGATGAATCGAACACCCATAGAGTTCTAGTGTTGATCATGTTTTGCTCGTGGAAGAGGTTTAGTCAACGGATCTGCCACATTCAGATCCGTATGCACTTTACAAATATCTATGTCTCCATCTTGAACATTTTCACGAATGGAGTTGAAGCGACGCTTGATGTGCCTGGTCTTCTTGTGAAACCTGGGCTCCTTGGCAAGGGTAATGGCTCCAGTGTTGTCGCAGAAGAGAGTCATCGGGCCCGACGCATTGGGAATAACTCCTAGGTCGGTAATGAACTCCTTCATCCAGATTGCTTCATGCGCTGCCTCCGAGGCGGCCATGTACTCCGCTTCCCATGTAGATCCTGCCACGACGCTTTGCTTGCAGCTGCACCAGCTTACTGCTCCACCATTCAAAATATACACGTATCCGGTTTGTGACCTGGAGTCATCCAGATCTGTGTCGAAGCTAGCATCGGCATAACCCTTTACGACGAGCTCTTCATCACCTCCATAAAGGAGAAACATATCCTTAGTCTTTTTCACGTACTTCAGGATATTCTTGACCGCTGTCCAGTGTTCCATGCCGGGATTACTTTGGTACCTCCCTACCAAACTTACGGCAAGGTTTACATCAAGTCTGGTACACAACATGGCATACATAATAGACCCTATGGCTGAGGCATAGGGGATGACACTCATCTTTTCTCTATCTTCGGCCGTGGTCGGGCTCTGAGCCGAGCTCAATTTCACACCTTGCAACACAGGGAAGAACCCTTTCTTGGACTGATCCATATTGAACTTCTTCAATATCTTATCAAGGTATGTGCTTTGTGAAAGACCTATGAGGCGTCTCGATCTATCTCTATAGATCTTGATGCCTAATATGTAAGCATCTTCTCCAAGGTCCTTCATTGAAAACACTTATTCAAGTAGGCCTTTATGCTTTCCAAAAGTTCTATATCATTTCCCATCAATAGTATGTCATCCACATATAATATGAGAAATGCTACCGAGCTCCCACTCACTTGTAAACGCAGGCTTCTCCATAAGTCTGCATAAACCCAAACGCTTTGATCATCTCATCAAAGCGAATGTTCCAACTCCGAGATGCTTGCACCAGCCCATAGATGGAGCACTAGATCTTGCATACCTTGTCAGCATTCTTAGGATCGACAAAACCTTCTGGCTGCATCATATACAACTCTTCCTTAAGGAAACCGTTAAGGAATGCCGTTTTGACGTCCATTTTCCATATTTCATAATCATAGAATGCGGCAATTGCTAACATGATTTGAACGGACTTCAGTTTCTCTACGGGTGAGAAGGTCTCATCGTAGTCAAACCCTTGAACTTGTCGATAACCCTTAGCGACAAGCCGAGCTTTATAGATGGTAACATTACCATCCACGTCCATCTTCTTCTTAAAGATCCATTTATTTTCTATCGCTTGCCGATCCTCGGGCAAGTCTTGTTGGGGAACGTAGCAGAAATTCAAAATTTTCCTACGAGTCACCAAGATCTATCTATGGAGAGACTAGCAACGAGAGAGAGAGGAGTGCATCTACATACCCTTGTAGGTCGCTAAGCGGAAGCGTTCAAGTGAACGGGGTTGATGGAGTCGTACTCGTCGTGATCCAAATCACCGATGATCCTAGTGCCGAACGGACGGCACCTCCGCGTTCAACACACGTGCAGCCCGGTGACGTCTCCCATGCCTTGATCCAGCAAGGAGAGAGGGAGAGGTTGGGGAAGACTCCGTCCAGCAGCAGCACAACGGCGTGGTGGTGGTGGAGGAGCGTGGCACTCCAGCAGGGCTTCGCCAAGCACCGCGAGAGATGATGAGAAAGAGAGGTAGGGCTGCGCCAGGGAGAGGTGGAAACTCTTGTGTTGGCAGCCCCAAAGACCTCAACTATATATAGGGGAGAGGGAGGGGGTGCACCCCCTTTAGGGTTCCCACCCCAAGGGGTACGGCAGCCCCAAAACCCATCTAGGGTGGCGGCCAAGGGGGGAGAGGGGAAACTTGCCCCCCAAGTAAGGTGGAGGCGCCCCCTCCCCAAACCCTAGGCGCCTTGGGCCCTGGTGGGAGGGGTGCACCAGCCCACCTGGGGCTGGTCCCCTCCCACACTTGGCCCATGCAGCCCTCTGGGCCGGTGGCCCCACTTGGTGGACCACCGGGACCCTCCCGGTGGTCCCGGTACATTACCGATAACACCTGAAACTTTTCTGGTGACCAAAATAGGACTTCCCATATATATATATATATATATATCTTTACCTCCGGACCATTCCGGAACTCCTCGTGACATCTGGGATCTCATCCGGAACTCCAAAAAACATTCGGTAACCACGTATATCTATTCCCTATAACCCTAGCGTCATCGAACCTTAAGTGTGTAGACCCTACAGGTTCGGGAATCATGCAGACATGACCGAGACGTTCTCCGGTCAATAACCAACAACGGGATCTGGATACCCATGTTGGCTCAAACATGTTCCATGATGATCTCATCGGATGAACCACGATGTCAAGGACTCAATCAATCCCGTATACAATTCCCTTTCTCTAGCGGTATTGTACTTGCCCGAGATTCGATCGTCGGTATCCCGATACCTTGTTCAATCTTGTTACCGGCAAGTCCCTTTACTCGTTCCATAACACATCATCCCGTGATCAACCCCTTGGTCACATTGTGCACATTATGATGATGTCCTACCGAGTGGGCCCAGAGATACCTCTCCGTTACACGGAGTGACAAATCCCCATCTCGATTCGTGCCAACCCAAGAGACACTTTCGGAGATACCCGTAGTGCACCTTTATAGCCACCTAGTTACGTTGTGACGTTTGGTACACCCAAAGCATTCCTACGGTATCCGGGAGTTGCACAATCTCATGGTCTAAGGAAATGATACTTGACATTAGAAAAGCTTTAGCATACGAACTAGACGATCTCTGTGCTAGGCTTAGGATTGGGTCTTGTCCATCACATCATTCTCCTAATGATGTGATCGCGTTATCAACGACATCCAATGTCCATGGTCAGGAAACCGAAACCATCTATTGATCAACGAGCTAGTCAACTAGAGGCTTACTAGGGACATGGTGTTGTCTATGTACCCACACATGTATCTGAGTTTCCTATCAATACAATTATAGCATGGATAATAAACGATTATCATGAACAAGGAAATATAATAATAACTAATTTATTATTGCCTCTAGGGCATATTTCCAACAAGTCTGTCAAAGTCCATACTTTGTTTTCATACATGGATCCTTTCTCAGATTGCATGGCTTCAAGCCATTTGTTGGAATCTGGGCCTGCCATCGCTTCTTCATAGTTCAAAGGTTCACTGTTGACTAACAACATGATTTCCAGGACAGTGTTGCCATACCATTCTGGTGTGGAACGTGTCCTTGTGGACCTATGAAGTTCAGTAGCAACTTGATCCGAAGTACCTTGATCATCATCATTAACTTCCTCTCTAGTCGGTGCAGGCACCACATAAACATCTTCCCGAGTTGTGCTACTTTCCGGTTCAAGAGGAAGTACTTCATCAAGTTCTACTTTCCTCCCACTTAATTCTTTCGAGAGAAACTCATTCTCCAGATAGGACCTGTTTTTGGCAACAAAGATCTTGCCTTCGGATCTGAGGTAGAAGGTATACCCAATGGTTTCCTTAGGGTATCCTATGAAGACGCATTTTTCCGACTTGGGTTCGAGCTTTTCAGGTTGAAGTTTCTTGACATAAGCATTGCATCCCCAAACTTTTAGAAACGACAGCTTATGTTTCTTCCCAAACCATAATTCATACGGTGTCGTCTCAACGGATTTAGACGGTGCCCTATTTAAAGTGAATGTAGTTGTCTCTAAAGCATATCCCCAAAATGATAGCTGCAAATCGGTAAGAGACATCATAGATCACACCATATCCAATAGAGTGCGATTATGACATTCAGACACACCATTACGCTGAGGTGTTCCAGGCGGCGTGAGTTGTGAAACAATTCCACATTTCCTTAAGTGCGTACCAAATTCGTGACTCAAATATTCTCCCCCACGATCTGATCGTAAGAACTTTATTTTTCTGTCATGTTGATTCTCTACCTCACTCTGAAATTCCTTGAACTTTTCAAAGGTCTCAGACTTGTGTTTCATTAAGTATACATACCCATATCTACTTAAGTCATCAGTGGGGGTGAGAACATAACGATAGCCACCGCGAGCCTCAACGCTCATTGGACCGCACACATCAGTATGTATGATTTCCAACAAGTTGGTTTCTCGCTCCATTGTTCCGGAGAACGGAGTCTTGGTCATCTTGCCCATGAGGCATGGTTCGCATGTGTCAAATTATTCATAATCAAGAGACTCCAAAAGTCCATCTGCATGGAGCTTCTTCATGTGTTTGACACCAATGTGACTAAGGCGGCAGTGCCACAAGTATGTATGTGGGACTATCATTATCAACCTTACATCTTTTGGTATTCACACTATGAATATGTGTAACATCACGTTCGAGATTCATTAAGAATAAACCATTGACCAGCGGGGCATGACCATAAAACCTATCTCTCATATAAATATAACAACCCTTATTCTCAGATTTAAATGAGTAGCCATCTCGCATTAAACGAGATCCAGATACAATGTTCATGCTCAAAGCTGGCACTAAATAACAATTATTGAGGTTTAAAACTAATCCCGTAGGTAAATGTAGAGGTAGTGTGCCGACGGCGATCACATCGACCTTGGAACCATTCCCGATGCGCATCGTCACTTCGTCCTTCGCCAGTCTCCGCTTATTCCGCAGCTCCTATTTTGAGTTACAAATATGAGCAACCGCACCGGTATCAAATACCCAGGAGCTACTACGAGTACTAGTAAGGTACACATCAATAACATGTATATCACATGTACCTTTGGTGTTGCCGGCCTTCTTGTGCACTAAGTACTTGGGGCAGGTCCGCTTCCAGTGACCGTTTCCCTTGCAATAAAAGCACTCAATCTCAGGTTTGGGTCCATGCTTTGGCTTCTTCCCGGCAATTGGCTTACCGGGCGCGTCAACTCCCTAGCTGTCCTTCTTGAATTTCTTCTTACCCTTGCCTTCTTGAAACTAGTGGTTTTATTAACCATCAACACTTGATGTTCCTTTTTGATCTCCACCTCCGCTGATTTCAGCATTGAAAATACCTCAGGAATGGTTTTCACCATCCCTTGCATATTGAAATTCATCACAAAGCTCTTGTAGCTAGGTGGAAGCGACTGAAGGATTCTGTCAATGACCGCGTCATCCGGGAGATTAACTCCCAGCTGAGACAAGCGGTTGTGCAACCCAGACATTTTGAGTATGTGCTCGCTGACAAAACTATTCTCCTCCATCTTACAACTGTAGAACTTGTCGGAGACTTCATATCTCTCGACTCGGGCATGAGCTTGGAAAACCATTTTTATCTCTTGGAACATCTCATATGCTCTGTGCTGCTCAAAACGCTTTTGGAGCCCTGATTCTAAGCTGTAAAGCATGCCGCACTGAACCAGGGAGTAATCATCACTACGCGACTACCAGGCGTTCATAACGTCTTGAGTTGCTAGGAAAACAGGTGCTTCACCTACTGGTGCATCAAGGACATATGCTTTCTTGGCAGCTATGAGGATAATCCTCAAGTTCCGGACCCAGTCCGTATAGTTGCTACCATCGTCTTTCAGCTTGGTTTCTCTAGGAACGCGTTGAAGTTGAGGGCAACATTAGCATGGGCCATTTGATCTACAAGACATATTGCAAAGATTTTAGACTAAGTTCATGATAATTAAGTTCATCTAATCAAATTATTTAATGAACTCCCACTCAGATAGACATCCCTCTAGTCATCTAAGTGATACATGATCCGATTCAACTAGGTCGTGTTCGATCATCACGTGAGACAGACTAGTCATCATTGGTGAATATCTTCATGTTGATCGTATCTACTATACGACTCATGTTCGACCTTTCGGTCTCTTGTGTTCCGAGGCCATGTCTGTACATGCTAGGCTCATCAAGTCAACCTAAGTGTTTTTGCATGTGTAAATCTGGCTTACACCCGTTGTATGCGAATGGTAGAATCTATCACACCCGATCATCACGTGGTGCTTCAAAACAACGAACCTTCGCAACGGTGCACAGTTAGGGGGAACACTTTCTTGAAATTTTATGAGGGATCATTCTATTTATGCTACCGTCGTTCTAAGCAAATAAGATGCAAAAACATGATAAACATCACATGCAATCAAATAGTGACATGATATGGGCAATATAATTTTTGCTCCTTTTGATCTCCATCTTTGGGGCACATGATCATCATCGTCACCGGCATGACACCATGATCTCCATCATCGTGTATTCATGAAGTTGTCTCGCCAACTGTTACTTCTACTACTATGGCTAATGATTAGCAATAAAGTAAAAGTAATTACATGGCGTTTTCATTGACACGCAGGTCATACAATAAATTAAGACAACTCCTATGGCTCCTGCCAGTTATCATACTCATCGACATGCAAGTTGTGATTCCTATTACAAGAACATGATCAATCTCATACATCACATATATATCATTCATCACATCCTTTTGGCCATATCACATCACACGACATATGCTGCAAGAACAAGTTAGACGTCCTCTAATTGTTGTTGCAAGTTTTTTACGTGGCTGCTATAGGTTTCTAGCAAGAACGTTTCTTACCTACGCCAAAACCACAACGTGATATGCCAATTGCTATTTACCCTTCATAAGGACCCTTTTCATCGAATCCGATCTGACTAAAGTGGGAGAGACAGACACCCGCTAGCCACCTTATGCAACTAGTGCATATCAGTCGGTGGAACCTGTCTCACGTAAGCGTACGTGTAAGGTCGGTCCGGGCCGCTTCATCCCACGATGCCGCCGAATCAAGATAAGACTAGTAATGGCAAGTAAATTGACAAAATCGACGCCCACAACAACTTGTGTTCTACTCGTGCATAGAAACTATGCATAGACCTAGCTCATGATGCCACTGTTGCAGATCGTTACAGAAATTAAAAAAATTCTATGCATCACCAAGATTAATCTATGGAGGGACTATCAATGAGAGAGAGGGGAGTGCATCTTCATACCCTTGAAGATCGCGAAACAGAAGCGTTGCAAGAACACGAATGAAGGAGTCGTACTCGAAGCGATTCAGATCGTGGTTGATTCCGATCTAAGATCCGAACAACGACGCCTCCGTGTTCAACACATGTGCAGCACGGGGACATCTCCTCCTTCTTGATCCAGCAAGGGGGAAGGAGAAGTTGGGGAAGAACTACGACAGCACGACGGCGTGGTGGTGGAGGAGCAGCGGTTCTCCGGCAGAGCTTCGCCAAGCTTAACAGAGGAGGAGGGGCTGTTGGAGAGGGGGAGGGCTGCACCTTGGATGAGGTCCTGCTGCCCTCCCTCCTCCCCTCTATTTATAGGGTGAAGGGGAAAGGGGGCCGACCCCTCTAGATGAGATCTAGAGGGGGGCGGTTGTCGGTGTCAAAACCGGCGGATCTCGGGCAGGGGGTCCCGAACTGTGCGTCTAAGGATAATGGTAACAGGAGGCAGGGGACACGATGTTTTACCCAGGTTTCGGCCCTCTCGATGGAGGTAATACCCTACTTCCTGCTTGATTGATCTTGATGATATGAGTATTACAAGAGTTGATCTACCACGAGATCGTAGATGCTAAACCCTAGGAGCCAGCCTATGATTATGATTGTTCACTTCCTACAGACCAAACCCTACGGTTTATATAGATACCGGAGGAGGCTAGGGTTACATAGAGTCGGTTACAGAGAAGGAGATCTAACATCCGAATAGCCAAGCTTGCCTTCCACGCAAAGGAAAGACCCATCGGACATGGAACGAAGTCTTGAATCTTGTATTTTCATAGTCCAACAGTCCGGCCAAAGTATATAGTCTGGTTGTCTGGATACCCCCTAATCCAGGACTCCCTCAGTAGCCCAAGAACGAGGCTTCAATGACGATGAGTCCGGCGCACAGATTGTCTTCGGCATTGCAAGGCGGGTTCTTCTCCAAATCCAGAGTACATGTTGTAGCAAATAGTGTCTGACTTCCCATCAATGTTGTACTCCTCGGCTTCTGTGCTTCAATAATGGCCATCTCCATTTGTCGAGCGAATACAAGGAGATGGAGCATTTTTACATTTGCCACCCTGACCCTGTAAGCGAACCGTCTATTTGAAGAGACGGGGATCCTCAGATCCAAATCTCACCTTCTTCCCTCAAGCAAGCATTTAACAGAGCGCATCCGGGAAAAAACCATTGCATCATGGCCGGTCACCGCAGCTCCTCTTCTCGTTCCCTTAGCTCTAAGCCAGGTGATTGGGAAAAGTGTTATGTCCCCCACAGCCGTTTAGTAGGGTTGCATACCCAAGGGTTTCCTCCACCTGCGTACATGGTTCCCGTCCGAGCCGGGCGAGCCACCTATAATGGCGGGGCGCAAGCGGAGAGATCTCCTAACCCATCTCAGGGGGAGCGGGTATGCCTCGTCCCATATTTGCTAAGAGGCGTCGGGTTTCTAATCCACCCATTCCTCCGCGGGCTCTTGGAGTACTACGGCCTCCAGCTACATAACTTTACCCCCGCCTCCGTGCTGCACATCGCATGATACGTTGCCCTCTGTGAGTTATTCCTGGGCTGTAAGGCTCACTTCAAGTTATGGAAGAGGTTATTCTGCCTCATCCCTCGTAATCAAGGGGATCTATATATCAAGTGGGTGGAGCCGAAATATGGCGTGTCGCCTGGACCGGATACCTGTCTGGCACTTCAAAGAAGGCATCCGAAGACTGGCCCTTGGAGTGGTTTTATGTAGATGACGTTCCCCTTCCGGACCCAATCCGGACGGGCCTTCCTGAGTTTAATAACGCTCCACTGAAGAAACGCAAAAGCTGGCACCCACGGAGCCCCCAGGAGGAAGATAACAGAGAAGTCCACTTCCTGATGGGCAGGATAAAGACACTGGCCCAATCAGGACTGGCAATAATAGAAGTTATATCAATATGCATAATGTGGGGGGGGGGGGGGGTGCAGCCACTTCAATATCGGGGGAAGCCCATGTGGCACTTCAACGGGGAATATGATGCCACCCGCTACGGTCGTAAAGGTTCGGACTCCTGTGACCGCTCTGGTGAGAATACTGTCCGATTTATATAAAGGAGAAGAAGAGGAGTTCCTCCATATTAAACCGCGGGATGGATTTTCCATGTATGAATCCCCAAGCTGGGAAAGCCGTTACTCTTTACTCAACTCTATCCATTCTTGCATCATTCATCACAATCATTTACCCTGCTATTTCTAAGGAGGAACTGAGGAAGGCCGTGAAAGAGTTCAACAACCCTTCTCCGCAGCGAGAGGATCCTGGCCGGGCCCTCGACCCCGGACTTGAAGAAGATCCAGATATATCTGTGGAGCTTGTCAACGGGACATTTTATCAGGCAAGCTGCGACAGCACCTTGGTGGCTATTATTGTCGATTATCCCGGACTGCTCCCTGCATCACGTGTAAGCAAAGTTGAAGCCGTAAACCCCGAAGAGGATTCCTTCTTTATACCATACCTTATGCACAAATATCGTATTTTTATAGAGATGACCATCGGAATGCGGTGCCGAGCCCCTAGGGGCTCATCAGCAAAGGGCATCCGGGCCAGGCAGGCTCAAGAGGAAGGCGGTCAGGGTCGAAACACCGTCGCAGAGGTATAATTAAAATTTGCTATGTGATTATCATTTTTTAAATGTAACAACGTCCATCATGTCCTGGCAGAAAGAGTAGTCGCCGGACTATATCCGGAGATCCTCTCGGCCACGCCTCCACCAGCCAGATTCCAAAACAGGCCTCAAGAGAGGAGGCTAATGTGGGGACGACACCGAATTGTCCTCCGACAGAGGATGCGTATAGGTTCTCCGCCACAAATTCCAAAGTAGAGAGCGCCATGAATCACCGGCGTCGATGGGCCGTACTCCATGATGGTATCTTTTCCGAAGAGGCATTCAATGCCTTCAATTCGGGAGACGCATACATCCGAGCTGCCCAAGATGGACTCGCCCGAGCGACGGACCAGTATGCAAAGGATATACATGTAATTTTTTTTGATAAGCATGTATATAAGTAGCCCCTGAGACTTGAAACAGTTGGAACAACTGATTTAAGGATCATTATATGCACAGGTTCTTGTAGAGAAGAATACCCATTTATCTCAAGAGCTAGAGGAGTGCAAGACCGAGCTGAGGGCCGCCGTTGCCAAACTAGAGGAATCCCAGAAGGCCTCATCTGGTAATACTTGTCTCAGTGGAGAAATTTTAAGGACCTACACCAGTTAGTATTCGGCTTGCTTTATAAGTCTAACAGAAGATTCTGCAAAAAATCCCGGAGAGATTTTGGAGATCGTAAAAGATAGTGAGTCACATCTCCAAAGACAGCTAAAGGCTGGCGAGCATGTGCTTTCGCAGGTTAGGCAGGAGAAAAACAATCTCCAAGATGCCAACATCCGGCTGAGCGTCGAATTAGCAGATGTTCGAGCTCAGCTTGCGGACTCCGTGAAGGAGAACAGGAGGCTTCGTCGCGGCATTTATGGTAAGTGCTTAAACGAACTGCAGTACAGTTTAGCGACGAAACGTATTAATAGAGTTATGTCTATAGGTATGCTGACGGGCCGTCCTGAAGAGGAGATGCCCGGGTCCGCAGGCGATTTGCTGCAAGATTTCTCACAACTGCACGAACGAGCTCGGCAGGTGATGCAGGGTATTGCCCAGGCCTTGTGGCCATCCGCTTCCCTACTAGGAAGCATGGGGGAGCTTGTGGATATGCTCAAAGGAGCATGGCGGTGCTTCCGGTTATGGAAGGTATCAACCTGCCGACAAGGTGCAAGGGAAGCCTGGGCCATGGTGAAGACGCGATACGCCAAGGCTGACCCAAACCATATGGCCGAAGTCGGACCGGTGGGGCCAGATGGGCAAGATATTCCCGTAAGTCTGGTGTACGACCAAGTAGCGTTAGCCGCAAAGTATTCCCAACAAGATTGTAGACTAGACAGCATGTTGGATGGTATAGAGGAAGAATATAGCCAGTCCAAGTGACTATGTAATTCAATGGACATATGTAGTCCCTAGCCGGATTGAAAATCATTTGTCATGGAGGACCTTTTCGCTTCAGCCCCCGGACCCGACAGTCCGGGGTGTATCCGAATACCCACTCAGTTATGTAAAACTGGGGTATGCGTGGAAACGAAGTGTAGGGGTCATAAGTGCTTGAACAGACAAGTAACCAACTAGTTATGTTATATTACATGGGTAGTAAGAAACATCTTCCAGAGAGAATAGTTCCGTTAGGGGTTCCTTTCCCTGGGTACGCATGCATCGATGTGCATGTTCGAACTGCGAACAGAAGCGCAGGATACAAAACATCTGGGGATTCACGTTGTAATAAACGAAAAAACATCTTTATTCACTGACCGAATATTCCCTTAAGAACGCTAGCTTTCGGCTTCACCCAGTCTGAGGTACACATCCGGCTGAACCGGCAGTAACAATCACAGAGGTGCTCCCCTTATGCCCTAGTCGAATTAACGGGAACGTAGGGCATGAACACAAGAGCCAGGCAACCCAGGATGGCCAAATCTTAAGTCATATCGATGCATATAATGGTGAAGAAAAGACACATATGGAAAAAAGACGCATATGTGGTAGGCAGGAAGCCATAAAAGTAACTATATTTAGCTTCCGTATAGGAAGCCCCCAGGTATAGTGAGCACACATAGTGCGGCCAGAGCGATCCAAGCATCTGCACGGTATTTAAGGCTTTATGTGAAAAAGGTAAAGAGGGCAAGAAAGGAAAAAGGAGAACATAATTGAAAAGAGAGGAGGTAAGGAGACGAACACTGAGTTCGGCACTAGGCGTAGAATCTCCGGAGTCTGGCCGCGTTCCATGGGTTCGGCTTGAGTCTGTCATCAGATGTATTGTGCAGACGGTACGCTCCTCCGATGAGAACTTTATCAATGATGAAGGGACCCTCCCACTTGGGTTTGAGCTTGTCCTTCTTCTTCTCTGGTAGGCGTAGAACGAGTTCGCCAACGTTATAAGTTTTGGCCCGCACTTCTCTACTTTGATACCTTCGAGCCTGTTGCTGATAGAATGCGGAACGGGCTTTTGCAACGTCACGCTCCTCCTCCAAGGCATCTAAGTTGTCCTGCCGAGCTAGCTCAGCTTCCTTCTCTTTGTACATGCACACGCGATGTGAGTCATGGATTATGTCGCAGGGTAGTACTGCTTCTGTGCCGTACACCATAAAGAATGGTTTATATCCGGTGGTATGATTTGGCGTGGTCCGCAGCCCCTAGAGTATGGAGTCGAGCTCCTCGACCCAGTGCGTGTCAGATTCCTTCAAGGATCGCACTAGTCTGGGTTTGATGCCGCTCATGATGAGACCATTTGCATGTTCGACTTGACCGTTTGTTTGGGGATGATAGACGGAGGCATAATCAAGCTTAATGCCCATGTTGCCACACCAAGTTTTCACCTCATCGTCTGTGAAGTTTGAGCCATTGTCAGTGATGATGCTGTGGGGGACGCCGTAACGGTGTACAACCCCTGATATGAAGTCTATCACTGGTCCGGATTCAACCATTTTAAATGGTTTGGCTTCTATCCATTTGGTGAACTTGTCCACCATGACCAATAAGTATTTTTTTCTTATGGATTCCTCCTTTAAGAGGTCCGACCATATCCAGCCCCTAGACCGCGAAGGGCCAAGTTACGGGGATTATTTAGAGAGCGGTAGGGGGCATATGGCTCTGATTGGCAAATAGTTGGCAGCCGACGTAATGTTGGACAAGGTCCTATGCATCTGCCCGGGCTGTCGACCAGTAAAAACCCATACGGAAGGCCTTGCTTACAAGTGCCCGAGCTATAGCGTGGTGCCTGCCAAGTCCGGCATGGATTTCAGCCAAGAGCTGACGCCCTTCCTCTTCGGAGATGCATCTTTGGAGCACTCCGGTGGCACTTTTCTTATAGAGCTCTCCCTCATGGACTTTGTAGGCCTTGGAACGCTGCACAATACAACGTGCCTCATTTTTGTCCTTGGGGAGCTCTTGCCTATTTAGGTAGGCCAAGAAGGGCTCGGTCCACGGGGCAATGACAACCATAATTTCATGGGCCGAAGGTGTTATTTCGGTGGCAGAGCCTCCGATTACGTCAGATGGTTCAGAATCTAGGGTTGTGTTCGGAGTCGGACTGGTATTGCCGGTCTCCCCTTCCCATACCACGGATGGCTTGAACAGCCTTTCCAAGAAGATATTAGGTGGGACGGGGGTGCGTTTAGCGCCGATGCGGGCGAGGATATTCGCCGCTTGATTGTTTTCTCGGACCACATGGTGGAATTCGAGCCCCTCGAACTAAGCTGACATTTTGAGGACAGCATTACGGTAGGCCTCCATTTTTGGATCCTTGGCGTCGAAGTCTCCATTTATTTGTGATATTGCAAGGTTCGAGTCCCCTCGCACTTCTAGGCGTTGAATGCCCATAGAGACTGCCATCCGAAGACCATGCAACAGGGACTCGTATTCGGCTGCAATTTTGGAGTCTGTGTATAATATTTGGAGTACGTATTGGACTGTTTCTCCGCTGGGGGATGTCAGGACAACACCCGCTCCCAATCCGGCCAGCATTTTAGAGCCGTCGAAGTGCATGATCCAACTAGAGTATGCGCCGTACTCTTTTAGGGAGTTCGGCTTCTGTCCATTCCGCGACAAAGTCAGCCAGTACTTGCGACTTGATGGCTCGTCGTGGTTTGTATGTTATGTCAAACGGAAGGAGCTCGATATCCCATTTAGCAATCCGGTCCGTGGTGTCACGGTTGTTTATTATGTCATTGATTGGTACTTCGGAGGCCACCGTAATCGAACACTCTTGGAAATAGTGTCGTAGCTTCCGGGATGCCATGAAGACCGCGTATGCTATCTTTTGCTAGTATGGGTATCGGGATTTGCATGGAGTGAGGATAGTGGACACGTAATATACCTGCTTTTGGAGCGGGAACTTGTGTCCGTCTGCTTCTCGTTCGATGATGAGCACTGCGCTTACAACCTGGTGTGTTGTAGCTATGTATAATAGCATAGGTTCACCAGTATTTGGCGCGATCAGGACTGGATTGCTGGCCAATAGGGTATTCATTTCTTCCAGTCCGGCTGTGGCCACATCCGTCCACTCGAAGTATTCAGTGCATCGAAGAAGGCGATAGAGAGGTAGTGCCTTTTCTCCTAATCAGGAGATAAAGCGGCTTAAGGCAGCCACACATCCAGTTAGTTTCTGGATCTGCTTGAGGTCTGTTGGGATAGCCAACTGCGACAGACCTTGGATTTTTTCCGGATTTGCTTCGATTCCTCTATTGGAAATGATGAAGCCGAGCAACTTCCTGGAGGGTACGCCAAAAACACATTTTTCCGGGTTGAGCTTAATGTCGTATGTTCGGAGGTTGTCGAACGTGAGTCTCAAGTCATCTATTAAAGTTTTGACGTGTCTTTTTTTGATGACCATGTCCTCCACGTATGCCTCCACTGTTTTGCCAATTTGCTTCTCCAGGCATGTCTGAATCATGCGTTGATAGGTTGCGCAGGTGTTTTTGAGCCCGAAAGGCATAGTGTTGAAACAGAAGGGGCCATATGGCATTATGAAGGCCGTTTCGGCTTGGTCGGATTCCACCATCTTTATCTGATGGTATCTGAATTATGCGTCGAGGAAACATAGTGAGTCGTGTCCTGCGGTGGCGTCGATGATTTGGTCAATGCGAGGGAGGGGGAAGGGATCCTTAGGGCAAGTCTTATTGAGGTATTTGAAATCGACACATAGGCGCTAGGATTTGTCCTTCTTTGGTACCATTACCAGGTTTGCTAGCCAATCCGGATGTTTTATATCTCTGATGAATCCGACCTCAAGTAGCTTGGCTAGCTCTTCTCACATGGCTTGCTGCTTAGGCTCTGAGAAGTGCCTAAGAGTCTGCTTGACTGACTTGTATCCTTTCAGTATATTGAGGTTGTGTTCGGCCAGCTTGCGTGGGATGCCCAGCATGTCTGAAGGACGCCAGGCGAAAATGTCCCAATTCTCGCGTAGGCAATCTATCACAGTGCGGCGTCCATTGTGGGGCCCAACTGTGTCCCAATGGAAGCTGTCTTTGTGGGGTCCGTTGGGTGGACCTGGAATTTGACTATCTCGTCCGTTGGCGTGAAGGAGGTGGACTTTGGTCGCTTGTCGAGTATCACATCATCTCTGTCCACTGTGGCACACAGCGTTGTTAGTTCTTTGGCCGCTAGGGCTTCGGATAATGCCTCCAGGGCTAGTGCGGCAGTTTTATTTTTGGCACGGAGTGCGATGTACGGATCACTAGCTAGAGTGATGATTCCATTGGGTCCGGGCATTCTGAGCTTCATGTACCTGTAATGGGGTATAGCTTGAAAGCTCATGAATGTGTCCCGCCCTAAAAGGCATGGTATCCGCTGCTAAACGGGGCCACTTGGAACATGATTTGTTTGGACCTACAATTCTCCGGCGTGCCGAATACCACATCTAGTGTGATTTTTCCCGCACACCGTGCCTCCCGACTATGGATGATTCCCCTGAAGGTCGTGCTGCTTTGCTCAATGCGGCTTTTGTCAATTTCCATCTTGTTGAGGGTTTCTTCGTAGATGAGGTTTAATCCACTTCCGTTGTCCATGAGTACTTTAGTGAGCCGAAATCCGTCCATGATTGGGCTAAGGACCAAAGCGGCTGGTGCCCGGACTGTTTGGAATTGAGTTTCGTCACTGGCATTGAAGGTTATAGCAGTGTCGCTCCACGGATTTATTTTTGCCACGTGGCAAATTTCAGCTAAACTTCGATGAGCTCGCTTGCGCCTATTATTTGAGGCGAAGGTCTCGAAGATTGTCAGTACCGCATTGTTGTCTTTGGTGGGATGTTGCTCTACTTTATGGTTTACAAGGACATCCTCGCCGCTTTTTGCTACCTGCCGGAGTATCCAACATGCTCTAAGGCTATGCGTTGGCATGGTATCCGGTGTGCTGTGAATTTTGCATGGCCCATTGAGCCATTCCTCCAATACAGTTCCACACCCTGGAGCGGGCTTTGGTTTTTTGGGAATTGAATCGGGTAACTTACGAGAGTTTATCCTTTTAGTTCGGCGAAGGGTTTAGTGAGAGCCGAATTATCCCAGAAGTTTGTTTCGGTTTTCCAGGCGCTTTCCATCGCACAGTACTTCTATACTATGAACGCTAAGTCAGCAAAGTGTGCTATGCCACGGTGACTTATAGCGTTGAGGATCCCTTTGTTCATGCAATTTTTGCAGAAAAGTGAGATTGCGTCTTCCTCGCGACAGTCCTTGACCTTGTTTATCATAAGGAGGAATCTGGCCCAGTAGCGATGTACTATCTCTTGGGGCTCTTGTCTGATATGGGAAAGATGGCATAAGTCTGGGTGGGTGGGCGGATTTAAGTCTGAATTCTGACCCGATCTCACACCCAGGGGCAGAGGAGCTTCCTGGCTTGGAAGCTCGGGCTCTGGGATGTTGCCCAATTTTTTCGGCCTGCCACCCGATTCTAAGTTTGGGGTCTGGGTCATGTCCTCCCGCGATCGGGTATCCGGCTCAGAGAGCTTGGTAATCCGGACATAGTTCGTCCTCAAAGTAGAGGGATAATCCATGTGTGGCTCTTCCACTACCACTATCTCATGGGTGACCGGTGGGGAGTTAATATCCCTTTGGTCGGGTTTAAACCCAATCCGATCACACTCTATAGCGACTCCCAGAGCGGCGATGTGATCCAAGAGCTCATTAAGGGAGGAGATCTCCATTGGATCCATCTATTTGGCGAGTTCCGAATTGACGTGAAGGCTGTTTTTGATGACCCGAGAAGTCATCGTTGGCGCGGCAGCCGATCGGGCGGTCATGACGAAGCCGCCTAGTCGGAGAGTTTGTCCTAGAGCCAGGGCTCCCACAGAGGTGATGTTGTCCTTGACAATGAGACAAGCCATCAAGCCTTATCACGACGACACAATGGAACTCACAATGAAAGCACCAATGTCGGTGTCAAAACCGGCGGATCTCGGGTAGGGGGTCCCGAACTATGCGTCTAAGGCTAATGGTAACAGGAGGCAGGGGACACGATGTTTTACCCAGGTTCGGGCCCTCTCGATGGAGGTAATACCCTACTTCCTGCTTGATTGATCTTGATGATATGAGTATTACAAGAGTTGATCTACCACGAGATCGTAGAGGCTAAACCCTAGGAGCTAGCCTATGATTATGACTGTTCTCTTCCAACAGACCAAACCCTCCGATTTATATAGACACTAGAGGAGGCTAGGGTTACACAGAGTCGGTTACAAAGATGGAGATCTAACATCCGAATCGCCAAGCTTGCCTTCCACGCAAAGGAAAGCCCCATCCGGACACGGGACAAAGTCTTGAATCTTGTATCTTCATAGTCCAACATTTCGGCCAAAGTATATAGTCCGGCTGTCTGGATACCCCCTAATCCAGGACTCCCTCAGCGGCCAAGGGGAGGGGGCTTGCCCCCCAAGTCAAGTGGGGCGCCCCCTTTAGGGTTTCCCCCAAGCCCTAAGTGCATGGGCCCTAGGGGGGATGGTGGCCAGCCCACTTAGGGGCTGGTTCCCTTCCACATACAGCCCATAGGGCCCTCCGGGGTAGGTGGACCCTCCCAGTGGACCCCCGAAACCCCTTCGGTGGTCCCGATACAATACTGGCAAACCCCCGAATACTTCCAGTGACCGTATGATGACTTCCCATATATAAATCTTCACCTTCGGACCATTCCGGAACTCCTCGCGATGTCCGGGATCTCATTCAGGACTTTGAATAACATTCGGTAACCACATACTATTTCCCGTAACAACTCTAGCGTCACCAAACCTTAAGTGTGTAGACCCTACGGGTTCGGGAATCATGGAGACATGACCGAGACAGCTCTCCGGCCAATAACCAGCAGCCATATCTAGATACCCATATTGGCTCCCACATGTTCCACGATGATCTCATTGGATGAACCACGATATCAAGGATTTAAGCAATCCCGTATACAATTCCCTTTGTCAATCGGTACATTACTTGCCCGAGATTCGATCGTCGGTATCCCAATACCTCGTTCAATCTCGTTACCGGCAAGTCACTTTACTCGTTCCGTAATGCATGATCCTGTGACCAAGTGCTTAGTCATGTTGAGCTTATTATGATGATGCATTACCGAGAGGGCCCAAAGATACCTTTCTGTCATACGGAGTGACAAATCCCAGTCTCGATTCGTTTCAACCCAACAGACACTTTCGGAGATACCTATAGTCAGTACAAAAAAAGGCACTTCTGTGATGATATGTGTTTGTCACAGTAGGTCGCGTTTTTTGTCATGCATGTACATCCTGTCACGACCAGTTTTTTAATAAAATGCTTATTGAGAAACCGACCTTTATATAAACCAGTATAGGAAAAATCTCCTTACTGGTAGACAAATACTTGATACAGAAATCCAGTAGTACTAAATATTTTACAGGGTTGAGCTGAGGTTGCTCAACAATTTATTACAAGCACGCCAATATTATACATAAGGGCGGATATGACACAAGGGTGTGGTGGCATACTACTGACTCGTAATAAAAGTGGTGGTGGATATGTCACAGTGAAGCGGGTGATAGGACTCCTAATCCTGCAACTCATCGAGCGTCGAGGTGAGGCTCGATGATTTTATTCGGGTAGCGGAAGCGTATATGATACAAGTGACCAAATCCAGGATCGCACTGGACTGACTGGGACTCCTCTAGGCATCGGACTCGCTATCGTACTCTTCATCCATAAGATCACCTTCGTCGATATCTGGCCAAATCAACAAGCCAGGTGAGTACTTTGAATGTACTCGCAAGACAGTTCGGACATAAGATATAACAAATGCAAGCATGATGCATCATGAGCAATTAGCAATGCATACTCAAATAATAAACTTGCACAACATGTTAAATAAAAAGGAAGTCGGGCGGTAGTCCTCCCGAAATCCCAACAAAATAACTGAAAACCGATCGGGTGTCTGAAGCGACGCCTCGAAGGGTGAACAAATAAATTAACATGCCGCAGTCGAGCGTCTAAGCGACACCACAAAAATGGCTCATATTTAAAAGTAAATGACAGTGCGTGCCACAGTCGAACGTCTATGCGACATCTCGAAAAGGGCTTATAATGAAAGTAAATAACAGAGATGCCACAGTCGGACGTCTAAGCGACATCTCAAAAAGGGCTTATAATGAAAATAAATAACAAAGATGCCACAGTCGGACGTCTGGGCGACATCACATAAAGGGCTTTTATTGAAAGTAAATAACGAGAGTGCCACAGTCGAACGTCTGAGCGACATCACAAAAAGGGCTTATATTTCATCATTCATATTCCATAAATTCATGAAGGTATATCACTCACAAGAAATACTCAGCACATAATAATAAGCGAGTTAGTCCATCCACAGGAATAATCATTTAGCCGGGTTTACCACTCATGTTTGTTCACCGGAGATTGTCACGGAGACCGACACTAAGACTGACAAGGACAAGTTGAACACCGACCTTGACAATAGATACGGTTACTTGAATGAGTTTGACTCTGCAAAGTTTGTACTATTTAACCACAGTCAACGGATTTCAGTAGTCACGAAGGACTAGTCCCGTTTACAGTATTTCGGTAGAAACACATCTAACCAGTACACACCCATTCCACCTTACGATGCCAGGAATCACCCTAGGCAACGTTCAAGAAAAACTTTGAGACGGGGAGGCTACAACCTCGCGTAGCATGGGATCAAATTTATATCGCGCGCTCTAAGGGGTGCCCCCCTCTCGGTCCCACCCGAAAACACCCATGCCCCCTGATAGGATGACTGGCTTTAATCCAGGGCCATGGAACCCTCATCACGGCCTCTCTATTTGGTGTGTACGAGGAAAGCGGTTTGCAACTTACTAAACCATATCCTTTGCAGAAAACATCTGGTAGCACAAAGGAAATGGATGGTAACGTGACTTGATCCACGTTGACACTGGAGTTAAATGGTTTGGCATAAGACTGGCATGCTTCAACACTGCCATCTTACCACCTCTCATGTCACCACATGATCATGTAAACTCACATCAAATAACATAAAGTGTTTCGAAGCTCACTTGCATCAGCCATGCATGCAACATAACACTCACTGCTATGCAGATAAACTTGTCATCAACTAACTACTCAATGCAAACATGCAAAACACTCATCATATCAAAGGTTCAAACATGCTTGCCTGGTTTGGAGTAGTCAGAGTCTAGCTTGGTGAAGTTCACGGTTCCGTCACCTCCTCCGGTATCTACGGTATAAAGAAAATACGCACTAACGTAAATACCGTGTGTGCACAAAAAGTGTTTCAAATATTTTTCAAATAAATCTGGTAAAAAACTAGACATAAAAATAAAGGTGACAGAAAAAGAATCAATCAGAAATTATTCTCTGTTTAAAAGCTGTTAAGGTTTTAGTCCAGGGACTTGTCTGTAATGAAACAGAAAGTTCCCAGGGGCTAGCTTATAAAAACAGAAAACGGGTTGATTAAAACCCCGCCAACTCCAAAGGAAGATGTATCCTGCCCGAAGGCGTTTTCAGAAAACATTTCAAAAAGAATAAAAAGCTGACGGGAGGCCCCACTTGTCAGGTTTAAACTCTGAAACAGAGTCGCGAGCGCCCAAAAGCTGCGGTGGTCGCCGGCGGCGATCCACGGCGAGTTAGGAGGAGTGGGTGGTACCTACGGGCTCCTTGTGTCCTTCCGCACCCGTGTGTGGTGGAGTTGGTCGACGGCGAGCACCACGTCGACGGCGGCCTCAACTCCGGTGGGCGGTGGTTCGGGCATTCGTGGATCTCGTTGGGGAGGGCTACATAGAACGAATTGAGGCTCGGGTTAGAACACTGGGTGCACCCGAGGGCTACTGATGTGGTTTGGGAGTCAGAGGTGGCCTCACCTGAGTGGATCAAGTCAGAGCCCGAGGCGGATCAGGGCGGCCGGAGTCGGGGAAGGAGACCTCCTCGGGGTCCTCCTGGTGGCTTGGAGGGGCTCTGGTGAGGTGGAGTGGTGGTGCGGGGTCGAGAACGAGCTCGGGACCTCCTTTTATAGATGATCTGAGGTGGTGGCCATGAACGGGAAATCTCCGGCGACGATTACGGCGGTGCAGCAGTTGGTCAGGTGGTTTAGGGGGCTAGGCATCACTGCAGGGGCCTACGGGTTTGGTTTAAGCGTTAAACTTGACCTGCCTTGGTTGATACTCCAAGTTCCTAACGGAACGGTGCACGGTACTCGTCGGCGGCAGGGAGCGCGTTCTGCGCTGCTCAGGCCACGGCGACGGTGCCGCAACGTGCGCAGGAAAGTAGACGGCCACGCGGAGGCCTCGGGTGGCTTGGGCGGTGCTGGACGGCGCCGAAAGCTGGGTTGATCCCTGCTGGCCGCCTCGGTTGGCTCTGCCACCGCAGAAGTTGCCGGTGTCGGCGGGACACGTCACCACCGACGGTGGCGTCCGTCCAAAGGACCGTGCGGCGCTCTGGATAAGAGGAAGGAGCAGTGTGCAAGGCTCCAGAGAGTGCACTGGTGAGATCGACGCCGCGACCCTGAAGAAAACGACACTGACAGTCGACTAAAACACTGAATTCTGAAAAAGAACAGCAACAGTGCCTGCCAGGTGTTCTATGAAATGTTTTTGGCATGTGGGAAATTTATCTGGAGCTTATCTTTGGTGAGGTGGCCTCTCAATGCACCTGGGGGCTGCTTGATTTTTGCCAGAATTTTTGGAGAGGGAAAAATATGAATTTCACCAAAAATAGTGAATCTGGTCCAAACTTACAGTGAGTGAAACTTGAAACTTTTGAACTGTGGAAGAGTGGATCTGGATGGATCTAGGTTGGGGGTGCTAGGGACTAGCCATAGGAGTTGGTTTGAAATCAAAACTCAAAAGAAATCAGACACTTCCTTTGTAAATCACCTAGTCCCAAAATAAAAGACAGAATTGACTTTGGGGATAAAATAAATGAAATAAAATTCAAAGATGGGTTGATCTTGTTGGAATAGGATATTTGGCTTGGCCTAAAGTGGAGGGAGGGGTTTTGGAAGAAATTTAGACATGAGGCATGGTAAAACAATGGGTGGTTGCAAAACAAAAGAATAGCCCCAAAACCCATAGGGTCTCTTTTTAATAGAAATTTAATTTCAAAAAAATTAATTAAGATGAGTTAAAATCAGAAGGAAGGTTTTTAAAACCAAACACCAAGGTTGAGGAAGATACAAAAAATAAAAATACTTGTCATAGGAGAAATTTTTTGAGAAGGAGAGGCTTTTGGAGAGAGTTTAAAAGGCCTCCTTCAAATCCAATAAAAGGTTTTGTTAAAGCCAAATCAAAAATTTTGGAGTGTCACAACACCTACCCCCTTAGGAAAAATCTCGTCCCCGAGATTTCAGCTGATCCTCAAATAGGTGTGGGTGTTCCGCTCGAAGAAAATCCTCTCTTTCCCATGTTGCCTCGTCTTCGGTGTGGTTGCTCCACTGTACATTGAAAAACTTGATTACCTACTGACGGGTTCTCCTTTCAGACTCCTCTAATATTTTTATAGGGCGTTCCCTGTAGGTGAGTTCTAGCTGTACATCAATGTCCTCATGGGATACCTGCTTTTCTGGGTTGCTCACACATTTCCTCAACTGCGAGACGTGGAACACGTCGTGGACGTCGGACAGCTCTTCGGGAAGGTCTAGCTGGTAGGCTACCGTGCCTCTTCGTGCAATTACACAGAAAGGTCCGATAAATCTTGGTGCTAGCTTTCCTTTAACCTTGAACCGTTGTAGGCCCCTCATAGGAGATACTCGAAGGTACACATACTCACCGGGTTCAAAACTGACTCCCCGATGTTTTCGATCGTAATAACTCTTCTGTCGGCTTTGAGCTGTCTTGAGTCGGTCCCTGATTAGCTTAACTTTCTCCTCAGCTTCCTTGAGCATATTTGGGCCGAAGATACGGCTGTCTCCTGTCTCTGACCAATTTAATGGAGTACGACATCTTCGTCCGTACAAGGCTTCAAAGGGTGCCATTTGTAAGCTGGCTTGGTTACTGTTGTTGTATGCGATCTCTGCATATGGCAAGCTTTCTTCCCAACTGGTTCCATAGGTGAGGACACATGCTCTCAGCATGTCTTCTAGAATTTGGTTTACGCGTTCAGTTTGTCCATCAGTCTGGGGGTGGTATGTTGTACTGAATGCTAGTTGGGTTCCCAGAGCCTGTTGTAGGTGATCCCAAAACCTAGAGACGAATTGGGTGCCTCTGTCAGATATTATGGCCTTTGGAACTCCATGCAGATAGACGATACGGGAGAGATAAAGCCTGGCAAGCTTCTGAGTGGTGTGGGTTGTCTTCACTGGGATGAAATGTGCCACCTTAGTCAGTCTATCAGTGATGACCCAAATGGCATCATTTACGTATCGTGATCGAGGTAGTCCGACAATAAAATCCATTCCAATCTCGTCGCATTTCCACTCGGGTATCTTGTTTGGCTGTAATAGTCCAGCTGGTTTCTAGTGCTCGGCCTTAATGCGTTGGCATGAATCACAACATGCAATGAATGTGGCTATGTCCCTTTTCATACTGTGCCACCAAAAAATTTCCTGAAGGTCCTTGTACATTTTGGTTCCTCCAGGATGGATTGAATATGGAACGGTGTGGCCTTCAACTAGAATTTGCTGTTTAAGGTCCTCGATATTTGGTACGCAAAGCCTATCTCCGTACCACAATATTCCCTGCTTGTCTATGACGAATTTTGAGGCCTTGCCCAAACTCACTTGCCTTTTTATGCCTTCGATGTTGGGGTGTCCATGCTGAGCCTCCTTGATCTGCTCTATCAGGTTGGGTTGTATTTCCAAGTTCGATACATTGCCTTCGTTGACCATCACCAAGTTGAGTTTAGCAAACTCCTACTGAAATTCAGGTCTCAAATTTGGTAGACTGTCGTTGCCCGAGCTGGGGTTTCGACTAAGAGCATCTGCCACTACATTTGCTTTTCCTGGATGGTAGTGAATGCCAACATCATATTCTTTCACCAATTCCAACCAGCGTCGCTGTCGCAAATTGAGCTCTGGTTGTATGAAAATATATTTGAGGCTTTTATGGTCCGTATATATTTCACAACGATTCCCAAGCAAAAAGTGTCTCCACTCCTTGAGTGCATGGATGACTGCTGCCAATTCCAGGTCATGAGTGGGATAATTCTCTTCATGCTTCCGTAGTTGCCTGGAAGCGTAGGCAACTACCTTGCCCTCTTGCATTAATACGCATCCGAGGCCTTTTCGGGATGCGTCGCAATACACTTCGAAATTCTTGTGTATGTCTGGTACAACCAATAGTGGTGCTGTTGTTAGCTTCCTTTTGAGTTTTTGGAAACTTTTCTCGCAGGCTTCGGTCCATACAAACTTTTTATCCTTCTTGAGCAACTAGGTCATTGGTTTTACTATGGTGGAGAATCCTTCAATAAATCTTCGGTAATATCCTGCCATTCCCAGGAAACATCGTACATCCATTACGCTGGCTGGTGGTTTCCAGCCAAGTACGGCCTTGACCTTTTCCGGGTCTACGGCAACACCTTCTTGGGTTAGTACGTGGCCTAGAAAACCGACCTGTCTTAACCAAAATTCACATTTGCTGAACTTGGCATACAATTGATGTTTCCTTAGTTCTCCCAGTACAATCCTGAGATGTTCAGCATGCTCTTCTGGTGTCTTGGAGTATACCAGAATATCGTTAATGAACACCACAACAAATTTGTCCATAAATTTCATAAACAGTTTGTTCATGAGGTGGACAAAATATGCGGGGGCGTTGGTCATTCCAAACGGCATTACTGTGAACTCATACAGCCCGTATCTGGAGGTGAAGGCTGTCTTGGGGATATCTTCTGTCCGTACTTTTAATTCATGGTATCCCGACCTTAAGTCAATCTTTGAGAAAACCTTGGCTTGAGCGAGCTGGTCAAACAAATCATTTATCCGAGGCATTGGATATTTGTTTTTGATGGTAACCATGTTGAGTGCTCGATAGTCTATACATAATCTTAGTGTCCCATCCTTTTTCTTTGCAAATAATACTGGTGAACCCCAAGGTGAGGAGCTGGCTCGAATAAATCCTTTGTCCAGCAATTCTTTTATTTGATTCTTTAATTCCACCAACTCTGAGGCTGCCATTCTGTATGGTTTCTTGTAAATGGGGGTGGTTCCAGGTGCTAGCTCAATGCTGAATTCTATCTCCCGGTCTGGTGGCATTCCTGGAAGATCTTCGGGAAATACGTCAGGGAACTCACATACCACTGGAACTTTGCTTAACTTTGAAACGTCTACCTTGTTCAACCTTGGTTGTCGTGACTTCGGTCTTTCTTGAGCTGCAATTTTTACCGTCTTCCCGTGATGATGGGTAAGAATTACAGTCCGATTGAAGCAGTCGATAAATCCCTTGTTGGTAGTCAACCAGTCCATTCCTAGGATAACATCCAGTCCCTTATTCTCCAATACGATGAGGTTTGCATGGAACTTTAGTCCTTCAAGCTCAATGACCACACCTTGGCAGTAATTTTGAGCAACTTGCTTAATCCCAAGGGACTTGATGATCATGGATTTTTCTAAGGGAAGTATTGAAAAACCATGTTGCAAAGCAAATTTCTTTGAAATGAACGAATGAGCAGCTCCAGAATCAAACAAAACCGTGGCAGGTATTGTGCTGACAGGAAACGTATCGAGTACGATATCTGGGGCATTCTACGCTTCCTCCTTGGTCACGTGGTTCAAGTGACCCTTCCTGTGGTTGTTATTGGGGATGAAGTTGTTTCGCTTGGGTGCCGAATTATTGCCACCGTTGTTCGGCTTGGGGGCCGACTTTCTTGGCTTGGGACACTGCTTGGCATAGTGTCCTTCTTCTCCACAAGCGTAGCAAGTAACGCCTGGGCGATATGTGAACTCCTTGTCCCTTGCATGGAAATTCTGGATTGGGCGTGGAACATTGGTCGTGGGTTTGGGTGCCCCACCTTTCTGAAATTCCGTCTTGCTCTGGTGGTTGCGAGCAAGTGTAGTCTGGTCCCTTTTGCGCTTGCGAAAATCCTCCAAGCTGCGGCGTTCATTTTCCAATGTAATAGCCTTATCCACCAGTGTTTTGAAATTTGGCAAGGTGTGTACGACCAGCTGGCATTTAAGCGCGAGTGCCAGACCGTACAGGAATTTTTCCATCTTCTTGTTTTCAGTCATACGCTCTTCGTCGGCGTAGCGAGACAATAGAGTAAACTGACTGTTGTATTCGGTCACCGTCATGGTCCTCTGCTTGAGGTCATCAAACTCCCTCTTCTTGAGCTTCATAATACTTTTGGGGATGTGCGCCCCATGAAAACCTTCCTTGAATTCCTCCCAGGTTATATCATTTTCATTGGGGTGCATGTGTAGGAAATTTTCCCACCATGATGTAGCCGCTCCAGTGAGATAGTGCGGTGCATATAGTACTTTCTCGCGGTCTGAACACTGTGCAATAATTAATTTCCTCTCCATGTCTCGAAGCCAGTCATCGGCCTCAAGAGGTTTGTCAGTGTGTGAGAACGTTGGGGGACGCGTCTTTTGTAGTTCTGATAACTTGGATTGCTGCTGATACGGTCCGCGGTGATTTCCCATATTGATGACCTGATTCATCATTTCTTGATTTTGTTGCTGGCTTTGTTCAAAAAGGCGGCATACTTGAGAAAATGCGGCATCACTGCCTTGCTGACTTGATTGTCCCTGTGTGAAGTTGTTGCTTGTCTGCGTACCATAATTCTCTTCTGGCAGACTTGGCATGGAACGAGTCCAAGGACGAGGCATTTTCCACTCTGGTGTATTTTTTTGTGTAAAAAAGTTTTTGTGAGAAAAGTTGTGAGGCAGAATAAATAATTTTTGCAAGACGAAAAATTTAGAACTCCAACATTTTTCAAGAAAATACTCGAGTGCGCATGGAGAAGGACTGCTTAGTACATATCTTACATGCAAGCATAATTATACAATACATCACTCAGGATGTGCGTACACATCCTGACATGTTATTTAGGCTAGTGCACTTCTCCCAGATCCTACATGATGCGCATACAGATTACTTCTCACAACCTATATACATATAAACATATCATACACGCTGGGACAACGCATGCTGCTAGGCGTACTCAGTCGGAGATGGTAAGGACTTCCTTCGGCCTGCCAAGGGTAAGGCCCAATGACGCTGGAGACTCAACCTCCTCCTCAATAATAGGCTCCAGACGTGAAGCACTGAGTTGTGGAGCTGGTGCGGGTGCGGTAGGTGGTGCAGCTCTGACTGGAGTAGGAGTGATGACTCTGTCAAATTCTTCAGGAGTAGGCAGACGGTGAGCAGTGGCGAGGGTGGCAGGTGTGTGTGATGCCGAGGACGAGACGTAAGTTAGTGGTGGTGCTGTATGGAGAAGCTCCCTCCTATTGGCGGAACTGCTGTGTACGACGGACATGCGAGCAGCCACGAGGTCGTCCACAAGGTTATCAAAAGCTGCCTCGAGTGCCTTGAGATATTCAACCAGCATCTCAATAGCCTCATCCCTCTCTCCCCTAGGGCAAGTGAATGCATAGTGACAGGTGTATGGCACATGGCAGGGGAGGTAGCGGTAACGACGAGTCTTCATTGAAGGAAGACCATCCCGAAGATGAGCTATCGCCTCACGGGCAGCCATCTGCATAGCATGCCTCTCCGTAGGCATGGCTCTTCCCACAAACTGGAAGCGGCGTAACTCAACACGTCCTCCCTTGAATTGCACCGCGGCCTGGTGCATGGACAGACTGTCGTTGATCTTGTGCTGGTAGAGTGTGAACTCCAGACGAGTTGATGGCCCGATCGCGATTTTGACGATGGAGGTGAGAAGCTTGACGAACCCCTCAGGCACGTTGGCAAACACCTGTGACTCATAGTCGTTGCCAGCCATTTACAAAAGTAGGCAAAAATTCTGAATAGTCAGATCATAAATTTACGCTGACTGTCAGAAAATGACTACATTTGCAAAAACATCAAAATAGCACTAATTACGCTAATAACATATTAGCGATCGCACCTAGTGGCTTCCTACAGTCAGCCTGGCTCTGGTACCAAGTTTGTCACGACCGGTTTTTCAATAAAATGCTTATTGAGAAACCGACCTTTATATAAACCAGTATAGGAAAAATCCTCCTTACTGGTAGACAAATACTTGATACAGAAATCCAGTAGTACTAAATATTTTTCAGGGTTGAGCTGAGGTTGCTCAACAATTTATTACAAGCATGCCAATATTATACATAAGGGCGGATATGACACAAGGGTGTGGTGGCATACTACTGACTCGTAATAAAATTTGTGGTGGATATGTCACAGTGAAGCGGGTGACATGACTCCTAATCATGCAACTCATCGGGCGACGAGGTGAGGCTCGATGATTTTATTCGGGTAGCGGAAGCGTATATGATACAAGTGACCAAATCCAGGATCGCACGGGACTGACTGGGACTCCTCTAGGCGTCGGACTCGCTATCGTACTCTTCATCCATAAGATCACCTTCGTCGATATCTGTCCAAATCAACAAGCCAGGTGAGTACTTTGAATGTACTCGCAAGACAGTTCGGACATAAGATATAACAAATGCAAGCATCATGCATCATGAGCAATTAGCAATGCATACTCAAATAATAAACTTGCACGACATGTTAAATAAAAAGGAAGTCGGGCGGTAGTCCTCCCGAAATCCCAACAAAATAACTGAAAACCGATCGGGTGTCTGAAGCGACGCCTCGAAGGGTGAACAAATAAATTAACATGCCGCAGTCGGGCGTCTAAGCGACACCACAAAAAGGGCTTAAAAGTAAATAACAGTGTGTGCCACAGTCGGACGTCTATGCGACATCTCGAAAAGGGCTTATAATGAAAGTAAATAACAGAGATGCCACAGTCGGACGTCTGAGCGACATCTCAAAAAGGGCTTATAATGAAAATAAATAATAGAGATGCCACAGTCGGACGTCTGAGCGACATCACATAAAGGGCTTTTATTGAAGGTAAATAACGAGAGTGCCATAGTCGAACGTCTGAGCGACATCACAGAAAGGGCTTATATTTCATCATCCATATTCCATAAATTCATGAAGGTATATCACTCACAGGAAATACTCAGCACATAATAATAAATGGGTTAGTCCATCCACAGGAATAATCATTTAGCCGGGTTTACCACTCATGTTTGTTCACCGGAGATTGTCACGGAGACCGACACTGAGACTGACAAGGGCAAGTTGAACACCAACCTTGACAATAGATACGGTTACTTGAATGAGTTTGACTCTGCAGAGTTTGTACTATTTAACCACAGCCAACAGATTTCAGTAGTCACGAAGGACTAGTTCCGTTTACAGTATTTCGGTAGAAACACATCTAACCAGTACACACCCATTCCACCTTACGATGCCAGGAATCACCCTAGGCAACGTTCAAGAAAAACTTTGAGACGCGGAGGCTACAACCTCGCGTAGCATGGGATCAAATTTATATCGCGCGCTCTAAGGGGTGCCCCCCTCTCGGTCCCAACCGGAAACACCCATGCCCCCTGACCTGATGACTGGCTTTCATCCAGGGCCATGGAACCCTCATCACGACCTCTCTATTTGGTGTGTACGAGGAAAGCAGTTTGCTACTTACTAAACCATATCCTTTGCAGAAAACATGTGGTAGCACAAAGGAAATGGATGGTAACGTGACTTGATCCACGTTGACACTGGAGTTAAATGGTTTGGCATAAGACTGGCATGCTTCAACACTGTCATCTTACCACCTCTCATGTCACCACATGATCATGTAAACTCACATCAAATAACATAAGGAGTTTCGAAGCTCACTTGCATCAGCCATGCATGCAACATAACACTCACTGCTATGCAGATAAACTTGTCATGAACTAACTACTCAACACAAACATGCAAACCACTCATCATATCAAAGGTTCAAACATGCTTGCCTGGTTCAGAGTAGTCAGAGTCTAGCTCGGTGAAGTTCACGGTTCCGTCACCTCCTCACGGTATAAAGAAAATACGCACTAACGTAAATACCATGTGTGCACAAATCGTGTTTCAAATATTTTTCAAATAAATCTGATAAAAAACTAGACATAAAAATAAAGGTGACAGAAAAAGAATCAATCAAAAATCATTTTCTGTTTAAAAGTTATTAAGGTTTTAGTCTAGGGACTTGTTTGTAATGAAACAGAAAGTTCCCAGGGGCTAGCTTATAAAAGCAGAAAATGGTTCAATTAAAAACCCGCCAACTCCAAAGGAAGACGTATCCTGCCCGAAGGCATTTTTAGAAAACGTTTCAAAAAGAATAAAAAGCTGACGGGGGCCCCCACTTGTCGGGTTTAAACTCTGAAACAGAGTCGCCGGCGCCCGAAAGCTGCGGTGGTCGCCGGCGGCGATCCACGGCGAGTTAGGAGGAGTGGGAGGTACCTACGGGATCCTTGTGTCCTTCCGCACCCGTGGGTGGTGGAGTTGGTCGATGGCGAGCACCACGTCGACGGCAGCCTCAACTCCGGTGGGCGGTGGTTCGGGCATTGGTGGATCTCGTCGGGGAGGGCTACACAGAACAAATTGAGGCTCGGGTTAGAACACTAGGTGCACCCGAGGGCTGCTGACGTGGTTTGGGAGTCGGAGGTGGCCTCACCTGAGTGGATCAAGTTGGAGCCCGAGGCGGATCGGGGCGGCCGGAGTCGGGGAAGGAGACCTCCTCGGGGTCCTCCTGGTGGCTTGGCGGGGCTCTGGTGAGGTGGAGTGGTGGTGCGGGGTCGAGAATGAGCTCGGGACCTCCTTTTATAGATGATCCGAGGCGGTGGCCGTCAACGAGAAATCTCCGGCGACGATTACGGCGGTGCAGCAGTTGGTCAAGTGGTTTAGGGGGCTAGGCATCACCGCTGGGGCCTACGGGTTTTCTTTAAGCGTTAAACTTGACCTGCCTTGGTTGATACTCCAAGTTCCTAACGGAACTGTGCACGGAGCTCGTCGGCGGCAGGGAGCGCTCTCTGCGCTGCTCAGGCCACGGCGACGGTGCCGCAGCATGCGCAGGCAAGCAGACGGCCACGCGGAGGCCTCGGGTGGATTGGGCGGTGCTGGACGGCGCCGAAAGCTGGGCTGATCCCTGCTGGCCGCCTCGGTTGGCTCTGCCACCGCAGAAGTTGCCGGCCTCGGCGGGACACGTCACCACCGACGGTGGCGTCCGTCCAAAGGACCGTGCGGCGCTCTGGATAAGAGGAAGGAGCAGTGCACAAGGCTCCAGAGAGTGCACTGGTGAGATCGACGCCGCGACCCTGAAGAAAACAACACTGACAGTCGACTGAAACACTGAATTCTGAAAATGAACAGCAACAGTGCCTGCCAGGTGTTCAATGAAATGTTTTTGGCATGTGGGAAATTTATCTGGAGCTTATCTTTGGTGAGGTGGCTTCTCAATTCACCTGGGGGCTGCTTGATTTTTGCCAGAATTTTTGGAGAGGGAAAAATATGAATTTCACCAAAAATAGTGAATCTGGTCCAAACTTGCAGTGAGTGAACTTGAAAATTTCGAACTTTGGAAGAGTGGATCTGGATGGATCTATGTTGGGGGTGCTAGGGACTAGCCAGAGGAGTTGGTTTGAAATCAAAACTCAAAAGAAATCAGACACTTCCTTTGTAAATCACCTAGGCCCAAAATAAAAGACAGAATTGATTTTGGGGATAAAATAAATGAAATAAAATTCAAAGATGGGTTGACCTTGTTGGAATAGGATATTTGGCTTGGCCCAAAGTGGAGGGATAGGTTTTGGAAGAAATTTTGACATGAGGCATGGTAAAACAATGGGTGGTTGCAAAACAAAAGAATAGCCCCAAAACCCATAGGGTCTCTTTTTAGTAGAAATTTAATTTCAAAAAAATTAATTGAGATGAGTTAAAATCAGAAGGAAGGTTTTTAAAACCAAACACCAAGGTTGAGGAAGATACAAAAAATAAAAATACTTATCATAGGAGAAATTTTTTGAGAAGGAGAGGCTTTTGGAGAGAGTTTAAAAGGCCTCCTTCAAATCCAATAAAAGGTTTTGTTAAAAGCCAAATCAAAATTTTTGGAGTGTCACACATCCATGAAAAATTTATGACAGAGTCAAGATAGTCATACCTGTGCTGTCGTAGAAGTGTTCCATGACATTACCAAAATTATCATCATGGAAGTGTCCACTTCCATGATGATAAATCGCGCGTCACAGAAGTGCTTTCGTCAAGGGTGACCGACACGTGGCATCCACCATAATGGAACGCCGTTAAGCTATCAGGTCGGGTTTTGGATCCGATAACCCGTTAACAGCCCCGACCAATGGGGATTTTCCACGTGTAAAATCATCATTGACTGGAGGAGACACATGTCAGGTCTGCGCTGGCACAGGTGTCACTCATCCAATGGGCGAGACGCGCCTATGATATGCTGACACATGGACCGGCCCATCAAGTTTAAATGGGCCGGCCCAACTAAAGTCCCACAAGATTTTGCGGACCATAATGGGCCGGCCCAGCTAAAGGCCCACGAGATTTTGCGGACCATAATTGGCTGGCCCAGCTAACGGCCCACAAGATTTTGCAGGCCATAATGGGCAGGCCCAGGTAAAGGCCCACAAGATTTTTGTGTGCCATAATGGGCCAGCCCAAGTAAAGGCCCACAAGATTCTTGCGGATCATAATGGGCCGGCCTGGCTAAAGGCCCACGAGATTTCGCCGACATTAATGGGCCGGCCCAACTATAGGCCCACAAGAATTTGAGGACCCTAGTAGGCCGGTCCATTAACTGGCTGCCATGTTTTGGGCCAAATGCCGACCCATATTTGATCCGGTCCATTAATGGCCTGCCACATTCCGGGCCTAATAGTGGCCCATATGAGATCCGGCCCGTTAAAATACTACCACGTTCTGGGCCAAATTACGGCCCAGATCAGGTACGGCCCTTTAAGAGGCTATGGGCTCAATTATGGCCCATCTCAGATTCGGCCCGTCAACTGGACACTATGCTTTTGGGCCCACTTCATAGGGGCCCACTTAGTAATTCGGCTTGACATTAGTTTTGGCCTCTTAAGGACCCGTTTAACATTTCGGCCCTATATTAATTTGGGCCTGTTAAATTCCCGTCATATAGTTGGGCCTAACTACATCCCGGTTTGCATCCGGCCTGCTCGTAGCCGATATCTGATTGGGCCAAACAAGGACCGAGACAATTTTGGCCTGTTAAAAGCCCGTGATTTGATTCGCACAATCATGGGCCGGGGTTCATTTCGGGCTGCTGCTGGCCCGTTAGCTGTTCGGCACGTTTCAGGCCCAACCTACATCATGATTGCATGACGGCCCGATTATGTACCGTAATTTTACGGTTTGGCCGGTTTACTGCAAAGACAGGATATATATACAATAAAATAACTGCAGCATCGTGAATAAGAAAAAACGTAGACTATACAATGAAGAAATTACAGCATATTACATCCACTGGGCATCAAAGTTCGCCACTATGATAATAAAGCACAAGCAGACAACAGATTACATACACTGGGCATCAAAGATTGCCACCAGTGCAAATAAACACGCCGAAAAAATAATATACAAAACCGACAATACTTCAATAGAGTTCAAGAAAGGTTAGCCCTACTGGGGAGCTGCAGCGCAAGCAGCAGAGCAAGATGATGAGACTGCGCTTGTTCAACACTTAAATCTTGCTCACTCTGAAAGATAAAAAAGCAGACAGATGACAGGTTTTGCACATAAAAGTATCAGTGCTGACAATTCATCACATTTCTTACTAACGAATAAAGTGACACAGTTTAAAATTGCATTAACACAATATGGTATTGTTCAGGTCAAGACATGGGAGGAAATGACATTGTGAAGGAGTTGGCAGCTTCACGACACCACTGGATTACAGATCAAGAACTCATAAGTATCAATGGTTAGTGTGCTTTCAATTTATCCCATTTAAGATTAGCAAATAAAGAGACGGTTTAAATAATACTCCCTCCGTCCGAAATTACTTGTCATCAAAATGGATGTGTCTAGAACTAAAATACATCTAGATACATCCATTTCAATGACAAGTATTTTCGGACGGAGGGGGTAGTAGAATGATATGACATTGTTCATAGTTAAGACATTGCACAATATGACATTGTGCTATAGTGGGTAGGTTCACCACACCACTGGATTATGGATGAAGAACAGAAGCATACATGCAGTGCAAAAGAAGATCACTTGCTCTATATAGTTTAATTTACATGGTATGAATAAGGAACTTGGTTGTACAACTGAAAACTTAAATTGAGATAGGACAAACTTTTGTTTATGAACTACATAATAAACTTTAAACAGGCAATTTGATGCAAACACCAAAAATAAACAGCTCTTGCAGTCATGCCTAACCAAATATATACAACAAAGTTTGAAGGCTTGAGCTGGACAAACTTACATTATTGGTGAAGACAGGCTCTATAAAGGCCTTGTCCATGCTGATGGGGGGGGGGGCAATTCAAGAAGTTTACCACAGAATCTTCTTCATAAGCATTGCCTTTATTCTACATTTTGTTAAGAGTAAATATAGATGTGATAATATACAACAAAATGGCGAATATTTAAGATAAGATGAAGAGTGATGCTACATAACCAAGTAGCTATAAATGTAAATGCAGCGATACAGGCAAAAGGTACAACCAAGAGCAATGCACAGCTAAACTCCTTCAGTACCAACCTTATGGTAAGAGTAAATATAGATCTGATGTGTAGAAAATGGAGGGCAAAGGAAAATAAGCTGCAAAGTGATGGTACATGAACAACTACCTGTCATTATAAGTACACTGATAAAGGACAGCATGTACTTACAAGAACAATGCAGAGCTAAAAAAACATTGACATTGGATATATTCTACACTAATGTAACCATTCATACAGATCAGATAATTTGGAGTGAACAATTGATAAGAAAGCTATCATGCATCACTACAAAAAAAAGACACATCCGTGACATTTTGGGCCGAACGAAAAAAAATTCTGTCATACATATGACACTTCTATGACGATAATTGTGACAAAACCCGGTATCATCATAGATGTGGTGGGCTCCTACTTCTATGACAAAAAATCATGATAGAAAATGGGCTTTTCGTCCTGGGTGGGCTGGAGACGCAGCTGCATGACATTCTTTGGGCCGTCCATGACGGAAAAAACCGTGGTAGAAGCGAGCGGGAGGAAAATTTCGGGGAGTTGCCGGTTACGGTGGGAGGTCAGGGGCGGAGCGATGCACGTTTCTCTCGTACGTATGCGCCTATGTGCGAGGCGTTGGCTCTAACTGATCCCGAGCAAGGCGTTGGGCTCTAACTGAACCCGAGCGATTGCACTGCAGGCTACGCGTTATTGAACCCGAGCGATCGATCGGCAGCTGTTAACTGAACCCGATGGAGCGATTCCTTCTCTACTGCTGCTAAATGAAGTTGATCGATGCTGCCTCTGGGATGAACAGTGAGCGTTGCGCGGGGGGGGGGGGAGGGGTTGGATGAACAGTGAGCGGTGGCGTTGCCTCTGGATGAACAGGAACCCGTGGTATGGAGGGCTGGATGAACAGTAGCAGGTGGAGGGGTGGCCGTGGAGGGGTGGTTGGACAGGACCCCGTCGTGTGGAGGGATGGATGAACAGTAGATGGTGGAGGGGTGGTTGAACAGTAGCCGGTGGAGTAGCGCGCGGTGGAGGCTGGACGAATAGGAGCCCGTGGAGGCTGGAGGAGGACGACGGTAGCCCGTGGAGGCTGGAGGAGGTCGATGGTGGAGATGAACAGTATCTCGTGGAGTCCTGTTTTGCGGTACGCCACACCCCTCCCCCCCCCCCCCCCCCCCCCGTTTCGACCGTAGCGCTCCAACACAAGTCCGTTTCGTCCGTTTTGCGGTACGCCACACCCCTCCGATGAACAGGACCCCCGTTTCGACTGTAGGAGGTCCGTTTTGTCCGTTTTGCGGTACGCCACACCCCTCCAGATCAACATGACCCCCGTTTCGACCGTAGGAGGTCCGTTTCCTCCATTTTGCGGTATGCCAGGCCCCTCCCGATCAACAGGACCCCATTTCGAACGTGGCCGGTCGAACACAAGGCCGTTTCCTCCGTTGTGCAGTATGCCAGGCCTCGTTTCCATCGCCTATTCCGTCCAAGCCCTCCCGATGAACACAACCACGCATTCCGTTCCGACCCAGTCGGTTGGCTCCCCATGAACACGACGACGATGTTGTTTCTCTATTCCGACCCAGCCATGTACGTATGCGCGAGTAGGCGTTCGAGACCTTGCTCGTATGTACGTATGTGGCCCTATTTTCTTTCTTCCACCCTCGCCGCTGTACGTACATGTACATGCTACGTGCGCGCCTCTACTACGACACGTGCGCGCCTCTACATGTACGACACGTGTGCGCCTCTACATCGACCAGTATGTACGTACACGTTCGCGACCAGAATGACAACGCTATGTACGCTTCTACCAGGTGGGTCCCGACTGTCAGGCACTTCCTTGCATGCGAATATGTAGCTGGTGGGTCCCAGCAGTGAGGGGGGCGAATTGTTTTTTTTTGCCCGGACGCACTTCCTTGCGTGCGAAGGTGTAGCTGGCGGGTCCCAGCAGTCAGGGGGGAAATGTTCTTTTCATGAAATATGGTGGCCCGTCCGGTGGGTCCCCACTATCAGGTGGAGGAATAATTATTTTGCACGTAAAAAGGAGGCACTTCCTTGCTGCGGCCGTGGACCCAGCTGTCAGCCTCTCCACGTACAGTCCACGTCCGATGGAAGTCGTTCCTTGACCACGTTGATCATGCTGCGCCGAGAGCACCAGGGCGGTGGACGACGGCGAGGCCTAGGAAGGGGACGACGCGGAGCCGGGGAAGACTCGGCAGTGGATGCCCACGCATAGAGGAGTACGAGGGTTCACTGGTTCGCTGCGGTGTGAGGCTGCCGTCACCGCAGAATAACAGGGGGTGTGGGTGAGTAGAGGGATGGCCTGGCCAGCGGTGGGAGTAGTAGGGGGCGGTGAGGCCTCCGCCGCATCGCAGCCGGCCACGGGAGGTAGGAGCACGAGGCATGACCGCCGCTGGTTTGGGCGGCTGGAGCAAGAAGACCAGAGGTTGAAGAAGCACTACGGCCGTTGGATGGACATCGTACGGTCTTTGGAGCTAGAATCGTGCATATTGACTAAGTTGACAAAGCCCTCCGTCCCCGTCAACTTAGTAGGCCCACAAGTCAGCCTGCCACTATACTGGGTCCCAGCTAACAGAGGGAGTATTCATTTTTTGTGCGTAATAAGGAGGCACTTCCGTGCGTGCGAAGATATAGCTGGTGGGTCCGTGCGGTCAGTAGCGGTAACGTTTTTTTCGCGAAATACTGAGGCCATTTCGGTGGGTCCCTGATGTCAGATGGATGAATCATTATTTTGCGTGTAATAAGGAGGCATTTCCTTGCGTGCAGCCGTGGACCCAGCTGTCGGCCTCTCCACGTACAGTCCACTTCATATGCATTTCGGTCGTTGACCACGTTGACCAGGCCGCGACGAGAGCACTAGGGCGGTGGACGACGGCGAGGCCTAGGAAGGGAATGACACAGAGGCAGGAAAGACTCAGCAGTTGTTTCCCACGCGGAGGGGAGTACGATTGAACGAGGGTTTACTAGTTCGTCTGCCGTCGCCGGAGAATAACAGCAGGTGTGGGTGAGTAGAGGGATGGCTAGGCAAGCGATGGGAGTACGGTGGGGCGGTGAGGCCTGCACGGCAGCACAGCCGGCCGTGGGGAGGAGGGAGCAGGCAGTCCCGCCAGCGCTTGTTTGAGCGGCTGGAGCAGGAAGAGCAGAGATTGAAGAAGCACGACGGCCGTTGGATGGACATCCAACCGTCACTGCTTGTGCGTCAACCTTTTTTTAGGAAAGCCTCAAATCTGTGGAAAACAGCATACAACCCATCTACCATTATTTCTAATAATTTACAGCCCATTTGCTAATTCTTACGATTTTTTGGAGCCCATATTCTTTTTGTTAGCATTACAGCCCATATTGTGGCCACGGTTAAAAAATTATACGAAATTTTGCATATTTCGGTGCGGTCCGAACTGTTTTTAATCTCGAAATTTCGACTCACATTCAAACTGATTTTAAAAATAAATGTATATCAATATAAAATCCAAAAAATTCTCCACGCACAAAAATTAATGTAATTTAAAATCTTGAAATGAAAAAAATATTTGAAACTAATTGTCGGTTTGATGTGTTTTAAAAATGTACAGGCCATTTCTCATTACTGATGGGCCATTTTCTCGGCCAGCCGAATGAAAAGCTCTCCTCGTCTTGAAAGATTTGCAGCCCAACAGGCCTGACATAGTGACTTAATTGACAAATCACAAAAAAACTGGGTTGTGGCCATGGACCCAGCTGTCAGCCTCTCCACGTACAGTACTCTTCCGATGGAAGTCGTTCCTTGACCACGTTGACCATGCCGCGCGGAGAGCACCATGGCGGTGGACGACGACGAGGCCTAGGAAGGGGACGACGCGGAGCCAGGGAAGACGCGGCAGTGGAAGCCCGCGCGGAGAGGAGTACGAGGGTTCACTTGTTCGGCTGCGGTGTGAGGCTGCCATCGCCACAGGGCCTGGCCAGCAGTGGGAATAGTAGGGGGCGGTGAGGCCTCCACGGCAGCACAGCCGGCCACGGGAGGCAGGAGCATGCGGCACGACCGGCGCTGCTTTGGGCGGCTGGAACAAGAAGACCAGAGGTTGAAGAAGCACTACGGCCATTGGATGGACATCGTACGGTCACTAGAGCTAGAATCGTTCATATTGACTAAGTTGACAAAGCCCTTCGGCCCCGTCAACTTAGTAGGCCCATAAGACAGCCTCCCACCAAGGTGGGTCCCAGCTTCATTTTTTGTGTGTAATAAGGAGGCACTTCCGGTGGGTCCGAGCTGATAGCGGGGGGAACGTTTTTTTCGCGGAATATGGTGGCCCGTCCGGTGGGTCCCAACAGTCAGGGGAAACGATTTATTTCGCAAAATACTGGTGGCCCGTCCAGTGGGTCCCCGCTATCAGGTGGAGGAATAATTATTTTCTGCGTAATAAGGAGGCACTTCCTTGCGGCTGCTGTGGACCCAGCTGTCAGCCTCTCCACGTACAGTACTCTTCCGATGGAAGTCGGTCGTTGACCACATTGACCACGCCGCACCGAGAGCACCACGGCGGTGGATGACAGCGAGGCCTAGGAAGGGGGCGACGCGGAGCCGTGCCACGGGAGGTAGGAGCAGGCGGTAGCACAGCCGGCCACAGGAGGTAGGAGCAGGCGGCACGACCGGCGCTGCTTTGGGCGGCTGGAGCAAGAAGACCTGAGGTTGAAGAAGCCGTATTGCCGTTGGATGGACATCATATGGTCACTGGAGTATTGACTAAGTTGACAAAGCCCTCTGTCCCCGTCAACTTAGTAGGCCCACAAGTCAGCCCAACAATATGGTGGGTCCCAGCTAGTAGGGGGTATTCATTTTTTTGGGCGTAATAAGGAGGCACTTCCTTGCGTGCGAAGATATAGCTGGTGGGTCCGACCTGTCAGCGGGGGGAACATTTTTTTCATGAAATACAGAGGCCCTTCCTGTGGGTCCTAGCTGTCAGGTGGAGGAATCATTATTTTGAGCGTAATAAGGAGGCATTTCCTTGCGTGCGTCCGTGGACCCAACTGTCAGCCTCTCCATGTATAGTCCACTTCCGATGGATGTCGTTCATTGACCACGTTGACCAGGTCGCGCCGAGAGCACCAGGGCGGTGGATGACGGTGAAGCCTAGGAAGGGAACGACACGGAGCCAGGGAATACTCGGCAGTTGTTTCCCACGCGGAGGAGTACGAGGGTTTACTGGTTCGTCTGTCGTCGCCGAAGAATAAAAGCATGTGTGGGTGAGTAGAGGGATGGCTAGGCCAGCTATGGGAGTACGGTGGGGCCGTGAGGCCTGCGCGGCAGCATATCCGACCGCGGGAGGAGTGAGCAGGCAGTCCCTCCGGCGCTTGTTTGAGCGGCTGGAGCATGAAGAGCAGAGATTGAAGAAGCACGACAGCCGTTGGATGGATATCCAACAGTCACTGCCCTCGTGTGTTGACTAAGTTGACAGGGTGTTGCGTGTGCGTCAACCTTTTTTTATGAAAGCATATGTGTCAACCTGTAGTAGGCGCACAAGTCAGCCTCAAATCTGTGGAAAACAGCATACAGCCCATCTGCCATTATTTCTAATAATGTACAGCCCATTTGCTAATTCTTAAGATTTTTTTTCGAGCCCATCTTCCTTTTATTAGCATTACACTCCATATTGTGGCCACGGTTAAAAAGTATACGTAATTTTGCATATTGCGGTGCGGTCAACTGTTTTTTATCCAGAAATATCAATTCACATTCAAACTATTTTGAAAAATAATTTATATAAATATAAAATCAAAATAATTGTCCACGCATACAAATCAATGGAATTTAGGATCTTGTAATAAAAAAATGAAACTAATTCCCGGTTTGATGTATTTTACAAATGTACAGGCCATTTCTGGGCAAACCGAATGAAACTCTCCTCGTCTTGAAACATTTGCAGCCCAGCAGGGCCAATAAAGCAAGTAGGCCTTGTTTGGGTATTTGTTTAAAAAAATAGAACTGGGCTAGCCATTTTCAGCAAGAAAAAAACACAACTGGGCTCATGATGTGGTAAACATAAATAAAACCCTAGCTAGACGGGCCACAGCCCCCACACAGCCCCGTTGTTACCCTGATCCGTCGCTAAAACTAGTATAAATAACAACTGCTTGTTCCTCATTGTCTCAAAAAAACTGCTTGTTCCTCAAAAAAAACCGCGCGACTCTTTGGGTCCCTGGTGTCAGCCGCTTGTAGTGTAATTCTCTCGTTTATTGATTACATTGACGATGGCGTGAGCCCCAGATGTCCAACCATTCGGAGGAACCATATTTTTGAGCTTGTACTATAGAGGCACTTGCTTGCGTACTGCCATGATGCTGGTGGGTCCCTACTATCATCCTCTCCACGTAGAGTCATCTCCTTGTTCCTCTCGGTTGTTGACAACGTTGACAACGCAAGAGGGCGGCGCACCACGCACGGCGAGCGAATCAAGGCCGCAAGGCGGAGGACGACGGCGAGGCCTCGGACGGAACGAATAGGAGCCGTTGAAGATGCGTCGGTCTAGTCGCAGGCGGAGGCGAGTATGAGGGTTGACTGGTGGGGGTGGTGGGGGCTAGTCACTTGGCTTCTGTAATGCACAGTGAGCTCAAGCAGCCGGCGTGAGTGATGTTATTTCCCTTGGTTGTGATTTGTTACAATATTTCACTCTAAATTAAACGAATGGCAAGCCATTTGCCTTGTTTCAAAGAAAATATGACAGTCACAGCTGAGTTGAAAAGGGAAGGAACATCTAACTCCAGCTTACAAACTGTACAAAAGCACGAGGGTTGATTGTTTATTAGGTTTACAAAAAAACCCAGATTTAAAAGGGCAACAACATCTAACTCCAACACTGTTTTCGGCAGTCACAGTCAAATGGATCGGTCAGGTCCATAGAATGAACATCCTGGATCGTAAAATTTACTGGATTATGACCACAATATGTTGTAAATAGAAGCCCGGCACGTTCAGAAGCTCTTTTGCCCACCTGAAACTCCTTTTTTTGCTCTTCGACATACCCATCCGTCAAAACCATGCTGCTGATAAACTTAAGCCTGATGGACAATAGTAACCTCGCATTCAGCAGGAAGAATGTGACAAATCTTGTGTTTGCACGGTTGGCTACATATCGTTCTAGCGTTATTGTCTTCAATCGAATCTCATGAGAAGTGAGAAAATCCCAATGCTTACGAATCCACCGATTGGTTATAACTTTCTTACCCCGTCCTGTTTCCTAAATAGACATGAAAATTGAAAACAGTTAAGGCCTAAAAGAAGAGTGTCGAAAGAGCAACAACTGAACGGTTAATTCTAGTACACTATATGCGGGCTTCCAATGTGCGTGAAATTATCACCTTTATATACAACTTCTCCAAACATGGAAAGCATTGCAGCAAGCCAATAAATCTTGTTCAGATCAAAACTATTCATTTGGATATATAAGATCTTGACAGAATCCAGCACCATTGATAGGCCATCCATGGAGAAACTCTTCATTGAGCATAGAACATAATATTAGTACAAAATGTGTACTCCAAGATGATATATAAATTATGCACAGAAATTTAAAATGCAGCATATGGTTACAAGTGTAGATGATAATATAAAGTACCTGAAGAACTGTGGAGCCAAACACTATATTGAAATGAGCACAGAGATCATGTATTACACCCAAGGTCTCCAGTTTAGGCGCAGAGAGGACGGTTATTTGCAACGGTGAATAACTAGAATCAAGGATCAACCTTTGAAGTGAAGGGGCATCTTGAATGATGAGCTGCCTTCCGTCAAAAGAAATTCCAATTCTTACAAGGTTAGGCGACTTTATTTGGAGACAACCGATTCTAACTGTGAAAACAAGCACCAAGCACTCCAGCGCAGGACAACTGGAGTGGATGATGCTGTGCAATGAGGCCTCCGATATACGAACCCGCACAAGTGAAAGTTTCTTGAGAAATGGGAGTCGAAGGTTTAGTACCAGATTGTCTGGAAGGTAGCACAGCGCAAAGGTGGTGGTGTGGAGAGAGGAGGAAAACCGCGAGATGGACATCGGTGCTGAGGGCACAAGTTCATGGCATTCTGTATGTGGTACGTGATTTCCAGGGGAATAGTAGAACTCAAGCAGTTGTAGTTCTGTGAATTCAGGGGATTTCAGCCAGGCGTCCACCGTGCAGGGCATGGTATGCTTGCTCAGGTAGCATGACGGGATGCAGAGGCTTTGAACGGAGCCCTGGTGGGAGGAGATGATGGCTCTGGGGATTTCAAAATCATTGAAGAGAGATAGCTGACGACAATCGAGATTAATGGGCACAGCGCGCCATAGAGGGCGCCACCGAATTGAGAGGACTTGCGTGCGGCAGCAATACTTGGTGGGGAGAAGCGAGATGATCTCCCCAAGGACGGCATCCGGGAGATCGCTGATGCGGTCCACCCGAGATTCTACGGGTTCCTGGGATCCGGTGGGGGCGGGGTCGCCGCTTCTCCCCGCGCTGCTGGGTGCGGGATCTACAACAGGCATCGCCGCTGGCGGGAGCCTCATCTTCTTGGCGCTGGGGTCAGCCAACTCCATTTTCCTCGAGGGCGTCATGTCGCGCTCACGGATTTGAGTAGAGTAACGAATGACAAGCCTAGTTGTAATGCGAGCAAAGAAGAAGGGGATTTGGGGGTTTTCTGTAGGAGTGAGGAAGAAGGGGAGCTGGGGTTTTCTGTAGGAGTGACGTGAGGAATTTGGGGGTACGAGTAGAGCGAGCTGACATGAGGTGGGTGGGAGCAAGGAGGAAGAAGAGCACCCAGGTTTTTTTGTGGGGGAGGGGGCGGTGTGCTGGGTGTGGGTAGCGCCTTTTGAATTGATTTTACTATTTACTAGTGTGGATTCGCTATTTTGTCTTGGGCCCAGAGAAACAATTACTACTAGTACAGTGGAGACACTCTACAGCTACCCAAAAAACCAATTACTACTAGTACAGTGGAGACACTCTACCGCTTCTGGCTCCTCCTAGGTCATTGAAATGTCTCCCTCTACTGAATACCATTATACTTTTGTTGACCGACATGCGGGCCATGCAGCGCGCGGGCCCAAATGCCATCCACCAAATTAGCAGGCAGTATGTAGGCGGAGAGTCACCACGGTCGTAGCGCGGCAGTAACGAGCCGTCGTATCACAAAACCCCACCTCCCCGCAGTCTAAGTTTGACGGACGAAGCAACCATCATTTCACTCCTCGATGAATCCCCTTCTCCCTCACCGTCTTCAAGAAAGGCAACACTCTCATCTGCCACTGTTCTTCTCTCCCAACGAAGGGAAGGTAAGCGGATCTGTGATGTTGGTATATTTTCATTCAGAGAAAAAAAAGAACTTTTGCAAAGCAGTAACCGATCCTCACTCTCGTTTTTGTTTCATTGTCATTGCGATTGTGTTTTCCTTTCAGTGGTCTCCTAGTATTCATCAGTTTCATGATGGACCATGGAGAACCAGGCAAAGATCTGCCGATATTGGAGCAGACGCGGGAGGTTGATCCCCACGAGACAGAGAGCTCCAAGAAGATGGAGGCAACCACCGAGCTGACCCCAGATACGCTCACGGCCACTACTGAGATGGTCAACGCCCCGTTTGAGGTTACAGCCCCCGTGGCACTGCAGGAGCAGTTTTCCCCCTTCGAGGATGTGTCCCCCCCCCCCCCCCCCGCTGAGCTACCCAAGGTGATTTCCTTCTTTGCCGATCTCGATTGTGGTTTTTCATCTAAGTATGTGGTGATTTTTTTAGAAAAGGAAGTATGTGGTAATTAATAATGCAAAATTTTATTAGCTTCGATGCCATGCTATACATAGTGGTTTAAATAACTTGTGGTTCTTATACTGAAAAATAATTCAGAATTTGTTTCTGTTTCAATTAGAGCCCTGATGCAGACAAGGATTGTGTAATTGTGCATGTCACTCGCTATGAGGCGGACGACCTGAATATACGCATGGGGAAAACAGAGTTCTTAGGCTATTGGATCCTGGAAGCCATTTGCGGTTATACCAATGAAGAGTTGTATTCCAGCCTCACTGTTGTCAGGCGAGTTGTCCAGGGTGTACTGAAGCACAAGAAGTTCAAAGCTACTCCTTCGATTGTGAGGCATACTGTTCTTGTCAAGCTTACGCAGGAAGATGACGTGGCATGCCTCCACAAACAAGTTTATCAGTGGCAAGGCCACAAGGTTGTCTTCATGAAGGTTCAAAGGATTGAGCTGTTGCGGGACGTCCTCGATGATGTTCATGGCAAGGTCCGTCTTGTGTCCAACGCAAATTAGATCGAGGCATGAAATAGTTGCCCCAGCTAGTTTTTAATAGTATTTTGGATTGTGTCTAATTATCCAAACCTTGCCTGTTATAGACCCCTCTGGGGCTAGTGCTCTGTTTGAATCCGTCTATGGGAACTGCTGCTACTTTTGTGTGCCCGTGAATCATGCGAGAACCATCGTAATTGTTGCCGAAACAGATGCGTCCTCACTAGTTTTTTCATGAATATGGCATGGTAAGACATAGGTTGTCACGGTTTATCATACGAGCGGTGTGTGTTTTGATGAAATAGAGCACTCGTTCGAGAACCGTGCGCTGACATATACATAAGTACGTGTAAACACTGTTGGTGCTACCCCACTTGTAAGCAGTTGTGGAAAACACGGCACATTGGCTCAGCTCGCTCCAACACTAGGCTATCGACCAGCTAACAATCAACAATCTGCTGTCTGGCATATAAGAAACTACTATGTATCTTGTTACAGTGGTTCATGCAGTTAATTGAGGCCACAATGTAATAAATTCCAAATGTTCACACGCTAGTCCAGCGCTCATGTGGAACACTCACAATTAAACTCATCTTCATAAAAATCTTGAAAAGCATAAGTTAAGCAATTTTATACATCTCAATGATTCATAGAACATAACAAACATATACTAGTTGACAGCAAAAGACAAAGTTGTGAGAATGTTTACAAATTAGGAAAAAACAAGCAAGGCTTCTCTGAGCAAAGGGCCTCCCGGCAGGCTTAAATTTCCTGGAGTTCACTCTGGTTTTTTCTTGTTGCCACCATCCAGGGTTAGGTTCTCTCATTCCAGAATAACCAATTATAATTGTGGTCTCAGCTGGAATGCTGAACTGAACCATGCAGTGTACTGACCAGATGAAATGCTTGTGCATTTCACTTAATTTAAGCACCGCTATTTGCAGAAATAAGCAGACCACAATGCCTCTTGTCCGCGCACCTGTCCAAAAAACCGTCGTGCAGCCGTGCCAGCTAGTCCTTGGTCCGTGGATGAACTGGTAGAAAGTGCATTCCGGACTAGGATGCAGTTGTTTTCGCTCGTCCCTGCACCGCAATCAAGAAGTAAAATGTACAAATCAGCTTCTTTTAGATTGCGTTGGTCATTCTACCTTAGTTACTACCAATGTAGGGATACCTTGAAGACGGGAGGTTAGACGACGACAACAAGGGATAGCCATCTCATTTTGCGCAGTTGTACTAAAACTGAGGTGTGTTCTTTTGATTGCGCGGATAGAAACGATACGGAGCCAGACATCCCGAAATGATATGGAGACAGACATCCCTGTTTGCACAAATACGAAATACGGTTATTTAAAAAGTGACACATATTACTACTTTCCCCCGTTTCCTCTTAGAACCAAGTCCTAGATTCATGCTACAGCTTTCCCACTTTCTTCCTGTTTGAACCAACGCTTTGAGTCCACTGTATGAACTAGCTTTACTTCTAATAATAGTAGAAGTCTAGGTGGCTTTGTAACAGTAGACGGAAGTAGAAAAGGATCCACACGAAGGGGGAGAGATGGGGCAGTAGAGCAAGGCAGGTTTCGAAGGAATATATACCTGAGGATCGTCGGCATGTGGCAAAGACGGCGTCGGGAGGCTGCATCTTGGCCACAATACCGCAGGGAGGAAGAAGGGGTCGGAGGCCCTCCCGAGCCGGCGCTCTCTCGGAGAGAACGGCACGGCTGCCGATCGGGATGCGTGGGTAGCCGTTGGTCTCCTCCCTCGCGGCCGACGACAGCGTGAAAGATGCACCTACACCCCCTGCCCCGGTTGAGGTTGTCCGACCGGATTTGTGACCAGCCGTGAGCTGAGAGAGAGAGTGTAGCCACCTATGTCTTCCTTAGATCTGGAGAGCATGAGAGAGTGAACGAGAGGAACCCTAGTAAAGCAAGCGCTAAAGCTCCTGCTTTTATATATAGTGGAGTGATTTTGTTGTACCGGCTTTAAAAAAATGCGCTCCTACGTGTACCCGCGAGTGGGTGTGAGAGAACTAGTCCATGCGTGCATCGTTTCTCTTCGTGAGAGTACAATATATACTATGCCCAAAGAACGTTCGCCGCAAGAGTAATAGTATAAGTGTGCGATGTGTGAGCTAAAATAAAATGTGCGTGCCGTCTTTTGTTTTTTAGAAGTTCTGAGGGTAGGGTGTGAAGAGCACATATGTGCGTGACGTCTACCTGCAGATAGAGGATGGGTGCGACGTGCGAGTCTGCGAGAGGACTCGGGAGAGTCGGGACTCGTGAGGGTGAGTGTGCGTGAGAGAGAGAGAGGGGGGCACGTATCAATGCAATGCATGTGTCCGTAAATCATTACCCGACAAACGTTCACCACAAGCCTTTTCCTGACGAACGCCGTAAGAACCGTTCGATCGGCATCCGACATTGTCAGTTTTGCCATGTCATTTAACAGAACAGCCACTCCTCCTACACACAAATCTTCCATGTGAGTGTTAGCAACTTCCGTATGATCCCTCCATTCCGAAATGCAGTGCATATAGCTTTATTGAAAATTAGAACCTCGCAAACTTTTACCGAGTTTTAGTGTACCAAATTCCACATGTAGAATACCCTGTATATATCATTTCATTCATCTTCGATAGGTAACTATAAACATGGGTGAGGAGTCTACAAAGAAAGACCATCGTATCACCGCAACAATTTCAACCATCCTTTAGTGTCGAGGAATATCATAGGAACTCTATATGATATGATTTTTATAGGATTTTTTTCCTTTAGAGCCAATTGGTTCATAGGAATAGATTCATATACTCTACATTTCAAAGGAAATAAACATGATATCATTTCTATAGCTTTAGAGCCACTTGGTTCATATGAATGGATTCCTATACTCCCTTAATTTCAAAGGAAAATAAACATTAGCATATATTCAATAGAAAAGTTCCTATGATATGAACCAAATTACATCTCTTTACTAATCCCTCCTCATAGGAATTGAGATACATGTCATCTCTAGATTCAATAGAAAAGTTCCTATGATGTGAACCAAATGACATCTCTTTTCCAATCCCTACTCATAGGAATTGAGATGCTCCATGTCATCTCTTTCCTTACAACTTCCACTTATGCATCTTCTATTCCTAAATAGATAGTACAACCCACTAGTAGCTTTTTTCCAAAACATGCAACTATGGCACAAGAACTATATAGTGTGCCAATAACTTTGAAAGATGGTCGCTGGATGAAGCTAACCCGACAGTGCAGAGATGGGCAAATCCGAGCACTACTGGTCGTTGGAATACATCAACATTCCACCAGATCTGCCACATGTACAATTTAGAAGACTCCATGGTTGAACTTAAGCATAATGCACAAACCTCAAAACACAAGCACTTCTCCTTTGTTCTAGAATCTTCTATATCATAATTGATTATTTTTTTATAAATGAATTGCCATTATTTGTTTTTTACTTTATGATTTACAATGCACAACCCCATGAATCTTAACATTTTTATAAAACTAATTGATTTTGAATGAGATCAACTATAAGAACTAAACGAACATCTACATCATGCATATATGACTCAAAGCTTTACATGCTATAGTGTGTATTTATTCATAATTTGGTTTCGAAATCTCATGCGTTCAATACATGTGTACCTTACTAGTATTGAGTAGAGTAGCAAATTTCACGCGGCCCCGGGTATATCAAAATGCAGGGCCCATGCATCATTGCCTTTCGGTCGAACCTACGTCCACAATTTTTTGTACGTGCTATATCTCCACTGGTCCCCGAACCCAAAATGCTGCCTCGTTCCCGTCAAACCAAGCAGCCCACACATATTTAAGGCGTCGACTCAAACCCGTTTACTACGACGTGGCCCCGCACACCGTAGTACTCCTACAAACCCTACCGCCGCACTCATCATCAGTTTTCTTCAAGAGGACGAGTGAGAAGCCGATTTGTAGTGGAGGCGCTTTCAAAAAAAGGATCTGTAGTGGAGACCCCTACCCTAGGGTGCCCTAGGTAGCTGTCGCATGCATCATTGTTTTCTCTTTTCTTTATGCTCTTGCGCGCTAGAGTGAAATGATGGTTGCTTCGTCCGTCCAGCTTAATGCGGGAAAGGTGGGGCATTGTGATTTGACCCCTCATCGCTCATTTTCTACTACTGCGGCGCTACGACCGGGGTGCCTCCAATTCCAACCACTGCTTCGAATTGTAATTTGGTGCATCGCACGTGGAACAAGACAGTGGACGAGCCACATGTCTGCCAAAGGGGTCTTGTTAAGTGTGTCGCCATTTCCTGTGCGGACTGACCCTGCTTGAGTTGCTACGCCAACACGACAGGAGCAGCCTACAACTTGGTTTTGCTCCTTGGTGAATCCCGACTATATTGATCTAAAAAGATACGTGCTGAACTACCCTCTCCGTCTCAGTTTTTTATTTGTAGGCGTCTCGGTTTATAGGGCCTGCACGTAGTTCTAGGTCATCCATTTGACTAACTAAATATGAGTTACTATGTCACAAAAAGTATATCATTGGATTCTTATTGGTTGATATGTGAAGAAACAAGAAACAAGGTAGAAAATAATGCACCGTGCCTTAGTATTGTGGGATTATTTGGTTTTCGTAAGATGACGTGCGTTTGGTTGCAAGGGTGGTCATGAATGGGTTGGGATTGTTCAGAAAATAGACATGTTTGGTTATGAAGCACATGAATGGTTCGAGTCAAAAAAAGAGAATATGCCTTGAAGATGCTGAACCATTCCACCCAACCAAATCGGTCGAATCAAATGGCCACCCTTTGCATGCATGACTATGTGAGCATGACTGGTGGTCCCGTCTTAAATAATTAGCTCATCTCTTATATTCAGCCAAACACATGAATTGAATGGTTCAATCCCAAAAAAATTGAATGGTCCCAATCCATTCATGCGATACCTTCAACCAAACACATCCGACGAAGGGAGTAGTTGTATTTAAAAGTCGAGGGCGGGGCTTTTCCTGCCCGGTAGGCGGCGGGACAGTTCCGCCTAGTCGGTTCGACAGAGAAGTGAGAAGACGAGGGAGTAGGCTGCTGCAAACGTAGGGTTGTGTGATTTGACAGCGAGTTACTGCTGGACAGGTGGGGCCCCGTGATTTGACTTGCCATTATCATTTTAATTGCGGCCTACGACCGGCGTGAGTCTCCCGATTCCTGACCACCTCCATACAGGTGCCTCTCCCAATGCTCCACCATGTAGTAGTAGAGGCTGGCTCTTGCATGAGATCCCACTTCTCCACTTTTTCCTTGCCTCTCTTTCCTCCACATATGCAAAAATGCCATGTAAAGCGCACTATTGCACTTACTTGCTCCTACAGGTGCTTAAGCTTGCCACATAGGCATAAAGTCTGATGTGGCAAGTTAATCAAGAAGAGAGAGACTAGTTTGGTGACCCTAGGAAGAAATGGTGCTAAGCGCATGTACCTAGGTGAAAAGACAATTTTGAGTCTATAGCTAATTAAATGAAGCAAACTTAGCAACACCATTTCATTGGAAGAGGTCACTCCTTGGCAAATGCAATAAATACTAGTACTCCCTGTGTCCCATTATATAAGAACATTTTTGACACTACACTAGCCAGTGTCAAAAACGTTCTTATATTATGGGACGGAGGGAGTACGAAGAAAGAGATAGAGAGGAGTAAAAAAATACACTTATAGCCAACCTTGTTGTAGTATGAGTGACTAAGTGATGACTATGTATGACATGCCAACATCAGATAGCCTAACGCACCATGTTAAATCTCCAAGGGCGCGATCACGCGAGCGACGCGACAGTCGTGGTAGGCACGACCATGATATGGGCTGTTGGCAGCCCTTGGATCTGAGATCAAACGGTCGTATGCTAAGTTGCTGAAAATTTTAAGAATAACCCTCCAGGATAGGATATTCACCCATAGGTCTAGAATCACGCCATGCAACCGTTCGATCTCAGATCCAAGGGCTCTCGGAAGCCCGTATCATGGGAGAATGGAAAGCCACTACCCTGCCATTCGCACACTGGCAGTTCACTCCTACTCTTTCCCGCACGTCCTTTAATACTACGGCGGTTCGCTCCTAGTCGTCCCGTCCATTCACATTACGGCAGTTCCACTAATCCTAACCCTCCTCCCAAATCCATGGCATCCCAAATCTCCCCGATCGGCGGTGAGTACAAGGTTAGAACCATCACCGGTGATGAGTTCGACGTCATCCACACCCGTACTTCCGCGACGGTGAAAGGATGCCTTTCTCGCTTCAGACGCGTGTTCAAAAACTCACATGATGAGTGGGTTGCTGGGCTAGATGTTGAGTACACCACAGTCGTGGGACGATAGAAGGATCTAAAGGACGAAGAGAGGAAGAAGCCTGTCGTGATCCAGGTTTGCGTACATAACGTTTGCTTGGTCTACCACATATGCCATGCCGACGTTGAGTGCCAGGATTTTAAGAACTTCCTTGAGGACAAAACAGTCAATCCATCGATAGTGGAGTACTACTGTACAAAAATATACATTTTTTAAAAGGCTACCGTACTATTCATCACATATATATATATATAGCCAGTTAAATTCTCAACCTAGAACGACGTGGATGCCATGTAGTAAACTGATCCAGAGGAAGTATAGTAAAAATGAGGTGATTTTACCCAGCGATTGGCGGGGGAGCATGGCCTGTCATGCGGTCCACGTGTCATGATGTACCAAGGAGATGCGCGTGTCCCTCTTGAGGCAGAAGCAATACTAGTACGTGGTTTGAGATGATGTCAAACCTCAGTGTGAAATAATGGTTGCTTCGTCCGTCTGGGAAGGTGCGGCATTGTGATTTGATGTCTCATTGCTCATTACTAACACTGGGCCGGTACGAGTGGGGTGCGTCCCCCCGCTGTTCTGCATTGTTATTTGGTGCTTGACACGTCGACCCGGTTGCTATATGTCCCACATGTCGGCGACAGGAAGTACAGAGTTCATGAAAGGGAGCATCGACGGAGGAGTATACTACAGAATTCATGAAAGGGAGCGACTTAGTTTTGGAAAAATCTGTTTTTACGGGGTACGTACCCACTAGGGTTTATAGGGCTCATCTAAAAAACATTCGTTTTTCCGTTTGATAAGTCTCAATTCTAGTACTATACTAGTAGTAGTACCATTACATGTTGGATTTCGAGGTGCGTTAGATCACCCGACGCAAGCAGTGCCAAGAGGAAACTAACCAATGCATGTACAAGTTCATGGAAATTTAGTGGTCATTCATGCATTTGTTCTAATTAATGCCTCGGTAAACATAACGTCTTGAGAAAAATGAGCGTACTGTGCAAACTACGAAATTAATTCGACCACTCACCGTCTACCTTGGTTGGAGAGATTTTGAAATTGAGCCATAAATTGGAAATGAGGGAGTAGTAACTTTTGTCTGATTACTATTTGTGGCCTTGTATAGATGCAAAATGTATTTTTTTATAGTGGCCTTTTATAAGTAAATAGAGGGAGTACTAACCAAAGTACGTAGTAGGGACGAGGAGTAAACGGAGGGAGTAGTAAAATTTTCTCCTCGTGCTGCGAACCACCACACGCGTGGGCGAGGGAGCGAGCATAAAGGCGTACAGTAGTACTCCAGCTTCACCTCATCCTGCGAGCCACCGCGCCCTGGGAGGGGGAGACGGTGTACTAAGCAAGCTTCTCCTCGTTCTGCGAGTTGACGGAACACATCAAAAGTACTCCAGTGTATAGAGCCTTGCCTCTAAGGTAGGCCCCACATGGTTTGCCTCTTTTTTTAATTTAACATAATGCGTCAAGTCGCAATTTGTTTATTCACCCGTGGTAGACGATCCTCCCTCCACCAAGTGGACAACCAATACACGTGCCAAATTACCACGTGGGCTGCCTTTTTCGTACAGAAATGAGCTCCACCATGTACCCGCGCGGGTGTGGTTGGGAAAGAGACGGGAGTACGCGCGCCGTGCGTGCACCTCTTCTCTTCATGCACGCCCCCCACCTACGTGGGTGTGTGTGAGAGAGATACAAACCTAGACATATTGCGCCGTCCATCCCCATGCCTCCGCCCAGTCCGACCACCAGTCACCACCACAGCACCATGCCCCACTCCTCCTCACCTTAGCTCTCATATTTCTCCCTCCATTTTTATATACAAGGGGCCACTATCAAAATTACAATTTGCAGATATACAAGGCCACTAACACTAATCGATGCAATATTAATGGTGTTTGCCTCGTGGTACTAGCAAAGGAGGACATTAATTATCCCTTGCATGCATGCGGGAGTTTGTAAAAAAATGCATCTTGATGTTCCGTGCAATGCACGGGCATCTTGCTAGTCCATGAAAACAACACATGGAAAAATTCCACGGCGAACGAGGGATTTGAATCTGTTGGGAGGGGCTGTTTGGATCTTGCCCGGCGTAGCCAAAATATTGGCGACCCTTTTGTCCACCGGTGCCTTTGCCACCCATGAACGAGGAACGGCTTGGGTGCTCATGCTGTCATGGATCCTCCAGCGCGCACGTTGGAGACGAGCTCGCACGAGCTGTGTTTTTTGTCCCACAACGCCGCCCGAGCCGCCCGTAGACCGACCGGCGACCCGCAAATTACGCCATCCAACCGTAGTCGCACACATTATGACAGCAACTCAACCAACCGGACGAAATTCACGCAAACACGTAGACAAACTGATACTCATTCACGCAACCACCAGAGTATTTCATATAAACAACGACGGAAATCATATAAAATACCGGATTTTCACACAAACATGACGGATTTCATTACATTCAAATGAACTACACGATGCTAGTTTTGGACAGCACAGGTATATAATACATGGCCTAAATGGTCGCCCACCGATCGATTTGTGTTCCTCATGTCCGGTAGCACGATCACCAGACTGCCGGGAGCCCCGGAGGTATATGCTTCAGCGCAAAGGACGGCTCGCTTCCCCACTGCCCAACTGATATCATTGGCTGGTGCCGAAGATGATGGTGGCCGGCACCGGTTCGAGTTCATCACCGACCACTACTTCGCCATGGCCGGCACCGGCTCGAGTTCATCCTAACATTGACCTCTTCCGTGGAGCCCATGCGGGGTTGACGAAGGTCCTCGCAACAAAAGGATCTGGCAAGACACCTGCTGTGTACACCGGCGTCGCCTCCGTGGTGGCCTTCGTGGAACCCAAGTGGCGGCGGCCTCCCGTGTTCTACTTCTCCTCGATGATGGCGGCGGACGCGGAGGCGCTGGCCACCGACTCGTCGCTCTCCGTGCACCCGGCTTCTATCGCTGCTTGCATGGCGCGGCCGCCGGCATGGGAGTCTCGGCCACAGAAACGGGAGAAGCGGTACGAGGCGGCGGCGTGGATGGCAGCAACAACGCTCGTGCGCTGCTCCTCGTCGAGCTGGCCTGGAGCGGCAAGTTGCTGAACCACGCATCGGCTTGGGGCGGCAACTGGCTTCGTCGGGCGAGGGGAGGGAGGTGGATCAGCAAGCTGCATAGCTCGTATCCGGCGGGCTACCCAGCCGGCTTGGATGCGGAATAACTACTCTTCGTAAGCCATTGTAAGAGTGGACAAAATGGTGGAGGGGATAGGGGAGCGGCGGAGGTGTGCGATTCTTGGCCGGCGTTTGGCCTCGTTTAAATAGGAGATTAAATAGACGGCGGATGGGAGGAGCTCGGTCGGCGTTGCGTTTAACGCCGGCCTGGTCATGAACGGACGTGTGTCCAGAGTGGGTTTCTCGGCTTCCACACGGGCGGGTTTCATGGAGGCGTTTGTATGCGGCACAGAGGCGTGTTCAGCCGGGCGTGCCACGAGTGGCACCCTCGACTCTGACCTAGGACACCGCACTGCTCTTCCACTGACGTGTGGGCTCTTTGGGTGCATGGCCTGCATGTCAGTGACCCAACGCAGGTAGCGCACAACAGAGGAACCTTTGGTGGGCCAAGGCGGTCAGAAGCGGGCATTTCATATACCGATGATTGTTCATTGAGTGTGACATCATCTTTTTCATGTAATTAAGCGTGTGTCTTGCGTCGTGTGCTGTGTGCATGCAGGCGTGCGAGTGTTGCGTGCGTGCAAGGGTGCGTTTCAGTGTTGCATGCATGGTTGCGTACGTGCAAGGGTGCGTTTCAGTGTTGCATGCATGGGTGCATACGTGCGTGTGTTCGTGAGTGCATGTGTACGTGTCAGTGTTGCACGCCAGCATGCGTGCGTGTGTACGTTATGTGTATGTGTCAGTGTTGCACGCCTACATGCGTGCGTGTCTTGCGTTCGTGCATGTGTACGTGTCGGGTGAGGCTACATGTCAGTCGACTGACTTTTTCATCTCTGGTCATTAGATTTTCCAGCCGTTGGATACGAAATCAAGGGCCTCCAGTTTATCATCAAACTCCACCCCCCCCCCTCCCCCCGAGCCGCCAGCCACCATCGGCCGAACCGCCCGCCCCCGCCTCCTGCGGCCAGCCCGCCCTCCTCGAAACCACTCCCCACCGCCGGTCCGCCGCCGCACCTTCGAGAGAGTGGGCCAGCATATATGATCTTGAGATTTTACGAAGTCACCATATGTACCTCGTAGTCGAGTGGAACATCTCCTCCCACTGAACGTACATCGCCAGAAAATACTGAAATTAACACAAGATAAATGCGAGCACCGGGATTTTAACCTTGGTGGGCTCGAGAAACCACTGTCCTCTAACCATCCAACCACATGTTGGTTAGCACGACAAAATGTATGTGGTGACCGTGATGAGCTTATTCTGAAGTCCAGTGACCATACCGTGCTTTCGCTTCAAATACAATGACCATAAGTGTCGTCAACAAAATACGGAGCACGCATCAAATGCAAAGTCCGTCAGTGTCATCACCAAAATATGGAGACGTGTCGTGAGCTAGATACCGTTGTACTATTGTATATGCTTATTTTCTTAGTGGCCGACTGCGTGTGTGGTGTGGTGGGCACATCATTTCTAGTTGTGGTGGGTCAACATGAAGACTCATGGGTCGGTTCCATCTTGCGCCACATATATGTTGGACCGAGACGTGTTATACGGAGACCCATGTGGAGGACTCGGCGTACAACACGAAGCTACCAGAGTCGCAGAGGACTCTATCCCCACTGGTGGTAAGCCGACTATATATGATTTGTAACCCTAGGCCCTTAGTATGTTATACAAGCTTGGGGGCTACTTCATCGATAGTATACACACACGCACAATGCCTGGTATTCACGTGTACTTTGTACACACCCCTAACACTAATATACAGTACCAGGAGTAGGCTCTTTCTTCAACTGCAAGGGTCCGATCTGAACTAGGGTAAAACTTTGCCTCGTATTACCATCCAGCCTAACAGCCAGGGATATCCTAACAAATGATATGATGAAATCATATCTGCCAACTACTATTAGAGAGGTGTGTCGGGGGGGGGCAATGTGTGTGAGAGAGGCCTAAAGATAATGTGTGTGCGGGAGACACGTAGGCACATATATGTGCGTATAGAGGGCTAGTAGAGACCGTGCATGTGTATATATGCATGTGAGAGAAATAGTGTTTTCCAACTGAGATTAGTGAAAAGAGTGGTACATAGTAGTCGGAAAGAGAGATAGAGAAACAGAGAGAGCATGTGCGTGAGACACCCCGACACCCTGAGAGAGATTGTGAGCATGTGTGAAAGAGAAATGCCGATGCATATAAAGTGTGTGCACTTATGCGTTAGATAGAGATATATCTACGTGTAAAAGGCGGTTCTACGCATTAAATGAAAATATAAATGGCATTATTATTTTTGGATGAGATCATGAATTTTGCAAAATTGCGTATGGACGAAAATCGGTCTATCAGACACCCATACTCCATTGAATTCTAGCATGTGCATGTGTTTATTTCATATTGTCGATCCATAGAGTGAGAGCGGTTTGAAATACAGGCAATGGATGCTTTTGCAATTCATATATAAACATTAATTAGTGCACTCCATGTTGTTAGTGTGAAGCACTTTATACATTTGTCACTTGCAAGGATACATTCCAAATTGCTAGCTACGAAATAAAATACATGTCGAATTGAACATAAAGGGGGTTTCGAAGATTCGAATTCATAGGAAGTGCATTCATCTATTTGAACCCGAGATAATGGCATTTGTAAATCAGATGTAAAAGGGGCATCAATCTTTGTTGTGAGTTTGAACATGGTATATATATTCATACGCATATCTAACTTTTTTTTGCAACCAAGGAGATTATACCTGGAACCATGCATGAACTGAGGTAAGTTGCATATTTTTTTAATATATACTCGTGTACAATGTATATTAAAATGTACCCCCTCCATTCCAAAATAATCGTAGCTTTAGGATTTTCAAGAGTAAAGATTTGTGAAGTTTGACAAATCCTGAAAGTTCAATTCAAGAGAACCGAAAACGTTAATGCTTCTGCTCCCAAATATTGAACGAAGCGCCAAATAGGCCTCTGGTCACCCAAAACCGCGCGAGACTAATGTTTTGGTGGTTGGAAATTACTGTCCTGACTCTGTCCTGTGTAGCCTATCGGCCCGATGTCCAAAGGTCTAAACCGGGGTAGGTTTGTAACTTCACCAAGACGCCAGTCTCAACCGCCTCCGAGAAGCATTCATACATCGTGGGTGCCTAAACACCCATGCGCTCGGCCGAAATCTATCCCGCCCACATTTGGGACACCTAACATGACTGTCCTACCCCCAACCCGCAATATGTCCGAAATTTTAGATGGGGGCAAAGTTTGTAACTTTCCCCAAATTTCAAACAAGCGCGTCTCAAACCGAAACATTGTTCCTCCTTAGTTCCCCGCTGAGGGAGTTTCGGACTAGGGGGTGTCCGGATAGCCGAACTATCATCATCGGTCGGACTCCAAGACTATGAAGATACAAGATTGAAGACTTCATCCCGTGTCCGGATGGGACTTTCCTTGGCGTGGAAGGCAAGCTTGGCGATACGGATATGTAGATTTCCTACCATTGTAACCGACTCTGTGTAACCCTAGCCCTCTCCGGTGTCTATATAAACTGGATGGCTTTAGTCCATAGGACGAACAACAATCATACCATAGGATAGCTTCTAGGGTTAAGCCTCCTTGATCTCGTGGTAGATCTACTCTTGTAACACACATCATCAATATTAATCAAGCAGGACGTAGGGTTTTACCTCCATCAAGAGGGCCCGAACCTGGGTAAAACATCGTGTCCCTTGTCTCCTGTTACCATCCGCCTAGACGCACAGTTCGGGACCCCCTACCCGAGATCCGCCGGTTTTGACACCGACATTGGTGCTTTCATTGAGAGTTCCTCTGTGTCGTCACCGATAGGCTCGATGGCTACTTCGACCATCATCAACGACGCAGTCCAGGGTGAGACCTTCCTCCCCAGACTGATCTTCGTATTCGACGGCTTTGCACTGCGGGCCAATTCGCTTGGCCATCTGGAGCAGATCGAAAGCTACACCCCTGGCCGTCGGGTCAGATTTGGAAGTTTGAACTTCACGGCCGACATCCGCGGGGACTTGATCCTCGATGGATTCGAGCCACAGCCGAGCGTGCCGCACTGTCACGGCGAGCATGATTTAGCTCTGCAGCCGGACAGTACCCTGGAGGCCGCACTCGAACCCGCTCCGATCTTCAATTCAGAGCCGGCTGGCTAGACACCGCCTCGGGGGCTGCAACCTCTACGGCGATAGAGCCAAAGGCTGACTTTGTCCCTCATAAAGCTCGTGACTCCGAGGTGCCGGACTCCTCGCCGGACTCCGAACTTCCCGTGCCCCCTTCGATCGAATCCGATTGGGCGCCGATCATGGAGTTCACCGTAGCGGACATCTTTCAACACTCACCTTTTGGCGACATCCTGAGTTCGCTAAAGTATCTCTCGTTATCAAGAGAGCCCTGGCCAGACTGCGGCCAAAACAGTTGGGATGCGGACGACGAAGAAATTCAAAGCCCACCCACCGCCCAATTAATAACCACTGTCGACGATCTAACCGACATGCTAAACTATGACTCCGAAGACATCGACGGTATGGACGACGATGCCGGAGACGACCAAGAACCAGTGCCTACCGGGCACGGGAAAGCCACCCCAACTCACGACGTATACATGGTGGATACACCAAAAGGAAGCGATAATGAGGAAAAGTGGGACGTGGCGAAGGACAACTCTCCCAACAAACAACCAAAACGACGACGCAAGCTCCGCCCGAAGACCGGCCTCGATAAAAACGGCACCCATACGGACCCGGCCCTAGAGCAGGGCGAAGCAGTGGACGACGCACATGTCAACAAGCAGCCAGCCGGACATGAACTGGACAAGCAACCCATCCCCGGCGAAGATGATCTCACATCACCAGAGCATACGAATCTTCATAAAAGGCTCGTCGCCACTGCAAGAAGTTTGAAGAAGCAAAAGCGGAAGCTCAAAACAGCGGAGGACGCACTCAGAATATGATGGAGCAAAGTACTCAACAGCGCAGATAAACATGGCGCTAGTCACCAGACAAAGAGCTACCCGAAGCGCAAGTTGTTGCCCGAATTTGAGAGGAGGCCTTAGAGCCCCCGCAGTCAAAAAAGAAAGAAGCCGCCTGGCCGGATAGACGACCAGATGATAGGCCAAGAGCAACAAGGGGCGCCGCACATAAGCCGGCACACGATCAGCATAAAGATCCTCGGAAAAAGGACGACCCAGTCAGATCTATTTATGGGCCAAAAAAGAAGACTCCAGGAAGCAATATAACCCGCCGAGCATTTGAAGACAACGGCACACCCAAATACAGGGGCGCCGCACACCCACTATGTTTCACCGACGAGGTACTGGATCATGGATTTCCAGCGGGATTGAAACCCGTAAACATAGAAGCATATGATGGAACAACAGACCCCGGAGTCTAGATTCAGGATTACATCCTACACATACATATGGCCAGAGGAGACGATCTCCATGCCATAAAATACCTACCCCTCAAGCTCAAAGGGCCAGCTCGGCATTGGCTTAAAAGCCTCCCAGAAAATACCATTGGAAGTTGGGAAGAGCTTGAGGATGCGTTTCGAGCAAATTTTCAGGGGACCTATGTCTGCCCTCCAGATGCAGACGATTAAAGTCACATAACTCAACAGCCCGGAGAGTCAGCACGCAAATTCTGGAACAGATTCCTCACTAAAAAGAACCAAATAGTAGACTGTCCGGACGCTGAAGCCTTAGCAGCCTTTAAACACAACGTCCGAGACAAATGGCTTGCCAGACACCTCGGCCAGGAAAAACCTCATGACCCGCTTTTGCGCGGGGGAAGACAGCTGGCTGGCTAGATGCAGCACCAGCGACCCGAGTACATCTGAAGTTAGGGATGGAAATGGGAAATCACGACGCAGAAAAGATCAGCGCCAGAATAAGGAAAATGGCCCGAATAGTATGGCGGTCAACGCCGGATTCAAAAGCTCTCGGCCGAACAACAAAACACTGCCCCTCAAGGACAACAGTGACGAGCTATCCAACCTAAACAAGATTCTGGATAGACTATGTCAAATACATGGTACCTCCGGGAAGCCTGCAAACCATACCCACAGAGATTGTTGGGTCTTCAAACAGTCCGACCGACTTAACGCTGAACACAAGGGGCTCGACACACCAAGCGAAAGTGATGAAACCCAAAAGCAGCACTCCGAAAAACAGAAGACTTTCCCACTAGAAGTCAAAACAGTGAACTCACTTCTTGTGATAACACGAAAAGATAGCGCGGCACCTGCAATACCAGGACACCGCCCCCAGAATGGGGATAGACCCTACCAAAATTCGCCATAGCAGCACTTCCTTCAAAGGAGTGACGCCAGGCCTTTAAGCCAATTATACAGGCTCTGTACCACTAGAGGTTGTGTTCTGTTCATCCGACAACCTCCGACGCGAAAATCTCACTCTCCATCGCCCCATTCAAACAGTAGCCCTTAAGCACTACTGGGGCGCGCAGCTATTGCCAGCCCTAATGCAATACCACATTACGCGTTTTTTACGCTTAAGAATGCCCGGTCAACGTGGCATAATTTCATTAAAAAGTAACTCCGAGTGTTCCTCGACCACGGAGAACGTGAGAATGCTTCGACAGCCACACACTAATCAGACCTTGCAGGTCAAAGCCCCTAAAAATAGGTCATTCAGACCTCGGACATGGTTAGGCGAGTCCGGCGTAACTAAACAAGGGGCTTCCCAGCCGCATACCCCCTTTATAAGGGGCCGCGTGTATAAATGATGAGAGCCAATAAAGCTCAACTTTCTTCATTTTATTCTATTTTAATACAACTTCTACACGATATTTCTTGGAAACTAAGTCCTTCTCTTTTACAGATGAAGCACGTGCTACACCCGTCCAGGATACAGCACAACGGAGACACAGGCGCAGACGTGCAGCACGGACCCGTTGCAAGGATTCTTTTCAGATTAAGACCCTGCGTAAACCTTTCTTACTGTCTCTTGTTGATACACATCCCCCGGTTTCCCACCATAGTGGAGGAGGAGGCTGGCGTTTTGGCATCAGCCGCGTCAGAAGTTCCCGCTTGTACCTGGACACAAGGGGCTTAGGGCATTGTTCTGCCCGGTATCATAAAGACCGAACACCTCAGGGAGTGTTCGGCGTCTCGAGTTAGGCCTTATATGCATCAGCTCCGAATCATGTCTTTGGTCAAATGTTGGGTTTGGCTGGCTCCTGTGTTTTGCTGCCTTACGTTCCGCATCATCGGCTAACGCGGCACCAGGAGAACTACTGTGATTGTTCCCCGGTTCGGCCGGACGAGCACCTCAGTAGAGAAAGCCGAAAACTGACTGTCATGATATAGCGAGAGACTGGTCAACCACTCGATCGACCATTGGAATGTTTAGAATTACTCCACTTTGATGAAGGACCACTTCCCGGTCAGGCACATACGTGCCCCGAGTTCGGGAAGAGTGGTGCCACCAGGGGCTATATAGTAGCCCCACATTCGTGCTCCTATGGCTAAGTGAAAGTGATAAAGCATTATAGTCCGGTTGCCTAGTTTGCTACGCTATCACCTCCTTAAAAGGACCAAGACATTGGATTAAGTGTGAAAAAGCGCTTTTCTTTTTGCAAACACCCCCGCACCATGTGCATGGGGGCTGAAGCCAAAGACTGCCATCTTTCAGATTATACATACACATACGGCCGCACAGGAGATAGTTCAATACTTGAACACACAAGTATAAAAAGTTATTGCATTATAAACATGATCTCAGAAATCATACATGTCATTCAAACATAACATCTTTCGAGCACTGCGACTCTATTAAACGAGCGCCCTGTAGGACTTCCTCAAAATAGTGCTCGGTGGGGAATCGGCTTTTGTCCGAACCCCGGGATGCAACAGCGGTGGCATCCATCTCCGCCCAGTATGTCTTACCACGGGCGAGAGCCATTCGTGCACCTTCTATGCATGCCGACCGCTTCATCGCCCCAATATGTGGCACCGCCCCAAGGAATTGTTGCAGCAAGCCAAAATAACTCTTCGGCTTGGGCCTTTTCGGCCACAGATGAGCGACCACATCCATCATGGCAAGTCCGGACAATCTATTCAGTTCAGCCCACTCAACCAGCCGATCACTCAACGGAAGTGGACGCTCCGGACTATGATATTGAGACCAGAAAAGCTCTTCCATTTCGTGATCCTTCTGGCTTCGAAAGTTCACGACTACGTCCGCCGCACTCGCCGCCAAGTCCAGATAAGGATCCTCTGCACCGTACAATCGGCCCAGCTGAGCATACTTCGGATCCGTGAACTTCCTACGCAGCATAAAGGGCTTTCCAGCCACAATGTCTCCGACTTGACGCAGTTCCTCCTTCATAGCCCGCATCGCACTACGGGCATCCTTGGCTTCGGCGTCGGCCTTCTTCAGGTCCTCTTGCTCCGCTCGGCGTTCTCTTTCAAGAACCTCCAGGCGGTCGGTAGCAACTTTTAATTTCGTGGCCATTCCGGCCATCTCCTCCCTGCTTCGGTAGTGAGCAGCCTTCTCGGCTTCTAGCTCTTCCGCTGCCTTCGAGGCAGCCACCTCGCTTTTTCTGGCTTGCTCCTTGGCCCGAGCAAGTTCTGCTCGAAGGCCTTCCACAGCAGCAGCACTATCTGCATCAGGCATACAAATTGTAAGGAATGGGTGTCAGCTCCCTTACTAGGCGACCGCAGAGCAACCATATACCTTGTGACTCATCAAGTCGTTTATTGACCAGCGAGATGTCCGCATCCGCAACGTCGAGTTGCCTCTTCAGCTCGGCAAATCCATCATTCCGGCTGGCCATCGAACGTTCCGCCACCTGCATAGGAAAGGCGACAATCTATAACTGAGATTATGATCCTCGGCACGCTGTCGCTTTCGACAGCATACCAAGTCTCAGGGGCTACTATCTATACAGGGTGCACTTCATGTGCAAAACTGTCAAAAGGTATGTCATTTTTGCGAACCTCAAATCCCGTCAGCAAACTTCCGACGGCCTCACACAACCCGCTTTCGGTGGACAAGATCTTCTCAATCACCATACTCATTAATGTGTGGTGATCTTCTGAGATGGACGCCCTCTTAAGCAAATCCTGCAACTCCACCGGCCGTACTCCAATGGGTGCCGAACTCTCCGGCCCCGCCGGACTCGCGGAGACCCTCCGTGACGACACCTCAGGGTCGCCCGCCCTGCACGATGGGGCGGCAGATGGAGGCATTTCGCTCTCCATCATCTCCGGACGAAGGTCTCCCGAAGATGAGCTGTGATGAGATGGGCTGAGATCCGAACTACAAGGTGAAAACTTCGGTTACCCTTAGAAATTAAACAGGGATGTCCACTATTACAAAATTCCCCCTTTTTACTTACGGCTCGCTAGAGGGCTGATTCCTCCGAGGAGACAGTACGGCCGGGGCTCTTCCCGGCACAGGACCTTCCGGTACAGATTTCTTTCCCCGCTTTGAGGCCTTGGCCTCCGGGTCTTCGGAAGCGGTCCTCTTCTCCCCCTGGAAGGAGGGACTCTCGATTCCTCCTTACTGAAAGCCTCCGTGGCTGTGGTGGTAGTTCCCCTGTGCCCTTCTTCGCCCTCCTCCGAAGGTGCAACCTCTAACATTTTGATTAACACGGGATCCTGCGTGGTCTCAGGGAGGGGGGGCGGACATCGTATCAGTTTTGCTTGCGCTATCCACTCTTGTCCAAGGGATAGCTGGTTAAAAGGCAAATCCACAGAAAATGAATGGACGATGTGTCCGGACACGGGGCTACTTACTTGAGTATCCGGGCAATTGCAGCTTAGGCCAGCATCCTCGGTCAATTCCGGACGCATCTCTTGCGATCCGAAGAACAGTTTGTACATCTCCGCGGGTGTCAAACCCATGAAGTGTTGAAGAGCTCGTGGCCCCTCCGGATTAAATTCCCACAGGAGGAGGGGGCGACGTTTGCAGGGCAGTAGGCACCGGATCAACATAACCTGTACCACTACGGCTAGATTGATCTTCCTTTCTTGGAGGCTTCAAATCCGGTCCTGTAACAGGGGAACGTCCTTGGACAGCCCCCAGTCACGCCCCTTGTTGACCCATGACGTCAGCCGCTGTGGAGGGCCCGAGCGGAAGACGGGCGGCAGCCTCTGCCTGCTGCCCCTGGGAGCGGTGATATAGAACCACTCCTGTTGCCACAAGCCGAGCTCCTCCTGAAAAGAGCCCTCGGGCCATGGAGCATCGACCCTCTTACTTATAACCGCCCCACCGCACTCTGCCTAACGCCCCTCAATCATCTTCGGCTCCACGTTGAAGGTTTTGAGCCACAAGCCGAAGTGAGGGGTAGTGCGGAGGAAGGCTTCGCAGACGACAATGAATGATGAGATGTGGAGGATGGACTCCGGAGCCAAGTCATCGAATTCCAGCCCATAGTAAAACATGAGCCCCCACACGAAGGGATCCGTCGGGAAGCCTAAACCCCGACGGAGGTGAGACACGAACACGACGCTCTCGCCAAGCTCGGGAGTAGGAATAACTTGCCCTCAGGAAGGCAGCCTATGCGAAATCTCGTAGGTTAAGTACCTGGCGTCTCTTAGCTTTAGCACGTCCTCTTCCGTGATGGAGGAGGGCATCCACTGGCCTCGTAGGTCGGGGCCGGACATTGTCGAAGATCGAAGATACCCGAATATGGAGCCCTGGGTGTTGGAACTCGGGGCGAGGGGCGGATTCGATAGAGGATTGAAGGAAAAGAACAGGCCTTGGTCTCATTATAAAGAGGGAGAATACCAAGAGCCGTCCCCATGACCGTTTGGAACCCGCCTTCGATGGAGGGGGCATGGCAACGGGCGCGGTTGGGTTACCCACGTCCATATTGATGGGAATCCCGGAATAAGGGGAACACGATCTCTGCTTCGACAAGACGTGCCAAGGAAACCGCCTCGGTAAACGCGCTGAGGTGGAACAATAAAAACAATTTGAGTAAAGGCTTGGTAGTGGTGTGACGTCACGCCACAAAATACGTCAGCAGATTGAACTTGTGTAATGTTATTCTCTCTACGGTGGTATGTGGAATTTATTTTGTAGAGCCGGACACTATCCTGGTGTTCACAATCTTCTATAAATTATTCGGAGGAAGAACCCGCCTTGCAATGCCGAAGACAACATGCGCGCCGGAGTCGTCGTCATTGAAGCCTGGTTTAGGGGCTACTGAGGGAGTTCTGGACTAGGGGGTGTCCGGATAGCCGAACTATCATCATCGGCCGGACTCCAAGACTATGAAGATACAAGATTGAAGACTTCGTCCCGTGTCTGGATGGGACTTCCCTTGGCGTGGAAGGCAAGCTTGGCGATACGGATATGTAGATTTCCTACCATTGTAACCGACTCTGTGTAACCCTAGCCCTCTCCGGTGTCTATATAAATCGGATGGCTTTAGTCCATAGGTCGAACAACAATCATACCATAGGCTAGATTCTAGGGTTTAGCCTCCTTGATCTCGTGGTAGATCTACTCTTATAACACACATCATCAATATTAATCAAGCAGGACGTAGGGTTTTACCTCCATCAAGAGGGCCCGAACCTGGGTAAAACATCGTGTCCCTTGTCTCCTGTTACAATCCGCCTAGACGCACAGTTCGGGACCCCCTACCCGAGATCCGCCGGTTTTGACACCGACACCCACCTCCCTCCGTTTCCCCATTCATACTCCATGGGCGCGAAAACGCCCTCTCCACCAGCAGCGAAACCCAACCTCCTCCGTCCTCCACCCCATAGCGGCCAATCCACCGCCGCCCTCCTCCATCACACCGGAGCCGGTACCCCGATGTCGTCGTCCAACGCAACCGCAACCGCAACACCCTCAAGGACTTAGCAGCTGAAGCCGAGGCAGAGCTGCCTCCACGACGTCGACACCGACGTGCACCGTACCAGAACCGCTCCGACCACGCCGTCATGCGCCTCACTGCTGCGGCTCCACTATCGCAACCGTCCACCGCACCGGAGCTGTTCCCGCTACGCCGTCGTTCGCCGCCTCGGATCTGCTTCCCCGCCGCCGACAGACGGCCACCGCACCACACTCAATAACTTGGCCATGGGTTCATCCAAGGCTGCACCATCCTCCACAACTTCTGGTTTCCGGCGAACAACAAGATCATCGAAAAAACAGAAGAAGGACACAGCACTGCCAGCAGAAAGAGGTACTCCTCTTCCCTTATTCGTGCAAATCTTACGTCTCCGCTCACACCGTATTCATCCCACGAAAGAAACTAGTTGAGCGCTTCTTACTGCATCTTCTTCGTGATACTAAATGCACAAGGTTTCCTCCCTTTTACTTTTTCACCTTTGCTAGAGGTCAGTAGCCCGCCTGGATTTCAATTCAGGGTCAGTCGAACTGCAATTAAAAGAAGCATCACCCGCTTAGGCGCGCGGAGCACCTAGTCCGCCTATTCCCCGAGGAAGCGGCGCATCGGTGTCTATCATAGGGGTGTGGGGCGCATGAGCTGCTTGTGCCCGATATGGAGGTCGGTGGGGCTTGAATGGATGGCCGGGGGGCGGTGCCAAGCACAGCGGTGCGGTGAGGTCGAGGGGAGGGCGCAGGCAGGGGAGGAATACTGGGCCGGTGGTCGCTGGCGTTTCGAGGAAGATCGTCAACACTGACTGGCTGGAGGTAGATGAAGGCGATCTCCCCGTTCTTTGTACATCGTACGGTGCAGAAAAAATGGACTGACCTATTTGCTTTCAATCGACTCTTATTTTCATAGAATCCTGTAGTAATTGAGTGTTCCATGCATGTTGTAGAGCTATCATATGTCTCCCATCATTTATTTCTCACCAACCTGCTATCTGCTACCTTTACACTGTACTAATTGTGCACACACTTCACCCATACTCACACTATTGTTTGTTTATGCATGGGTATTTCAGACTCTGACGCAGTGTTGATGAATGCAGAACAGAAAAGATGGAAGTCGCTCCAGTGTAATTTGAAGATAAGCAGTAAGCATTTCAACGCTCTAATGGGTGCAGTGTCAGCAGTTGGAGACAGTAAAAGTAGCTCTGCAGTTGATGATCTCAATTGCCACACACAACCATCCCAGGTGCTTGCTTTAACTTCGGTTGTAAAATGTGGTTGCATGTTGCATATGGTGTCCACCTTGTATTGCTTCCAATTTGGTTAAATTGCATCTGCTTACTTTACACATTATACCTTTGATAATGACATGCCTTCCTGTTTTTGATACATACTACATATGTCTATTAACCATGTTCGTACATCAAACTAATGCTCTTTTGTATCCCTCGTCAATCACTTATGATGAGACAGTCACCCGGGTGGGTTACTGTGAGACGCCCTACTCATTTAAAGAGTGCAGTGTCATCCTCCCCACATGATTCTCAAGAAACAGCAAGGCTAAATGAAGATAGTCAACGTAGCTCTCTAGTTGATCACCGCAATTCCCCCACACCACCATCGCAGGTGCTTGATCTTACTTGGCAGTGTGATATGTGGTTGCATGTTGCATATGGTGTCTACCTTGTAATGCTTCTAATTAGGGTAAATTGCATCTGCTTAGTTAACACATTATACCTGTGAATATGACATGCCTTCCTATTTTTGGTACATACTATGTCTTTCTATTAACCATGTTCTTGTGTATCCCTCATCAATGCTCCTAATTTGTTAAATTGCATCTCCTTAGCTTACACATTATACATGTGAATATGACACGCCTTCCTGTTTTTGGTACATACTACATCTGCCTATCACACCATGTTCTTACATCAAACTACTGTTCTTGTGTATCCTGCGTCTATCGCCTATGATGAGACAGTCATGCGCGTGGGTTAATATGAGACGCAATACTCTTATAAAGAATGCAATTTCATCATCTCCACATGATTCTCAAGAAACAACAAGCCTAAATGAAGATATTGAACGTTTCTCTGTACCTGAAGACAACACTTCCCCTACACCACCATCACAGGTGCTTGCTCCAACTTCGCAGTGTGATATGTGGTTGCATGTTGCATACGGTGTCTAGCTTGTAATGCTTCTAATTAGGGTAAATTGCATCTGCTTAGTTTACACACTATACCTGTGAATATGACATGCCTTCCTATTTTTGGTACACACTACATCTATGTGTTAACCTTGTTCTTACATGAAACTACCTCTCTTCTGCATCCTGCATCAATTACTTACGATGAGTCACCTTTATTCGTTGCATATTGCATATTATTTCTAGCCTGTTGCCATGTATTGCTTCTAATTTGGTCAAATACATTTGTTAGGGCACCCTTTTAATTTGGCAGAGTGATATTGGTTTCATCTTTCATATGGTTTCTAGCTTGCATCGATTCTAACAAGTTCAAGCACCTTGTGCTTAGTTTACACTTTATACATCATACATGTCAATATGTCATGTCGTCCTGTTTTTCATACAAATTCCATCCTCCTATCATGCGGCTGCCTTACATGAAAGTAGTGTTCGTCAGTATCATGCATCAATCAGTTCTGAAGAGCAAATTTTATTCCTTTTTCTTGTGGGTTTGACTTGACAAGGCAAAATCAAGAAAGAGGAAGGAAAAGAGTAAGGAAGGCGATGATGGTGGTCCTCTGCAGCAACGTAAACGGAGCATCTGTACCGATTCTCCTTGTACTGATAGTGCATTACATGGTCCAAGTCTCCGCTCCCCTACTCCACCATCCAAGGTGCTTGCTCTAACTTGGCAGTGTGATATCTGGTTGCATGTTGCATATGGTGTCTAGCTCGTATTGCTCCTAATTAGTGTAAACTGCATCTGCTTAGGTTACACATGATACATGTGAACATGACACGCTTTCCTGTTTTTGGTACATACTATATCTGTCTATCACACCATGTTCTTACATGAAACTACTCTTCTTGTGTATCCTGCATCAGTCACTTATGATGGGACACCTTTAAGTTGGCAGTGTGATATTGGTTTGCGTCTTGAATATGATTTCTAGCATGTATTGCTTCTAGTTTAATGAACGCCACCTATGACGAGACATTTTTAACTTGACAGAGTGATATTGATTGCACCTTCCATATGGTGTCTTGTAGTGTTTCTAATTTGTTGAAGTGCCTTCTGCTTAGTTACCACATCATAGGTGTGAATATGTCAAGCCGTCCATTTTTTTGTACAATTTCCATCCTCGTATCATGACTTTGCCTTTCATCAGAGTAGTGTTCGTCAGTATCATGCACGAATGAGTTCTGAAGAGTGAATGATATTCCTTTTTCTTGTCGGTGTGACCTCACAATGCAAAATCAATAAAGCTGAAGGAAATTGGCAAGGCATTGGATGATGGTGGTCCTTCCGAGCAACTGAAACAGAGGTTCTCTACAGATTCTACTCCGCCATCCTCCCAACAAGATTCGCAAGACAACGCAAGGCTAGACAGTCAATATAGCTATGTAGATGATGAGCACATCTCCCCTACTCCACCATCACATGTGCTTGTTCTAACTTGGCACTATTATATGTGGTTCCATGTTGCGTATGATGTCTAGCTTGTATTGCTTCTAACTTTGTTGAATTTCATCTGCTTACTTTACACATAATGCCTATGAATATGACATGTGTTCCTGTTTCTACATCAGACTACTATTCTTGCATATCCCGCATCAGTCACTTATGATAAGGAACCTTTAAGTCGCCACTATGATATTGGTTGTGTCTTGCATATGATTTCTAGCATATACTGCTTCTAATTTGTTGAACGCCATACAGTTTGAACTTGGCAGAGTGATATTGATTGCATCTTTCATATGGTGTCTAGCTTGCAGTGCTTCTAATTTGTTGAAATGCCTTCTGCTTAGTTACCACATCATAGGTGTGAATATGTCACACCATCCTATTTTTCATACATATTCCATCCTCGCATCATGTGTTTGCCTTTCATCCGAGTAGTGTTCGTCAGTATCATGCATGAATAAGTTCTGAAGAGTGAATGTTATTCCTTTTTCTTATCGGTTTGACTTCACAATGCAAAATCATTACAGCTGAAGGAAATTAGTTCGGCAGTGGATGATGGTGGTCCTTCGGAGCAACTCAAACAGGGGGTCTCTACAGATTCTACTCCGCCATCCTCCCAACAAGATTCGCAAGACAACACAAGGCTGGACAGTCAACGTAGCTATGTAGATGATGAGCACATCTCCCCTACTCCACCATCACAGGTGCTTGCTCTAACTTGACACTATTATATGTGGTTGCATGTTGCGTATGATGTCTAGCTTGTATTGCTTCTAACTTGAATTGCATCTGCTTACTTTACACATAATGCCTGTAAATATGACACGTGTTCCTGTTTCTAGAACATACGTGTACACGATGAGCACATCTCCCCTACTCCACCATCACAGGTGTTGCTCTTACTTGGAACTAGTATACGTGGTTGCATTTTCCGTATGATGTCTAGTTTGTATTGCTTCTGATTATGTTGAATTGCATCTGTGTAGCTTACAACTTATACCTGCAACGATCACTTACCCATAAGACACATTTAACTTGGGACTGTGATGTAGGTTGCATCTTGCATTGTCTTCTAGCTTGTACTGCTTCTAATTTCTTGAAATGGCACTTACGACGAGACACTTTTTACCTGATAGAGTGATATTGGTTGCATGTTCATATGGTGCCTAGCTTTCATTTCTTCTAATTTTGTTGAAATGCCTTCCACTTACTGTTTTTTCATACATATTCCATCCTCCTATCATACGTGTGAATATGAAATGCTGTCTTTTTTGTATATATTCCATCCTCCTGCGCTTGCCTTACATCAAAGTAGTGTTCGTCTGTATCATGCATCAACCAGTTATGCAGAGCTAATTTTATTCATCTTCTTGTGGTTTTGACTTCATAAGGCAATATCAGAAAATAGGAAGGAAAAGAGTAAGTTAGGGGATGTTGGTGGTACTCCGCACTGACGCAAACCGAGACTCTCTGGATTTGCCACTGCTACTGCTAATGAAGTTGAAGTCCCAAGTCTACATGATGAGTTCATCTCCTGCACTCCACCATCGCAGGTGCTTGCTCTAAGTTGACAGTGTGATAATTGGTTTCATGTTGCATATGTTGTCTAGCCTATATTTCTTCTATTTTGATTAAATTGCACCTGATGACTTTATATGTTATACATGTGCATATGCAATGGCTTTCTGTGTCTAGAATACGTACACTGCATCTATCTATCATACCATGTTCTTACATCAAAGTACTGCTGTTGTGTATCCCGCATCAGTAACTCATGATTGGACGCTTATAACATGGAAGTTTGATAGTGGTTGCATCTTGCATTGATTTCTATGTTGTACTGCTTCTAATTTTTCGAATTGCCACTTATGACAAGACACTTTTAACTTGGCAGAGTAATATTGGTTGCATCTTTCATATGGTGTCTAGCTTGCATTACTTCTATTTTCTTGAAAATCCTTCTGCTTAGTTTGCACATCGTAGCTGTGAATATGTCATGTCGTCCTCTTTTTTTTACATATTCCATCCTCATATGGTTGTCTTACATCAAAGTATTGATTGTCTGTATCACGCATCAATAAGTTCTAAAGAGTGATTTTATTCTTTTGTGTTGTGGGTACAGCTTGACATGGCAAAGTCAAAAAAGAGCAAGGAAAATAATATAGTAGGGAGTGTTGTTACTCGTCGGGTGAAACGGAAAAGGCTCTGCCGTTGAGATTCTGCTGGTACTTATAGTGCAGTAGAAGGTCCAAGTCCACCGGCTAAATCTACAAACACAATATCACCTGCTCCACTAGCTGCAGCATCCGCTTCAACTATACCAGCATCTCAACCAGTTACACGTTCGTTTGCTCCGGAACTGGCCAGTTCCCAAGCTGCCTTCACACCTAACACTACTTCCGAAGCACTGTTGACACAACAGGACTTGGCAAGATCAGATGAACCTCATGAGCATCAACACCAAGGCGGTACCTGACCGAGTCAAGTTGCAGTTGCATGCTCCTATATATGTACTCTCATAGTTTGATGAACACTAACACTTTCCATATTCGTTGTTGAACTAGCACCACGGCGCAAGAGGAAATAGACATCAGGGATAATGCTTGACAGATTAACAAAATCTAAAGGAGGAAGAATGGAGATCCATTTTGAGGCAGGTTTTAAAAGGCCACGGGATGCTACAGAGTCAGCCAAGTTAGTATCAGAGGCAGCCGTTGCCGTTAGGTGTCATGCGCGTATCCTCCCAACGTGGATCCAGTACAGGAATGAGAAAGACAATACCCAGTTTAACACCTTCCTTGACCATTTATCTGTAAGTAATGTTATTCATCGTAAATAGTAATATTGTCTTGCTCTGTCCCATACTTTCTAGCTTCCTCCTAATAAGACTCACATTCTTTTTTCAACAGATGAGGTTCAAGTTGGATCCGAAAGATGATGCAACTAAACAAGCATGCACTCATGTTTTTTAGTCTGCTCTGCGACAGTATCGGTACCACTTTAGAAAATCTCACTTTGAAGGCAAGGATAACAATGAAATCGCCCAAACATCTCTAGTGGAATATATTACAGATGAAGACTGGACATCCCTCGTTAAACACTGGTCTGATCCAAAGTATTAGGTAGGCTATATGTATTTGATCAGACCACATATTGAACTTGTATTTATGTATGTGCCTTACAAGTGTATCTTCTTCTAGGCTAACTATTTGAAGAACAAAACCAACCATTCTAAAGTGAAATTATAATAGACAACAGGATCTCGTAGCTATATTGCACACTGCGAGGCTCTTGTAAATAGCTGCTACTTCCTTCTCTTTTTTTGCCATATTATCGTATCTATATTGACTTGTTCCAAATACAGCGGAAATCCCGTGCGGACCAAAAAGAACCTGAACCAAATGCAGTGCAAATCTTCAAGGATTGCCACACCAGCAAGATGAAGGGCATGAGCACACCAGTTCAAGCCGCTGTGGTAAGTCCTTACTTCTCCTGCCTTGAACTGATTGGTACTGTGATGTGTTCATTTAACTACTTGGTTTGTAGCCAATGTCAGTTACTCTGTTCACTTTTATACACAGTTGTCTTAACGTATCATTTCACCTTACATGGTTTAAAAGAGATGAAGGATATTCTTTTGGTCTTGATCTGTAATCTAGTTGTTATGTTCACGTGCGCACACAATGATAAAATAGCATGTTTGTTTTATATCTGTTTGTCCATGATATGAATGATATCATACTATGTTCATCCTACTTTAAACCATGTCTCTTTATCCTTAGATGTCAACGAATGTGAGGAAATAGACAATACAGTAGGCATGGTACATGGACATATGTTCCGAAAGCGATTTTATTATGTAGTTGGCACTACAATACATGCTAATGTATTACAGTAGTTCACCAAAATAAGTTATGTATAAACGTTTAACCTACTTTGTTAGTTTTTGTCTCATTAGTTACTCACTGGTACACTAATCTACAAGTTCAAACTTTCAGGAAGCTATGGAACAAATGATTGAACAGCCACAACCACCTGAAGGTGACAAGGCTACTACAGGCACAATGTCACCTCTTGTTGTAGTGCATCAGTATCTCTCCACTAACAGTGCAAAAGGCACCTTCCTGCGTAATTCTGGGTTGGTTGTCAAGGTAACCTTGTCCAAATCGCCTACTGAACAAAATCTTCCTGCTAGACAGAGTGATATATCTGTGCTCCAGACACAAGTCCAATCCCTAATGGACATTTTTTTGGAAACAAGAATAGTGGTTGAGAAATGCCGTCAAGATATGAATGGTTTTGAAACCAGACTATTAGACATTCGCTTCGTTGTTGAAGAGCAATGGCGGAAAAAAGGTGGAGATCGTGCTGCTCCATCAGATTCTATAGCCTGAAACATTAGCACTCAGGTCAAATGATCTGTGCTTCTATACATCTGATGGTGCTTTTATCTGGAAGGACTATAAACTTTATGCCAACGGGCCTTTTGTTGTATGATTGGAATTTATTTTGTTGTGATACAACATTTATGATGCTTCCACAGGCTGCAGTAATTATGATGCTATTTTTGTATAGTGTAGGTTTATCTTAGTAATGTATTCGGACAAAAGCTTCGTAGGAGCCCAACATGCCAACATTCGTCGGGACCATTCCAATTGGGCTAAAAACGATTATGGGCCGAAATTGGCATGTAGCCCACTAAAAATATCTGGGCTTATATTAGCATAAGCTTTCAAATTTTTCTGGTAGGCCTGTGCCCATAGTGGGCCTTTAACAGGCCTAAACATAATTTGGGCCCTCAGTAAAAGTAGGTCGTTTACGGGTGTAAATATGTCGAGCCCATAAAAAACATGGGCCTTTAATAGACTGAAAGTGAGATTGGGCCCTGATTGTGCCAAATAACCCACTAGACTTAGCAGGCCAAAATGGTGGCCCATTTGCGATGCGGATATTTGACAGGCCGAAATTCGGACGGGCCGTAAATGCGCCGACCTAATACACGGGCCTTTAACAGGCCGGAACTTCGGTTGGGCTAGATTATCATCATTTTTATATGGGCCGTTAATGGGCCCGATATGACGTTGGGCCACATATGGCCCATGGTTTACGTCCGGCGTTAACGGGCCGAAAATGACAACAGGCCGAAAGTGGGCCAAATCTATAGTGGGCCTCTAATAGGCCGAATGACAGACATGGCCGAATATGACCCAAATCCTTCACGGTAGTTTATGGGCCGAAAGTTTTGATGGCCTGTAAATGGGCCCAAATAAAGCCGCACCTTTAACAGGCCGGAAATACACCGGACCATAATTCGGCCCAATTACTTAGCGGACTATTAAAGGGCCAGAAGTGACCATGGGCCGCATTGATGACAAATTTAGACCAGGCCGTTGAGGGGTCGATTTGACAGAGAATGTTGGGCCTTTAGCTGGGTCGGCCCATTATGGTCTGCAGAATCTTGTGGGCCTTTAGCTGGGCCGGCCCATTGTGGTCCGCAAAATCTTGTGGACCTTTAGCTAGGCTGGCCCATTATGGTCCGCTAAATTTTTTGGGCCTTTAGCTGGGCCGGCCCATTATGGTCGGCTAAATCTTATGGGCCTTCGGTTGGGCCGGCCCATTTAAACTTTGTGGGCCACTTTTGGGCCGGTCCACGTGTCAACATATCATAGGCCCATCTCGACCATTGGATGAGTGACACCTGTGCCAACGCGGAGCTGACACGTGGATCCGTCAGCCAATGAGAATTTTACACGTGGAAAATAGGCATTGGTCGTGGTTGTTAACGGGTTATCAGATCCAAAATCCGACCCGATAGCTTAACGGTGTTCCGTTATGGGGGATGCCATGTGTCGGTCACCCTTGACGAAAGCACTTCTGTTACGTGCGATTTATCGTCATGGAAGTGGACACTTCCGTGATGATAATTTTGGTAATGTCATGGAAAATTTCTACGACAACACAGGTATGGCTATGTTGATTCTGTCATAAATTTGTCATGGATGTACATGCATGACAAAAAACGCGACCTACCGTGACAAACACGTATCATCATGGAAGTGTATTTTTTTTGTAGTGCATACTGCTGTCACATAATGAACCAGGTATGGATGCAAGTACAGTGATACAGGACAACAGGTACTAACAAGAGCAAAGCAGTGAGCAGCATATTTGTGATATCCTGTCATTCTTTTCAAACAGGAATTCTTCTTCGAGCAGATTTCCTGCAAACAAGGTCCATAAGGCACATGGAGAAAAGTAGAAGTTCGAATTGTCATGTGATTTCATAGACAGTACCTCATCCTGGGAATGAGACCAGTGCATAACAAGGTTTTTCCATTCAATGTCTTCTAAATTTAGCACAGGAGACTTCACCAGAAATTCATTTATAGATTTGCCACCAAAGTGTGATTTCTTCAGGTAACACCAATACTGCTGCAATGCTTCCTTGAAAAGCACAAGCAAGCTTTGCTCGTCATGACTATCCAGATTGACTCTCGCCTAGTTAAAACAATGTAATGTAAATCATTGATGTGTTCAATCAGCAGAAAACAGGAAAATAATAACCATGAATAATAGCACTTACACGTAAGTTGGACAGGAAGATGTGAAAATGGTGTTTGTCTTCACAATAATCTTCCCATGATGGGAATATATGCACGTAGTCCCTAACAACATTGAAAGCATTGTCTTCTAAACTGGGAATAAATGGAATGGGGTTCCAATCTGCATGAATTGGCCGTCTCTATAGTTGGGATAGGTTTTCGGCCGGTGAACTTGCTGTACTTTTTGCTGGAGTGGGATTTTTCTGTGGTACAGCTGGTGCTATGGCAAATGAAATCGGTATACCTTTTGCTGGAGTGCGGGTCCTGTGTGGTGGGGCTAGTGGTGTGGCCAGTGAAGTATGGGTACAGTCTGCTGGAGTCGGTCCTACGTTTTGTGTCACTGGTTGTACAGCCAATATAAGTGGGGTGTTGTCTGATTTCTCCAGCACCACCATGTTTTTCAAGGACTTTGCTGGTGCTCCTTCAGGTTTGGCAATCACCCTCTTCCTTTTTGATGTCTGGTGCACACGAACAGCATTTGAGTGGAAAAACATGGTATGATGACAGATGGAATATGTATTGATAATGGATGGGCATGGCATCTCGACATATATGATGAGTAAACTAAGCAGATGGCGGTGCAACAAAGTAGACGAAATGCAGGACAACATATGCAAGATACCTGCAATCAATAAAACATTGCCAAATTAGAATAGGCACCTTGATGGGTGAACAGGACAGGCCATCTGCCTTTAACTCCTCGAGGTTAGAATAGTCATTAGGATCATATTCTGAACAAGAGTCAATAGGTGGGGAGCGTATGAGTTTCATTGCATCCAGAATGGCACTCAATGCCTTTGTGCCAATTTTGTAAGTCATTGCAGTGTTTAGCTTCAAGAGTGGACTGCTGCTAGTGCGACACAAAGCAGCTACACAGATCATAGTGTAGATATAACGGGAAAACCTTAAGCATCAAAGTAAAATCAGCAAAGTGGAACTTGCTGGAATATATGTGCTAGTATTGCCGGTACGGCTAGAAAGGCTTCGGATACCATCTCTCTTCAAGTGAAGGTGCAGTACTATTAATATCAGTATAACTCTCAAAGGCGACACAGCTCCGCGCATTTCCTTGCTATTCTTATAGGATTCAAGTGGGCAGGACACTACAAATCCTATTCCTATGTTTACAAGATCCTATGAATCAAAGAGGCTCAAAGTGTCCATCACAACCGACCGTATAGACCTCTAGACTGCAAATGTCCCTGCTCATCTTCAGTACAAGGAACATACTGTACTACTAGCATACTGCCTCCGTTCCAAAATATAAGTCTTGGTAGAGATTTCCACTATGGATCACATACAGATGTATCCAGATACATTTTAGAGTGTAGATTCACTCATTTTGCTCCATATGTAGTCCATGGTGGAATCTATACAAAGACTTGTATTTAGGAACGGAGAGAGTACATATTAAAGAAGAACGGAAGAGGAACATGGTAAAGAACAGCAAGCAGATTTTGGATAATAAAATGTTGGTTGCGTAGTGCCCACACATGATGAACCAGAGCGCATTAAGAATGCAACTCCCAGCTGTCTCTCGACCATTTCAGGCGGTTGGATGAAGATCCTATGTCTCCTAACCCTTCTTCTTCCTCGTCTCTGATTCTTCCCATACAGAACACCGCACGGGCCGCCGGCCGGACCACCGACCCCCACCGCATGTGTTCCTCCACCACCCCCACCCCCTACCCGCGTCGAGTTTTCTTCGTTCGGCGAGGCCCCACAACCACCCGAGCCCCTTGGATCGCACCGGCGAACTCCGGCGAGCACTGAAAAATCGACTCACCCAATTTTGAAATTTAGTCTACTGTGATTTAACTAGTGTGGAATATAAAAGGGGAAAACCATAAGCATTGGGAGTATAGTGTTGAGCGTGCCATGGCGGATCTGAAGGTGCAAACCGGACAAAGGCAACTTCGCAACCAAGACAAGAAATCAGAGTAAAGCAGTGGCGATCTATTTTCTTGCTACAATAAATAAGTTGAGCAGATATGGAAGAGTACCGCCTCTGGTGCAGCGCCGTGTATGCATCTGCTGAGAATTTGACGCTACTGCAGTAGCGATGGCTGTCGGTAGCATGGAATCAGATCTAGGAAGGTAGACGGTGGCGGCGAGGCGCGATGGACGAGACGGTCATAGGAGCAGCGCCGGCAAGGTGCACGACGGCGGGGATGAAGCGAGAGGACGGGATGCAAGGATCCCGGTCCAAAGGCGTGGATGAGAGAGGTCGATATCTTGTAATGGACGGCGGCGTCGGGGTATCAGCTCCGGCATGGTGGAGGAGGACGGTGGTGGATGGGCTGGCGGACGGCGGCGGACGGAGGAGGGTGGGGTGGAGAGGGTGTTTTGGCGCCCACGGAGTATGAATGGGGAAAAGGGAGGTAGAAAGGAAGGGGGAACCATGTATTCAGGGCGCGCTTGTCTCATATGCAAGGAAATTTACAAACTTAGCCCTCGTTTCAAATTTCTACTACATCACAGCAACATTAGTCGGTTGGGGATAGGACGGTAATCTCGCATACACCAAATATTTGCCGACGAGAGTTTGTTTTTGGCGCCCATCGTGTATGAATATGAATCGGGGAGGGAGTCGATTTCGGCCAAGGGCACACTGTGTTTTGGCGCCCACCGTGTACGAATCCGAGTGAGAGGCGGTTACGTCACGTTTGGGTGAAATTACAAACCTACCCCTATCGAAACCTATAGAAATCCAGCAGATAGGCTTTGTGTGGCAGGGATAGGCAGTAGTGATTTCCATCTCGCAGAATTTGGTTTCGGGCGGTTACTGCGACTTTCCCCGCTTCGTTCAAATTTTGCACAGTGCACATTTACCGTGCCAACTCAATTCGAATCCCGTTTGTATTCTACTAATTTTTTTCAGGCGGGATCCATTTTCAATTGGAATTACATTCTATATACATCATTTTTTATATATACTTTCAAAAGCACACAAAGAATTCTGCTCCTCTATATGTATAATATGATTTACAAATACAACTATCTCTAAATCTTAAGGTTGAATTCGAAAAAATTTAACCAAATTATGTTCTACTAAAATGTATGGATCACTAATATCTACATATTAAATAACATAGATGTGCGTGAATTCATATGAGTATGCATGTTTGATAGATCAATTTTGGTTCGAGTATGGATTACATGTATCATCATCTCGAATTCAAATATTTGAATCCCTTTTTTGTTCACTCCTTTCACGCCCATCTCTCTCGCATGCATGCTCCTTCAGGTAGCTATCACTCTCTTTTCTCCAGCTCACCTGCACGCTCACTTCATGTTTATCCTATCCTCGCAAACATGGTCTCTCGACGTCTCCCTTGAGAAGTGTCACACTCTCCCTATCATTATACATTACACGGTTTTCATTATCACTCACGTCTCTACTGTTCTCTGGTATCACTCAATACCTAAGCTTTCTTTTTCACCGCCACACACACAGTCTCCACTCGTCTTTCACTTTGTCTTTCTCTCTATGGGATTCTCTCACACACCCTATATGTCTCTACATATGACTCATACCACTAAAATTACTCTCTCTCTCTCTCTCTGTCCTGTAGACACAACATTTGTTGCGGTCTCCTTTTCGTCTCCATCCCAGACTGACACCGATCAGACAACCCCGACTACCGTCTCCTCTCTCTCTCTCACACACAGACACACACACACAATTCCTGCTTCCACTCCCCTTCCCGACTACCGTATCTCTCTCTCACACACAAAACTCTTGCTTTCGCACCCCGACTCATATTTCTCTCACAAACATTTATCGACTAGCTAGCCTCTAGATAGGTTTATACACCCGCACACTCATGCTTACACCATCGCATACATGTCTCTCTCCCGATCCTATTATCTATGTAGCTTTTTCTTCCCTTCTTGAGACACGCCCTCTCGATCATGCATACACACACTATCGCCTCATTTTAAGCTGATACCTATCGCACATACACTACTTGTGTCTTTGTCACACATGCACTCCATCCTCCTCGACTCTCCCTCTCTCTCAGACACACATGGGCTTTTTGCAACAACTAGCAAGATGCCCATGCGTTGCATGGAACATCAAGATGCATTTGTATGAGTAGTTTATCTTGTGGGGGAAAAGGATGAACAAGGGAAGACCTTATTTGCAAATGTGGAGAGGGGTGTGGGTATCTTTTTGCAAAATTGCCATAGTTTCCTTCCTATCCGTCAGATATAGATCGGACGGTCTATATTGTAGGATGGCAGGCACACGATCATCACAGACAATGCTTTTTATAAGAGTAGGGATAAAAAATAGAGTTGGTGATGATGGTGGGCCTGCCATCCTGCAATGTAGGTCGTCCGATTTATATTTGACGGATAGGAAGGAAAATATGGCAATTTACCCACACTCTTCACCACATTTGCAGATAAGGCCTTCCCTCGTTCATCCTTTTCTCCCACAAGATCTTGATGTTCCGTGCAACCCACGGGCATCTTGCTAGTAAGAGTAGAAATTAGACATATACCACTTCTCGAATCTTCAAACCAACAACATTCCTCCCTTATCTCATCAAAACCGCCAAAGGAATATATTTTGAGTGAAACATAACATATTTTTAGTGATATACGTATTTCAAAACTAGACTTTTTTTTCTATCAAATCGGTGAATATGTATTAATCTACTTTGATCGTGTGGCAACGCATTGGCACATTGCTAGTAGTTATTATAATTTTTTGGACACCATACAAACGGTGGAGTACATATACGAAGAGAAGAGGTGCACGCACGCAGTCGGCCTCTCGCTGTCTCGCACACATGAGTGTTACGTAAAGGCGACGTTAACAAATAAACCCTAAAACCCTAGGTGCACGATTGTTGCATTCGCGGGTACCGGGTACGTGGTGGAGCACCTTTGTAGGAGTTGATGGTCGGGACCACAGGTGAACGACTTGGAGCACGGTGGCTCACCAGTTGCCACAAATCGGGTAGCCATGTTTAAAATATCATTTTTTAGCGGGGTTAAGAGTTCTGATTTTCAATGGCACGTTATAAGTAGTAAGTAGTTTTTAGAACGATTGGTATGGAGCGAAAATGGAATTCATAGTACTACGTACCTCCTAGGCGTATGGTTGTATGGGTTTATGTTACGAGATGTTGAACCTGGTAGTTCTAGGGCAAATACTATGGTTTAGATTTAGATGCTGGTTTTTAGTAATTGGAAGGGGAAACCCTTCTTTGATTAAAAAAACTACTGCCTCCATTCTGGTTTACTAGTCCCCATCGTACTTTGGTTCAAAGTTTGTCCACGAATTTTACTTGTAAAATGTGAATGGAAAACGAGATTTTGTTATACCCAAACAAAAAAGGACTGGAGGGAGTGATTGCTCTGACGCGGACGCGACCTCTCATAGCGCAGGCATTGAACCGGCGCGCCGGCCAAGAGGGCCGCACTCGCTGCAGGCCCGGCTGAGCATGCCTCCTTGCCGCATGCAACATGCTTAAGACTGCCCCGCCTGCCTTCATTGAATCCGCGCGTGTGCCGGCAACACGTCCTTTCGTGAGCCGGCAGGCATTTTAGAACACAAAAAATGACTAAAATATAATTAATTTATGCATGGTCTTGACTTGTTGTGCTCGCACTGGTAGCAGGAACTAGTAGAGGTTTTTCTTTATTTATAACTCTCCTCACTTTTTTTGGCTTTGAAGTGAATCATGATTGTGGACATTATGTATGAATGTGCAGATATCTGTGAACATGAGTTTGATGTGGAAGTTGAACTTGGAATGTCGGGCTTGCACGTGAACTATACTATGTCCAATGCTTCGTCTGTTATTGTTTGGAAAGTAATTGCTATTATTACATGACCCGAAAAAATTGTGCCACGTCAGTAGATGCACAGACATCACAACAGGCATGCTGACTGGATAAACATTTGAACCTAGCTATTATGAAGGAAATTTTGTATTGACAACAGTTTTAGATAGCAGGAGACGCCTAGCCTGCTCTACCTCTGCTAGCTTATTCTTGGCTTCTTCCATCTCTTCTTTGGCTTGGGTGAAGAGAGCATCTGATTGCTCTTTTCGCTTCTTCAGGAACTCAGCTACATTCTCAAGGCATGTTGCACGCTTTCTTTCAGCCTTTCTAATGCCACGAGGACACGAACAGCTGACGACACCACCTGGCTTGTGTGTAATCCAGCATCATCTAGGAATTTGCACCTGGTGTCTACTCCAGCATCATTAGGGAACTGGCACCTTGTGTGTAATCCAGCCTCATTTTGGAAACATGATCTCGAGGTTGACCATACTTCCCTCCTCGCAGGAACTGCATCCTGACATGAAGTTACTTCTTTTTTAGATCAGTACTTAGAGAAACCTAGATCCATTTAGTAGAAGCCAGATAAACAGAACTCGAAGAAGTTAATTCAAAAGGAAAAGAAATAGAAAAACAGACTACAAGGTGAGAACACCCACTTCCTACATCAAGTTAAAAACGAAAGCATTAGGACGATTAAGACTCTTCTTATTACACATCGAAGAACACCACGCTTAAGAGAAACAGAAACTACAACATATACACATCGAATAACACGAGGCTAAATGAAAGTAATTGAAAGGATGTTACTTACCAAAGCTCGTTTTACAGGTTCAGTGCAGCTCCTCTTTAACTTGCCACGCTCCTTGAAGATGTCCCGAATATCCCATGTTTGGTCTTCATTGCTCCTCTGCATGTTCGCACTCGTGGTTTTAAAATCTCAACATGGCAAGAAAAATACTACTAGTAATACTTGCGCATCTTGTGGGCAACATTAAAGCACTCGTCTGCCATGTTAGAGCATCTCCAACAGAATCGCAACGCGCGGCGCTTTAAAAAAGCGTTTACAGTGCTGAGATCGAGAAGTAGATACTAGAGAGTAGAGGATAGTTCTCAGCATAGATAGATAAAAAAAGATAGCCACACCCCTCTCCGGACTTGCAAATAAGGCCTTCCCTCATTCATCCTTTTCTCCCACAAGATAAACTACTCATACAAATGCATCTTGATGCGTTCAAAGCATGGGCATCTTGCTAGTTCTAAAAACCTTTCCATCATTTGCCACACTGTTGGTTGCAGATGAAAAACCTACCCAAGCACAGCGCAATACAGGAGCGACGCACAATTACAAGCTGATATTTTGTTGGACACTGGAGGCTATAACTAATTACTTTTACGGGAACAATAGAACCCAGGAAAATTGAAGGGTAGGTATGAACAAAATTGGAATTGCACATGTACTGCTAAGTGATTCAATACACACATTACCAATCGAGGAGGAGAACGATGGTCGCGGCAGCCTCTGTGAGTCATGGACGGCAACGGGAGTCAGTTCATTGTCCACGACAGTGGTACTTCTGCGCTTGGCGTCAGCTTCCGAGAAGCAGATCCGAGACCGTGGAAGACGATGCCGGGGAAGAGGCTCCATCTACGACGACGACGGTGGACCGGCTCCAGTGCGGCGTACGAGGTCATCGATGAGGTAGATGCGCTGCGGTGGACGACTGCGCCGATGTAAAGGGAAGGAGCACAAAGGCTGCGGTGACGTGGAGAAGTCTATTTTGCGGTGGGGATAGAAAATGGAGAGTATTCAGGTGTACTACTCTGGGTGCCGGGGTGGGGCTGGCTGGGTAGGGTGAACCTGAAGTTACGAAAACAGCCCCCTAACAAGCGTCGTCCGTAGGCCTGTTCCGAAGGCTATGATGGTAACTTCCCACTGCTCGAATCGGGGTCGCGGGAGATTTTCCCACCGACCTCAAAATTTTGTGACACTGGACTCCCCGTGTGGCGTGTTGAGTGATTCAGCTAAGCAACTAGCGAGTAGTAGTAGTAAACTCTGCATATTAGGTTTGATCGAAGTCAAACTTCCTAACGTTTGACCAAGTTTATATAAAAATATAAACATTTACCATAACAAATATGTATGATGTGGAAGTACATTCAATAATGAATCTAATGGTATTTATTTGTTATTGTATATTTTAATTTTTTTTGTTATAAGCTTTCTGAGAGTTTACAATACTTGACTTTGACCAATGCTAATACGCGGACTAAAATAAAAACGGAGGAATACACATTTGTTTTCTTAGTTTGTAGTGAACTAATCATTTGTTGAAATTATGAAATAAATATATTAGGCTATTGACTTCGAATGTAATGATCTATACAATTCAATAGTTACAATCATTGTCGAATCACAAGATGTATACAAGGTCTATAGTACTTCACAACATGCTCAAACTCACATAATCCCAGTCAAATGAGAATCTAAATGCATTTCATAGTTATTACTTTGTAGGATGCAACAAAAACAACCAAAACTCTACATCAGCCATTATAGAAGCAACATTTTGACATATCCCATTGTGTGAATGAAACGTGCAGAGAGAGCTTTTGAAGATGGAGCAGATAAGGCGGGAAAGATTGTATGTATGTGGACGAGAGAGTAGGAGACAAACCTAACGAGACAGAGAAAGAGAGAGAGAGAAAGAGAAAGAGAGAGGAAGAAGTTAGGTCTGTGAGAAAGATGGAGACATGTAATATATGTGATTTTGTATACGTGGAAGGAGAAGAGGCAACATGTTTGATGAGAGAGCTGGAAAAACATGGACGAGAGGGGAAGGATCTCATGGGTTGAGGGATTGACAATTTTGTGCGGGGGAGAGAGGGATTGGTAATTTTGTGCAAGAGAGGGAGAGAGAGGGTGGGGGAGGAGTCAGTCAGCCGTCGTCACATCACCCTGCTTCCAAATGACCCCGCATTCTCTAGCACGGTGTGGTCGCCGTCTTCGATCTGCTCGATGCCCTCTTTGAAGATTGAGGTGTTGTGCATGTTGGGGTGCAAAGAAGCACAAGCTGGAGTGGTCTCCGTATAACCTTGGATGGGGATGAATTGTGTGCTCGGGGGAGTGTGTGTGTGTGTGTTGTGCTGTGTGTGTGTGTGTGTGTCAGATATTGAGCGAAAACAAACCAAAGGAGAGAAATGGGTATTCACGAAGAGATTGTGCGGGCCTTGAGGTGGCCAGGGGCCGAGTGAGGGTGTCAAAATGTGCGTGTTGATGCATATGTTGCATGCGATCGTGCGAGGGACGGACGAATCGAGAGAGATGGTTGTTGTGTTACGGATGCTCCTCTCTCTCTCTCTCTCTCACACACACACACACACAAGTAAACTAGAAGACCGTTCTCTCATGTATACACAACGTATCGGCATCTGTCTATGTCTCACTCATGAATGATCATTTTCACATTCACACCTCTCTAGGTTTGTATCACACGCACACCGTCTCCACATTGACCTTCCGCCACAACACACATATGGACACATACACACGTTCTCTCACAGTCACACACACAAAATAAGTATTAAAAAAACTAGGGCGCATCTAAAACGTCCAAATCCAAATAAACACAAACTAGAGCTAAATTCAAATATATGGAAATATTGCAGCGTCAAGAACTTTCCCAGGAAAAAAAATTTGAGTAATATTCGAGGATTGTTTTCACACACACAAAAAGGTTCGGTGGATGTCCTTCCAGCGTGACACGGTGACGCACCGTTCGATCGACCGCCTGGCCACGGTTCACGCGCTTGCACAGGATTCCGTATCGTGGCTGTGGTACTAACTTCAAAAAAAAGCGCTACCTAAGTCTAATGTTTACGTGTACTAGTACGGTTTTCTTTTAAGTTTGACCAACCTCATATAAAACTAAAGTAAGCTCCCATACGCGCACTCATCAATATGCCACTGCCGACGTTGCGCATGCCGGCACCCGCCTGCTCCAGACAACAATTTCTCGCCCATCACCGCCGTGTTGCCGCCATCCCTGTGCCATGAAGCCGAAGGCTCGCCCGCTCACGTCGTCTGCAGTCCCTCCTCACCATGCGGCCGCGCTGCCAAGCACGCGAGCAGCTGGTGGAGCCGCGTCTATGCACGTTGCGTACGAAGAGGAGGACAAGCGCGTGCTCCAGCATGCCGACGAGGAGGAACTAGCGTGTCATTGCCGTCTCCGCCCGCGCGGAGGAGGCGCGCATGGTGGCTATCGCGGCGGAAGCCAGTCACGCGTGCGTCGAGCCCGCAAACCGGGTGCCGACGCGGAATCTAACTTCGAGACCTTGAATGCCATGTGGATCCTGCAATCTGAAGGAGCAATTTGGGTCAGTCGACTCATGTGAGCCATTTGATGCAACATGGATGGCTAGAAGGGCTTCTTCCACCTCTTCTACCGTCTTCTTCCTTCGCTCCATCGAACTTCTTTCACAAATTGACTGACCCAAATTATACTACTAGTACGAACGTATTAAGTACAATAGGAACACGAAGGCATGAGCAGTAGTACCAACTGCAAGAAGAACAGTAGTAAGACATAGTCTAATACTACTCTACGTACTAAAGAGTTCAAATAACGAGAAAGAACATAAACATAGTTCTGCTGGGGCCTCAGCACAACACACCCTTGAAAATAAACTAAGCAACTAGTCCGCTTGACACTGCAGTAGAACCAGCATGAGCGACGGCACTGCCACCTACTCGGAGTCTGAGTCCACGTCCTCGACTTCGTCCTTGTCCCTCTTCCTCTTCCTCTTCGCTGACGCTTCTTTGCTTGAACCGGACACTGGGCTCTGCTTCTTCATCCAACCCATGTAGATATTTAGACAAAGGAAGCCATCCATTGCTGCGTACAGGATGTGATCTTCATCTAATGTCTTCGACTCCCATGCATGATGAAACTCGTGATGAGGTTTCTTCAGTTTAGCGTACGAAGGATCAATCATGGCTGCTGCCAGAGTCAGCATTGAAGGTTGAGAGGAGGACACCAGGCTTGCCTTCTGGAGATCGAAGGGCTGGCCTACAACGAGACCTATCCGACGCAGGACATCCCTGTCGTTCTTAAAGCCTACAGTAACGAATTTCACTCTTTTTTCCTTGAGCAAGTTCTTAAAATCCTGGCACTCAACGTCGGCATGGCATATGTGGTAGACCAAGCAAACATTATGTACGCAAACCTGGATCACGGCGGGCTTCTTCCTATCTTCTTCCTTTAGATCCTTCTCTCATCCCAGGACTGTGGTGTACTCAACATCTAGCCCAGCGACCCACTCATCCGTTGAACTGTTGAACATGCGTTGGAAGCGAGCAAGCCATGCTTTCACCGTCACGGATCCACGTGTGTAGATGACGATGAACTGATCGCCGGTGATGGCTCTAACCTGGTACTCAGCGGCGACCAAGGAGATTTGGGAGGCCATGGATTTTGGAAGAGGGTTAGGAGAAGTTGAACTGTTGTACCCCGCAAAAACTGGGAGCGAACTAATGTGAAAGGACAGGACGACTGGGAGCGAACTGTTGTGAGGTAGAAGACGGGGACGAGTAGGGCGTGTGAACGGCGTGGGGTTGCTGGCTTGCCTGGTGGATAAACGGCTGCAAGCCCCCAAAGAGTTCTCGAGAACTATGCGGGACCCACTAGATGTCATGTCTACTAGACCCATATCGTAGGCCTGACGGTATAGCTTCTGCCTGTTTGCACGCCATGCCGGCGCGTGGATGTAACTTCACTTAATTCTGTCAACCGTCGCGCCTCCCATGACCCTCGCCTCCCTCACGCGGTCGCGCCCTTTGAGACTTCGACCAGCTATAAATGAGCAATTTTTTTGCCTACTCCGCATGCATGATACTCCCTCTGGTCCTTTTTACTCCCGTCAACCGTTTGCAAAGTGTTTGACCAAATATATACTTTTTTTGAACACCACCTTATATTAATTAACCAGCCACACCAGTACACTCATTCGATACAATATTCACCACACAGGGTGGTACGTTATTTACAAGAATACCATCTAATCTATTGTCAAAGTTATACTTAGCAATTAAGTGTGCCACCTTATTGGCCGAATGGCTAATCTTTGACAATTGAAGATTGTTCATCAACTTTGAGATGCTCAACGCTTTCATCTTCAGGCCACGCATAGCAGACCTGCCATAGTCCCCCGATGCAAGGTCGCTACCACAAAAGCGCAATTAGTCTCTAAAATTATAGGATTATGAAGAGAAATACCCATGTAGAGACCGGCAATGCAAGCCCTAAGCTCCGCTTCCTCCATGCTTTAACAGGCATCAATGAAATCCCACGACCAAATTTATATGAAAAATATCAATATCTACAATACTGATTCTAATGAGTATAAGAACTACGTTTTATAATGAGTGTAAAAACATTGATTTGACATTGTGAATGTTGATACTCCATCCGTCTAGGTGAGTAAGTCATCTTAGGCTGTGCACCGTGACCAAGGAGGAGGAGAAAACGAGAAACGTTAATGTTTATTTGCTAATTAATAGTATTGCATGCAATGAACTAACCACTACATGTCGTGTTTGATATCTCAAGTCGTTAAAAGCATGCACACTCTTTATCTCTTATTGGTTGATATGTCAAGAAACAAGAAACGAGGTAGAAGTTAATGCACCGCGCCTAAGTGTTTTGGGATTATTTGGTTTTCATAAGATGACTTACACACCTAGATGCACCACGCCTAAGTGTTTTGAGTAACATTTTATCAGTTAAATCTTTGGTCAAAATTTAGCACAAATTACAATGGTGAGGAATAAACCAGGACAGAGTAGTAGTTTAGAAGCCCAAATAAATGAGTGAGGCGCCTTATTGTTACTCTCCACTGTGACTAGTCTTGTGGGAAAAGCTGGGAAAGCCGCCAAAAGAACTGGCCCTAGGAGTAGTAGCAAGGGATCGAGTGTGGGAGATGAACCGGAGAAAGTAAATGCAGAGAGATGAAATGCAAAAAAGACGGAGGGATGTGATGGTTGCTTGTTCGTTTATTTTACCAGGCCATTTATTACTGGGAATGGTTGGGTTTTGTGATATGATGGCTTTACTGCCGCGCTACGAGCGGCGTGAGAGGTGAGACTCCCGTGCAGCGCCGCCCTCTACACTTGTACTACATCGGTCGTGGTTTATTAGCCCCCCATTGAATTTGACTGAAGATTTAACTGACAAAATTTTAGTGCATGTCAACAAAAACTATATCGTTGGATTCGTATTTGAACATAGTTTTGAATGATATAATTTTAGGTGACATGCATCAGTATTTATCGTACTATATATAATGTTAGTTCAATTTTTGGTTGTACTAATCTATAGTAGTAAGGTGCCCGTGCGTTGCACCGAAGAGTGAAATGCATTGATCGGGGAGTTGTTTAATTTGACAAAGGATGTGGGGGTCATCTCATGTGTAACGGGTATCGATAGGTTTCTTCGGATATTATCTCATCTCTAGAGCTCACAAACATCCGGGTAAAATAGATAAAAAGGTATCTTTTGCAAACAAAAGCGTTCAACTGTTCAACCTGCGTCCAAAACATGTGAAGAAATAACACTTATTGTGCTTTGCAAGAAATGATCTTTAAGAATTAGTTTTTGAGTATCGATTGTTATACATGTTGGCTACAGATGACATGGCACTTTCTTATAGTCAACAGTTGGCTGTACTATTAAGTATTATTAACCATGCCCTTATACACCTAGAAGGAGGGATTAAATCAGGATGACTTGCAAGGGGGCAGAGGAGATGTAAGAAATGGTTCATCATAAGTCTTTCACCAGTACTGTAGTAAAAATTCATACATGGAAGATTCTAGACTAAACCATAAATGGATACACTTCTATTCATGCGCGATACTCCAATAGAGAAAGATCATGCATGGAAGTCTCCACATCCTTAGACAGCGGATTACATTGAGCGAAGACTAATGATCAACATTTAACTTGATAATGCGTATTTTTTTAGAAGAACAGGGAGGCTCCTCCCCGGTTCCATTATCAAATGAAACCCAAAGTGTCTTACATCCGCTCACTGAGAGGAGCAGTTCAAAGGAAGGACTGCGGCGAAAGCCACTCAAGTTTAACGACAATCTTACAGAATCAAAAGCGGCAAAGACACGGGCCAGAAGCGCCCACACACACACTACATGTTTTCTAAGTGCACTTGATAATGCGTATGTCCAGGTGAACCTCCTTGGAGTCCCCGTGCACTGAGTCGGTGGGTAAAGGATGGAACGGATGCCATGGGTTTTCCAAGTCCACATTGGCGGGATAATCCCAGCTCCCCAGAGTCCAAGTCTGTCCGATGAGGCCGGTGTCACTGCTCACGCAACAGGGAGGGGTAGTAACATTGACCACGCACCCGTACATCTGCCTCGTGTTAGTGTAAGTGTCAGCGGCGACCCCCCTGACGCACATTACAGAGACAGGGCGGTGGCCTGCACGGGCCTCGCTGGTGCCCACGATCAAGAGGAAGACGCTGTCGTCCTCCTCCGAGACTAGCAAGCGGCGGTGATCCTCCAGCGACTCCGTCATGGTGAACCGGTAGCGCGTGTCGTACTTGATGTTCTCCGCCAAGGGCCAGCAGTGATCGCTGCATGCATCCATGAGGTGATGCACCATGTCCGCCGACGAGCCACAAAATGGCATCGGGCACTCATAGCAGTGGACGAAGGGCTCCTTGGAGGCATTGACCAGGCCGTCCATGAAACGGGAGTGGTTGTAGGGGACGTTGTGCCAGTTGAATATATGAGCAAGTTACTACGAGATTTAATCCGAATAAGCACAAAATAAATCATGACGGTTATAACAGAGATGAAATTAATCATGTGGACTAGCATAGTAGTAGGATACATAGTAGAAACATGAATTCTACCATGATTTCGAATAGGAAGGACGTACAGAAACAGATACGGTGCAACGGGAGCAGCACCGTTGGCGTTGAGGTTGTCGCCCATGTCGTTGAGGAAGAGGTTGCCGAGGTCGGGGAAGAAGTTGTCGTCGGTGAAGTCGTGGCTGCCAGCAGTCGCGAGAGTGCGCTCCCCATATTTCAACAACGCCCGCCGAATGGAGCGCAAGAGGGAGTGGCTGTAGGGGACGTTGCGGCCGCCGAATGGAGCGCAGGAGTAGCACACGAAGCAGTAGATGGTGTCCTTACTAGTACTCCCTAGTCTCTATCTATCTATATCTATATATATCTACTCTTATAGAAAACCGAGTTGGTGATGATGGTATGCCTGCCATCTTGTAATATAGACCGTCCAATCTATATCTGACGGATAGAAAGCCAACTATGACAATTTTACAAAAGATACCCGCACCTCTCTCCACATTTACAGATAAGGCCTTACCTCGTGCTCCTGCCTATGTCTCTATCTCTACTACTTTTTTTATAACAAATCGAATAGTGTTGCACCGTCCGCTGCACGCCCGGCTGAACATGCCTCCTCGCCTCCATCATCACCAACTGAGTCTTTTATAGGAGTAGGAGTAGAGAAAAAACCGAGTTGGTGATGATGGTGTGCCGTGCAATGCACGGGCATCTTGCTATTTTTTTGCATATAAGTCCAAACACCACGTAGACACGGTCTTTGAGCACGGTTCGTAGTCGTTCCACGATCAGGCATTGAAGTTTGTAACTATTTTAGATTAGAATATACTACTCCTCCGGTGCTAGTAGTAGAGCACAGTCCTACTCTACTAATCTACTCTAGCAAGCTAGGGCATAGTACTGTAGTAGGTACTGTAGGGAGTACCAGTACTGTGATCACTCAAGCAAGTTGTCTGGCATCAATATGACCCTACGCTGCTGGTATGTGTCTCGTAAGTCAAGCGGCGTGCTGTAGTCATCATCACCTATCCACTTCCCGCGGCACATATTCGCTTCTCCATCTTTGTCCGCACATAATCTCGTCCAAGCTTCCATCCCTGCTAAGGCGCCTCCCCCCACGTCCGAAACCCAAGCACTAACAATGGCAGAACCGAGCAGCGTCCGCCGAAAGAGTGGCTGGAATTTGCTCCCCACAAAGGTAATCAAGCTCATTGTTTCGCGTGTGGTCAATCTCAGTACCATGCCGCTCGCCGCGTGCTCGTCGGCGCTGTACCGTTTACTCAAAGCCCTCAGGTCGGAGCTTTTTAAGCCAGCTCCTTGCTTGCTGATGTCGCCTGATATTCAGAAACGGCATGTCACGTAGCATAACAATTGTAGGGTGGCGAGCATCAACCCCCTTCACTGCGATCTGATCCCCGTCAGCCTCAGCTACATTACCAGTATGTACTGGGTAAGCATGAACACGTCTTGGATGGTGCTCGTCGACGGTCGCGGCAGCTGGATTCTCATGGAGGTCTACACCCGGCGATTGATCCCCCCTCCTTCGATTAACACTGCACTGCTTTGGCACCGTGGCCCAGAATACTCGGAATCTTACAGTAGCCAACATGATACCAAGTTTGATTTGCTCAAGGTTGTTATCTGCCAAGTGCCCACAAGATCTGCGAATTATAAAGATTTCAGGCTAATTGTGTTCTTCAACCACGGTCTCGCCTATCTGACAGGTCACTGCGGTAAGTGGATAAATCTGCAATCCATCGCAGGATCATACATCCTCCATGGTTCTCTGATGCCATTGAACACAAGGGCTTCATTTATGCTGTCGACTCCTTCTATGGCTGGACATATTGCTGGCCTACTCCAGTCATCGCTACAAACGGCTGTTACAGTAGTATGTTACTTTCCTATGATATCATGATGGCTTGCTTATATTACTGTCAACATTTACTGAAAAAATATTCATGCTCATAACATGCTGTTCTTAAGATTGACTAAATCAAGAGCCCTTTTTTATTTGACTCCAACTTGATATGATGTTGTAGGCCGCCTGGTGTCCCTGCCCTTCCTAATCCCAGAACCTTTCAAAGAAAAGCGGCATGGCAGTTGTAGGTGGTTCCTGGCTTGATCAGACGATGGTGAAAGATTGATGATCGTTCGCACGTACCGGACGTGTTGTTTCGCAGAATACAATCACAGTCACTACAAGGTCTTTGAGCAGGATCCCAGCTTCTCTGGGCCTTCAGGAATTTTTGACTAGAGGCTGGTAAGTAGCCTTGTACACGCTCTCTGTTTGACGGACTGAATTATCCGATTAACCAGGAGATAACCGACGGCAAGGATCATGATGGCAGCGCGTTTCGTTCATCGGGCAAAACTGTGTGTACACAGCGTATCATGCGTCTCTGCATGCACCATACCCTGATATGTGCCGCCACGCTCTGCAGCCCAAAGTAGGAGAGAGGGTCGCAAGTATCAGACTTCGACCTGCTGGCTGGAGTTTCCCCCGTCAGGCACCCATCTGGTTCAAGCCGTCAGCCAATCTCCACAACTTAATAAATAGTAACGTCTAACTGAGCCAGTTAGTTAGATGCGTACACTTGGTGTAGTAGGATCTTTATTTAGTTTGATGCATACATTTGTTCTTTTTTGGTAGCCCTTTTGTAATGATGGTTGATGTTTGGTTTGGAAGAGAGAGCTGCTTCTTCACTGTTTTGGCCTGCTTACTGCTTCTGTTGCACCCCCCAGCCCTGGTTGCTGCTGCTGCTGTTTTCAATGTACAATCAATAGTATATTTCGTCTGTTGGTTGAATAAATGTGTTGTTAGAACGACAAACACAATGTTTTGGAAGTCGTTGCACGGTTCGATCCTTTAGTGCCCCGTACCGTACGTAGCTCATACTATTTTTCGTACGGAACACATTTTCCACTTGTTGATAACATGCAGCCCACTGATGAAGGCCCAATAGAGAAGCCCATAATTAACTAGAAGGGAGGCTCTCACATGAATTTGTCCCAGGTACATGCTCATGGTCCCCTAAACATAAATAAGTAAATAAATAAATAAAGCTAAATGCTCATGCACCAGTTCTTTGGGAAAATAGGTAGCCCAATATTTCTTTTTGAAGAATACCCAAGCTAGGCCTATTTGTTTTCTCCGAATTACTGGGCTGCAAATCTTTCAAGGCGAGAAGGGATGCATTCCGTCCTGGCCAAAGAGTATGGTCAATGTCTGTTAAAAGTAATATCAAAAGGGGTTGAAAATTCCAAAAAAATTATAGCAAATGGGATATTAGTTTTTTTTTAATTTTGTTCTTCACTGATATCTTATATGTATTTCATTGGATTTAACATGACATAGTACTAATTTATTTTTAAATTTGTTTTAGTATGGCTATTTATTTTTGGATTAAGAATATTTCGTTCCCCAGCAAAAATTTCCCACATATTTAGTTAATTTTTTTACCCTAGTACTCACCAGAAAATGGCCGGCAATTCTAAAAATGGAAAACGGGCGGGTGACTTGTTTACGCAAGGCTTTGTCAGTGAACACACGATTCTAGCCGCCGTGCTTCTTCAATATCTGATCTTCCTACTCCAGCCGCCTAAACTAGCGCCGGCAGGACTGTCTGCTCCCTCCTCTTGTGGCCCGCTGTGATGCCGCGCAGGCTTCCCTGGCCCACCCTACTCCCTCCGCTGGCCTGGCCGCATGCAATCAACTGCCTCCTTATTACGCGAAAAAGATGATTCCTCCCACTGACATCTGGGGCGCACCGGTTGGGAGGCTGACCTGTGGGCCTACTATGTTGACGCGTACACAGGGCTTGTCAACTTAGTCAACAAACGATTCTAGCAGCAGTAACCGTTGGATTTGAATCGAACGGTCCTGCTGCTTCTTCAATCGCTGCTCTTCTTGCACCAGCCACCCAAACCAGCACCGGGGAGACCGCCTGCTCCTGCCTCCAATGGTTGGTTGTGCTACCGTTGAGGCCTCATCGCCCCCTACTACTCCCACCGCTAGCCAGGCCCTGCGGCGACGGTAGCCTCACACCGCAGTCGAACCAGTGAACCCTCGTACTCCTCTCCGCGTGGGCATCCACTGTCGTGTCTTCCCCTGCTCCGCGTCATCCCGTTCCTAGGCCTCGCCGTCGTCCACCGCCTTGGTGCTCTCAGCGCGGCGTGGTCAATGTGGTCAACGACATTCCATCGGAAGAGTACTGTACGTGGAGAGGCTGACAGCTGAGTCCACGGCCACAGCCCAGTTTTTTTGTGATTTGCCAAGTAAGTCGCTTTGACAGGCCTGTTGGGATGCAAATCTTTCAAGACGAGGAGAGCTTTCATTCGGCTGGCCGAGAAAATGGCCCATCAGTAATGAGAAATGGGTTGTACATTTTTAAAACACATCAAACCAGCAATTAGTTTCAAATATCTTTTTTTTCATTTCGAGATTTTAAATTACATTAATTTTTATGCGTGGAGAATTTGTTGGATTTTATATTGATATACATTTATTTTTAAAATCAGTTTGAATGTGAGTCGAAATTTTGGGATTAAAAATAGTTTGGACCGCACCGAAATATGCAAAATTTCGTATAAGTTTTTAACCGTGGCCACAATATGGGCTGTAATGCTAACAAAAAGAATATGGGCTCCAAAAAAACCTTAAGAATTAGCAAATGGGCTGTAAATTATTAAAAATAATGGCAGATGGGTTGTATGCTATTTTCCACAGATTTGAGGCTTTCCTAAAAAAAAGGTTGACGCACAAGCAGTGACTGTTGGATGGCCATCCAACGGCCGTCGTGCTTCTTCAATCTCTGCTCTTCCTGCTCCAGCCGCTCAAACAAGCGCCGGCGGGACTGCCTGCTCCCTCCTCCCCGCGGCCGGCTCTGACAGCTCGGACCCACCAGCTATATCTTCATACGCAAGGAAGTGCCTCCTTATTACGCACAAAAAAATGAATACTCCCCTGTTAGCTGGGACCCAGTATAGTGACAGGCTGACTTGTGGGTCTACTAAGTTGACGGGGACAGAGGGCTTTGTCAACTTAGTCAATATGCACGATTCTATCTCCAGTGACCGTACGATGTCCATCCAACGGCTGTAGTGCTTCTTCAACCTCTGGTCTTCTTGCTCCAGCCGTCCAAACCAACGCCGGTCGTGCCTCGTGCTCCTACCTCCCATGGCCGGCTACGATGCGGCGGAGGCATCACCGCCCCCTACTACTCCCACCACTGGCCAAGCCATCCCTCTACTCACCCACACCCCATGTTATTCTGCGGCGACGGCAGCCTCACACCGCAGCGAACCAGTGAACCCTTGTACTCCTCTACGCGTGGGCATCCGCTGCCGCATCTTCCCCGGCTCCGCGTCGTCCCCTTCCTAGGCCTCGCCATCGTCCACCACCCTGGTGCTCTCGGCGCGGCATGGTCAACGTGGTCAAGGAACGGCTTCAATCGGACGTGGACTGTACGTGGAGAGGCTGACAGCTGGGTCCACGGTCGTAGCAAGGAAGTGCCTCCTTATTACGCGCAAAATAATTATTCCTCCACCTGACAGCGGGGACCCACCGGACGGGCCACCATATTTCGTGAAAAAAACGTTTCCCCCCTGACTGCTGGGACCCACCAGCTACACCTTCGCACGCAAGGAAGTGCGTCCGGGCAAAAAAAATGATTCACCCCCCTGACTGCTAGGACCCACCAGCTACATCTTCGCACGTAAGGAAGTGCGTCCGGGCAAAAAAACATTCGCCCCCCTGACTGTTGGGACCCACCAGTTACATCTTCGCACGCAAGGAAGTGCGTCCGGGCAAAAAAAATGATTCGCCCCCCTTACTGCTGGGACCCACCAGCTACATCTTCGCACGCAAGGAAGTGCCTGACAGTCGGGACCCACCTGGTCGAAGCGTTCGTAGCGTTGTCATTATGGTCGTGAACGTGTACATACATATATACTGGTGGATGTAGAGGCGCGCACGTGTCATAGTAGAGGCGCGCACGTAGCATGTATACGTACGTACAGCGGCGAGGGTGCAAGAAAGAAAATACGGCCACATACGTACATACGGGCAGGGTCTCCAACGCCTACTCGCGCATACGTACATGGCTGGGTCGAAACGGAGAAACAGCATCGTCGTCGTGTTCATGGGGAGCCAACTGGCTGGGTCGGAACAGAATGCATGGTCGTATTCATCGGGAGGGCTTGGACGGAATAGGCGATGGAAACAAGGCATGGCGTACTGCACAATGGAGGAAACGGCCCTGTGTTCGACCGGCCACGTTCGAAACAGGATCCTGTTGATCGGGAGGGGCCTCGCGTACCGCAAAACGGAGGAAACGGACCTTCTACGGTCGAAACGGGGGTCCTATTGATCGGGAGGGGTGTGGCGTACCGCAAAACGGATGAAACGGACCTCGTACGGTCGAAATGGGGGTCATGTTGATCGGGAGGGGTGTGGCGTACCGCAAAACGGACGAAACGGACTTGTGTTGGAGCGCTACGGTCGAAACGGGGGTCCTGTTCATCGGGAGGGGTGTGGCGTACCGCAAAACGGGACTCCACAGGATACTGTTCATCTCCACCGTCGACCTCCTCCAGCCTCCACGGGCTCCTGTTTATCCAGCCTCCACCGCGCGCTACTCCACCGGCTACTGTTCAACCACCCCTCCACCGGCTACTGTTCATCCAGCCCTCCATCGTCTACTGTTCATCCAGCCCTCCACTCCACGGGGTCTTGTTCAACCACCCCTCCACGGCCACCCCTCCATCGTCTACTGTTCATCCAGCCCTCCACACCACGGGGTCCTGTTCATCCAGAGGCAATGCCACCGCTCACTGTTCTTCCAACCCCCCCCCCCCCCCCCCCCCGTGACACTCACTGTTCATCCAATCGATCGGCTTCAGTTAGCAGCAGTAGCGAAGAAATCGCTCCATCGGGTTTAGTTAACAGCCATCGATCGATCGCTCGGGTTCAGTAACGCGTAGCCTGCAGTGCAATCGCTCGGATTCAGTTAGAGCCCAATGCCTTGCTCGGGTTCAGTTAGAGCCAACGCCTCACACACACGCGCGTACGTGTACGAGAGAAATGCACATCGCTCGGCCCCCGACCTCCCACCGTAACCGGCAACTCCCCGAAATTTTCCTTCCCCTCGCTTCTACCACGGTTTTTCCCGTCATGGACGGTCCAAAGAATGTCATGCAGCTGCGTCTCCGGCCCGCCCAGGACGAAAAGCCCATTTTCTGTCATGATTTTTTGTCATAGAAGTAGGAGCCCACCACATCTATGATGATACCGGGTTTTATCATAATTATCGTCATAGAAGTGTCATATGTATGATAGAAAAAAATTTGTTCGACCCAAAATGTCAAGGATGTGTCTTTTTTTGTAGTGACCACCTTTATAGCCACCCAGTTATGTTATGACGTTTGGTACACCCAATGCATTCCTACAATATTCGGGAGTTACACAATCTCATGATCTAAGGAAATGATACTTGACATTAGAAAAGCTTTAGCAAACAAACTACACGATCTTATGCTATGCTTAGGATTGGGTCTTGTCCATCACATCATTCTCCTAATGATGTGATCCCGTTATCAGTGACATCCAATGTCCATAGTGAGGAAACCATGACCATCTGTTGATCAAGGATCTAGTCAACTAGAGGCTCACTAGGGACATGTTGTGGTCTATGTATTCACACATGTATTACAGTTTCTGGTTAACGCAATTATAGCATGAACAATAGACAATTATCATGAACAAGGAAATATAATAATAACATTTTATTATTGCCTCTAGGGCATATTTCCAACACTCTCCTCCACACCCCGGCCATGCCTCCCGGGCGAAAGCTGAAATCCCGGCTTGGGATGGGCGGCGACGGTGCCTGGTGCGTCATTTCCTCCTTCGAGGCACCGTCTATGGATGTTTAGTGCTTTGGGGGGCGTGCAGCAGCTGCAGGTGGGCACCTTGCGTGTGTGGAGTCTGTGGCGTCCCTTATGTGCAGGTTCTAGATCCAGCCACAAGCTACTCTGCGGTGGTGTTTTGCAATGTCTCGGCGGGTTGGCGCCCTCGAGACTGGGTGGAAGGGGATCGGGTTCCCCTTTTCGGCAGCAGCAGCGCCGCAAGTGCCGATTCGGCTGGTTCCTGAGTTTCTCAGTCCTAGTCTTCGCCATGTGGCTCGACGGCTTCTTCCTTTCGGTGACTCTCCCGATGGCTTTCCCTCTTCCATCTGTCTCCTCCGACGCCTGCGTTGCAGCTAGCATGTGTGTGCTCCAGCGTGATGTTGGTTGTGTTCCATTGTTAGCCCGGTCTTGAGCCCAACCTATGCTTTAGCTCTCGGGTGAGCGTCTCTACACTTTGACGGTACGGCGCCTTCAAGCCTAGGCGAGGGAAAGGGACCCCCTTCGGTGTTAGAGAAGGCATGTGTTGTGTCACCTCCAGTTCCTAGTTTCAGTCATGTGCCCGACCTATTCTGGCGGCTGCAGATCCTCGTGGCTTCTTCCGTAGTCGTATTAGGGCCTTTGTGTAGTGGTCTTATCCTCAATTAGTTGTTCTCCAATGTAATTCCGTATTCGCTGGTTGTAGGTGTAGCGTAGTAAGCTGCTCTTCTCTCTCCCTTGTATCCTTTAGCCGTTGCTTTGTTTGTGGTTTGCTTTTGTACTCCTGGCCGGTTGATGGCTTTGTTAATTCAAAGTCGGGCTCCTCTGGAGCCTTTCGTTCCAAAAAAATGAGCACACGCAGGTACACCTTACTCCTAGGAGCACATGTGAGACACTGAGCTGACAAAGAATCTTGAGATTTTACGAAGTCACCGCATGTGCCTCGCAGTCGACGGGAACGTCTCCTTCCATTGAACTAACATCACCGGAAGCCTGGAATAAATCCAAAAATAATGCGCATACCAATTTCAAGTTTAGGACTTGAACCCAGCTGGGCAGGGGATTCACTTTCCTCCTATCACAAGTTGATTCACGATTATTGGGTTCCATGGATGAAACCAAACAATTTCTCCCCTTCAGCGTATATTCTTCTCTCTATTCATTATAGTGAGTAATGACTCCACTAATTACAGCGGCCAAATCTGTACCGCGGCATGACTGGCCTCTTGATGACCATGGTGATGGTCTATCATGGACATCCGTCGCACTCATCTGCTAGCGCCACTCCAGCCTGGCGTGAAGCACTGAAAACCGCGACTATCGGAAGATCTATCCTCCAGACTGTGTTCGGAACACACTTCGTGTCTGGGGTGAAAACCCTTGTTCTGATCTTTATTGGTTGGGTTTAGTAACAAAAAATTAGGTCATTATTTTCTTGAAGACGTTCTCTCCTTGCTGATGTACTCACCTATTTGGTTGCTCTGGGCTATCAATATGAAAATCCTTATCTTGGTCATCACTAGCTAGACATGATGACGGTGGCGTGAGCAAGTCTAGACTCATGAAGGTGTTGTTGCGGAAGAAGTCGAGCTAGTCATATGTGTTAAATCCATATTTTGTAATGGTTCCTTCTAGTTGCTGACGGTTTTTACTTTATTTCTTGATGATTTTGGCTTGTTGCTGATGCGGAGATCCTATCGCATCTCCAATCTCTGGTTGGTCCATTCCCGACCACCTAACTAGGTGAGGAAGAAAGAATGGGAGGGGAGAAAACAAGCAAGGAGGGGATCAAACAGTGATGGGGAGAGGTGGGAGAAGACAAGGCTAAGGGGATAAAGGGAAAGTGAAATAAGATAGGAGGAAGAATAGAAACTAAGGGAGGGGAGGGCGAAGTGAAAGGGGAGAGGAGGGGAGAAAGAAGTGAAGTGAGATGAGGAAGATAGAGAAATATCCCAAAAGTTTAATTATTGGCGCACCCTACTAGTGGCGTGTGGGTCCGGGGACACACCCTAGTATGTTGCTCACTACTGGCATTGCTACAAAATCCAATGTTGTTACCAAGTGATAAAATACTTGTGGCATGCCTGTTAGGAACCCATGTCAACAATAATTAAGGTGCTAGTGGTGTGCCGGTATAAGTCCATGCCAGTAGTATCTTTTGTCGTGTCCCACTCCTAGGTCCAATGCACCTGTGGTGCGCTCCATTGTGTTCACGCCACTAGTAATAGGTACATGGTGGTGTGTTGTTGTTTTGACACGCGACTGGTATTTAGGTCAAATAACAATGGCATGGCATTTTTGTGGCACACAACTAATGCAATCATGCAGATCCTCTTATAAGTGTTTTTGCACTAGTGTTATCTTCATCTTGGCGATCCCAATGGCCATAGATTTCCTAGCGTCCCATTCCAAGGTTTCAAAGCCAAGTTAACCAGGGAGGGGGGCTTCTATCGCGGCTCCTATGTGCTAGGGTTTGCTGGTCTCTATGGTTTACGGTATGGTGAAAGAGAGTGATATGGAGGAGGTGACAGAGACGACAATTTGTGATGACGGCCAGCCACAAGTGGAGGGTGGGGTTCACATAGATCTAGATGGGATGTTGGAGCAGTTTAAACTCGAGAAGGAGGATCTTGACGATGTGGATATTGGTGAGTAAGAATCAATGATCAAGAAAAACTTTAGGTGCCTCGTCTTGGCCAAGGTTTGAACGGATGTCAATTTCAGTCATGGGGATTTCTTCAGAGAGGTGCTTATGACATGGAACTTGACGCATGATGCTCCATTCCGACCAATCATGCGGAATTTATTCATTATGCAATTCTTCTCATTGGGTGATTGGGAGAGGATCATGCATGAGGGCCCGTGGATATTCCGATTTTGTTCAGTTTTCCGTTAACGAAGAGGGGTTGCACCCACACCATTTTATTAAAACGAGGCAACCAAAAGACAACATTGTTCACCACGCTAGGGAAAGTCAAAGTAACTGAGCCAAATAGGGTTTTAAAGTTCCTAACACAAATTTGACATGACAAGCAACATGAAAGTGCATCAAACATAGCTAAAAATTACAAGATCATCAATTGTCTAGCTGGAATGGGCTCGCAGATTGAAACTAGGCTGATCTCCCAGGTTGCACTTCCAATTGTCCCTCACTAGGCAGTCCTCAGAAGTTCCCTCTTCTTCGACCCAGAAGCAGCATGCATTTTTTCATCTATCTTGATTGTGTATCCGAGCACAACACTATCCTACGATGAAGAAGCATGCTTGCCTTCCCCAGAATAATCTGGGTATCCATCCATATAACTCCCTGAAAACACAAGTCATTTCGCATAGTCCATAAAAAGCTCCAAATGGATAAAACCAAAGCCATACTTATAAGAGATTTCTTATTAGTTCTATCCCATAATAGGAAGTTCATGTAAACTATTAGGAGGTAAAAACTAAAAGCATCAACTATATCTTCCAGACACTTCTAGCAATAATAAAATCACATAAAAGATTATCAACTATTTCATTTTCACAACAGAAAATACATGACAAATCATCAAAGATGTTGTATTTTACTTAAATTGTCTATAGTAAGGATTTGATTGTGAATCACTAACCAAAGGAATATCAGGTAGCTATGGGGAACCATGATCTTTCAAAATTTGTCCCAGATGTGGGGTAGAGACCCCACCCCAGTAGGTGGAATAACTCCCACAAGCATGCAAAGTCCAAATAGGCTTATCAGCCACATTATTTGGAATATATTTGCTAATAACACATCTACTAATATGCCATTTCTCTAATAGAGAAGCATCTACACATCTTATGCAAGTTAGTTTAAGAATATGGCCATCCATACCTAAACTACAGTGGAGTTTTAGTGTTGACAGATGTCAAACAAGTCCCAGAATTGTGTTTTAAGAGAAGAATCTCTAGCCCAAACATCACGCCAAATGTAAATATTGCAGACACCACCCAATTCCCGCCTATAGAAAGGCTTGACCCCGACCATGGCCCACATTTTTGGTAGACCGGAGAATATTAGGTTTATTAGTTTGGTATTTCTAATTCACCAGAGAAACCCATTTTTTTGTTATCACCGGAGAAAGAATCTCTTAGCCCACAATAGGAGTGACATGTTAACTTCCCTTAAATTAGGCATATCTAGACCACCAAAGGACTCTTTTGGGGCAGAAGACCCCAATTAGCCAAATGATATTTATGCACATCGCAATGATTTTCCCAAAGAAAATGAGCCATTTGAGAGATAATGGCCTTAATTGCCCATTTTGCAATTCTGTTCAGTTTTTTTTTTTTGGAACAATATGATGGTTTCACAAAGGCCATGAAAATGACAAAAACTATATGGAAGTCACTCCAGATTCAGAAGCTTCCGGAGTGGTACTGTCATTACGCACAATCCTAGAGATGGGACTAGCTGGAAATAATCAAGATGGTTACATAAGGGTTCAGGTACATAAGAATGTCCATGAATCCCTCACCAAATTTGTAAGTATTGTAAGAGCAATGAAAAGGCAGGTCTATTTAGCATGTATGAAAAATTGACAAGATTTTGAAAATCATGAGTCCTGCTAGGTCATGATTGTACAAAATATAGTTTAGGGGTGCATGAAGACAGCCTAAAATTCAACGAGCGACTTTGTGCCAATCAGCCGGCTAGAGGTAGAAGTGACCCAAAGCCCCCACCTCATACAACGGTTGTCCGCTTTATATGCCCTACTCACATGCGGGGATTTGGATCATTTACCCCATTTTACATGGAGTTTGATGATTTGGCCTAGGGTTGTCCCAATGACAAGTGGTCCCGACCCTACCCGTCAATCTCGGGCAAATAATCCATTTTCTCAGTCACATGCATAGTTAAAAGCCGGACCCGTCGGTATAGTTTTTTACCGGTGAATCGCTGTCAATAGTCTTAGAATAACTGCGGTCAATGGCCGGACCCCTATATTGTTGTTGAATGGCACGATCGAGTCCCCGCGTCAACCTTCTAGAGCACCCCGTTCTCCGAAGTTGGAGGGCGAGCGTGTGTGTGTGGATGCATGGAAAGTGCAGACTGCACCACCCAACTATAGCGTGTTAATTCAGTCATACCTTCACCTACTGCGCACAGCTTCTTATTCCAAGTCACAACTCACAACCGACGAAGTCCACGATGACTTGTAAGATCAACTACTACATCTCGCACACGCATAGAAGATAAACCGAACACACGGCCAGACACTGTCGCAACTTGCCGTTAAATAGACCCATCTCTGCACCATTGGAGAGCAAGCAGCACAAACCAGAGCTCCTCAGGAAGAGCTAAGCAATCGCACCGCATCAGAGATCACCAATCCATTCCTAGCTTACTAGCTAGCTGATCCTAATGGCGAGCAGCACCGCCCTCTCCTGCCTGGCCGCGCTCCTGCTCCTCGCGGCCGCCGCGGCGCCCACGTCGGCTGCGGAGAAGGAGACCCGGCTGCGGGTGTACTGGCACGACGTGGTGAGCGGCGGGCCGAACTCGAGGGTGGTGCAGGTGGCGCAGGCGCCGTCCTCCAACGCCTCCGCCACGGGCTTCGGCACCGTGCTCGTCATCGACGACCCGCTCACCGTGGGGCCCAACCTGACGTCGAGGCTCCTCGGCCGCGCGCAGGGCATGTACGTCAGCGCCGGCAAGGACAGCCTGTCGCTGCTCATGGCCATGAACTTCGTCTTCGTCGACGGCGCCTACAACGGGAGCAGCATCGCCATCATCGGGCCCAATCAGGCGGACCGGGCCGTCAGGGAGATGCCCGTCGTCGGCGGCACCGGCGTCTTTCGGTTCGCGCGCGGCTACTGCCAGTTGCGGACCCACTGGTTCGACGCCAAGACCGGCGACGCCACCGTCGAGTACAAGATCCATCTCCGCCACGACTGATGCATTGTCAGCTGGACTAATAATAAGCTTGTTGTTCCTACACATATGGTTTCCTGATTCTTACCCCTACCTTATTTTAATTTCGAGGCTATGTGCATGTGTTGTACGGATATGATTATTCGGAATGATACGGTCTTAGTAAACATTTCAGTTTGAAAATGAAATATTACCTCATTGCAAAAACATCTTATATTTTGAGTCGGAGGTAGTACAATCTGATCAATATCCTTTTGTTGTCTGAGTGTTTGATACTGTAATTCAGTTCCACACCGAAAACCTACGACTGCATCCCCACTAAGCATAAGAAGACCGGCGAGCTGGCGATCGCGAAGATGAAGCTCATTGTCAGCCCCAACATTTGAGGTCGAACCATTCGTTTCAGATCAAAACAATAAAAGTGATAAAAGCATTAGAGACGCGCTTGAGTGGGCAACAACTTGGGACATGTTTTGTCGAGGAACCAAATGAAATGAAATGTCACGGTCCTATTCTAGTGGAATCGATTGGTTTGGTTCCATTTTCACATTTCATTGGAACTTTAAAAATGAAATAAATCAGTTCTGTTCATGCACTTGGCTCGACAGATATGATGAGTCAAATTTGATTCAGCTCGCCTCTTTTATATAGAGATGGTGAGGTTACCTTCAATAGGTGAATGTTGTACTCTATAATATACGAAAACACGAAAATACAGAACGGAACTTGGTTCTAGGCACACCTGAATTTCGAAAAAGAATCTGAAACTTTCTTCGAACAAGTATTGTCTAGTGTATTACTCTCTTGTAAAGTTTCGCGGCAAAATGATTTTTTAGTTTTTGGAACGAATAAAAACAAAACTGATACTATATTAAGCTCAATATTCATACAATTTGTACTTGTAATTTAATATTTTTGCCAATAGTACCGGTGAACTCATTTTGTCCTGAAACTATACACATGAGTAATACAATAGACAATACTTATTCCGACAAAGTTTCAATTTTATTTTTTATTTACTATTTTTATTTTTATTTTTGCCAAACAGGCGCGCCTAGACCCATGTTTCAAAAAGTTGCACCGATGAAAACATAACTACAATATTTACCCTTTGAGGAAATTGCATAAATATCTGGGTTCTGGTGTCACTACTAGGAAAATGGCTATAGATGAAATGAACACTAATGGCGCACCACATGTTAGTATATAGCAATGGCGCACCACATATAGGTGCGCCATTAAACTTCAATGACTAATGGCGTACCACATACATGATGCGCCATTAGTAACAATTTTTTTTACAAAACTAGTAATGGCACACCAGGGGATAGTGCGTCATTACTAGTTTAACTAGTAATAGCGCACCATACACTCAGTGCGCCACTACTAACATTTATTGTTTTTATTTTTTTTTCAAAGTTAGTACAAAGTTAGTAATGGCGCACCGTGGGTGTGGTGCGCCATTACTATTTAAAACTATTAATGGCGCACCACACCCACGGTGCGCCAATACTAACAATTTTTTTTATTTTTTTTATTTTTTCAAAGTTAACTAGTAATGGCGCACCACACCCACGGTGCGCCATTACTAATTTTGACCCAAAATTCCCCCGAATGCACCCCCTTGGACCGCCTTTTCAGTTTAAAAAAAATAAAAGAAAATGATGGAAAGGTTAACAAAAGGAAAATAAGTTTCCCATGTGATATGTGGTCTAGTTGTTGGGAAAATTTACAAATATGAATTTCGACTTTATTTGTAAAATCTCTCTGGAATTTGTAAAACGGGCATAACTTTCGCATACGAACTCGGATTAAAAAGTTTTTTATATGAAAAATCATCTACTCAAAAAGTTACATCCGAATTTAACAGTGGGAACCCCGTTAAAAATTTTCAAAATCCTCAAAAACCTAACAGAAAAAAAGTTATGTGACTTTCAATATCTAGAGGCAAAAAAATTTAAAAAATTTCAAACTTACTAGTGGCGCACTGTTTGCTAGGTGTGCCACTAGTAACAGAAAAAAAATAGTTTTGAATTTTTTTTCAGGATTTTTTTTCAAAATATGATACGTAATATGAACGGAAGCTTGAAATATTTTTTCAAAATTTCATCACACTTATGAACATGAACAAAGTTCTAAACATCAATAAGGTTTAATAGGATTGATATGCTAGATATTTCAATAAGTGCCTGTTAAATGAGCTGGTGCTAGGATTGGATAGAACTCTAAAGTTAAGCGTGCTTGGGCTGGAGTAGTGACCTTTCGGGAAGTTTGACCACGGAGTACGATTTGACCTGAGATTAAGCATATTGACTCGAGATTAAGCCACAGTGACCCGAGATTAAAAAAAAGAAAAAAAAATAAAAAAATTGAAAAAAATTGTTAGCGCGCCATTACTAAGTGAGATAGTAATAGCGCACCTGTAGGCATTCTAATGGCGTGATGCTAGTGGCGCATCTGTAGTGCGCCATTAGTATCCAAAACAGGTGCGCCACTAGCAGGCCTTTTTTTAGTAGTGTGTGGAGGTAACACAAAACCACAATCCCAGAAAACTTTAACAGAAAATCACAACTCCATAATTAATCGGTAAAAAAACACAAATTTGTTCTGACTAGTCAGTTAAGGAGAATTATGACATCTGGGTTTAATCTTAAATGAATAATTTGGGGAATTTGCAACTAATTTAGCCCAACTATTTTCAAATTTTGAATTTATTGGTAATTTCCCTTAAAAAATTCAGAGTTAAAAAACTAAATTAATTACAGTAATTCGGAACATCTGAATTCTCAAATGATCAATCTAGGGAATTTTCAACCAATTTAGCCCAGACATTTAAAATTTGGTCAGTTTTTGTAAGATAAAACTGGTTGTTTTGTGTTTTTCGTTGCCAACTAGTTCTGGAGTTGTTGTTTTCGGTTAAACTCCCCTAGAGTTGGGTCTTATGTTACCTCAGGCCGAAAAGTTGTGTATTTGTGCAATTTCATCTTGCCATTTCCATATATTCATAGTACTCCCTCTTTACTCGTGCATTAGGCACATTATGAAAACCAAATATTCCCAAAACGTTTAGGTCTGGTGCATTAACTTCTATCCTATTTCTTGTTTTTTGATCTAAATAAAGAAATCAACCAATAAAAGATGTGGGGCATGTATGCTTACAATGACTTTAGACTAACTAGCACAGCGTGCAATGGTATTTAATTAGCAAATAAACATCAAGTTCTCTCAGTTTCCCTCCGGCTTGATAGTGGTGCACAACATAAGACCAAGTACAATAGGATGATGTAGGCGGTTGTAAGCTTTTAAATATTATATATTTAATGAGTTGGAGGAGAGAGCAGAAAAGAGAAGAGAAGCGGACTACTGATTAACAGCCGGCTATAATACTTGCTCATGGACATGTTTTGAGAGTGTGAGGTGGGTCATGTATCAACAAAATAATAAATATATATTTAAATATAAATATTGTATTATTAACCAGTAACAAGATCATATAGCCCGTAACTGGCTATACTATTAACCATGCTCTAAGATGCATGATGTACCGGTACGAAGGGTGTAAAAGAATATATATATATATATATATATATATATATATATATATATATATATATATATATATATATATATATATATATGAAAAAATGAAGCAAATAGAACTAGCGAATCATTTTTGTAAATTCTATGAGTTGTCCATAAGAAGAATAGTAGGAACGATCTTAATCTAATTGGCAGGTCACGCCCCATAAGAACTGGCAGCAGTGCACCGGCATGTAGAGGCGGAAGCTTGGCCGCGGCTCAGCACCTAGCTTACCGCTGGGAGGAAGAAAATTCCGCCCTACCGTTGGATCGAAACCTAACGACGGAAATAGTCAATTTTCATCAATTTTTTCTACATAACTTGAACATACTTCCGCCGTTTTAAAATAAGTGTCTTAACCTTGATACAACTTTGCATTAAAGTTAATACAAAAATGAGACACTTATTTTAAGACGGAGGGAGTAGTTGATGGTTCCAATCCGAACAGAAAACCCCGCCGCCTTTTGATGGTTCTTCGGCGGTGACAATGAAATGGCTCGACGTGGCTGGTTTCGTCAAAGCAAAAGCTGAGGTGACGCGGCTGTATCAGGGGCATTTTGCCTCGAGCCAGGTGTCATCGAGCATGCCCTGCAACAATGTGGCAGTAGATTCCCAGCTGACACGTATCACCACGTGTCATTCCCGACCACGTCCCCGGCTTTACTGCCGCGGCCGTTCTATAAACTCAGCCGCTAGTGTACACCGCCCGCCGCACACGACGGGAGGCGCCCGCGCGAGAGGCAGCTGAACACAGAAGCCAGAGCCATGGCGCAGGCCAAAGGCAAAGTAGATTGCCAAACCTACGCCGAGATCGACACCTGTAGCCCGGGCTGGGTGTTCGACGCTGCCGTGACCGTCGCCCCGAGCGACGACGAGCGGCTTGCGCACGGGGGCTGCCGCGCGGTCGTCGACGAAGAGCAGGACACCAAGGTTAAGATCTCGGAGGCGCTGGAGACGGCGGCACGGGCCGTTGGGGACGACCCCGTGGAGAGATCCGACGCCGCGGCCATACGCGCCGCGGAGGTGCGGGCCGTCGGCACCGGAGTGGACATCCCTGCCGGGATCGCCGCTCAGGCGCAGGCTGCGGCGGATGCCAACGCCACGGCCGCGCACGCCGAGGACAAGATCACCATCGGAGACGTCCTCGAGGTACGTGCAGTCCTCCGCACGACCACGAACATGCATGCGTACATACATCTGCGGACTGCGGGGCAGCCACTTGTCTTGCATCTCTCACCGGATGCATGTCTGTTGTGTGTGTCAGTGGAACGCGACGGCGAAGCTGCCTTCGGGCAAGGCAGTGACGGGGGAGGACGCGGCTGCCGCGGTGGAGGCGGAGGCGGAGGCGGCGGATGCCCCCGGCAAGGCGACCAAGCCATACGGTGTGGGAGCGGCGCTTACAGAGGCCGCGAGGCGCAATCAGGAGGGGACTTGCCGGAAATAGCCGGACAGGCGTGTATATTTTCGGGACCAATCGGAATAAAGAGGAAGTATACATAACATGTGGCGAAACTATTTCACAAAGTGTGGTAGCATAGCGCCTGTCGGCTGGGCCCTGCACAACCAAGGATGGGGCCCGGCTTGGCTCCTGGGTGCCACGCTCATCAGGATTCAGGAGTCGGGCTATACATAGCATCAGGATTCAAGAGTCAGGCGATACATAGTGTAGTATAACGTAGCGTAGCATCGACATGTCGGGTTACACAAAAGGGTCAGCGGTGTGAGAAAATTTCATCCAGGATTCACTTTGTGAACTAGTTGGGTCTCGAGGTTATTTTTATCCATTTTGCCACATGAAAAAGTATAAGGTGATACTATTCCTTACATGATGTTATCGTACCAACTTGCAAAACTTAAATTTAAACATGTCATAAAAATCTAAAGGAATCATGGATGTTCCAACACATGTCTAGAACCCCTAAAAAATTTCAGATCAAAATTTGAAATACACAAAAAGAAATCTAAAAGACAAATTCAGATATGAACAATGTCATTTTTGCTTTTGTCTTCTTTCAACACTATTCATGATGGATTTGTTCTTTTTTCTCTTCTCTATTTTGAATTTTGATCTCTTTTTTTTTGCGATCGTGGGCAATATGTCTTGTGGACATTCATGTTTTTTTTTAACTTTTTGACATCCTCAAATTTCAATTTTACAGGTTGGTATTATGGTATCATGTAAGAACTGGGATCATCAAGTATTTTCCTTACATTATTACTACTACACTTTACTGTGGGACGGAGGGAGTAGTACTATATAATATGCATTTTTTTTCAGTTTCAAACGCAGATGCTCACCTATATACTTACATTCATCTCGATTAACGCAGGCAGGCTGGCATCAAGAGCACTTTATAGTCGGCGGAAACGTCTTCACTAACAAACATCGTCAAAAATCAGAAATAAATATAAAAACTACATTATCATTTGTTCAAGTTTAAGGCTAAGATTTGAGCACTGATGGACAGGTTTCACCACATGGCCTTTTGAGGCTCGGTTCGGGGTACTACATGCTTTTAGTTGGTGCTTTTGCCCTTCATAATCACTGATTTCCGATTGCATAGAGGTAGCAGCCTTAAAATAAGGCACTAAAAAGTCCGGTAAGAAAATTGGACACCAAAAATGCTTTTTTTGCACAAAAACGCATCGTCTCCAACAATAGCATTATAAGGGCATCTCCAGCCGTCCCCCAAGAGGCCCTCCAGGAGGCTTTTTTCATCGCCGGTGCGTATTTTTTCATCCAGTCAGGCCCCCACGAGTCCAAAAAGCGCCGGATTTAACGAATGTTACGGCCGGCGCGCCCACCCCACACCCAGCTCCCGGGGGAGCAGCTGGGGACGCCGGCGTTTGCCTTTTGTATGCGCAGGCCCACCTGCCAGCGTCTCTCCCGTCCCTTTCCCTCCCTGGCCCACCCACGTGCTCCCCTCCACACACCCATCCCCTTTCTCTCGGTTGCAACTCCTCTCTTCTCCTTCTCCTTCTCTCGCCTCACCGCGCACAGGGACGGCAGGATGAAGGAGCTCCGGGCCAGCTCTGCGCCTCCGCATCTCCGCATCCCCTAGCTCCGCTCGCCGACAGCCATTCCCGCAGCTCAGGCCTGCTGCGTCGCCGCCGCGCCCGGCTGCGCGCGCCCCGCCCCGCCAGCCATCTGCGGCCGCGCCCGGCCTCCCGCCAGCCAGCCCGCGCCGCCCCGCCACCCCTCTGCGCCGCGCGCCCAGCCGGCTCCGGGATGCAGAAGCGCATGGCCTCCTCGAGCCAGGCGGGGGTGCAGAAGCGCAGTGCGGAGGCTCCACGGGCGTAGCCAAGGAGGACGGAGCTCCACCGCAGGCGAGGGTCGGTGTCACGTACGCGTAGGCGAAGCGCATTGTGGAGAGCGCCTGCTGGGAGACGAGAAGGGGCGTGCCCTGCACCGGGGCAGAGTGGGGACGGCAGGCGAGCGCGAGCCTCTCGGAGGACGATGCCGGACGGACAACGCGGTCACGGCAGCTGGGGCGTCCGCGTGCTTGAGGGCGCGGCCTGGGCGAGTGGGCGGGCGCGGACGGGCGAGCGAGCAGGCGCGGATGGGCGAGCGCGGCCGCGGGAGCGCGCGGCCTGGGAACGCGGGAGTGCGCGGCCGGCAGACTCGACGAGGCGGCGCGAGCAAACGAGGATGGCGGCGAACTCCAGGAGGCTGCACTCGCCGGGCAGCGACGGAGACTGCGCAGCCTCCACGTCGAAGAACACCATCTCCCTCTTCTTGGTGGTCGCCATTGGTTCCGGCAAGCAACTCGATGGTGGTTTCTTGGCGATGAAGCTCTGTTTGTTTCTTGCTTGAAGGAATGAAGGAATGGAGCATGTCGATGGAGCTATGGGGGCGCAACGAGTGGAAAAAATTCCACCCCCGGCCGAAGTTTTCGCCGGCAGCCCCCCAGGAGGCGAAAAAAATGCCTCCTGGGGAGGCCAACGGCTGGAGATGCCCTAATAGAGCACCGCCACTTCAAGGCCGCGATGTTCTTTCCCACATACCATCAAAGATCAAACACCTACAACTACAAGGCAGAACTACCGACTAAAAGGAAAGCTTCATTTTGGTAGGCCTTCGTTTTGGAAAGCTCATTTTGGTAGGCCTTCATTTTGGCTAGGGATGGCAATGGGTACCCATTACCCACATACCATGCGAGTAAAAACCCTATTAGGGTAAGGGCATGGGACAAAAAGTTACCTATAGATATATAAATAAGAAAATCTAAAACCCATCGGGTAAAGTGGGTGCGCGTTGGGATCATATAACCCGTACCCACATACCCATGTACCCATATAAAATTAGACAAGAGTATGGCCAAGTTGTCTCTACACTATATGGTAAATTTGTGAACTCAAAATGTATGACTATGTGATGTGTTTTGATGTTTTGTTATTTACGGGAAAGTGATGTTGTTTATTATATGTGTTGTTGTTTAAGATGTGTTGTTGTTTATAATTATTGTGTTGCTGTTATAATGTCTCCTTATTTATAAAATGTGATTATATGTTGCTTTTTGTGACTATGAGTTGTTCATGTTGATGCTTTGCAAACATGGATAATTTTACCCACGGGTACCCATCTACGCAGTAGGGTAAGGGCCATGGGAAAATATTCTACCCGTTGGTGGGTATGGGGAAGGGTGATGGGTAAGCTCAAGTGGAATGGGTAAGGGTACGGGACGGCTCGACCCGTACCCAAACCCTGCGGGTGTCATCCCTAGTTTTGGCACCTGTGGCAACGAAAGTAAACCGGACGCCACTGCCGGATTTGCACTGTTGCTACACCAACTTGGTTGTGCTTTAGGAGCATACAATATCCCAGTGATAGCGCTCCAATCGCCCAGGGCGGGCAGCGATGTCCCCTGGACTGTGGCTTGCCAGAGATGGTTGCCATGGACCTTGCCCAAAGGCCCATGTCTAGCTGTGACGGCCAGGGGAATGAGGGGGCGAGAAGGGAAGGCATGGTCGCCATGGACAGCGCCCGATGGCGGGCGGCGGATTCAGCCTGACCCGCGTACGGGCAGGTGCAACCAGTAGTGGTGAGCGGCGGATCTGGTGATGATCTGCGTATGGGGCTCATAGCTGGGTGTGTTTGGGCTCCAGGCTCCTCGTTCTTCTCCTCTGATTGTCGGAACTCGCCGAGCTCGGCCATGGCATGGACGAAGCCGAATCTTGCTAGGATGGAGATGAAACCGAGACCAAGGAAGAATGGAAATGAAGTATGTTGGAACCCTATATGTGTGACCTTCTCACTCTTGGAGGGGAAATCAAGATGAACACACAAGAACACAAGGAAAAGAGGAATCTCTCAACAAAAACCAAGATACACATCTACTATCTCGCAATCCATACAAGAACTTAGATCCATAAATCAACCAAAGGAAATAGCAAATAAGGTAGTTCTTCCCAATCCCTAGAGGATTTAGGTATTGATAGGGTAGGCTTATCAATACCTAAGGGAGGAAGCCTTGATATCTACTAGGGGATCTTCTCCTATGAGGTCTTGAACTCCGATGGGTGATAGATGTGCAAAACTCTCTCAAGATCTAATCCAACTTAACCCTAGGAGGAAGAGGGGAAGGTCTATATATACTATAGCATGAAGTGGGTGTGAGAAAGATGGGTTACACGACCCTTGGCCCTCAGTTCACGCACGCCCACGCTAGATTGTGACGCCCCCGATTCAATCGTACACTAATCATACACGCAAATGTGTACGACTAGGATCAGGGACTCACGGGAGAATATCACAACACAACTCTAGACACAAATTAAAATAATACAAGCTTTATATTACAAGCCAGGGGCCTCGAGGGCTTGAATACATAAGCTCGAAAATAAACGAGTCAGCAGACGCAACATTATCTGAGAACAAACATGAGTTAAACAAGTTTGCCTTAAGAAGGCTAGCACAAAAGCAACATCGATCGGAAAGGCAAGGCCTCCTGCCTGGGAGCCTCCTAACTACTCATGTCATCGGCGGCCTCCACGTAGTAGTAGGCACCCTCAGTGTAGTAGCAGTCGTCAAAGGTGGCATCTGGCTTCTGGACTCCGCCATCTGGTTGCATCAACCGAGAAGAAAGGAAAAAGGGGGAAAGTGGGAGCAAAGCAACCGTGAGTACTCATCCAAAGTACTCACAAGCAAGGATCTACACTACTTATGCATCGGTATCAATGAAAAGGGTAGTATCTGTGGACTAAGCTGCAGAATGCCAGAATAAGAGGGGGAGAAGCTAGTCCTATCGAAGACTAGCATCTTCTGGAACCCACCGTCTTGCAGCAACAGGAGGGAGTAGAGTAGTAAAACCTAAGTCATATTTGTGTTGTTGTATCAATGCTCCGGGATCCTTTCTCGACTCCCGGAGCCACATATCCATCTCATGTCATAGTGCTTAGAGCAAGTTTTTGTTTTTTGCTTGTTTTTTACTTTGCAGAATATCAATACCAAACAAAGTCCAAATGTCACGAAACTTTTTGGAGATTTTTTTTTCTGCCCAGAAGACACCCAGGGAGCCAAAGGAGCACACGGGAGGAGTCACGTGGGGTCCACTAGGCACCAGGGTGCGCTAGGGGCCCTAGGCATGCCCTGGTGGGTAGTGGAGTCCACGGGAACCTTCTCGGCCGACTTCCACCTCTATAAATACTCTAAAATCTCGAAACCCCTAGGGAAGTCGAGGAAATACAGTTTCCGCCGCCGCAAGTTCCAGAACCACGAGATCCAATCTAGAGGCCTTTTCTGGCACTCCGACGGAGGGGGCAACGATCACGGAGGGGTTCTTCATCACCCTTGTAGCCCCTCCAATGATACGTGAGTAGTTTACCAGAGACCTACAGGTCCGTAGCTAGTAGCTAGATGGCTTCTTCTCTCTTTTTGATCTTCAATACAATGTTCTGCTCGATGTTCTTGGAGATCTATTTGATGTAACTCTTTTTTGCAGTGTGTTTGTTGGGATCCAATGAATTGTGAGTTTATGATCAGATCTATCTACAAATATTATTTGAGTCTTCTTTGAACTCTTATACGCATGATTGTTATAGCCTCGTATTTCTTCTCCGAAATTTTGGTTTGGTTTGGCCAACTAGATTGTTTCTTGCCATGGGAAGAGGTGCTTGTGATGGGTTCGATCTTGCGGTGCTCAATCTCAGTGATAGAAGGAGACATAATACGCATGTATCATTGCTATTAAGGGTAATAAGATGGGGTTTATTCATACGTGAGTTTATCTTATCTACATCATGTCATCGTTCTTATTAGTACATTACTCCGTTTTTCCATGAACAATACACTAAATGCATGCTGGATAACGGTCGCTGTGTGGAGTAATAGTAGTAGATACAGGCAGGAGTCAGCCTACTAATTTTGGACGTGATGCATATATACGATCATTGCCTTGGATATCATCATAATTATTTGCTTTTCTGTCAATTGCCCAACTATAATTTGTTTACCCACTGTATGCTATTTTCTTGAGAGAAGCCTCTAGTGAAAACTACGGCCCCCGGGTCTATTTTCCTATCATATTAAACCAAAAATACATTGCTGCAATTTTTCTTTATTTATTTTATTTTACATTTTTGCTAGATCTATTTACCAAAACCTATACAATTTAATCTATCTCAATACCGAGGAGGGATTGACAACCCCTCTTACGCGTTGGGTTGCAAGTTTTTGTTGTGTGTGTAGGTGTTGTTTCTAAAGTGTTGCTTGGTTCTCCTATTGGATTGATAATCTTGATTTCATAACTGAGTGAAATACTTACATTTGTTGTGATGCATCATCCTCTCCTCTTCGGTGAAATACCAACGCAGATACAAGCAACCAGAGTCATGTTCAATTCTTTTAGGATAAACTTCAGGATAAAATGGCTCCTGAGTCATTTTAACTCCTCTAGTCATTACTCTAGCAATATGATCATTTATGTTGTTATTCATTTCGTTGAGCAACTCACTTTGAGATTTAACAACTTGTTCTAACTGGGTTTGGACCATAGATGCATGTTTACTTACACATTTAACATCATTAACAATTCTAAACAGCAAGTCACTCAAATGATCAATCATGTCAGTGTTTCATTTCACTTGTTTCGTAACATTTGCATTGAAATGATCTTACTTAGTAATATAGTTGTTAAATTCATATAAGCATTAACTAGGAGATTTATTATAGGGAATATCACCTTCATCAAAATTATAAGAGAAACCTCTACCACCTGTGGTGGTGTGTTAAGACCATGTATTCCTTCAGTAGGTGGTAAATTCTTAACATCTTCAGCTTTAATACCTTTTTTCTTCATACATTTCTTTGCTTCTTGCATATCTTCAGGACTGAGAAATAAGATACCCCTCTTCTCCGGGATGGGTTTGGGCGGTGGCTCAAGAAGTGTCCAATTATTATCATTTTTCAATATATTATTCAATAATTCCTCCGCTTGTTTAATCGTTCGTTTTCTGAAAACACAACTATCTAGGTAGTCCCTAGAAGCATCGGTTAGTCCATTATAGAAGATATCAAGTATTATACTCTCATTTTCTCTAACAAAAGCCGGATCATCTGTTGCACGCCAGTCGCGCAACATTACAAAACTTCTCGCGCCGCTAGCCAAACTATCGTTTCCCAACATGTTTTGATCTTTTTATTGCTCCGCCCGATCAATTTTTATTTTTTTATTTTAGTGATTCTTTTTTTTAGTCTAGCGATTCTTTGAAGTAGTCTACCATATTTTTTATTTGTTGCTAAAGATCAAGTTAAATGCTTTTTGTGGGAAAATCAATTAAATGATGTACGTGCAGTTTTCATGTTGCAACACGAGGTGAGTAAGCAGGATACTCCAGCGGTGACGACACTAAAGTAGAAAGTGTCGGCTTTGCTCTATTTCATTTGAGAGAGGTGTACGTCAGCAATGCTACTGGTCATGGGGGCTACGGGTATTCGTATTGCAGAGTAATACAAAAAGGTAGGTGAGTCCCTACTTTAATAAATGAACTAAGTAAAAGATGAAATAGATCAGACGGACGTGGTACAAATCAGAAGAAGTAACCAAACGGCTGTTAGACCGGCGGGCCCACGCTTAGGATCAGCCGGCTCACGCCCAGCATCCCCTGTAGGAGAGCTGCTATATGTACCATCAAATTTTGTATGATCTTTGTATGACAAGACTCATCTGATGTGATGGGTTCAAACCTTGGAAAACGGGTTTGTCTTTTATATATACCTGGTCATACCTCGGGCCCGGCCAACCAAAGCCCGACGCAAAAAACCTAGGCCCGAGCCCGGCCCGGCCCGGCTGTCGGGCCTAAAAATCGGACCCGAGCCTGGCCCATCATGCTAAAAGCCCGGCGGGCCTTGGGCTGGGCCTCTTCCTTGAACGGCAAAAACGCCGGGCCCGGGCCCGGCACGGCCCGTGCTTCGGGCTCAAATCCTAGGCCGTGGACAAGGTCGGGCCTGGCCGGGTCGGGCTTTTTTGGGTCGGGCCGACTGTGCCGGGCTGCCCATGGTCAGGACTAGCAAGGCAGTTTCGAGCCGTTCCTAGGATTTCACCTCTTGCCCCAATCCTGATAAACACAATGCCTCATCTTATCATCATGTTAAAATTATCAGATCAAGACCCATTACCCGAGATCTGTCAAATTTAGCTCGGACAACAAGGCCGGTCCGTCCACGTCTATGCTAGACATCAGCTCGATCGGCGGCGTGCGCGACCAGGCAACGGACCCCCGCGAGGAACCCACAGCCATCAATGAGCAATGAGCACGAGTGCGCTCCCGCCGCTGAACGGCGAAAGACGATGCGAGCAGGACACGCCGAAGCCGAATTCCCCACCGCGAGAACTACTTGACGCGCGGTTCTTTTCTCATCGGAGCGGCCATCTTCTCACTGTCCCCCGGCTGCGCGCACAGTGACCCGATAAGCATCAGCTGACGCGCGTCGATCTGAATCACAACATGCAGGCGCCACGGACGCGCACGCTCAAGTGCGACTCGGCCACGAGCCCACGACTCCACGTACCTCCTCTCGTCGACCTTACGTGTCCCATCCTCCGCCGCCGCGCCGCCCCACGCAGCCCGGATAAAAGCCCGCACGCACAGGCCACAGCGCGCCGCCGGATCATCACGCAGTCAGTCCGAGAGAGCAGCAACTTCCGTCCGTGACCAATCGAGGAACACCCACACCCACGCAGACATGAGCCAGGGCCAGCCTCGGAGGCCCGAGGGCGGGGAGGCCATGCAGGCCGACCGGCCAATCAAGTACAGCGACGTGTTCGACGTCTCCGGGGAGCTGGCGGCGCAGCCCGTGGCGCCGAGGGACGCGGCGATGCTGCAGTCCGCCGAGAACGAGGTGCTGGGGCTGGGGCAGACGCAGAAGGGAGGGCCCGCGGCCGTCATGCAGTCGGCCGCCACGCTCAACGCGCGCGCCGGCCACGTCGGCCGCGGCCAGCTCACGGGGCCCGTCGCCGACGCGGGCGTCACCGTCACCGAGGCCGACCTGCCCGGCCGCCGCGTCATCACCGAGGCCGTCGCCGGGCAGGTCGTGGGCCGGTTCGTCGCGCCCGCGCCGGTGACGGCCACCGAGCCGTCGGGCGCGCTGGACCAGGACGCCGTGACGATCGGGCGCGCGCTGGAGGCCGTGGCGGCGGCCGGCGCGGGGGCGAAGCCGGTGGACCAGAGTGACTCGGCTGCCGTCCAGGCGGCCGAGATGCGCGCCACGGGGTCCAACCTCACCGTCCCGGGGGGCGTCGCCGCGGCGGTGCAGGCGGCCGCCGACCAGAACGAGCGCGCCGCGCGCGAGGAGGACAAGGTCAAGCTCCGGGACGTCCTCTCGGTGAGCTCCTGATAACTCTACAGCTCGTTGTTATACCCGTTTTCTTTCTCCTCCATGATTGATTCATTTGCCCATTACTCCGTGGCAACCAACTGACGACAGGACGCGAGGAGCAAGCTGCCGGCGGACAAGGGGGCGACGAGGGAGGACGCGGAGAGGGTGGTGTCGGCGGAGATGCGGAACAAGCTGGACCTGACGACCACGCCGGGCGGCGTGGCGGAGGCGGTGACCACGGCGGCGCGGCTCAACCAGGAGCGCCCGTAGGCGTAGCGCCTCTCCTCCCTCTCCATCTAGACTCGTACAGCGAGCGTACGCCCGAGGTGGCAGGCAGCGGTTCTTGGTTGGTACTTTGTACGAATAAAATGGTGTGCTCGTCTAGTCGTTTTTTTTTTCTTTTTTTGACGTGCTCGTCTAGTCGTTTCTTGTATAGAATGGAAGTATGTGTAAGATCTGCAGTGTCAGTGTGCAAAACAATAACACGGGCGTTAAACTTTAGACAAACTCTTGGGAACACGCCTGTCTGTCTTTCCGAGAGTGAGACGCCAAGACCGATGCTAATACATCGCTGGACACTACTGAAGTTATGTCGAACTGTGGCCTGGAAATGCACATTTTGGGACCGCCTGAAGATTGTTTCCTTAACTTTCAGTCAAATCCGGTGATGTGCACTGTTCATGTCCACGGTCCCAAAAAGGGAGCAAGTCCATTTTAAACCCGTTCGGCGAAACGAAGACGACTTGAAAACTTGAAATCCTGGTTGATTGCACCCAGAACACAACTCTGAACTGACTTCGATTGCACCCTGAAATCCTGGTTGATTGCACCCAGAACACAACTCTGAACTGACTTCGATTGCACCCTGAACGATGCAATCCCGAAAACGACTTGATAACTTGAAATCTTGATTGATTGCACCCTGAACAACTTGAAATCCCGGTCGATTGAACCCTGAGCAACGCAATCCCGGAAGCGGCTTGATAACTTGAAATCCTGATTGATTGCATCAGGGGCGGAGCCAGGATTTGAACATGGGGGAGGGGGGCAAGTGATGACGATCAAAAGTATAGTACTACAGTATGATATATCGATCAGAAGTAGTGTATAACATATGTTTGAAAATATTATAGGTAATATCGAATCATCTCAAATACTTAGACTCATACTAGTTTTTGAAAAAGATATTTAAAACTGGCCATAGTTTGTTTGGATTTTTTAAACAAAAATATAGCTCTACTATCACTATTACCAATGTCTAGATCAAAAATAATCGGCACTAGCATAAATTTGAGACTATCTTCGTTTTCCAACTAACAAAGTATACAGCCAAACAAAAGCAAACGGGGTTAGATCATACTAGCAAAACTTCTGTATATATAGTATAATACTGTGTATGTACCTTGCCTAATTATTTGGTTGTGTGTGGGCGTACGCAAGCGACCAAGGACGATCAGCGGCAGCCGCCGTATTCGCGGGGTACTCGGCTGCCTCGACAAGCCAGCAATCAAGTCCGTGGTCAGCGACTTGGGGCCGGCGGCAGACGTCCTAGCGTCCTGGCGGCGACGGCGAGATAGATGGATCTATCGATCTGTTCGTGAGGCAAGAACGGACCTAACGAACGACCAGGAGTCCTTGATCTATCGTCTATATACGTGGGCATCAGTTAGATGGGCTATTTTTGTTGCATCCTGGGCTTTGGTGCGTGCAAAACTACGAGACTATGGGCTTAAATAACCCTGGATTGCACCCTGAACTACTTGGAATCCCAATCGACCCAATCGATTGCACCCTAATGCAATCATCCCAGTCTAAACTAAACCCCGGCATCGAACCCGAAGGCAACTTGATAATTTGATCGATCGCACCCTCAGCAATGCAATCATTCCGGTCTAAATTAAACCCCAGCATCAAACGAGGATTGTGGAACAGATGTCAAAGGATAACCGGGATTGGTGCCATTTCACATTGTTCCCCGTTGGGCTCGCCCGCTTTAGTTTTTTTCCTTCTTAAAAACACGCAGTTTCTTGGCACGCAGAGTGACTTGAAGCCGAGACCACCTGTTGTTGGTCAACATAACTAACCACTAGGACAGTACATCCGTTGTGTTCACTTGCTCCCTTTGTCATCTTTTTCTTCTTTCTTTTCTTTTTTCTTTTTCTTTTTCTGTTTCGTTTTCATTTTTTCTTAAATTCGTGGTCATCTTAGTAGGGAAATAGAAAAAAAAGTCATGAACCAGATTTTCAAAAGGAAAAAAATGTCACAATTGTTTTTAAAGTGACTTAGAAAAAGTTCACAATTTTTGAAAAGAAGTTCATGGATTTTCAAAAGAAAAGTACATGGATTTTGGAAAAAAATTGTAAAACTAAAAAGAGTTCATGGATTTTAAAAAAATCACGGATTCGAAAAACTCCACGAGTTCTGTAAAAAGGTTCACATTTTAAAAAAAATGAATTATATACAAAGGGAAAAAATAAAGAAAAACTGTATAAAGAGCTTCCACGAACAAAACAAAAAAGAAATTGGAATAAATTATTCACAAGAGGTGAGGCGGCATGGTTGGTAACGACAGTTTGCGTCGAAAGCGAAGGTCGCAAGTTTGAACCACCGCACGCACCCTTTTTCAAGCAGTGGCCCGGCACAGAAGACACGTGCGTGCGCGCACCTTTGTTTAGCAGTATAACGAAAAAAATTGCATTTTTAGCATACAAAAAAAAATGGGCTGGCCCAGCGTGGAGGACGAGTGCAGGCCGTAGTTAACACTGGCGCTCCTTGGCCCACAAGCTAGCCACTTTAGTGTTTCTATGCCTCAAATGATGACAGGGTTCGACTTAGACTGGGATTACATAGTTCAGGGCGCAATCGGCCGGGATTTTGACCAAAGGGTTCATTTCACCGAACCTCTATGAGTTCGAGGGGTTTAAAATGGACTTTCCCTTCTAAAAAGCCCCATGCGTCCTCTTGTCCAAGGCGAGAGGCATAAACCTAGCCCGGGCCGCCCTCCTGCCACCTTCCTTCCCTCGCCGTCACCGGAGGAGACCGTCGGGCTAAGCCAGAGCGGCGGCAGGGGGTCGTCTTCCTCTCGTTTGGCTACAGAAGCTCGGGGTGGGAAGGCTCGATCACCTTCTTCTGCGTAGCAGCGCGGCGGGGTCGTCCTCCTCTCGTTTGACAATAGAATCTCGGGGTGGGAAGGCTCGATCCCCTTCTTCTACATAGCACGGCGAATCTAGGTAGGTTGACCGCATCCGTGGTGGGCCTTGTCTACTCTTCTCCGACGTGGCAACTCCCTAGCAGTGTCTCGCGCGGGTGGCAACCATGGTAACTTCGCTGGCGGGCTCCTGGTCTTCAGTCAGTTGCTCTTCTCCGACGAATAGGGGTGGGTGTGCCCCCTCCCGTTCCTGCTCCGTGGGGTGCCTCGCGCGGGCCGGGGCCCTAGTGGCTCCTATGGTGGCGTAGCGGTGGTGGGATGCCAGATCTGGTTGGATCTGGTTCATCGGTGTTTGGCCGGCAGGGAAGTGTGCTGCTTGGTGGCTCTCCCGTGCTACCAATGCGGTGGCTCTATGAGAGGTTGGCGGGCAGCCGGGGTGCTGTGCATGGGGGTGTTGGTGGTGTTGGGTTGCTCCGGATGAAACCTTGCTCGATTTTGATGGCGCCGGTATCGACGTTTGTGGGTGTATTTTCACCTCCCTGGAGGCATCGCAGTGGAGCCCCATATCCTCCTACACTCTCGGATCCTGATCTTTGGATGAAAGCCTAAGGCCCGCCTGGGTCATACAACGGCGTCAACATCACCACCTCCTCTTTTGGGGTGTCTCCTTAAAGAGCTTCAGATCCCGTTTGCGCAATAGGCTGAACGCTCGCGACATTGTGGTCAGCAGGTGGCTGTCCAGTGATGCGATGTCGGTTTTCTTGTATGTGGCAACGAATGCGGCTTCGGGCAAAGGGAGGGTTGCAGTTGTGCTCTGGTAGTCGGTCTCATCTGGCGTGTTCGATGGGTCGTCGTGCCTCACTTTGTTTCTATGAAGTCGAAGCTGCTGAGGTGGACATTGCGGGGACAGTGACTCGAGGTGGGTGGTCGGTTTTGGCGTTGACCTAGCGCAAGCCCAGCGCATTTCTCTTGCAATGCTCGTTGGCAGAGTCGGAGCTGCCTGGTCACCGACATGTGCGATTGACTGTTTGGCTTCCGCCTGCGCAGGTCTTGGCGTTTGTCTTGCGATGCGAGCTAGTTGCTGGTCGTCAATGATGAAGTCGAGTCACCCTCTCAGAGGTGTGATGACGATGACACCGGGTTGAAACCTTGGTGATGCTTTTCTCCTCGACGACGTGTGTACGTCCTTGCGTGGGCTGCCAGGTCGCTCGAAGTGCCTTGCTTTTACAGGCATGCTTTGACGGTGTTCACCCGTTTTTTTTGTTAATTAACAAGACAACTCTCTTCTTACTTAGCAAATTCGATATCATTTGGGGCCGACTTATAAAGACATTCTTCCACCACTACCCTCTGACCCAAGGCCGAACCGCCTCCCACGGCCAGCGGCACCGCCACCTCGACTAACCCTCTAAAGCCTCAAACCCCACCCCACTCTCCGGTACCAGCGGTCAACCCTGCGGCCGCACCTGAACCTTCGATGAGATCAATCTTTTAGAAGACTCAAAACATGTTCAAAAATTCTGAAAATATTTGTAGACACACATCTGTGTTTGATGTAGTACAACCTCGAAGAATTTCGGCTCCTAAGTCGAACTACCCTTATAGAGAACCAAAAAAGACAAAATTGGATGTGAATAGTGGCAAATACTCCCTCCATTCCTAAATATAGGGTGTATAGTTTTTGGCACGGAAATTAAAGAATGCACATGGAGGGAAAATGTCATAAGTTTTGGGCAAGATTACACCTAACTAATTGACATGAGAAAATAGAGGAGCTTGCCTAATATAAGGAAATGTAATCAAATCCCTAAAAACATTATCTAGACGAGTGGTGCAACACAATACACCTTATATTTCGGATTTTTTCTCAAAAATCTATACACCTTACATCAAGGAACGGAGGGAGTACTATTCAGGCAAAGCTGGCACTATTCATAGATGAATTTCTTTTTTTGGAATCTTTTACTGTAGATCGAGTTTGGATCTGATTTCGTTGGACTTGTAAACTTATCTGCAAGGTCAAATATGAAATTTTAAGGTTGATCCTACGATCTCACCTAAATTTACCTACGACGCCACGTTTTTTCCACCCCCTCTGGCTGCGACGCAGCAGTGAGGCCGTGGCGAGTTCTTATTGGAAACTTCGCGATGGCCTCCCTGAAACCGAGAAGATTTCGGTTGCATGAAGCATAGCAAAGCCGGCACATTTTAGATTGGTACTCCGTTTTTTTCTTGCGACCGCTTCTCCCTGCCTGGGTCGCCATCCTCTTTCAAGACAGTGGATTCAGATATACGAGCTTGCAGATTGACAAGATATGGAGCACAGAAATACACCAACTTTATGGACCGAACTGCTCAATGGGATCTAAGTCAATGTCAACGGTAATATTCACCCTATGCTGTGCAACTTGAGCTTGCTGTCTACACACGAACAAGGGCTGCTCGTCGCAAACCATAATACAAAAGAAATCTGACAAACTTTCCACTATGTTTTCTAACAACAGCTGTGCGATTTCTTCTCAGGCTTACTCACGCCCGCGACACGGCATCTACAGAGGGAGGGAGGGGGGTTCTGTAAGGTGCAACAACTTTGACTCTTCCAACATCCTAAAAGGATTACACCAACATGCTCGTCGCAGCATCGCCTAAACATCCGTCAGAATTATTGACGACACAATCATGACATAGGCCAGGAAGAAGAACATGACAATCTGGATGAAGAACCTGGGATTGTCTCTCAGGCTTGGGGCCCCCACCGATCTACTGCTTGAGAATACATGAATGAACTTACAGTCAGTGACAGGCAAGAGGGCTGTGGGAACTGGGAAGCGATGTGTTGCGGCACCATTCTTACCTTGCGATGCGCTGCGAGAGCCGATTGAAGGGCAGGCTCTGAATGAAAACGACGCCAGGTCCTGTGAGAGATGCTTTTAGCTGGTTGACACCCTGCATATGATGCTTCTCAGTGCAATGAAACAAAGGAAATTTCAACACAAAGGAAACATACTGCTCCTCCTGAACTACTATGAAAAAGAGAGGCAGGATATACTCACCCCGAATACAAGGACTGCTCTTCTATGTGGGGTAGGGCTCTGTAACTGAAAGTTGATGGTGGTTGTCATAGCCACAATACAAGCACAATCAACAGTGATCACCTCCCGGGGAGCAAGGATTTTCTGCATTACTAACAAAGGTAAAGAGCAAAAGCTCCCAAAGTTAGGACCCTGTCGAATTTACCGAAGCTGCAATATTTTGCTAGTGCCAAAACCAAATTAGCATCAGACAACAGGTTTCATGCTTCTGTAAAATAAAATAGAGATTCGGTGCTCCCGGAAAATTTAGCTGGTAACAGTTTAACACAAAATACTGCAAGTATACTGAATCAGATGCTGAACTAAGTACTCCCATGCCAACAACATCCATATTTGAGTAAAAAGTGAAGTTTGCCGTGACACAGCAATATATCGCATCAAGCTGTCCTAGAGCTTTTACAGAATCACAGCTTTGTAATATTTAAGACCTAAAATATTCAGGTCTAAACTTACTCAACATAAATAGCATTGCAGCTTTAAGCCTATAATTACAAATATCTATATTAACACTCAACACTGCGATGTAAGGGTGAAGTGTACCTGATCCACCGCCAACAAGGAAGGCCATCCCTTGACCCCTAAGCTTCTGTTTGAGGATCATCTGTAGAAGAAAAATGTGCATCTTTCATTTCCTGGCAAGCAAGTTGCCCAGAAGCATGCCAAATGAACTGAACACAAACTTGCAGGATCCACATGACCTCATAATCAATAAGGTACCTCAACAATTACCCTACCTCTGCACCAATTTCAATGTTGCGTGGCCGCTGATCAACTGTACTACTTGTGACTGACACATCATTGACCGAGCAGAGGAAAGAATCTGCCTGCAATTTGGTACATTAAGAGGTTCATGCGACTGTTTCAGAGCAGATTACAGACTTCAAGATAATTTACCTGGCAAAGTAGTTCTCCACCAAAGTTTGCTAGATCTATCTGTAACAAAAGCAAGTAATTATGGTGAGACTAAGACAACAGCTTCGGTTGACAATATAAGTAATGTGATTTAAGATACCATGACCACTAAAATGAGATATACATATTCGCAATGAGTGTATTATTATTAGTTTGACAAGATAAAACTGCAGCTACCTCTTTTTTAACTCAACAAAGACATTCTTAAAGCCAACATAGGCAAATAGGATAAACAAATTCATACTTCAATGTAACTTTAATGTTAATGCATCCTATTACCACCAAGAATTTATCTCATCATTACTTCTACAGGACGAAGATTCAATGTCTGCAGCCAAGGATATTTGGTAACTACACAGCTAGTAACACAAACAAGTGACAGAATTCTATTTTGGTAACAAAGGATTTGTAAACTTTTAATGATGAGCAAAAATAATGATGTAATTGGCATGAGCATCCTATGGCTTTGCATGGAAAGTATAGAAAAAACTCAGAACTAAGCTGAAAAATAGAAGATGAAGCTAAGACTTAAACATCGTAATGACTTCACGGAAAAGATATACTAACAGGCAGTATCCTCCCAGGAAATGGCGCAGAAATCCCCACATATCCATCATCAGGGCCAGGATTGAAGAAAACAGTGCTGGTTATGCTTTTTCCAAATATCCACTGCCACACGCCTCCATCGTTTTCAGGCAAGTAATTGTTGTCCATCTGAATGTTCCCGGACATGTAACACATTGTACCTAAAAAGGTAAAAAGTACAGCAATCAATGTTAAATAATATCACGAAAGTTAACTGCTGCACGGCACCCTTCCGAACCAAATACCCCCTATTCGGCCCATTAACTGGGCCGGCTGATTTATCGGTCTGATAGCCCAATAAAAGGCCAAATTATCGGGTAGGCGGACTAATTGCCCAAAATATAGCCTGTTTCCAACCCTTCTCCCAGCCGCATGTATCCCTCCCTTCTCCCGATCTAGGTTTAGGGCTCCCGCTCCTCCAGAGGAGCCGCCGCCGTCGCTGCCGCCGCCTCCGCCCCAAGCAGCCGCCAGCAACATCAGCCAGCCAGCGCCTCCCTCATCCGCTCGCCTCCCCTCATCCAGCAACAAGGAGCAGCTAGTGCCCCCGCCCCCGAGCTCGCCGCCTCCTCACCGACCAGCCAACGGCGGCCGTCTTCCAGATTGCTTCCCCAAGCCTGCTACCTCTTCCTGCTTCGTCGCCTGCTCCTCCCCTCCTCTGTCCATGGCTTCCTCAAGCACCAAGGTAATCTCCCTTCTCCTATGTGATCTATGAAGATTGGTGTGTATGTAACTATGTAGCCCAGGATTGCATATTCCGATATTTAGTACATTGTATGTTGCCATGTAGCCTAGGACATACCGATACGTCCCTAGTTAACCTACCAAGAAATGGGTTATCGATAATTCAGTTAATTGGCCGATTCGCCGATGAATCCCTACTCAGCTACCAGTCCAAAATCCTGAACATTGACAGCAATGAGTTAAAAAAAAAGCACACAAACAACCTCTATGAGCGTCACATCATACATAGAAATAAAATAAGCGATGTGATAAAGCACCTTGCAGTAACAACTATCAACACACGCTGATGCACAATGATTTTTCAAGGCGTTATTGAACAAAACCGTAGTGGATATGCCAAATAGGTATACAAAACATTAAGATGGTTTAAGGATACTATACAATTGAAATTAGGGATGTAACTTTTTAATTATTTCTGCCAAGTGCCACATGAATACCAGGCTAGCAGACCCGAGTAACTAAAAAAATGTATTCGGCATGTCACCCAAACTATACTTGTAGAGCTTGCAAGCTGCAAATTTCAGGCGCAGAACAGAAACAAGTCGGTTCAATTACCTGGTTTCGCAGTCAACTTGTCCTGCGGCTTCACCATCACCTGAAAAGCATTCCCCCCCACAAGTAATTAGAAATGATGACAACTCAATCCATCTGAATATAGAACAGGCGAGCGAGAATTAGGCACCGGAAACTACCTGCAGGACCTGCACATCCCCACCGGATATCTGAAACGCCGTCACAGATCCCTGTTGGCTCTGAAAAATGGGAACCACGCAATTCGAACCGAATCAGATCATGAGAGGGGGGGCCAATCGGGAGCAGAGCGCCACGGATCGTGCGGATCCAGCCCCGCGACCTCGAATCCAGACCTAGCATCTACGCGGGGACGAGAAACGTGCGAGATGAGGGAGCAGCACCGACCTGGTAGACATAGGGCTGGAAGGGTGTGGAGAAGAAGGGCGCGGCCATGGCGGCGGGCCGGAACTTTGTGGAAGCTTCTAGAAGCGATCAGTGGGAGCCGACTCGGAGCGTCGTCTTCGGGATCGGAGGAGTTGCCATTTGAGGAGGGGTTGCTTCGTGCTGACCTTTAATTACGAGAGGTTTTATTTATTTTGTGGTTTCCTACGTGTTTATCTGTGCCGTCGGTTGCGAGCTGATCGGCCGCTGATGCGCGATAGGCCACGTAGACTTCCTGCGCGCGTGGCCCTGTCCAATAGTTTGCCGTGGCTTGGGATGATGTGTCCTTGGTTGCAGACATTGACACTACCTGCGCGCGTGGCGGTGTCCACGTATACACCACAAGCGAGACTGAATGCACTATGAGCAACAACAGCAGCTCTATAATAATAGGGCATGAAAACATGGTGGAGTAGAAAAATAAATAGGACACAAAAACCTTCTTTTCTTTTTGCACGAGCAAATGCTGTCTCCAACAGCAGCCCTATAATAAAAGGAAAAAAAAACTTTTTTCATGAAATAAGACAAAACTGCTCCAACAGATGCTCTAAAATAAGACGGGAGCAGCAGCAAGCCTATCGGGGTTGGAGGGGCTTGCCACACGGCCGCCGGTTGGTGGATGGATCCAAGGGTTTCTAGTCGTATGGAGGCGCTCGGAAGTAGCCTCATGTTTTTGGGCAGCCGCCGAAGTGCCCCAAATTTGTCGCACAAGGATCCTTTTTGGGGAACTGGCTCCTCTAACTTAGCTACTGTGAAGTTAGGGAAACAATACCCTAACTTAGTCTGTGAACCATCAGATGGGAAATAGATGGCCAAGATTCTACACTGTTCACAAGGGGCTGTAGCATACTGTTTGGACGAGCACTGTAGCTAAAATCACTGTTTGTTACCTGTAGCAGTTGACACTGTTTAAGAACTGTAGCGATAGATTTCAGCCATTTATTCTAGATCCAACGGATGAAATGTGGCTAAGTTAGACTCCTAACTTCACAGTAGCTAAGTTAGAGGAGCCGGGGGGCTGCCCAGAAAAGATTTTGCACAAAAAAATAGGATTGGACATCTATTGGAGGCCCTTTTTTGGCTCTTTGCGCCCTAAGCCCCTAAAAACGACTCGCGCCTATTATAGGACGACGGTTGGCGATGCTCTAAGATTGAAACTGCTAGTGTCTTCTACTCGGATGGAAAATTAACTCTTCAACCAGTTAGACCTGGTCTGATGGAAATTTGTTTCTTGCAAGAGTGCATTGCCATGTAAGAAGAGTGGAAATATATGAGACTTTCGAATATAATCCACCTCGGGGAAATAATAAGGACATCAAAACCGGGGCCCTCCAGTCCTATCAGGCCATCAACACCTGCTTCCCTTCCGCGACAACGCGGTGCAAGATGCAGATCCTTCCTCGGGTCTTTCCCATGCATATGCCCCTCGAGATGCCTCCAGTGGTCAATCACGAAGCAAAATCCAATGGAGCCAATCATAAGCGAGATGCCTCCGACACCTTCTCCCCCACGATGTCATCTCTTTGTCCACCTCGCATCACCCTCGAGTGTGTGTAGGTATTCTGCTTCATCAACATCTAGATCTGGTAGTGTTGCGCACAATCGCTTAGTCATTCGTGCTTAGGTGCAAAAGTATGATTCACCATTTAGTTTGTCCCACCTATAGTAGGGTGGTAAATCAGTATTAACCTCCCAGCTCCTCTCAATCCTTGAGATTTTATTTATTTTGTTTCGTACACCTACGTCGGTTGTGGATGTGCGAGGGGTTGTGGCTGGTCCACATAGACTTCATGCAGATGTGGGAGGTGTTCTACACTTCTGCTGGTTGTAGTGGCATGGGGTGACATGTCCTAGGTAGATGTGACTACAACATATATAGGCAGATTATGGGAGAATTGGCCAAAAGAATCGATAATCAAACTACACGACGTGCATGTACCCTTCCATCTTCGCGAGGAATCCTAGTCATCGTCGCCGCTATCCTGGTCTCATTCTTCCGCCTTCACCGCCGCCTTGGTTTCGTACAACCTGCCCCTCTAATCCCCTAACACCACCACTCTCGTCCCATTATCCATCCTTCCTCTTCATACCATCGCGATCTCCCTCCCTGATTGCATCTCGTGCGCTTTCAAATTCAACGGGAGGAGGGAGGGATAAAGAGATCGATCACGCATTGTCGTTGTCCTCGGCAAAGGTGCACCACGTCCAGAGACAACCGTCTATAGTGCCACATTATTCCCCTTTGTCGGGCTCCAAAATCCAGGTTATGCCCATCCATTTTTGTCTCATTTTTTTGTGGGAAATCCATCATGGCATGCTTTCTTGATTAGGCAAAATAGCTACAACATTTATCAGGACGTTTACAAGAAAATCCGGGTGTTCATCAACCCAATTACAGAGAGTATCATGATCATATGCATGCTTAGTTATGGTAAGCGATGAGTTGTTGGCCTTCCTCAGGTAATGCAAGAACTCCATGGTTGTTATCACGATCGCGAAAGTGCTCGACGTTAGACCAGGCCATGGGTAGCCCGACCCAAAAGTCGAGGCCGTGCCGAGTTAGGATTCGCATTGAGGCCAAGCTCGAGCCTCATTTTCTAGCCCAGATGATAGTTCAGGTTGGGCTTGGGCTTCTCTTTTTTAGGATTTTGAGGGCTTTCGGGCTTCAAGTCGAGCTTGCACATGGATGTACTGAAAAGTGTCATTCGGGCTGGGCTTTCGGGCTTCAGACTTGCATTCTGGCTGGGCTCGGGCTTGAGAAGGTAGTGATTTTCAGGATTCAGGAAGAGCACGGGCTTGGAGTTTGAAGGTCAGGCCCGACCAATGATCAGGTTTACTCGGCATACACCATCGTTGCCTCACCCCAAATTTTGTCCTAGCCAACAAAAGCATTGACCTCTTCGACTGCACGTGTCTCTCCAAATTTTGTCCTAGCCAAGGCAAACGGTTGGGCCCAAAGGGAAAAGGGCATAATCATCCTGTAGTAAAAGTCGCCCCAATGTGTCAACTCAATACCTCTGCTTGTAGTAAAAAAGCACTGGCGGAGGAACCGAAGGAGCTTAACAAGGCTCTTTTCTCATCAAGGGGGGAGGGTAGGTATTCGAAGTTGCACTAAGCAACTCCTTGTTGTGGATGTGAAATCAAATAGTAGACCACCAAGGGAGAAAACCTTAAAACTCTCTTTATTACAGAAGGATTAGGGATACAAAAGGAGTATTATCACATCGGCACCCCACAGAACTAACAATCCTACTGAGTTATGGCGGTCGAACCTCCCCCCCCCCCCCCCCCGAAACAAAAGAAGAGGAAGACTCGCGCAAAAGGCCGGTCACACCATACTCGATGGGGAAGGACCTTGATCACCGTCAACTGCCACCTTGGAGGATGCATGAAGGGTGTCAAAAGAAACCTCATGAACAACAATGGTACGTCAATCATTGCTATTGTAAGAAACTCCATGGACATATGCTGAACCGAGGAAGCCATGTTTCAACTGGTCAGGATATAGCTCACCAAGGAAGGGTCCTCGAAGGAATAAGGCCCTCATGCATGACTCGATTAGTGAGGAGGTCATGGAGAACACAATACGCCTCTAGGAGCTAAAGATGAGCCATGCGGTGAGTCTAGGACTGTAGTAGAAGTGCCTCCTCACTGATAACCGCAACCATTTGGGTGTGGGCAGAACATGCAACAACTATGTCCACTCAGAGGGTGCTCGCCTAGGCATCCGCCTAGGTCGGGGCCGGACGATGAGATACAAGCAACTCCTAAGGGAAAAGAAAAAGGCGTGAAGATAAGTGCGGGCAAACGAACCTAAAAGGCTTATATTGGCAAGATACCTTTAATCGTCACTCAATGTGTGTGAGCCAACCATCACTCGGCCATTGGATGAACTCGCAATGGTTTGGGGTGGCGACCATCGGGGCATCCCCAACTCCGAAAGAAGGTGGGACATGATTCAATGAGCTAGTCTGGTGCCCTCCAGAATTGACAAAAAAATGTCGTCCTCTGCCAACACCAAAGCTAGAAAAGAAAAAATGATAAGATGAGCAAAATCGTTAAAAGTTGCTTGTGATGATTGACAAGACGAAAGAGGAGACAAGAAAGGATCATGAGGAACCAAAAACAAATGGTGGCACTTGTGAAGACATTCATCGATCAAGCCCATGCTATCATCACTCTTTTCCTTTGCCTCTTCCTTCTTACCCTCCTCAAAATAAGGAGAGACAAGAGATAATTAAAGCTAAGGTATGGCTACATAATGCGGGTAGAAGTTGGTGTACATATATTAGAGCAAAGAGAGAAAGTCTTAGGCAAGCTCAAACTCATCGACTCTCCTAATGATGATGAAGATCTCGTAGTTGCTACGGGGTCGCGGAGCCCATGGAAAGGCTTCAAGGTCCTAGGTTGCGATAACTCCTCCACAGGCAGTGATACAATGGTATCTAATGGCCAATAAACATTCCCCTTTATGCTTGAAGGGTTCAAAATGTTCTCTCTTCTGCCACCTAATGTACCAAGTGTTGAGGACTAGCGACTCCCACAATGATTGCTTTCTTGATTGTGTAAGTAGTTCTTCCAAAATAACACTCCCATACATCTCCAAATCTTTTACCATGACAATTATTTCATGCAATCCCATCTCACTCCAAACTTCCTTGGCACTTTTACAAGTGAACATAAGATTCATGATGTGTCTATTTGCTAAATTCTTTATACCCGAAACAATACCATGTAGAGCATAACATACGATTTGTTGTATCTTGCAGGGAATTTGAAGTTTCCACATGATATCCCACACTAGGTTGGTTGTAGATGATCCTTGCCTATCTCCCCTTCTAGTCTATGCTCCATATTGGTGTTGCCCTACGACATAATAAGCAGAGCAAACATAGAAACTGCATGATTTTGTGTGGCCCTATGTCATAAAGTCCTCAGTCATGTGTAAACTAAGGGGAATGCAAAAAATTCTTTCTGCATCCAAGCTAAGGAAAATATCCCGGATCAGTAGTTCATCCCATTATCATGTGTATGGATCAATCATCTCAGCAAGTGTTTGCAATAATCTTTGGCCCCTAAAGTTGTCACTTTTCTAGTTGAGCTACAAGGCGCCCAATGTCCCTCCCAAATATTTATGTTGTTTTTGAAACCAACTCTCAAGATGTTTCCTCTCATAAAAGTGTGTAAAATAGATGTAGTACTCATCCATGTAGAAGAATATCCCCTCTTAGGTCCAACTTTCAATAAATTTTCACTAGGGTAGTACTTAGCCCTTAGGACCCTGCATCATAAGGTTTCTGATTTAGTGATCAATGTCCAACTCTATTTTCCTAATATTGCAAGATTATGCATGCAAAATCTTGAAACCCATTCCCCGATTCTTCTTTAGGGTCCATATTTCTCGCCAAGCATGCATTCTTTTTTGTTCATTTGTATCTTCCCACCCACCACTGTAGCAAAAAATTTGAGAGACTGGATTACAACCTTCAGTAAGATCTGTTTGCCTACAGTAGATAAAAAAATCCCTCCATACTTTCAACTCAACTTCAATAATTTCTTTCAAGGTGTATGAAACTCCCACTCTTATGTGCACCCACCACTGGAGGAAGGAATAGATAGTTATCAAAAATATTCTCAGTCATGATACTTAATTCAACGCAAACTTGGGACTTAACGCCAACATTAACATTTTGGAATAAAATAATTACTACATTTAACTTCACAAATCATTTGTCCAAAGCTTTTCATAATTTTGATGAAGAACTTGTCTCAATGAGGTTGCACTAGTCAAATTTTCCTTCATAAGGATCCAATAATCATTAGTAGAAAGTAAATGAGAAATTAATGGTACATTTCTACACACCTTTACACCTTCAATGCGACGAACCTATGAGACAATAAACTTGACAAACCCTCTGCGCATATTCAGAACAAATAGGGGGACACTGGATCTCCCTACCAAAGTGGGTACACAGTTTTCAATATAGATCATTAATTCTAACCTTGTAATTAGCTGACTTCACACACCCCATTGACATGTCAAGAATATCTTTAAGAAAACCTAGCCTGAGTAGCATCTTCTCTAGAAAAGCCCACTCATGTAGTCATAATCTTTATGTGTGTCTAGTTTATAGCGCAATAACGCTCCTGTCATTCTTATTTTGCATATGCATACATTCATAGGCCACTATTATGTTATCGGTAATAAGCCAGTCTGCAAATGCACGTCAAATATGGGATACTATATCATCAGAACATGCTTTAATCTCACATAAATAGTTTTTAATATAACCTTATAGAGCACATTGCCTAAACTAATGGTCCTAAATTGGATAATTTAATCTGAACTTTCTACCTTAGGAAGAAGAACGATGGCAGGGTCATTCTACCCCTGAGGTATCAAGATATCATGTTCTCACTAATTACCGCTAGAACTTTGCTACAAAGTGAATCCCATATGCCAACAATTTTCAAAATATTGCATGCAAACATTCCATAATGGGGCTTTCAGATCACCAATAGATAAGATATATATTTTAACATCATCTACCAAATAAGTTTTTCAAATTTCATCATTCATGTCCTGAGAAACATGAGGTACAACCTCTCCAAAACAACCAGTTCAACATCATCAACTTCAGTACTAAATAGGCCTAATTGGACATCAATGGATTTAGATGAGCTATACCTTCTCACAAAAATCTATGCACATATGTTAGGCCCTTAATTTGATTTTGCTGCCTTATGGAACTTCCCAAATGATCAAAATAGCTGGTGTGCAATCTCCAATTTTTCTAGCAAATTTCTCTAATTCTTTAGCCCCACTATAAATTTTCTTGTTAAAAAAGACCTCCATCTCGAGCAAGGGCTCTTTCTACTGAGCTAGATTCTCGTCTCTGATGAAACTTCTTGTAACTCTCTCCAATTCTCTTTGAGCTCCTCTAAGCTTGTCTCATTTAATTTTTATGACAACTATGTCCCAGATATGAAGTATTTTGTGAACTAGGGCCAATTTTCCCACCTAGCTGCCTCATTTGAATTTTGGCCCAGTCCCAGACCAAGCCGCTTTCAAGTTACATCACTTTCAACCAACGGTTCTCAACTTTTTTTTGCTTCACCCTTGTGTATCAAAAGTGGTGGATTGTCCGGCTACTATACTCCAAATTCTCTAGTAAAATACCAGCAAACTTGTCATTCTACTTCATATTTGTGAGCGCATGAACAAGTTGTTCAGAAATTCTTCCTCAGTGACAAGTGTATTGATTACCAACATAACCAAAATTTGAGAGCTTGTAGTCTTGTATAACACCCCTAAATGCTTGCATGAATTCCCATCATCTTTTTCAAAATGATAAATGATTTCATCCAAGTCACCCACAAGATGTCAAAATGAAGTGAAGATCTCTGAGTCTGTGCCATGTCAAATGTTGTCCATCCACTTTGGCTCACCATGCATGCATGTTAACCTTTCTCCCTCCCACTGCTGATTAAAACATCAATATAATTTCATGTCTTGTGCGTCAATGAGATTCTTGAGAAGTAACAAATCACCACTTCTTCCGTCAGTATGAAAAACTTCTTTATGATTCATCTTTAAGCATCGACTAAGAGATTCGGCCAACCAAAAATTGAGATGGGTTCCAGGTTAAAAGATGATGTCTCCCTCTTTGCTACCAGACGTCTAGAAGCGCAAGAATTGTCACAAATTTTTGGAGGCCATGATAGTTCCATTTTCATCACTGGAGGCAATCCCCCTCGAAGGGGTAAATGATGGATCATTTTTATTTTCATATGGAATCTCATGTCTTGTGTCTTTGCCTCTTCATATCAACCTGACTTGTGTCTATGTTTTCAAGTATAAGTACCTTATTAGAGACTATCCCAGTCGCGACCGACGGTGGATGACCATCCTTCAGGAAAGTGTCATCAGACCCAACCAACCTGTTCCTAGCTCCAGGTGCATTGTTTTAGATAAGAGGCCTATGACCCGGCGTTAATGATGCCCTTATGGACAAGGACATGAAGACCTAAAAGCTAATGGTACAACACAACACAATACTAAAAACACGGGGATAAAAAATAAAAAACTATGCATGATACATGGGCGCCCAGGAGCAGCAGCAAAGCCCTCACACATGAGCAAAGAATCGATGCCTAGAAGGAGGCCACCTCGTGAAGGAGGCTAGCCATCGACAGTGGTTATGCCATTGCCTGGCTGTCCAGGACACCAGCACCAACTTGTTTCATTGTCGAAAGGAGCCCCCTGCTCCTCGCCTTGGCTCGAAAGGCGCCGCACCATCAAACAATGAAATGCTCACCTCCCTAGAGCGCAACTAGACACTGACGCCAAGACCCCAAACTGAGGCATTCCAACAGAACCACCTCGCCGGACCTAGCTCCTTGTGAGAGCACCACTGTCGAGGCACAAAACATTCACACGAAGAGAAGAAGTTGCCATCCATGAACCCACCTCGATGGCCAGCAAGGTGGGACCTTGCTCATGAGACGGGGCCTCCAAGAAGGGAACGGTGCTATGGGGCTGCCACCACTCAGTATGGAACAAGCCAGACAAGGGTTTTCACCCAAAGCCCAATGGGGATGGAGGCCACCCACAAATACACCTCCAAGGAGGGGAACAACGCCCAAAGGCGTCGCTATCACTGGCACCGACACCGTCGGGTAAATCTTTCACTTGGGACATGCCCACCATCACCTAGGTCCATCCATCGTGGCCAACCAAGAAGAGATGCAAACGACGATCGAAGTAAAGCGGGATAGAATCGAAGACCACACCTGACCGATGATCACCTCCAAAGTGAGCCACCTCACTGCCCAAATAGCCTAGGGGACACACGAGCACCCACGCCATGACACCCACCAAAATGGTGCCACTACGCCCACCATCCGGAGCCGCCGCTCTGGCGACCGAGGGGATCCACCCTCACCCACCACCCACCGAGCGGTGGACCGCAAGCACGCAGTCAACCTCCCATGCTGCCGCACTAGAGCAAATCCGCCTACCGTGGCCACACCAAGCATGCACCTTTCTCGCACAGAGACAAATCATGACCAAGATCCACACTATCAAACTCCTAAAGTAGCAGCCACATGGGCCACTGGGGAGAAGAGGGTTGTGCCCATGAAGACCATCGAGAGCCACCAGATTCGGCGGCGGCCGGGAACCCATCCACAACCACCGTCTCCTGTGCAAGGAGATGCACCACCAGGGCTCGAAGGCCGCAACTCGCACCCGCCTATGGCAGCACCACCCCCAGGCAAGGCCATAGATGATGACGGGGAGGGAGGGGGTTATAGATCTGGCCAGGGCATCATTTGCGGGGAAGAGGGCAAGCCCGGGAGCAGTAGAGGGGAGGAGGAGGAGGAGGCAGGGGCACCCCACCGCCGCCGTGGGCCGGCCGGAGGCCGCCGACAATGACAGCAAGGAAGGGGATCATGGAGGAGGTGGTTGTTGGGGGCGGCGGTGGCGGTCGCCTCATGAGCCGCGGGAGCGACCCACGAGATGCCAGGGCTGCTTTCCCTTAAGACCCTCCTCGAGGTGCATTGTTTACATTACCATCCTCAAAACTTTATTCTAATATGTACCCTTATATTCTCATTCAGAGAAAAGCCTAGGCTATGGCCTCTTCCACACCCTCTAAGTCTACCTCTATCATCACCACCACGACCTGCACTTTACCGAGTTCCTCTACAACAACAACAAATACTTTATTCCCAAACAAGTTGGGGTAGTCTAGAGGTGAAACCCATAAGATCTCGCAACCAACTCATGGCTCTGGCACATGGATAGCAAGCTTCCATGCACCCCTGTCCATAACTAGCTCTTTGGTGATACTCCAATCCTTCAGGTCTCTCTTAACGGTCTCCTCCCATGTCAAATTCAGTCTACCCCGCCCTCTCTTGACATTCCGCGCACACTTTAGCCATGCGTTATGCACTAGAGCTTCTGGAGGCCTGCGCTGAATATGCCCAAACCATCTTAGACGATGTTTGACAAGCTTCTCTTCAATTGGTGCTACCCCGACTCTATCTCGTATATCATCATTCCGGACTCGATCTTTCCTCGTGTGGCCACACATCCATCTCAACATACGCATCTCCCCCACACCTAATTGTTGAACATGTCTCCTTTTAGTCGGCTAACACTCAGCGCCATACAACATTGCGGGTCGAACCGAGTTCCTCTAAAACAAAAAAAAATCTGAATTAGCCACTCAACAAAATATTTTTTATCATGGATTCCTTCACCACATTATGTCACAATGTGTCCCATCATGCCACAAAACTCATAATAATCTAGGAGTTTCTTGCATGTCACCATATGCTTCACTCTTTCCTTAATCATGATTGGAACAAAGTGAACCAGGGGAACATTCACAATCAGGTAAACACGAGCTTAGGAAACTTAGAAGTATTTGTTATACCTTCATTCACAAAAACTTTAAACGATGGGCATCCAACCTTCTTTGCAACCCTCTTTTCTGGTTTCGTCTTCTTCATCAGTCCATCCGGCACCCCATGGATTTGGGCCTAGACTGGGATTTATCCCGCTTGTACTATAACATGTTTGAAAAGCCATCGTACCCCTGAAGCACAATGGCATCTCCCCTAAAGAGCCACTGCCCCCCTTCCATCACATGTTTCCAGTCACAGAGTCATTGGCATTGGACCATAAAAAATTGATCCAAGGACCTTGAAAGTTACATCTTGCGTCAACTATGCTGTTCACATGGATTTCATCATTATAGCGTGGCTAAAAGTTTTGTTGTGTGAACCCCAGAAAGGGCCAACCATCTAATGTCCTTTACCGAATCATCTAATTTTGGCCTAGATTAGTATTTTATCCATCTTATACTGGAACATGTTTGAAAATCCATCGTACCTCTCAAGAACAATGGGATCGCCCCTAAAGAGCGACGGGTCCCCCTTCCATCACATGTTTCTAGTCACAGAGTCATTAGCATTGCACCATAAACAAATTTGATCTAAGGACCTTGAAAGTTACATCTTGCACAGAGCACCATGTTATTCGCATGGATTTCATCATTGCAGCGTGGCTGAATGTTTTGTTTGTATGAACCCTAAAAAGGGCCAACCATCTAACGTCCTCTACCAAATCATCTAATCCTCTAAGAAATCCATATTGGTTCCTTCTTCTCAGGAAGGCACAGTCCTTTCAAATGATCTATAATATCAATGTCTTCCACACCTAGATCATGGCTTAGAAGAGTAATTTGTCGATTGGCCAGATAAAGCAACGAGGAGGAGAAGGATAGTTGCATCATGGGTGAGAAGTATCGTCTAGGGGCAGGGGTGTGGTGCACTTGTTAAATGATTAGTAATTCCAGGAACCAGTTATGCTCCAGTGGTAACAATGAAGGATGTGACTCAAAGCCATCCGACCAGGAGTGCAAGATGTGGACTGAGGATATGAACTAGTACTTCTTTGTTGCGCCACTACACTGGGAGGACATTGCCAATAGCATAGATGGTTGGTCGTGGCGCCTACTTTAGAATTTATCATGAATGTGAATTCAAAAAAAATTCTTCACGTTGTTTCTTGCAAATTTAGTTGTGGGAAAGTATATCTTAGCATTGGTTTAGTTGAATTTGAGCTACACATTTATGTAATTCCCTTTTTTCAGGTTCACAATGGATTGGTAAAAATAAGGAATGTACCCAAGGAGCTTTATCTATCAAAACTATGTAGAAGTGAGAATGGCCTTATTGCAGTACCCGTTGATGCTAGCACATATGGTAGGGGTTTGCCCTATGCTCCTGAAAATTGGCCATGTAGTGGAGATGAATGACATTGGAAACTGGTGGGCAATAGATCTACTAGGAGTGGGCACTGGCCTGATAGGTAAATGATTTCAGCAAGGACTTAGTAGGTTCTAAAGTTTAATTGTTTTCCATGCAAAAGATGCAGAAGTAGTATAAGGTTATTTTATATATTAGCTATAGCATTGCACCAACGAAAAATAGCATATGAATTATTCATGTTTTATATGGTTGATTTAAAAAATGAATTACTTCGGCATTGCTGATTTATGTTGTGGAACCAACTTCGCACAGGTATCTTAGCCCACCCTCACGTTTTTGTGATGCTACAAGCAAAAGTAGGATACTGAGAAGTAAGCAAGAAGTTATAAAGTTTATCAAGACAATATTTCCTGATGTTGAACCCGACACATTTTTTTCTATGTTTATATGGAGTATCCGTGCTAAAGGGAGAATGACTCAAAGAGGTTAGTCCTTTCTATTGCACTTTAACGTTAAATGTTAAAAATATATTCACTAGACAAGAGTGTGGGTAGTAATGTTTCTGAAGTTGATGTCCTGGTAAATATTGGGATATTTGCAGCTGTGAGGACATCAACAACCATAAGAACATGAATTGAAATTAATGAGTAGGTAATTCTTAAATGTAGATATTTCATTGTAGTTTACATAATACAACAAGATTAACAACCACTATAACACATTCCATCTAATGGATGCTTTTATAAATTGTAAATATGATTTATTTTTGTATCTCCTGACCGAGTCGTTTCTTCCATATTTGGGTCCTTAGATTTTTTCTATTTGAACACATGTATTGATATTTTTGGAAGAAAGTAACATGGTAGAACTAACTAATAAACACACATGGGGGTCTATAGATCTTCCATTTACTTTCCCTCTATGTACTAAATAACTTTATTATTAGAGGAACACTCAATATTCATCTCCATTCAGGCATTGGCATACTGATATCAATATTAACATTTATGTTTTTGATGGTTTGTTTCACATTTCAATCCCATCATTTTCATGCAAGCGTATGAATTGGTTGCATCTGATATATTGTCGCGACTCTACATGTCCTTTCCATACATCTACACTTTGTTGGATCTACATCATTGACTTTGTTAATGTGTCCCACTTAGTATACCTCCTAGATACCCCCTCTGTAATGAAATATAATAGCGTTTAGATCAAAACAAAGTGAACATGGTTCCACGCACACCCACGTGAATAGTAAATAAAAAAAATACTAGGAACATTGAAAAAAAATCTACAGTTTTGGGGTAACAAACTTGGTTAATCATTCTACTCATGTGTGAAGTTTCATGAAGTATTGACAGCCATGGATTCTAAGTGAATAAATACAATTAGGACCTTACTATTCATTAAACATTGTTTCTTAATATAGCTTTGATTTGTCATTTTGCCCAGAATAACAAGGATGTAATTTTTTTGTGAAACTTCGTACGCACGTATATCAGTTGACTAAGTATGTTACAAAAAGTATTCATTTTTTTATTTATTTATAGTATTTTTTTTCAAATTTACTAAAGGGGTGCCTGTGGAACCATGTTCACTAAATCTGCGTCCCGTTTAGATCACTTGATCTAAACGCTCTTATATTTCTTTACGAAGAGAGTACAAGATAACCCATCGATGGAAGCTGTGCATTCGATTTATTTAAAGAAAAATAATATGGGTCGGAGACACTACCAATGCAAATAAGTATACAAGGGAGAAAATAAAAAAAATGAGAAAGAAGGCAACACTGGCATGTTTGTCACAGACTTCACTGTAGTTGCCATTATGCATTGAATCTCCTTTCACTATTATATCAGTTGTGAAGCCTTGGCACCTGTGTTTTTAGGTCCATATCTAATCCGGGAAGTTCTTTAAGCTATTATTTTTAGTGGATGCACATGCTTGTTATTTTCTACGTATATACATGTTTCATGATTAGATTATATACATATTGTATTTTGGATGACGTGTCAATATTACTTTATATATATACACATATCAGTTTGCATAACTTATCTTCTTCCCAAATTATAAATTCTGGCCGCCAGTACGATCCTTAAATATTCGCCGTGTGTACTCCTACTTCCACTGGTCCAAGTGACACTAAGCTTCACTCAACTCATTCTAGAAGTGGTTTTCACCATAGTGCTAACTCATATAAAGGTAATGAAAACAATTTTACTCGTCCAAGACTTTCATACAAATTTGCATTAATCTTCCTCAGTTTTCTTCATATCCAACCTAGGGATTTCTTGAGAATTAATCTAGTATTGTAGATGCATCGCATAAGGAAATGAACAGCTTCTCATTTGATATGTTAATTGTTTGGTGTTCTCTATGACAATATATTCATGAAGCATCATTTATATTGCCTTTCCATATTTGTTGTTGTTTCTGCATACATTGTCCATGTTTGTGTTGTTCTATAACAACTTAATATCTCTAGGAGCTCAACAAGTGAGGGGCCTTGAACCTGAAACTCTCACAGTGGATCCAATTGAAGAGATAAATGGAATAATTGAGCCATCATTAGCACTGGGTTATGATAACTTCTCTACATTTCCTAATTTCTATCATGACAGTTGTTGCATTATCTGCGGTAGAACTATTGACTATTCCTTTCGAGGTTATAACTACATAAAGTGTGAAGCAGTTGTGGGTGAGAACAACATATGTGGGCATGTTGGGCACCTTGATTGTGCTTTCCAACATTTGTTGGCTGGAACTGTTGGAGGAGGTACTCCCATGGATGTACAATACTACTGCAGGCGATGTGATAACAGAACCAACCTGATGATGCATGTGCACAAGCTCTTGGAAACATGTCTATCTCTTAGATCAAAGGAGGAAATTAAGCCTATCCTACATTTGGGCATAAATATCTTGAGTGGTTCAAGACAACCACAAGCAAAAAACTTGGAGAACTACATGGGATTAGTGATGTCAAAGGTGATGTGATATTTTATTTGCTCTTAGTAAGATAGACCGTAACTATTTCCACCCATGATTGGTGCTGACAAAAGACTATGTTTGGATGGTCCATTGTTTATAATGCAGATTAATAGTAAGGTTGATCTTGCTGAAGATTGGAAAATGGATCATGGTGATGACATGGAAATACTGTGTGCAGGTGAACTTATTGTTTAGTGAACTGATAGTATGATATAAGTATACGACCACAAAATCTTTTCCTAGGAATTCACATGTCATCGTAAAAGGTCCCAACCTAGTTGTAATTGTTGGGACATATAGTTTTAAATGTAATTTAGTATAATGCAACTCTATATATTATGCAAAAAATCAATCTAGGTGTTCAAACCCATATGAGGTTTGTCCTACACAATACCATATTTTAGAATGGGTAACAAAATGCTTTGCTAGCCCCTATAAGTTGTAAATTGCTGGGTTTGGCCTGTTCTGTAATAGTTGTTCTTTGTTATAAGAAATTATTAATCCTCATGTTTCTTGTAATCTAAAAGAACTATTTGGATAATCGGTGTTCTGTCATTGTTAGTTTTTCATTCACATATAGTTTGCGCATAACTTGGTTCTTTTGTTCTAATGGCTAATGCAGAAGATTTTCCCCACCCACTGCCAATGCCATGATGCTAGGGGATGATCAATATCCTTATCAAGTCAATCCACATGTTGATCATGAGCTACAAGGTGCTACTAAAGGTGTTCTAGGCCACACTTGAGCAGGAAAAGTTCAAGGACATGCTCAAAGTTTCCAAGGGATTTGGGGAAATAGTGGAAATTTCGTTAATGAACATTTCAAATTATCAGTTGAATAGTTCAAAGTTTGAGTAGCATAAACCTAGATTCCATAGTTTATTGTAAACCATACTCTGCAATGTTATTGTACTATTGTATCTACTATGTCTCCTTGTAAGCTGCTAACACACCATATTAGCTTGCTCTAGGATAATTTGCCCCAGTATTAAGCAACAATCGCTCCCATATTTAGGAAAAATTGCTCCAACATTTTTAATTATTAGTTTCAGACATTAAGAGCACATTCAATGATCATTATGTTGGTAATTTTTTTGTATACTATGATTGTCGAGCATACATTACCATGTCAAGGTTGATGTCGAGGTATGAAAGCACTTCGGGAACATGAAAAGGGAGTAGCACAAATACAATTTCCCTGCCTGCATTTGTTGTTCCAGTTGGCAATGAGAATGTTTCTGTGTTGTTACCTTCACTGGTACCGTAAGGTGCTATACAAACGGTTTTTAACCCCTTTCCCCGATGGCATTTGAAACCATCGCCAAGTGAGTGTAGGAGATAGGGGGTCCTTCCCACACGACCCAGAAACCGTCGGGGATGGGCGAGTGGCTACTGACGTTCGCCATAGAATAAACGTATGAGAAGCCGCCCCAGTCCCACACGTTACATCTCGACGTTACGTTTCTAATCAGAGAGACATCCCAAACGATTACACCTCTATAGTCATGTGAAAAAGGTGGGCATCAACATTTAAGCTGCCAATATGTGTGTGATAGGTACGTTATCGCACACGGTTCAAGAATGTAAAATGTGTGCGGTGCCTCTACTAACGCCAACGTGTACACTTTCATAACTGCGTGCGATTGGTATTTCTATCACAGGCGCACACTGGTTTGAAACGTTTGCCTTATTACCATGAATTGCACACACATATGAGACGAAACCGTGTGTGCGGCCGCCGGGCATCGCAAACATTTCACGTCAAAGAACCGTCTGTTTTCTTTTTTATCGCCACGCTATTTTCTTTCTAACCATGTGCACATTATTTTATTCGCTCTTGTACATTTTTTGACTGTAATTTATTATTCGAATTGGAAATTTTGAAATATGAAACGTGCAATTAAAATTCTCAGCACAATGGTTCAACAACGAATCCATAAATATAATTATCAGGATAATATGTTCAGTAATTACAGGATTATACAACAATTAACTATGACGAACCACAATTTTTACAGGCGGAAAAGGTGAAGAAACAAGTGTAAATCATTTTGACTGCCGATAGTGTTGAAGAAGCGGAATGCCCATAATGTGCCTTCCTGCATGCCATAGGCACGAACAACTTTTGTCCAACCCCTTGTGACGATTGCCCGCCCATCCTTCACTGCCTTCAGGAAGACTTCTAGAGCATTATCATGGTAGCATGCATTATATACTTTAACCTTAGTTGCCTCCACTCCGGTCATGTAGTTTGCAAGGTAATCATAAGTAAATAGCTTCGGAAACCACTGAAAAGAGAAAAATATTAGATCATGAGGTCTAATAGAGTAACTTGTTGTGGGCAGGGGAAAAAGGCAACACATTACTTACCATCCTAAAGTTCACTGTTGTCTTGGACAAAGTGTAAATAAAGAGCTTAATTCCCACCACCCATTTCTTTCGCCTAACAATCTTCCTTAGTTTCATCACTTGACGCTTGTTCATGAATATCTCATTGCCCCATATGCAAAAGGGATCGAACCGTGGATCAGTACCGCTCATATATGTACCTACAAGCAACCAGTTAATGTTAGAAGCTAAACTGAGAGTACACAAATGATGTAAAATACAAGTACCTACATTCCTAAGTACAAGTATTTTTAGAGATTTCAATATGAACTACATACGGATGTATATAGAATTATAGATATAGTTTAGATTAGAATCTAGATTCACTCATTTTGCTCCTTATGTAGTCTATATTGGAATCTCTAAAATACTTAAATTTAGGAATAGATGGTATATAAGACATGGGATGCAGCTAACCTCGACGACAAACAACAACATCGCCCATTGTAGCCATGTATAAGTACATGGAAAGCCAATGTTAACTACAACAGGGTTAACATCCACCATAGCAAATGGTAATAAAACGACAATATCTGTAGTGATATCTTCATTGCAAAAGAGTAGCACAGTAGCAAAGGGACGGATTAAAAAATGGATACAACTGTTAATTGCAACAGGCTTAACAACATCCTAATTCATGTTTTGTAAGTTTGTAGCCATTGAGATACAACTGTTTAAAAATGGATACAACTGTTAATTGCAACAGGCTTAACATCACCCTAATTCATGTTTTGTGAGTTTGTAGCCATTGAAATACAACTGTTTAAAAATGGATACAACTGTTAATTGCAACAGGCTTAATGACCATTGAAACCGGTACTGATAAAAATGCAATTGGCAGAGTTAAACATCACAAGGCAGGTGCTGCTAGAGCAGATAATGACACAGTTGTCTATCAAAAGGTAGGGAAAATAGCTAAAATGTGTTAGGCATGTTTACTACAAGATGCTTAAGACATTCTCTGTACAAAACATAGCCATTAATTGCAACTGGTATTGGTAAGATTAAACTGGTGAGTTCATACTTGGTAAGTCCTGAGAGGTAGTTGATGGGGCACTTCATCTTGGCCAGAGACCGCCCAAAGTAAGCGGTGGCAGAGGCGAGCTCTTCCTCCGGGTCGAAGCATGGATCGGTGCCCCCGGCATGTGTACCTACAGGCAACCAGTAAATGGTAGAAATTAAACTGCAATTGCACAAATGATGTGAAATACTATAAGACATGGGATGCAACTAACCTTGACGGCAAATAACAACATCAACCTTATGACCATGCGTAAGTACATGGACATGCATGTTAAGTACAACAGGGTTAGCATCCACCAAAAATAGCAAATGGGCAGCATCTCTAGTGATATCCTGAGTCATGTATTGTAAGTTTGTTGTTGGTATTGGTGAAATTGAACTGGACAATTAATACTTGAACATCACACAGTGTGCAGTACTGAAATAAAAAAGGCACCAACATGCTTAATACATCAAACGTACAAAACATAGCCATTGCAAGTGGTATTGGTAAGATTTAGCTGGTCAGATCATACCTGTTAAGTCCTGGGGGGTAGTCTTCGGGGCACTTCTTCTGGGCCAGAGCTTGCACCATGTCGGCTGTGGTGGAGGCGAGGTGTTCCTACGGGTCAACACTCATAGTGGCCATCGCGCCATGGACCGCCATCAGCTCCTCGACCTCCACGTGATATGTGGTTGGGCTTGCGCGGTGATGCTCTGGAGGTAGGGGCGGTGCAGATGTGGAGGCATGAGGATGTTTCGCAGGCGCCATTTAAGCAATCAGGCCGGGGCCATGATAGAGATTGGTGGGTTACCTGACTGGATCTGAGCAGAACATAGATGTGGTAGAAGCTGTGGTTGCGGCAACGACAGTTTGAGCTGCCGGTAGGGGGAGGCGCGGGGGGGGGGGGGGGGGGGGGAGGGGGGAGGGTGGAAGGTGAGATACTGAGGAAATTTGATGGGTGGGGATGTGGTTGGAGGAATAAATTCTGAAATCATGCGCCTAATGAAAATTTTGCTGTGAAACTTGAAACTTGGGCGGGGGAAACACACAACACAGACGAAGCACGTAAAATACTTGTGTGCGACAAAACAGAAAATTGGCAGATCTCGTCTCCAAAAAATATACATGTGTAGTCGATTTTTTCGGTGAATGGTACGCTTGATTTATTAGGAACCATCGCACATATAACTGACTTATGGATCACTAACGCAAAAAACACACACGGGTACGACATAGAAACCATGTGTTTTGTGATCTTCTAATGATTAACACAAAGAACACACACGGGCACACATGCTAATCAACGCTCAAATCCCTCAAAGGATGCTCTTACCAACATTGTACGTTAATACTACAAACTTAAAGTACTACTGGTAATTTGCTCTAACACTATAAACTTAAACTACTTCTCACATGCTGCCATCGGGGCATGCTGGCCAAATGCCGGTGTTCTCCTTCCCGGCCTTGTTGGTGGCAGCACACCGTGCTTCAATCTCCGCCAAGCTCTCCTCACCACGGTGTGCGACCTCTTCTTTCTTGCGGCGGCGGGACTCTCTTTTCTTGATTGCTTTCAGCCTTTTCTGATCCTCCTACACGGATTTGGCCGCATCTAGATCCACCGCCCATTCAGCCATGGCAGCCTCAAAGTCCGCCCACATAATTGTGTGGCCGCCGACAGCGATGAATTCGACACGGCGAGATGCCATCACTTGCTTACCATGTGTGTGGTCGCGGGCGGCGAGGAACGCGGCGCGGCTGGATGCCATCGCTTCCTTACCAGTTACTGTGCACCGCGGTGCCATGAACGACGCTTGGAGAGAGCTCTGGGACAGAGGTGCCAGACAGCTGTATAGTGCGGTGATTTTTAAGAGCTCAATGAAAAACGACAAAGGAAAATTGGCTTCCCTTACAATTTTGCTCGTTCATTATCGCACACAGTTCATCTCCATCGCTTCTGGAAACACTGTGCACTGAGGATATTGTGTGTTGCGTTATGATTGCCCGGAACCCCAGCCACGTGGATCACGTGTGTGCACCATAGGATGCGCCGCGATCGAACAGTAATCCACGTCCCTCACATCACATCCATGCAGGTTTAGCTGGATTGGATTTATATGCGCCAAATGCCTAGAAAATGCACATAATCCCCCAAATATGGTAAATGAGCCCGAAAAAATGCCAAATTTGAACACGGTGATTTGTAGGGTGTATGTTCTTCGTAGAAAAAGAACTCCAAGGCAAAGAACAAAGAAAATTTGGATTCCCCTTCAATATTGGTGATTTCCCTCTCGAAAGCATGGAACTTCCCCGGTGGTGGTTTGATTTATGAAGGGCGCACATGATGACATAAGCCAAACCTTCTCAAATTTTACCAGGGCATGGTGAGGTCATACCATGGCACCATGCCAGGCGTCATGTTTTTCAAGAATTATTTCATTTTTTCTATAGTTGAAAACCCAATAAGCAAACGTTTGTGGTTGACTATTGCCATAAATTTCATCGAAATATCTGTCAATTCCTTGTAAAAGGCATGAGAATTTACTAAATGGAACGAGCATCATTTTCCAGTCTGTTCTTGTGCACGCTTTCATGCACCAATTGTTTCAACTCTAATTATGTGCATTAATGCCTAGAACATGCACATAATCCCCTAAATATGGTAAATGAACCCGGAAAAGTGTCAAATTTGAATGTGGTGATTGCAGGGTGTATGTTCATCATAGAAAAAAAACTCATGGACAAAGGACAAAGGAAATTTGGATCCCCCTTCAATCTTGGTGATTTCCCCCTCGAAACCATGAACCTTCCTCGGTGATGGTTCTATTTATGAAAGGCGTGCATGACGACATAAGGAAAACATTCTCAAATTTTTACCAGGGCACGACGAGGCCATACCATGGCACCACGCTAGGCATCAAATTTTCCAAGCATGTATTTCATTTTTGTACAGTTGTTAACCCAATAACGACACGTTTATGGTTGACTATTGCCACATATTTCCTTGAAATATCTGCCCATTCCTTGTAAAAGGCATGAGAATGTACTAAATAGCACGATCATGGTTTTCTAGACCATTCTTGTGCACCTTTTCATGCACCGGTTGTTTGAATTTGAATTATGTGCATTAATGCCTAGAAAATGCAAATAATTCCCTAAATATGGTAAATGAGCCTGGGAAAATGTCAAATTTTAACATGTTGCATCTGGTGCAGTATGTTGATTGTTGGAAAAAATTGAATGACAAACTAGGACGGAAATTTGGATTCCCCTTAAATCTTGGTGATTTTCCTCTCGAAAGCATGGAACTTCCTCGGTGATGGTTCGAATTATGAAGGGCGTGCATGACGATATTAATCAAACCTCCTCAGCTTTTAACCAGGACACAGTGAGGCCATACCATGATGGCACCATGCCAGGTGTCATGTTTTTCAAGCACGTATTTCATTTTTCTGTAGTTGCTAACCCAGTAAATGATGTGTTTTGGTTGACTATATATTGCCACACTATTCCCTTTAAATCTCTGCCCATTCCCTGTAAAAGGCCTGAGAATTTGTAAATACCACGAGTATGGTTTTTCGAGACCGTTCGTGTGCACCTTTTCATGCACCGGTTGTTTGAATTTGAATTATGTGGATTAATGCCTAGAACATGCACATAATCCCCTAATATGGTAAATGAGCCCGAAAAGATGCCAAATTTGAGCACGTTGCATTTGATGGGGTATATTGATTGCAGAAAAAACTGAATGACAAGCTAGGATGGAAATTTGGATTCCCCTTCAATCTTGGCGATTTCCCTCTCGAAAGCATGGAACTTCCTCGGTGATGGTTTGTTTTATGAAGAGCATACATGACGACATTAATCAAACCTTCTCAGCTTTTAACCAGGGCATGGTGAGGCCGTACCCATGATGGCACCATGCCAGGCATCATGTTTTTCAAGCACGTATTTCATCTTTCTATAGTTGCTAACCCAGTAAATGACGCGTTTTGATTGACTATTGCCACCCTATTCCCTTGAAATCTCTGCCCATTCCCTGTAAAAGGATTGAGAATTTACTAAATACCACGAGTATGGTTTTTCTAGACCGTTCGTGTGCACGTACCTTTTCATCCATCGATTGTTTGAATTTGAATTATGTGGATTAATGCCTAGAAAATGCATATAATCCCCTAATATGGTAAATGAGCCCGGAGTATGCCAAATTTGAGCACGTTGCATTCGAGGGGGTATGTTGATTGTAGAAAAAACTGAATGACAAGCTAGGAAGGAAATTTGGATTCCCGGCCCCTTCAATATTACCAGGGCATGGTGAGGCCATACCATGGCACCATGCCAGGGGTCATGTTTTCCAAGCATGTATTTCATTTTTGTATAGTACCCAGTTAACACATTTCCTTTAAATATCTGCCCATTCCTTGTAAAAGACATGATAATTTACTAAATAACACGACCATGGTTTTCCAGACCGTTCTCGTGCACCTTTTCAAGCACTGATTGTTTGAATTTGAATTATGTGTATTAATGCCTAGAAAATACACATAATCCCCTAAATATTGTAAATGAACCCGGAAAAGTGTCAAATTTGAACAATGTGATTAGAGTGTTTATGTTCATCGTTGAAAAACACTCATGGACAAAGGACAAAGGAAATTTGGATTCCCATTGAATCTTGGTGATTTACTATCACGCACGATTCATCTCCGCCGCCTCTGCGAACCTTGTGTGTTCACTCACACATGCAAAAGGAAAAAAGGAAACCCTCGCCACCTTCATCCCCACCCACTCACCGTGGACTCCTCTGCAACTCTGCACCTCATAAACTTCTATTGGGGTGGCCACCCTAAGCTCGACGGCGCTGTTCTCGGCGAGCAGAGGTCGCGCTCCAAACGGCACGCGATTTCGCCCCTACCGCTTTCCGCCGCCTATCTGTACCGACATTCTAGACTCTGGTTGTCGGTGTCAAAATCGGCGGATCTCAGGTAGGGGGTCCCGAACTGTGCGTCTAAGGCTAATGGTAACAGGAGGCGGGGGACACGATGTTTACCCAGGTCCGGGCCCTCTCTATGGAGGTAATACCCTACTTCCTGCTTGATTGATCTTGATGATATGAGTATTACAAGAGTTGATCTACCACGAGATCATAGAGTCTAACCCTAGAAGCTAGCCTATGATTATGAGTGTTGTTGTCCTACGGACCAAACCCTCCGGTTTATATAGACACCGGAGGGGGCTAGGGTTACACAGAGTCGGTTACAGAGAAGGGAATCTACATATCCGAATCGCCAAGATTTCCTTCCACACAAAGGAGAGTCCCACCCGGACACGGGACGAAGTCTTCTATCTTGTATCTTCATAGTCCAACAGTCCAGCTAAAGTATATAGTCCGGCTGCCCGAGGACCCCTTAATCTAGGACTCCCTCAGTAGCCCCTGAACCAGGCTTCAATGACGATGAGTCCGGCGCGCAGATTGTCTTCGGCATTGCAAGGCGGGTTCCTTCTCCGAATACTCCAAAGTAGATCTTGAACATAAGAATTGTGTCCGGCTCTGCAAAACAAATTCCACATACCACCGTAGAGAGAACAATATTCCACAAGTCTAATCAGCTGAAAATTTCTTCATAGCGTTACACCACAACACGGTCCGGTCATAATTCGAACCGTTTTCTCAACTTGCTACTGCATGTTTCGCGAGGCGGTTTCATTGGCACGTCTTGTCAAAGCAGAGATCATGTTCCCTTATCACGGGATTCTCATCAATACGGGTGTGGGTAACCCCACCGTGCCATAAGCACGGCGCTGGGGGAATACACGAGTTTTTTAGGGCAAGTGGGGAGGCACATGATTTCTGTTGTCTTTATAAAGGGATAAGGATTCCCCCTTTTCACCCACGTCTTCTCCTTCCTCTGCTCACCCATTCTCGAGCTCCAACGCCCAAGCTTTCACCTTTTCTGCAAAAACATTCCGAACATGTCCGGAGCAGGAGGCAAAGTGGATGGCATCCTCCGTCAAGAAGGAAGACACCAAGAAGCTCCGAGAGGCTGGGTACTTGGCCGAAGACATAGCTCATTGGCTCCCTGCCAAGGGACAGATCAGTCCCACCCTGGAACCCCAGGAAAGGGTAGTGTTTCTTGCCCACTTCGTCCGCGGGCTGGGATTCCCCCTCCACCCGTTCGTCCGCGAACTGATGTTTTACTATGGGCTAGATTTCCATGATTTAGCCCCCAACTCCATCCTCAACATCTCGGCATTTATTGTCGTGTGCGAGGCCTTTCACCATATCCCACCTCACTTCGGCCTATGGCTGAAGACCTTCAATGTGAAGTCGAAGTTAGTGAGCGGCCAATAAGCGGAGTGCGGAGGCGCCATGGTGGGCAAGATGCCTAACGTCATTTGGCCTGAAGGCTCCTTTGTGGAGACCATGAAGGGGTGGCAATCGGGGTGGTTCTATATCACCGAGCCGCGCAGCACCAATTGGGCGGCGACCCCTGAATTCCAATCCAGCGTCCCCATGCGGCTTACCTCTTGGCAAGAGAAGGGCTTAGCCTGGGGCTCAGCGAAAGAGTTGAGTGGGCTCCAGTCATGTATCCAGAACATGATAAGCAAAGACATCAAGGTTGTCAATGTGATCCAGGTTATGCTCTTCCGCCTAATTCTTCCATGCCAGGACCGGGCTTGTAATTTGTGGGAGTTCGATCCGGCCGAGCACCAAATGCTGCTGGAGCTCTTCGATACGACGCATGAAGACGTCTAGAATGTGCTCTTTAAGGCCGGCGAGGTACCACCGCCCACGACCGAAAATAGCGGGCTCAGTGCAAAATGCCGGGCTAATCCAGTAAGTTTTCATGTTTGCAAGACATATCTTTTACTGGCATATCTGCGGGAGGGACCTGAGCCTCCATGCCAATCTTTCAGGCTTGGGTAGCGATAGCGGAGTGGATTAACTATCCGGCTCCGCTACCAGAAGATCTAAAAACACCTCTCCTGACGAGGATACTGTTTCCGGCGCCCTATGAGGTGCCGGAGAAGAAAGCCAAGAAGGCGGCCACGAGGACTGATATGTCTCCAACGTATCTATAATTTTTGATTGCTCCATGCTACTTTATCTACTGTTTTAGGCAATATTGGGCTTTATTATCCACTTTTATATTATTTTTGGGACTAACCTATTAACTGGAGGCCCAACCCAGATTTGCTGTTTTATGCCTATTTCAATGTTTCGAGGAAAAGGAATATCAGACGGAGTCAAAACGGAACGAAATCAACTTGAGAAGTTATTTTTGGAAGGAAAGCCACCCGATGGACTTGGAGTGCACATCAGGAGATACAGGAGGTGCTCACGAGGGTGGGGGGCGCGCCCCCCTGGGCGCGCCCCCTGCCTCGTGGGACCCCCGTAGCTCCACCGACGTACTTCCTGCACCCATATATACCTACGTACCCAAAAACTTCCAGAACAGAACCTAGATCGGGAGTTCCGCCACTGCAAGCCTCTGTAGCCACCAAAAAACCAATCGGGACCCTGTTCTGGCACCCTGCCGGAGGGGGATCCCATCACCGGAGGCCATCTTCATCATCCCGGCGCTATCCATGACGAGGAGGGAGTAGTTCACCCTCGGGGCTGAGGGTATGTACCAGTAGCTATGTGTTTGATCTCTCTCTCTCTCTCTCTCTCTCTCTCTCTCTCTCTCGTGTTCTCTCTCGTGTTCCCTCTATGGCACGATCTTGATGTATCCCGAGCTTTGCTATTGTAGTTGGATCTTGTGATACTCTCTTGTGATGAATTGAGTTTCCCTTTTGAAGTTATCTTATCGGATTGAGTCTTTTATGAGAACACTTGATGTATGTCTTGCGATCCACTTGATGTATGTTTTGGTGATCAACTTGCAGGTTTCGTGACATTGGGAACCTATGCATAGGGGTTGGCACACATTCTTGACTCTCCGATAGTAGCTTTGGGGCACTCTTTGAAGTACTTTTATGTTGGTTGGATGAATCTGAGATTGAGTGATGCATATCGTATAATCATGCCCACAGATACTTGAGGTGACAATGGAGTATCTAGGTGACATTAGGGTTTTGGTTGATTTGTGTCTTAAGGTGTTATTCTAGTATGAACTCTATGATGGATTGAGCGGAAAGAATAGCTTTATGTTGTTTTACTACGAACTGTTGAATAGATAGAACAGAAAGGATAACTTTGAGGTGGTTTCGTACCCTACCATAATCTCTACGTTTGTTCTCTGCTATTAGTGGCTTTGGAGTGACTCTTTGTTGCATGTTGGGGGCTTGTCATATGATCTATCTATGTTATTATTGTTGAGAGAACTTGCACTAGTGAAAGTATGAACCCTAGGCCTTGTTTCCTATCATTGCAATACCGTTTATGCTCACTTTTACCACTTGTTACCTTGCTGTTTTTATTATTTCAGATTACAAAAACCTATATCTACTATCTATTTTGCACTTGTATCACCATCTCTTCGCCGAACTAGTGCACCTATACAATTTACCATTGTATTGGGTGTGTTGGGGACACAAGAGACTCTTTGTTATTTGGTTGCAGGGTTGTTTGAGAGAGACCATCTTCATCCTACGCCTCCTATGGATTGATAAACCTTAGGTCATCCACTTGAGGGAAATTTGCTACTGTCCTACAAACATGTGCACTTGCAGGCCCAACAACATCTACAAGAAGAAGGTTGTGTAGTAGACATCAGGGACTAGAGTGGGTCTCCAGCGCAAGGGTGCTTCTGACATGACGTCCGAAGACAACGACACACACTCCTCCGCCAAAGTCGATGACGAGGAGGAGGAAGTCCCCCCCCCCCCAAAGGGGGGAGGAAGAAGAGGCAGGCCTCCATGCATGGGGAGGCCAAGGAGTCCAAGAAGGGAAAACCCTCCCTCCCGGACTACTCCGCCGCAGCCACCAACAACAGCGAGGAGTGGGAGCCCAGGGTTAAGCCCCTAACCAAATCGTAAGTATCCGAACATGGTACTATTTCCGGCCTTTTCGCTTTATCGCTTTTTAATGTGCCAGACATGCACCTGCAGCCCGACCAAGTCCAACATCGAGATATCCTCCTCACCGGAGGGATCGCTGGACCCATCGACGATGAACAACAGGTCCCTTCTGACGGCCTCCTTCCCCAGGTCCGCGGACAACACCGAGGTGTTGTCTCAAAGGATACCAGGCCAAGGGGAAACCGTTTTGGTGGCGCCGAAGGGTGAAACCATGGTTGCCGAACACATGGGGGGAAATACCCCCATGGAAACCAATGATGGGGACCGCATCCAGTTTGGTCCCCAGCCGAATACGGCTCCGGAGACCCAAGTGCCTCCGGAATCATGCAGGCAGCCTCTCCCGAATGCGGGGGGTGAGCCGCCTCCACCGGTGACCTCTGTCCATCCAGAGGCACCAGACAGATTGCTGGAAGCGCTTCAAAGCGCTTCCATTGTTGAAGAGCATCGTACTCTTATGAGTGCGGTGATCGAGAAGATCTAGTCCGCCAAGAGCAGACTGGCCGAAGCCTGCACTAGCCTTCTAACAGGCTTTGAGGTAAGTAATAAAATTGTGAAAGAATATCATAGTGTAGACAGTAGCCCCTGATGCTCTATTCAGTGTTCGGAAAGAAAAACCGAACAGAGGATCAAATAATATTGGCAGGAGTCTAACATGAGATGTCTATGTGAATAAGCAGGCATCGCTGCTAGCTGCTACCGCTCATACTGCGGAGGTCTCTGGACTAAAGCAGGACCTAGAGCGGTCCAAGGAAGAACTCGGCCTCGTGAAGAGGCAGCTGGAAGAAAGCCAAGGTATGGAAATACCCAGCATGTATATTTATGAAGGATAGATGGTTCATGCTTATTATAGCATCATGAACTTTGTTAGGGGCCACGACCGGGGTGGCGGCCCTTAAAAAGGCGTTAATCAAGGCCGAAGACAAAGCGGCCAAGGAACGCGCCGCGCGTGAGAAGCAGGAGGCCCGTGTTTGCGAGGTTCAGCAAGAGCTCCAGGATGCCGTGAAGAAGAATCCTTGGAGTGTGACTCTAAGACTCAAGAGTCCGAGCTTACAAATGCCCTCCAAAGCACTCAAGACGCTAGAGCAGAAGCAAGCATGCCGACGCCAGAGCAGAAGACAGAGGGCCCTCAAGGAGGTCCAGGCGGCCAAGAAGATTGTGGTGGGTAAGGCTTTTCCTATGCAAAGCAAGCATGTAAAGGAGACATTCTTTTTTACTTACCCGGATTTGCAGTTCTCCAGGAGCGTTTGCAGATCTGCCGCGCAGCATATCAGATGCCGCAGAGTTCTATCAAGCCGAAGAAGAGAGTTCTACAGAGAAGTTGTTCTGGTCCCAATACATTGGATCAGAACATCCGATGCCCTTTGACAACCAGGTGAAACAGCTAGTCGAGCTACACCAAGGCGGCTGAACTAGCCATGAAGGACCTAATAGTCTGGTTATGGCCTGCCGAGCCCATGCCCAATAGCTACTTCGGACTTGTGAAGCGGCTTTGTCGTGGATTTGTCACGGCAGATGTCCTAGTGAAAGGACTTAGTCGTGGAGCCATCGCTACGAGTTTACTTGAAGGGGTTAAAGCGGACACAAAGACACGAGGGTTTTATACTAGTTCGGCCCCTTCGATGAAGGTAAAAGCCTACGTCTAGTTGTGATGGAATTGATGTAATCTCGATGGCTAGGGAGCAAACAAGCTTCTCCTAGGCTCGAGTTGTGGTTCTCCCTCCTGAATTGCCGCCGGGTCGTCCCCTTATATACACGGGTGACGCCCGTCGGTTCATAGAGTCCCAACCGGTTCCTACTCGTATTCCGGTTGGTATATCTCTATTCCTAACTTACAATACGAGTTATACATCAGGCCGGTTTGCGGCTACATGTTCTAAACCGACTACAGGCCTTGGGCCTTCATCTGCTTATACCACTAATGAAGTTAACCCGGCCCAAGTAGGCCGGTTTACGCATAGTGGTAATATCCCCAACAGGCTTGTTAGCGCCTGCCCGCGGCTTGAAGCCGTAAAGCGGTCGGTTTGCATTGAAGGTGCGCGGATGGCCTTTGCCCGTGCGAAGACGCATTGGGCGAAGATGGATGCCACGAAGCTGATGACCGAGGGGCCGCTTGAGGGCAAGGAGCACCGTCGACCCAAACTCTACTATAATAGTGTCCTGGAGGGATCCCGCCTTGTGGTGGAGCAATGTTCGAAGGACGTAATCTTTGAATGAATGTATTCATCCTATCCTATTCTGTAATATATAACAAGTTCGTTATGCAATATTGTGCTAGTTTATTTAAAATTTTACCTCCTGTGCCGCCATCTGTGAAATCTGAGAGTTGGCCAGTCGTCGGCTTCTGCCCCCACGTAACTAGTACGGGGGTGTTCGGGATAAATCTAAACACTCTTTATCCAAGTTTTTGGTCCTTTAAGGAGGTGTTTACCGCAACGAACAAGGCAATCGGACTATACAACTTTATCACCCTCACTTAGCCATAGGAGTTCGACAATTTTAAATTTTGGCGCAGCCCCTAGTATTCGGAAGGCCGAACTTGGGGCGCTATAAATGCCCGATCGGACAAAAACCGATTCATCGCATAAAGAGGAAAAAATCTTTAAGGATTTGGAACCTCTCGAATAGCGACCAGCTCTCGCCGCATCATGACAGTCAGTTTTCGGCTTTCTCTACTGAGGTGCTTGTCCGGGAGAACCGAGACACAATCGCAGTAGTTCTCCCTGTGCCACCTTAGCTGATATAGCGGAATGTAAGGTAGCAAAACATGGGAGCCGGGCAAACCCAACATTTGACCAAAGACATGATTCGGAGCTGATGCATATAATGCTATAAGTTCGGGGTGCCGAACTGTACTATAAAGTGTTCGGATTTTCTTGCCGTGTTATGGGGTACACTGAAGTCCCTGGCGAATTGAAGTGTACCAGAATGTACGAATGCGATAAATACAAAGGCAATGAAAAAATTAAGTAAAAAGCAGACGCTGCAAATTATTTTCCATTGTAATTTGACTAATACGTTAATGCGTATGTGTACAAGTAGTGCAATAAGCAAATAAGGCTATTTGACATGCCATTACCAAGAGCGGGCTGCATGCGGGTATGAAAAACAGGAACAACGATCGTTAGCAGAGACCACCTGGGAATTCCCTTATACGCCGAAGCCCCTTGTCTTTCTTGGTGTATCCTTCCATGATGGGTTCGATAATCGGACTATCAGAAAAGCTTCAAGAAGAGAGAACCTGAAAGGAGGAGAAAAAGTGAAGGTATGCAGATCCAGGGGCGGTTGAGCCGCGGTGTGGACCGCCGTCTGACTGTGCCTCCATTTGTGCCCAAGGTATTTTGAGTGCCTAATTATGTACGCATGGAATGAATTTCACCGCTTGATTGGGACTAGAATGGAGGCTGGATTGCTAGGTGAGCTCTGGGCGAGCCTGCTGGTCCTGCTGCAGAGTAGTTCAGACTCGCTTGACGGTGTCCGGGGGCTTTATAGCCGGATTGAGGGTCTGCCTAAGAAGGCTACTCTGTACTTCTGCTGCGAGGGCCGCGGTGTGCTCCTCCGTACGGAGGGAATGTTCCGTATTCCCATTGACTATTATAACGCAGCGGGGTCCGGGCATCTTGAGCTTGAGGTAAGCATAATGCTGCGTTGCATTGAATCGAGCGAATGCGATTCGTCCAAGCAGTGCATGATAACCACTGCGGAAGGGGACAATGTCGAAGATTAATTCTTTGCTTCGGAAATTATCCGGGGATCCGAAGACCACCTCTAGTGTGATTGAGCCTATACAACAGGCCTCTACACCTGGTATGACACCTTTAAAGGTGGTTTTGGTGGGCTTGATCCTGGAGGGATTGATACCCATTTTGCACACTGTATCCTAATAGAGCAGGTTCAGGCTGCTGCCACCCTCATGAGGACTCGTGTATGGTGGAATCCATTGATGATAGGGTTGAGCACTAGTGCGGCTGAGCCGCCATGACGGATGCTGGTCGGATGGTCCCTTCGATCATAGGTGATCGAACAAGTGGGCCATGGGTTGTATTTTGGGGCGACTGGCTCCATCGCGTAGACGTCCCGTAGAGCGCGCTTCTGCTTCCTTTTGGGGATATGGGTAGCGTATATCATGTTCACCGTTTTGACTTGAAGGGGGGGAATTTCTTTTGTCCCCCTGTGTTCGGTGGCCGGGGCTCCTCGTCGTCATTGCTGTGCGGCCCCTTTCCCTTGTTTTCGGCATTTAACTTGCCGGCCTGTTTAAAGACCCATCATTCTCTATTGGCATGATTGGCTGGTTTATCGGGGGTGCCGTGGATTTGGCATGGACGATCGAGTATGCGGTCCAAACTGCACGGACCCGGATTGTTTCTCTTAAATGGCTTCTTTCGCTGACCGGACTTGGAGCCACTGAATCCGACATTGACCGCCGTGTCTTCGGCATTGTTGCCATTACTTTGATGCTTGTGTCTGTTGTGTTGAGGCTTGATGTTGCTATCTCTGGCTTCAGAATTGCCAGGTTTGCTTGAGGTGCTATGGCTACGAGCTAGCCAACTGTCCTCACCCATGCAAAAGAAGGTCATGATCATCATAAGGGCTCCCATGGATTTCGGCTTCTCTTGTCCGAGGTGTCGGGCAAGCCATTCGTCATGGATGTTATGCTTAAAGGCCGCTAGGGCTTCGGCGTCCGGACAGTCGACGATTTGGTTCTTTTTAGTTAGGAACTGAGTCCGGAATTTTCTGGCTGACTCCCCTAGCTGTTGAGTTATGTGGCTCAAGTCATCGGCATCCAGGGGTTGGACATAGGTGCCCTGTGTCTTCCAGGCTTTCCCAACTGCCAATAGAGTTTTCGGGCAGACTGTTCAACCAGTGCCGAGCTGGTCCCTTGAGTTTTAGTGGGAGATACTTGATGGCATGCAGATCGTCACCATGGGCCATATGAATGTGGAGAAGGAAGTCTTCGATCCACACCGCAGAATCTGTTGTCCCATCATATGATTCGATGTTTACAGGTTTAAACCCTTCTGGGAATTCATGTTCCATTACTTCATCAGTGAAGCATAGGGGGTGTGCAGCGCCTCTATGTCGGGCTACGTCGCGACGCAGTTCAGATGGAGTTGGTCTACGGTATTCGGCCCGAACGGATTTATTATACCTGGCATGGTAGCCATCGTCGTGTATCGGGGCGCACTCCCGTGATCCATAGATCGATCTGGTCTGGCCTGCGATGTTCTCCAAATCGTACCGCATGTCATGTGTGTATCCCTGAGCTGTTGTGTTTCTGTTTGCTCAGCGAGGTAATGCGGGCTGGGCCTTTGTTTTGTCCCGGCCACGCGGTGGTCGGTCAACTGGTAGTGCTGGTTCCAAGGCCTCGTCATCGAATTGGGGTAACAACTTACGCTTCGAATAACTTCTATTTAGGCGTTTGAGTCCATATTCCTTGGCTGCCAGGACCTTAGTCCATCTATCAGTCAGCATATCTTGATCAGCTTGAAGCTGCTGCCGCTTCTTCTTCAGGCTCTTTGCAGTGGCTATAAGCCGACGCTTGGAGCGCTCCTGCTCGGCGGGATCCTCAGGCACGGTAAATTCTTTGTCACCGAGGCACACCTCATCCTCAGAGGGAGGCATGTAATTATCGTCCTCCGAATCTTTATTCATAGCCTGCTCATCAGGGCTGGCTTGCCCGTCCTCCCTTCGGACCTGCTCGAAGCTTGGCTGGGCGGTGTCATCTTTGTCTTCGGCATCGTCCGGAGTGCTATTGTCTCCTGTGCTGGTATTGCTGTTTTTACCATGGCGTGGTTTAGAGCGGCGCCGCCGACGTCGGCGCTTCTCAGGAGGCTTATCCTCAACTGGGTCCTTTTTGTCATCGCCATTGGCTTCTTTGGGTGTATCCACAATGTAAATGTCATATGACGAGGTGGCTGTCTAGCGCCCTGTGGCGGTGTTTCCTGTTCTTCTCCTGCATCGTCGTCCATACCGTCGATGTCTTCGGAGTCGAAATCAAGCATGTCGGTTAAGTCATCAACAGTCTATCAAGTGGGTGGTGGGTGGGTAACGAAGTTCGTCGTCCGCTTCCCACTCAAGCCGGACATAGTTCGGCCAAGAATTTCCTTCCAAGGAGAGGGATTTCAAAGAGTTTAACACGTCGCCCATGGGTGAGTGTTGGAAGATGTTCACGGAGGCGAACTCCAAGATTGGCGCCCAGTCGGATTCGGTGGGCGCGGATACACGCGGTTCGGAACATATGGCCGGAGGTGAGTCCGAGGGTCCGATGACATAGGCCTCGTTAGAGGTTAGATCTGTGTTTAGCACAAGCTCCATTGAGTATGTGACTTCCGTGGCGGGGTTTAGCCCCCCGTCCTCGGACATCGCGTTCTGCTCTGGATCTAGGGCCAAGACAGTCACAGGCGCTGTCTCCTGAGTACGACCTGATGTCAGATCTAAGTCATGCTCATCATGGCTGTCGGGTGTGGCTGTCATGGGCTCGAACCCGTCGAAGATTAAGTCTCCATGGATGTCGGTAGTATAGTTCAATTTTCCAAACCTAACCTGATGGCCAGGGGCGTAGATGTCGATCTGCTCCAGATGGCCAAGCGAGTTGGCCCGTACTGCGAAGCCACCGAATACAAAGATCTGTCCGGGGAGAAAAGTCTCACCCTAGATTGAGTTGTTGATGATCGAAGGAGCCATCAAGCCTTATGATGATGACAAAGTGGAACTCTCAATGAAAGCACCAATGTCAGTGTCAAAATTGGCAGATCTCGGGTAGGGGGTCCCAAACTGTGCATCTAAGGCTAATGGTAACAGGAGGCGGGGGACACGATGTTTACCCAGGTTTGGGCCCTCTCTATGGAGGTAATACCCTACTTCCTACTTGATTGATCTTGATGACATGATTATTACAAGAGTTGATCTACCACGAGATCGTAGAGGCTAACCCTAGAAGCTAGCCTATGATATGAGTGTTGTTGTCCTACAGACCAAACCCTCCGGTTTATATAGACACCGGAGGGGGCTAGGGTTACACAAAGTTGGTTACAGAGAAGAGAATCTACATATCCAAATCACCAAGCTTGCCTTCCACGCAAAGGAGAGTCCCACCCGGACATGTATCTTCATAGTCCAACAGTCCGGCTAAAGTATATAGTCCGGCTGTCCGAGGACCCCTTAATCCAGGACTCCCTCACTAGTCGACTAGGGTTTTCTGCAGGATTTGTCCGGGGATTTATCTCATGGAGAAGGTAATCAACTTAGCAAAACATTCACTCATCTGTTATCACAGTCCGTCCGTCGCTGTTAATCAACCGGCGGAAATCACTGTGAATCATTGTTGTGATTCATGGGTGTTCGTTCATGTGTCCATAGTGCAAGCACAAATCGGGCAAGTGTGGTCACGGCCAATCGGAAACGAACTTCTATCTCACCATTTCGGATGACTTCAGGGAGCGCTCGGTATGTTCAGTCTCAACCTACCACGGTAGGCATGGCCTAAATTTGTGAACATATACCGTCTATTGCTACATTATTTATATATTTGCATCAAATCTTTATTACATTATCTATTTTAATTATATATTTTTGTACTTTTCTTTCATCTATATATTGCTCTATTCTATCAGTTACTCCCACATTTGCATCTTGCTCTGTTATTTGAATATATCTAATTTACGATCTTAATTTTCATTTCAAGCAGTACATCCCTTGTATTGCAAGAACATGATTAGAAGGAAATCTTGGGCTTTACTTTGTTGATGACTCCCAGGATGTCATATTGACAACGCAACATGGACATACAATGACGGTTAGCATAAAACTTGATAAAGATGGTCACTCCTATTTTAATGCGGTCATTTGGAGAAAAATATCTAAGTGTTATGAACTGAAAGCTGGCAATAAAATTCTAGTGCGTGCACCACAACCTGGTCTAATTAACATGGTTGTTTACTTTCCCAACGTCATCAGTCGATCAATGTCTGATCGAGGTTAGTGTCCTTTCAACTTTCTCCATGCTATCATATTACTTAGCAAAATCGGGGTATTTGTCGTGACTAATTGATCACTATCTAAGCAACCAATTGTTATTTCATTTTCTAACTCCGTTCCTAGGCAGTAACAAATTCTATTTACCAAATTATGCGCACTATATATTCTTATGCCATGTTTGGAATAAATAATACTTTTCCACCTTTTAAGCAGGATATGTTGGATGCATAGTGAACAATATGTATGTTACTAAGCGTACCAAATTTCACTGGAAGGACATGAAGCATGTCATAAACTTTGTTGATAATCTGACAGAGATAGTGAAGGAAATATGTCCTAGAGGCAATAATAAAGTTAATATTTATTTCCTTAATTCATGATAAATGTTTATTATTCATGCTAGAATTGTATTAACCGGAAACTTAGTAGATGTGTGAATACATAGACAAAACTTATAGTCCCTAGTATGCCTTTACTTGACTAGCTCGTTTATCAAAGATGGTTATGTTTCCTAACCATAGACATGTGTTGTCATTTGATGAATGGGATCACATCATTAGGAGAATGATGTGATGGACATGACCCATCCGTTAGCTTAGCATTATGATCGTGTTAGTTTCATTGCTATAGCTTTCTTCATAACTTATACAAGTTCCTCAGACTATGAGATTATGCAACTCTGGGATACCAGAGGAACACTTTGTGTGCTACCAAATGTCACAACGTAAAAGGGTGATTATAAAGGTGCTCTACAGTGTCTCCGAAGGTGTTTGTTGGGTTGGCATAGATCGAGATTAGGATTTTTCACTCCGTGTTTCAGAGACGTATCTCTGGGCCCTCTCGGTAATACACATCACTATAAGCCTTGCAAGCATTGTGACTAATGAGTTAGTTGCGGGATGAAGTATTACAGAACGAGTAAAGGGACTTGCTGATAACGAGATTGAACTAGGTATTGAGATACCAACGATCAAATCTCGGGCAAGTAACATACCGATGACAAAGGGCACAACGTATGTTTTTATGCGGTTTGACAGATAAAGATCTTCATAGAATATGTAGGAACGAATATGAGAATCCAGGTTCCGCTATTTGTTATTGACTGGAGACATGTCTCGGTCATGTCTACATAGTTCTTGAACCCGTAGGGTCCGCACGCTTAACATTCGACGATGATTCGTATTATGAGTTTATGTGAAATGATGTACCAAAGATTGTTCAGAGTCCCGGATATGATCACGGACATGACGAGGAGTATCGAAATGGTCGAGACATAAAGATTGATATATTGGATGACTATATTCGGACATCGGAAGTGTTTCGGAGAAGTTCCGGATAAAACCGGAGTGCCGGACGGTTACCGGAACCCCCCGGGGAACTAATGGGCCTCGATGGGCCCTAGTAGAGGGAGAGAGGGGCTGCTAGGGCAGGCCGCGTGCCCCCTCCCCTTGAGTTCGAGTAGGACAAGGAAGGGGGGGGGGGGGGGGGGGCGCCCCCTTGCCATCCCCCTCTCCCTTTAGGTGGAAACCTACTAGGACTTGGAGTCCTCGTAGGATTCCCCTATTGGGGGCACACCCTTGAGGGCCGGCTGGCCTCCCCCTTTCTCCTTTATATACGGGGGTAGGGGGGCACCCTAGGACACACAAGTTGATTGTTTAGCCATGTGCGGTGCCCCCCTCCACAGTTACACACCTCGGTCATATCGTCGTAGTGCTTAGGTGAAGCCCTGTGCCTGTAACTTCATCATCACCGTCACCATGCCGTCGTGCTGACAAAACTCTCCCTCGACCTCGGCTGGATCTAGAGTTCGCTGGACTTTACCGAGCTGAACGTGTGCAGATCGTGGAGGTGCCGTACCTTTGGTGCTAGGATCGGTCAGATCGTGAAGACGTACGACTACATCAACCGCATTGTCATAACGCTTCCGCTTTCGGTCTATGAGGGTACGTAGACAACACTCTGCCCTCTCGTTGCTATGCATCACCTAGTGATAGATCTTGCTTGATCGTAGGATTTTTTGTGAAATTATCGCGTTCCCCATTAGTGGCATCCAAGCCAGGTCTATGCATAGATGTTATATGCACGAGTAAACACAAAGAGTTGTGGGCGATAATAGTCATACTGCTTACCAGCATGTCATACTTTGATTCGGCGGTATTGTTGGATGAAGCGGCTCATATTGACATTACGCGTATGCTTACGCGAGACTGGTTCTACCGACGTGCTTTGCACATAGGTGGCTGGTGAGTGTCTGTTTCTCCAACTTTAGTTAAATCGAGTGTGGCTACGCCTGGTCCTTGTTGAAGGTTAAAACAACACACTTGACAAAAAATCGTTGTGGTTTTGATGTGTAGGTAATAACGGTTCTTGTTAGAAGCCCGTTGCAGCCACGTAAAACTTGCAACAACAAAGTAGAGGACGTCTAACTTGTTTTTGTAGGGCTTGCTGTGATGTGATATGGTCAAGGCATGATGTGATATAAATTGTTGTATGAGATGATCATGTTTTGTAACGAAGTTATCGGCAACTGGCAGGAGCCATATGGTTGTCGCTTTATTGTATGCAATGCAATCGCCATGTAATTGTTTTACTTTATCCCTTAGCAATAGCGATAGTCGTAGTAACAATAGTTGGCGAGACGACAACGATGATATGATGGAGATCAAGGTGTCACTACAAAAAAAAGACACATCCGTGACATTTTGGGCCGAACAATTTTTTTTCTGTCATACTTGTGACACTTCTATGACGATAATTGTGACAAAACCCGGTATCATCATAGATGTGGTGGGCTCCTACTTCTATGACAAAAAATCATGACAAAAAATGGGCTTTTCGTCCTGGGCGGGCCGGAGACGCAGCTGCATGACATTCTTTGGGCCGTCCATGACAGAAAAAATCATGGTAGAAGCTAGGGCAAGGAAAATTTCGGGGAGTTCCCGGTTACGGTGGGTGGTCGAGGGCCGAGCGATGCGCATTTCTCTTGTACCATACGTGCGTGGGTGTGAGGCGTTGGGATCTAACTGAACCCGAGTGAGGCGTCGCTTAACTGAACCCGAGCGATTGCACTGCAGGCTACGCGTTACTAAACCCGAGCTATCGATCGATGGCTGTTAACTGAACCCGATCGAGCGATTCCTTCGCTACTGCTGCTAACTGAAGCCGCTCGATGCTGCCTCTATATGAACAGTGAGGGTTGCGCGGGGGGGGGGGGGGGGGTGGATGAACAGTGGGTGGTGGGGGTGGATGAACAGGACCCGTTGGTGTTGCCTCTGGATGGACATGACCCTGATCGATCGAGCCGGTTCAAGCTGGATGAACAGGACCCCGTGGAGGGCTGGATGAATGATACGTCGCCAACATATCTATAATTTTTGATTGTTCCATGCTATTATATTACCTGTTTTGGATGTTTATGGGTTTTACTTTACACTTTTATATCATTTTTGGGACTAACCTATTAACCGGAGGCCCAGCCCGAATTGCTGTTTTTTTGCCTATTTCAGTGTTTCAACGAAAAGGAATATCAAACGGAGTCCAAACGGGATGAAACCTTCGGGAGCGATCTTTTTGGAACAAATGCAAACTAGGGGACTTGGAGTGGACGTCAAGCAACGAGCGAGGCGGTCACGAGGGTGCCCGGCGCGCCATGTAAGGTTGGGCGCGCCCCCACCCTCGTGGGCCCCTCAAGCGTCCACCGACCTACTTCTTCCTCCTATATATATCTACGTACCCCGAAACCATCCAGGAGCACCATGAAAACCTAATTTCACCGCCGCAACCTTCTGTATCCGTGAGATCCCATCTTGGAGCCTTCGCCGGCGCTCTGCCGGAGGGTGAATCAACCATGAAGGGCCTCTCCATCACCACCAAGGCCTGTCCGATGAGTTGTGAGTAGTTTACCACAGACCTTCCGGTCCATAGTTATTAGCTAGATGGCTTCTTCTCTCTCTTTGATTCTCAATACAAAGTTCTCCTTCCTCTTCTTGGAGATCTATTAGATGTAAATCTTTTTGCGGTGTGTTTGTCGAGATCTGATGAATTGTGGGTTTATGATCAAGTTTATCTATGAGAAATATTTGAATCTCCTCTGAATTCTTTTATGTATGATTGGTTATCTTTGCAAGTCTCTTCGACTTATCAGTTTGGTTTGTCCTACTAGATTGATCTTTCTTGCCATGGAGAAGTGCTCAGCTTTGGGTTCAATCTTGCGGTGTCCTTTCCCAGTGACAGCAGGGGCAGCAAGGCACGTATTGTATTCTTGCCATCGAGGATAAAAAGATGGGGTTTATATCATATTGCATGAGTTTATCCCTCTACATCATGTCATCTTGCTTAATGCGTTACTCTATTCTTATAAACTTAATACTCTAGATGTATGTAGGAGTCAGTCGTTGTGTGGAGTAATAGTAGTAGATGCAGAATCGTTTCGATCTAATTGTTGCGGACGTGATGCCTATATACATAATCATGACTAGATAATCTCGTAACTATGAGCTTTTATATCAATTGCTCGATAGTAATTTGTTCACCCACCGTAATAATTATGCTATCTTGACATTTGCCTCTCGTTTTCCTCTCCCCCACTTTACCCTTGCAGTTTTATTCGCCCTCTCTTTTCTGTTCTCCTCTCTCTTGCTTACCTCCTGTGTGCTCGTGTGATAGATTGTTTATTTCGTTGCCATGGCTGAGTCAAAAAGAGCTAAGGGTGTGCTTCCAAGTTCTAGTACTTTGGATAGTCCCTCTATCCTCTCTAAACTCCTTAATAATGATGCTTTTGAAAGACCTACTGGGGTTACCAATGAGAATTTAAATAATTTTGATGAAGAGGACTCCGGAATTTTTCGTTATTTACTTGATGAGTTGTTAAAAGATGCTTGGGATAGGCTATTAAGGATTCGAGCTAGCTATGTGCCACAATAGCAAATTGAGATTTACCTAAAAAGTTTTTATGTTGGGTTGCCACCTTCGTTTAAGCAAGTTTTAGATTCTATTTTTGAAGATGATTTTATTGAAGGGGATCCTATAGATACCAATGAAAAAATTAAAACTATATTTGGGCACCCCATGAATGATAAGGTTGAATCCACCACTCTCTTATGCTTTTATCCAAATGAAATTATTAAAGAGATGAAAGCTAGCCTAGATGCAAATTTCCGTAACGTGCTTAATATTTCTTCCTCCATTAATGGCCATGTGATTTCCCAAAATAGAAGGATAAATGCTATAGATAAGAATTTTTCTCTTTTCTTTCCAAATACCAAAGATGGAAATGCTTAGATCTATTCTCGCTTTTATGCCTAGCTAGGGGCGTTAAACGATAGCGCTTGTTGGGAGGCAACCCAATTTTATTTTTGTTACTTGCTTTTTGCTTATGTTTAGTGATAAATAATTAATCTATCCTCTCGTTAGATGTGGTTTTATGTTTTAATTAGTGTTTGTGCCAAGTAGAACCTATAGGATAACTTACGGTGATAGTTAATTTGATTCTGCTGAAAAACAGAAACTTTGCATGCACGAGAAAAAATTCAATAAATGACAGAAACTTGATTTTGCTTTGATTCTTTTTGATGTAGATAAATATACAAATTTCCTAGGACGTACTATTTTGGTAGGATTTTTGGAGTTCCAGAAGTATTCGAAAGTTACAGATTGCTACAGACTCTTCTATTTTTGACAGATTCTGTTTTTCGTGTGGTGTTTGCTTATTTTGATGCATCTATGGCTAGTATCGGGGGGTATGAACCATAGAGAAGTTGGAATACAGTAGGTTTAACACCAATATAAATAAAGAATGAGTTCATTACAGTACCTTATGTGGTGGTTTTTCTTTCTTGCACTAACGGAGCTTATGAGATTTCCTGTTGAGTTTTGTGTTGTGAAGTTTTCAAGTTTTGGGTAAAGATTTGATGGACTATGGAATAAGGAGTGGCAAGAGCCTAAGCTTGGGGATGCCCATGGAACACCAAGATATTCAAGGATGACCAAGAGCCTAAGCTTGGGGATGCCCCGGAAGGCATCCCCTCTTTCGTCTTCGTCTATCGGTAACTTTACTTGGAGCTATATTTTTATTCGCCACATGATATGTGTTTTGCTTGGATCGTCTTGTATGATATGGGTATTTGCTTCTTAGATTACCACAATCATCCTTTCAATACACACCTTTTGGGAGAAACCCAAATGATTTGTAATTTATTAGAATACTCTATATGCTTCACTTATTTCTTTTGAGATAGATAATTTTTGCTCTAGTGCTTCACTTATATCTTTTAGAGCACGACGGTGGCTTAATTTTGTAGAAATTGTTGATCTCTTATGCTTCACTTATATTATTTTGAGAGTCTTTTAGAACAGCATGGTATTTGCTATGCTTATAAAACTGGTCCTAGAATGATGAGCATCCAAGTTGAGTATAATAAAAACTATCATAGAAAGTGAATTGGATGCTATGATCAATTTGATGCTTGATAATTGTTTTGAGATATGAGGATGGTGATATTAGAGTCATGCTAGTGGGGTAATTATGAATTGAAGGAATACTTGTGTTGAAGTTTGTGATTCCCGTAGCATGCACGTATGGTGAACCGCTTTGTGATGAAGTTGGAGCACGATTTATTTATTGATTGTCTTCCTTATGAGTGGCAGTCGGGGACGAGCGATGGTCTTTTCCTACCAATCTACCCCCCTAGGAGCATGCCGTAGTGCTTCGTTTTTTATGACTTCTAGATTTTTGCAATAAGTATATGAGTTCTTTATGACTAATGTTGAGTCCATGGATTATACGCACTCTCTCCCTTCCACCATTTCTAGCCTTTCTTGTGCCGTGCAACTTTCGCCGGTATCATAGACCCACCATATACCTTCCTCAAAACAGCCACCATACCTACCTATTATGGCACTTCCATAGCCATTCCGAGATATATTTCCATGCAACTTTCCACCATTCCGTTTATCATGACACGCATCATCATTGTCATATTGCTCTTGCATAATCATGTAGTTGACATCGTATTTATGGCAAGGCCACCCTCATGATTTTCATACATGTCACTCTTGGTTCATTGCATATCCCGGTACACCGCCAGAGGCATTTATATAGAGTCATATCTTGTTCTAAGTATCGAGTTGTAATCTTGAGTTGTAAGTAAATAAAAGTGTGATGATCTTCATTATTAGAGCATTGTCCCAAGTGAGGAAAGAATGATGGAGACTATGATTCCCCCACAAGTCGAGACGAGACTTCGGACTTTACAAAAAAAGAGAAAGGCCATAAAAAAAGGGGGCTAGATAAAAAAATGAGAGAAAAAGAGAGAAGGGACAATGCTACTATCCTTTTACCACACTTGTGCTTCAAAGTAGCACCATGATCTTCATAATAGAGAGTCTCCTATGTTGTCACTTTCATATACTGGTGGGAATTTTTCATTATAGAACTTGGCTTGTATATTCCAATGATGGGCTTCCTCAAAACACCCTAGGTCTTCGTGAGAAAGCCAGTTGGATATACACCCACTAAGTTTCTTTTGTTGAGCTTTCATACATTTATAGCTCTAGTGCATCCGTTGCATGCCAATCCCTACTCACTCACATTGATATCTATTAATGGGCATCTCCATAGCCCGTTGATACGCCTAGTTGATGTGAGACTATCTTCCTCTTTTTTGTCTTCTCCACAACCACCATTCTATTCCACATATAGTGCTATGTCCATGGCTCACTCTCATGTATTGCATGAAAGTTGAAAGAGTTTGATAATACTAAAGTATGAAACAATTGCTTGGCTTGTCATCGAGGTTGTGCATGATTAAATACTTTGTGTGATGAAGATAGAGCATAGCCAGACTATATGATATTGTAGGGATAGCTTTCTTTAGCCATGATATTTTGAGAAGACATGATTACTTTGTTAGTATGCTTGAAGTATTATTGTTTATCATGTCAATATGAACTTTTATTTAGAATCATCTGGATCTGAAGGTTCATGCCACAATAAATAAAATTATATTGAGAATTATGCTAGGTAGCATTCCACATCAAAAATTCTGTTTTTATCATTTACCTACTCGAGGACGAGCAGGAATTAAGCTTGGGGATGCTTGATACGTCGCCAACGTATCTATAATATTTGATTGTTCTAAACTATTATATTACCTGTTTTGGATGTTTATGGGCTTTACTTTACACTTTTATACCATTTTTGGGACTAACCTATTAACCGGAGGCCCAGCCCGAATTGCTGTTTTTTTGCCTATTTCAGTGTTTCGAAGAAAAGGAATATCAAACAGAGTCCAAATGGGATGAAACCTTCGGGAGCGATCTTTTTGGAACAAATGCAAACCAGGGGACTTGGAGTGGACGTCAAGCAACAAGCGAGGCGGTCACGAGGGTGCCCAGCATGCCCTGTAAGGGTGTGTGCGCCCCCCACCCTCGTGGGCCCCTCGAGCGTCCACCGACCTACTTCTTCCTCCTATATATATCTACGTACCCTAAAACCATCCTGGAGCACCACGAAAACCTAATTCCACCGTCGCAACCTTCTGTATTCGCGAGATCCCATCTTGGGGCTTTCGCCGGTGCTCTGCTGGAGGGGGAATCGACCATGAAGGGCCTCTCCATCACCACCAAGGCCTCTCTGATGAGTTGTGAGTAGTTTACCACAGACCTTCGGGTCCATAGTTATTAGCTAGATGGCTTCTTCTCTCTCTTTGATTCTCAATACAAAGTTCTCCTTCCTCTTTTTGGAGATCTACTTGATGTAACTCTTTTTGCGGTGTGTTTGTCGAGATGAATTGTGGGTTTATGATCAAGTTTATCTATGAGAAATATTTGAATCTCCTCTGAATTCTTTTGTGTATGATTGGTTATCTTTGCAAGTCTCTTTGAGTTATCAGTTTGGTTTGGCCTACTAGATTGATCTTTCTTGCCATGGGAGAAGTGCTTAGCTTCGGGTTCAATCTTGCGGTGTCCTTTCCCAGTGACAGCAGGGGCAGCAAGGCACGTATTGTATTGTTGCCATCGAGGATAAAAAGATGGGGTTTATATCATATTGCATGAGTTTATCCCTCTACATCATGTCATCTTGCTTAATGCGTTACTCTGTTCTTATGAACATAATACTCTAAATGCAGGCAGGAGTCGGTCGATGTGTGGAGTAATAGTAGTAGATGCAGAATTGTTTTGATCTACTTGTTGCGGACGTGATGCCTATATACATGATCATGCATAGATAATCTCATAACTAATGCGCTTTTCTATCAATTGCTCGACAGTAATTTGTTCACCCACCGTAATAATTATGCTATCTTGAGAGAAGCCACTAGTGAAACCTATGGTCCCTGGGTCTATCTTTTATCATATAAGTTTTCCATCTACTTTTATTTGCATCTTTTATTTTCCAATCTATATCATAAAAATACCAAAAATATTTATCTTATCATATTATCTCCATCAGATCTCACTTTTGCAAGTTTCCGTGAAGGGATTTACAACCCCTTTATCGCGTTGGTTGCGAGGTTCTTGTTTGTTTGTGTAGGCACGTGGGACTTGTGAGGAGCCTCCTGCTGGATTGATACCTTGTTCTCAAAACTGAGGGAAATACTTACGCTACTTTGCTGCATCACACTTTCCTCTTCAAGGGAAAAACCAACGCATGCTCAAGAGGTAGCAATGAGCAGGACGACCCCGTGGAGGGCTGGATGAACAGTAGATGGTGGAGGGGTGGATGAACAGTAGCCCATGGAGGGGTGGTTGAACAGGAGCCCGTGGAGAGGAGTGGTTGAACAGTGGCCGGTGGAGTAGCGCCCGGTGGAGGCTGGATGAACAGGAGCCCGTGGATGAACAGTCGCAGGTGGAAGCTGGAGGAGGTCGAAGGTGGATGAACAGTTGCCCGTGGAGGCTGGAGGAGGTCGACGATGGAGATGAACAGTATCGTGTGGAGTCCCGTTTTGTGGTAAGCCACACCCCTCCCGATGAACAGGACCCCCGTTTCGACCGTAGCGCTCCAACACAAGTCCGTTTCCTCCGTTTTGCGGTACGCCACACCCCTCCCGATCAATAGGACCCCGTTTCGACCATAGGAGGTCCAACACAAGTCCGTTTCCTCTGTTTTGTGGTACGCCAGACCCCTCCCGATGAACAGGATCCCGTTCCGAACGTGGCCAGTCAAACACAAGGCCGTTTCCTCCGTTCTGCGGTATGCCAGGCCTCGTTTCCATCGGCTGTTCCATCCAAGCCCTCCCGATGAACATGACGATGCATTCCATTCCGACCCAGCCGGTTGGCTCCCCATGAAGACGACGATGATGTTGTTTCTCCGTTCCGACCCAGCAATGTACACGAGCCCTGGCCGTACGTATGTGCGAGTAGGCGTTCGAGACACCGCTCGTATGTACGTACGTGGCCGTATTTTCTTTCCTGCACACTGGCCACTGTACGTACATGTACATGCTACGTGCGCATCTCTACTATGACACATGCGCGCCTCTACATCGACCAGTACGTGTGTACATGTTCGCGATCAGAATGACAACACTACGTATGCTTCGACCAGGTGGGTCCCGACTGTCAGGCACTTCCTTGCGTGCGAAGATGTAGCTGGTGGGTCCCAACAGTCAGGGGGGCGAATCATTTTTTTTGCCCGAACGCCTTCCTTGCGTGCGAAGATGTAGCTGGTGGGTCCCAGCAGTCAGGGGGGAAACATTTTTTTCACGAAATACAGTGGCCCGTCCGGTGGGTCCCTGCTGTCAGGTGGAGGAATAATTTTTTTGCGCGTAATAAGGAGCCAATTCCTTGTGGCTGCCCTGGACGTAGCTGTCAGCCTACCAACATACAGTACTCTTCCGATGGAAGTCGTTCCTTGACCACGTTGACCATGCCGCGCCGAGAGCACCAGCGCGATGGACGACGGCGAGGCCTAGGAAGGGGACGATGCGGAGCCAGGGAAGACGCGGCAGTGGATGCCTACGCGGAGAGGAGTACGCGGGTTCACTGGTTCGGCTGCGGTGTGAGGCTGCCATCGCCGCAGAATAAGAGGGGGTGTGGGTGAGTGGAGGGATGGCCTGGTCAGCGGTGGGAGTAGTAGGGGGCGGTGAGGCCTCCACGGCAGCACAGCCGGCCACGGGAGGCAGGAGCAGGCGGCACGACCAGCGCTGCTTTGAGCGGCTGGAGCAAGAAGACCAGAGGTTGAAGAAGCACGACGGCCATTGGATGGACATCGTATAGTTACTGCAGCTAGAATCGTTTATATTGACTAAGTTGACAAAGCCCTTGGTACGCGTCAACTTAGTAGGCCCACAGGCCAGCTTCCGAAATGGTGCGCCCCAGATGTCAGGGGGAGGAATCATTTTTTGGGCGGGTGAAGCTAGAATATCCGAGATTGAAGAAGAAGCACGACATCCGTTGGATGGACATCCAACGGCCACTGCTGCTAGAACCGTGTGTTGACTATAAGTTGACAAAGCCTTGCATACACGTCAACTCTTTTTTTTGAGGGGATGCGTCAACTTAGTAAGGCCACAAGTGTGTGGCAGAGAACTTATGGCCCATTTGATATTTGTAAGAATGTACAACCCAATTTTGAATTCTAATGGAATTTACTACATCCCATTTACAGTTTGTTAAAAGTATAGCCCATTTCAACCAACTGTTCAAAACAGAATTCAATAAAATTTCCCATATTTTGATGGGATCCGAAATATTTTTATCCCGAAATTTTTAGTCAGATTAAATACAATTTCAATATAAACTTATAGTACGTAAAAATCAAACGAAACATTACGCGCGCAACAATTAATGAAATTAAAATTTTCAATATCCAAAAATAATATTTTATAAAGTAATTACGTGTTTGGCGCATTTTTTTATAGTTACTGCCCAGTTTTTATAATTACATCCCATTTATTATTTCTTAAAGCCCATTTTCTTGTTAAGCCTAATGCATCCCTCCTAGGAAAGATTTGCAGCCCAGCGGGGCGGAGAATAACAACTTGACCTTGCATGGGTATTCCTAAAAAAAGTATAGCTGGGCTAGCCATTTTCAGCTTGAAAAATATTAATATCTGGGCTGGATATCTGGCCTGGTCTAGACGGGCCACAACCCGCGTAGTTAATATCTGGGCTAAACATCGCTCAAGAAAAACTCTACAGTGCTCACACCTCAAAAACACAAATACTGCTCGAGCTGCTTGGTCCCAGCTGTCGGCCGCTCCTTGTGCAATTCTCTCGTTTATTGACTACATAGGTTGACAATGGTGTCGGCCGAAATGATAAACATTTTTTAAGAGCTTATTGATTTGCCAAAAAAATCGTTTTGTTTTTGTAAGCAAATAAGACGTGGGACAATTGACTTGGTTTAAGGGAAAACCAGTGGTAAAAAAATCAGTGCTGGGAGGGAAAACAACAACAAAAATAAGGATGTAAATATGAAAAGGGAATTTTATGTATTTTTCAATATAATGATACGTGTATATGAACTAGTAAAACTATAGGTAGAGATTAGAAAACGGATGTAGTACATGCGTTTCAAGAGGAAAATAGAACTGGGCTGTGTGTTTGATTCAGTAAAAAAACTGCCTGCGGATGTTGTAAGACAAAATATTACTAACGCTGGCGGGCCAGAGGCCAGTAGATACCTGCTGGATCTTTGTGCCCCGTTGTCGTCATGGGCTGGGCTTGTTAAAAACGAAACCAAGCCTGGCAGTCTACAGCCTAGTTGAAACTTGCTCAACCTGAAAAAACAATATACATGCTCAATAAACGAGAGAATTCTGCAAGTACAGACTGATAACTGGGATGTAGCAGGGATATTGTTTTTTCATCGTGATAATAAGTGCATGCACTTTTTTTAAAAAAATTGGTGAACCGGGAATTTGAACGGCAGGTGCTTATGCTACCCATCAAATAAAAATCAGGTGCCTGAAAATTCATTTCGAAACAAATGATTCAACTTTATATCCACGTCGACCCTCGGCATGATGGTTGGAAGAAAATGCCAAGTTCATACCAAAAGATTGTTAACAACAATACCAACTTGCGGATGACAAGGTAATACAATTACCAATACCAAACTAACTTATAATCTTTTTACTCCTGGCCCTAGTGTTCGTCTGGTAGAAAATCTTGCAGAGGTCCCGCTCCCGCTCCTTCTCTTGCTCCAGGTCCCTGAGGTGGTACTGGTGCATCACCCAGTTGGTCCTCTGCTGGTCGAAGTTCTTGTTGGTGTGCGGCACCAGAACCTTTTTGCTGCCCGTCTGCCAGCCGTTGACCATCACCGATAAGGTATTGCCGGTCTTGTGCCACATCGCGTGCATGCCGCACTCCGACTGTATCTTGTGACGCGTCCACGTGCCCCTTTTGAACGCCCTAGAATTGCGCTGGAAGAAATGCTTGCTTAGGCCACTCAGTGTGATACCTGCAGTATTGTCGAATACAGGTTTTAGTGTACGTAGTTGGCATTTTCATAACATCTTTGGCATGTTGCAGTCACTTGTTTCACTTTTTATTAACTGTCAAATTGTAATTGCTTCACCAGGTCTACGTCTAAAAAGAATAATAGAGCTATAAACAATGGAATATGTTTGTGCAAGTAGATGGCCGATCGGTGTCTTACCTGGAAGTTTCTCAGGATGGGTGTAGCATATGCCGTCTCGCTGTCGATGGTTGGTATGAACAAATCGATGTGAGGGTGAGATCTCGCGCTGTCAGCACTCACTTTGGCCTCAAGGTGCTCGATCAGCTCCTAATCCGTGGGATCGAACTTGACGCCAGCTGGCAGCACCCGCCAATCCTTCTTCGACTTGCATCGGTTAATTCCAGTTATATGGTACTCAGTATATGATCAATCGACTGTTTTAAGTGAATGCTGAAAGATTTTCACAGATAAGTGGTACTCCAAATCTGAAGTCTAGAATACCCGAACACGCCGCCGGGATTCTTGTGTCACCTCACGCGCAGCGTGTTGTCATGTCAATTCAATGTGTGGACATGATGAATAATTTGACCGACGTATACTAGTACTGCTACTGTACTACTTACTTGTCGTATTTAGTGTCACATTTTACCAGAGGAGTGCTTCAAACTAACAGCAGTACATAATATCCAACAAAAGAGGGTCGTGCTACAGCAGCAGAATACATGGCCCAGTCTAGATATCAATATGAATCAAGTTATGCATATTTGCTGTTGGCATGAACCACATCGCCGCATGTCGGGTTTGCAAAAGCCATCCATCGCATGGAAGCTTGATGCCTTTCACACACTGAAGATTATCCGGCAACAAGCTATGTCGACGAATCTCTAGATATGGTGATTCATGAAACCCATGGTATGATGTGTAAACACAGTCCCCCTGCGAATGGAAGTTGCATAGCACGGTAATCATCGGAAATGATATGATCGATGATTGATTGGATGATTAGATAATTGAGCCCGAGGAACATGGAGTGGTTGCCGAGGCTATAAACCCGCCTCTAGTTGAATACGCCTGGCCCAACGGAGCTGGGATCTCTCTCGAACACGAAGCAGCCACAACCATCAATGTCATGAATGCCCCAGGCATTGTAATGCATGTGGTTTGATGTAATGGTTTGGTCAATTTGATACATGCGAATGAGCATCAAATGACCGCCGTCAGCTGAACGAGTGATAAACCACTACCCATCGGCTGGTATGATTCCAGGTCCTGGAATCATGAAGGCCAGTGCATTTGCGTCTGCTGCAACAATTCAAATTGGAGGCCAAAAGGACAAAAATAAACAATCATGTTCAGAGTATGTGTGGAATTAATATTATTATAACAGTGACACATATCATAGACAGAGAATTGCAATGCCGTGGTCATAATCATACCCCAAGTTAGAAAAAATAAGCCAATTACTTCCATATTCTAGCAATATGTCATGGTTCAAACATCATGTAACAATGAGAGGAAAACTGCTATGGCAGAGCCTACTCATATTCTACCATAGCACTTACTACTACTGTTCTCATATCAACTCTAAGAAATAACATGCATTGTTGTAAAAATCTTGGAAATGAGAGTAACATATAGCAATCATGATGTTATGCTCATAATATCTATTCTAACAATCATTAGATGCTGCAATTGTTCGCATATCAAATCTAACAATAACATGTGTGGTCATAAAAATCTAGGAAATGAGAGGAACATATAGCAATGATGTGCTTATAGACATACTATCTATTCTAAATTTGTAACAATGAACAGGTAGTCGTATTCATAAGGTAAAGATGAGATGAGATAGAACAATTACATGATGATAGATTTGACCAGTATAGGCAGCCAATCTGTGAGTCAACCGCGTAAACGATGCCATCGTGCACTATAACATCAGACAGAAATGTTGCCTCAACAGGATTGACGATGATCCATAACCATGTATGGTGACCGGATTCCAGATAGACTAATCCCATGTTAAACAAGGCAATGAGCTTGTAATCCATGTAGTCTTCTGATGGTGTGGGCATTTCACAGATTACAACTTTCAGCAAACAGAGGTCGAGCCAAAAGCTTGATGTGTCTCGTGCGTAGTAGGCAAGAGTGTCCGGCGGGCCACGAGGCTCGATGGCGGCGGTATCCAACGATGGAAGGGTGATCTCTCGTTTGGTGTAGATATCCACGAGATGCCACGGACTACCGGATTTGTGGATGAGGACGATCCAGTTGGCCTTCATGCCCGCCCAGTAGTGGCCGCGCATGAAGGACAAGTGAACGGGTAGTGGTAGCATGTCGAGGGGCACCACGGCAACCTCCGTAGGATCGTCAAGTCGATATCTGGTCCACCTGCGAGGATCGGGCATCAGCAAGAAGGGTGTCTTGAAAAGAGCCGGCCGGTTGTAGACGAGTAGACGGTATAAAGACACCGAGCATGCGGCCAGATGGACAGTGCTGAGTAGGTCCATATGATTATAGATCTGCTCCAAGAGAACATCGGGGAGGGAATTCCAATTGCGGCTCTGCGTGTCAGTCGGTTCTACCATTGGGGTTTTCAGTGCCTTCGAGCGAAGAAGCTTCTCCTCGTGGGGCCGAGCAGTGAGCGGGAGGATATGGTACGCGCGAGCTACCAAGGAAGATGGCGCGGGCGGGCGAGCAGTGAGCGGGGGGAAATGGTGTGCGGCCAATGATGGGGAAGATAGGAGGAAGAAGAAGAGAGGAGGAAGAAGAGTTGAAAGACGGGGAAGAAAGTGCATTAAATTTCAATTCTACTAGTACTACTATGAGGATATACCTTCCTTCGGAGTGTAAATAGTTACACCAATGACATGTGGGTCTACCACAACAGGGCCCATATGTCAGTTAATGGAGGACAGAGCTGCGTAGGCGTATTTGCGGAAGCGTGCTCTACTGGCAAACATGATGGCAGTACTGGGTAAGGCTGATTTAGTAACACCAACACGCTGGTTCAGCTTATTAATTAAGTGTCCCATCTGCTGCAGCCTATTTTTTCACTTCACTGCGAAGACTAGTTGAATAGTTCTCTGTGACCGAGATGGGGAATAATGGATCGTGAAGACTTCCTTTCTACAATATCCCTATGCCTCTATGCTTTTTTTGAAAAGGTAAGATGGCTCATGCCTCATGGCCAACTTTATATTTCAAAAACAGGCATAACCCTTTCCTATGCCTCTACGCTCACTTCACTCATTTGGCTCCGTACGTAGTCACTTGTTGAAATATATAGAAAGACAAATACTCCGTATTTGGGAACAAAGGGAGGCTTTTACTCCGTATTTGGGAACAGAGGAAGTATCACCATATGGAGGGAACAGAGGAAGCTTGAAATATTAACATGTCAATGGGAGAGAGTAAGCCCCACGCATGCATGCATGCATGCAACATGCAACACTCACACGTACACATGGACGCACGCAACACTCACGCACCCATGCGGCACACAACACACGACGCAACACACATGCTCACGCTCAAGTTCTCAATCTACTCCCTATGTCCGTGAAAGACTGTACATTTAGAGATTTACACATTGACCAGGGCATAATTAATGTCCAAAAGTAGCAGACTTATGTGTGCATGCGACCATTGAGAGAAGAAGATTAAATGAAGGTCGTTGCATGCTGTAATTAAGAATAGACATGTAGACTATACCTAGAGCACAAGTTGGTGCATTAGTCAATCAATATTAATTTAGATTAAAGGCTAAATGCATTGGAAGTGTAGATGTACTACACTCTTTGTTTTTTAGCCGATGTACACTCTTTGTTGGAAGACAGAGGGAGTACACGTGCATGCACTCACATACACAACCAGGGTGGTTCGTGTGCAAGGGTTGGACTCCTGTCGCGCCTACGTAAAGTTTTGTTTAACTGATTTCTTTGCTCTGCCAACTGACAGGTGGGACCCAGAAACCAGGTGACAATTGAACCAGTCAACAAAGTGCCACGTCGACTATGTGGCTGGTCAGTAGGGTGCAATACAGTGTTGTACGATGAGCTAGTGATCGTATAATCACCGCAAAACTATATATAGTGACCGTAAAGAGCGTATTGTTACATACGTTGACCGCCAGTATATTTTTCTCATTTCAAATTAAGCCATATTAACCGGAAAGGATGCAGTATGGACTAGTACTAGTACTGCTTTGATGTGTCCCGTCAACTCGCCGAACGAGGAGAAGCTTGTTTACTACGCCTCTCCCTCGCCCACGCGCACGGTGGTTCGCAGGACGAGGAGAGGGTTCTGACTACAGCGCCCTCTCCCTCTCCCTCTCTCTCGCCCTCGCTCTCACGGTGGATGTGCAGTAGTTCAATCGGTGTCAGATTGCCAAAAGCATATTGTACTGTAGTATCATCATTGTTGGACCTTCCGAAGAGGCGAAGAGCCAAGTGCAAGGTTCACAGGAGTATGAATTGTTGAACCTCCCGAAGAGGCAAAGAGCCAAGCGCAAGGTTTTATAGGAGTTGTCATCCTAGTAGGACTGTACTGGTACAACTATAGCGAAGGATGCTACTGTACGATGCCGCCGCGTCACGTATATCTAAAGCTGTGCCACCTTTTTTTTCTCAAAGAGTGTGTTGGAGCCCGTGCAACAACCACACAAGTTGCACATACACATAACACATTTACTAATAATAAATTCTAAAGGACAAATGCCACTATGCCACACAAGTTCATCTCCAATTCATGTGATAAATTTGTGCATGACTAGTCTACATATATTCACAAAGCTACCGTTCACAAATTACCGTACTCCACTTACACGTTATAGATGGGCTACATGTGCTCCTCCAGGTTCCGGTCCCAGGTGTTCTTCATGGATGGCACGATCCATAGCGGTGGGCAACGGGAATCATCGTCGCAGCTTTCTAGTCGGTTCCACACGATGGAGACTCATCCAAGTTGAAGCGGCATAAATCAGGGATAGCGTGTCCTGGCATGTCATTCATCCGGCGGTGCGCACTGAAGACACAACCATGCTTCATGAATGGCAGGACTTCTGTGTCATGCACAGAAGGTGGCATCCGCTTCACAATGGGGTAGCTGTCCCCAATGAAAAGTGAGTACTCTCCAAGAGTGTTCCTCGGCATCCACGTAGCATCATGGGGTTCAAACTCGACGCCGTTCATCTAGTACACGCGACATCTCAGATCTGGACACATGGTGACGTACATAGTCAAGGTCCAAGCATAATAATGTTGTGCTCAAATATGGCGGTCAGTAATACTGTGCAGCAAATAGTACTACTCCGATATAGAGGAAGTAAAATAACCGTCTTATTATACATAGCCACTCTTGGCTACATGGATGAGATAGTAAGACATGGAAAAAAATGGTGGTAGCTAGTGGGTTCAAGTCTTCAAGGGCCTAGCTAGCTATACGCGTCCTCCAAGGTAAAAAGTACTCCTATTAGTACTTACTAGTACCAGTACAATAATGAAAGAGAAGAGGAGAGGGTTAAAAAATCGAATACCTGGGTAGATGGTGACGGTACAATCATGGTAGACCGCTAAGATAGTTGATCCCAATATGCCAAAGTCAGCTACAAGGTTCCAGGTTAGACCGAATCGCGGATGCAAATGCACATACAGGATCGGCGATCTTATTTTGATCGGGGGATGACTGGTCCCTACGAAATAATGGAGTACCGTTAGGGATGCAAATGATGGTTTGTGCATTCCATTTGTAATCTCCCATACCATAGGATGGCAACCAGATGAAACAAGTTCCCTGGCTTGTCACCATGAAGATGCGGACTAGATGGCGCACGACGTCTTCGAACGTGTAGGGGTACAAATCTGCCGCCGCCAACATGCGCCAGCCTCTGCCGTTACTGCCTCTTGCATTGATGGCAATCCTTAGGTCGAACACTGTGCTGAGATAGTAATCGTCATAGCCGCGTCGCTTTGTCGGCGGGGCCGCAATTGCTATCTTCTTCAATCTCATGTAGGCATCATCATACGTATTCAAGCCCAGCCAGTCTGGAAGGCCGATCCCAATGGTGGAGAAGGGGTCTACCGGAACGGACGCACTGCTATGGATGTTGTGCAAAATGATGGTGGTATCCTGCCGGAGGTATGCAAGCCAATCTTCGTTGGCACTGACCCTGACCTATATATAAGACGATGGGCAGCAGAGAAATTACAGGATGGAAATAGAATAACTAAGTACTACATGATCAAACTCCATTACTGACCTGCTCATCGGACAAAATCCGACTACCTCTCAATGCCAACAAATCTAACCATGGCCGGGGAGAGGTGGACTGTTTGAAAGATTGTCCCATAGAAGAACCTTCTCCTCAAGGACGCATGGAAGACCAACAAGCATGGCCTTTTCCCAAGCCTGTTTAAGCACCATCTTGAAAAATTTGGTGCAGGAAGCACCGAGTCTTGCGGCGGTGAGGACGTCAGAGCGGCGTGCAATTTCTCCCAGAGGATCGTCGTTCAAGGTCCCCCAGCCCCGACGAGGAGGACAACCGCCTGGCGAATCCATGGGAGCAGCGATGAACTACCTTCTCTTCGGGGGGAGGGGAACTGGCGAGGAGGAGATAAGAGCGTAGCACTACAGGAATCAGCTACTTTGCCGTCCGCCGGGGCGGACGGCAAAGGCAGGAACGACGAACGGCAAAGGCCTTTGCCGTCTACCGCGGACGGCAAAAGGCTCTGGAAAAGTAAGGATCGGCAAAGAGCTACTTTGCCGTCTGCTTCCGGAGGCTGACGGCAAAGGGCCCTTTGCCATAAGCAGCAGACGGCAAAGAAAGCTGACGGCAATAAATATGATGTTAGTTCGTTAGATGGCTAACGGCAGCCTTTGCCGTCAGCTGCTGATGGCAAAAATTATCTGTCCTTTGTCATCCGCCGGGTGACGTCAGCTGGACGTCACTACCCACCTAGGCTTTGCCGTCCGCCACTGTAGGCAAATGTGGTAATCCTTTGTCGTCTGCCACTGTAGGCAAACTGGCCAAATGGGTCAGCTCCTAGGGAGCACAGGTGGCCGCCACGTGTCTTCTTTGCTGTCCGCGGCGAACGGCAAAGGGTCCTTTGCCATCAGCAGCAGACGGCAAAGATGATGCATTGCCTCTTTTTTCTATTTTTTAATCCAACAATTTTCACAGCAATATATATATATATATATATATATATATATATATATATATATATATATATATATATATATCCCAGCTATTCTGCAACCCATTCCTGAATAAGCTATTCAGGAACCGTTCCTAACTGACAAAAAACAGATAAGCTAACCGTGCGTCATATTCTAGTTAACTGCCGTGCAGACTTTTTCTGGCACCATTTTTTCACACAGTTTTTTTACCGTAAATTTTGAACCATTTATCGGAATGATGCAAATAATATATTGTTGGATAGCTATTGAATAGGAGCAAAAAATCCATATTGATCGTTTTCCCAAAATCCTTACAGTTTTTAAACAAAATATAAAAAACTAAAAATTCTTCAAATGTGTTTTCGGTGTTTTTGTGATAGAAACTTTGTCAGAATGATGCGTATGATATACCGTTGGAAAGCTATGATTAGCCCGAACTTTGGTATATGTAACACCTTTTCAGATTCGATACGGTTTAAGAGCAGTTTTGAAAAAACTAATGTCATTTTCGTCATTTTTTTCTGAATTGCTACAGTAGACGCTAACTGTTCAAGCGGAATAGCTAACTGCACTATGTTGAGCAAGCTAACTGCCGAAGATGCAAATACCTTTTTTTCTTTCATTCATTTTTTGTACGGGTGAGGCTAACTGCCAGGACCAAAATAGCTAACTACCGGGCATTTCGGCAATTAACATCAAGTTAACTGCCAGACTAAAGACATTATTATTTTTTCTTTTATATTTTTTCTCGGGTCGAACTAACTGCGGGGCCTGAAATAGCTAACTGCCTGGGGCTGCGGCAGTTAACACCAAGTTAAATGCCGAGAGCGAAGACACTAAAAAAATATTTAGTTCTTTCTTGTCAGGGTCACGCTAACTATCATGAATGCCGAAGTTAACTACCATGCTGGCCGATGTTTACTGTCGGAGCTGCAAATACTTTGTTTTCTTTCATTCATTTTTCATACGGGTGAGGCTAACTGCCGGGACTGAAATAGCTAACTACTGGGCATTGCGGCATTTAACATCAAGTTAACTGCCAGACTGAAGACACTATTTCTTTCCTTTTATATTTTTTCTCGGGTCGAACTAACTGCGGGGCCTGAAATAGCTAACTGCCAAGAGCGAAGACACTAAAAAAAATATTTCGTTCTTTCTTGTCGGGGTCACGCTAACTGTCATGAATGCCGAAGTTAACTACCACGCCGGCCGATGTTAACTGCCACTATGGACTATTTTTTTATATGGCCAAACTTTTTTCATTTTTTTTGTAATTCATTTTTTTTGCCGTGGTCACCATAACTGCAATGAATATTGGGGTTACCTGCCACGCCGGCCGAAGTTAACTGCAACTGTTGAAATCCATGGAGATGTGCAACTAACTGCTTGGGTTTTTCGAGTGAACCTGTCTTATTTCATGATTTCAATTGCAAAAAGGTGGGTGGACGGGAGTCACTGCGTTATAGATTAATAAGTCAACTTCTATAGTTTTTGAAAGCAAACTGATACAGTTCGCTAACTACTACCTTCGCTCGCAGCCAGAATGAAGATGAGACTTTTGTTGGAGCCGCAGCAGGGTGGTGTGGCGCTCGCTGTACATGGATCTGACCGGACAGCGCCCATGCTTCTGGACCCGTACGGGAGCTACCGGAGGTAGGAAGCAGCTAGTGGCGACGGACGTGTGTGCACGCACAACTGCACAATCTCTTTTTCTAACTTCCACCATGGCTCAACTTAACTGCTGCCGGGGGAAGAACAAGAAGAGAACATTGCCAGGGAGGTTGGATGATGTAGAGGAGGAGGGGAGCTGGCAGTGCTGTCCTTCGACACACGTACCAGAGAGGCAGAATAGTCGCTTCCGGTTGTGCCCATCTCCTTCGTCTCGCGCGCCTCATGACCTGCCTTGGAGAGGCAGCTCCATTCCTCTCTGCTAACTGCCCCCATGGTCGAATTGCTACTCGTGGTCTCTAACGTGGTGCCCATGGAGGTGGTGTGGCAGGTCGGGGAAGGTGATAACAGGCCCATGGTCAACAGGGAGCACACACATGGGGAACGGTGAGCCCCCGCGGTGGAGTAGAGAGGTGGTCGCCTGATGGCAGCCCGCGCGGTGATCCAGCTATGCAAGTCGTGGTGGTGGAGTGGAACCAGGGTAGGTGGAGCCTCCTCCTCAGGCCACCATGGGAGGAGAAGTCCACTGCCGCAGAAGCTGAGGAGGATCTCGCCGGTGCCGCAGAAGCCGAGGGAGGATCTCCCCATGGCTCGTGGCGGTGGTGGTCAGGATCCTATGCCATGGATCTTGACGGGTCCCAAGGCAAGGCGAGGAACAAAGGAGGGCACCAGGATGGGATCTCATGGATTTGCGGCACTGTCAATGGGAGGTGGAGAGAGGAAGGTGGATCCCGTCGACAATTTCACAGGGCTATTTAACAGCAAACATATGACATATCCAGCACATAAGTTTCATCGTACATACATATATAGTTCCATCCATTCATACATAGCAAGTTGCACATACACATAAGTTGCAACCATTAGGAAGTTGCACATACATATTACAATGCAAAGTTTCATCAAGATGGCAAGTTCCATCGTAGCAAGCTAGAAGAATACTAGAAGAGAATGAAATAAAAAACAAGCACTCCATCATAGCAAGCTAACTTCCGAGAAGTGAATGAAATCTACAAAATGGCAAATAAGAAAGTTAGGAAAAGGTGACTAGAAGAAGGAGGCTAGAAGAAGAAGCACTCCATCATTTGTGAGGTAACTTAGGTGAAATGGATCGTTTATGAGCTAACTTAGGTAAAATGCATCATTTTAGAGCTAATGTAGGTAAGATGGGTCATTTTGGAGCTAACGTAGGTAAAATGGGTCATTTTGGAGCTAACATAGGTAAAATGGGTCATTTTAGAGCTAAGTAGGTAAAATGGATCATTTTGGAGATAATCTAGGTAAAATGGATCATTTTGGAGATAATCTAGGTAAAATAGGTCATTTTAAAGCTAACTTGGGTAAAATGGATCATTTATGAGCTAACTAAGGTAAAATGGGTCATTTTAGAGCTAACTTAGGTAAAATGGATCGTTTATGAGCCAACTAAGCTAATTATGCCGTTTTTTTACATAAGTAAGCTAAGTACATGTCATTATTGAGCAAACCTAGTTAACTAAGCATATTACAAATAACTTAGGTCATTTTGGAGGAAACAAAGCTAAGTATAGATCGTTTTAGAGCTAACTTAGGCAAAATGGCTGGTTTTGGAGGTCAGTAAGCTTATTAAGTCATTTTGGAGGAAATAAAGCTAAGTCTAGGTCTTTATGCATTTGTTAAGCAGAAAACTAGAGAAACTTACCGTGATCATGGAGGTGTAGGAGCGGGCTGGCTCATGCCAGTAGCTGGAGAAGGATCATGTGATGCTTGTCTGGAGTTACGCGACACCAAAGATCATTTCCAATGTTTCATTAGCATGATGACACTCAAATGTTAAGACTAGCAAGTAACATCCATTCAAATTAAACTCACCGTGGTCTCAGGAGCAATCTCTGGATCAATGGCTATGGAGCCACGGGACCTCCCGCCACCAGATATCATCACCTGCTCTAGATCAATGGGACCCTAGCTCGGGTTAAAGTCCTCCCCTTTCCTCGCCTTCCCCTTGACTTTCTTGTAAGAGGCAGTGTGGGCCATGGCATACATGTCGTACCCCTCTGGCACCTTATCCGTCTTATTGTAGCATGCCTGAAAGAGAGAAACAAAGTAAATTAGTAATTAAAGGACTCAAGCTAGAATGATGAATGAATTGCATGAATCATGAAGCAAACCACATACCCAGTTCCGCCCGAACTGATATAAGCTGGAGCTGCCTTGATGGTGTGGCACACCTTCAATTTGGGCACGTTTGTCCTTGGCCTCAGTCGGCTCCCCTTCCATCTTTCAACACCTGCCATGACAAAGAGATAACGAAATTAGTACAACATAAAAAAATACCGACATGAATAATAATATGTATATCACTTAAGTGTATCATCATCAAGTACAACATAAAAAAATTGAATACCTGACACTACTAATAATCTCGATCAGTATCATCAATAAATGCATAATCATCATTATCACTATAATCAATGACGGGCTCATAGGGTTCAGTGGCATCAACATGTGGAAGGCCACCTTGACGTAATAGGTCAAGCATTGACAGGTCATCCACAACAGTAACCTCTTCTTGTTTCGGCTCTTCTTGTTCCTCCTCTGGGGTGATATCGGATTCACTGTCGCTGTCTACTTCAATGTTTTGGGGTGAATTATAGCAGTTCTTGAAACACTTTTTGGAAAGACGTGTCTCTTGGAAGAATTCTCCTTCATATGTGTCTGGGTTAATGTGAGGTTCATAATCCTCTTCCTTTGGGGGAGATAGTCTAGCACGTGGCGGCACTTCATAAACGACATCCCAACCTTTCACATTTGGATTAGTTTGGCAGGCCCACGGTAGATAGAATACTTGGGTCGCCTGTTGAGCCATAATATAGACATCAGGAACATCTAAATGGGTGCTTTGGTTGATTTCAACTAGCCCTATATGTTCATGAGTCCTTCTAGTCTCCTTCTGCTGAAACCAACAACATTTGAAGACTACGACATTCGGTGGGTTTTCACCATACAATAGAAGTTCATAAATTGCTTCAACTCTCCCATTATACTCGGTACCTCCTTCGCCGATAGCAGATACACAACAATTTGTAGACTTTCGGTCGGCCATAGATAGCTCTTTGCCATAGGTACGAAAGCGATACCCGTTGATGTCGTATTTGTCAAATGAACGGACTTTATAGTCAAAACCATTAGCGACTTGTCTCAATTCGACGTCCATAGACTCTGAATTAGCCTACAAGTTTAATACGAAAGGATTGTTGCATTACGCATAAATAAGCGAATGAAATGAAATTGTCTAATAGAAATTACCGTTTGTTTGAACCAAGAGATGAAACCGGGATAGCCGCCTCCTTGCTTTGCGAGAATCTCATACTCTTCAACGGAATCCTTTTGGATCACCGCTCCGTATGAGAATATGGCGACGTATCGACTGTATGAAATATCCAGGAATAAGAGCAGTTCAAAGGAAATAGAAGTTGTGAAACAATGTACCGAGAACTTACTCGATGTACGACCACACTTCTATCAGGTTCTTGAAGATATACAACGAAATGGTCCGCCATTCTTCATTATCCAAAGATACTGGATTTGAAACACTGGCTGGTGCGAGATTCCCTTTGAATAGGCTGAGGTTGGATCCACCCTTTTTAGGGTCGTCAGCACTATACCGAGGCTTCGGATTATGCAAATGATGATTTTTGGCTTCGTAGTGTGCTGTCACGAAGTTTGCCGCCTCCTCAGTGATGAATGCCTCAGCCATCGATGCTTCAATTCACATTTATTTTTACATTGTTCTCGAAGCGTCTTCTGCATCCTCTCAGTTGGGTAGCACCAACGATTTTGCACGGGCCCCCCCAATCTTGCCTCGGTTGGGAGATGCAATATCAAGTGCTGCATTGGATTAAAGAAGCCTGGTGGAAAGATCTTCTCTAACTTGCAGATCAACTCCGGTGCCAACTCTTCCATTTCTTCTAGCACGCTAGGCGATAGTTCTTTCGCTCAAAGAACACGGAAGAAATAGCTGAGTTCTGCCAGTACTAGCCATTCATCCTCAGGGATGAAGCCACACAACATCACCGACATTACCCGCTCAATCCATATGTGCCAATCATGTCTCTTGAGACCAAATATCTTCAATTTATCAAGACTCGCTCCCCTCTTTAGATTCGCTGCATACCCATCAGGCAACATCAACTGCATTGTCACCCACAAGATAATTTCCCTCATAGCTGGCCTTCCAAGATTGAACCATGCCTTCGGCTTCGTCCAGTTCTGCTTTCCTTTCGGTTCTTTCATGTTTTGTAACGGCCTATCACATAGCGCCTCCCGATCGACTCTAGCCTTAGTATTATCCTTTGACTTCCCATCTATGCCGAACAATGTACCAAAAAGTGCCTCGGCGATATTCTTCTCAGTGTGCATCACGTTGATGATGTGTGGGCAAAGGAGGTCTTTGAAGTAAGGCAGATCCCATAAGCATGTCTTGTGAGTCCAGGCGTGCTCAGAATTATACCCCTTGAAGTACCCTAGACGCTCTGGATCTGGCTCGAGAGCGTTTAACTGATCCAGGGTCTGTTGGCCTGTCAACATAGGTGGTGCATAGTTTTTGACAACTCTACCTCTGATGAAGTTCTTCTTGTCTTTCCTGAACTTATGGCAAGGATCCAGGAACTGTCTATGCATGTAGAAGCAAGAAAACTTGCGACCGGCCTGAAGCCAACGAAATTCAAGAGCTCCCTTGCATGTGGGACACGGGAACATTCCATGCACACACCAGCCAACGAATATCGCATACGCCGGCAAGTCATGCGTCGAGTACATGTACCAGACACACATTATGAAGTTCCGGTTGCTATAGGCGTCATTTGTCTTAAACCCATTATCCCAGGCTTCTTGCAATTTGTCCTTAAGCGGCTGCATGTACACATTCATATTTTCCCCCGGATAGTTGGGCCCTGGAATTATCAATGTCAAGAAAATGTTCTTTATTTGCATAATCTGTCCGGGGGGCGGGGGGGGGGGGGGGGAGATTGAGTGGAAAGACAAATACGGGCCAACAACTGTATTGGGCTGCCGTCATACCAAACACACTGAACCCATCCGTGCTGACGCCGACTCGAGGATGCCTCGGATCTGCCGCTTTATCAGCATGTAATTCATCAAACCTTTTCCATGCAACACCATCCGAGGTGTGTACCATCATCAGATTCCCATATGCATCTAGTTCGGTTCTTTTGCCTGTTTTGTGCCATGTCATCTATTTGGCCGTCTCTTCGACCATGAAAATACGTTGAAGTCTTGGTACGATTGGCATATACTGAAGAACACTATCGGGGATTTTGGTCTATGTCTTCTCACCCATAACGTTGTCTACCACAATATACCTGGAAGACTTGCAAATGGGACAATAGTTCAAGTCCGCATAGTCAAGCCTAAATAAGGCACATCCTTTCTCACAGGCATGTATCTTCTCATAGGGCATATTCAATGCACGGAGGATTTTGTCCAACTGGTATTGGTTTGCAGGCATTACATGGCCTTTGGGTAGAAAGCGTCCAAATACTGTCATCATTGCGTCGTAGCATTCTCTGCCCAAGTTGAACTGAGCCTTCAGAGCAATTACTTGTGAGATGGCATCCAACTGACAAAGCTCAGTGTTCTCGTGGAGCGGACGTTTTGAAGACTCCAACATTTCATTGAAGGCCTTTGCAGATTCCTCCATCTCCTCGTCTGAATCCCGAGCATCATCATAGTCTTGCACCATGTTTTCCATCCCGGTACCATGCTCGTTGGTGCAACGACGATCCACCTCAGCTCGGTCATGCTGGGCAGACTTACCATGATATGTCCACACCATATAATCGGGCATAAAACCACTCTTCTGCAGGTGTTTGCCCATTTCAGCCTCTGTCCTCTTATCCCAATTGTCGCACCAGAAACAGGGGCACCAGGTTTTCCTCTGGCCATTTGCAAATGCGGCTTGCATAAACCCCTTGGTTTTTGTGAACCATTCAGCACTCCATTTGATTTGACCAGTGTGACCGGTATACATCCACGCACAATCACTCATCTTGACTTTCAGAGCTACTGGACACACAACAAATATATATATATATATATATATATATATATATATAATTGACCATGTATATATTCATCAGTTGATCTACTTTGTCAATTTTATTACGTCCATGCAACCTACACTCTAATAGGTAATGGTAGGTCCTAATCCCACCCGAGTATGTGTAGATTGGGTTCATTTTCCCATGCTATGCTCTGGATCCGACACAAAATTTCGGCAGCACCTCCCCGCTGTTCTCCTGATACACGTCTCTGCAATAAACAGAGATGATGTGTACCCGGAGAACAACAGGGGAGGCACTAACAAAATTTATGCGGTGGATCCAGAGCAAAGCATATGGGAAAACGAACCCAATCTACACATACTCGGGCTGTCCATGGATAGCGTTGGACAATTCGAAAGAATCGAGGTTATAAATATGCAAATGCATGCATATTTATAGCTATAACGCTTTCAAACGGGAGACACATATTGGTTACGCATACTGATGATTCAAGACACATATATAGCTATCTATCAAGTTTCATCAGCACGAACACAATAATAGAGAAAATAATTAATGGGGGAGGAGGACATGTCATTTGTGCTCACCCATGAACGAAGGGGCAGAGCTCCTCAAACGCACGGCGAGGTCGTCGAACACCAAACCCCGCAGTGATGAAACAACTGCACATTTAAATCTACCCGTTCAACACAATTATATATTATGTTTTTCATAACAAAATCAAAAAATATATGACCTAACTCATAATTCACAAATATATGACCCCACCGGCCTCTGGAAGGCCAAAGAGCACCTTTTCGGGAGGTTTCAGGGGTCGGGGTGTTGTGTCGGTGTCGGGGTCGGGGTGCTGTTTCGGGGTCGGGGTGTCGGGGTGTGGTGTTGGGGTCGGGGTGTCGGGGTGTGGTGTCGGGGTTGGGGTGTCAGAGTCAGGGTGTTAGGGTGTCGGGGTCACGTGTCGGGGTGTGGTGTCAGGGTCGGGGTGTCGGGGTCGGGGGTCGGGGTGTTTACTTCTATCCTTCTTCTTCTTTACTTCTCTTCTTCTTCTTTTTTCTTCTTCTTTCCTTCCTTCTTCTTCTATCATTCTTCTTCTTTCCTTTCTTCTTCTTGTTCTTGCATCTTTTTTCTACTTCTTTTACTTCTTTTCTTTTCTTCTTTTCTTCTTCTTCTACTTCTTCTACTTCTTTTCTTCTTCTTCTTCTTCTTTCATCTTTTTTCTACTTCTTTTACTTCTTTTCTTTTCTTCTTTTCTTCTTCTTCTACTTCTTCTACTTCTTTTCTTCTTCTTCTTCTTCTTCTTTTTTCATCTTTTTTCTACTTCTTTTACTTCTTTTCTTTTCTTCTTTTCTTCATCTTCAACTTCTTCTACTTCTTTTCTTCTTCTTTTCTTCTACATATGCTTTTTTCTTCTACTTCTTTTCTTCTTCTTCTTTTTTCATCTTTTTTCATCTAAAACCCATGCACTAAATCTAACACTAACACATATGTAGCACTAAATCTAACACTAACACTAACACATATGTAGCACTAAATCTAACACTAACAATTAAACAACAAAAAAAGAAAAAACAGAAAAAAAGAATACTCACCGGAGCCAGGGGCGACGCTGGCGCCGGGGTGGTGGGCGGGTGGGGGGGGGGTTGGCTCCGGGGCAGTGGGACGGTCGGGCGGGTGGGGGAGGGGGCGGTGGTGGGGGCGACGCCGGGCGGCGGGCGGGGGCGGTGGCGGGGGCGACGCCGGGCGGCGGGCGGGGGCGGTGGCGGGGGCGGCGCCGGGCGGCGGGGTGGCATGATAGTGGGGCGTCAGCGGGTGGGGGAGGGGGCGGTGGCGGGGGCAGCGCCGGGCGGCGGGGGCGGGGGCGATGGCGGGGGCGGCTCCGGGCGACAGGGCAGCGGGATGGTGGGGCGTCAGCGGGTGGGGGAGGGGACGGTGGCGGGGGCGACGCTGGGCGGCGGGGGCGGCGCGGTGGGTGGATCTGGGCATCGGGGAGGAGAGAAGGAGAAAAAGAGAGAGTAACGGGCGAGGGGGGGGGGGGCTCGGCTGTTAGTTAGGCTAGTTAGGTTAGCCTTTGCCGTCCGCTTTTTGTTTATCTTTGTCGTCTGCTGCGGATGGCAAAGAGGGGGGACATTAAGTTTTCTCGTTAGTGGGTGCAACCTCCCTCTTTGCCGTCAGCCAGCGGACGGCAAAGATTCTTTGCCGTCAGCAAGCGGACGGTAAAGAAATGGTAGATGTCAAAGACCTTCTGTGCCGTCTAGCATTTGTTTGCCGTCAGCTTCTTGGTAGCTAATGGCAAAGACCTTCTTTGTCGGCCGCTAGCTGACGGCAAAGAATTGGTAGACGGCAAATTCCCTGATTCCAGTAGTGTAGTAACCGCAGGGCCTCGTCCCTTCCAATTGTAGATCGTTCTAGCCACAATGGTGAGTAACATACACTAGTAACATACACATTTCCCTAGACTATGTTACTACCTTCATAGTGGGTAGTAACATAAGTGTGGTAACATGCAAAGCTTCATTTATTAGGTTATAGACTATATTGCATTGGGACATGTGATGTTACAGTAACTAGCTAAGTTACTATAACTACCTCTCTCCTCATTAACTCACTGCCACATAAGCAAATGTGCTGAGTTGGACTCGATGTTACTGCTAAAGTTACTCCCACTATGGCTAGTCTTAGTGAAGGGGTGAGGCTACTATTTACTAGTAGTACTAGCATTATGGGACGTTATGGGATTGCATTATACTGTAAATAATAGCACTAGTGAGAAAATTTTGGCACTAGGTAGTAGTTTTTGGCATGGATTAAGAAATTTTTGGTATGTTTTTGCTATTTTTTGTACACGCCAACTAGTGTCAAAAAACGTCTTACATTATGTGACGGAGGAGTACATACTCGTACTTTAGCAGTACTAGTACTACTTTCTCAACTAGTAGTGCGATGTACTGTACTTGTAGTCTAGTCTAGTATAGTGCACCAGTTTTGAACTCTTGAATCTCAGGGCCAAGGAGCTACAGTTGGAAGTGGAGGGTACTACTGTTCTCTAGGACCATCGCTGTACTATCAATGCAGGGAAAGTACACCTGCATAGTGGCCTAGTGGGTACTCTCGGTGCTCTATTCGGCCCCTCTCCATTTCAGAAAAAAGCACGTCAAGAGGAATTTCTTTTATAGTAGAGCTGATAATGGAGTGAAGTCCATGCGTGCAACGCTACAAGCTACAAGTAGTAGTAGAGCACTTTACGTACAGAGCCATATTGCACAGTTGCCAATGCCCCGCCAGGCTTTTCCGGCTCCTCGGGTTTAATTGGGAGGCGCTAGTTTAAATATGCTACTAGCTGATGAGGAAGCTGCAATCGAGGTGCGGCTAGGGCGAGCACACACGCCACGAGATGCTGGGAAGGAAAACCCGTTCACATGGCTAGGCTATCCGGTGCACCCAGATTGTGGTGCCGCACGTCCGTTTGACTTCAAAACTCAAACTGCCCATGTAAAATACTGGCTCGCAACAAAGTTACTTTTTAAAAAAGGCCGCCGTGCGTTTGGCCGAGATCGAACCCACAAAACGAGGTATACACTCCCGCGACCACTAGTAGTACTCGTTGGAGTACAATGCAACCTAGAATCGCCTTTTGTCGCTAGTACTACCTCCGTCCTGGTTTATTGGTCCTCATTGTATTCTGTGCTAAATTTTGACCATAAATTTATCTAACAAAATGTCCATGCGTGTCATCAAAAATTATATCATTGAAAACTATGATCAAATACGAATCCAATAATATAATTTTTGTTGACATGCATTAACATTTTGTTAGTCAATTTTTTGGTCAAAATTTGGCACGGAATACAATGGGGAGCAATAAACCAGGACGGAGGTAGTAGTACATTGTTCCTTACAAGAAACCCCTAATAATGCAAGAACCACTAATAATGCAAAGAAACTACTACCACTTGCATACGTGGCAGACTTAAGATAAGACTACCTTATCAACCATTGTACATGCTCTTACCAACCAGCCCTACCAAGAAACGACTACTTTACAAAGTGCCGTTATAGGCACGTTTCAACCCATGGCCCTGTTTGGATACATTTTCTGTCAATCTAACCCTGCCATCCAAACACCACTTTGGTTAGAGTTAGTTCATGGTTGTCGGCGTTCTGGGAACGGGGGTCCCCAGACTTGCCTGCCTGCGGCCTACGGCGTGGCTCAAGGGGTGGCCCAGCATGGCCCATCTTCGTCAACACGAGCTCAAGACCCTCGCGAGGGGCCAAGACTCGTGGGGCGGACGACAGGAGGCTTCCTCAGGTACGACCTCGCCAGGCTGGCTCGCGAGGAGGCGGAGAGATCAAGGCAGGGTACCTCGCGAGGTGCCCATGACGCAAGCCATGACGACCAAGGGCGCCAAGCGGGCGCCAACCCGCGTAGTGTCCTTCTTTCCTCTTTGGTGCAAAGGGAGCAAGCGCAGGCGAGAGCATCAAGCAAAGGCATCCATTTCGGTGCAACAAGACCAAGACCAGCAGAACGGCAGGATGGAAGTCATCGTGGAGCCCAAGCCGGCATCACCACCAGAGCCTTTGGCAGGCGAGGACCAACTTTAGTCAGGATAAGTGTACTAGATGTTCCCCTTCAAAATGGCCAATTGTTGGCGCCCTTCCCGCTCAATATTTGGGAAGAGGCCCAGGGCCTTTGCCTATAAATAGGACCAACCACCCACAAGGGAGGGGGACGGAGAAATCAATCGGATCCTCATCTAGAACCCAGTAGAGAGAGCGACTGACCTCCCATAGTAGTTCATCGCACTAGCCAAGAACAGATCCTCGCGAGGCTATTCTTCCTTGTACTGTTCATCATTAGCCCAAGAGGCAATCCACCACACACACACTGGAGTAGGGTATTACATCACAATGGTGGCCTGAACCAGTATAAATCCTCTGTCTCTTGTGTTGTCCCTTTGATTGCTTAGTTCATAGCGAGGCGGTGAGGAGCAGGTAGGCAGAGGGCTAAATCTCCGCGCGCACCCCAGTGTTCGAATCTAGAGGGTCTGTCGGAACCCAAAATCCGACATTTGGCGCGCCAGGTAGGGGTGCGCCGGAGCTTTTCCTTCCGCCGACCCGCTCTCCGCCGACACCTCGACTTGCCCTGCGATGAGCGGCGCGCTGCCTGCTCCAGTCGTCGCGGCCCTCTTGGGCGGCTCGCAGACTCCACCTTCGGGCCGCCACATCAAGCCGTTCCTCCGCCAGGTCGGTGCCGTCTCCACACGGCAGGGGGCTCCCTCAGGTCGGTCGGCGCCCGAGGCCGATCTGGCCTTCAGCTCAAGGGACCACCCCTCCAATTCAGCCTCCTCAGGCGCGCTCCCGATGCTGTGCACTCCCACCATCTGCCAGGTGGCCGTCACCAGGACTCTCATCGACGGCGGCTCGGGCCTCAGCGTGCTCTCGATTGAAGCCTTCAGCCTCCTCCACATACTGCTGGAGCGGCTTCGGCCCAGCCGGCCCTTCTTGGGCGTTGGGGGCGGGACCTCTAGCTCCCTGGGGCAGATCCGCCTCCCGGTAACCTTCGGCACCTACGACAACTTCCGCACGGAGCTATTCGACTTCGACATCGCCCCCATCGGCCTCCCATACAACGCCATCCTCGGCTACCCGGCGTTGGCCCGGTTTATGGCTGCGACTCACCCGACATATAATCTCATGAAAATGCCCGGGAGCAGCGGCGTCCTCACCATGTGCGGAGACACTGGGGATGCACTGCAAGCGCTCAAGATCGCCTTCAAGACGGCAGTGTCGATGCAGCCCGCCGACTCGGACGCCCCTGAGCCCAAGGGGGCTGCGCCGGCCAAGAAGAGGCAGTTGTTCACCCAAGACAAGGCAGAAACCAAGCAGATGGTGGTTGACGAGGACGGATCCACTGCTGCCACCTTCACCATAGGCGCCAACCTCAAGCCCGAGCAGGAGGAGGCCCTGTTCAAGTTCCTGCGTAAGAACAAGAAGGCATTTGCATGGGAGCCCGATCAGCTGGCGGGGATCCCAAGGGGTGTAATCGAGCATCACCTCAATGTGTGCCCCAATGTCCGACCCGTGAAGCAGAAGGCAAGACGGCAGTCCACAGAAAAGCAGGCTTTCATCATTCAAGAAACCGGCAAGCTGGAAGCTGCAGGGGTCATTCGCGAGGTCCGATACCCGGATTGGTTGGCCAACCCAGTCGTTGTCCCAAAGAAAGGAGGGAAGGAACGTATGTGCGTCGACTTCACCAATCTCAACAAAGCCTGCCCGCAAGATCCGTTCCCGCTCCCTCGCATCGATCAGATCATCGACTCCACCGTCGAGTGCGACTTGTTGTGTTTCTTGGATGCCTTCTCTGGGTATCACCAGATCAAGATGGCGGTAGAAGATGTTGAGAAAACGGCCTTTCTAACCTCGTGTGGGGTGTATTGCTACACGTGCATGCCGTTCCGGTTGTGCAATGCAGGGGCGACCTTCCAGGGGCTGATGCACATCACCTTGGGCCCGCAGCTCAGGAAAAACGTGGAGGCTTACATTGATGATTTTGTGGTGAAGTCTCGCGAGGCAAAGACCCTGATACAAGACCTAGAGGAAACCTTCGCGAGCCTCAACGCCGTGAGCCTGCGGCTCAACCCAGAGAAGTGCGTATTTGGGGTCCCCTCAGGCAATCTCTTAGGCTTCCTCGTGTCCCACCGGGGCATCGAGGCTAACCCGGAAAAGGTCAAGGTGGTCGAGGACATGAGCCCACCAAAGACCCTCAGAGAAATGCAGAAGCTCACTGGGCGCGTGACAGCGCTGGGACGCTTCATCTCCAAGTTGGGGGAGCGAGCGTTGCCTTTCTTCCAGCTGATGAAGAAAAAGGGACCCTTTGAATGGACAGAAGAGGCAGACAAGGCGTTCCAAGACCTCAAGAGATACCTAACCAGCCCTCCGGTAATGGTGGCCCCGCGCCCTCAGGAGCCCCTGGTGCTTTACCTTGCAGCCACTCCCTACTCCACTAGCGCATCTCTGGTGGCGGTTAGGGAGGAGCGTCGGAACAAAGCCATGACATCCACCCGGGTCGAGGCGGAGCGTGAACAAGAAAGACCCACAGAGACCACCGCCACAGCCGAGAAGGATCAGCCGCCGCTGGGGAACACGCTCGAGACAGCGGGAACCCCTCCCCCTAGCGACCAGCCGCTGGGGGCTCCCCTGCCTCAGGAGGCGCCGCGGTCTCCAGAGGGCGCCATCGACACCAGCACTCCCAACCAAGTTGAACATCCTATGTACTTCGTCAGCACAGTGTTGCGGGACGCAAGGGCGCGGTACCCCATGCCTTAGAAACTTCTCCTCGCACTATTGGTGGCCTCGCGCAAGCTGTGGCATTATTTTCAGGGCCACCCCATCAAGGTCGTCTTAGTGTACCCTTTGGAGAGGGTGCTCAGGAGTCCCAACTCAGCTGCAAGGGTCGCTGAGTGGAACATTGAACTGCAAGCATTTCAGCTCGAATTCAGCACAACCAGAGTCATCAAGGGGGCCGCCTTGGCCGATTTCGTAGCAGAGTGGACAGAGGCGCCGGGCCTAAAGGCTGATGAGGATCGGTCCCTCTCCCCGGGAAGCGAGGCGCCGGACGGTTGGGTCATGTACTTCGATGGGGCGTTCTCCAGGAACGGCGCGGGGGCTGGCGCGGTGCTTATATCTCCTACCCAAGACAAGCTCTATTACGCCATGCAGCTCTATTTCCAACACAGGGAAAATGTCTCCAACAACATAGCAGAATATGAAGGCTTGATAGCAGGCCTGAAGGCCGCGGCCGCCCTCGGAGTAAAACGTCTTACCATCAAGGGCGATTCACAACTCCTCATCAACTTCTCCAACAAAGTATATGAGCCAAGGGATGAGCACATGGAAGCCTACCTTGCGAAGGTCCACAGGATGGAGAAGTAGTTCTGGGGGCTGGAGTTGCAGCACGTGCCCTGTGGCACCAACCAGGAGGCCGACGACATCGCCAAACAAGCATCCAGGCGACTGCCTCAGGAGCCTGGCGTCTTCGAAGAGCGGCTCTTCAAGCCCTTGGCCATGCCATCACTATCAAGCGCAGCGCAGCCTCGGGAGGAGCTTCCCCAGCCACCAGCCTCAGGAGCCCCGGCCTGTGGCCCGGCCTCAGGGGCGCGACTGCTCTTGACAATGGAGCCTCAGGAGGGGTGCTGGATCACGGAGCTCTGGAGCTATTTGACACAAGGGATCTTGCGAGAGAAGGAGGAGGAAGCGGAGCGCGTGGCGCGGCAGGCCACGACATACTGCATCAGGGATGGGGAGCTCTACCGAAGGCGACCAAATGATGTGTCCCTGCACTGCATCTCCAAGGAGCAAGGGAAGGAACTTCTAGCGGATATACACGGTGGAGACTGTGGGCATCATTCATCGTCGTGGACCCTCGTTGGCAAGGCATTCCGCAGTGGATTCTATTGGCCAACTGGTCTCATGATGTTGTCGAACTGGTGAAGGCTTGCGAGGCCTGCCAGTTCCACGCCAAGCAGATCCATCAGCCGGCTGGGGGTCTGCAAACTATACCCCTCTCATGGCCATTCGCAGTCTGGGGGCTGGACATCTTGGGCCCATTTCCTCGGGCACCAGGGGGCTATCGTTACCTCTACGTCGTCGTGGACAAGTTCACTAAGTGGACTGAAGTGGAAGCTGTCCGCACCATCCGCGCAGGGTCCGCAGTCAAGTTCATCAAGGGCATCGTGAGCCGGTTCGGGGTACCAAACCGCATCATCACCGACAACGGTTCGTAGTTCACCAGTAACCTCTTCAAAACATACTATGCTAACCTTGGAACACAGATATGTTACGCTTCAGTGGCGCACCCCCGGAGCAACGGTCAGGCTGAGCGGGCCAACGTGGAGGTCCTGAGGGGCCTCAAAACCAGGACATTCAAGAAGTTGGAGGCCTGCGGCCGAGGTTGGTACGACGAGCTTCAGTCGGTGTTGTGGTCCATCCGCACAACTGCGACCAAGCCAACCGGCAAGACCCCATTCTTCCCGGTCCATGGAGCTGAAGCAGTCCTCCCCCGCATGGTCAGACGTCACTCCGCGTGGGTCCTGGCGTTTGACGAGGCACAGCAGGACGCCATGCGGGGGACGGACCTCGTGCTGGGGGAGGAGCGTCGCCGGGAAGCCGCGCTCCGAGCAGCAAGATACCAACAAGCGCTACGATGATACCACTGCCGCAACATCTGCCCCAGGACACTCGAGGTAGGAGACCTCGTGCTCAGGCGGGTCCTCTCCAGGGAGGGACTGCATAAGCTCTCTCGCATGTGGGAGGGCCCGTTCAAGGTTGTTCATGTTTCCAGGCCCGGCTCCACGCGCCTGGAGACTTAGGAGGGGGTGCCCATCCAGAACGCGTGGAACATCCAGCACCTCCGGAGGTTTTACCCTTGAAAAGGCCCCGAGCCTGTGAAGAAGGCGAATGCCTGTGAAGCCGTTGCATTTTGGAAAAGGCCCCGAGCCTGTGAAGAAGGCGAATGCCTGTGAAGCCGTTGCGTTTTGGAAAAAGGCCCCGAGCCTGTGAAGAAGGCGAATGCCTGTAAAGCCGTTGCGTTTTGGAAAAGGCCCCGAGCCTGTGAAGAAGGCTAATGCCTGTGAAGCTGTTGCGTTTTGGAAAAGGCCCCGAGCCTGTGAAGAAGGCGAATGCCTGTGAAGCTATTGCGTTTTGGAAAAGGCCCCGAGTCTGTGAAGAAGGCGAATGCCTGTGAAGTCTGTCCTCACGAGAAAGGCCTGGAGCCTGTGAAGAAGGCGAACGCCTGTGAAGTCTGTCCTCACGAGAAAGGCCCGGAGCCTGTGAAGAAGGCCAATGCCTGTGAAGCTCGCCGCCCGTGACACTCTCATGTAATAATGAGTGGGTCTGTACACGCCCCGGAGTCTCAGGAGCGCCGGCCTCAGGCCCTGGGGCTCCCTCCCATGCCCAGTGGCAGCACTTAGCTCCGCGCTGGTGAGAAGACGTCGAAGACTAGATTAGGTGCTGGATGCAACTTTTCTCATTTGCTTTCTGCAGTTGGCTTGTTCATCCCCATTCGAGATTTTATTGAAGTTGTTGTCGTCTTTGGCTTGTGACTCCTTGCCTGTTTCGCTCTCCTGCCCCGATTTCTCTCTCGCACAAGTCTCACGAGGGAGCAATGCGGGCGCCCTCGTGAGTGTTTTCTGTCCCTTTCATTCGAAGCTTCCCTACCCAGGTCCGCTCAGGAGCACCCCTCCACTCCGTGCCCCACGGGCACCGCGACCCAAACGCAGGACCTAGGTCGGTCGCCTCCGCAGCTGAGGCCGGGAACTACTTCTCCAGACTGACTCTCGCAGGATGTGAAGCGTTCGACGAGGCCTCGGCTTCGGGAAGCAAGGATTACGGCATGACCCACCCCCAAGCTAAGTAATTTCTGTATGCAGGCGTGCGTCACGAAGGCACAATACCAGAATAGCGGAAACAGTATAATAATTAACAGTGATTGTCCAAGCACACCCCCGCGGGACCCTACACTATTGTCTCTTTGCGCAGGAAAGGGAAAATGAACAAAATAGGCTCTACTCGCCCGACACCACCTCGCAAGGCTCGAACTGCCTCAGGAGCTCAAGGAGACTCCATCTCGCACTTCACCGAGGCGCGATGGCAGGTGGACCCGCTACCTCCCTCCAGGCAGGCGGGGCGACGCTGAGGCTGACCGCGGCCACCGCTGGAGGAGTTGCTACTCGAAGGAGAGCCGTCGAAGCTTCACAAGCCACGGGCGCTGCCCACCATGCGCGCGCTGTCGTCTTCACCATTGCTGGGGCAGGGCCCACGGCCGTGGGCGTCGTTCTCAGGGCAGCACCCAGTGCGGCGACCGTCTTCCCCGAACACCCTCACGTAGAGGATGGCATTGCCGTCGAACTTAAAGTGCAGGGTGCACCGCCGGCTCAGGCCGCGCACGCGGGCAAACGTTTGCCAGCCGTGAGTCAAGGCCAAGCTGCCGGCTGCAGAGACCTCCAGTGAAGCCCAGGAGGCTCGGCTGCAGCAACCGTCCGCCTGAAGCCAGAGGCCACCCGGGGTGCCGACCGGAAGCTCGTCTAAGAGAAAGCGAGGGAGTTGGAGCCGGGTGCTGGCCGGTTCCGCCGACCACACAACAAACTCCGGCAGAACCTCCGCCGAGTGGGAGCGCGGCCTAGAAGGTCGTGCGGCCACATCGTGCCCCCCAGCGGCGGCCTGCCGCCCGTCACCGTGCGGGGGATCGCCTCCGCAGCCGCGGGGAGCCACCGTGGGAGTCGCTGAGAGTTTGCGAGGACGGCCACGACCAGGCTTGGGCAGAGGAGGGTCAGGCCCCACCTGGCGGGCCTTTCCTTTCTCTGTAGCCGAGAACCTCTTGGGCAGAGCCATGAAGAAGAAGGAGAAGCAAGGGGGAATGGATTAGGGGGGCAAGCGCCGCCCCGTACTTAAAGCCAGAGGAGGCCAACCGACGGCCACCACGATCACACGTAATCATGACCCGCTTTGCATGCAGGGACTTGTCAGTTCGCGCAGTTGCTGAGGCGTCGTGGGGGAGTGGAGCCGCCCATGTCCAATCAACCACCATGCGGCGCCCGAGGCCGCGGGCTGTTAGGGCCTGTGGTGCTTCGTGCTTGCCCTCTCGCCTCTCTGCTCAGCCAAGTTCGGGCGCGCCTTGGGCCCGGGGGCTACTGTCAGCGTTCTGGGAACGGGGGTCCCCAGACTTGCCTGCCTGTGGCCTGCGGCGTGGCTCAAGGGGCGGCCCAGCATGGCCCATCTTTGTCAACACGAGCTCAAGACCCTCGCGAGGGGCCAAGCCTCGCGGGGCGGACGATAGGAGGCTTCCTCAGGTATGGCCTCGCTAGGCTGGCTCACGAGGAGGTGGAGAGATCAAGGCAGGGTACCTCACGAGGTGCCCATGATGCAAGCCATGACGACCAAGGGCGCCAGGCGGGCGCCAGCCCGCGAAGTGTCCTTCTTTCCTCTTTGGTGCAAAGGGAGCAAGCGCAAGCGAGAGCATCAAGCAAAGGCATCCATTTCGGTGCAACAAGACCAAGACCAGCAGAACCGCAGGATGGAAGTCATGGTGGAGCCCAAGCCGGCGTCACCACCAGAGCCTTTAGCAGGCGAGGACCAACTTTCGTCAGGATAAGTGTACTAGATGTTCCCCTTCAAAATGGCCAATTGTTGGCGCCCTTCCCGCTCAATATTTGGGAAGAGGCCCAGGGCCTTTGCCTATAAATAGGACTAGCCACCCACAAGGGAGGGGGGAGGAGAAATCAATCGGATCCTCACCTAGAACCCAGTAGAGAGAGCGACTGAACTCCCCTAGTAGTTCATCGCACCAGCCAAGAACAGACCCTCGCGAGGCTGTTCTTCCTTGTCTGTTCATCATTAGCCTAAGAGGCAATCCACCACACACACACTGGAGTAGGGTATTTGTCACATCCCTAGTTCTGACAATGCCTAGGGCATGCATTAGAGTGTTGCATCATGTTTAAATTTCATGAAAGTTGAAATAGGGTTTCAACAATCCCCATTTCAACTTTCATGAAATTTAAACATGATGCAACACTCTAATGCATGCCCTAGGCAATCCAGAAAATAGCTAAAACTTCTAAAATTCATAGAAATTCAACCGTAACTCCAAATGAAATAAATTATATATGAAAAATTATCAGAAAAATTCAAGGAATCCATCTGTACCATTTTCATGCATGTTAGAACAACCTATAGCTGCTGTTTAGCACAAATCAATTAAATGGCATTTGAATAATCACATATGGAGTTTGAATTTGAATCTTGTATTCAAACCAACTTCATTTAATCTGTTGCTAGTTGCATTAGCTCAAAAACACCAGCATGTTGCCATGTCATAGCATGCATCATATTGTGCATTGCATTGATCGTGTATCTTCTGTGTTTGCCGGTGTTGTTCCCCCTCGGTAGACGCTGTACCGATGATGTGATCGTTGACACTGATGAAGACTCAATGTTATCTTCAGAAGTGCCAGGCAAGCAAAACCCCCTTGTTCATTCCGATACAATCCTACTCTCTCGCCCTGCTCTCTTTTACTGCATTAGGACAACAACGATTCATCTGTTACTTGCTGCGGTAGCTGAACCCCTTTATCCTTTGCATGACCTGTCATTCCACAGTAATTAGATGAAACCCACTAGCATGAGTAGGAGTTGTTTGAGCCCTGTTGTGCCTACTCATTCATGCTTGTTTGTCATGCCTGCTATTGCTTAGAGTTGTGTCAGGTCTGATTCATCGGGAATGAATCAGAGGTGTATGAACATGTCCTACTGTGGTGAGCTAAGTGTGTGAACACGATTTGGTAAAGGTAGCGGTGAGAGGCCATGTAGGAGTACATGATGGGTTGTCTCATTGCAGCCGTCCTCAGGAACTGAGTTCTGTGTTTGTGATCCATGATTCAGCTACTACCACGCATTGGGCCCGAAACCAATGGACCCTCTCGGCTTCTTAATCACCCTTGTCCTCTGTCCAGGAGTTGCAAGTAGTTTCTGGTGTTTGTAGTATGCTGGAGGCCGTGCGCAGCGCTGACCGTAGGGGTGGGCTGTGATGCGGTAGGCACGTGGCCGGGTAAACCGGGCGCCCGTTTGGTGTCACGGAACCCTGTTCACATCGTTTGGGGCTGTGAGCGAAACGTCGGCCGGATCTCCTCACGGATGGAACCCAAATAGGCGATAAACCTGGACTAGGGACCTGAGTGTTTAGGTAGGTCATGCTCCCTAACCCCGAAACCCAGTTCACCCGAACGCCGGCGCCGCCGTGAGCTTCATTCCGGTGAGCTCTGGCCACCCCAGCTCGCCCCGGTTGCACCGTTGGATGCGCGGGATCGCCAGCTTTCCGTAGAGCCCAACGGCGCCTCGAATGGTTCCCTGTATCACAATCCCGAGCCGCCCCGCCGTTTCGGTCGTCGCCGGCGACAAGTCGCCGGCAGGGTTGACCTGATCGACCTGGGGTTTGACCCCCCAGGGTCGCTGACTAGTGGGGCCAGGCCCTGCTAATTTTAGTTAAATATTAACTAAACCTAATTAACCACTGACACTGACCAGTGGGCCCCGGCCCCCTAATCCTTTTAATTAAGTAAATAACCCCCTGTTTAACCCCGTGTCACTGACGTGTGGACCCCACACGTCAGGTTTGACCCTGGTCAGCCCCGGTTGACTTGCTGACATCATGCTGTCGTCATGCTGACGCAATTAGTTATTTTCTGGATTTAAAATAAATCAGGAAATTCCAGAAAATGATTTAAACTTCAAAAATTCATATTAATTCAACCGTAACTCCAAATGAAATAAATTATATATGAAAAATGATCAGAAAAATCCAATCTATCCATCTGTACCATTTTCATGCATGTTTGAACAATGTTTGTCCTCTGTTTTGGACAAAACAAATAAAGGGCATTTAAATAATCATATATGGAGTTGAAATTTGAATCTTGTATTCAAACCAACTTCATTTAAATCATAGCTAGGTGCATTAGCCCAAAACACATTCATATTGCCATGTCATAGCATGCATCATATTGTGCATTGCATTGATCGTGTTTCTTCTGTGTTTTGTCGGTGTTGTTCCCCCTGGGTAGACGTTGTACCGACGATGTGATCGTTGACACTGATGAAGACTCAATGTTATCTTCAGAAGTGCCAGGCAAGCAAAACCCCCTTGTTCATTCCGATACAATCCTACTCTCTCGCCCTGCTCTCTTTTACTGCATTAGGACAACAACGATTCATCTGTTACTTGCTGCGGTAGCTGAACCCCTTTATCCTTTGCATGACCTGTCATTCCACAGTAAATAGATGAAACCCACTAGCATGAGTAGGAGTTGTTTGAGCCCTGTTGTGCCTACTCATTCATGCTTGTTTGTCATGCCTGCTATGCTTAGAGTTGAGTCGGGTCTGATTCATCGAGGATGAATCAGAGGTGTGTGAACATGTCCTACGGTGTGTGAGCTAAGTGTGTGAACACGATTTGGTAAAGGTATCGGTGGGAGGCCATGTAGGAGTACATGGTGGGTTGTCTCATTGAAGCCGTCCTCAGGAACTGAGTTCTGTGTTTGTGATCCATGATTCAGCTACTACCACGCATTGGGCCCGAAACCAATGGACCCTCTCGGCTTCTTAATCACCCTTGTCCTCTGTCCAGGAGTTGCAAGTAGTTTCTGGTGTTTGTAGTATGCTGGAGGCCGTGCGCAGCGCTGACCGTAGGGGTGGGCTGTGATGCGGTAGGCACGTGGCCGGGTAAACCGGGCGCCCGTTTGGTGTCACGGAACCCTGTTCACATCGTTTGGGGCTGTGAGCGAAACCCCGGCCGGATCTCCTCATGGATGGAACCCGAATAGGCGATAAACCTGGACTAGGGATTTGAGTGTTTAGGTAGGTCGTGGCCGACACCCTCGTTGGGCTTCCGCTTGAAGGTTGCCGAGTACATGTCGTGTAAACGGCGGTAAGTGGTGAGAGCGTGTGTGAAGAAGTACACCCCTGCAGGGTTAACATCATCTATTCGAATAGCCGTGTCCGCGGAAAAGGACTTCTGGGTTGCCTATATCAGTTCATAGACAAGTGAAAGTGGATACTCTAAAATACGCAAGATAAGCGTGAGTGCTATGGATGGCGTTCTCGTAGGGAGACGGGAGCGGATCCATAGTGGTGTATTGATATGGTGAATATGTGGACTCGTGTGCGCCACCTCAAAAGAGTTACTTGCAATCGTAGTTTAGGATAGCCACCGAGTCAAAGCTGGCTTGCTGCAGTTAAACCCCACCATCCCTTTGTTGATAATGATGCATATGTAGTTAGTTCTGATGTAAGTCTTGCTGGGTACATTTGTACTCACGTTTGCCTATTTTATGTTTTTGCAGAGAGACTTCGGTCTCGATAGTAGTTCCGCGTGGACTTCGACGTTTAGCTTGTTACCTCAGCTACGATCTTGTGCCCTCGGCAGGATCTAGTAGATAGTCAGGCTTTCAAGCCTTTTTCATTTGTAGATGTCTGTACTCAGACATACTAGCTTCCGCTTGTGCTTTGACTTGTATGCTCTGAATGTTGGGTCGTGAGACCCATGATTGTAATATCTCGCTCCTCGGAGCCTAATGAATAAATACTTGAGTCGTAGAGTCATGATCTGATGCCATGTTGTATTTGCACATATCGAGCATATTGTGTGTATGTTATTGAAGTGCTTGGTATGTGTGCGATCTGACTATCTAGTTGTTTATCTTTAGTAGCCTCTCTTACTGGGAAATGTCTCCTAGTGTCTCCACTGAGCCATGGTAGCTTGCTACTGCTCCGGAACACTTAGGCTGGCCGGCATGTGTCCTTCTTCGTTCCTGTGTCTGTCCCTTCGGGGAAATGTCACGCGTTGAGTAGTCCTGTTAGCCCGCTACAGCCCGGTCTACCGGAGTCCTGCTAGCCCAGTGCTACAGCCCGGAACTTACTCGCTGATGACCGACACGTTCGATGCTGGGTCATGGATGCCTGTCCCTGTAAGTCTGTGCCACTTTGGTTTACAACTAGCCATGTCAGCCCGAGCTCCTTTTCATATGGATGCTAGCGACACTATCATATAGGTGTGCCAAAAGGCGCAAACGGTCCCCGGCAAAGGTAAGGCGACACCCGTGGGAATACCGTGCGTCAGGCCGCAAAGTGCGGTGGAGAAAGAAGCTAGGGGATGAGCGCGAGCTTGAGAGAAGGGGGAAGAGGAAGAGGGGCTCACAGTGGATCGAACGGAGGGGTCGGCGAGCTCGGGGAAGCTTCTGCGACGGCGAATTTATGGCGGCGATCTCCGGGCACCGGGGATGAGGGAGACGGCGTGGGCGGCGATGCAGGGCTCCCGTAGTCGAACGGGCTGGCGTAGACGATGCAGGAGACGATGGCGGTTCTTCTGGGCTTCTCGCCGCCGGCCATGGCGTGGCCGTGGCCACAGCCACCGAAGCTCGTTTCCGAGCCCACCGTCGTGCTCAGTGCAACCCCAGGAGGTCGTAACACCCCTCTTTGCCTCCTGTCGTGCTCCCTAACCCCGAAACCCAGTTCACCCGAACGCCGGCGCCGCCGTGAGCTTCATTCCGGTGAGCTCCGGCCACCCTAGCTCGCCCCGGTTGCACCGTTGGATGCGCGGGATCGCCAGCTTTCCGTAGAGCCCAACGGCGCCTCGAATGGTTCCCTGTATCACAATCCCGAGCCGCCCCGCCGTTTCTGTCGTCGCCGGCGACAAGTCGCCGGCAGGGTTGACCTGATCGACCTGGGGTTTGACCCCCCAGGGTTGCTGACTAGTGGGGCCAGGCCCTGCTAATTTTAGTTAAATATTAACTAAACCTAATTAACCACTGACACTGACCAGTGGGCCCCGGCCCCCTAATCCTTTTAATTAAGTAAATAACCCCCTGTTTAACCCCGTGTCACTGACGTGTGGACCCCACACGTCAGGTTTGACCCTGGTCAGCCCCGGTTGACTTGCTGACATCATGCTGTCGTCATGCTGACGCAATTAGTTATTTTCTGGATTTAAAATAAATCAGGAAATTCCAGAAAATGATTTAAACTTCAAAAATTCATATCAATTCAACCGTAACTCCAAATGAAATAAATTATATATGAAAAATGATCAGAAAAATCCAATCTATCCATCTATACCATTTTCATGCATGTTTGAACAATGTTTGTCCTCTGTTTTGGACAAAACAAATAAAGGGCATTTAAATAATCATATATGGAGTTGAAATTTGAATCTTGTATTCAAACCAACTTCATTTAAATCATAGCTAGGTGCATTAGCCCAAAACACATTCATATTGCCATGTCATAGCATGCATCATATTGTGCATTGCATTGATCGTGTTTCTTCTGTGTTTTGTCGGTGTTGTTCCCCCTGGGTAGACGTTGTACCGACGATGTGATCGTTGACACTGATGAAGACTCAATGTTATCTTCAGAAGTGCCAGGCAAGCAAAACCCCCTTGTTCATTCCGATACAATCCTACTCTCTCGCCCTGCTCTCTTTTACTGCATTAGGACAACAACGATTCATCTGTTACTTGCTGCGGTAGCTGAACCCCTTTATCCTTTGCATGACCTGTCATTCCACAGTAAATAGATGAAACCCACTAGCATGAGTAGGAGTTGTTTGAGCCCTGTTGTGCCTACTCATTCATGCTTGTTTGTCATGCCTGCTATGCTTAGAGTTGAGTCGGGTCTGATTCATCGAGGATGAATCAGAGGTGTGTGAACATGTCCTACGGTGTGTGAGCTAAGTGTGTGAACACGATTTGGTAAAGGTATCGGTGGGAGGCCATGTAGGAGTACATGGTGGGTTGTCTCATTGAAGCCGTCCTCAGGAACTGAGTTCTGTGTTTGTGATCCATGATTCAGCTACTACCACGCATTGGGCCCGAAACCAATGGACCCTCTCGGCTTCTTAATCACCCTTGTCCTCTGTCCAGGAGTTGCAAGTAGTTTCTGGTGTTTGTAGTATGCTGGAGGCCGTGCGCAGCGCTGACCGTAGGGGTGGGCTGTGATGCGGTAGGCACGTGGCCGGGTAAACCGGGCGCCCGTTTGGTGTCACGGAACCCTGTTCACATCGTTTGGGGCTGTGAGCGAAACCCCGGCCGGATCTCCTCATGGATGGAACCCGAATAGGCGATAAACCTGGACTAGGGATTTGAGTGTTTAGGTAGGTCGTGGCCGACACCCTCGTTGGGCTTCCGCTTGAAGGTTGCCGAGTACATGTCGTGTAAACGGCGGTAAGTGGTGAGAGCGTGTGTGAAGAAGTACACCCCTGCAGGGTTAACATCATCTATTCGAATAGCCGTGTCCGCGGAAAAGGACTTCTGGGTTGCCTATATCAGTTCATAGACAAGTGAAAGTGGATACTCTAAAATACGCAAGATAAGCGTGAGTGCTATGGATGGCGTTCTCGTAGGGAGACGGGAGCGGATCCATAGTGGTGTATTGATATGGTGAATATGTGGACTCGTGTGCGCCACCTCAAAAGAGTTACTTGCAATCGTAGTTTAGGATAGCCACCGAGTCAAAGCTGGCTTGCTGCAGTTAAACCCCACCATCCCTTTGTTGATAATGATGCATATGTAGTTAGTTCTGATGTAAGTCTTGCTGGGTACATTTGTACTCACGTTTGCCTATTTTATGTTTTTGCAGAGACTTCGGTCTCGATAGTAGTTCCGCGTGGACTTCGACGTTTAGCTTGTTACCTCAGCTACGATCTTGTGCCCTCGGCAGGATCTAGTAGATAGTCAAGCTTTCAAGCCTTTTTCATTTGTAGATGTCTGTACTCAGACATACTAGCTTCCGCTTGTGCTTTGACTTGTATGCTCTGAATGTTGGGTCGTGAGACCCATGATTGTAATATCTCGCTCCTCGGAGCCTAATGAATAAATACTTGAGTCGTAGAGTCATGATGTGATGCCATGTTGTATTTGCACATATCGAGCATATTGTGTGTATGTTATTGAAGTTCTTGGTATGTGTGGGATCTGACTATCTAGTTGTTTATCTTTAGTAGTCTCTCTTACCGGGAAATGTCTCCTAGTGTTTCCACTGAGCCATGGTAGCTTGCTACTGCTCCGGAACACTTAGGCTGGCCGGCATGTGTCCTTCTTCGTTCCTGTGTCTGTCCCTTCGGGGAAATGTCACGCGTTGAGTACCGGAGTCCTGTTAGCCCGCTACAGCCCGGTTTACCGGAGTCCTGTTAGCCCAGTGCTACAGCCCGGAACTCACTCGTTGATGACCGACACGTTCGATGCTGGGTCACGGATGCCTGTCCCTGTAAGTCTGTGCCACTTTGGGTTTACGACTAGCCATGTCAGCCCGGGCTCCTTATCATATGGATGCTAGCGACACTATCATATACATGTGCCAAAAGGCGCAAACGGTCCCCGGCAAAGGTAAGGCGACACCCGTGGGAATACCGTGCGTCAGGCCGCAAAGTGATATGAGGTGTTACAGGCTAGATCGATGTGACATTGAGTCGGGGCTCTGACAGCGTCCGTCAGGACCCCGACTCAATGTCACATCGATCTAGCCTGTAACACCTCATATCACTTTGCGGCCTCACGCACGGTATCCCCACGGGTGTCGCCTTACCTTTGCCCGGGACCATTTGCGCCTTTTGGCACACGTATATGATAGTGTCGCTAGCATCCATATGAAAAGGAGCCCGGGCTGACATGGCTAGTTGTCAACCAAAGTGGCACAGACTTACAGGGACAGGCATCCATGACCCAGCATCGAACGTGTCGGTCATCAACAAGTAAGTTCCGGGCTGTAGCACTGGGCTAGCAGGACTCCGGTACTCAATGCGTGACATTTCCCCGAAGGGACAGACACAAGAACGAAGAAGGACACATGCCGGCCAGCCAAGTGTTCCGGAGTAGTAGCAAGCTACCATTCAGTGGAATCACTAGGAGACATTTCCCGGTAAGAGAGGCTACTAAAGATAAACAACTAGATAGTCAGATCCCACACATACCAAGCATTTCAATCATACACACAATATGCTCGATATGTGCAAATACAACAAGGCATCACAACATGACTCTATGACACAAGTACTTTATTTAAAAGGCTCAGAGAGCCATACATAGCATACACACAAGTACGGGTCACACGACCCAGCACTCAAGTCATACAGTCATACAAACCAGCAGCGGAAGTAACTTGTCTGAGTACAGACAACTATTAAAATAAAAGAGGCTTAGAAAGCCTAGCTATACTACGTGGTCCTTCACAAGCTCAGGATCACCACCTGGGCCTTAGCCTACTCATTGATGTCAACGTCTACGAAGAACCCATCAGAAGGGGTTGCAGCGTCTTCTGTAAAAAATGTAAATTATAGCAACATGAGTACAAAGGTACTCAGCAAGACTTACATCAGATCCTACATACATGCACATTATCAAGAAGGGTTGGTGGAGTTATTGCAGCAAGCTAGCTTTGACTCTTGGCTAAGCTATCCTACGAGACTCCAACTTGAAATGGTTTTGCGCACACGAGTCCACTATTCACCACTCAATACACTACCGAGAATCCACCTCCGTCTTCCTACGGAAGAGCCATCCTCGGCACTCACGCTTATCTGGAGGCTTTTAGTAGTTTCCATTTACTTGTCTATGAACTGTATAGGCAACCAAGTAGTCCTTTATCGCGGACGCGGCTATTCGAATAGATTAGGTTAACCCTGCAGGGGGTGTACTTCTTCATACACGCTCTCACCACTTACCGTCGTTTACACGACATGTACTCGGCAACCTTCAAGCGGAAGCCCAACGTGGGTGTCGGCCACGACCTACCTAAACACCTAAGTCTCTAGTCCAGGTTTATCGCCTATTTGGGTTCCATCCATGAGGAGATCCGGCCGAAGTTTCGCTCACGGCCCCAAACGATGTGAACAGGGTTCCCGAGATACCAAACGGGCATCCGGTACACCCGGCCACGTACCTACCGCATCGCAGCCCACCCCTACGGTCAGCGCTGTCCACGGCCTCCAGTAGGCTACAAACACCAGAAACTACTTGCAACTCCTGGACAGAAGACTAGGGTGAATAAGAAGCCGAGAGGGTCCATTGGTTTCGGGCCCAATGCATGGTAGTAGCTAAATGTTAAATCACACATACAGATCTCAGTGCTTAAGGACGGCCTCAATGAAACAACCCACCATGTACTCCTACATGGCCCAACGCTGTCAGGACCCCGACTCAATGTCACATCGATCTAGCCTGTAACACCTCATATCACTTTGCGGCCTCGCGCACGGTACTGCCACGGGTGTCGCCTTACCTTTGCCCGGGACCGTTTGCGCCTTTTGGCACACGTATATGATAGTGTCGCTAGCATCCATATGATAAGGAGCCCGGGCTGACATGGCTAGTCGTAAACCCAAAGTGGCACAGACTTACAGGGACAGGCATCCGTGACCCAGCATCGAACGTGTCGGTCATCAGCGAGTGAGTTCCGGGCTGTAGCACTGGGCTAACAGGACTCCGGTAAACCGGGCTGTAGCGGGCTAACAGGACTCCGGTACTCAACGCGTGACATTTCCCCGAAGGGACAGACACAGGAACGAAGAAGGACACATGCCGGCCAGCCTAAGTGTTCCGGAGCAGTAGCAAGCTACCATGGCTCAGTGGAAACACTAGGAGACATTTCCCGGTAAGAGAGACTACTAAAGATAAACAACTAGATAGTCAGATCCCACACATACCAAGCACTTCAATAACATACACACAATATGCTCGATGTGTGCAAATACAACATGGCATCACATCATGACTCTACGACTCAAGTATTTATTCATTAGGCTCCGAGGAGCGAGATATTACAATCATGGGTCTCACGACCCAACATTCAGAGCATACAAGTCAAAGCACAAGCGGAAGCTAGTATGTCTGAGTACAGACATCTACAAATGAAAAAGGCTTGAAAGCCTAACTATCTACTAGATCCTGCCGAGGGCACAAGATCGTAGCTGAGGTAACAAGCTAAACGTCGAAGTCCACGCGGAACTACTATCGAGACCGAAGTCTCTCTGCAAAAACATAAAATAGGCAAACGTGAGTACAAATGTACCCAGCAAGACTTACATCAGAACTAACTACATATGCATCATTATCAACAAAGGGATGGTGGGGTTTAACTGCAGCAAGCCAGCTTTGACTCAGTGGCTATCCTAAACTACGATTGCAAGTAACTCTTTTGAGGTGGCGCACACGAGTCCACATATTCACCATATCAATACACCACTATGGATCCGCTCCCGTCTCCCTACGAGAACGCCATCCATAGCACTCACGCTTATCTTGCGTATTTTAGAGTATCCACTTTCACTTGTCTATGAACTGATATAGGCAACCCAGAAGTCCTTTTCCGCGGACACGGCTATTCGAATAGATGATGTTAACCCTGCAGGGGTGTACTTCTTCACACACGCTCTCACCACTTACCGCCGTTTACACGACATGTACTCGGCAACCTTCAAGCGGAAGCCCAACGAGGGTGTCGGCCACGACCTACCTAAACACTCAAATCCCTAGTCCAGGTTTATCGCCTATTCGGGTTCCATCCATGAGGAGATCCGGCCGGGGTTTCGCTCACAGCCCCAAACGATGTGAACAGGGTTCCGTGACACCAAACGGGCGCCCGGTTTACCCGGCCACGTGCCTACCGCATCACAGCCCACCCCTACGGTCAGCGCTGCGCACGGCCTCCAGCATACTACAAACACCAGAAACTACTTGCAACTCCTGGACAGAGGACAAGGGTGATTAAGAAGCCGAGAGGGTCCATTGGTTTCGGGCCCAATGCGTGGTAGTAGCTGAATCATGGATCACAAACACAGAACTCAGTTCCTGAGGACGGCTTCAATGAGACAACCCACCATGTACTCCTACATGGCCTCCCACCGATACCTTTACCAAATCGTGTTCACACACTTAGCTCACACACCGTAGGACATGTTCACACACCTCTGATTCATCCTCGATGAATCAGACCCGACTCAACTCTAAGCATAGCAGGCATGACAAACAAGCATGAATGAGTAGGCACAACAGGGCTCAAACAACTCCTACTCATGCTAGTGGGTTTCATCTATTTACTGTGGAATGACAGGTCATGCAAAGGATAAAGGGGTTCAGCTACCGCAGCAAGTAACAGATGAATCGTTGTTGTCCTAATGCAGTAAAAGAGAGCAGGGCGAGAGAGTAGGATTGTATCGGAATGAACAAGGGGGTTTTGCTTGCCTGGCACTTCTGAAGATAACATTGAGTCTTCATCAGTGTCAACGATCACATCGTCGGTACAACGTCTACCCAGGGGGAACAACACCGACAAAACACAGAAGAAACACGATCAATGCAATGCACAATATGATGCATGCTATGACATGGCAATATGAATGTGTTTTGGGCTAATGCACCTAGCTATGATTTAAATGAAGTTGGTTTGAATACATGATTCAAATTTCAACTCCATATATGATTATTTAAATGCCCTTTATTTGTTTTGTCCAAAACAGAGGACAAACATTGTTCAAACATGCATGAAAATGGTACAGATGGATAGATTGGATTTTTCTGATCATTTTTCATATATAATTTATTTCATTTGGAGTTACGGTTGAATTGATATGAATTTTTGAAGTTTAAATCATTTTCTGGAATTTCCTGATTTATTTTAAATCCAGAAAATAACTAATTGCGTCAGCATGATGACAGCATGATGTCAGCAAGTCAAACCGGGGCTGACCAGGGTCAAACCTGACGTGTGGGGTCCACACGTCAGTGACACGGGGTTAAACAGGGGGTTATTTACTTAATTAAAAGGATTAGGGGGCCGGGGCCCACTGGTCAGTGTCAGTGGTTAATTAGGTTTAGTTAATATTTAACTAAAATTAGCAGGGCCTGGCCCCACTAGTCAGCGACCCTGGGGGGTCAAACCCCAGGTCGATCAGGTCAACCCTGCCAGCGACTTGTCGCCGGCGACGACAGAAACGGCGGGGCGGCTCGGGATTGTGATACAGGGAACCATTCGAGGCGCCGTTGGGCTCTACGGAAAGCTGGCGATCCCGCGCATCCAACGGTGCAACCGGGGCGAGCTGGGGTGGCCGGAGCTCACCGGAATGAAGCTCACGGCGGCGCCGGCGTTCGGGTGAACTGGGTTTCGGGGTTAGGGAGCACGACAGGAGGCAAAGAGGGGTGTTACGACCTCCTGGGGTTGCACTGAGCACGACGGTGGGCTCGGAAACGAGCTTCGGTGGCTGTGGCCACGGCCACGCCATGGCCGGCGACGAGAAGCTCTCGGCCGCGGTGGAGAAAGAAGCTAGGGGATGAGCGCGAGCTTGAGAGAAGGGGGAAGAGGAAGAGGGGCTCACAGTGGATCGAACGGAGGGGTCGGCGAGCTCGGGGAAGCTTCTGCGACGGCGAATTTACGGCGGCGATCTCCAGGCACCGGGGATGAGGGAGACGGCGTGGGCGGCGATGCAGGGCTCCCGCAGTCGAACGGGCTGGCGTAGACGATGCAGGAGACGATGGCGGTTCTTCTGGGCTTATCGACAGGGCAAGGGGTGGCCGGTGGCCACGGTGGTTGCGAGCGACATCGGCGGCGGCTCTCGGTCATGGGGGGGGGGGGAAGCAGAGGAGCGAGGGGGAGGAAGGTCCAGAGAGCGAGGGAGAAGTGAGAGGGGGTCTGGGAGGCGCGTGGCGTCACCGGGGCGTCGAGGAGGAGCCAAGCAGGCTGGGAGGGAGGAGGTGGCCGGGGCGCGTGGCCTGCGCGCGCCACCGAGCAGCTTCGGGGCGAGGGGAGGAAGACGACGGAGGGGCTGCGGTGGTGGGCTGGGCCAGTTGGCCAGGCCGCCAGCTGGGCCGGCCAGGTGGGCTGCCAGGTAAGGTACAGGTAAGTTCTCTCTCTCTTATTTCTGTTTTCTATTTTTCTGCAACTTTGTTGAATTTTTTAAAAATACTTAAACAGCCCCTAAATTCACCAAACTGCTCCTGGTCCATAGTTGGAATATTTCCAACATGAAACATTTCAGACTGGGAATATTTGGGCATTTGAAATATTTTATATAATTTTAAATGCCCAAATTCAAATATTTATGATTTAATTCAAAGACCCTAAGATGACCTAGGAAATTGTGCATCATTTTTGGCAGAGGTTTTCACCTTTAACAGAAATCATGAACTTTTCCAAAGGGCATTCTGGGTTATTGAAAATATTTTTATTGAACCTAGTTAAATTTCATTTGGTGCTAGAGTTTCAACAATCCCCATTTCAACTTTCATGAAATTTAAACATGATGCAACACTCTAATGCATGCCCTAGGCATTGTCAGAACTAGGGATGTGACAGTATTACACCATAATGGTGGCCTGAACCAGTATAAATCCTGTGTCTCTTGTGTTGTCCCTTTGATTGCTTAGTTCATAGCGAGGCGGTGAGGAGCAGGTAGGTAGAGGGCTAAATCTCCGCGCGCACCCCAGTGTTCGAATCTAGAGGGTCTGCCAAAACCCGAAATCCGACAAGGGTTAGAATCTAACTCTAACCTCTGACTTAGAGTATCCAAACAGGGCCCATGTCGCCCATTAAGTCAACGCCTTCTATTCGACCGGGCGTTATGACTTGTGGACCTAGATGTCAGTCTGCACAAAAATCCCCGGGTGACCTCTTACCGCCGGCCCATCTACCTAGTCATCCTCGGCCATGGGACGTAGCTAACACCGCCGGCAGAAGGCGAGGTCAAAACTGCCGGCGATGCGGAGCCCATCTTGCGGTAGCCTGGATGCCAGCTCCGTCCGGCGCTCGCGACCACTAGCTAGCCAATATAGCTCCGTCCAGCTGCTTGTCTGCAAGGTTTGCTAGCTAGGTTGGTACGGCATCACGACGGCTTGTTCGTGCGTGCCGCGCTAAGGCCAGCCATCTGGCTCAAGCGAAGGCCAGCGTGGCGGCTTGCTCGCTTGGGAGTCACGCTCGGGCCAGCCTGCCAACGCGTGCGGAGGCCAGCGCGGCGTGCGGCCCGTCCGGCGGAGCGGCGGCCAACACGCTCATCACCGGTGCCACCGACGAACACACATCAGTACCGTTTGAAGTAATGTTCAGGAAAAATAATGATTTGAGGGGGAATAACAGGATAGAAGGTCAGATGTGGGTCCGTCGTGTTAACGGTCAAACAAAATGTGTTGGTTTAAGCTGCCTCGTCAGCACGGACGTGTGGGCTAACCCTGTCATAAATGGGTTTAAACGAACCTAATCGGTACTCCCTCTGTCCCTTAATATAAGATGTTTTTGCAAGCTAAACTAGCTTGCAAAAATGTCTTACATTGTGGGACGGAGTGAGTACGAGGTAGTAGTTTTTGGCGTGGATTAAGAAATTTTGTGTACGTTTTTGCTATTTTTTGTACAACAAATTCTTCCTAGGGCTGGTTGAAAGTGGTAGTTTTTTGTTAAATAGGAGTGAAAGTAGGAGTGAAAGTTAAGCTTTGGAAGCCAATAAGCAAGGCTAGTTACATAGTGCATATGTGTACATGATTCAAAGTAAATATCAACCATGAGTGACTAATATCTTGATGGAAAACTCAAAACTATGGAATACTAGGAATTTTTTTGCATGGTTGGAAATACTAGCGATGTTCATGTGCGTTGCAATGAATCATAATTAGAATAATACTTATTCACAAACTTGATACAAAACACTCTAATTTTGATATACATATATCACTAGAGATAAATTATGCTTCAATTAGAATGTATTCCTTGGGCTATTTTGGTGAGGTCAGGGAGGGATCTGGTTGGCTTTAAGATACTAATTATGGGTTTTTCTGCAAATTGGTAGACAAGTGGGATGTTGGTGAGAAAAGGCAACAACTTACCTCACAGTCGTTACATGTAGATCTAATGGTCAGAAACGACGGATGGAAGACACACCATCATCACCAACTTAGTCTTCTGTAGGAGTACTAGCAAGATCCGTGCATTGCACGGAACATCAAGATGCATTTTTTATAAAACACTTGTTGTGATTGACCCATGCGGGAGTAATCCCATGTGTAAAAACTAATGATATCTCGAGAAATAGGAGATAAGGTGAAGAGGAGTGGGGCATGGTGGTGATTGGTGGTCGGACTGAGCGGAGGCATGTGGATTGACGACGCCGGCAGCGGCCACTAGCCCAGCTTGTTCCAGAGGCTTCCTTTCTTAATTGCTCAACAATGAGGTTGTTGGAGATAAGGATGAACGAGGGAAGGCCTTGTCTGCAAATGTGGAGAGGGGTGCGGGTATCTTTTAGTTTAATTTCCATCCATGAGATATAGATCGGACGGTCTATATTGCAAGATGGCACGTGTACCATCATCACCAACTCGGTTTTTTTATAAGAGAAGAAATATAAGTATGGAGATACAAACGTATTATCGATACTTGTTTCTGTAAACTAGCATCTACATTCTATTCAACGCCTTAGCATGTGGGGCCTTAGCATAATGACTTCTCGACTGTGTAAAACAAAGGTTTTCCCATCGCCGATAGGGGGTGACGGTGGCGCGATTGTTGGCTTGCTCTAATCCTTGTAGTCATACTAGGTGGTCTAAGCGCATGTAGATTTATTCTTTTCACGTCTCGTGTTCGCCGTACTGCCATGACTTTTGATGAATAGACGGTAAGTTATTCATGGGGAAACCCTTGTTGAGCGTGTTTGTGCGTGCGAGAGAGAGACAATGTGTGTGTGTGTGTGTGTGATATGTCTAGAGACTGAGGCAATGATAATAGATTCTTTGTGTCTATGTGTGTGGCGGATAGAGAGAGACATGTACATGGGGCTTTGTGTTGTGTAACATGGAGACACATATATATAATTAGAGAGTGAGTGTGTGAGATACACATGCGGACATGCGGAGAGATGAGGATCCAAATATATGGGTGTTTGTGCGTGTCGTGTGTGTTTGTGCGCGCGTTTGTGTGTGAGAGGGAGTGTGTCTATGTGGAGTAGAGAGACCACTAATGATGTAAACCTAGTATAAGGGAAGCGGGAATGGTGTGACATGTGTAGTAGTGGGATAGCATGGGTGCGGGCGGGGGGAGCAAACTATTTGGAAGAGACATCGAGTGTGTGTGGGAGAGGGGTGTGAGAGCGAGAGAGGGAGAGAGAGCTAGCGACAAAGAGAGAGAGGACGAGAGGGGGCGAGAGAGGGTCGTTTGTGTCCATAAATGGCGTATAGATAGGGAAATAATGCTAATGTTGTTTGAAATTGGCCTATGTATGAAGACGCAAGGGAAGCGAGTCATCGTGTGTGTGATAGGGACTTCATGATAGATCTAGAATAGATGGTGTAGAGAACAATGTGCGAGATCGAGAACGATGATACATTAGGGAGCTATGGAAAGAGTCACGCCATATATGTATATAGGGAAGGAGCTAGGGCGGGTCCGCATGTGGGAGAGATAGAAAGAGGAGAGTGGTGCACAAGGAGACAAAGTGTGCTTGTTTGCAGTGGGGGTGGTGTGTGAGGTGAGTGTGCGAGAAGCACATAACTAGGAAGATAGATGTTTGGGGGTGACGTTTTTTGTGTATGGGAAAGATACACTCTACATAGTGCGTGTGCTTGGGAAAGAGAGATGCCGGGAGACCTAGAGAGTGGGGGAAGAGACATGTGCATGCCTGAGAGACAAAGTGATAGAGTCCTATATTGGGGTCCGGACTTTAGAAGAGAGAGGGGTGTTAATGTGCTCGTGTATTGGTCTTTGGGGGAGAGAACGACTTCTATGTGTGTGTGTGTGGGGGGGGGGGGGGGGGGGGGGGCGATGAGGGGGGGGGGGGGGGGTTGGCTTCAGATAAAGAGTGAGGTGTCTATATTTGAGGGACTTTAGCGTAATTGAGATATACATGGTCAATTGTGTGTGCGCTCATGGTTGATCAATTTGTTTGATAGTTTGGACTATGAGATAACGATACTTTTGAACATGTGTGATATACCTTGACGTACCAGAATTACAAACCTAAGATTGGAATTTTGGAATTCGACTCCATCATTAGCTTTTGTAATTCATTTAAACGAAGGTACATTTTTTAAGCCAGGTGTCGGTGTCAAAACCGGTGGATCTCGGGTAGGGGGTCCCGAACTGTGCGTCTAGGCGGATGGTAACAGGAGACAAGGGACATGATGTTTTACCCAGGTCCGGGCCCTCTTGATGGAGGTAAAACCCTACGTCCTGCTTGATTAATATTGATGATGTGTGTTACAAGAGTGGATCTACCACGAGATCAAGGAGGCTAAACCCTAGAAGCTAGCCTATGGTATGATTGTTGTTCGTCCTATGGACTAAAGCCATCCGGTTTATATAGACATGGAGAGGGCTAGGGTTACACAAAGTCGGTTATAATAGTAGGAGATCTACATATCTGTATTGCCAAGCTTGCCTTCCACGCCAAGGAAAGTCCCATCCGGATACGGGACAAAGTCTTCAATCTTGTATCTTCATAGTCTTGGAGTGCGGCCGACCATGATAGTTCGGCTATCCGGACACCCCTAGTCCGGGACTCCCTCAGTAGCCCCCGAACCGGGCTTCAGCGATGACGAGTCCGATGCGTATATTGTCTTCGGCGTTGCAAGGCGGGTTCTCCTTCAAACTTCATGTTCCTGTCGAGTAGTGTCCGGCTTCCTTATAAATGTTGTGCTCCTTGGCTTCTACGCCCAATAATGGCCTTCTTCCACGTGTCGTATGAATGCGAAAGGCTAGGGTATTTTTACATTTTACCCCCTAGCCGTGCGAACGAGCCGCCTATAAGAGAGGCGAGGATCTAGATCCAGCTCACACCATCCTCCATTCGCAAGTTCTCATCGAAGTGCTTCTGACAAAAATCCATTCCATCATGGATAGTCGACGCGGATCCTCCTCTCTCGCTCCCAGCCCTAAGCCAGGAGATTGGGGGAGATGCTCAGTTCCACACAGCGAGCTAGTGGCGCTCCAAACCGAGGGATATCTTGCCCCAGCTTTCATGGTTCCGGTTTGGGCCGGACTGGCCACCTTCAAGGGTGGAAAGCAGGCGGAGAGCGTCCCCAACCCTTCCAAAGGAGAGTGGGTATGCTTCGTCCCTTATCTAACAAGGGGACTCGGATTTCCCATACATCCGTTTCTCCGGGGGCTCCTGGAGTTCTACGGACTCCAGCTTCACCACCTCACACCAGCCTCCATTTTGCACATCGCGGGCTTTGTAGCTCTTTGCGAGCTGTTCCTGGGCGTCGAGCCCCATTTTGCGCTGCGGAAGAGATTGTTTTGCCTTGTACCCCGTTCTTATGAGGGGTCGATATATCAAGTGGGCGGAGCCAAAATATGGCGCATCGCCGGGACCGGGTATCTATCCGGCACCCCGAAGAAGGCGTCTGAAGACTGGCCTTCGGAATGGTTCTACATGGAGGACGCCCCTCTGCCGGATCCAGTTCGGATCGGCCTCCCGGAGTTCAGCAATGCTCCCTTGAAGAAACGCCTGAGTTGGCGCCCGTGGAGCCCTCAACGGGAGGATGATGGGAGCGTCCATTACCTGATGGGCCGGATTAGGTTACTGGCCCACTCCGTATTGACCATGATTGGAATCATGGCCACGTGCATTATGCGAGGGGTGCAGCCACTCCAATATAGGGGCCACCCTATGTGGGATTTCAATGGGGAAGACGACGCCACCCGTCATGGCCGCAGAGGGCCGAGCTCGGCAGCCGATCTGGCAAAGATCCTGTCCGGCTTGTACAAGGGGGAGGAGGAGGACTTTCTCCGCACGAATCCATTGAACGGATTCTCCATGAATAACCCTCGGAGCTGGGTAAGCGGGCGTTTATCTACCCGATCCATACTTCCAAAGTCAAGTATTTTACTTTGTGATTTTGATGCAGGAGCTGCACCGGGACGTGGAGGGCGTACGAAGCCTAACTCCACAGCCCGAGGATCCGGAACGATCCCTTGATCCGACCTCCGAAGAGGATCCGGACATAAAGGTGGAGCTGATTGACGGGGTGTTCCACCAACTTAGCATGGACAATGCCCTAGTCGCATTTATGGCTAACTACCCCGGTTTGATTCCGGCCTCCCAGGTGACTATGATCGAGGTCTTGACACCATCATTTGATCCGTGCTCAATTCTGACCATCCTATACTGATGGTGCATCGCAGGAGGTGCCTTTAAGGCGGGAAGCCGAACTTGCGGCGGCTGACCAGCAAGGGTCAGTTTGGCCCAGCAGGCGAAAGAGGAGTGCGACGCAAATCGAAACGTCGCCGCAGCGGTATGGCGCACCATTGTTTTTAAGGGAAGGATCCCTATGAGGTATGTTAACGCTCATAGCTTTTTCCAGGAGAAAGAGCGCTCGCCGAATAGTGTCCGGATAGGTTGCCAATCAAGCCTCCGCCAGCCATGCTCCATCGCGTGGTCCGGAAGTGGAGGCGAACACAAGGCAAGAGCCGGATGCTCCTCCGACAGAGGATGCCGACAGGCTGTCCGCCACCCGGTCTGAGGTGGAGAGCGCCATGAATCACAGGCGTCGCCAGACAGTTCTTCGTGACGCGTGTTTCTCCCCGGAGGCGTTGAATGCCTTTGATGCAGGAAACGCGCACCTTCGTGCTGCTCAAGATGGTTTAACCAGAGCCACGGAGCAGTATGTGAAGGACATACGGGTAAGTAATTTTAATAGTTATATATGCTACTAGCCCCCGAGACCTAAAATAGTTAAAATAACTAATTTAAGGATCATTTATTATGCAGGATCTTACGGAGAAGAATACCCACCTGTCCCAGGAGCTCCAAGAGTGCAAGGCCCAACTTGAGGCCGCACTAGCCACCACAGGGGGAGCCACAGAGACCCCCGCTGGTAATACGTACTTCGAGAAGATAAGTAGTTAACAAAGTGCGGCGTGTGCGTAAATCTGACAATAATATTGCAGAGGGCCCCGAACTAGATCCGGACAAGCAACAGCTACTGCGTCAGCTAAAGGCCGGCGAGAGGGTGCTTATGAAGGTGCAGCAGGAGAGAAACAAGCTCCAAGATGCCCACACCCAGCTAGGAGAAGAGCTGAAAGGTGTTCGGGCCCAGCTGTCTGGCTCCGTGAAGGAGAATCAGTGGCTTCGTCGCGGCATTTATAGTAAGTGCTTGAGCAAATTCCTTTGAAAATAAGAATTCGGCGAGGAAGTCGATTGACAGAAATGTGTCTTTAGGTGTGCTCACAGGTCGCCCTGCGGAGGAAATGCCTGGTTCAATGGGTGACCAACTTCTCGAGCTGGTGCAACTGCTCGAACGTGTTTGGCAGGCGATGAGTGGCATCGTTCAGGCTTTATGGCCTTCCGTCTCCCTACCCGAGGGCCTTGAAGGGCTTGCTGAGAAGCTTCAGGGAGCACGGCGACGCCTCCGTCTGTGGAAAATATCGGCCTGCCATCAAGGCGCCAGGGAGGCCTGGGCCATGGTGAAGATGCGGTACCCGAAGGCTGACCCAAACCACATGGCCGAGGTCGGACCTGCGGGGCCTGATGGGAAGGAGATCCCTGTGAGCTTGATGTACGGCCAAGTAGAACTGGCCGCGAAATATTCCCAACAGGACTGTAAATTAGACAGCCTGTTAGAGGGGATTGAAGAGGAGTACAATCAGTCAGTTTGACGATGTAATTTGAAATGACATGTAAAATGCCTTCTAGCCGGATTGTAGATCATTTGTCTTTGCGGTCCTTTTCGCTTCAACCTCGGGACCCAACAGTCCGGAGTGTGTCCGAATACCCTTACGGTTATAGAAGAACCGGGGCATGCATGGAGACAAGGCGTCGGGGTCATAATTGCTTTATCAGACAAGTGCCCAACTAGCTATGTTATATTACATGGTTAGTAAGAAACATCTTCCAGGGAGAATAGTTCCGTTAAGGGTTCCTTTCCCTGGGAGGCATGCCCTAAAGTGCATGTTCAAACTACGAAAATAGCAGAAAAAGCATCCGGGGGCAAATAAATAAGTAAGTAATAAAACATCTTTCAAGTCACCGACCGAATATTCTCTTAAGAATGCTAGCTTTCGGCTTCACCCAGTCTGAGGTACACATCCGGCTAACCCGGCAGTAACAATCGCAGAGGTGCTCCGTTTACCTCCTAGCCGAACAATCGGGAATGTAGGGGTAAGCACAGGAGCGAGACAACCCAGCTTGGCCAAAATTTAAGTCATATCGATGCATATAATGGTGAATAAAAGGTACATGCGGAAGTATGACACATGTGTTGGCATGAAGCCCGTATAAATAAGCTTCTGTTAAAGAAGCGCCCAGGTATAATGAGTGCTAGGAGCACATCAAGTGTGTGCGAACAATGCGCAAATCAGCCTATCAAAGGTATTGGGAAAAAAATGGGAAGAAGGAGGGGGACAAGAGACAGTGAAAATGTAAAAAGGTGGACGGAGGAGTGAGATGAACTCTGAGTCCGGCGTTAGGCGTAGAATCTTCGGAGACGTGCTGCGTTCCATGGGTTCGGCTTGAGTCGGTTGTCAGATGCGTTATGTAGACGGTATGCTCCGCCGGTCAGGACTTGGTCGATGATGAAGGGACCTTCCCACTTGGGCTTAAGTTTGTCTTTTTTCTTGTCCGGCAGGCGTAGAACGAGTTCGCCAACATTGTAAGATTTGGCCCGTACTTCTCTGCTTTGATATCTTCGAGCGTGCTGTTGATAAAATGCGGAACAAGCTTTTGCCACGTCCCGCTCCTCCTCTAAGGCGTCCAAACTGTCCTGCCAATCCAGCTCGGCTTCTCTTTCTTCGTACATGCGCACGCGAGGTGAGTCATGAATTATATCGCAGGGCATAACTGCCTCTGCGCCGTACACCATAAAAAATGGTGTGAATCCGGTAGTTCAGTTTGGCGTGGTCCGCAGCCCCCAGAGTACGGAGTCGAGCTCCTCTACCCAGTGCGTGTTAGATTCCTTGAGGGACCGCACTAGTCTGGGTTTGATTCCGCTCATGATTAGACCATTTGCTCGCTCGAATTGACCGTTAGTTTGGGGGTGATAGACTGAAGCATAGTCGAACTTGATGCCCATATTTTTGCACCAGAGTTTAACCTCGTCGGCCGTGAAATTCGTGCCATTATCAGTGATGATGCTGTGGGGGACGCCAAAACGGTGTACTACCCCGGATATGAAATCTATCACAGGTCCGGATTCTGCCGTTTTAACTGGCTTGGCTTCAATCCATTTGGTGAATTTGTCCACCATGACCAATAAGTATTTGTGCTTGTGGGTTCCCCCTTTAAGGGGTCCAACCATGTCAAGCCCCCAGACCGCGAACGGCCAGGTGATGGGTATAGTTTTGAGGGCGGTGGGTGGCATGTGGCTCTGATTAGCAAAGAGCTGGCAACCGACGCATCGTTGGACTAAGTCCTGAGCATCTGCCTGGGCTGTTGGCCAATAAAATCCTGTACGGAAGGCCTTGCCTACAAGGGCCCGGGCTGCAGCATGGTGCCCGCCTAGTCCGGCGTGAATTTCAGCCAGGAGATTTCGCCCTTCCTCTTCGGACATACACCTTTGAAGGACCCCGGTTGTGCTTTTCTTATAAAGTTCTCCCTCATGGACCTTGTAGGCTTTAGATCGCCGAACTATGCAGCGGGCCTCATTTTGGTCTTCGGGAAGTTCCTGCCTAAGTAATTAGGCTAGGAATGGTTCCATCCACGGGGTAATTACCGCCATTATTTCGTGGGCTGAAGGTGTTATTTCATTTGCTGAGCCGCCGATTGTGTCAGAATTGTCTGAGTTAGGTGCTGCAGCTGGCTCCGGATTGTTATTTCGGACTCCTCTTCCCATAATACAGATGGCTTAAAGAGCCGTTCCAGGAAGATGTTTGGAGGGACGGCGTCGTGTTTTGCGCCGATGCGTGCTAACACGTCTGCTGCCTGGTTATTATCCCGGGCTACATGGTGGAATTCGAGTCCTTCGAACAGAGCTGACATTTTTAGGACGGCGTTGCGGTAAGCTGCCATTTTCGGATCTTTGGCGTCAAAGTCTCCATTTACTTGGGATATTGCGAGGTTTGAATCCCCGCGCACCTCTAGGCGTTGAATGCCCATGGAGATTGCCATCCGGAGGCCGTGTAGAAGGGCCTCGTATTCAGCTGCGTTGTTGGAGTCCATGTACATTATTTGATGTACGTATTGGACTGTGTCTCCTGTTGGGGACGTCAAGACGATGCCAGCCCCCAAACCAGCCAACATTTTGGATCCGTCGAAATGCATAATCCAATTGGAGTATGCGCCGTACTCTTTAGGGAGTTCGGCTTCGGTCCATTCGGTGACGAAGTCAGCCAGGACTTGCGAATTTATAGCTCGCCGTGGTTTGTAGGTTATGTCAAATGGTAAGAGCTCAATTGTGCATTTTGCAATCCTGCCCGTTGCGTCACGATTGTTTATAATATCGTTGAGAGGTACTTCGGAGGCCACCGTTATGGAACACTCTTGAAAGTAGTGTCGCAGCTTCCAGGATGCCATGAACACCACATACGCTATCTTTTGATAATGTGGTTACCGGGACTTGCATGGAGTTAAGATAGTGGATACGTAGTACACTGGTTTTTGAAGAGGGAATCTGTGCCCTTCTGTTTCTCGTTCGATGACGAGTACCGCGCTGACAACTTGATGTGTTGCTGCGATATATAATAACATAGGTTCGCCCAGGTTGGGCGCGGCCAGGACCGGATTTGTTGCCAGTATGGCCTTGATTTCTTCGAGTCCGGCCGTGGAGGCATCCGTCCATTCGAAGTGTTCGGTGCACCGGAGGAGGCGATAGAGGGGCAGAGCCTTTTCTCCCAAATGGGAGATGAAGCGGCTTAGAGCCGCTATGCACCAAGTTAGTTTTTGTATTTGCTTGAGGTCTTTTGGGATGTCTTGGCTGGGTTTGCTTCAATTCCTCTACCGGATACAATGAAGCCCAAAAGCTTTCCGGCTGGTACTCCAAAGACACATTTTTCTGGGTTGAGCTTAATGTCATATGCTCAGAGGTTGTCAAATGTCACCCTCAAGTCGTCTACTAGAGTTTCGACGTGTTTAGTCTTGACGACCACATCGTCTACGTATGCCTCTACTGTTTTGCCTATCTGGGTAGCCAGACATGTCTGAATCATGCGCTGATATGTTGCGCCGGCGTTTTTGAGTCCGAAGGGCATTGTGTTGAAGCAGAATGGCCCATATGGAGTAATGAATGCCGTTGCAGCCTGGTCTTTTTCTGCCATTTTGATTTGATGGTATCCGGAGTATGCATCGAGGAAGCACAATGAATAGTGCCCTGCTGTAGCATCAATGATTTGGTCAATGCGAGGGAGAGGGAAAGGGTCCTTTGGACAGGCCTTGTTAAGGTCTTTGAAATCGACGCAGAGGCGCCAGGATTTGTCCTTTTTTGGTACCATTACTAGGTTGGCTAGCCAGTCCGGATGTTTGATATCTCTGATGAATCCGGCTTCTAAGAGCTTGACTAGCTCCTCTCCCATTGCCTGTCTTTTGGGTTCGGAAAATTGCCGAAGAGCTTGTTTGACTGGCTTGAATCCTTTTAGGATATTTAGGCTATGCTCTGCCAGCCTGCGTGGGATTCCTGGCATGTCTGAAAGGGTGCCAGGCAAAAATGTCCCAATTTTCCCGAAGGAATTCTCGTAGTGCGGCTTCTACATCAGGATTTAATTGTGCCCCAATGGATGCCCTTTTTGTGGGGTCCGTTGGATGGACCTGAAATTTGACTATTTCGTCTGCTGGTTTGAAAGAGGTGGACTTGGACCTCTTGTCGAGTATCACATCGTCCCTATCCACCGTGGAGCGCAGCGCAGTTAGTTCCTCTGCCACTAGGGCTTCGGATAATGCCTCTAGGGCCAGTGCGTCTGTCTTATTTTCAGCGCGGAGTGTTGTATCTGGATCACTGGCGAGAGTGATTATTCCATTGGGTCCGGGCATTGCTTCATGTACCCGTAATGGGGTATAGCTTGGAAAATTGTGAATGCCTCTCGCCCTAACAATGCGTGATATCCGCTGCCGAATGGGGCCACTTGGAACGTGGCCTCCTCGGACCTGTAATTGTCCGGCAAGCCGAACACTACATCTAGTGTGATTTTTCCTGTGCAGCGTACTTCTCGACTAGAGATTATTCCCCTGAAGGTTGTGCTGCTCCTCTCGACGCGGCTCCAGTCAATTTCCATTTTTGAAGAGTTTCTTCGTAGATGAGGTTTAATCCGCTGCCGCCATCCATGAGTACCTTGGTAAGACGAAAGCCGTCCACTATCGGACTGAGGACCAATGCGGCTGGTGCTCTAGCTGTTCGGAATTTATGTTCGTCGCTGGCATTGAAGGTGATAGCCATGTCACTCCATGGATTTGTTGTTGCTACCTGGTAGACTTCGGCGAGGCTGCAGATTGTTCGTTTCCGCATGTTATTTGATGCGAAAGTCTCGAAGACTGTTAATACTGTACTGGTGCTGCTGGGCTGGTTGCCCAGGGCTAAAAAGCCTTCGCCACTTTTGGCCACCTACCGTAGTATCCAACATGCTCGAAGGCTATGTGTTGGAGTGGCGCCCTCCGTACTGTGGATTTTGCAGGGTCCGTTGAGCCATCCCTCCAGTGCGGTTCCGTACCCTTTAGGGTTTTTTTGCTTTTTGGGTTTTAACCCAGGTGCTTGAGTACGACGCACCCTTTTATTTCGGACTGGGGTTGTATTCAGGGCCGGATTGTCCCAAAACCTAGTTTCGGTTTTCCAAGTACTCTCGATCGCACAGTACTTTTGTACAATGGTCGCTAGGTCGACGAAGCGTGTAACTTCGCGACGGCTGATGGCATTTATGATTCCCTTGTCCGTGCAATTGTTGCAGAAGATTGAAATCGCGCTTTCTTCTTGGCAGTCCTTTATCCTATTCATAACCAGGAGGAATCTGGCCCAGTAATGATGTACTGTTTCATCGGGCTCTTGCCGTATTTGAGATAGATCGCTTATGTTTGGGTGGGCGGGTGGAATCAAGTTCGGAACCCCGCCTGATCTGAGGCTCAAAGGCCAAGAAGCTTCCGGATTCGGAAGCTTGGTTTGCTGGACGCTTTCCAATGAATCTGGTCCGATGCCTGACTTTAGGTTCAGTATTTGATTAGCATCCGTCCCTCCACGGGAATCCGGCATGGAGGGATCGGGAATCCGGACATAGTTGGTTTTTAACATAGAAGAAGAGTCGCCGCATTGTTCCTCTACCACAACAACGTGGTGGGTAACCTGGGGAGAGTTAATTTCTCTCAGATTGGTTTTAAGCCCAATCTGATTGTAGTCGGTAGCGACTCCCAGGGCAGCGATCCGATCCAAGAGCTCGTTTATGGAGGAGAGCTCAATCGGATCTAGCTGCTCGGCAAATTCCGAGATGACGTGAAGATCGCTTTTAATGACCTGAGAGGTCATTGTCGGAGCGGTGGCCGAACAGGCGGTCATAAGAAAACCGCCTAGCCGGATAGTCTGGCCGGCTGCCAAAGCTCCCTTGACGATGGTGCCGTCTTTAAATACGGGAAAAGGCATCCTTCCTGATGGTGACGGCACAGAGGAACTCTCAATGAAAGAACCAATGTCGGTGTCAAAACCGGCGGATCTCGGGTAGGGGGTCCCGAACTGTGCGTCTAGGCAGATGGTAACAGGAGACAAGGGACATGATGTTTTACCTAGGTTCGGGCCCTCTTGATGGAGGTAAAACCCTACGTCCTGCTTGATTAATATTGATGATGTGTGTTACAAGAGTGGATCTACCACGAGATCAAGGAGGCTAAACCCTAGAAGCTAGCCTATGGTATGATTGTTGTTCGTCCTATGGACTAAAGCCATCCGGTTTATATAGACACCGGAGAGGGCTAGGGTTACACAAAGTCGGTTACAATAGTAGGAGATCTACATATCCATATCGCCAAGATTGCCTTCCACGCCAAGGAAAGTCCCATCCGGACACGGGACGAAGTCTTCAATCTTGTATCTTCATAGTCTTGGAGTCCGGCCGACCATGATAGTTCGGCTATCCGGACACCCCCTAGTCCGGGACTCCCTCACCAGGATTTCGTGATTTCAAATTCATATATCAAACCTAGAGATATACACATACGGGCATGTTTAAACTTTACAATCACCCACTTTATTCATACACATACACAATTTTGCTTTCTTCATCATATTTAGGATAAATACATTTGGAATTTCATTTGAATTGGACCATATGATGGTATTTGCTTGTAGTAGCTCAATGATCCCTATTTGAATTGAATGGACAATCTAAATTTCGAGTTGGAGACATTGATTTTCAAAACTTGCACTTTTTTTGTGTGCAAAACAAACAAATTCTCGGCCATCATATCATAGTCGGCCGTACAAGAGCAGAATATAATTTCAGGCGCCAAAAGCTTTCAGACTTCCCGCTCACATCGAAATATCTCGCGCCCGAAAGTTTAGCCCTGCGATATTCCTGTTTTACCCCTGCCACATGAACGGTGTCGAATATAGGGTTCCGGCAAAACCCTTAAGGTTCAAACTCTGGGGTGCATGCGAAGATCTTTCCCCTATCGATCCATGTCCTAACGCCTCATCGAGAATCTAAGCTACACGATGAACAACACAAGGGACGCAAGGTTTATACTAGTTCGGGCCACCGTTGTGGTGTAATACCCTACTCTAGTTTGTGGTGTGGTGGTTTGCCTCAGGGGCTGATGATGAACAGTACAGAGGAAGAATGACCTTGCGAGGGATGTTCTTGTGGTGGATTGGTGCTCTGCTTGGGAATGACTCGATCCAAGATGCCTCCCTACTGTGGTGGCTAGCCCTATATATAGAGCCCTTGGTCCTCTTCCCAAATATTGAGCGGGAAGGGATTCCACAATGGCGGGATTTGAAGGGGAACATCTAGTACAACTTATCCTGACTAAAGTTGGTCTTCGGCTGCCAAAGGCACTGGCGATGACGCCGTCTTGGGCTCCACGGTGAACTTCGTCCTGCCGCTCTGCTGGTCTTGGTCTCATTGCACCGAAATGGCAACCTTTGCTTGATGCTGCAGTACTCCATGCCCGTGCTTGCCCCCTTTGCACCAAAGAGGAAACAAGGACACTGCACAGGCCGGCGCCCGCCTGGTCTCGATCGTCATGGCTTGCTTCACGAGCACCTCGCGAGGTGCCCCTGCCTTGATCTCTCCGCCTCCTTGCGAGCCTGCCTGGTGAGGCTGCTCCTAAGGAATCCTTCCGTCGTCCGCCCCTTGAGGCTTGGCCCCTCGCGAGGGACTTGAGCTTGAGTAGACGAAGATGGGCCATACTAGGCCACCACTTGAGCCACGCCGCAAGCCGCAGGCAGGCAAGTCTGGGGATCCCCGTTCCCAGAACGCCGACAGTAGCCCCCGGGCCCAAGGCGCACTCGGACTTGACTTAGCAGAGAAGCGAAGGGGCAAGTGCGGAGCGCGGTGGGCCCCAACAGCCTGCGGCCTTGGGCGCCGCATGGCGGTTGATTGGACGTGGGCGTCTCCGCTTCCCACGCTGCCTCGGCAACTGTCCGACTTGACAAGTCCCTGCATGCAAAAAAGAAGTCATGATAATCTACGATCGTGGAGGCTGACGGTTGGCCTCCTCTGGACTATAAATACAGAATGGCGTGCGCTCACACAGTCCATATTTTCTTGCTCCGCTTCTTCTTGGTTGCTCCCTCCCGTCTGCTTGTTGTGTCCCATGGCGCCTACGAAGAAGTTCTCGACCATAGAGAAGGGGAAGGATCGCCAGGAAGGGCCTGGCTCCCCTCCGTCCAAGCGCGTCCGAGGTCGTCCCCGCAAGCACCCCGCGACTCCCATAGTGGCCGCCCGTGGTCGTGGCAGAGGTCCCTTGCACGGTGAAGGTCGCTTTATCGATGGGGGGAGGCGCGCCGTGGCTGCGCGGCCTCCCCGCCCGCGCTTCCACTCGGCGGAGGTGCTGTCGGAGTTTGTCATTTGGTCGGAGGATCCGGCCGGCAACTGGCTTCAGCTCCCCCGCTTCTTCGCCGGTGAACTGCCAGCCAGTGCCACTGGCGGGCTCTGGCTTCAGGCGGATGGCTGCTGCAGCAGAGGCTCCTGGGTAGCGGTGGAGGTTTCCATTGCCGGGAACATGGCCCTGGCCCACGGCTGGCAAACGTTTGCCCGCGCGTGTGGCCTGGGTCGGCTGTGCACCCTGCATTTCAGGTTCGACAGCGAGGCCACCCTCTATGTGAGGGTGTTCGGAGAGGATGGCCACCGTGCCGGGTGCTACCCTGAGGATGATGACGGCAACCGGATGCTCAGCCTCGACGATGGCCGTGACGAAGATGAAGGACGCCCGTGCCTAGCGGTGCACACAGCTCGCCAAGCTTCATCGGTTCCCCTTCTGACAACAGCTCCTCCAGCGGCAGTCGTGATAAACCACCACGCTGCCGTGCCCGCTTCGAGGGGGTGGCGGATCATCCCACCGTCGCGCCTCGGTGAAGCGTGAGGAGGGGTCTGATTGAGCTCCGGAGGGCGGTGCAAATTCTCTTCTGTGGGCCGTTGCAGGGCAGGCCGCGCCTATTTTGTTTTTCTCCTTTTCCTACATAGAGAGAGAGAGAGAGAGAGAGAGAGAGAAGTGTGGAGCCCCGTGGGGGCGTGCTGGATTGTTGCCTTCAATTATCATGCTATTTCCATTATGCCCATGTCGTGTTATGGTATTGCATGCTCATGCGTAGGGATAACTTAGCTTGGGGGGATTTGCTGCGGTCTTCGCCCCGAGAGGCTCCTGCCAGAGGCCTTGTCGGGCGTCTTGAGGCCTGCAAAAATTAGCCGGAGGGACAGCTTTCGAACCTCAGTCGTGAGGGTGACCAGCTCAGGTCCTGCATTCATGCCGCGATGCCCGTGGGGCATGGACCGGGAGGATTGCTCCCGCTATGAAATTGAGTAGGGAAGCCTCATGAAATTAGGTCAGAAGACACTCGCGAGGGCGCCCGCGCAGCCCCCTCGCGAGGTTTGTGAAAGAGGAGACGAGTCAGGCGAGCAACAAAGACAGAAAATCATGGACCAGGGACAGCAAACAACACTAAAAGCAACTCCAATAAAGTCCCGAACAAAGGTGAACAAGCCAATTGCAGAAAGCAAATGAAAATCCGCGTCCGACACCTAATCTAGTCTTTGATGTCTTCTCACCAGCGCGGAGCTAAGTGCTGCCACTGGGCGTGGGTGGGAGCCCCCGAGGCCCAAGGGCGGCACTCCGGAGACTCCAGGGCGTGTACAACGCCAACTCATTATTACGTGAGAGTGTCATGGGTGGAGAGCTTCACAGGCATTGGCCTTCTTCACAGGCACCGGATATTTTCTGGGAGCAATGAGCTTCACAGGCACTGGGCCTTCTTCACAGGAACCGGGCCTTCCCTCGGGACGACGAGCTTCACAGGCATTGGCCTTCTTCACAGGCACTGGGCCTTCCCTCGGGACGACGAGCTTCACAGACATTGGCCTTCTTCAGAGGCACTGGGCTTTCCCTCGGGACAATGAGCTTCACAGGCATTGGCCTTCTTCACAGGCACTGGGCCTTCCCTCGGGACGACGAGCTTCACAGGCATTGGCCTTCTTCACAAGCACTGGGCCTTTTCTTACAAGCACGGGGCCATACTTCAAGGGTAAAATCTCCGGAGGTGCTGAATGTTCCATGCGTTCGGGATGGGCACCCCCTCCTAGGTCTCCAAGCGGGCGGAGCCAGGCCTGGAAACATGAACAACCTTGAACAGGCCCTCCCACATGGGCGAGAGCTTGTGCAACCCTTCCATAGAGAGCACCTGTCTGAGCACGAGGTTACCTACCTTGAGAGTCCAAGGGCGGATGTTGCAGCAATGGTACCACCGCAGGGCCTGCTGGTACCTTGCCGCCCGAAGCGCGGCCTCCCGACGGTGTTCCCCCTAGCACGAGATCCATCCCCTGCATGGCGTCCTGCTGCGGTTCGTCAAACGCCAGGACCCACGCAGAGCGACGCCTGACCTCGTGAGGGAGGACCGCCTCTGCTCTGTACACGAGGAAGAACGGGGTCTCGCCAGTTGACTTGGTAGCGGTTGTGCGGACGGACCACAGCACGGACTGGAGCTCGTCGTACCAGCCCCTGCTGTAGGCCTCCAGCTTCTTCTTGAAGGTCCTGGTTTTGAGGCCTTTCTGGACCTCCGCATTGGCATGTTCAGCCTGGCCGTTGCTCCGCAGGTGTGCCACCGAAGCGTTTCATATCTGCGTTCCAAGGTTAGCACCGTATATTTTGAAGAGATTGCTGGTGAATTGTGAACCGTTGTCGGTGATGATGCGATTAGGCACTCCAAATCGGCTCACGAGGCCCTTGATGAACTTGACCGCTGAACCGACTGGGATGGTGCGGACAGCTTCCACCTCTGCCCACTTGGTGAACTTGTCAATGGCGACGTAGAGGTAGCGATAGCCCCCAGGCGCCCGGGGAAATGGGCCCAAAATGTCCATCCCCCAAACCGCAAACGACCACGAGAGGGGTATGGTCTGCAGGCCCTGAGCCGGTGGATGAATCTGCTTGGCGTGGAATTGGCAGGCTTCACAAGCCTTCACCAGCTCGATGGCGTCATTGAGTGCTGTAGGCCAGTAGAACTCGCTACGAAATGCCTTGCCAACAAGGGTTCGTGATGACGAGTGGTGCCCACAGTCTCCACCGTGAATGTCTGCCAGCAGTTCTTTCCCCTGCTCCCTGGAGATGCAACGTAGGGAAACATCATTTGGCTGCTTCCGGTAGAGCTCTCCGTCTTGGATGCAGTAGGCCGTGGCCTGCCGTGCCACGCGTTCCACGTCCTCCTCCTTCTCCAACAATGCCCCTTGCATCAGGTAACCCTTGAGTTCCGTGGTCCAGCATCCCTCCTGAGGCTCCAGCTGTTGGGGAACGTAGTAATTTCAAAATTTTCCTACGTACACGCAAGATCATGGTGATGGCATAGCAACGAGAGGAGAGTGTCCGTCCACGTACCCTCGTAGACCGTAAGCGGAAGCGTTATGACAACGCGGTTGATGTAGTCGTACGTCTTCACGATCCGACCGATCCAAGCACCGAACGTATGGCACCTCCGAGTTCAGCACACGTTCAGCTCGATGACGATCCCCGGGCTCCGATCCAGCAAAGCTTCGGGGATGAGTTCCATCAGCACGACGGCGTGGTGACGATGATGATGCTCCACCGGCGCAGGGCTTCGCCTATACTCTGCGACGATATGACCGAGGTGGAATATGGTGGAGGGGGGCACCGCACACGGCTAAGGAACTATCCGTAGATCAACTTGTGTGTTATGGGGTGCCCCCCTGCCCCTGTATATAAAGGAGGGAGGGGGAGGTGCGGCCGGCCCGTTTGGGGTGCACCTGGAGGAGTCCTACTCCCATCGGGAGTAGGACTCCCCCCTCTTGCCTTGGTGGAGAAGGAAATGGGGGAGGGGAAAGAGGAAAGGGGGGCGCCGCCCCCCTTCGTTGTCCTATTCGGACTAGGGGGGGAGGGGGCGCGCGGCCTGCCCTGGCCAGCCCTCCTCTTCTCCCTCATGGCCCACTAAGGCCCATTAACCCCCGGGAGGCTTCTAGTAACCCCCCGGTGTTCCGGTAAAATCCCGATTTCACCCGGAACCTTTCCGATGTCCAAACATAGGCTTCCAATATATCAATCTTTATTTCTCGACCATTTCGAGACTCCTCGTCATGTCCGTGATCACATCCGGGACTCCGAACAAACTTCGGTACATCAAAACTTATAAACTCATAATAAAACTGTCATCGTAACGTTAAGCGTGCGGACCCTACGGGTTCGAGAACTATGTAGACATGACCTAGAACCATTCTCGGTCAATAACCAATAGCGGGACCTGGATGCCTATATTGGTTCCTTCATATTCTACGAAGATCTTTATCGGTCAAACCGCATAACAATATACGTTGTTCGCTTTGTCATCAGTATGTTACTTGCCCGAGATTTGATCGTCGGTATCCAATACCTAGTTCAATCTCGTTACCGGCAAGTCTCTTTACTCGTTCCGTAATGCATCATCCCGTAGCCAACTCATTTGGTCACATTGCTTGCAAGGCTTATAATGATGTGCATTACTGAGAGGGCCCAGAGATACCTCTCCGACAATCGGAGTGACAAAACCTAATCTCGAAATACACCAACTCAACATGTACCTTCGGAGACACTTGTAGTACTCCTTTATAATCACCCAGTTACGTTGTGATGTTTGGTAGTACCCAAAGTGTTCCTCCGGTAAACGGGAGTTGCATATTTCTCATAGTTACAGGAACATGTATAAGTCATGAAGAAAGCAATAGCAGTATACTAAACGATCAAGTGCTAGGCTAACAGAATGGATCATGTCAATCACATCATTATTCTAATGATGTGATCCCATTAATCAAATGACAAAACATGTCTATGATTAGGAAACATAACCATCTTTGATTAATGAGCTAGTCAAGTAGAGGCATACTTGTGACTATATGTTTGTCTATGTATTCACACATGTATCATGTTTCCGGTTAATACAATTCTAGCATGAATAATAAACATTTATCATGATATGAGGAAATAGATAATAACTTTATTATTGCCTCTAGGGCATATTTCCTTCAGTCTCCCACTTGCACTAGAGTCAATAATCTAGATTACATAGTAATGATTCTAACACCCATGGAGTCTTGGTGTTGATCATGTTTTTCTCGTGAGAGAGGCTTAGTCAACGGGTCTGCAACATTCAGATCCGTATGTATTTTGCAAATCTCTATGTCTCCCACTTGGACTTGGTCCCGAATGGAATTGAAGCGTCTCTTGATGTGCTTGGTCCTCTTGTGAAATCTGGATTCCTTTGCCAAAGCAATTGCACCAGTATTGTCACAGAAGATCTTCATTGGTCCCGACGCACTAGGTATGACACCTAGATCGGTAATGAACTCCTTCATCCAGACTCCTTCATTTGCTGCTTCAGAAGCAGCTATGTACTCCGCTTCACATGTAGATCCCGCCACAACGCTTTGTTTAGAACTGCACCAACTTACAGCTCCATCGTTTAATAAAAACACGTATCCAGTTTGCGATTTAGAATCGTCCGGATCAGTGTCAAAGCTTGCATCAACGTAACCATTTACGACTAGCTCTTTGTCACCTCCATATACGAGAAACATATCCTTAGTCCTTTTCAGGTATTTCAGGATGTTCTTGACCGCTGTCCAGTGATCCACTCCTAGATTACTTTGGTACCTTCCTGCCAAGCTTATTGCTAAGCATACGTCAGGTCTAGTACACAACATTGCATACATGATAGATCCTATGGCTGAAGCATAGGGAACATCTTCCATTTTCTCTCTATCTTCTGCTGTGGTCGGGCATTTAGTTTGAATCAACTTCACACCTTGTAGCACAGGCAAGAAACCTTTCTTTGCCTGATCCATTTTGAACTTTTTCAAAATTTTGTCAAGGTATGTGCTTTGTGGAAGTCCTATTAAGCGTCTTGATCTATCTCTATAGATCTTGATGCCCAATATGTAAGCAGCTTCACCGAGGTCTTTCATTGAAAAACTTTTATTCAAGTATCCCTTTATGCTATCCAGAAATTCTATATCATTTCCAATTAATAATATGTCATCTGCATATAAAATCAGAAATGCTACAGAGCTCCCACTCACTTTCTTGTAAATACAGGCTTCTCCAAAAGTCTGTATAAAACCATATGCTTTGATCACACTATCAAAACGTTTATTCCAACTCCGAGATACTTGCACCAGTCCATAAATGGATCGTTGGAGCTTGCACACTTTGTTAGCACCTTTTGGATCAACAAAACCTTCTAGTTGCATCATATACAACTCTTCTTCCAGAAATCCATTCAAGAATGCAGTTTTGACATCCATTTGCCAAATTTCATAATCATGAGATGCAGCAATAGCTAACATGATTCGGACAGACTTAAGCATCACTATGGGTGAGAAAGTCTCATCGTAGTCAACCCCTTGAACTTGTCGAAAACCTTTCGCAACAAGTCGAGCTTTATAGACAGTTATATTACCATCAGCGTCAGTCTTCTTCTTAAAGATCCATTTATTCTCAATGGCTTGCCGATCATCGGGCAAGTCAACCAAAGTCCATACTTTGTTTTTGTACATGGATCCCATCTCAGATTTCATGGCGTCTAGCCATTTTGCGGAATCTGGGCTCATCATCGCTTCCTCATAGTTTGTAGGTTCATCATGGTCAAGTAACATGACTTCCAGAATAGGATTACCGTACCACTCTGGTGCGGATCTTACTCTGGTAGACCTACGAGGTTCAGTAGAAACTTGATCTGAAGTTTCATGATCAATATCATCAGCTTCCTCACTAGTTGGTGTAGTTGTCACAGGAACCGGTTCTTGTGATGAACTACTTTCCAACAAGGGAGTAGATACAGTTATCTCATCAAGTTCTACTATCCTCCCACTCACTTCTTTCGAGAGAAACTCCTTCTCTAGAAAGGATCTGATTTTAGCAACGAAAATCTTGCCCTCAGATCTGTGATAGAAGGTGTACCCAATAGTCTCTTTTGGGTATCCTATGAAGACACATTTCTCCGATTTGGGTTCGAGCTTATCTGGTTGAAGTTTCTTCACATAAGCATCGCAGCCCCAAACTTTAAGAAACGACAACTTTGGTTTCTAGCCAAACCACAGTTCATAAGGTGTCGTCTCAACGGATTTTGATGGTGCCCTATTTAACGTGAATGCGGCCGTCTCTAAAGCATAACCCCAAAACGATAGCGGCAAATCAGTAAGAGACATCATAGATCGCACCATATCTAGTAAAGTACGATTACGACGTTCGGACACACCATTTCGTTGTGGTGTTCCGGGTGGCGTGAGTTGCGAAACTATTCCGCATTGTTTCAAGTGTAGACCAAACTCGTAACTCAAATATTCTCCTCCATGATCAGATTGTAGAAACTTTATTTTCTTGTTACGATGATTTTCCACTTCACTCTGAAATTCTTTGAACTTTTCAAATGTTTCAGACTTGTGTTTCATTAAGTAGATATACCCATATCTTCTCAAATCATCTGTGAAGGTGAGAAAATAACGATACCCGCCGCGAGCCTCAACATTCATTGGACCACAAATATCAGTATGTATGATCTCCAACAAATCAGTTGCTCGCTCCATAGTTTCGGAGAACGGTGTTTTAGTCATCTTGCCCATGAGGCACGGTTGCAAGTACCAAGTGATTCATAATAAAGTGATTCCAAAAGCCCATCAGTATGGAGTTCCTTCATGCGCTTTACACCGATATGACCTAAACGGCAGTGCCACAAATAAGTTGCACTGTCGTTATCAACTCTGCATCTTTTGGTTTCAACACTATGAATATGTGTATCACTACTATCGAGATTCAATAAAAATAGACCACTCTTCAAGGGTGCATGACCATAAAAGATATTACTCATATAAATAGAACAACCATTATTCTCTGATTTAAATGAATAACCGTCTCACATCAAAAAAGATCCAGATATAATGTTCATGATTAACGCTGGCACCAAATAACAATTATTTATGTCTAAAACTAATCCCGATGGTAGATGTAGAGGTAGCGTGCCGACCGCGATCACATCGACTTTGGAACCATTTCCCACGCGCATCGTCACCTCGTCCTTAGCCAATCTTCGCTTAATTCGTAGTCCCTGTTTCGAGTTGCAAATATTAGCAACAGAACCAGTATCAAATACCCAGGTTCTACTGCGAGCATTAGTAAGGTACACATCAATAACATGTATATCACATATACCTTTGTTCACTTTGCCATCCTTCTTATCCGCCAAATACTTGGGGCAGTTCCGCTTCCAATGTCCAGTCTGCTTGCAGTAGAAGCACTCAGTTTCAGGCTTAGGTCCAGACTTGGGTTTCTTCTCTTGAGCAGCAACTTGCTTGCTGTTCTTTTTAAAGTTCCCCTTCTTCTTCCCTTTGCCCTTTTTCTTGAAACTGGTGGTCTTGTTAACCATCAATACTTGATGCTCCTTTTTGATTTCTACCTCCGCAGCTTTTAGCATTGCGAAGAGCTCGGGAATAGTTTTGTTCATCCCTTGCATATTATAGTTCATCATGAAGCTCTTGTAGCTTGGTGGCAGTGATTGGAGAATTCTGTCAATGACACTATCATCAGGAAGATTAACTCCCAGTTGAATCAAGTGATTATTATACCCACACATTTTGAGTATGTGTTCACTGACAGAACTATTCTCCTCCATCTTGCAGCTATAGAACTTATTGGAGACTTCATATCTCTCAATCCGGGCATTTGCTTGAAATATTAACTTCAACTCCTGAAACATCTCATATGCTCCATGACGTTCAAAACGTCGTTGAAGACCCGGTTCTAAGCCGTAAAGCATGGCACACTGAACTATCGAGTAGTCATCAGCTTTGCTCTGCCAGACGTTCTTAACGTCGTCAGTTGCATCAGCAGCAGGCCTGGCACCCAGTGGAGCTTCCAGGACGTAAATTTTCTATGCAGCAATGAGGATAATCCTCAGGTTACGGACCCAGTCCGTGTAATTGCTACCATCATCTTTCAACTTTGCTTTCTCAAGGAACGCATTAAAATTTAACGGAACAATAGCATGAGCCATCTATCTACAAACAAACATAGACAAGCAAAATACTATCAGGTACTAAGTTCATGATAAATTTAAGTTCAATTAACCATATTACTTAAGAACTCCCACTTAGACAGACATCTCCGTAGTCATCTAAGTGATCACGTGATCCAAATGAACTAAACCATGTCCGATCATCACGTGAGATGGAGTAGTTTCAATGGTGAACATCACTATGTTGATCATATCTACTATATGATTCACGTTCGACCTTTCGGTCTCCGTGTTCCGAGGCCATATCTGTATATGCTAGGCTCGTCAAGTATGACCTGAGTATTCCGCGTGTGCAACTGTTTTGCACCCGTTGTATTTGAACGTAGAGCCTATCACACCCGATCATCACGTGGTGTCTCAGCACAAAGAACTTTTGCAACGGCGCATACTCAGGGAGAACACTTCTTGATTATTAAGTGAGAGATCATCTTAAAATGCTACCGTCAATCAAAGCAAGATAAGATGCATAAAGGATAAAAATCACATGCAATCAATATAAGTGATATGATATGGCCATCATCATCTTGTGCTTGTGATCTCCATCTTCGAAGCACCGTCGTGATCACCATCGTCACCGGCGCGACACCTTGATCTCCATCGTAGCATCGTTGTCGTTACGCCATCTATTGCTTCTACGACTATCGCTACCGCTTAGTGATAAAGTAAAGCAATTATAGGGCGTTTGCATTTCATACAATAAAGCGACAACCATATGGCTCATGCCAGTTGCCGATAACTTCGGTTACAAAACATGATCATCTCATACAATAAAATATAGCATCACGTCTTGACCATATCACATCACAACATGCCCTGCAAAAACAAGTTAGACGTCCTCTACTTTGTTGTTGTAATTTTTACGTGGCTGCTATGGGCTTAGCAAGAACCGTTCTTACCTACGCATCAAAACCACAATGATAGTTTGTCAAGTTGGTGCTGCTTTAACCTTCGCAAGGACCGGGCGTAGCCACACTCGGTTCAACTAAAGTGAGAGAGACAGACACCCGCCGGTCACCTTTAAGCAACGAGTGCTCGTAGTGGTGAAACCAGTCTCGCATAAGCGTACGCGTAATGTCGGTCCGGGCCGCTTCATCTCACAATACCGCTGAACCAAAGTATGACATGCTGGTAAGCAGTATGACTTATATCGCCCACAACTCACTTTTGTTCTACTCGTGCATATAACATCAACGCATAAAACCTAGGCTCGGATGCCACTATTGGGGAACGTAGTAATTTCAAAATTTTCCTACGTACACGCAAGATCATGGTGATGGCATAGCAACGAGAGGGGAGAGTGTCCGTCCACGTACCCTTGTATACCGTAAGCGGAAGCGTTATGACAACGCGGTTGATGTAGTCGTACGTCTTCACGATCCGACCGATCCAAGCACCGAACGTACGACACCTCCGAGTTCAGCACACGTTCAGCTCGATGACGATCCCCGGGCTCCGATCCAGCAAAGCTTCGGGGATGGGTTCCGTCAGCACGACGGCATGGTGACGATGGTGATGCTCCACCGGTGCAGGGCTTCGCCTAAACTCTGCGACGATATGACCGAGGTGGAATATGGTGGAGGGGGGCACCGCACACGGCTAAGGAACGATCCGTAGATCAACTTGTGTGTTATGGGGTGCCCCCCTGCCCCCGTATATAAAGGAGGGCAGGGGAGGTGCGGCCGGCCCCTTTGGGGTGCGCCTGGAGGAGTCCTACTCCCACCGGGAGTAGGACTCCCCCCTCTTGCCTTGGTGGAGAAGGAAAGGGGGGAGGGGAAAGAGGAAAGGGGGGCGCCGCCCCCCCTTCCTTGTCCTATTCGGACTAGGGGGGAGGGGGCGCACGGCCTGCCCTGGCTGGCCCTCCTCTTCTCCCTCATGGCCCACTAAGGCCCATTAACCCCCGGGAGGGTTCCGGTAACCCCCCGGTGTTTCGGTAAAATCCCGATTTCACCCGGAACCTTTCCGATGTCCAAACATAGGCTTCCAATATATCAATCTTTATGTCTCGACCATTTCGAGACTCCTCGTCATGTCCATGATCACATCCGGGACTCCGAACAAACTTCGGTACATCAAAACTTATAAACTCATAATAAAAATGGCATCGTAACGTTAAGCGTGCGGACCCTACGGGTTCGAGAACTATGTAGACATGACCTAGAACCATTCTCGGTCAATAACCAATAGCGGGACCTGGATGCCCATATTGGTCCCTTCATATTCTACGAAGATCTTTATCGGTCAAACCACATAACAATATACGTTGTTCCCTTTGTCATCGGTATGTTACTTGCCCGAGATTTGATCGTCGGTATCCAATACCTAGTTCAATCTCGTTACCGGCAAGTCTCTTTACTCGTTCCGTAATGCATCATCCCGTAACCAACTCATTTGGTCACATTGCTTGCAAGGCTTATAATGATGTGCATTACCGAGAGGGCCCAGAGATACCTCTCCGACAATCGGAGTCACAAAACCTAATCTCGAAATACACCAACTCAACATGTACCTTCGGAGACACCTATAGTACTCCTTTATAATCACCTAGTTACGTTGTGATGTTTGGTAGTACCCAAAGTGTTCGTCCGGTAAACGGGAGTTGCATATTTCTGATAGTTACAGGAACATGTATAAGTCATGAAGAAAGCAATAGCAGTATACTAAACGATCAAGTGCTAGGCTAACAGAATGGGTCATGTCAATCACATCATTCTTCTAGTGATGTGATCCCATTAATCAAATGACAACACATGTCTATGCTTAGGAAACATAACCATCTTTGATTAATGAGCTAGTCAAGTAGAGGCATACTAGTAACTATATGTTTGTCTATGTATTCACACATGTATCATGTTTCCGGTTAATACAATTCTAGCATGAATAATAAACATTTATCATGATATGAGAAAATAAATAATAACTTTATTATTGCCTGTAGGGCATATTTCCTTCACCAGCGCCAGGAGCAAGCGTGCTCCAGAGGTCGGGCCACAGGCTGGAGCTCCTAAGGCAGGTGGTTGAGGGAGTTCCTCCCGAGGCTGCGTTGCACTTGATAGTGATGGTGCCGCTGAGGGTCTGAAGAGCCATTCCTCGAAGATGCTGGGCTCTTGTGGCAGTCGCCTGGACGACCTCCTGGCGATGTCATCAGCCTCTTGATTGCTGCCGTGGGGCACATGCTGCAACTCCAACCCCCAAAACTGCTTTTCCATTCTGCTGACCTCCACAAGATACGCCTCCATGTGCTCGTCCTTCAGCTCATACACCTTGTTGGAGAAGTTGACGAGAAGCTGCGAATCACCTTTGATGATGAGGCGCTTTACCCCCAAGGCCGCTGCATCCTTCAAGCCTGCTATCAAACCCTCGTATTCTACGATGTTGTTGGAAACCTTCTCTCCATGCTGGAAACGGAGCTGTACAGTGTAATAGAGCTTGTCCTGAGTGGGAGATATAAGAACCACACTAGCCTCCGCGCCATGTCGCGAGAATGACCCGTCAAAGTACATGACCCAACCGTCCGACGCCTCACTTCCTAGGGAAAGTGACCGATCTTCGCCTGCTTCGAGTCCTGGCGCCTCTGTCCACTCTGCCACAAAATCTGCAAGTGCGGCCCCTTTGACGACCCTCGTGTGCTGAATTCCAACTGAAACGCTTGCAACTTGATGTTCCATTCGGCAACCCTTCCCGCAGAGTTGGGACTCCTGAGTACCCTTTCCAATGGATGCGCCGAGACGACCTTGATGGGGTGACCTTGAAAGTAGTGTCGTAGCTTGCACGAGGCCACTAATAGAGCGAGCAAGAGCTTCTGAGGCATGGGGTATCGCGCCCTTGCATCCCGCAGCATTGTGCTAACAAAATATACCGAGTGCTTGACGAGGGTAGGCGTGCTGGTGAGGTCGGTGCCCTCTGAAAGGTCAAGCGCCTCCTGAGACGATGGACCCCCAGCCCCTGGTTGCTTGGTGTGGCCTCTTCAGCCCTGTGGGCGTCCCCTGTTGAGGCTGTCATTCATCTGCTGTGGCCATGGTTTTCATGAGGCCTTCTTGGTCTTGCGCTGGCGTGGTCGGGGCCGTGGCCGGTCGCGGCGCAGCTTTGACCTGGCGCTCCTCTCGTACCGCCACCAGAGCTGCATTGGCGGAGTAGGCTGTGGCGGCGAGGTAGAGCACCAAGGGTTCCTGAGGGCATGGAGCCACCATCACCGGAGGGCTGGTCAGGTACTTCTGGAGATCTTGGAAAGCTTCGTCAGCCTCTTGAGTCCATTCGAGCAGGCCCTTCTTCTTCATCAGCTTGAAGAAGGGCAGGGCACGTTCCCCCAGCTTGGAGATGAAGCGCCCTAATGCAATTACTCGTCCGGTGAGCTTCTGCATTTCTCTGAAGGTTTGCGGTGAGCTCATGTCTTCCATTGCCTTGACCTTCTTTGGGTTAGCCTCGATCCCTCTGTGGGACACGAGGAAGCCCAGAAGCTTGCAAAAAGGAACACCGAACACGCACTTCTCCGGGTTGAGCCGCAGGTCCACTTCATGAAGGCTCGCGAAGGTTTCTTCTAGGTCCTGTATCAGGGTCTTTGCCTCCCGAGATGTCACCATGATGTTGTCGACGTAGGCCTCGGCGTTTCTCCCGAGCTGCCGGCCCAAGGCGATATGCATCAGTGGCTGAAAGGTTGCGCCTGCGTTGTGCAATCTTAATGGCATACAGGTGTAGTAGTACACCCCACACGGGGTCAGGAAGGCCGTCTTCTTCACATCTTCTACCGCCATCTTGATTTGGTGATAGCCCGAGCAGGCATCCAGGAAGCACAACAGGTCACACTCAGCGGTGGAGTCGACGATTTGGTCGATGTGGGGGAGCGGGAACGGATCTTGAGGGCAGGCCTTGTTGAGATTGGTGAAGTCTACGCACATGCGCTCGTTTCCCCCCTTCTTTGGCACAACAACAGGGTTGGCCAGCCATTCAGGATAGTGAACTTCGCGAATGACACCCGCAGCTTCAAGCTTACGGGTTTCTTGGACGATGAAGGCTTGCTTTTCTGTGGATTGTCGCCTTGCCTTCTGCTTCACGGGGCGCACTTTGGGGCACACATTCAGATGATGCTCAATCACCTCCCTTGGGACCCCCGCTATCTGCTTGGGTTCCCATGCGAACACCCCCTTGTTCATGCGCAGGAACCTCACCAAGGCCTCTTCTTTGTCGGGATTGAGATTGGCGCCTATGGTGAAGGTGGCGGCGGAAGATCCATCCTCATCGACTGGCACTTGTTTGGTCTCCGCCTTGTCTTGGGTGAACAACTGCTTCTTCTTGGTTGGCGCAGCCCCCTTGGCCTCAAGGGTACCAGCGCTGGCAGGCTGCGCTACTGCGGCCGCCTTGAAGGCGAGCCTGAGTGCTTGCAGGGCATCTTTTGTATCTCCAGACACGGTGAGGACGCCGCTGCTCCCGGGCATCTTCATGAGGTTGTAGGCCGGGTGAGTCACTGCCATGAACTGAGCCAAGGCAGGGTAGCCGAGGATGGCATTGTACGGGAGGCCGATAGGGGCGATGTCGAAGTCGACTAGTTCCGTGCGGAAGTTGTCATGGGTGCCAAAGGTCACCAGGAGGCGGATCTACCCCACAGAGCTGGTGGAACTGCCTTCAACGCCCAAAAAGGGCTTGCTGGGTCGGAGTCGCTCCAGCGGCACGTGGATCAAGCTGAAGGCCTCCATCGAGAGTATGTTGAGGCCGGCTCCGCCATCGATGAGGGTCCTGGTGACGGCCAACTGGCAGATGGTGGGAGTGCACATCATTGGGAGCGCACCCGAGCAGGCAGTGTTGGCGGGGTCATCATCCGAGCTGAAGGTCAAGTCGGCCTTGGGTGCCACCCAACCCGGAGGAGCTTCACGGTGTGCGAGGGCAGTGCCAATCTGGCGGACGAATGGCTTGACGTGGTGGCTCGTGGGTGGCGCTTGCGAGCCGCCCAGGAGAGCTGCGACGACTGGGAGCGCTGGCGCAACATAATGGGCGAGGAAGAGGTCACGCAGCTCCTCCCAGGAGGACACCGAAGCCGTTGGTAGGTGGAGCAGCCACATGCACGGAATGCCGGTGAGGGCCATGGGGAACCAGTTAGTCATGACCCTGTCATTGCCCCCAGCCTTGAGGACGGCTTCCTTATACGCCAGTAGGAAAGCTAGCGGATCCGTCGTGTTGTCGTAGCGCGGCGGCATCTCTGGCTTGAATTTGTTCAGCCACTGCACCTGTCGCGAGGCAGGGGCCAAGGCTCAGAGCCCCCAGGCCCCAGTGCCAGTGTCGTGCAGCGGGACCGGGCGGCGTGTTGTCTGCCATGAGGGCGAAGCGTGGTGTTGATGGAGAGCAGGTCAACAGAAGGGAGAGCTCCAGTGCACCCCTACCTGGCGGGCCAAATGTCAGATATAGGGTTCCGGCAAAACCCTTAAGGTTCGAACTCTGGGGTGCGCATGAATATATTTCTTCTACTGATCCGCGTCCTAACCCTCATTGAGAATCTAAGCTACACGATGAACAACACAAGGGACGCAAGGTTTATACTAGTTCGGGCCACCGTTGTGGTGTAATACCCTACTCTAGTTTGTGGTATGGTGGATTGCCTCAGGGGATGATGATGAACAGTACAGAGGAAGAACGACCTCGCGAGGGATGTTCTTGTGGTGGATTGGTGCTCTGCTTGGGAAGGACTCGATCCATACTGTGGTGGCTAGCCCTATATATAGAGGCCTTAGTCCTCTTCCCAAATATTGAGCGGGAAGGGATTCCACAATGGTGGGATTTGAAGGGGAACATCTAGTACAACTTATCCTGACTAAAGTTGGTCTTCGGCTGCCAAAGTCACTGGCGATGACGCCATCTTGGGCTCCACGGTGACCTTCGTCCTGCCGCTCTGCTGGTCTTGGTCTCATTGCACCGAAATGGCAACCTTTGCTTGATGCCGCGGTACTCTGTGCCTGTGCTTGCCCCCTTTGCACCAAAGAGGAAACAAGGACACTGCATAGGCCGGCGCCCGCCTGGTCTCGATCATCATGGCTTGTGTCACGAGCACCTCGCGAGGTACCCCTGCCTTGATCTCTCAGCCTCCTCGCGAGCCTGCCTGGTGAGGCCACTCCTGAGGAAGCCTTTCGTCGTCCGCCCCGTGAGGCTTGGCCCCTCGCGAGGGTCTTGAGCTTGAGTAGACGAAGATGGGCCATACTGGGCCACAACTTGAGCCAAGCTGCAGGCCGCAGGCAGGCAAGTCTGGGGACACTGATACGTCTCCAACATATCTATAATTTTTGATTGCTCCATGCTACTTTATCCACTGTTTTGGACTATATTGGGCTTTATTTTCCACTTTTATATTACTTTTGGGACTAACCTATTAACCGGAGGCCCAGCCCAGAATTGTTGTTTTTTTTGCCTTTTTCAGTATTTCGAAGAAACAGAATATCAAACAGATTCCAAACGGAATGAAACCTTCGGGATCGTGATTTTCCAACCGAACATGATCCAGGAGACTTGGACCCTACTCCAAGAAGTTTCCGAGGAGGACACGAGGGTGGAGGGTGCCCCCCTGGGCGCGCCCCCTACCTCGTGGGCCCCTTGGAGCTCCACCGACGTACTCCTTCATCCTATATATACCTACGTATCCCCGAATGATCAGAACAGGAGCCAAAAACCTAATTCCACCGCCGCATCCTTCTGTATGCACGAGATCCCATCTTGGGGCCTGTTCTGGAGCTTCGCCGGAGGGGGCATCCACCATGGAGGGCTTCTACATCATCACCATAGCCCCTCCGATGAAGTGTGAGTAGTTTACTTTAGACCTTCGGGTCCATAGCTAGTAGCTAGATGGCTTCTTCTCTCTTTTTGGATCTCAATACAATGTTCTCCCCCTCTCTCGTGGAGATCTATTCGATGTAATCTTCTTTTTGTGGCGTGTTTGTTGAGACCGATGAATTGTGGGTTTATGATCCTGCATTATCTATGGAAAATATTTGATTCTTCTCTGAATTCTTTTATGTATGATTTAGTTATCTTTGCAAGTCTCTTCGAATTATCTTTATGGTTTGGCCAACTAGATTGGTAGTTCTTGCAATGGGAGAAGTGCTTAGCTTTCGGTTCAATCTTGCGGTGTCCTTACTTAGTGACAGAAAGAGTTGCAAGGCACGTATTGTATTTTTGCCATCGAGGATAACAAGATGGGGTTTTTATCATATTGCATGAACTTATTCCTCTACATCATGTCATCTTGCTTACGACGTTACTCTATTTTTACTTAATACTCTAGATGCATGCTGGATAGCGGTCGACGAGTGGAGTAATAGTAGTAGATGCAGAATCGTTTCGATCTACTTGTTTTGGACGTGATGCCTATATACATGATCATCGCCTAGATATACTCATAACTATGCTCAATTCTGTCAATTGGTCAAGAGTAATTTGTTCACCCACCGTAGAATACTTATGCTCTTGAGAGAAGCCACTAGTGAAACCTATGGCCCCCGGGTCTATTCTCATCATATCAATCTATATCACTTTATTTACTTGCTTTGTTTTACTTTGACTTTTACTTTTTACTTATCATCTATCTATCAAAAATACCAAAAATATTATCTCTATCAGATCTCACTCTCGTAAGTGACCGTGAAGGGATTGACAACCCCTAAGTGTTGGTTGTGAGTTGCTATCGTTTTGTGTAGGTATGAGGGACTTGTGCATGGTCTCCTACTGGATTGACACCTTGGTTCTGAAAAACTGAGGGAAATACTTACGCTACTTTACTGCATCATCCTCTCCTCTTCGGGGAAATCCAACACAGTGCTCAAGAGGTAGCAAGAAGAATTTCTGGCGCCGTTGCAGGGGAGGCTCACGCAAGCAAGTCAACCATACCAAGTACCCATCGCAATCCCTATCTCTCGCATTACATTATTTGCCATTTGCCTCTCGTTTTCCTCTCCCCCACTTCACCCTTGCCTTTTTATTTGCCCTCTCTTTCCCAATCTCCTCCTCTCTTTTCCGTTTACCTTTTTTCCCGTTGCCTTTCTGTTTTCTTGTGTGTTGGATTACTTGTTGCCATGGCACAAGATAATACCAAATTGTGTGATTTCTCGAATACCAATAATAATGATTTCCTTAGTAGTTCGATTGCTCCTCTTAATAATGATGAGTCTTGTGAAATCAATACCGCTTTGTTGAATCTTGTTATGAAAGATCAATTCGCCGGCCTTCCTAGTGAAGATGCCGCTACTCATCTAAACAATTTTGTTGATTTATGTGATATGCAAAAGAAGAAAGATACGGATAACAATATTGTCAAATTAAAGTTATTTCCGTTTTCACTTAGAAATCGTGCTAAAGTTTGGTTTTCATCTTTTCCTAAAAATAGTATTGGCAAAGATGCTTTTATCTCTAAGTATTTTCCTCCCGCTAAGATTATCACTCTTAGGAACGATATCATGAATTTTAAACAACTTGATCATGAGCATGTTGCCCAATCTTGGGAAAGAATGAAATTAGTGCTTCGCAATTTCCCTACTCATGGTTTGAATTTATGGATGATCATACGAAAAATTTATGCCGGATTGAATTTTGCTTCTAGAAATCTTTTAGATTCGTCCGCGGGAGGCACTTTTATGGAAATTACTTTAGGGGATGCTACCAAATTGCTTGATAATATTATGGCTAATTATTCTCAATGGCACACCGAAAGATCTTCTAGTAAAAAGGTGCATGTTATAGAAGAAATCAATGTTTTGAGTGAAAAGATGGATGAACTTATGAAGATGTTTGCGCCTAAAAATATTCCTCTTGATCCCAATGATATGCCTTTATCTACCTTGCTTGAGAATAATAATGAATCTATGGATGTGAATTTCGTTGGTAGGAATAGTTTTGGAAACAACGCTTATAGAGGGAATTTTAATCCCAGGCCTTATCCTAGTAATCCTTCTAATAATTATGGAAATTCCTACAATAACTCTTATGTAAATTTTAAGATGCCCTCTGAATTTGAGAGTAGTGTTAAAGAGTTTATGAATTCACAAAATAATTTTAATGCTTAGCTTGAAGAGAAATTGCTTAAAGTTGATGATCTGGCTAGGAACGTTGATAGAATTTCTCTTGAAATTGATTCTTTAAAGCTTAGATCTATTCCTCCTAAGCATGATATCAATGAGTCTCTCAAAGCCATGAGAATTTCCATTGATGAGTGCAAGGAAAGAACCGCTAGGATGCGTGCTTCCAAAGATGCCTTTATTAAAGCGTGTTCTTCCAACCCCTATGAAAATCAAGATGAAGATCTAAAAGTTATTGATGTGTCCCCCATTAAATCTTTGTTTTGCAATATGAATCTTGATGAATCTGAAGATTATCTTCCTTTACCTAGAAGGCGTTCTAAGAATTCAGAGTTTCTAGATCTTGATGATGAAATTGATGAAAGTGGGATTGAAAGAAATAAAAATCTTGATGTTGCTAAACCCACTATTTTGGATCTCAAGGAATTTAATTATGAAAATTGCTCTTTGATTGGTTGTATTTCCTTGTTGCAATCCGTGCTAGATTCTCCTCATGCTTATAGTCAAAATAAGGCCTTTACCGAACATATGGTTGATGCTTTGATGCAATCTTATGAAGAAAAACTTGAGTTGAAAGTTTCTATCCCTAGAAAACTCTATGATGAGTGGGAACCTACTATTAAAATTAAAATTAAAGATTTTGAGTTTTATGCTTTGTGTGATTTGGGTGCTAGTGTCTCTACTATCCCCAAAACTTTATGTGATTTGCTAGATTTCCGTGATTTTGATGATTGCTCCCTAAACTTGCATCTTGCGGATTCCACTATTAAAAAGCCTATGGGAAGAATTAATGATGTTCTTATTGTTGCAAATAGCAATTATGTGCCTGTAGATTTTATAGTTCTTGATATAGATTGCAATCCTTCATGTCTTATTATTCTTGGTAGACCTTTCCTTAGAACGATTGGTGCAATTATTGATATGAAGGAAGGGAATATTAGATTCCATCCCTTAAAGAAGGGTATGGAACACTTCCCTAGAAAGAAAATAAAATTACCATATGAATCTATCATGAGATCCACTTATGGATTGCCTACCAAAGATGGCAATACCAAGATCTATCCTTGCTTTTATGCCTAGCTAGGGGCGTTAAACGATAGCGCTTGTTGGGAGGCAACCCAATTTTATTTTGTGTTTTTTGTTTTTGATTCTGTTTAGGAATAAATAATCCATCCACCTTCTTTTTGGATGTGGTTTTATGTTTTAATAAGTGTTTGTGCCAAGTAGGACCTATAGGATAACCTACGATGATAGTTGATTTGATTCTGCTGAAAAACAGAAACTTTGTGCGCACGAATTTATTTATGATAAATCACAGGAACGAACTTTTGCGTTGATTCTTTTGGCTTCTGATAAATAAACAAATTTTCCAGGACTTCCTATTTTGGTGGAATTTTTAGAGTTCCAGAAGTTTGCGGTAGTTACAGATTGCTACAGACTGTTCTGTTTTTGACAGATTCTGTTTTTCGTGTGTTGTTTGCTTATTTTGATAAATCTATGGCTAGTAAATTATTTTATAAACCATAGAGAAGTTTGAATACAGTAGGTTTAACACCAATATAAATAAATAATGAGTTCATTACAGTACCTTGAAGTAGTCTTTTGTTTTCTTTCTCTAACGGAGCTCACGAGATTTCTGTTGAGTTTTGTGTTGTGAAGTTTTCAAGTTTTGGGTGAATCCTTTTGATGGACTATGGAACAAGGAGTGGCAAGAGCCTAAGCTTGGGGATTCCCATGGCACCCTGAAGATAAACCAAGGACACCAAAAAGTCAAAGCTTGGGGATGCCTCGGAAGGCATCCCCTCTTTCGTCCACTTCCATCGGTAATTTACTTGGAGCTATATTTTTATTCACCAACATGATATGTGTTTTGCTTGGAGCGTCTTGTATCATTTGTGTCTTTTCTTGTTAGTTTACCACAATTATCCTTGCTGTACACACCTTTTGAGAGATCCATACATTAATTGTAATTTGTTAGAATACTCTATGTGCTTCACTTATATCTTTTGAGCTTGATAGTTTTGCTCATTGTGCTTCATTTATATCTTTTGAGCGTGATAATTTTTGATCTAGTACTTCACTTAGATCTTTTAGAGCACAGTGGTGGATTTGTTTTAAAGAAACTATTTGATCTCTCATGCTTCACTTAGATTATTTTGAGAGTCGTTAATAGCATGGTAATTTGCTTAATGTTAATATACTTGGTGTTCAAGATATGTGAAACTTTCTTTTGAGTGAATTGAATACTAAGATAAGTTTGATGCTTGATAATTGTTTTGAGATATGGAGGTGAGAATATCAAAGTCGTGCTAGTTGGGTGATTATGAATTTGAGAAATACTTGTGTTGAAGTTTGCAAGTCCCGTAGCATGCACGTATTGTTAAAGTTGTGTAACAAATTTGAAACATGAAGTGTACCTGGCTTGTGCATCCTTATGAGTGGCGGTCGGGGACGAGCGATGGTATTTTCCTACCAATCTATCCCCCTAGGAGCATGCGCGTAGTACTTGAATTTTTGACGACTTCTAAATTTTTGCAATAAGTATATGAGTTCTTTTGACTAATGTTGAGTCCATGGATTATACGCACTCTCACCTTTCCACCTTTGCTAGCCTCTTCGGTACTGTGCATTGCCCTTTCTCACCTTGAGAGTTGGCACAAACTTTGCCGGTGCATCCAAACCCCATGATACGATACGCTCTATCACACATAAACCTCCTTATATCTTCCTCAAAACAGCCACCATACCTACCTATTATGGCATTTCCATAGCCATTCCGAGATATATTGCCATGCAACTTCCATCATCATCATCATGACATACATTACTTTTGTCATATTGCCATTGCATGATCATGTAGTTGACATCGTATTTATGGCAAAGCCACCATGCATTATTTTTCAGACATGTCACTCTTGATTCATTGCACCATCCCGGTACACCGCCGGAGGCATTCATATAGAGTCATATCTTGTTCTAAGTTTCTAGTTGTAATCCTTGTGTTGTAATCATTAGAAGTGTGATGATCATCATTATTAGAGCATTGCCCAAAAAAAAAGAGAAAGGCCAAAAAAAATAAAGGCCCAAAAAAAATGAAAAAAGGGCAATGCTACTACTCCCTCCGTTCCGAAATATTTGTCTTTCTAGAGATTTCAACAAGTGACTACGTACGGAGCAAAATGAGTGAATCTACACTCTAAAATATGTCATACATCCGTATGTTGTGTCCATTTGAAATGCCTAGAAAGACAAATATTTTGAAACGGAGGGAGTATCTCTTTTTTCACACTTGTGCTTCAAAGTAGCACCTTGTTCTTCATGTAGTGAGTCTCATATATTGTGCTTCAAAGTAGCACCTTGTTCTTCATATAGTGAGTCTCATATATTGTGGTCTAAAATAGCACCTTGTTCTTCATGTAGTGAGTCTCATAAGTTGTCCTTTTTATACTAGTGGGATTTTTTCATTATAGAACTTGGCTTGTATATTCCTACGATGGGCTTCCTCAAATGCCCTTGGTCTTCGTGAGCAAGCAAGTTGGATGCACACCCACTAGTTTTCTTTTGTTGAGCATTCATAGCTCTAGTGCATCCGTTGCATGGCAATCCCTACTCCTCATGTTGACATCAATTGATGGGCATCTCCATAGCCCGGCGATGAGCCTCGTCAACATGAGACTTTCTCCTTTTTTGTCTTCTCCACACAATCCCCATCATCATATTCTATTCCACCCATAGTGTTATATCCATGGCTCACGCTCATGTATTGCGTGAAAGTTGAAATTTTTTGAGATTATTTAAGTATGAAACAATTGCTTGGCGTGTCATCGGGGGTATAGAAGTTGGGAACATCTTTGTGTGATGAAAATGAAGCATAGCCTAACTATATGATTTTGTAGGGATGAACTTTCTTTTGCCATGTTATTTTGAGAAGACATGATTGCTTTGATTAGTATGCTTGAAGTATTATTATTTTTATGTCAATATGAACTTTTGTCTTGAATCTTTCGGATCTGAATATTCATATCACAATTAAGAATATTTACATTGAAATTATGCCAAAGTATCACTCCGCATCAAAAATTCTTTTTTTATCATTTACCTACTCGAGGACGAGCAGGAATTAAGCTTGGGGATGCTTGATACGTCTCCAACGTATCTATAATTTTTGGTTGCTCCATGCTACTTTATCCACTGTTTTGGACTATATTGGGCTTTATTTTCCACTTTTATATTACTTTTGGGACTAAGCTATTAACCGGAGGCCCAGCCCAGAATTGCTATTTTTTGCCTTTTTCAGTATTTCGAAGAAACATAATATCAAATGGAGTCCAAATAGAATGAAACCTTCGGGATCGTGATTTTCCAACCGAACGTGATCCAGGAGACTTGGACCCTACTCCAAGAAGTTACCGAGGAGGTCCCGAGGGTGGAGGGTGCCCCCTGGGCGCGCCCACCTACCTCGTGGGCCCCTCGGAGCTCCACTGACGTACTCCTTCATCCTATATATACCTACTTATCCTCGAACGATCAGAACAGGAGCCAAAAACCTAATTCCACCACCGCAACCTTCTGTATCCACGAGATCCCATCTTGGGGCCTGTTCCGGAGCTCCGCCGAAGGGGGCATCCACCATGGAGGGCTTCTACATCATCACCATAGCCCCTCCGATGAAGTGTGAGTAGTTTACTTCAGACCTTCGGGTCCATAGCTAGTAGCTAGATGGCTTCTTCTCTCTTTTTGGATCTCAATACAATGTTCTCCACCTCTCTCGTGGAGATCTATTCGATGTAATCTTCTTTTTGCGGTGTGTTTGTTGAGACCGATGAATTGTGGGTTTATGATCCAGTATTATCTATGGAAAATATTTGATTCTTCTCTGAATTCTTTTATGTATGATTGAGTTATCTTTACAAGTCACTTCAAATTATCTTTATGGTTTGGCCAACTAGATTGGTAGTCTTGCAATGGGAGAAGTGATTAGCTTTGGGTTCAATCTTGCGGTGTCCTTACTCAGTGACAGAAATTTTTGTCAGGCACATATTGTATTGTTGCCATCAAGGATAACAAGATGGGGTTTTTATCATATTGCATGAATTTACCCCTCTACATCATGTCATCTTGCTTACGGCGTTACTCTGTTTTTACTTAATACTCTAGATGCATGTTGGATAGCGATCGATGAGTGGAGTAATAGTAGTAGATGCAGAATCGTTTCGATCTACTTGTTTTGGACGTGATGCCTATATACATGATCACCGCCTAGATATACTCATAACTATGCTCAATTCCGTCAATTGCTCAACAGTAATTTGTTCACCCACCGTAGAATACTTATGCTCTTGAGAGAAGCCACTAGTGAAATCTATGGCCCCCGGGTCTATTCTCATCATATCAATCTATATCACTTTATTTACTTGCTTTGTTTTACTTTGCCTTTTACTTTTTACTTTGCACCTATCTATCAAAAATACCAAAAATATTATCTCTATCAGATCTCACTCTCGTAAGTGACCGTGAAGGGATTGACAACCCCTAAGCGTTGGTTGCGAGTTGCTATCATTTTATGTAGGTACGAGGGACTTGTGCATGGTCTCCTACTGGATTGATACCTTGGTTCTCAAAAACTGAGGGAAATACTTACGCTACTTTACTGCATCATCATGCCCTCTTCGAGGAAATCCAACGCAGTGTTCAAGAGGTAGCAGACCCCCGTTCCCATAACACCGACAAACGGAAAAGGGCTGCTTTTGTAACTCCATTGTTTTCCCCTCTTTGCCCCAACATTCTTCCCCAGAGCCCCTCCCCTTCCCCTCCCCGACCCCCCAACCACGGCAAGCCACCGAATCTAGTCCTCCGCTGTAGCGGTGGACCTCACACCCCACCGGATCTACCTTCCGCACCTTGAAACCCCCAACTGCCAACTCACCACCTCACCGAAGCCACTTCAGCGACATGGCTTGTCCACCGCTCCATAGCTCCTTGACCTCCATCAAGGTCCACCGCATCGGATCTGCTTAACTGGCACCCTCGTCCACCATAGTGTAGGGGCCCTTCACTGACTCCCTCGTCCACCCCTTCACTGGCCCTTCATACAAGCCCTCGTGCGCCGCAACAGATCCGCCTCGCCGACAGCACTGCACAACGCGCCCGCCGAAGCCTTCGTCCACTGCATCGGACCCGCTCCACGGATGCCATATTCAACTCCAACGGCCCTGCTTTACCGACACCGCAGCCTCATCAAGTTATTTCGATTTGTACTCCGTTGGTTTTTCTCTTTATCGTGCAACTGTTCACTTACCACAGATGAGCTTTCTTGTATGTCAACAGGCGCCGCAACCGTAGCACCGGAGCCGCTTCAACGACCGCGACAACCGGCCCAAACTCAACCGCAACACAAGCACCATCGACGATCCTTAGCTATAAAGTATGACCATGATACCCATATGCCGCCGAGAATCAGGTACTATTATCCAATGGCCGGCGCCTACGTTCACTTTCTTAGCATAAGCACCACACCTTTGAATTTCTTCAGGGCATCATTCAGTTTTTCATGAGACGCGTTATTCTACTTGCACTTGTAGGGACATACTTCTGGCAGTGAACATGTTACATGTGCTAAATTACATACCAGTGCACATATAGTTAATATGCTTTAGTTTTGTCCTAAGTATTACTGTACTTCCTAGATATCACTGCCTACTATTTATTTCTTGAATGCTATATTTATGATAATGGTGTTGTTCTGATGCCACCTGTTGGTTCCATCAGACTGCTTAATGTTCTCTATGCTTAATTACACATCAGCAAACTAGCATGTGGTTCCGCTGCTTTTTGTTTGTTTTACCCTAAATTTTCTGATGCTAGCTATTACATCACTGCTTTGAGCCTTTGTTTATTACTTGTTTGTGTGTTCTTGATCTTCCCAAGTTGCATGACTAATTTGATGCTTCTATTAATTATGGATCTGCCAACCCCACTACTTGGAAAAAGCCTACTAATGGCGCACTGGTTTTGCCTACTAATGGCGCATTACCAGTACGCCATTAGTAGCACGCCACTAGTATTTTTTACTAATGGTGCACCAGGCAGTGCGCCATTAGTTTTTCCCACAGTGCGCCACTAGTGTCTTCTATACTAATGGTGCATCACATTGTAGTCCTCCATTAGTAACAATTTTTTTAATTTTTTTCTTAATCTGAGGTCATTGCTTCACCTATGAGATATCCAACACATATATATACAACAAGCATCCATATAACAATCATAGCCAACACACAAGTTCCATCATATATACATACATAACCAACACACAAGTTCCATCATATATACATACATAGCCAACACATAGTTCCATTGTTACATATTACAAAAGTGTCACATTGTTTATCCAACACCGTTATCCATCAATTCACAAAAGTTTCACATTGATACAAAATAAAAACACAAATGGAAAAGAAGCACTCCATCCACGCAAGCTTCCATCAATTAAATCAAATCTGCAAAATGATAAACAAGAAGTTAGAAGAAGAAAAAGAAGAAGACTAGAAGAATACTAGAAGAAGAAGAACACTAGAAGAAGAATAAGAAGAGTTTTGGAAAAGAAGAAGAATAAGAAGAAAACTATAAGCTTATTATGTAAACTTGATCATTTTGTGCTAACATAAGTTATTTTGGAGCTAACCTATAGGAAACGAAGCATATAAGCTCTAAGTTAGTATATTAGAGCCAACTTAGGTAAAATGAAGCTAACCTATGTCATTTTGGAAAAGAAGAAGAATAAGAAAAAGACTATAAGCTTATTATGTAAACTTGATCATTTTGTGCTAACGTAAGTTATTTTGGAGCTAACCTATAGGAAACTAAGCATATAAGCTCTTAGTTAGTATATTAGAGCCAACTTAGGTAAAATGAAGCTAACCTATGTCATTTTGGAAAGGAAGAAGAATAAGAAAATGACTATAAGCTTATTATGTAAACTTGATCATTTTGTGCTAACAAAAGTTATTTTGGAGCTAACCTATAGGAAACTAAGCATATAAGCTCTAAGTTAGTATATTAGAGCCAACTTAGGTAAAAATGAAGCTAACCTATAGGAAACTAAGCATATTAGAGATAACATAGGTAACTAAGTATATATATATATATCATTTTGGATAGCTAACCTATAGGAGATCTGACATACCTGACAAAGTTCAGTTCTCATGCATTGTTCTTCTCCTTCCTCTTCCTGATGCGCCTAGAACGGCGAGGTGGTGGAGGCAGTGGGATGTAGTCTTCTACCACAATTGGCGTGGTCATGTCGCCCAGCTGTGGGATCGCCGGCGCCACCACCCGTGCGTGGTCATTGTCAGGCACCACCACCATCGCGAGGCCACCTTCAGGCACGACCATCGCTAGGTCATCCTCAGCCACCTCCATCTCTTGCCCATGGTCAGCCACCACCATCTCTTGCCCTTGGTCAGCCACCACCAGCGCTAGGTCATCCTCAGCCTGATGCCCATCGTCATCCTGCAGCTCCTCATCCTCACTCTGCTCCTCTTCTCCCGCACTCCAGTCCGGATCATCCTTCTTGTTGTCTATGCTGCTGCCAGAATCGCTGCTGCTTTCGCTATAGCCAGAATCGCTGCTACTTTCGCTACAGCCATAGTCGCTGCTGCTTTGGCTGTAGCCAGTGTCGCTGCTGCTGCTCCCATTACCGTTCCAAAATGCAACAATGACCGTTAACAATCGATGTGAGACAAAGCCAAATGTAGAGGAATAAGAAGAGGCAGAACGTACCGGCATCATCATCGGCAGCGTAGCGCATGTGACACATAGTCTTGTTGAAAACCTTCACGATGAGCATGTTGGCGTCGTCGTCGTACCTGAAGAGAAGGAAGTACCCCAGCTGCAGGTCGTAGGCACGGTAGAACTTCTCCCACCCACGAGACAAGTACATGTGGCCCTTCTTGATCATCAACTGCACATCCCACTGCCTGCGAAACCCGCTGCCGGCCTGTCGCAGCTTCACATTATTTGGCGGATCTTCACCCATCAGCATGTTCATAAAACTGTCAGGCAACCTCTGCAGTTTGGGACAATGAGTGTTGTAGCAAACAACAAATATCATAATGAGATGGGCGAAGGGGAGATCTCTCGTTTTATATATCTGCGTCATGGATGATACTGAAGCCTCAAGTATGATAGTGAAGAACTCGGAAGCATCCAACTCGTACTGCGGTGTCGCAGATCGGCGGTGGCTGCTTCTCGCCATCTCTGATAAGTAGCAGAAGAGACCAATTAGTACCCTTACAACAGATCATAAAACATGCATGATAACATGCATTAGTCGCAAGTACCCCATATGTCCTATTTTTAGCAAAGTAATGCTAAAATTCACGGAAAATTTCAGCATTACCTTTGCTGAAAATAGGACATATGGAGTACCCGAATTTGCCGGAACGGAAGTTAATCGACATTCCGGCAAACTCAAGGGCCTCTCAGGGTACCTACAACATCATCACAAGTACAGCAGCAGCAGCAGTGAATACAGGCATAACAGCAGCAAAACTATATATTTTTATGCAGTAAACAAACGAACACTAAGAGTAGAATGTTCTTGCAACAAACATTATTGTGTGACATCGAAAGGCATCACTCTGCTTAAAGGGAGGGATGACTTAAGTGGCAGATGTATATGATTGCACCACTTGATCTGCACTTCTCTATATTATATGATGTACTGAAGAACTTGAGCAAAAAAAAAATAAATAGGAACATATTTCTCACCTTGAAGGTGTTGCTGCTGCTGCACTGTCTGAACTTCACTTCCTTTACCTCCTCAGAAACCTGAAATATGCAGATGTTAGAAAGGTTAATGAACCAACAGATGCCCTAATGGAAGTAATAACAACATGACAACAAACAACCAACAAATTATCTTGCCCTCTACCTGCAAAATTAAGAACAGTTCAGTCAGTTTCAGAGGAAATGTGCATCTTGGAATAAGATAACAGCTGATTTTGTCATGATCCTGCTACACCTCTATCATCAAACAAAGTCCATATTAAGAAGAAGTCAGTTTGAGAGAAAATGTGCATCTTGGAATAAGATAGCAGCACATTTTGTCATGATCCTGCTACACCTCCCCATCAGCATGTTGCTACTACATACATGATACATGATAGGTGTGTGCTTAAGAAAAATGGAGATAAAGACAAGTTGATAGTGCCACTTGGTCTGCCAGATGTTGAACTGAGTGTGACACTCTCTGAAGTTGATTATACTAGTACATTTAACACTAATTAATGGCGGTGCAGGTCAGACCAGAAGAAGAAGCGCGCAGCTGGCATCTAGTAATCATCCATATCCAACCCAGCAAGCACAAGGATCGGCACGGTCGATCAAACATGTCGCGTGGCTGATTCGCACCCGAAAGGCAATCAGCCGGGCCGGGTTAGTGGGATGATGCACCCGAAAGGCAACCATCCATGCTTTGCCCCTTGTAGCATGTTTTAAGATAAGAAAAGAAAGCAGTATACCCTAAAGAGCTAGTATTGGGCAGCAGTATGTAGCTAGCGTTGAGCTGGTTGTGAAACTGAAACTTGATTTGTGAAACTGAAACTACTATAATTCCTACTTAATTTCACTTAATGTCGTATGGTTCACCAGCAAAAACACCAGCAAAAACTAGTAGTACTACTATACACACAATCTAATTAATTTCACTTAATGTTTGTCTGGTTGCTCTCAAGAAGCTTCTGGTTCTTCTCCATATTTTCAGTCACATATGGTGATTTCGTCGTGTCTTAGGCGAACCACGGGCAATATATATAGGCACACCGCATACGTTTCAACCACTCGATGGTCTTAGATATGAATGTATTATTACCTATCATCTTGGGTGTTTTCTTCTATCTTGTTAAAATAAATCTCCTACCAGATAATAGTTTCAAGTATTTGGCTTCTCTGCTCTGTCGAAGGCAGAGTATAAATACCACACTTTCATCCACAGTAGCCCATGTATCTAACCGATGTTCTTGTCATGCTCCTTCCTACGAAGATGGATTACAAAATACGTTGCCTTCCAGGATCAATCAAGTCAAATGCCTCGTTTACAGAGGACACACACTGAAATACGTTGGGCCTCCAAGTGACTTTGGCTCAAATAAATACGTTTGAAAAACAGAGTGACACAGCACAAAGATAACTAGAGTATATCTTCACAATATAAGAAAATAGCATCATCATCTTAGCTTCACAACAAACAAGTAGTACAAATAGAAAGACTGAATGAAAATGCATCATCATCTTACTTGGCTGTTTACTGCTGCTGCTGCGCTGCAGGGCCGGAGGAAGGGGCGCCGCCGATGGAAAGGGCGAGGCCGAGGACGGCGTGGGGCTTGAGGGCCTGTGGCCTGGTGAGGCTGACGAGGTGGTCGTCCCTGATGCCGGCGGAGCTAGGGTTCGGGGAGATGGCGGGCGGTGCTGAGGGGACGAGGCGGTTGAGAGGGGGTAGGGGGAGGTCGCGGGAGAAGAGAGGAGGAGGCGAGCGGGGGCGCAACTTCGGGGCTGGAGGGGCCTGTACTGGAGGCGGGGCAGCGGAGGGTTCGGCCGGCTGGGTGCGCCTGCGGCGGCGGGCCGGCAGCGGTGGCAGCGGCTAGGAACCCTAGCTGTTGCTCTCGGGAGGGAGGGGGCGCAAGCGGGGCCGCGGGGGAGGGGGACGGCGAGGGCGCGGGCACGAGCGGAGGAGGGACGGTGAGGGAGGTGGTCGGCGGCGGAGGGTGGTCGGGTGCATGTACGGCCGGGGACGGCGGGTGAGGTAGGGGAAGGATTAGTGTGTGGATTGGGGATTGGGGATTTTAGTGTGGGGGAGGCTTAGCAATGGCGCACCACCCAGGGGTGCGCCATAAGTACATCCATAGCAATGGCGCACCACCGGAGGGTGCACCATAAGTAATTTAATCTAGCCCGACATATATACCACCTAACCCTATCTACAACAGAATCCGCCCACTAGCCCGACTGGCCAGTACGCAGCACACACATCAGGAGGTCCTGGGTTCGATTCCCAGGCTCCCCAATATTTTTTATGCATTTTAAATCCTGTTTGATATTTATTTGTGTTTAAATATGTTCAAACTTGTTTAAATCATAACAGTAATTTTTTTATTATAAAAACAGTAATAATTATTTAGAAAATATGTTCTAATTTGTTAATTGAAAATATCATCGGCGGCGGCGGTGGAGCGGGGGGAAGGTGCGGGGGGTGCCCGTTGGTGGCGGTGGAGCGGGGGAGGGTGCGGGGGGCCGGGTGCTTGTTGGCGGCGGTGGAGCGGGGGAGGGTTGCGGTGGGTCGGCGGCGGCGGTGGAGCTAGCGGGGGAGGGTGCGGGGGGTGCCCGTTGGCGGCGGTGGAGCGGGGAGGGTGCGGGGGGTGCCCGTTGGCGGCGGTGGAGCGGGGGAGGGTGCGGGGGGGCCGGGTTCTCGTCGGCGGCGGTGGAGCGGGGGAGGGTTGTGGTGGGTCGTCGGCTGCGGTGGAGCTAGCGGGGGAGGGTGCGGGTGGGATCGAGATCAAGATCAAAAAGTGTCCATGAAAATATACACGGTGCGCCATTAGCAGTTTTGCAAAAAAGTAAAAAAAGAAATTATATACTAATGGCGCACTGCTTACAAGGTGCGCCATTACTTGGTAGAACTAGTAATGGCGCACTTTGACACCATGCGCCATTAGAGTGTATGGAAAAATGGAAAAAAAACTCAATACTAGTGGCGCACCGTGTGCCTGGTGCGCCATTAGTGTCTTCCACACTAATGGCGCACCTCCAACCGGTGCGCCATTAGTATATAGTAGTGGCGCACTACTTACCTGGTGCGCCATTAGTATCAATCCTATCTATAGCCCTTTTCCTAGTAGTGCCCCATCGAGCAAAATATTTGTTCTTTTGGGGCTGACACCTCGAACAAGCATAAAAATAGAGGGAAACAGATATATTGTCATGTATGCACACACCCTTCTTTCATTAGTTTAGATGTACCATTGATGATCAATTCGGACCAGAGCATGCGATTAAAATTAATTTTACCTAAATAGAGGGTGCAGAATAAACTACAACAACTAGATTTGCAACCACGGTATGCTGATGATATCTTCAAAGAACATTGCAACAACAGCGAGGCTTCACAGCAACATATGGTAAGCCAATGTGTTTTAGTACAGGTGAAATGTAATCTGAGTGGGCTGCTTTCTTGGATTGTGCCCTCAACCTATAATCCTACAGAATTACAAATAATTCAGTTGTCTGCTTTGCTGTATTGCTTGATTCGAATGCTTGTTTGTTGTTACGCTATACCTGAGTTGGCCAATATGTCAGCAGTGCCTGCTGTACTATCGTAAAGAAATGCATGCCTAGTTCATTTGAGTCCTTAACTTTTCCTCTGAACTTCATTACAAGAATGTCTTCATAGTTTATATGAGGCCACACTATTAAGTGCTTTCTCAGATTATTTCAACTGCTTAGATGCCTTGGCAACTTAAATATAGCGGTGGTACACTCCCTTTCAACTAGGGATGTCAACTGGGTCCCGTTTAGTCCCGCTTAAAGTCCACTAGTGGTATGATAGTTCAAAAGAGTTTTTGTTTTTTTTGAGGAAAATGAACTAGGGAGCTAGCAAAAACTAACTAGATGGGACTGGCGAATGTCGTTTATTTGCCACTTACATCCCTAGTTTCATCTTACCATTTTAGTTTCTTTTCGGCTGATGCTGCTTCGAACCATTTAAATATAGCTTGACATGCTCGGCAATAATTTGTATGTCGTTTACCATGTAACCTTACTACCTGGATCACACGATAACTATCTCTTACTTATGTCCAGCAGAAACCTTCCAGGATGCCGTTCACACTAGGACACAATGTACAACCCAGAATCTATTTGTCGAAGCAGTGTGCCATCCATGTTACCAGATGGTAGCAGTTCAGAGGCAACACCACCGAAGAGCAGTCTGAGCACAGATATTATAGTTCTTGAGGCTCTACTAGAGGCAGAAAGAGATGGTGTGGCTGCCATGAATGAGTTAATCTTTATCTTGAGGCTGGAAATTATGGAATTAGCGGCATGCATTATGCAACCAACCCAAGAACTGGAGGAAGTAAGAATGTTGCATTTGAAGACGGAGGAGGTCCTGCTGTTTCTGCTATCTGAGGACCAGGGTAATCCCGGTTCTTCTTTACATACCAGTTGAAATTTTCATTAGATTATTGTACTTGCATGTTGTGTCATGTCTCTGATTGGATTATGTTGTAAGACCCCCTATGTTGTCCATGTGTTGTAATGATCCGAATTTTTTAGGAGAGATAATCCTCAGTACTTGTATGATTGACATAAGGTGAACTATTTTTCGTGTGAGCATATTGTATTGAATGAAATAACTGTTTGACTCAAAGTGTATCCAACCTACTAAATTCGAAGATCACGGAATTTCTAAATCATAATCATATATAAAGGTGGAATAAATCTTTGTTGTGGTTTTGAAGAAATAAATAACAAAATGTAGAATTATTTGTGGATATTCGTAATCGAATACAAGTTGGATTTGAATTTAGTTTGCCAGGGCCCAGGGCAAACGTGAATGCTAATTCTCCCAAGTTTTGAACGAAGCGGCTAAACACCCACTATAATTTGTGGGCTACCCGAAGCAAGTGTTTGCGAGAAGGAAATTACTGTCTACCCCTGACAATTGACATCCTTATCGACCAGATATACACTGTTGTCGATAGGGGTAGACTACTAACTTCAATCAGATGTGACACGACGGCCTCTGAGCCCATTCAGACACGGTGGGTGCCAAACATGGGCGGAAAAACACATTTGATTCAAGCTCGTCCGAAAGACATGTGTCGCTCCCTCTATTTCCCCATTCATACAAGATGGGCGGCAAAACAAACTCTCTCGTCCGAAATCGATGTGGGCTAATATTTTAAATAGGGGCAGATGTGTAACTTCCCTCAGACATGACACAACCGCCCTACCTATCAGCCCCGTTCATACACCATGGGCGCCAACCGTGGGAGGTAAAACACCCTCTCCTCGCTCGAAATAGTTACAGGCAAATATTTGGGAGATGCAAGATTACCGTCCTATCCCCAACCGATGCGATGTCCAAAATTTTAAACGGGGGATAAGTTCATAACTTTCCCCCATTTCAGAGAAGTGCGTCCCAAAGTTTGAGATCCCCCTCCCCTCCATTTCCCCATTCATACACCGTCGGCGCCATGACAACCTCCCCACGACGGCCAGCCTCCTCCATCCGCCACCCCATCCTCCACCTTGCTGGAGGCGCTACCCCTACCCCGTTGTCCACTGCAAGAGATGGACATCTCTCATCGATGATGCTGGACCAGGATCCTTTCATTGTGTCCTCTCGCTTCATCGGCGCCGTCGTCCACCTTGCCGTTGCCGCTCCTATGAACGCCTCGTCCACGGCAACATGATTTATCCCTCGACCCGGCCGTCTGCCGTCTAAAGTCTTCTTCCCCGCTGCCGACAGCCATTGCACCCGCAGCACCCTCAACGTATCAGCAGAGGCCTAACACGGCATCGCAAGAGAGGTGGTACTCTTCCATATGTGCTTAAGTTATTGATCTCACCTGGAAAATAGATCATAATTTGTTTACCGTACTTTTCTGGTCCGTACCAAATCGTAGTGGCTAGTTGAAAGCAAACATTGGTTGCGAAGTAGCTTTGTCTAGTTTGCACCTTCAGATCCGTCATGGCAGGGGCACTATACTCGTAAAGCTTATGGTTCCCCCCTTTATATTCACTACCATCATCGTAGGTGCTTCGTGTCGTACTAGCACTGCTCCTCAAGATCTCAACCCAAAGCTTACGTGTTGAAATACGAATCTGATATGATGCTCATATCACTAAAACAGAGAACGTTTAATTGGTCACCTAATGTTCCTATATTCATTTCGAAAAGCATGTGCGCCACCCACTAGTCCAGCTAGTTCCACTTTCCTGATTTTTCTCTTGATGCTTAGTGTTTTCCCCTTTTATCTACTTTACTATGATCCGTGTAGGTGCTTTCTGTCGTACTAACATTACTCAACCCTTCAAGCTAAACAACACAACACTCAAAATTCAAAAGCTTAGTTGTCAAAATATGATTGTGATACGATACTGATATTAGTTAATAGGCACATTTAATTGGTTAGCTAAAGGTCCCACTTGAGTTTCCAAATGCATGTTGCGACATATAGAGAGAGATCAGAATTGCATTTCTTTGTCACTTGTTGACTATACTTTCTTGTCCATACCAAATCTTAGTTGTTATTTCAAAGCAAACATCGGTTGCTAACTACACTTTGCGCGGTTTGCAGCTTCAGATCTGCCATCCCACTGCCACGGTCAACACTGTACTCATCGTGCTTATGGTTTCCCCATTTTATGATGATCATGAATAGCCTACGTGGTTCGTGTCGTAATAGCACTGCTCCACCCATCGAGCTAAACAAGCTTAGTTGTACAAATTCATATCTGATATTATGCTGATATTAGTAAAACTAAGAGATTTTAATTGGTCAGCTAAATGTTCATACTTTAGTTTCCAAATGCATGTGAGCCACATATGGAGAGACCGGAAAGAATAGTATTTCTTTGTGTGCTCTGGTTCATCATGGTTGGCCAACCGACATTGTATTGAAAGACTTGTAATATCTTTAATCTGCTTGCTCTTCTGCTCTTCTTTAAGATGATCCTCTTCTCTTGCGGCCGACTGGTCAGGTCGAGTTGTTCTCCCTTTGTATATTTTGAATCTGTCAGGTCAGGTCGACTTGTTCTTCTTTACTATATGTTGAAGCTGCCATCTGCGAAGTGTCATCACTTCTGGAGCTATCATATTTTGAGTAGTAGGCCACATTATATTAATGCACACACCAAATTATAGCATGCATGGCATCTCTTAAAAGAATTGCAGAGATAGCACAAAGGGGTTTACAGGGAGGCAGTATTGGATTAGAATCACTTTTGCATTACAAAGATAATCTCACTTGTTTTTATGTTTTCATGCATGTCAGATATTGAACATTATCAAAATGAATATGAGAATGGGCGCACGAGAAGAATATTGCGGAACAATCCACTGGCTAACAAACTTGGCATGGTGGAGGATGGACTATCTTATTCACCAATCAAGGTGCTTGCTCTAAATTGGCAAGGTTGTATTGGTCGCACATATTTTGCATCTAACCTCTTGCATTACTTTTACTTTGTTACACCATCTGCTTAGTTTAAGCAGCATATATGAGTATATGCCATACCTATCCATTTTCTGTACCTATTCCATGTGTCGTCATACTATGTTTTTCCAGTCAAATATTTTTCTTTCGTAATAGATGTACAAAAAGGAAGAGGGTGAGTGCAGATCCTCAAGGAGTACAAACTAGGTATTTGGAAAAGGTAGTGATACCTGTTAAATCATACAGATCAGCAGCCACAGAAAACACAGGCCCAACTGTACCACACTTTACCCCTACTCAAGTGGCCAAACCCCTATTAGAACTGCTGAGAGCCCAGCGTCAGGTACTGTCTATGATATCAATTCAAAATTTGAACTCCTAAATTTCTGCATGTGCCTTACCTTCTCTCTTGTATGAAAACTAATTTCAGAGGAATCTCCTTGCTCAAAGGATCATACGATCTCACAACAATACTGGGCTCTGCATTGCTCTTGTCAGTACCTCTCTCCCTTTTGCCTTGTAACACTGTCCTTAATTAATTGCTATTTGATTATGTATCATCAGTCTGCACCTGAGCTTCATTATCCTCTGTTTCTTCCAATATTATTTGATCTATGTTTACTCTTTGCAAAATGTAGAATAATGGCAACACTTATAAAGAATTTTCTTTAGGGAATTTATTGAATTATCCTTCCATCAACATGGAGAAGGGCTTTGTCCAGTCCGTGTTAACATGTAATGTAAGTTCATCCTTCTCAAGCCTTCAAACTTTGTTCTAGTATAGATTTGGATAGGCATCATTTCCTCCACTGTTGTTTGCTTTGCTGTTTACATCTGATGGGATGTTTGCAACAACTACCATTTTCAAATTGTAGTTGTAAAAACATGTTCCTCATGCAGAACAGATCCATTTATTTGCTTATATAATTGTGAAACCTGTTATGTGTCTCCTTGTTTCTCTTTCAGAGTTGTATCTCTTATGCCAGGTAGAACTTTAGGGAAGATAGTGAACCAAACCATCTTGAGGACAGCGAGATGACCCCAAGGTCCTGTCTTGATGAAGACAGTGAGTTGAAGCTACTCACCAGCAGGTGTGAGACAACCTCTGTGCAGTCGCTGCCTCAATCAGTTCGACTTCTTCAGTCTCAACTTAAAGCGGAAAGGCTTGCTTTAGCTCTGATCTGACTTGAAGTCAAAGATGTAATGAAGATGTCAGAGGACTGCCTTGTGCACCATCATGCCATACAGCTATGGGTGATGCATCTATCGTTGACACAATTGAGGTCTAATCACCTTGTTTGGCTGTTTGGGAGGCCCAACCTGGCCAGGCCTAGTGCCTTCTGAAGTGCTCTCAGTTTTGTATATTCTTTTGTCGGCGCGTTTATTTGCACTGGTGGTGAACTTTAATGCCTAGTGGATGTAATATGTGTAATAGCCGTGATAGCCTAGCGTAAGTCTGCTGCTTATTTATTTCCTTGTTGTCTTGTTTATTTGTTTGCTTGTAGTCAGTGCAGTTCTTTTTCCGCGGTTTGCTAGTGGCCGCAATAACCTATTTTTTAAAACTAGGCCACAATAACCATGGGCTACATATTTACTGTAGTGACACTGGGCCTCCTATGGGCCGTAGAAACAATGGGCCTTCTATGGGCCATAGAAACAATGGGCCTTCTATGGGCCTTATCATCAATGGGCCTTATTCGGGCCGTATGATCGATTGGCCAAACATGGGCCAATAATGGACCACATTATGGCCGTAAACGGGCTAGAGTTGGAATCGTCCGTTCATGGGCGGACCATAATGGGCCGTCGTTAATAGGCCATATTTGATGACGCTATGAAAACGGCCCAACGTATTAACCGGCCACAAACGGGCCGACTGTAACCACGGGCTGAATTTGGCCCAGAAGCAGAAAATGGCAGTAACGGGCTGTAAGTAACCGAATGGTGGAAATGAGCCCAAGAATAAATGGGCCCTGAGAAGGCCGAAAGATAACATGGGCTAGAAACAGCCAAACAGAATAACGGGCCGTCAATGGGGTATAAAGTGATACACTGTTCATTACAGGCCAGTTTCACCACGGGCCATTAATGGGTATAAAGTGATACACTGTTCATTACGGGCCAGTTTCACCATGGGCCGTTAATTGGCCAAGAGTTACAAAGGGCCTCGTATGGGCCGAAAGACGTCATGGGCCATACATGGGCCAGAAGTTAAAATGGGCTGGAATCATATTGGACGTCCCAGATGACGCTACTGGGCCTAATTCGGATAGGTCGTAATGGGCCATAGATTAGCGGGCTGTAAAAAGGCTATATGCGAACATGCCGTTAATAGGCTTTCCATGGGCCGGCCAACCTCCTTTTGACCAAGTCAAACGGGCCGGCCTTTTCACAGGAATGGGCCTCTATTGGGCCGTGCCACGTGTCGACGTATCATAGGCGCCTTCTGTCAAATGAGTGGATGACATCTGCCCCAACGGTGAGCTGACACGTGTTTCCTCCAGCCAATGATGATTTTACACATGGAAAATCCCCATTGGTCGGGGCTGTTAACGGGTTATCGGATCCAAAACTGAACCCGATAGCTTAGTGGTGTTCCGTTACGGTGGATGCCACGTGTCGGTCACCCTTGACGAAAGCACTTCTATGACGCGCGATTTATCATCATGAAAGTGGACACTTCCGTGATGATAATTTTGGTAATGTAATGGAACACTTCTACGACAGCACAAGTATGACTATCTTGATTTTGTCATAAAATCATCATGGATGTACATGCATGACAAAAAATGTGACCTACTGTGACAAACACGTATCATCACGGAAGTGTATTTTTTTTGTAGTGTGTCGTGCCGGTGACGATGGAGATCATGACGATGCTTCGGTGATGGAGATCATGAGCACAAGGCGATGATGGCCATATCATGTCACATATTTTGATTACATGTGATGTTTATCCATTATGTATCTTATTTTTCTTAGAACGTTAGTAGCATTATAAGATGATCCCTTACTAAATTTCAAGGTACAAGTGTTCTCCCTGAGTATGCACCATTGCTACAGTTCATCGTGCCAAGACACCATGTGATGATCGGGTGTGATAAGCTCTACATTCACATACAACGGGTGCAAGCCAGTTTTGCACGTGCAAAATACTCGGGTTAAACTTGACGAGCCTAGCATATGCAGATATGGCCTCGGAACACTGATACTGAAAGGTCGAGTGTGAATCATATAGTAGATATGATCAACATAGTGATGTTCATCATTGAAAACTACTCCATCTCATGTGATGATCGGACATGGTTTAGTTGATTTGGATCACATGATCACTTAGATGATTAGAGGGATGTCTATCTAAGTGGGAGTTCTTAAGTAATATGATTAATTGAACCTTAATTTATCATGAACTTAGTACCTGATAGTATTTTGCATGTCTATGTTGTTGTAGATCAATGGCCCGTGCTACTGTTCCTTTGAATTTTAATGCATTCCTAGAGAAAGCTAAGTTGAAAGATGATGGCAGCAACTACACGGACTGGGTCCGTAACTTAAGGATTATCCTCATTGCTGCACAGAAGAATTATGTCCTGGAAGCACCGTTAGGTGTACCACCCGCGCCCGCAACTGCAGACATTGTGAATGCCTGGCAGGCGCGTGTTGACGACTACTCGATAGTTCAGCGTGCCATGCTCTATGGCTTAGAATCGGGACTTCAAAGACGTTTTGAACGTCATGGAGCATATGAGATGTTCCAAGAGTTGAAGTTAATATTTCTGTCAGTGAACACATAATCAAAATGTCTGGGTATCATAATCACTTGACTCAGCTGGGAGTTGATCTTCAAGTTGATTGTGTCATTGACAGAGTTCTTCAATCACTGCCACCAAGCTATAAAGGCTTTGTGATGAACTATAATATGCAAGGGATGAACAAGGCTATTCCTGAGCTCTTCGCGATGCTAAAGGCCGCGGAGGTAGAAATCTAAAAGGAGCATCAAGTGTTGATGGTCAATAAGACCACTAGTTTCAAGAAAAAGGGCAAAGGGAAGAAAGGGAAGTTTAAGAAGAACAACAAAAAGGTTGCTGCTCAAGAGAAGAAACCCAAGTCTGGACCTAAGCCTGAAACTGAGTGCTTCTACTACAAAGGGACTGGTCACTGGAAGCGGAACTACCCCAAGTATTTGGCGCATACGAAGGATGGCAACGTGAAAGGTATATTTGATATACATGTTATTGATGTGTACTTAACTAATGCTCACAGTAGCGCCTGGGTATTTGATACTGGTTCTGTTGCTCATATTTGCAACTCGAAACAGGGGCTACGGATTAAGCGAAGATTGGCTAAGGATGAGGTGACGATGCGCGTGGGAAATGGTTCCAAAGTCGATGTGACCATGGTCGGCACGCTACCTCTACATCTACCATCAGGATTAGTTTTAGACCTGAATAATTGTTATTTGGTGCTAGCGTTGAGCATGAACATTATATCTGTATCTTGTTTAACGCTAGACGGTTATTCATTTAAATCAGAGAATAATGGTTGTCCTATTTATATGAGTAATATCTTTTGTGGTCATGCACCCCTGTTGAGTGGTCTATTTTTGTTGAATCTCGATAGTAGTGATACACATATTCATAGTGTGAAGCCAAAAGATTGAAGTTTAATAATGATAGTGCAACTTATTTGTGGCACTGCCGTTTGGGTCATATCGGTATAAAGCACATGAAGAAACTCCATACTGATTTACTTTTGGAATCACTTGATTATGAATCACTTGGTGCTTGCGAACCATGCCTTATGGGCAAGATGACTAAAACTCCGTTCTCCGGAACAATGGAACGAGCTACTGACTTGTTGGAAATCATACGTACCGATGTATGCGGTCCAATGAGTATTGATTCTCATGGTGGGTATCATTATTTTCTTACCTTCACAGATGATTTAAGAAGATATATCTACTTAATGAAGCATAAGTCTGAAACATTTGAAAAGTTCAAAAAAATTCAGAGTGAAGTGGAAAATCATTGTAACAAGAAAATAAAGTTTCTACGATCTGATCGTGGAGGAAATATTTGAGTTACGAGTTTGGTCTTCATTTGAAACAACATGGGATAGTTTCACAATTAACGCCACCTAGAACACCACAATGAAATGGTGTGTCCGAATGTCATAACCGTACTTTATTAGATATGTTGCGATCTATGATGTCTCTTACTGATTTACAGCTATCATTTTGGGGTTATGCTTTAGAGACAAATGCATTCACTTTAAATAGGGCACCATCAAAATCTGTTGAGACGACGCCTTATGAACTGTGGTTTGGCAAGAAACCAAAGTTGTCATTTCTTAAAGTTTGGGGCTGCGATGCTTATGTAAAAAAGCTTCAACCTAATGATCTTGAACCCAAATCGGAGAAGTGCATCTTCATAGGATACCGAAAGGAAAATGTTGGGTACACCTTCTATCATAGATCCGAAGGCAATATCTTTGTTGCTAAGAATGGATCCTTTCTAGAGAAGGAGTTTCTCTCGAAAGAAGTGAGTGGGAGGAAAGTAGAACTTGATGAGGTAGTTGTACCTTCTCCCTTATTGGAAAGTAGTCCATCACAAAAATCAGTTCCCATGATTCCTACACCAATTAGTGAGGAAGCTAATGATGATGATCATGAAGCTTCATATCAAGTTACTACCGAACCTCGTAGGTCTTCCAGAGTAAGATCTGCACCAGAGTGGTATGGTAATCCTGTTCTGGAAGTCGTGTTACTAGACCATGATGAACCTACGAACTATGAGGAAGCGATGATGAGCCCAGATTCTGCAAAATGGCTTGAGGCCATGAAATCTGAGATGTGATCCATGTATGAGAACAAAGTGTGGACTTTGGTGGACTTTCCCGATGATCGGCAAGCCATAGAAAATAAATGGATCTTTAAGAAGAAAACCGACGCAGACGGTAATGTTACTGTTTACAAAGCTCGACTTGTTGTGAAAGGTTTTCGACGAGTTCAAGGAGTTGACTACGATGAGACTTTCTCACCCGTAGCGATGCTTAAAGTCTGTCCGGATCATGTTAGCAATTGCTGCATTTTATGATTATGAAATTTGGCAAATGGATGTCAAAACTGCATTCCTGAATGGATCTCTGGAAGAAGAGTTTTATATGATGCAACTGGAAGGTTTTGTCGATCCAAAGGGTGCTAACAAAGTGTGCAAGCTCCAGTGATCCATTTATGGACTGATGCAAGCCTCTCGGAGTCGGAATAAACGCTTTGATAGTGTGATAAAAGCATATGATTTTATACAGACTTTTGGAGAAGCCTGTATTTACAAGAAAGTGAGTGGGAGCTCTGTAGCACTTCTAATCTTATATGTAGATTACATATTGTTGATTGGAAATGATATAGAATTTCTGGATAGCATAAAGGGATAACTGAATATGAGTTTTTCTATGAAAGACCTCGGAGAAGCTGCTTACATATTGGGCATCAAGATTTATAGAGATAGATCAAGACGCATAATTGGACTTTCACAAAGCACATACCTTGATAAAGTTTTGAAGAAGTTCAAAATGGATTAGTCAAAGAAAGGGTTCTTACCTGTGTTACAAGGTGTGAAGTTGAGTCAAACTCAATGCCCGACCACTGCATAAGATAGAGAGAAAATGAATGTCATTCCCTATGCTTCAGCCATTGGTTCTATCATGTATGCAATGTTGTGTACCAGACCTGATGTATGTCTTGCTATAAGCATAGCAGGGAGGTACCAAAGTAATCCCGGAGTGGAGCACTGGACAACGGTCAAAAACATCCTGAAATACCTGAAAAGGACTAAGGATATGTTTCTCATTTATGGAAGTGAAAAAGAGCTTGTCATAAGTGGTTACGTTGATGCAAGCTTTGACACTGAACCGGATGACTCTAAGTCGCAAACCGGATACATATTTTTATTGAATGGAGGAGCTGTCAGTTGGTGCAGTTCCAAGCAAAGCGTCGTGGCGGGATCTACGTGTGAATCAGAGTACATTGCTACTTCGGAAGCAGCGAATGAAGGAGTTCATATCCGATCTAGGTGTCATACCTAGTGCATCAGGTCCAATGAAAATCTTTTGTGACAATACTGGTGCAATTGCCTTGGCAAAGGAATCCATATTTCAAAAGAGGACCAAGCACATCAGGAGACACTTCAATTCCATCCATCATCAAGTGTCAGAAGGGGACATAGAGATTTGCAAGATACACACGGATCTGTATGTTGCAGACCCATTGACTAAGCCTCTTCCACAAGCAAAACATGATCAACACCAAAGCTCCATGGATGTTAGAATCATTACAATGTAATCTAGATTATTGACTCTAGTGCAAGTGGGAGACTGAAGGAAATATGCCCTAGAGGCAATAATAAAGTTATTATTTATTTCCTTAATTCATGATAAATGTTTATTATTCATGCTAGAATTGTATTAACCGAAAACTTAGTACATGTGTGAATACATAGACAAAACTTATAGTCCCTAGTATGCCTCTACTTGACTAGCTCGTTTATCAAAGATGGTTATGTTTCCTAACCATAGACATGTGTTGTCATTTGATGAACATGATCACATCATTAGGAGAATGATGTGATGGACATGACCCATCCGTTAGCTTAACATTATGATCATTTTAGTTTCATTGCTACTGCTTTCTTCATAACTTATACAAGTTCCTCAGACTATGAGATTATGCAACTCCCGGATCCAGAGGAACACTTTGTGTGCTACCAAACATCACAACGTAAAAGGCTGATTATAAAGGTGCTCTACAGGTGTCTCTGAAGGTGTTTGTTGGGTTGGCATAGATCGAGATTAGGATTTGTCACTCCGTGTTTTGGAGAGGTATCTCTGGGCCCTCTCGGTAATACTCATAACTATAAGCCTTGCAAGCATTGTGACTAATGAGTTAGTTGCGGGATGAAGTATTATGAACGAGTAAAGACACTTGCCTATAACGAGATTGAACTAGGTATTGAGATACTGACGATCAAATCTTGGGCAAGTAACATACCGATGACAAAGGGAACAACGTATGTTGTTATGTGGTTTGACCGATAAAGATCTTCATAGAATATGTAGGAACCAATATGAGCATCCAGGTTCCGCTATTGGTTATTGACCGGAGACGTGTCTCGGTCATGTCTAAATAGTTCTCGAACCCATAGGTTCCGCACGCTTAACGTACGATGACGATTGGTATTATGACTTTATGTGAAATGATGTACCGAAGATTGTTCGGAGTCCCGGATATGATCATGGACATGACGAGGAGTCTCGAAATGGTCTAGACATAAAGATTGATATATTGGACAACTATATTCGGACATCGGAAGTGTTCCGGAGAAGTTCCGGATAAAACCAGAGTGCCAGAGGGTTACCGGAACCCCCCGGGGAACTAATGGGCCTCGATGGGCCCTAGTGGAGAGAGAGGGGCCAGCCAGGGTAGGACGCGTGCCCCCTCCCCTTGAGTCTGAATAGGACAAGGAAGGGGGGGGGGGCCTTGCCTTCCCCCTCTCCCCTCCTTCCTTCCCCCTCTCTCCCTTTAGGTGGAAACCTACTAGGACTTGGAGTCTTAGTAGGATTCCCCTAGCATGCCCTTGAGGGCCGGCCGGCCTCCCCCTTGCTCCTTTATATACGGGGGCAGGGACACCCTAGGACAGACAAGTTGATTGTTTAGCCATGTGCGGTGCCCCCCTCCACAGTTACACACCTCGGTCATATCGTCGTAGTGCTTAGGCGAAGCCCTGCGTCGGTAACTTCATCATCACCGTCACCACGCCGTCCTGCTGATGAAACTTTCCCTCGACCTCAGCTAGATCTAGAGTTCGCGGGACATCACCGAGCTGAACGTGTGCAGATCGTGCAGGTGCCATACCTTCGGTGCTAGGATCGGTCGGATCGTGAAGACGTATGACTACATCAACCAAGTTTTCATAACGCTTCCGCTTTTGGTCTACGAGGGTACGTAGACAACACTCTCCCCTCTGGTTGCTATGCATGACCTAGTGATAGATCTTGCGTGATCGTAGGATTTTTTTTGAAATTACCGCGTTCCCCAACAGATAGCACAGTGTATGAACGCTGTATTTTGGATTGGACTAATTATATCTATGGTGCACACATTGAACAAGACCAATTGTGTGCACAAATGCTGGTAAAAAGTCTTATTTTGATGTTGATGCTCATAAACTATAAATATCTTCAATGATATGTTACAATTGGTTTATATTCTACATTTCAATAGAAATTGCCTGGTGTAGCAGTTCTTGGTTTGATTTCCCGGCGTGGTCGAATTACACTTGTGCCCGCTAATAACGCCAAAGTGATTACAAGGTAATGCATTTCCCGCAGAAATGGAACCATTCAAATTAACAAGTTCTCGCTTGTCGTGGCAATGCATCCATATTGGAAAATTGGAGACACTGTTCTACTCATGCTCTACCAAGGCACACGAGGGCTCTTCCTTTTCATTGATGAGATGCCGAGTCGCTGTGATGAAGCTGCTTCTAGTGGACAGTTGTGGTTGTTGGCCCTCAGCCTCTTAAAATGTGCCAGCTGTTACTATGTTAAGTATGTAGATATAGACCATATGGTTGTTGGCTGTTAGCCTCTTAAAATGTGATAGTTGTTACTATGTTAAGTATCTAGATATGGACCATATGGTTGTCAAAACCGTGTTATGAAGATCCTCCTTTTGTCAAATAGTGTAACCACTATATATATGTTACTCAAATGTTGTTAGCCAAGTTCTTGAATTTTCATGGAAAGTATTAGTATCATACACAGTTCTTTGAGTTTAAGCGTGTGCCCGATGTCCAGAAGGCATTTGCATATTAACTGCCCATATTGCAAATTCACACACATGTTAACATAAGGAAACGTATGTGTAACTTACTAATCATCGCACACGAGTACTCACAAACGCATCGTGTGCGATAGTCCTAGCCACCGCAAGCAACTAGTTTGCTATTTTCAAAGATTTGTATACACACAAAATCACACACGAATTTACTGTATTAACCGTCCGTGTTGTAATTTCTCATCGCAAACAGTTCATCCGAGTCGGCTGTTTGCCACGTACCACACATATCTTGTTTACAAGTCTCATTTGTGTTCTTTTGGCTCATCGCAAAGAGTTCATCCATGTGAACTGTATGTCGCATATCACACACATCTTGTTAAGTTGAACCGTCTGCTGTGTTCCTTAATCGAAAATAGTTCATCTAAGTGAACCTATGTCGTATATCACACACACCTTGTTCTGGCTAACCGTTTCTATTGCACTCCCTAATAGCAAACACTTCATCGAAGCCAACTGTATGCCATAAATCGCACACACATTGATATGGCTGCCCATTTATGTTGTTTTGCCTCATCGCAAATAGTTTGAATGGACTAACCGTTTGCCCTACATCGCACACGTAACTAAAATATGAACCATGTTTGATGGCTCCGCCATTGCAAATGTTTTGCACCTTTTTTGACGGTTCTTTTACACCACCATCTGCGATTATTGAATTGCACACAGTTTTGTGAAAGGGTCTCTGATCATAGTGTCACGTTAGCTGCATCGTGCAGTAGTGCTTGTTGAAGCCATTGCTCTGATTTGTAGGACTTCCTTTAGGGTGAAAACCTAGGATCGCACCATTTGGTGGTTGGATCCAGTGATGTCGATCCTTGAGTTTCAGTCCCTTCCTAGGAGAAACTTTATGTTGTCCTTGTGATGTCAAGAGATTTTTGGTGCAAATTGTCATTGTTGTAGTTTGTAAATAATTGTTTTTATCACTTCGGACACTAAACAATCTACTCTATTTAGTGAAAAATAACTTGGTGATGAAACATGAAATGTTGCCTAAAATCATTTTCTATGATGGTCATTGTCACTAGCTGATTTCGCCCCGGCATGGCTCTCTGCGACAACTTTGGTGATGTTCAGATATGATTTTAGGCAACACATTTGACCGTCACTAACCATGTGCATTTTTTGCGATGGATTTGAGTGTCATAGAAAATGTTTAATGGGCCAATTTCTGGAATATAAATAGAAAAATAACTAATTGTTTTTCCAGCTGACTTATCTATTGGTGAAAGTCTATGTACATAGTTTCGGAAAGTGGTCAATCTACTTTCTGATAGTGCTCTTGAATTTTTTTTTGAAGTGCTTAGAATATTCATGAATGCATATAAGTTCATAAGCAAACATGAACACACCACACGTAATTTAATACATACACAAAACACACCACACGTAAATTAATTAATACATATTCAAACATGATTTGTGAACCCCTACTATCTACTCTTAGAAAATGGGCACTACAGGGCATACTGTAATGAGAGTAAGCTATTGACCTGTTCTGGTTCAAACTACTGCCGCTCATTTACTTATAGTAAGTCTATTAGAGTATACCGGTCTATGTGGCTCATCTCGTGGCCTGACGAAGGTAGTCGCCACATTTCAATGCTGCAGCATGATGATTAATGGCAGCCAGCCGCGTGCCAATTGCCTTCAGACATTGCCACTACTTTTCCCCTCGCCCGTCAACCTTTGCCGCCAATTTTCCCTCATGCGGCTATAGGAAGACCGTCGCCATGACCAGAGAGCTCATCCTCTATCCTAACATCCTCCACATTGCCATGGCCGAAATGGTGACCACCTCCATGACCAAATAGCTCATTCTCTTTTAGCCTTGACATCTAGGTCCATTGCCATATCTGAATAACAAACTGTGGCCATGTTCCTTAGCCTCCATTAGTTGCCGTCTTGGCACCAGTCTCAAAGGATATGGGCGCGAACATGATCCCTTCGCCATCTGGGCGCGAACATGATCCCTTCGCCATCTGGGTGCTTCACCACCAGAGAGATTGAACTCAAATCTCTCTTTGGGCACCACCAACTCGCCTGTTGAACTGCATAATGGAGCCAAACGAGGTGCAGGGAACGCATCATTTGGCTCCATTATGCGAAGCAACATGCGCACTTGGCGCAAGAGAAGGAGTGCACCAGATGATGCAAGATACCCCCCCCCCCCCGCACTTGGCGACTTGTGACATATGCATGACCATGTGTAGCATTCACTGTCGCCATGGTAACAAGGAACACTACTAGTGTAATCACATCTTCGGGTTACTACACCATCATCATTACATCTTTGAAGGGCCAACAAACTATTGCAGGCATTCCTGTATGTTCATTCGATGAGAGGACAGGTTCCCGTTGACTACGGAATGTTCGTGTGTATGTATGAGCTTCTGCATTTGTACTGTATAAAAAAAGTAGTGTAGTCACTTTGTTTAGTTCAAAAATGTACCAAATGTTGTATGTTCTGCTCAAGGTAATGTGTATAATTCTGAGAGTGCTCAATTTACTTTCTTATAATGATCCCAAAAAAGTCTGAAGGCGATCAGAGTTTTTATCCATGAATGCAGCTCATATTCATAAAGTACTAAAAATTGCTCATAACATTTGTCAAACTACCCACAACATTACAAAACCTTTATTGAGTACATACAAACACAACACACTTAAGTTAATACATACACAAACACTAATGTTCTATGGAATGACAAAAACATAAGGAAGGGAATTCGTAGGCAAGTGGTTTATTGCTACTGTAAATGTAGTATTAGATTACTATCGATTGCTTTGCATGTGATTTCTTTTCACAGAAACAAGGTGGGGGTTGGTACATCCAATTGCGTACATATTGAAAATGTGCCACTCAACAATTTCATACGTACTGGAAGAGGAATTTTACAATTTCACAATACTTCATTATGCATACAAGTAACAATTTTAAAATACTTCATTATATAATTTGAAACAATTGAGTTCCTTCTCATTATTTGACGATTTGCCTGATGCGTGATCTCTTCCCACAATGTTTGGAGAGCTCCTTCTCCTTTGCCTCGCATTTCGCAAGGCGCTCATCGGCGCATTGCTGACACGCCAGCAGAAACCCAATGGTCAAATAAGCCAGTGCCCATAGGTAGTCTTCCTCGCTAGCAGGGTACACCCGATCTTTGTACTTCCAAACATAGATTATTAGCACGACCCCTTTGGCTTTCATGGCCATCCATTTGTCATATTCCACCACCCTCTCGGCCTTGGCACGAGCATCCCTCCAAAGATGGATTTCAATTTCTCTGTCAGCGACCACGTGGGTCTCGTAGGCCGCCAGACGCGTGGCTTGCCCCTACTCCTCAGCCTTCATGACTGCCTGTTTAACAGCGCACATAGCTAGCAGCAACCCCTCCCATAGTGTGACCTCCATTTGTTTCAATAACTCCTCATCGGGCAGGTCGAGTGCTTGGGGCGACAAGGCATTGTCCTCTGCTATGTGCGCGAGCTAGTCCTACTTGGCTCGCCGGGGGACACATCCTTCTCCGAGCGGGGCGGTGAGCCACATCGGGTAGCGAGCAATGACTCCATGGTGGGCACGGGGTTTTGGAAGGGAGGATGAGGCGAGCATGAGGAATGCTACGAGATGAACATAACTGATGTGCCCATCACTATGGGAGGCGCAATACTTATAATGGGTCAGAATCTGGAAGGGCGCGAGAGTGCCGAGGAGACAGTTGTAGGAGATGATACACGTCCTGGGGATTTTAGTATCTACTCCTTTTTGGTTTCTCACCCGCATGCAACTTTTTCACATCTACTATATACATCTTATTTATCTGACTAGCTAGAATTTCTGGTTTCCTAAAAAACTTTTAGATCTACAGTACTTTCTCCAAGAACCAAAACATTTGTCAATCATCTAAAAAACATGCATGAATCAACATGTCCTGATTCATATCAATTTATAATGAAACATATGACAAACCGGATGGTGATTATTCAACATAAATAATATGTGACATAACAAGACTTCATGACACCATGATGTATGGTTTGTCTAATATCATTTCAAATTCTTAAAGTAGAGGCACAAGGCAGATGATTGATCACTACAAACTTCATGGACTCTAGTGTATAATACACTCATGCATGAAGCGTTAGCTTCCTGTCTCGCCACCTCACACATGCGGTGGTAGTAGTCCAGGGCAGTGATCAAATGGTACCGGCCAACATCAGATCCAACTTTATGCCGCGCGTCCTCCACCATCCAATTGGAGTAGTGTCATGCCCTCTCCCATAACTCTTTGCCTGTGCGGTCCTCCTTGGTCTCGTCATGGAATGGTCATGTGATGGCAAGGCATGGTCGATTGGGTTGTCGTGGAGGCGAATGGGAAGTGAGAGGTAATGACATAGAGATGTAGTTGTCACGGGGCATTTTGGGGTTGTATAACAGCGTCGCGGACATTGACTGAGAATGTTCTCGACCATTCAGAACCATCTGATTTGAGACCTTGATGCAGTGCATGTGTATGGTGAAAACTGTGCTCCAAAGCGTGGCCACTACTCGATGAGTTGATGGCAAGTACAACAATAAGAGATACAGCTAGATAGGTTGTCTGGGACCTTTACTTAGGTGAATTAAGTAGACTATAGCTCACTAGAGCGTCTCGTGACAACAAGCATCTTGAAAGGGCTGATGGTCTTGTTTAGTGGCAACGCGGTAATGGTTGGCCGGCTACAGCCAGCCAGAGCTGCTAAGGGGAAAAGGTGAGCAATGGAACAACTGTGGGGGTGTCCCTGGTGATACATGACAAGATGAAATGAGGCATTGCAGATTGGACTAAGAGAGAGTGAAGAATGGTGCACTATAGAGCACTGTTGCTCACATCTATGGTGTGAAAAAGGACATAATTGAAGAATAAGATGTTTCTCGGGTGCACACCTGTGTCGTGCAGGTACTGCTAAAATTTGGGACCATTTGAAGCTGCATAGTAGAAATGCTAAAGAAAGAGTATAGAGAACACATAAGATATTGCATGTTTGTGATCCAGCCTCCATTTTGGATCGTATGGAGGTAAATACTAGAGTATAGAGAACACATAAATGTGGTACAACATATGAGTAAGTTGGAATGGTTGTCTTATAAGGTGTTTCATAATTGGTGTTAGTAGGGTGAGCACTAGTCAGAATCGTGACTTCGCATGTTCAAATTTGACGTTGTACCTTTGATCACCTATGCTGTAAGACATGATCCATGTCCCTTATTGTCCATGTGACATGGACAAGGTGGTCTGTTAACCTTTTTAAAAGGACACATGAACAACACAGTTGTGATTCGTTGCGACCATGTGTTGGATTATTATTTTTGAATGAAAATGCAGGTTGAAAGCCTCAAGATGAATGAATAGAACACAAAAATGTGGTGCAACACATGACCAACTATGTAAATAATCTATAGTTTGTTGCATGGAGAACTAATGCACACTAGAAGGTAGTCTTGTAGGTGTTTCATAACAATCAACATATTAGGTCTTAGTTTCGTGAGCATTGGTCGAGATCGTGACTTCGCATGTTAAAATGTGAGGTTCATAAACTTGATATGACCAATGCTGCAACACATGATCCATGTCCATTATTGTCCATGTCGCATCTGATACGTCTTTGACGTATCTATAACTTTTGATGTTTTCATACTATTATATTATAAATCTTGTATCCTTTATATGCCATTTTACATTATTTTTATGTACTAACCTATTAACTTAATGCCCAATGACAATATCTATTTTTTGGCCTATATCTTTGTTCTATAGAAAATCCATACCAAACGAAGTCCAAACATGATGAAACTTTACGATGATTTTTTCTGGACCAGAGGACACCCCTAGAAGCTTGGGGGGGGGGGCAGAAGATCTAGATAGGGCCACAAGATCATTGGGCGCATGCCACATGAGCTTGTGGTCCCCATGGAGGTCCCCTTGACCTAATTCCATCACTATAAATTCTGAAATATACGTGATACGTCTCCAATGTATTAACAATTTTTCATTGTTGCAACATGTTATATTATCATACTTGGATGTTTTACAATCATTTTATAGCAACTTTATATCATTTTTTGGGGCTAACCTATTGACATAGTTGTCGGTGTCAAAACCGGCAGATCTCGGGTAGGGTGGGCCAAGCTGTATGTGTGAGGATCGATGGTAACTATGATCAAAAGGAAACAGTGTTTACCTAGGTTCGGGCCCTCTTAATGAAGGTAAAACCCAACTCCTGGTTGATTATATTCGACGAGTATAGGGGTTACAAGAGTTGATCTACCTCGAGATCGTAATGGCTAAACCCTAGTTTGGCTAGCCTATCAATTTTGTGATCCTGCCTTCGATCTAACCCCTCCGGTTTATATAGATACTGGAAGGGCTTTGTAACATCCCAAATTTTCAATTTGGAATGTTATACATAGATCATCAGATGCATATCATATTTATTGCATTTTGGTTGATCCTAGAAATTCTAAGCAGCTCAAGGACCGACGGAGAGAGTTGGGGATTTCGCTGTTTTCATATTTGAATTTTATTAAATATTGAAAAGAGGATCATTTTAGTTTTAATTATTTTTCCTCTCCTAAAATATTTCCAATGCGAAAATAAAAGAGAGGAGATAATATGACTTCTCCAAAACAAAAGAAATATTGGAGAAAAAAATTAAAATTAACCACCCGCCACCGCCGCCTGCACCCGCAGCCACCGCCGCCACACGTTGCACCGTCGTCCTGGGCCGCCGTCGCCCTGCGCCGCTGCCACTCGCCGCCACCTGGAGCCCAGCCGACGCCGCCCCGCCTCGCCGGGGGTATACGCCGCCGCCGCCGTTAGGTTTTTTTTCAGAAAACCATTCGTTTTTTTTAAAACCTAGATCGGTTTGTTTTTTTGGTTTAGTTAAATAGAGGACATTCGTCCGTACATTCGTTTCAACGAACGTTGTTCGTCAGTTAGCCGCAGACGGTGAACGTTCGTTCATTAGCCTATTCATCTAGTTTTTTTCCAGGGTTTATTCATGATTATTTTCGATCGTGATTTCTGTCCTGATCTTCGTTCTAGTTTATCTTTTCGCTCGTTTATCTGAATTAGATGAAACCAACGCCTAGATCTTCATCTCGAAGCCCTCTTTCTATTTAACGAACTTGAACATGATTTTGGTATAGTAAAAATTTACTTTAGTCCAGATTAGTAAACGAATCTTGTTTCTTTCGTAGTTTGAGTTGTTGCTCGGTTTGATTTGATTCTTTTTGCAAACCGGAGTTCTTCAGTTGAACTTTCTGGTTAGATCTTTTTCTTATTCGAGTTTTACCCATCCTTATAGTGTGATTGCTTATGGATGTTGTTGTTTGTTTGCGATAGAATTCCCGGAGTGCGAAGCATGCTAATACGAGTCTCTAGGTTTTGCGAATCATCATCAAGGCAAGTAACACTTTGATCATACCCCTTTATTACCCTGTTTTTATGCATTAGTTCCAATCCTCAAACACTTGCATGGTTAGGATCTGTTATAACATGTGGGTTCGGGAAGTAGATGATGAGGTAGAACCTACCCTATTTATTATCAAACCTTTGGGAGTTACTTCTACGTTATGCTCAGGATTGCTATGCTATGCTCGTAGACGTGGATTTGGTGTGTGTATCCATGATAGATGTGAATATTGTTAATTAATGGTTAACTTAAGGTGGCTACTTAAATACACATCTGGGTGGATTGGTTGCGGGCACCTGAGAATCCAGTGTTGTCCTAGGATATCCCGGAGTACCCGTGTGATCATCCTACGGTTCGCCACCCAGGCTCAAAGGGATCATAAGATTATTCATGCTAGAAACTTCCGTGTGCAGCCACAAGCTATTATGGGCTCTAGCATAGTTGAGTATGTTGTGTGACCTCTCTGAGTGCTAGACTAGCAGATGTTGGGGATGTAGGTGGTACTGCCTAGCCAGAGTAAAGAGTTAATGCTTCTGAAAGACTATGTCTTGGTCATCTGGTTCTCAAACATCATGTAGTGCGAGAAATCTAACGAAGGAGATCGAGTTGTGTGGGGAAAAGTGTGCAAACCTATGAAGAGTGTACAAACTAATCATGATTAGCCGTGTCCCCGGTTATGGACATCTTGAGTATCTGGTTCTTGGATTATCATGTTGATCTCATCACTCTAAATAATTTGTTGGGTTAACTGATGATGCTTAATTGGGATTGAGTTGGAGGAATCTTCTCAATGTTTAACAACCACCATGATAGTTAAATAAAATTTATTCCTTTATTGTAGGAAAAAATTGGCTTTATGCAAAACTATAACCATAGAGCTTTCCACCAGCCATATATGCATGTAGTGATAGCATTTATCTGTTCATTACTCTATGTGTTACATTGCCAGCATATTCCATGTGCTGACCCATTTCGGGCTGCAACATATCATGTTGCAGACTTTTCAGAAAACGAGTAAGGTGCCATAGGTCATTGTCGTTCACTCAGCTATGCCATTGGAGTTGTTGGACTTACTTTATCTTCCAAGCCTTCTGCAGTTATCTTATTTAGATGGCCTTAAGACATATTATTGTAATAAGTTCTCTTTTGAGACATTCACTGTAATAAGTGTGTGATTGAAACTCTGTTATAAATCCTCAAGTACTGTGCATGTCAGCAATACCGATCCAGGGATGACACTGATGCACAGAGACTAGACTGTTTGAGGTCTGGTCGCTACAGGCATAGGGTTGTACAAAGTCCGTTTAACAGAAAGCAAATAGTATATCCGAACACCTAAACTTGCCATCCACATATACAGGAGTCCCTATCGGACACGAGAGGTGGTCTTTTGCCTTGTATCTTGACGGCCCATCAGTCCGGCCCATATCCAATAGACCGGACGCCCGAGGACCCCTTAGTCCAGGACTCCCTCAATAGTGCCCAGGGCCAGTTGCTGTTTTTTGCTTGTTTTTTACTTCGCAGAAAATCAATACTAAACAGAGTCCAAACGTAGCAAAACTTTTTGGTGATTATTTCTGGACCAGAAGACACCAGATGGGCCAAAGAAGTACCAGAGGGGTGCCCGAGGGGGGCACAACCCACCTGGGCGCGCCTGGGGGCCCAGGCGCGCCCTGGTGGGTTATGCCCACCTCGGTGGCCTCCCGCAGCGCCCCTTTGCTCTATAAATACCCTAATATTCCAGAAACCCTAGGGGAGTCGATGAAAATCAATTCCAGCCACCGCAAGTTCCAGAAACCACATATCCAATCTAGACACCATCACGGAGGGGTTCATCATCCTCATTGGTTCCTCTCCAATGATGCGTGAGTAGTTGATTATAGACCTACGAGTCCGTAGTTAGTAGCTAGATGGCTTGTTGTCTCTCATTTGATTCTCAATACAATGGTCTCTTGGAGATCTATTTGATGTAACTCTTTTTGCGGTGTGTTTGTTGGGATGAGATGAACTTTGAGTTTATGATCAGATCTATGTTTTTACCCATGAAAGTTCTTTGAGTCGTTTGATCTCTTATGTGCATAATTACTTATAGCCTCATATTTCTTCTTCGAATCTTTGGTTTAGTTAGGCCAACTAGATCGATTTTTCTTGCCATGGAAAGAGGTGCTTTGTGATGGGTTCGATTTTATGGTGCTTGATCACAGTGATAGAAGGGGAGCTGACACGTATGTATCATTGCTATTAAGGATAACAAGATGGGGTCTATTTATACATAAATAGGTCTTGTCTACATCATGTCATCATTCTTATCACATTACTCCATTTTTCCATGAACTTAATACACTAGATGTATGCTGGATAGCGGTCGATGTGTGGAGTAATAGTAGTAGATACTTTGGGTCAAACAATTCCTATCTACTGGTACTTCTTCAGTCCTCCTGAATGGAGTACATAGGAAACACTTTGCTTGTAAAAAGGGGGTCATACAGGGTGATCCTCTTTCCCCTTTGTTGTTTGTTCTGGCTGCTGACATTTTGCAATCTAATGTAAATGATTTGCTGCACAAAGAATTTTTAAAGCTGCCAATCCCCAAGCATGATCCTGATTTTCCTATTGGGCAATATGCTGATGACACTTTGATCATTTTACCTGCTGAGGAGGACCAGTTGTTGGCTCTTAAAGGCATGTTGCTCTAGTTTTCTCAGTCGACTGGGCTGCAAATAAACTATCACAAATCCTCCATGCTTCCAATCAATGTGGATGAGGTGGAATTCGCCAGGTTGGCTGCCTCTTTTGGGTGTAAGGTTGGATCTCTACCCTTCACATATCTTGGTCTGCCTGTGGGAGTGATGAGACTCAGAATCATGGATCTAATGCCTGTGGTTGATAGTATGGAGAACAAAATATCTGCTAGTTCCACCTTTCTTGCTCAAAGTGGAAGATTGCAATACTTAAACTCTGCTCTATCTGCTCTACCTATCTTCTCCCTCTGCAGTTTGGAAATTCCCCCTAGGATTTTAAAGCAGTTACAGAGAATCCAAAGGCAGTGTTTATGGAGAAGAAATGGCAATGACAAGGCTCTAGCCCTTGCTGCCTGGGATCTGGTGTCCAAGCCTAAAAATAAGGGGGGCTGGGTATTATGAATTTAGGTATTCAAAATGATGCATTGCTTACGAAGTATTTAAATAAATTCTTCAATAAGTATGATGTGCCCTGGGTGAATCTCATCTGGAATACTTATTACCATGAAAGAGTTCCACAAGCTACTACAGAATGTGGTTCTTTCTAGTGGAGGGATGTTTGCAAACTGATGGATTAGTTCAGAGAGTTCACTTATGTTCAGGTCAACCAAGGGGATACTGTGCTGTTCTGGGATGATAATTGGCAATTGGACAATTCAGTGATCCCTGTAAAGCAAAGATTTGCAAGATTATTTTCCTTTGCTATTGATACTTGGGCTACAGTCAAGGAATTCAAAGATTGCCAACAATGGGAGACTCTTTTTCATCTCCCATTGTCTCAACAGGCACACCAGGAACTTCTCCTGATTCATCAGATGGTGCAGTCCATGCAGTGTCAGGAAGCTGAGCTAGACTGCTGGGTGCTCAAACAAAATGGCAAGCAATATGTAGCCAAGAGCTACTATCAATATGTCCACAGAAATATCATCCCTAAACCCCTGTTGAAATGGATTTGGGCTTCTTCCTGCACAATGAAAATCAAGGTTTTCTCCTGGATGATGATCATGGATAGGCTCAACACTCAGGATATGTTACTGCGTAGGCATTGGAATGTCTCTGACTCCCCTGCTTGTGTCCTCTGTCCAGGATATAATTGAGAGGATAGAGACCATCTCTTTTTTAATTGCAGATTCAGCCACAGAATATGGAATTTTTTGCAAATATACTGGCCTCCAGGGGATGATCAGGTGCAGACTGTGCTGGAGGCTAGGAGAGATTTTGCTACGCCTTTCTTTACAGAGGTAGTGTTCATAGCTTGCTGGAATATTTGGACAATCAGAAATGGAAAGGTTTTCATAAATGAAAAACTATCTTTCAACAGATGGAGATCTAATTTCATCCATGATATCACTATGATGACACACAAGATCAAACCAAAATTTAGAGATGAACTTTTTAGATGGATTGCTTACCTCCTTGAGATGTTTTTGATCTGTTAAATTTAGAGATGAACTTTTTAGATGGATTGCTTACCTCCTTGAGATGTTTTTGATCTGTTACCCCTAGTTTTTGTAACGTAGGTAAGATAGATCTTTTTATTTTCTATAGTCCCTCTGGGGCATTGTACATTTGTATATATACTTTCTTTCTTTCAATAAAGTAAGGTTGTGGAACCAAGTTCTGTAGTGATTTCTCAAAAAAATAGTAGTAGATGCAGGCAGGAGTCAGTCTACTAATCTTGGACGTGATGCCTATATAATGATCATTGCCTGGATATCATCACGATTATTTGAAGTTCTATCAATTGCCCAACAGTAATTTGTTTACCCATCGTATGCTATTTTTCTCGAGAGAAACCACTAGTGAAATCTACGGCCCCCGGGTCTCTTCTTTACTATATTTGCCTTCGAGACCTATTTTTATTTGCTTTTATTTTCAGATCTATATTATCAAAAACCCAAAAATACCTCGCTGGATTTTATTTGCTTTAATTTGCTTCTATCAAGTTATTACAACTTTCTCCCGTCCACGTGCCAATTTCTGGCACCGTTACCAGAAAGGGATTGACAACCCCTTTAACATGTCGGGTTGTAAGTATTTGTTCTTTCTGTGTAGGTACCGTTTACGTAGTGTTGCTTGGTTCTCCTACTGGTTCGATAACCTTGGTCTCATCACTGAGGGAAATACCTACCATTGTTGTGCTGCACCATCCCTTCCTCTTTGGGGAAATATCAACGTAGTTCAAGCCGCATCAAAAGGAATTTCTTGCACCGTTGCCGGGGAGGATCAAGTCGAGATAGTCTCTGGACAACTCGCCAATTTCTGGCGTCGTTGCCGGGAGACATCATCAACATCTAGTAGGTTCCTAATCACAAATCTCATCTACTAGCAATTTACATTATTTTCCATTTGCCTCTCGTTTTCCTCTCCCCCACTTCACAAAAATTTGCCGTTTTATTCGCTGTCTTTTTCGTTTGCCATTTTCTCGTTAGATATGTTTTTGTGTGCAGTCTTGTTATTCACTTTTTTCCGTTATGGATAGCTCTTCTTCTATTGCATGCACCCCGAGAATGAGGTTCACAGCTTTAAGCAAAGGGGAGGGGAGAATTTAAAAGATGCTTGGTATAGGATTTGCAAAGCTCATAATAGATCTACCCGTAAGCAATCCACCGATGTTGTTCTTCGCTGTTTTTATGTGGGCATCACCACTTGGTATAGATTCGTCCTTGATACGATTACCGGTGGAAATTTCTTGATGTGCCCCTCTCTTGATGCTTTTAATGATATGGGGAATTTTGTGGGACACCACCTCCTTTGGTAAACAAAACAACTTTAACTCTCGAACATGTTATGGAGAGGCTAGATGCTATTGAAAACAAAATGCTCACAGAAGAAAATATTGAAAAATTAGATAAAAGGATGCACAATCTTGCTAATAGAATCCGGTCAAAAGTGGTAGATGCTCTTAAAGTACTAAAAGAAAAAGAACTCACATTCAACGAAAGGATAGAGGAGATTCCTGCTAGAATTGATAAGTTGGAGGAAATTTTTAGTAATCTAAGCACGACTTTTTCCTCCGCTAAAACTATTGAAAAAACTCTATTAAAAATAAGCAAGATTACTCAAGCCACTAAAAACAAGGGTGCAACTTTTAATAATAACAAACAAGATCTTAAGATGATTAGTATTCACCCTGATTTCGTTGAAGTTATAAGAGATCCTACTTGCAAGAATGGATTTTTCAATCTCTTTCCTAGAAGCATTGTTATTGAAAATTTGTATGCTAAATCGTTGAAGAATTCCAAGTGTTCTATTGAAGAGTTGGAAACTAAAGATGACAACACTTAGATCCATGCATTATGCCTAGCTAAGGGCATAAAACGATAGCGCTTGTCGGGAGGCAGCCCGAATAAAATTTATTTTTGCCTTTTTCTTTCTGTTCTTGAGTGTTTACACAATTATGCTACTGTTATTATTGTGTTTTTTGTGTGTTAGTTAGTGTTTGTGCTAAGCATGGCCTTTGAGATCATGTTGGGTGATAGTTGATTTGATCTTCTTGAAAAACAGAAACTTTTATGCTCAGAAAAATAATTTTCTTAAATCCCAGAAACGTGCTTTTGTTCTAAATTTTTTACACAATATTGATATACAAATTGCCCACCTTGTCTTAACTTTTCAGAATTTTTGGAGTTATAGAAGTATACGAAGTATTCAGATTACTACAGACTATTCTATTTTTCACAGATTATATTTTCTTTGTGTTGAGTGCTTATTTCATTGAATCTATGGTTTGTATTGGAGGGTATAAGCTATAGTAAAGTTGGAATACATTAGTTATAATGAAAAAATAAAATATGAATGGGTTTGCAACAGTACTTAGTGTAGTGATTTGCTTTGTTATACTAACGGATCTCATGAAGGTTTTGCTGAGTTTTGTGTGATTGAAGTTTTCAAGTTTTGGGTGAGATCACGATGGATGAAGTAATAAGGAGTAAGAAGAGCCTAAGCTTGGGGATGCCCCATGGCATCCCAAGCTATTGTGTAAAGGAGAAGCAAGCAACTAAGCTTGGGGATTCCCTAAGTGGCATCCCCTCTTTCTTCTAACGACATCGGTATTTTACTTGGAGCTTCATTTTATTTGTCACATATCATGAGTTTTGTTTGGAGTGTCTTGTATGATATGAGTCTTTGCTTGTTTTGCTTTTTATTTTAAGTCATGAATCCTTTCTGGACACACGTATTTGAGAGAGCCAAAATTATGCTATGACTCATTAAAATTGCTCTCTATGTTTCACTTAAATCTTAATGAGCTATGGAATTGCTCTAGTGCTTCAGATATCTTTGTGCTTCAATTCTTGTCTTTCATGTGAGCATCATTGAAATCTTAATGCCTAGCTAAAAAGGCTTTAAAGAAAATCGCTTGTTGGGAGACAACCCAATATTTTCCTTGCTGTTTAGTATTAAATAATTCATATAGCCTCTGGTTAGATGTGGTTTTATGTTTTAATTAGTGTTTGTGCCAAGAAGAACCTTTGGGAAGACTTGGGTGAAGTCTAGGTGATCTTGCTGTAAAAACAGAAACTTTAGTGCTCACTAGATTACCTACCATGTTTTACTGGAGATTGATTTTAGGTTTATTCTTTTTGTACATGCTTAATAGGCAAATTCCTCACGTTCAGCAATTTATTTCAGAATTTTTGTAGTTAAAGAAGTATTCAAAAGTTACGGATTGCTACAGACTATTCTGTTTTTGACAGATTTTGTTTTCGTGTGTTGTTTGCTTATTTTGATGAGTCTATGGCTAGTATCTGGGGGTATGAACCATAGAGAAGTTGGAATACAGTAGGTTTACCACCAATATAAATAAATAATGATTTCATTACAGTACCTTAAAGTGGTGCCTTGTTTTCTTGTACTAACGGAGCTCATGAGATTTTCTGTTGAGTTTTGTGTTGTGAAGTTTTCACGTTTTGGGTAAAGATTTGATGCATTATGGAATGAAGGGTGGAAAGAGCCTAAGCTTGGGTATGCCCAAGGCACCCCATGGTAAAATTCAAGGACAACCAAAAGCCTAAGCTTGGGGATGCCCCGGAAGGCATCCCCTCTTTCGTCTTCGTCCATCGGTAACTTTACTTGATGCTATATTTTTATTCACCACATGATATGTGTTTTGCTTGGAACGTCTTGTATGATTTGAGTCTTTGCTTTTTAGTTTACCACAATCATCATTGTTGTACTCACCTTTTGTAGAGACACACATGAATCAGAATTTATTAGAATACTCTATGTGCTTCACTTATATCTTTTGAGCTAGAAAATTTTGCTCTAGTACTTTACTTATATCTTTTTAGAGCACGGTGGTGGTCTTATTTTACAGAAATTATGGATCTCTCATGCTTCACTTATATTATTTTGAGAGTATTTTAGAACAGCATGGTAATTTGCTTTGGTTATAAAATTAGTCCTAATATGATGAGCATCCAAGTTGGGTATAATAAAAACTATCATATAAAGTGCATTGAATACTATGATAAAATTGATACTTGATAATAGTTTTGAGATATAAAGGTGGTAATGTTAGAGTCATGCTAGTTGGGTAATTGTGAAATTGATAAATACTTGTGTTAAAGTTCGCTAGTCCCGTAGCATGCACGTATGGTAAAAGTTGTGTGACAAATTTGAAGCATGGGGTGTTCCTTGAGTGCTTTCCTTATGAGTGGTGGTCGGGGATGAGCGATGGTGTTCTCCTACCAACCTATCCCTCTAGGGGCATGCGTAGTAGTACTTTGCTTCGAGGGCTAATAAACTTTTGCAATAAGTATATGAGTTCTTTATGACTAATGTGAGTCCATGGATTATACACACTCTTACCTTTCCGCATTTTTGCTAGCCTCTACGATACCGTGCATTGCCCTTTCTCACCTTAAGAGTTGGTGCAAACTTCGCCGGTGCATCCAAACCCCGTGATACGATATGCTCTATCATACATAAACCTCCTTATATCTTCCTCAAAACAGCCACCATACCTACCTATTATGGCAATTCCATAGCCGTTCCGAGATATATTGCCATGCAACTTTCCACCGTTTCGTTTATTATGACACGCTCCATCATTGTCATATTGCTTTTGCATGATCATGTAGTTGACAACGTATTTGTGTCAAAGCCACCTTTATAATTCTTTCATACATGTCGCTCTTGATTCATTGCATATCCCGGTACACCGCCGGAGGCATTCACATAGAGTCATATTTTGTCCTAAGTATTGAGTTGTAATTCTGGAGTTGTAAATAAATAGAAGTGTGATGATTTCCATTATTAGAGCATTGTCCCATGTGAGTAAAGGATGATGGATACTATGATTCCCCCACAAGTCGGGATGAGACTCCAGACTTTATGAAAAAATAAAAGAGGCCAAAGAAGCCCAAAGAAAAAAGAGAGGCCAAAGAAGCCCACCAAAAAAAGAGAGAAAAAGAGAGAAGGGACAATGTTACTATCCTTTTACCACACTTTTGCTTCAAAGTAGCACCATGATCTTCATGATAAGAGAGTCTCATATGTTGTCACTTTCATATACTAGTGGGAATTTTTCATTATAGAACTTTTCTTGTATATTCCAATGATGGGCTTCCTCAAATTGCCCTAGGTCTTAGTGAGAAAGCAAGTTGGATGCACACACACTTAGTTTTCTTTTGTTGAGCTTTCATACATTTATAGCTCCAGTGCATCCGTTGCCTGGCAATCCCTACTCATTGCATTGACATCAATTGATGGGCATATCCCTAGCTCGTTGATTAGCCTCGTCAATGTGAGACTTTCTCCCTTTTTGTCTTCTCTCATAACCCCTATCATTATATTGTATTCCACCTATAGTGCTATATCCATGGCTTGCGCTCATGTATTGCGTAAGAGTTGAAAAGGTTGAAGCGCGTTAAAAAGTATGAACCAATTGCTCGGCTTGTCATCGAGGTTTTGCATCAGGGGAGCATTTTGTGTTACGAAAATGAAACATGGCCAAACTATATGATTTTGTAGGGATAAGCTTTCTTTGGCTATGTTATTTTGATAAGACATGATTACTTCGTTAGTATGCTTGAAGTATTATTATTTTTATGTCAATATTAAAATTTTATCTTGAACCTTTTGGATCTGAACAATCATGCCACAATAAAGAAAATTACATTGAGAAATATGCTAGGTAGCATTCCACATCAAAAATTCTATTTTTATCATTTACCTACTCGAGGACGAGCAGGAATTAAGCTTGGGGATGCTTGATACGTCTCCAAAGTATCTATATTTTTTGATTGTTCCATGCTATTATATTACCTGTTTTGGATGTTTAATGGGTTTTACTATACACTTTTATATTATTTTTGGGACTAACCTATTAACCGGAGGCCCAACCCAAATTGCTATTTTTTTTGCCTATTTCAGTGTTTCGTAGAAAAGGAATATGAAACGGAGTCCAAACAGAATGAAACCTTCGGGAGAGTTATTTTTGGAACAAACGCAATCCAGGAGACTTGGAGTGGGCGTCAAGAAGCAAATGAGGAAGCCACGAGGTAGGGAGGTGCACCCCCACCCTAAAAGCATCCAGGAGAACCACGAAACCCTATTTCCACCGCTGCAACCTTCTGTACCCATGAGATCCCATCTTGGAGCCTTTTCCGGCGCTTCGTCGGAGGGGGAATCGATCATGGAGGGCTTCTACATCAACACCATACCCTCTCTGATGAAGTGTGAGTAGTTTACCATAGACCTTCGGGTCCATAGTTATTAGCTAGATGGCTTCTTCTTTCTCTTTGATTCTCAATACAAAGTTCTCCTCGATCTTCTTGGAGATCTATTCGATGTAATTCTTTTTGCGGTGTGTTTGTCCAGATCCGATGAATTGTGGGTTTATGATCAACATTATCTATGAACAATATTTGAATTTCCTCTGAATTCTTTTATGTATGATTTGTTATCTTTGCAAGTCTCTTGGAATTATCAGTTTGGTTTGGCCTACTAGATTCATCTTTCTTGCAATGGGAGAAGTGCTTAGCTTTGGGTTCAATCTTGTGGTGTCCTTTCCCAGTGACAGCAGGGGCAGCAAGGCACGTATTGTATTGTTGCCATCGAGGATAAAAAGACGGGGTTTATATCATATTTCTTGAGTTTATCCCTCTACATCATGTTATCTTGCCTCATCCGTTACTCTGTTCTTATGAACTTAATACTCTAGATGCATGCTGGATAGCGGTCAATGTGTGGAGTAATAGTAGTAGATGCAGAATCGTTTCGATCTACTTGTCGAAGACGTGATGCCTATATACATGATCATGCCTAGATATTCTCATAATTATGCACTTTTCTATCAATTGCTCGACAATAATTTGTTCACCCACCGTAATACTTATGTTATCTTGAGAGAAGCCACTAGTGAAACCTATGGCCCCCGGGTCTATTTTCCATCATATAAGTTTCCGATCTACTTTATTTTGCAATCTTTACTTTCCAATCTATATCATAAAAATACCAAAAAATATGTATTTATCTTATTATCTCTATCAGATCTCACTTTTGCAAGTGGCGGTGAAGGGATTGACAACCCCTTTATCACGTTGGTTGCAAGGTTCTTGATTGTTTGTGTAGGTATGAGGGACTTGGAGTGTAGCCTCCTACTGGATTGATACCTTGGTTCTCAAAACTGAGGGAAATACTTACGCTACTTTTCTGCATCACCCTTTCCTCTTTAAGGGAAAAACCAACGCATGCTCAAGAGGTAGCAGTCGACAGTAATTTGTTCACCCACCGTAATACTTATGCTATTTTGAGAGAAGCCACTAGTGAAACCTATGGCCCCCGGGTCTATTTTCCATCATATAAGTTTCAGATCTATTTTATTTTGTAATCTTTACTTTCCAATCTATATCATAAAAATACCAAAAATATTTATCTTATTATCTCTATCAGATCTCACTTTTGCAAGTGGCCGTGAAGGGATTGACAACCCCTTTATCGTGTTGGTTGCAAGGTTCTTATTTGTTTGTGTAGGTACGAGGGATTTGCGTGTAGCCTCCTACTGGATTGATACCTTGGTTCTCAAAAACTGAGGGAAATACTTACGCTATTTTGCTGCATCACCCTTTCCTCTTCAAGGGAAAACCAATGCATGCTCAAGAGGTAGCAATAATGCATTGACGTGTTAGTGTAGAGGCGCACAAAAAGAAATGGATATTGTAGTCCGCTACTTAAAAGTGTTACCTCATATGATTACATAGCCTCCATTTCATAATTTGTGTACCCATTGAATTCATATATGAATATTACATATATTACTTCAGAATAGAACCTTAAATCATCCAAGACTAATGAATTTTAATTCAAGAGTAACAATGGTGCATGTACATGATAGCTACATTGGTTGTTTGAAGAAACATCACTGTAACTTTGGCATGCACAACTGAAAAGGTTTATTTAGATAGAAAAAATGTGATATGTGAGTGTCCAATCTTTATAGCGTTGAATCGATATTGTACCTTTGGCCACGATACGAAGTAGATATTGATTTATGTTCAAGCGATGCACGTCCACGATCGCTAGATAGTGATACGTGAATGATTGTCCAATCTCTCTCACACGCATACATATCTCATTTCCCTGTGGGCATCGGAATCACACACGCGCACTTCATGTATTTCTCTCCCTCCGTCAAGGTTAGAATTCGTCTTTCTACCCTGTCCTACAAGTCTCTCAAACAGAAACACACACACTCTCTTTGTCGAACACGCCCACCCCTTTAATTCCGCCCACCCACAGCCACTAATGTCTCAAAGTATAATTATGTCTCTCAACATATGCCCAAGGTTAACTCGAGTTTGGAACAATATGAATACATACAATGGGATTCCAGCAGAGCACCTTTTGTTTTGAGATTTCGCTCTCTCTCTCTCTCTCTCTCTCACACACACACACACAAACACACGCGCGCGCGCGCATGCGCCCGCGCACGTGCGTTCACATTGTTTCTCGCTTCATTTTTCCGGCACTTGCATGCACACCATTTGTTTATCTTCATGATGCTTTAAGTATGCCTCACACACATGCTATCTACCTATCCCTTGATATAGCTAGATATGTGTCACACAAACTCCTTCTCCCTACTAGCAAGATGCCCATGCGTTGCACGGAACATCAAGATTCATTTGTATGAGTAGTTTATCTTGTGGGAGAAAAGGATGAACGAGGGAATGCCTTATTTGCAAATGTGGAGAGGGGTGTGGGTATCTTTTTGCAAAATTGCCATAGTTTCCTTCCTATCAGTCGGATATAAATCGGATGGCCTATATTGCTGGATGGCAGGAACACCATCATCACCAACTCTGTTTTTTATAAGAGTAGAGATATGTAAGTGTCACTACCCCCCCCCCACACACACTCACCCACACACACACACTTCCCAACACCGAAGGAGTAGGGTGACACCTCAATCTTGATACTAATCTATCGATTGGCTTCTCTCTCAAACACACACACACAAACACACACACACACTACCCGACACCTAAGGAGTAGGGTGGCACCTCGATCTTGATAGTAACTTATATACTCCTCTTTCAAACACACACACACACACACACACACACACACTAGTTATGCCTCTGTGCCTACCGCACACACTCTCTATACATCTTTCTCTCCCTCCTCCCACCACAAAAATGACAGCAGAAAGGTGACAACTCGATTTGATCGTAATCTGCCAATTGGTTTCTCTCTTAAACATTGTGTCTCTGTGCCTCAGTCAATAGCCCCCTCGATATGTAGACTTCTCGTGCGCGCACAACTGTAGTGACAATGACGATGAACCCAGTGTGCCTTGTTTTTACCGGCCTCATGTGATAGTTTTCACCCTGTTTTCTGTTAATTAACAAGGCAACCTTTTCTTTGTTACTACTAGTGAATCTGAAATCATTCGGGGTAGACATAAAATATATCACTTCATCCCAATTATCGCAGTAACTATTTTAAAAGAAACTAGCTAGATGCCCGTGCATGGCACGGAACATCAAGATGCATTTGTATGAGTAGTTTATCTTGTGAGAGAAAAGGATAAACGAGGGAAGGCCTTATTTGCGACCGTGGAGAGGGATGTGGGTATATTTTTGCAAAATTGCCATAGTTTCCTTCCTATCCATTAGATATAAATCCGACAGCCAATATTGCAGGATGGCATGCACACCATCATCACCAACTCTGTTTTCTACTCCCTCCGTTCCTAAATATTTGTCTTTTTAGAGATTTCAACAAGTGACTACATAAGAAGCAAAATGAGTGAATCTACACTTTAAAAATGTCTACATACGCATCAGTATGTGGTAGTCCATTTGAAATCTGAAGAAGACAAATATTTAGGAACATATGGAGTATAAGAGTAGACATGGAGATATATCTCCAGCACAGTCTACAACAAAAATGTGCTGGACTAGTTAGCACCGGATGCTCGCAAGGCGATGACCTGAGTTCGAATTATGTCTTTACTTTAGAATTTTAAATTATATATTACTTATTTAATATATACTTCTTTCTCTACTGTACTGATAGTGGAACCCATAGAGTACTTAGAATACAAGATTAAGGATGGACTTGTTTCTTTTTAACTTTTCATATGAAGCTATAGCCACCCTGCAAGTCACGTGTACACTGTACATGCAATTAACTTTTTATAGAGGGACAATCATACGCACAATTAACTCGAATGGATTGGATGTCACTCTATTATTTCCAGCATAAGAGCATCTCCAACGGTAGCCGGCAAATTTCCTCCCGCTTCCTTCCACGGAGGACGACATCAAACGCTAGTGGCATACATTTTCACAACTCTAACCAACCAGATGAAATTCGTGCAAACATGGACTGATTTCATATAAGCATGAAGGATTTCGTATAAAAAATCCAGATCTTCATATAAACATGATGGATTTCATTACATTTACATGAACTAAGCGGTGTTAATCCGTCTCTCTTGGTACAATTAATACTCCCTCTGCCCGGAAATACTTGTCCTAGAAATGGATGTATCTAGACTTATTTTAGTTATAGATACATACAATTTATCCATTCTTAGAACAAATATTTCCCACTAGCTGGAGAGGGAGTACATAATCTAAATGGCCGCCTGCAGATCCCTTTGTCTTCCTCATGTCCGGCAGACACTTGCGGGGTCGACGAAGGTCCTCGGAAGAGATGAAGCAGCAAAGAAACCGCCTGAATGCGTAGTTGTCACCTCGACGGTGGCCTTCATGGGACCCAAGTGGCGGCGGCCTCTCGTGTTCTACTTCTCCTCGATGATGGTGGCGGACACGGAGAAGCTGGCCACCGACTGGTCTCTCTCCATGCACCCGGCTTCTGTCTCTGCCGCAGGCACGGGAGGTGCGCCCACAGACACGGGAGGCGCGGAGTGGCGCGGTACAACGCGGCAGCGACAATGCCCGCACCGGCATGCTCGTCGCCGTGCGGGCGTGAAGCAACTCGCCACTCCTCATCGAGCTGAACTGGAGCGGCGAGTTGTTGAACCACGCGCCTGCTTGGGGCGGCAAATGGCTCCGTCAGGCCAAGTAAGGTTGGTGAAGCACCGAGTGGCCTCACCCGTATCCGGATGGCTCGGCGGGCCACCCAGCCAGGTAGTATGCCGGAGAATGGCTCCTCGAAAGCCATCAGAAGAGGGGAGAAAATGGTGAAGGAGGAGATGGGGGAGCGGCGGAGGGGTGCAATTCTTGTCTGCTATTTGTCTGGCCTCGTTTAAATAGAGGGAGGACGGTAGGATCTTGGCCGGCGTCTGGCCTTGTTTAAACTGAGCGCGGACGGGAGGAGCTTGGCCGGTGTTGTATTTAATTCTGGCCCGCTCATGAACGGACGTTTGGCCGGGGTAAGTTTCTCGGTTTGCATGCGGGTTTAACGAAGGGGTTGGATGGAGGCGAGGAGGCGTGTTCAGCCGGGCGTGCAGCGGGCGGTGCAGTACTATTTGATTTAACAGCGGGTGGCACAGTTCCCGATACGGCTTTAATGCATACGAGGGAGGGGGTAGCGGTTCCCGAAATGTTGAACGGCCAATGCATCCTCCTTCAATTAATGCATGAGGGAAGTAATGGGAGGAGGACCGGGAAAAGAGGTTGCACAATGTGAATGCAACGCAGTTTGCCCTCATATAAAGGCGCCCTTCCATTCCAATGCATCTACCACATCGTACGCACCTAAGCATTTGCCTAAGCACCTATACTAAGCGCAAAAGTGCTCACTCCAGACCAATGGTGGCAATGCACGCGAGCAGCCAGCGGCTGTGCCAGATGGTCCACGACGCCGGCCTGCGGCATGGCACCGAGGATCGTCTCCAGACGGTGTTCGAGACCGGCTTGTGGATGGCCACTATCGATGCCAACTATGACTCTCAGTTGGACCAGATGATCGTTGCCACCACCAACAAGTGCACCGTCCTTAAGAAGCTCGCGGACGACATCGCCGTACTCCTCCAACCAGCGTGCCCGGGATCCTCATTGGATGCCACCCTAATCGGCCTCCATGGCCGGAACCTCTTTAAAGCACTGGTGGCCCTGCGACTGCCCGCCGACGCCACAAAGAATGTCCACCTAGAGGTCGCGCTCGCCGCGAGGCTCCTTGCCCTGCAAGAATTCGTTGACCTACACATCCACGTGTACGAGAAAATCGTGTACATAGGTATCTGCAAGGCCAGTGAGGACGCTACGATGTTGGCCTTCCTCAACCGGCTGGAAACCTTGGATGCCTTTGCTGAGAAGCACCTTGACCTTGCCACAAAAGTCGCCACTCCTTAGCCGCCATCCGTGGCCCGGCGCACTAAGTTGAGGAGGAGGAGGTCATACATTGATGGATGCATCTTTCTTCTTGCCTCCTGTAACCACCACTGCAATCGCATCATTGTGGCCTTAATTCTTGTTGTGTTATTGCATTCTCATTCTAGTCAATACGGACATGTGCGATCCCTTTGCTTAATTGTATGCATCACTGTAACTAGTACTCCATCCGTCTATTTATAAGTTGTGCTTACCTTTTCCATCAACTTCGTGCAACATGCGGGCATCTTGCTAGAAACACTAGAACATGTCGGACCGCATGTGACCAAACCGACGATGCACCAACCTAGCGTTTCCAATCGTTATTTCTATCTATCGATCGTGCAAAGGAGCAAAACCAAATGTTAAAATTTATACATGTTTCTCTACTCCTACTCCTATAAAAGACTTAGTTAGTGATGGTGGTGTGTCTGACATCCGTCGTTTCTGACCATTAGATCTGCATCTAATGGCTGTGAGGTAAGCTATGACATTTTTGCAACAATAGCCCACTTCTCTGCTCCAATTTGTAGAAAACCCCTTATTATCTTGAAAGCAACCACATCCCTCCCTCACCTCATTAAAACATCCTGAGAAATATATTTTGAGTGAGAAGTAATATATTAGGCGTATATCAAAACAAGAGTGATTTCTTTCATGTTTGGGAACAAGTACTACTATTCTACTACTTTGGATACGTCGCAACGCACAGACACATTGCTAGTAAAAGGAAAAGGCCCGCCGCGTTTGTGTTGCACCCCCACACGCCCGAGAATCGGGAGTACTCCACAGCCCGTCTGGCACGACACATAACTTAGGGAGGGCGTGTTGCCTAGCATTTCATTTTCATGTGGGACCGCCGTTGAGAAAACCGACTATCCGGGTTGGAAAACAGAAACGAGGGGAAGATCTAGCTGTAGCATGGAAGCCAAGAAATTTGGTGTTGATGGGGCTCGTTGATAGAGTAGGAGCATTTCGTATTACTAATCCTACTAGTACCAAGTTTGTACTATACAACTAGTACTACCACTATACAACTAGGTACATGCATGGCACAACATCGTAGGAACAAAAAACGGGAAGATCTTGTTTTGGGTGATTTATCTTTTTTTAGTCAACATAGTATGAATAATATGATGTGGGGGGGCACCCATGAAACTTATGTGGCTTGGTTGCATGGCTATGAAAGGTTAGAGAAAAATAAATAGATAATGTGTTTAGAGTGCACGCCACTAAATAGATATACTTTGGATTCATTGCAACGCATGAGCCGCCACATCTATATTTATACCCCATATATATTGTGTGAATAATTCTGGAAGTTGGTCGTTGGATGAAGCCAAACCGATGGTACAAAGATGGAAAATCCGAGCACTACTGGACGTTGGATATCATCTACATTCCACCAGATTCTGCCACATGTAGAATCTAGAAGACACCATGGTTGAACTTAAGGCTGCAAACCAAACATCTATAACCCTATATAGTGTGTGAATAGCTTTGAAAGTTGGTCGTTGGATGAAGCCAATCCGATGGTAGAAAGATGGCAAATCCGAGCACTACTGGCCATTGGATAGCATCTACATTTCACCAGATTCTGCCACATGTAGAATCTAGAAGACTCCATGGTTGAACTTAGGGTCCGTTTGGTTCATGACTAACTTTGCCACAACTAAGCTTAGGCAAAGTGTGGCTAACAAAATGGCCACCACAAGGGGTTGTTTGGTTCCTAGACACACCTTGCCACACTTTGCCACACCTAACCTTAGGCAAGTTTGACCAAGTTAGGTAGGTGTTTGGTTCTAGCCACACCTAAGGCAAGGATTTTTTTATGAGTAGTGAGCCCCACATGTCATAGACACAAAAAGTGTGGCAAGATTCCCTTAGGCCAGCCAAAGTGTGGCTAGGGGCTGTTTGGTTCTAGGACTAGCATTGCCACGCTTTGTCACACATTTTTGCCAAGTTTGCCTAAGGTTAGTTCATCAAAATGAGAGCCACAAGTTGGCAAGCCTAAGGGAATCTTGCCATACTTTTTGTGTGTATGCCATTTGGGGCCTAAGTGTGGCTTGCCTAAGGTGTGGCTTGAACCGAACACTCACCTAAGTTGGTCAAAATTTCCTAATCTTAGGTGTGGCAATCTTTGGCAAAGCTAGGGGCTATTTGGATTGTGACTATCTTTTCCATATATTGCCACATGATTTTTGCCACACTTGCCACACTTGCCTTAGTTGAGTTGCTCAAATTGTTAGCCACACTCTGGCTTGCCTAAGGGAATCTTGCCACACTTTTTGCGTCTATGACATGTGGGGCTCACTGCTCATAAAAAAATCCTTGCCTTAGGTTCGGCTAGAACCAAACACCTACCTAACTTTGTCAAACTTGCCTAAGGTTAGGTGTGGCAAAGTGTGGCAAGGTGTGGCTAGGAACCAAACATCCCCTTAGTCACAAACCAAACAATTTGAGCAACTCAACTCAGGCAAGTGTGGAAAAAATCATGTGGGAATATATGGCAAAGATAGTCACAATCCAAACAACCAAGTGTGGCAAGATTTTGGCAAGAAGTTGAGTCTATGACATGTGGACCATGTAACTAGAAAAGTGTGGCAAGCCACAAGTGTGGCAATTAACCAAACACATGCCTAAGATATTGTGGCACGCCTAAGCTTAGGCGTGGCAACCTTAGGCTGCAAACCAAACATCTATACTCCTATATAGTGTGTGAATAACTTTGAAATTTGGTCGTTGGATGAAGCCAATCTGACGGTACAAAGATGGCAAATCTGAGCACTACTGGCCGTTGGATATCATCTACATTCCACCAGATTCTGCCACATGTAGAATCTACTCCCTCTGTTCCTAAATATAAGTCTTTGGAGAGATTTCATCATGGACCACATACGGAGCAAAATGAATGAATCTACACATCAAAATGCATCTATATACATCCGTATGTGGTCCATAGTGAAATCTCCATAAAGACTTATATTTAGGAACGAAGGGAGTAGAAGACTCCATGGTTGAACATAAGCATAATGCGCAAATGACCGGAATCTCATGCGTGCAATGCACGTGTACCTTACTAGTTGGTAGTAGTAAGAAGAAAATTCCGGGTTTTGCACGAGCTCGTACTGCGGGAGCACCACAAGGCCTCCCGCAGGAGTTACATTTCCCTCTCGGGGCCCACGAGACTGAGCTTCAGTGGCTTAGTGCACTGGCCTATGAGTCAATGACATGCGGACCTTAAATGCGGCTGGCCGACATGTCATTCTCATGGTGGTGGTGTGGTTCACGATACGTCTCCGTCGTATCTACTTTTCCAAACAGTTTTGCCCTTGTTTTGACTCTAACTTGCATGATTTGAATGGAACTAACCCGGATTGACGCTATTTTCAACAGAACTGCCATGGTGTTATTTTTGTGCAGAAATAAAAGTTCTCGGAATGACCTGAAACTCCAGGAAAGTTATTTTTGGAACTAATAAAAAATACTGGCGAAAGAATCAAGGCCAGGGGGCCCACACCCTGTCCACGAGAGTGGGGGGCGCGCCCCCTACCTCGTGGCCCCCCTGGGGCTCCACTGACCTCAACTCCATCTCCATATATTCACGTTCGGGGAGAAAAAAATAAGTGAAGAAGGATTCATCGCGTTTTATGATACGGAGCCGACGCCAAGCCCTAAAACCTCTCGGGAGGGCTGATCTGGAGTCCGTTCGGGGCTCCGGAGAGGGGAACCCGTCGCTGTTGTCATCATCAACCATCCTCCATCACCAATTTCATGATGCTCACCGCCGTGCATGAGTAATTCCATCGTAGGCTTGCTGGGCGGTGATGGGTTGGATGAGATTTACCATGTAATCAAGTTAGTTTTGTTAGGGTTTGATCCCTAGTATCCACTATGTTTTGAGATTGATGTTGCTAAGACTTTGCCATGCTTAATGCTTGTCACTAGGGCCCGAGTACCATGATTTCAGATCTGAACCTATTATGTTTTCATGAATACATGTGAGTTCTTGATCCTATCTTGCAAGTCTATAGTCACCTATTATGTGTTATGATCCGTTAACCCCGAAGTGACAATAATCGGGATACTTACCGGTGATGACCGTAGTTTGAGGAGTTCATGTATTCACTAAGTGTTAATGCTTTGGTCCGGTTCTCTATTAAAAGGAGGCCTTAATATCCCTTAGTTTCCATTAGGACCCCGCTGCCACGGGAGGGTAGGACAAAACATGTCATGCAAGTTCTTTTCCATAAGCACGTATGACTATATTCGGAATACATGCCTACATTACATTGATGAACGGGAGCTAGTTCTGTGTCACCCTATGTTATAACTATTACATGAGGAATCGCATCCGACATAATTATCCATCACCGATCCAATGCCTACGAGCTTTTCACATATTGTTCTTTGCTTAGTTACTTTGTCGTTGCCACTGTTACAAATACTACAAAATTGCTACTGTTACTTTTGCTACTATTACCGTTACTTCCATACTACTTTGCTACTAAATACTTTGCTGCAGATACTAAGTTATCCAGGTGTGGTTGAATTGACAACTTAACTGCTAATACTTGAGAATATTCTTTGGCTCCCCTTGTATCGAATCAATAAATTTGGGTTGAATACTCTACCCTCGAAAACGGTTGTGATCCCCTATACTTGCGGGTTATCAAGACTATTTTCTGGCGCCGTTGCCGGGGAGCATAGCTCTATTCTTTGAGTCACTTGGGATCCGCTGATCACTATGAAGAACTTGAAAGATGAAAGAACTAAGATTTATCCCTCAACTACGAGGGGAGGTAAGGAACTGCCATCTAGCTATACACTTGATTATCCTTCCGTTATGAGTAAACTTGCGACACCTAAACCTGCTTCTGCTATTAATTCTGATATGTCGCATGTTATTGATGATGCCACTTCTGCTATGCATGATACTTATGATGAAACTACTTCTATGCTTGATACTACTGTGCTATTAGGTGAATTTCTTGATGAACAACTGGCTAGGGCTAGGGAGAATGAAATTATTGAAACTGATAATATTGATGATAGTGATGATGAAGGTTCTCCCCTAGATATGAATTGCCTATTGTTCCTGAGGGTTATGTTATGGATGAAGAAACTTCTAAAGATTTTCTTGCTTGCAATGATAGATCAGATCTTAAGAAATTGTTAGCTAAGCTGAAACAAAAGTCTCTGAATGCTAGAATGAAACATGACCCTGCTTTTGCTACCTCACCTATCTTTGTTACTGATAAGGATTATGATTTCTCTGTTGATCCTGAGATAATTACTTTGGTTGAATCTGATCCTTTTTATGACAATGAATCTGAAACTGTAGTGGCACATCTTACTAAGTTAAATGATATAGCCACCCTATTTATTAATGATGAGAAATCTCGCTGTTACTATATCCTTAATATATTTCCTTTCTCATTAAAGGGTGATACTAATACATGGTTTAATTCTCTTGATCCTAGTTGTGTGCATAGTCCCCAGGATATGATTTATTACTTCTCTGCTAAATATTTCCCGGCTCAGAAGAAACAAGCTGCCGTAAGGGAGATATATAATTTTGTGCAAATCGAAGAAGAGAGTCTCCCACAAGCTTGGGGGAGGCTTCTCCGATTACTTAATGCTTTGCCTGATCATCCTCTTAAGAAAAATGAAATACTTGATATCTTTTATAATGGACTAACCGATGCTTCCAAGGACCACCTGGATACTTGTGCTCGTTGTGTTTTCAGGGAAATGACAGTCGACCAAGATGAATTGCTATTGAATAATATGTTGTCCAATGAAAATAATTGGGAACCCCCTGAACCAACTCCTAAGCCAACTCTGAAGAAAAGAGGTGTTCTATTTCTCAGTCCTGAAGATATGCAAGAGGCAAAGAAATCTATGAAAGAGAAAGGTATTAAAGCTGAAGATGTTAAAAATTTACCTCCTGTCGAGGAAATACATGGCCTCAATATACCACCTAAATAAATACAAGGTCTTGATAACGCAACATAGGTAGTGAAGGTAAACTCTCTTTATAGATATGATAAAGTTGAAATGCCGTCTACTAAGTTTTCTAGTTGATGCTTTGATGAATTTGATGTTTTATGGATAAACAAGAAAATTTCAATGATTATGTTAGTAGACAATTGAAGAGTAATTCTTATATGATTGGAAACTTGAGTGATTATATGTCTAGAGTTAAGGGTGAACTTAAACTCACTAGTAAACATGCTTCGATGGTTACCACTCAAGTAGAACAAATACTTAAGGCTCAGAATGATTTGCTTGATGAATTAAATAATAAACATGATTTTGTTGTTAGAGTGGGTACTAGAACTGGTAAAATGACTCAGGAACCTTTGTATCTTGAAGGCGACCCTAAGAATTGAGCAAGATTCTCAGAAAAATAATTTAGATGCTCCTAGTCCTTCTAAAAAGAAGAAAAAGAAAAATGATTGGACTTTGCATGCTTCTAATGAACCTATTGTAGAAACACCTGAGAATCCTAATGATATTTTTATCTCTGATGCTGAAACACAATCGGATGATGAACATGAACCTAGTGATAATGCTAATAATGATGTTCATGTAGATGCTCAACCTAGCAATAACAACGATATAGAAATTGAACCTACTGTTGATCTTGATAACCCACAGTCAAAGAATCAACGATATGATACGAGAGACTTCATTGCTAGGAAGCATGGCAGGAAAAGAGAACCATGGGTTCAGAAGCCCATGCCATTCCCTCCAAAACCATCCAAGAAAAAGGATGATGAGGACTTTGAGTGCTTTGCTGAAATGATTAGACCTATCTTTTTGCGTATGCGCTTAACCGATATGCTTAAGACGAACCCTTATGCTAAGTACATGGAAGATATCATTACAAATAAAATAAAGATACCAGAAGATGAAACCTCCACCTTGCTTGCTAACTACACCTTTAAGGGTGGAATACCTAAGAAACTTGGTGATCTAGGGGTACCCACTATACCATGCTCCATTTAAATAAATTATGTTAAAACTGCTTTATGTGATCTTGGAGCCGGTGTTAGTGTTATGACTATTTCCTTATATCGTAGACTTGAATAAATAAGTTAACACCTATTGAGATATCTTTGCAAATGGCCGATAAATCAACTGCTATACCTGTCAGTACTTGTGAGGACGTGCCTGTTGTTGTTGCAAAAATTACTATCTGGACAGACTTTATCATTCTTGATATTCCTGAGGAGGACAGTATGTTGATTATTCTTGGTAGACCCTTTTTAAATACTGCAGTTGCTGTTATTGATTGCAACAAAGGCAATGTCACCTTTCATGTTAATGGTAATGAGCATATTATACACTTTCCGAGGAAACATCCTCAAGTTCACAGCATAATTTCTATTGGAAAAATTCCATCAATTAAATTTGGAGGTTTTAAATTTCCTCTTCCTACCACAAATAATAAGTATGATATTCTTATTATTGGGGATGTTCATATCCCCGTTGAGGTAACTTAGTGTCGCTTCGAAATTTCTCCGGTTTCATGTGATTCGGAATGAGTTTGTTAACAAGACTTGATCAACCTTGTTAGTAGATTCCTTTTGACGAGCATGAGATGGATGAAGTTAGAAGGCACAACCTTCTGTACCCTCTCTTTACTTTCTGTCAATTAGAATAAATAAAGTATAGAAATAGTATATTTTGTCTGTTTTCTAAATTATCCATGCAATAAAAAATATCCCGAAAATAAAAGTTCTCCAAATGCCCTGCCAATTTAATATGATTTTTTCTGAAATATTTGAGAATATCTGGCACTGAGAACACAACAGGGGAGCAAGCACCTGGCCACGAGGGTCCAGGGCGCGCCCACCCCTACAAGGCGCGCCCCCTGCCTCATGGGCCCATGGTGGCTCCCCTCCACTTATTCTTGCACCCACACTCTTCTTCTTCTTCCCAAAAAAATCACTATCTAGCTCAAGCACGAGTTCTAGCTCATTTTGCTACCATTTTCGATCTCCTTGCTCAAAGCTCCATTCACAAAATTGCTTTGGGGGATTGTTCTTTGGTATGTGACTCCTCCAATGATCCAATTAGTTTTTGTTCTAGTGCTTTATTCATTGCAAATTCTTTCTTCTTAGGTGACCCTGTTCTTGAGCTTGCATGTTAAATTTATGAGGTCCCAAGTAATTCTAATGCAGGATAGAGGCTCTAGGCACTTGTGGGAGTAGTTGCTATCAATTTTATTGAGTTTGGTTCACTTTTATTCCGAGTTACTAAAAATTTCAGAAATTTTGCATTGAAGAAATATGTCCAGGAAAATGTACCAAGGTGGTTCTTCAAGGAAGAAAGGACCCAGGCTTGCAATACGTGAGTAGGATGATGAACCACCAAGGGTAGCCCATGTTTGGCCTTGTGAATGGCCGTCAGAGGAGTTTATGGTCAAAGCGGGCATCAAGGATGAATTTGCTGCATATGTGCATAATGCTGACCTTGAGGACTTCATGCAAGATAAGTGTCCTCAATACCACTATTTGACTGATTCATTTGTGAGAAGGTTTAAATTCACATCTTCGCACAATTCTCAGAATGTCCTGTTTGATCTTTATGATAAATCTTATACCATGGACTTAGAAGACTTTACTACTGCTTGTAAACTCCTGCGGTGGGGTAGTGTTAATGAACCTCATAAATCTGAATATAAAGACTTTCTTGCTAGTATCACTGTGGGAGAATCCAGAGAAATAGCACAAGCTACCATATGGAGCATTCATTTTCCTGCTATACATTATTTTGCTCTCTTCATTGGTAGATGCATTAATGGTAAAGACGAAGCATGCCACATGTGTGTTCCTGATCTTTATGTTGTCAAGAGTGCTGTATTAGGTGATAAACAATACAACTTGGGGGCAATTATTGCACGTAGGTTGCATCATAATGGTTTTGCTGGAGACTTGTTTGGAGGAATTTATGCGACCCACATGGCTAATTATCTTGGTATACATGTGCATGAAAATGATACGGAGTTGCTTCCCGCTTATTTAGATTATAATGCCATGGTTAGTCCTCATTTTCTTGAGAGGAATGAACAATTCCTCCAGTATCGACTAATCTTTAACAGACGTCGCGCTGTCCATATTACTCTCCCTGCTCCTGCCCTCTTTGACTATCAGGAAAAAGGAAGATATGTTATAACTAGGGAGGAGGCGAATGAGTACAAGAGGAGGACGGAAGCGGCTCGCTGCCATGCTGCAGCCCAGGAGGCAATGGCTGCTGCATCTCAGTACGACCCCAGTTACAACTTCGGATATCAGCTAGGTTACCCATGGCCATAGACCAACTTAGGCCAAAAGCCTAAGCTTGCGGGAGTACGTATTCCTCGCCGACTTTACATTCATGTTCACACACTCATTCTAGTGTCGGTGCTCATACTCTTTCATTGTACTATCCATGCTAGTTTATTTTCTTTTTCCTGCTTTCTTCTTGTGTGTTTGAATAATCTTGAGAAAAACAAAAAAATTAGTAATAGCTTTTAGTTAGTTTACTTTTCCATGCCTGTAGTAGTATTAATTAAAAGAAAACTCAAAAATATTTCTCGTTCTTCTTTTTGCTTGTTGGGAGCTCTCCCGTGTAAATAGTTGTATTTATTTTCTCTTCTTTGGGGGTCGAAAGGAGAAGACCTTGATGAAATTGTTGAGTGGATCTTTCATGCATTATTGATTTATTTTACCAAGAACCCATATTACTTGTCTTCTCCCTCGAATTGAATGCTTGCAGATTCCAGCTTAGTCCAATGCACGTGCACTATTATTATTATTCACACCGTTCGGTCATGCAAGTGAAAGGCTATAATGATGCTATATGATGAAATGATTGAGATGAGAGAAGCTGGTATGAACTCGACCTCTCTTGTTTTTGTAAATATGATTAGTTCATCGTTCCTGATTCAGCCTATTATGAAAAAACATGTTTGGAATGACACTTAGAGATTATAGTTGCATATGACATGCTTAATTAGCTAGGAGCTTATAATGGTTTACCTTGCGTGCCAACATGCTGTTAAAATGGTCGCAATGTGGTATGATAGGGTGGTATCCTCCTTTGAATGATTCGAGTGATTTGACTTCGCACATGTTCACGCATGTAGTTGAAACAAAATCAACATAGCCTTCATGATATTTATGTTCATGGTGGATTATATTCTACTCATGCTTGCACCCAGTGTCTATTAATTTTAATGCATGTTCATGACTGTTGTCGCTCTCTCAGTTGATCGCTTCCCAGTCTTCTTCTAGCCTTCACTTGTACTAAGAGGGAATACTTCTTATGCATCCACTTCCATAAACCCCAACGTTATTCCATATGAGTCCACCATACCTTCCTATATGCGGTATCTACCTGCCGTTCCAAGTAAATTTGTATGTGCCAAAATCCAAACCTTCAAATGAAATTATGTTTTGTATGCTCGAATAGCTCATGTATCAACTAGGGCTGTCTGTATCTTCCATGTTAGGCGGGTTATTCTCAAGAGGAGTGGACTCCGCTCCTGACTCACGAGAAAATGGCTGGTCACCAGGATGCCCAGTCCCATGCTCAAATCAAATCAAAATAATTAAACAGAACTCCCCCAGTCCCATGCTCCTACTTACTGCGGACGAAGTTTTTGGATCCGAAGTATGCTCCCCTGGATGGACGCTGGAGTCCAGCCGACACATATGCGGACTTGGCAAATAGTATTGCTGACGCTGCCAAGTTCTTCGTGGATCAAGGTGATAAGGAAGTGGAGAAGCTTTTCTGGTCGCAATTCAATGCTCCCACTCACCCGCTGTCGTTAAATGAGAAGATGGCTGTTGTGGCGGAGCTTCACAGGTTGTCCGGGCTTGCAATGTAGTCTGTAACAGACCATCTTTGGCCGAAGGGGCCTAAGTCGGACAACTACTTTGGTTTGGTGCAACAATTCCTTGGGGCCATGCCTCGGATCGATGCCATGAGGAAGTCGGCGTGCATAGAGGGTGCACGAATGGCTCTTGCCCGCGTTAAAGCCTATTGGATGGATATGGAGGCCACCATTGTAGCAACCCAGGATCCGGCGGGAGGCCAATATCAGGCCGAGCACTACTTGGCGCAGGTCACATAAGGTGCCCGGCTAATAGAGGCGCAGTGCTCGAAGAATGTCTTGTTCGAGTTATAGATCGAATCATTGTAAAACAATGTTTGTTTTGATTATGAGGCTATATTTATACTTTTTGCCTGAAAAGATGTTTGTGTCCCTTGTGCGGCCGTTTTTATATATGTATATAACTAATCCGAAAGTTAGCAGTCGTTGGCTTCATCCCCCATGCATACAATGCAGGGGTGTTCGCGAAAAATATGCTTAATCACACTTGATCCAACGTCTTGGTCCATTAAGGAGGTGATTGCACGTCGAACTAGGCAACCGGACTATATAGCTGTAACACTTTTGCTTAGCCGTGGGAGTCTAATGGTGGGGCTACTATGTAGCCCCTGGTACCTTCACGTGCATCCTAATACGGGCGCGTATGTACATGGCCGGGAAACGACCCTTCGTTAATGCGGAGGAATCCTTAAGATTCCGGTGAGTCTTCGAGTGGTTGAACAGTCTCTCGCTGCATCATGACAGTCCGTTTTTGGCTTTCTCTACTGAGGTGCTCATCCGGAATAACCAGGGCACAATCACAGTAGTTCTCCTTTGGTCGCCTTAGCCGATAATAACGGAACATAAGGCGGAAAACCCAGGAGCCGGGCAAACCCAACATTTGACCAAAGACATGATTCGGAGCTGATGCATATAAGGCCAAACTCGTGATGCCGAACACTCCCGAAGGTATTCGGGCTTTATAACAGAAGATGGGCTCAAGAATGCCCATTAATTATGAACCATGTGTTTCTAGGTACGTGCCGTAATCTGTCATGGCTAAATGCCAAAAACGATAGTATCCTCTGTGGGTATGGAACCCATAGGATGGTTAAACAACAAGAGGCAATAGAAAAGGTTTACACAGGGGCTTAATCTAAAAAGAAACCTGTTGAACGGGGCCCTGCTGCACGTCTGCGCCTTTGTCTTTGTTGTGCCATATCCTGGAAGGGTATCGCGCGAACGTTGTCTGTGGAAAAAGGAAAACTCGTAAGAGAGTACAACGTAAGTATGCGATGGATAGTAAAAGTGTAAGATGTTGGCCTGCCAATAAGGTTGAGCCAAATGTGGGGTTGTATTAAATATTTATAGCCCCTAGTGTCCGATATGGGATTACATATACGGTGCCCTGGTTTAATTGTATTTGGGCTACCGGACTCGTCTAACCGTGTCTGTGGTCTTAATGACCAGTCATGTTTTCTGATATTGGAGGCCGCTTATAGTCCGGCCGCCAGGGCCGTCGCGTGTTCCTCTGTGCGTGAAGAGCGCTCTATGATTCTGCTACGGTGATGACGCCACGTGGACCGGGCATCTTGAGTGTAAGGTTGCCATAGTGTGGCAATGCGTTGAAGCGGGCGAAGGCCGTTCTTCCAAGCAGTGCATGATAGCCGCTTCGGAAGGGTGCAATGGTGAATAGTAGTTCTTCGCTTTTGGAGTTGCCTGGGGAGCCAAATGTTACCTCCAGTACGACGGAGCCACTGCCGTAGGCTTCAATGCCTGGTATCACCCCTTCAAAGGTGGTGTTGCTTTGGCTAATTTTGGATGGGTTTATCCTCATCCTGCGGACAGTATCCTCGTATATTAGATTGAGACTACTGCCTCCGTCCATGAGGACACGGGTGAGACGGTATCCGTCGATTATTGGGTCAAGCACCAAGGCCTCTGATCCTCCGCACTGAATACTAGTTCAGCCGTCCGTCTAATCGAAGGTGATCGGATAAGACATCCATTAGTTAGATGTGGGTACGATGGGCTCTATATCGTGCGCGTCTCTGAGCGCGCGTTCGTGCCCTATCGTGGATGTGTGAGTCGCGTGGATCATGTTTATTGTTTTAACCTCTGGCGGCAATTTTTTTGTCCCCCAGTGTTCGGCTGGCGAGGTTCATCATCGTCTTCACTTGGAGTTTCCCTCCCCTTGTATTCGGCTTTTAATTTGCCAGCCTACTTGAAGACCCAGCATTCTCTATGCGTGTGGTTCGCAGGTTTCTCTGGGGTGCCATGAATTTGGCACGGTCTGTCCAGGACTCTATTCAGACCGAACGGTCCCTCTTTACTGCCTTTAAATGGCTTCTTTTGCTGATCAGGTCGAGAGCCCCTAAATCCGGCATTGACTGTTGTGTTTTCCGGGCTCTCTTCCTTGTTTTGGCGTCTGTGTTTATTACGCCGTGGATTCCCATTGCCATCCCATATTTCGGATGTGCTGGGGTCGCTGGTGTCTTTACGGGCTAGCGAGCTATCCTCACCCGCGCAAAAGCGGGTCATTAGGCTTGTTAACGCTGCCATTGTCCTTGGCTTTTCTTGGCCGAGGTGTCTGGCGAGCCATTCGTCGCGGATGCTGTGTTTGAATGCCGCTAAGGCTTCGGCGTCTGGACAATCGACATTTTGATTCTTCTTAGTGAGGAATCTGTTCCAAAGCTTGCGGGCGGACTCTCCGGGCTGTTGGATTATGTGACTTAGATCGTCCGCATCTGGAGGCCGGACATAAGTCCCTTGAAAATTGGACCTGAAAGCGTCCTCGAGTTCCTCCCAACTCCCAATTGAATTTTCGGGGAGGCTTTTCAACTAGTGTCGAGCTGGTCCCTTCAACTTGAGGGGAAGGTATTTGATGGCGTGGAGGTCATCCCCACGAGCCATGTGAATATGTAGGATAAAATCCTCGATCCAGACCCCTCGGTCTGTCGTTTCGTCGTATGCCTCTATGTTCATAGGTTTGAAACCTTGTGGGAATTCATGGTCCAGTACTTCTTCGGTGAAGCACAGGGGGTGAGCAGTCCCTCTGTATCTGGACGCATTGTGGCATGTAGTTGGTTGTTGCTGTGTCCGGAGCTTATTCCGGACTGGTATTTGGTTTGTATGATCGTTCTGCTGACCATAGTCCCTCGCCGGGGTGTGTCTTTTAGATCCGTAGATGGACCTGGCCACATCGGCTTGCTTATCCAGATGCTCACGTAGATCGTGCGCGGTGTCAGTAGCCGTTCTATCGCAGTTGTGAAGCGGTACGTCTGGTCTCCTGGTCGTATTATTCTTTGGTGGAACAGCCTCGTCGTCGAATTCCGGCAGTAGCTTGCGTTTGGGATAGCTCTTTGTATGGCGATCATCGCCATATCTTTCTTCGGTGTCTAGCACTTTATTCCATCTGCGATTGAGCGTTTCTTGTGCGGCTTTGAGCCGTTGCTTCTGCTTCTTTAAACTTCTCGCTATGGCCATAAGCTTTCTGTGGAGGTTATCTCGTTACACGCGTTCTTCCGGAATGATGAATGCATCATCGGCCGGACTGTGTTCTTGTCCTGGGGCGGTTTGATTGACTCGTCCCTCTGGATCATTGTGATCGGGCGTCTTCTCTGAACTCGGTTCGGCATGACATGGCCCATCCTGCTCCATTGCTGGGTCCATGTGGTCGTTATTGCCTTCGGAGTTTGCTGGTATGTCGATCCGTCTTGCACTCTTGTCACTATTTTTACTGTTGCTGGACTTTGAACGGTGTCTGTGCCGCCGTTTTGGCTTTTGCCCGGGGGTTTTATCTTCTGGATTGCCGCCGTTGTCCTCCTTGGGCGTATCCACCATGTATATATCGTGTGACGAGGTGGCCGTCCACCGCCCTGCGAGCGGTGGCTCCTATACTTCTCCTACATCGTCCTCCATACCGTTGATGTCTTCGGAGTCGAAGTCAAGCATGTTGGTTAAATCATCGACCGTGGCAATGAAGTGGGTGGTGGGTGGGCAGCGAATTCCCTCGTCGCCTGCTTCCCACTCAAGCCGGACATAGTTCGGCCCAGAGCCTCCTAACAAAGAGAGAGACTTTAATGAGTTCAGCATGTCGCCAAAGGGCGAGTGCTAGAAGATGTCAGCAGCGGTAAACTCCATTACCGGAGCCCAACCTGGCTCGGCTGGCTCGAGGGTGTGTGGACCAGGACCAACAACCGGATACGAGCCCGGGGGCCCGGGGTTACAGGCCTCCACAGAGGTGGGACCTGTGTTCTGCTCCTCCGCTGATGAGTGTGCGGCCTGTGGGGCGGGGTCCACCCCTTCGTCCTTAGGCAACTCAACCTGCTCCGGATTTAGATCTGAGGCTACTGCGGGGGTGATATCCCGAGCTTCGTCCGACAGCAGGTCTAAGCCGTGCTCATTGTGACTGTTGGGTGCTCCTGGCGCAGGCCCAAATCCGTCGAAGATCAAGTCTCCGCGAATATCCGTTGTGTAGTTCAAGTTTCCGAACATGGCCTGGTGGCCAGGGGCGTAGCTATCGATCTGCTCCAGATGGCCAAGCAAATTGGCCCGCAGTGCGAAGCCGCCGAACACGAAGATCTGTCCGGGGAGAAATGTCTCCCCCTGGACCGTGTTGTTGACGATTGAAGGCGCCATCAGACCCTGCAGCGACGACATAGAGGAACTCTCAATGAAAGCACCAATGTCGGTGTCAAAACCGGCGGATCACGGGTAGGGGGTCCCGATCTGTGCGTCTAGGCTGATGGTAACAGGAAGCAAGGGACACAATGTTTACCCAGGTTCGGGCCCTCTCGATGGAGGTAAAACCCTACTTCCTTCTTGATTAATATTGAAGATATGGGTAGTACAAGAGTAGATCTACCACGAGATCGTAGAGGCTAAACCCTAAGAGCTAGCCTATGATGGTATGATTGTAATTGTGATCGGCCTTCTAAGGACCAACCTCTCCGGTTTATATAGACACTGGAGAGGGATAGGGTTTAGATGGAGTCAGTTACAAGGAAGAAAACACAATATCCGGATTGCCAAGCTTGCCTTCCACGCAAAGGAGAGTTCCATCCGGACACGGGCCGGAGTCTTGAGTCTTGTATCTTCACGCTTCAATAGTCCGGACGATGTATACAATCCGGCTATCCGGATACCCCCTAATCCAGGACTCCCTCACTCACCCTGTGCACTGTGCAGTCTGTCACCGCCATTGTATAGCACATTAGCATGCCTCGCCTCGTCTCCCTCTCCCCTCCCATAGCACCACTCCATCTCCATCTCCTTCTCCATCTCACCGTGCCCCGGTGTACTGTCGCCTCGCTCGCCTCCCCTGGTACAACTATTCCCTCGCTAGCCGCTCCAGCGCCGACAATCTTCTCCCCCATAAATCAAGCACCCAAATACCCCCACCTTCCAAACTCCACCATGGCCGAACGCGAACCGCGCAACATCCATATGAGCCGTGATTGGAGCAATCTCCCCAGTGACATCCTTGACCTCTGTTGTTCGTGTATGGATATGTTGAGCGCCTTGCGGCTGGCTGCATGCTCGAGGGACATGCACATGACCATCATCGAAGCGAGGCCTAAGCTTTTCAAGACTCCTTGCTTGCTGCTATCTGGTCTTGCGATATTTGCTCACCATGATACGGAGGCATACATGATGCCCCTCAACTTCAATCCGATCTCCATTAGCAGAAACTTCTTTGTAGGTATGTAGTGGGTCGTCGTACATCATTTCCCTTGACTTCGATCTGATCACCATCGCCCGAAACTTCTTGTCAGGTATGTACTAGGTCGGCATGAACTCCCACTAGATGGATGCCTTCAAAGAAGATGGTAAAAAGTTGGTGCTCGTGAACTTCCAGACCTCCCATGAGATTATCCTTCCTCCGTTGGATTATATAGAGTTTTACCATCGTGGTCCAAGTCATCTAGATGACCACGTCATTTGGACGGACCTTTTTTTATAGAAGATTGTAATCTGCCAAGTGCCCACACGACATGAGAATTACGCGGACTTCAAGCTAGTTGCCTTGTTCGACCGTAGACTCGCCTATCTTTACGCTGGTGCCTACTTTAGCTGGAGACAACTTAGCTCGCAGTGGATCATCGTCAAGGCTGATGCACACTTATGTGATGCTATTGAACACAATGGCATCATCTACGTGATCGACAAAGCAGATGGCACAACGTATTGCTGGGACGGCGCGTGTAAGTTGTTTCCATCTCATGTTAATGATGACACCATGACACTGTTTGAACTTTTTGTGATGATTGGCATATCCCTGTTTGAGCAAAATTTGAGTAGAACTATGGCAATGTATTAGAGATGCTGTAAATTAACTATATTTGGAATGAGTTAATTCATGCAATTGTGACCATGTCATTATAGCCAATTTGTACCCCTAAATAATCAAACAGTTAGGAATATATGGATATTCTCCTTATTTTACAGTAATCGATATACTACTACTAAATATGAGTGTGTATTAATGGCCATGTTAGTTTCCTCATTTTCATGATGTAGAAACATGCACCACACTGTTGGTTTCATCTAACCATACATTAGGGAAGTAAATGTACATATGGAGAACTCTATATTTGGAAGTAGTGAAATCCTGTAATGCTTACCATGTGTACATACCTATATTCGCCCTTCAGCAATCAATGGCTAGAATAATATCCTCACTAAAATTTTGCCCACAGAACACGAGTATATAACAATGCATGGTCTGTTAGTTACCTTGAAGAATTTGTTTGTGAGGACAGAACATGATTACATAACATGCATGACATGGTAGTTTCCTGTGAAGAATCGATTGCGAGATAACACGAGTATAACCATGCATGGCACTTCTATATTTCCGAACCCAGTATACATTTCCCAGTATTTTCCTCCCAGTTCCAATAGGGACATATCAATGATGTTTCTTTCATTATCCTACTCATACTCTGAACAATGTTGATCTTCCATTAACAATGCATATCCTTTTTTATATGATGTAGTGTCCCTACAATTACCACCCTTTGTAATCACACCACCTTTGCCAAAAACAGGGAAGCACAACTTGTTCCTCACTCGATCAGATGACGGCAAAAGACTGATGATCATTCGGACACATGAGCCGGAAAAGTTATATTGCAAAACCCCCACTATATACAAGCACCGTGAAATACGTGAGTATCCGGATAGTGGTCGTTACGTCTATGAGCAGGATACCAGCTTGTTGGGGCCTTTAGGATTTTTGAGTTGGAGGTGGGTAAACAGCCTTGGTTCACACTCTCTGCTTCACGTTTTTTAAGTTACAACTCTTGGTCTTCTAAAGTGTTTATTGGATTGAGTTGTAAAGTTAAGTCCGATGGTGACCTGATACTTTTGCTCTATTTTTCTGCATGCTATTTCCTCATATATGTTATGCACGCATGCTGAATTACATCAGTCACCATATTTCATCATGCATTTCAAATTCTTCATTCGATATGTTAAATGCGTGTATGAATTACAAGATATAGGGGGACATCTCCATGATTCTACTCTTCAAATGTGCTGTGCTTCAAAAGAAAATTCCTCACTATGAACATCTTCAGGGGGAGTTCTTCTATATCTTACAATCAAATTCCTCAATATTAAGCACTTTCAATTGATATGTTTATCTATTTGTCATCAATCACCAAAAAGGGGGAGATTGTAAGTGCATCTAGTGCCCCTTTGTGATTTTGGTGTATTGAAGACTTATAGGTTAAGGGACTAATATGTTTATGAGTGTACATAGGCTCGATAAGTCGATGAGGAGTTTGATATTTACGATGAATGTCGACCCCTAAAAATGAATGTCTTCAGCTGAAGACTTTGATTCTCCTGAAGACTTTGAAAGTGAAGAAATTGGTGTGACCTTGAAGACTTGGATATTCATGCGAGGATTATGAAGCATGAAGACTTCTGTTTTCGTAGTTTCATTTTCTCTTTCTTGAGTCATAGGAAACACCATACTGTTAAAGGGGGTCGAGGTAATACTAAGGAAACTAATTTCCAAGTGATGCTCATCTCAAAATCCTACACCTACGCAATCCTTTCAAGTGAGGCCATCGGAAATCTCATATCAGTTCAGTCAATTTCTTCAGTGACAGAGACGAAGATCTTCTGGTCTCTGAGGAATTTGTTCTGACTAAGGAGTTAGGAATTCGCCAGTGCGGATTGCCTACACAGTGAGGAACATGATAGCCCTGAGGAATTCGAACCTCAAATCCAACCGTTGCTGTGCTACGCACCAGCTGTCCCAAATATCCTACCACCTAATGGTCATATCATTGAAGGGCATTTATGTCTTATCATGTCGGGCTGCTCCCTAGGCTATAAATAGTCGCGCCCTACAACCACTAGCTAGTTGGCTGCTCCGAGAGAAACTGACACTTGTCAATTGAGAGCATCCCATCCTCCAAGGACTTTGGGTGAAATCATCAAGTGAGGAAAACCCAAAACCCAAACCCAACCACCTACAAACTCAAAGTGATTGAGCATCACTGAAGAGATTGTTCATGTGTGGAACTGATGCTTGTTACCTTTGAGGATTGTGTATCCTCCAGACGGTTAGGCGTCATGGTCTGAGCATCCAAGAGGAGTTGTGGATTGCCGAGTGACCAAGTCTGTGAAGGTTTGGAAGTCACCTGTGAAGACTTACCACGAGTCTTGGGCGAGGTCTGTGTGATCTTAGCTCAAGGAGAATATGGTGAGGAATGTGTGTCCGGGTCTATGTTTCCTCGAGTTTAAATACTCAACTGCTCGAACTAGACGTGCAACTGTCACAGCAGTTGGAACTGGTCCACCAAATCATTGTCTTCACCAAGCCTACTGGTTCTATTTCCTCGACCCTTTCATTTCCTCATTCATGTGTTGACGAACCTGATCATTTCTGTTTGAAGACTTTGACTGAAGACTTTCTCTATTTCCTCAATCCAATTTCTTCATTCACATTGTCTTCAGCCTGCTTATCCTGTGCTTACGCTACTTGTGCTCTGTGTTTATTTTTCATATCATCCTGATGACTATGCTGTTACTCTGTTATGCTTACACTTGAGCACTTATTTCGCTGCTAGTTGTTCGTGACTTAGGAATTTCCTCACCCAGAAATTCCTCAGTTAAAAATTTGTAAAATTCGCCTATTCACCCCCCTCTAGTCGACTTAACGCACTTTCAGCTTGTTTTTTACTTCGCATAATATCAGTACCAAACGAAGTCCAAATGCCACGAAACTTTTTGGAGAATTTTTTCTGCATAGAAGATAACTTGGGAGCCAAGGAAGTGCAAGAGGGGAGGCCCATGGGGCCCACAAGATAGTAGGGCGCGCCAGAGGCCCCTGGTGCACCCAGGTGGGTAGTGGGGCCCACGGGAGTCCTTTCCACTGCCTCTCAGCTCTATAAATACCCAAATATTCTAGAAACCCTAGGGGAGTTGACGAAAAACAATTCCAGCCATCGCAAGTTCCATAACCACGAGGTCCAGTCTAGGGCCCTATTCCGGCAATTTGCCAGAGGGGAACATGATCATGGAGGCTTCTTATCTCTTTTTGATTCTCAATACAATGTTCTCCTCGATGTTCTTGGAGATCTATTTGATGTAATGACTTTTTGCGGTGTGTTTGTTGGGATCCGATGAATTGTGAGTTTATGATCAGATCTATCCATGAATATTATTTGAGTCTTATTTGATCTCTTATATGCATGATTATTGTAGTCTCGTATGTCTTCTCCGAAACGTTGGTTTCGTTTGGCCAACTAGATTGATTTTTCTTGCAATGGGAAGAGGTGCTTTGTGATGGGTTCGATCTTGTGGTGTCCTCACCCAATGACAGAAGGGGTAGCTAGGCACACATGTATCGTTGTCATTAAGGATAACAAGATGGGGTCTATCCCTACATGAATAGATCTTGTCGACATCATGTCATAGTTCTCATTGCATTACTCCGTTTCTCCATGGACTTAATACACTATGTCGTGGAATTGTCATGGCAGATGTCCTTAGTGTCAGGACTTAGTCGTGAGGCCGACGCATCTATGTGGTAGCTTGAGAGGGGTTGAGTGGGACGAGAGACGCAGGGCGAATCAACACGCAAGACAAGGGTTTAGACAGCTTCGGGACGCGGGAAACATCATCCGGTAATAGCCCTACATGCTGTTTGAGGCTAGGTCTCATTATGCTCATGAGGGAGTCGCCGCATAAGCCGGGTCCCCCTTTGTGTCTAGCCCTAGATATTGTTTCTTGCTGCTTGTCCCTCTTGGGGAGCCCTGCCCCTCCTTATATAAGTTAGAGGGGCGGCTTACATGTAGAGTCCTATTAGGATTAGAACTAACTTATTCTCTATTACAAGTTGGATATAAGTACGGGTCTTGCTTCCTCGTAAAGAAAATATTCCTCATGCCCTCCGTCTTAAGCCAGACCACCATAATATGAGCCGGCCTATTGGGCCTTGGGCCTAGTCTTCTATGTGACCCGCTGTCGGGGTCATCCGCGAGTCATCTGAAAAGTGAGCTGCCAGACCCGTGAGTCGCCAGTCCTCCGGCGGGTCATCGGTGAAGCGCCAAGTCCTGCCGGGTCATACTTCCGGCCGGGTCATACCGCGGGGTATATCCCCGACATTAGCCCCTAGTTTAATTTGGATTTATCCATGTTAAACTAATCCTGTAAAACAAACACAATAACAAATTTGATAGATTGTGTTCCGGGTTAAAAATTCTTGTACGCCGGCACCTGATCATCCTTAATTCCTTGTGCTCTAGGTTAAATATTCTCCTGAGACAGGACCTGATTATCCTTAAGTCCAATTGTCATTTCTTTCATCTAGAAAATTCGGGTAAAATAAGCTAGCTTCATACTCAATTTGCTAATGTTGGTTTCTCACAGAAAAATATTGTGAAGAATAATCTACTTGAGTCGGCTTCCAAGGCGCCGGGTTAAATAATTTTGGTCTTCAAATACTCATGTGATATTCAGCCGGCTTGAAGATGTAAAACTTGCCAGTTTATCATTACCAAAAACTGCCCGATTGTAAAAGAGATGATGCCGGGTCATAATTGTTGTTGACACCGGTTTATGTAATTGATCCTCCTGATTTGCTCAAAACTGATAATTTGAAGATTTTTCTCCCTTATATCCATATTACCTATAGCCCCCAAGTCTTGAGCAGAACAAAGTGATGGTTTAAGACTTGCTCCAATAAATGTTGCAACCTTGAAGAAATCCGGTTTATTCATCTCAATCATATAAACTGAATATTCCACACATGTAGCCCCCAAGTGCCGGGTTGTCATGCTTGCAGCAACCTGGGACTTGTAATTGCTTTATGCTCATGAAAACTTCAACTAGTGTAGCCCCCAAGGGCCGGGTCATTATGCAATAATGAGCAGGGACTTTGTAGATATAGCCATGTAAATTTGAACATCAATGTGTAGCCCCCAAGGGACGGCTTAGTAAGATAATATTGAGCTGGGACTTTGTATATAATTGATAATAACATCATATAATATAGTCTCCACCATGGAGCTTGAACCCACGTCCACAAGGTTAAGAGCTTTGTACTCCACCAACTAAATAGTGGGCCGTTCAATATAATGGAGTAATGCTTGTGTACCTTGAATTTTTGACACGAGCAATTGGTAGCCCCCAAGGGCCAACTCATTTAGAATATAATGAATCGGGTCTTCAATAGTTGAGCAAAAAATGACTTTGCATTAGCCCCCAAGTGCCATGGTACATGCTGGCAGTGACATGGGACTTGCATATTTGATATAATCCCAATCTGAATAATGTAGCCCCCAAGTGCCGGGTCGTAAGCCTGCAGTGACTCGGGACTATTCCTTCCATTGTAGAATAAATCATATCCATTGATAAAAATAATAGCCGTTGCGCTTAAAGTGACTTTGAAAACCTCAATCATAACACTGGTTATTGATAATCACAATAGAAATCAAGCCATGTTGGCTATTCAAGATTTGAATAATATAATCCGATATGAAAACCTCAATCATTCAATATCATCATGAAAATCCAGCCAGTTTTGGCTATGAAAGATTTGAATACCTCATGGGTTGACAAGTAAATCCGGAGTTTAAATACCTGGCGGCTCTTGGCCACTAACGAATTAATGCGCATTCATTATAAGCCGGAATTTTTGTGACCCGGTGGCCTATAGCCCTTGAGAAAATCAATAATTGATAACCCTTGAGACACCCAAATGTAGTCTTACCCTGCACGCAAGTAGATCACAAGAACCATTGGCGGTTTGCCGTAGGGCGGGTCATAATACCTCACATATAACCACTGTGATATTGAATTTGTACTGCCGGTTTACATGACCTGTGCAGTAAGGGTGATAACCCAATCCTTGGAAGCCAATGCTTCCACATAGATGATGATTGTCATAAGCTGGCGACTTATAGTTAAAAGTCAAGTCGGGTTAAGCATAAGACACTTATATACATTTGAGATATAATCCAAAAAAGGTCTCAAGTCAAACCCAAAATTGTTCACAAAAAAGACTTGAAAAATTTAAGGCTTCTGATTCGTATACGATTAGAAAACCGTTCCAAAGGGGTTGAGCTAAGATTCGAATGCGATCATATAGCCCCCAGTGGCTTTGGCGTTGCCGATCAAGAGGGTACCGACAGCTATGTTCCCTTTGGTTCGAATACGACCTATGTTTGAACAGGAAGCCCCCAAATGACCTTGAGAGTTGTTTAACGATGCTGATTCGAATACGATCCACGTCGGACCCAAAAGAGGTTAAGCTATGATTCGGATACGATCAAGAAGCCCCCTAGTGAGTTTGGCAGTGTGCCGATCAAAAGGGTTTCAACAGCTATGTTCTCTTTGGTTCGAATACGACCTATGTTTGAATAGGAAGCCCCCAAGTGACCATATATTAGCATTGCACCGATCAAGATGGTACCGACAGCTATGCTCGATGAGCAGGAAGCCCCCAAGTGGTCATAATAAGATAAGCGGTAAAGTAGAATACCTATGTTTGAACCGCGCATCATGGAAGCAAGTTCTTTTTGTCAACCTTTAATTTTTCTTAGAACTCGAACTTGGGAGAGATTAATTCTTTTTGAACCGGAACTTTAAACCGGATTTGAAAGTTTCAAAAATTGTGAGGGACAAATTTACCTTGAGCCGGATTTTGAACCGGATTTGAGAGCTTCAGTGCTTTGTGGGAGAAAGATGTCTCTTGAACCGGATTTTAAACCAAAGTCCTTATTTTGAGCTGGAAATCTTCTGATGGCTTTTTAAATTGTCATCGATCTAGCAACAATATCCGGGGCCCGTGTTATTTTTCCCTTCAATGACCCGGAGTTCTTGAATTCATTAAAACCGGTTAATTTTGCCGAGTCATACCATTGTAGCCCCCGAGTCTCAAGACAACTCAAGGAGTTGGCTTGAGATTCTCCATATTTGACCATAGCAGAAGGTGTATATCATTGGCGTTGATAGCGCGATGTGAATCCACAGAAGGTTGAGGTGACTTCGGCGGGTTATAAATGATCCCGTATGAGCCGTGTCAGCAACTCGGCCAATGGTTCCTTCCAACTGGCTGTTTGAAGTTAACCAAACTGTAATTGCGGCGACTTGTGTGCCTGCCCATTGAACCATCCAGTGCAGACGGTGGCTGATAATATATGATAATTTGCCTCTAATTTGTTGGAAGAAAACCGGGCTTCCCAAGTAGTGACTTGCTCATACTCAATAAATAGCTCATCCAGACAAGTGCGGCCCGGTGTGTCGATGTAGACCAGGCCACGAGAGACGGACGGTAAAAACGACCGTAACATCAGAGGCGGCATAGACAGATGAACCGGCCGTGGCGTTGTAAGCCGGTACGGACGGGCAAGTTGTCCTCCTTGTTGTAAGCCGGTGCGGACGTGTGAACCGCCACGAGGGCAGATGAGCGAGTTGTCCGTGACGTTGTAAGGCGGCATGGACGGGCTAGTTGGCCAAGGCATTGTAAGCCGGCGCAGGGGTCCGTTGGATAAGGATGACCATCTGTGCCGAATGATGTTGCACCCCTCCATCTCCGCGGTATAATGCCACTTTGTGATCAGTAATTCTCCTGCATATAGAACACAGCAAGGGAAAGTAGTTTTTTCTCGGACGAATTAATATGTGCTTGAAAAACAATGTAAATAACACTTGGTATTTGTCGGAGGTCGATCCAGTTGTGATAACAAAGCGACCATAAAAACCAGCCGGTAGGTACAGTCAGCAGCGGCATTGCAAACGGTGCGGACGGAAGAATCGATCACAAGCACGGTAAGCCGTGTGGGCGACGAGTCAATCACGGGCACAGTCCCGGCTAATTGATGTAAACCGGATTGCAGGGGACGGTGGCCTATGCACGCTTATTGGGTAATTCACGCGGTCCTGACGAATTGATGCAGACTGGACCGCGGGAACGACGGCTTGCACGCATGCCTGTCGAGCAGCATGGAACGGACGAATCCTAGTGCATGCACTCCGTATCCGCGATATAATGGCATAAAAAATTTATCATGTGTAAAAATATTATAGGGTAAAGTAATTGTTCTTCAAAAAACAATAAGTGTTTAATAAGATAAATTTAGATGGATATCACCTGACTCGTCCGAATAATCGCGGTGCTGTAAGCCGGTGCGGACGGGCGAGTCCATCACGAAGACTGATCCGAAGGTGGGTCACTCGTGCATGTTGAACTCCCCCTTCCATTTTTTTCTAAACACCCGGGTTTTTGAATCGTGCGCCTGCTGTCTGAATCGCACGTCGTGGCGACTCAAAAGATTGTTGGAAGTGACGCAATAAAAAAAACACCAGCAAAAAACTCTTGAGCTGAATAGATCTGCGAGCATAAAATAGCACGAGCAGACAACATATATTTTGTATAATACGCATTTAATACCTAGAGTAATTTAACGGAGACGAGTGCACCGGATTACATCCGTAGATATCTACAGAGCAATTTGGAAACAAGGCGAGGCGGCGTGGCCGGGGTGGCTCGACGCGCCGGCGAGGTAACTTGGTGGCGGCAGAACCGGTTCAGCCCGGCGATGGACATCAGCGAAGGATGATCAGCGACGCCGACTTACACCCAGCAAGATGAGACCATGATATCGGGCCTCGGCAGCGGAGGCGGCAGCCTCTGGTGCGACGGTACCTGCAGCGGCAGTGGAACGAGTCCATGCCCACGACCCCATCCGATCCGAGTCGTGGTTGCTTTTTTTTGTCTATAGTACTAGAGTGCAAGTTTTCCTGCTCGTCACTTTTTGCTTTGAATAATGATTGACTGGTCTGTCTAACCAGAAGCCGCCGCTCAGTTCCATCTGACGTAAAGTGCTTCACGTGGGAAGTAGCAATCCTAGTTGAACACCAAAGTGCTAGTATTAACTAATGCAGTCTTCATCTTCGTGCCCATAGTAGTAGTACTACTGTCAATCGGACAGTCTTTTTAGTTTCTGGTCTTTCTAATTCTTTCTAATTGCTGCCAGCAGATTCCTTCAGTACACAGACTCGATCCGTGGTCGCTATCGGCGCTTGCCTTTTATTTCTTCTCAGAAGGCGACAACAATTTTAATCCCTTCGGGACTTGCACTGTGTCGAGAGCAGCAGCATAAAACCGCAACGGCAGGCTAAGCTTGCTTTTGTCTTGTATTCCTGCTGGTTTATCAGAACTAAAACGCTTCGGGACCTGAGCATGTCATCCCATAGTAGCGATTTGAGAGACTCGGCGGATCAGACAGCGAGCCGGATCCGACAATAACAGATCGCCTTGCGTTGGCGGCAACCAGAACACCAAAACCCTAATAATTTAACTTTTTTTTCAATCTCAACTACGCTGTGCCAACACTCCTTCATCTGGCTTTACCACATCGACTCTTCTTGAACCGGACAGTCGCAAGCGTCTCGATCCCTGAAGAATCCCTCCAAAAACTCAACACCACCATGCGCAATCCCCACGGTGGGCGCCAACTGTCGTGGAATTGTCACGGCAGATGTCCTTAGTGTCAGGACTTAGTTGTGAGGCCGATGCATCTATGTGGTAGCTTGAGAGGGGTTGAGTGGGACGAGAGACGCAGGGCGAATCAACACGCAAGACAAGGGTTTAGACAGCTTCGGGCCGCGGGAAACATCATCCGGTAATAGCCCTACATGTTGTTTGTGGCTAGGTCTCATTATGCTCATGAGGGAGTCGCCGCATAAGCCGGCTCCCCCTTTGTGTCTAGCCCTAGATATTGTTGCTTGCTGCTTGTCCCTCTTGGGGAGCCCTGCCCCTCCTTATATAAGTTAGAGGGATGGCTTACATGTAGAGTCCTATTAGGATTAGAACTAACTTATTCTCTATTACAAGTCGGATATAAGTACGGGTCTTGCTTCCTCGTCAAGGAAATATTCCTCATGCCTTCCGTCTTTAGCCAGCCCACCATAATATGTGCCGACCTACTAGGCCTTGGGCCTAGTCTTCTATGTGACCTGCTGTCGGGGTCATCCGTGAGTCATCTGACTAGTGAGCCGCTAGACCCGTGAGTCGCCAGTCCTCCGGCGGGTCATCGGTGAAGCACCAAGTCCTGTCGGGTCATACTTCCGGCCGGGTCATACCGCCGGGTATATCCCCGACACACTAGATGCATGCTGGATAGTGGTCAATATGTGGAGTAATGGTAGTAGATGCAGGCAGGAGTTGGTCTACTAATCTTGGACGTGATGCCTATATACATGATCATTGCTTGGATATCATCATAATTATTTGCTCTTCTATCAATTGCCCAACTGTAATTTGTTTACCCACTGTATGCTATTTCTTGACAGAAGCCTCCAGTGAAATCTACGGTCCCCGGGTATATTTCCTATCATATTATTTTCAGATCTATTAATCAAAAGATCCAAATATACCTTGCTGCAGTTTTTCTTTACTTTTTTATTTTGTGTTTTTGTTAGATCTATTTATCCAATCTCATACAATTTAATCTATCACAATACTGAGGAGGGATTGATAACCCCTCTTATGCGTTGGGTTGCAAGTTTTTGTTATTTATATGAAGGTATTGCTTACATTGTTTGGTGGATCCTCCTACTGGATTGATACCTTGGTTTCATAACCGAGGGAAATACTTACTGTCGTTGTGTTGCATCATCCTCTCCTCTTTGGGGAAATACCAACACAGTTAGCAACAATCACCAACCTACAGGTCCACAGCTAGTAGCTAGATGGCTTCTTCTCCCTATTTGATCTTCAATACCATGTGCTCCTCGATTCTCTTGGAGTTCAATCCGATGTAATCTTCTTTTATGGTGTGTTTGTTGCGATCGATGATTTGCGGGTTTATGATCAGATTATTGATGAATATTAATTGAGTCTTCTCTAAACTTTATTATGCTTGATTATTATAGCTTTGTATTTCTCTCCGATCTATCTGTTCATTTTGACCAACTAGATTGATTTATCTTGCAATGGGAGAGGTGATTTGTAATGGGTTCAATCTTGTGGTGCTCTATCCCAGTGAAAGAAAGGGACAAGAGACGCATTTGTATTGCTGCCATTAAGGATAAAACGATGAGGTTTATTCATATTGATTGGATTTACTTTGTCTACATCATGTCATCTTGCTTAAGGAGTTACTATGTTTTCATTAACTTAATACCCTAAATGCATGATGGATAGGGGTTGATGGGTGGAGTAATAGTAGTATATGCAGGAAGGAGTTGGTCTACTTGTCTCGGACATCATGACTATATACATGATCATTGCCTTGAATATCATTATGACTATGGACATGGAGTTTCTACACCCAAGAGCATTGCTCCTGGTGTGAACCGTAAAATCAGAAAAAATAAAAAATAATTCAAAAAATTCTGAATTTTTTTGTGGCATATTGTCACAAATGTTTGTTGCGCATGCAAGATTTCATCTCAAAATCACATTGGTGGAAGGCGTGGTAGAATAAACAAATTTGATGCTCTGAAAATGTTATTTACAAAAGCATTTTGGAGCTATAATTTTGTTTTTTTAGCGTGACTTCCACCAATGTGGTTTCGTGATGAAATTTTGCATGCACAACAAACATTTGTGAAAGTATGTCACAAATAAAATTCATAATTTTTTACTGTTCATGCAACATTTGCTCCTGGGTGTAGAAATGTACTTTCGCTAACTGTGTGTTTTTCTATCAATTGCCCAATATGAATTTGTTCACCCACTATCGTGGAATTGTCACGGCAGATGCCCTAGCATGAGGACTTAGGTGTGGAGCCATCGCTACGAGATTAGCTTGAAGGGGTTAAAATGGGACAAGGGACACAGAGAGTTTACCCAGGTTCGCCCCCCCCCCCCCCCCCCCGCAATGAGGTAAAGGCCTACTCCTGCTTTAGGTTGTATTGCTTGGGTTTCGATTACCAGGGAGTGAATACGCTTGACCTAGTTCTCGACTTGTTGTTTCTTGCCTTAACATGCCGCCGGGTCACCCATTTATATACAAAGGCTGATGCATGGCGGCTTACAGTGTCCCGGCCGGCTCATACACAACGTGTCCGACTCGGTGACAGAACTACACTTTCCTTAACGTACAAGTTAAACATATGGTGGTTTACACCCGCGGGCCTCAAGTGTCCTCTGGGTCATGGGCCTTCAGTAAGCTTGCTTCATGAACTGACATCTTCAACATCTTCTTGGGCCTCTTCATTATGAACCGCCAGTGGCATGATCCGACCCCTCCTAGGAGTGTCATACCCAATAATTATATCCCCAACATTAGGGCCCAGGTTGATGTGAACTTGTTCATACCAATCTTCAACACTTAGAAACAATCCTTCCTCATCTATCCTTACAGGATCGCCTAACCCGCCGTTATGTCATGTCCTAAAATTGTGGTAACCCGCCGTGACGTCATTTCACATTAATGTCACACGAGGCCCAAATCTTAATATGTCATTACTTTAATGAATCGCCGAAAATCGAGGCATCTCTGCTGTCACATATTCATTTTTTAGCCTCCTTGATTCTCGCGCATGCCACTTATCCTTTCTGCCTTACAAATAGGGCTAGGGATCCCTTTCACTTTCCCACCCTTTCCTCCTCGTCTTCATCCTCTTCCTCACGATGCTTCCAGCGCCCGTGATCCGCCGCCACCGTCGACCTTCGTCACTTCCTCATCTGTGGTCGTTGCATCAACCTGAACGGACCAGAGCATGTTTGCGCGCCTTCGTTGTTTCAACAGCCCTAGTAAGCTTTTTCCTTCTCTCATCGTAGACCTTATTAGGGTTTGTGCGAGTTCGGAGTCCATCTTCGCTCCTCTCTGTTCTTCATTGTTTCTGGTAGTTTTGCTCCAAGTTTTAGTGCTCATCTTGCGCGGAATCTATTGTAGTACTCATTTTTGACACTTGAACACCTCCTCTCCGTGAAAGATCCTATCTAAGCACATGAACTACTCTGCTACTGCAACTTACGTTTAGAAATTTCCTTCATTATTTGAACTGCTGTAGATCCAAAATTATAGCATCAATCTATGAAAGATGTTTGTCCAACACTTAACAATTTTCACACATAGATCTGAAATCTGCTAACTGTATTAGCGGCTTAACTTATAAACCATAACCCGCCAGGTACCATTAGTCCCCTCCTAATCCGCCGACAATTTTCCTTGCATAACTCCAATGCTATCATTCGGCTTAACACACTGCCTGCTTATCGTCTTGCTCTTGAACCAATGGCCGGTCTAACAATACTATCTTAAACCGGTAATATTTTCCTTTCAAACCTTCATCTACATTGACGAAGACATTCACTGCATGCAACTGGGCACCATCCCGGGTCACCGAAGAAGACTTGAACAACTTTGTTGAAACTGGCGTCCTAGCCAAGAAAAATGACATCCACTGGAGGGTCCCAAGTCTCAAAAATCCTCCTGAACCCAAGGAAGGAGAAGTACTTGTTTTTACTAATCACATGATCCAGGGGTTTACCCCGCCTAGTTCAAAATTCTTTCAGGACATGTTGCACTTTTTCCAAACTCACCCTCAAGACACCGGGCCTAATTCCGTCTCCAATATTTGCAATTTCCAAGTCTTGTGTGAAGCTTATCTTCAGGAAGAGCCAACTGTTGAACTGTTCGGAGAGTTTTATTACTTAAACCGGCAGACTAAGTTTACCGACGAGCCCAGGTTGGAATTTGGTGGGGTTTCAATTCAGAAGAGGAAAGAAGCCTCCTTCCCATATGCCAAACCGCCCAGTCATCCCAAGGACTGGAACAAGACTTGGTTTTATTGCCAAGACACATCTCCAGCAGGTGAGAATCCTCTGCCGAGTTATCGTGACCACTGGCTTAGCAACACACATCATGTCGGGGCCGCTTCCTTCCTGCGGCCGCCGGGCACCTATGGGGCACGGGGGGCCCCTTCTGGTCCGGCGAGGGGGGCGGAGGCCGCGGGCAGAGCGGATCGAGGTCGGGCGCGCGCTGGGAGACGAGACGGGTGATTTTTACCCAGCTTCGGAGCTCTCCGGAGAGATAAAACTCCTACTGCTGCTTTGTGTTTGTATTTGATCTTGCTCGAGAGCGAGCGTCTGGTGGTACTGCGTGTGTCGAATGGACCGAACCTCCCAGCTGCGGAATCAAAATTCCAAACCCCAGCTGCGGAACCCCAAAATTCCGAACCTCTTCTACGTGCGCATGGGCCTCCTTTTTATAGGTTAAAGGGGTCTCCGACAGGTGGCAGCGTAGAAAGAGGGGTAGAAAGGTAAAAATGCAGGTTGGTACAACTACTACCAACAGTGTCCCCTACCTAACTCTGACAGCAGGGGACAAGGGCATTTAATGCCCGTCCGGTCGCCCCAAAAGTGCAAGGAAACGACCGCTAGAGGCGCCACCGATTGCCACGATGGCGTCTCCGTCAGCTCCGTTTGCCACCTCGCTCTGCATGGCTATGCAACGCCCCGCCACGTGCCCCTGGGGTGGCCCTGGGGTGACACGTCGCTGGATGCGCTGGATTTTGGGTGGCCGCCTTGCCGCGGCCCTTCTCTTGTCGTGTCGGCAAGCTTGCCGGCCGTCGGGCCTTGCCGAGACGCGCGGGGCGCCGCGGCAAGTCTTCTGGAGATGCCTTGAGTGGCCTTCCCGGCAAGCTCCTCTTGCCGGGGTCTTGTCTTCTTCCCGGCCAACTCCTCTTGCCGGGGCCTTGGTTGGCCTTCCCGGCAAGCTCCTCTTGCCGGGGCCTTGGTCGGCCTTCCCGGCGAGCTCCTCTTGCCGGGGCTTTAGCTTGAGTACTCTGTTCTTGAATGGTATCAAAGTAGCCGTGGAGGATCTTGGCGGATGCCCGGCAAGCCCTGCCGCGGGTCGCTGCAACTGCCCGTGCACAAGTTCGGGATACTAAGGTACCCCCCTACTTTAGTACACCGACAACTTCCATAGTGGCTCAGCACGAATGAACATGCCAAGTATGCTCAATGTTTTCAAAAATCAGAGCTTTCAGGGCTAACGGCTTAACGGACATCGACCTTGTTCGGTGCTGGGTCTCTTGGAGGATCCTGCCCTTAAGCCATCGCCCCGGCTTAATATGCGAGTACACCGGCTACATGAAAGATCTCCAACGCCACAGCAAAATTCAATTATCTGACGCAGAAGTTAATGAAGCAACCAAAGCTTTGTTGAATGAAAGCTAGGCAGAATGCAGTAAGACTGGACTTAGTCCTTTCTGCACTTTCAACTAGCCGCCAGCCGTAAGTGTTGCACATCATGCTTCCAATTTGAATCATGTTTTCATTTACATTGTCCACTTATAACCATCTGACCTCCATAGGCCAATTCTCCATTTTGGAAGAAGAAGCCGCAAGATAAACCGGCCAAGCCAACCTGGACCAAGACCAAGGTCACTAAACGGCCTGCTAAGAAGAAGATTGATCCCTCCGAGTTACTAAACTTGGATGATGATGGTGATGATGATGAGATGGAGGTAGGACTTGACTCTCTTGGCTCATTTTTGTACATCTCATTGACAATGACTGTTATTAGGAGGAAGCAGAAGCGAACCATGCGGGTGACGAAGAGATAATTGTTCTTTCTTCCAGCTCAGGATTTGTGCCAAAACAGAAAACTCACCAAGCAAACCAAAAAGTAAGGTTTTCTCATCCTTTGGCTTATTTGGATCCCAACTTTATTTTGAAGAAGCAGCAACATGAAACTCGCTGCACCACCCGGAACAGCGGATGCGGGATCCTTTCCTCTAGTTTACCAAATACTCCAGCTCCTCGCAAGCATCGTCCAGAGGTGTCAACAAACTCAGGCTTAACTGACCCTAGGGCATGTCTTTATCGACAACCTCTTAATCCTTCCGATTCAAATTATCAGGGAACGTCTCATTCTTCCTCTGGCAACTCAATGGAGACTCATGTCCCGGCCTTCAAACCGGTGCATGGGTAAGACTGTCAAGCCTTTGCTTTCAATTATATACTCAATAACTGTATTAACCTCATCTTTTGTGTTTCCCATAGCTATGTCCAAGCCCAGCAAGAAGATCAAGGTGACAAACACTACTGAGAACCCCTCTGAGCTGGAGCAGCAGTCTGCAGAGACTTCCCACCAAGCCCCTGAAGCCACAGTCGATGAACCGCCACTGGTCGATCACAATGTTGACATGGACCAGATGGATTTTGATACAGCTACCACCAATCCGCCAAGTTCCATTAATCCGCCAAGCCCTATGAAGCCGGCTGAAGAAAAGGCGGATGATGTTAACATCACCGGGCATGGTTATACAGCGCCAGGCAACCCCACTGTCTTGGCAAAGCACAGTTCTAAGGAAGAAGTTGTTGTTGCAGCCTACAACAAATGGTCAATCAACTTGGAAAGTTATGCCCAATTCAGCTCCCAAGAGATCCACTCTGGCTACTTGAACCGCCTGCACACAAGCCATGACTTTGAAGCCGGCTTAGTAAATTTTATGAAGGAACGCTTTGAGGTAAACACTACATCTCTATTTCCATTAGCTGCCAAGTTTACTTGACATGATAGAATAGAATGTGATGTAGACTTAGCATAGCTTTGTAGATCAAATCTAGTAGCCCCAAGGGCCGGTTTATACTTTCAAGATAAACCAAGACTTCGAAGAATAATACTTCAACTTTGCACATGTAACCTCCAAGGGCCGGCTTAATCTGCCAAGATGAGCTGCAACTTTGAATGTTAATGAGTCAATTTCACATCTGTAGCCTTCAAGGGTCAGCTTACTCTTAACAGGGTCATCATAAAATTGTCTTCAAAAAAGAGCAATATGCATTAGCCCCCAAGTGCCAAGTGATGACCCACAAGTATATGGGGTCAATTGTATCCTTTTTGATAAGTAAGAGTGTCGAACCCAATGAGGAGAAGAAGGAAATGACAAGTGATTTTCAGCAAGTTAATGTGCTAAAATTGTAAGTAGCAGAGTAGTTTGATAGAAAGATAATTTGTAACGAGCAAGTAACAATAGTAATAGCAAAAGTGCAGCAAGGTAGCCCAATCCTTTTGAGGAAAAGGGCAGGCCAAAATGGTTTCTTATGATAAGCAAAGTGTTCTTGAGGGTACATGGGAATTTTATATAGTCACTTTCATCATGTTGGCTTAATTCGTGTTCAGTACTTTGATAATTTGATATATGGGTGGACCAGTGCTTAGGTGTTGTTCTCACTTGAACAAAGCTCCTACTTATGATTAACCCTCGTGCAAGCACCTACAACTACGAGAAAAGTATTAAGAATAAATTCTAACCATAACATTAAACTTTTGGATCCAATCGGTCCCTTACGAAATAGCACATAAACTGGGGTTTAAGCTTCTATCACTCTCTCAACCCACCATCTAATAGCTACTCCACAAAGCATTCCCTTAGGCCCAAGTATGGTGAAGTGTCATGTAGTCGACGTTCACACGACATCACTAAGAGAATGGCAACATACATATGATCAAAATATTGAACACATATCAAGTTCACATGATTACTTGCAACACGATTTCTCCCGTGACCTCAAGAACGAAAGTAACTACTCACAAATAATAAACATGCTCAAGATCAGAGGGGTATTGAATAGCATAATGGATCTGAAATATAATCTTGCACAAAATAAACCATGTAGAAATCAACTACAAGATGTAATCAACACTACTAGTCACCCACGAGCACGAATGTATAGTTTTCAAACAAAGATTGAACACAAGAGATGAACTAGAGTTTGAGAGGAGTTGGTGTTGTGAATATGTTGATGAATATAACCCTCCCCAAGATGGGAGAGTTGTTGGTGATGATGATGAAGATGATTTCCCCCTCCGGGAGGGAAGTTCCCCCGGCGGAATCGCTCCGCCGGAGGGCAAAAGTGCTCCTGCCCAAGTTCCGCCTCAAGGCGGCTGCGCTTCGTCCCGAATGTCCTCCCCTTATTTTTTTCTAGGTCAAAATGACTTATATACCAGAAGATGGGCACATGAGGTGGGCCGAGGAGGGCAACACCCACTAGGGCGCGCGTGGGCCTCCTAGCGCGCCCAAGTGGGCTGTGCCCACCTGGTGGTCCTCCTCTGGTACTTATTTTCTCCAATATTTATTAAATATTCCATAAAAAAATCCTCGGGGAGTTTCAGATCATTTGAAGTTGTGCAGAATAGGTAGCTTGACGTAGCTTTTTCAGGTCCAAATTTCCAGCTGCCAGAATTACCCCCCTTGGTGCATACCTTGCATATTATGAGGGAAAAGGCATTAGAATTACTCCAAAAAGCATTATTATACAATAAAAAACATAAATAACAGTAGGAAAACATGATGCAAAATGGATGTATCAACTCCCCCAAGCTTACACCTCGCTTGTCCTCCAGTGAAAACCGAACTCGAAAAACATGCCCACATGCTTAGAGAGACAGGTGTCGATAAAAACAAAAATATGGACATAGCAGCATCATGTGACTTATTATAACAGCAACAAACTTTTATACAAAACTTTTATTATAGAACTTTTATCATAGACTTCTCGTGAACAAGTGACAATTCATCACAACAATGAAGTATAAAGCATAAACTCTATTGTAAACCAACAAACTATGTTCTCAATCAACTTTGCAACTACAATTCATCATGTTTTTAGGAAGGGTCACGTGTCGGAGCCTTTAGGCAAGTCCACATATTCAACCATCATTAAGTCTTCTATGATTGCTAACACTCATCGCGTACACATGAGAAAAACGTTTCAACCGGACACAAAGTAAGATAGGGGCTTATAGTTTTGCCTCCCAACATACTCACCTCAAGGGTGATGTCAACAATAATAACTTATGCTACCCATATTCAACTGGACATTTGTGCCTAGATCTTTCCTCACCACATGATGCTTGCCAAAGGAGAAAAATAAAAGGACTAGAGAGAAAAACTTTGACTCTTGCATGAAAGTAAATACATGATACGTCCATTTTGCACCATGCTTTTATATCAATATCTATTGCATTATGGGCTGTTATTACACATTTTATCTCAATACTTATGGCTATTCTCTCTTATTTTACAAGGTTTACCATGAAGAGAGGGAATGCTGGCAGCTGGAATTCTGGCTGGAAAAGGAGCAAATGTTGGAAACCTATTCTACACAACCCCAAAAGTCCTGAAACTCCACGAAACAACTTTTTGGAATTAATAAGAATTTCTGAGCGAAAGAAATACACCAGGGGGCCCACACCCTATCCAGGAGACAGCTCCCCCCTATAGGGCGCGCCCCCTATCTCCTGGCCCCCCTGGTGGGCCTCCGGTGTCCATCTTCTGCTATATCATAGCTTTTACCCTGGAAAAAATCATGGGCAAGCTTACGGGACGAAACTCCACTGCCACGAGGCGGAACCTTGGTGGAACCAATCTAGGGCTCTGGCAGAGCTGTTCTGCCGGGGACACTTCCCTCCGGGAGGGGGAAATCATCACCAACGTCATCACCAATGATCCTCTCATCGGGAGGGGGTCAATATCCATCAACATCTTCACCAGCACCATCTCCTCTCAAACCCTAGTTCATCTCTTGTATCCAATCTTGTATCAAAAACCACAAATTGGTACCTGTGGGTTGCCAGTAGTGTTGATTACTCCTTGTAGTTGATACTTATTGGTTTACTTGGTGGAAGATCATACATTCAGATCCTTAATGCATATTATTACACCTCTGATTATGAACATGAATATGCTTTGTGAGTAGTTACGTTTGTTCCTGAGGACATGGGTGAAGTCTTGCTATTAGTAGTCATGTGAATTTGGTATTCTTTTGATATTTTGATAAGATGTATGATGTCTTCTCGTCTAGTGGTGTCATGTGAGCGTCGACTACATGACACTTCACCATTATTGGGCCTAGAGGAGGGCATAGGGAAGTAATAAGTAGATGATGGGTTGCTAGAGTGACAGAAGCTTAAACCCTAGTTTATGTGTTGCTTCATTAGGGGCTGATTTGGATCCACATGTTTCATGCTATGGTTAGGTTTACCTAAATAATTTTGTTGTAGTTGTGGATGCTTGCAATAGGGGTTAATCATAAGTGGGATGCTTGTCCAAGTAAGGGCAGTACCGAAGAACCGATCCACCCACATATCAAATTATCAAAGTACCGAACGCGAATCATATGAGCGTGATGAAAACTAGCTTGACGATAATTCCCATGTGTCCTCAGGAGCTCCTTTATCATTATTAGAAATTGTCCAGGCTTATCCTTTGCTACATAAAGGATTGGGCCACCTTGCTGCACTTTATTTACTTTGTTTACTTGTTACTCGTTACTATTTATCTTATCACAAAACTATCTATCACCTACAATTTCAGTGCTTGCAGAAAACCTTACTGAAAACCGCTTATCATTTCCTTCTGCTCCTCGTTGGGTTCGACACTCTTACTTATCGAGAGGACTACGATAGATCCCCTACACTTGTGGGTCATTAAGACTCTTTTCTGGCGCCGTTATCGGGGAGTGTAGCGCTTTTGGTGTGTGGAACTTGGTAAGGAAACATTTATTTAGTGCGCTGAAATTTTCTGTTACTTTTCACTATGGAAACTAATCCTTTGAGAGGCTTGTTTGGGGTATCTTCACCCCAACCAGAAGAGCAGGGAGTTGCTCCTCAACCTACTAAAGTTTACGAAAATATTTACTTTGAGATTCCTTCGGGTATGATAGAGAAACTGCTAGCTAATCCATTTGCAGGAGATGGAACATTGCATCTTGATTTACACCTTGTCTTTGTGGATGAAGTTTGTGGATTATTTAAGCTTGCAGGTATTCAGAATGATGTTGTCAAAAGGAAGGTCTTCCCTTTATCTTTGAAGGGAGATGCATTGACATGGTATAGGCTATGTGATGATATGAGATCTTGGAATTATAAGCGATTGAAGTTGGAATTTCACCAGATGTTCTATCCTATGCATCTTGTTCATTGTGATTGTAATTACATATATAATTTCTGGCCTCGCGAAGGAGAAAGCATCACTCAAGCTTGGGGGAGGCTTAAGTCAATGTTATATTCATGCCCCAATCATGAGTTCTCTCGGGAAATGATTATTCAAAAAATTTATGCTCGACTTTCTCTTGATAATCACAACCTGCTCGATACTTCCTGTGTTGGTTCTTATACGCTGAAGACTATTGATTTCAAATTGGACTTATTGGAAAGAATTAAACGCAACTCTGAAGATTGGGGTTCCGATGATGGTAAGGAGTCAGGTATGACACCTAAGTACGATTGTGTTAAATCTTTTATGGATACCGATGTTTTTTGTGGATTTAGCACTAAGTATGGACTTGACTCTGAGATAGTAGCTTCTTTCTGTGAATCTTTTGCTACTCACGTTGATCTCCCTAAAGACAAGTGGTTTAAATATAATCCTCATGTTGAAGTTAAAGTAGTTGCACCTATTACAGTCGAAGAAAAGACTATTTCCTATAGTGATCCTATTGTTCCTACTGCTTATGTTGAAAAACCTCCTTTTCCTGTTAGGATAAAGGATCATGCTAAAGCTTCGACTGTTGTTCATAAGAGTAATACTATGACCTATACACCTCCTGAGCAAATCAATGTTGAACCTAGTATTGCTATTGTTAAAGATCTCTTGGATGATAATTTAGATGGGCATGTTATTTATTTCTGTGATGAAGCTGCTAATATTGCAAAACCAGACGCTAAGACACATAGGCCCGTTGTAGGCATGCCTATTGTTTCTGTCAAAATAGGAGATCATTATTATCATGGCTTATGTGATATGGGTGCTAGTGCTAGTGCAATACCCTATGACTTATATAAAGAAATTATGCATGACATTGCACCCGTTGAATTGGAAGATATTGATGTTACTATCAAGCTTGCTAATAGAGATACTATTTCACCAATTGGGATTGTTAGAGATGTTGAAGTTTTGTGTGGGAAGGTTAAATACCCTACTGATTTTCTTGTTCTTACTTCCCCTCAAGATGCCTTTTGCCCCATTATATTTGGTAGACCCTTCTTGAACATGTTAAAGCTATGACTGATTGCAAAAAGGATGTTCTTACGATTGACTTAGATGATATGACTCATGAGTTTAATTTTGCTAAATTTCGTAGACAACCCCGTGATAAAGAATTATCTAGTAAAGATGAAATAATTGGTCTTGCTTCTATTGTCGTGCCTCCTACTGATCCGTTAGAACAATATTTGCTAGACCATGAAAATGATATGTTTTTGAAAGAAAGAAGGGAGATGGATGAAGTGTTCCTTAAACAGGAACCTATGCTGAAACATAACCTTCCCGTTGAAATTCTTGGGGATCCCCCTCCACCCAAGGGTGATCCCGTGTTTGAACTCAAACCTTTACCTGACAATCTTAAGTATGCTTATCTTGATGAAAAAGAGATATATCCTGTTATTATTAGTGCTAACCTTTCAGAGAAAGAAGAATAAAGATTATTGAAAACTCTGAAGAAGCACCGAGCAGCTATTGGATATACTCTGGATGATCTTAAGGGTGTTAGTCCCATGTTATGTCAACACAAAATTACATTGGAGGACGATGCCAAACCAGTTAGAGATCCTCAAAGACGATTAAATCCCAAGATGAAGGCAGTGGTAAGAAAGGAGATATTAAAGCTCCTTGAGGCAAGAATTATTTATCCCGTTGCTGATAGTGAATGGGTAAGCCCTGTTTGCGTTCCTAAAAAGGGAGGTATTACCGTGGTTCCTAATGATAAAGATGAATTGATCCTGCAAAGAATTATTATAGGTTATAGGATGGTAATTGATTGTCGTAAGTTAAATAAGGTACTAAGAAAGATCATCACCCTTTACCTTTTATTGATCAAATGCTAGAAATACTATACAAATACACACACTTTTCCTTTCTAGATGGTTATTCTGGTTTCTCTCAAATACCTGTGTCAGTGAAGGATCAATCTAAAACTACTTTTACTTGCCCTTTTGGTACTTTTGCTTAGAGATGTATGCCTTTTGGTTTATGTAATGCACCTGCTACCTTTCAAAGATGCATGATGGCTATATTCTCTGATTTCTGTGAAAAGATTTGTGAGGTATTCATGGATGATTTCTCAGTTTATGGATCCTCTTTTGATGATTGTTTGAGCAACCTTGATCGAGTTTTGCAGAGATGCAAAGACACTAGTCTTGTCCAAAATTGGGAAAAGTGTCACTTTATGGTTAATGAAGGCATTTTCTTGGGGCACAAGATCTCCGATAGAGGTATTGAAGTTGACAAAGCCAAAGTTGATGCTATTGAAAATATGCCATGTCCCAAGGACATAAAAGGTATAAGAAGTTTCCTTGGTCACGCCGGTTTTATTGGAGGTTCATTAAGGACTTTTCTAAAATCTCTAGGCCTCTGACTAATTTATTGCAAAAAGATATTCCTTTTGTCTTTGATGATGGTTGCGTAGAAGCATTTGAAATACTTAAGAAAGCTTTGATCACTACACCTATTGTCCAGCCACCTGATTGGAATTTACCTTTTGAACTTATGTGCGATGCTAGTGATTATGCTGTAGGTGCTGTTCTAGGGCAAAGAGTCGATAAGAAATTGAATGTTATCCAGTATGCTAGTAAGACTCTTGATACTGCCTAGAGAAATTATGCTACTACTGAAAAAGAGTTCTTAGCAGTTGTGTTTGCATGTGATAAGTTTAGACCTTATATTGTTGATTCCAAAGTTACTATTCACACTGATCATGCTGCTATTAAATATCTTATGGAAAAAAAGATGCTAAGCCTAGACTCATTATATGGGTTCTCTTGCTCCAAGAATTTGATTAGCATATTATTGATAGAAAGGGAGCTGAGAACCCCGTTGTAGATAACGTGTCTTGGTTAGAGAATGTTCTTGATGAACCACTGCCTATTGATGATAGCTTTCCTGATGAACAATTAGCGGTCATCAGTGCTTCTCGTACTGCTCCTTGGTATGCTGATTATGCTAATTATATTGTTGCTAAATTTATACCACCTAGTTTCACATACCAGCAAAAGAAAAAGTTCTTTTATGATTTAAGACATTACTTCTGGGATGACCCACACCTTTATAAAGAAGGAGTAGATGGTGTTATTAGACGTTGTGTGCCCGAGCATGAACAGGAACAGATCCTACATAAGTGTCACTCTGAATCCTATGGAGGACACCACGCTGGAAATAGAACTGCACACAAGGTACTACAATCTGGTTTTTATTGGCCTACTCTCATCAAAGATGCTCGTAAGTTTGTCTTATCTTGTGATGAATGCCAAAGAGTTGGTAATATTAGTAGATGTCAAGAAATGCCTATGAATTATTCCCTTGTTATTGAACCGTTTGATGTTTAGGCTTTGATTATATGGGACCTTTTCCTGCCTCTAATGGTTACACACATATTTCAGTTGTTGTTGATTACGTTACTAAGTGGGTAGAAGCTATTCCAACTAGTAGTGCTGATCATAACACTTCTATTAAAATGCTTAAAGAAGTTATTTTTCCGAGGTTTGGAGTCCCTAGATATCTTATGACTGATGGTGGTTCACATTTTATTCATGGTACTTTCCATAAGATGCTTGCTAAGTATGATGTCAATCATAGAATCGCATCTCCTTATCATCCGCAGTCTAGTGGTCAAGTAGAGTTGAGCAATAGAGAGCTCAAATTAATTTTGCAAAAGACTGTGAATAGATCTAGAAAGAATTGGTCCAAAAAACTTGATGATGCATTATGGGCCTATAGAACTTCATACAAAAATCCTATGGGTATGTCTCCATATAAGATGGTTTATGGAAAAGCGTGTCATTTGCCTCTTGAACTTGAACATAAGGCATATTGGGCTGTTAAAGAGCTCAATTATGACTTCAAACTTGCCGGTGAGAAGAGGTTGTTTGATATTAGCTCACTTGATGAATGGAGAACCCCAAGCTTATGAGAATGCCAAGCTATTCAAAGAAAAAGTCAAGCACTGGCATGATAAATGGATACAAAAGCGTGAATTTAATGTAGGTGATTATGTGTTATTATTCAACTCTCGCTTAAGACTTTTTGCAGGAAATCTTCTCTCTAAATGGGAAGGTCCTTACGTTGTCGAGGAGGTCTATCATTCTGGTGCCATAAAAATCAACAACTTCGAAGGCATGAGTCCAAGGGTGGTAAACGGTCAAAGAATTAAACATTATATTTCAGGTAATCCTATTAATGTTGAAACTAATATTATTGAAACCGTAACCCCGGAGGAATACATAAGGGAAACTTTCCAGAATGTTCCAGACTCCGAAAAAGAATAGGTATGTGGTACAGTAAGTAAACCGACTCCCAAACAACTCCAATGGCAATTTTTATTAGTTTTGGATTATTTAAGAATTTTAGGAAGAAAGAAGTAGTCCGAAAGGGACACGAGGCTCCCACGAGAGTGGAGGGCGCGCCCCCCCTTACTGTGCGCGCCCCCTGTCTCGTGGGCACCTCGTGTGCCTCCCGGACTCCGTTTTCTTGCACGTTACGTATTTTGGTCGGTAAAAAATCATTATATATACTCCCGGAGGTTTTGACCACCGTATCATGCTAATATCCTCTATTTTCATTTCGAGTTGTTTCTTGTTGCAAATCAAGAGCAAGATGTCTTCTCAGGAATCAGTCGGGGAGAGTCGGGTGTCTCATCCAGCACCGGTACCAGGAGCAATTAGCTATGCTCATCACTTTGGACCATCAACAGAGGATGAGATGGAGGCTGATTTGAAAAGGATAGACGCCATGGAGGAGGATCAAGAAGTTACCTCTCATCTCCGAGCAGAATTCACTATGGGGGAACTACCTAGCCTAGCTGTCCCTATCTCGGTCACTCCCTCCAACTCTAGATTTCTGTCTTATGAAAATATGAAAAAGAGTTTCACTTGTTCTCCAGAAGCTATGCAGCATCCTTGGGTAAAAAGGAGCTTTGGCCGTAATGGGCAAGCTCCGTAAAGAAATTATGGACCTCAAACGACAAGTCAATACGCTCGAGGAGGAGAACCGTATCCTTAAGGGCATCATCGCCAAGAAGATCATAACGCCAACCATGAAGAAGGAGACATAATCACATGGGTATGGGCACTCCCCCTTGGCAACTGCCAAGCTTGGGGGAGGTGCCCCGGTATCGTATCACCACCACACTCCTATCTTTACAGTTTTATTTAGTTCAATCCTTTTAGTAGTTTCTTGATCTAGTAGATTGAAGTTTTGATATCAAGTAGTTTTGAGTTTTGCTTAGTGCTCTCTTTTTGTAATCGAGTCTGTGAGTTATCTATAATAAAGATTAGTGTTGAGTCAAGGGCTTTTGCTTTGTTGCTATGATCTTGAGAAAAATAGAAAGAATAAAAAGAATAAAAAAGTTCATATTGATCTTATGGATAGTAATAACTTCACACATAGGAAGTATGAGGCATAAAGGTTGTTGAGAGTTGATAAACGTAGTTTTGGTCATCGTTGCAATTAATAGGAAGTAATAAGGAAAGAGAGGTTCGCATACAAATATACTATCTTGGACATCTTTTATGATTGTGAGCACTCATTAAGTATGACATGCTAAAAGAGTTGATGATGGACAAGGAAGACAATGTAATGGTTTATGTTTTCTCACATTTCAGTTAAAGTATGTTGTCATTGACCTTCCGAACATGTTGAGCTTGCCTTTCCCCCTCATGCTAGCCAAATTCCTAGCACCAAGTAGAGATACTACTTGTCCTTCCAAATACCCTTAAACCCAGTTTTGCCATGAGAGTCCACCATATCTACCTATGGATTGAGTAAGATCCTTCAAGTAAGTTGTCATCGGTGCAAGCAATAAAAATTGATCCCTAAATATGCATGACTTATTAGTGCGGAGAAAATAAGCTTTATATGATCTTGCTATGGAAGCAATAAAAGTGACGGACTGCATAATAAATGTCCATACACAAGTGACATATAAAGTAACGTTCTTTCGTACTAAGATTTTGTGTATCCAACCCTAAAAGCGCGTGACAACCTCTGCTTCTCTCTGTGAAGGGCCTATCTTTTACTTCATGTTCTTACTTTATGCTTTTATTTTGTGCTTGAGTCAAGGTGATCTTCACCTTTCCCTTTTTTATTTTATCCTTTGGCAAGCTCTTCATTTTGAAAGATAGTTATATACATATCCAATTGGATGTTCATTAGCATGGGTTGTTATTGTTGACATCACCTAAAGGTGAATACGTTGGGAGGCAACACAATAAGCCCCTATCTTTCTCAGTGTCCGTCTGAAACTCCATAACCATAAGTATTGCGTGAGTGTTAGCAATTGTAGAAGACTATATGATAGTTGAGTATGCGGACTTGCTGAAAAGCTCTATTGTTGACTCTTTCTGATGTTATGATAAATTGCGATTGCTTCAATGACTGAGATCATAGTTTGTTAGTTCTTAATGAAGTTTGTGAACCATACTTGATATTGTGAATTGATTGTTACTTGAGCATAAGAAATTATATAATGGAATCCATATATGTTGTTGTTATGAGAATGAGCATGATGCACTAATGTCCGTATTTTATTTTTATCGACACCTCTATCTCTAAACATGTGGACATATTTTTCGATATCGGCTTCCGCTTGAGGACAAGCGAGGTCTAAGCATGGGGGAGTTGATACGTCCATTTTGCATCATGCTTTTATATCAATATTTATTGCATTATGGGCTGTTATTACATATTTTATCTCAATACTTATGGCTATTCTCTCTTATTTTACAAGGTTTACCATGAAGAGGGGGAATGCCGACAGCTAGAATTCTTGCTGGAAAAGGAGCAAACGTTGGAAACCTATTCTACACAACCCCAAAAGTCCTGAAACTCCACGAAACAACTTTTTGGAATTAATAAGAATTTCTGAGCGAAAGAAATACACCAGGGGGCCCACACCCTGTCCAGGAGACAGGGGGCGCCCCCCCTATAGGGTGCACCCCCTATCTCCTCGGCCCCCTGGTGGGCATCCGGTGTCCATCTTCTGCTATATCATAGCTTTTACCCTGGAAAAAATCATGGGCAAGCTTACGGGACGAAACTCCGCCGCCACGAGGCGGAACCTTGGCGGAACCAATCTAGGGCTCTGGCAGAGCTGTTTTGCCAGGGACACTTCCCTCTGGGAGGGGGAAATCATCACCAACGTCATCACCAACGATCCTCTCATCGGAAGGGGGTCAATCTCCATCAACATCTTCACCAGCACCATCTCCTCTCAAACCCTAGTTCATCTCTTGTATTCAATCTTGTATCCAAAACCACAAATTGGTACCTGTGGGTTGCTAGTAGTGATGATTACTCCTTGTAGTTGATACTTATTGGTTTACTTGGTGGAAGATCATATGTTCAGATCCTTAATGCATATTATTACACCTCTGATTATGAACATGAATATGCTTTGTGAGTAGTTACGTTTGTTCCTGAGGACATGGGTGAAGTCTTGCTATTAGTAGTCATGTGAATTTGGTATTCGTTTGATATTTTGATAAGATTTATGTTGTCTTCTCCTCTAGTGGTGTCATGTGAACATCGACTACATGACACTTCACCATTATTGGGCCTAGAGGAGGGCATAGGGAAGTAATAAGTAGATGATGGGTTGCTAGAGTGATAGAAGCTTAAACCCTAGTTTATGCGTTGCTTCGTTAGGGGATGATTTGGATTCAAATGTTTTATGCTATGGTGAGGTTTACCTTAATACTTTTGTTGTAGTTTCAGATGCTTGCAATAGGGATTAATCATAAGTGGGATGCTTGTCCAAGTAAGGGCAATACCCAAGCACCGGTCCACCCACATATCAAATTATCAAAGTACCGAACGCGAATCATATGAGTGATGAAAACTAGCTTGATGATAATTCCCATGTGTCCTCGGGAGCTCCTTTATCATTATTAGAAATTGTCCAGGCTTATCCTTTGCTACATAAAGGATTGGTCCACCTTGCTGCACTTTATTTACTTGTTATTCGTTACTATTTATCGTATCACAAAACTATCTATCACCTACAATTTCAGTGCTTGCGGAAAACCTTACTGAAAACCGCTTATCATTTCCTTCTGCTCCTCGTTGGGTTCGACGCTCTTACTTATCGAAAGGACTACGATAGATCCCCTCACTTGTGGGTCATCAATACATGAAAGTAAAAGATTAGTCCCTTCGCAGAGGGAATCAGAGGTTTCCATGCGCTTTTTGTTTGTATGCTCAACCCCTTAGTGCAAGAGAACGTCACGTTATATTGCACTTTGTGATGGCGACCTTTATTATGCAGTCTGTCGCTTTTATTCTTCACCATCACAAGTTCGTACAACGCTCAATTTTCCCTTACACTAAATGATCTCACATTTTTATAAGCAATTTTTATTGCCCTTTTTGCACCGATGACAACTTACTTGAAGGATCTTACTCAATCCATAGGTAGGTATGGTGGACTCTCAAAAAAGACAGGGGTTAAGGGTTTTGGATGCACAAGTAGTATCTCTACTTAGTGCGGAGTTTTTAGCTAGCAAAGATAGGGGCAAACACCACATATTGAAGGATCTATGACATATGACTTCTATGTGAATATGAACAAACATAAATCATTAAGTTGTCTTCCTTGTCCAACGTCAACAATTTTGGCATATAATATTTTGATGGGTGCTCACAATCACAAAAGATTTCCATGATAGTGTTTTTATATGTGAATCTTCTCTTCCCTTATTAATTCTTTCATGTGTTGCATCATTGACCAATGCTATGTTTGTCAATCTATAATAAAATTTTCTACTTATACTTTTCCTTGTGTAATGACATCACTTACCATAAGATTAGCATATGATCTTTTTCTTTTATTTCATTTCTTTTTATTGCAGCAAGAAAGTAAAGAAGGCAAAACTCAAACTAAACTTTATTATATCTTGCACACGATTACAAGGATTGATCACTAAGCAAACTCACAAAAAGAAAGGATCGAACTAAACTTTTATTCATCTAATAGCAAAAGATAACCATTGGTCGAACTAAAAAAATAAAGGCAAAATATAGTGGAGATTGATACGATACCGTGGCACCTCCCCCAAGCTTGGCGAAAGCCAAGGGGAGTGCCCATATGGAATACCCAGTTTTATTTTGGTGGTGATGAAGAAGACGATGCTGATGAAGTAGATGGTTTCTTGTCCTCGGGCTTCCACGGCAGAGGCTCACCATCATAGGAGGAGGAGTGAGTCTCCTGGAGCAATTAGCAGCCAAACTCATACCTTTAAACCTTGCCTCATATTCAAAGACTTGGCTCTGAAGGTCGTGGATCTGGCTATGGAGGAAATTGATTTGCTCGTTGAGGTATAAGATGATGTCCTTTATGGGCTTGCCATCCACCTTGAGATCATGGGTATAGTCTGCGATCATGAGGTGATTGGCATTGTGTCCACGCTCCACCATCCCCTTGCACTTGAAGATGTCATGCTCCATGGCTCCAAGCCTGGCCTCCACGGATCCAGTCCTCCTGGGTCCTTGCACATCGCGGATGTGCAGCACCCCATCACGCATCTGGATAGCTTGAGGGTGCTGCATCACCTCTCGTAGATATGGGTTGATGACGTTGTTGAAGAACTTGTCCTTGGAGGAGCTTGAAGAGGCCATGGTGGATTGGATCTGACAGAAAACAACAAGAAAAGAAAACAGGAGATTTCTCTATGATACGGAGCTTAACAGGTTCGGGAGGTATATATATAGATTTTTTTATCTTGGGGAACAAGCAGAACGGAAGAAAAACGGAGACCAAAAAGTATCCGAGGTGGGAACAACCCACCTGGGCGCGCCAGGCATGCCTGGCGCGCCCTGGTGTATCATGCCCACCAGGGTCACTTTCCTGAAAGTTTCTTATTTACCTAATTTTCTGAATATTCCAAAACTGACAAAAAATATTTTTGTGGATTTTTTGGAGTCCGTTTACTTACCGTATCACGTACCTCTTTATTTTAACGATTCTGGAGTGTTCCGGAAGGACTCTTTATGTGTTCTTCCGGTGTCAAAGTTTGGATAACATTGCTTTCAACATTAATGGGTGTACCTAAGATATAGTATTTTATTCGTTGCCCATTGACAACCTTTAGGTTAGTCCCTTCGGCGTTATTTATTTTGATAGCTCCGGACCGATAGACCTCCTCGATGACATAGGGTCCTTCCAATTTGGAGAGGAGTTTTCCTGCAAAGAATCTAAAATGAGAGTTGTAAAAAAGAACATATTCACCTATTTTAAACTCACGCTTTTGGATTCTTTTGTCATGCCATCTTTTTAAACTTTTTCTTTGAATAACTTAGCATTTTCATAAGCCTGGGTTCTCCATTCATCTAATGAGCTAATATCAAATAACCTCTTTTCCCTGCAAAGTTTCAAATCATAATTGAGTTCTTTTATTGCCCAAAATGCTTTGTTTTCTAACTCAAGAGGTAAATGACAAGCTTCTCCATAAACCATTTTATATGGAGAAATACCCATAGGATTTTTGTAAGCTGTTCTATAAGCCCAAAGTGCATCATCTAATTTCTTAGACCAATTCTTCTGGGACCTATTAATAGACTTTTGTAAGATTAGTTTTATTTCCCTATTGCTAAGTTCAACTTGACCACTAGACTAAGGATGATAAGGTGACGCAATTCTATGATTAACATCATACTTAGCAAGCATTTTACGGAAAGCGCCATGAATTAAGTGTCAACCACCATCAGTCATTAAATATCTAGGGACTCCAAACCTGGGGAAATAACTTCCTTAAGCATTTTAATAGAGGTGTTGTGATCAGCACTATTGGTTGGAATAGCTTCTACCCACTTAGTAACATAATCAACAACAACCAAAATATGTGTATACCCATTAGAGGAAGGAAAAGGTCCCATAAAGTTGAATCCCCAAACATCAAATGGTTCAACAGTGAGTGAATAATTCATAAGCATTTCTTGACGCTTACCGATATTACCTATTATTTGGCATTCATAACAAGATGAGACAAACTTACGGGCATCCTCGAATAGAGTAGGCCAATGAAAACTAGATTGCAATACCTTATGAGCGGTTGTGTCTCCCGCGTGATGTCCTCCATAAGCTTCGGAGTGACATTTCCGTAGGATTTGTTCCTGTTCCTGCTCAGGTACACAACGTCTAATAATACCATCTACTCCTTTATAAAGATGTGGGTCATCCCAAAAGTAGTGTCTTAAATCATAGAAGAATTTTTTCTTTTGTTGGTGTGTGAAGCTAGGTGGTATGTATTTATCAACAATATAATTAACACAATCAGCATGCCAAGGTGTTCTATGAGAAACATTTATTGCAGCTAGTTGTTCATTAGGGAAGCTACCATTAATTGGTTGTGGGTCATCAAGAATGTTTTCTAGTCTAGACAAGTTATCAGCAACAAGATTCTCTCCTCCTTTCCTATCAGTGATATGCAAATCAAATTCTTGTAGCAAAAGAACCCACCTAATGAGTCTAGGTTTAGCATCTTTCTTTTCCATAAGATATTTTATAGCAGCATGATCAGTGTGAACAATTACTTTAGAATCAACAATGTAACATCTGAATTTATCACAAGCAAACACCACTGCAAAGAATTCTTTTTCAGTAGTAGCATAGTTTCGTTGAGCATTGTCTAGAGTTTTACTAGCATAATGAATAACATTTAGTTTCTTATCGACTCTTTGTCCTAGAACAACACCAACAACATAATCACTAGCATCACACATAATCTCAAAAGGAAAATTCCAATCAGGTGGTTGAACAACAGGTGCAGTAATTAAGGCTTTCTTTAGTGTTTCAAAGGCTTCCATGCAATCATCATCAAACACAAAGGGAATATCCTTTTGCAAAAGATTAGTAAGAGGCCTAGAAATTTTGGAAAAGTCTTTGATAAACCTCCTATAGAAACCAGCATGACCAAGGAAACTATGAATACCTTTGATATCTTTAGGACACGACATTTTCTCAATTGCATCAACCTTGGCTTTGTCCACCTCAATGCCTCTATCAGAAATTTTATGGCCCAAGACAATACCTTCGTTAACCATAAAGTGGCACTTCTCCCAAATCAAGACAAGATTTGTTTGTTCACATCTATGCAAAACTCAATTAAGATTTCCTAAACAATCACCAAAACACTTCCCATAAACAGAAAAGTCATCCATGAAAACCTCAACAATCTTTTCACAAAAATCAGAGAATATAGTAGTCATACATCTTTCAAAGGTAGCAGGTGCATTACATAAACCGAAAGGCATACATCTATAAGCAAATGTTCCAAAGGGACAAGTAAAAGTGGTCTTTTCTTGATCAGATTGTAAAACAGGTATTTGTGAAAAGCCAGAGTATCCATCAAGGACGCAAAAATGTGTGTGCTTAGATAATCTTTCTAACATTTGATTGATAAAAGGCAGAGGGTAATAATCTTTTCTAGTAGCTATATTTAATTTTATATAATCAATTACCATTCTATAGCCCGTGACAATTCTTTGTGGAATAAGCTCATTCTTATCATTAGGAACAACAGTAATACCTCCTTTCTTAGGGACATAATGAACATGACTTACCCATCTAATATCAGCTATAGGATAGATTATACCTGCTTCCAGAAGTTTCAATATTTCTGTTCTTACCACTTCTTTCATTTTCAGGTTTAACCGACGTTGGCGATCAACAACAGGTTTAGCATCAGGTTCCTCCTAGAGTTTCAATAGGCAAATTGTGTTTAAGCAGATGTTGTTGTTCGAAAAGATTCTATCTATTTCATTTCTTTCACGCATTTGCAAATCATTTTCATGGTCTAGCAAATATTGTTCCAAAGGCCCAGTAGGAGGCACACCAATAGAAGCAAGACCAATAGTTTCATCCTTACTAGGCAAATCTTTCTTATGAGGTTGTTTAGTAAACTTGGAAAAATTAAACTCATGAGATTCATCACCAAAGCTAACACCGACAGTTTGTTTCTCACAATCTATTTTAGCATTGACGGTGTTCAAGAAAGGTCTACCAAAAATAATGGGACAAAAGTCATTTTGTGGGGTGCTAAGAAGAAGAAAATCAGTAGGGTATTTTATTTTCCCACACAAGATTTCAACATCTCTAAGAATCCCAATTGGTGATATAGTATCTCTATGTTTAATAGTGACATCTATGTCTTCTATTTTAGCAGGTGCTATTTCATCTTACTTTCTTGATATAATGAGAAAGGAATAGCACTTACACTAGCACCTAGGTCACATAACCCATGATAACAGTGATCTCCTATCTTAACTAAGACAACAGGCAAGCCAACAACTGGTCTATGTTTATCTTTTCCTTCAGGATTGGCAATTCTAGAAGCTTCACTACAGAAGTAAATAGCATGCCCATCAATATTATCAACTAAGAGATCTTTAACCATAGCAACACTAGGTTCAACTTTGATTTGTTCAGATGGTTTGGGTGTTCTAACATAAGTTTTGTTAACCACAGTTGAAGCTTTAGCATGTTCCTTCATCCAAACAGGCAAAGGTGGTTTTTCAATATAAGCAGTGGGAACAACTGGATCAACATTATACATGATAGTTTCTTCTTTAGCTTTTACCGGTTCTTTAACTTCTTCTTTAATTGGTGGGTGATATTGAAACCACTTCTCCTTAGGGATATCAACATGAGTAGCAAAAGATTCACAAAAGGATGCTACTATCTCAGAGTCAAGTCTATATTTAGTTCCAACCTTTTGAAAAGCATCGGTATTCATAAAAGACTTAACACAATCAAACTTAGGTTCAATACCTGACTCTTTACCTTCCTCGAGTTCCCAATCTTCAAAGTTGCGGTTTAATTCTTTCTAAAAGATCCCACCGGAATTCAATAGTCTTTTTCATAAAAGAACCAGTGCAAGAAGTATCGAGCATGGATTGATCATTACGAGAAAGCCAAGCATAAAAATTCTGAATAATAATTTCTCCTGAGATCTCATGATTGGGGCATGAATATAACATTGACTTAAGCCTCCCACAATCTAGAGCGATAATTTTTCCATCACAAGTGTGTGTATATATATATATATAGGGTGGGTCTATTATGATAACACCCCTTAAGACCTTACTCTGCACCTCACTTTCTTATTCTGCTAACACCCTACGTCCACGTTCAGAAAAAAACAAAAACTCACCCCCACCCACCCCGCCCACCACATCCACTCTTCCCCACCCACCACCACCCACCCCCGACGCCACCTACTCCGACGCCTGCCCCCCGTCCCGGCCACCAACTAGCACGGCCCGCCCCCCGCCCCGACCACCACCTGGCGCCGCCTGCCGCCCACCCCGGCCACCACCCGGCGCCGCCCGGCCACCACCCAGCGCGGCCCACCTCCTACCCTGGCCAACGACCAACGCCCCCCCTCTTTCTCCCGTGCCACTCTCGGTAATGGCGAGATCCGCCGCCACTGGGCCACAGCGCGGCATCAACCACCAGATCCGGCCACCACGGCCTCGATCTGGGACTCTGGTGTGCCAGCAGCTCCCTTCATTGCCCGGTGCAGGTGGAGGTGGCCTCCACCGTCTAGTCCCTGCTTCGCCGGCTTCCCGAGGGCGACACTGTCCTCTACCCCGACAACCACCAGATCTGCTGGGATCCATGCCGCTGTGAAGTTCGCCTGGGTACTCACCCTGCCCCGCACCATCCATTCACAGGGGAGAAGACGACGAGGAGCTCCTTCACCGGCCCCTCTGCCATTCACAAGTTGAAGCACTCCCAAGCAGTTTTTGTCATGTGCGCGTGCAGGACGACGGGCGCGTTGGTGCAGTCCGTCGGCGTCCTTGCATTCCGTCGGCGTCCCTGCAGTCCGTCCGTCTAGAGCATGCAGTGCCCACACATCGGTGCAGTCCCCTGCGACATGCGTGTCGTCCGGTTTGTTTGCAGGATTTTTCTGCTATTTCCCCGGTGCTCCCACGGCTTGCAAATGCTCATACTAATCTGTGAGTTGTTTCAACTTGAGGTTTAAAATCATATCGATCCCTTCCTGCTCCATCTTGGCCTCTCCTGAACTTTTAGTTTTTGACTTTTTGCAGAACTTCAGTGGCCGGATTTCCGCTGATGATCGTGTGCAGGGCATGCAGTTCGATCGGCGGGTGGATGGATGTTTTATTTGCTGTATAATTTGGTTGTGCAGTGTGATGCATAGGTGTATGAAGTTCTAATGTGAAAAGTTTGGGAAAAGGCAGCTCGCTAGCTTGGGTCGGGCAGCCGAGATTATCAACTACCATTCGGCTTGACTCGTCTTCGTTCCAGCAGCCCCTAGAGACTGACAAAGAAGTTCACTGCAGTTTGTTTTGTTTGTAGGATGGTTAGAGAAAAAAAGGTTATGGAGTTCATCATCCTTGGCAAAAATTCAACTCAGCTTGGAAGTATTGGTAAACAAGAAAATATAAATTTAACATTTAGTTCTTTAGATGAAGTCCATTTCGACGTGTAATATTATAACGCGGTACACTAGCATCAGTAATTTATTCACTTTCTCTCCTGATGTGCACATCACTCATCCCACGAGGTGTGCAGTGCACTTATCCCATGAGGCATTGGGTGTTTCAGGATCAGTCAACTTCATCGGCAACTGTAGTATGCTTGGCCGTCGAATGCAGGTCCTCCTATCAGATTCATCTCGTGTGGAGGTATTTGTGTGTTTCTGAATCAGTCAACTTCATCGGCCACTGCAGTGCGCTTGGCCGTTGAGTTCACTCCATTTGTGTAGCAGCTCAATACCCCTACTGTATGAAGTGCAATTTGTTTCGTGTGTCTCAAATTTCAGTCAACTACAGCAAACAAATTGCAGTGTGTTTCGTCCTCGGATGTGGTTCACTTTTGAGAGTGATGTCGTTCATTTGCGCCCAACATGAAAGTGTGAAAATTTAGCGCAACAAAGAAGATAGTAATGAGGTTCACTTTGATATATGCCGTGGTTCACTTGCCTCCTCTCTGCGGTCCACTCTCGTTCACAAAAATTTTGAAAGAAAAGATAACAAAAACTCGTCTTAGAAAAATTTACGTTCGACAAAAGTAATCAAGAAGTTCACTTGACCGTGTGATACAGTGCGGTTTTCAGTCTAAAAGCAATGCGGTTTTCTTTCTCGTCTTTTCAAAAATTTACGTTCCACAAATAAGAAACCATCCAGTTCTCTTACCCGTCTAATGCAGTGTGGTTTTTCTGTCTGATGTAGTGCGGTTTTCAGTCGGATGAAGTACCCACGTTGATTTGGGTGTCGCGAAAAACAGAGAGTCCGCATTTCGGTTAATTCGAAATTCCTCTTAAACCGTAAAGAATTAGAGAGAGTGTTCTACATGAAAAAGTTGCGCCTCGTCGATACCTTTCCAACGGCGTATCGTTTGAATCATTCCGAGCAGCGGTTTGTAAAAAGTTCGCGAAAAACGATCGCTGCCTCTCGTAGTCAGCCGCACGATTTTCAAAATAAACTAAAAACCATAAGGAATCTCAAAAACATTGCAACATATGAAAGTTGTGCCTCGTTCGTAGCTTTCCAACGGCGTATCGCATGCCTCGTTTCGACAAATGGTTCAAAAACTGGAGAGAAGACAGTACCGAAATTTTTTAAAAAACTTGAAAAACAGAATTCCGCGATTTAGTAAATTTAAAACTGCTCTTAAACTGTAATGAATTAGAGAAAGATTTATATATGAAAAAGATGCGCCTCGACGATATATATCTAACGGCGTATCATTTGCTTCATTCCGACAAGCGGTTTAGAAAAAAACGCGAAAAAACGCTTATTGCCACTCGTCATCCGCCGCACCATTTTCAAAACTGCTCTTAAACCGTGTGGAATCTCGAAAACTGTTCAACATGTGGAAGTTGCGCCTAATTCATAGCTTTTCAACGGTATATTATACGCCTCGTTCCGATAAACAATCAAAAAATTAGAGCGAAAACAGTACCAAAAAAACACTGCGTGCAGTTTTTTCCGACGCGAAGTTCACTAGTCTATATTGCAGTGCTCGTCGTCAAGAAGATGCAGTGCACTTGCGTTCAGCGTGCAGTGCGGAAGTGGTATGCGGAATAATTATTATGCTAATATTAGCAGAATAGACCGTCTTCCCTATATAGGACAAATGTTTCCTACAAGCAGTGGTAGTTACCACCACTTGCGTTTTGTATGTTGCATGTAGTATCTATCGAAACCGAGAGTATGTACGTGTAGTATGTAGTATATAACAATGATTAGATAGTATATATACTAATTTTTAAGCAGTATGTATCATTTTTTGAGTATGCTCATTTTTACGTAAAAATATGTTCGTATTTTACAAATATAACAAAAACTATGGGCTCATATGCAATTTTTTCATGTAACTTGCTTTGAAATATTTTAGATATAGTATATGAACATATTTAAAATAATAAAATAGTATATATATAGTACCACATGGTAGTATATGAGACATATGCGGTAACTACCACCGAGTGGTAGGATGGATTTTCCCTATATATATATATATATATATATATATATATATATATATATATATATATATATATATATATATATATATATGACAAATTTTTCCTACTACCGGGTGTAGTTACTCCCATTTTTGTTTCATATGTTCTAGGTAATATCTACATATCAGAGAGTATGTACGCGTAGTATGTAGTATATAAGAATGTATAGGTAGTACATATACTACTTTTTTGGTAGTATGTATCATATTTTGTGCATACTCCATTTCACATACAAATATGTATGTATTTCACAAAAACAATAAAACTATGGGCTCACATGTAATTTTTTTATCGAACTCACTTTGGAGTATCTTAGATATAATATGTGAACATACTAAAAATAATAATGTGGAGTATATACTACCACATGGTAGTATATGAGAAATGGATGTAACTACACCCGGTAGTAGGATGCATTTTCCCTATATATATATATATATATATATATATATATATATATATATATATATATATATAGGGTAACGCTATTCTAAGCGTGAGTGTAGAATAGCTTATTCTACACCCCCTAGTAACGCTATATACAAAATCTAGTAAAACGGTGTACGAAATGTAGTAATTCGGAAAATAAAATTTTTATCACCCAAGTTTGGAATTTACTACATTTTTACAAAAATTACTATATTTTACATAGTGCGTTACTATATTTTGTATGTACCATTACTGGGGTGTAGAATAAGCTATTCTACACTCACGCTTAGTTTAGCGTTACTATATATATATATATATATATATACGGTAGCGCTAAAGTGAGCCTGAGCGCAAAAGCGCTAATCCTACGCTCCGGCCAGTGCCGCTCAACGAACCAACTAATCATCTTCCACCTTCTAGTAAAATCGTTCACAGAAAAAAGTAACGAGATTAAATTCATTACGGGGTGCATGTACCTCTCTCCGCATCGAGTCGTACTAGCTATTCATGTGATGCCTTCTAGTAACATCCTTGTCAAACACAGTAACGTGAATCAATTCGTTACCGGATGCATGCACAATACCCCACCGTGCCCGTACTTGTAGTAAAATCCCTGGCAAATATAGTAATGGAATAAAATACTTTACGAACTGCATGCATATACTTATTCCCACCGTACTAGCTATTCAATTTATTGCTGCTAGTAAAATCCTTCACAAACATAGTAACCAAACTTTTACAAAATTTACTCGAAACATGCACCAAATTTTCCATTACTGCAATCTCTTCCCTAATTACGCTCAAATTTAAAGAATTAGTTTTGTTACTAGCTACAACAATGTTCACATGGTAATCAAACTTGGAAAATATCGTAACTGGTTTAAGTTTGTCACTGGATGCGTGCAACAGATAATTGCATCGCCAACATCTTCCTTTACTATATGCATCCCGGAACTAAACATGGTAATAAACCTTGAAAATATAGTAATTGTTTTATTTTTTTACTAGATGCATACAATGCTTCACCGACTGGCCACCATTTTACTCTACTACTATATGAGTGCTTCAAATTGCACATAGTAATCAACCATGTAAGACATAGTAACACAATTAATTTGGTTACTGTCTGCATGCAGCAATTCACCGCCCGCAATCATTTTCCTTTACTAGTAGTAACGAATCATGCAAAACATAGTAACATAATTCATATTTTTTACTGGTCGCATGCAACAGTTCACCGCCTATCCTTTCGTAGGCTACGGGGCGGAGAGTTGTGCATGGCAGCTAGTAACCGATTTAATTTCTTTACCTTTTCTGCCATCAGTTTTACCATCAATTGTTATACATGCCACTTCATTACCGAGCATCACAGAGTGGGTGCGTGTGACGACCGGAGCGTAGGATTAGAGCTTTTGCGCTCAGGCTCATTTTAGCGGCCCTATATATATATATATATATATATATATATATATATATATATATATATATATATATATATATATATATATATATAAATGGGTTGGTACTCCTAGGAGTACGGACTCCTGTCCTACGTGGCTGTGATTCATTCGTTCGCAACGCTGCAGGGTTGAAGTGTTTAACCCCGTTTAACATTTACGTAAAAGGATAAACCGTGGGAAAAATCCATTCAATCTTAGGTCGTTACTGATCCCATTTTGGGGGGTTTTGTTCATTCACCTCATTCAACGGAGCACACACGACATGTTCTTCTCTACTCCCGCGGCAGTCAACGGCGGCGGCGGAGGCGATGGCGACAACAACTTGATCGGCACCTGGCCGCGGCGTCGCCAACTTACATGGACGTGTGCATGCATCCTAACCCGACCACCGAGTTGCTCCTGGTGACCTAGTCGAGCTTGAAGCACCAACATCAACGGCAAGCAGCTGGCTATGGATTCAACAAATGCTAAGTATACCTGATTGATTTGTCCCATCACTATCTGCATGCATGCATAAATTCCTAGCGGCATCAGTTCTTTAGCAAGTCCTTTGATGTAATAGGCGGAAACAACTACATATTGGCTATAAATCTATACAGTGGTTGCCTGCTAATTAATTTTCTTTTACTTTCTTTTCCTGACAATGGAATTGTGATTGTATTATGTTACCAAATAATCGAAAAACGCATATCTTGTTTAGTGAGATTGTCAGAATATCGATCCCTTCCATCATCTAGTTAGTGGATTTTAATAAAAGATGAATATATACATGTAGTTGTGCTTTAACCCCTTACTGTTTTGACTAAAAATATATCCCATACTAATACCGATCTTGTACTTGGATTAATCGTTGCAGCCACCCGTCAATTGATTGAAGAAACAAGGAAGAAGCACCTTGTGTCACCACAGTTACCATGGGTGCAAGGCATGTAGAATTCATGTGACCGAGGATCGTCCAATCGATTTTTCTTAAAGTATATTTGGTGTCATGTGGAGCTTGATGGAAGATACTATCTTTTTTGTACTCCCTATTTTTCTAGCATTTAATCGTTCTTAAAAATGTAAGAGTAGTTGCATGTTATGATCAAGATACAAATTTTTTATAAGATACAGGTTCCTGTAGCACCACCAGAGAAGTATGTACGTTGTTGCCACTTGACAAGTATATACTCCTTTCCCAAGAGGCAGTATAAACTCGTTTAAAATTCTATGTATTTGCTTTCTAGATATTTGTTACATGATACAACTTCCTGCAACTCTAGGTGAAAATTAAGTAGGCATCTTGTTGTGGCCACTTGACAAGTATATACTCCCTTGCCAAGAGGCAGTATAAACTCCTTCAAAATTGTACATATTTGCATTCTGAAAAATATTTGGTATATGATACAACTTCTTGTACCTCTACTAGAAAAGTATGTATCCTGTTGACCGCCACTTAACAAGTATATACTTCCTTCCCAAGAGGCTATATATACTCCTACAATAATATTTGTACATATTTACATTCTAAAAAAAATTGTAGATATTTCTTGATGAGAGAGCTACCTATTTTCTTTCAGTTCTATTAAGTGTATACTTCCAATTCAACAAACATAAAATAAGTATACGCTCCTTCAAAAAAGACAACATCATGCGTATACTACCAGTGAAAAATTTATCTGAGATCCCGCTAAAGTATATACTGCTTTCCAATTCAATGGCGTATATACTACTAATCATCCAATGAAGTATATACTATTTTTTGAATAACCATATACTGCTTTTCTAACAAGGAGAGTATAGTATATACCACGTATCACCCAATGGAGTGCGGACTGCTTTTTGTACTTGGAGTATGTGTTTTTTAATTAAGGAAAACATATACTGCTAGCTTAACTATCATATACGTCATCCAATGTAGTATATACTCATTCATGTGTTTGTTAGGTAGTTGAGAATTTAAATATTCAATTAGTAGGCCACGGTGCATGCAAAACGGCCATCCACCAGATTGCTCGTTTGTATAGGAGGTTGTTTCATAGCCGGTTAGCCACGAGGCAGGATTATCCACTAGTCAAACACCTGATTAGACATGGGAGTACATACTCTTGGGAGTATAACTCCGATTACGATGAACTAGATGCATAGGATAATTTTCTTGATGAAATTCTTATTTCAAACGGTTCCAGTTCCAAGATCCAATATCATCGCATAGCCTATACCATGTCAATGATTTTCCCTTCAAAGATAAAGGGAAACCTTCTTCTTAGCTTCATCTCCGGGAAAACCTGCAAACTTAAATAATCCACAAATTTCATCCACATATATCAAGTGCATATCAGGATGTTCGGTTCCATCTCCTGCATAAGGATTAGCTAGCAGTTCTTCTAACATACCTGAAGGAATTTCATATTCAATATTTTTAGTAGGTGCAGTAGGTTGAGGGGTAACTAATTGTGGTTCCGGTCGAGGTGAAGATACTCCGAACAAACCCGCCGAAGGATTGTTTTGCATAGTGGCAAGTGACAATAAATTTCAGCATGTAGTAGTAATGTTTTCTTACCAATAGCGCTTCACTCCCCAGCAACGACGCCAAAAAATAGCCTTGATGACCCACAAGTATATGGGGTCAATTGTAGCCTTTTCGATAAGTAAGAGTGTCGAACCCAATGAGGAGCAGAAGGAAATGACAAGTGGTGTTCAGCAAGGTAATGTCTGCAAGTGCTAAAATTGTAAGTAGCGGCGTAGTTTGATAGCAAGATAATTTGTAATGAGGAAGTAACAATAGTAATAGAAAAAGTGCAGCAAGGTAGCCCAATTCTTTTGAGGCAAAGGACAGGCCAAAACGGTTTCTTATGATAAGCAAAGTGTTCTTGAGGGTACACGGGAATTTCATCTAGTCACTTTCATCATGTTGGCTTAATTCATGTTCGGTACTTTGATAATTTGATATGTGGGTGGACCGGTGTTTAGGTGTTGTTCTTACTTGAACAAACCTCCTACTTATGATTAACCATCTCACAAGCATCCGCAACTATGATAAAAGTATTAAGAATAAATTCTATCCATAGCATTAAACTTTTGGATCCAATCGGTCCCTTACGGACATAAACTGGAGTTTAAGCTTTTGTCACTCGCAACCCACCATCTAATAACTACTCCACAATGCAGCCCTTAGGCCCAAATATGGTGAAGTGTCATGTAGTCGACATTCACATGACACCACTAAGAGAATGGCAACATGCATACCATCAAAATATCAAACACATATCAAGTTCACATGATTACTTGCAACATGATTTCTCCCGTGACCTTAAGAACGAAAGTAACTACTCAAAAATGATAAACATGCTCAAGATCAGAGGGGTATTGAATATCATAATGGATCTGAACATATAATCTTCCACTAAATAAACCATGTAGAAATCAACTACAAGATGTAATCAACACTACTAGTTACCCACGAGCACGAATGTATAGTTTTGAAACAAAGATTGAACACAAGAGATGAACTAGGGTTTGAGAGGAGTTGGTGATGTGAAGATGTTGATGAAGATATCCCTCCCCAAGATGGGAGAGTTGTTGGTGATGATGATGAAGATGATTTCCCCTTCCGGGAGGGAAGTTCCTCCGCCGGAGGGCAAAAGTGCTCCTGCCCAAGTTCCGCCTCAAGGCGGCGGCGCTTCGTCCCGAATGTCCTCCCCTTATTTTTTCTAGGTCAAAATGACTTATATACCAGAAGATGGGCACCGGAGGTGGGCCGAGGAGGGCAGCACCCACTAGGGCGCGCCTGGGCCTCCTGGCGCGCCCAAGTGGGCTGTGCCCACCTGGTGGCCCTCCACTGGTACTTATTTTCTCCAATATTTATTAAATATTCCATAAAAAATCCTCGGGGAGTTTCAACTCATTTGGAGTTGTGCAAAATAGGTAGCTTGACGTAGCTTTTTCAGGTCCAAATTTCCAGCTGCCAGAATTACCCCCCTTGGTGCATACCTTGCATATTATGAGGGAAAAGGCATTATAATTACTCCAAAAAGCATTATTATACAATAAAACAACATAATTAACAGTAGGAAAACATGATGCAAAATGGACGTATCACCAAGTAAAATAGTTGTATTGTGCTTGGAACTTTTTAAATAAGTTGACTTTAACCCGACTATTGTTTATATCTTGCAGGCTCAACTCACTATCAAAGACTCCCAAGTTGCTGATTTTCAAGAAAACATCATGTCTCAACAATCTGAAACCTCCAAGGCTAAAACAGAATTGACCACCGCCTTGGCAGAAATAGAAAAGCCGAAGAAAGACTTCAAGGGTGACCAAGCAAGCTGGGAGACAGAAAAATCAGCTCCGCTGAAAAGAGCGGAAGATGCCGAAGCAGCTCTTAAGCCGGTGGCTGGGGAGCTCACTGGTTTAAAACATCAAGTCAATGCCATGACTGTTGCCATCTTCGGTAAGTAACTTCATCTTAAGTTGATACTACCAAAGCATTGCAGGAATCTTTCATCCAGCTTATAGATATTTTTAATGACGCAGGCTCCAGAATTGCCCACCTTGGCTTAGATATGCACAAAAAATTGAAAGCCGCCTACGCACTTGTAGAGCAATTATACACTGGCGCACAACGAGCTATTTGCACAGTTGCCCATAAGAAACGACCGCCAACCCTTATCAAGGACACATTGGAGAAGCTATTTGTGCTGCCGCTGCGGATTGAGGAATTTAAGAAATCAGCTGCTAGAGCTGGTGCTCTCACTGGCTCTAACCCGGGCTAAAGCATGGCAAGCAGATCTTGAGATGGCAGACTTGGCTAACGTCTGCCCCAGTGTGAAAGAAGATGGGTCTCCCTTCAGCACATGACTTTGCTTCAATAGCAAGGGAAATGCATCCTCTATCCAGTAAGCTGGCTGAAGATACCAATATGCCACATTATCAGCCGGTTTACGACGCTGACAACGAGAATGTCAAGGCACCAATCCATGATTCACAGGGACTTACTCCACCAATCCGTAAGCACACTTTTTCTCCTGACATTGACCCATCAACACTTATTAGTGATGAAGTTGTATTCAAAGCTTTGACTGGGATCAACTGGGCAACCTCTAACTTCCAGCCAATGGGTGAAGAGGAGGAGGATGAACCGGCGCTGGATGACCCACAACCCTCAACTCGCCAAGGCCAAGACCAGTGAGCCGCGGGTCGGCTTAGCATGTGTCATCTGTGATACTTTGTCAAAACAATTATTCTGTTAGGCCATCTGTTGCCTTGTAATAGGCTAGTTTTGAAACAATTATCTGTCAATTATCTGTCATGCCATCACGCATGTTGATCTGTAAAACACTTGATGAGCTGCTTTGATCTTCTTTGATGATCCAATGTTAACGCTCATATTCATTATCAATTTTGCCTAAGCATATTGTCATAAACCCTACATACAAACAGAGCACAAGTACCTTGGCGGTTTACCCCAAGGCGGGTCAAAAAGTCCCTTATAACAAGCCACTGGTGACTAACGTCCATAACCAGGGCCGGTTCATCAAAACCTCATATAATTATAACAAAATAAATACCATACCTGTGATATTTATATGCAATAAGGGCAATGATACGTCTCCAACGTATCTATAATTTATGAAGCATTCATTCTATATTATTATTTGTTTTGAATGATTATGGGCTTTATTATACACTTTTATATTACTTTTGGGACTAACCTATTAACCGAAGGCCCAACCCATATTGTTGTTTTATTGCCTATTTCAGTATTTCAAAGAAAAGGAATATCAAATGGAGTCCAAATGGAATGAAACCTTCGGCAGCGTTATTTTTGGGAAGAATATCACCCAGGAGACTTGGAGTTCACGTCAGAAGAGCCTCGAGGAGGCCACGAGATAGTAGGGCACCCCCCCCCCCCCCTACTGGGCGCGCCCCCCTGTCTCATGGGCCCCTCAAGCACCTCCCTACCGACTTCTTTCGCCTATATAAGCCTACGTACCCTAAAAACATCAAATATCAAGATAGATCGGGAGTTCCGCCGCCGCAAGCCTCTGTAGCCACCAAAAACCTCTCGGGAGCCCGTTCTGGCACCCTGTCAGAGGGGAACCCATCACCGGTGGCCATCTCCATCATCCCGGTGCTCTCCATGACGAGGAGGGAGTAGTTCACCCTCGGGGCCGAGGGTATGTACCAGCTATGTGTTTGATCTCTCTCTCTCTCTCTCTCTCTCTCTCTCTCTCTCTCTCTCTCTCGTGTTCTCTCTCGTGTTCCCTCTATGGCACGATCTTGATGTATCCCGGGCTTTGCTATTGTAGTTGGATCTTATGATGGTTCTCCCCCACTACTCTCTTGTGATGAATTGAGTTTTCCCCTTTGAAGTTATTTTATCGGATTGAGTCTTTTTATGAGAACACTTGATGTATGTCTTGTCGTGCTTATCTGTGGTGACAATGGGATATCATGTGCCTCTTGATGTATGTTTTGGTGGCCAATTTGTGGGTTCCGCCCATGAACCTATGCATAGGGGTTGCACACGTTCTTGACTCTCCGGTAGAAACTTTGGGGCACTCTTTGAAGTACTCTTTGTTGGTTGAATAGATGAATCTGAGATTGTGTGATGCATATCGTATAATCATGCCCACGGATACTTGAGGTGACAATGGAGTATCTAGGTGACATTAGGGTTTTGGTTGATTTGTGTCTTAAGGTGTTATTCTAGTACGAACTCTTGAATAGATTGATCCGAAAGAATAACTTTGAGGTGGTTTCGTACCCTACCATAATCTCTTCGTTCATTCTCCACTATTAGTGTCTTTGGAGTGACTCTTTGTTGCATGTTGAGGGCTTGTTATATGATCTATCTATGTTATTATTGTTGAGAGAACTTGCACTAGTGAAAGTATGAACCCTAGGCCTTGTTTCCTATCATTGCAATACCGTTTACGCTCACTTTTACCATTGGTTACCTTGCTGTTTTTATAATTTCAGATTACAAATACCTTTATCTACTATCCATATTGCACTTGTATCACCATCTCTTCGCCGAACTAGTGCACATATACAATCTACCATTGTATTGGGCGTGTTGGGGATACAACAAACTCTTTGTTATTTGGTTGCAGGGTTGTTTGAGAGAGACCATCTTCATCCTACGCCTCCTACGGATTGATAAACCTTAGGTCATCCACTTGAGGGAAATTTGCTACTGTCCTGAAAACCTGTGCACTTGCAGGCCCAACAACGTCTACAGGAAGAAGGTTGTCTAGTAGACATCAAGATCTTTTCTGGCACCGTTGCCGGGGAGGTTAGCGCTTGAAGGTATATCTTTAGATCTTGCAATTGAATCTTTTTGTCTCTTGTTTTATCACTAGTTTAGTTTATCAAAGAAAACTACAAAAAAAATGGAGTTAAGTTTGTCTCATACACTTCGTCTTTTTAATATCTTTCGTGAGTTTTATGGAAAGGAAAATTGTGCTCAAGTGCTAGAAGAAGAATGCTTTAAAATGCTTGGTACTAAATCTTTGAATGATGAGCATGATTGCAATGTTGTTAGTATAAACTCCTTGAATATCCATAGTACTAATGATGATTGCTCTAGTCATGATGAAAATATATCTTATGAGCATGTGAAATTTTGTGGAGTGCATGTTTGCATGAACACACCAAATAGACAAGATATATATTGCAAGAAGCATAAGTATTTAGGAACTAAGAGGTTGCAAGAAAGGCTAGATAAGAGTGCGGAGAATTTAAGATATCTTTCCCATTGTGAATTTTGCAATAAACAAGATCATTTACACCTCCAATGCAAATTGTTTCATGATCGGATCGTGTCCAAAAATTGTGATGATTTGATGTCCCCTTCTCATTACAATGAACTTAGATTGCTTTTGGATTTTGAAGAGTTGAAACGTTTAACTAAGCCTATTCCAGAATTTAATCTTAGGCATTTCCTTGATATTGATCTAGAAAAGATTTATATGTTTTGTGCGGTGAATTGCATTGAAAATCCTTTTATTGCCAATTACCTAAATAAAAGAAAGCAAATAGAAGATGAAGATAATACTAATGAAAGGGAAGAGACTTCCCAACCTTCTCCTATTATTTCTTATGATGATTCAGGTAACAAGGAGGAGCTTTCTATTCAACCAATCCCATCAATAAAGAAGGTTGAACCCACACATAATGAGAAGAAGAAAAAGAAGAGAAGGGGCAGCAAAGGTAGAAAGGTATCCCTCCCAAATGATGTTGCTCCTACTACTCATTGTGATGACGATAATTGCTTTACTATTGGTGATATCCATATTTTTAATGATGAGAGTGATTATGCTTATGATATGAAAGGGCCCAAGCTTGGGGAAGCTATGTTTGATGAGGATGAAATATTTGAGAATTTATTTGCTGAAATTAATGTTTGTCCCAAGCTTGGGGATGCTATGTTTAATGAAGATGATATTTTTAGCATCCCAAGTTTTGATATGCAAAGTTGTTATAATGATAGCATGCCTTGTACCTATGATGATTATATTGATGAAAGTGGGTTCGGAAGAGTGTCAACTTTAGGAAGTAATGATCACACTATTTTGGAGGATGTTGAATTTTATTGTAATGAATATGAAAGTGGATTTGGAAGAGTTTCAACTTTATTTAGTGATTCCACTATCTTGGGAGAGGTTTCAATCGATTATGATGAGAACGAAGTTGCTACTTATGATGACTATTGTGATGAAACTTATGCTATAAAAAGTAGTGATGATTATATTTATAAAACTTGTCATGATTATCATTAGCCTTTTTCTGAACATTACTCTTTCAATGTGGAAACAATTTTTAGTGTTCGAGTCTCTTATGATACACCCACCATTCTGAATGAGAAGAATTTTGCTTATGCGGAGAGTAATAAATTTTCTATGCTTGTAGATCATGAAAAGAATGCTTTAGGTGCTGTTTATATTGTTGAATTCATTCATGATGCTACTGAAAATTATTATGAGGGAGGAATATATGCTTGTAGGAATTGCAATAATGTCAAGTTTCCTCCCTATGTGTTGAAAATCTTGAAGTTATGCTTGTTGTGCCATCCTATGCTAGTTAATTATTGTTACCATAAGTTGTTTGCTCATAAAATCCCTATGCATAGGAAGTGTGTTAGGATTAAATGTGCTAGTCATATGCTTCATGATGCTCCCGTTATGTTTCAATTCTTATCTTTTATGTGAGCATCATTGCCATCATCATGCCTAGCTAGAAAGGCATTAAAGAAAAGCGCTTGTTGGGAGACAACCCAATATTTATCCTTACTGTTTTTGTGTTTCCACATGATTATGCTACTGTAGTAATCATGTTTTATAGCTTTTGTTTCAATAAAGTGCCAAGTAGAACCTTTGGGAAGACTTGGGTGAAGTTTATATGATCTTGCTGTAAAAAACAGAAACTTTTGCGCTCACGAGATTAGCTGCCATTTTTTTATTGAAGAGTGATTTTAGGTTAATTCTTTTTGCAGATGATTAATAGAAAAATTACTCAGGTCCAGCAATTTATTTCATAATTTTTGGGGTTCCAGAGGTATACGTTTGATACAGATTACTATAGACTGTTCTGTTTTTGACAGATTCTGTTTTCATTGTGTTGTTTGCTTATTTTGATGCATCTATGGATAGTATTAAGTGGTATGAACCACAGAGAAGTTAGAATACAGTAGATATTACACCAATATGAATTTAGAATGAGTTAATTACAGTACCTAAGTGGTGGTTTTATTTTCTTATACTAACGGAGCTTACGAGTTTTGTTTCGAGTTTTGTGTGGTTGAAGTTTTCAAGTTTTGGGTAAAGATCCGATGGACTATGGAATAAGGAGTGGAAAGAGCCTAAGCTTGGGGATGCCCAAGGCACCCCAAGGTAATATTCAAGGACAACCAAGATCCTAAGCTTGTGGATGCCCCGGAAGGCATCCCCTCTTTCGTCTTCGTTCATCGGTAACTTTACTTGGAGCTATATTTTTATTCTCCACATGATATGTGTTTTGCTTGGAGCGTCATTTTATTTTGTTAGTTTTTGCTTTCTGTTATTTATAATAATGTTTTGCATCTTTATTTTGAATAAAAAGTCAAGGATATCCTTTACCATGCTTGTTTTGCTAGTATACATGTTGCTGTTTGAAAACAGAAAGTTTACCGCTGTTGCAAATTTTCCCTAGAAAAGTAAGAGAATGGTATAATGTTGAATATTTTTGAATATTAAGATCTGATAAATGTATTACAGTGGGAATATTAGTTCATAATTTTTGGACACAGGGAAGTATTGATACTCTTGCATTCTTTACAGATTGTACTGTTTTGGCAGATTGCTGTTATGTTTGCATTGTTTGCATATGTTTGCTTGTTTAATGATTCTATTGAAGGATAGGAGTATTAAATATGCAAAGGCATTTAGTATGAATTGTTGAATAATAATTTAAGTGATTTTCTACAGTAGAAAATGATAAGGTTTTGCATTGGTTTATACTAACCTATCTCACGAGTTCTTGTTGAGTTTGTTGTGAATGAAGCTTTTGATAAAAAGAGAAACCATGATATGAAAGGAATTAAGGAGACACAAAAGCTCAAGCTTGGGGATGACCAAGGCACCCCAAGATAATATTTCAAGAAGTCTCACACATCTAAGCTTGGGGATGCCTCGTTAGGCATCCCACCTTTTTTCTTCAATAACTATCGGTTAGTATCGGTTGAGCCTAAGTTTTTGCTTCTTCACATGAGTTGTGCTATCCTTGCAATGCTATTTTATTTTGTTTGCTTGATGTTTGAATAAGATACCAAGATCTGAAATTCTTTAATGAGGGAGATTCTTCACATAGTTGCATAATTATTTAGCTACTCATTGATCTTCAATTATATCTTTTTGGAGTAGATTGTCATTTACTCGTGTGCTTCACTTATATCCTATGAGTAAATTGTTGAATGAGTTGATTGTCATAAATCTGAAATTATATATGTTTCATTTGCTTATCCCATGGGGAGTAATGACTTCACATCTAAGAAGTAGAGGTTGTAAATTTATTGACGGTTAGCAAGCATTGTATTGGTCATTTGAACAATTCATGAAGGAATATTGAAGGAAGAGAGATTTCACATATAAATATATTATCATAGACATCTTTTATAATTGTGAGCACTCATTAAGTATGACATGCTAAAGAGTTGATGTTGGACAAGGAAGACAACATAATGGGTTATGTTTTCTCGCATCTGAGTTAAAGTATATTGTCATGGATCATTCAAACATGTTGAGCTTGCCTTTCCCCCTCATGCTAGCCAAAAATTCCTAGCACCAAGTAGAGATACTACTTGTGCTTCCAAATATCCTTAAACCCAGTTTTTGCCATGAGAGTCCACCATACCTACCTATGGATTGAGTAGATCCTTCAAGTAAGTTGTCATCGGTGCAAGCAATAAAAATTGCTCTCTAAATATGCATGACTTATTAGTGTGGAGAAAATAAGCTTTGTACGAACTTGTTATGGAAGCAATAAAAGCGATGGACTGCATAATAAAGGTCCATATACAAGGGGCAATATAAAATGACGTTCTTTCGCATTAAGATTTTGTGTATCCAACCCTAAAAGCGCATGGCAACCTCTGCTTCCCTCTGCGAAGGGCCTATCTTTTACTTCATGTCTTTTACTTTATGCAAGAGTCAAGGTGATCTTCACATTTCGCTTTTTATTTTATCCTTTGGCAAGCACTTAGACAACAAAGAGCGCAACACTCTGTGTAATTTATTCACGCCGCCGGCTTACAATGCCTTAGACAACAAAGGGTATCATCCCCCGAATTTGAGAGTACATGACTCCAAACATATGATCATCATACACTAGCAACTTAACGTCCAAAGCCAGGCCGGGTTAACAAAACACCGGATGTTATCAAACAAAGATCCGAGCATCATGGCCTGAATCGAATTTCAACCATATATAAATATGGCACAAGTATAAACCACCAAAAAGATTCAAAGGCATAAGATCAAGGCATTCAAAGGCTTCCAAGCCTCAACATCAAGTGCTATTCAAGGGATGCACAACCACTGAGTTATTCCTTAATTCAAACTTGTAAGCTGGGCCTCACATGACCAAATCATTGTTTTAACTTTGACAAGTTCAGGGTCTTTGAAAAGATTAACTGTCAAGAGTACGACGAGTCATTCCAGGATTACCTGGTCGGAGTGGCAAGCCTTACAAAGGCTGGATAACCCGGATTTTTGGTGAATACACCTAGCGGCCAAGCCTACTACAAGGGACAACAAAGCTTTCGTTCATTTAACAAGAAGCCCCCAGGTAATATTGTGATCCAGACATACAAGCCGGACCAATAGGGTAGTCATAGCTATGCTCGATGAGAAGGAAGCCCCCAAGTATTTGTAATCAAGGCGTACAAGCCGGATCAAAAGGGTCATAGCTATGCTCAATGAGGATAAAGCCCCCAAGTGACCTTATGAAGTAAATAAAGACTCAAATTCTCAGAAATGAAACGACGGAAGCCCTAAATCATCAGGGATGCCGGCTTTATTATACTAATCATAATATATACATTGGTAAAAGTATGTATATCACAAGAGCCGGTGCCTCAAGTGTAATATGGCGGAAGATGAGCAATATTCCATGGCCGGTGGGACCCCTCCTCTGATGTGCGTGAGTCCTTGTGGTCTCGAACATTGATAACGTAGTATGACCCATCGTTCAGAATTTTGCTAACCACAAAATGCCCTGCCCAAGGTGGGGATAACTTGTGCATGTCAGTTTGATCCTAGATGAGTCGGAGCACTAGATCTCCTTCTTGAAAGGTCCTGGTCTTAACCCAGCGGCTGTAATAACGACGTAGATCTTGCTGGTAAATCACCGAATGAGCTGCCGCAAGGTCACACTCTTCATCCAACAGGTCAATAGCATCCTGACGTGCTTTCTCATTATCAGCTTCAACATAAGCCGCCACACGGGGCGAATCATGGCGTATGTCACTAGGGAGAACCGCCTCTACTCCATAAACCATGAAAAAAGGCGTGTAACCCATAGATCTGTTGGGGGTGGTATTGATACTCCAAAGCACTGAGGGCAACTCTTCCACCCAACAACCCGGTGTCCTCTGCAAAGGGACAATAAGCCGGGGCTTGATACCTCTCAAAATTTCTTGATTAGCTCGTTCATCTTGGCCATTAGACTGGGGGTGAGCCACTGATGATACATCAAGCCAGATATGCTCTTGTTGACAAAATTCTTTCATTGCCCCCTTAGATAGATTAGTACCATTATAAGTAATGATACTATGAGGATATCCAAAATGAAAGATCACCTTTTTGATGAATTGAACGCCGTGGCTGCACCACATTTGCTGACCGGTTCAGCTTCAACCCACTTTGTAAACTTGTTAACAGCTACCAGGAGATGAGTCTTTCTATCCTTGGACCATTTAAAAGGCCCAACCATATCCAGCCCCCAGACTGCAAACGGCCAAGTAATTGGAATCATCCTTAATTCTTGAGCCGGCACATGAGCTCGTCTTGAAAATTTGTAAAAACCACCATACTTCCTAACCAGATCTTCTGCATCAGCATGAGCCGTCAGCCAATAAAACCCATGACGAAAAGCTTTAGCAATGAGATATTTAGAGCAAGCGTGATGACCGCAATCTCTTTCATGAATCTCCCTTAGAATTTCACAGCCCTCCTCAGGAGAAATGCATCTTTGAAATAATCCTGTGACACTACATTTGTGGAGCTCACCATTGACAATAGTCATTGACTTAGACCTGCCGGTTATTTGCCTGACCAAAGTTTCATCCTCAGGTAACTTGCCCCAGGTCATATAAGCCAAATATGGAATAGTCTAATCAGGGATGACATGGAGAGCCGCCACCAACTGTGCCTCCGGGTCAGGAACCGCCAAGTCCTCCGTAGGCAACTTAACTGATGGATTATGCAAAATATCAAGGAAAACATTAGGGGGGACCGGCTTACGCTGAGATCCCAGCCGGCTTGAAGCATCAGCCGCCTCATTTTTCCTGCGATCAACATGCTCCACTTGATAACCTTTGAAATGACCAGCAATAGCGTCAACCTCTCGGCGATAAGCCGCCATGAGTGGATCCTTTGAATCCCAAGTTCCTGACACTTGCTGATCCACCAAATCTGAGTCGCCAAAGCACCGTACCCGGCTTAGATTCATCTATTTAGCCATCCGAAAACTTTAGCGCGAGCATACGACATAATTTGCAAAGATCTTTTGACTATGTTCAGGATAATTAAGTTCATCTTATGAACTCCCACTCAAATAGACATCCCTCTAGTCATCTAAGTGATTACATGATCCAAGTCAACTAGGCCGTGTCCGATCATCACGTGAGACGGACTAGTCATCATCGGTGAACATCTTCATGTTGGTCGTATCTACTATACGACTCATGCTCGACCTTTCGGTCTCTTGTGTTCCGAGGCCATGTCTGTACATGCTAGGCTCGTCAAGTCAACCTAAGTGTTTCGCGTGTGTAAATCTGTCTTACACCCGTTGTATGTGAACGTAAGAATCCATCACACCCGATCATCACGTGGTGCTTAGAAACGACGAACTTTCACAACGGTGCACAGTTAGGGGGAACACTTTCTTGAAATTTTAATGAGGGATCATCTTATTTACTACCGTCGTTCTAAGCAAATAAGATGTATAAACATGATAAACATCACATGCAATCAAAAAGTGACATGATATGGCCAATATCATTTTGCTCCTTTTGATCTCCATCTTCGGGGCTCCATGATCATCATCGTCACCGGCATGACACCATGATCTCCATCATCATGATCTCCATCATCGTGTCTCCATGAAGTTGTCTCTCCAACTTATTACTTCTACTACTATGGATACTGGTTAGCAATAAAGTAAAGTAATTACATGGCGTTGTTCAATGACACGCAGGTCATACAATAAATAAAGACAACTCCTATGGCTCCTGCCGGTTGTCATACTCATCAACATGCAAGTCGTGATTCCTATTACAAGAACATGATCAATCTCATACATCACATATATTCATCACATTCTTCTTGGCCATATCACATCACATAGCATACCCTGCAAAAACAAGTTAGACGTCCTCTAATTGTTGTTTGCATGTTTTACGTGGCTGCTATGGGTTTCTAGCAAGAACGTTTCTTACCTACGCAAAAACCATAACGTGATATGTCAATTTCTATTTACCCTTCATAAGGACCCTTTTCATCGAATCCGTTCCGACTAAAGTGGGAGAGACTGGCACCCGCTAGCCACCTTATGCACCAAGTGCATGTCAGTCGGTGGAACCTGTCTCACGTAAGAGTACGTGTAAGGTTGGTCCGGGCCGCTTCATCCCACAATACCGTCGAAACAAGATTGGACTAGTAACGGTAAGCATATTGAACAAAATCAACGCCCACAACTACTTTGTCTTCTACTCGTGCAAAGAATCTACGCAATAGACCTAGCTCATGATGCCACTGTTGGGTAACGTAGCAGAAATTCAAAATTTTCCTACGTGTCACCAAGATCTATCTATGGAGAAACCAGCAACGAGGGGAAGGAGAGTGCATCTACATACCCTTGTAGATCGCTAAGCGGAAGCGTTCAAGAGAACGGGGTTGAAGGAGTCGTACTCGTCGTGATCCAAATCACCGGAGATCCTAGTGCCGAACGGACGGCACCTCCGCGTTCAACACACGTACAGCCCGGTGACGTCTCCCACGCCTTGATCCAGCAAGGAGAGAGGGAGAGGTTGAGGAAGACTCCATCCAGCAGCAGCACAATGGCGTGGTGGTCATGGAGGAGCGTGGTAGTCCAGCAGGGCTTCGCCAAGCACCGCGAGATATGAGGAGAAAGAGAGGTAGGGTTGCGCCAACAGGAGAAGAAACTCATGTCTTGGGCTGCTCCAATGCCTCCAATATATATAGGGGGAGAGGGGGCTGCGCCCCCACCTAGGTTTCCACCCCTAGGGGGCGGCGGCCAGCCCTAGATGGGACTTGGAGGGGGCGGCCAAGAGGGGGAGAGAGGGGGCGCGCCCTAGGGTGGGCCTATAGGCCCATCTGCGCCTAGGGTTTCCCCTCTCCCCTCCTAGCTGCGCCTTGGGCAAGTGTGGGAGGCGCACCAGCCCACTCTGGGGCTGGTCCCTTTCCACTCTAGGCCCATGCAAGCCTCCGGGGCCGGTGGCCCCACTTGGTGGACCCCCGGGACCCTTCTGGTGGTCCCGGTATGTTACCGATAAAACCCGAAACTTTTCCGGTGACCAAAACAGGACTTACCATATATAAATATTTACCTCCGGACCATTCCGAAACTCCTCGTGACGTCCGGGATCTCATCCGGGACTCCGAACAACATTCGGTAACCACATACAAACTTCCTTTATAACCCTATTGTCATCGAACCTTAAGTGTGTAGACCCTACGGGTTCGGGAACCATGTAGACATGACCGAGACGTTCTCTGGTCAATAACCAACAGCGGGATCTGGAAACCCATGTTGGCTCCCACATGTTCCACGATGATCTCATCGGATGAACCACGATGTCAAGGACTCAATCAATCCCGTATACAATTCGCTTTGTCTAGCGACATTGTACTTGCCCGAGATTCGATCGTCGGTATACCGATACCTTGTTCAATCTCGTTACCGGCAAGTCTCTTTACTCGTTCCGTAACACATCATCCCGCGATCAACTCTTTGATCACATTGTGCACATTATGATGATGTCCTACCGAGTGGGCCCAGAGATACCTCTCCGTCACATGGAGTGACAAATCCCAGTCTCGATTCGTGCCAACGCAACAGACACTTTCGGAGATACCTGTAGTGCACCTTTATAGCCACCCAGTTACGTTGTGACGTTTGGTACACCCAAAGCATTCCTACGGTATCCGGGAGTTGCACAATCTCATGGTCTAAGGAAAAGATACTTGACATTAGAAAAGCTTTAGCATACGAACTACACGATCTCTATGCTGGGCTTAGGATTGGGTCTTGTCCATCACATCATTCTCCTAATGATGTGATCCCATTATCAATGACATCTAATGTCCATTGTCAGGAAACCGTAACCATTTATTGATCAACGAGCTAGTCAACTAGAGGCTTACTAGGGACATGGTGTTGTCTATGTACCCACACATGTATCTGAGTTTCCTATCAATACAATTATAGCATGGATAATAAACGATTATCGTGAACAAGGAAATATAATAATAACTAATTTATTATTGCCTCTAGGGCATATTTCCAACAGTCTCCCACTTGCACTAGAGTCAATAATCTAGTTCACATCGCCATGTGATTAACACTGACAGGTCACATCGCCATGTGACCAACATCCAAAGAGTTTACTAGTGTCATTAAACTAGTTCACATCATCATGTGATTAAGACTCAATGAGTTCTGGGGTTTGATCATGTTTTGCTTGTGAGAGAGGTTTTAGTCAACGGGTCTGCAACATTCAGATCCGTATGTACTTCGCAATTCTCTATGTCATATTGTAAATGCTGCTTCCACGCTCCACTTGGAGCTATTCCAAATGGTTGTTCCACTATACGTATCCGGTTTTCTACTCAGAGTCATTCGGATAGGTGTTAAAGCTTGCATCGACGTAACCCTTTACGCCGAGCTCTTTATCACCTCCATAATCGAGAAACATGTCCTTATTACTCCAAGGACAATTTTGACCGCTATCTGGTGATCTACTCCTTGATCACCTTTGTACTCTCTTGCCAGATATGTAGCAAGGCACACAACCGGTGCGGTACTTAGCATAGCATACTGTAGAGCCTACGTCTAAAGCATAGGGGACGACCTTCGTCCTTTCTCTATTTTCTGCCGTGGTCGAGCTTTAAGTCTTAACTTCATACCTTACATCTCAGGGAAGAACTCCTTCTTTGACTGATCCATCTTGAACACCTTCAAGATCATGTCAAGGTATGTGCTCATTTGAAAATATTATTAAGCATTTCTGATCTATCCTCATAGATCTTGATGCTCAATGTTCAAGTAGCTTAATCCAGGTTTTCTATTCAAAAACACCTTTCAAATAACTCTATATGCTTTCTAGAAATTCTACATCATTTCTGATCAACAATATGTCAACAACGTATACTCATCAGAAATTCTATAGTGCTCCCACTCACTTCTTTGGAAATACAAGTTTCTCGTAAACTTTGTATAAACCCAAAATCTTTGATCATCTCATCAAAGCGCACATTCCAACTCCGAAATGCTTACTCCAGTCCTTAGAAGGATCGCTGGAGCCAGCATACCTTTTAGCATCCTTAGGATCGAAAAAACCTTTCTGATTGTATCGCATACAACCTTTCCTTACGAAAACTGGTAAGGAAACTCGTTTTGACATCCACCTGCTAGATTTCATAAATGCATCTAATGCTAACATGATTCCAATGGACTTAAGCATCGCTACGGATGAGAAAATCTCATCATAGTCAACTCCTTGAACTTGTGAAAAACTCTTCGCCACAAGTCGAACTTCATAGATGGTGACATTACCATCCACGTCCGTCTTCTTCTTAAAGATCCATTTATCTCAATGGCTTGCTGATCATCGGGCAAGTCCACCAAAGTCCATGCTTTGTTCTGATACATGGATCCTATCTCGGATTTCATGGCTTCTAACCATTTGTTGGAATTTGGGCCCTCCATCGCTTCTCCATAGCTCGTAGGTTCATTGTTGTCTAGCAACATGACCTTCAAGACAGGATTACTGTACCACTCTGAAGTAGTACGTATCCTTGTCACCCTACGAGGTTCGGTAGTGAATTGATCCGAAACTTCATGATCACTATCATAAGCTTCCACTTCAATTGGTGTAGGTGCCACAGGAACAACTTCCTGTGCCCTGCTACACACTTGTTGAAGTGACGGTTCAATAACCTCATCAAGTCTTCACCATCCTCCCACTCAATTCTTTCGAGACAAACTTTTCTCGAGAAAGGACCCGATTCAAGAAACAATCCCTATTGCTTTCGGATCTGAATTAGGAGGTATACCCAACTGTTTTGGGTGTCCTATGAAGATGCATTTTATCCGCTTTGGGTTCGAGCTTATCAACCTGAAACTTTTTCACATAAGCGTCGCAGCCCCAAACTTTTAAGAAACGACAACTTAGGTTTCTCCAAACGGTGTCGTCTCAACGGAATTACGTGGTACCCTATTAAAGTGAGTGCGGTTGTCTCTAATGCCTAACCCATGAACGATAGTGGTAATTCGATAAGAGACATCAAGGTACGCACCATATCCAATAGGGTGCTACTATGATGTTCGGACACACCATCACACTATGGTGTTCCAGGCGGCATTAATTGTGAAACAATTTCCACAATGTCTTAATTGTGTGCCAAAACTCGTAACTCAGATATTCATCTCTATGATCATATCATAGACATTATATCCTCTTGTCACGAAGATCTTAAACTTCACTCTGAAATTACGTGAACCATTCAATAATTCAGACTTGTGTTTCATCAAGTAAATATACTCAACATCTACTCGAATCATCTGTGAAGTAAGAACATAACGATATTCACTGCATGCCTCAGCACTTATTGGACTGCACACATCAAAATGTGTTGCTTCCAACAAGTTGCTATCTTGTTCCATTTTACTGAAACCGAGGCTTTTCAGTTATCTTGCCTATGTGGTATGATTTGCATATCTCAAGTGATTCAAAATCAAGTGAGTCCAAACGATCCATCTGCATGGAGTTTCTTCATGCTAATACACCAACAGACATGGTTCGCATGTCTCAAACTTTTCAAAACGAGTTAGTCCAAAGATCCATCAACATGGAGCTTCTTCATGCGTTTTATACCAATATGACCTATATGGCAGTGCCACAAGTAAGTGGTACTATCATTACTATCTTATATCTTTTGGCATGAAAATGTGTATCACTACGATCGAGATTCAATAAACCATTCCTTTAGGTGCAAGACCACTGAAGGCATTATTCACATAAATAGAGTAACCATTATTCTCCATAAATGAATAACCGTATTGCAACAGACATAATCCAATCATGTCTATGCTCAACGCAAACACCAAATGACAATTTTTCAGGCTTAATACTAATCTTGATAGTAGAGGGAGCGTGCGATGTTTGATCACATCAAACTTGGAAACACTTCCAACACATATCGTCAGCTCACCTTTAGCTAGTCTCCGTTTATTCCGTAGCTCTTTTATTTCGAGTTACTAACACTTAGCAATCGAACCGGTATCTTAATACCCTGGTGCTACTAGGAGTACTAGTAAAGTACACATTAACATAATGTATATCCAATATACTTCTATCGACCTTGCCAGCCTTCTCATCTACCAAGTATCTAGGGTAATGCTGCACCAGTTGCTATTCCCCTTATTACAGAAGCACTTAGTCTCGGGTTTGGGTTCAACCTTGGGTTTCTTCACTAGAGCAGCAGCTGATTTGTCGTTTCATGAAGTATCCCTTCTTGCCCTTGCCCTTCTTTGAAACTAGTGGTTTCACCAACCATCAACAATTGATGCTCCTTCTTGATTTCTACTTTCGTGGTGTCAAACATCGTGAATACCTCAAGGATCATCATCTCTATTCCTTATATGTTATAGTTCATCACGAAGCTCTAGCAGCTTGGTGGCAATGACTTTGGAGAAACATCACTATCTCATCTGGAAGATCAAATCCCACTCGATTTAAGTGATTGTTGCACTTCAGACAATCTGAGCACAAGCTCAACGATTGAGCTTTTCTCCCTTATTTTGCAGGCTAAGACAATTGTCGGAGGTCTTATACCTCTTGACGTGGGCACGAGCCTGAAATCCCAATTTCAGCCCTCGAAACATCTCATATGTTCCGCGATGTTTCGAAAACGTCTTTGGTGCCTCAACTCTAAACCGTTTAACTGAACTATCACGTAGTTATCAAAACGTGTATATTCGATGTTCGCAACATCCACAAACGACGTTTGGGGTTCAGCACACTGAGCGGTGCATTAAGGACATCAGCTTTCTATTGTCCGCATAATCGCTACTATCAACTTTCAACTATATTTTCTCTAGGAACATATCTCAAACGGTGGAACTAAAGCGCGAGCTTGCGACATAATTTGCAAAGATCTTTTGACTATGTTCAGGATAATTAAGTTCATCTTATGAACTCCCACTCAAATAGACATCCCTCTAGTTATCTAAGTGATTACATGATCCGAGTCAACTAGGCCGTGTCCGATCATCACGTGAGACGGACTAGTCATCATCGGTGAACATCTTCATGTTGGTCGTATCTACTACATGACTCATGGTCGACCTTTCGGTCACTTGTGTTCCGAGGCCATGTCTGTACATGCTAGGCTCGTCAAGTCAACCTAAGTGTTTCGCGTGTGTAAATCTGTCTTACCCCCGTTGTATGTGAACGTAAGAATCCATCACACCCGATCATCACGTGGTGCTTAGAAATGACGAACTTTCACAACGGTGCACAGTTAGGGGGAACACTTTCTTGAAATTTTAATGAGGGATCATCTTATTTACTACCGTCGTTCTAAGCAAATAAGATGTATAAACATGATAAACATCACATGCAATCAAATAGTGACATGATATGGCCAATATCATTTTGCTCCTTTTGATCTCCATCTTCGGGGCTCCATGATCATCATCGTCACCGGCATGACACCATGATCTCCATCATCATGATCTCCATCATCGTGTCTCCATGAAGTTGTCTCGCCAACTTATTACTTCTACTACTATGGCTACCGGTTAGCAATAAAGTAAAGTAATTACATGGCGTTGTTCAATGACACGCAGGTCATACAATAAATAAAGACAACTCCTATGGCTCCTGCCGGTTGTCATACTCATCGACATGCAAGTCGTGATTCCTATTACAAGAACATGATCAATCTCATACATCACATATATTCATCACATTCTTCTTGGCCATATCACATCACATAGCATACCCTGCAAAAACAAGTTAGACGTCCTCTAATTGTTATTTGCATGTTTTACGTGGCTGCTATGGGTTTCTAGCAAGAACGTTTCTTACATATGCAAAAGCCACAACGTGATATGTCAATTGCTATTTACCCTTCATAAGGACCCTTTTCATCGAATCTGTTTTGACTAAAGTGGGAGAGACTGGCACCCGCTAGCCACCTTATGCACCAAGTGCATGTCAGTCAGTGGAACCTGTCTCACGTAAGAGTACGTGTAAGGTCGGTCCGGGCCGCTTCATCCCACAATACCGTCGAAACAATATTGGACTAGTAACGGTAAGCATATTGAACAAAATCAACGCCCACAACTACTTTGTGTTCTACTCGTGCAAAGAATCTACGCAATAGACCTAGCTCATGATGCCACTGTTGGGTAACGTAGCAGAAATTCAAAATTTTCCTACGTGTCACCAAGATCTATCTATGGAGAAATCAGCAACGAGGGGAAGGAGAGTGCATCTACATACCCATGTAGATCGCTAAGCGGAAGCGTTCAAGAGAACGGGGTTGAAGGAGTCATACTCGTCGTGACCCAAATCACCGGAGATCCTAGTGCCGAACGGATGGCACCTCCGCGTTCAACACACGTACAGCCCGGTGACGTCTCCCATGCCTTGATCCAGCAAGGAGAGAGGGAGAGGTTGAGGAAGACTCCATCCAGCAGCAGCACAACGGCATGGTGGTGATGGAGGAGCGTGGTAGTCCAGCAAGGCTTCGCCAAGCACCGCGAGATATGAGGAGAAAGAGAGGTAGGGCTGCGCCAACAGGAGAAGAAACTCATGTCTTGAGCTGCTCCAATGCCTCCAATATATATAGGGGGAGAGGGGGCTGCGCCCCCACCTAGGTTTCCACCGCTAGGGGCGGTGGCAAGCCCTAGATGGGACTTGGAGGGGGCGGCCAAGAGGGGGAGACAGGGAGCGCGCCCTAGGGTGGGCCTATATGCCCATCTGCGCCTAGGGTTTCCCCTCTCCCCTCCTAGTTGTGCCTTGGGCAAGGGTGGGAGGCGCACCAGCCCACTCTGGGGCTGGTCCCTTTCCACTCTAGGCCCATGCAAGCCTCCGGGGCCGGTGGCCCCACTTGGTGGACCCCCGGGACCCTCCCGGTGGTCCCGGTACGTTACCGATAAAACCCGAAACTTTTCCGGTGAACAAAACAGGACTTCCCATATATAAATATTTACCTCCGGACCATTCCGGAACTCCTCGTGACGTCCAGGATCTCATCCGGGACTCCGAACAACATTCGGTAACCACATACAAACGTCCTTTATAACCTTAGCGTCATCGAACCTTAAGTGTGTAGACCCTACGGGTTCGGGAACCATGTAGACATGACCGAGACGTTCTCCGGTCAATAACCAACAGCGGGATCTGGATACCCATGTTGGCTCCCACATGTTCCACGATGATCTCATCGGATGAACCACGATGTCAAGGACTCAATCGATCCCGTATACAATTCCCTTTGTCTAGCGGTATTGTACTTGCCCGAGATTCGATCGTCGGTATACCGATACCTTGTTCAATCTCATTACCGGCAAGTCTCTTTACTCGTTCCGTAACACATCATCCCGCGATCAACTCTTTGATCACATTGTGCACATTATGATGATGTCCTACCGAGTGGGCCCAGAGATACCTCTCCGTCACACGGAGTGACAAATCCCAGTCTCGATTCATGCCAACCCAACAGACACTTTCGGAGATACCTGTAGTGCACCTTTATAGCCACCCAGTTACGTTGTGATGTTTGGTACACCCAAAGCATTCCTACGGTATCCGGGAGTTGCACAATCTCATGGTCTAAGGAAAAGATACTTGACATTAGAAAAGCTTTAGCATACGAACTACACGATCTCTATGCTAGGCTTAGGATTGGGTCTTGTCCATCACATCATTCTCCTAATGATGTGATCCCGTTATCAATGACATCTAATGTCTATGGTCAGGAAACCGTAACCATCTATTGATCAACGAGCTAGTCAACTAGAGGCTTACTAGGGACATGGTGTTGTCTATGTACCCACACATGTATCTGAGTTTCCTATCAATACAATTATAGCATGGATAATAAACGATTATCGTGAACAAGGAAATATAATAATAACTAATTTATTATTGCCTCTAGGGAATATTTCCAATAGATACTCCTTGCCTGACTCCTTCCTTTCAACCACAGCTGCCACACTAATAGCTCTGTTGTTTGCAGCCACATATAAAAGCAAGGGCTCCTTGTCAATGGGAGCTGCAAGAACCGGCGGCTCAGCCAGCTGCTTTTTAAGCGCCTCAAACGCCTCATTAGCAGCGTCGCTCTAGACAAAGTCATTTGTCTTCTTCATCATTTGATACAAAGGGATAGCCTTCTCTCCTAGGCGGCTTATGAACCGGCTCAAAGCCGCAATACGACCCGCCAAACAGTGGACGTCATTGATACATGTCGGCTTAGCCAAAGAAGTGATAGCCTTAATTTTCTCTGGTTTAGCTTCAATGCCCCTCTCAGAAACTAGGAAACCCAATAACTTGCCTGCTAGCACGCCAAAGACACAATTGGCCGAGTTAAGCATCATTTTATAGACCCAGAGATCATCAAAGGTCTCTTTCAGAGCATCTATCAAAGTCTCCTTCTTTCTGGATTTCACAACAATATCATCCACATAGGCGTGAACATTGCGTCCAATCTGGTTATGAAGGCAACTCTGAACAAACCGCTGATAAGTTGACTGGGCACTCTTGAGCCCAAAGTGCATAGAAACATAGCAGAAGGCTCTAAAGGGAGTGATGAAAGTTGTCTTCTCCTGGTCCTTAACTGCCATCTTGATCTGATGATAACCAAAATGAGCATCCAAAAAGCTCAAACGCTCACAACCTGCCGTAGCATCAGTAATCTGATCAATACGAGCGAGAGCAAAAGGATCAGCCGGACAGGCCTTGTTAAGGTCTGTATAATCCACACACATACACCAAGTGTCGTTTTTCTTAAGTACCAACACTGGGTTAGCCAACCACTCAGGATGAAAAACTTCAATGATAAACCCAACTGCCAAGAGCTGGGCCACTTCTTCACCAATGGCCTTATGCCTCTCTTCGTTAAAACGACGAAGAAACTACATGACCGGCTTAAACTTGGGATCCACATTAAGAGTCTGCTCAGCGAGTTCCCTCGGTACACCTGGCATGTGAGAAGGCTTCCATGCAAAGATGTCCCACTTCTCACAGATGAACTCGATGAGCGTGCTTTCCTATTTCGGATCCATATTAGCACTGATGATGAACTGCTTGGATGAGTCGCCAGGAACAAAATCAACCACCTTAGTGTCATCTTCCGATTTCAACAGGGGGTCATTTTCTGTAGTTGGCTTCTACAAAGGCGTCATATCCGCCGGGTCAACATTGTCTTTATAAAACTTCAACTCCTCAGTGGCACAGGCCAACTCGGCATACACAGCATCTCCTTCTTCACAGTCCAAAGCAATCTTCCTATTACCATGCACCGTGATGGTGCCCTTATGACCCGGCATTTTAAGCTGCAAATAAACATAACACGGTCGTGCCATAAACTTGGCGTAAGCCGGCCACCCAAATAAAGCATGGTATGGGCTTTTGATCTTAATCACCTCAAAGGTCAATTTCTCAGCTCTGGAATCATGGTCATCTCCAAAAGCTACCTCCAGCATTATCTTACCCACTAGGTATGCCGAATTACCAGGCACCGCCCCATGGAAAACAGTAGAAGAAGCTTTAAGATCTTTGTCAGTCAAATTCATACGATGAGAAGTCTCGTAGTAAAGGATATTGATAGTGCTGCCCCCATCCATGAGCACCTTCGTAAGCTTATACCCTCCTACCTGAGGAGCAACCACCAATACCAACTGACCTGGATTGTGAACCCGGGGCGGGTGATCCTCCCGGCTCCATACAATACGCTGCTCAGACCACTCAAATAACGAGGCACTGTCGGCTCAACTGAATTCACTGCCCGCTTATGGATTTTTGGATCTCGCTTGCATAGGTTCATGGTGAATACATGATATTGACCATTATTCAACTGCTTTGGATTACTCTGATAGACAGACTGCTACTGCTGATTCCCTTGACCGGATTGATGATTGAAACCACCTTGACTACCTTGGCCTTGAAAACCAGAGCTTGAACCACCACCTCCAAAACCAGGTCCATGAGAGCCGGAACCTGAACCGCCATGCGGGCCATGATTGTTCTGGAAAAAATGGAGTTTCTATACTCCCTCATGATGAAGCAATCCTTCCACAAATGACTGGCCGGCTTATCCTGGGTTTCGTGCTTCGGACAAGGCTGATTCATCATGGCCTCAAGGTTGAATTTTGGCCCTCCAAACCGAGGCGCTTGCATTTTACCCTTACGATGTTATTGTTCTGCGTGTTGGTGTTAGCCACAAAGTCTAAACTGTCGTCTGCCTTACGTTTAGCATTACCACCTTGACCCACCGTGTTATGTTGTCCCTTTGTATTGCCACTCTTCTTCCCCTTCCCAGCCTTCTCCTCATCAGACTCAGGGTCTTTAGTGCTATCAGAGTCTGCATACTTGATGAGAGCCGCCATGAGCTTCCCCATATCATTGTAATTATGCTTAAGCCGCCCCAACTTCTGCTTAAGGGGAAGACAGCGACAATTCTTCTCTAACATCAGGACTGCTGAACTGGCGTTGATACTATCTGATGAGTGTATAACAGCTGAAATCCGGCGCACCCAATTGGTTGTTGATTCACCTTCACCTTGAACGCAAGAATCCAAATCCAGGATCGACATAGGCTGCTTGCATGTGTCTTTAAATTTTTGAATAAACCGCCTTTTCAACTCTTCCCATGACCCAATGGAATTAGCTGGCAGGTTTTTCAACCAAGTACAAACCGGCCCGTCTAACATCATGGTGAAATACTTAGCACATGTAGCATTGCTGACATCCAGCATCTCCATAGCCATCTCATAGCTCTCAATCCAAGCCTCTGGGGGCTGATCTGTCGTGTAGTTAGGCACCTTATGGGGGCCCTTGAAATCATTAGGCAAGCGCTCATTGCATAGAGCCGACACTAAACACGACACAACCAAAGTTCTGGAGGTCACTCTTACCTCCACAGATGCTGACGGATAGACTGGAGATTGTTGTTGAGCCACCAACTGAGCCGCCAACTCCGCCTCATGTCGCACCCTGCCCTGGTCCACTAAGGACTGAGCATCATTACCAGGGCGCGGCGGGTCAGGCTGATGGGGCTGATTACGGTGCCACTCACTGCTCGACACAGCCGACTCATCAATGTGCCTGCTATAGCTCCGGCTCGGACGTGGGGTTGAGTGAATTCGATCGCGACTGTATGAATAAGCCGCCCGTTGAGCCACTGCTGTCTGAAGAAGTTCTCCGACTCTTCGTATTTCCATCGTCACTGGAGACTCATCCTGAAATGGGAGATCCACCAGTCGAGTAGCCGCAGCTATCATGTAATCCAAGGGATTAGAAAAATGACCTGAAGGCGTCGGAACATGCTGAGGAGGGGTCAAATTCAAACGTGAGGGGGTCTGTAGCTCGTGGCTGAACCAGTTCTGCAGTCGTCGGCGCCTCAACAACCCGGTCCACCCGGGGGGTTTACTGGTTCCTGCCCCAGGTGTGTTGAAAAGGTTCCTCGCCTCATAAACCGGGGGTAACCGACTCACACGCCTTCTGTTAAAGACTACGCTTGATGCGTCCCGGTCCAAGCTTAAGCGAAAGCTCTCTACTTCTAGCCGTTCTGCCTCTCTCTGCAAGGCGGCTCGCTTTGTTTCCATCCGGGTGTTCTCAGTGTTTAGATCCTCCTTGGCTTGCGCTATCTCATCACGTAACTTTGTAACCTCCGTGTTATGCTGAGTTTGGTTCACCGGGTTTACCTCTGCCATTAACAGTGTTGCCAGAGCACCCAATAGATCAGATAAAACTTGAGCCGGTGGGCGTACAGGGCCTCCTGCCCCAGCTGCCACTATCGTTGCTGACCCGAAGATCATTGCTGCTACAGTTGAAGAATTCTGCCCTGGCTGCGTACCGGCCATGAAGATCACAACCCGGTGTGGCAGCTTGTAGGTGTCTGGAATACTGTCACCATCAGAACAGCCCCCAAGCCCACCATCCTGAACCTGATAGATGGAATTGGTCTTGCTGGTTGAGGACTCGTCGCCTGAGTAGACAACCGTCTCACCACCGGATTCAGATCCTCCTTCCAGCTCCGATCCTTGAACAAAGCCAATAAAAACATGCTTCGGGGCGACTTGAACCTTGGCGGGTCGCGTGCACCGAGTCGTCTCGACGATGTCGGTGCAGATGTCCGGCTCAGCATCCGGCTCACCAATCTTGCCAATGAAGACATGGATTCCGCCAAAGGGACCCGGTACCCGTACTCGATTGAGCTGGCCTCGGGTCCCCAGCCCTCATCATCGATGTAGAGCTTGCCGCGACGACTCTTAGTCATCCGTCCCATAGCATATCCCTTGAGCCGTGCATAGCTGCCCTTCAAGATCTCGAAACCACTGTGCGCTGGCCCCACGGTGGGCGCCGATTGTGATGGAATTGTCACGGCAGATGCCCTAGCATGAGGACTTAGGTGTGGAGCCATCGCTACGAGGTTAGCATGAAGGGGTTAAAACGGGACAAGGGACACAGAGAGTTTACCCAGGTTCGGCCCCTCGCAATGAGGTAAAGGCCTACTCCCGATTTAGGTTGTATTGCTTGGTTTTCAATTACCAAGGAGCGAATACGCTTGACCTAGTTCTCGACTTGTTGGTTCTTGCCTTAACCCGCCACCGGGTCACCCCTTTATATACACAGGCTGATGTCCGGCGGCTCACAGAGTCCCGGCCGGCTCATACACAACGTGTCCGACTCGGTGACAGAACTACACTTTCCTTAACGTACAAGTTAAACATATGGCGGTTTACGCCCGTGGGCCTCAAGTCTCCTCTGGGTCTTGGGCCTTTAGTAAGATTGCTTCATGAATCGCCATCTTCAACATCTTCTTGGGCCTCTTCATTATGAACCGCCAGTGGCATGACCCGGCCCCTCCTGGGCGGGTCATACCCAATAGTTATATCTCCAGCACCCACCATATGCTATGCTCGAGATAAAAGCCTCTAGTGAAAACTATGGCCCGTGGGTCTATTTTATCATATATGAACACAGAAATAATCCTCTGAATTTTATTTCTACTTTGTTTTTACAATTATCTATCTACCACTACAAGATTTAATCCTTGCAAGTAACCACCAAGGGGATTGACAACCCTCTTGTTTGCGTTGGGTGCAAGTATTTGCTTTTGTGTGTGTAGGTGTTGTTCACTAGGGCTTTGTGCGATTCTCCTACTAGATTGATAACCTTGTTTCTTAACTGAGGAAAATACTTATCTCTACTGTGCTGCATCTCCCCTCCTCTTCGGGAGAATCCCAACGCAGCTCACAAGTAGCAATGACGCCATCATGGTTTTCGCTAGTAGAGAGCAGAGACTATGCCGGCCTACGACTGGACTTGTCCAGGGCTTGGCCGAGTCGTGGGGGGCTGGGGGATGTGTCCAAGCTCCCTGCGTCGGCCGAGCGTGTCGCAATGGCGGTAGGCGCACGTGTGAACCAGGGGCAAAATTGGGCCTGGGGCAACTGGGGTTGTAGCCCCAGGCGTGGCCCAACTTGCAACTATACAAGTAGTAGCAAAAAATTCAGAATTTGAGATAGACAGAAGCCCAGCCCGAGGCTTCAGCCCATAAACGTACAAGGTTACAAGTAGATCAGTCAATTAGCCCAACAATAAGCCTTTTACCTCCACGTGCAACTCCAACCAGAACGGAAAATGAATCGCCCAGCGCCCCAGCCCAGTGGACGCTTCCTCACACAATCGACAGTAGAGAAACCCTCGCCTCGCTCAGTTGATGCGCCGCCGCCGACCCGTTGTATTCGTCAACCTGTCTTGCCGGCCCGGCGTCCTTACTATCCACCTCTCCTCCAACTACTGCTAAATTGCAGTGCGCGTACACCCAGCCAGCGGCCGTACAAGTATGTAGCTTGTATCATCTTAATTTGTTTTACCTAGTACCTTCATATCAGCCAAACTTACTGAGTTGGTAATGCTAAATTATACTCTCTGAATGTGTCCATTTCTATGATAAATAAATATGGACGGAGGAAGTACTACTTAATTAGTCGATTTTATTTCATTCTCAATAGGAAATTAGAAATCCATGATGAAGAGGACACATACAATTAAATTTTTTTCTCAATCAACATCCAACCAGCCTGCATCCAACAATACCAACACCAATGAGCATTGTAAAAAATGAGTTACAAAATAAGATGAATGATGAATGTATGAGTCACCGTTTGGTATGCTATATTGAGCTTGATGTATTTGCAAGCCTTAATGATATTAAGATTATATACTACTATAAAAAAAATAAGGAAATGCAAGGGGCTACTACCTCGTACAGTTTGCGATAATGATATATTATGTCCCTTTTGAATTTTTTGTATGAATAATTGACTTAGTTTATGTACAGTGTCATGACTTAAATACTGGATTTTATGTTTGTAGCTCCACGTCCTTCTACTATTGATGGTGAAGAAATGATGGCCTTAAATTAAGCAAGTCTTCATAAAATTGGTACTCCCTCTGTCCAGGTGCATAGGGCACCTAAGAAGTGACACAGTGAACTAGGCATGTGTTGATTGGATGCTCACCATGTTTTTCTCTCCCTCTAGTTAATCCAGCATTAAGTGTTGTGATAGTTGGACTAACCATGCATAGGCCAACGAGTTGTTTCACCCAATTCTTTAGGTCCAGCATGCATGCATGCAAAGAAAAAGTTAATGGTAGTGGCGCCTAATTACTTTGTACATGAAAGGAAGAGAAATGAGCAGTTGAAAACGCTTCATGCATTGAGTAGGCAGACGAGTTATTAGTGCTAATAGGTGAAGGATGACTAATATATTTGGAAATCCTAAATTCTCTTAGATGCCCTATGCACCTGGACGGAGGGAGTACCGATGTTTGCAAATGATGCACTTTGTTAAACTATTTGTTTTTATTGAATTTCCTCTTGTGATAGTAATGAATTTATATTCCATTTTAATGTGAAATTATGCCATACTTCTAACATGCATTGGTATGTGTGCTATTTGACGTTATTTTTAGTCACTTGGTTTTAGCCCTAGGCTTTCTAAAATCCTGGCTTCGCCTCTGGTGTGAACAGTGGACGTGGCCATGACCATGGTCGAGGAGGAGGGGACATGGCCGAGGCGACGTTGGCTGGTACCTGAGGGGCTCAGGCGCGCGAGGCGGAGGGCTGTGTGTGGCGAAGGAGCCGGGGACGCGCTGCTGGCTTCGGCAGCGGGGTCAAGGCCCGGGCGCTGCACAGAGCGCTCTCTAGCAAGTGAACCCCTGGTTTTTTTTTGGAACATAGACGCTAGAGGCGTCCGGCTTTAAATTAATAAAGCCACCAGGCAGCATCCACACAAACTTAAGTCTTACAAACCAAATAAAACAGTCTTCGAGCCGTCGACTCCAGATATAGCTAGGGAGGGACAGGCATTAGGTCTAGATCACAAAAGCGGAGCCTCAAGAAGATAGATAGCTTAAAGTAAGAATCTCATGGTCACGCAGTCGTCCCGTCTTGTCGAGCCTTCACCATGGTCGGTCTTGATCAGCTCCATAGTCTCCTTCATGCGTTCCTCGTCACGCTTCTTCCCCAACGGCGCCCATACCTGAAGGAAGATGTGACATTTGCAGATGATATCAGCGGGGTGGGCCGGGAACTTGTGCTCAATCGTAATTTTGTTCCGGACCGACCAAAGGGACCACAACAACGCCCCAACGCATCGCCAAACTATCCTGGCATTAACCCCACGTTGCACCGATAAGATAGTAAGTAAATCGTGGCTAGATTGTGGATTCCAATTTTGTTTGAAAGCGTCTCTAACTGCACTTCATGCAAATCTAGCGAGCGCACATCCAAAGAACACGTGGTTTGCGTTTTCCCCTAAACCGCAAGTGGTGCATGTTCCGTCCGCCGGCCCATTGCGTTTGGCCACATTATCGGAGGTTGGTAAGAGGTTGCGAAACATTTGCCACAAGAAGATCTTGATTTTGAGAGGTATACTGGGACCCGGGTGGCCACAGGTGTGATCAGCCTTGTCCATTACCTAGGGGTGTATGGGTCGTCTGTATGGCTGGAGCTGGGGCCAGGTGGTTTGAACTGTCAGCTGTACCTTCTAGAAGCTCCTGGATAGAAAGTGTTTGTGCTGCGCAGAGAAAGGAGGGAGTGAAGTCTTGGTCTAATTTTTTGGTGGGTGTAGTTAGTTACTAAGGTGACCAACTTTACCACCTTTCAGCAACTAGAGAGCAAGACAAAAAGTACTTGCTGCGTAAACTTGTAGTTGGACCAGGGGTTGAGTGGCTAGCACCGTACCTCTCTTCCAAAATTTTCTTGTCAAGCTTTCTCTTAGGCTTATTCTTTTTTAGAAAGGAACAAATGCTCTCTAAGGACTTGAGCTGTGAAGTAACCACCTCTTCCACTCCTGTAAAAATTCTCAATCAATTCACATGATCTGTTTAGGTCCTAAAACCACCAAAAATACACCCAAGCCTCTCTGGAGTTTTTGCATTTGAGCTACACCAAAAATTAACACAATTTTGGTTGGGCGCTAGCCTAATTTCAAGGTGTAGCCCAATTTCAAGGTGTTTTTAGTTTGCTAAGTCCAAAAAAGGTAATTCAAGAAAGAATCAGGAAAAAAAGTAAACAAAAACTAATATGCAGAAAAGAAAGAAAAACGTCAAAATTCAGGATGTTACAATTGGTATGCGGGCGCGCGGGGTGGCTATTGCCTCCCTGTGCCATATCCGGCTTAACCGATGGGCACAATATTTTTTCATTTATAAACCAATGTGTATTTTTTTTTCCAAACCCTTATCCTGATAGAATTTTTACCTGCCGGGTTCGCAAGTTGCGCGTACCATTGCCATGTTGATGCTAGACTTTGCCTGTGACGAGGAAAGGAACGTAAGTGGTGTGAAGTGATTTGTATAGGGAAAGAAGTGTACGACAAAAAGACATTCGTCCTATGCGCCCATATATACGCGCATATACTCATCCTATTTTTTTGAGGAATCACGGGGGGGGGGGGGGGGGGGGAGGATCCCCACCTGAATTATATTACTCAAAGCTCAGCCAAAAGCCGAGGAGAGGGTTTACAGGGTTACGGCAAGCCGTGAGGAGAGGTATGTCAGCCAGGATCTGGCTGAAACCTTATCTACCGGTACATGGAACCGGTTGGTCCAAAGAGCACAGTCATTACAAATGTTGGAGATTGTGAAGATACCAGTGTGATCTTCATTCCTGAACACAGCAGCATTCCGCGAATCCCAGATTTTCCACAGAATTGCAAGAAGCACCTCGGGCCATGTAGAAGATTCTAGCCTTGTGGGGGTTCAGTAAGCCAGAGATCTTGGACTCTGACAGTTGGAGTGAGGCCGAGCTGCAGCCAGACCAGCTGTGCTTTAGGGCATGTGATGAAAAGGTGCGTTGTATCCTCAGAGGTAGCCGAGCACCGTGGACACCTAGCATCCGTGCCAATGTGCTTATGGAACAGGTTTGCCTTGGTGTTTAGGCGCCCATGGAAGAGCAGCCAAGCGAAGAGCTTCAGCTTCGGGTGCGCCTTTGAGCGCCATATTATGACGGCGTGATCATGTTCTTGATTCTCATGGGTGAGCAGCTTGTAAGGAGCTTGCGAGGAGAATGATGTTCCGTGGGTCAGATGCCTCTCGTCAGGGCTTGGTGACAGAGAAAAGTCCTGCAATAACAACAACACTGCATCCAGCTCGCGCGAGGCGGCCGAGGTTAGCCGATCCGTTAGGCTCGTAAGTAGCCCATACTGCATGACATGGAGTACTAGGATGTGTTTGTTGGTGGAATGAGAGTAAAGTCCTCGGAAAAGGTGAGCTAGGGGAGCATGAGCAAGCCACGTGTCATGCCAGAAGAAAGTTCTAAGGCCGTTGTTTGTGAGGACGAAGGTGATGGAGGAGAGAGTCTGTAGTTGGGTCTGCACGGCCTTGGTTAAATAGGATGGGGTTTTGCATGAAGCTATCTGTGGGATACTGTATAAGTGGACTCTGTTTAGCCATGCAACCCAAGGCAATTCGTGGTGGGAGGAGGTGGCGAGGAATTTGTAAGCAAACTTCATAAGCAAGCAGTCATTTTGTATAGATAAATCTTTGATGCCTAGACCACCGAACTCTTTTGGTTTACATATGTTAGACCAGGCAATATGGCATTGGGCACCTGAACAAGTCTCATCGGCAGCCCAGAAAAACACGCGTCTAATGGCATCCAACTTTTTAATCGTCTTTTTGAGCAGTTTGAAGACAGACATGAAGTACGTAGCTAACGAGTCTAGCACAGAGGAAATGAGCACCAGACGACCGGGGCGAGAAAGGAGTCTAGCACACCAACCAGGGAGGTAACTAACGCAGTTTGTAATAATTGGCTGAAAGGCCGCAGCAGTCAGCTTAACAGGGGAGAGCGGCAGGCCAAGGTAAGTTTGCGGAAAGCTGGAAACAGGGCAATCCAGAGTTTGAGCTATTTGGAGAGTGATTGCATTGTCAAGGTTCATGGGGATAAATGTGTTTTTTGAGCAGTTAATTTGCAAACCCGTGGCATGAGCAAACTGGTCCAGTAGTGATCGAAGAAGAGTGGCGGCGTTAGGGGAAGCGTGGGTTATATGAGTGTGTCGTCAGCGTACTGTAAAATGGCCGGTGGGAGATCAGGGTAGATCGGGTGGCGAAGGTCGGGGGAAGAAGCGGCTGCGGTTAGAATGAGCTGCTGAAGAACATCAGCAACTATGATGAAGAGGTAAGGGGACACGGGGTCGCCTTGGCGTAAGGGGACACGATGCTTAACGGTGTTCAGGGTGATTGGATTATACTCATCCTATAAACACACACGCATACCTTATCTTTATGTGCACCTTCAAAAGACTGAGCCGGCGTATCATCTTGAGATTTAAAGCGCCTCGTAGTCGCCACGAACGTCTCCTCCTGCACTAGGGCTTGAACCCTGATGGATTGAAATATCACTGTCAACCAAACCATCCAATTACATGTTGGTTCACGAAAAAGACATTCATCTTAGAAGCCGCTTGTTACGTTCATGCTCGTGAATTAAACATATATTTTTGATCTGTCTTTCTGTGTACTCCATGAGTATGGAGTAGTTTGTTGTTACGGAACAACGCATGGAGGGTCGACTATTTTCTTACGAAAAGAAGCAACAGCAGTGATTTTCCACTTCCCAGCAGCCGCTCTCCCGAAAAAATCACACTCTAGCAGCACGTGCAACGCATCAGCGGAGCAACCGGCGAGCATGCGGGCGTGAAACGCAGACAAGCGAGACGTCGTCGACGACGGGCCCGCAGAGCGTGCCGCTGCCGTCGGACGTCGTGTGGTAGCCTGCGCTGTAGAACACTACCCGCGTGCTGTTGCCGTTCGCCGTGAAGTCGAGCACGTCGCGCGTGTACCCGCCTGTGCCGTTGGAGTTGTACGGCACGCTCTTGCTCCCGCGCGCCGTGGCCACCTGCACGCGCATGGGCGACGCCACGCACCCGTTGGCCGCGTCGCCCACCGAGAACTGCAGCCTGCACGAGCTGCCGGCGACGGTGGCCACCTCCTGGACCAGCGCGACCTCCACGCTGTTACGCAATCCCGGGTCCGCTACACCAGCGTTTCCGACCCACATGCGTCAACCAGGCCCAACCGGAGAGCAACACCGACTTATGACAGGCCTTGGGCCCTCTCCCCCCAAAAGACTAGCCTGTTAGGAGGGGACACCCCCGCGCTTATAAATCGTGTTATGTCTCCCCCCACAACCGATGTGGGACTAAACCCAACAATCTCCCCCTCACACATCGGTCATCCATGGGCCCGCTAACACCAGCGTTTCCAGCCCACCAACCATGACCGACCACCCGTGAGTCTACCGAGATTCATTCCGGGCACCTGGGCTCTGATACCAATTGTTACGCAATCCCGGGTCCGCTACACCAGCGTTTCCGACCCACATGCGTCAACCAGGCCCAACCGGAGAGCAACACCGACTTATGACAGGCCTTGGGCCCTCTCCCCCCAAAAGACTAGCCTGTTAGGAGGGGACACCCCCGCCCTTATAAATCGTGTTATGTCTCCCCCCACAACCGATGTGGGACTAAACCCAACAGCCACCGGGGAAGGCACACCCGCATGGATGATCGAGATCGAGGCCCCTCTCAGTGCTGCTACGGCGGGCATCTCGCCAGAGGGAAAATAATGGGGTGTCGTGTCGGCCTCGGTTGGGTCTGGGTAGGGTTGCAACTAGGAACCACCGCGGCTAGGGAAGACACACCTGCGTTGACTCTGCTCACATGGCCATTCTGCTTCTTTGTCAACGCTCCTCCGTGCCGCGGATTTACCGTCGCTGCACCTGGGCACGTGGCTGTGCTCGATGCCGGCGTATACTTGGAATCCGGCGAGCTCCAGTGACGTTCCAGATCGCCGGAATAGCCAACCGGGATCAGTGCTGAAAAACAGAACGGTGATCGTTAGGGCATCTCTAGCCGATCCACTATAAAACTAAAAATCAGTTTGCAGCGCAGAAATCGCCAGCTTTTGCGTGACGCGGTGCGATGGCTTCAGTGGTCGCCCCAAAATAAAGTGCACCCGAATCGCTCCAGCAGGCGCGCTATATTGCATCTTTTTTAAAACTACGATTCGACACACATTTGGCTCCGATAGTACAAATGTACATAGTTCACATAGACTGCTTCTATGATACTCCCTCCGTTTCTTTTTAGTCTGCATATAAGGTTTGGTTAAAGTCAAGTTTTGCGTAGTTTGACTAATTTTATATTAAAAAATATCAACATTCACAATATAAAATCAACATTTTTAGATGCACTATGAAATGTACTTTCATATTATATAGTTTAAGTATTGTAGATGTTTATATTTTTTAATATAAATTTGGTTAAACTTTGTGTAGTTTGACTTTGACCAAAACTTATACGCGGAGTAAAAAGAAACGGAGGGAGTACAAAATAGTGCACATAGTCTTCTCGTACAATAGATAGAAAAACCATTACTACTCGTCATTCTCCGACTCGGATTCTGTCTCGGTGATGTCCTCCTCCGACGTCTGAGCGTAGGCGTCAAGGAACCGCTTGTCATTGGAGTCCCAGGACGACGCATCTCCTAGCGCGATGTTCAATTTGGCGACCGCCTTCCGCATTCACTTGTCCTCACGATAGGCGGCTCGCTCCTGCCTCCTCTCCTCCCTCTTCGCCCTCCTCTCCGCGAAGAACTGTTGCTCGTTGATGACGTCTTGCAGGAAGCGTTGGCGCCACAACGTCATGGCTTCCTCGTCCCTCTCGGCCAAGCTGAGACAGCGCTCCCGCCTCCGATTCTCACGATGATCCTCGTCGGTGAGAAGCCGCGGGGGAGGCGCCAGCTCTTGCGCCCGCTTCTGCGTCGCCACGTCCTGGATTCATGTCCCAATGGGACCGCCGGAGGCGCCACGTCGCAGCGTCGTACGCGCGGGCGCCCTTCTGGGCGGAGTCAAAGTTTCCGAGGCCGAGGCGCACGTCGCCCGACCGAATCTCGGCGGAGTAGGTGTCGAACGGACGCACGCGGACGCCGCGGTAGCCCGAAGCTCCCCGGCGGCGCGGCGGCATGGTGGCGCGATGGTGACGTGTCGACGGAGAGGAGAGAAAGTTATAGAGGGAGCGACGAAAGAGCGGCAGAAGGTGCTGCAATTTTATAGCACTACAAGAAATATGTCAACTTGTGACCACCACTATTGGTCACTGAATGGTCATAGTTTTCCATTTATGACATTTTTGTGACCAAAACTAGAAGGTCAAAAGCTGACGGTCGTAAACTGACATTTTTTACCTTCTCTGTGAGAAGGTCATAGACGTTTACAACCAAAATATGCCTACTATTTTGTTTTGGTCACTAGCAACCTCACCAGGCCACGTAGTCATCCAGCGTGGCAAGCTGATATGGCACAAGATTCAGCCCGGTCCAATTCGGTGTTTATATGGGCCGAGCCCATTAATTCGGCCTTTTTAATATTTATTTTTCCTATTCATTTTTGCTAGCTACATGGACTGGACTAGCTATAATTCGTCCTTTTTATTTTTGGGTTGTGGCCCGTTTTTTCTTTTTTTCAAATGGGTCCCAATTGTCAGGTTCTGATATGTGAGTCCCAAATTTCTAATTCTGGTTTGTGGGTCCTTGTTGTCATGGTCATGTTCCTCAGATTTCAATATGCCAATAATTAAACAACCAATATCTAAATAAAAATAGACAGAAAACAAGTGTAATACTTCAAATAACAAGAAGCAACAATCTGTTACATCAACACACATACAACATTTCATTAAAAAACAGAGAGAATATACATGAAATTCTGGAGTTCATAATGCCCGAATAACCTAGCTATTATTACATAACTTGCTATACAAAAATGTCTTGGCGCTTCTTTGAACATCTTCTTTGGTCTTGAATTTAGGCAAAATATCTGCCAATAAGAAAACAAAACAGCGAGGATATAGTGAATACCAATAGCAGCAAGTGATGGGGTGCTATTTAGTAAGATTAAGTCCGGAAGGAAACATGCATGAAAATTAAGAAGTGATATTCAGTATGAATGCCATGAAGTTTTCGTGCACGTCATGCCAAGTGAGCCAACACGTAGCATGCATGTGGGCCATAAAACATGATCACAGTTCAGCACCTACAACAGCCTGACACAATAGAAGCTGGCATTGCTGTTGTTGATCACAGTATATGGCTGTTTGACTGCCCGGTCATTGCTTCTGTTCCCTGAACTGTTTGACTGCCTGTAATGTGAGCAAACAACTGTATGCATTATAGGCAGTCAAAGAGTTCAGGGAACAGCAAACATGCATGCATACAGACAGTCAAACAGTTCAGGGAACAGCAAACATGCATGCATGCAATGGAAGTACATACACAATGCCAGGTTGTACAACACAATGCCAGGTTGGAGCACATCATGCTTAAGCAAACAATGCGGCATGGCATAATCAAATAATAATGTGAGCAAACAACTGAATATGAGTGACACTTGATCACAGCAAAGAATGTGCTAGTAGTGTGCACTCATAAAAGAATGAATGAATCAACATTGATTTGCTACACTGCACCATCCAAGGGGAGAAGGCTTCTTCAAGGCATCAATCGTATCTAGTATATGTGAAAAAGGGTGTTACAGGATCAAAATCGCCATACCAAATACAAATAATGCAAGCATTGCTAGAAGGAGCTTTGCAACTAACCCTGAAAATGCCCCCAGCAAGCTTTGCTAGGAGGCCCATGCCTCTGCGCTGGCCTTGTTGACAAGTGCCATGGCAGGGTAGCCTTCCTCATCCTTGACCCTTGTGTCGTACTTTATGTCCAGTGCTGCATCATATGTGTATATTCAAATCAATTAAGCACTTGATCAGAGAAGAAATAGTACGTACATAAAAAGTCTCTTGAGCAAAAGCCAAACAGGATTATTGCTTTTCCCCAATTAGAAAAGGACAAGGCAGAAACCCAAGTTTCCAGATCCCAAAGGCAAGTTCACTATACTATTTTGGATCGGGATCATGGAAGCATGTGACTGATCTTAGATCGATCTTGGGTGTATGTGTGTGTACCTACGTGTCGTCGTCGCGATCGGTGCAGATAGGTGAAATGATCGATATAGTTGACTAGAGGGGGGGGGGTGAATAGGCAACTAACAATTTTTATTATTTTCTTTACCAATTCAAACTTTGCAACAAGGTAGGTTGTCTAGATATGCAACTATGTGAGCAACCTATATGATGCAATAACAACTAGCACATAAGCAAGCAAGGGATACAACACAAGTAAGCTTGCACAAGTAAAGGCTCGAGGTAACCAAGAGTGGAGCCGGTGGAGACGAGGATGTCTTACCGAAGTTCCTTCCTATTAAGGGGAAGTACGTCTCCGTTAGAGCGGTGTGGAGGCACAATGCTCCCCAAGAAGCCACTAGGGCCACCGTAATCTCCTCACGCCCTCACACAATGTGAGATGTCGTGATTCCACTATTGGTGCCCTTGAAGGCGGCGACCGAACCTTTACAAAAAAGGTTGGGGCAATCTCTGCAACTTAATTGGAGGCTCCCAACGACACCACGGAGCTTCACCACAATGGACTATGGCTCCGAGGTGACCTCAACCGTCTAGGGTGCTCAAACACCCAAGAGTAACAAGATCCGCTAGGGATTAGTGGGGGGAATCAAATTTCTCTTGGTGGAAGTGTAGATCGGGGCCTTCACAACCAATCCCGAGCAAATCAACAAGTTTGATTGGCTAGGGAGAAAGATCGGGAGAAAATGGAGCTTGGAGCAACAATGGAGCTTTTGGGGGAAGAGGTAAGTCAACTTTGGGGAAGAAGACACCTTTATATAGTGGGGGAAACAATCCAACCGTTACCCCCCCAAGCAGCCATGCACAGAGCAGTACTACCGCTTGGGCAGGGCGGTACTACCGCTGAACCAACGGTACTACCGTTCCCTCCCAGCGGTACTGCCGCGCTCACGAGGGTAGCAGGGACCTGGGCCCAGAGCGGTACTACCGCGGAAGTACGGGCGGTACTACCGCTTGGAGCGGTACTACCGCCACTACTGCCGCTACTAGTACCGCAAAACCCGACACGAAAAATAGAGGTCTCGAGTCGAGGCGGTAGTAGCCCGAAACCACAGCGGTACTACGGCCGAAGACAGCAAGCGGTACTACCGCTTGGGGAGCGGTACTACCGCTTGACGTGCTTCGGCGGTACTACCGGTGAGGACTGCGGTACTACCGCTGGGACAGGTCAAGGCAGGCAAGGAGAGGAAGGTAGCTCCAATGAAGTGGAAAGGAACATCGGGTGTGATAAGGATGTGTACGTGTTGATTCCACCCTAGCCATACCAAAGCGGATCCCCTCTTGATAGTACGGTGATTCCTACGAAACTAGTCCACCAATAGAGAAACGAAGGAGCTACACCATCTTGAATAAAACACCAAGGGGAGGGAATCGTCTCGCGCCAAAGGATGAATCTCTGAAAAAGCTCAACGCACACGATTAGACGCAAAAGAATTGTCATCAATCACCAAAACACCTTGGGGATAAATATGCCCTTACAATCTCCCCCTTTTTGGTGGATTGATGACAATACGGGATTTGCACAAACGGGAAAGACATATGACATGCGCAAAACCCCACCGTCCTAAAATGTAGCTGGGCTCCCCCTAGATGTGTGCTATCTAGATAAGTGCTTTGGACTTCACGGCACACATACTAGGATCAACGCTCCCCCTACATTTTAGAGACCAACAACCTAAGCAGGGTATATGAGAGCAGAGTAAAAAACAGGATAAGCATGCAACTCATAAGCTAGGTAGACATAGATAAAGATAATCTAAAGATAAGGTAGCATATGTCTCACACCATATGTCTGGAACTTAGGTCTCACTGACACAAAACCAAACAAAGCAAATAGCAAGAAAGCACACCACAACAAAGACACACTCGCGAAACAGACAACGACGACACAAATCCCTAAACTCTCTCCCCCTTTGGCAACGAGACACCAAAAAGAGAGGGAGTGTTGCTACGGCTCCAGGTGATAGCAAGGCCTCGAACATCAGATCTCAGCGTGATCGTCTTCGCCACCGTCGTCGGTTGGGAACTGCTTGGCATCAGAATCTGTCCACGGGCAGTGCTGCTGAACCCAGTCCTCCTCCTCAGTAAGCTGGTCCTCTGATCCACTGAGAACGATAGCACCCGTCTGACGCATGAGCTCCTTGTGACGACCCCTGGCCTTCTTCTCAGCAACATGAGTCATGTACTGGCCGTGAGACTCCATGTAGAACAGCTTCTTTACCTTGAGCTTGAGCTTCTTTGCCCAAGAGGGCTCTGCCCCAGAAGGCTCATAGTCATCATCATCCCCAGCCTCAGCCTCCTCCTCAGTCTCCATGGCAGCAGCAGACGATGCACCCCCAGACTTAGGGACCTGAGTGCCCCAGTTGTCCTTCTTCCTCAGACGCTTGACCTCATGAGACACCAACTCTACAGTCTCTAGCATAACCTTGGGATAGACATGATCCCAGGCCTTCTCAATAAGCAGCATGATGAAAGGACCATAGATTGGGCACTTACGCTCAGAAATGGCAGAAAGGAGGTCAGACCACATAACACGAGAGATGTCCAGGGACTCGCCAGTGTTTTCTTCCTTCTCACGCTGGCAGAAGAGAAGCATGTCCACGAGATAAGAATGAACCATATCTAGATTCCCGATGCGAGTGAAAAGAGTCTCACGTAAGACACGGTGAAGAATATCCAGAAAGGCAGGCAGCTCATTCTTAGTCTCAGGGTTGATGTTCAGCGTGCAATAGGGCCAGAGAGCTTGCTTGTGAGTGGAGGTTGTGTTGCGGTGAGGGCGAAAGCCGACAGGAGACGCAAGCCCGTGATCGTCCACCCCAAGCAACTCCATGAATGCCTTCCACTTGATAGAAAGCAACTTGCCATTGGTCATCCAAGTCAGTGTCATGTCCTCATCAGTCCCGAGATGAACCGTGGCATAGAATTGGGCCACAATGTCAGCATCATATTCTTTGTTGAATTGCATGATACCGAGAATGTTCAGTTGAGTGCACATCTGAAGAGCTTCACCAAAGTACTCAGGATCCTTCTCCATATAGTCGGTGTCGATGGAGCGCACGTTAACATAGAGGTTCTTCTTGGCCTTGAGCACATCAAAGAATATGGCAAACTGAAACCTGTTCCAGAACGGACGGTTGACCAAAGTGGGATCTTGGTCTGCCTCATAGGGGTTGCGGCAACGCCTTGCCCAGAACTCCTTGGCTTGCATCTCCGGCACGGTTTTTCCAGATTGCTTCGGCTAGACAGCAGACTTATTCTGGAGCACTTGAGGACCCTCCTGCAGACTTAGTTGTGCGGTAACGCTTTGACGTGGCACGACCGGGGTTGATACGTCGAGCTTGATGCTTAGGATGTTCATCACCTGGAACCACACACACGAACACGCAAAACAACCAGAAAGAATGAGCATAAGCCACCAAACACAACAAAAGGATCACTGAATGGTAAGAGTACAATGGAATTTGGTAAAAAGCGGTAGTACCGCGACCTGTAAGCGGCAGTATCGCTCCAAGCGGTAGTACCGCTCGAGACGGGGAAACAGCGGTTTCCTACTGGCGTGGTCAGATCGGCACTACCGTCCTACCAAATTCAAAAATACTTCTACCAACCACTAATCCAAACTGCCTAGATGCCTTCTCCATCCTACTCAAGCCTAGATTTGGCCAAAAATCTAGAGATGCACCCACTATTGCCCCTAAGATGCTAGATTGGAAATCTAAACAAGAAGAGAGAGGGAACGGGGGCAATACCGGCATCCATGGCAAGAGGACAAGGTGGGGATCGACTTCACCGAAGAGAATGGAGAGGGACGCCCCGGAGAAGGAGATCCGCCGCAGCCCTCCCGCGGCGACCAGTTGCTGGAGAGACGAGACGGAGCGAGGGGGCGAGCGAATGGGTATGGGGGAGAGAAACCTCCCCCTGCCCACGATATAACCCCCTGACCCCGCCCCGCAGCGGTAGTACCGCGCTGGTGGGCGGTAGTACCGCTTATAAGCGGTAGTACCGCCCAGCAACAAAAAGGCACTAGACAGAATGGCTAAGCTCAAAAAGAAACAGAGAAACACAGGCAAGGAGGAAAGACCAACATGGCAACAAACACACTAGCAAGGGGCCAAAACACGCCTCTTCAAGAGAGGGCGGTGGCCGAGACCACCTATGTTTGATTCAAGAGGTATGGCGTCGCGAAGATTTTAACCTTGGACCCATGACCAAAACTCGTCCTTGAAGCACAAGTACCATAAAAAATGGTTAATGTGAAAGACTAGATCAATTTATGCATAATGGGGGAGGGAGAGTTCATTGAGAGAACATCACTCCCCCTATGTCCATGCCTACATCTAAACTAGACAACAAGTTGAGTGAGGTGGGGTGTGCAAGGGTTCAATTCACATTGCTCGAATCAATGATATTTAGCTCATGCTTTAACTCGCAAAATCTTGCTTCATCCAAGGGCTTCGTGAAAATGTCTGCAAGGTTATCATGAGTGTTGACATACTTGAGCTCGATCTCCCCTCGCCTAATGTGATCCCGGATGAAGTGATACCGAATCTCAATATGCTTCGTCTTGAAATGTTGCACTGGATTGAGAGAAATCTTGATGGCAGTTTCATCATCACACCAAAGAGGCACTTTGTCACAAATGACACCGTATTCCTTTAAAGTTTGCCTCATCCATAATAGTTGTGCACAACCACTACCGGCCACCACATATTCCGCTTCGGTGGACGAGAGAGACACACAACTTTGCTTCTTGGAAGACCAACTCACCAAAGAGCAACCAAGAAATTGGCACCCTATGGAAGTGGACTTCCTATCCACTTTGTCTCCCGCCCAATCAGAATCCGTAAATCCTTCAAGCTTGAAGTTTGCTCCTCTTGGGTACCATAGGCCAAAGTTTGGGGTATGAGCCAAATATCGAAAGATTCTCTTGACCGCCACATAGTGGCTTTCCTTTGGTGTGGCTTGAAACCATGCACACATTCCCACACTCAACATGATATCTGGTCTAGATGCACAAAGGTAAAGTAAGGATCCAATCATAGAGCGATATACCTTTTGATCCACCGGTTTACCATTGGGATCAATGTCAAGTGGGCACTTGGTAGGAATTGGAGTAGAAGCCGGCTTGACATCACTTAGCTTGAATCTCTTTAGCATGTCTTGAGTGTATTTGGCTTGGTTGATGAAGGTACCTTCTCTTCTTTGTTTGACATCAAAGCCAAGGAAGAACTTCAACTCTCCCATCAAAGACATCTTGAACTTAGAGGTCATGAGAGCGGCAAATTCCTCATTGAAAGATTTGTTAGGGGAACCAAAGATAATGTCATCAACATATAGTTGGCACACAAACAACTCCCCTTTGACCTTCTTAGTAAAAAGAGTGGGATCGATTTGCCCAACTTCAAATCCACGATCTTGTAACAACTCGGTAAGGTGGTCATACCACGCACGTGGAGCTTGTTTAAGGCCATAGAGTGCCTTATCGAGTTGATACAAATGATCCGGGAAGTAAGGATCCTCGAACCCGGGGGGTTGCTTGAGATAAACCAACTCATTAATAGGACCAATAAGAAAAGCACTTTTCACATCCATTTGTTGTAACTTAAAGTTGTGATGGGAAGCATAAGCAATCAACAAATGAATGGATTCAAGGCGAGCAATGGGAGCAAAGGTTTCACCATAGTCGATACCCTCAACTTGGGAGTAGCCTTGTGCTACCAATCTTGCCTTGTTGCGAATGATGTTCCCATGATAGTCTTGCTTGTTCTTGAAAATCCACTTGGTTCCAATGACGTTATGGTTCCCCGATGGCCGTGGTACCAATCTCCACACCTTGTTGTACTCGAAGTTGTTGAGTTCTTCATGCATGGCATTGAGCCAATCTGAATCTTCGAGCGCCTCATAGACCTTTTGGGGTTCAACACAAGAGACAAACGCGTGATGTTCACAATAGTTTGCTAATTGTCTACGAGTGCTTACCCCCTTTATTAGACTTCCAACCACATTCTCCATGAGATGGCCTTTGGTGGTGAGCTTGGAAGCAATCTTCGCGACACGATGCTCTAATTCCTCCTCGGATGTGGAAGGAGTAGGATCAACTTGATTATATTGAGCACCGTCTTGAGCTTGTTCGAGATCTTGAGCTTGCTCTTGATCGTGAACTTGCTCGAGGGGGAGAACTTAACCTTGGGCATCATTTGGTGGTTCACCACCATCTTGAGGTTGATCTTGCCCTTGGTCTTGTTCATGAGGTTGAGGGCCTTCACTTTGTTCTTCGGAAGCGTGTGGGTCTTGGGGAGGTGATGGCTCCACTTGAGTGGAGCATTGTCCTTCTCCTTCGGCCACAAGGGGTTCCTCAATGGGTAGAATATGACCAATACCCATTCTTCTTATGGCTTGGGGAGGAATTTCATCACCTACATCACAAGTACCACTTTGCTCCACTTGGGAGCCGTTATTTTCGTCAAACTCCACGTTACACGTCTCCTCAATGAGTCCGGTGGACTTGTTGAGAACACGGTAGGCATGAGAGTTTGTAGCATAACCAACAAATATGCCCTCATAAGCTCTAGCCTCAAATTTAGACAAACGAACACCTTTCTTGGGAATGAAACACTTACACCCGAACACCCAGAAGTACTTGAGATTGGGCTTGTTACCGGTGAGTATTTCATAAGGAGTCTTGTTCAAGCCTTTGCGGAGATAGAGCCGATTTGATGCATGACACACGGTGTTGATGGCTTCGGCCCAAAAGTTGTATGGAGACTTGAACTCCGCCATCATGGTCCTTGCCGCATCCATCAACGTCCGGTTCTTCCTCTCCGCAACACCATTTTGTTGAGGGGTGTAAGGCGCGGAATATTGATGCTTGATCCCCTCATCACTAAGGAACTCATCCAAGGTGTAGTTCTTGAACTCGGTGCCGTTGTCACTTCTTATTGTCAAGATCTTTGCATCATGTTGTCGTTGAGCCTCATTTGCAAAGTCGATGACGGTTTGTTGAGTTTCACTCTTCCTCTTGAAGAAATATACCCATGTGTATCTTGAATAATCATCCACAAACACCAAGCAATACTTTCTTCCCCCAAGACTATCAAAGGAAGGAGGCCCAAATAAGTCCATGTGAAGGAGCTCCAAGGGTCTCTTCGAATAGATGATAGTCGTGGGAGGGTGAGCCTTCTCATGAAGCTTTCCTTTGATACAAGCACTGCAAGCACGATCTTTGGCAAAACTAACATTTGTTAGTCCACGGACATGGTCCCCCTTGAGAAGACTTTGCAAAGATCTCATATTGACGTGGGCTAAACGGCGATGCCAAAGCCATCCCACATCAACTTTAGCCATTAGGAATGTCACGGTCTTAGTGGGTCGCTCTGAAAAGTTAATCACATAGAGACCTTTCTCGACATGCCCAACAAAGGCTACTTTAAAAGTCTTGCCCCACAAGAGGGCCACAATATCAACATCAAAGAAGGTGGCAAAGCCCATGAGTGCAAGTTGACGAACGGAAAGTAAATTGTACGCAAGGGACTCAACAAGCATGACTTTCTTGATCGTTAGATCATGAGAAATGACAACCTTGCCAAGACCCAATACCTTAGAATATGAGGCATCACCCCACTCGACATTGGTGGGCATAGATGGGATCTTTTGCACGTTCACCACCAAGTCCTTGCTCCCGGTCATATGATTTGTTGCTCCATTATCGAGCAACCATGATCCCCCACCGGAAGCAAACACCTACAAGAGATCAATGCTTGGTTTTAGGTACCCATTTAGTAATGGGTCCTTTGATGTTAGTAACAAGAGTCTTAGGAACCCAAATAGACCATTCAATGTACTCATAAGAAGAACCAACAAATTTAGCATAAACATGCCCATCACTAGCACGACACAACACATAAGAAGGGTTAAAGTCGTCGGCTTTGTTGGAAGAGATGGCTTTGCCCTTTTTGGCATCACCACTCTTCGCATTGTTCTTCTTCTCCTTAGGAGCACACTCTCCCTCCTTCACAAAATTTTGCTTAAGCAGGGGAGGTTGTTTGGTCTTGTCATTCTTCTTCTCGTTCTTCTTCTTGTTCTTGGACTTGGGTGAGAACCCAACTCCCTCCTTGGCCATAACTTCCTTTTGATTTCTCAAAAGGTCATTTAGGTTCTTCTCACCTTGTATGCATGACACAAGGCCTTTCTCGAGTTGTTCCTTCAACTTGGCATTTTCCTCCACAAGATGCACATGCTCACAACATGGGTTAGTAGCATTTGCATTATCAATTAAGACCATGTGAGGAAAGGTGGTCTTTTCCTTGGTTAGCTTAACTTGGAGTTGAGCATGAGACTCCTTGAGGTTTGCATGAGCACCCTTCAAGACCTTATGGGTCTTGTCAAGTACATCAAACTCCTCCTTGAGTCTAGCATGATTAACCCCAAGTTTAGCCTTCTCGGAAGTTAGCACATGAGACACAACAAGAGCATGATCAAGATCTTTCTTTAACTTGGCATGGTCATCGTTTTGTGACTCCTCAAGAGCCAAACGATGCCCACGCTCTTCCTCAAGAGCATTAGAGAGATACGATATCTCATCGGCATAGTCACGACTATGACCTTCCATCTTAGAGATGGTTTCTTCGTGAGGCTTGATCATGTCATTGGCTTCACCAAGTTGTTCCAAGAGAGCAGCAAAGTGGTTCTTGGATTTGCCCTTGAGCTTACTCATAAAGGACTCAAATTCATTTACTTCCTCATTAGACCCCTCACTATCATCAATGCCAACCGTCAAGGAGGGATTAGGAATTATGGTGGTTTTGATGTTGGGGGTTACCTTGTTGGAGGCTTTAGCCATGAGGCACTTGGCGGTGATGTTATCATTGGGTGAATCAAAGAGAGACATCCGGGGAGTTGTGGGAATGGCAACGGATGCCATGGCCATTGCTTCACTATCTTCATCATCATCTTCATCCTCACGGTATTCCTCTTGAACCACCAACCCTTGAGTATGAGTCTTCTTGGTGAAGTTATTCTTGTTGGGGAAAGACTTGGCTTTGTCTTTCCGGATGAGCTTGCCACCATTGTCTTCCCGCTTCTCGTAAGGACAATCCACAACGAAATGGCTCACATTGCCACAGTTGTAACAAGTTCTAACTCGTTGCTTGCTCTTGAAGCCACTTGAGTTGTTATTGTTGAAATTGGGTCTTGAGTTCTTCTTGCTCCAAAATTGCCTTGAAGCGAGAGGCATGTGCTCGTGATAATCATATTTTGTATCTTCGAGGTTGCTCTCCTCATCTTCCTCTTCTTCCTCTTCTTCCACAATAACCTTGGCCTTCAAGGCAGGGTTGGGCTTCTTTGCCCTTTGAGAACGGAGCACCGCGTTATCGGTGGTCTTGTCCAAGATGCTCATTGCAACGAACTCATCCAACACTTAACTTGAGGTCATGGAGTGGAAGTCCAGTCTTTGACGAATGACGGACGACATGGCCTTGTTGTAGGGCATCATGGCCTTGAGGAACTTGTGTTTGATCGAATTGTCATATGTGTCCTTGCTCCCATGATCTCGGAGTGAGACCGCAAGTTTGGTTACTCTCCGAAAGAGCTCACAAGGTTCTTCATCTTCCTTCATAGCAAACTCATCGGCTTCATCTTGCACCACTTCATAATTGGAGCGTTGAATGCTCACACTTCCCCGATAGAAAGACAAAACGCAATGCCACGCGTCTTTGGCCACAGCGTAGGGTCGAAGATGAGGGAGATATTCGGGGAGAATTGATTCTTGGATGATGAAGAGAGCATTCTCATTGAATTGATTATCCACGGCTTCTCTAGGGGTGAAGTTGCTTGGGTCATGTGGATAGAAACCTTCTTCAATGATTCTCCAAATATTAGTATTCACATGCTTTAAATGACACTTGAAGCGATACACCCAAGAATCAAAATCCTCATTTTTCTCAATCTTAGGAGGAGGACCGGCATGATTTAAATGAGTAGAGGGAATCGGTCCACCATAAGTTGGAGGTTCCACATGGGCAAAGATGCCGGTGCCATTTCTACCACTAGTAGAAGGACCCTTTTCACTGTTAGCTTCCCCCTTGTCGGAGGTAGCATCTGTCACCTTGTTAGTGGGAGCACCCACTTTCATTGGCGAGGTAGACAGTTTAAGTCCTTCTAGGAATTTAGTAAACATGCTTTCAACCTCGGTCGTCATGGAGTTTTTCAATGTGTCTAAAGCCACATTGAATTCCTCACGAGAGACCGAGGTTCCCCCATCGGCCGTAGACGAGGTAGGATTCACACCGGAGTGCTCATCCACACCATCTGTGGTGTCAACCATACTCTTCGGACGGCAAAGTCCTTAATAAATAAACCTGGCTCTGATACCAATTGAAAGGATCGATATAGTTGACTAGAGGGGGGGGGGTGAATAGGCAACTAACAATTTTTAATCTTTTCTTTACCAATTTAAACTTTGCAACAAGGTAGGTTGTCTAGATATGCAACTATGTGAGCAACCTATATGATGCAATAACAACTACCACATAAGCAAGCAAGGGATACAACACAAGTAAGCTTGCACAAGTAAAGGCACGAGATAACCAAGAGTGGAGCCGGTGGAGACGAGGATGTGTTACCGAAGTTCCTTCCTTTTAAGGGGAAGTACGTCTCCGTTAGAGCGGTGTGGAGGCACAATGCTCCCCAAGAAGCCACTAAGGCCACCGTAATCTCCTCACGCCCTCACACAATGCGAGATGCCGTGATTCCACTATTGGTGCCCTTAAAGGCGGCGACCGAACCGTTACAAACAAGGTTGGGGCAATCTCCACAACTTAGTTGGAGGCTCCCAACGACACCACGGAGCTTCACCACAATGGACTATGGCTCTGAGGTGACCTCAACCGTCTAGGGTGCTCAAACACCCAAGAGTAATAAGATCCGCTAGGGATTAGCGGGGGGAATCAAATTTCTCTTGGTGGAAGTGTAGATCGGGGCCTTCTCAACCAATCCTGAGCAAATCAACAAGTTTGATTGGCTAGGGAGAGAGATCGGGCGAAAATGGAGCTTGGAGCAACAATGGAGCTTTTGGGGGAAGAGGTAAGTCAACTTTGGGGAAGAAGACACCTTTATATAGCGGGGGAAACAATCCAACCATTACCCCCCCCAAGCAGCCATGCACAGAGCGGTACTACCGCTTGGGCAGGGCGGTACTACTGCTGAACCAGCAGTACTACCGTTCCCTCCTGGCGGCACTGCCGCGCTTACGAGGGTAGCAGGGACCTGGGCCCAGAGCGGTACTACCGCGGAAGTACGAGCGGTACTACCGCTTGGAGCGGTACTACCGCCACTACTGCCGCTACTAGTACCACCAAACCCGACACAAAAGACAGAGGTCTCGATTCGAGGCGGTAGTAGCCCGGAACCACAACGGTACTACGGCCGAAGACAGCAAGCGGTACTACCGCTTGGGGAGCGGTACTACTGATTGACGTGCTTCGGCGGTACTACCGCTGAGGACCATGGTACTACCGCTGGGACAGGTCAAGGCAGGCAAGGAGAGGAAAGGTAGCTCCAATGAAGCGGAAAGGAACATCGGGTGTGGTAAGGATGTGTACGTGTTGATTCCACCCTAGCCTTACCAAAGCGGATCCCCTCTTGATAGTACGATGACTCCTACGGAACTAGTCCACCAACAAAGAAATGAAGGAGCTACACCGTCTTGAATAAAACACCGAGGGGAGGGAATCGTCTCGTGCCAAAGGATGAATCTCCGAAAAAGCTCAACGCACACAATTAGACGCAAAAGCATTGTCATCAATCACCAAAACACCTTGGGGATAAATATGCCCTTACAACAGGGCAGACCTTGCCGTCCCTGGTGGTGAGGCTGAAGCTTTCCTCGCCAGCCTGGCAGAGGATCCTGTACGTCGGTTGCCTGGCATACATAGACGGACATGATTAGTTGAGGGTGAATAGGCAACTGGCATTTACACTCGAATGGTTTACAGGGTATAGATACAATAAGGATGCTAACCATGAATAAGAACTAATGCAATGACTTAGTTGAGGACAATGGATACAGATCTCCCAGATTCACCAAAAAAAGATAGAGCAAAGAATAACAAAAGTAACAGGTATTTAGCGAATAGCAGTCTCAAGGTGTTCTTGTGACATGTGGTTGCCGAATATGGAGTCGTAATATACTCATGGATATTAAGATTAATAATCTATAGCAGGAAGTGTTTTTTCAGCATGGCAGTTGCTTAGTTATTCATGAACTCGTAAGTGTTTATCATCAACTCTCCTCAGACTAAATTTACATTGAACAAGAAAGGAATCAGTATCATATCACCAACTCTGCTACAGTTACAGTGCCCTCCACATGTTTATGTAATAAATTTACATAGAACAAGAAATGAATCATTATCATATCTCTTAATTCGTTGCTGCACATCTAGCAAGAATAGATCAATGCACAGACTTATAAGAAAACATCACAACATGGCATGATATTTGACCCTAAGAAAACAACACACACTGACGCTACCAAATCTAACCGATCGCGCGATACCACGGAGCAAGGAATGGGGATCGGGCGTACAACAAAATGGTTGCCTTCAGTAAAATCGGTGTTATGTGGAAGCAAAACAACATAGTTTGAGCTTGTGAGCTCTGCTCTAATTTCATCAATGTCTTAGATGAACATGTGCTGATAATTTGTTCCATCAAAGAACGCTCTGTTAGTAAAAATAAAATCCATTCATCCTCTATCATGGGTACAGTGACAATCTGCTAAAGATTATCTATATTCAGTGCAAAAAAGAAAAAGAAAAATGTAGTTGCTTAACCGAGATAGAACTGAAAAATTCTTCTCCAGCCAAAACTATTTGTCTTGGGAAAAAATAATCATTCTTAAGAAAAGCATAAAAAAGTGTTCCAAGCGATTGTTCATATTGTACAAATAGCAGTATTTCCTTTTTTCTTTTAAAAAACACGCAATACTATCTTCACCCATGATTAGATCAGTCCTGTTATTTCAGTTAACATGATTATGCCATGTGCTATGGCATGGAGCATCCATGAAATGAAGGGAAACCGGCCCAGAAAATAAAATACACATCTTAACATGCAAAAGTGAGATAAATTTTGACTTGTACATTCAATAGAGGAAGAGAAAGTCTCACAAAAACCACCATCACGGCCTCAAGAAACCGGTGTGCTGTGCCCGCGCGCCGGCGCCGGCGCCGGCGCCGCCAAGGCTGCGCAGCACTACGCCGCCACTGAGTTCACCAGTGTGGTGGGCAACATGCAACATTAGGATGCCGTAAAAGCCACCTTCCACAGGGAAACAAAAAGCAGAATCATTGTAAGCACGACTCTTAACTCAGTAGCGAATGCTTGCAGTTGAGGTGATGGTTATGTTTACAAGATGAGCATTCTTGGTGCAGAACTCTCCATGGTTTTGCTTAGGAAGAAAATAAATAAATAATGTAGCAACATGTGAGATAAGCATTCATCTCAGCATACAAATTAAGGCTTGATTTGTGACGTTCACCAAGGAGTATACAAACACAAAGAGTTTGCTCCTTATCAGGCACAAGGAGTCGGATGTCCCCCCATCAAACAACAAGATGAGAAACACAATGTATGACGCCAGGAAAATAATCTACCAGAACAAAATGCACAACTACAACAGCATTCAGAAGTAAACAACATCACACGGCTGGACCTGAGCAACATCTGCAAACAAGCAATTCCTATGCAAATTAAAGATGTGTATCTATGTATTGTAGACCAGTAAATTGGAATTGGGTAACCTGAAGCTGAATTCAGGGGAATGAAGAGAGGAGAAGGGAGCTTACACCCTGCGTCTACGTTGGAGTTGGAGGATCTTGGCCGAGGTCGACGGTGAGGAGGAGATGGGGATTGCTTGGAGCTAGCAGGCAGTAGGATGCAGCAACGACAGTGCGTCCTACTTGATGAGGAGCTGCACGTTTGGCGACAGGTGATGGAGATGCGGAAGGCCGTCTTTGTCCCCGCCATGAAGCAAACGTAGTCATGATTGTAGGAGATGTGGAGCAGGTTCGTGGCAGCCGGGAACGGCCTCTCCGTCTTGCCCCCCACGGCGGTGGTGGCGGCCGCAGACGCGTCGGTGGCGGTGGATGAGACGGAGGAGACCGAGAAGGTGTCATCGCCGTCCTCCTCCCCGCCAGAGGGGGTGGGCTCGATCGCGTCGGTCGGGAGGGGCAGCGGCTCTAGGCCCTCATCCTGCTCGGGCTCGGGCTCCTCGGGCTGCGGTCGCTGGCAGGACAGGGAGGCAAAGGTGCTCGGGAACGGAGCTGGTCGCGAGGAGGAGATCGAGGCTTGGGACTCTGGGCACTGGACGCGGGCGCGTGCGGTTGGATAAGAAGGGAGGGGTGGGATCAGAGGGCGCCGCCGCGGACGGAGAGCCGGGGGTTGGGATCTGGATTGGGTGCGAGAGAGAGTGAAACGGTCGGTGTGGATGGACGATGGGAGAGCGATGCGGTGGGAGCCTTCGTCTTTGATCTAGATTGGGGAGAGGAAGAGAGAGAGGTTGCTGTGGCGGTGGCGGATCTGGCCGCGGACTGGCCTCGTCGGCTCGATCTGGTGCCATGGGAGAGAGGGTGAGGTGCAGTATAGAGTGGTGGCCGAGGATTCCCGCTTGAGGTGGACAGCGGCGGTGGGGGTGAGAGGAGGACGGCAGGATTCCCACTTGAGGTGGCGGCGGCAAGGAAGGAGTGCAGCGCTAGGGTTTGCGCGAGAGAGAGGAGGTCACGAGGGGTGGGGTTGGGTGGGGTTCAATAGAGAGAGGGGGTGGGTTTGCTGCCTTGGGTTGGATGGATGGACGGATGGACGGTCAGATCGATGCCATGTCATCGATCCAAGCCACAAGTAATTCCACCAATCAGAATTAAGTTTATGTAAGTTCTTTTTTCTCTTATATGGCAAATGTCCAATGTTATGTCAAAATTCATGGCAAAGTTTGTCCAAATGATCTCATATTTTTCATAAGTGTGCATATTGGAATGAAAAACAATGTTGCTAAAGGGAGTTTTCATTTTCTTTACATAAAAATTTTATTTTCCATTTTTCGAGTGCCCAAAACAAGTTTTTTGTGAAGGACCTACCATTTATTTGTTGCAAAATTGTACCAAATCAAATTTCTAAAATATTAGGCCATATCTAATGCACAATTGACTAGATGGTAGGGTGTAAAAAGTTCTGATCCACCTCTCGTGAAAAGGACAAATTTCCACCGATTCAGCAGGAAACGGGTCAAATTTGAACTGTATCTACATCGTAGTTTGCTCTTTATTTTTTCCGAAAATCATTTCTAGGTACATAAGTATCTATTTAATCAGAGAAACACCAAACAAATTCCAATATTCAAACACTAGCTAGGAACGGTCATTCCCGCCGTTTTGACCGCATTTTGAAACGGGCATAAAAATTTCAAAATAAAATCAAAAAATTGGAAAACGTTCGCATTGCGTCATTATATGTGACCAAGTTACCAGAAAAAATTATAAACTTGTAATACGGTGATTATTTAAAAAAAAGTGTTCTTGAAAACGAGCTATCAAGTGTGAAGATGAATGGCTTTCAACCCAAACGCTCAATCTTATGGCCACATTCATGACATAGTTTGTTCAAATGATCTCATATTGTGCACAAGTGTGCATCTTGGAATGACAAACAATGTTGCCTAAGGAAGTTTTCATTTTCTTTGGACGAAAAATTCATTTTCCATTTTTTGAGTGCCCAAAATGAGTTTTTTTGTGAAGGATCTACCATATATTTGTTGCAAAATTGTACCAAGTCAATTTTCTAAAATACTAGGACACATATAATGCAAAATTGACCAAATGGTTGGGTGTAAAAAGTTTTGATCCACCTGTCGTGAAAAAGACAAATTTTCGCCGATTCAGTTGGAAGTGGGTCAAATTTGAACTGTAGCTACCTCGTAGTTTTCTCTTTATTTTTCCAAAAAACATTTCTAGGTACATAAGTATCTATTTAATCAGAGAAACACCAAACAAATTTCCAAGATTCAACCACTAGCTAGGAACGGTCATTCCCACCGTTTTGACCGCATTTTGAAACGAGCATAAAAAAATCAAAAAATTAGAAAACCTTCGCATTGCATCATTATATGTGACCAAGTTACCAGCAAAAATTATAAACTTGTAATATGGTGATTATTTAAAAAAGTGTTCTCCGAAACGAGCTATCAAGTGTGAAGATGAATGGCTTTCAACCCAAATGATCAATCTTATGGTCACATTCATGACATAGTTTGTTCAAATGATCTCATATTGTGCACAAGGGTGCATCTTGGAATGACAAACAATGTTGCCTAAGGAAGTTTTCATTTTCTTTGGATGAAAAATTCATTTTCCATTTTTTCAAGTGACCAAAATGAGTTTTTTGTGAAGGATCTACCATATATTTGTTGCAAAATTGTACCAAGTCAATTTGCTAAAATACTAGGACACATATAATACACAATTGACCAAATGATTGGGTGTAAAAAGTTTTGATCCACCTGTCGTGAAAAAGACAAATTTTCGCCGATTTAGTTGGAAGCGGGTAAAATTTGAATTGTAGCTACCTCGTAGTTTGCTCTTTATTTTTCCAAAAAATCATTTCTAGGTACATAAGTATCTATTTAATCAGAGAAACACCAAACAAATTCCAAGATTCAACCACTAGACAGGAACGGTCATTCCCGCCGTTTTGACTGCATTTCGAAACGGGCATGAAAAAATCAAAAAATTGGAAAACCTTCGCATTGTGTCATTATAAGTGGCCAAGTTACCAGAAAAAATTATAAACTTGTAATACGTCGAGTATTTTAAAAAAGTGTTCTCGGAAACGAGCTATCAAGTGTGAAGATGAATGGCTTTCAACCCAAATGATCAATCTTATGGCCACATTCATGACATAGTTTGTTCAAATGATCTCATATTGTGCACAAGGGTGCATCTTCGAATGACAAACAATGTTGCCTAAGGAAGTTTTCATTTTCTTTGGACGAAAAATTCCTTTTCCATTTTTCGAGTGCCCAAAATGAGTTTTTTTGTGAAGAATCTACCATATATTTGTTGCAAAATTGTACCAAGTAAATTTTCTAAAATACTAGGACACATATAATGCACAATTGACCCAATGGTTGCGTGTAAAAAGTTTTGATCCGCCTCTGGTGAAAAAGACAAATTTCCAGCGATTTAGCTAGAAGCGGGTCAAATTTGAACTGTAGCTACCTCATAGTTTGCTCTTTCTTTTTTCCAAAAATCATTTCTAGGTACATAAGTATCTATTTAGTCAGAGTGTCGGTGTACTAGAGTAGGGGTACCCTAGTATCCCAAACTTGTGCACGGGCAGTTGCAGCGCCCCGCGGCAAGGCTTGCCGGGCGACCGCCAGGGTCCTCCGCTGGTTCCTTTGGAGCCATTCAAGAACAAAGTATTTAAGATGAGAAGACAAGGCCCCGGCAAGAGGAGCTTGCCGGGAAGAGACAAGGCCCCGGCAAGAGGAGCTTGCCGGGAAGAGACAAGGCCCCGGCAAGCGGAGCTTGCCGGGAAGGCCAACCACGGCACCTCAAGAAACTTGCCGCGACACACCGCGTGTCCCGGCAAGGTCCGGCGAGCGACAAGCTTCCGGACGCGACAAGACGACGACCCCGACAAGGTACTCGCCAAGGGCCAGCTGCCACTCTATACCCGCGCTCCAGCGCACCCACCCACGTGTTGCCCTGAGGCTTTCTCAGGGGCACGTGGCGGGAGCCTGTGCAGCCAGGGGTACGCGGTGGCAAGCGGAGATGAAGAGGAGGCCATCGTGGCAAACGGTGGCACTCCTAACGGTCACTTTTTGCACTGTGTAGGCGTCTCAGACGGGCATTCAATGCCCTTGTCCCCTGCCGTCAGAGTTAGGTAGGATACACTGTGTCCACAATAGCGGTAGCTGTACCTACCGCATTCTTTTTCCATTTTTACCCCTCTAGTCTACGTTGCCACCTGTCGGTGACCCCTTGAGCATATAAAAGGAGGCCCATGCGCAACGTAGAGGGGGTTCGGCTCATTCGAAACACCAAGAACACTCTCACGCTCGGTCTGGTAGCGTTCATCGCTCCTGAGCAAGAACTCAATACAATCAAGCAAGCAGAAGTAGGGTTTTACGCATCCGTGCGGCCCGAACCTGGGTAAACTGCCCGTGTGCACTCGATCCGCTCTTCGTGCGACCTCCACCCCCCTCCGAACCGAAAGGGGGCTTGGTCCGCCGGTCCCCATAGGTGTTCGTGGATCAGTTTCCCCGACATCTCTAGCGCACCAGGTAGGGGGCGTCGAGATCGTGTGAACCAGATCCGGCGTGCACGCGAGCTAAATCTTCATCGTCTTCATCGACATGCCACCGAAGAAGAAGGCTTCGGAGGCAGCTGATCCGTCTGCGTCGCTTCCACCGCCTCCGGAGCAAACGGGTGGTGGAGTGGACGCCGGCAGAAGAACGGGCGTCGACGAGGGAGCTCACAGTGCGGCCAGGTCCAAGGACAAGGCAGCACAGACCTCGGCGTCCGTACGCGCACCGCGCCCGTCTCAGGAGGCGCGGGACCAGCAGCGTCATGGAGTTCGCAGCGCCGTCCGCTGGGCCAAGATCAAGCTGGTGGTTCTCGTGGCGTCCAAGACCAGCATGCATGTCAACATGCTGGCCCGAGCGAAGTACGGTCGCCTGGACGGGACACTGCTCCTTCTAACGTGGTTAGGAGTCCGAGCATGTCCCGCTCCTCATACCGTTCACCTCTGCCGCCCACCACTCCAGAAGAAGCCTTGGCGCGAGCTCAACTGCTCCTAAATTACCCTCCGACGGCGGACAAGACCGACGAGTGGAGGGCCACTATCCAGAGCCTCATCGGCTTCGCCAACAGTTACACTGCGCGGCAACCAAGCACCTCGTTACCGCGGCAGGACTGCCGGACGCGAGCCGATGGCAACAAGACCGAGGGAGGTGCAACTTCCATGCACTCTCCACCACGAAGGCCAAGATCGCCGACTCGCCGGATCCACCCCGACAGCGGCTCCACCGCGTCGTTGGACCCACGAGCTCGTCGCGACCAGCGCCAAGTTCTCCATGAACGGCAACAAGAGGACGCTCGTACTCGCATCGAGCGCCGAAGAGAAGCGTGGCGTCAATCTGACCAGCGCGTTGGGCCCTCTGTCGACATGCACGCGCCGGGGGAGCCAGGCGACTTGCCGTACGCGGTAGGTTGCCCTGCGTTCACCCATGAGCTGCGGCAGGTCCAGTGGCCCAGCAAGAAAAACTTCAAACCAGACGTACCAGAGAAGTACGACGGCAAGTCGCATCCGTCGGAGTTCCTCAGCATCTACACCATCGCGGTGCCGGCCGCCGGGGGACTGGACGACAAGATCCTTGCCAACTACTTCCCGCTGGTGCTCAAGCCCAACGCCAGGTCCTGGCTCATGCACTTGCCGGACAACTCCATCTCCTCTTGGGCAAATCTATGCCATCAGTTTGTCGGCGCCTTTACAGGCGGCCACAAGCCACATGGCCAAGAGAGCGATCTTCGTCTGCTCGCCCAGAAGGAAGGAGAGTCACTGCGCAAGTACATTCAGAGATTCAGCCGTGTACAGCACAACATCCCAGACGTCCACCCTGCCACGATCATCAGCGCGTTCCATCAGAACGTGTGAAACCGCAGGATGAGGGAGGAGATGGCGATGTGTAAGATCAGGGACGTCAGCGAGCTTTACGCCCTGGCCGACAAGTGTGCATGCGCTGAAGAGGGGAGGAGGCTCCCCGGAGAGAATACGGGAGCAGGAGGATCCGACAGTGAGGATGCCGCCCCGGCAAGGAAAGGCCGGCGGCGGAACAACAGAAGGAAGAAGGGCAAGGAAGTGCTAGCTGTCGAGCAGACTGGCAACGGAGGTGGCGCCAAGGAAGCTAAAGCTGGTGGCTCTGGCAAGGAGGCCCAGCCTGTGGCGGCCGCCGACAAGCAGGACAGCTCCGGCAAGCAGTATTGCAAGATCCACCGCACCAAGGGTCACGATCTCCAGAGCTGCAAGAAGGTCGAGCAGCTTGTTGAGCTGCAAAAAGCTGAGTACGAGCAACGCGACATGGAGAAGGCCCAGGAAGGTGCTGGAGGAGCCGGCAAGAAACGCCCCGGCCGGGGAGGACGCCGCGGCAAGGCCAAGCAGCGGCAGGAGACAGACCTCCCCGCGGCCGCGACAAGGGTGAAGACGATGACGACGACGAAGACATGGATGACGACGAGGCCGACGAGCAGGAGTTTCAGAAAGCCACAGAGGTCCTGTGCGTTGACGGTGGCGCCTCTTTGCATACTTCGCACCGCCAACTCAAGAAGTGGATGCGGGAAGTAAATGCAGCAGAGCCATCCGTAGAGTCACGCAAGCCCCTGAAATGGTCCAGCACGCCTATCATCTTTGATATTGAGGACCACCCTGATCGCGTAACTGCGGTCGGGTGCTTGCCGATGTTGGTTTCTCCAACTATCCACAACCTCAAGGTCACGAAGATGCTAGTTGACGGCGGGGCCGGCTTGAACCTGATATCCTCCGCGGTCCTCCAGAAACTCCAGATCCCTGACAGCGAGCTCGAAGAGACCGGCACGTTCCAAGGAATCAACCCGGGAAGGAGCAAGCCGAAGGGAAAGATCACGCTGCCGGTCACATTTGGCAGCGAGCTGAACTTTAGAACTAAGAGGGTCACTTTTGACGTGGCCGACTTTCCATTACCCTACAATGGGATCCTTGGCCGTCCAGCGCTCGCCAAGTTCATGGCAGCCTCTCACTATGCATACAACATGCTCAAGATGCCAGGCCCGATAAGTGTCATTTCTGTCCCTGGCGACAAGAAAGATGCCCTTATCTGCGCCGACAAGATTTACCGGGAGGCAGCAGCCGCAGCCGATCGCGAGTCACTTGCCGCTGAAGCTCCCGGGGGGAAGAAGAAGACCAAGTCCGGCAAGAGCTCTGATGCCCACTCCGGCAAGCGCACCTCTTTGGAGTGCTGCGCTACCATCGAGGACGCACCATCGAGCTCCACCGGCAAGTTTAAGAAGACGATGGCAGCTCCACCAGAGACCAAGAGGGTGTCCGCCAAGGAGGACGGCACTGGTGGTACCTTCACCATCAGTGCCACTCTCGACCCCAAATAGGAAAGCGCGCTCGTTGCTTTCCTGCGGGCAAATGTCGACGTGTTTGCATGGCAACCGTCTGACATCCCTGGTGTTCCCAGGAAAGTGATTGAGCACCACCTAGCCGTTTGTCCTCATGTGCGGTCCGTCAAGCAGAAAGTCAGGAAGCAAGCAGTGGAGCGCCAAGAATTTATTGCAGAAGAAATCAAGAAGCTGGAAGCAGCAGGCCTTGTCAGAGGAGTGCTCCATCCCACGTGGTTGGCCAATCCTGTAGTCATGCGCAAGGCCAATGGGAAATGGAGGCTTTGTATAGACTTCACTGATGTCAATAAAGCTTATCCCAAAGACCCATTTCCCTTGCCGCGCATTGACCAGATTGTTGACTCCACAGCTGGATGTGATTTGCTTTCATTTCTTGATGCATATTCAGGATACCATCAGATCTTCATGGCAGAAGAAGATGAGGACAAAACCGCGTTCATCACCCCATGTGGCACATACTGCTTTGTACGAATGCCCTTCGGATTGAAGAATGCTGGATCAACATTTGCAAGGGCAGTCCACGTCGCTTTTGAGCCCCAGATACACAGAAATGTGGAAGCCTACATGGATGATATAGTGGTCAAGAGCAAGGACAAGGCTACTCTGATTCAAGATTTAGATGAAATTTTTGCAAATCTGCGCAAGATCAACCTCAAAGCTCAATCCCAAGAACTGCGTGTTTGGAGTCCCTTCCGGCAAGCTTCTCGGGTTCTTTGTGTCACAGCGGGGGATTGAAGCCAATCCCGACAAGATCAAAGCCATCGAGCAAATTGAAGCACCGAAGCGCGTCAAGGATGTACGAAGGCTTGCCGGTTGCGTGGCTGCTCTCAGCAGGTTTATCTCTAAGTCCGCAGAGCGCGCCTTGCCATTTTTCAAAATATTGAAAAAGGCAGGTCCGATGAAATGGACTCCGGAAGCGGAGGCTGCGCTGCAGGACTTGAAGAGGTACCTGTCCTCCACTCCAATACTTGTCGCACCTAAGCCACAAGAGAAGTTGCTGCTGTATCTAGCAGCAACCAATCAAGTGGTTAGTGCTGCGTTAGTAGGGGAGAGGGAGGCGGACGATGAGCCAGCAACCGCAGCAAGTGAATCCAGCGACAAGCAGGGGGCTTCTCCGACAAGCTCTAGTCCCGACAGAGATGGATCTGCGCAGGCATGCCAGGAGGTGCAGAAGAAAATGGTGCAGCGCCCAGTTTACTTTGTCAGTTCCCTTCTGCAAGGAGCTAGATCAAGGTACTCTGGCGTGCAAAAATTGCTTTTCAGCCTTCTCATGGCCTCGAGAAAGCTGCGCCATTACTTCCAGGCACATGAGATAACAGTTGTCACTCGCTTTCTGTTGAAGAGGATATTGCAGAATCCAGAAGTGACAGGCAGGATTGTCGAGTGGGCACTGGAACTCTCAAGCTTTGGCCTCAAGTTTGAGAGCACTTCAACTATACAGAGCAGGGCATTGGTAGAATTCATAGCGGAATCGACGCCAACACCAGATGAAGGAACTCCAGAAACGAGCATCCCCGTCAAAGAGGCAAGCAAAGAATGGTTGATGTACTTTGATGGTGCCTTCTCACTGCAAGGCGCTGGTGCTGGCGTGCTGCTTATCGCACCCACCGGAGAGCACCTCAAGTACGTAGTCCAGATGCACTTTCCCAAGGAGCAAGCAACGAACAATACCGCAGAGTATGAGGGTTTGCTTGCCGGCCTCAGAATCGCAGCAGACCTTGGGATCAACAAGCTCATTGTCAGGGGTGACTCGCAGTTGGTCGTCCGCCAAGTAAACAAAAACTATCAGAGTCCGTTGATGGAAGCATATGTTGATGAAGTGAGGAAGCTAGAAGAACACTTTGACGGCCTGCAAATGAAGCATGTTCCACGAGCTCAGAACGATATTGCTGATGGCCTGTCAAAGTGCGCCGCACTAAAGTTACCTGTGGAACCAGGGATCTTTGTGCTCAAGCTGACTCAACCATCCGTAACACCATCGACTGGACAGAGTAAGAAGAGGAAGTTGGTTTCTGGTGACTACTTTCCGGCAGAGCTTCCCGAAGCCGCCGCCAAGAAAGTTCCCAAGATCGACGCCAAGAGTGCTGAGGAGCAGTCTGCTCCGGCAAACCTATCGGTTTGTTCCGTTGAAGCAGACACTCCCGACAAGTTTTGCTCCGGCAAGCTTGCCGGGGAGCATCATGCTCCGGCCGAACCACAGGTTCTTGCCATAGAAGCGGATGTTCCCACAGCAACAGATATGCCTTTAGTCCTTGTTGTCGAGCCGCAAGCTCCAGCATGGGCGCAGCAGATTGTCCGTTTCCTTCACACAGGAGAGCTTCCCGAAGAGCAGGAAGAAGCGGAAAGAGTAGCCCGACAGTCAAGTATGTACAAGTTTGTCGACAACACACTGTACAGAATAAGACTCAATGGTGTGAAATTGAAGTGCATTCGCCGGGAAGATGGACAACAGCTGTTGGCAGAGATACATGGAGGCATATGTGGTCACCATATTGGCGCAAGAGCACTTGCCGGCAAAGCGTTCCGACAAGGTTTCTTCTGGCTGACAGCCCTCCAGGATGCGACTGCACAAGTAACCAAGTGTGAAGTGTGCCAGTTCCATTCCAAACAGATACACCAGCCAGCTCAAGCTCTCCAGACGATCCCTTTATCCTGGCCATTTTCGGTCTAGGGGCTCGACATTCTCGGCCCCTTTCCTCGAGCTGTCGGGGGCTTTGAGTTCTTGTACGTCGCCATCGACAAGTTCACAAAGTGGCCGGAAGTGGAACCAGTGAGGAAGGTGACAGCACAGTCAGCAGTCAAGTTCTTCAGGTCGATTGTTTGTCGTTTCGGGATCCCTAATAGGATCATCACCGACAACGGCACACAATTTACGAGCCGCACCTTCATGCAGTACGTCCAAGATCTTGGCGCCAAGGTCTGCTTCGCTTCTGTTGCTCATCCGAGAAGCAACGGTCAAGCGGAGAGGGCAAATGCTGAAGTGCTGCGAGGCCTCAAGACCAGAACTTTCACAAGCTGCACAAGTGCAGAAGAAACTGGATCGAGGAGCTGCCGGTGGTTCTTTGGTCGATCAGGACGACGCCAAATCGAGCCACTGGCCAGACACCTTTCGCTCTAGTCTACGGAGCAGAGGCAGTTCTCCCCACGGAACTCGTTTACGGGTCGCCTCGAGTGCTCGCTTATGATGAGCTCGAGCAAGAACAGCTGCGGCAAGATGACGTGCTGCTCCTTGAGGAAGACCGTCTTCAGGCTGCTGTGCGAGCCGCTCGCTACCAGCAAGCTTTGCATCGCTACCATAGCCGCAAAGTTAAAGCCAGAAGCTTCAAGGAAGGCAACCTTGTTCTTCGGCGTGTTCAGTCCGCCAAGAATTCCAACAAGTTGACGCCGAAGTGGGAAGGCCCTTATCGGGTGAAACAAGTCACTAGGCCCGGCGCTGTCCGCCTTGAGACCGAAGATGGCATTCCGGTGAGCAACTCCTGGAACATTGAACATCTTCGTAAGTTTTACCCGTAGGGCGCGGTTGCCGGAAGCTTTTCCGGCAACCACCTTTTTTACAAGTCTTGCCGCTGTTGCATGTAATCCTTTGTACAAAGCCGGGCGCAGACCCCGTGCACAAGTAAAGTTCATGTGCCCCGCACATCTTGTCAATTTTATGATGTAATCCTTTTTGCATATGTTATCTAACACCTTGTGCAGCACCAGACCCCGGTAAGCAATGACGAGCCGTAAGGCTCCATATCATTACTTTCTTTTTCTGTCTCTTTCTCAAAAGAAGGAAGGTTCCCTCGCCCACAAGGTTTGCCGGGGGGGGGGGAGGAGAAGATAATGGTGTGGACCGGGCCGTTCAAGAGAGTTTCTCCTTGCCGGGAAGCAGACGACAGAAAAGCTAAGTTGCTAAAGTTTGAGCAATCAGTTTTTAAGTTTTTGAGTTATTTTCCTTGAACGACCGTGCTTTGTATGGAAAACCTGTGCGCAGAGGAACCAACTCGTAGCTAGTTGCGCCCTTACTTTGTTTCGAGTCCGCTCAACAACTTAAGTGAGCTGCGACTAGTTGCGACAAGGTTGCTTGTCGGTAGCGACCACGCCAGTAGGCTGCTGAAGTTCCACACTCGGCGCTCGCGGCAAGGGTGCCTGCACCGGCAAGTTTCCCTAGGAAGCGTAGGGCAGAAACATACAAAGCCAAGAGTCGAGTAAAGGAAGTAACACAACAATTTTTACCTAAGATAGAGTTATATTACAAAAATAACTTGTCGCGCCTCTAATAAAGTGTTCCCATGACATGACTGGCAGCGGCAAGAAAAGAAGAAAACGGACGGCCTAATCTACGCGACCGCCGTCAACCCTTTTGACCTTGTTCATGCTGTCCACAATGGGTGAGACGAGGGCCTTGAGTGCGTTAAGATCAGCGTCCGCCGGCAGCCTCTTGAGGACGTTGGTGAGGTTGAGGCCTGGGTTGCGGAAGGCCACCTTCACCAGCACCTTCTCCAGAACTCCGGCACAAATCGTGCGTGACTCGTCGGCCAGCTGCCTTGGGATCCGTTCCCGGAGTTGCTGGAGGGCCGTCACCACGCCTTTGAAGAACAGAGTGAGCTTGGTGCTAGGTTGGAGGTTCTCGTCGGAGGAGTACCCGAGGCCCTCCACCCCCAATTGCACCAGCTCCTCTTCGATGACTGCAGCAATGTTCACGAGGCCCTCCGTCCAGAGCTCCACAGTATTTCTGAGGGGATTCTGGGTTTCGGCGGCCCTCGCCAGCAGCTCCTCGTTGGCCTTGATATCCTTCTTCAAGTCCGCCTCCCGTTTCTTGGCGCCGTCCAACGTCTCCGTCAAGGTGGCCAGCTTCAGCTTCAGATCGGCGTTGGAATCCTTGGCGGCGCTCAGCTCTTTGCCCTTCTCAGCGAGTTGGCCCTGCAGCTCACCGTGGGCAAGGGCGTCCTTCTCGCGCTCCAGCTTGAGCGCGGCAAGCTCTTCGCCACCCACCTTCAGATCAGCCTCCAGCTGCGCCACCTTTACCTCCAATTCCTTCTTGGCAGTCTCGGCAGCCGCAGCCGCATCCTTTGCTTCTTGGAGCGTCCCGCCAAGTGCTTGTTTGCATGCGGCAAGCTCCTCCTCATGGCTGTCGAGGCTCACTTTCCGTTGAGCCAGCTCGCCTTCTTGCGCGTATAGCTTCTCGCCGGTGAGCCGCTGCTACTCTTCAGCTTCGGCCTTCTCGAGGAGGAAGGCCTTCCACTCCTCAGCAAGCTACTCCCGCTCCTCCGCCAAGGCCCGAGAGCTTCCTGGCGAAGACCCCGGAGCTCCTCCGCGCGCTTCTCTATATCCACGCTCGCCTTAGCAATGAGCGCTTCCCGGGACTCCAACTTGGCTTGGCGGGCGCGGTAGAGCGCCAGCAGCCTCCGTAGCAGCCGCTCCTCCTCAAGCTCTTCGCTGCTGCTTCCCGGCACGTCGACGATCGACAACCCGGCGGAGGCGAGCACCTCCCCATGCAGAGCTTCTCCTTCCACCGGCGCCTTGGAGCTTGACGCCCAGGGGAGCTTGATGAAGATGCCCTCGCCGTCCTTCAGATAGGCGCCGGGCTGGGGCTCCTTGGAGCCTGGCGCTGCGGCAGCGGCGGAGGGATCAGCGGTCGGTGCAGCGCCTGGCGCTCCTGCGGCCTCAGGGACGTCAGTGTGATCGCCAGATCCCTCGCCAGCTTCCTCGGCGGCAGCCTTGGCGGCCTCTTCACCGGCGGGCACATCAGCACCGGCTCCTTCTTCGGTGGCCGCGACATCATCAGTGTTGCCGTGCGTGTTCTCCTCGCCGCCCGCCTCGGTCTCCATCAGATCCGCGGAGGGTGGATCTGACGACCGGAGAAGAAGGAGAAATCAAACAAGCACTCGAGAAGAAAAATCAGCAGAAGAACACAAGGAAAGTTTCGGGCAAGAAGGACTACCTGTGCTGGGATCCACTGTCATGGACTCCACCACTGGGGGATCGTTGGCGCTGTCCCTTGCCGGAGACTCCTCCCTTGCCGGAGATTTCTCCCTTGCCGGAGATCGCTTCCTTGCCGGGGAGTCCGCCCTTGGCGGCGTAGTCGAAGCAGACGACGAGTCGGAGGTGATCACCACGCCCTCCTGATGAAGCTGCTCTGCTCCTGCACAAACAAACCAGCGATCAGATGTCAACAAAGGAAAAGAGCGACCACGCGCGCCCAGAAGCAGAAAGTAAACCATGTACTTACGCTGGGGGCTGCGCTGGGGGCTGCTCTGCGGAGTAGTGGCCGGATCCGGCAAGGTGGTCTCGGGTGCGCCTCCTGCAATCGCAGTGGGCTCGTCCTCGATGATAACCACCGGAGCCTTGGCCCTCTTCGCCACCCTCTGGGCCAGAGTCCTGAAAAGGGAGAGTCCAGGGTGGATCAGATCAGATGCAAGACAGGAATAGCAAGTTGAAGAACTACAAGAACAGCAAGGGAATCTTACTCTTCTTCTTCCTCCTCGTCGGAGCTGAGCGCGGAGAGGTCGAAGTTCGGCCCACCTCCGGTGCGACGAGGTGGAGGGGTGGGATCCCTTGGCCGCTTGGCGGGGACTGCGGCGCTAGCCCGAGACGACCCCGCTCCAGTTGCCACTGCGGCGGGAGGCGCTCCCGCGACAACCGTACTTGCCGCGGCGGAGCGCGTCGCGCGGTGCTGCGGCTGTTGGCCCACTTGCCGCCCTGCTGCGTCCCCGGCCCTGCGAAGGCGCCTTCTTGGCTGCGCTGGGGGCTGCGCTGCGGGCCCTGCTCGCGGCAAGCTTCTCGGAGATGGCGGGCCGCTCGCACCCTCGGCGGGCTCGCTCGACTCGGCGTCAGGCGCGGCGAGCCCTTCTTCGTCTTCAGGCCACTCCCGTTCGGCAAGGCTCGTTGCCGATGCCGCGTCTGCTTCCTCCACTATGAACCCGAATTCACCCACGGCTGCGGCTGCCGCCGCCTCTTCCGCCCTGGTGGCGATGCGTTCCATCTATTGATCGGTGGTGTCGCGGGTGAGAAGCTTCTTTTCGTCAGCATTGACCGCCACTTCCACTAGGCCGTCGAAGAACTGCTGCACGACGTCGCCGGCAGGTTCTTGCCAAGTTTGAACGATCCCGTGCGAATCGCACAACGGCATCATTGCGCAGATGCGGTCGCGCGAGGAGTTGTTGCATAGAGGAACGATGCCTGCCGGCAACCTAAACCACTCGGGATGCTGTGGGTCGTGCTTGAATATCTCCTTGAGTATCCCGTCCAACTCTAGGACGGTGAAATTGAAATTGAGGCCCGGGTGCAACCTCATGATATCTGCCGGGCCTCCAAATTCCCAGGCGGGTCTCCCCCTCGCCTGCAGAGGGGCGATGCGGCGGCGAAGGAAATCTACGCCGACAGCACCTACAGTCAGCTCGGCAAGCCTGAGCCGCAAGATCCGAGTGGTGGCGATCTTCAGCTTGTCGTCGTCCACGGACAGGGCGCTCCAGTCATTGCCACGCACTGCTGGGGTTCGGCGCAGGACGGTGAACGGCTGTGGGTTCTCCTCTACAACCCAGCACCAATCTGCTCTCCACTCATCCCACTTGCTGCGGAGCTCCCCCTCCAGATAGGTCTCCTTCTTGTCGGCTCGCGAGATCCAGGCGATCCCACCGGCAAGAGTTTCCCCTCTCTCGACACGAGGCATAAAGAAGTGGCGGAAGAGGGCTACGTTGGGGTGGACTCCGACAAAGTTTTCGCATAGATGGGCGAAAACTGCCATGGTCAGAACGGCGTTGGGGGTGAAATAAAGGAGGTGGAACCCGTAGGTGTTCATGATGTCACCGAAGAAATCAGAGAAGGGCGGGCAGAGCCCGCAGTAGAAGAACAAGGCAAAGAAAGGGTACCCGCCAACTGGAGCTTCTTGCGAGGCGACGGCGGAGAGTACCTTCGTGCGCGGATGCGCCCGCATCTCCGTCGACCAGAAGAGATAGTACCACTCCCTCAGCTCCTTTGCGGAGAGCTCGGGGGGGGGGGGGGAAAGTGGCCTGCTCCTTCCGCAGCGCCTCAAGCCGCTGCGCTTCGGTCGACTTCACAGCCTTCGCGGCCGCAGTCTTCGCGGCCTTCCACTTCCCGGCTTTCGGAGCCATGGCGGAGGCGGTGGGGGAGATCAACGGCGCTGGTGGTGGCGACGGCGATGGGGGCGGAGCGCTGCTCTCTTTCGACTTTGGAAGTGGAGGGGGGCGGCGGAGATTTCTGAGATTGCAGCAGCAAATGGCGAAGGTGGGGGAACTGCCCCTGTTTCCCCTGCTTATAAAGAGGAGGAGGCGAACATTGCGCTTTTTCCGAATAAAGAACCACCAACGATCTCTCCCACGACGCCGCGATCGACGCATGCCGTTACGGGGGGCGCGGTGGATACGGAGTTAGATTCGGCATAACCCAGGCCCGCGCGTGCCCGTGCCCTATTTTGGGCCTGGCCTAACAGCGCTCGGCACCGTGTATGGCCCAGGCCCAGGGGCTCCTGTCGGTGTACTAGAGTAGGGGTACCCTAGTATCCCGAACTTGTGCACGGGCAGTTGCAGCGCCCCACGGCAAGGCTTGTCGGACGACCGCCAGGGTCCTCCGCTGGTTCCTTTGGAGCCATTCAAGAACAAAGTATTTAAGATGAGAAGACAAGGCCCCGGCAAGAGGAGCTTGCCGGGAAGGCCAACCACGGCACCTCAAGGAACTTGCCGCGATGCACCGCGCGTCCCGGCAAGGTCCGGCGAGCGACAAGCTTCCGGACGCAACAAGACGACGACCCCGACAAGGTACTCGCCGGGGGCCAGCTGCCACTCTATACTCGCGCTCCAGCGCACCCACCCGCGTGTCGCCCTGAGGCTTTCTCAGGGGCGCGTGGCGGGAGCCTGTGCAGCCAGGGGTACGCGGTGGCAAGCGGAGATGAAGAGGAGGCCATCGTGGCAAACGGTGGCGCTCCTAACGGTCACTTTTTGCACTGTTTAGGCGTCTCATACGGGCATTCAATGCCCTTGTCCCCTGCCGTCAGAGTTAGGTAGGATACACTATGTCCACAGTAGCGGTAGCTGTACCTACCGCATTCTTTTTCCATTTTTACCCCTCTAGTCTACGTTGCCACCTGTCGGTGACCCCTTGAGTGTATAAAAGGAGGCCCATGCGCAACGTAGAGGGGGTTCGGCTCATTCGAAACACCAAGAACACTATCACGCTCGGTCTGGTAGCGTTCATCGCTCCTGAGCAAGAACTCAATACAATCAAGCAAGCAGGAGTAGGGTTTTACGCATCCGTGCGGCCCGAACCTGGGTAAACTGCCCGTGTGCACCGCCTCGATCCGCTCTTCGTGCGACCTCCTCCCCCCTCCGAACCGAAAGGGGGCTCGGTCCGCCGGTCCCCATAGGTGTTCGTGGATCAGTTTCCCCGACACAGAGAAACACCAAACAAATTCCAATATTCAACCACTAGCTAGGAACGGTCATTTCCACCGTTTTGACCGCATTTTGAAACGGGCATAACAAATTCAAAAAAAATCAAAAAATTGGAAAACGTTCGCATTGTGTCATTATAAGTGACCAAGTTACCAGAAAAGTTTATAAACTTGTAATACGACGATTATTTTAAAAAAGTGTTCTCGGAAACGTACTATCAAGTGTGAAGATTCATGGCTTTCCACCCAAATGATCAATCTTATGGCCACATTCATGACATAGTTTGTTCAAATGATCTCATATTATGCACAAGGGTGCATCTTGGAATTACAAACAATGTTGCCTAAGGAAGTTTTCATTTTCTTTGGACAAAAAAATCATTTTCTATTTTTCGAGTGCCCAAAATGAGTTTTTTTTGTGAAGGACCTACCATATATTTGTTGCAAAACTGTACCAAGTCAATTTTCTAAAATACTAGGACATGTATAATGCACAATTGACCAAATGGTTGGGTGTGAAAAGTTTCGATCCACCTATAGTGAAAAAGAAAAATTTCTGGCGATTCAGTTAGAAGAGGGTCAAATTTAAACTGCAGCTACCTCGTAGTTTGCTCTTTATTTTTTCCAAAAATCATTTCTAGGTACATAAGTATCTATTTAATTAGAGAAACATCAAAAGGTTTTCAAGATTCAACCACTAGCTAGGAACGGTCAAGCCCGCCGTTTTGACCGCATTTTGAAACAGGCATAAAAAATTCAAAAAAAAAATCCAAAAAAAGGAAAACCTTCACATTGTGTCATCATATGTCACCAAGTTTTGAGGAAAAAAAATAAACTTATAATACGACAATTTGTTTAAAAATGTGTTCTCAGAAATGAGCTATCATGTGTGAATATTCATTGCAAAATTGGACCACTCCATTTTAAAAATATATCGAAACACATTTTATGTATAATTTACTAAATGGTTGCATCTCAACTACATCTTGGAATTTCAAACAATTTTGACGAAGGAAGTTTTCATTTTCATTTTTTCCTTGTTTATTTTTCTTTCTTTTTGGTATTCAACGGTTACTTATTATTCTTTGTTTCCATTATTTTGCACTAGTTTTACATTTTTCTGTTTTGTTTCATTTTTTCTTTCATTTCGTTTGTTACTTTTTTTGGTTTTCAATATTTTGAGCATTTTCTCTCTTTCTTTTTGTTTCATTGTTCCTTTTTCGTATACGTAAAGAACATTTTTCTAATACATGTTTAAATTTTTTCAAATAAATTTGAATGTTATTTCATACTTGTTCGACATTTTTTATACACATCTTAAACATTTCTTCAAATGCTTGGTTAGCATTTTTTAGATACAAGATTATTATTTTTGAATGCATGGTCAAAAAAAAATTATACGCATGTTAAGATTGCCAAATGCTTGATTAATATTTTTTATGTACAAGATTAGCAATTATTTAATACATGGTCAACCTTTTTTATATACATTCAATATTTTTCAAATGCTTTATTCAAAATTTCATATAGAAGATTAATATTTATTGAAGACATGGTCGGCATTTTTCTATACACATTTAAACATTTTTAAATGCTTGATTAAAATTTGAACTCCCTTTATTTATATGGACTCAAAGTTGTCCAAAGCCGGTATTTTCCACACATGCATAATCTATAGGTGTATGGGCTGTTGGCCCAGTCGTCACATAAAAAGAAAAAATATGGCCTTGTCAACCGAGGCCCAAACTCAGCAAGGCATTTTTAGTTTAAAAGGAGTCGGTTGGGATGTTTGACACTATTGTAAGCGTGGCCTGGTGGTAAGCCTCCTTGTTGTATGTAGAAGGGCGTGGGTTCGAATCCCTGCCACACCATTCATTTTTGTTTTTTAGATAAATAGAGAGTTCTATCTATAAGACTGTTTGTGTGAATTAGTACAACAAGCTGAGGCTGGCCCGATGGTTGGTGCCCTCTCTCTACACCATGAGGTCGAAATCAAATCATCGTATAAACCACGACTATCTAAATTGGTCATAATCTATAAGAAATAATATGGTAAATTATCTTCATAAATTTACGACCATTTTGTGTAACAAAATTGCGACCTTTCTGACCAAAATGGTCGTTATGGTTCAGGGTTTGGAGCCCCTCGAATAGTTTTTGACCAATTGGTCTCAAATGGTCGTAGATTTACGACTAATTCTTCTAGGGTCACTGACAGAAGGTCACAAGTTGACATATTCGAATCCCTGCCACACCATTCATTTTTGTTTTTTAGATAAACAGAGAGGACTATCTATAAGACTATTTGTGTGAATTAGTACAACAAGCTGTGGCTGGCCCGATGGTTGGTGCCCTCTCTCTGCACCATGAGGTTGTGGGATCGACCCCTTAGATTGCCACTTTTTTATTATTATTCGGGAATATTTCCACCGCCCATAGGCCCCCTGGTGGTCCCACCTGTCAAGTAGGAAAAACAAATAAGTGCTAAATAGTGAGATGTAAGTGAGAGTGACACCTAAACACGCCATGTAGGCGAGATTGCTGAGGTGCCTACCAAGTCATGCCAAATCAAATCATCGTATAAACCACGACTATCTAAATTGGTCATAATCGATAAGAAATAATATGGTAAATTATCTTCATAACTTTACGACCATTTCGTGTAACAAAATTGCAACCTTTCTGACCAAAATGGTCATTATGGTTCAGGGTTTGGAGCCCCTCGAACAATTTTTGACCAATTGGTCTCAAATGGTCGTAGATTTACGACCAATTCTTCCAGGGTCACTGACAGAAGGTAACAAGTTGACATATTTCTTGTAGTGTAGGCGTGCCAGACGTGGTGCGCCAAATCTAGCATGCGAGCTGCCGCTTTTTCCCGCGCGTGCTAGTTTCCCGTCTTCGCTGGAGCGCGCGAAAACGTCCCGCGCGCGCTAAAATGCCAATTTATCGCGCGCGTGTCTTTTGGCGCGGCTGTTGGAGATGCTCTAAGTTAACGGAAAAAACCCTTAGTATACTTCACTATTTTTTTGCCGTTTCTAGCTGGCCGTCAGAGGCGGGGGAGGGTGGGGGGCACGCCTGCGCGGGGGGGGGGGGGGGGAGTGTTGGGGAACGTAATAATTTCAAAAAATTTCCTACGCACACGCAAGATCATGGTGATGCATAGCAACGAGAGGGGAGAGTGTTGTCCACGTACCCTCGTAGACCAAAAGCGGAAGCGAGAACAACGCGGTTGATGTAGTCGTACGTCTTCACGGCCCGACCGATCAAGCACTGAAACTACGGCACCTCCGAGTTTTAGCACACGTTCAGCTCGATGATGATCCCCGTACTCCGATCCAGCAGAATGTCAGGGAAGAGTTCCGTCAGCATCACGGCGTGGTGACGATCTTGATGTTCTACCATTGCAGGGCTTCGCCTAAGCACCGCTACAATATTATCGAGGAGGACTATGGTGGAGGGGGGCACCGCACACGGCTAAGAGATCAAGAGATCAATTGTTGTGTCTAGAGGTGCCCCCTACCCCCGTACATAAAGGAGCCAGGGGGAGGGGGCGGCCGGCCTAGGAGGGGGCGCGCCAAGGGGAGTCCTACTCCCACCGGGAGTAGGACTCCCTCCTTTCCTAGTTGGACTAGGAGAAGGGGGGAAGGAGGAGGGAGAGAGGAAGGATAGGGGGGCGCCGCCCCCCTCTCCTTGTCCTATTCGGACTAGGGGGGAGGGGCGCGCGGCCCAGCCCTTGCCTCCTCTGCTCTTCTCCACTAAGGCCCATGTAGGCCCATTAAGCCCCCGGGGGGTTCCGGTAACCTCCTCGTACTCCGGTAAAATCCCGCTTTTACCCGGAACACTTCCGATATCCAAATATAGGCTTCAAATATATCAATCTTCATGTCTCGACCATTTCGAGACTCCTCGTCATGTCCGTAATCACATTTGGGACTCCGAACAAACTTCGGTACATCAAAACTCATAAACTCATAATATAACTGTCATCGAAACTTTAAGCGTGCGGACCCTACGAGTTCGAGAACTATGTAGACATCATCGAGACATGTTTTTGGTCAATAACCAATAGAGGAACCTGGATGCTCATATTGGCTCCTACATATTCTACGAAGATCTTTATCGGTCAAACTGCATAACAACATACGTTGTTCCCTTTGTCATCGGTATGTTACTTGCCCGAGATTTGATCGTTGGTATCTCAATACCTAGTTTAATCTCGTTACCGGCAAGTCTCTTTACTCGTTACGTAATGCATCATTTCGTAACTAACTCATTAGCTACATTGCTTGCAAGGCTTATAGTGATGTGCATTACCGAGAGGGCCCAGAGATACCTCGGCAACAATCGGAATGACAAATCCTAATCTTGAAATTCGCCAACCCAACATGCACCTTCGGAGACACCTGTAGAGCTCCTTTATAATCACCCAGTTACGTTGTGACGTTTGGTAGCACACAAAGTGTTCCTCCGGTAAACGGGAGTTGCATAATCTCATAGTTTTGGGAACATGTATGAGTCATGAAGAAAGCAATATCAACATACTAAACGATCAAGTGCTAAGCTAACGGAATGGGTCAAGTCAATCACATCATTCTCCTAATGATGTGATCCCGTTAATCAAATGAAAACTCATGTCTATGGCTAGGAAACACAACCATCTTTGATCAACGAGCTAGTCAAGTAGAGGGATACTAGTGACACTATGTTTGTCTATGTATTCACACATGTATTATGTTTCCGGTTAATACAATTCTAGCATGGATAATAAACATTTATCATGAAATAAGGAAATAAATAATAACTTTATTATTGTCTCTAGGGCATATTTCGTTCAGTCTCCCACTTGCACTAGAGTCAATAATCTAGTTCACATCACCATGTGATTTAACACCAATATTCACATTTGTATGTGATTAATACCCATAGTTCACATCGTCGTGTGATCAACACCCAAAGGGTTTACTAGAGTCAATAATCTGGTTCACATCGCTATGTGATTAACACCCAAAGAGTACTAAGGTATGATCATGTTTTGCTCATGAGAGAAGTTTAGTCAACGGGTGTGTCACATTCAGAGTTGTATGTATTTTGCAAAATATTCTATGTCTACAATGCTCTGCACTGAGCTACTCTAGCTAATTGCTCCCACTTTCAATATGTATCCAGATTGAGACTTAGAGTCATCTGGATCGGTGTAAAAGCTTGCACCAATGTAACTCTTTACGACGGGCTCTTTTATCACCTCCATAATCGAGAAGTATTTCCTTAGTCCTCACTAAGGATATTCTTGACCGCTGTCCAGTGATATACTCCTAGATCAAAATTGTACTCCCTTGCCAAGCTCAGAGCAAGGTATACAATAGGTCCAGTACACAGCATAGCATACTTTATAGAACCTATGACTGAGGCATAGGGAATGACTTTTCATTCTCTTTCTATTTTCTGCCATGGTCGGGATTTGAGTCTTACTCAACTTCACACCTTTGCATCACAGGCAAGAACCCTTTCTTTGACTGATCCATATTGAACCTTTTCAAAACTTTATCAAGGTATGTGCTTTGTGAAAGTCCAATTAAGCGTCTTGTTCTATCTCTATAGATCTTGATGCCCAATATGTAAGCAGCTTCACCGAGGTTTTTCATTGAAAAACTTTTATTCAAGTATCCCTTTATGCTATCAAGAAATTCTACTCCAATTAACAATATGTCGTCTACATATAATATCAGAAATGCTACAGAGCTCCCACTCACTTTCTTGTAAATACAGGCTTCTCCAAAAGTCTGTATAAAACCATATGCTTCGATTGCACTGTCAAAGCACTTATTCCAACTCCGAGAGGCTTGCACGAGTCCATAAATGGATCGCTGGAGCTTGCACACTTTGTTAGCACCTTTTCGATCGACAAAACTTTCTGGTTGCATCATATACAACTCTTCTTCCAGAAATCCGTTCAGGAATGCAGTTTTGACATCCATTTGCCATATTTCATAATCATAAAATGCGTCAATCGCTAACATGATTCAGACAGACTTAAGCATCGCTATGAGTGAGAAAATCTCATCATATTCAACACCTTGAACTTGTCAAAAACCTTTTGCAACAAGTCGAGCTTTGTAGATAGTAACACCTCTTGAGGATCCATTTATTTAACTTGGCTTGCTGATCATTGAGCAAGTCAACCAAAGTCCACACCTTGTTCTCATATATGGATCATATCTCAGATTTTATGGCCTCAAGCCATTTCGCGGAATCTGGGCTCATCATCGCTTCCTCATAGTTCGTAGGTTCGTCATGGTCAAGTAACATGACTTTCAGAATAGGATTACCGTACCACTCTGGTGCGGATCTTACTCTGGTTGACCTACGAGATTCGGTAGTAACTTGATCTGAAGTTTCATGATCAATATCATTAGCTTCCTCACTGATTGGTGTAGTTGTCACAGGAACGGTTTCTTGTGATGAACTACTTTCCAACAAGGGAGCAGGTACAGTTACCTCATCAAGTTCTACTTTCCTCCCACTCACTTCTTTCGAGAGAAACTCCTTCTCTAGAAAGGATCCGAATTTAGCAGCAAAAATCTTGCCCTCAGATCTGTGATAGAAGGTGTACCCAATAGTCTCTTTTGGGTATCCTATGAAGACACATTTCTCCGATTTGGGTTCGAGCTTATCTGGTTGAAGTTTCTTCACATAAGCATCGCAGCCCCAAACTTTAAGAAACGACAACTTTGGTTTCTTGCCAAACCACAATTCATAAGGCGTCATCTCAACGGATTTTGATGGTGCCCTATTTAACGTGAATGCGGTCGTCTCTAAAGCATAACCCCAAAATGATAGCGGTAAATCAGTAAGAGACATCATAGATCGCACCATATCTAGTAAAGTACGATTACGACGTTCGGACACACCATTTCGTTGTGGTATTCCAGGTGGCGTGAGTTGCGAAACTGTTCCGCATTTCTTCAAATGCAAACCAAACTCGTAACTCAAATATTCTCCTCCATGATCAGATCGTAGAAACTTTATTTTCTTGTTACGATGATTTTCCACTTCACTATGAAATTCTTTGAACTTTTCAAATGTTTCAGACTTGTGTTTCATCAAGTAGATATACCCATATCTGCTCAAATCATCTGTGAAGGTGAGAAAATAATGATACCTGCCACGAGCCTCAATATTCATTGGGCCACACACATCGGTATGTATGATTTCCAATAAATCAGTTGCTCGCTCCATAGTTCCGGAGAACGGCGTTTTAGTCATCTTGCCCAAAAGGCACTGTTCGCAAGCATCAAATGATTCATAATCAAGTGATTACAAAAGTCCATCTTTATGGAGTTTCTTCAAGCTGATCAGGACCTGCTGGCCGATCGATGGACCGAGGTCCTCGCAGCCGAAGAGTATAAACTCGAACGTCCCTCCAAAAGTTACCCAAAACGCAAGCTGCTCCCCCGATTAGAGGAGGAAGCATACGTACCTCCATCACCAGCGCACGATATGGCTGACCGACCACCCCGTGGTCGTGACAGAGAGGCATCCAGGCCCCCAGCCAAGACCATACCCCGGCATCGCTCCAAAAGTACGAAGCCAAGAGGGAACACGCCGGACTTGCGAAACATATTGGAGGACAAAGCAAGACAATCCCGATCCATCTATGGATCACGTGGGCGCCCTACGACCCACGACGAATACCGTCGTGCCGGATACAATAACCCCGGCCGGGCCGAACATAGCAGACAGCGCTCTCTCAAGCTGCGTCGCGATATCGCTCAATACAGGGGCGCCGCACACCCGTTATGCTTCACTGACGAAGTAATGGATCATCAGATCCCCGAAGGGTTTAAACCCGTAAACATCGAATCTTACGATGGCACAACAGACCCCGCGGTGTGGATCAAAGACTATCTTCTCCACATCCATATGGCCCGCGGCGACGATCTCCACGCCATAAAGTACCTCCCACTCAAGCTTAAAGGACCACCTCGGCATTGGCTTAACAGCTTGCCCGTAGAGTCAATTGGGTGTTGGAAGGACCTGGAGGCCGCATTCCTTGATAACTTCCAAGGCACATATGTGCGACCACCAAACGCCGATGACCTAAGCCACATCATTCAGCAGCCAGACGAATCAGCCAGACAATTCTGGACACGGTTCTTGACAAAGAAAAATCAAATCATCGATTGTCCGGACGCAGAGGCCCTTGCAGCCTTCAAACATAACATCCGGGACGAATGGCTAGCCCGGCACCTGGGGCAGGAAAAGCCGAAATCCATGGCAGCCCTCACATCGTTAATGACCCGCTTTTGTGCGGGAGAGGACAGCTGGCTAGCCTGCAGCAACAATCTCCGTAAAAATTCTGGCAGTCCGGATACTAAGGACAACAACGGCAGGTCACGTCAAAACAGAAACAAGCGCCGAATTAAGGGCGACGATAAGGAGGATACGGCGATCAATGCCGGATTCCGAGGCTCTAAACCCGGTCAACGGAAGAAGCCATTTAAAAGAACCATTCTGGGTCCGTCCAATCTGGACCGAATACTCGACCGCTCATGCCAGATACATGGCACCTCTGAAAAGCTAGCTAACCACACCAATAGAGATTGCTGGGTGTTCAAGCAGGCCGGCAAGTTAATTGCCGAAAAAAATGGCAAGGGGCTAAATAGCGACGACGAGGAAGAGACCTGGCCACCGAACAACAAAGGACAGAAGGGTTTTCCCCCACAAGTACGGACGGTGAATATGATATACGCGACCCACATACCCAAGAGGGAGAGGAAACGCGCACTAAGGGACGTCTATGCGATGGAGCCAGTCGCCCCAAAGTTCAACCCATGGTCCTCTTGTCCGATCACTTTCGATCGAAGAGACCATCCGACCAGCATACGCCATGGTGGATTCGCCGCATTGGTCTTAGACCCAATCGTCGATGGGTTCCACCTTACGAGAGTCCTGATGGATGGCGGCAGTAGCCTGAACCTGCTTTATCAGGATACAGTGCGCAAAATGGGCATAGACCCATCAAGGATTAAACCTACAAAGACAACCTTTAAAGGTGTCATACCAGGAGTAGAAGCCAACTGCACAGGCTCAGTCACACTAGAAGTGGTCTTCGGATCCCCGGATAATTTCCGGAGCTAAGAGTTAATCTTCGATATAGTCCCGTTTCGCAGCGGCTATCACGCCCTGCTCGGACGAACCGCGTTTGCCAAATTCAACGCGGTGCCGCACTATGCATACCTAAAGCTCAAGATGCCAGGCCCTCGTGGAGTCATCACGGTCAATGGAAATATGGAACGCTCCTTCCGAATAGAGGAACATACAGCGGCTCTCGCGGCAGAAGTATAGAGCAGCCTTCTAAGGCAATTCTCGAGTCCGGCCGTTAACCGGCCGGATACAACAAAGCGCGCCCGGAGCAATGTCAACCAAGACCACCTGGCCCGATCAGAGCACGCGTAGCAATGCGGCCCCAACCCTCGCCCGTGTATGATCGCAAGAATAACACTCCGCGTACATCATTACGCTTTGGAGATTCCATGGGCACAGGGGAGGGGGCACGATTACAACGGACCCAGAGTGCGGTTCGACCACACCAGGGGCTCGCAAATGTGCCTCTCTTTTTTTTATTATTTTTCTTCTTTTTTGTACACAGGACTCTGTTAACCAGAAGCCCTGTCCGGCGGTGAACCTGCCGAACTCATGATGCAACAGTCAGGGACTAAAGAAGGCTGCGTCGAACACTCAGGTGGTCTCAATTACGAGCATTAAATTCAATTATATACACCAAATCCGCAGCTCATCCCTGGAGGGGGACATGTTTATTTAGTCCAAATCCCTTGCTTACCGCACTATTTGTATCAGTCCGCTCTACTAGCAGACTTTTCTTTCATTAATAATGCTCCGGGTCTATTTTTGCATTCTTTGCATACGCATGATGTGCCATCCGCACTCATTATTCCTGGGGGCTTCTTTTACAGAAGCTCAATTATACGGGTTTTATACCCAGCACATGTGTCAAGCTTCCAATGTACCTTTTATTCGCCATTATATGCATCGATATGACTTAAGTTTTGGCCAAGTTGGGTTACCTGGCTCCTGTGCTTACCCCTACGTTCCCGATTGTTCGGCTAGGAGGCAAAGGGAGCACCTCTGTGATTGTTACTGCCGGGTCAGCCGGATGTGTACCTCAGACTGGGTGAAGCCGAAAGCTAGCGTTCTTAAGGGAATATTCGGTCGGTGACTTAAAAGATGACTTTTTACCTATTTATCTATTTGCCCCCAGATGTTTTACTGCTTTCTTTGCAGTCCGGACATGCACTTTAGGGCATGCCTCCCAGGGAAAGGAACCCTTAACGGAACTATTCTCCCTGGAAGATGTTTCTTACTAACCATGTAATATAACATAACTAGTTGGGCACTTGTCCGATAAAGCACTAATGACCCCTACGCCTGGTCTCCATGCATACCACGGTTGTTTCTTAACCAAAAAGGTATTCGGACACACTCCGGACTCTAGGGTCCCGAGGTCGAAGCGAAAAGGTTGGCAAAGACAAACGATCTACAATCCGGCTAGAAGGCATTTCTCGCCATTGCATCACATTATATATATATGTTCATTACATGACATCTGGCACCCGTATATTTTGGTACGGCATAATACACCAGGGGCTTATGTTCCCCACTTTATGGTGTGATAAAGTCCGAACACTTTCACAAGTGCGGCACCCCGAACTTATAGCATTATATGAATCGGCTCCGAATCATGTCTTGGGTCAATAGTTGGGTTTGCCCGGCTCCCGCGTTTTGGTGCCTTACGTTCTGTTCTGTCGGCTAAGGTGGCACTGGGAGAACCACTGCGATTGCGCCCCGGTTGAGCCGGGTTAACGCTTCAGTGGAGAAAGCTAAAACTGACCGCCATGATAAGGCGAGAGACTGGTCGCTGTTCGAGAGGTTTTTTTGGGTCCTTAAAGACTCACGCCACTTCGAGCGAAGTTCCGGATGATGTCCGATGAAGGCGTGGATAGCGCCCCGGATTCGGTCTTCCGAATACCAGGGGCTTCGCCGAAATTTAAAATTATAGAATTCTATGGCTAAGTGAGAGTGTTCAAGCATTATAAGTCCGGTCGCCTTGTTCGTCGTGTTGAGCGCCTCCCTAGATGGACCCAAAAATGGGAACAAGAGTGCTCAAGTTCATCCCGAACACCCCAGCACTTGCGGCTTGGGGGCTGAAGCTAACGACTTGCCATCTCTCAGATTTTATAAACGGCCGCACAGAAGGTAATATTTTAAATTAAACAAGCGTTGCTCATGGCGCATATGAATGAAGTTTTCAGCGCACAGGATAAATAAACAGCGAGTTCACTCAAAGATTACATTTCAGGAGCACTCATCTGCAATATTGCAGGCTCCCTTCAGGACAATTTTATAATACTTCTCCGGCGTACGATACTCCTTGCCCGGTGGCGGTGGGTCCGTGAGAAGCTTCTCCGCATCCAATTTGCCCCATTGCACCTTTATGCGGGAAAGGGCCCGACGAGCACCTTCGATACAGGCGGAGCGCTTGACTACATCCAGCCTGGGGCATGCATCCACCAGCCGCCGCACGAGGCCAAAGTAGCTAGCAGGCATGGCCTGTCCAGGCCACAACCGCACTATGAGGCCCTTCATGGCCTCCTCAGCTACCTTGTGGAGTTCGACCAGCTGCTTCAGCTGGTCGCTTGGGGGCACCGGATGGACGGCCTCAGTATACTGAGACCAGAAGACCTTCTCCATCGAGCTCCCCTCCTCGCCACGATAGAATGCGGCGGCATCAGACGCACTACGCGGCAGATCTGCAAATGCCCCTGGAGAGCTCCGAATTCGGGTAAGTGTGTGGTAGTTCACATTAACATGCCTGCTTTGCATGAAAAACGCCTTACCCGCCGCTATCTTCTTTATGTCCTCAACCTCCTGAAGGGCCTTACGGGCCTCGGCCTTGGCGGACTTGGCACTTTCGAGAGCCGAGGCAAGCTCGGACTCTCGAGTCTTGGAGTCACGCTCCAAACTCTCATGCTTTTCCATGAGAACCTGGAGCTCTTGCCGAACTTCCGCCACACGCGCCTCTTGCTTTCCTCGCTCAGCCCGTTCCGCGGTCGCATTGCGTTCGGCCGCGGACACAGCATCCTTCAGGGCTGCCACCTCGTTAGTGGCCCCTGCAATGCACATATTATCCTTGTTAATTTTATTTGCAACCAAAATCCTTTTCTGTAAGGTACTTATTCAAAGAGGTGTTACTCACCTTCTTTTTCCTCGAGTTGCTTCTTTGCATGGCCGAGCTCTTGCTCGGACCGCTCGAGTTCCTTCTTTAGCACATCAACCTCCGCCGTTAGTGCGGTAGAGGTCAGTAGTGCAGCTTGCAAACCCATATTGACATATTTTAGGCAACCCTGCGTATATCTTGTTATAGATCCTTAGTCCGGCTTTTCTTTCCGAACACCAAACTAAGCATCAGGGGCTACTGTCTATGCGGTATTACATTACATAATTTTAACTTTTTTACCTCAAAGCCTGTTAAAAGGCTACTGCAGGCTTCGGTCAGCCCACTTTTAGCGAGCTGAACCTTCTCAATCACCGCACTCATGAGAGTGCGGTGTTCTTCCTCGATGGAAGCGCCTTTAAGCGCCTCTAGCAGGTTATCCGGCGCCTCCGGTTGGACGAAGGCCGCCGGCGTCTCGGTCCTGCCCTTCTTTCGAAGGGGCCGCTTGCCGGACTCTGGAACCACTATGGGTTCCGATGTAGAGTCCGGCTCAAAGTCCGGGAGGCTACCTGATGGCGCCTCCGGAGCCTCCTCCTGATGGGTCCCTCTCTGGGATCCCACCTCGACGTCCTCTTCGGCGCGTGGGGTGGAGGCAGTCGGGATGGAATTTACATCCGACGCGGCCAATGACCCGCTCGATGAGTCGGGGAGATCATCATTGGCCGGACTACGGGCAGAATGCGGCGTTAGAAGGATACTACGCGACATAAAAGAAATTACACATCAAGGATCCGGATACTTACGATCTTGCCGGACGCCTGGCCCTTGGAGGCCGCTCATCCTCACCAACGCTGATGTTGGCGAAACTGTTCGGGGGGATAGTTCTCCCCCACTTGGACCCTTCGCCCCCCCCCCCCGATGGGGGAAGCCTTCCTTTTCTTCTCTCCCTCCTCCGGGAGAGAGTACTCCTCCTCGTCTTCGGGAGAGGGGTCCTCGTCGTCGTCAGACGCCTGATTGCGGGAACTCTTTCGAGTCCCCGCGGCCACCTTCTTGGCCTTCTTCTCCAGCACCACGTGCGGTGCCGGAACCAGCAGCCCTGTTAAGCGGGCGTTCGCTGGGTCTTCTGGCATGGGAGCCGGGCTGATGAGCAGCTTGGCCTTCTCCATCCATTCCTGTCAAAGGAAGAGGTAGAATGAAACCTCACTAGAGTCAATCTAATTATCACAAGTGTCCCGTAATGGGGTTGAATCACTTACCTCGTCAGTTGGATGCTGCGAGCTGAATCCGCGGTCTTTGGTCGCGGACGCGGGGGCTTCGGCGCCCTTGAACAGCACCCTCCAAGCGCCTTCGTATGTTGTATCGAAGAGCCCATTTAGCGCCTGGTGCTGTTCCGGATTGAACTCCCACAAATTAAATGCCCGTTCTTGGCATGGGAGGATCCGCCGGATGAGCATGACTTGGACCACGTCGACGAGCCTGAGCTTATTGCTCACCATCTTCTGGATACATGCTCGGAGTCCCGTCACCTCCACCGGATTCCCCCACTGCAAGCCCTTCTCTTTCCAGGAGGTGAGCTGCGTGGGGATGCCAGATCTAAACTCGGGGGCCGCCGCCCATGTGGATTTGCGCGGCTCGGTGATGTAGAACCACCCCGATTGCCACCCCTTGACGGAGTCCACGAAGGTCCCTTCTAGCCAAGGGACGTTGGGCAATTTCCCCAACATGGCGCCTCCGCATTCCGCTTGCGTACCCTTCACAACCTTCGGCTTGACGTTGAAGGTCTTGAGCCACAGGCCGAAGTGGGGCCGGATGCAGAGGAAGGCCTCGCACACGACGATAAACGCCGAGATGTTGAGGATAAAGTTCGGCGCCAGATCGTGGAAATCCAGGCCGTAGTAAAACATGAGCCCCCGGACAAATGGATGGAGCGGAAAGCCCAGTCCGCGAAGGAAGTGGGGGAGGAAGACGACCCTCTCATGAGGCCCGGGGGTAGGGATGAGCTGCCCCTCGTCGGGCAGCCGACGCGCGATATCGCCGGAAAGGTATCCGGCGCTGCGCAGCTTGGTGATGTCCTCCTCCTTGACGGTGGAGGCTAACCATTTACCTCCCGCTCCGGACATATTCGGAGAAGGTTGAGGCGAGATGCGCGAGCTCGGGCGTTGGAGCTTGAGTTCGCGGGGATGGATAAGCAAAGGAGGAAGAAGGCGTAGGTGAGAAGGTGAATCCTTATCCCTTATATATAGGCGGACAAAACTATACGTCCCCCACCAGCCTGGTAAAACTCGCTTATCTCCCAAGCGCCACAATCAATGGCGCGGTTGGGTTACCCACGCACGTATTGATGAGAATCCCGGAATAAGGGGAACACGATCTCTGCTTCGACAAGACGTGCCAAGGAAACCGCTTCGCTAAACATGCTGAGGTGGTATAGTAATTCAAACAAAGGCCTTGCGGCGGTGTGATGTCATGCCGCATAATACGTCAGCAGATTGAACTAAGTGTACATTTTATTCTCTCTGTGGTGGAATGTGGAATTTATTTTGCAGAGCCGGACACTATCCTGGTGTTCATGATCTTCTCTGGATTATTCAAGGGAGGAACCCGCCTTGCAATGCCGAACATTATGCACGCCGGACTTATCGTCATTGAAGACTGGTTCAGGGGCTACTGAGGGAGTCCTGGACTAGCGGGTGTCCGGACAGCCGGACTATCAATGTCCGCCGGACTCCAAGACTACGAAGATACAAGATTGAAGATTCCGGCTCGTGTCCGGATGGTACTTTCCTTGGCGTGGAAGGCAAGCTTGGCAATACGGATATGTAGATCTCCTACCATTGTAACCGACTCTGTGTAACCCTAGCCCTCTCCGGTATCTATATAAACCGGAGGGCTTTAGTCCGTAGGACAACATACATTACAACAATCATACCATAGGCTAGCTTCTAGGGTTTAGCCTCCTTGATCTCGTGGTAGATCTACTCTTGTACTACCCATATCATCAATATTAATCAAGCAGGACGTAGGGTTTTACCTCCATAGAGAGGGCCCAAACCTGGGTAAAAACATCGTGTCCCTCGTCTCCTGTTACCATCCGCCTAGACGCACAGTTCGGGACCCCCTACCCGAGATCTGCCGGTTTTGACACCGACAAATGACCTCCCACCTCCTGAAACGATATCACACTGCTCGTTCGCCAATGCCTTCCGCTGAGGCCGGTCAGCCTGCTCCGCGCGGCGCCTTGCCATCCTCTCCGCCCAGTAGGCCCGCTCATCGGCGACGTCCTCCGGGTGGCGACGGCGCCACTCCACCATGGCTCGCTCATCCTCCTCGGCGACAAGGAGGCGGTGCTGCCGCCGAGCGTGGTCTGCACGGTCCATGTCGGTGATGAGACGCGGTGGAGGGGTGACGCGCTGCACCTGCTCGCGCGTGAAGATGTCCCGGAAGTTCCTGTGTGACCGGGGCCTATCCAAGCGCCACGCCGCCATGTCGTACACGCGGGTCGCTTCCTGCGTGCTCCGGAACGTCCCGAGGCCGAGCCGAACATCGCTGGACCGTATCTCGGCAGAGTACCAGCCGTTGGGGCGTTCGCGGACGCTGCGATAGCCTGACGCACCCCGGCGGCACGGCGGCATGGTGGCGCGGAAAGCGGCGAAGCGGCGAGGCGGCGAGGTTGCGAGGGGAGGGCGCGTGGCTGTGTGCTATGCGTGTGGCGAGCGCGGGAATTTATAGGCGTGCGGTAACCGGCGCACAAAATCTACCGCGCTGCGTGCCGCTTTCTCCCCCGCGCGCGCAAACTCTTTCCGCGCACGGTAAGTTCCTGCCATCGTTGGAGCGCGTGGAACCAGCCGGGGCGCGCTAAAAGCAATTTTTAGCGTGCGGGCGCGCCTTTTGCCGCGCATGTTGGAGATGCTCTTAGTTAGGCCACACCTCGGGCGAGCGACAGTGACAATCTGAAGCGAAAGCACAGGAGCTTTAGACAAACGGTCCTGGCCATGCCCAGGACAACGAGGCAGAAAGCAACAATGGACCAGAGGCGGCGAGGTCCACCGGCGACCCGACAGCTAGGTTAGTTATTCTCTGTAATTCATCTAGATTTTCTTCAATTAAACTAATTAATCATGACCATTTTCAATAAGGGTCGTGCGACGCGTTGACCAGCGGATTTTTTTAAGAACCGCCACCTCACAAGTCGCAAGTCATGCAACTGTGCGAGGTGAGACATCAGTTCTTCTCTAATTTCCTGCAACAATGCTCTTGTTGCAGAACCTTCTCTGATTTAATTTTCTGTTACAAAATGTTTTATTCTCTAATTTTCTGCAATAAGAACTCTGTTGCAAATTCTTCTCTTCTCTAATTTTCTGCAAAAAAATACTTGTTGCAAAACTTCGTATTCTCTATTTTTCTGCAACAGACCTTGTTGCAAAATTTTCACTTCTCCAATTTTCTGCAACAAGATACTTGACACAAAACTTCATGTTCTCTATTTTTCTGCAATAGACCCTTGTTGCAAAACCTCCATTGCAACATGACCCAACGTTTTCAGCCTCTTTTATGTAATCCTGCGACAAGACTGTTGTTGCGAAAACTTGCAAGAACACCGACGACTGCAACAGAGAGAGCACCATGTGGTCTCTGCAGCGCACAATGGTCGCCGTCAATGTGGTGGGGTTGCAGCAGCATGCTTATTTGACAAGAGGTGTGGATGAGATCCATGGAAAGAGGCAGGGGATGGAAAGATAGAGGTATGGGATGGGAGGGACAATGGAAGATTGTGTGGCTGTCAACGGAGAAGACATGATGCACCTGGATCCACTAAAGACAAACATCGATCGAATCCTGCGAGAACCACTGGAGACAAACCTCCACGCGCCCTCTAACGATGTTAGAAACACCACCAGGATGGAGATTAGAGGGGGAGAAACTTATTCCATATTTAGAGAGCCGTCATCGTCTCGTCTCTCTGAGCAGGACACATACCGTAACAAAACTCAAAAGAGCATAAAAACGGAGCCCTGCCATCGGCAAGGGCCGAGATCCACCACGCCTCCATGGCACTAAGGACATATCCAACAGTGACCCGCAAATTTGCTCCCTCATCCATCCTCAGATAGGGGGAGACCAGCCCACGGACTTGGATGCTGGAGGACGTCATCCAACGCTGCCCGCATACATTTGAAACACTTCGTGAACAAACAGGATGAAATTCATGCACACATCGGATTTCAAACAAACCGGACCATACGTTTACATTTTGGACATATTTGTTAACTAAAAATGGTACCGGACTAAGATAAAACTAGTCTATGGCAGGCGCCAGTGGATATCCATTCCGACTACTTGGATGCCCTTGACTAGTCTACTGTCGGTCGCGACATATCTCCATTATCGTCCCCATGTATGGCAGCCATGAGCCGTGAACGACTTGGTCAGGCCATCTCGATGGGACCGAGAACCATTTTGTTCAAACTGAATTGCTACGGTTTTGGCTATGGCAAATAAATGATCATCTCGGTATGTGTGGAGTAGGTGATATCGGTGGGACCGAAATGAAGTTTCAGGGTTTTGTACAGATGTGTTTGGGAAAGTGATTGAGAGTTTTTGGAGCAATACCACTAGGCACTTGAGCAACAACCTCATCAACAGTACCTCATCCCCTTTTAATAGTATTGGATTTCCTAAGGGACTCAATGTGATCTTGGATCATCAAACAAAAATGTAGAGTCTTGGAGTAGCCAATTCTTGTCTTTGATATTTTGAGGGGTCCACATCCATTAGTCCTTGCACTACTGCAGGATGCTGCTAACGCGACACTACAATCAGAGACCCTTTGACGAAACTGTGTGTGATGCATTAATCGCAGATGGTGATGTAAGAAACCTGTCAAAAAGATACAAAATGTTTGCGATGGCGGAGACATCAAACACGATCCATATTATAGTTGCATGTGCAATGCGTGGCATACGGTTAATCCATAAGAACTATTTGCGATGAGGCAGAACAATGGAAACGGGCAGCCATATGAAGGTGTGTGTGATATACGACATATAGTTCACTCGGATGAACTGTTTGCGATTAGGGAACACAACATAAACACTCAGTCAGATAAAGTGTGTGCGATCTACGACATATAGTTCACTCGGATGAACTATTTTCGATTAGACAACACAACAGAAACGGTTCAACTTAACAAGATGTGTGTGATATACGGCATAGAATTCACATAGATGAACTATTTGCGATGAGCCAAAAGAACACTAACGATTCATGTAAACAAGATGTGTGTGATACACGGCAAACAACCCACTTGGATGAACTATTTGCGATGAGAAAATATAACACAGACGGTTACTACAGTTAATTCGTGTGTGATTCTGTGTGTAGAAAAAACTCTATAAAATGCAAACTAGTTGCTTGTGATGGCTAGGAGTATCGCACATGATGCGTGTGCGAGTACTCATGTGCGATGATTAGTAAGTTACGCATATGTTTCCTTATGTTAACACGTGTGTGATAACCCGTGACACCACATTCGGTTTTCGGGTTGTGTGCTACACTTAGTCTTCTGCGCTCCAGCGAAGGCTTCCCATACTCCAGAGGGGTGAATTATAAAATCCCCAATCCTTTAGCTAGCTACTAGCTATAAATAAGCACAACAATGGCCGGCGGCGGTGACTCACTACTGATCCACTCGCTAGCTAGTTACCCACACATACCGGCATACCCCCAACGGACATGATGGAGTTGCGTGACGGGAACGGGCGCCGAAGAACATAGTGTAGGTTAATTAATTATACCTCAAGAGCTGGATGATTTCGGGTCTGGAGGTATAATTAATTAACATAATCTGAGATCAAATAAGTAAAGATTCCCCAACATGATCGTGTGTCGGCCCCAATCGCTAGCATAGCGTGCGCGGAGGGACACGACCCGAGCGTGCCTTGGAGCCTAAACAGCGAGCAGAGCGCGTCGTGGCCTCCTAAACGGCGAGCAAGCACATGCATAATTATTGCATATAGCAGTTGAACATAGCATGGAATAACCGTCAAACAATATTATTTTTGATGACTTGCATTAATATATTCTTAGTTAAATGTAAGGTCAAATTTTGGTACTACAAAATATGAAGGGGACCAATAAACCACGACAGAGGTAGTACCTATACCAACACAGATGCCCAATGAACAATTAATGATGTTATACACATGTCCCGCAATCCACGCGAATGCTTCCTGATAACGCACAAGTGTAGGGGATCGCAACAGCTTTCGAGGGTGAAGTACAACCCAAATTTATTGATTCGACACAAGGGGAGCCAAAGAATATTCTTGAGTATTAACAGTTGAGTTGTCAATTCAACCACACCTGGATAACTTAGTATCTGCAGCAAAGTATTTAGTAGCAAAAGTGGTATGATAATAAAGGTAACGGTAGCAACAGTAAAGGTAAATGTTTTTGGGGTTTTGTAGTAGTTGTAACAGTAGCAACGAAAAAGTAAATAAGCGAAGAACAATATGCGAAAAGCTCGTAGGCAATGGATCAGTGATGGACAATTATGTCGGATGCGATTCCTCATGCAATAGTTATAACATAGGGTGATATAGAACTAGCTCTAATTCATTAACATAATGTAGGCATGTATTCCATAAATAGTCATACGTGCTTATGGAAAATAACTTGCATGACATCTTTTGTCCTACCCTCCCGTGGCAGCGGGGTCCTAGTGGAAACTAAGGGATATTAAGGCCTCCTTTTAATAGAGAACCGGACCAAAGCATTAACACATAGTGAATACATGAACTCCTCAAACTACGGTCATCACCGAGAAGTATCCCGATTATTGTCACTTCGGGGTTGTCGGATCATAACACATAATAGGTGACTATAGACTTGCAAGATAGGATCAAGAACACACATATATTCATGAAAACATAATAGGATCAGATCTGAAATCATGGCACTCGGGCCCTAGTGAAAAGCATTAAGCATAGCAAAGTCATAGCAACATCAATCTCAGAACATAGTGGATGCTAGGGATCAAACCCTAACAAAACTAACTTGATTACATGGTAAATCTCATCCAACCCATCACCGTCCAGCAAGCCTACGATGGAATTACTCATGCATGGCGGTGAGCATCATGAAATTGGTGATGGAGGATGGTTGATGATGACGACGGCGACGAATCCCCCTCTCCGGAGCCCCGAACGGACTCCAGATCAGCCCTCTCGAGAGAGGTTAGGGCTTGGCGGCTGCTCCATATTCTAAAACGCAATGAAACTTTCTCTCTGATTTTTTTCTCCCCGAGACGGAATATATGGAGTTGGAGTTGAGGTCGGTGGAGGTCCAGGGGCCCCACGAGATAGGAGGTCGCGCCCTAGGGGGGGGCACCCCCCTGTCTCATGGACAGGCTGTGGGCCCCCTGGCATTAATTCTTTCGCCAAAAATTCTTATTAATTCCAAAAAGTGCCTCCGTGGATTTCCAGGACATTCCAAGAACTTTTCTTTTCTACACATAAAACAACATCATGGCAGTTCTGCTGAAAACAGCGTCAGTCCGGGTTAGTTTCATTCAAATCATGCAAGTTAGAGTCCAAAACAAGGGCAAAAGTGTTTGGAAAAGTAGATACGTTGGAGATGTATCAATTCCCCCAAGCTTAAACCTTTGCTTGTCCTCAAGCAATTTAGTTGATAAACTGAAAGTGATAAAGAAAAACTTTTACAAACTCTGTTTGCTCTTGTTGTTGTAAACATGAAAAGCCAGCATTCAAGTTTCAGCAAATATTATGAACTAACCGTATTCACAATAACACTTAGCTCTCAAAGTTACTCATATCAATAGCATAATCAGCTAGCGAGCCATAATAATAAAACTCGAATGACAGCACTTTCTCAAAATAATCATAACATGATATAAGAAAATGGTATCTCGCTAGCCCTTTCTGAGACCACAAAACATAAATGCAGAGCACCTTTAAAGATCAAGGACTGACTAAACATTGTAATTAATGGTAAAAGAGATCCAGTCAAGTCATACCCAATATAAACCAGTAATAATGAATGCAAATGACAGTGTGCTCTCCAGTGGGTGCTTTTAATAAGAAGGATGATGACTCAACATAAAAGTAAATAGATAGGCCCTTCATAGAGGGAAGCAGGGATTTGTAGAGGTGCCAGAGCTCAATTTTAAAATAGAGATTGAATAACATTTTGAGCGGTATACTTTTGCTGTCAATGCAACAACTATGAGATGGCTGTATCTTCCATGCTACATGCATTATAGGCAGTTCCCAAACAGAATGGTAAAGGTTTATACTCCCCTGACCACCAACAAGCATCAATCCATGGCTTGCTCGAAACAACGAGTGCCTCCAACATACAACAGCCCTGGGGGAGTTTTATTTAATTATTTTGATTTGCTTTGATCTTTTTGGATCATGGGATTGGGCATCCTGGTTACCGGCCCCTTTCTCGTGAATGAGGAGCGGAGTCCACTCCTCTTGAGAATAACCCACCTAGCATGGAAGATATAGGCAGCCCTAGTTGTAACATGTGCTGCTCGAGCATACAAAACAGAATTTCATTTGAAGGTTTGGAGTTTGGCACATACAAATTTACTTGGAACGACAGGTAGATACCGCATATAGGTAGGTATAGTGGACTCATATGGAACAACTTTGGGGTTTGAGTTTGGATGCACAAGCAGTATTCTCGCTTAGTACAGGTGAAGGCTAGTAAATGACTGGGAAGCGACCAACTGAGAGAGAGGTAAAAGTCGTAAGCATGCATTCAAATTAATTCACACTAAGTACAAGCATGAGTAGGATATAATCCACCATGAACATAAATATCATGAAGGCTATGTTGATTTGATTCAACTACATGCGTGAACATGTGCCAAGTCGAGTCACTCAATTCATTCAAAGGAGGATACCATCCCATCATATCACATCATAATCATTCTAATAGCATGTTGGCACGCAAGGTAAACCATTATAACTCATAGCTAATCAAGCATGACACAAGTAACTATAATCTCTAAATGTCATTGCAAATATGTTTACTTCATAATAGCTGACTCAGGAACGATGAACTCATCGTATTTACAAAAATAAGAGAGGTTGAGCTCATACCAGCTTTTCTCATCCCAATAAGTCCATCATATATCGTCATTATTGCCTTTTACTTGCACGATCGAACGATGTGTATAATAATAAGAGTGCACGTGCATTAGACTAAGCTGGAATCTGCAAGCATTCAACTGAAGAGAGAAGACAAGTAATATGGGCCCTAAATTAAATAAACAATCATGCATATAAGAGCCACTAAGCATTTTTAATATGGTCTTCTCGACCCCCAAAGGAAAGAAAAGAAAAGAAAACTATTTACACGGGAAAGCTCCCAACAAGTAAAAGAAGAACGAGAAATCCTTTTGGGTTTTCATTTTAATTTTACTACAGGCAAGGGAATTAAACTAACTATTTTTTTGGTTTTTTATTAAGGTTTATCAAACACACAAGAAGAAAACTAGAAAAAGAAATTTAAATTAGCATGGATAATACAATGAAAGAGTATGAGCACCGACGACTAGTGTGTGAACATGAATGTAAAGTTGCTGAGAAATACGTACTCCCCCAAGCTTAGGCTTTTGGCCTAAGTTGGTTTAATACCTAGGACCGCCGCTACTCTCCCCGGTGTACTAGGAGGTGTAATCAGGATACCACTGGCTGGTCATCTCCGGATCCCACTGGACAGATGATGCATGATAAGGGTCCAACTCAGGTTCCGGTTCTGGAGTAAAAGCTTGAGCTCGATGATTGTTCACCGCCTCCGGTGTGACGAGAAAATTTTCTGCAAGCAAATCAAACAACAAAGGCACAGGCAAAATAATAATCTCAAAGTGTTTATTATTGAATCTAAGTTTATACAAGAGCATCCTATCTTCGTTGTCAACAATAAACTTGTGTGCTACCATGCTCTTGTAATCTAAAATGTGAGGAGGCAATATTGTCTCCTTTTCCTCATGGTGTCTAATGGGTATCTGAAAATGTCTAGCAAGACGTGCAGCATAGATACCTCCAAATATGGGGCCTTTTGTACAATTCAAGGCTAGCTGTTTAGCAACAACGACACCCATATTAAAAGTATTGTCTCCCAGCAAAGCATGTTGAAGAATAATAATATCTGGAATGCTCAAATTTCCACTATTTCCACGACCAATCAAGCATCTACTAGCAAATATGGCAAAGTAGCGTAAAACAGGAAAGTGTATGTTAGAGACCTTCGCCTCGGAGCCCTTCTTTGGCTCCTCTACAGCAATAGTATTAACAAAGCCACCCAGATCTTCACGATGGGGTTCATCTAATTCTCCCTCATAAGATATCCTACATACCGCTCAAAAATGACGTAAAGACATTTCTTTGAATTCGTCATATAAATGAAATGATACTACAGGCGGTGATTTATTAGGATAATAGTAAAAGTTTTGTACGAAAGTATTGGTAAGTAAGAGATACTGATCGATTCGGTCATTGATGAAACTGGTGAGGCTGCAGTCTCGATTAAAGCATAAAAGTCTTCATGAATTCGAGTCTCTTTCAAGAAATCCTCGCATGGCCATTCACATGACCGTACTTCCGCTAAGCGAGGAAGATTATACTTGGCTTTTTCCTTCTATTTGGCTTGTTTTTCCTAGGAGCTTTGGCTAGAAGAGCCCCTCAAAAGTTTCCTCAACATTTTCTGAAAATTTCTGAAATTTTAGTAACTTCAAAATAAAAGTGGATAAAACTAAACAAGATTGATAGCAACTACTCCTACAAGTGCCTAGAGCCCATATCATGCATTGGAATTGCTTCAGACCTCAAAAATTTAACATGCAAGCTCAAGAACATGGTCACCTAAGCAGCAAAAATTTGCAATGAATAAAGCACTAGAAAAAAACTAATTGGACCAATGGAGGAGTCACATACCAAGCAACAATTTCCCAAAGCAGTTTTGTGAATGGATCTTTGAGCTAGGAGATCGAAAATCACAACAAAACAAGCTAGAACTCGTGCTTGAGCTGGATCGGGATTTTTTTGGGTAGAAGGTGAAGTGTGTGGGTGCTGGCATAAGTGGAGGGGAGCCACCAGGGGCCCATGAGACAGGGGGCACGCCCTACAGGGGGGGCCCTCCTCTCTCGTGGCCTGGTGCTTGCCCCTCCTGCAGTGTTTTCAGTGCCTAAAATCCTCAAATATTCCAGAAAAAATCATACTAAATTTGTAGGGCATTTGGAGCATTTTTATTTTCGGACTATTTTTTAATGCACGGATAATTCAGAAAACAGACAGATAATACTATTTTTGCTTTATTTATTCTAAATAACAGAAAGTAAAAAGAGGGTACAGAAGGTTGTGCCTTCTAGTTTCATCCATCTCGTGATCATCAAAATGAACCCGCTAACAAGGTTGCTCAAGTCTTGTTAACAAACTCATTCCGAATAACACGGAACCGGAGAAATTTCGAATAACACTAAGTTACCTCAACGGGGATATGAAAATCCCCAACAATAAGAATATCATACTTTTTCTTGACAGTAGGGAGAGGAAATTCAAAACCTCCAAAAATGATAGTTGGAACTTTTTCAATAGAATTGATGCTATGAACTTGAGATTGTTTCCTCGGAAAGTGTACCATATGCTCATTACCATTAACATGAAAAGTGACATTGCCTTTGTTGCAAACAATAACAGCCCCTGCAGTATTAAGAAAAGGTCTACCAAGGATAATAGACAGACTATCGTCCTCGGGAATATCAAGAATAACAAAGTCCGTTAAGATAGTGACATTTGCAACCACAACAGGCACATCCTCACAAATACCGACAGGTATAGCAGTTGATTTATCAGCCATTTGCAAAGATATTTCAGTAGGTGTCAACTTATTCAATTCAAGTCTACGATATAAAGAGAGAGGCATAACACTAACACCAGCTCCAAGATCACATAAAGCAGTTCTGACATAATTTCTTTTAATGGAGCATGGTATAGTTGGAACACCCAGATCTCCAAGTTTCTTTGGTATTCCACCCTTAAAAGTGTAATTAGCAAGCATGGTGGAAATTTCAGCTTCTAGTATCTTTCTTTTATTTGTGATGATATCCTTCATATACTTAGCATAAGGATTTACTTTAAGCATATCAGTTAAGCGCATACGTAAGAAAATAGGTCTAATCATTTCAGCAAAGCGCTCAAAATCCTCATCATCCTTTGACTTGGAAGGTTTAGGAGGAAAGGGCATGGGTTTCTGAACCCATGGTTCTCTTTCTTTACCGTGCTTCCTAGCAACAAAATCTCTCTTATCATAACGTTGATTCTTTGATTGTGGGTTATCAAGATCAACAGCAGGTTCAGTCTCTACATCATTGTTTTTGCTAGGTTGAGCATCAACATGAACATTATCATTAGCATTATCACTAGGTTCATGTTCATCACCTGATTGTGTTTCAGCATCAGAGATAGAAATATCATTGGGATTCTCAGGTGTGTCTACAGTAGGTTCACTAGAAGCATGCAACGTTCTATCGTGTTTCTTCTTCTTCTTTTTAGAAGAACTAGGTGCCTATAAATTATTTCTCTGAGAATCTTGCTCGATTCTCTTAGGGTGGCCTTCAGGATACAAAGGTTCCTGAGTCATTCTACCAGTTCTAGTAGCCACTCTAACGACAAAGTCATTTTTATTATTCAATTCATCAAGCAAATCATTTTGAGCTTTGAGTACTTGTTCGGCTTGAGTAGCAACCATAGAAGCATATTTACTAACGCGGTGAAGTTCATCTTTAACTCTAGCCAGATTATCACCTATGCGTCCTATCTCCAAAGCATTATTCTTTAACTCTCTACCAACATAAGCATTAAAACTTTCTTGTCTATCCATAAAGTCATCAAATTCATCTAAGCATGGGCTATGAAATTTAGTAGAGGGTATTTCGACTTTATCATATCTATAGAGAGAATTTACCTTTACTACCTGTGTCGGGTTATCAAGACAATGTGGTTCTTCAGGCAGTAAATTAAGACCATGTATTTCTTCAATAGGTGGTAAATTCTTAACACCTTCAGCTTTAATACCTTTTTCTTTCATTGACTTCTTTACCTCTTGCATGTCTTCAGGACTGAGAAATAAAACACCTCTCTTCTTCGGAGTGGGTTTAGGAATAGGCTCAGGAGTTGGCTCAATTGGTTCAGGAATTACTTCAGAAACTGGCTCGGGAAGAGTCCAATTATTTTCATTAGTCAACATATTATTCAATAATATTTCAGCTTCGTCGACTGTTCTTTCCTTGAAAACACAACCAGCACAACTATCCAAGTAGTCCTCGGAAGCATCGGTTAGTCCATTACAAAAGATATTAAGTATTTCATTTTTCTTAAGAGGATGATCAGGCAAAGCATTAAGTAACCGGAGAAGCCTCCCCCAAGCTTGTGGGAGACTCTCTCCTTTGATTTGCACAAAATTATATATTTGCCGCAAGGCAGCTTGTTTCTTATGAGCAGGGAAATATTTAGCAGAGAAGTAATAAATCATATCCTGGGGACTACGCACACAACCAGGAGCAAGAGAATTATACCAAGTCTTAGCATCACCCTTTAATGAGAACGGAACTATCTTAAGGATATATAAATAGCGAGACTTCTCATCATGAGTGAACAGAGTGGCTATGTCATTCAACTTTGTAAGATGTGCCACAACAGTTTCATATTCAAGGCCATAAAAAGGATCAGACTAAACTAAAGTAATAATATCAGGATCAACAAAGAATTCATAGTCCTTATCAGTAACACAGATAGGTGAAGTAGCAAAAGCAGGATCAGATTTCATTCTAGCATTAAGAGACTGCTGCTTCCATTTAGCTAATAATTTCTTAAGATCATTTCTATTATTGCAAGCAAGAATTTCCATAGCAGCTGCTTCATTCATAACATAACCCTTAGGAACAACAGGTAATACATAATCATTGGGGGAACGTTCATCATCACTATCATCAATAATAGGTTCTTCAATATTTTCATTCCCCCTAACTCTAGCAAGTTGTTCATCTAGAAATTCACCTAATGGCAAAGTAGTATCACGCACAGAAGTAGTTTCATCTTGCATAGCAGAAGTGGCATCATCAATAGCATGTGACATATCAGAATTCATAGCAGTAGCAGGTTTAGGTGTCACAAGCCTACTAATAATGGAAGGAGAATCTAGTGCAGAGCTAGATGGCAGTTCCTTACCTCTCCTCGTAGTTGAGGGCAAAATCTTGGTCTTAGCGTCTTTCAAGTTCTTCATAGTGATCAACAGATATAAATCCCAAGTGACTCAGAGAATAGAGCTATGCTCCCCGGCAACGGCGCTAGAAATTAGTCTTGATAACCCACAAGTGTAGGGGATCGCAACAGCTTTCGAGGGTGAAGTACAACCCAAATTTATTGATTCGACACAAGGGGAGCCAAAGAATATTCTTGAGTATTAGCAGTTGAGTTGTCAATTCAACCACACCTGGATAACTTAGTATCTGCAGCAAAGTATTTAGTAGCAAAAGTGGTATGATAATAAAGGTAACGGTAGAAACAGTAAAGATAAATGTTTTTGGGTTTTTGTAGTAGTTATAACAGTAGCAACGGAAAAGTAAATAAGTGAAGAACAATATGCGAAAAGCTCGTAGGCAATGGATCAGTGATGGATAATTATGCCGGATGCGATTCCTCATGCAATAGTTATAACATAGGGTGATATAGAACTAGCTCCAATTCATCAATGTAATGTAGGCATGTATTCCGTAAATAGTCATACGTGCTTATGAAAAAGAACTTGCATGACATCTTTTGTCCTACCCTCCCGTTGCAACGGGGTCCTAGTGGAAACTAAGGGATATTAAGGCCTCCTTCTAATAGAGAACCGGACCAAAGCATTAACACATAGTGAATACATGAACTCCTCAAACTACGGTCATCACCGAGAAGTATCCCGATTATTGTCACTTCGGGGTTGTCGGATCATAATACATAATAGGTGACTGTAGACTTGCAAGATAGGATCAAGAACACACATATATTCATGAAAACATAATAGGATCAGATCTGAAATCATGGCACTCGGGCCCTAGTGACAAGCATTAAGCATAGCAAAGTCATAGCAACATCAATCTCAGAACATAGTGGATACTAGGGATCAAACCCTAACAAAACTAACTTGATTACATGGTAAATCTCATCCAACCCATCACCGTCCAGCAAGCCTATGATGGTATTACTCACACATGGTGGTGAGCATCATGAAATTGGTGATGGAGGATGGTTGATGATGACGACGGCGACGAATCCCCCTCTCCGGAGCCCCGAACGGACTCCAGATCAGCCCTCCCGAGAGAAATTAGGGCTTGGCGGCGGCTCCGTGTCGTAAAACGTGATGAAACTTTCTCTTTGATTTTTTTCTCCCCGAGACGGAATATATGGAGTTGGAGTTGAGGTCGGTGGAGATCCATGTAGGGGAACGCAGCAGAAATTCAAAATTTTCCTACGAGTCACCAAGATCAATCTATGGAGAGAGAGGAGTGCATCTACATACCCTTGTAAATCGCGAGTGGAAGCGTTCAAGAGAACGGGGTTGAGGGAGTCGTACTCGTCGTGATCCAAATCACCGAAGATCCTAGTGCCGAACGGACGACACCTCCGCGTTCAACACACGTGCAGCCCGATGACGTCTCCCGTGCCTTGATCAAGCAAGGGGAGAGGGAGAGGTTGGGGAAGACTCCGTCCAGCAGCAGCACGACGGCGTGGTGGTGGTGGAGGAGCATGGCACTCCAGCAGGGCTTCGCCAAGCACCGCAAGAGACAAGGAGGGAGAGGGGTAGGGCTGCGCCAAGAGGGAGATGATCTCATGTGTATGGCAGCCCCAAGCCCCCACTATATATAGGGGGAAGGGAGGGGCTGCGCCCCCATCTAAGTTTCCACCCCTAGGGGTGGCGGCCAGCCCTAGATCCCATCTAGGGGGCGGCCAAGGGGGAGAGAGGGGGGGCGCACCACTAGGTGGGCCTTAGGCCCATCTGAGCCTAGGGTTTCCCCCCTTTCCCTTCTCTCTTTGCCTTGGGCCCTGGTGGGGGGGGGCACACCAGCCCACCTGGGGCTGGTCCCCTCCCACACATGGCCTACGCAGCCCTCTGGGGCCGGTGGCCCCACCTGGTTGACCCCCGGGACCCTCCCGGTAGTCCTGGTACATTACCGATAGCACCCGAAACTTTTCCGATGACCAAAACAGGACTTCCCATATATAAATCTTTACCTCCGGACCATTCCGGAACTCCTCGTGATGTCCGGGATCTCATCCCAGACTCTGAACAACATTCAGTAACCACGTATATCTATTCTCTATAACCCTAGCGTCATCGAACCTTAAGTGTGTAGACCCTACGGGTTCGGGAACCATGCAGACATGACCGAGACAACTCTCCGGCCAATAACCAACAGAGGGATCTGGATACTCATGTTGGCTCCCACATTTTCCACGATGATCTCATCGAATGAACCACGATGTCAAGGATTCAATCAATCCCGTATACAATTCCCTTTGTCTATCGTTATAGTACTTGCCCGAGATTCGATCGTCGGTATGCCAGTACCTTGTTCAATCTCGTTACCGGCAAGTCTCTTTACTCGTTGCATAACAAATCATCCCGCGATCAAGTCCTTGATCACATTGTGCACATTATGATAATGCCCTACCGTGTGGGCCCAGAGATACCTCTCCGTCAAATGGAGTGACAAATCCTAGTCTCGATTCGTGCCAACCCAACAGACACTTTCGGAGATACCCGTAGTGCACCTTTATAGCCACCCAGTTACGTTGTTTGGTACACCCAAAGCATTCCTACGGTATCCGGGAGTTGCACAATCTCATGGTCTAAGGAAAGGATACTTGACATTTAGAAAAGCTTTAGCATACGAACTACACGATCTTGTGCTAGGCTTAGGATTGGGTCTTGTCCATCACATCATTCTCCTAATGATGTGATCCTGTTATCAATGACATCCAATGTCTACGGTCTGGAAACCATAACCATCTATTGATCAACGAGCTAGTCAACTAGAGGCTTACTAGGGACATGGTGTTGTCTATGTATCCACACATGTATCTGAGTTTCCTATCAATACAATTCTAGCATGGATAATAAACAATTATCATAAACAAGGAAATATAATAATAACCATTTTATTATTGCCTCTAGGGCATATTTCCAACAGTCTCCCACTTGCGCAAGAGTCAATAATCTAGTTCACATCACTATGTGATTGTAATGAATCAACGCCCATGGGGTTTGATCATATCTCGCTTGTGAGAGAGTTTATTAGTCAACGGATCTGAACCTTTCAGATATGTGTGTGCTTTGCAAATCTCTATGTCATCTCCTAGATGCATTTACCACACTCTATTTGGAGCTATTCCAAATAACTGTTCTACTATACGAATCCGGTTTACTACTCAGAATAATCCGGATTAGTGTCAAAGTTTGCATCGGCGTAACCCTTTATGACGAACTCTTTTACCACCTCCATAATCGAGAAAATTCCTTAGTCCACTAGTTACTAGGGATAAGTTTTACCGTTGTCCTGTGATCCATTCCTGGACCACTCTTGTACCCCTTGACTGACTCATGGCGAGGCACACTTCGGGTGCGGTACACAACACAGCATATTGTAGAGCCTACGTCTAAAGCATAGGGGACGACCTTCGTCCTTTTTCTCTCTTCTGCCGTGGTTAGGTCTTGAGTCTTACTCAATACTCACACCTTATGACACAACAAAGAACTCCTTCTCTGCCGATCTATTTTGAACTCCTTCAAAATCTTGTCATGGTATGTATTCATTTGAAAGTACTGTTAAGCGTTTTTGATCTATCCTTATAGATCTTGATGCTCAATGTTCAAGTAGCTTAATCCAGGTTTTTTATTGAAAAACACCTTTCAAATAACCCTATATGCTTTCCAGAAATTCTACATCATTTCCAATCAACAATATGTCAACAACATATACTCATCAGAAATGCTATAGTGCTCCCACTCACTTCTTTGGAAATACAAGTTTCTCATAAACTTTGTATAAACCCAAAATCTTTGATCATCTCATCAAAGCGTATATTCCAACTCCGAGATGCTTACTCCAGTCCTTAGAAGGATTGCTGGAGCTTTGCATACTTGTTAGCATCTTTCAGGATTGTCAAAACCTTCTAGTTGTATCACATACAACCTTTCCTCAAGTATATCGTCGAGGAAACAATGTTTTGACATCCTATCTGCAAGATTTCATAAATCATGCAGTAATTGCTAATATAATTCCAACAAACTCTTAGCATCGCTACGAGTGAGAAAGTCTCATCGTAGTCAACTCCTTGAACTTGTCAGAAAATAACGACAAGTCGAGCTTTCTTAATGGTGATACTTACCATCATTGTTCGTCTTCCTTTTAAAATCCATCTGTACCCAACAGTCTTACGACCATCAAGTAGTTCTTCCAAAGTCTATACTTTGTTTTCGTACATGGATCCTCTCTCGGATTTTATGGCCTCGAGACATTCATCGGAATTCGGGCCCACTATCGCTTCTCCATAGCTCATAGGTTCATTGTTGTCTAGCAACATGACCTCCAAGACAGGATTACCGTACCACTCTGAAGCAGTACACGTCCTTGCCGTCCTACGAGGTTTGGTAGTGACTTGATCCGAAGTTTCATGATCACTATCATCAGCTTCCACTTCAATTGGTGTAGGTGCCACAGGAACAACTTCCTGTGCCCTGCTACACACTGGTTGAAGTGATGGTTCAGTAACCTCATCAAGTCTCCACCATCCTCCCACTCAATTCTTTTGAGAGAAACTTTTCTTGAGAAAGGACCCGTTTCTAGAAACAATTACTTTTGCTTCCGGGTCTGAATTAGGAGGTATACCCAACTATTTTGGGTGTCCTATGAAGATGTATTTATCCGCTTTGGGTTCGAGCTTATCAGGATGAAACTTTTTCACATAAGCGTCACAGCCCCAAACTTTCAAGAAACGACAGCTTAGGTTTCTCTAAACCATAGTTCACACGGTGTCATCTCAACGGAATTACGTGGTGCCCTATTTAAAGTGAATGCGGTTGTCTCTAATGCCTAACCCATGAACGATAGTGGTAATTCAATAAGAGACATCATGGTATGCACCATATCTAATAGGGTGCAACTATGATGTTCGGACACACCATCACACTATGGTGTTCCAGGCGGTATTAGTTGTGAAACAATTTCCACAAGGTTTTAGTTGTGTACCAAACTCGTAACTCAGATATTCATCTCTATGATCATATCATAGACATTTTATCCTGTTGTCACGATGATCTTCAACTTCACTCTGAAATTACTTAAACCTTTCAATAATTCAGACGTGTGTTTCATCAAGTAAATATACAACATCTACTCAAGTCATTTGTGAAGCAAGAACATAACAATATCCACTGCGTGCCTCGGCACTCATTGGACAACACACATCAAAATGTATTACTTCCAACAAGTTGCTTTCTTGTTCCATCTTACTGAAAACGAGGCTTTTCAGTCATGTTGCCCATGTGGTATGATTTGCATGTCTCAAGTGATTCAAAATCAAGTGAGTCCAAACGATCCATCTGCATGGAGTTTCTCCATGTGTACATACCAATAGACATGGTTCGCATGTCTCAAACTTTTCAAAAACGAGTGAGTCCAAAGATCCATCAACATGGAGCTTCTTCATGCGTTTTACACCAATATGACTTACATGGCAGTGCCACAAGTAGGTGGTACTATCATTACTATCTTATATCTTTTGGCATGAACATGTGTATCACTACGATAGAGATTCAATAAATCATTCATTTTAGGTGCAAGACCATTGAAGGTATTATTCAAATAAACAGAGTAACCATTATTCTTCTTAAATGAATAACCGTATTGCGATAGACATAATCCAATCATGTCTATGCTCAACGCAAACACCAAATAACAATTATTTAGGTTTAAGACCAATCTCGATGGTAGAGGGAGCAGGCGATGCTTGATCACATCAACCTTTGGAAACACTTCCAACACACATCGTTATCTCACCTTCAGCTAGTCTCCGTTTATTCCATAGCTCTTTTATTTCGAGTTACTAACACTTAGCAACCGAACCGGTATCTTAATACCCTCGTGCTACTAGGAGTACTAGTAAAGTACACATTTAATACAATGTATATCCAATATACTTCTGTCAACCTTGCCAGCCTTCTCATCTACCAAGTATCTAGGGTAGTTCTGTTTCAGTGACTGTTCCCTCATTACAGAAGCACTTAGTCTCGGGTTTGGGTTCAACCCTGGGTTTCTTCACTGGAGCAGCAACTGATTTGTTGTTTCATGAAGTATTCCTTCTTGCCCTTGCCCTTTTTGAAACTAGTGGTTTCACTAACCATCAACAATTGATGCTCCTTCTTGATTTCTACTTTCGCGGTGTCAAACATCGTGTATTTTTCAAGGATCATCATATCTATCCCTGATATGTTATAGTTCATCACGAAGCTCTAGTAGCTTGGTCGCAATGTCTTTGGAGAAACATCACTATGTCATCTGGAAGATTAACTCCCACTCGATTCAAGTGATTGTTGTACACAGACAATCTGAGTACAAGCTCAACGATTGAGCTTTTCTCCCTCAGTTTGTAGGCAAAGAAGCTCGTCGGAGGTCTTATACCTCTTGACGTGGGCACGAGCCTGAAATCCCAATTTCAGCACTTGGAACATCCCCTATGTTTTGCGACGTTTCAAAATCGTCTTCGGTGCCTCAATTCTAAACCGTTTAACATTACTGAACTATCACGTAGTCATCAAAACGTGTATGTCAGATGTTTGTAACATCCACAGACGACGTTCGAGGTTCAGCACACCGAGCGGTGCATTAAGGACATAAGCCTTCTACGCAGCAATGAGGACAATCCTCAGTTTACGGACCCAGTCCGCATAATTGCTACTATCCACTTTCAACTAAATTTTCTCTAGCAACATATCTAAAATAGTAGAACTAAAACGCGAGCTACGGCATAATTTGCAAAAACCTTTTGACTATGTTCAGGATAATTAAGTTCATCTTATGAACTCCCACTCAGATAGACATCCCTCTAGTCATCTAAGTGATACATGATCCGAGTCAACTAGGCCGTATCCGATCATCATGTGAGACGGACTAGTCATCATCGGTGAACATCTTCATGTTGATCGTATCCACTATACGACTCGTGTTCGACCTTTCGGTCTCTTGTGTTCCGAGGCCATGTCTGTACATGCTAGGCTCGTCAAGTCAACCTAAGAGTTTCGCGTGTGTAAATCTGGCTCACACCCATTGTATGTGAACATTAGGATCTATCACACCCGATCATCACGTGGTGCTTCAAAACAACGAACTTTCGCAACGGTGCACAGTTAGGGGGAACACTTTCTTGAAATTATTATGAGGGATCATCTTATTTACTACTGTCGTTCTAAGCAAATAAGATGCATAAACATGATAAACATCACATGCAATCAAATAGTGACATGATATGGCCAATATCATTTTGCTCCTTTTGATCTCCATCTTCGGGGCTCCATAATCATCATCGTCACCGGCATGACACCAGGATCTCCATCATCGTGTCTCCATGAAGTTGTCTCGCCAACTTATTACTTCTACTACTATGGCTAACGGTTTAGCAAAGAAGTAAAGTAATTACATGGCGTTATTCAGTGACATGCAGGTCATACAATAAATTAAGACAACTCCTATGGCTCCTGCCGGTTGTCATCCTCATCAACATGCAAGTCGTGATTCCTATTACAAGAACATGATCAATCTCATACATCACATATATTTCATTCATCACATCCTTCTTAGCCATATCACATCACATAGCATACCCTGCAAAAACAAGTTAGACGTCCTCTAATTGTTGTTTGCATGTTTTACGTGGCTGCTATGGGTTTCTAGCAAGAACATTTCTTACTTATGCAAAAACCACAACGTGATATGCCAATTGCTATTTACCATTCATAAGGACCCTTTTCATTGAATCCGATCCGAATAAAGTGGGAGAGACTGGCACCCGCTAGCCACATTATGCAACAAGTGCATGTCAGTCGGTGGAACCTGTCTCACGTAAGTGTACGTGTAAGGTCGGTCCGGGCCGCTTCATCCCACAATACCGTCGAAACAAGATAGGACTAGTAACGGTAAGCATGTTGAACAAAATCATGGCCCACAACTACTTTGTGTTCTACTCGTGCATAGAATCTACGCAAAGACCTAGCTCATGATGCCACTGTAGGGGAACATAGCAGAAATTCAAAATTTTCCTACAAGTCACCAAGATCTATCTGTGGAGAGACTAGCAATGAGAGAGATTTCACGCCCAATATGCGACCCTATCCAAAAGGAACTCGAAGGTCCCACCAAGGATAGACCCGCATATTGAAACGCTTTTGCAAGGTGGATATCATTACATCAACATTACATAATAGATGGGGATACATACAAGAGGCATACAATGCCACACGAATACAACATCACAATACATAAGAGCATCATCCGACTACGGATGAAACACAAACAGAAACTCAAACGACTTCCACCCTGCTAGCCCAGGCTGCCGACCTGGAACCTATCCCCTGATCAAAGAAGAAGCAGAAGAAGAACTCAATGCAAGCAAGCATCGCTCTCGCGTCATGATCATCACACAATCTGTACCTGCAACTGTTGTTGTAGTAATCTGTGAGCCACGAGGACTCAGCAATCCCATTACCACGGGTATCAAGACTAGCAAAGCTTAAAAGGAAAGGAAGGGGTAAAGTGGTGAGGTTGCAGCAGCGACTAAGCATATATGGTGGCTAACATACGCAATTAAGAGCGAGAAGAGAGCAAATGGAACGGTCGTGAAGCTAGCAATGATCAAGAAGTGATCCTGAACTCCTACTTACATCAAACATAACCCAGAAACCGTGTTCACTTCCCGGACTCCGCCGAAAAGAGACCATCACGGCTACACACCCGGTTGATGCGTTTTAATTCGGATCTGGTGTCAAGTTATCTACAACCAGACATTAAAAAATTCCCATCTGCCTATAACCGCAGGCATGGCTTTCGAAAGATTATACCCTGCAGGGGTGTCCCAACTTAGCCCATGATAAGCTCTCGCGATCAACGAAGGATATACCTTCTCCCAGGAAGACCCGATCAAACTCGGAATCCCGGTTTACAAGACATTTCGACAATGGTAAAACAAGACCAGCAAGACTGCCCGATGCGCCGACAATCCCGATAGGAGCTGCACATATCTCATTCTTAGGGCAACATCGGATGAGCAATCCGTACAACTAAAACCAGACCTCAAGTTTCCCTGAGGGGGCGCTGCAAAGGGCTCTAGTTTGGACCAACACTTAGACAAGCACTGGCCCGGGGGGGGGGGGGGGCTAAAATAAAGATGACCCTCGGGATGCGCGACTCCCAAGGGAAAAAGGGGTAGGTGAGGCAAATGGTAAAACCAAGGTTGGGCCTTGCTGGAGGAGTTTTATTCAAAGCGAACTGTCAAGGGGGTCCCATAAATCACCCGACCGCGTAAGGAACACAAAATCAGGGAACATAACACCGGTATGACGGAAACTAGGGCGGCAAGAGTGGAACAAAACACCAGGCATAAGGCCGAGTCTTCCACCCTTTACCAATTATATAGATGCATTAATAATATAAGAGATATTGTAATATCCCAACCAAAATCCTGTCCACCATGGAGAAATCTTCAACTTCACCTACAACTAGCAACGCTATAAGAGGGCTGAGCAAAGCGGTAACATAGCCAAACAACGGTTTGCTTAGGAAAGGTGTCAAAGGTTAGAGGTTCATGGCAATATGGGAGGCTTGATAAACAGGTGATAGGTAGCGCAGCATAGCGATAGAACGAAACAACTAGCATAGCAATGATAGTAGTAAGATCCAGGGTAGCGGTCATCTTGCCTGAAATCCCACAAGGAAGAAGAACGAGTCCATGAAGAAGATGAAGCCACGAAGACGAATCAAGCGTAGACGAACGAATCCTCACGATCGCAACGAAATGGGAACTATCGAGAAGAAGCACACAACAAGGTAAACACACCACACATGAACAAGGCATGATGCACGAACAAGCATGATGCAAGACAAGACTACATGAAGCTACTCATGGCAAGAGATGATGCAAACAAGAGCAACACATCAAGGCAAGTTTAAATGAGGCCGGGAAGAACATATAACAATTCTGGTAAGTCCTCATATGCATATTTCGAAATTGGTCCAGATCTGAATAAACCTTATGTTCAAGTTGTTAAACAGCAAATTAAGATGCACAAAGATGATCTACACGAGATTCTAGTCAAGTTACATATAAAGTTCATTTAGTTCGGAGCTACGGCCTAGAAGATATGAGCAAAACAAGTTAAACATGGCATTGATGCAAAATGCACCCAAACATCAAGCAAACACCTCAAAACAAGGATGCAACATGATAATATGAAGCTACATGCAATTCTAAGCAAGTTTCATATAGAGCACACTCAAAACGGAGCAACGGTTCAACACACACACTATACAAGTTATAGCAACAATCTGTCCAAAACAGCAACTAGGCATATTGCAAACATCAAAACAACATGCTACAGCACCCCAACATAAAAACTAAAGTCATGGGCATGATGTACAGGTAAAGCATAACAAAACATGAACACTGAGCTATCTCCAGAAATCACTAGAACATGCTCAAACACACATGATAAGATTGCAAGTAATAACAATTCAGACTTTGCAGAAAATAACATCAGGTTGCAATGTTCACAGCTACCAAACAACATGTTACAGGAACTTATCATGGCAAACAAAGAATGGCATGAATCTACTAAATGCATAGATCCAAAGTCCCTTACTGACCATAAGCCAAAAAGGATCAGAAAATATGATGGCACCCATGTAAACATGGCAAGTTATATTACAGATTCAAACATGGCAGAAACAGAATTATGGAGGCATGTTTATGAGATTGTACCACTCACTACAGAGCAATACATGGCATGGAAAGGCAACCAACAGTAATAAGGCATATTTGTGAAGTTAAGCATGGAAAGAGCAAGGTCATAGGGTGCATGGAACACTAGGAAAACACATGGCAACAACTGAACTTAATGTTAACAAGCTGACAGCAACATTATGAAGCAACTTTGGAGCAAGATATGAACAAGCTACAGCAAGCTATAAATGCAACCAGGGGCATGTATGGTTAGAGGATGACATGTAGAACAAAACATGTTTAATGATCATCTCCAGATTCTGCATAGAATGATTTGTAGCAACATGTTTATATAGCATCACAAAATAACAGATTCAGCCTAGCAAAACAGCAACATCATGTACCATACTTAACAAGCTTGAATCACTCACCACAAGTTATTGCATGACAAGATAAGCATAGCATCATCAAGAAGACATGTTTGTGAAACAAACCAAGGCAAGAACAAGTTCATAGCATGCACGGATCAACTACAACAACCTCGGCAAAATTGAATAACATGTAAACAATCTGCCAGGAAACATTTTGAAGCGAAAGTAGAGCACGAAAATGACATGCTAAACTACTCCATAATTGCAACCAAGGGCATTAATGGATAGACAATAACCATATGTTCAAAACATCCTTACTGAAGTATCTCAAAATATGCATGGATCTCTCTGTAGCATCAAGTTTACATGGCATCAAAATAACAGCAGAACAGGGACTAAAATCAGCAACATCATGATGCCTAGTTTGCATGCTTGTGCTGGTCACCACATTGATCACAAAAATACATGGCAAGCACCACTGTAAAGAAGACATGGCATAGTTCAAAACACATGTAGACATCAACCTCATAGGATGCACACATCAATCATGGAAAAAATGACAAAAGAGCTCGTTCTGTTAACAGACAGCAGAAAACATTATGAAGCACTCTTACAACGATGATTCAGGCATCAAGATGAGATCAAATGAATATGATGCAATGAAATGAAATGAAGTACTCGTCAAGTGAACAATTTGACATATTACACGCATGAAATGGAGCTACGGATGCAGAGATACAATGCGATGAACATGGCATGAAAATTACACAGATCCGGGGACACACGAAAACAGAGGGGGGAAAAGTCAACCTCGTGCACGGATTTCGATGCAGGGCCAGAGTTCGCCGGAGATGAGGGAGATGGCGGTCGGCGAGGACGGGGAGGACGCCGGCGAGGTCGAGGGAGCTCGGGGGGGGGGGGGGGGGGGGCGGAGACGGGTCGGACCGGCCGGATCCGGCCGGATCCGGCGCGGCGGTGGCGGAGGGCGGCCGAGCGTGGGGAGATGCAGCTCCGGTCGGGGCGGCGCCGGCAGGGCTCGGCGGCGGGCTCTGGCGCGCGGGGTCGGGCGGCGCGAGCTCCGGGCTGGAGGCGGCGAGCGCGGAGGGGCCCCAGGGCGCGGGAGGCGGAGGAGGCCGCGGTCAACGGCGGCCGGAGGGACGCGGCGGCAGGGTTCCCGGCGCGGCGGCGCGGTGCCAGCGGCGGCCGGGCAGGGCGCCGGGCACGGGCGGGCAGGCGGGCCATGCGGCGGTGGAGCGCGGGCTCGCGCGGGCCCGACTCGGGCCCCGCGGGCCGCGGCGGGCGCGGAGGAGAGTTAGGGAGGGCGCGGGTGAGGTGGCGGCGCGGGATTGGGCGAGGCGGCGGCGCTGCTGACGTTGCGCGACGGGATTGGCTGGAGCGACGTGTCCGGTGGACATGTCCGGCGCGGATGGACATGTCCGGCCGCGCGGGGAGGAGAGGGCTAGGGTTCGTCTGCGCGAAAATTCGGGGGGATACACCTATTTATAGGTAGAGGGAGCTAGGAGAGTCCAAATGAGGAGCGGTTTTCTCCCACACGATCGTGACCAAACGAATGAGAGCATGGAGGGGAGTTAGATGGGTTTTGGGCCACTTTGGAAGGGTGTTGGGCTGCAAAGAGAAGGAGGCTTTTGCGGTTACCCGGTTAACCGTTGGAGTACCAAACGAACTCCAAATGGCATGAAACTTGACAGGCGGTCTACCGGTGTTATACCAAGGCCACTTGGCAAGGCTCGGTCCATTCCGAGAAAGTTTAACACCCACTCACAACAGGAAACAAAAAGGGGAACGTCGGAGGGCATAGGAGCGCCGGATTGCAAAACGGACAACGGGGAAAATGCTCGAATGCATGAGACGAACACGTATGCAATGCAATGCACATGATGACATGATAAAATGCAACACGCAAGCAAATGACATGGCAACAAAGGCTAATAACTGGCAGACACCTGGCGCATCGGATCCGGGGCGTTACAAGAGAGGAGTGCATCTACATACTCTTGTAGATCGCGAGCGGAAGCGTTCAAGAGAACGGGGTTGAGGGAGTCGTACTCGTCATGATCCAAATCACCGAAGATCCTAGTGCCGAACGGACAACACCTCCACATTCAATACACGTGCAGCCCGATGACGTCTCCCGTGCCTTGATCCAGCAAGGGGAGTGGGAGAGGTTGGGGAAGACTCCTTCCAGCAGCAGCACGATGGCGTGGTGGTGGTGGAGGAGCATGGCACTCCAGCAGGGCTTCTCCAAGCACCGCAAGAGACGAGGAGGGAGAGGGGTAGGGCTGCGCCAAGAGGGAGATGATCTCATGTGTATGGCAGCCCCAAACCCCCACTATATATAGGGGGAGGGAGGGGCTGCGCCCCCATCTAGGTTTCCACCCCTAGGGGTGGCGGCCAGCCCTAGATCCCATCTAGGGGGGGGGGGGCGGCCAAGGGGGAGAGAGGGGGGCGCACCACTAGGTGGGCCTTAGGCCCATCTGAGCCTAGGGTTTCCCCCCTTTCCCTTCTCTCTTCGCCTTGGGCCCTGGTGGGGGGGCGCACCAGCCCACCTGGGGCTCGTCCCCTCCCACACTTGTCCTACGCAGCCCTCTGGGGCCGGTGGCCCCACCTGGTGGACCCCCGGGACCCTCCCGGTGGTCCCGGTACGTTACCGATAGCACCCGAAAGTTTTCCGGTGACCAAAACAGGCCTTCGGACCATTCCGGAACTCCTCGTGACATCCAGGATCTCATCCGAGACTCCGAACAACATTCGGTAACCACGTATATCTATTCCCTATAACCCTAGCGTCATCAAACCTTAAGTGTGTAGACCCTACGGGTTCGGGAACCATGCAGACATGACCGAGACAACTCTCCGGCCAATAACGAACAGCGGGATCTGGATACCCATGTTGGCTCCCACATGTTCCACGATGATCTCATCGGATGAACCACGATGTCAAGGATTCAATCAATCCCGTATACAATTCCCTTTGTCTACTGGTATAGTACTTGCCCGAGATTCGATCGTCGGTATGCCGATACCTTGTTCAATCTCGTTACCGGCAAGTCTCTTTACTCGTCCCGTAACACATAATCCCGCGATCAACTCCTTGATCACATTGTGCACATTATGATGATGCCCTACCGACTGGACCCAGAGATACCTCTCCGTCACACGGAGTGAAAAATCCCAGTCTCGATTCGTGCCAACCCAACAGACACTTTCGGAAATACCTGTAGTGCACCTTTATAGCCACCCAGTTACATTGTGACGTTTGGTACACCCAAAGCATTCCTATGGTATCCGGGAGTTGAACAATATCATGGTCTAAGGAAAGGATATTGACATTTAGAAAAGCTTTAGCATACGAACTACACGATCTTGTGTTAGGCTTAGAATTGGGTCTTGTCCATCACATCATTCTCCTAATGATGTGATCCCGTTATCAACGACATCCAATGTCCATGGTCAGGAAACCGTAACCATCTATTGATCAATGAGCTAGTCAACTAGAGGCTTACTAGGGACATGGTGTTGTCTATGTATCCACACATGTATCTGAGTTTCCTATCAATACAATTCTAGCATGGATAATAAATAATTATCATAAACAAGGAAATATAATAATAACCATTTTATTATTGCCTCTAGGGCATATTTCCAACAGTCCAGGGGGCCCACGAGATAGGAGGCCGCGCCCTATGGGGGGTGCCCCCTGTCTCATGGACAGGCTGTGGGCCCCCTGGCATTAATTCTTTCGCCAAAAATTCTTATTAATTCCAAAAAGTGCCTCTGTGGATTTCCAGGACATTCCGAGAACTTTTCTTTTCTACACATAAAAAAACATCATGGCAGTTCTCCTGAAAACAGCGTCAGTCCGGGTTAGTTTCTTTCAAATCATGCAAGTTAGAGTCCAAAACAAGGGCAAAAGTGTTTGGAAAAGTAGATACGTTGGAGACGTATCACTTCCCGCTTATTCCCTCATCGGTTTCCTACCACCAGCTAGTGGCTTGGTCCATATGACTCACGCGGCAACGCACCATCGTGACATTGTGCGCAAATCTAGTCACACCAAACTACCATTAGTTATTCCAAGCATGCTAGGCAATGACCAAAGCTTCGACGTTGACCCCTACCTGCTTTACGTCTTTGGCGAGGAGAACGAGCCGGAGCAGGTCAGGGAGCAAGAGCTTCATCAGCTGGTGTAGGCACCATGGCCCATCGGCAGCGATATCGCCGTGCCAGTCCTTAGGCGCACAATGGACATATTGCAATGGAAGTGTGAAGAGCAGTTTGCTATCCACCGTGCAAAAGATCTAGAGTTGCTAGGTGTCATGATCGACGACCCACCCGAAGAGCCGCCGTCACCAGTGCTCATCGAGAGCCTGATGCCCCGCCAGGAATGTGCAGAGGATCTCTGCGTTTCAGTTTTGAGACAACCAGTCTGCGGCTTCATCATTGCCAGTAGTGGCCGTGTCAACCTCGATCCCGATGATGTGGTGGCCAGGCTCGAGTGCATCCTTAGCGGAGTTGGCATCCCCGACGAAGTAGAACATTGCCAACATGGTATCTTGAGGATGTAGGTGATGGATGGAATTTGCTAACAGGGAAGAGACATGGAAATTGAGCGGTACAACTGGTGTGTCATGCATGCGATTGCATGCTGTCAAGCTCTACTAGAAGAGGCCTAGTAGCCCCAAGAGCCTCCCAGTGCCAGCAACTCCGTAGGCGGAGACGGGTACTGTGGTTGCGGGTCGAGACACTCGGAATGAACGGCCGCAAGGGTGCTTGATGTCTAATACACAACCTTCTTCTTGTAGACTCGTGTTGGGCCTCCAAGTGCAGAGTTATGTAGGACAGTAGCAAATTTCCCTGAAGTGGATGACCTAAGGTTTACCAATCTATAAGAGGTGTAGGATGAAGATGGTCTCTCTCAAACAACCCTGCAACCAAATAACAAAGAGTCTCTTGTGTCCCCAACACACCCAATACAATGGTAAATTTTATAGGTGCACTAGTTCGGCAAAGAGATGGTGATACAAGTTTAATATGGATGGTAGACATATATTTTCATAATCTGAATAAATAAAAACAGCAAAGTAACTAGTAACAAAAGTGAGTAAAAATGGTATTGAAATGCTTGAAAACAAGGCCTAGGGTTCATACTTTCACTAGTGCAAATTCTCTCAACAATGATAACATAATTGGATCATATAACAATCCCTCAACATGCAATGAAGAATCACTCCAAAGTTCCTATCGCGGAGAACATAAGATGAAATTGCTTGTAGGGTACGAAACCACCTCAAAGTTATTCTTTCCAATCAATCCGTTGAGCTATTCCTACAAGTGTCACAAACAGCCCATAGTTCGTAGTAAAATAACACCATATGATACACATCAATCAACCCTAATGTCACCTAGATACTCCAATGTCACCACAAGTATCCGTGGGTTATTTATACGATATGCATCACACAATCTCAGATTCATAATATTCAATCCAACACAAAGAACTTCAAGAGTATCCCAAGACTTCTACCAGAGAAAGAATATGAAAACGCGTACCAACACCTATGCATAGATTACCCCAATGTCACCACGGGAATCCACAAGTTGATAACCAAAACATACATTAAGTAGATCAATAGAACATCTGGTTTTCACCATGGATATCACATCGCAAGACATACATTAAGTGCTCTCACATCCAAAGATTCAATCTGACATAACAAAACCTCAAAGGAAAAGATTCAATTCATCACAAGGTAGAGAGGGAAGAACACCATAATATCCAACTATAGTACCAAAGATCGTGGTACATCAAGATCGTGCCAAATCAAGAACACGAGAGACAAAGAGATCAAACACATAGCTACTGGTACATATCCTCAGCCCCGATGGTGAACTACTCCCTCCTCATCATGGAGACCACCAGGATGATGAAGATGGCCTCCGGTGATGATTCCCCCCTTCGGCAGGGTGCCGGAACGGGCTTAGATTGGTTTTTCATGAACTCAGAGGCTTGTGGCGGTGGAACTCCCTATCTAGGTTTATTTTTGGAGGTTTGGGGATTTATAGGAATTTTTGGCGTCGGTCTCACGTCAAGGGGGTCCACAAGGCAGAGGCAAGCCAAGGGCGCGCCCTCCACCCTTGTGGTTGCCTCGAGACTCTTCTGGCCCAATTCTTGTGCTTCGGGGGTCTCTTTTGGTCCATAGAAAATCACCGTAAATTTTCAGCCCATTCCGACAACTTTTATTTCTGCACAAAAAATGACACCATGGTAGTTCTGATGAAAACAACGTCAGTCCGGGTTAGTTCTAATCAAATCATACCAAAATCACGTAAAATTATTGTAAACATGGCATGAATACTTCATAAATTATAGATATGTTGGAGACGTATCAGCATCCCCAAGCTTAATGCCTGCTCATCCTCGAGTAGGTAAATGATAAAAGAAATAATTTATGAAGTGTGAATGCTAGCATAGTGTATAAATTTGATCAATGATAGTTCCAAACACTTTTTCTAGCATCATTATATATAATAAACAGTAGTTCATCTCATAAAACTTCTCATGATCAAGTAACAAAAGCTATTCACATGTTAAAGTATAGACGATAAAGTTTCTTGAAAACTAACAAACCATGTTCTTAGTCATCAAACAATTTTAATTCATCTTATTTTCAGGAAGGGTCTATGTAAGAGCTTTGATTTAGAAAATTCCACATACTCAACTATCATATAGTCTTCCATGATTGCTAACACTCAAATAATATTTTCAGAACAAATAACATCTGTTGAACACAGAGAAAGATAGGGGCTTAATGTTTCACCTCCCAACTTATTTATCATATAGATAATTGTCAACAATAATAATTCATGATAAAATATATTTGAATGTGCATATATGCTTGGATCTTTCCCCACCACATGATGCTTGCCAACTATAGAATAACTGAGGTTGAACTAAGGAGTACTATTGACTCTTGCATAAAAGTAAATACATGAAAGTAAAATATAGGCCCTTTGCAGAGGGAAGCATAGGTTGTCATGCGCTTTTTAATTTTGGATGTGCAAACCCTTAATGCAAAGGAATGTCACATTGTGTTGCCCTTTCTGATAGCATCCTTTATTATGCAGTCCGTCACTTTTATTTCTTTACCATCACAAGTTCGTACAATGCTTATTTTCCCTTACAATAAAAGATCATACATATTTAGGAGCAATTTTTATTCCTTTTTGCACCAATGACAACTTAATTGAAGGATCTTATTCAATCCATAGGTAGATATGGTGGCCACTCATGGCATGAAACGGGTTTTAAGGGTTTTGGATGCACAAGTAGTATCTCTACTTAGTACAAATTTTTTGCTATCAAAAGACCTAAGAAAGCACCACATGTTGGAGGATTCATGACAATATAACTTCTATACAAATATACCCAACATAACTCATTAAATTGTCTTCCTTGTCCAACTTCTACTAATTTGCTCAAGTTTGAAAATAATTAATGGGGCTCACAATCATAGAAGATTTCCAAGATAGTATATTTATATGTGAAATCTCTCTTCCTTCAATATTCTTTCATGAATTGTTCAAGTGACCAATGTTGTGTTTGCTAACTTTCAGTTTACCACCTATACTTCTTATATCTGAAGTCATTACTCCCCATGGGACAAGCATATGAAACATATATAATTTCCGATTTATGATATTCAATTCATTCAACCATTTACTCATAGGATATAAGTGAAGCACGAGAGTACATGACAAACTACTCCAAACAGATATAAGTGAAGAATAATGAGTAGTCAAGTAGTTAAATAGACATGTGAGGACTCTCTCTCATTCAAGATTTCAGATCTTAAGTATTTTATTCAAACAACAAGAAAAATAAAATAAAATGACATTCCAAGGATAGCACATATCATGTGAAGAAGCAAAACCTTAGGCTCAACCAAAACTAACCTATAGTTGTTGAAGAAGAAAGGTGGGATGACAACCGGGGCATCCCCAAGCTTAGATGCTTGAGATTTATTGAAATATAAATTAGGGATGCCTTCGGCATCCCCAAGCTTGAGCTCTTTTGTCTCCTTAATTCCTCTCGTATCACAGTTTCCATAAATCTTAAAAACTTCATCCACACAAAACTCAACAAGAACTCATGAGATAAGTTAGTATAAATCCATGCAAAACCTTATCATTCTCTACTGTAGACAATCAATAAAATTATAATTTGACATTGAATATTAAATGACTCTATATATTTAATACTCCTATCATCAAATAGAATCATTAAACTAGCAAACATATGCTAACAATGCAAATATAACAATAATCTCTCTAAATAGAACAGTCTGTAAAGAATTCAAGAGGAATCATACTTCCCTAACTCCAAAAATTCTGAAAAATTACCACACTGTAGAAAATTTGTTTTTACTCATTGTGTAAAAATTTCAAGATTTTATCATGTTCTGACTTTCCAGAAGAATTCTGACAATGGTAGAAAACTTTATGTTTTCAAAACAGTAACGTATAGACTTTTAAAATAAGCATGGTAAAGGCTATACTTGACCTTTTTATTGAACTAAAAGGTAGAAAACGTGTCACTGAATAACATCAAGCAAATATAAACAAAATAAAATGACGCTCCAAGCAAAACACATATCATGTGGTGAATAAAAATATAGCCTCAAGTAAATTTACCGATAGCCGAAGACGAAAGAGGGGATGCCATCCGGGGCAACCCCTAGCTTAGATGCTTGGTTATCCTTGAATATTACCTTGGGGTGCCTTGGGCATCCCCAAGATTAGGCTCTTTCCACTCCTTATTCTATAGTCCATCAAATCTTTACCCAAAACTTGAAAACTTCACAACACAGAACTCAATAGATAATCTTATGAGCTCCATTAGTATAAGAAAATAAATCACCACTTAGGTACTGTTGTGAACTCATTCTAAACTCATATTGGTGTTATATCTACTGTATCCCAACTTCTCCATGGTTCATACCCTCCAATACTACTCATGGATTCATCAAAATACGCAAACAACACATAGAAAACAGAATCTATTTAAAACGGAACATTCTGTAGTAATGAGGAAACTTCGTATACTTATGAAACTCCAAAAATTCTGAAAAACTAGGACAACCTAGGAAATTTTTATTTGAGTCTTGTGCAAAAAATTCAGATCAAAATCATCCTTATTTGAATTTTTAAAATTATTTTACTAGGCGCCAAAGTTTGTGTTTTTTAGCAAGATCAAATCAACAATGCTCCAAACTATCCCAAAGGTCTTACTTGGCACAAACACTAAATTAAAACATGAAAACACATCCAACTAGAGGCTAGATGATAAATTTATTGGAAAATAGGAACAAAAAAAATTAGAAACAAAATAAAATTGGGTTGCCTCCTAACAAGCACTATTGTTTAATGCCTTTTTAGCTAGGTTGGATGATTTCAATGATGCTCACATAAAAGATAAGAATTGAAACATAATGCGAGTGATACATTTCCTATGTATCTACTTTTCCAAACTCTTTTTCCCTTGTTTTGGACTGTAATGTGCATTATTTGAATGGAACTAACCTAGACTGATGTTGTTTTCAGCAGAATTGCCATGGTGTTATTTTTGTGCACAAATAAAAGTTCTCGGAATGACCTGAAACTTCACGGAGACACTTTTTGGAATTAATAAAAAATATTGACGAAAGAATCAACCGAAGGGGGCCCACACCCTGGCCACGAGGGTGGGGGGCGCGCCCTACCCCCTAGGCGCACCCTCCTTACTCGTGGTCCCCCTGGACATCCACCGACCTTAACTCCAACTCCATATATTCACGTTCAGGGAGAAAAAAATCAGAGAGAAGGATTCATCACGTTTTACGATATGGAGCCGCCGCCAAGCCTTGTTCTTCCTTAGGAGGGTTGATCTGGAGTCCGTTCAGGGCTCCAGAGAGGTGAATCCGTCGCCATCATCATCATCAACCATCCTCCATTACCAATTTCATGATGCTCACCGCCGTGTGTGAGTAATCCCATCGTAGGCTTGTTGGACGGTGATGGGTTGGATGAGATTTACCAAGTAATCGAGTTAGTTTTGTTAGGGTTTGATCCCTAGTATCCATTATGTTCTAAGATTGATATGGCTATGACTTTGCCATGCTTAATGCTTGTCACTAGGGCCCAAGTGCCATGATTTCAGATCTGAACCAATTGTGTTTTCATGAATATATGAGTGTTCTTGATCCTATATTGCAAGTCATAGTCACCTACTACGTGTTATGCTCCAGCAACCCCGGAGTGACAATAGTCGGGACACTTCTTGGTGATGACCGTAGTTTGAGGAGTCCATGTATTCACTAAGTGCTAATGCTTTGTTCCGGTTCTCTATTAAAAGTAGGCCTTAATATCCCTTAGTTTCCATTAGGAACCCATTGCCACGGGAGGGTAGGACAAAAGATGTCATGCAAGTTCTTTTCCATAAGCGCGTATGACTATATTCGGAATACATGCCTACATTATATTGATGAATTGGAGCTAGTTCTGTGTCACCCTATGTTATAACTATTGCATGATGAATGCCATCCGACATAATTATCCATCATTGATCCATTGCTTACGAGCTCGTTTCATATTGATCTTTGCTAAGTTACTTCTCCGTTGCCACTGTTACGGTTGCTACAGAACTTCTATTGTTAGTTTTGACACCGTTACTGTTACTTCCATACTAGTTTGCTACTAAATACCTTGCTGCAGATATTAAGTCTTTCAGGTGTGGTTTAATTGACAACTCAGCTGCTAATACTTGAGAATATTCTTTGGCCCCCTTGTGTTGAATCAATAAATTTGGCTTGAATACTTTACCCTCGAAAACTGTTGTGATCCCCTATACTTGTGGGTTATCAAGGAGCATCATGAAGCATATGAATAGCACATTTATGTCTAACCCACTTCCTATGCATAGGGATTTTGTGAGCAAACAATTTACGGGAACAAGAATCAACTAGCATAGGAAGGTAAAACAAGCAAAACTTCAAGATTTTCAACATAAAGAGAGGAAACTTGATATTATTGAAATTCCTACAAGCATATATTCCTCCCTCATGATAACTTTCAGTAGCATCATGAATGAATTCAACAATATAGCCACCACATAAAGTGTTCTTTCCATGATACATGCATAGAAATTTTACTACTCTCCACATAAGCAAATTTATTCTCATGAATAGTAGTGGGAGCATCATATGAAACTTGAATACTATAAATTCTTTCCATATTTAAAGAGTAATGTTCAGTAAAGGATATTCATAATCATGATCATTTTTATAAATATAATCATCACTACTTTTTATAACATAAGTGTCATCACAGTAATCATCATAAGTAGCAACTTCGTTCTCATCATAATCAATTGAAACCTCTTCCAAGATAGTGGAATCATTAGTAAATAAAGTCATGACCTCTCCAAATCCATTTTTATCGTTATAATAAGATTTAACACCCTCCAAAATAGTGGGATAATTATTATCTAAAGTTGACAGTCTTCCAAGACCACTTTATAAATATTGAAATCGTCATAAGTAGGAGGCATGCTATCATCATAATAAATTTGCACATCAAAACTTGGGGGAGTAAAAATATCATCTTCATTAAACATAGCATCCCCAAGCTTGGGACAAACATTAATTGCAGCAAATAAATTCTCAAATAGGTCATTCTCATCAAACATAGCATCCCCAAGTTGCATATCATAAGCATAATCACTCTCATCATTAATAGTATGAATAACACCAATAGTATAGCAATTGTTATCATCACAATTTTCTAAGTTGGTGCCACAAAGATTCTCAAGATTACTTTCCCTCCTATTTATTATGATGATAGCATGAGGCATAAGGTACCATAAGGTACCACAATTTTCTAAGTTGGTGCCACAAACAAGTATCATTACTTTCCCAATCATAATCATCACAATGAGTAATAGCTAGGCATAACAAAATCATCCTCAATAGTTTCTTTGGACATTGTACCATAAGGTAAAGAATCAATATCATCATCAAGTATATCATCTTCCACATTTATTTTTGATTCACTCTCATGAGGCATAACAATAATAGGACCAACATAATTTGGGAGGGATACTTTTTACCTTTGCTTCTTCGTCTTTTATTTTTCTTCTCCACATCATGTGTGGGTTTAATCAACTTTTAGAGCTCCTTATTGATGAGATTGGTTTCATAGGAAGCTCATTCTTGTAACCTGTTTCATAACAAGAGACAATAGGAGGGAAAGTAGAGAGCTTTACCCTTTCATTAGTATTTCTTTTATATTCTAATGGTTGTCCCATCTTTCTATAGTTGGCAATATAAGCATTCTCATTGCAATTTACCATGCAAAACATATAGATTTGTTTAAAAATAGTTTCAGCATGGTCGGTGAATATGAACGCTTCAAATCAACTATTTTTATGTGACAATTCTTCACACCCCAAAAAATAAACATAGTTCATTAAAGTTCAAGGGTGATCAAGTTATTGCAATATTTGGTCACGATTCGATCGTGAAAAAGTATGCATTGAAAATTAAGATGACCAACTCTATTGTAAACTTCACAAGTAATGGGATGAAGAGAGCATAATTTTGTAGCAAATTTATCTATCACCTTAAGCCACCAATTGGTCTCATCATGTTTATGCTTCCTACAATATATATCATCCCTATAAGGCATGTCTTCACAAACTCTATTCACTACACAAAAATTGACATGCTTATATGAAACTTCTTTATCATGACTAGTGCAATCATCATTAGTATCATGAATATTCATAGCAAGCACACTAACAACATTGCAATCATTTTTATCATTCAAAGATTTAGATCCAAACATTTTATTGACGTCTTCTTCTAACAGTTGAGCACAATTTTCCTTTCCATCATTTTCACGAAAGACATTAAAAGATGAAGCATATGAGGCAACCTCAATTCCATTTTTTTGTAGTTTTCTTTTATAGACTAAACTAGTGATAAAAAAGGAAACTAAAAGACACAATTGCAAGATCTAAAGATATACCTTCAAGCACCCACCTCCCCAGCAACGTCGCCAAAAAAGAGCTTGATGTCTGCTATGCATCCTTCTTCTTGTAGACCCGTGTTGGGCCTCCAAGCACAGAGTTTTATAGGACAGTAGCAAATTTCCCTCAAGTGGTTGACCTAAGGTTTACCAATCCGTAGGAGGCATAGGATGAAGATGGTCTCTCTCAAACAACCCTGCAACCAAATAACAAAGAGTCTCTTGTGTCCCCAACACACCCAATACAATGGTAAATTGTATAGGTGCACTAGTTCGGCAAAGAGATGGTGATACAAGTGTAATATGGATGGTAGAAATATATTTTTATAATCTGAATAAATAAAAACAGCGAAGTAACTAGTAAAAAAACTGGGTAAAATGGTATTGCAATGCTTGAAAACAAGGCCTAGGGTTCATACTTTCACTAGTGCAAATTCTCTGAACAATGATAACATAATTGCATCATATAACAATCCCTCAACATGCAACGAAGAATCACTCCAAAGTTCCTATCGCGGAGAACATAAGATGAAATTGCTTGTAGGGTACGAAACCACCTCAAATTTATTCTTTCCAATCAATCCATTGTGGTATTCCTATAAGTGTAACAAACAGCCCTAGTATTCGTAGTAAAATAACACCATATGATACACATCAATCAACCCTAATGTCACCTAGATACTCCAATGTCATCACAAGTATCCATGGGTCAAATATATGATATGCCCACACAATCTCAGATTCATAATATTCAATCCAACACAAAGAACTTCAAGAGTATCCCAAGAATTCTATCGGAGAAAGGAATATGAAAACGCGTACCAACCCCTATGCATATATTACCTCAATGCCACCACAGGAATCCGCAAGTTGATAACCAAAACATACATCAAGTGGATCAATAGAACATTCCATTGTCACCACGGATATCCCATCGCAAGACATACATCAAGTGCTCTCACATCTAAAGATTCAATCCGACATAACAAAATCTCAAAGGAAAAGATTCAATTCACCACAAGGTAGAGAGGGAAGAACACCATAAGATCCAACTATAGTAACAAAGATCATGGTACATCAATATCGTGCCAAATCAAGAACAAGAGAGAGAGAGAGAGAGAGAGAGAGAGAGAGATCAAACACATAGCTACTGGTACATACCCTCAGCCCCGAGGGTGAATTACTCCTCTTCATCATGCAGACTGCCAGGATGATGAAGATGGCCTCTGGTGATGATTCCCCCCACCGGCAGGGTACCGGAATGGGCTTAGATTGTTTTTTTGTGAACTCAGAGGCTTGCGGCGGCGGAACTCCCGATATAGGTTTCTTTTCAGTGGTTTGGGGATTTATAGGAAGTTTTTTCGTCGGTCTCACGTCAAGGGGGTCCACGAGGCAGCAGTAAGCTAGGGGGCACGCCCTGGGGGGGGCTCCACCCTTGTGGTTGCCTCAGGACTCTTCTAGCCCACCTCTTGTGCTTTGGGGGTATCTTTTGGTCCATAAAAAATCACCGTAAATTTTCAGCCCATTCGAATAACTTTTATTTCTGCACAAAAAATGACACCATGGTAGTTCTGGTGAAAACATCGTCAGTCCGGGTTAGTTCTAATCAAATCATACCAAAATCACATAAAATTGTTGTAAACATGGCATGAATACTTCATAAATTATAGATACGTCGGAGACGTACCAATGCTATGTTGATCATGGAGTCCGAGAAGACCGTCGTCGGAAGGCCGCCAGCTCAGCTTATTAGCCTATATTTTGTTATAATTGTAAGCAAATGTCGCATATCGACATTTTAAGTCACTAAGCATATGTAGGTCATCTGTGTTTTGGGCCTTTCCGCATGTGGAATTTTAAATTATCTTGAATATGTAAGAAAATTATTAACCATTGCCATTGTAAATTTGCCTCAACGGCGAACAGAGCGTGTGTAGGGACGCTGGAGCGGAGTGCACCGCGGCCGCCTCAATGGCAAGCAAAACGCGTGGACAGACACGAGCAGTGGGCGTCGCGGCCGCCTCAACGATGAGTAGAGCGCGTGGGGGGAGCAGAGCGCGCTGTGGCCGCCTCAATGGCGAGCAACCACACTTGTATATTGCAATTCAAGTCAACCTTCTAGCACCCCGTGGGAGGTGCAATGGCACATCACTCAGGCATGATGGTGATATCTGGACCATTTGTGATAGTGGGCAGACACACACACACATCCGAGGACACGGGCCCACGTACGCCATCCGGGAACCTTTTCAGGCTTCAGATGCATGTGAGATGCGTGGCATATGGATAATCCATAAGAATTGTTTGCGATGAGCCAGAACAACAGAAATGGGAAGCCATATGAAGGTGTGTTTTGGGCTTCGAGCCCAGAACCATCAATAATTTTTGAGCTTGTTTCTTATCACATTCCAGATTACCACGCAATAAGTAATTGCAAATATGTTCACACAGGTCAAACCTAACCGTGTTCCCACTTAGCACTAGGCTATAAAAACTACCCACTCGAAAATTACTTCACAATTCCTCTCCTCATCACTAAAAAACAGGTATTTCCTATCAAGTCATTCCTCCATGACAGGTAGGAGGAGTTTCGGGTCGATATATAACCAAGGAGCAAAGACCAAGGCCGCGGAAGCACTATATTTATAGAGAGAGGGGTGGACAAACACCGAGCTCCACTGGAGAATGGCTACCGGAGAAATGATAGGGAGAGGAGAGTGGGCAAGTCTTAGATAGGAAGTAGAGGAGCTCCGAGAAGCTACGCGTGCACGAGGGCACAATGCAACGCACTATGTGGGCAGGAGCCGCACTAGCTCTCACTATTCTGCCCGGTAGCACCGCGGCCGCATCCGGTGTGCTGCCTGTCGGCATCGGTGATGAACCACAAGTATATGGTGTCAATTGTAGCCTTTTCAATAAGTAAGAGTGTCAAACCCAACGAGGAGCAGAAGGAAATGACAAGTGGTTTTCAGCAAGGTAATGTCTGCAAGTGCTAAAATTGTAAGTAGTGGAGTAGTTTGATAGCAAGATAATTTGTAACGAGCAAGTAACTATAGTAGTAACAAAAGTGCAGAAAGGTAACCCAATCCTTTTGAGGCAAAGGATAGGCCAAAACTGTCTCTTATGATAAGCAAAGTGTTCTTGAGGGTACTGTAAGTGCATCTAGTGCCCCTTAGTGATTTTGGTGTATTGAAGACTTGTAGGTTAAGGGACTGATGCATTTGTGAGTGTACACAGGTCTATAAGTCTATGAGGAGTTTGATATTTACAGAGGAAGTCAACCCCTAAAAATGAAGTTCTTAGACTGAAGACTTTGGATTTCTGAAGACTTTATAAAGACTTTGAAAGTGAAGAAATTGGTGTGACCTTGAAGACTAGGTAATCATTCGAGGAACATGAGGCGTGAAGACTTTTGTTTTTATAGTTTCATTTTCTCTTTCTTGAGTCATAGGAAACACCGTACTGTTAAAGGGGGTCGAGGAAATACTAAGGAAAAATTTCCATGTGATGCTCAACTCAAAATCCTACACCTACCAATCCCTTCGATTGAAGCCATTGGAAATCTCATATAGTTCAGTCATATTCTTCAGTGACAGAGACGAAGTTCTTCTGGTCTCCGAGGAATTTGTTCTGACTGAGGAGTTAGGAATTTGCCTGTGCGGATTACCTACACAGTGAGGATCAGGATAGCCCTGAGGAATTTGATAGTCAAAATTCCGACCGTTGCTGTGCTACGCGCCAGCTGTCCCAAAATATCCTACCACCTAACGGTCATATCAGACAAGGGCATTTATATCTTATCATGTCGGCCTGCTCCCTAGGCTATAAATAGCCACCCCCCACAACCACTTGTTGGTTGGCTGCTCCGAGAGAAATTGACACTTGTCATTTGAGAGCATCCCATCCTCCGAGGACTTTGAGTGAAAATCATCAAGTGAGGAAAACCCAAACCCAAACCTACAAAACCCCAAAGTGATTGAGCATCACTGAAGAGATTGATCCTGCGTGGATCCGACGCTTGTTACCTTTGAAGACTGTGCTTCTTCCAGACGGTTAGGCGTCAAGGTCTAGAGCATCCAATAGGAATTGTGGATCTCCAAGTGACCGAGTTTGTGAAGGCTCGGAAGTCACCTAAAGACTTACCACGAGTGATTGGGCGAGGTCTGTGTGACTTTAGCTCAAGGAGAATACGGTGAGGACTGTGTGTCCGGGACTGGGTGTCCTCGAGTTTAAATACTCAGCCGCTCCAACCAGATGTACAACTGAGACAACAGTTGGAACTGGTCTACCAAATCATTGTCTTCACCGAGCTTAGTGGTTCTATTTCCTCAACTCTTTCATTTCCTCATTTCTGTTGCTGTGTGCTTGTTCATATCTGTTTGAAGACTTTGACTGAAGACTTTCTCAATTTCCTTAGTTCAATTTCTTCAGTCTGTCCATCTTCATCTTGTGTTATCCTGTTCTTACGCTTTTTGTACTCTGTGCTTGTCTTCATTTCATCATGATAACTATGTGTGTGTTCTGCTATGTTTACTTTTGAGTACTTATTCCGCTGCAAGTAGTTCTTCATTTAGGAATTTCCTCACTAGCAAATTCCCCAGTGAAGAATTCATAAAAATCGCCTATTCACCCCCCTCTAGTTGATATAGCGCACTTTCAATTGGTATCCGAGCAAGGTACTCCCTTGTTCTGTGTGATTTTGGTTTAACCTCCTGGAGTTTTAGTTATGTCGACCGCAGGTATGATCAAGGTCTCTGCTGGATGTCCTACCTTCGATGGAATGGACTACCCCTACTGGAAGAATAAGATGCGAATGCATCTTGAGGCAATTGATAACGATCTCTGGTTTGTTGTGGAAAATGGTGTTCCCTCAGTCACACCTTCCCTGAATGTTGCCGATGTGCAGAGATTCAAGCAACTCGATTCTCAAGCGGAGAACATCATATGTGGCCATCTGAGAAAAGGGCAATATGGTAGAGTGAGTGCTTTGGGAACTGCTAAGCTTATCTAGGATAGGCTCTCCAAACTAAATGAAGGAGTCTCAACTCAACGTGACTCTCGTGTTGATGTTCTTCGCAATCTCTTCAATCGCTTCAAAAGACTCGACAATGAAAATGTTCAGCAAACCTTGGATCGCTGACACGTCTCCAACGTATCTATAATTTTTGATTGCTCCATGCTACTTTATCTACTGTTTTGGACTATGTTGGGCTTTATTTTCCACTTTCATATTATTTTTGGGACTAACCTATTAATCGGAGGCCCAGCCCAGAATTGATGTTTTTTGCCTATTTCAGTATTTCAAAGAAACATAATATCAAACGGAGTCCAAACGGAATAAAACCTTCGGGAACGTGATTTTCTCACCGAACGTGATCCAGGAGACTTGGACCCTACTCCAAGAAGTGCCAGAGGCAGTCACGAGGGTGGAGGGCGCCCCCTGGGCGCGCCCCCTGCCTCGTGGGCCCCCTGTTGCTCCACCGACATACTCCTTCCTCCTATATATACCTACGTACCTCTGTCAGATCAAATACGGAGCCAAAAACCTAATTCCACCACCGCAACTTTCTGTATCCGCGAGATCCCATCTTGGGGCCTGTTCCGGAGCTCCGCCGGAGAGGGCATCTACCATGGATGGCTTCTACATCAACACCATAGCCTCTCCGATGAAGTGTGAGTAGTTTATTTCAGAGCTTCGGGTCCATAGCTAGTAGCTAAATGGCTTATTCTCTCTTTTTGGATCTCAATACAATGTTCTCCCCCTCTCTTGTGGAGATCTATTCGATGTAATCTTCTTTTTTGCGGTGTGTTTGTTGAGACCGATGAATTGTGGGTTTATGATCCAGCTTATCTATGAATAATATTTGATTCTTCTCTGAATTCTTTTATGTATGATTGAGTTATCTTTGCAAGTCTCTTCGAATTATCCGTTTGGTTTGGCCAACTAGATTGGTAGTTCTTGCAATGGGAGAAGTGTTTAGCTTTGGGTTCAATCTTGCGGTGTCCTTACCCAGTGACAGAAAGGGTTGCAAGGCACGTATTGTATTGTTGCCATCGAGGATAACAAGATGGGGTTTTTATCATATTGGATGAATTTATCCCTCTACATCATGTCATCTTGCTTAAGGCGTTAGTCTGTTTTAACTTAATACTCTAGATGCATGCTGGATAGCGGTCGATGAGTGGAGTAATACTAGTAGATGCAGAATCGTTTCGATCTACTTGTTTTGGACGCGATGCCTATATACATGATCATACCTAGATAATCTCATAATTATTCGCTTTTCTATCAATTGCTCAACAGTAATTTGTTCACCCACTGTAGAATACTTATGCTCTTGAGAGGAGCCACTAGTGAAACCTATGGCCCCCGGGTCTATTCTCATCATATCAATCTCCATTACTTTATTACTTGCTTTGTTTTTACTTTGCCTTTTACTTTTTACTTTGCATCTCTATATCAAAAATACAAAAAATATTATTTATCATCTCTATCAAATCTCACCCTCGTAAGTGACCGTGAAGGGATTGACAACCTCTAATCGCATTGGTTGCGAGTAGCTATCGTTTTGTGTAGGTAGGATTGACTCGTGCATGATCTCCTACGGGATTGATACCTTGGTTCTCAAAAACTGAGGGAAATACTTACGCTACTTTACTGCATCATCCTCTCCTCTTCGGGGAAATCCAACATAGTGCTCAAGAGGTAGCAAGAAGAATTTCTGGCGCCGTTGCCGGGGAGTTTGTGCAAAAGTCAACCATACCAAGTACCCATCACAATCCCTATCTCTCGCATTACATTATTTGACTCTCGTTTTCCTCTCCCCCACTTCACCCTTGCCATTTTATTCGCCCTCTCTTTCCTAATCTCCTCCTCTCTTTCTCTTTTGCCTTTTTCTCGTTTGTCTTTTTGTTGCTTGTGTGTTGGATTACTTGTTACCATGGCCGAATCAAAAAACTAAGGGATTTCTCCCGAGTTCTAGTGCCTTGGATAACCTTTCTATCCTTTCTAAGCTCATAAACAGTGATGCTATAGAGAGACCCACCGGGATCACCAATAAGAATTTAGATGATTTTGATGATGATGACTCCGGAATCTTTCGCTATTTACTTGATGAATCTTTAAAAGATGCTTGAGATAGGTTATTAAGGATTCAGGCTAGTTATGTGCCACAATATCAAATCGATGTTTACTTTAAAAGTTTCTATGTTGGCTTACCCGCCTCTTTCAAACAAGTTCTAGATTCTATTTTTGAAGAAGGTTTTCTTGAAGGGGATGCTATAGATACCTATGAAAAAATGAAAACCATATTTGGGCACCCTTTAAATGATAAAGTTGAATCAACTACTCTCTTGTGCTTTTATCAGAATGAAATTATTAAAGAGATGAAGTCTAGCTTGGATGCAAATTTCCGTAACGTGCTTAATCTCACCTCATCCATTAATGTCAATGTTCTTAATCTGAATAGAAGGATGAATGACTTAGAAAGGAGATCTTCTCTTGCTACTTACACATCCGGTGCCAAGGATGGCACTCGTTAGATCTATCTTCGCTTTTATGCCTAGCTAGGGGCGTTAAACGATAGCGCTTGTTGGGAGTCAACCCAATTTTATTTTGTGTTTTTGTTTTTGCTTATGTTTAGGAATAAATAATCCATCTAATTTCTGTTTAGATGTGGTTTTATGTTTTAATTAGTGTTTGTGCGAAGTAGAACCTATAGGATAAGCTATGATGACAGTTGATTTGATTCTGCTGAAAAACAGAACATTTGCGCTTGCGAGAAACAATTCAATAAATCACAGGAACGAGCTTTTGCATTGATTCTTTTTGCTTCTGATCAATAAACGCATTTTCCAGTACGTCCTATTTTGGTAGAATTTTTAGAGTTCCAGAAGTTTGCGTTAGTTACAGATTGCTACAGACTGTTCTGTTTTTGACAGATTCTGTTTTTCGTGTGTTGTTTGCTTATTTCAATGCATCTATGGCTAATAAATTAGTTTATAAACCATGAGGAAGTTGGAATACAGTAGGTTTAACGCCAATATAAATAAATAATGAGTTCATTACAGTACCTTAAAGTAGTCTTTTGTTTTCTTTCACTAACGGAGCTCACGAGATTTCTCTTGAGTTTTGTGTTGTGAGGTTTTCAAGTTTTGGGTGAATTCTTTTGATGGATTATGGAACAAAGAGTGGCAAGAGCCTAAGCTTGGGGATGCCCATGGCACCCCCAAGATAATCCAAGGACACCAAAAAGTCAAAGCTTGGGGATGCCCCGGAAGGCATCCCCTCTTTCGTCTACTTCCATCGGTAATTTACTTGGAGCTATATTTTTATTCACCACATGTCATGTGTTTTGCTTGGAGCGACTTGTATTATTTGCCTCTTTGCTTGTTAGTTTGCCACAATCATCCTTGTTGTACACACCTTTTGAGAGAGCCATACATGATTTGGAATTTGCTAGAATACTCTATGTGCTTCACTTATATCTTTTGAGCTTGATAGTTTTGCTCATAGTGCTTCACTTATATCTTTTGAGCTTGATAGTTTTGCTCATAGTGCTTCACTTATATCTTTTGAGCGTAATAATTTTTGCTCTAGTGCTTCACTTAGATCTTTTAGAGCACGGTGGTGGATTTGTTTTAAAGAAACTATTGATCTCTCATGCTTCACTTAGATTATTTTGAGAGTTGTTGATAGCATGGTAATTTGCTTAAAATTAATATACTTGGTATTCAAGATTTGTGAAACTTTCTTTTGAGTGGGTTGAATACTAAGATAAGTTTGATGCTTGATAATTGTTTTGAGATATGAAGGTGATAATATCAAAGCAATGCTAGTTGGGGTGATTATGAATTTAAAGAATGCTTGTGTTGAAGTTTGTGATTCCCGTAGCATGCACGTATGGTGAACCGCTTTGTGATGAAGTCGGAGCACAATTTTATTTATTGATTGTCTTCCTTGTGAGTGGTAGTCGGGGACGAGCGATGGTCTTTTCCTACCAATCTATCCCCCTAGGAGTATGCTTCTAGTGCTTTGGTTTTTTATGACTTCTAAATTTTTGCAACAAGTGAATGAGTTCTTTTGATTAATGTTGAGTCCATGGATTATACGCACTCTCACCCTTACACCATTGCTAGCCTCTCTAATACCGCGCACTTTTCTCCGGTATCATACACCTACCATATACCTTCCTAAAAACAGACACCATACCTACCTATCATGGCATTTCCATAGCCATTCCGAGATATATTGCCATGAAACTCTCCACCGTTCCGTTCATATGACATGCATTACTTTTGTCATATTGCTTTTTGCATGAACATGTAGTTGACATTGTATTTGTGGCAAGGCCACCTTCATAATTTTCATACATGTCACTCATGATTCATTGCATATCCCGGTACACCGCTGGAGGCATTCATATAGAGTCATATTTTGTTCTGAGTATCGAGTTGTAATTGTTGAGTTGTAAGAAAAATAAAAGTGTGATGATCATCATTATTAGAGCATTGTCCCAGTGAGGAAAGGATGATGGAGACTATGATTCCCCCATAAGTCGGGATGAGACTCTGGACTTTATGAAAAATAGAAGAGGCCAAAGAAGCCCAAATAAAAAAAAGAGTGGCCATAAAAAAAGAAAAAAAAAAGAGAACGGCCAAATAAAAAAATGAGAGAAAAAGAGAGAAGGGACAATGCTACTATCTTTTTTCCACACTTGTGCTTCAAAGTAGCACCATGATCTTCATGATAGAGGGTCTCATATGTTGTCACTTTCATATACTAGTGGAAATTTTTCATTATAGAACTTGGCTTGTATATTCCAATGATGGGCTTCCTCAAAAGTGCCCTAGGTCTTCGTGACCAAGCAAGTTGGATGCACACCCACTTAGTTTCTTTTTGAGCTTTCATATACTTATAGCTCTAGTGCATCTGTTGCATGGCAATCCCTACTCACTCACATTGATAACCATTGATGGCATCTCAATAGCCCATTGATACACCTAGTTGATGTGAGACTACCTTCTCCTTTTTGTCTTCTCCACAACCACGATTCTATTCCACCTATAGTGCTATGTACATGGCTCACGCTCATGTATTGCGTGAAAGTTGAAAAAGTTTGAGATTTCTAAATTATGAAACAATTGCTTGGCTCGTCATTGGGGTTGTGCATGATTAAATACTTTGTGTGATGAAGATAGAGCATAGCCAGACTATATGATTTTGTAGGGATAACTTTCTTTAACCATGCTATTTTGAGAAGACATGATTTCTTTAATTTGTATGCTTGAAGTATTATTACTTTTATGTTAATATGAACTTTTGTCTTTAATCTTTCGGATATGAATATTCATGTCACAATTAAGAAGATTTACATTGAAATTATGCCAAAGTATCACTCCGCGTCAAAAACTCTTTTTTATCATTTACCTACTCGAGGACGAGCAGGAATTAAGCTTGGGGATGCTTGATACGTCTCCAACGTATCTATAATTTTTGATTGCTCCATGCTACTTTATCTACTGTTTTGGACTATATTGGGATTTATTTTCCACTTTCATACTATTTTTGGGACAAACCTATTAATCGGAGGCCTAGCCCAGAATTGCTGTTTTTTGCCTATTTCAGTATTTCGAAGAAACAGAATATCAAACGGAGTCCAAACAGAATAAAACCTTTGGGAACGTGATTTTCTCACGGAACGTGATCCAGGATACCTGGACCCTACTCCAAGAAGTGCCAGAGGCGGTCACGGGGGTGGAGGGCGCTCCCCTGGGTGCGCCCCCTGCCTCGTGGGCCCCCTGTTGCTCCCCCGACATACTCCTTCCTCCTATATATACCTACGTACCTCTGTCAGATCAAATACGGAGCCAAAAACCTAATTCCACCCCCGCAACTTTCTGTATCCGCGAGATCCCATCTTGGGGCCTGTTCCGGAGCTCCGCCAGAGAGGGCATCTACCACGGAGGGCTTCTACATCAACACCATAGCCTGTCCGATGAAGTGTGAGTAGTTTACTTCAGACCTTCGGGTCCATAGCTAGTAGCTAGATGGCTTCTTCTCTCTTTTTGGATCTCAATACAATGTTCTCCCCCTCTCTTGTGGAGATCTATTCGATGTAATCTTCCTTTTTGCGGTGTGTTTGTTGAGACCGATGAATTGTGGGTTTATGATCCAGCTTATCTATGAATAATATTTGATTCTTCTCTGAATTCTTTTATGTATGATTGAGTTATCTTTGCAAGTCTCTTCGAATTATCCGTTTGGTTTGGCCAACTAGATTGGTAGTTCTTGCAATGGCAGAAGTGTTTAGCTTCGGGTTCAATCTTGCGGTGTCCTTACCCAGTGACACAAAGGGTTGCAAGACATGTATTGTATTGTTGCCATCGAGGATAACAAGATGGGGTTTTTATCATATTGCATGAATTTATCCCTCTACATCATGTCATCTTGCTTAAGGCGTTACTCTGTTTTAACTTAATACTCTAGATGCATGCTGGATAGCGGTCGATGAGTGGAGTAATAGTAGTAGATGCAGAATCATTTTGATCTACTTGTTTTGGACGTGATGCCTATATACATGATCATACCTAGATAATATCATAATTATTCGCTTTTCAATCAATTGCTCAACAGTAATTTGTTCACCCACCGTAGAATACTTATGCTCTTGAGAGAAGCCATTAGTGAAACCTATGGCCCCCGGGTCTATTCTCATCATATCAATCTCCATTACTTTATTACTTGCTTTGTTTTTACTTTGCCTTTTACTTTTTACTTTGTATCTCTATATCAAAAATACCAAAAATATTATTCATCATCTCTAGCAGATCTCACCCTCGTAAGTGACCGTGAAGGGATTGACAACCCCTAATCGCGTTGGTTGTGAGTAGCTATCGTTTCGTGGAGGTACGAGGGACTCGTGCGTGATCTCCTACTGGATTGATACCTTGGTTCCCAAAAACTGAGGGAAATACTTACGCTACTTTACTGCATCATCCTCTCCTCTTCGGGGAAATCCAACGCAGTGCTCAAGAGGTAGCAATCGCCTCACTGATATCTCAAATGAGCTTCAAGCGCTTGGCGCCACTGACATCACCAACCATGAGGTGGTGAAGAAATTGCTGAGATCGCTCGATTCTTCATTTGACACTCTGGCACTGATGATTCAAGAGCGTGCTAATTACTAGTCACTTGATCCTGTTGATATCCTTGAAAGGCTAAACACTCATGAGTTCTAGCTTGCTAAGAATACAGATCTCTATGGTTCGAGCTATGGAAAACTACGTGCTCTGAAGACGAAGGCAGTCTCTGAGTCTGAAGAAGAGGACTCCACTAGCATTCTTAGTGATCTTGAAGAACTGAGCCAGTAACTAGCACTGCTTGTGAAGAAATTTCAGAAATTCTGAAGACGTGGTCGCTTTGGAAAATCCTCAAGGAGCAATGATTCCTCATCCAATGACTACAAGAAGAGGCTATGCCACAAATGCAAGAAACCTGGTCACTACATTCAAGATTGTCCTCAGTGGGATAAGGAATTGAAGAAGAATAAATACAAGGATTACAGTTCTGATGATGCCAAGAAGAAGAAGAAATCTTCAAAGTCTTCATCATCAAAATCCTCAAAGTCTTCATATCACAAGAAGAGCAGCTCGAAGAAGGCTCGGACATTCATTGGCAAGGAAATGGACTCTGAGGCCGAATCTGAGGAACATGAGGACGATGAGGCATCCAAGGAGTCCGAGTCTGGTGTGGCAAGCCTAGCTCTTGCTACCGCATTCGTCAGCAAGTTTATCTTCAATTCTGAATAAAACAGCAACGCCAACAATGCTGATGAAGGCAATGATGACTACGCTCCCACCTACTGCTTCATGGCAAAGGGTGTCAAGGTAACTAAATACCCCTCCTCTGAATCTAGTGAGGATGAATCTGATGAAAACCTCAAGCCCAGATACTCTAAACTTGCTAAGATTGCTATGAAACAATAAAAGGCTATTGAAAAGCTTCAAAACATGCTAGATAAAAGTGATGATATGTTGGGTGAAGAAATGGATCGCACGAAAGACATGACTGAAAAATCTTCAAAAGCTTCAGTCTAAGTTTGACAACCTTCAAAGTCATCATAACACTCTCTTATCTGATCATGAGAAGCTTTCTTATGAATTTCTTCAAAGAAAGCAAGATCTTGAGAAGCTAAGAGTGAGTTATGAAGATCTTCAGAAGGAGCGCGATTCATTACTTGGTAAACAAATCAGCGCTACTCATGAAGAATTTGTTCCTCCATGCCTGAAATGCATTGAACGTGAATCTGCTAATTCATCACCTGAATGTTCAAATGCTTCTAATGTTACAAATTCTTCACATGTCTCTGCTATCACTAATTCCTCATCTGAGGACATTACAAGTACCACTAATGATGTAGGGCTGAAGGAATTGTACACAACAGGCATGTACAAAAGCCTCAAAGGGCATCAGATTCTTTGTGATGTGCTTAAAAAGCAGATTCTCAACAGGAACCCTAGGAAAGAGGGTATTGCCTTTGAGAGAAAACTCAATGCTGATGGAACATATTGGAAGCCTGAGCAGTACCCCAAAACCTCATGGGTTGCTGCATAGGGACCTCCAGTTGATCCATCCAATTTATCTGGCTTTACATGTGAATCTCTTCATTCTTCTGATGAGTCATTTGACTCCAACTATAAACTGTTCAAAAATCAGAATGGTGAAGTATTTGCTAGATATGTTGGCACTAACTACAGGAACGGTTCCCCTATGAAGACAATCTGGGTTCCCAAAAGTTGTCTTTAAAGTCTTCAGGTGAATGTCCTCATGACACCACCTATGAAGAATAGGAACTCCAGATCAAATTCTTCATAAGGACCAAATTCTTCATATGGATCAAATTCCTCAACAGGATCAAAATCCTCACATGATCATCATCATGCTAACCCCTCTGTTTCGCAGGGTAGAGCTAAGGTCTATGAATATGAGCATTATTCTTCAAATCATTATGTCCATAAGTCCTCGAAGAATTTCTCTGCTTATTCATATGCTTACCCTAACCCCTATCATGTGAAACGAAGCGGACTGGCTTCTATGCCACCTTTCTCATATGGTGCTCGCAGAGTGATGAATTCTTTGCCACCCCTTCAGATGTGGGCGGTGAAGAAAAAGAACTAATCTCTTATGCAGGGTCAGGTCTCCAGACGTGCTCAAACGTTTGAAGAATTTGCTGGAGAACTGAACAGTGCCTGAAAGGATGCAGGCTAATCATGAAGAAATGAATTTACATTTCTCACGTCCTCATACTGATTTATCCGTGCTATTGCTTGATGAAATTGATCTGATGATATTGATGTCATATTCTTCAATGATGAAGTATATGAGTTCGTAAGTTGCGCTAATTCATATGCAGGATGATCAACCCAAAGCCAATGAGTGGGTCCTCGATAGTGGATGTACGAATCACATGACTGGTGACAAGAATCTACTGATGGATGCTCCCTTATCACCGTCACATCTGAAGCATATCATCTTCGCTGACAAAGGCAAAAGTCAGGTATTGGGTCTAGGTAAGGTTGCGATCTCAAAGGATCGACACATGGACAAAGTCATGCTTGTCGAGTCCTTAGGATACAACCTCATGTCTGTCTCAATGATTTGTGATCTCGATATGGTTGTTGTCTTTGGAAAATATCGTTGTGTTGTGATCATGGAAGCTGACCATTCCAAAGTCTTCGAAGGCTTTAGGAGAGGAGACTTGTATATCGTTGATTTCTCTATAGGACCACAACCAGCCGTATGCTTACTGGCAAAAGCCTCAGAAGGCTGGCTTTGGCATCGATGACTTGGTCATGCTGGCATGAGGAATCTGCACACGCTTGCGAAGAAGAAGCATGTCGTTGGCATTGAAAATGTCAAATTCCTCAAGGATCACTTATGCGGAGCTTGTGAAGCTGGAAAGATGACAAAGGCCAAGCATCCAACGAAGACTATCATGACTACCAATCAACCATTTGAATTGCTTCACATGGATCTCTTTGGTCCTAATCATTATTCTGCAGTTTCAAATGATGCATCTCTATATGGCTTTGTTATTGTTGATGATCATTCTCGTTACACATGGGTGCACATTTCACTTACAAACATGAGGTGCAGGAAGTCTTCAAACGATTTTCCTCGAGGGCTTCAACCAACTTTGGTGTGAAGATCAAGCACATCAGAAGTGACAATGGGACCGAGTTCAAGAATTCCGGTCTTGATGACTATCTTGATGAACTTGATATTACTCAGGAGTTATCTGCTCCTTATACTCCTCAGCAGAATGGCGTTGTGGAGCGCAAGAACAGAACTCTTGCTGAGATGGCTCGCACTATGCTTGACGAATACAAGACACCTCATCGTTTCTGGATTGAGGCAATCGATACTGCGTGCCACATCATCAACAGAGTATATCTTCACAAATTCTTCAAGAAGACTGCCTATGAACTCCTCACTGATAAGAAACCCAATGTGAGTTACTTCAAAGTCTTCGGTGCTAAATGCTGGATTAGAGATCCTCATCACACTTCAAAATTCTCACCGAAAGCGCATGAGGGTTTTATGCTTGGTTATGGAAAGGACTCGCACACCTACAGAGTCTTCAACAGCGTTCTTCACAAAGTTGTTGAAACTGTAGAGATGTGCGGTTTGATGAGACTAATGGCTCGCAAAGAGAGCACCTACCTTCTGTGTTAGATGAACTAGCACCTGAAGAATCTATCAAGTTCAAGGCTACCGAGGATGTCATTCCCACCGAAGAATCTGCTGAATAATTCATTCTAGAACGTGATGAACGTTGAGCTGGCGCACCTGAAGAAAATGGTGCTGAGGAAAATTCTCCTAAAGAGAATGTGAATCAAATTCCTCGAAGACAACCCACTCATCCTCGCATTGCTAACGAAGTGCAAATCGAGAAGATCATTGATGACATTGGAGCACCAGGTCCTCTCACACGCTCAAAAATCATCACATTTATCTAACTTTTGTGGGCACTTTGCTTTTGTCTCTATCTCAGAGCCCACTAAGGTAGATGAAGCATTTCTGGAACCTTAGTGGATTCAGTCTATGCAAGAAGAATTACATCAGTTCGAGCTCAACAACGTCTGGGAACTAGTCAAACGTCCAGATCTTCGCAAACACAACATCATTGGCACAAAGTGGATCTACCGCAACAAGCAAGATGAAAATGGCCTTGTGGTCAGGAATAAGGCACGGCTTGTAGCTCAAGGCTATACACAGGTTGAAGGAATTGATATCGATGAAACTTTTGCACCTGTTGCTAGACTTGAGGCTATTCGCATATTACTTGCTTATGCTAACCATCATAATATCACCTTATATCAAATGGATGTGAAAAGTGCATTCCTCAATGGTAAGCTTGAGGAAGAAGTATATGTTGCTCAACCCCCAGGTTTTGAAGATCCAAAGAATCCTGACAAAGTCTTCAGACTCAACAAGGCCCTGTATGGCCTCAAGCAAGCCCCTCGGGCGTGGTATGATACTTTGAAGGAATTCCTCATGAAGAAAGGCTTCAAACCTGGTTCACCCGACCCTACTCTTTTCACTAAGTCATATGATGAAGAATTTTTTGTGTGTCAAATATATGTTGATGATATTATCTTTGGCTATACTGATCAACATTATAGTGATGAATTTGCCACAATCATCCTTGTTGTACACACCTTTTGAGAGAGCCATACATGATTTGGAATTTGCTAGAATACTCTATGTGCTTCACTTATATCTTTTGAGCTTGATAGTTTTGCTCATAGTGCTTCACTTATATCTTTTGAGCTTGATAGTTTTGCTCATAGTGCTTCACTTATATCTTTTGAGCGTAATAATTTTTGCTCTAGTGCTTCACTTAGATCTTTTAGAGCACGGTGGTGGATTTGTTTTAAAGAAACTATTGATCTCTCATGCTTCACTTAGATTATTTTGAGAGTTGTTGATAGCATGGTAATTTGCTTAAAATTAATATACTTGGTATTCAAGATTTGTGAAACTTTCTTTTGAGTGCGTTGAATACTAAGATAAGTTTGATGCTTGATAATTGTTTTGAGATATGGAGGTGATAATATCATAGCAATGCTAGTTGGGGTGATTATGAATTTAAAGAATGCTTGTGTTGAAGTTTGTGATTCCCGTAGCATGCACGTATGGTGAACCGCTTTGTGATGAAGTCAGAGCACAATTTTATTTATTGATTGTCTTCCTTGTGAGTGGTAGTCGGGGACGAGCGATGGTCTTTTCCTACCAATCTATCCCCCTAGGAGTATGCTTTTAGTGCTTTGGTTTTTTATGACTTCTAAATTTTTGCAACAAGTGCATGAGTTCTTTTGATTAATGTTGAGTCCATGGATTATACGCACTCTCACCCTTACACCATTGCTAGCCTCTCTAATACCGCGCACTTTTCTCCAGTATCATACACCTACCATATACCTTCCTAAAAACAGACACCATACCTACCTATCATGGCATTTCCATAGCCATTCCGAGATATATTGCCATGCAACTCTCCACCGTTCCGTTCATATGACATGCATTACTTTTATCATATTGCTTTTTGCATGAACATGTAGTTGACATTGTATTTGTGGCAAGGCCACCTTCATAATTTTCATACATGTCACTCATGATTCATTGCATATCCCGGTACACCGCCGGAGGCATTCATATAGAGTCATATTTTGTTCTGAGTATCGAGTTGTAATTGTTCAGTTTTAAGAAAAATAAAAGTGTGATGATCATCATTATTAGGGCATTGTCCCAGTGAGGAAAGGATGATGGAGACTATGATTCCCCCATAAGTCGGGATGAGACTCTAGACTTTATGAAAAATAGAAGAGGCCAAAGAAGCCCAAATAAAAAAAAGAGTGGCCATAAAAAAAGAAAAAAAAAAGAGAACGGCCAAATAAAAAAAATGAGAGAAAAAGAGAGAAGGGACAATGCTACTATCCTTTTTCCACACTTGTGCTTCAAAGTAGCACCATGATCTTCATGGTAGAGGGTCTCATATGTTGTCACTTTCATATACTAGTGGAAATTTTTCATTATAGAACTTGGCTTGTATATTCCAATGATGGGCTTCCTCAAAAGTGCCCTAGGTCTTCGTGACCAAGCAAGTTGGATGCACACCCACTTAGTTTCCTTTTGAGCTTTCATATACTTATAGCTCTAGTGCATCCGTTGCATGGAAATCCCTACTCACTCACATTGATAACCATTGATGGCATCTCAATAGCCCATTGATACACCTAGTTGATGTGAGACTACCTTCTCCTTTTTGTCTTCTCCACAACCACCATTCTATTCCACCTATAGTGCTATGTCCATGGCTCACGCTCATGTATTGCGTGAAAGTTGAAAAAGTTTGAGATTTCTAAATTATGAAACAATTGCTTGGCTCGTCATCGGGGTTGTGCATGATTAAATACTTTGTGTGATGAAGATAGAGCATAGCCAGACTATATGATTTTGTAGGGATAAGTTTATTTAACCATGCTATTTTGAGAAGACATGATTGCTTTAATTTGTATGCTTGAAGTATTATTACTTTTATGTTAATATGAACTTTTGTCTTTAATCTTTCGGATCTAAATATTCATGTCACAATTAAGAAGATTTACATTGAAATTATCCCAAAGTATCACTCCGCGTAAAAAACTCTTTTTTATCATTTACCTACTCGAGGACGAGCAGGAATTAAGCTTGGGGATGCTTGATACGTCTCTAACGTATCTATAATTTTTGATTGCTCCATGCTACTTTATCTACTGTTTTGGAGTATATTGGGCTTTATTTTCCACTTTCATACAATTTTTGGGACTAACCTATTAACCGGAGGCCTAGCCCAGAATTGCTGTTTTTTGCCTATTCAGTATTTCAAAGAAACAGAATATCAAACGGAGTCCAAACAGAATAAAACCTTTGGGAACGTGATTTTCTCACCGAACGTGATCCAGGATACCTGGACCCTACTCCAAGAAGTGCCAGAGGCGGTCACGGGGGTGGAGGGCGCTCCCCTGGGCGCGCCCCCTGCCTCGTGGGCCCCCTGTTGCTCCACCGACATACTCCTTCCTCCTATATATACCTACGTACCTCTGTCAGATCAAATACGGAGCCAAAAACCTAATTCCACCGCCGCAACTTTCTGTATCCGCGAGATCCCATCTTGGGGCCTGTTCTGGAGCTCCGCCAGAGAGGGCATCTACCACGGAGGGCTTCTACATAAACACCATAGCCTGTCCGATGAAGTGTGAGTAGTTTACTTCAGACCTTCGGGTCCATAGCTAGTAGCTAGATGGCTTCTTCTCTCTTTTTGGATCTCAATACAATGTTCTCCCCCTCTCTTGTGGAGATCTATTCGATGTAATCTTCCTTTTTGCGGTGTGTTTGTTGAGACCGATGAATTGTGGGTTTATGATCCAGCTTATCTATGAATAATATTTGATTCTTCTCTGAATTCTTTTATGTATGATTGAGTTATCTTTGCAAGTCTCTTCGAATTATCCGTTTGGTTTGGCCAACTAGATTGGTAGTTCTTGCAATGGCAGAAGTGTTTAGCTTCGGGTTCAATCTTGCGGTGTCCTTACCCAGTGACACAAAGGGTTGCAAGACATGTATTGTATTGTTGCCATCGAGGATAACAAGATGGGGTTTTTATCATATTGCATGAATTTATCCCTCTACATCATGTCATCTTGCTTAAGGCGTTACTCTGTTTTAACTTAATACTCTAGATGCATGCTGGATAGCGGTCGATGAGTGGAGTAATAGTAGTAGATGCAGAATCATTTTGATCTACTTGTTTTGGACGTGATGCCTATATACATGATCATACCTAGATAATATCATAATTATTCGCTTTTCTATCAATTGCTCAACAGTAATTTGTTCACCCACCGTAGAATACTTATGCTCTTGAGAGAAGCCATTAGTGAAACCTATGGCCCCCGGGTCTATTCTCATCATATCAATCTCCATTACTTTATTACTTGCTTTGTTTTTACTTTGCCTTTTACTTTTTACTTTGCATCTCTATATCAAAAATACCAAAAATATTATTCATCATCTCTAGCAGATCTCACCCTCGTAAGTGACCGTGAAGGGATTGACAACCCCTAATCGCGTTGGTTGTGAGTAGCTATCGTTTTGTGTAGGTACGAGGGACTCGTGCGTGATCTCCTACTGGATTGATACCTTGGTTCCCAAAAACTGAGGGAAATACTTACGCTACTTTACTGCATCATCCTCTCCTCTTCGGGGAAATCCAACGCAGTGCTCAAGAGGTAGCAATCGCCTCACTGATATCTCAAATGAGCTTCAAGCGCTTGGCGCCACTGACATCACCGACCATGAGGTGGTGAAGAAATTGCTGAGATCGCTCGATTCTTCATTTGACACTCTGGCACTGATGATTCAAGAGCGTGCTGATTACTAGTCACTTGATCCTGTTGATATCCTTGAAAGGCTAAACACTCATGAGTTCTAGCTTGCTAAGAATAGAGATCTCTATGGTTCGAGCTATGGCAAACCACGTGCCCTGAAGGCCAAGGCAGTCTCTGAGTCTGAAGAAGAGGACTCCACTAGCAGCCTTGGTGATCTTGAAGAACTGAGCCAGGAACTAGCACTGCTTGTGACGAAATTTCAGAAATTCTCAAGACGTGGTCGCTTTGGAAAATCCTCAAGGAGCAATGATTCCTCATCCAATGACTACAACAAGGCTATGCCACAAATGCAAGAAACCTGGTCACTACATTCAAGATTGTCCTCAGTGGGATAAGGAATTGAAGAAGAATAAATACAAGGATTACAGTTCTGATGATGCCAAGAAGAAGAAGAAATCTTCAAAGTCTTCATCATCAAAATCCTCAAAGTCTTCATATCACAAGAAGAGCAGCTCGAAGAAGGCTTGGACATTCATTGGCAAGGAAATGGACTCTGAGGCCGAATCTGAGGAACATGAGGACGATGAGGCATCCAAGGAGTCCGAGTCTGGTGTGGCAAGCCTAGCTCTTGCTACCGCATTCGTCAGCAAGTTTATCTTCAATTCTGAAGAAAACAGCAACGCCAACAATGCTGATGAAGGCAATGATGACTACGCTCCCACCTACTTCTTCATGGCAAAGGGTGTCAAGGTAACTAAATACCCCTCCTCTGAATCTAGTGAGTATGAATCTGATGAAAACCTCGAGCCCAGATACTCTAAACTTGCTAAGATTGCTATGAAACAACAAAAGGCTATTGAAAAGCTTCAAAACATGCTAGACAAAAGTGATGATATGTTGGGTGAAGAAATGGATCGCACGAAAGAAATGACTGAAAAATCTTCAAAAGCTTCAGTCTAAGTTTGACAACCTTCAAAGTCATCATAACACTCTCTTATCTGATCATGAGAAGCTTTCTTATGAATTTCTTCAAAGAAAGCAAGATCTTGAGAAGCTAAGAGTGAGTTATGAAGATCTCAGAAGGAGCGCGATTCATTACTTGCTAAACAAATCAGCGCTACTCATGAAGAATTTGTTCCTCCATGCCTGAAATGCATTGAACGTGAATCTGCTAATTCATCACCTGAATGTTCAAATGCTTCTAATGTTACAAATTCTTCACATGTCTCTGCTATCACTAATTCCTCATCTAAGGACATTGCAAGTACCACTAATGATGCAGGGCTGAAGGAATTGTACACAACAGGCATGTACAAAAGCCTCAAAGGGCATCAGATTCTTTGTGATGTGCTTAAAAAGCAGATTCTCAACAGGAACCCTAGGAAAGAGGGTATTGCCTTTGAGAGAAAACTCAATGCTGATGGAACATATTGGAAGCCTGAGCAGTACCCCAAAACCTCATGGGTTGCTGCATAGGGACCTCCAGTTGATCCATCCAATTTATCTGGCTTTACATGTGAATCTCTTCATTCTTCTGATGAGTCATTTGACTCCAATTATAAACTGTTCAAAAATCAGAATGGTGAAGTATTTGCTAGATATGTTGGCACTAACTACAGGAACGGTTCCCCTATGAAGACAATCTGGGTTCCCAAAAGTTGTCTTGAAAGTCTTCAGGTGAATGTCCTCATGACACCACCTATGAAGAATAGGAACTCCAGATCAAATTCTTCATAAGGACCAAATTCTTCATATGGATCAAATTCCTCAACAGGATCAAAATCCTCACATGATCATCATCATGCTAACCCCTTTGTTTCGTAGGGTAGAGCTAAGGTCTATGAATATGAGCATTATTCTTCAAATCATTATGTTCATAAGTCCTCGAAGAATTTCTCTGCTTATTCATATGCTTACCCTAACCCCTATCATGTGAAACGAAGCGGACTGGCTTCTATGCCACCTTTCTCATATGGTGCTCGCAGAGTGATGAATTCTTTGCCACCCCTTCAGATGTGGGCGGTGAAGAAAAAGAACTAATCTCTTATGCAGGGTCAGGTCTCCAGACATGCTCAAACGTCTGAAGAATTTGCTAGAGAACTGAACAGTGCCTGAAAGGATGCAGGCTAATCATGAAGAAATGAATTTTCATTTCTCACGTCCTCATACTGATTTATCCGTGCTATTGCTTGATGAAATTGATCTGATGATATTGATGTCATATTCTTCAATGATGAAGTATATGAGTTCGTAAGTTGCGCTAATTCATATGCAGGATGATCAACCCAAAGCCAATGAGTGGGTCCTCGATAGTGGATGTACGAATCACATGACTGGTGACAAGAATCTACTGATGGATGCTCCCTTATCACCGTCACATCTGAAGCATATCATCTTCGCTGACAAAGGCAAAAGTCAGGTATTGGGTCTAGGTAAGGTTGCGATCTCAAAGGATCGACACATGGACAAAGTCATGCTTGTCGAGTCCTTAGGATACAACCTCATGTCTGTCTCAATGATTTGTGATCTCGATATGGTTGTTGTCTTTGGAAAATATCGTTGTGTTGTGATCATGGAAGCTGACCATTCCAAAGTCTTCGAAGGCTTTAGGAGAGGAGACTTGTATATCGTTGATTTCTCTATAGGACCACAACCAGCCGTATGCTTACTGGCAAAAGCCTCAGAAGGCTGGCTTTGGCATCGATGACTTGGTCATGCTGGCATGAGGAATCTGCACACGCTTGCGAAGAAGAAGCATGTCGTTGGCATTGAAAATGTCAAATTCCTCAAGGATCACTTATGCGGAGCTTGTGAAGCTAGAAAGATGACAAAGGCCAAGCATCCAACGAAGACTATCATGACTACCAATCAACCATTTGAATTGCTTCACATGGATCTCTTTGGTCCTAATCATTATTCTGCAGTTTCAAATGATGCATCTCTATATGGCTTTGTTATTGTTGATGATCATTCTCGTTACACATGGGTGCACATTTCACTTACAAACATGAGGTGCAGGAAGTCTTCAAACGATTTTCCTCGAGGGCTTCAACCAACTTTGGTGTGAAGATCAAGCACATCAGAAGTGACAATGGGACCGAGTTCAAGAATTCCGGTCTTGATGACTATCTTGATGAACTTGATATTACTCAGGAGTTATCTGCTCCTTATACTCCTCAGCAGAATGGCGTTGTGGAGCGCAAGAACAGAACTCTTGCTGAGATGGCTCGCACTATGCTTGACGAATACAAGACACCTCATCGTTTCTGGATTGAGGCAATCGATACTGCGTGCCACATCATCAACAGAGTATATCTTCACAAATTCTTCAAGAAGACTGCCTATGAACTCCTCACTGATAAGAAACCCAATGTGAGTTACTTCAAAGTCTTCGGTGCTAAATGCTGGATTAGAGATCCTCATCACACTTCAAAATTCTCACCGAAAGCGCATGAGGGTTTTATGCTTGGTTATGGAAAGGACTCGCACACCTACAGAGTCTTCAACAGCGTTCTTCACAAAGTTGTTGAAACTGTAGAGATGTGCGGTTTGATGAGACTAATGGCTCGCAAAGAGAGCACCTACCTTCTGTGTTAGATGAACTAGCACCTGAAGAATCTATCAAGTTCAAGGCTACCGAGGATGTCATTCCCACCGAAGAATCTGCTGAATAATTCATTCTAGAACGTGATGAACGTTGAGCTGGCGCACCTGAAGAAAATGGTGCTGAGGAAAATTCTCCTAAAGAGAATGTGAATCAAATTCCTCGAAGACAACCCACTCATCCTCGCATTGCTAACGAAGTGCAAATCGAGAAGATCATTGATGACATTGGAGCACCAGGTCCTCTCACACGCTCAAAAATCATCACATTTATCTAACTTTTGTGGGCACTTTGCTTTTGTCTCTATCTCAGAGCCCACTAAGGTAGATGAAGCATTTCTGGAACCTTAGTGGATTCAGTCTATGCAAGAAGAATTACATCAGTTCGAGCTCAACAACGTCTGGGAACTAGTCAAACGTCCAGATCTTCGCAAACACAACATCATTGGCACAAAGTGGATCTACCGCAACAAGCAAGATGAAAATGGCCTTGTGGTCAGGAATAAGGCACGGCTTGTAGCTCAAGGCTATACACAGGTTGAAGGAATTGATATCGATGAAACTTTTGCACCTGTTGCTAGACTTGAGGCTATTCGCATATTACTTGCTTATGCTAACCATCATAATATCACCTTATATCAAATGGATGTGAAAAGTGCATTCCTCAATGGTAAGCTTGAGGAAGAAGTATATGTTGCTCAACCCCCAGGTTTTGAAGATCCAAAGAGTCCTGACAAAGTCTTCAGACTCAACAAGGCCCTGTATGGCCTCAAGCAAGCCCCTCGGGCGTGGTATGATACTTTGAAGGAATTCCTCATGAAGAAAGGCTTCAAACCTGGTTCACTCGACCCTACTCTTTTCACTAAGTCATATGATGAAGAATTTTTTGTGTGTCAAATATATGTTGATGATATTATCTTTGGCTATACTGATCAACATTATAGTGATGAATTTGCCTATATGATGAGTGAAGAATATCAAATGTCTATGATGGGAGAGTTGAAATTCTTTTTAGGTCTTCAAATTTGTCAACAGTGCAATGGCATATTCATTTCTCAGGAGAAATATCTCAAAGATGTATTGAGGAAATTCGGCATGCAAGACTGCAAAGGGGTCAAAATTCCAATGCCCACAAATGGCCATCTATGCACTGATGAAAATGGTAAAGACTTTGATCAAAAGGTATACCGCTCCATGATTGTCTCTTTATTGTATCTATGTGCATCTAGGCCAGATATTATGCTTAGTGTTTGCATGTGTGCCCGATTTCAAGCTACACCGAGAGAATCACACCATAAGGCTGTGAAGCATATTCTTCGATATCTAGCTCACACAGCAACACTTGGATTATGGTACCCCAAGGGCTCTTCATTTGATCTCATTGGATATTCAGACTCTGACTATGCTGGCGATCGCATGGACCGCAAGTCAACGTCAGGCACATGCCATTTCCTCGGACGGTCTTTGGTTTGTTGGTCCTCGAAGAAACAGAAATGCGTATCACTCTCAACTGCAGAAGTTGAGTACATTGTTGCTGGATCGTGTTGTGCTCAATTAATTTGGATGAAGCAAACACTCAAGGACTATGGCCAGTTCAGCACTCGAAGACAAGGAACATCTAGATTCATCATCATTTTCTTCGTGATCATGTGTTGAAGGGCGACATCTCCATCGATCACGCAAGCACTGAAGATCAGCTGGCCGATATCTTCGCTAAGCCCTTGGATGAGAAGAGATTTAGCAAGTTGCGGTGTGAGCTAAATATCCTAGAATCTTCGAATGTTCTCTGAAATGGACACACATCCTAACACTTATGCTGACTTGATGACTTAGATGCGCAACACATGAAGTAAAGTTTTTCTTCAATCAATGAAGACTAACCCTCTAAGTGTGAAGAAATTGATAGTCAGAACCCTATGACAATTGTACGCGGTGTCTGAAATAAGCTTTCTTATACGGTGGGTCACGCCACCAACCAAAGTTGAAAATCTTCAAATTTGAGTTTTTCTTCGTTTTTGAAATTCCTTAGTTTTTCAAATTCTTCAACTTTGCAATGCCTTCACTATTTCCTTCGTTTTTCTTCATTTGAATATATATATGTATATGTATATATATATATATATATATATATATATATATATATATATATATATAGGGAAAATCCATCCTACCACCCGGTGGTAGTTACCCCACATGTCTCATATACTAGCATGTGTTACTACATATACTATTTTATTATTTTAAATATGTTCATATACTATATCTAACATATTTCAAAACAAGTTACATGAAAAATTTGCATATGAGCCCATAGTTTTTGTTATATTTGTGAAATAGGTACATATTTGTACGTAAAAAAGAGCATACTCAAAAAATGATACATACTACCTAAAAATTTGTATATATACTACCTAATCATTGTTACATACTACATACTACACGTACATACTCTCGGTTTTGACAAATACTACATACAACATACAAAACACAAGTGGTGGTAACTACCACTTCTTGTAGGAAACATTTGTCCTATATATATATATATATATATATATATATATATATATATATATATATATAGTGAGGCTCCCCTATTTATTTCATATTTTTTACTTACTTTTAAACCGTTAAATGTTTAGGAAGCCTTAACTAGTTCTGTGGCAAGCTATGATACATACAGTTTTACCTATATATATATATATATATATATATATATATATATATATATATATATATATATATATATATATATATATATACATCTGGGCTATTCTGTTACCCTTTTTAAACTGACGGTTGCAGGTGGTTGTACTGATGTTTTCGAAGTGGTTGAACTGATGCTTTGAGTTGTGTTTAACGGATCGTCTTATTTAGTTCAAAAACCTTTTGTAATTTTTTTGTTGGAATGGGGCGTGTAATATATTGTTGGAAAGCTCTTGACAAGCATATTTCAAGTATAGTGAATGTTTAGAGTGAGGCTCCCCTATTTATTTCATATTTTTTACTTACTTTTAAACCGTTAAATGTTTAGGAAGCCTTAACTAGTTCTGTGGCAAGCTATGATAGATACAGTTTTACCTATATATATATATATATATATATATATATATATATATATGTATGTATATATATATATGTATATGTATACACATCTGGGCTATTTTGTTACCCTTTTTAAACTGACGGTTGCAGGTGGTTGTACTGATGTTTTCGAAGTGGTTGAACTGATGCTTTCAGTTGTGTTTAACGGATCGTCTTCTTTAGTTCAAAAACCTTTTGTAATTTTTTTGTTGGAATGGGGCGTGTAATATATTGTTGGAAAGCTCTTGACAACCATATTTCAAGTATAGTGAATGTTTTTGCAGAATAATTATGGATTAAGAGCAGTTTTGAAAAACCATTTTTTTCAAAACCGAAAACGTGAATCGTATTTTGTTCTCAATTTTCAAACGGTTTGTCGGAATTGAGCAAATAAGATGGCGTTGGAAAGCTGGTGAAAATACGCATCTTCCATATATGTATTGTTTTTTCTAATTCTATATGATTTAAAATTAATTTGAAAAACGGTCAAATTCTAGGCGAAACGTATTTTCGTGATTTTTTGCAAAAGGTTTGTCGGATTGATGCAAATGATATGGCGTTGGAAATCTATGGAAAATACGCAACTTTTGCGTATAAAAATGTTTTTCTAATTCCTTACGGTTTAGAAACGAATTCGAATACGGTCAAATTTGATTTTGAACACGATTTTTTGAAAAAGTTTGTCGAAATATGGCAAATAATATACCGTTGGATAGCTATCGAAAATGCGAAACTTAGTCATGTTGAACGTTTTCTCTACTTCACAATCGTTTAACAGTAATTTTGAATATGGCATGAGAGATCCTGCTGTTTTCTCATCTGAAAAACAGAGTAGTCGTACTGATATATGTGTATGTTTGTACTGAGCTATTTTTTGTAGAGTAATTTTTAATGGTTTCGAAAAAGGGTACTTGTACTGATGCTTGCATGGGTTTGTATTAAGCGTGTTTTCACTAACTAGACTTTGCTCTGTTTTTTGGGTAATATTTTTCTCGTAGGTTTTCAATGGTTTACTGTATCGTCGCCCTGTACTTGTATGGTTTGTATCATCGAACTGAATGATATTTTATTCAAAAAGAAAATGTGTTTGTTTTGTTTCTTATTTTTAACTCAACATTTTTTTGACAACGTTGTTCTGAACTTCTATCATTTTACGACTTGTACTGAGGTACTTACTAAGCAGGATTTTCATGGGTTTTTTTTTGCTTGAACTTTACAATTTGAATTTCTGCCATTTCTTTTATTTTGAACGGACCACCGATTCTAACTCGTACTGAGGTACTTACTACGCCCGAACTAGGGTGGCTGTCGCGTGTCTCGGCGTGTTTTGAACTCGAAGAAAATGTTTCGCGTGTTTTCTTTTAACTTAATTTTTTTACAACGATGTTCCGAACTACTCTAATTTTACGACTTGTACTTTTTACCATTTGAATTGCATGGGGTTTCTTTTTGCTTGAACTTTTACAATTTGAATTTCTGTCATTTCTTTTATTCCGAACGGACCACCACTTTTAACTCGTACTGATCAATATTTTTAATTGCAAGGTTGGACGAACTCGTCTTCACCCCCGCCATGGCAGCTACCCCGCTTCCCCCGCTGATGGCTAGCAGGGCCACCTCGGCGTGGAGGGCGGCCAAGTGCCCTTACTTATAGATGGAGGGGTTGGCCGGCGGTGGTACGGCCGTGGGATCTGGAGGGAGAAGGCGGACGGATCTCGGGGAGGAAGGAGGCCGGAGCGAGGGGAGGAAGGCGGCCGGAGCGCGGGGAGGAAGACGGCCGGAGAGCGAGAAGAAAGCCAGACAGAGCACGGGGTAGGGAGGAGGCCGACGCGCGAGGAGGAAGGCGACCGGAGCGGAGGAAGGAAGGCGACCGGAGCGGAGGAAGGAAGGCGTCCTGAGCGTGGGGGGTAGAGGAGGCCGGCACGCGAGGGAGGGCGGCTGCCGGCGCGAGGGAGGGTGGCTGTCGGCGCGAGGTAAGGGCGGCGCCGGTGTAGGAGGGAAGGAGGCGGCGGGGTTCGTGGGGAGTGACGGGCGTGGGCTCACAGGGATGAGGAGGTGGTGCTGGTGGCGGTGAGGGCCGTCGCGGCGGCGCGCTTGAGGCGAGGCCGGCCGGAGGCGCGCTGGGAGGAGGCCGGCCGGCAGAGTGGGGGGGGGGGAGGAGGTCGGCTGGCGGCGCGCTGGGAGGAGTCCGGTCGGCGGCGCGGTGGGGAGGAGGTCGGGCGGCGGTGGGCACGGGGTAAGAAGGATCTGCGGGGGGATCAGGGTAGTTTTCTTTTTTTGGGCCGGCCGCGCCTTATAGGGACCGAGTTTATGTCCTCTACAACATTCACTTATGGCTAATTCTTCAAGCTAATGTTTTTGCTAAGTGAATGTGATCGGACCATTCCCCCTCTATGCTAAACTCAACCAAGTCTGTTCACAAATTCTTCATGTGCGTTCTATTTGAAACTCGTTCAAAATCTTCACTCTGTCCTTGACAGCTGAAGAAATTGCGAACGGAAATTTTAATATATCTGATCTGAATTTCCGGCTTCGCCGCTCAAACCATTCCGCATCCCACGACAATACCTATCTATTCACCCACGATCCTACACGATCGCCACCTCTCAGTACGTGGGTGACACATGTCAAGCGAATGAGAAGGGCCAGGGGCACATTCGTCCAAAATCTTCGGGCGTACAGTTTTTCCACTTCCACTATAAATACCCCTGCTTCTTCTTCACTTCGTTTTTACTCCGCTCGAGCTTCCCAAACCCTAGCCCCACCGCTACTTCATCATCGCCGGTGAGGAAGAGCTTCACTGCCTCGACCTCGTTGCCGTCGTACTCGTGCCAGTTGCGGATTTCTTCACTCCGCCGCCGCTGTAGCCGTCTTCGTCTGCCAAGTTAGGGCGTGGAAGATCTGAACTAACGAACTTCACATCTACACTTCTCAGTTCGTCGTGTTCTTCATCTCGGGTAATTAAAAGTTACTTTTACTACCCTCTTTGATTCATATGTTTTATTGAAAATCTTCAAAGGTGTTTATTCTTCAAATCTTCACGCATATGAACACCTCACATGTCATCGGCTCTTGATTCATTCCTCTAAGCAATGTTTTTCTTCAAGATTCCTCAATTGTATGGATTCTCGATCTATACAACTCTAGAATCTAAGACAAAGAACGCTTAGTGAAATTCCTCAAGACTCGTCTGGTCAAATTCCTCAAACCTATTCGTTTTTGAAAAACCTTCTGAGAACGCATATGACCTCTCCAAATTCCTCGCAACTATACTCTATTCACATGTACAAATGTCTGCTGCTGAATCACTAGGTTCTCATCAACTTAACTCATTTGCAGCGTTCCTCGAAGAAAAGTTGCATACCTCTTCAGAAATCTCAGTTGTTCATATTTCTCAGCTGAAGAAAATGGCTGATAAGAAGCCACAAAAGGGGGGAAAGAGGCCTGAGGTCAACACTGCGTTTGAAATCCCTGAGGACATTTATGCTGGATACTGCACTCCTGATGAAGCCAATTGGCAAGGAGGACAAGAATCAGCGCAAGGTGCGCATACAATGGATAGAGAGGAGATGGGCACGAGAATGGAGGGAGTACAGGTATGTTATTCCCAAGTATATGAAGAAATTCGCGCTCAACCATCCATGCTCAAGACCTCCATTGGCACCAGGCCAAGTGGCAGATCCCACCATCCTCAAGCGTTGTGAGGACTATGCTAATGAATGGGCAAAGTGCCAGGCCAAACTGGCCACGCAAGCAAAATAAGCAGTGAAGAAATTCAATGCAGACTCTGCTGCTGCTGCTGCCTCTGCTGAGGCCTCTGCTAGTCAGCCGAAGAAGGCTATGCCTAAGAAGTCTGCTCATAAGTCAAGCGCTTCTCCCTCAATGCCCTCACGGCCAAGCTCCTCAGCAATGCCCTCAAGGCCAGATTCTTCAAAGCCCTCACGGCCAATTCCTCAGTCTGCTCCTCCTCCCGCAAAGTCCTTAGCTGCTCCGACCAAATCCTCGACACCTGTGCATCGAGCCATGTGCCAAAGGACAACTGGCATCTCAATTGCCTCTGGAGCATCTGCAAGTTCCTTTGATGCACAAAAGTCTTCGGCTGGCCCCTCTCTATTGAAGAAAAAGACCACTGCTGGACGAGGCCTTCGACCAAGTCCTCACAAGAAGCAGGTCGTCTTCCAGGTCCCCTCTGATGACGATGAGGCTGATGACGAAGAACTTGCCGAAATCATCAGAGACAGGCAAGCTAGGGCCGCTAGAGCCAAAGGCAGCAATGTGCCAGTGCTGTTGGATCCAAAGTTGATCCTCGATTTCATTGACCTATGGCACAAAGACCCTAACACGCCTTTGCCGGAGATGAATCTCACTCCTGGTCAAAGTCATGTTCTAACTGCCTTCATTGAAGAAAAGAAGTGGAAATATGAAGAAGGAAGAAGACTAAAGAAAGCGCAATACAAGAAACAGCGCTACCTCAAGGACAATGTCCTCACTCTTACCCCTGAACAACTCATTGCTTTGCAAACTGAAATCAAGCAACTGAGTGATGACTTTGATCGCTACTATGCTGATTGGAAGGGAGCAAAGGTTCGGTTCGCCAATTTGACCAAGAAACTCACTTCAACTGCTGCTGCACCTGTGCACACTGAAGTTCCTCAGGCTGAAGCATCTGCTCAGCCTACTGAAATGCTAGCACCGCTGATGTCAGTCAGGCTGCTGAAGAAAATGAGAGTACCAGGGCTGATGACTGCATTCCAGCCACTGAAGAAATTGCCAGGGTATCCACCAGCGGTGCGCCTAAAGAAAATGAAGAAGTCAGGGCAACTGCATCAATTGCGCCTGAAGAGACTGAACCAAAGTCCTCTGCACCTCCTGTACCTACTCCCACTATGATCCTTCCATCTGCATTAGATGTGAAGAAGACCAAGGCTGCAGAGCGTGCAACGATGAAAAAGAGGAAGGCATCGGCTTCATCAGATTCTTCAGCTCCGAAGAAAATTAAGCCTCTGACAAGTTCAACTGAAAATCCAATTTATGCCATTCCTGTCTCTTTCATACCATCAAAGGACATTGTTCCTTTTGGTGAAGATTATGTGATTCCCGATGAATCCGATGAAGAAACTCCTTCTGCTGCTTCGACAGAGCAGTTGGATGAAGAAATTGAAGTGGACATTATCCCTTCAACCCCAGTTGTTTCCTCACCTATGCCTCAGTTCATCGCTGAAGAGGCAGGTGTTGAAGAAATGAAAGATGAGGATGTGGACATCGGTTGTACCACACATGTACTGAATGATGACTTTTGGGAAAGTCAGCACCCCAACTCTCCAATGTTCACTCCACTTCAAGCAATTCCTCAGTCCCCTGCTGCTACTGAAGTGCAAATGGTATCTGATGAACCTCAAGCAACTCCGTCTATCCATGAAGAGATTCCAGCCACTAGTGCTGAAGAAAATGTGAACAAAGAATTGATGACCTAGGCTGCAACTGAAGAAGTGCCTGAAATTCCTCAGCATGAGGAACCTGATGAGATTGCGATTCCTGAGGTGGTAATGCAGTTAACCGACACCCCTCAACCTAAGCCAAAGGATCCCTTCTCCAAGAAGCCAAAATTCAAGGCTGGTGATTTCTTCAGCGAGCGGGTATTCTTCACTGAATTCAACCCATATGACAATGCTCATCTTAGAAGGAAGCGTTTCTGGACTGCCAGCCAGGCCAACTTCTATTCCTCAGTACTCTTCGACAAGGACAAAGTCTTCGACCACCAACATATTCCTCACGTGGACATGGAATCAATGCCTTGCTTCACACCAGTCCTCGGTATGATTCATGATGCAGGACTGCTCAACTTTTGCACTGACATAGTGGATTGGAATGAAGAGCTAATTCTTCAGTTCTATGCAACACTGCACATCACTCGTGAAGCTGATGACATCAACACTTGGGTGTTGGAATGGATGACCAAAAAAACTCACTACAAGGCACCAGCCTCTGAATTGCTTCGTGCCTTGCCAATCAGTCCTCCACCTGAAGGTGCTCGTTGTCTGTATGATGAGCCTGAACTCACTGCTCACTATATGCAAGTGCTCATGAAGCCGCTGAAGCCTGGTCAAGCCCCAAGGACAAAATTCCTAGTGAAGGAATTACTGTATGTGCCAAGAACCATCTATCGCATTCTGACGAAGACTATGAGTCCCATCAAAGGTCATGACTCATCTGATGAAGAAAAATGTTGGGATGATGAAGAATATGCTATTCAACATCATGCATGGCATCCCTATCAATTACCACAAGTTCTTCATGAGGACTCTCGCAAATGTTGCACTTTCACCGTTTGAGCTGGAGCCTTATGCTCCATGGATCATGAGATTCCTCAGAACAAGGTCTTCACTCAACTACAAGGCTGACACCCTCAACCATGGCAGCTACTTGCCCCTGATTGAAGTCCTCAAACGGACATATTCTTCAAATGAAGAAAAGGGCAAAGCACCAGCTATTATTGATGAAGGCATTCGTCCATTGGATGGTCAGTTCCGCAAAGCTGCATCTTACTCCACCAATGATGACTCTGCCACTCATGATTCTGCTGCCAATGCTCCCAAGTCAAGTCCTCAAGCTACTTCTCCTCATGTGATGACTGACCGTGAGCTACTTCTAAGTCTTCACCAGAAGGTCGATCGGAACCACAAATGGGTTAAGCGTCAGTTTGGCTCTATTCTTCACAACATGACCTCTACACATAATGCAGTGAAGAAAAACCATTAATACCTCCATGAAGTTTTCGATCGCACCTGGGCTATTCTGTCACATCTGTATGGTGAAGAAGATCTGAAGCAAATGGGTTTCAAAGAAGACTTTGACTGGTCTGCTCCTCCACCGAAGAAACTCAAGAAGGTCAAGGTTCCTCCCTTGGTCGCCAGTTCATATTCTTCATCCCGCAACACAGATGAGTACGAAGACTTGGACGACACTGCAGTAGGCCCTACAATGACTCAAGACCCTGACAACGCTGGCGCTCCTCCATCTTCATGATATTCTTCAGGGGCGTTAGTCCTCATTTTCAACCCTTTTTGTCATTCAATGACAAAGGGGGAGAAATTTGAGTTAGTCTTCAAGCGGGTCTATCTTATATGGGTGTTTTTTTTCTAAGTTACAACTCTTGTTCTTTTGATGACTTTGATCGAGTTGTAATCTTAAACCCTATGGTGGCCTGATACTTTTGCTGAGTTCTTCTGCATGCTTATTCCTCATTAATGTCAATGCACGCATGCTGAATTACATCAGTCACCATATTTCATCATGCATTTCAAATTCTTCATATTATATGTCAAATGCGTGTATGAATTACAAATATAGGGGGAGATCTCCATGATTATACTTTTCAAGTGTGCATTGCTTCAAAAGCAAATTCCTCACTATGCACATCTTCAGGGGGAGTTCTTCTATATCTTGCAATCAAATTCCTCAATATCAGTACTTACACTTCATATGTTTATCCCCGTTGAAAACTTAACCTATATTGTCATCAATCACCGAAAAGCGGGAGATTGTAAGTCCATCTAGTGCCCCTTAGTGATTTTGGTGTATTGAAGACTTATAGGTTAAGGGACTGATGCGTTTGTGAGTGTACACAGGTCTATAAGTCTATGAGGAGTTTGATATTTACAGAGAAAGTCGACCCCTAAAAATGAAGTTCTTCGACTGAAGACTTTGGATTTCTGAAGACTTTCTAAAGACTTTGAAAGTGAAGAAGTTGGTGTGACCTTGAAGACTTGGTAATCATTCAAGGAACATGAGGCGTGAACACTTTTGTTTTTATAGTTTCATTTTCTCTTTCTTGAGTCATAGGAAACACCGTACTGTTAAAGGGGGTCGAGGAAATACTAAGGAAAAATTTCCATGTGATGCTCAACTCAAAATCCTACACCTACCAATCGCTTCGAGTGAAGCCATTGGAAATCTCATACAGTTCAGTCATATTCTTAAGTGACAGAGACGAAGTTCTTCTGGTCTCTGAGGAATTTGTTCTAACTAAGGAGTTAGGAATTTGCCAGTGCGGATTACCTACACAGTGAGGATCATGATAGCCCTGAGGAATTTGATAGTCAAAATTCCGACCGTTGCTGTGCTACGCGCCAGCTGTCCCAAAATATCCTACCACCTAACGGTCATATCAGACAAGGGCATTTATGCCTTATCATGTCGGGCTGCTCCCTAGGCTATAAATAGCCGCCCCCCACAACCACTAGTTGGTTGGCTGCTCCGAGAGAAACTGACAGTTGTCATTTGAGAGCATCCCATCCTCCGAGGACTTTGAGTGAAAATCATCAAGTGAGGAAAACCCAAACTCAAACCTACAAAACCCCAAAGTGATTGAGCATCACTGAAGAGATTGATCCTGCATGGATCCGACGCTTGTTACCTTTGAAGACTGTGCTTCTTCCAGACGGTTAGGCGTCAAGGTCTAGAGCATCCAAGAGGAATTGTGGATCGCCGAGTGACCGAGTTTGTGAAGGTTCAGAAGTCACCTGAAGACTTACAACGAGTGATTGGGCGAGGTCTGTGTGACTTTAGCTCAAGGAGAATACGGTGAGGACTGTGTGTCCGGGACTGGGTGTCCTCGAGTTTAAATACTCAGCCGCTCCAACCATATGTACAACTGAGACAGCAGTTGGAACTGGTCTACCAAATCATTGTCTTCACCGAGTTTACTGGTTCTATTTCCTCAACTCTTTCATTTCCTCATTTCTATTGATGTGTGCTTGTTCATATCTGTTTGAAGACTTTGACTGAAGACTTTCTCAATTCCCTCAGTTCAGTTTCTTCAGTCTGTCCGTCTTCATCTTGTGTTATCCTGTGCTTACGCTTTCTGTACTCTGTGCTTGTCTTCATTTCATCACGATGACTATGCGTGTGTTCTGCTATGTTTACTTTTGAGTACTTATTCCACTGCAAGTAGTTCTTCATTTAGGAATTTCCTCACCAGCAAATTCCTCAGTGAAAAATTCATAAAAATCGCCTATTCACCCCCCCCCCTCTAGTTGATATAACGCACTTTCACGTACACGGGAATTTCATCTAGTCACTTTCATCATGTTGGCTTAATTCGTGTTCGGTACTTTGATAATTTGATATGTGGGTGGACCGGTGCTTGGGTGTTGTTCTTACTTTAACAAACCTCCTACTTATGATTAACCCTCTCACAAGCATCCGCAACTATGAGAAAAGTATTAAGAATAAGTTCTAACCATAGCATTAAACTTTTGGATCCAATCGGTCCCTTACGAAATAGCGCATAAACTGGGGTTTAAGCTTCTGTCACTCTCGCAACCCACCATCTAATAACTACTCTACAATGCATTCCCTTAGGCCCAAATATGGTGAATTGTCATGTAGTCTACGTTCACATGACACCACTAAGAGAATGGCAACATACATATCATCAAAATATCGAACACATATCAAGTTCACATGATTACTTGCAACATGATTTCGCCCATGACCTCAAGAATGATAGTAACTACTCACAAATGATAACCATGCTCAAGATCAGAGGGGTACTAAATAGCATAATGGATTCGAACATATAATCTTCCACCAAATAAACCATATAGTAATCAACTACAAGATGTAATCAACACTACTAGTCACCCACAAGCACCAATCTATAGTTTTGATATAAAGATTGAACACAAGAGATGAACTAGGGTTTGAGAGGAGTTGGTGCTATGAAGATGTTGATGAAGATAGCCCTCCCCAAGATGGAAGAGTTGTTGGTGATGATGATGACGATGATTTCCCCCTCTGGAGGGAAGTTCCCCCAGCGAAATCGCTCCACCGGAGGGCAAAAGTGCTCCTGCCCAAGTTCTGCCTCGAGGCGGCAACGCTTCGTCCTGAAAGTCCTCTCATGATTTTTTATAGGTCAAAATGACTTATATACCAGAAGATGGGCACCGGAGGTGGGCCGAGGAGGGCAGCACCCACCAGGGTGCGCCCGGGCCTCCTGGCTCGCCCAGGTGTGTTGTGCCCACCTGGTGGCCCCCCTCCGGTACTTATTTGCTCCAATAATTCTTAAATATTACATAAAAATGCTCAGGAATTTTCAGCTCATTTGGAGTTGTGCAGAATAGGTAGCTTGACGTAGCTTTTTCAGCTCCAGATTTCCAGCTGCCAGAATTCTCCCCCTTGGTGCATACCTTGCATATTATGAGAGAAAAGGCATTATAATTACTCCAAAAAGCATTATTATACAATAAAACAACATAAATAACAGTAGGAAAACATGAGGCAAAATGGATATATCAACTCCCCCAAGCTAGACCTCGCTTGTCCTCAAGCAAAAACCGAAATCGAAGAACATGTCCACATGCTTAGAGAGAGAGGTGTCAATAAAAACAAAAATATGTACATAGTAGCATCATGTGAATTATTATAACAGCAACCAACTTTAACATGAAACTTTTATCATATAACTTTTATCATAGACTTTTCATGAACAAGTGACAATTCATCACAACATCGAAGCATAAAGCATAAAATCCATTGGAAACCAACAAACTATGTTCTTAGTCAACTTTATAACTACAATTCATCATCTTTTCAAGAAGATTCATGTATTGGGGCCTTTAGGCAACTCCACATACTCAACTATCATTTAGTCTTCTGTGATTGCTAACACTCACCAAGTACACATGAGCAAAACATTTCAATTGGACACATAAAAAGATAGGGGTTTATAGTTTCGCCTCCCAACGCACTCACCTCAAGGGTGATGTCAACAATAATAACTCATGCTACCCATATTCAACTGGATATATGTGCCTAGATCTTTCCTCACCACATGATGCTTGCAAAAGGAGAAAAATAAAAGGAATAGAGAGAAAAACTTTCACTCTTGCATGAAAGTAAATACATGAAAGTAAAAGATAGGCCCTTCGCAGAGGGAAGCACAGGTTGCCATGTGCTTTTTGTTTGTATGCTCAACCCCTTAGTGCAAGAGAACGTCACGTTATATTGCCCCTTGTGATGGCAACCTTTATTATGTAGTCTATCGCTTTTATTCTTCACCATCACAAGTTCGTACAACGCTCAATTTCCCCTTACACTAAATGATCTCACATTTTTATAAGCAATTTGTATTGCCCTTTTTGCACCGATGACAACTTACTTGAAGGATCTTACTCAATCCATAAGTAGGTATGGTGGACTCTCAAACAAGATAGGGTTTAAGGGTTTTGGATGCACAAGTAGTATATCTACTTAGTGCGGAGTTTTTGGCTAGCAAAGATAGGGGCAAGCACCACATGTTGAAGGATCTATGACAATATAACTTCTATGTGAATATGGACAAACATAAATCATTAAGTTGTCTTCCTTGTCCAACTTCAACAATTTTGGCATATAATATTTTGATGGGTGCTCACAATCACAAAAGATTTCCATGATAGTATATTTATATGTGAATCTCCTCTTCCCTTATTAATTCTTCCATGAGTTGCATCATTGTCCAATGCTATGTTTGTCAATCTACAATAAATTTTTCTTCTTATACATTTCCTTGTGTAATTTCATCACTTACCATAAGATTAGCATATGATCTTTTTCTTTTATTTCCTTCCTTTTTATTGCAACAAGAAAGTAAAGAAGGCAAAACTCAAACTAAACTTTATTATATATCTCGCACACGATTACAAGGATTTATCACTAAGCAAACTCACATAAAGAAAGGATTGAACTAAACTTTTATTCATCTAATAGAAAAAGATAACCATGTATCGAACTAAGAAAGTAAAGGCAAAAGATAGTGGATAAGATATGATACCGGGGCACCTCCCCAAAGCTTGGCGAAAGCCAAGGGGAGTGCCCATAGGCGATACTCAGTTTTCTTTTGGTGGTGAAGAAGAAGGTGGTGGTGATGTAGTAGAAAGGTTCTTGTCCTCCTTCCTTAGCTTATGCTTGAGGACAGAATTCTCATCTTTTAGTTCACGGATGTCCCACTCAAGCTCCAACACCTTTTTTCATAGATCTTGCTTATTTTCCTACAAGAGATTAAAAGGGATAAACTGGACCTTGGGCCTCTTTGTTTTGTTGGGGAGACTTGACTTCTTAAATTCAACATGCATGTTCCCAGCTTGGGGCAATGGAACTTCCTCCTCCTCCGAGCTCGTCTCCTCCTTCCTCTCAGGATGATAGTCTTCTTCTTCATTCGAAGTCTAGCCATAGCGCTCCACATCCCCATAGACCTTGGAGTTTGTGATATAGTCTGCGACATAACTCTCACCCTTCGAGTCTTGGGACGACATAATTTCATATCTAACAGGAAAACAAAGAAAAGAAAATAGGAGATTTCACCGTGATACGGAGGTCAACAGGTTCAGGAGGTATATAAAGATTTTTTATCTTGGGGAACAAGCAGAACGGAAGAAAAACGGAGTCCGAAAAGTACCCGAGGTGGGCACAACCCACCTAGGCGCGCTAGGCATGCCTGGCGCACCCTGGTGTATCGTGCCCACCAGGGTCACTTTCATGGAAGTTTCTTATTTTCCTAATTTTCTAAATATTCCAAAACTGACAAAAAATATTTTTGCAGATTTTTCGGAGTCCATTTACTTACCGTATCATGTAATTCCTTTTTTCATGATTCTGGAGTGTTCTGGAAGGTTTCCTTTATGTATTCTTCCGGTGTCACCGAGAAGGACCGGGCTCTCCGCCAGCCAAGCACGGACGGGTCCGCCCTCGCAAGCACCCTAGGGCCCCTCCTGCGACCTCTGGTGGCCGTGGAAGCCCTCCTCTGTGCGGCGGTGAGCGCTCGGCTGCCCACGAGAAGTACGCCGGGGCTGCACGACCCCCAAGGCCGCGCTCTCGCTCGGCGGAGGTGCTGCTGGAGTTCGTCGTGTGGTCAGCGGACCCGACCGGCACCTGGCTTCCGCTCCCCCGCTTCTCTGTAGGAGAACTTCCGGCCGGCGCCCCGGGCGGCCTTTGGCTTCAGGCTGATGGTTGCTGCAGCCGGGCCTCCTGGGCTACTCTGGAGGTTTCCACCGTCGGGGATGCGGCTCTGACCCGCGGCTGGCAAACATTTGCCCGCGCGTGCGGCTTGAGCCGACGGTGCACTCTGCACTTTAAGTTCGACGGCGATGCCACCCTCTACGTGAGGGTGTTCGGGCAAGATGGTCGTCGCGCCGGATGCTGCCCCGAAGACGATGACCGCAGCCGGGCGCCCAGCCCCGGCGTCGGTCGGGGTGAAGGCTGTGTAAGGCGTGCGGGCAGCGGTGCCTGGGGCTCGCCAAGCTTCGGCGAATCCCCATCGGACGGCAGCTCCTCCAGCGGTGGTCGCGACTAGCCCCCTCGTTGTCGCGCTCGCCTGGGAGAGGGCGTCGGGTCGGCCCGGCACCACGTCTCGATGAAGCGGGAGGCAGAATCCAGCTGAGCTCTGGAGGCAGCATGAGTTCCTGCCGAGAGTTGGCGCCAGGCAAGTCGTGCCCATTTTGCTTTTCCTTCTTTCCTGCGCAAAAGAGAATGTAGTCTGGTGCCCCGAGGGGGCGTATCGAACCATTGTTGTTTAGTTGGCGCGTTGTTTCTACTGTTTCAGTGCTCTGTTTTCGTCCTCGTCTTTATGCATGAAACCACTTAACTTGGGGGGAAAGCTCGTCGTGGTCCTCGCCTACCGAGGCGAGGGCCTCGTCGTGCGTCCGGTGTCCTGCAGGGGTTAGTCAGTTGGGGCAGCCTCCGGCCCTGGTAGCAGGGACAACCAACCCAAATTGTATGATCTCGTCGCGATGCCCGGGGGGCACGGACTAGGAGGGGCGCTCCCGCAGCGGGCTCGGATAGGGGAGCTCCAAACCACCGGGGCATAAAACACTTGCGAGGGTGCCCAAGTTCCTCCCTCGTGAGACTTTACGCGAAAGAAAACGAATCGAATAAGTGAAACGGACGAAGGGTCGCGAGCTCAAAATGGTAACAACTTCAGTAATTCTTCAAATAGAAACGAACAAGCTAACTGCAGAAAGCAAATGAAAGAAGCCGCGTCTGGCACCTAATCTAGTCTTCGACGTCTTGTCACTAGCGCGGAGCTAAGTGCTGCCACTGGGCGTGGGCGGGAGCCCCCGAGGCCCGAGGGCGGCACTCCGGAGACTCCGGGGCATGTACATCCCCACTCATTATTACGTGAGAGTGTCACGGGCGGCGAGCTTCATAGGTGTTTGCCTTCTTCACAGGCACCGGGCCTTTTCCAAACACAACAACTTCACAGGCACCGGGCCTTTTCCAAAACGTGATAACTTCATAGGCATTCGCCTTCTTCACAGGCACCGGACCTTTTCCAAAACGTGATAACTTCACAGGCATTCGCCTTCTTCACAGGCACCGGGCCTTTTCCAAAACGCAATAACTTCACAGGCATTCGCCTTCTTCACAAGCACCGGGCCTTTTCCAAAACGCGATAACTTCACAGGCATTCGCCTTCTTCACAGGCACCGGGCCTTTTTTAGGGGTAAAACCTTCGGATGTGTTGAATGTTCCACGTGTTCTAGACGGGCACCCCCTCCTGGGTCTCCAAGCACGCGGAGCCGGGCCTGGAAACATGAAAAACCTTGAACTGTCCCTCCCACATGGGAGAGAGCTTATGTAGTCCCTCCCTAGAGAGGACCCACCTGAGCACGAGGTCACCTACCTCAAGAGTCCTGGGGCGGATGTTGCGGCAGTGGTATCGTCGCAGTGCCTGTTGGTACCTTGCTTCTCGTAGCGCGGCCTCTCAACGATGCTCCTCCCCCAGCATGAGATCCATGCCCCGCATGGCGTCCTGCTGCGCCTCGTCAAACGCCAGGACCCATGCGGAACGACGCCTGACCTCGTGAGGGAGAACGGCTTCAGCTCCATAAACCAGGAAGAACGGGGTCTCGACAGTTGGCTTGGTCGCGGTCGTGTGGATGGACCACAGTACAAACTGAAGCTCATCGTACCAGCCCCTGCCGCAGGCTTCCAGCTTCTTCTTGAAGGTCCTGGTTTTGAGGGCCCTCAGGACCTCTGCGTTGGCTCGCTCGGCCTGACCATTGCTCCGCGGGTGTGCTACCGAAGCATAGCATATCTGTGTTCCAAGGTTAGCACAGTATGTTTTGAAGAGGTCGTTGGTGAACTGCGAACCGTTGTCGGTGATGATGCGGTTCGGCACCCCAAACCGGCTCACGATGCCCTTGATGAACTTGACCACGGAACCTGCGGGGATGGTGCGGACAGCTTCCACCTCAGCCCACTTGGTGAACTTGTCCACGGCGACATAGAGGTAGCGACAGCCTCCTGGCGCCCAAGGGAATGGGCCCAGGATATCCAGCCCCCAGACTGCGAATGGCCATGAGAGGGGTATAGTTTGCAGGCCTCCTGCCGGCTGATGGATCTGCCTGGCATGGAATTGGTAGGCCTCGCAGGCTTTCACCAGTTCGACAGCATCACTGAGTGCCGTGGGCCAATAGAACCCGCTGCGGAACGCCTTGCCAACGAGGGTCCGTGACGACGAGTGATGCCCACAGTCTCCACCATGTATGTCTGCCAGCAGCTCCTTCCCTTGCTCCCTAGAAATGCAATGTAGGGACACATCATTTCGCCGTCTCCGGTAGAGCTCTCCATCCTTGATGCAGTATGCCGTGGCCTGCCGCGCTACACGCTCTGCTTCCTCCTCCTTTTCAAGCAGGGTCCCCTGCGTCAGGTAACTCCTAAGCTCTATGATCTAGCATGCTTCATGAGGCTCCAGCGCCAGGAGCAGGCGCGCTCCTGAGACCGGGCCGCAGGCCGGGGCTCCCGAGGCAGGTGGCTGGGGGAGCTCCTCCCGAGGCTGTACCGTGCTTGACAGCGATGGCGCCGCCGAGGGCTTGAAGAGCCGCTCCTCGAAGATGCCAGATTCCTGAGGTAGCCACCTGGATGCCCTTTTGGCGATGTCATCGGCCTCTTGGTTGGTGCCGCGAGGCACATGCTGCAACTCCAGTCCCCAGAACTGCTTCTCCATCCCGCGGAGCTCCGCGAGGTAGGCTTCCATGTGCTCATCCTTTGGCTCGTACACTTTGTTGGAGAAGTTGACGAGGAGCTGCGAATCACCCTTGATGGTGAGGCGCTTCACCCCCAGGGCGACTGCAGCTCGCAGGCCTGCTATCAGGCCTTCGTATTCTGCTATGTTGTTGGAGACCTTTTCTCCAACCTGGAAACAGAGTTGCACGGCATAGTAAAGCTTGTCTTGAGTGTGGGATATGAGCACTGCGCCAGCCAACGCGCCGTGTCAGGAGAATGCCCCGTCGAAGTACATGACCCAACCGTCCGGTGCCACGCTTCTGGGGGAGAGGGATCGATCCTCACCAGCCTTGAGGCCTGGCGCCTCTGCCCATTCCGCCACAAAGTCTGCAAGCGCGGCCCCCTTGATGACTCTGGTTGTGCTGAATTCCAGTTGAAATTCTTGCAGCTTAATGTTCCACTCAGCGACTCTCCCAACCGAGTTGGGGCTCCTGAGCACCCTTTCCAGCGGGTACGCTGAGACGACTTTGATGGGATGGCCCTGAAGGTGGCGCCTGCGAACCACCCAGGAGAGCGGCGATGATCGGGGGCGCCGGTGTAGCATACTGGGCGAGGAAAAGGCCATGCAGCTCCCCCCAAGAGGCCACGGAGGCCGCGGGCAGGTGGAGCAGCCACATGCGCGGGACACCGATGAGGGCCACGGGAAACCAATTAGCCATGACCCTGTCGTCGCCCCCGGCCTCGAGGACGGCCTTCCTGCTGGCGTTGTAGCATCATAGCGTGGTGGTCGTGCCATTGTAGCGCGGTGGCATCTCCGGCTTGAACTTGTTCGTCCATCACACCTGCCGCAAGGCGGGGGCCAAGGCTCGGAGCCCCCCGGCCCCTGCGCTGGCACTGGTGACCGGAGCGGGCGGCGCATTGCCCATCATGAGGGCAAGCCGCGGTGTTGGTGGAGAGTGGGTTGGTGGAAGGGGAAGCTTCGGCACACCCCTACCTGGCACGCCAAATGTCGGATTTCGGGTTTCGGCAGACCCTATAGGTTCAAACTCTAGGGTGCACGCGGAGATCGCACCTCCTACCTACCTATGTCTTGTCACCTCACAAGGATCTAAACTACACGAAGAACAACACAAGTGACACGAGGTTTATACTAGTTCGGGCCACCATTGTGGTGTAATACCCTACTCTAGTTTGTGGTGTGGTGGATTGCCTCAGGGGCTGATGATGAACAATACAAGGAAGAACTGCCTCGCGATGGGTGTTCTTGTGTTGGTGGTTCTGGCTAGGGCTCCACTGCTCTCTCCTGCCTTGAGAGTGACTAGTCCTATTTATAGAGCGAGGCCCTGGGCCTCTTCCCAAATATTGAGCGGGAAGGGCGCCAACAAGTGGCCATTTTGAAGGGGAACATCTAGTACACTTATCCTGACTAAAGTCGGTCCTCGCCTGCCAAAGACTCTGGCGGTGACACCAGCTTGGACTCCACGATGACCTCCATCCCGCTGTTCTGCTGGTCTTGGTCTTGTTACACCGAAATGGTTGCCTTTGCTTGATACTCTTGCCTGCGCTTGCTCCCTTTGCACCAAAGAGGAAACAAGGACTCTGCGCAGGCCGGCGCCTGCCTGGCGCCCGCCTGGCTTTGGTCGTCATGGCTTGCGTCACGGGCACCTCGTGAGGTACCCCGCCTTGATCTCTCCGCCTCCTCGTGAGCCAGCCTGATGAGGCCGTGCCTGAGGAAGCTTCCTGTCGTCCGCCCCGCGAGGCTTGGCCCCTCGCGAGGGTCTTGAGCTTGTGTTGATGAAGATGGGCCGTACTGGGCCACTCCTTGTGCCACGCCGCAGGCCGCAGGTGATAACCCACAAGTATAGGGGATCGCAACAATTTTCGAGGGTAGATTATTCAACCCAAATTTGTTGATTCGACACAAGGGGAGCCAAAGAATATTCTCAAGTATTAGCAGTTGAGTTGTCAATTCAACCACACCTGGAAACTTAGTATCTGCAGCAAAGTGTTTAGTAGCAAAGTAATATGATAGCGGTGGTAACGGTAACAAAAGTAAAGACAGCAAAAGTAATGTTTTTGGTATTTTGTAGTGATTGTAACAGTAGCAACGGAAAAGTAAATAAGCAAGAACCAGTATATGGAAAACTCGTAGGCACCGGATCAATTATGGATAATTATGCCGGATGTGGTTCATCATGTAACAGTCATAACATAGGGTGACACAGAACTAGCTCCAGTTCATCAATGTAATGTAGGCATGTATTCCGAATATAGTCATACGTGCTTATGGAAAAGAACTTGCATGACATCTTTTGTCCTACCCTCCCGTGGCAGCGGGGTCCTATTGGAAACTAAGGGATATTAAGGCCTCCTTTTAATAGAGAATCGGAACAAAGCATTAGCACATAGTGAATACATGAACTCCTCAAACTATGATCATCACCGGGAGTGGTTCCGATTATTGTCACTTTGGGTTGCCGGATCATAACACATAGTAGGTGGCTATAGACTTGCAAGATAGGATCAAGAACTCACATATATTCATGAAAATGTAATAGGTTCAGATCTTAAATCATGGCACTCGGGCCCTAGTGACAAGCATTAAGAATAGCAAAGTCATAGCAACATCAATCTCAGAACATAATGGATACTAGGGATCAAACCCTAACAAAACTAACTCGATTACATGATAAATCTCATCCAACCCATCACCGTCCAACAAGCCTACGATGGAATTACTCACGCACGGCGGTGAGCATCATGAAATTGGTGATGGAGGATGGTTGATGAAGACGACAATGATGAATTCCCCTCTCCGGAGCCCCGAACGGTCTCCAGATCAGCCCTCCCAAGAGAGATTAGGGCTTGGTGGCGGCTCCGTATCGTAGAACGTGATGATTTCTTCTCTCTGATTTTTTTTCTCCCCAAAGGCCAATATATGGAGTTGGAGTTGGCGTCGGAGGGCCACCAGGGGGCCCACAAGGTAGGGGGCGCCCAGGGGGGCGCCCCCCACCCTCGTGGACAGTGTGTGGTCCCCCTGGTCTTCATCTTTTGTGAGGATTTTTCTTTATTTTTCCTAAGGTGTTCTGTGGAGTTTCAGGACATTCCGAGAATCTTTATTTTCTGCACAAAAAGAACACCATGGCAATTCTGCTGAAAACAGCGTCAGTCCGGGTTAGTTCCATTCAAATCATACAAGTTAGAGTCCAAAACAAGGGCAAAAGTGTTTGGAAAAGTAGATACGACGGAGATGTATCAACTCCCCCAAGCTTAAACCCTTGCTTGTCCTCAAGCAATTCAATTGACAAACTGAAAGAGAAAAAGAAAAACTTTTACAAACTCTGTCTGCTCTTGTTGTTGTAAACATGAAAAACCAGCATTCAAGTTTCAGCAAATATTATGAACTAACCATTCTCACAATAACACAAAGGTCTCACAATTACTCATATCAATAGCAAAATCAGCTAGCGAGCTATAAAAACAAAACTCGGATGACAACACTTTCTCAAAATAATTATAACATGATATAACAAAATGGTATCTCGCTAGCCCTCTCTGAGACCGCAAAACATAAATGCAGAGCACCTTTAAAAATCAAGGACTGACTAAACATTGTAATCATGGTAAAAGAGATCCAGTCAAGTCATACCCAATATAAACCAATAATAATGAATGCAAACGACAGTGTGCTCTCCAGCGGGCGCTTTTTAATAAGAAGGATGATGACTCAACATAAAAGTAAATAGATAGGCCCTTCACAGAGGGAAGCAGGGATTTGTAGAGGTGCCAGAGCTCGGTTTTAAAATAGAGATTGAATAACATTTTGAGCGGCATACTTTTGCTGTCAACGCAACAACTATGAGATGATGATATCTTCCATGCTAAAAAAATTATAGGCGGTTCCCAAACAGAATGGTAAAGTTTATACTCCCCTTCCTCCACAAGCATCAATCCATGGCTTGCTCGAAACAACGAGTGCCTCGAACATTCAACGGGTCCCAAGGGGAGTTTTGTTTGCAATTATTTTGATTTTGTTTGCATAAAGCATGGGACTGGGCATCCCGGTGACCAGCCATTTTTCTCGTGAATGAGGAGTGGAGTCCACTCCTCTTGAGAATAACCGCCTAGCATGGAAGATAAGGGCAACCCTAGTTAAAACATGAGCTGCTCGAGTATACAAAATAAAATTTCATTTGAAGGTTTGGATTTTGGCACATACAAATTTACTTGGAACGGCAGGTAAATACCGCATATAGGAAGGTATAGTGGACTCATTTGGAATAACTTTGGGGTTTAAGGAGTTTGGATGCACAAGCAGTATTCCCGCTTAGTACAGGTGAAGGCTAGCAAAAGACTGGGAAGCGACCAACTGAGAGAGCGACAACAGTCGTAAACATGCATCAAAATTAATTTACACCAAATACAAGCATGAGTAGGATATAATCCACCATGAACATAAATATCATGAAGGCTATATTGATTTGATTCAACTACATGCGTGAACATGTGCCAAGTCTAGTCACTCAATTCATTTAAAGGAGGATACCATCCCATCATACCACATCATAATCATTCTAATAGCATGTTGGCACGCAAGGTAAACCATTATAACTCATAGCTAATCAAGCATGGCACAAGAAACTATAATCTCTAAATGTCATTGCAAATATGTTTATTCATAATAGCTGAATCAAGAACGATGAATCATCATATTTACAAAAACAAGAGAGGTCGAGTTCATACCAGCTTTTCTCATCCTAATAAGTCCATCATATATCATCATTATTGCCTTTCACTTGCACGACCGAACGATGTGTATAATAATAAGAGTGCACGTGCATTGGACTAAGATGGAATCTGCAAGCATTCAACTCAAGAGAGAAGACAAGAAATATGGGCTCTAAGTTAAAATGAACAATCATGCACATAAGAACCACTTCAACAATTTAATCATGGTCTTCTCCTAGTGACCCCCAAAGAAAAGAAAAAGAAATAAAAACTATTTACACGGGAAAGCTCCCAACAAACAAAAGAAGAACGGGAAATATTTTTGGGTTTTCCGTTTTAATTACTACGGCAAAGAAATAAACTCCTACTAATTTGTTTTTGTTTTTCTTAAGGTTTATTAAACACACAAGAAGAAAGCAGGAAAAAGAAAATAAACTAGCATGGATATTACAGTGAAAGAGTATGAACACCGACATCTAGCAATTAGTGTGTGTGAACATGAATGTAATGTCGGTGAGAAATACGTACTCCCCCAAGCTTAGGCTTTTGGCCTAAGTTGGTCTATTGCCAGGGATGGCCTGGCGGATACCCGTAGGTGAAGCTGGGGTCATACTGTGACGCAGCGGCTATAGCCTCCTGAGCTGCAGTGTAGCATCTAGCTGCCTCCGCTCTCCTCTCGTATTCATCTGTCTCCTCTCTTGTAATAACATATCTTCCTTTTGTCTGAAAATCAAAGAAGGCAGGAGCAGGAAGAGCAATATGGACTACATGACGTTTGTTAAAGATTAGTCGATACTGGAGAGGTGGCTCTGTCCTCTCAACAAACCGGTGAGAAACCATAGAATCAAAATCTAAATAAGAAGGAGGTAACTCCATATCACCCTCACGAATGTCTATCTCAAGAAAATTAGCTAAGCGGGTTGCATAAGTTCCTCCAAAGAAATCCCCGTTATGCCTATTCTGATGCAACCTGCGAGCTACGATGGCTCCCATATGATAAGATTGGTCTCCTAACACAACACTTCTAAGAATGCTGAGATCAGGAGCACATAAGTGACATACTTTATCCGTAGCATTAATACATCTACCTATAAAGAGAGCAAAATAATGTATAGCGGGAAAATGAATGCTCCCTAAAGTGGCTTGTGTTATGTCTCTAGATTCCCCCACAGTTATTTTAGCAAGAAAGTCTCTATATTCAGATTTAGGGGGATCCCTGACATTACCCCATGATGGAAACTTGCAAGCAGAGGTGAAATCCTCTAAGTCCATGGTATAAGATTTATCATAAAGGTCAAACATGACTGAAGGAGAATTACGTGAAGATGAAAACTCAAACCTCCTCACAAATGAACTTGTGAGATCATGATACTGGGGGCATTTGTCAGCTTCAAAGTCCTCAAGCCTGGCGTTGCGCAAATATGTGCTAAATTCTTCTTTGATTCCTGCTTGATTCATAAAATTTTCCAACGGCCATTCACAGGGCCTCACAGGAGCATCTCTTGGTGGTTCCTCATCAGCATCACGTATTGCAAGCCTGGGACTTTGTTTCCTTGAAGGGACACCTTGGAACATCCTCCTAAACATATTGCTTCCTCTGAGAAATTTCTGAAATTTTTAGTAACTTCGAATAAAAGTGATCCAACTTCAATAAAATTGATAGCAACAACTCCTACAAGTGCCTAGAGCCTATATAAAGCATTGGAACTACTTGGAACCATATAAATTTGACATGCAGGCTCAAGAACATGGTCACCTATGCAGCACAAATTTGCAATGAATAAAGCACTAGAACAAAAACTAATTGGACCAATGGAGGAGTCACATACCAAGGAACAATCTCCCAAGCAGTTTTGCGAGAGGTGCTTTGAGCAAGGAGATCAAAAATCACAGCAACTGGGGCTGGAACTCATGCTTGAGTTGGTTTTTCATGTTTGTGTGAGACAGAGGAAGAAGATGGGTGCAGGAATAAGTGGAGGAGGGCCACCGTGGGCCCACGAGGTAGGGGGGCGCGCCCAGGGGGTAGGGCGCGCCCTCCACCCTCGTGGCCAGGTGGCAGCTCCCCCCGCAGTGATTTTTGCACAATAAATTCTTAAATATTCCCAAAAAAATAATATTAAATCGGCATGGCATTCCGAGGACTTTTATTTTTGGGATATTTTTATATTGAGCGGATAAGTCAGGAGACAGACAGAAAAATACTATTTTACTTTATTTCTACTAAACAAAAGAAAATATAAAGAGGGTACAGAAGGTTCTGCTTCTAGTTTCATCCATCTCATGATCATCAAAATGAATCCACTAACAAGGTTGATCAAGTCTTGTTAACGAGCTCATTCCGATTAACACGGAACCGGAGAAATTTCGAATAGCACTAAGTTACCTCAACGGGGATATGAAAATCCCCAACAATAAGTATATCATACTTTTTCTTGACAGTAGGGAGAGGAAATTCAAATCCTCCAAATATAATCAATGGAATTTTTCCAATGGAGTTGATACTATAAACTTGAGGTTGTCTCCTCGGAAAGTGTACCGTGTGTTCATTGCCATTAACATGAAAAGTGACATTGCCTTTGTTGCAATCAATAACAGCCCCTGCAGTATTAAGGAAAGGTCTTCCAAGAATAATAGACATACTATGATCCTCAGGAATATCAAGAATAACAAAGTCCGTTAAAATAGTAACGTTTGCAACCACAACAGGCACATCCTCACAAATACCGACAGGTATAGCAGTTGATTTATCAGCCATTTGCAAAGATATTTCAGTAGGTGTCAACTTATTCAAGTCAAGTCTACGATATAAAGAGAGAGGCATAACACTAACACCGGCTCCAAGATCACATAAAGCAGTTTTAACATAATTTCTCTTAATGGAGCATGGTATAGTAGGTACTCCGGGATCTCCAAGTTTCTTTGGTACTCCACCCTTAAAAGTATAATTAGCAAGCATGGTGGAAATTTCAGCTTCAGGTATCTTTCTTTTATTAGTAATAATATCCTTCATATACTTAGAATAAGGATTTGTTTTGAGCACATCAGTTAATCGCATACGCAAAAAGATAGGTCTAATCATTTCAGCAAAGCGCTCAAAATCTTCATCATCCTTTTTCTTGGATGGTTTCGGAGGAAAAGGCATGGGTTTCTGAACCCATGGTTCCCTTTCTTTACCATGTTTCCTAGCAAAAAAATCTCTTTTATCATAACGTTGATTCTTTGATTGTGGGTTATCAAGATCAACAGCAAGTTCAACTTCTACATCATTATCATTACTAGGTTGAGAATCAACATGAACATTGTCATTAACATTATCACTAGGTTCATGTTCATCACCTGATTGTGTTTCAGCATCAGAAATAGAAATATCATTTGGATTCTCCGGTGGCTCAGCAATAGGTTCACTAGAAGTTTGCAAAGTCCTATCATTTTTCTTTTTCTTCTTTCTAGAAGAACTAGGTACATCAATATCATTTCTCTGAGAATCTTGCTCGATTCTCTTAGGGTGGCCTTCAGGATACAAAGGTTCCTGAGTCATTCTACCGGTTCTAGTAGCCACTCTAACAGCATAATCATTTTTCTTACTATTCATTTCATCAAGTGCTTCTTTCTGAGCTTTAAGTACTTGTTCTACTTGAGTGGTAACCATAGAAGCATGTTTTCTAACAAGTTTAAGTTCACCTCTAATATCAGCCATATAATCACCCAAGCGTTTAATCATATAAGCATCTTGTTTTAATTGTCTACCAAAATAAGCATTAAAGTCATCTTGCTTAAACATAAAGTTATCAAACTCATCCAAGCACTGACTAGCAATTTTAGTAGGAGGGACTTCAACTTTATCATATCTATAGAGAGAATTTACCTTTACTACCTATGTCGGGATATCGGGAGGTTCTTTAGTAAATAAGTAATTGAGATCATATAATTCTTCAACACGCGGTAAATTAAGGCCGTGTATTTCTTCAATAGGAGGTAAATTCTTAACATCTTCAGCTTTAATACCTTTTTCTTTCATAGATTTCTTTGCCTCTTGCATATCTTTGGGACTAAGAAATAGAACACCTCTCTTCTTCGGAGTTGGTTTAGGAATAGGCTCAGTAATTGGCTCAGGAACTAGCCCAGGAGGTATCTCGGGAGGTGCCCAATTATTTTCATTAGCCAACATATTATTCAATAGAATTCAGCGTCATCCGGTGTTCTTTCCCTAAAAAGAGAACCAGCACAACTATCCAGGTAATCTCTGGAAGCATCAATTAGTCCATTATAAAAGATATCAAATATTTCAGGTTTCTTAAGAGGATGATCACACAAAGCATTAAGTAACTTGAGAAGCCTCCCCCAAGCTTGTGGGAGACTCTCTTCTTCAATTTGCACAAAATTGTGTATTTCCCTCAAAGCAGCTTGTTTCTTATGAGCAGGGAAATATTTAGCAGAGAAGTAATAAATCATATCCTGGGGACTTTGCACACAACCAGGATCAAGAGAATTATACCATATCTTAGCATCACCCTTTAACAAGAACGGAAATATTTTGAGTAAATAAAGATAGCGCGATCTCTCATTATTAGTAAACAGGGCAGCTATATCATTCAACTTAGTAAGATGTGCCACAACAGTTTCAGATTCATAGCCATAGAAAGGATCAGATTCAACCAAAGTAATTATATCGGGATCAACAGAAAAATCATAATAGTCCTGATCAGGAACACAGATAGGTGAAGTAGCAAAAGCAGGGTCGGGTTTCATTCTACCTCTAAAAGATTCTTTACTCCATTTAATTAGTAACCTCTTAAGTTCACGTCTATCCTGGCAAGCAAAAATAGCTGCAGAAGATTCAGCATCAAAAAGATAACCCTCGGGAATAGCAGGCATAGGTTCATCGTCACTAACATCATCGTGTTCAGGTTCAATAATTTCTCTTTCTCTAGACCTAGCAATTTGCTCATCAAGATATTCACCAAGTGGCACAGTAGTATCAAGCATAGAAGTAGTTTCATCACAAGTATCATGCATGGCAGAAGTGGTATCATCAATAACATGCAACATATCAAAATTCATAGCGGTAACAGGTTTAGGCATCGCAAGCTTACTTATAACAGAAGGAGAATCTAGTGCAGAGCTAGATGGTAGTTCCTTACCTCCCCTCGTAGTTGAGGGCAAAATCTTGGTCTTAGCGTCTTTCAAGTTCTTCATAGTGTCCAGCAGATATAAATCCCAAGTGACTCAAAGAATAGAGCTATGCTCCCCGGCAACGGCGCCAGAAAAAGGTCTTGATAACCCACAAGTATAGGGGATCGCAACAGTTTTTGAGGGTAGAGTATTCAACCCAAATTTGTTGATTCGACACAAGGGGAGCCAAAGAATATTCTCAAGTATTAGCAGCTGAGTTGTCAATTCAACCACACCTGGAAACTTAATATCTGCAGCAAACTGTTTAGTAGCAAAGTAATATGATAGCGGTGGTAACGGTAACAAAAGTAAACACAGTAAAAGTAATGTTTTTGGTATTTTGTAGTGATTGTAACAGTAGCAACGGAAAAGTAAATAAGCGAGAACCAGTATATGGAAAACTCGTAGGCACAGGATCAATGATGGATAATTATGCCGGATGTGGTTCATCATGTAACAGTCATAACATAGGGTGACACAGAACTAGCTCCAGTTCATCAATGTAATGTAGGCATGTATTTCGAATATAGTCATACGTGCTTATGGAAAAGAACTTGCATGACATCTTTTGTCCTACCCTCCCGTGGCAGCGGGGTCCTATTGGAAACTAAGAGATATTAAGGCATCCTTTTAATAGAGAACCTGAACAAAGCATTAGCACATAGTGAATACATGAACTCCTCAAACTATGGTCATCACCGGGAGTGGTTCCGATTATTGTCACTTCGAGGTTGCCGGATCATAACACATAGTAGGTGACTATAGACTTGCAAGATAGGATCAAGAACTCACATATATTCATGAAAACATAATAGGTTCAGATCTGAAATCATGGCACTCGGGCCCTAGTGACAAGCATTAAGCATAGCGAAGTCATAGCAACATCAATCTCAGAACATAATGGATACTAGGGATCAAACCCTAACAAAACTAACTCGATTACATGATAAATCTCATCCAACCCATCACCGTCCAGCAAGCCTACGATGGAATTACTCACGCATGGTGGTGAGCATCATGAAATTGGTGATGGAGGATGGTTGATGATGACGACAGCGACGAATTCCCCTCTCCAGAGCCCCGAACGGACTCTAGTTCAGCCCTCCCGAGAGAGATTAGGGCTTGGCGGCGGCTCCGTATCATAGAACGCGATGATTTCTTCTCTCTGATTTTTTTCTCCCCGAAGGCCAATATATGGAGTTGGAGTTGGCGTCGGAGGGCCACCAGGGGGCCCACGAGGTAGGGGGGCGCGCCCCCCACCCTCGTGGATAGGGTGTGGGCCCACTGGTCTTCATCTTTTGCGAGGATTTTTCTTTATTTTTTCTAAGGTGTTTCGTGGAGTTTTAGGACATTCCGAGAATCTTTATTTTCTGCACAAAAACAACACCATGGCAATTCTGCTGAAAACAGCGTCAGTCCGGGTTAGTTCCATTCAAATCATACAAGTTAGAGTCCAAAACAAGGGCAAGAGTGTTTGGAAAAGTTGATACGACGGAGACGTATCAGTAGGCAGGCAATTCTGGGTACCCCCGTTCCCAGAACACCGACAAGCGCATTAAACCGAAGTGCGCTACTGCTAGGTAGCTTAGCAGCAGCGCCTTTGCCTATAGCACGCTACTGCTAAAACAAGCTATCTCCCACCACGCACGCCCTCTATCCAATCCACACTCACACTCACTCCATCTCCCCCTCAACCCCCCCCCCCCCACGCGCCGGTCCTCCCCTGTCGGCCGCCATCGCCCCCGCTAGCCGCCGTCGCCTACCCCTCTTCCCTCTGCGCCGTTGTCACCTCCTCCTCCTCCTCGCTGGACTCGGTACCGCCCTCCTCCTCTGTCCTCCCTCGACTTGTCACCGGCCGGCCTCTCCTTGCTCCGCCCTTCCTCCTTCGTCCTACTCTCTCCTCCCTCCTCAAGTCGCCCCTCCTTCTCCCTCCTCCCTCCTTCATCCACAACCCCTCCTCACTGCTACATTTTGATTTAGTAGGCTAGTTCATATGCAACATTTTGATTTAGTTCATACGATTTAGTTGATTTAGGAGGCTAGTTGATTTAGTTGATTTAGAACGTTTTGATTTAGTTGATTTAGTATGCAAGTTGATTTAGTAGGCTAGTTTATTTAGTTGATTTATAGAACATTTTGATTTAGTTCATATGATTTAGTTGATTTAGTAGGCTAGTTGATTTAGTTCATATGCAACATTTTGATTTAGTTCATATGATTTAGTTGATTTAGTAGGCTAGTTGATTTAGTTCATATGCAACATTTTTATTTAGTTCATATGATTTAGTTGATTTAGAACATTTCCATTTAGTTGATTTAGTACGCAAGTTGATTTAGTAGGCTAGTTAATTTAGTTGATTTAGCAGGCAAGTTGATTTAATAGGCTAGTTGATTTAGTTGATTTATAGAACTATTTTTCTATCATGTGATCCTTTGCTCATATTGCTTTAGGAAAATGGTGCCACCACCACCACCATGTCAATTGTGCAAGTCAAGGTGCGCCAGCAGCCTTGCAACTGGCAAGCTGCTCGACATCTACTTCCAGTCGAGTTTTCATCATGTGGCGTTAAGAAGTTATATGAAATGTAACAACTGTTTTATTTTTAGTGTTGGCATTACTGCATTGTGTCATTTTTCTTTTTTTACACAAATCACCCCATGCAATGTGAGGTTGAAATTCAACAAGCTGACGGGAGATACTGTGACATTTGAGGCTCCTGGGGGGCGTACACTATGGAGGTCGAGAAAGGACGCAATATGTTGCGGATTGGAGGAGATGGATGGGCCTGTTTCCTCGCCCGCATGCATCTTACTGGTGGTGAGTTGATCAGCTTCTCCTTCAGAGCAGAAAGACCCAAGCTGGCTGTCATTTATATCAACCTGGTGGAAGATGATGAAGATGACGAAGATGATGAAGATAATGAGGACCCACTCGATGAAGATGATGAGGACCCACTCGATGAAGATGATGAGGACCCACTTCATGAAGCCATCGTGGCTCAAAGAATGAGACTGAGCGAGGAGGAGGTGTGCAACCTATGGGACATAATTCTGCCACGTGCTGACTTTGTTGGGGTGCCATTCGTGACCCGCCTGACAAGTACCATGGTCGATCGACATGATATTGTAACGCCCCGGATTCGATGCGCCAGGTGTCTGCCAGTTATTCGCCGTAGTTGCCATGTCATTTGCTTGCGTGTTGCATTTTTCCATGTCATCATCTACATTTCATCCGCATGTTTTTCAAAACTTGCATCCATTCGGGTTCTCCCGGTTCTCTCCGTTGTCTGTTCGGAGTCCAAACCTCTCGCGGGCGCCCGTCGCCCCTCTCAGACCTTGTTTTAGTGAGTGGGTTAAAAACGTTCTCGGAATGGACCGAGGTTTGCCAAGCAGCCTTGGTATAGCACCGGTAGACCGCCTATCAAGTTCCGTGCCATTTGGAGGTCGTTTGATACTCCTACGGTTAACCGGGTAACCGTAAAAGCCTTCTTTGTGTTGCAGCCCAACACTCCTCCAAAGTGTCCCAAAACCCATCCAAACCCCCTTCATGCTCTCGGTCGTTCGATCACGATCATGTGGGCGAAAACCGCACCTCATTTGGAGTCTCCTAGCTCCCTCTACATATATAAACACCTCCCCCGTCCAAATCGCAGCCCTAACCCTAGGTCCACCTCTCCTCTCCGTGCCGGACGTGTCCGCCGCCACCGCCCGACCAACCCGTGCGCGCCAGGTGGCCCGCTGCCATCCCCCCGCCGCCGCGGCCCGCGGAGCCCATCCGGGGCCCGCGCAGGCCCGATCCCGTGCCCGCTCGCCCGCGCGCTCCTCCAGGCCACGCCCGCCCGCACGCCGCCGGCCAGCCGCCACCCACGCGTGCCGCCCCGCGCCTCCCTCCGAGCGTCGCCGCCGGAGTGCGCCGCGCTGCTGCCTCGACCTCCACCTCCCGCCGTCGGAGACCTCGTCGCCGCCTCCGCCACCTCGCCCGTCGCTGCCCCGACGGAGCAGCCCGAGCACCGCTCGCCTCCGCCGCGGATCCCGCCGGCTCCGCCCTTCTCTGCCCTCGCCGGCGCCCCACCTGAGCTTTGCTCCTCTGCGCCGCCCGCTCCAGCATGTCCCTCGCCGCCGAGCCCTCCGGCTTCCGGCGCCACCCCGCCGCCGTGTCCCCTCGCCGGAGTGCGCCGCGCGGCCGCCTCCGCCCACGCCGTCCATTGCCGGAGTTCGCGTCGTCCAGATCGTGTCGACGTGGATCAGATCCACCAGCACACCGAACCAAATGGCCGCCCCGTCCCCAGATCCGCTCGTCCCGGGTCCGCCCCGTCCAACTTTCCCCGAGGTCCAATTTTCACCAAGTCCCCGGATCTGTAGCATTTGCATGCCATGTTCATAGCATCATATCTCCTTGCATATAGCTCCATTTTGTGCGAGTAATACATCAAAGTGTTCACCATGAGATGCTCTACATTTTATTCCATTGTGCCATGTTTTTTTGAGTCCATCTTGATGCCCGAATCGTCGTTATAAGAGTGCTATATGATGTTAATCTGCTGAAATTGTCAGAACTTGATGATTTGTCACTTTTGTTGCATTTGATGTGTGCATCCTATGAGCATGAGCTCTACATGTGTTTTGAACTACATCATGCCATATTCACAGAGGTGCAATCCATGTATTCTTGTGAGTCTTGTACTGAGTACATCAAGCTTGTTAAGTAGGATACTTGTTGTTGCTGTTTTGCTAGGCTGAATCTGCTATATCATGATGCTATGTAAACCTGCTACTACAAGTCATTCTATGCATAATCTGGAGATGTTCACTAAGGATGTTTTGTTATGCATGTCATACTATATTCATCCATGCCCCTGGTTACATTTATAGCCTGCTGTAGCTTGTTGTAATCTTGCTCTCAAATTGCTAAATAATGTTGTTGTCAGCCTGTTAACATTAAGTTCAGTTTTGCCATGTGCTTTGCTAGTGATCCATGCATCCTATGAACTTGCAATTGCCATGCTTAGCTTCATAAACATGTATTCTTACTGTTGGTTGCCTTGCCATACCATGTATTGCTCTGTGGTGAGTGGTACAAGCTCACCAACATGCCTACTTATCGTTGATCTTGCCATGTTTGAATCTGTCATATAATTTGCCATGTTTACATGGGTGCCATCATATCTTCTGGTCCTTTTTGGCTCATGGTCAGTAAATGACTTTTGTTCTATGCTTTTAGTAGTATCATGCCATGCCTTTTTTTGCCATGATAAGTTCTTGTAGCATGTTGTTTGATAGCTCGAAACATTGCAACCTGATGTTATTAATGCAAAGTCTGGAACTGTTATTATTTGCAATCTTGCCATGTCTTTTTGAGCATGTTCTAGTGATTTCTGGAGATAGCTCAGTGTTCATGTTTTGTTATGCTTTACCTGTACATCATGTCCATGCCTTTTGTTCTTATGGTTAGATGCTGTAGCATATTGTTTTGAAGCTTGCAATATGCCCAGTTGCTGTTTTGGACAGATTGTTGTCATAACTTGTATAGTATGTGTGGAACCATTGCTCCGTTTTGAGTGTGCTCTATATGAAACTTGCTTGATTTTGCATGTAGTTTAATATTATCATGTTGCATCCTTGTTTTGAGGTGTTTGCTTGATGTTTGTATGCATTTTGCATCAATGCCATGTTTAACTCGTTTAGCTCATATCTTCTAGGTCGTAGCTCCGAACTAAATGAACTTTATATGTAACTTGACTAGAATCTCGTGTAGATCATCTTGGTGCATCTTAATTTGCTGTTTAACAACTTGAACATAAGGTTATTCAGATCTGGACCAATTTCGAAATTTGCATGTGAGGACTTACCGGATTTGTTATATGTTGTTTCCGGCCTCATTTAAACTTGCCTTGATGTGTTGCTCTTGTTTGCATCATCTCTTGCCATGAGTAGCTTCATGTAGCTTTGTCATGCTTCATGCTTGGTTGTGCATCATGTCATGTATATGTGTGGTTTGTTTACCATGTTGTGTGCTTCTTCTCGATAGTTCCCGTTTCGTTGCGATCGTGAGAATTCGTTCATCTACGCTTTGTTCGTCTTCGTGGCTTCATCTTCTTCATGGACTCGTTCTTCTTCCTTGCGGGATTTCAGGCAAGATGACCGTTACTCTGGATCTCACTACTATCATTTCTTTGCTAGTTGCTTCGTTCTATCGCTATGCTGCGCTACCTATCACCTGTTCTTCAAGCCTCCCAAATTGCCATGTCAGCCTCTAACCTTTTCACCCTTCCTAGCAAACCGTTGCTTGGCTATGTTACCACTTTGCTCAGCCCCTCTTATAGCGTTGTTAGTTGCAGGTGAAGTTGAAGATTGCTCCATGGTGGACAGGATTTTGTTGGGATATCACAATATCTCTTATTTAATTAATGCATCTATATACTTGGTAAAGGGTGGAAGACTCGGCCTTATGCCTGGTGTTTTGTTCCACTCTTGCCGCCCTAGTTTCCGTCATACCGATGTTATGTTCCCGGATTTTGCGTTCCTTACGCGGTTGGGTGATTTATGGGACCCCCTTGACAGTTCGCTTTGAATAAAACTCCTCCAGCAAGGCCCAACATTGGTTTTACCATTTGCCTCACCTACCCTTTTTTCCCTTGGGTTTTCGGAGCCCGAGGGTCATCTTTATTTTAGCCCCCCCGGGCCAATGCTTGTCTAAGTGTTGGTCCAAACCGAGCGATGTCCAGCGCCCCCTGGGCAACTAGGGTCTATGCCAACCCGTCGTCTGGCTCATCCGGTGTGCCCTGAGAACGAGATATGTGCAGCTCCTATCGGGATTTGTCGGCACATCCGGGCGGCTTTGCTGGTCTTGTTTTACCATTCTCAAAATGTCTTGTAACCGGGATTCCGAGTCTGATCGGGTCTTCCTGGGAGAAGGAATATCCTTCGTTGATCGCGAGAGCTTATCATGGTCTAAGTTGGGACACCCCAGCAGGGTATTATCTTTCGAAAGTCGTGCCCACGGTTATGCGGCAGATGGGAATTTGTTAATGTCCGGTTGTAGATAACTTGACACCATATCCGAATTAAAATGCATCAACCGCGTGTGTAGCCGTGATGGTCTCTTTTCGGCGGAGTTCGGGAAGTGAACACGGTTTTGGGTTATGTTTGACGTAAGTAGGATTTCAGGATCACCTCTTGATCATTGCTAGCTTCACAACCGTTCCGTTTGCTCTCTTCTTGCTCTCATTTGCATATGTTAGCCGCCATATATGCTTAGTCGCTGCTGCAACCTCACCACTTTACCCCTTCCTTTCCCATTGAGCTTTGCTAGTCTTGATACCCATGGTAATGGGATTGCTGAGTCCTCGTGGCTCACAGATTACTACAACAACAGTTGCAGGTACAGGTTATGCGATGATCTTGACGCGAGAGCGATGTTACTTGTTTGGAGTGCTTCTTCTGCTTCTTCTTTGATCAGGGGATAGGTTCCAGGTAGGCAGCCTGGGCTAGCAGGGTGGATGTCGTTTGAGTTTCTGTTTGTGTTTCATCCATAGTCGGATGATGCTATTATGTATTGTGATGTTGTATTCGTGTGGCATTCTATGCCTCTTGTATGTATCCCCATATATTATGTAATGTTGATGTAATGATATCCACCTTGCAAAAGCGTTTCAATATGCGGTTGGGACCTTCGAGTCTCTTTAGGATAGTATCGCATATTGGGCCTGACAGATATGGTATATGTTATACTTACAAATGCAAATTTTCCGATGATATGCTTAGTGTAGAGTCCAATGATATGTTGTGTGGAATCTAGTCGATGACATGCTTTAGTGTAGAGTTCGATCACATGCTTATTAGTTTAGAATCAAAGGAACTATTAATAGTGTAGATAATCCATATATACCTATTTGCAAGAGTATGTGCGAGGCTATTTATTAATTGATATGTTTTTCTTATTCAGAAATTGGCAAAGAGCCTATCTGTGAGTTATGGTATCGAGCCTAATGAAGAAGGCTCGGCTGGACTCCGCCTTGCCGCAAGGGGCTCTGTCACAACTTGTACTTACCGCGTGGACACGGATGGTCGCACACACTTAAACTCAGTTGGGTGGAAGAGATTCCTCGATGGCAAGAATCTTCGTGTTGGACAGGCCATCCTAATTACTATCAGGAACACCCACCGCCCAGGCTTGAGGATGATGATCGTCTTCGATATCATCTAGAACTACATATGCGTTTGTGGCTATATCATCTAGAACTACATATGATGATTGTCATCGATATCATCTACCACTACTAGGGAAAAGCCTATACACAGAATCTTAGCAGCAGCGCGGCTCAAAAAGGAGCGCTGCTGCTAATTAGTAGTAGCGCGTGTGCGGGAAACTCGCTACTGACATGTTTTTAGCAGCAGCGCGCTCGGTGCAAACCGCGCTGCTACAAATATCGGCCGGCGGGTGTCCACCAAACTCCATTTAGCAGCAGCGCGTGCCGCGAGTCACGCTACTGCTATGGATGTAGTAGTAGCGCGCTTTTTCTAAGGTCGCTGCTGCTAAATTTCAAATTGGCACACTTTTTGGTCCCTGTTAGCAGTAGCGCCGTTGCCCAAAGCGCGCTGCTGCTACTTCCTTAGCAGCAGCGCGTTTTAACTCCCGCGCTACTGCTAATCCACACCAACCCACCACCTTTTCCCCACCCGTCCCTCCCCCTCCTCCTCCTCTCTTCCCTTTCCCCTACCTCGCACATGCTCCCACTCTCACTCTTCTTCTTCCTCAATACTTCTCCCCCATTACTCTCTCTCTTCTATCTACCTTTCTCTCTCTTCATTACTCCTACCTAACTACACCACCTCCATTAATGCATCTCCTTTCTCTTTTTCCTTCCCCTCCACTAGTTGAAGTTGTCTCCTCCCAAATTAGGTAGCTAGGTAGATGTAGGATTTAGTTTAGTGACCTATTTCCCCCTAACTAGATCTATCTTTGTCAAGAAGAGCGTTGTGCACTTTTGATCTCCCTACAACATCATCTCCACCGTGTGCTCGATCTCGAGATAGAGGTGATGAAAATTTCATGCTTTTCCAAAATGGAAATATGTTTATGTGTGTGTGATATGTTTGTGGAAATTGTGTGTGTGTGGCATGAGTTGCCTATGTTTTGCCGAAATGTCAATTTATTTCTGTTTCGGTGAATTCCGGGCAAACTCTAGATCCATATATGTCCTATTTTTAGGGAAGGTCATGCCGAATTTTTGTATGGATTTGATGCATGCACGCATTTTTATAATCAATTTGTTTTCTTATTAGCGTGCGGACGTTCATGATGGTCAGTGGAACGATGGTGGACAGGTGGTTGCGGTCGGCGGTGCAGGACATGAAAGAAAATAACCTGACAGAGGTTTTATGTCCATGTCAAAAATGCAAAGGAATAGTTTGGCTCGACCCCTATGACGATGGTCGTGTCGAAGCGCACCTGCTCATGACTGGTTTCATGGATGGCTATACTCGGTGGATAACTGAAGATGAGGATGACGATGTTGAGGATGCCGACGGGGCGGGCAATGATGACACGGGGCAAGACGAAGAGATGATCGATAATGGCGGCGGGGAAGAGGCCGGACATGGCGGCGGAGAAGGGGCCGGACATGGCGGATGAGAAGGGGCCAGACATGGCGGCGGAGAGAATGACATGGACTCCATGTAGCAGAGTTCGTCTGTACTAAGTTCAATCGTGCGGGACCCTCATGTTCAAGCATTGCTTCGCAAGGAGACGAGTACTGAGAGAGCTGCTTCTAGAGAGGAGGCTAAGCTGGAGCAACTGGTGGTAGACTCGAACACTCCATTGTATGATGGTTGCAATCCTGAGGTGACCCGCTTGAGTTTCACGCTCCAACTCCTGAAGACGAAGGCTAAAAACAAATGGACCGACACTAGCCTCGATGAGCATCTCAAGTACCTAAAGGATGTTCTTCCCGCGGGTAATCTATGTCCTACTAGTGTTGATGAGGCCAAGAAGATTGTGTGCCCTCTTGATCTGCCACACGTTAGATACCATGCATGCATCAACGATTGCATAATTTATCGGAAGGAGCACGCGGAAAAAACAAGTTGTCCGGTGTGCAATGCTTCTCGATACAAGAAGGCCGGGAAGAAATGTCCCCAGAAAGTTGTATGGTACTTACCGATCACTCCCCGTCTCCAGAGGTATTTTGTAGATCCCAAGGAAGCAAAGCTAATGCGCTGGCACGTGGAGACAAAGAAGCACGACGATGGAGATGATCCGAAGCTGAGACACGTGAAGGATAGAAGCCAGTGGAGAGCGTTGAACAGCTTCTATCGGTATTTTGAATGTGATGCAAGGAACATCGTGCTTGGCACATGTACCGATGGCATGAATCCGTTTGGCAACCAGAACACCAACCATAGCACATGGCCTGTGTTTGTATGGGTGTACAACCTCCCCCCTGGTTGTGCATGAAATTGAAGTACATTCACATGAGCATGCTTATTCAAGGGCCGAAACAACCAGGAAATAATATTAATTTGTATCTGGGGCTACTTCAAGAGGAGTTAGACACGTTATGGAAAACACCGGCCAAGACATGGGACGCAAGCAAAGGCGAGTATTTCAACATGAGAGCCACGCTGATCACGACAGTGCATGACTATCTCGGTTACGGATATGTGGCAGGCCAGGTGTGCCATGGATATTGCGGATGCACGCGGTGCATGGATGATATGACATCTCAGCAGCTAACGTCAAGGGAAGATGGCGGGTCTGGGAAAATTGTGTACATGGGGCATTGAAGATGGCTTGAACAGGACGACCCGTGGAGAAACCGTGGAGATCTATTCAATGGTCATGCTGAGCATCGAGGACCTCCACGTAAGTGGTGCGGTGCCGAAATCGATGAGCTATTGAAAAACTGGAAGGAGTTCCCCGCGCCGGGAAAGACGATGAGAAATGCGCCGGAGCCGCTGCTGAAGGTATGGAAGACAAGGTCTATGTTCTGGGACTTGGAGTACTGGCACAAACTCGATACACCTCATTGCCTTGATCAAATGCATATCTGTAAGAATGTCCTTGAGAGCTTGCTCGCAACACTGATGAACATGCCGGATAAGACCAAGGATGGGCCGAAGGCAAGAAAAGACTTGCAAGATTTGAAAATCAGGGAAGATCTGCACATGTCGCCCCGTAAAATGTCAGACCAGACAGAGACGGAGACAGAGGCACGGGAGAAGAAGGGCAAGAAAATAAAGAAAGAGGATTATTGCCCCCCTTCTTGCTTCACCTTAAGTCGGGCTGAGATCAATCAATTCTTTAAGTGCCTTACCGGAGTCAAAGTTAGTTCCGGTTACTGTGGCAAGATAAGCAGATATCTAGACACGGACAAGAAAAGGTTCAGCGGGGTGAAGTCTCATGACTGTCATGTGATGATGACGCAGATACTACCTGTTTCCCTTAGAGGGATAATGGACAAGCACGTCCGTGACACGCTTATTGGTCTCTGCAACTTTTTCGACATCATCTCTCAAAAGTCGATCAGTGTGAAGCAGCTCCGAAGGCTACAGGAAGAGATCGTTGTGATACTGAATGAGCTTGAGATGTACTTCCCACCCGCGTTCTTTGACGTGATGGTGCATCTGTGTGTCCATATTGTGGATGACATAATAGACCTGGGGCCGTCATTCCTGCACAACATGATGCCATTTGAGAGGATGAATGGGATCATCAAAGGATTCATTCGTAACATGTCCCGTCCGGATGAAAGCATCGTCCAGGGTTATTTGACACAAGAGTGCATCTCTTTCTGTGACAATTTTCTATATGGCGCAGACCAGCCGCCTGGTGTTAGTGTTGGTTTGCCCGTTAACAAGCACGATGGGAGGCTCGAAGGAGATGGTCACTGCAACGGTCGCAGGGAACTGCATGTGGCATACTCAGATCGACGCAGCGACTTTGACAGAGCAAACTTGGTAGTGCTACAACACCTAGACAAGGTAGATCCTTCTGTGGCACTGCACAAAGAAATTATCGCAAAGAAGTATCGTGACCGGGGGGTATGCAGGACGAACGCCGAAGTTACTAGAGAGCGCAACTCCACTTTCCTGCATTGGTTCAAAGAGCATATTATTGCTAATCCCCCGGAGGAGGGCTCTAAGGACGGATTGCTCATATACGCCTTAGCACATGGCCCCTCTCCCAACCTCGTAACCTATCAGGCATATGATATCAACGGATACACGTTCTACACGAAGGCCAAAGATATGGACAGTGATGATCAGAACTCAGGGGTGACGATGGAATGCATGACCGGCAGCGACAACGACGCAACTGAACGATTTTATGGAAGGGTCGAGGAGATCTGGGAGCTTGACTACTCTGGACTGCACAACACGACGATGTTCCGTGTCAGATGGGCAAAGAATGTCGAAAGAGAAAACCGGATTTTCACTACCATGAGTATACCCGATACCAAGAGCGCTACCGTGAACGCTATCGCAAAAAACGAGCCATGGGTACATGCTAAGCACATGACACAATGCTTCTTCATAACCGACCCATGCAATCCCAGTCGTGTTGTCGTGAGGATAGGCAAAAGGAACATCATTGGAATGGATGGAGTCGCCAACGAGGAATACTATGATCAGTACGGCAACCCAATGAGGGAAGATGACGATGATGATGAAGTATACATCAAAAGAAGAATCAATACTACATTACCTAAGAAAAATCGTACTCCATGGAAAAGGCAAAGTCACAGTGAGGGGCTCAATTATTCTTCAACGAACAAGAAGGGAAAGAAGCTGACTCAAAAACGAAAACATCAGCGCTGAGGAACCGTATGTTATCGGTCAAATGATGTAATATATATATATATATATATATATATATATATATATATATATGTTCCTATTTTGTATACACACTTAGCCATTATTATGCATGGGTCCAATGATGTAATATATATGTTCCTATTTTGCATACATATTTAACCGTCAAATGAAGCAATATATATCGCCCTCCCTTCGTTCACTGCTCTCGGGAAATAAAAGTGGGAGAAAATAAAGGAAAAGAAAAAGGAAAACTGGCAGTAGTAGTAGCGCATTTCGTATAAACCGCTACAGCTACTGAAGGTAGTAGTAGCGCATTTCGTATAAACCACTACAGCTACTGAAGGTAGTAGCAGCGTGTTTTGTCCAAACGCGCTGCTGCTACGTCCACGTAACCCAAAATTCTCACTATCCCTGCTTCATCCCGCCTTTTCCCACCAAATCCCCACTCTCTCTTCCCCCGTCGCTCGCCCCCGACCCTGGCACCGGCGCTCGCCCCCGACCCCGGCGCTCGCCCCCGACCCCGACCCCGGCGCTTGCCCCCGACCCGGCCCTCGCCCCCGACCCCGGTGTCGGCGCTCGCCCCCGACCCTGGCGCTCGCCCCCGACCCTGGCGCGCTCGCCCCCGACCCGTCGGCCCTCGCCTCCGTCCTCTGCTTCCTCCCCTCCCAACCTCGGCCGTCGTCGGGCCTGCCTCCTCGCCCCTGCACCCTCTGTAAACCCCCCCCCCCTCTCTCTGCTAGGGTTCTTCGGCTAATTTACTTAGGTTGTAGTTAGGGCAGTATGTTAATTAGGTTATCTATTTAGTTATGAATTTAGCTAGGTTTCAAAATTAGCTGAATTTATATGCAAATTTGAACTGGACATGTGATATGTGGATATGTCATGTTTTGGACATCTCATGTTTGGAAAATGATCCGAGTGGCCTATATTACGCCGGAATGTTGATTCATTTCCGTTCCGGTGAATTTCAGGCGCTCGATATGTCCATTTTTTAGCAAAGGTCATGCTGAAATTTCCCGTGAATAGAGGCATGATTTGTGCTACATAGTTGGCATATCGAGTGCTCGCACATAGATTTCTTTTTATGTCATTTCTCATTTATTCATACTTTTAGAAATAAATGAGGACACTTAATCATAGGAAACATGTCGAACAACGAAAAAACTGGGCCTTCTGACCAAGATGCAGACGAGATGGATTATGAGGGTGAACAAGAGTACCTTGACTATTTGACTGCTAAGCAAGGTTTGCGGGTCGGCCTCGATGATGGTACTAACACCGACATCGACACCGACGGCGCCGGCACCTATGGCGGCGCCGAGACAGGTGGGGAAGGTACCGGCAGGGAAGATACCGGCAGGGAAGGTACCGGCCCCGGTGCCGCTACCGAAAAGAGGAAGCATAAGAAGCAGAGGATACAAAAACCTAACAAACTAGGGATTGGACGACTTGTGATCACAAAGATGGCACCTGGCAAGTTTGAGCCGTTAGAGCCGGAAGAACCTCGCAAGTGCTATGGGAACCAAGTAGGATGCATCCTACGGGAATGCGCGAGCATTAACGATGATGACTTAAGGAGTAAAGAACATTTAACGCGGTTGCTCCTAACGAAGTTGCACAAGAGATTCAAGTTCCCCGACCGGGATGATAACATAGAACAACCGTGGGATGATCCGAAGATGAAAAAGATTAACAATCACGCCATGGGCATGTTCAGAAATGATTTGTCCTCCTGGAAAGGGAGGGTGAAACGAGCTATTGAGGCTGATGAACCCCTGTCCAAGATTCTGGAGGAAAATCCGACACTTACGGAAGAGCAGTTCGAAAAGTTCAAGGACACTTGCGCTACCGAGGCAGCCAAGGCTAAGGCTGCGAAATTCAAGAGGCTTCAGCAAAGGAACACGGGGAAGCATCACCTCGGAAGCCGTGGCTACCTCGGTAAAAGGCCCATATGGGATAAGGAGGATGCTGAACGTGAAGCCGCGGGTCTCCCAGACCCCTTCGCGAAGTTCACCAACCCCTTGGAGCGTGACTTCATCAGGGCCCGCTACAAGTGGGACAAGGAGAAAAAGGTTTTTTACATGGACAAGATCACGAGGAAATTGATTAGACTACTGGAGAAGCAACACCAGCTTGCAGCCGAAAGCCCTACTTCTCCGATGAGGCCCAAGTGGGACACCCCTCTCAACCGGGCCTTGAACGAACTTAAGGGACTCCCTTTGGGCCAGTGGCCGCAATATGGTCGTGTGCACGGCGCTAGAGACAGCGCCATGTGGAAGGTGTTTTACAACAACGGCGCGGAGGCCAAGAAGCAGAAAAAGAAGTTTAGTCAGGCGGACATCAACGCGAAGGTGAAACTTGTGGTCGAGAAAAAAGCAGCTGAGGACGCGAAAAAAACAGCCAAGGACAAATATGAGTTGCTACAGCAGGCAGCCAATGCAGCTGTAACTGCCTGCAGAAATGATTTCACTACTAACTTGGTTCCAGTTATCATCAACTGGACGAAGGAAAATCCAGACAAGACGGTACATGATTTCCCGTTGCCCAGTTTCGTCGGGAGCAACTCCATGAACAACAACACCATCACACCATCACTTGCTCACGCAACCGGGCCTCCTCTCGCAGCCGCTCCCGCTCATAGCAGCCCGTCCTCAGTCTCATGCGTGCTAGGTGGGCTTTCGTCTTTGGCTGAGCTCGACGCCGTCACGGTAATTACATGTCGCACCAACATATATATATATATATATATATATATATATATATATATATATATATATAATATTCCATTTTTGTTGCCTTTCGGTTGTTTTACGCCACAGACATATGTGTTTGCAGGCGAAAGAAACCCCGTGCACCATACTCTACTTGATCAAAGGCCAGAAGGTGGACGTGGGAAAGGGGATGATAATGGACCCCTCACAACCCACGTTCCACAACCAGCCGATCCCTGCTGGGCACTTCAAGGTTAGCTTGACGAGTGTGAAATCGGGGCACGAGGATTTGCCTCCTCCAATACAGCATGTGGGAGCGGACGACGAGACCCCACCGCGGATTGGAAGCTGCAAGGGTTGGGTGCTGCTATGGCCGAAGAATCTTATTCGTCTGGAGATAGCCGAGAGCACACCAATAACCACACATCAACAAGCATGCACGGAGATCACCACCCCGCCTACGCAATTACCAGCTCCTGTAGTGCCGGGTGAGAGCGGCGGACGACATGATGAAGGGGGTGCAATAGTATTGGCTGATGTAATTTCTCCTGTAGAACAGAGAATGGATGATGAGACGGAGGTCGACCCTATGGATTTCCTCAATACAAACGTGTATGACTGTGACATAGATATGATGAGTCAACCATATGACGAATCGGGCTATCAGCTTGCTAATGAGGATATGGATGATATGCCCGGGCAGGGTCGTAGCAGGGATTGCAAAAAGTCTCTCTTCATGAAATCCTCACAGGACACGCCTGAAGATGCTGCCTCAACACAGGCTCAACTAGCCGGGTGCGAGGGTCGTACAGTACTTAGCCCGGGAACACTGGGGCAGGGGTTAAGGAAGGGTCTGGAAGGTGTGCCCAAGAAAAAGGAGAGGAAGAGATCGGGGAAGATAACTGCCTTCAAACAAGCCAGAGCACATAGAAGCCAGACGATGCATTCTGAAGAGCGTGTACCCGTGAAAGGTGCGGTCATGTTCCATCTCACGGGCGAGCCGTTGCTACCGCTAAAACCACTGGAGGCACTATCAGGGGATCTCAGGAGACTGCACGACCATGTGATGTCGACTGAGAAAAGCCTACTAGCCTCAAAGGATCTAGGAGATCCAACATACGCGGCTCGTGTGCCTGAGGGGAAGTGCTACGTTGAGACACGGCCCGCGGAGGTGTTCTTCTTGCGGTTTGACCATATCTTTGAGATGTTTCTAACAAGGCGGCTCAATTTTACAATCGTCCGCCTTTTTGCGCTACATATGAGCTCCGACATGAAGAGTGAAGAAGTCTCGCAAATCTGTGTGGCGGATCCGTACTACATGCACGAGTCTTTCTTGAGTCTCGGTGACTTTGAGCGTGAAACTGCTAGGGAGTACCTCCAAAACTTCATGGTACAGAATAAGGACGGGAAATTGTCCTCGTGCCTTATCATCCAAAGTAAGTCAGTTCCAGACAACCCTTTCGTACATTTCAATCATTCCTTCTCTCTCATATGGGGAATAATTTGAGGTATCTTTTCCCCACAGCAACGGGCGCGCCGTCCTTATCGTTCTTTACCCGCAAGTCTCCCACGCCGTGTATTTTGACCTTCCAGAGACTACGAGATAAAAGACTACACCCACATAATGAATATTCTAGATGATTGTCTCCAAGGCTTCAGCTTTAGAGGTGGCCACGTGCAGATCAGGAAACAAAGGAACAAGAAGATGGGTTTCACGCATAAAACTAACTTCTCCTGCATCCATGTCCCAAAACCAAGCAAGAAGGATGGATTCTACATCGTCCATCTCATGATTCAGTTCAACACGGATCACCAAAAGCTTCGCATGAGAAGCAGAAATGATGATCATATCCACAAGTGGCTAGAATCTCATGGAGAAGCAGATTATAAACTTATTGATGACTTCTTTCGCATCCAAAGCGACATTGCGACGATCATCATGAAAGAAGTCGTCAATGAGAAGGGGATGTTCCACCACGGCCCTATATCGCGAGCTAACGTCCGAACTCGCATAGGCATGCAACTTCTAGACCTCACGCCATTCAAGAAGCTAGGGTTCATCCTTGATGATATGGAAGGATGGAACTTCTAGTGATTTATGATGCCGATGATGATGATATGTGTCGGTTGAACTTGTATACTTTTTGTAGCGATGAAACTTTGTGATGTCCACGGTCCCTGCCGAACTTGTGTAATGTTACTTTGTTAGTTTGCGTACGATGACTTGCGTACCTCTAGTTAATTAATTTGCGTACTGTATGCTGCATCTAGTTGCTAACCCTTTCTTTTTCGGTGTTGCTCTAGTATATTTTTTTGCATATATATGATTGTACATCCTCTTCATGAACATGCATCTCTAACAGGTACCTAGTTTCTTGATGGCGAGATGGAATTGCTATGTCGTGTACAAAGGGAAGGTTCCGGGGGTCTACAATGAGTGGCATGAGTGTCAGGCGCAAGTGAAAGGGTTCACGGGCGCCAACCATAAAGGCTTCAAAAGCAGGCAAGAAGGAGAAGCTAGTTACTTGAGGTTCACGCTAGCGCGAGAGAGGACTCGTAACCGCCACCTCATGTACTGCATAGTTCCGCTCTCACTCATAGTGATAGCTCTTCTTGCATATACCTTTGTTTAGATGGATGACGTTGTTGTAGTTGCAAGTATTCGAGACTTGCATGTATCGCTATTTTTGAGATGATGACAAGATACCACTTTGTGTTGGATGATGATTATGATGAGACTATTTGTATGTATATGCTATGATTACATTTGTGGTCTCGCAGGCATTTGTATGTGTATCATGATGACATTTCTATGTGCTAAAGATTCTTCTATAAAGCCTGTTTAAATACAAAACAAATATGCCGAAAAAACAAAAAACTACTTAAATTAGCAGTAGCGAGTGTATAAAAGTTAGCAGCAGCGCCGCGATAGCAGTAGCGCGTCCAGGCAAAGCGCGCTAGAGCTACTAGCAGTAGCGAGCTTCCACTAACCGCGCTGCTGCTACACTTGTGTAGTAGTAGCGCCGGTGAGCACGTGCTACTGCTATGTGTTAGCTATAGTGCCTTATTAGTAGCGCCACTCCCCGTGCTACTGATACACCTAAAACCCGCGCTGCTGCTAGCCTTTTCCCTAGTAGTGTACAACTACATATGATCATCGTCGTCGATATCATCTAGAACTACATATGATGATCGTCATTGATATGACCTTGTATTGCTTGAGGATGCATGTTGACTATACATGAAATTGTTATCTAGTACTCCCTTTGTTCCAAATTACTCATCATGGTTTGAAATAAAACCACGACGAGTAATTTGGAACGGAGGGAGTACTACCTAGTACCTATAATGCTTTATGAATTTGATATCTAGTAGTACCTAGTATCTGGAAATTGCAGTTTATCAAAACCGAAACGGCGGTAGGAAGCGCGGGGGGGGGGGGGGGGATGATGAAAGATATAGTAGTAGCGAGGGGCTAGGAAATCGCTACAGCTAACTAATAGTAGCGCATTCCAGAAAACGGCTGCTGATATCATCAATAGTAGGAGCGCAGGTGTGGACCGCCCTACTACTAACAGTTAGCTGTAGCGCCGTATTAGTAGTGCGGCTGCCCGCTGCTGCTAGCCTCAAAACCCGCACTACTACTAGGGTTTTCCCTAGTAGTGATAGTGCGATATTACATGAAGTAGCGAGGCCAAGCGGCACACACGGTGCTACTAAACAATATGTACATTATTTAGTGAACATAAAGGGGCCTCGATCATGACAACTATGCGGCAGCGGAACAACGACGAAGCAGGACTCCATAGCACAGGGACACCGATGTGGACAAAATATAGACACGCAGCACTCCGATCCGGTTAGACTTTCCTGAAAGCTGGCATAACATGCCAGGCCAGTACATTGAATGTACTTGCAAGCTCACAACAAGCATAAACATAATGGCAAACTATATCATGACATTTAATCAAGTTGAATGCAGATAAAAACACACTACTCATGCCATGCAACCAAACTTGTGCACCGAGTCCCTCAGACTCTCTTACAAACGGGTTACCTCGTAACCAAACGGTGATCACTCCCGGATCACAGACAAAACCAACACTTTGGTTTCCACAACATCAGTCTCACTGACCTCATCATCACTTAACCAGTGCCAAACATATAACTTAGTGTGCAAGATTACTTATTAATGTTGATCCATGGTGTGACTTACTCACGAGTTGTGTCTGTAACCGAGGACGCGGCTATCGATATATTAAATACACTCTGCAGAGGTAGCGCATTGTAACCACACCACGGAACCATGGCCTCGCACTCCCATTCGGGTGGACCAATGGCATTCCAACGGAACTCCCCCATTGCCATGACACTCTCTCGGCCACTCCGACTAATTCCCCACTGTGCTAAATCATGGGTGGCCCCATACCCATGATACGTCTCCGTTGTATCTATAATTTTTGATTGTTTCATGCCAACATTCTACAACTTTCATATACTTTTCGCAACTTTTTATATTATTTTTGGGAATAACTTATTGATCCAGTGCCCAGTGCCAGTTCCTGTCTGTTGCATGTTTTATGTTTTGCAGAAACCCAATATCAAACAGAATCCAAACGGGATAAAAACAGACGGAGAATTATTTTGGCATATTTGGGATTTTCCGGAGGAAGAATCAACGCGAAACGGTGTCTGAGGTGGCCACGAGACAGGGGGGGCACGCCTAGCACCCTCGTGGGACACCCGTAAGGCGGTTGATGCCCTTCTTTTGCCGCAAGCAAGCTAATTTTATGAGAAAAATCTGGGCGAAAGATTCACCCCAATCGGAGTTATGGATCTCCGCATATAAAAGAAACTGTGAAGGGGCAGAATCTGGGAACGCAGAAACAGAGAGAGACAGAGAGACGGATCCAATCTCGGAGGGGCTCTCTCCCCTCCCACGCCATGGGAGCCAAGGTCCAGAGGGAAACCCTTCTCCCATCTAGGGAGGAGTTCAAGGAACAAGAATAAGAAGGGGGGCTCTCTCCCCCTTGCTTTCGGTGGCACCGGAGCGCTGCCGGGGGGCCATCGTCATCACCGCGATCTTCACCAACACCTCCATCATCTTCACCAACATATCCATCACCTTCCCCCTTCTATATTCAGCGGTCCACTCTCGCACAACCCTCTGTACCCTCTACTTGAACATGGTGCTTTATGCTTCATATTATTATCCAATGATGTGTTGCCATCCTATGATGTCTGAGTAGATTTTCGTTGTCCTATCTGTGATTGATGAATTGCTATGATTGGTTTAATTTGCATGTGGTTATGTTGTTGTCCTTTGGTGCCCATCATATGAGTGTGCGTGCGGATCACACCACCAACTTGTCACGCCCAATATGCGATACTATCCTAAAGAGACTCGAGGGTCCCACCAAGGATAGAACTGCATATTGAGACGCTTTTGCAAGGTGGATATCATTATATCAACATTACATAATGGATGGGGATACATACAAGGCATACAAATGCCGCAAGAATACAACATCACAATACATAAGAGCATCTCATGATGAACATTTTGACATATTATATGCATGAAACGGAGCAGCACACATGAAGTTATGGCATGATGAATAGTGCACCAGAACACTGGAAAACATGGACTTAGACGAAAATAACCTCACGGGAAAAACTGGACGAGGGGATCCTATGGACGAGTCAGTGTGGGTCGGCGGCGAGGAACTCCGGCGAGCCCGCGACGGCCGGAGTGAGCGGGAGGGTTAGTTGTATGTGGATAGGACTATGTATTGGAGGGCAAGAGTGACAGAAGCTTCAACCTAGCATAGAAATTGATGCATACGGGATTGAAGGGGGACCAATATATCTTAATGCTATGGTTGGGTTCTACCTTAATGAACGTTAGTAGTTGATGATGCTTGCTAATAGTTCCAATCATAAGTGCATAGAATTCCAAGTCAGGGATGATATGCTAGCAGTGGCCTCTCCCACATAAAACTTGCTATCGGTCTGGTAAAGTAGTCAATTGCTTAGGGACAATTTCACAACTCCTACCACCACTTTTCCACGCTCGCTATATTTACTTTATTGCTTATTTATCTAAACAGCCCCTAGCTTTTATTTACTTTCTCTTTATTATCTTGCAAACCTATCCAACAACACCTACAAAGTACTTCTAGTTTCATACTTGTTCTAGGTAAAGCGAACACTAAGCGTGCATAGAGCCGTATCAGTGGCAGATAGGACTTGTGAGAATATTTGTTCTACCTTTAGCTCCTCGTTGGGTTCGACACTCTTACTTATCGAAAGAGGCTACAATTATCCCCTACACTTGTGGGTTATCAAGACCTTTTTCTGGCGCCGTTGCCGGGGAGTCATAGCGTGGGGTGAATATTCTTTTATCTCACTCTTACTTATCACTAATTTTTATTTTCTGTTCTTAGTTGTTTTTTATCTTTAGTTATGGGTAGGAAACTCAAAATACCAAAAAAAAATTAGTTGTACCTACTGCACCAATGGTTGAAGAACCACCAAAATCTATCACACTCCTAAAGCTTTTTACTTGGATCATCTTCGATCCCTATGTGCTCGTGCTGAAACCCCAACTACCTTAGTTGAGGACAAATCTTTAGATGAGCATGCTTGTTATGTGTAACACCGTATATTTGAAAAAGGGAAACTTTTATTGGATCAAATTCATCGTTTGCAATGCTATGCTTGGAATTTATGTGAAATTTATGATTTTTCTTGTTGTTCTGAAGACCCTAAGAAACACCTAACCTATCAATGCTTGTTTAGTGATAATGGAACTGTATCTTCTTATGCTAAGGGTTTCTATAATTACTATGTTGTTCAACAAATTGAAGAATTTGTTGCTTTTAAGGGTGCTTATGAAATTGCTTCTTTGATTGAAAAGTATGATGCTACTCTTTACAAATCTGAAAATTTTGCCATACTTGAATATTGTTATGATAATTGTGCTTCTAATGCCTATGTTAAACCATATATTGAGGTCTTCTCTGTTGTCCAAGAAGAGACTAATATTTTGCAGGAAGCTATGGAAGAAGAAATTTCTGAAACTGTGAGCTCATTGGATGAAAAAGATGATGAGTGCTACCTCTTGAGCACTGCGTTGGATTTCCCCGAAGAGGAGAGGATGATGCAGTAAAGTAGCATAAGTATTTCCCTCAGTTTTTGAGAACTAAGGTATCAATCCAGTAGGAGATCACACACAAGTCCCTCGTACCTACACAAAACGATAGCAACTCGCAACCAACGCTTAGGGGTTGTCAATCCCTTCACGGTCACTTACGAGAGTGAGATCTGATAGAGATAATATTTTTGGTATTTTTGATAGATAGATGCAAAGTAAAAAGTAAAAGGCAAAGTAAAACAAAGCAAGTAAATAAATTAATGGAGATTGATATGATGAGAATAGACCCGGGGGCCATAGCTTTAACTAGTGGCTTCTCTCAAGAGCATAAGTATTCTACGGTGGGTGAACAAATTACTGTTGGGCAATTGATAGAAAAGCGAATAATTATGAGATTATCTAGGTATGATCATGTATATAGGCATCACGTCCAAAACAAGTAGATCGAAACGATTCTGCATCTACTACTATTACTCCACTCATCGACCACTATCCAGCATGCATCTAGAGTATTAAGTAAAAACAGAGTAACACCGTAAGCAAGATGACATGATGTAGAGGGATAAATTCATGCAATATGATAAAAAACCATCTTGTTATCCTTGATGGCAACAATACAATATGTGCCTTGCAACTCTTTCTGTCACTGAGTAAGGACACCGCAAGATTGAACCCAAAGCTAAGCACTTCTCCCATTGCAAGAACTACCAATCTAGTTGGCCAAACCATAAAGATAATTCGAAGAGACTTGCAAAGATAACTCAATCATACATAAAAGAATTCAGAGACGAACCAAATATTGTTCATAGATAAGTTGGATCATAAACCCACAATTCATCGGTCTCAAGAAACACACCGCAAAAAGAAGATTACATCGAATAGATCTCCACAAGAGAGGGGGAGAACATTGTATTGAGATCCAAAAAGAGAGAAGAAGCCATCTAGCTAATAACTATGGACCCGAAGGTCTGAAGTAAACTACTAACACTTCATCGGAGAGGCTATGGTGTTGATGTAGAAGCCCTCCGTGGTAGATGCCCTCTCCGGCGGAGCTCCGGAACAGGCCCCAAGATGGGATCTCACGGATAGAAAAGGTTGTGGCGGTGGAATTAGGTTTTTTGGCTCCGTATCTGATCTGACGGGGGTACGTAGGTATATATAGGAGGAAGGAATACGTCGGTGGAGCTACGAGGGGCCTACGAGGTAGGGGGGGCGCGCCCTCCACCCTCGTGGCCTCCTCAGAAACTTCTTGGAGTAGGGTCCAAGTCTCCTAGATCACATTCGGTTGGAAAATCACGTTCCCAAAGGTTTATTCCGTTTGCACTCCGTTTGATATTTTGTTTCTTTGAAACACTGAAATAGGCAAAAAACAGCAATTCTGGGTTGGGCCTCCGGTTAATAGGTTAGTCCCAAAAATAATATAAAAGTGGAAAATAAAGCCCAATATAGTCCAAAACAGTAGACAAAGTAGCATGGAGTAATCAAAAACTATAGATACGTTGGAGACGTATCAAGCATCCCCAAGCTTAATTCCTGCTCGTCCTCGAGTAGGTAAATGATAAAAAAGAATTTTTGATGCGGAGTGATACTTTGGCATAATTTCAATGTAAATCTTCTTAATTGTGACATGAATATTCAGATCCGAAAGATTCAAGACAAAAGTTCATATTAACATAAAAGTAATAATACTTCAAGCATACTAATCAAAGCAATCATGTCTTCTCAAAATAGCATGGTTAAAGAAAGTTATTCCTACAAAATCATATAGTCTGGCTATGCTCTATCTTCATCACACAAAGTATTTAATCATGCACAACCCCGATGACGAGCCAAGCAATTGTTTCATAGTTTAGAAATCTCAAACTTTTTCAACTTTCATGCAATACATGAGCGTGAGCCATGGACATAGCACTATAGGTGGAATAGAACGGTGGTTGTGGAGAAGACAAAAAAGGAGAAGATAGTCTCACATCAACTAGGCGTATCAACAGGCTATGGAGATGTCCATCAATAGATATCAATGTGAGTGAGTAGGGATTGCCATGCAACGGATGCACTAGAGCTATAAGTATATGAAAGCTCAACAAAAGAAACTAAGTGGGTGTGCATCCAACTTGCTTGCTCACGAAGACCTAGGGCACTTTTGAGGAAGCCCATCATTGGAATATACAAGCCAAGTTCTATAATGAAAAATTCCCACTAGTATATGAAAGTGACAACATATGAGACTCTCTATCATGAAGATCATGGTGCTTATTTTGAAGCACAAGTGTGGAAAAAGGATAGTAGCATTGTCCCTTCTCCCTTTTTCTCCCATTTTTTTTATATATTTTTTTTGGTGGGCTTCTTTGGCCTCTCTTTTGTTTGTTTGGGCTTCTTTGGCCTCTTTTATTTTTCATAAAGTCCGGAGTCTCATCCCGACTTATGGGGGAATCATAGTATCCATCATCCTTTCCTCACTGGGACAATGCTCTAATAATGATGATCATCACACTTTTATTTTTCTTACAACTCAACAATTACAACTCGATACTTGAACAAAGTATGACTCTATATGAATGCCTCCGGGGGTGTACCGGGATATGCAATGAATCAAGAGTGACATGTATGAAAGAATTATGAACGGTGGCTTTGCCACAAATACAATGTCAACTACATGTTCATGCAAAAAGCAATATGACAAAAGTAATGTGTGTCATATGAGCGGAACGGTGGAGAGTTGCATGGCAATATATCTCGGAATGGCTATGGAAATGCCATGATAGGTAGGTATGGTGGTTGTTTTGAGGAAGGTATATGGTGGGTGTATGATACCGGCGAGAAGTGCGTGGTATTAGAGAGGCTAGCAATGGCAGAAGGGTGAGAGTACGTATAATCCATGGACTCAACATTAATCAAAAGAACTCATGCACTTATTGCAAAAATTTAGAAGTCATCAAAAACCAAAGCATTAAACGCATACTCCTAGGGGAATAGATTGGTAGGAAAAGACCATCGCTTGTCCCCGACTGCCACTCATAAGGAAGACAATCAATAAATAAAATTGTGCTCCGACTTCATCACAAGCAGTTCACCATACGTGCATGCTACAGGAATCACAAACTTCAATGCAAGCATTCTTTAAATTCATAATTACCCCTACTAGCATTGCTTTAATATTATCAACTTCATATCTCAAAACAATTATCAAGCATCAAACTTATCTTAGTATTCAATGCACTCAAAAGAAAGTTTCACAAATCTTGAATACCAAGTATATTAACTTTAAGCAAATTACCATGCTATTAACAACTCTCAAAATAATCTAAGTGAAGCATGAGAGATCAATAGTTTCTTTAAAACAAATCCACCACCGTGCTCTAAAAGATCTAAGTGAAGCACTAGCGCAAAAATTATTACGCTCAAAAGATATAAGTGAAGCACTATGAGCAAAACTATCAAGCTCAAAAGATATAAGTGAAGCACTATGAGCAAAACTATCAAGCTCAAAAGATATAAGTGAAGCACGTAGAGTATTCTAGCAAATTCCATATCATGTATGGCTCTCTCAAAAGGTGTGTACAGCAAGGATGATTGTGGCAAACTAACAAGCAAAGACACAAATAATACAAGACGCTCCCAGCAAAACACATGACATGTAGTGAATAAAAATATAGCTCCAAGTAAATTACCGATGGAAGTAGACGAAAGAGGGGATGCCTTCCGGGGCATCCCCAAGCTTTGAATTTTTGGTGTCCTTGGATTATCTTGGGGGTGCCATGGGAATCCCCAAGCTTAAGCTCTTGCCACTCTTTGTTCCATAATCCATCAAAAGAATTCACCCAAAACTTGAAAACTTCACAACACAAAACTCAATAAAAATCTCGTGAGCTCTGTTAGTGAAAGAAAACAAAATACTACTTCAAGGTACTGTAATGAACTCATTATTTATTTATATTGGTGTTAAACCTACTGTATTCCAACTTCCTTATGGTTTATAAACTAATTTATTAGCCATAGATGCATTGAAATAAGCAAACAACACACGAAAAACAGAATCTGTCAAAAACAGAACAGTCTGTAGCAATCTGTAACTAACGCAAACTTCTGGAACTCTAAAAAATTCTAACAAAATAGTAGGCACTAGACAATTTGTTTATAGAACATCAGAAAAAAGAATCAATGCAAAAGCTCGTTCCTGTGATTTATTGATGTTGTTCTCGTGAGCGCAAAGTTTCTGTTTTTCAGCAGAATCAAATCAACTATCATCATAGCTTATCCTATAGGTTCTACTTGGCAAAAACACTAATTAAAACACAAAACCACATCTAAACATAAAATAAAAACAAAATTAACACTAAACAGGAACAAAAACAAAGAACACAAAATAAAATTGGGTTGCCTCCCAACAAGCGCTATCGTTTAACGCCCCTAGCTAGGCATAAAAGCGAAGATAGATTTAATGTGTGCCATAATAATAGGATAGATCTTGAAAACTCATGTCATATTCTCTACGTTCAGAGGCAAGCTTCCTTTGAGGTAAGCAAAAGTAATCAAAAGGGCTAAAATTTGTAGGACAAAGGTCCCCAAGATCAATAAAGGGAGGAATAGGATCCTTTTTCGGCCCTTCATAGTGCACAACTATTTCATCACTAAAAGCGTTTTTTGGCAAAAAAATTTGTGAGCCTATACTCAAGAGAGTATCCTAGCTCATCGTTTCAAAGAGCAAAGTCATTATTAAGCTCGTTAATGCAATCAATCAAGACTTTGGTAGGAACCTTTTTTCTAAGGTTTTCATTGAAAGCGACATAGTCGGAAGATTGAAAGCGTCTAAATTCCTCTTGACCATAATGGATTGCTTCTATGGGAGGACGACCGGCGTCCACCCTATAGTGCACAAAGATTTCTTTGGCTTCTCTAATGATAAATCTAAACTCATGAGCCAGAAAGATAGTAACAGCACGCTTAACAGAGGAATGCTCAATATTAGAAAATTCCAAGAAAATTCTTTGTATGCAAGGATGCATGTGCATAAATTGTCTTTCAAGTTCAACTGTAAGCATAGCGATAGCATCCGCAAGACTACTTGTTTTATGAAGGATAGAACCACCCAAGGAAGGTAAAGCACCGGTACAAGTAAAGAAATCTTGAATAACACCTTTGCCAATAATGTTACCACTGTCGATTCGGAACTTTTTAGTATGCAAGATATGGGGTTCATCGGCCAGAGCCTCGAGATTTTCTATGCCATTATTATTGTCCATATCGACGATAATCTCCCCAGGTTCAGACATGGCGGCAAGCAAAAAGGTGAGCGAAAAAAGGCAAAAGAGAAAGAGATGAGGAGATTGGGAAAGAGAGGGCGAATAAAACGGCAAGGGTGAAGTGGGGGAGAGGAAAACGAGAGGCAAATAATGTAATGCGAGAGATAGGGATTGTGATGGGTACTTGGTATAGTTGACTTTTGCGCGAACTCCCCGGCAATGGTGCCAGAAATTCTTCTTGCTACCTCTTGAGCACTGCGTTGGATTTCCCCGAAGAGGAGAGGATGATGTAGTAAAGTAGCGTAAGTATTTCCCTCGGTTTTTGAGAACCAAGGTATCAATCCAGTAGGAGAGTATTTCCCCCAGTCCCTCGTACCTACACAAAACGATAGCAACTCGCAACCAACGCTTAGGGGTTGTCAATCCCTTCAGGTCACTTACGAGAGTGAGATCTGATAGAGATAATACTTTTGGTATTTTTGATAGATAGATGCAAAGTAAAAAGTAAAAGGCAAAGTAAAACAAAGCAAGTAAATAATGTAATGGAGATTGATATGATGAGAATAGACCCGGGGGCCATAGGTTTCACTAGTGGCTTCTCTCAAGAGCATATGTATTCTACGGTGGGTGAACAAATTACTGTTGAGCAATTGATAGAAAAGCGAATAATTATGAGATTATCTAGGTATGATCATGTATACAGGCATCACGTCCAAAACAAGTAGATCGAAACGATTCTACATCTAATACTATTACTCCACTCATTGACCGCTATCCAGCATGCATCTAGAGTATTAAGTAAAAACAGAGTAACGCCGTAAGCAAGATGACATGATGTATAGGGATAAATTCATGCAATATGATAAAAAAAACATCTTGTTATCCTCGACGGCAACAATACAATACGTGCCTTGCAACTCTTTCTGTCACTGAGTAAGGACGCCGCAAGATTGAACCCAAGGCTAAGCACTTCTCCCATTGCAAGAACTACCAATCTAGTTGGCCAAACCATAAAGATAATTCGAAGAGACTTGCAAAGATAACTCAATCATACATAAAAGAATTCAGAGAAGAATCAAATATTGTTCATAGATAAGCTGGATCATAAACCCACAATTCATCGGTCTCAACAAACACACCACAAAAAGAAGATTACATTGAATAGATCTCCACAAGAGAGGGGGAGAGCATTGTATTGAGATCCAAAAAGAGAGAACAAGCCATCTAGCTAATAACTATGGACCCGAAGGTCTGAAGTAAACTACTCACACTTCATCGGAGAGGCTATGGTGTTGATGTAGAAGCCCTCCATGGTAGATGCCCTCTCCGACGGAGCTCCAGAACAGGCCCCAAGATGGGATCTCTTGGATACAGAAGGTTGCGGCGGTGGAATTATGTTTTTTGGCTCTATATCTGATCTGACGGGGGTACGGAGGTATATATAGGAGGAAGGAGTACGTCGATGGAGCTCCGAGGGGCCCACGAGGTAGGGGGCGCGCCCAGGGGGGCGCCCTCCACCCTCGTGGCCTCCTCGGAAACTTCTTGGAGTAGGGTCCAAGTCTCCCGGATCATGTTCGGTTGGAAAATCACGTTCCCGAAGGTTTTATTCCATTTGGACTCCATTTGATATTTTGTTTCTTTGAAACACTGAAATAGGCAAAAAACAGCAATTCTGGGTTGGGCCTCCGGTTAATAGGTTAGTCCCAAAAATAATATAAAAGTGGGAAATAAAGCCCAATATAGTCCAAAATAGTAGACAAAGTAGCATGGAGTAATCAAAAATTATAGATACGTTGGAGATGTATCAATGAGGAGAGCGAAGAACAAAAGGAGGAAGAGCGGATTGATCACCCGTTCCCACCTTCTAATGAGAGTAACTCTTCAACTCATACATTGTTTAATTCCCCTTCGTGCTTACCGAAGGATGATTGCTATGATGATTGTTATGATCCCTTTAATTCGTATGAAATATCCCGTTTTGATGATGCTTGTTATGCTTGTGGCCAAGATGCCAATATGAATTATGCTTATGGAGATGAACTTGCTATAGTTGCTTATGTTAAACATGAAATTGTTGCTATTACACCCACACATGATAGTCCTATTATCTTTTTGAATTCTCCAAACTACACTATATCGGAGAAGTTTGTGCTTATTAAGGATTATGTTGATGGGTTGCATTTTACCGTTGCACATGATGATTTTGCTAGATATAATGTGCATGTGCTTGCTGCTCCAACTTGCAATTATTATGAGAGAGGAACTATATCTCCACCTCTCTATGTTTCCAATATGATAAAATTGCAAGAAACTGCCTATACTATGCATTGGCCTTTACTTGGTGTGCATGAATTGTTCTTTTATGACATGCTGATAACCCACAAGTGTAGGGGATCGCAACGGTTTTCGATAAGTAAGAGTGTTGAACCCAACGAGGAGCTAAAGGTAGAATAAATATTCCCTCAAGTTCTATCGACCACCGATACAACTCTACGCATGCTTGACGTTCGCTTTACCTAGAACAAGTATGAAACTAGAAGTACTTTATAGGTGTTGCTGGATAAGTTTGCAAGATAATAAAGAGCACGTAAATAAAAGCTAGGGGCTGTTTAGATAAAGATGCAATAAAGTAAGTATTAGTAGAGAGCTTTTTGTTACGAGAAAGTTATTTGTCCCTAGGCAATCGATAACTAAACCGGTAATCACTATTGCAATTCTATTTGAACGAGAGGCATAAGCTAACATACTTTGTCTACTTGGATCATATGCACTTATGATTGGAACTCTAGCAAGCATCCGCAACTACTAAGGATTCATTAAGGTAAAACCCAACCATAGCATTAAAGTATCAAGTCCCCTTTATCCCATACGCAAACAACCTACTTACTCGGGTCTGTGCTTCTGTTCACTCACACCACCCACCATAAGCAAATCTTAAACATATTGCAAAAACCTACAGCGGGGATCCCTCATGCTTGTGTGACACGGAGAGCACCATAGGACAGCACCAATAATAAAACATGCAACTCAAACCAATCATGATCATCAATTAACCCATAGGACAAAACGGATCTATCAAACATCATAAGATAGCAACACATCATTGGATAATAATATGAAGCATAAAGCTCCATGTTCAAGTATAGGGTACAGCGGGTTGCGGGAGAGTGGACCGCTGAATATAGATGGGGGAAGGTGATGGAGATATTGGTGAAGATGGCAGTGGTGTTGGTGAAGATCGTGGTGATGATGATGGCCCCCGGTAGCGCTCCGGCGCCACTGAAAGCAAGGGGGAGAGAGCCCCCCTTCTTCTTCTTCTTCCTTCACCTCCTCCCTAGATGGGAGAAGGGTTTCCCCTCTGGTCCTTGGCTCCCATGGCGTGGGAGGGGTGAGAGCCCCTCCGAGATTGGATCTATCTCTCTATTTCTGCGTTCTCTGATTCTACCCCTTCACCGTTTCTTTTATATCCGGAGATCCGTAACTCCGATTGGGGTGAATCTTTCGCCCAGATTTTTCTCATAAAATTAGATTTCTTGTGGCAAAAGAAGGGCATCAACCGCGTTACGGGAGGCCCATGAGAGTGCCAGGAGCGCCCAGGGGGTGTGGGCGCGCCCCCCTGTCTCGTGGCCACCTCAGACACCGTTTCGCGTTGATTCTTCCTCCGGAAAATCACAAATATTCCAAAATAATTCTCCGTCTGTTTTTATCCCATTTTGACTCCGTTTGATATTGGTTTTCTGCGAAACATAAAACATGCAACAAACAGGAACTGGCACTGAGCACTAGATCAATATGTTAGTCCCAAAAATAGTATAAAAAGTTGCCAAAAGTATATGAAAGTTGAAAAATATTGGCATGGAACAATCAAATATTATAGATACGATGGAGACGTATCAGCATCCCCAAGCTTAATTCCTACTCATCCTCGAGTAGGTAAATGATAAAAAAGATAATTTTTGATGTGGAATGCTACCTAGCATAATCTTGATCATATGTCTAATCATGGCATGAATATTAAGACACGAGTGATTCAAAGCAATAGTCTATCATTTGACATAAAAAACAATAATACTTCGAGCGTACCAATAAAGCAATCATGTCTTTTCAAAACAACAAGGCCAAAGCAAGCTTATCCCTACAAAATCATATAGTTTGGCCATGCTTCATTTTCGTCACACAAAATGCTCCCATCATGCACAACCCCGATGACGAGCCGAGCAATTGGTTCATACTTTTTAACGCGCTTCAGCTTTTTCAACCCTCACACAATACATGAGCGCAAGCCATGGATATAGCACTGTAGGTGGAATAGAATATAATGATGGGGGTTATGTGGAGAAGAAAAAAAAGAGAAAGTCTCACATCGACGCGGCTAATCAACGGGCTATGGAGATGCCCATCAATTGATGTCAATGCGAGGAGTAGGGATTGCCATGCAACGGATGCACTAGAGCTATAAGTGTATGAAAGCTCAAACTGAAAACTAAGTGGGTGCGCATCCAACTTGCTTGCTCATGAAGACCTAGGGCATTTGAGGAAGCCCATCGTTGGAATATACAAGCCAAGTTCTATAATGAAAATTCCCACTAGTAAATGAAAGTGACAACATATGAGACTCTCTATATGAAGAACATGGTTCTACTTTGAAGCACAAGTGTGGAAAAAGGATAGTAACAATGCACCTTTTCTTTTTCTTTTTTTTCTTTTTTTCTTTTTTTTCTTTGTTTTGGGTGGGCTTCTTTGGCCCCCTTTTTTATTTAGGCTTCTTTGGCCTTTCCTTTTTTTTATTTTTTTTATTTTTATTTTTTTATGGGGCAATGCTCTTTAATGATGATCATCACACTTTTATTTACTTACAACTCGATATTACAACTTGATACTAGAACAAAGATATGACTCTATATGAATGCTTCCGGCGGTGTACCGGGATGTGCAATGATCTAGCATAGCAATGACATCGAAAAACGGACAAGCCATGAAAACATCATGCTAGCTATCTTACGATCATGCAAAGCAATATGACAATAAATGCTCAAGTCATGTATATGATGATGATGGAAGTTGCATGGCAATATATCTCGGAATGGCTATGGAAATGCCATAATAGGTAGGTCTGGTGGCTGTTTTGAGGAAGATATAACGAGGCTTATGTGTGATAGAGTGTATCGTATCATGGGGTTTGGATGCACCGGCGAAGTTTGCACCGACTCCCGAGGTGAGAAAGGGCAATGCACGGTACCGAAGAGGCTAGCAATGATGGAAAGGTAAAAGTGCGTATAATCCATGGACTCACATTAGTCATAAAGAACTCATATACTTATTGCAAAAGTTTATTAGCCCTCGAAGCAAAGTACTACTACGCATGCCCCTAGGGGGATAGATTGGTAGGAAAAGACCATCGCTCGTCCCCGACTGCCACTCATAAGGAAGACAATCAAAGAGAAACACCACATGCTTCAAATTTGTCACACAACGGTTACCATACGTGCATGCCACGGGACCTGCAAACCTCAACACAAGTGTCTCTACAATCCACAACCACCCACTAGCATGACTCTAATATCACCATCTTTATATCGCAAAACTATTCCAAGGAATCAAACATATCATATTCAGCGATCTACAAGTTTATGTAGGATTTAATGACTAACCATGTGAATGACCAATTCCTGTCATCTCTCTAAATATATATATAAATGAAGCAAGAGAGTTTAATTCTTTCTACAAAAGATATACCCATGCTCTAACAAATATAAATGAAGAAAAAGAGCATTCTACAAATGGCGATTTTCTATGTGAAGAGAAACAGGCAATCTAAACTTCAAATGATATAAGTGAAGCACATGAAGCATTCTATAAATCAATCAAGGACTATCTCATACCAGCATGGTGCATAAAATAAAAATGAAAACTAAATGCAAAAGACGCTTCAAGACTTGCACATAATGTGTAACGCCCCGAGACCGACGCTCCAGAAGACTTCCAGCTATTTCGAGTTTCGCCGTGCGATGTATTTATTTGTTGCATTCTTCATGTCATCTCTTGCATTGCATCGTTTCATCATGCCATCATATCATTAATTTTTAAAACTCAGCTAAATAAATTGCATGGATCTTCGGTCCATTTAAATCGAGGGATATTCACATGGTGATTTCTCTTTATAACATACCCTCCCGATATTTAGGGAGATATTATAAAATATTCCATTGTTTTCGAATCACCCATGAACCCACTTGCATATTAAATCCCGTGGCCTTTTCTTCTTCAAGTGTTGACTCTCCAACCTTGCCCATAATTTCTTTCATCATTTTCCGGAGCCCCACCGAAATCCTCAACATTTTCGGACACTTCTAAAACCTCGTCCTAGTTCAAACCCATTTGAATTAAATTCAAATGAGTTTGAATTCTTATCGTTCGATCTTGGCCATTTCTATTTTCTTGGATCAAACTCATTTTTTGTGAGTCCGGGAAAATTATCCCCTTGCGCATTTTCTTTCCCTAACCCCCTCTTCATTTTCCTTCTCTTTAATGCTTTCTGTAAGAAAGTATGAGAGGAAGGGAGAGAGAGAGCCTGCAGCAGGTCGGCTCATCCATCCTCCCAAGGCCCAGCCCACCTAACCCCCTCGTTAACCCTAGCCCAGCCCCCACGCATCTCATCTCTCCCTCTCGTTCCCATGCCCGCCGCCACACCCGCAGCGCTCGACCGCTCCTCCCTCCTCGTTCGATCCCCATCTTCCTCGCAACACCGCCATCCCTCCCTCCTGCCGCTTCGACCCGATCCCCTCATCCTTCTCCTCCGTCGTGAGCCCCTTCGACCCGTTCCTCCTGATCCCGCGCAACCCCCCTCGCCGGCCAACTCCGGCGGCCCCATCGCCGTCACGCCCTTTCGCCACCACCAGAGCCCGCTGCCATCGCCCCCGGATCTGGCTGTGCCTCGCCAGGGTCCTCCCCTGTCGTGCCTCGGCCCCTGCTAGAGCGCCTCTGCCTCCTCTGTGCTTGCCCCACTACTGCCGTGCTGCTCCTCACCCGCGCGCCTCCTCGCCCGTGCATCTCCTCCTCCAGCAGCCTGCGGTGCCCCGTCGCTCGCCTGACCGCTCCTTCCCTCGCCCGTCTCCGGCTAAGTCCGAGGCCTAGGGACCGGGTCCTCCTCGTCTTGGCCATCCCCGTCATCTGCCCCTGCTTCCCTTCAAGCCCTCCTTTGCGTCACTCGCTCAGGCTACCAGCAGCCTTAGCACACCAAGGCCCAACCCAGCGCCGCATCTTCCTCAGCCTGCTGTTCCATCACCTCCTTGCTGCTGCCAATCGAGGCCCTGGTGTTCCTTCGTTTTGGACCGACAAGACCCAGACTCTGAACGCCAAGTACAACTACGAACCCGAAGACCTCGGATGCATCAAGTTCCACTACGGCCGTGTACCACTACTTCCTCTACCGATGACTCGAACGTCTACGAACCGTGTACCACGATGAACATGTACGTCTACACGACGACCCGCCAAGACCCTGAACAACTACCGCCGCCGTCGTGTACCACTACTTCCACTACTGTCGCCACGTGAACAACTACTTCCCACGACGACCCATGAACAACTACTTCCTCTACACCGCTTTGAACTAGTTCCGCCCCGAAAACGCACGCTTCAAAGGTATAATCCCGAGATGACGATCGCCCGTGAACGAATGCATGTGTTGTATGAGATGCACCCTATGTTTGGACCATGTCCGAATTGTTCTTTGCACGTTCCTCGTTTGCCATGCCTCCGTCCCGTGGGAACCCGGAATCCGGGATCACCCCACCATATTCCATGACTCGCTCACGTCACACTTCCTTTTGCACCAGTACCTCCATGAGTTATCGGGACCGGAATGTTGCCGTGGCACCATTTCCGTTTCACCGTCGTGGCACCTTTTTTCCTTCCGCCATGGCGACAAATGCTTCATACATGCTCATGTCAACATTTTCATAAAAATTGCTTAAAACTTTCATCATGATAACAACAATTAAAATGGTTAAAACTGTGTTTGCATTAATTGCTAAATGACATATGGGGATTTTTCCGGAATTGTTGTTTGTTGTTTCCGGCCTCATTTTAAACTTGCCTAAATAGTTAGTTTACTTATGATTCACCCCTTGCCATGTTAATTAACATTTAATAATTGTTGAGTATCTTAACCGAGAGTAAACTAAATAATTGATGTGGTGTTCCGTCAATATGCAACTCGTTGCATATTGAGCTCCACTTAAGTTGTAGTGTTGTTTGCTTTACCTTGTCATGCCATGCCTCATTAAACCGGACATGCATCATATTTGTTTGTGCATCATGCCATGCTTATGTGCTGGTTGTTTACCATGTTGTTTGCTTCTTTCCGGTTTGCTTCTCTCGTTAGCTTCGGTTTCGTTCTGGAGTTGTGAGGATTCGTTTGACTACGTCCGTTTGTCTTCTTCATGGACTCGTTATTCTTCCTTGCGGGATTTCAGGCAAGATGACCATTACCCTCGATATCACTTCTATCTTTGCTTGCTAGTTGCTTCGTTCTATCGCTCTGCTGCGCTGCCTATCACTTTTTACCATGCCTCCCATATTGCCATGTCAGCCTCTAACCTTTTCACCCTTCCTAGCAAACCGTTGCTTGGCTATGTTACCGCTTTGCTCAGCCCCTCTTATAGCATTGTTAGTTGAAGGTGAAGTTGAAGATTGCTCCATGACGGATAGGTTTATTTTGGGATATCACAATATCTCTTATTTTATTAATGCATCTATATATGTGGTAAAGGGTGGAAGACTCGGCCTTATGCCTGGTGTTTTGTTCCACTCTTGCCGCCCTAGTTTCCATCATACCGGTGTTATGTTCCCGGATTTTGCGTTCCTTACGCGGTTGGGTGATTTATGGGACCCCCTTGACAGTTCGCTTTGAATAAAACTCCTCCAGCAAGGCCCAACCTTGGTTTTACCATTTGCCTACCTAAGCCTTTTTCCCTTGGGTTCTGCAGATTTAAGGGTCATCTTTATTTTAAGCCCCCCCCCCCCCGGGCCAGTGCTCCTTCGAGTGTTGGTCCGAACTGAGCTGCCTGCAGGGCCACCTTGGGGAAACTTGAGGGCTGGTTTTACTCGTAGCTAGTCTCATCCGGTGTTGCCCTGAGAACAAGATATGTGCAGCTCCTATCGGGATTTGTCGGCACATCGGGCGGCTTTGCTGGTCTTGTTTTACCATTGTCGAAATGTCTTGCGAACCGGGATTCCGAGGCTAATTGGGTCTTCCTGGGAGAAGGTATATCCTTCGTTGACCATGACAGCTTGTGATGGGCTAAGTTGGGACACCCCTGCAGGGTATAATCTTTCGAAAGCCGTGCCTACGGTTATAGGCAGATGGGAATTTGTTAATGTCCGGTTGTAGATAACTTGACACCAGATCCGAATTAAAACGTATCAACCGCGTGTGTAGCCGTGATGGTCTCTTTTCGGCGGAGTCCGGGAAGTGAACACGGTTTTGGGTTATGTTTGACGTAAGTAGGAGTTCAGGATCACTTCTTGATCATTGCTAGCTTCACGACCGTTCCATTTGCTCTCTTCTCGCTCTTATTTGCGTATGTTAGCCACCATATATGCTTAGTCGTTGCTGCAACCTCACCTCATTACCACTTCCTACCCATAAGCTTAAATAGTCTTGATTTCGCTTGCTGAGTCCTCGTGACTCACCAGATACTATCACAACAGTTGCAGGTGCCGACGATACCAGAGCAGATGATGCAACCGAGCTCAGATGGGAGCTCATCGAAGATCTTGGTCATTGCTACATTTCGTTTCTTGTTGATTAGTAGTGGAGCCCAGTTGGGACGATCAGGGATCTAGCAGTTGGGTTATCTTCTTTTCTTTTGGCTTCGTCCGTAGTCGGACTAACCAACACCTCCATCATCTTCACCAACATCTCCATCACCTTCCCCCTTCTATATTTAGCGGTCCACTTCCCGCAACCCGTTGTACCCTCTACTTGAACATGGTGCTTTATGCTTCATATTATTATCCAATGATGTGTTGCCATCCTATGATGTCTGAGTAGATTTTCGTTGTCCTATCGGTGATTGATGAATTGTTATGATTGGTTTAATTCGTTTGTGGTTATGTTGCTATCCTTTGGTTCCCATCATATGAGCGCTCGCGTGGATCACACCATAGGGTTAGTTGTATGTTGATAGGACTATGTATTGGAGGGCAAGAGTGACAGAAGTTTCAACCTAGCATAGAAATTGATGCATACGGGATTGAAGGGGGGCCAATATATCTTAATGCTATGGTTGGGTTTTACCTTAATGAACGTTAGTAGTTGAGGATGCTTGCTAATAGTTCCAATCATAAGTGCATAGAATTCCAAGTCAAGGATGACATGCTAGCAGTGGCCTCTCCCACATAAAACTTGCTATCAGTCTAGTAAAGTAGTCAATTGCTTAGGGACAATTTCACAACTCCTACCACCACTTTTCCACACTTGCTATATTTACTTTATTGCTTCTTTATCTAAACAACCCCTAGGTTTTATTTACTTGCTCTTTATTATCTTGCAAACCTATCCAACAACACTTACAAAGTACTTCTAGTTTCATACTTGTTCTAGGTAAAGCGAACACTAAGCATGCGTAGAGTCGTATCAGTGGCAGATAGGACTTGAGAGAATATTTGTTCTACCTTTAGCTCCTCGTTGGGTTCGACACTCTTACTTATCGAAAGAGGCTACAATTATCCCCTACACTTGTGGATTATCAGCCTACCAAAGGCATCAACGGCCACCGTCGTGGCAAAACGCAAACGGTCCCAAACGGGGACAAGGTACCATAACAACATCAACAACAGGCACACAAGGTTACGTCTGCTTACCGGGCCAGGGTACCTATAACATCCCAAAATTCTAAATTTTGGAATGTTATATTAAATAAATAGTTTTGATTGATTGTTTGATTGATTGTTTGATTGCTTGAGTGAAATTGAGTGAAATTGAGTGAAATTTGAAACTTGTTGAAAGTTAAATGATTGGGAATAAAAAGACTTTCCCAAACTTTCATCTTGCTTTTATGATCTCCATGAATTCAAATTCATTTCATCACAAAACCCTAGAGAGAAGATGACATGACTTCTTCCATTTAAATAGATGAAAAGGGTTTTGAATCTCATTTGGAAATATTCCAAATTCAGAAACTTCAAGCAACTCAATGATTTTCATGAGAGAAGATAAAATGACTTCTTCAAATTGTATGAAATATGAGTTGGAAGTTTCAAAGAAACAAATATAAAAGTCCCTTTGAAATTATTTTCAATTTGGAGTTATTTGGGTTTTATTCAAATTATTTTTCTCCAAAAATAAAATAAGGAAATTAGGGTAAAATGATTCCCTACATTAGAAAATTGGAGAGAAATAAATTTGGAATTATTCTGTTATTTCTAAAATAATTTTTATTGGGTTTTATTATAGCTGCAGCACACTTTGCTTTATTTAGTTATTTTTGCATATTTTATTTGACGATATAAAAATGTTCATATTGTAGAAAATATTTTTCTGAAAATTTTGGTATATAAAATTCCAATATAATGTTTTTGTATTTTCATTATTCAGTTTTTCCTTTTCTGTTTCTACTAAAAAAATGCGCGTACTCCACAACTATATGTCGCCCACATGCGCGGCATAGTAGCTTCTGGCGCTCCATTGTTTTTTCTCTTAAGTAGGCCAGGCCCAGCCAGCCTTTTCTTTTTCAGATTTTTTTTTCTTCCTTTGCAAAAAAAAAAACTCTGCGCATGCACGCGCGCGGCCGGCCGAACGAAGCTTTAGGCTCATGCGCTTTTCTCTTCTCTCTTTTCTCTTTTTCGTGTATGTTTAGTACCACATTGCCTAAATTTTAACCTCTAAGCCTTTTTTCCACCTATAAATATAGATCCATAGAGCCTCTAAAAAGATTATTCGATTCGGGTTAAATCAATATTTTGGTTTGACAAAATTCACTAAAGGAAAATATATTTCTCCTCTCCGGCGAAAATTCTGGAAGCCGTCTCCTCTCTCCAAAGTCGTCTTTTAAGTATCTTTCTTCGTTTTTTTTCATAGCTTATTATTTTTAGACTAGTGTATGTTAGAATAATAATATTTATAAATTAGTCCATATATTTACATTTTAAGACTAGAATTTTTTTTAGCCATAGCCTCTTTTCTTCCGTAAAACAGCTTGGCCCTGATTTTTAAAATAGCCTAATCTTTTACCCATTCATCCAAATAGGATGAAACTAGCGTCTATAGTTTCGTCTTGTTTTCACCTATCCAATGAACCTGTCACATCAACTTTTTGAAATTTTCAAATTTCCAAATTTGTTTAGATTCATATTCAAACTTCTTTTGATCATATCTTTTTATCTGTACCTCCGTTTTCGATAAAGCCAACGCCTAAATCTTCGTAATGATCCACTCTGTCCAGCAAATTAACTTGAACATGTTTTTGACAATTTAAAATTTGAGTTTAGTTCATATTAGTATTCGATCTTGTTTCGTCTGTTTCTTGAGTTTTGTAAGTCCGATTTGGTTGATTCTTTTTGCAAATCGAAGCTCTTGACCTAAACTTTCTGATAAGACCAAATCCACCCAATTTTGGTACTATTAGAAATTGTTTTCTGTTGCAAGAGTTAATTGCTTGTTTTCGAAGTTTTCCGAGATCTTTTCTTCGAATTTTATGCTTGAGTGCTTATGTATGCAATTGCTTGCTCTTGATAGATTGAACGGAGTGTGACGAATAGAACTATCAGGAATTATGAGTGCGAATCATCTTCATCAATAGTACAAGGCAAGTTCACACTTTGATCATATTTTTCATACCCAGTTTTATGCATTAGTTTCAATCCTCAAACATTGCATGAGTAGGTTTGATAACATGTGGGTACTGGGAATTAGTTGATGAGGTAGGAACCTATTGTCTTTAATTCAAACCTTGGGAGTTACTTCTACGTATGCTATTACAGCTATGTTATGCTTGTAGACATGGTTTGGTTTGAGTGATCCATTGACAGATGTGAGAGTTGTTAATAAATGGTTAACTTAAGGTGGCTACTTTAATACACATCTGGGTGGATTGGTTGGGGCACCCTGGAGCACCCAGTGGTTTGCGCGGGCACCTGAAGAACCCAGTGCTTGCCCAAGGGAATCCCGGAGTACCCGTGTGATTACCCTATGGAATGCCACACAGGCTCAAAGGGATCATAAGATTATTCATGCTAGGAACTTCTGTGTGCAGCCACAACCATTATGGGCTCTGGCATAGTTGAGTAAGTTGCGTGAGCTCTTGAAGAGGTAGACTAACAGATGTAGGGGATGTAGGTGGTACTGTCTATCCGGAGTAGAGAGTTAATGCTTCTAAAAGATTGTGTCTCGGTCATCCGTTTCTCAAACATCATGAAGTGCGACAAATTCAACGGAGGAGATCGAGTCTTGTGGGGAAAAGTGCGCAAACCGCTGCAGAGTGTACAAACTAATCATGATTAGCCGTGTCCCCGGTTATGGGCATCTGGAATATCTGGTACTTGGATTATCGTGTTGATGTCGTCACTCTAATTTATTAATTTGTTGGGTTGATGATTATTAATTAGGGATTGAGTTGGAGGAACCTTCTCAATGTTTTCAACAAACTTTGTAGTTAAATAAAATATATTCCTTTGTTGTAGGGAAAAATTAGCTTTATGCAAAATTAAACTTAGAGCCTCTACCAGCCAAATATGCATGTAGTGATAGCCATTATTCAGCATTGCTCTACAGTGTGAAATTCCCAGTACATTCAATGTACTGACCTATATGGCTGCAATGTCTCATGTTGCAGGAATCTTTCGACGAGTAAGTGATATGTTAGGGTTATGATTTCTACACTCAACCTTTGCCGTTGGTGTTGATGGGAACCCACAACCTTGTTGTTACTTCCGCTATATGGATTGATGTAATAGTATTTACGTTACTTTATACATGTGATTTACCTCTATTATAAATCCTCAAGTATTGTGTGTGTCAGCGTACCGATCCAGGGATGACACTTAAGCATAGAGACTTGACCGTCTGAGGTCGGGCCGCTACAAAATGGTATCAGAGCACATGTTGACTATAGAACATGACCCTAGAGACTAGCAAGCCCATATGTCATGGAATTGTCACGTCAGATGTCCTCGTGAAAGGACTTAGTTGTGGAGCCATCGCAACTAGGAAGCTTGAAGGGGTTAATCGGGACAAAGGACACGAGAGGTTTTATACTAGTTCGGCCCCTTACGGTGAAGGTAAGGCCTACGTCTAGTTGGGTTGGTATTGATGTTTCGATGACTAGGGAGCGAGATACGCTATGCCTGGCTCTCGATGAGTTGTTTTCTTGCCCTAAGCCGCCAGCGGGTCGTCCCCTTATATACACGGGTCGACGCCCTGCGGCTTACAGAGTCCCGGTCGGCTTATAAACAATATCCGGCCCGGTGACTAGTTAAGTCTACCTTATGATACAAGTAATATTATTACAGCGGTCTACTACAACGGGCCTTAAGTCGCCTATGGGCCTTAAGCTTTCTATGAACCACCATCTTCATACTTTGGTCTTGGGCTTCTCTTTGGCGAGTCTTCTTTGCGTAACCCGGCCCCTCCTGGGCAGCTTAAACAAATAGTTATATCCCCAACATTAGGCCCCAGATTGATTTGAACCTGTTCATGTCAATCTTAAAATACCTTATAAACTGTCCTGCAGTCCTTTATCTTGCACGAAGAATTTTAACCCGCTGTGACGTCATCATCTGGATCCGAGTTAAATCACCATGACGTCATCATCAATAAAACTTACTTTTATTCTGCCATATCTTCGACGGATCTTTGTCTTTACTGACTATCCCGAAAATCGAGGCGCCCGAGCCGCTGGATAATAAATGTTATCTCCTTGTTTTTCACGCCCTCTCGGTCAGTCTTCTCTTATAAATAGCCGCGACTTAGGTCTTTTCCTTTTTATCCTTTCAGTCGTCTTCTTCCTCTTGCCTCCTCCCGAGCTCTGCCGCCGCCACCGTCGAACCTCTCGTCTTCATTGACTCAGGCCGCTGCATCAACCTGACTCTGACCAGAGATCAACGGCCAACCTCCATAGCTCATCCGCATCCGTGAGTTCCTCTCATTCCTTTTCTCAGATCTGCATTAGGTCCTTGTTGAGTTCGTCAGTGTTCATCACTGGCCGACACCAAACCCTCGCTAGTTCCTTCCAATGCCCTGTTTAGATCATGGAAACTACGTAGAACTGCTGCGGTGCTTGTTTGTGTTGATCTTGCATAAAAATATATCTCCTTTCCCTTGTTCAGGAACCCTCTTCGAGTGCATGAACTTCTCTGCCTCGTTTTAGGTCTAGAAAAATTTCCTTTCAGAGCAATATTTTGATCCAGAGTAATAATTGTTATCTGTGAAACTTGCTTTTATCACCCGGAAAACATCTTCTGGTAACTGCTCTGAAACACAACTGTCGAGGTTTCCGGCTTAAATAAATGACACAGGACCCTAATTGCTCCTCATGACCCGGAAAAATTTTAAACTGCACTTGATACTCGTAGCGGCTTAAATATTGTCGCACAGTCATCCTTATATCATTAGGCCCCTCATTAAGCCGTCACTTTGAATAATCAGGATTCTTCCCCCGGGTTAAAATTGAACCGGATCTTCTTGTTTTTTCATAGGCCAATTGCTGTGATGGCTCCTAAAGCTACCAAGGCCCCTGTGACTTGCAATTGGGTTCCATCCATAGTTACCAATAGCAAACTAGCTGAGTTTGTGAAGTCTGGGCATCTGCCAAAAAAGGATGTCATGTCTTACTGTGCCCCTGACCCGTCTGAAGAAAAGCCTCACCCCAAAGCAGGGGAAGTAATAATTTTTACAGATCATATGAGCCATGGATTTGCTCCTCCCGGCTCAAAATTCTTCAGAGAGGTTTTAAATTTCTTTGACCTTAGACCTCAAGACATCGGACCCAATTCCGTGTCAAATATTTGTAATTTCCAAGTCTTCTGCGAGGTGTACCTGGGAGAAGAACCGAGTCTGCTTTTGTTCAGGGAACTTTTTTACATGAACCGACAAAATGAACGTGCCAACATGCCTAGTCTTGAGCTTGGCGGCATCTCCATCCAGCGACGGAGAGACTGTCTTTTCCCTTATGCCGAGTTGCCGAGCCACCCAAAATCTTGGAACCAAACATGGTTCTACTGCCAGGATACTTCTCCGGCTGATGAAAAACCTCTACCCGGCTTCCGCGCCCTGCGCCTTGAATCTAACCATCCGCTACTAGACAAGCTGACAATCCTTGAACGTGTGCCTCTCAATTCCACCATCAGGAAGGTTAAAGCTCTCTTGGGAAATGGTTTAAACAGCATCGATCTGGTCCGAGTCTGGGTCACTTGGCGTATACTTCCATTAAGCCGCCGTCCCGGCTTAATGTGTACTTATACTGGAGAAAAGAATGATCCGATACGCCATAGCCCTGACGACTTACCAGATGACGTGGTGGATGCTACAACCCAGTCACTATTGAAGGAGGGCACTGTGATGAGCAACGCCTTCGGCTTACTTCCATTTTGCAAAAATAACCCGGCCCCTGCTGTAAGCTATCAATCGTAACAAATGTTTACGGATACATTATACCTTTCTTGATACTCATAATTCTTTAAATTTTTTTCACAGGCCGGTGATGACTTCTGGAAAGCCAAATATGACCATGAAGCTGCCAAACAAGCCAGGACGACCAAGAAAGCTGAAAGGAAAGCCGCCAAGGTAGGAACCTCAAAGAAGAAGAAACCCAGCGCCTCCGACTTACTCAGATTGTAGGATAGCTCTTCGGATAAGGAAGAGGTAATCTTTAAATTTTCTTAAGTCCCTTGTTATCACCTGTCTGACATTTTATCCCTTTAGGAGGATACGGGGAACAGTCGAGCAGCCAATGAAGAGGTAACTATAATCTCCTTCGACTCAGAGCCTTTGCCAAAGCGAAAGACCCGAAGGGTGACCCGGAAAGTAAGATTTTCACATGCACTTGCTTATCAAGATCCTCAATTTTGAAGCAACAACAGTTTGAGAACCGGAGGCAGACCCGGAACAACAAGGATGCAGAACTCTCCTCCGGCTTACCTGATGTAACCAGGAAGCGTCGGACTGAGGTTATCTCCGATTGATGTTCTGTCTTACCTTTAGCAGGCTTAATTCATCAACCTCTCAATTCATCTGACTCCAACTATCAGGATACCTCTCCTTCTTCCGGCGGATCCATGCAGTCAAATATGCCGACTTTCAAAACTGCTCCCGGGTAATATAAACTTATGCACTTTTTGCTTTACCTATGCTTGCATATTCATCCTTCTGCTTTTATTAACAGTATGCAAGTGAAACCCAGTAAACGGGCAAAGAAGAATAAGCTGTCTGAAGAACCGGCCGTGGTCGAACCGGTGATCAATACATCTGCTCCAGACAATTCTACCCATCAGCCGCCGCCTGATCCAGCTTCTGATATTCCAATGCCAACCTCTGATCCACCTGCTGAAGATACTTTCCAAACAAGTAACCCGGAGACTCCTAGCCTGGTCAAAACAGATGAGCCGGAAGTTGAATTTGTGAAGTCTCAGTTTGTTGAACCAGGGCGGCCTACCGTCCTTGTCAAATGTACCGCCAAGGAAGATCTAGCCCAACGCCGAAAAGCAAGCAGGACATCACTGATTACACTCACTTAAGCATTGGTGATATAGTCTCGGGCTATCTGAATCAGGTTCATAACAGCCGTGACCTGGAAATTGACATGGTGAAACAAATACAGCACAAATCTGAGGTATAACTTATACTTTTTACCTGAATCTTACATACTTTACCAGCCCCCAAGTCTATTGCTTATGAACAAATATGCTGTAGACTTTTAGAAATTTGCTTTACCTGTTAATTTATCGGGCTTAAAAAGAAGTTACTTAACCCGGTTATCACATAAAGCTTTTAAATCTGCAATACACATTAGCCCCCAAGTGTCAAGTATCATTACTTGTAAGGTGCTTGAGACTTAATATGTGTGACCCGGCAGGATAAAGTTAAAAAATTCTTCAGCACACATTAGCCCCCAAGTGCCAAGTATCTTTACTTGTAAAGTGCTCGGGACTTGAATGTTACCTTACTATAATCCTTACCATAACCTGGTGTCAACGCAGGCTGGCATAAGTCAATTTGAATCAGAGCTCGCTGCCCTAAAGAGTCGTCTAGAAACTCAAGAACTTGAGACGCAGAAGGCTAATTCCAAATTTAAATTTAGTGTCTCTGAAACTGAGAAGCTAAAGAAGAAATTTGAATCGGAGAAGAAAACTTGGGCTGATGAGAAAACTTCCCTGGTGACTCGGGCCGAGACAGCCGAAGCATCTCTTGCCGAAGCAACAACCGAACTGTCCGACTTAAAATAGAAGATATCTCAAATGGTCTCAGCCATCTTTGGTAAGTTATTGTGAGTCGGCCTTAAACATTGTAACCTTACAATGACTATTGCAATAATTACTTTCGGCTGACTATTATGCTTGTGCACATACAGGCTCCAGGAGTATCAACCTGAAGCAGAACACACTGATCAAACTTAAAGCAGTTTATACCTTAGTGGAACAGCTATACTCCGGGACACAACGCGCTTTGGCCGTTGTAGCCTTGTCAACTCCTCATCCCCGCCTTTTGCAAGATGTATTGAAGAGCCTTGCCTTTCTACCTCAGCGGATCCAAGACTTAAGGCGTTCATCCTCAAGAGCAGGGGCCGTAGCCGCATTGAGCCGGGCAAAAGCATGGCTCCCACAACTAGACCCGGCAGACCTTGCTCTTGGATACCCGAGTCTAAAGGAAGACGGCAATGCCTTTGATGATCATGACTTCACCGCCTGCGTCAAAGCCATATGTCCGGTGGCTACCCTTATTGGAAACGACACTGACCTTAGCAAGTATGTGTTGTCTTATGACAGTGACAACCGGAAAATCCCAAACGCTCCATATGATCAAATCAGCCTGATCCCTCCAATTCGTAAGCATACTTTTGCCCCTGAAGTGGACCCGGCTGGTTTAATAGATGCTGAAGCTGAATTTGAAGCTTTGAGCGGCATTGATTGGGCCTCATCAACTTTCCAGGACAAAACAGCTGATGGAGAAGCAGAGAAGGATAACCCGGAGCCCTCAAGCCCGCCGAAGGAGTGAATCGTCAGGTGTTTGGCCAAAAAACAATGCTTCATCAATTTCAGACTCGGGGAGTCTTGTAATAGGGTAGAAAAAACTTCCCTATGCTTGTCATGCCTTTGTGCATGCTTAATACTTTTCGTAAGCTCCCATGGCTATATATTTCTGGCTTTTGCTTCCTTGGCGTTTTAAACTTTACTTGCCTTATTCTACAATCCTTGGATAATCTTCCCGGCTCATATAATGTTCACCCGGCACTTAACACCCTGGGGTGATGAATATTAAACCGGCAAGACAAAAACATCTCAAAATGCTTTTCACAAGGTTTCAGGATAATCAAAATACTTTACAGGCTTCTGATTCGAATACGATCAGTAAACCATTCCAAAGGGGTTAAGCTAAGACTCGGATACGATCATATAGCCCCCAGTGGCTTGGCGATGCCGATCAAGTGGGTATCGACAGCTATGTTCTCTTTGGTTCAAATACGACCTATGTTTGAACAGGAAGCCCCCAGGTGAGCATAAGATTTGTTTAATGACGTTGATTCGCATACAATCCACGTCAGACCTACAGGGGTTAAGCTATGATTCAAACATGATCAAGAAGCCCCCAAGTAAGTTTGGCAAGTATGCCGATCAAGTGGGTATCGACAGCTATGTTCTCTTTGGTTCGGATACGACCTATGTTTGAACAGGAAGCCCCCAAGTGATCATGGCTAGATTCAGATATAATCATAAGTCGGACCAAAGGTAAAGCCAGATTCAGATATGATCCGGTCCCTGTTGGTTGTTTCCACCACCTGCCAAAAAGACGTATACACTTTTTTGAGGGTGAAAAAAGGACAGAGGTCCTGCTTTATTATTTTTTATAATATATACATTGTCAAAAAAAATATACATCTAAAGAACCGGTGGCTTAAGTATAATAAGGCCGAAGATGGGCCATATTCCACGGCCGGCGGGTCTCCTCCTCCGATTTACCTGAGTCTTTGTGCTCTCGAATATCAATGAGGTAGTATGACCCGTTGTGCAGATTCTTGCTGACCACAAAGGGTCCTTCCCAAGGAGGGGATAGCTTGTGCATATCGGACTGATCCTGGATGAGCCGGAGCACTAAATCGCCTTCCTGAAATGTTCTGCTCCTGACCCGGCGGCTGTGATAACGACGAAGGTCTTGCTGGTAAATCGCCGAGCGGGCTATTGCCAAGTCTCGCTCCTCATCTAACAAGTCAAGCGCCTCTTGTCGAGCCGTTTCATTATCAGCCTCAATGTAAGCCACCACACAGGGCGAATCATGCCGGATGTCACTGGGCAGAACTGCCTCTGCTCCATAAACCATGAAAAAAGGTGTATAACCCGTGGATCTGTTAGGCGTAGTGTTGATGCTCCACAGCACAGAGGGTAACTCTTCCACCCAACAACCCGGAGTCCGATGTAAGGGGACCAAGAGCCGTGGCTTGATACCCCTTAAAATCTCCTGATTAGCTCTTTCTGCTTGACCATTGGATTGAGGATGAGCAACAGCCGAAACGTCAAGCCGGATATGTTCCCGTTGACAGAACTCTTCCATGGCACCCTTGGAGAGATTAGTGCCATTATCAGTTATGATGCTATGCAGAAAACCAAAATGAAATATCACCTTTTTGATGAACTGAACTGTTGTGGTCGCATCACACTGACTGACCGGCTCTGCCTCAATCCACTTTGTAAACTTATCCACTGCCGCCAGGAGGTGTGTCTTTTTATCCTTAGACCTTTTAAAAGGTCCCACCATGTCAAGCCCCCAGACTGCAAACGGCCAAGTGATTGGAATCATCCTCAATTCCTGAGCCGGCACATGAGCTCGTCGTGAGAATTTTTTACATCCGTCACATTTGCTAACAAGATCTTCTGCATCTGCATGAGCCGTCTGCCAATAAAAACCATGACGGAAAGCCTTGGCCACCAGAGATTTTGAGCTGGCATGATGACCACAATCTCCTTCATGGATTTCTCGAAGTATCTCTTGACCCTCTGCAGGCGACACACAACGCTGGAATGCCCCTGTGACACTGAGATGATGTAACTCGCCGTTAACAATTGTCATGGATTTGGACCGCCTGACAATTTGTCTCACCAAGGTCTCATCCTCAGGCAGCTCTCCCCGGGTCATATAAGTCAGATATGGCAATGTCCAATCCGGGATGACGTGAAGTGCAGCCACCAACTGTGCCTCTGGGTCTGGTACTACAAGCTCTTCCTCTGTAGGTACCTTGATAGAAGGATTGTGTAGAACATCAAGAAAGGTGTTAGGCGGCACCGGCTTGCGCTGAGAGCCCAACCGGCTTAAAGCATCAGCCGCCTCATTCTTCCTTCTGTCAATGTGCTCCACCTGATACCCTTTGAAGTACCTAGCTACAACAATGACTTCACGGTGATAAGCCGCCATAAGGGGATCCTTAGAATCCCATGTGCCTGAGACCTGTTGAGCCACGAGGTCTGAGTCGCCCAAGCACCTTACCTGGCTTAAATTCATCTCCTTAGCCATCCGGAGTCCATGGAGCAAGGCCTCGTATTCAGCTGCATTGTTAGTAAAAGGAAACATGAGTCGGAGCACATAACGAAATTTATCACCTCGAGGGGAAGTTAAGACAACTCCAGCCCCTGATCCTTCTAACTGCCGGGACCCATCAAAGTGAATAGTCCAGTACGTATTGTCCGGCTTCTCCTCAGGTGCCTGCAACTCTGTCCAATCATTGATAAAATCCAGCAAGGCCTGAGACTTGATGGCAGTACGGGGCATATACTTCAGACCATAAGGCCCAAGCTCAATGGCCCACTTGGCGATTCGTCCTGTGGCTTCCCTGTTCTGAATGATGTCTCCCAAAGGGGCTGAACTTACCACCGTTATAGGATGACTTTGAAAGTACTGCTTCAGCTTCTGGTTTGCCATGAACACACCATAAACAAGCTTCTGCCAATGTGGATACCTTTGTTTAGACTCAATGAGCACCTCGCTGATGTAGTAAACCGGCCGTTGACCCGGATGCTCCTTGCCTGGCTCCTTACGCTCCACCATGATGTCTACACTGACGGCCCGTGAGTTAGCAGCCACATATAATAATAGCGGCTCTCCATCAATGGGAGCTGCAAGAACCGGTGGCTCAGACAATTGTCTCTTTAAATCTTCAAAGGCAGTGTTAGCAGCATCGCTCCAAACAAAAGTGCATGTTTTCTTCATCATCTGATATAGTGGTAGGGCCTTCTCCCCTAACCGGCTTATGAACTGGCTTAAAGCAGCAACACGTCCTGCCAGGCGCTGAACGTCATTGATACACATCGGCTTAGCCAGAGAGGTAATCGCCGTGATCTTCTCCGCATTAGCTTCAATGCCTCTGTTTGACACCAAAAAACCCAAGAGCTTGCCTGCAAGTACACCAAATACACACTTGGCTAGGTTAAGCATCATCTTGTAAACCCGGAGATTGTCAAAGGTCTCTCTTAAGTCAGATATTAAGGTTTCCTTTTCTCTGGACTTCACCACAATGTCATCCACATAAGCATGAACATTGCGCCCAATTTGATCGTGCAAACAGTTCTGCACACACCGCTGATAAGTTATCTGGGCACTCTTGAGCCCAGACGGCATAGATACATAACAGAAGGCCCCAAACGGAGTGATGAAAGATGTCTTCTCCTGGTCCTTAACTGCCATCTTGATCTGATGATAGCCAGAGTAAGCATCCAAAAAGCTCAAACATTCACAACCCGTCGTAGCATCAATGATTTGATCAATACGGGGGAGAGCAAAGGGATCAGCTGGACAAGCCTTATTTAAGTCCGTGTAATCCATACACATCCGCCAAGTGCCGTTCTTCTTGAGCACCAGCACCGGGTTAGCCAACCACTCCGGATGAAAAACTTCAACAATAAACCCGGCCGCTAAGAGCCGGGCCACCTCCTCCCCAATAGTCGTCCGTCTCTCTTCGTTGAATCATCGAAGAAACTGCCTGACTGGCTTATACTTCAGATCAATATTGAGAGTGTGCTCAGCGAGTTCCCTCGGTACACCCGGCATGTCAGAAGGTTTCCATGCAAAGATGTCCCGGTTCTCACGGATGAACTCGATGAGCGCGCTTTCCTATTTAGGATCCAAATTGGCACTGATACGGAACTGCTTAGAGGCGTCTCCCGAGGTGAAGTTAACCAATTTTGTCTCAGCAGCCGATTTAAATTTCAACGCCAGGTCATGCTCAGTAGTTGGTTTCTTAAGGGAGGTCATATCCGCCGGGTCAACATTGTCTTGATAGAATTTGAGCTCCTCCGCGGCATAGGCCGTCTCAGCGTAAGCCGCGTTGCCTTCTTCACACTCCAAGGCCACCTTCCGACTCCCATGCACAGTGATGGTGCCCTTGTAACCCGGCATCTTGAGCTATAAGTAAACGTAACACGGCCGTGCCATGAACTTAGCATAAGCCGGTCTCCCAAACAGAGCGTGATATGGACTCCTGATTTTGACCACCTCAAACGTCAACTTCTCAGCCCTGGAATCATACTCATCTCCAAAGGCCACCTCCAACTCAATCTTACCAACTGGGTAAGATGACTTGCCTGGAACCACCCCGTGGAACACAGTGTTGGATGTCCTCAGATTCTTCTCAGTCAACCCCATACGCTGGAAGGTCTCGTAATAGAGTATGTTGATGCTGCTGCCACCGTCCATGAGTACCTTAGTAAATTTATATCCACCAACCTGGGGTGCTACCACCAAGGCTAACTGACCCGGATTATCGACGTGTGGAGGGTGATCCTCTCTGCTCCAAATGATGGGTTGCTCTGACCATCTTAAATAATGAGGAACTGCCGGTTCAACCGAATTTACAGCCCTCTGATGAACCTTCTGGTCACGTTTGCATAAGCTGGTGTTAAACACATGGTACTGCCCACCGCTCAACTGTTTTGGTTGGCTCTGGTAACCCGACTGCTGCTGCTGTCCTCCCTGACCCGATTGCTGCTGATTATTTCCACCCGGCTGTCCCTGAAAACCGGAATTTGAACCGCCGCCCGGGCCATGAAAGCCGCCGGCCCCTGAACCGCCACCAAGTCCATGACCACCATCAAAGATATTGGAGTTTTTAAACGCCTTCATGATCGCACAATCTTTCCACAGGTGCGTAGCGGGGTGCTCCCGGCTGCCGTGTTTCGGACAGGGCTCGTTGAGTAGCTGCTCAAGAGATGGACCTGACCCGCCGGTTCGAGGTCACTTACCCTTACGTCTCTGATTGTTACCCTGTGTACTCGCGTTAGCCACAAGCTCCGGGCTGCCGTCCGCCTTACGCTTATTGCCGCCTTGATTCTCCGGGTTGTGCTATTGACCCTTTCCATTACCGTTCCTTTTACCCTTCCTTGTCTTCTCATCGTCAGATGTAGGGTCCTTGGTATTATCAGAATCGGCATACTTGACTAAAGCCGCCATCAGTGTTCCCATATTGGTGCAGTCACGCTTAAGGCGGCCCAATTTCTGCCTCAGTGGTTCAAAGTTGCAATTCTTCTCCAACATGAGGACCGTAGAGCCGGCATCCATCTTATCAGATGAGTGAATTATCTCCTTGACTCGGCGTACCCAATGGGTGGTGGATTCACCCTCTCCCTGCTTACAACTTGTCAAGTCCACGATCGACATAGATTGCTTACACGTATCCTTGAAGTTCTGGATGAAACGGGCCTTTAACTCCCCCCACGAACCAATGGAATTAGGTGGTAAACCTTTTAGCCAAGACCGGGCCGTTCCATCTAACATCATGGTGAAGTATTTAGCCATTGTTGCGTCACTGACCTCCAACAGCTCCATGGCCATCTCATAACTCTCAATCCACGCTCCGGGCTGTAAGTCGGCCGTGTAATTCGGCACCTTTCGAGGTCCCTTGAAGTCCTTAGGCAGGCGCACATTGCGCAAAGCTGGTATCAAACAAGGAACTCCATCGGTTCTGGTAGCTACTCCCATCTCAATAGAAGTCGTTGGATACTCTGGGATATCCTGATGAGCCGCCAGCTGAGCCGCCTGTTGAGCCGCTAGTTGAGCCGCCCGCTCGTCCTCCTCACGTATTCGGTCTTGCACCGGGTTATAGCCACCAAGATGGTTACGGCGTTGGGCGTTACTTGATAAAGCTTCGGACTCCATGTGCCTGCTGTAACTCGGGCTCTGGTTCTGACGAGGCGGTGCTAACCAAGGCGGAGGGGTTGAGTGAATCCTATCCCGGCTGTAAGAATAGGTCTCCTGCTGAGCCAGGGCCATCTGGACAAGTTCCCTGATCCTCCGGGTCTCCACCGCTGTTGGATCATCACCGTCCACTGGAAGAGCTGTCAGGCATGCTGACACTGCGATTAAATTCTCCATGGGGTTGGAAAAGTGACCCTCCGGTATCGGCACGTAATGTGGCGGCGCCATGCTCATATGAGGAGGCGGCATCTCCCAACACTGGGCCGGTCCTCCCGCTCCGGATGTCATAAACGGATTAGCATCGGGCGGGTTACTTGGGCCGGCTCCGGGTGTAGCAAAAAGAACCCTAGGGTTGTAATTCGGAGACAACCGGGATTGGGTCTTCTGGTGTCTCCTCCTCATTACCTCATTAGACGCGTTTAAACTCATCGTGAGCTGGTAAGCCTCTGACTGCAACCGATGTGCCCGGGCGTCGAGAGCCGCCTGCTCCGTAGCTAGTCTAGTGTCCTCAGCTGCTAAGGCCTCCTTGGCCTGAACTATCTCCTCACGTACCCGTGCTACCTCCGCATCATGCTCATCTTTGTTCGCAGGGATAGCCGTGGCGGTTAACAGGGTCGTAAGCTTGTCCATGAGGTCTATTAGTACTTGAGCCGGCGGGCGCACAGGGCCTCCTGCCCTGGCCGCTCCTAACCCGGAAGTAATTGCAGCCGCGGCTGTAGAGTTTTGTCCGGGTTGAGTCCCAACCATAAAGACTCCTGCCCAATTCGGCGACTCACAGGGGTCCGGAATACTAAGGCCATCCGAACAGCCCCCGAGCGCACCGTCTTGAACTTGATACAAAGAATCTGTTGAACCGGCGGACGAATCACCGTCAGAGTGGACGGCCGTCTCACCACCATCTTCAGGACCTTCAGAAAGTTCTTCTCCATGGACGCAGCCCACAAAGACATGCTTCATGCCGGTTTGAACTCGGGCGGGTTTCGCACGCTGAGCCGTCTCGACGAGGTCGGTGCAGTTGTCCGACTCAGGCCCCGGCTCACCAATCCGGCCGATGAAGACGTGGATCCCTCCGAAGGGGACTCGGTACCCGTACTCAATTGAGCCGGCGTCGGGGCCCCAACCTTCGTCGTCGATGTAGATCTTGCCGCGACGACTTTTGGTCATCTGGCCCACTACGTATCCTTTGAGCCCTTCGAAGTTTCCCTCCAAGAACTCAAATCCATAGTGCGCTGGCCCCATGGTGGGCGCCAACTGTTGTGGAATTTTCACGTCAGATGTCCTCGTGAAAGGACTTAGTTGTGGAGCCATCGCAACTAGGAAGCTTGAAGGGGTTAATCGGGACAAAGGACACAAGAGGTTTTATACTAGTTCGGCCCCTTACGGTGAAGGTAAGGCCTACGTCTAGTTGGGTTGGCATTGATGTTTCGATGACCAGGGAGCGAGATACGCTATGCCTGGCTCTCGATGAGTTGTTTTCTTGCCCTAAGCCGCCAGCGGGTCATCCCCTTATATACACGGGTCGACGCCCTGCGGCTTACAGAGTCTCGGCCGGCTTATAAACAATGACCGGCTCGGTGACTATTTAAGTCTACCTTATGATACAAGTAATATTATTACAGCGGTTTACTACAACGGGCCTTAAGTCGCCTGTGGGCCTTAAGCTTTCTATGAACCGCCGTCTTCATACTTTGGTCTTGGGCTTCTCTCTGTGAGTCCTCTTTGCGTAACCCGACCCCTCCTGGGCGGCTTACACAAATAGTTATATCCCCAACACCATAGGAAAGATTTTCTGTAAAAACTTTATTTTCAAAAAGATCTTTTACCTCTCTTCTTTTCTGAGATTTATCAAATATTCCCTTTTAGTTAGACCATACCCCTTTCCCCTTTTGACCACACGAAGATATGATTGATGAGACCACTCCAAGAAGTACAAGATATCAGACAACTAAGATCACTTTGGAATAAAGAGGATTTTTACCGTGCATTACAATGATGGAAACTACAACGGTTAAAGACTCCAAAGACTAGGAGAATTTGAAGGCTTTGTAGAATTTCCAGATTAGTATGACCTAGGAAGGCTACCCTTATGGAACTTGGCAGACTATGGAAGTTGTCAATACCCGAGATCAAGGTATGTCGGAGAAAGACCGGAACATGGAGCGTAAAACTCAAAGTTTTGTCAAGAAAACCCTACGGCATGAGATATCAACTATGGAATGATAGTTCATGTCAATGACCAGGGAAGAAACATGGATATCCAAGATGATATTGCCCGCCTATGCTATTGTCACCGTGCTGAGTTAAGCGTGCATTTCTTCGGAAGGATTGGATGATAGAAGGCTGATGGAGCACCTGTCAGCAAAAGATGAAGTTTTAACCTTAGCTGGTGTATCACCAGGATCTGGAGTATTACATCCAGAAGTTTAGGGTGGAACTTTAGGAAGCCGTATTTGACAAGGGAGCATTTCGTGAAGAACTCAGGACCCAGAAGCTGAAAGTAGCCAAGCTGGAGGAGCAATACCTCGAGATACCAGAGATTCGTCAGGAACTAAAGGACAGTAGAACCATGGTTCATGCCAAGGATGTTGAAACCCAGAAGTTTGGAACACAACTCCAGAAATATTAAAGGATGTCATGAGAGACTTCGTGTCAATAGAGATGATCTGGCAAAAGAACTTGAGAAGGACAAGTACGATCGGAAGAAGCCATCGGAGACATGAACAAGACTTGAAGAGTTTGGCGACTTTGAAGATTTATTGACCTTTAGAAGACCAAACCCCTGTTATATACTTATGTTAGATGCGACGATTGTGAGCTGTCATTTGTTTGATGTTTTTTTTGACAGCCACAAAATAAAATATGTCTTTTCAAAATTATTGTTTGTATTGTGTGTATCCCTCTCTATCTCTCTTATCTCACCCCAAAACCCTTGGAACCAATAGAGTATGAATGGAGATGAACTCACATTTCTGGGACAGATAAGTCAATTGGAGACGGACCGATGGATTCAGAACACGGAAGGTCACATGGAGAGTAATCCTATAGTCGGAAAGGATATGACCCAGCATGTTCTTCAGTGCTTTGAAAGAGGTGCTGCTACTTGGTGGAGGATGTACCAAACCATCAATGGATGGCAAGGAGTAACCACTTGGAAAGAATTTAGGTTGGATTTGCAAAAGTCTCATCTTGTGTCCTAGAAATTGAAGCCTTATGGAAATGATATGAAAAAATCTTGTGCTTGCAAGCTCTGTGGAGAAATATGACACAACCATAAAAGAACACAAGGATGAATGCCCTCATTGTGAAGAAAGCCACCCAGCTGAAGAATTCCCAACTAGGCAGATTACTTGTTTCTTGTGTGAAGGAACTACCCACTACCCTGCTCAGTGTCACATTTACCCCATGGTACAAAGAACCATCCAGCAGAAGAAAGAAGCAATGAAAGGAGCCCTCATGGAAATTTCATAAGAACATGTGATGAAGGAAGAGGTGGAGGACACACCCGAAGAAAACCCAATTAAACCCTACACCAAGTCTTGCTATTCATGTGGAGAAGAATGACACATCTCCCAGAATTGTCTGAATGGGGATCTAGTAGAATTCCCGACAGAGGAAGTAGAGTATGACCCACAGGAAATAGAAGCCCTGATTGGAACGGAGAAGTCCAGAAGAGAAATAGATTGGATTCCAGGAAGGACCTGAGTCATATCACCTGTTTCAGGTGCAAAGATTCAGGGCACTACTTTAGCAGTTGCCCAAAAAGGAAGCCGAGGACCCAAGGAGGCTATGTGATCACAAGGAAACCGCAAGACCTGTTTGAAGTAATAGGTTTCTGCTATAATGAAGCAGGGCACTTTGCCAGAGATTGTCCCAATGAGAAGGAGGCTTGTGCTAAATAGTTGAGTTAGCAACAAAAGAAATGTAGTAGTAGTAGTGGGAACATTTCTTTTTATATTAAGGTGTTGAGTTGAGGTATGTAATGGAAATGCAGGAGATAGTAATAATTTGAGAATCAATAAAGTTAGCATCATTGGTACTGATTTGGATTTTATGAGAGAGATTAAATAGATAGGGCCCCACAAGTTGTTAATTCGCCGCTGGGGAATTCACACAAAAGGGAAGGACTTATTCTCAACGAAAATCCAAATCCCTCATCTCATACGTTTCCCTCCACCTCCTCCGCTGGCCCGGCCAGTCCGAAATGTAGAGCAGATCTATCAAAGAACAGGGAGCAGGATATTATGTGCCGGATCTAGCTGACAAACCAACAACCGACTCGGTCCTCCCCGAGAGGCCCAAGTCCGTGGTTGGGCTTGCTTCCTATTCCGAACGGAGATTCCGGGCAGAAACAAATTTTAAGCTTTAATGAATGCAGGTCCGAATCGCTTCCGGGCAGAAACAAATTTTAAGCTTTAACGAATGCAGGTCCGAATCGCTTTCGGACATAGTTACAATATGAAGAAAGATTTTGACCATTTTTTAGGATATGAGAAATATGGTCTATGGAAGAATTTGTGCAATTCCAAGGGTGGTAGTACCCTGTGAGGACTCTTGACCCCTGGAAAAGATAATGATATTCCACGAAGTGAATTACAGACAAAATAAGTACGAGTTTTATCTCGATATGTGGGATACCCCAAGAATATGAAGGGATGAAGTACTATTGGATAAAAAGGAGGTATAATGCTAGGTAATATGGAGCAATTGTAAATCCATGATGAGTCTGAGTAATCACGTCTTAGTTTGGTACCAATAGAAGGAAGGGAGACTGTACAATTGGATGGATTTAAGAATGCTAGGAAGCTGGATGTTGGAATAATGATCAGTTTCCCCGATGATGAGTTCAAGGTTTACAAGTGATGAGATGGGCAATAACCCACAGGCTCCAGGACCTGCCAAGAAGCAAGCACACTCTTGCTGAAGGAAACCCTGGAAGAGGATATGTCTTTATCAACAAACGGTCTTATAGGAGTTACGCAAAACCTGAGAGTTGTAAAGGAACGATAGATGTTTGTTTGGCTTGCAGAATACATGGATTTATCCGAACTTAGTCCGTCGACAAGAGAAATTCTGCAATGCTTGTGAGGATGACCGAGTGTTAGAATGCGAGATTCGCTAAACCATATACAAGGTAATGATTTGGGTGTGGGATGGATTGATCACCATACCGACTTACTCTTATTATTCGTCTTGCTATATGGGATGGTAAATCTGAGTGACTTACCCATAGTAGAGAGACGGTGATATTAAACCTTGTTTGAACCTTAGAATGTATGACAATTATTCCCCTTGTACACGGCAGTTGTTTCCAATCATAGGATATACGGTAAGAATGAAGCCCAGACCCATTTCCTGCAGGAGAAACCATAAATTGTTGACCACCATGAGATATCGATAGTTGTTTAGTATTGGAGTCAGACCCGTTAGCTAAGAAGACCCAGTCATGGAATAACCTTACCAAGATGAAATGGACACAAGAATTGAGGAAAAGGTTATGCCACCATCGGAAGAGCCCAGAGAAGGAATTATCCTGAAGATCTAAGAAGATCGACACTGCCAACAATAAGGATGGAGTATATGAGTTTTGATGGAACCGTAACAATGTTTCTAAGGGTGGTAGCACCCCAGACCCCCTGTGACGATCGATGGATTTTGAGAAGACCCCGAACCTAACATATTTCTTGCAAGCCTAGATTCATTTTAAGGGTGGTAGGTTTGTAACATCCCAAAATTCTAAATTTTGGAATCTTATATTAAATAAATAGTTTTGATTGATTGTTTGATTGCTTGAGTGAAATTGAGTGAAATTTGAAACTTGTTGAAAGTTAAATGAGAGGGAATAAAAGAACTTTCCCAAACTTTCATCTTGATTTTATGATCTCCATAAATTCAAATTCATTTCATCACAAAACCCTAGAGAGAAGATGACATGACTTCTTCCATTTAAATAAATGAAAAGGATTTTGAATCTCATTTGGAAATATTCCAAATTCAGAAACTTTAAACAACTCAATGATTTTCATGAGAGAAGATAAAATGACTTCTTCAAATTGTATGAAATATGAGTTGGAAGTTTCAAAGAATCAAATATAAAAGTCCCTTTGAAATTATTTTCAATTTGGAGTTATTTGGGTTTTATTCAAATTATTTTTCTCCAAAAATAAAATATATGGAAATTAGGGTAAAATGATTCACTACATTGGAAAATTGGAGAGAAATAAATTTGGAATTATTCTGGTATTTCTAAAATAAATTTTATTGGGTTTTATTATAGCTGCAGCAATCTTTGCTTTATTTAGTTATTTTTGCGTATATTATTTGATGCTATAAAAATGTTCATATTGTAGAGAATCTTTTTCTGAAAATTTAGCTATATAATATGCCTATATGTTTTTTTCATTACTCAGTTTTTCCTTTTCTGTTTCTATTTAAAAACATATGCGTACTCTGTAACTATATGTTGCCCACATGCGCAGCATAGTAGCTTCTGGCGCTCCATTGGTTTTTTTCTCTTAAGTAGGCCAGGCCCAGCCAGCCTTTTCTTTTTCAGATTTTTTTCTTCCTTTGGCAAAAAAAAAGAACTCTGCGCACGCACGCGCGCGGCCGGCCGACAGAAGCTTTAGGCCCATGCGCTTTTCTCTTCTCTCTTTTTTCTTTTTCGTCTACGTTTAGTCCCACATTGCCTAATCTTTGACCCCTACGCCTCTTTTCCACCTATAAATATAGACCCATAGAGCCTTTAAAAAAATCATCCGATTCGAGTTAAATCAATATTTTGGTTTGACTAGATTCACTAAATAAAAATATATTTCTCCTCTTCGGTGAAAATTCTGGAAGTCATCTCCTGTCTCCGAAGTCGTCTTTTAGGTATCTTTCTTCATTTTTTCCATAGCTTATTATTTTTAGACTAGTGTACGTTAAAATAATAATATTTATAAATTAGTCCCTGTATTTACATTTTAAGATTAGAATTTTTTTACCCATAGCCCTTTTCCTTCCGTAACACAACTTGGCCTGATTTTTTAAATAGCCTAACTTTTTACTCATTCATCCAAATTAGATGAAACCAGCATCTATAGTTTCGTCTTGTTTTCACCTATCCAATGAACCTGTCACATCAACTTTTGAAATTTTCAAATTTCGAAATTTATTCAGATTCATATTCGAACTTCTTTTGATCATATCTTTTTATTCGTACCTTCGTTTTCGATGAAGCCAATGCCTAAATCTTCGTAACGATCCCCTCTGTCTAGTAAGTTAACTTGAACATGTTTTTGACAAATTAAAATCTGAGTTTAGTTCATATTAGTATTCGATCTTGTTTCGTCTGTTTCTTGAGTTTCGTAAGTCCGATTTGGTTGATTCTTTTTGCAAATCGAAGCTCTTGACCTAAACTTTCTGATAAGACCAAATACATGCAATTTTGGTACTATTAGAAATTGTTTTCTATTGCAAGAGTCTTGTTTTTGAAATTTTCCGAGATCTTTTCTTCGAATTTTATGCTTGAGTGCTTATGTATGCAATTGTTTGCTCTCGATAGATTGAACGGAGTGTGACGAATAGAACTATCAGGAATTATGAGTGTGAATCATCTTCATCAACAGTACAAGGCAAGTTCACACTTTGATCACATTTTTCATACCCAGTTTTATGCATTAGTTTCAATCCTCAAACATTGCATGAGTAGGTTTGATAACATGTGGGTACTGGGAAGTAGTTGATGAGTGTCGGTGTCAAAACCGGCGGATCTCGGGTAGGGGGTCCCGAACTATGCGTCTAGGCGGATGGTAACAGGAGACAAGGGACACGATGTTTTTACCCAGGTTCGGGCCCTCTCGATGGAGGTAAAACCCTACTCCTTCTTGATTAATATTGATGATATGGGTAGTACAAGAGTTGATCTACCACGAGATCAGAGAGGCTAAACCCTAGAAGCTAGCCTATGTTATGATTGTTGTTCGTCCTATGGACTAAAACTCTCCGGTTTATATAGACACCGGAGAGGGCTAGGGTTACACAGAGTCGGTTACAATGGGAGGAGATCTACATATCGTATCGCCAAGCTTGCCTTCCACGCCAAGGAAAGTCCTATCCGGACACGGGACGAAGTCTTCAATCTTGTATCTTCATAGTCCGGGAGTCCGGCCAAAGGTCATAGTCCGGCCATCCGGACACCCCCTAATCCAGGACTCCCTCAGTAGCCCCTGAACCAGGCTTCAATGACGACGAGTCCGGCGCGCAAATTGTCTTCGGCATTGCAAGGCGGGTTCCTCCTCCGAATGTTTCATAGAAGATGTTGAACACAAGGATAGTGTCCGGCTCTGTAAAATAAGTTCCACATGCCATCGTAGAGAGACTAATATCTGCACAAATCTAATCTGCTGACATATTCCGTAGCGTGACGTCATGCCACAGCCAAACCTTTATTCGAATCGTTTTACTGTCCCACCTCAGCGCGTTCAGCGAGACGGTTTCTTTGGCACGTCTTGTCAAAGCAGAGATCGTGTCGCCTTATTCCGGGATGCTCATCAATACGGGTGTGGGTAACCCAACCGCGCCATCGGTACGACTTCTTTAATCGAAGGTAAGTCCCAAACGGTCACGGGGAGGGCTCTCGGTATTCAACCTCTTTATAAAGAGACCAAGGCTCGACTCCTTTCTTTCAATCCAATCAAATCCGCCCCTCGCCTCGAGTTCCAACACCCAAAGCTCTAGATTCAGGCGCTTCGGACCTTCGATGATGTCCGGCTCCGACCTCCAAGGCCGGTGGATGCCTTCCTCCGTTACGAAAGAAGACGTGCGAAAGCTGAGAGATGCCAGGTATCTGACGGTGAAATCTCGCATAGGCTGCCTGCTCAAGGGCAGGCTATTCCCACTCCCCAGCCCGGTGAGAGTGTGGTGTTCACATCTCACTTCCTCCGAGGGCTAGGCTTCCCGATTAATCCCTTCGTGAGGGGGCTCATGTTTTACTACGGGCTGGAATTTCACGACTTAGCTCCGGAGTCCATCCTCCAAATCTCATCGTTCATTGTCGTGTGTGAAGCCTTCCTCCATATTACTCCTCACTTTGGACTGTGGCTTAAAACCTTCAAGGTAGAACCGAAGATGATCGAAGGGCATCACGCTGAGTGTGGAGCTGCTATTATAAGCAAGATTGTCGATGCTCCATGGCTCGAGGGCTCTTTTCAAGAGGAGTTCGGCTTATGGCAACGAGAGTGGTTTTACATCACAGCTCCCAGGGCCACCACGTGGGCGGCGCCACCTGCCTTTCGCTCGGGTCCCCCACCACGGCTAGCGTCATGGGTCAATAAAGGGCTTAACTGGGGGGGCGTCCAAGGACGTGCCCTTGCTGCAGGGCCGCATTTGAGATCTCCTAGAAAGAGATACCAATTTGGCCGTAGTGGCGCAGGTTATGCTGATTCGCCGCATACTGCCCTGCAAACATTGCCCCCTCCGCCTGTGGGAATTTAATCTGGAAGGACCGCGAGCCCTTCAACACTTTATGGGCACGACGCCCGTGGAGATGTACAAATTGTTCTTCGGATCACAAGCAAGGTGTCCAGACTTGTCCGAGGACGCAGGCCTGAGCTGCAATCGCCCGGATACTCAAGTAAGTAGCCCCATACCTGGACACGCCATCCGTATATTTATCATAAAACCGCCCTTAAAAAGAGCTATCCTTTAAACAGGAGTGGATAGCGGAAGCAAGGCTTATCAGGTGTCCGGCCCCCCTCCCTGAGACCACGCCGGATCCCGTGTTGACCAGGATGCGGGAGATTGCGCCTTTTGAAGAAGGCGAAGAGGGGAACAAGGAAGCTACCGCCTCCGCGAAGGAGGCTGTCAGGAAGGGAGGAATCGAGAACTCCTCTATCCAGGGAAAGAAGAGGAACGCCTCTGAAAACCCCGAGGCAATCGCCTCAAAGCGGGGGAAGAAATCTTCATCAGAGGGTCCAGCGCCGGAGAGTGCTCCGGCCGCATCGTGCCCCCAAGGGGATCAGCTCTCCAACAAGCCGTAAGTAAAGAGGGGGGTTTTAAAATGAGTGATATCCCTGTTTTCTTTCTGAGGAAGATAACCAAAATTTTACCTTGCAGTTTGGATCTCAACCCTTCTCAGCAGAGCTCATCTTCCGGGGATCTCCGTCCAGAGATGATGGAGAGCGAAACGCCTCCCCTAGCTGTACCATCTTGCGAGGCTGGCGACCCCAAGGTGTCGTCTCAGAGGATTTCCCCAAATCCGGACTTTGAAAAAGGTCGTCGGACTAGTCCGGCACCTTTAGGTACACGGTCGGAGGGGCTGCACGATCTGCTCGGGCGAGCGTCTATCTCAGAAGAACACCGTGTGTTGATGAATACGGTGATTAGAAGGATTTCATCCGCGGAAAGCGGATTGTACGAGGCCGCCAGGAGTTTACTGACAGGTTTTGAGGTACGCGAAAAGATGTACCTTTTGACAGAGCCGCATATATAAAATGCGCCCTGTATAAATAGTAGCCCCTGAGACTCTATGTGTTGTCAAAAATGACGGCGCACAGAGGATCATAATCCCAGGTATAATATGTCGCCTTTCATATGTAGGTGGCGAGGCGTTCGCTGGCTAGCCGGACTGATGAATCTGCCGAGCTAAAGCGGCAACTTGACGTAGCAGATGCCGACATCGCGCTTGTAAATGAGCGGCTAGACGAGGCACAAGGTATGTAACGTCTCCAAAGACATCTGATAAGAGGAGCTTGATGCTCGTGCCTTATAACATATGTGCTTAATGCAGATGGTGCCGCTGCCGTGGAGAACCTTCGGGCGGAACTTGCCCGAGCCAAGTAGCAAGCGAGGAAGAGTGATGCGGCTGCCGTTAAAGCGGCTGAAGAGCTAAAAGCTGAACAGGCTGCTCACTGCTAGAGCAAGAAAGAAATGGCCGAGATGGCTGTAAAATTGAAGGATGCTGCCGACCGTTATAAGCTTCGTGAAGAAGAAGATAGGGTGGCACAGAAGGACCGAGAAAAGGTCACTGTCGAGGCCAAGGACACTCGCTCTGCAATGAGAGCTATGAAGGAGGAGCTATGTCAGGCCGGAGATATCACGGCTGGAAAGCCCTATATGCTGCGGATGAAGTTCAGGGATCCTGAGTATGATCCGTTGGACCGGAAGTGGAGTGCGGTGAACACTTATCTGGATTTGGCGACAAGTGTCGCAGACGCGACCGAACACTTCCGGGGTCTGGATGACCATAAATTGGAAGAACGGTTTTGTTCGCAGTTTCATAATCCAGAGCGCCCACTTTCGGTGTCCGACCGTTTGGCCGCTTGGGCGGAGCTGAACAGGTTATCCGGACTCGCTATGCGGTACGTTGCGAGTCGTCTATGGCCGGAAGAGCCAGAGCCGAAGAGTTATTTTAGCTTGGTGCAGCAGTTCCTTGGTTCGGTGTCGCATGTTGATGCAATGAAGAGGTCAGCGTGCATAGAGGGTGCACAGATGGCTCTTGCCCGTGTTAATACATACTGGGCGGATATGAAGGCCAATGTTGTTGCATCCCGGGATTCGGACGAAAGCTGAGTACCTGCCAAGCACTACTTTGAGGAAGTTCTTCAGGACGCTCGTTTAATAGAGACGCAGTGCTCGAAGGATGTTATGTTCGAATGACATGTGCTATTCTAAAACAATATTTTGATAGGATGTAAAAGCTTTTTATACTTGTGCTTTCAAGAATTATAATGCCTCCTGTGCGGCCGTTAATGTATATGTGTATATAACCTGAAACATGGCAGTCGTTGGCTTCAGCCTCCACGCATATAATGCAGGGGTGTTCGCAAAAGGCGCCTTTTCACACTTGATCCAACGTCTTGGTCCTACAAAGGAGGTGATAGCACAGCGAACTAGGCAACCGGACTATAATGCTTTATCACTTTCACTTAGCCATAGGAGTTTGATAGTGGGGCTACTGAATAGCCCCTAGGGGCACCGCGCTTGCCCGAATTTGGGGCGGTGTGTGCCTGACCGGGAAACGGCCCTTCGTTAATGCAGAGGAATCCTAAAGATTCCGGCAAGTCATCGAGTGGTTGACCAGTCTCTCGCTAGATCATGACAGTCAGTTTTCGGCTTTCTCTACTGAGGTGCTCGCCTGGCCGAAGCGGGGCACAATCGCAGTAGTTCTCCTGGTGCCGCCTTAGCCGATAGAGCGGAACGTAAGGCAGCAAAACACAGGAGCCGGGCAAACCCAACATTTGACCAAAGACATGATTCGGAGCTGATGCATATAAGGCCAAACTCGCGACGCCGAACACTCCCTAAGGTATTCGGTCTTTATGAAGACGGGCCGAACAAAAGCCCTTGGTAAAAAAGCCCCTAGTGTCCAGGTACGCGCAAAATTCTGGCGTGGCCACATGCCAAGATGCCAGCCTCCTCCTTGGTTATAGAAAAAAACGGGGGATGTTATCAACAAGAGACAGTAAAAAAAGGTTTACGCAGGGTCTTAATCTGAAAAGAATCCTTGAAACGGGTCCCTGCTGCACGTCTGCGCCTGTGTCTCCGTTGTGCCGTATCCTAGACGGGTGTAGCACGGCGTTTGTCTGCAAAAGAGAGGAACTTAGTGGGAAATCAATCGTGTGAGAAATCTATGTTAAAATAAACAAAGCATAATACAAAAACATGGGTAGGATTGAGCTTTATTGTCGCGCGGAGCCCCTTGTACAGGGTTATGCTGCTATGAAGCCTTTGCATGTTTACGTCAGATTTGTCGAGCCATGTCCGGGGTCTTTAACGACCTTTGTAGGTGCTCTGAGTAGTAAAGCTGGGTAAGTGTGCGGCTGTCGAGGCAGCCGCACCATCCTACGTGCTCGGGGAACACTTGATATTTCCCTTTAATGAGATGATGCCTCGTGGACCGGGCATTTTGAGTGTAAGGGATGCATAATGCGGTATTGCATTAAAGCGGGCGAAAGCTTCACGTCCTAGTAGCGCTTGATAGCGACTTATGAATGGGGCGATGTGGAAGGTTAGTATTTCGCTTCGGGAGTTGTCGGGGTGGGGGGGGGGGGCCGAACATAACTCCTAACGAGAGGGAACCCATACAATGGGTATCTGGGCCTGGCGTGACCCCTTTAAAGGAAGTGTTGCCATGGCGGATTATTGCTGGGTCTAACCCCATTTTGCGGATTGTGTCCTGATATAGTAGGTTTAGGTCACTGCCGCTGTCCATTAGGACTTGTGTAAAGTGGAGTCCGTCGATTACCGGATCTAAGACCAAGGCAGTCCGGCCTACGTTCCGGATACCTCTAGAGTAATCCTGATGGTCAAAGGTAATTGGTTGTAACAACCAGTGGCTGGATTCCTCTGGGACAGGCCGTATGGCGCGTGTCTCCGTAGGCACCAATCTGTTTTTCCTTTAGTCACATGAAGTGAATTTATTGTTTTGACTTCTTGTGGGAACTTCTTTTGTTCTCCGGTGTTCTGCTTATGGGATTCGCTGTCATCCTCGCTTGGTATGTCGAGCCCCTTGTGTTCGGCGTTGAGTTTGCCGGATTGCTTGAAGACCCAACAATCTCTGTGGGTATGGTTTGCTGGCCTCCCGGGGGTACTGTGGATTTGACATATTTTGTCCAAGATTTTGTTGAGGTTAGATAGCTCGTCACTGTCATCTTTGGGGGACGGCTTTTTCCGATTTTTGCCGAGAGCTTTTGAATCCGGTGTTGACTGCCATGCTCTTCGGGCTGTTATCCTTGATCCGGTGTTGTTCCTTGCTACGGCGCGGTTTCCCATTTCCATCTCTGAGTTCGGATGTACTTGGGTCGCTGGTGCTGCTTCTTGCCAACCAGCTATCCTCTCCTGCGCAAAAATGGGTCATGAGGCTTGTTAATGCGGCCATTGTTCTTGGCTTTTCTTGGCCGAGGTGTCTGGTGAGCCATTCGTCTCGGACGCTATGTTTGAAAGCTGTTAGGGCTTCGGCGTCCGGACAGTCGACTATCTGATTCTTTTCAGTAAGAAATCTGTTCCAGAGTTTCCGGGCTGACTCTCCAGGTTGTTGAGTTATATGACTTAGATCTCTGCATCCGGAGGTCGGACATAGGTCCCTTGAAAATTTGCCCGAAAAGCATCCTCGAGCTCTTCCCAACTTCCTATAGTGTTTTCGGGAAGGCTTTTAAGCCAATGTCGGGCTGGCCCTTTGAGCTTGAGGGGTAACTATTTTATGGCGTGGAGGTCATCTCCTCTAGCCATGTGTATGTGGAGGATATAATCCTCAATCCAGACTCCAGGGTCTGTTGTTCCGTCGTATGCCTCTATGTTTACGGGCTTGAATCCCGCTGGAAATTCATGGTCCAGCACCTCATCGGTGAAACATAGGGGATGTGCGGCGCACCTGTATTTGGGTGTGACGTGATGTTCGGATATTTGTTGCGTTGCATTGCTTACTAAAGCTTGCTTTCTTGGCCCGTAGATAGATCTGGTTGGGCCGACTTTTTGATGCGAATCCTTGTGCGGATCACGAGCCAGATTGAGTGCGGCGCCCTTTTTCGCTCGATGTCGGTCGTGGGGTCGTCTATCCAACCTTGTGGATTCCTTGTTTTTTGACTGTGGGGGCTCTAAGGCCTCCTCATCAAATTCCGGTAGTAATTTTCACTTCGGATAGCTCTTTGTTTGGTGACTATCGCCGTACTTGTGTGCGGTGTTGAGTACTTTGCCCCATCTGATTCTGAGTGCATCTTCCGCTGTTTTGAGCTTCCGCTTCTGCTTTTTCAGGCTACGCGCAGTGGCGACGAGCCTTTGGTGGAGGATCTTCTGCTCCAGCGACTTGTCCGGCGTGAGGTCGTTCGGACTATTATCTTCGCCGGGGACGGGTCATTCGGTTTGTTTATCCAAGTTGCCCTATTGGGACGGTTGCTCGACGGCATGTTCGTCGTCCGTCGGTTCGCCCTGCTCTATGGCTGGGTCTCTGTCGAGGTGGGGTTTGGCGCGGTGCTTATGCCGCCGCTTTGATTGCTTTTCGAGGGAACGATCCCTTGTTGCGCCCTTTTGATCCTCGTCATCGTTTCTTTTAGGTGTGTCCACCATGCATACATCATGTGATGAGGTGGTTGTCCAGTGCCCTATAGGCGCTGGTTCTTGTTCTTCTCCTTCATCGGCGTCCATACCGTCGATGTCTTCGGAGTCGAAGTCGAGCCTGTCGGTTAAATCATCGACAATGGCTACGAAGTGGGTGGTGGGTGGGTTTCGAATTTCTTCGTCATCCGCATCCCAACCTTGCTAACCATAGTCAGGCCAGGGCTCTCCTGATAAAGAGAGAGACTTTAGTGAACTCAGGATGCCACCGAAGGGTGAGTGCTGAAAGATGTCTGCGGCAGTGAACTCCATGAACAGAGCCCAATCGAGTTCGATTGGATGGGGTGCGGAAGATCCGGAGTCCGAAGAGGAGTCCGGTACCTTGGAGTCACGAGCTTCACAAAGGACAAGGCTGGTATTCGGCTCGATCGCCGTAGAGATTGCAGCCCCCGAGGTGGTGTCCAACCATCCGTCCTTGATTGGCGCAGTCGGCTCCGAGCTAAGGGTCGGAGCGGACACCTGAGCGGCCTTCTTGACACTGTCCGGCGGCAGAGCTAGATCATGCCTGTCGTGATAGTGCGGCGCGCTCGGCCGTGGATCTAATCCATCGAAGTTCGGGTCTCCGCGGATGTCGGCCGTGTAGTTCAAACTTCCAAATCTGACCTAATGGTCAGGGGCGTAGCTTTCGATCTGCTCTAGATGGCCAAGCGAATTGGCCCTTAGTGCGAAGACGCCAAACACGAAGATCTGTCCGGGGAGAAAAGTCTCACCCTGGACCGCGTCGTGGTTGATGATCGAAGAAGCCATCGGGCCTAAAGGTGACGACACAGAGGAACTCTCAATGAAAGCACCAATGTCGGTGTCAAAACCGGCGAATCTCGGGTAGGGGGTCCCGAACTGTGCGTCTAGGCGGATGGTAACAGGAGACAAGGGACACGATGTTTTTACCCAGGTTCGGGCCCTCTCCGATGGAGGTAAAACCCTACTCCTGCTTGATTAATATTGATGATATGGGTAGTACAAGAGTTGATCTACCACGAGATCAGAGAGGCTAAACCCTAGAAGCTAGCCTATGGTATGATTGTTGTTCGTCCTATGGACTAAAACTCTCCGGTTTATATAGACACCAGAGAGGGCTAGGGTTACACAGAGTCGGTTACAATGGGAGGAGATCTACATATCGTATCGCCAAGCTTGCCTTCCATGCCAAGGAAAGTCCTATCCGGACATGGGACGAAGTCTTCAATCTTGTATCTTCATAGTCCGGGAGTCCGGCCAAAGGTCATAGTCCGGCCATCCGGACACCCCCTAATCCAGGACTCCCTCAATGAGGTAGGAACCTATTGTCTTTAATTCAAACCTTGGGAGTTACTTCTACGTATGCTATTACTGCTATGCTATGCTTGTAGACGTGGTTTGGTTTGAGTGATCCATTGACAGATGTGAGATTTGTTAATAAATGGTTAACTTAAGGTGGCTACTTTAATACACACCTGGGTGGATTGGTTGGGGCACCCTGGACCACCCAGTGGTTTGCCCCGGCGCCTGGAGAACCCAGTGCTTGCCCAAGGGAATCCTGAAGTACCCGTGTGATTACCCTATGGAATTCCACCCAGGCTCAAAGGGATCATAAGATTATTCATGCTAGAAACTTCCGTGTGCAGCCACAAGCCATTATGGGCTCTAGCATAGTTGAGTAAGTTGCGTGAGCTCTTGAAGAGGTAGACTAGCAGATGTAGGGGATGTAGGTGGTACTGTCTGCCCAGAGTAGATTATCGTGTTGATCTCGTCACTCTAATTAATTAATTTGTTAGGTTGATGATTATAGTTAAATAAAATATGTTCCTTTGTTGTAGGGAAAAATTAGCTTTATGCAAAATTAAACTTAGAGCCTCCACCAGCCAAAAATGCATGTAGTGAGAGCCATTATTCAGCATTGCTCTACAGTGTGAAATTGCCAGTACATTCAATGTACTGACCTATATGGCTGCAACGTCTCATGTTGCAGGAATCTTTCGACGAGTAAGTGATACGTTAGGGTTACGATTTCTACACTCAACCTTTGCCGTTGGTGTTGATGGGAATCCACAACCTTGTTGTTAGTTTCGCTATATGGATTGACGTAATAGTATTTACGTTACTTTACACATGTGATTTACCTTTGTTATAAATCCTCGAGTACTGTGTGTGTCAGCATACCGATCCAGGGATGACACTTAAGCACATAGACTTGACTGTCTGAGGTCGGGTCGCTATAGTATAGCACACCCATGACCTTCCCTCGTTGGAGGCACCGACCAGAGGCATGACAACGGACCGACTAAAGGCCTTCCCATAAAGGCAAATGTGGTTGCACTGGGAAAAACTCGATTTAGTGGCACCATGACCCGATCAACTTTATATTCAAGTTCAATTAACAACAGGTTTTAACTTGCAATAAAAATACTTGAGTCACCATATGTTGTGATCATGCAACCATATGACATGCATCAGATATCACTTAGAATAAACAGATCAACATCATCAAAAATTCTACTTGCACACATCATCACTACACTTTATTGATTCTTTCTCACTGGACATTATCACTCATCATTTTTAGTTTTATCATTACCATATGAAACCAAGTATTCACATAAGAAAATAATACCGATAGTAGTCATATCATAGCCATAGCAAAAATCACATAGTCACTACTCATGCTTGCTCACATTAGTCTAGGTACTCACTTCTGTAAACTAAGCATTTTACCCATGACAAAATAACTAACACAAGCATTATTCATTAAATAATTATATGCAAGAAATAACTCATTTTCAAGTTGGAAAATCATGAATATTGCAATGACACCATGAAAATTTTGGTGTGGCTTGCCTTAGTTCAAAGGAGCTTCACACTCCTCCTGGGTCTCTTCAAGACAAGCTTCTCCTTCTGAAAACAATTAAAATCACAAAAAGAAAATATCAAGAATACTTCTGAGAATTGCCAGAAAATCTAGATAGCAGAGAAAATTCTCATTTTTGGTGTGCTACTAGATCTTTTCAATAAGAACACAATGCAAAAATAATCAACTCATTTGGACTTATGGTTAAAAAGTTACAACATGCCAAAATTTCTGGTCAAAATTTGAATTAATTTGAATAAAAAGAAAACCAGGGGGTGACGTCGATGGCGTATTCCAGGAATACGCCACCACTCATACCACTTCGGGTGTGAGCTGTGAGGCTGACCGCGGGCCCCACGCATTAGGTCGGGAGAAGAGAGAGAGAGAGAAATAGTGGCGGGTGACGCGTTCTTCGGCGAGGAGTGCCCGGTGGCCGGAACCAGAGGGAAAGGAAGAGAGAAGGGGGTTGAGGTGCACCTGCCTGTACCCGTGGTTTGGCCAGGGTGGTTGGACGTGGCCGGAACTAGCCTCTCTAGCGGCTGCAGAATGCGGGGTTCACCGGAGTTAGAGACGACGGTGATGTGAGGCTGCACCAGGGGCTCCAACGTGGTCAGACGACACCAATACACCACCAGCAAGTCACCGGAGGAGTGTGTGGAGCTCGAGAGGCACCAGGGTGAGGAGGAGGAGCTACGGAGGATCGCCGGTGAGCTCGGGGCGGGACGGGGGACAGAGGCCTGCCCGGCCAGGCTGCGGCTTAGCTACGTGCTCGTGGAGGTTGGGTGGGTGTGCGATGATGCTCGAGGAGGCGGGAGGGGCGGTATTTATAGGCGAGCGAGGAGGGGGGTCGGGCTCCACTGGAGAGCTTATGGACACGGGGCCCGACGACGAACAGCGTCAACAAGAGAAGAGAAGGCGATGCAGCTCACGCGGCCACCGTGGGAGGGCAGAGACGAACACAAGAGCGCGGGTGGCGACGAGCACAATGGCACGGGTGCACTATACGCTTGGCTGCATCGTGTCGTGCCCGCTGCGGCGAGCTGTGGCATTGGCGAGTGGTAGAGGCGAGTTAATGGCGTCGAGATGGCGATTGTGGCACAGTTTAGCAAGGTGCGGCGGTCAGGGAAGCGAGCACGAGCTCAACAGAGGCTCGGGCGTGACGCAGAGCGCGTTGTCGGCATGCTAGCACGCGTGGAGGAACATGATCACCGCATGAACTATGACATCAGGCCGCGCTAAGCATAAACTTCATGTCTGGCGTGTAGTCCTTGGTGGCTTGAGTTGTTCCAAAGCTTTGAGTTGAACCGAGTAGCTTTGTGTGTGTGGTTTACTTCATGGTAAGTTTCTGGACAGTAACTTGTGAGGCTAACTATGAGTGATCCAATAAGAGTTTAGGGCTGAGCTTTGGGGTTTAGCACTCTCTTAGGAAGGTAGTGAAGCTCAAGAAAATTCAGCCTCATTGGATCAAGTAAAAATATACTTGATGTGTAAAGTGCCTATTCTGTCCAGAACAGAAATAATTTTCTGTAGCAAAAATATTCCAAAAATGTATTCAAATTTTTTCTCAAGGAGGTGACCTAGGGTTCAAAGAATATTTGGGAATTTTCTCAGGATTTTTGGAGCAATATAAAATGAGGGTTGCTTTGGAGCACAAGTTTCTGAAGTGGGTTTCAGATAAGAAAATGAATATTTTCCTTTTATGAAAAATATTCCTTGGGTTATTTTTGGGATTTTTCAGAGAAATAATGAGGAGTTAGGGGTGGATGAGTCACTTGGGTGAAAATCAAGTACATGCCCAAGTGTATAACTCCATTTGAATTGATTCAAAAACTCCAAATTCAAAGCACAGGGAAATGAAGTCCGAAGAAAGAGAGAAGGCAAAAACCAGGCTATCACATCTTGTGGGGAGCTAAGAACAAGAAAATCAGTAGGGTATTTTATTTTCCCACACAAGACTTCGACATCTCTAAGAATCCCAACTGGTGATATAGTATCTCTATTAGCAAGTTTAATAGTGACATCTATGCCTTCTATTTCAGCAGGTGCTATTTCATCTTTAATTTCTTGATATAAGGAGAAGGGAATAGCACTCACACTAGCACCTAGGTCACATAACCCATGATAACAGTGATCTCCTATCTTAACTGAGACAACAGGCATGCCAACGACTGGTCTATGTTTATCTTTTCCTTCAGGTTTGGCAATTCTAGAAGCTTCACCACAGAAGTAAATAACATGCCCATCAATATTATCAACTAAGAGATCTTTAACCATAGCAACACTAGGTTCAACTCTGATTTGTTCAGATGGTTTGGGTGTTCTAACGTTACTTTTGTTAACCACAGTTGAAGCTTTAGCATGTTCCTTCATCCCAACAGGGAAAGGTGGTTTTTCAATATAAGAAGTGGGAACAACTGGATCAACATTGTAAATGATAGTTTCTTCTTTAGCTTTCACCGGTTCTTTAACTTCTTATTTAATATGTGGGTGATATTTAAACCACTTCTCCTTAGGGAGATCAACATGAGTAGCAAAAGATTCATAGAAGGAAGCTACTATCTCAGAGTCAAGTCCACATTTAGTGCTAAACTTTTGAAAAGCATCGGTATTCATAAAAGATTTAGCAAAATCAAACTTAGGTTCAATACCTGACTCTTTACCTTCGTCGAGTTCCAAATCTTCAGAATTGTGTTTAATTCTTTCTAGAAGATCCCACTGGAATTCAATAGTCTTCTTCATAAAAGAACCAGTACAAGAAGTATCGAGCATGGATTGATCATTACGAGAAAGCTGATCATAAAAATTCTGAATAATAATTTCTCTTGAGAGCTCATGATTGGGGCATGAATATAACATTGACTTAAGCCTACCCCATGCTAGAGCGATACTTTCTCCTTCACGAGGCCAAAAATTATATATATAATTCCGATCACGATGAACTAGATGCATAATATTTTTTTTGATGAAATTCCAATTTCAATCGATTCTAGTTCCAAGATCCAATATCATCGCATAGCCTATACCATGTCAATGCTTTTCCCTTAAAAGATAAAGGGAAAACCTTCTTCTTAGCTTCATCTCCATGCAAACCTGCAAGCTTAAACGATGCACAAATTTCATCCACATATATCAAGTGCATATCAGGATGTTCAGTTCCATCTCCTGCATACGGATTAGCTAGGAGTTGTTCTAACATACCTGAAGGAATTTCATGTTCAACATTTTCAATAGGTGCAGTAGGTTGAGGGACAACTAATTGTGGTTCCGTTCAAGGTGAAGATACCCCGAACAAACCCCTCAAAGGATTGTTTTCCATAGTAGCAAGTGACAATAAATTCCAGCATGTAGTAATAATGTTTCCTTACCAAGAGCGCTTCACTTCCTGGCAACGGCGCCAGAAAAATAGCCTTGATGACCCACAAGTATATGGAGTCAATTGTAGCCTTTTCGATAAGTAAGAGTGTCGAACCCAACAAGGAGCAGAAGGAAATGACAAGTGGTTTTCAGCAAGGTAATGTCTGCAAGTGCTAAAATTGTAAGTAGCGGAGTAGTTTGATAGCAAGATAATTTGTAACGAGCAAGTAACGATAGTAGTAACAAAAGTGCAGCAAGCTAGCCCAATCCTTTTGAGGCAAAAGACATGCCAAAACGGTCTCTTCTAATAAGCAAAGTGTTCTTGAGGGTACACAGGAATTTCATCTAGTCACTTCCATCATGTTGGCTTAATTCGTGTTCGGTACTTTGATAATTTGATATGTGGGTGGACCGGTGCTTAGGTGCTGATCTTACTTGAATAAACCTCCTACTTATGATTAACCCTCTCGCAAGCATCTGCAACTACGAGAAAAGTAAGAATAAATTTTAACCATAGCATTAAACTTTTGTATCCAATCGGTCCCTTACGGAATAGCGCATAAACTGGGGTTTAAGCTTCTGTCACTCTCACAAACCACCATCTAATAACTACTCCACAATGCATTCCCTTAGGCCCAAATATGGTGAGGTTTCATGAAGTCGACGTCCACATGACACCACTAAGAGAATGACAACATACATATCATCAAAATATCAAACACATATCAAGTTCACATGATTACTTGCAACATGATTTCTCCCGTGACCTCAAGAACAAAAGTAACTACTCACAAATGATAATCATGCTCAAGATCAGAGGGGTATTAAATAGCATAATGGATCTGAACATATAATCTTCCACCAAATAAACCATATAGTAATCAACTACAAGATGTAATCAACACTACTAGTCACCCACAAGCACCAATCTATAGTTTTGATACAAAGATTGAACACAAGAGATGAACTAGGGTTTGAGTTGAGTTTATGCTGTGAAGATGTTGATGAAGATAGCCCTCCCCAATATGGGAGAGTTGTTGGTGATGATGATGATGATCCCCCCCGGAGGGAAGTTCACCCGGCAGAGTCGCTCCGCCAGAGGGCAAAAGTGCTCCTGCCCAAGTTCCGCCTTGAGGCGGCGGCGCTTCATCCCGAAAGTCCTCTCCTATTTTTTTCTAGGTCAAAATGACTTATATACTAGAAGATGGGCACCGGAGGTGGGCCGAGGAGGGCAGCACCCACCAGGGCGCGCCCGGGCCTCCTAGCGCGCCCAGGTGGGTTGTGCCCACCTGGTGGCCCCCCCCTCTGGTACTTATTTTCTCCAATAATTCTTAAATATTCCATGAAAAATCCTCAGGAAGTTTTAGCCCATTTGGAGTTGTGCAGAATAGGTAGCTTGACGTAGCTTTTTCAGGTCCAGATTTCCAGCTGCAAGAATTCTCCCCCTTGGTGCATACCTTCCATATTATGAGAGAAAAGGCATTAGAATTACTCCAAAAAGCATTATTATACAATAAAACAACATAAATAACAGTAGGAAAACATGATGCAAAATGGACGTATCAGTCGGGGAGGAGCAGTGGGAGGCCAAGTGGAGGCATGGGAGGGTGTTGAGTGGCGAAAGCAAGCTGCGGTTGCGCGAGGAGGATTGGGCGGCGGCAAAGGGCCCTGTTGCCCAGAGTGTGTCAACTACATGTCGAACACCTCGCGCCCAGCGTGGTCACCCCGTGCACTGGTACACGCGGTGCTTTTGCGAAGTGCAAACTGTGTCTTGCGTGTAGTCCCTTCAATGCTGGAGTGAGGAGTGCTCTAGGATTGCCACCTAGCTCCATGGACAAGACTTGAGCCTGGTACAAAGTTTCTGTATAGAAAGTTGCAGCACAAGCTATGCTAAAATGACCTAGTGAAAAAGTCTAAATTTTGGTAGTTAAGCATCTCTTAGGAACGCAACGATGTGGTAAAAATGAAGGAAATATGCCCTAGAGGCAATAATAAAGTTGTTATTTATATTTCCTTATATCATGATAAATGTTTGTTATTCATGCTAGAATTGTATTAACCGAAAACTTAGTACATGCGTGAATACATACACAATACACAGTGTCCCTAGTATGCTTCTACTTGACTAGCTCGTTAATCAAAGATGGTTATGTTTCCTAACCATGGACATGTGTTGTCATTTGATGAACGGGATCACATCATTAGGAGAATGATGTGATGGACAAGACCCATCTGTTAGCTTAGCATTATGACCGTTACAGTTTTATTGCTACTACTTTCTTCATGACTTATACATGTTCCTCCGACTATGAGATTATGCAACTCCTGAATACTGAAGGAACACCTTGTGTGCTATCCAACATCACAATGTAACTGGGTGATTATAAAGATGCTCTACAGGTGTTCTGAAGGTGTTTGTTGGGTTGGCATAGATCAAGAATAGGATTTGTCACTCCGCGTATCGGAGAGGTATCTCTGGGCCCTCTCGGTAATGCTCATCACTATAAGCCTTGCAAGCAATGTGACTAATGAGTTAGTTGTGGGATGAAGCATTACGGAACGAGTAAAGAGACTTGCCTATAATGATATTGAACTAGGTATGATGATACCAACGATCAAATCTCGGGCAAGTAACATACCGATGACAAAGGGAACAACACATGTTGTTGTGCGGTTTGATCGATAAAGATCTTCATAGAATATGTAGGAGCCAATATGAGCATCCAAGTTCCGTAATTGGTTATTGATCGGAGATGTGTCTCGATCATTTCTACATAGTTCTCGAACCCGTAGGGTCCGCACGCTTAACGTTCGATGACGATTTGTATTAAGAGTTATGTGTTTTTGATGAACAAAGTTTGTTCAGAGTCCTGGATGAGATCACAGACATGACGAGGAGTCTCGAAATGGTCAAGACATAAAGATTGATATATTGGAAGGTTATGTTCGGACACCGGAAAGGTTTCGGATAGGTTCGAACATTTTCCGGAGTACCGGGAGGTTACTGAAACCCCCTGGGAGAATATTGGGCCTTCATGGGCCTTAGTGGGAAGAGGAGGCCGGCGGCCATGAGGTGCCCCCCACGCCTAGCCAAACCGAATTGGACTAGGGGAGGGGGCATGGCCCCCCTTTCCTTCTCCCTCTCTCTTTCCCTTCCTCCTTCTCCTACTCCGAAAAGGAAGGGGGACTCCTACTAGGACTGGGAGTCCTAGTAGGACTCCCCCCTTTGGCGCGCCCCTCTGGGTCGGTCGCCTCCTCCCTCCCTCCTTTATATATGGGGGCAGGAGGCACCCCAAAGCACAACAGACAATCTCTTAGTCGTGTGCGGTGCCTCCCTCCACAGTTTAACACCTCAGTCATATCGTCGTAGTGCTTAGGCGAAGCCCTGCGCTGGTAACTTCATCAACACCGTCGCCACACTGTCATGCTGACGGAACCCTCCCTCAACCCTCTACTGGATCAAGAGCTCGAGGGACGTCATCATGCTGAACGTGTGTTGAACACGGAGGGGCCGTACGTTTGGTACTTCGATCGGTTGGATCGTGAAGACGTTTGACTACATCAACCATGTTACTAAATGCTTCCGCTTTAGGTCTACGAGGGTACGTGGACAGACTCTCCCGTATCGTTGCTATGCATATCCTAGATAGATCTTGCGTGATCGTAGGATTTTTTTGAATTACTATGTTCCCCAATAGTGGTATTAGAGCCAGGTCTATGCGTAGATGATACATGCACGAGTAGAACACAAAGTGTTGTGGGCGATAATAGTCATACTGCTTATCACCAACGTCTTACTTTGATTCGGCGGTATTGTTGGGTGAAGAGGCCCAGACCGACATTACATGACCGCATTCATGAGACTGGTTCTACCGACGTGCTTTCCACGATGGCTGGCGGGTGTCTGTGTCTCTAACTTTAGTTGAATCGAGTTTGACTATGGTCGGTCCTTGTTGAAGGTTAAAACAACACACTTGATGAAAAATCATTGTGGTTTTGATCCGTAGGTAAGAACGGTTCTTGCTAGAAGCCCTTAGCGGCCACGTAAAATTTGCAAAACAAAGTGGAGGACGTCTAACTTGTTTTTGCAGGGCTTGTTGTGATGTGATATGGTCAAGACATGACGTGATATAAATTGTTGTATGAGATGATCATGTTTTGTAACAAAGTTACCGGCAACTGGCAGGAGCCATATGGTTGTCGCTTTATTGTATGCAAAGCAATCGCCATGTAATTGCTTTACTTTATCACTAAGCGATAGCGATAATCGTAGTAGCAATAGTTGGCGAGACGACAACGATGCTACGATGGAGATCAAGGTGTCAAGCCGGTGACGATGGAGATCATAACGATGCTTCGGTGATGGAGATCATGAGCACAAGATGATGATGGCCATATCATGTCACATATTTTGATTGCATGTGATATGCATCTTATTTTTCTTAGTACGGCGGTAGCATTATAAGATGATCTCTTACTAAATTTCAAGGTATAAGTGTTCTCCCTGAGTATGCACCGTTGCTACAGTTCGCCGTGCCGAGACACCACGTGATGATCAGGTGTGATAAGCTCTACGTTCACATACAACGGGTGCAAGCCAGTTTTGCACGTGCAGAATACTCGGGTTAAACTTGACGAGCCTAGCACATGCAAATATGGCCTCGGAACACTGAGACCTAAAGGTCGAACGTGAATCATATAGTAGATATGATCAACATAGAGATGTTCACCATTGAAAACTACTCCATCTCACATGATGATCAGACATGGTTTAGTTGATATGGATCACATGATCATTTAGATGACTAGAGGGATGTCTATCTAAGTGGGAGTTCTTTAGTAATATGATTAATTGAACTTTAACTTATCATGAACTTAGTCCTGATAGTTTTTTGCATATCTATGTTGTTGTAGATCAATGGCCCGTGCTACCGTTCCCTTGAATTTTAATGCATTCCTTGAGAAAGCTAAGTTGAAAGATGATGGTAGCAATTACACATACTGGGTCCATAACTTGAGGATTATCCCCGTTTCTGCACAGAAGAATTATGTCCTGGATGCACCGCTAGGTGCAAGGCCTACTGCAGGAGCAACTGCGGACGTTATAAATGTCTGGCAGAGCAAAGCTGATGACTACTCAATATTTCAGTGTGCCATACTTTACGGCTTAGAATCGGGACTTCAAAGACGTTTTGAATGTCATGGAGCATATGAGATGTTCCAAGAGTTGAAGTTAATATTTCAAGCAAATGCCCGAGTTGAGAGATATGAAGTCTCCAACAAGTTCTATAGCTGCAAAATGGAGGAGAATAGTTTATTCAGTGAACATATACTCAAAATGTCTGGGTATCATAACCACTCGACTCAGCTGGGAGTTAATCTTCCTGATGATAGTGTCATTGACAGAGTTCTTCAGTCACTACCACCAAGCTATAAAGGCTTCATGATGAACTATAATATGCAAGGGATGACGAAAATGATTCTCGAGCTCTTCGCAATGCTAAAGGTTGTGGAGGTAGAAATCAAGAAGGAGCATCAAGTGTTGATGGTTAACAAGACCACTAGTTTCAAGAAAAAGGGTAAAGGGAAGAAGGGGAACTTCAAGAAGAACAACAAGCAAGTTGCTGCTCAAGGGAAGAAGCCCAAGTCTGGACCTAAGCCTGAAACTGAGTGCTTCTACTGCAAAGGAACTGGTCACTGGAAGTGGAACTGCCCCAAGTATTTGGTGGATAAGAAGGATGGCAAAGTGAAAGGTATATTTGATATACATGTTATTGATGTGTACCTTACTAATGCTCGTAGTAGCGCCTGGGTATTTGATACTGGTTTTGTTGCTCATATTTCCAACTCGAAACAGGGGCTACGGATTAAACGAAGATTGGTTAAGGACGAGGTGACGATGCACGTCGGAAATGGTTCCAAGGTCGATGTGATCGCCGTCGGCATGCTACCTCTACATCTACCTTCGGGATTAGTTTTAGACCTGAATAATTGTTATTTGGTGCTAGCATTGAGCATGAGCATTATATCTGGATCTTGTTTGATGCGAGACGGTTATTCATTTAAATCAGAGAATAATGGTTGTTCTATTTATATGAGTAATTTTTATGGTCATGCACCCTTGTTGAGTGGTCTATTTTTGTTGAATATCGATCGTGGTGATACACATGTTCATAATATTGAAGCCAAAAGATGCAAAGTTGATAATGATAATGCAACTTATTTGTGGCACTGTCGTTTAGGTCATATTGGTGTAAAGTGCATGAATAAACTCGATGCTGATGGGCTTTTGGAATCACTTAATTATGAATCACTTGGTGCTTGCGAACCATGCCTCATGGGCAAGATGACTAAAACTCCGTTCTCCGGAACAATGGAACGAGCTACTGACTTATTGGAAATAATACATATCGATGTATGCGGTCCAATGAGTGTTGAGGCTCGTGGCGGGTATTGTTATTTTCTTACCTTCATAGATGATTTGAGCAGATATGGGTGTATCTACTTAATGAAACATAAGTCTAAAACGTTTGAAAAGTTCAAAGAATTTCAGAGTGAAGTGGAAATCATCGTAATAAGAAAATGAAGTTTCTATGATTTGATCATGGAGGCGAATATTTGAGTTACGAGTTTGGTCTTCATTTGAAACAATGTGGAATAGCTTCGCAACTCACGCCACCTGGAACACCACAATGTAATGGTGTGTCCGAATGTCGTAACTGTACTTTATTGGATATGGTGTGATCTATGATGTCTCTTACTGATTTACCGCTGTCGTTTTGGGGTTATGCATTAGAGACAGCTGCATTCACGTTAAATAGGTCACCATCAAAATCCGTTGAGACGATGCCTTATGAACTATGGTTTGGCAAGAAACCCAAGTTGTCGTTTCTTAAAGTTTGGGGCTGTGATGCTTATGTGAAAAAGCTTCAACCTGATAAGCTCAAACCCAAATCGGAGAAGTGTGTCTTCATAGGATACCCAAAGGAAATTGTTGGGTGCACCTTCTATCACAGATCCGAAGGCAAGATATTAGTTGCTAAAAATGGATCCTTTCTAGAGAAGGAGTTTCTCTCAAAATAAGTGAGTGGGAGGAAAGTAGAACTTGATGAGGTAATAGTACCTTCTCCCGAATTGGAAAGTAGTTCATCACAGAAATCAGTTCGAGTGATTCCTACACCAATTAGCGAGGAAGCTAATGATGATGATCATGAAACTTCGGATCAAGTTACTACTGAACCTCGTAGGTCTTACAAAATATGGTCTGCACCAGAGTGGTACGGTAATACTGTTCCGTAAGTCATGTTACTAGACCATGATGAACCTACGAAGTATGAGGAAGCGATGATGAGCCCAGATTCTGCGAAATGGCTTGAGGCCATGAAATCTGAGATGGGATCCATGTATGAGAACAAAATGTGGACTTTGGTGGACTTGCCCGATGATCGACAAGCCACAGAAAATAAATGGATCTTCAAGAAGAAGACTAACGCTGACAGTAATGTTACTGTCTAGAAAGCTCGACTTGTCACGAAAGGTTTTCGACAAGTTCAAGGAGTTGACTACGATGAGACCTTCTCACCCGTAGCGATGCTTAAGTTTGTCCGAATCATGTTAGCAATTTCTGCATTTTATGATTATGAAATTTGGCAAATGGTTGTCAAAACTGCATTCCTTAATGGATTTCTTAAAGAAGAGTTGTATATGATGCAACTAGAAGGTTTTGTCGATCCAAATGGTGCTAACAAAGTGTGCAAGCTCCAGCAATCCATTTATGGACTGGTGCAAGCCTCTCGGAGTTGGAATATATGCTTTGATAGTGTGATCAAAGCATATGGTTTTAGACAGACTTTTGGAGAAGCCTGTATTTACAAGAAAGTGAGTGGGAGCTCTGTAGCATTTCTAATATTATATGTGGATGACATATTGTTGATTGGAAATGATATGGAATTTCTGGATAGCATAAAAGGATACTTGAACAAGAATTTTTCAATGGAAGACCTCGGTGAAGCTGCTTACATATTGGGCATCAAGATCTATAGAGATAGATCAAGACGCTTAATTGGACTTTCACAAAGCACATACCTTGATAAAGTTTTGAAGAAGTTCAAAATGGATCAGTCAAAGAAAGGGTTCTTGCCTGTGTTACAATGTGTGAAGTTGAGTCAGACTCAATGCCCGACCACTACAGAAGATAGAGAGAAAATGAAAGTCATTCCCTATGCTTTAGCCATAGGTTCTATCATGTATGCAATGCTGTGTATCAGACCTGATGTGTGCCTTGCTATAAGTATAGCAGGGAGGTACCAAAGTAATCCAGGAGTGGATCACTGGACAGCGGTCAAGAACATCCTGAAATATCTGAAAAGGACTAAGGATATGTTTCTCGTTTATGGAGGTGACAAAGAGCTTGTCGTAAATGGTTACATCGATGCAAGCTTTGACACCGATCCGGATGATTCTAAGTCGCAATCCGGATACGTATTTATATTGAATGGTGGAGTTGTCAGATGGTGCAGTTCCAAGCAGAGCATCATGGTGGGATCTATGTGTGAAGCAGAATACATAGCTGCTTCAGAAGCAGCAAATGAAGGAGTCTGGATGAAGGAGTTCATATCCGATCTAGGTGTTATACCTAGTGCATCGGGTCCAATGAAAATCTTTTGTGACAATACTGGTGCAATTGCCTTGGCAAAGGAATCCAGATTTCACAAGAGAACCAAACACATCAAGAGACGTTTCAATTCCATCCAACATCATGTCACAGAGGGACACATAGAGATTTGCAAGATACGTACAGATCTGAATGTTGCAGACCCGTTGACTAAGCCTCTTCCACGAGCAAAACATGATAAGCACCAAGACTCCATGGGTGTTAGAATCATTACTTTGTAATCTAGATTATTGACTCTAGTGCAAGTGGGAGACTGAAGGAAATATGCCCTAGAGGCAATAATAAAGTTGTTATTTATATTTCCATATATCATGATAAATGTTTATTATTCATGCTAGAATTGTATTAACCGGAAACTTAGTACATGTGTGAATACATAGACAATACATAGTGCCCCTGGTATGCCTCTACTTGACTAGCTCGTTAATCAAAGATGGTTATGTTTCCTAACCATGGACATGTGTTGTCATTTGATGAACGGGATCCAATCATTAGGAGAATGATGTGATGGACATGACCGATCCATTAGCTTAGCATTATGATCATTATAGTTTTATTTCTACTGCTTTCTTCATGACTTATACATGTTCCTCCGACTATGATATTATGCAACTCCGGAATATCGGAGGAACACCTTGTGTGCTATCAAACCTCACAACGGAACTGCGTGATTATAAAGATATTCTACAGGTGTTTTCGAAGGTTTTTGTTGGGTTGGCATAGATCAAGAATAGGATTTGTCAGTATGTGTATCGGAGAGATATCTCTGGGACCTCTCGGTAATGCTCATCACTATAAGCCTTGCAAGCAATGTGACTAATGAGTTAGTTGTGGGACGAAGCATTACAGAACAAGTAAAGAGACTTTCCAATAACGAGATTGAACTAGGTATGATGATACCGACGATCGAATCTCAGGCAAGTAACATACCGATGACAAAGGGAACAACGTATGTTGTTATGCGGTTTGGCCGATAAAGATCTTCGTAGAATATGCAGGAGCCAATATGAGCATCCAGGTTCTGCTATTGGTTATTGATCGTAGATGTGTCTCGATCATGTCTACATAGTTCTCGAACCCGTAGGATCCACACGCTTAACGTTCGATGACGATTTGTATTAAGAATTATGTGTTTTTGATGACCGAAGTTAGTTCGGAGTCCGGATGAGATCACGGACATGACCAGGAGTCTCTAAATGGTCGAGACATAAAGATTGATATATTGTAAGGTTGTGTTTGGACACCGGAAAGGTTTCAGATAGGTTCGGACATTTTCCGAAGTACCGGGAGGTTACCGGAACCCCCTGGGCCGGACAGTAGGGCCACGATAGCCATGGGAGGGGGCGGAGATACGTCACCATATGTCTCAGCGTCAGAGTCCTCATCATTCAACAAAGCCCAAAAATGTGAGCCCAGCAAGCGCGGGGAGCGAATGGGGTCGAGCCGAGGCGAGGAGATCAGTGGGGTGAGAGGAGGGGAAAGAGGGGAAGGGGGCTCGACGGGGGCAGAGGATGGCGAGGAGGCCAGAGCGGTGGCCGGAGAGGCGCAGAGGGGGAGGGACCAGGAGGCGGGGAGAAGGAGAGGGGAGGAGCCATCCCGGTCACTGAAGCCCATCGGTTTTTCCCTTAAAGCGATTGCACATCGGGCAGATAGGATCCACTTCCATCACTCCCGCGCAAGGTTCAGTCTGGCAGTAAGCTATTACAGGCAATTCTTGAAAGAAGTTATCGAAGCTTCACAGAGTACTTCGTTCTCCACATTCTAGTTGAATTGATACTCCTCACTATCCAAACTTTCCCACTGGCCATGCACATCAATTTCAGCGAGCTATCGTTTTAATCGGTATGCCAACTTGAAAGCAATAATACATCTCTCATATCCTCAAAGATGAGAAATTTTATGACGCTAAGGGGATAATTTAATCTCAACCACCAATTGATCAATAGTAAATTGAGGTGTATGAACATAGTAAGTATAACAAGATTAAAAGCAAATAATTTTAACAGATTCGATGCTTTCTTTCAAAAAATAGAGTTCCATATGTACGCCATGTTTGATAAAAAAATCCTATTGTTTTCTCTACCACTTAAAAAGAAGTGCTTAATAATAAAATGGCAGGTAAATCATGGCGATTGCATAGAAGAATTTGCTAAGATGTTAGCGCATCAATATAATAATAGACGTGCAGTCACGGGCTAATCTACTATAATGTTTATACTCCCGTTGCAATGCACGGGCAATTATCTAGTAGAAGGGAAAAAATATGCATCATAATGCCGTCTAAAGCTAAACATTTAATGATTATATTTTGTATTTAATACATACGCCACAGAAATATTCATTGATAATTTTTTAATGATTATGTTTGCATATGTGATATTAGCTACGTGTATGTCATACAAATGATCAAAACATAATTGGTACATTTATTTGTAGTAATAAATACTCAAATATATGTACTTAAAACATGATATATGTGAATCTTAGGTGTGTGTAGTGTCATATTTTTTGGGCCTAAAATACTTAACTTTTTTAGCTAACAATCTTCCGTGTACTAGCATTTATTGTACGTAAATGTATGTTAATTACTATACGCAACCAAAGTTGGAAGATAAAGATATCATTAATTGACATTGTTGTATCTTTCCTTCTTTGCTGCTGTGTTTTAATAGCAATATATTTTGTCTCCTTATGTATAAAAGTAAAATGCCCATATCATCCCTACAACATCATAGACGTCATAGTAATGTATATTTCAGAGCATTTTAAGGACCTCTTTGGTTTAAAGAAAAAGTTGATGAAAACGCATGAATATGATTATTTGGTTTCAAGGAATGAAGTAGTAAAGGAAAAACACAAAAAAATCCTTTGATCTCTCTTTGAAAGGAAAAGCGTAGGAACTTTACATCCACTTGTACCTCCTTTTCAAATTCCTATGCACGAAGAATGTGACTAAGATTAGTGCCAAAATTACATTATAATTATACTTGTCATGTGTTTTGAGTTTGATTTGTCCATGTTTATTAGGATTCCTCTGTTTTTCATATTCTCATGAATCAAACATCTAAGCTTGCAAAATGTATGTGTTTTTCATTCCTCTGTTTTGCTTCTAGTTTTTGTTTCTACGGGTTTTCTGTTTTGCAAAAGCCCACTTGCATTCCTATCATTTTTCTATGTATTTTCTATTCCTCTGTTTTTTTCGAATCTTGTGAACCAAAGAGGCCTTAAAAGAGCTCATGATGATAGGTAACAAGAGAATTAGAGATGCATTCGATTACCAAAAGATGTCACATACAAGGTCCACGTATAAGGGCCAGTTAGGTCACTAGTTTACTTATTATTTTCCACCTTCACAGGGGTGATTGGATGCATGCTCCAGAGTTCGAGAAGCCAACCTCCCATATTTTCACCGTAGCACCATCACCAACCGTTTTAATGCGCACCTTCTCCAAGAACATGGAGTCGTTTGAGGATGGTGCGCCATCATAAGAAATTCCCTCCTTGCTACCGCTTACAAAATCGAAGAGTGTGGATAGTACTTGGCCTTCATCACTCGTGCACATAGGAACTCGGGGTTAGCTAGTAATCTCCATCCTTGCTTACCGAGCATAGTGAGTCTTAAAGCATAGTGATCTTTGTAACTGAATGCCCCTCCCCCTTCTCATATTCTTTGACAGTTAACATTTCCCAACTAATTAGTGAATGCATGTTATTAGCTTTGTCCTAATTCGCCTAGTGCATCTAGTGCCCTTGAGGGTTTTGGTTGATTCTATGGACAAAATAGTTAAGGGACTAATGTATTTGTGAGTTTACACATGTAGCAGTCCAGAGGATTTGGTTTAATAAAGAGTTTATGACCCCTAAAATGTTGTGGTAGCATTGAAGAATTTGATATGACTATTTGAATCAAATGATGATACTCAATGAGAGTAAAGCACAAGCATGGACTTTGTTACTTGTTTCTTTTGCTTCTACTTGAGTCAATAGGGCAACTTGTACTATCAATGGGGGGACAAAGTGAAAGCTAAATTGAAGTCTTCTAGCATGTGCTCAATCCAAACCTAAAATCTTCTAGTGAAGACTTTGATATATCTACGGTGAGTGATTTTGGCTTCTGGGTCAGAGATGTTATTCTTCTGGTCTCCTTACTTCATTTGCTTCGTAGTATAGCCGGTTTGTCTTGTGCGACAAGACATGCCATTTGGATGACCTTATTTGAAATCCAATCATTAGCCAGATGTCGTGTCGACATTGTGAGCGTGACTCCAATAGTCATACCAGAACCTGGGCTTACTCCACTCACTATAAATATCCCTACCTCAACCTTAGATGGTTGGCTGCTCTGCGCGAATCAAGATAGAGATTGTCGGAGCAACTCATTTTCCTCTCGCGAATATGAGAAAATTCTAGTGAGGAAAAAACCAAATCCTAAAATGTTAAGTGATTGAGCATCACTGAAGAACTTCAGTTTTATGAACACCCCTTGTGTCCAATGACTCGACGAGTGATGCTAAAATATGGAAATAATTTGTACTAAAAAGGATACCATTTTCTCCCACTTTTACCATATTATCTCTCATCAATGGTTTGGTGATATACAAATAGAATTGATCTCATCTACGCCCGCATCAACTTCTAAACTTATCATATTGCTTCCCACGCCCCTTAACATCATCAACAAAGGCAAGTTGAAAATTCACAACCAAAATTGGTATACACAAGAACTCCTATTCCCCAATGGTTTTACTAGCATCAAATATCACATGTAGCTCATTGTTGAACATCCATGGGGACTCCTCTAATTCTTGTGTTCCCCGGAGGATTGATAGAAGGTTAATAATACATTCTCACTGAGACTTCTGGAATCAGCTCAACGAAGGGGACACCTGATCCTACACGGGGAATTGCCAATCCTTCAGTGAAAACCAACTATTCAGAGAGCTATTTTCCTATCGCATGAGGTCCCGACATCTCAACTTTACCACTTCCAGCCCATTGATCTTCAAGCCTTTCTTAGGCATTTGACAATTACATCTTTTGTATCAAGCCCTTCACTGTGTCCATCATTGCCATCAAGGTCACATAAAGAATAAAACTAGGGAAACAAAAAGTATTACGATCATGCGCCCTAGATTGTGTGAAAGGCTTTTGGTGGAGGAGGTGAAGGTGGGGTCCCATCACCGTTGTATGTAATTGATATAGATATGTGTTATTGACATCATATGAATCTAGACTAGTCTACATACATCTACATACCGTAGAACTCTCAACGTGTCCATCGTTCAATTGTAGTCACCATTGTCCCCTACCCAATACGTACCCACTACCCTCCTTTTGTATAATTCTATTTCCTTTTCGAGGCATGCAATATGCCTCTCCAAGTCTCCCAAATAACTCTAACTCCACTCCTTCAATTTTGGCACCAACGCCTTAAAGTTCTTAGCAATTGTGCTCCTCCCCTCACACGATATGCATTCAACCAGGCATTGTGAATTATAGCCTCACAATTTTCTTCTTGCAGCCACTTGGTGTTCGAAAAGCTCCATGGCCACCCATCCTAATGTGCATCGGATCCTCTTTAACATGGATTGTGATGGGGTGGTGATCATTGTGACAAGGGTCACCACTAACACAGTCATCATTAACCATCTTACAGTTTGGAAATTGAGTGCACCATTCATGTGTAGTCACCACCTTTGAAGACTCTCGTGAATGCACATGGAATTTGTCTGGCTATGATTTCTACATGCAAATGGATCTTCCACAAAGCACACTTGGGTTTGAGCTGCCCCACCAACCTTTTCACAAAATAACAAGACTTCGTTAAAAAGTCCCCGACGCATAACTAGGGGAGCTTACTATGATGCTTAATATTTCTCAACAATCTCTGCATGGCTTCCCACTCTTTCATCTCGGGTTATCCATACTAGTAAACCTCCGGTGGAACCTATATAATTCAAGAATTGCCACATCAATATGGTATCTCGATATAACCTTGTTTTAGTTGTACAATTCCTCCAAAAATTGCCAAACAAAACACTATTCCCCACACAACTTTTAGCCACCAATTTGACAAGCCAAGATTCCACAAAACAACTATAGAATTCTTCACCTTTGTACCAAAAAGGAAAGCAAATTGGGGTCCTCCTAGATATCAAAAAAATGTTGTGTCATTCCCCAAGCCCAGGTAGTCAGGCTGGGTGTTTGGGTTTACCCAAAAATTTGGGTCAGGTAATTTGGGCTTTAAAGATTTAGGCTTTAGAAAATAACAATCGATATTTGTCCAAACTTTTTTGAGTCCCAACAATTTGGATACCCGAAAAATCTGGTTCGGGTAATCCCGGATTACCCGAAATACCACACAAAACACCATGTTGCAGGGGCAACGCGAGGGGCTCGTCGTTCCATGTCTGGATTCTAGCCGGACGAGGTGTGACTACACCTGCAGAGGCGGCAAAGGTCGCTGGCCGGAGCTCGCAGAGACGGCGACTGGAGGCTGGAACCGACGAGTGCGTGTTGATGTGGCTGGTGCTGCATTTGGGAGGTTGGTCGGGCGAGCACATGAGGAGGAGGGAAGCTCGATCGGAGTGGCCTTGTAGGTCACCCGAGCTAAGCGACAACATTCATGGTGGCGTCCGTTGGCTTACCCGGCGGCATGCGGCTGTGAGGAGGGGAGGAGGAAGTGGGCATGAGTAAGTGGTGACCGATCTAGGTTTTGCAGGGGTAGCGACTAGCGATGGCAATTTGGGTTGGGCCTTTTCTTGGTTGTCCATTTGTGCAGTTATTATACTGGGTTGCAGAACAAGTCAGGCTATTCAGGTAATTTGGGTACCATGGCCTTATACTCGAATTACTCAAAAAAATTGGGTTTCCAAAACTTCTACCGATGAAGTGCGCAGGTTTTTCGGGTTCGGGCACTACGAGTTTGAGTTTTTTGGGTACGAGCTTCAGGTATCAAGTTTTATGCCCACTATGATCAAGTAGTTCCAGGAGGTAATATGCATTCGTTCTCGTAGGATTGTCCATGCAATCCCAAGTTCAGATTTTCCTTTTTTTCTGGACTTCCATGACTCGCTTTTCTTCTTCACATCAACTTCCATGCCCTCGCATGCAATTGTGTATTTCTATTTAATGATCACATTCAATTTACCATTATAACCTACCGTCTACTGACCTTTTTATTTTATACACCCCAAGTTTTCTTCATTTTCCTTTACCTTCCTAGTTTGGTGCATTGCATATCCCATGCAAAAGGTTTTTGTATCCTTTCTCTTGACGTGCATGGCCCATGCAAGTCACTTCCCAAAACATTCCTTCCGCCTTCCTATCTCCATTCCTCTATCCCTTCCACATCCTTCCCACATGTTGGTTCACTAGGAACCATCTTGCCGTTGCACTCCTAGCCTCTTATTGCATCGACAACTTTTCCATTATCACAGTTCGATCTGCTTGCTTCATATCCTTAAAAATAGTTAGCTTTTATGTTTCCAACTCTAGTCATGCCCTTCCCTACCCTATCTGTCAACTTCATAATGCTCTCTCTCTCTCTCATCCCAATGTTGATCAGCATCCCAACATGACCAAGATCCATCGTATTTTCTTCATGAAAGATTGTTGCCGCTAGAGCCACAACCCCCACTACCAAAGCTATCATTCCTCATGGAGTCTTCCACTTCTGCTACCCCATGAATTCCTCTCCTGCCATAGTCCCCGCTTTGGAGGTATCACTTCCAGCCATTTTACCATATTGTTACACCTCACATTTCTTCATTTTTATTGAGCAACCCTTAATTGTGTGACCAATAACCCCTCTCATCAACGGTTTAAACATCTAGGCATTCACCCTAGGCCTGGTTAAATTCCAGTGAAGTTAAAAAAAGAGCGACCCTAATCACGATGGCCAAATTCTTCCTTTTCGTTTTTTTGTTAAAAAACATGTATTATATTGTATGAGAATACATGCATGATGGTATTTCCCTATGACCATTCCATCTTCACTAGTAGCGACTTCTTGAGCTTCTCTTATTGCTTTACCTCATTCACTTATTCATAACTAATAAAGGCAAGTTCAAATTCACAAGATATACATGAAAACCCGTACTCCTTAATGGTTTTAGTAGCACCAAAATCCCCTATCACAAGTAGATCATCGTCGAACATCTAAGGGCCCTCCTCTGATGCTTTGTGTTTCTCAAGAGGCTTGATAGAAGGTCAAGAAGACTTTCTGGTCGAGACTGTCGCAGTTAGGGGCAACCGATCCTACATAGTGTATTGGTCAATCCTTCAACTTTGGCTTTACATAAAGCAACTTCCACACCGCTTGAGGTTTTATTGTCCCAATATTACCACTTTCATTCCAAGTGATCTTCAAACCTTTTTTCTCCGATCTGACAGTTGCAGTTTCTTCACCAGGCCTCCCACTCTGTCCATCACTAGCATTAAGGCCGCACTAGACAACCAAGCGAGGGAAACAATTGTATTACTGTCGAGATTGTGTGAAGGGATGTTCATGGAGTAGGTGAACGTGGGATCCCGACCCTTCCCTCAGAAACCCTAAACCAAGATGTTGAAGCGAAGACAAGAGATAGAGGGTATACAGATCACACAGACTAACACATCACAAGAACCGGAGGAGTAATATGACAATGCTCGGCCTATGGGGCGAAATCAACAACAAAGAGCAAGAACAAAACCCTAGCAAAAGGCTGGGTAGCCACGATTTGTGCCACTACTGCTTTTGTTGGTTGAGAAGAGTTTCATTGCTATCCACCACTTTGATGCGAAGGACATGTGCCATAGTCGTCCTATGTGGGTTGTTGGTAACCAATGCCAAATAACGATGGTTGTTGAGTGTGAAAGATAGGGGAGGAAAGAAGATAGATATCAAGTGATCTCAAAGATTTTTCGGTGGCCTCGCTGCTACATCGATAATACCATCTATACAACTAATGCTTGCATATACATATTGTTGCTTGCTAAAATTGACTGGCTAGGGACAATCCATGGGTTGTCACTCACCCACATACATCATATACGGTTAGACCCTAGGCTCTAGAGTATTCTACAAGGGCGTCTACATACATGCCCTAGCGCACTCCCAACCTGTCTGTTGGTTCGATTGCAGTTACCAGTGTCTGTACCCCCCACCCCCCACCCCTCGCCGTCCCCGTTCCCCTTGTTCTTCAGGCTGCCCCGCTCCTCTCCGCTCCTCTCCTCTCCCCCCATTCGCTGGTAAGATCGCGCGAGGAGCAAATCTCATCCCCTATCCATCGCCAGGCCCGGCAGATCTCTCCCCGCTAGCCGCCCACCGCCGCGCCCTACATCCGCCGCCCTAGCGTCACCCGCCGCCCGCCGCAATTCCGCCCGCCTACCGCCTCAGCCCCGCCCGCCCTCGCCGTCCCCGTTCCTTCCAGTTCTTCCTCGTCGGCGCGTCGCGTTCCTGCCGTCTATACCCCGTACGCGGTCCTTGTTCATTGGTTTCTTGGTGTGGGGTTTGATTTTATCCAGCGACCGGTTAATAAGTCCCACTGAACCTCACAAACTTCTGTTTCAGCCGCTGCGCGCCCGGCACGCCATCTAGATCCGCCCCCGGTGCCAGGGGTCGCCGGAGGGGTCCCGCTGGGGTTGGGCCTTCGGGAGATGACCAGTATCTCCACCAACCAGTTCGGCTCCGGCGGCAGCAATGGAGGGTCTGCCTCCAGGCCGCACGGCAGGGATATGGTGATTTGGACCGAAGAGATGAATGAGTATCTCATCGATGCGCTCATGCACCAGCAGGACATTGGGAACAGGAGCGCCGAGGGCAGGTTCTTGACCGGCGCCTATGAAAGCGTCATCACCGGGGTCGGCGAGAGGTTCGGGGTGGTGATCGACAGGTCCAACATCAAGAACCGTCTCAAGCATGTCAAGGACATGTTCCATGAGTGCGAGAACCTTTTCGATAAGCAGAGCGGGATTAAATGGAACCCGGCGACCCGGAGGTTCCATGCCGGCCCTCAAGTTTGGAGGGAATTCATTGAGGTCTGTGTGCCACCAATCAAATGTATATACGTGTTGTGATTTGCCGAGCTGATGTAATTTTTTTTTGCTGTGATCTTGTAGAGAAAACCAGAAGCCAAGAAATGGATGACGAAGACCATTGATCATTACGATAGGTTATTGGAGTTGTTTGGTAAGGATAGGGCACCTCCAGCTTCTGAGAACTCGAAAGGTCCTTCGAAAAAAAAGGCGCGAATAGAACCACCAAAGGATAGACCTCAACGTCAGCAGACGTCATCAAATGGCTTTGAGTTAGCAATCGTCCAAGGTTCAAATCAAGTAATGGATAAAAATGAGGTATCGATCCGTGGAGCTGAATAGTTTTCAACCAAATAGTGCATGTTATTTTGTTATGGTTGCTGATCAGCAAGCTTAACATGGTGTTGGTTTCAGTGCCTAACTTTAGGTTATCACTTTCTTAGGCAAACCACAAATGTTTGCTTCATCCGTAGATTTGTGGTCTACCATGTTTCCTTAGCGCTATGACCTGCATGTCTTAAATTCAGTTGCCACTATTGTGTGACTTGTGATTCGGTTGCCGTAGTTAATATGGCAAGCCATGATTTGCCAAACAACAAATGTGCCAAAGTTGGCTAGGACCAAGCAGGAGTTGAATCAGGGTCTTTTGCTCACTGGATGCTTATGGGAATATCAGAACATGGATAGATTGAAGCACAATAAGTTACGCCTTTTAGCTTTATGGTGTGACTTCTCTCATAATCTACATGTTCTTGTGCCATTCTGGTACAGTTGCCTGCTTGTACAACCTATTTACGCGGGCAAGGTAGCTATCTGAATCGGCCTGTTTGTGTTTCTATATTTGAATATACTTGGTAATAGCATTCTCCCATGGCACTTTCTACTTGTGAATGAGTTCGCCCTTTGCTCCTAGAAATGAAATCTCACCAGTATTGTTCGGCAGAGTGATACACTTACATAACCTTAAGGCCATGAATAACAACTTACTTGCTTCCATTGTATTTGTATTAATCTTAATGGAGTGAGTGTTATAATATATCTCAACTTTATATGGGAAAAAAGCTATTGTATTAAGAAATCTGAACCACCGTAAATATGTCCTAGTGATAAATGAAATAGAACTTCCTTTTCTCCAATGTATGAATTTCAAGCATTTTCTTAACGTGATTTCTTGGAAAATGTATATCTTAATATCTCCTGAGTTAAGTAGAATTTGAGCTGTGCATTGATTAGATTCTTGTTTCTTTCAGCTGCCTGGTGCTGTGGTAGCAGAAAATAACATAATTGGGGAACTCGATTTATCAGAATTGTGCAAAAGCGAGAATGGCCTTGTTGCCATACCTGTTCATGGTAATGCATATGGCAAGGGTTTGCCCTATGCTCCTGAAAATTGGCCGTCTCCTGGAGATCAGTGGCAATGGAAAGTGGGGAACAGAATTGCTGCAGGTGGGCACTGGGTGGACAGGTAAATGCTTTTATCAAGGCTTCAATAGGCCAAATTTTAATAGTCTTGCCCAAGCAAAAAATGCAGAAATTTATAGAGGGTTAATTTCTCAATTTAGCTTTAGCATATTGACTCACGTTGTGGATTTAACTTTGTACAGATATCTTGCCCCGCCCTCGCGCTTTCGTGATGCTACTGGTAAAAAGACGACATTCACAAGTAGACTAAAAGTTGGAGAGTTTATCAAGAGCAATTTTCCAGATGTTGATCCTAGCACATTTTTCTCTATGTTCATATGGAAGATCCCTGCTGCAGAAGGCGGGATTCAAAGAGGTTAGACCTTAAAACCACTGTAGCGTGTAGCATCTAATGAGTAATGGGTGCTTCTGTAAATCAACACATATGATTTTTACCACTCCAGAGCAATTTCTTCCATGCTGGTCCTTTTTTTTATGTTTGGCCACCTGTGTGACTTATTTTTGGAAGAAATTTAACTTGGTAGCACTAGTTACTATACATACCTGGGGTGCGAGGTTCTTTTATTCTCTTTTCTTGTATCTACTAAATAACTTCCTTGAATGTACACACTATTCACCTCGATTATTGTATGTCAGTATTAGCTTTTATTTTATATCTTTATGTTTTCGGTGGTTTGTTTCATAAGTGAAGTCCGTTGTTTTCCTGCAACTGTATACGGCTCTGTTACAACTAGCATGTTGCAGCAGCTCCATCCTATGCATGTCCATTCCATACTTCTATGCTTCATTGAATGCACCATTAACTTTGTTATTTACCACTTAGTGGACCTCTTACTGACAAGATAATCCATTGACACGACATTTGACTGTATAGAAAGGATAACAACATGATTCGGCAACATTACCTATGGAATTACATTGGAAAGAATGAAGATAATGAGTATGAAGGTCACACAGACGTGTTGTTACGCATTCCACATCTGCAGTTGCTATTATGCATTGAATCTTCTTTTATAACTATCTCTATTGTGCAGCCTATTAGCTGTACCCATATAAATTTGACAACGGTCCTTTTTTTTAGGTCTATGGCTAACCAGGGAATTTCTATAAGTTCAGTTAATTTTCAATAGATGCACATGTTTGATTTTATCATGTATGTGCATGTATCAGGATTAATTTTTATCCCATATTGTTTTTACATGTCTTGTTGGGCCCAGAAAATTACAAGGTGGCTGAGCTGGGCTTAAAAGGTTGCTGAGCTGTGTATATTTCAGCAATTTTTCCTTGGTGTGCACTTGAACTGGACCTGGACTAGAGTCCTCATAGCCCTGGCCTTAGGCCCACCCTTGCTTGTCAACATCTCCATATATATATATATATATCTGTCTGTATAACCTATCTCTTCCTCGAATCCTAAACCCTAGCCGCCACTCTAATTCTTACATCTCCTTCCAGCCTACCACTTCTACTGATGGCTCCCTTCTCCTTCAACTTTGTGCGGCACCACCAATTGAAGCGGTGGCGCTTTCCGTCCCTCCCTCCCCTTGCGCAGAGCTCTGCTCGCGCCCTTGTCTTACCTATCGCTCTCAACCCAAGTGATGGTGAGCTTTGTTCTCTTCATTCAAGCGGTGCTTTTCCCCCAATCCTAACTCACATAAAAGGAAGCAAATCATTTCTCCTCATCCAGGATTGTCACTTAAACATAGCATCTGGATTAATCTTCTGCTTTACTTTTCTTTTTTAGTTTTCTTCATATGTAACCTGGAGAATGCGTGAGGATTTGTCTAGTAACGTAGTGGCATGACATAAGGGGAAAAATAGTTTCTTCATTTGATAGGCTGATTCGTCTGTCTTGACGCTAAAAGAAAAGAAGCATCATTGCATTTGCATATTTGCTGTTATTTCAATGTAGATTGTTCATTTTGCACAGTTCTGTAACATCTTAATATGTCCAGGAACTCTTCAAGTGGAACGCGTTGAACCTGAAGATGGCCTGGCGGATCCTGATGGACCATGCAAGGCTCGGAATAAGGCGTGCAATCTTGGGAAAGAAGGGTTTATTGAATCATCACCAGCAGGGAATTGTGACATCTGCTGCGTACATCCTGATTTCTGTCGTACATGCTGTTGCATTCTCTGTGGCAAGGCTGTTAACAATTCCTTTGGAGGTTATAGTTACATCAAGTGTGAGGCAGTTGTGGCAGAGAACTACATCTGTGGGCATGTTGCCCACCTTGACTGTGCTCTGAGGATTTTCATGGCTGGAACTGTTGGAGGAAGCATTGGGTTGGATGTGCAATATTACTGCAGGAGGTGTGACAACAAAACTAATCTGATGATGCATGTGGAGAAACTGCTGGAAACATGTCGCTCTCTTGGTTCGAGGAGTGAGATTGAACCAATCCTTAATATGGGCTTGTGCATCTTGCGTGGTTCAAGACAATTGCAAGCAAAAAGCTTGGAGGACTATATGGCATCAGTGATGGCAAAGGTGAGTGTGATATATTTTATTAAATCTCAGTAGGATAGTTAGGTAACATGGTTTGTTTAGTACTAGCACTCCTCTGATTGGTGCTAATACTGCGCATGGGTGTACAACTTTGTTTTCAGTAGTCCAAGACTATGGTTTGATAGTGTATTGTTTAATGCAGGTGAATAATGGGGTTGATCTTGCTGAAGTATGGAATATGGAGGATGGTGATGGCATGCCAATACTGAATGCAGGTAAACTTTATTGTTTAGTTCAATTAAGAGAACTTTGAGGGCGAAATGTTTTTGTGGGATTTCAGATAATCATAAAAGGTCCCAACCTAGTTGTAATGGTTAGGACATCTGGTGTTCAATCTAATTCCAATAAACCAAAACTCTGTAGATTGTGCAGAAATTGTAGGATCATGATATTCAAACCCATCTGAGGTTTTGCCTACACACACCATATTTTACTATGGGCAAGTAACGCTTTGGTAGCTTATGTAAGTTGTAATTTTAGTATTTTCTGTCATACCTGTTCTTTCTTCTTTGATGTAGAAATGATTTAATCCTTATGTTTATTGTAATCTTGAACAACATCAATTATGACATGTGTCAGAACGTTGTATAACTCAAAGAACAGTTTGTATCTCTGGTGTTCTTCAGTTGTTGCTTCACATATTGCTTGTCCATAACTGGGTTCTTTTCTTATGGCTCATGCAGAAGGAAGTTCCCCACCTATTGCTGGTGTCACAGTACTAGGGGCTGATCCACAGTACCCATATCTGACTGATCCAATGGTTGATAATGAGCTGCAGAGGGCTGCTGAAAGTGTTCCAATTTTCATTACTGGTGATCACACTGAGATGTCTCTCAAATTTGAGGATGAGATAGATAATTCCCTTCTAGAACTGAAGAAATCTCAGGAAGCAGAATACAGGCTGGCAGAGCAGAAGCTTTATTCTCAGAAAGATTATATCCTCAGTCTGTATCGGCAGCTTGAGTCAGACAGGTCCCAGCTTGCAGATCCTAACCCCGTATCCTATATCTCAAGCTGCAGCGTGCTTCTCTCCAACATTACTAACCGTGTGGAACAAGTGAAGAGCGAGGAGGAGAAGTTCCAGACCATGCTCAAAATCTCCAAGGGATTCCGGAAAGCACCGGCGAACATCAAGGAGCACTTTGGGTTGCCGCCACCAGCGGAGTAGCTCAAAGTTTGACTAGGTTGAACTTAGATACCATAGTTTACCCTGAACTGTACATTGGGTATGTTGTCTCTTGTGCTGTTGTACTGTTGTATACCTGTCTCCGACAATGTGCTGCTCCAGGGTGCACCGCCAGGCTGCTGCTCTAGGAAGAGTCCCCCAACATCTGAATTGCCAGTTTCAGACTTTAATCGTACATTCAGAGTTCAGTGATGACTATGCTGGTAATTTGTGTTTATTCTGTGATTTGTCGATATGATGGTACAACCAAGTTATAGGTTGCTGCTGTCGCAACTGCGAGATGGAGAAAATTTGGCAACCTGGAACAGGGGAATATCTTGAAAATTTGGCAACCTGGAACAGGGGAGGCTATCTTGGAATTGTGCAGCAGATGCCATGCTACAATTCCCCTTTCCTGCATTTGCTGCTTCAGTTGCCTGTTTCCCTGATGTCTATTTTGGAATTGTTGTAGCTGCTATGCAAATTGATTTTGATGCATCGCTCCTGTCGATTATTTGCTAGTGTGCTGGAGATTTAAGATTTTTGTAAACTTTAGACAGCGAAGAGTTGCTAGCAAATGGACACAGATGTTTCGGCCCCATTGGAATGAAGAAATAACCTTAGGAATTTATTCCCTAGATCCATTTGGATCATAGGAACGATGCTCGTATAATGTCTCCACTTTACACTGCCATCATCCGCATAGGGTACTTGCAAAATTCTTCTTTTCATTCTAAACCACATTTCTTGATTTTCTTATGCTTCAGAGTCCTCTTTTTCACATTTTCTTTTCTAAACATTTTTTTGTATATTTTTGGACACGTGATCAGCCACTAATCAACGAGCGATCCGATGAAATAGCAGACAGTAGACATCACTACAACCAAAAGAACACGGGATGTTCCTACCAATCTCACAGGAAATGAGATGATCAGGAAATGAGATGATCTCCAACATGCTAAAACTAAAAATCGCCCTGTCTGCAGGTCAAGTCGGCTTCGCCTGGATCCCGCCGCGGAACCGCTTCTTGGACAGCTTCCGCCGCGCCCGTTTCGCCATCTCCGAGCACCTGGACGCCAGTAGCTCCACCGTGGCCGGCAGCAGCCGTGTCCCCTCGAACAGCACGCTCCTGTGGTACTCCAGCACCCACGTCTCTGGTTCCAGCAGCACCGCCGCTGCGCTCCGGCCCCGGTAGCTCCAGGAGCTCCCGTTGTTCGCCCTCACCGTCGGCAATACGCTCCCGTCCGACCACTGCAAACAAATACCAGACATGGATTTCAGTTATCTGCTACTGGTGGTTCGGGTGATGAAGTAATCTTGGCATTGATAGTGGACATTCTGTCGATTACCTCGGTGACCTTGCCGGAGAGGATGGTGATGTGCCGTGTCGAGAGCGTAGACGGGAGCAGGCCGGAGGTCCGGAGAGGGCTCCCCCAGACGCTGACCTCCTCTGCCGCCGACTTGTATAGTGAGCAGCGCCAATGGAACAAATGCTGATCATTCTGAAAGAAAAGAATTCGTCAGTGAAGAACTGTCTCTGCAGCCAAGAGCAAATAAGTTGACTGACACGCAAGAAGGGCGAACCTGCTGGAGTCGCCAGACGGAATCCTTCGAGCTGCAGTTGGAGATCCTGTCGGCGCCGACGAGCTGCCGGACCCCTCGCTCCAGGAAGCGCAGTTTGTGGCCGAGGTCGGCAGGCGCAAGGCGCGCCTCCTGGCCCATCCGCGCGACGGCCTCCGGCGACAGCTTGGGGCCGAACCCCCTGGCCGCGACCTCCGGGACGAGCCCCGTGTCCACCCACAGCAGGAGCAAGAACCCAAGAACCGTCAGCGCGTAGAGCGCCCAGTCGGGCGACGAGGACCTCCGGGCCTTGGCGGCCGCCGCATCCCGCCTCGACTTGGCGGTGGAGCGCAGCGGCGGCGTCCACGGCTCGGTGACCGCGGACCCGGGCGTGGCGCCGCCGTCGCGGGCGAGGAAGAGCGAGCGCGTCCCGGGCCTCCTGTCCCTGGCGGCGGCGGCGAAGCAGCGGCGCGCGGAGGCGGCCTCGGGCGGGAGGAGGTCCCGCGTGGCGTTGATGCTGGCGAGGCAGATCTCGCAGGCGCAGTTGGCGTCCTTGAGGCAGCCGGGGTAGTAGCCCCTGCCACCGCCCTCGGCGGCGGGGCGCGCCCACGGGACGAGGTAGGCGGGCGGGGGCGTCCGCGCCGCGGGGTCGGAGTTGGAGGAGCAGGAGGAGGCGGTGGAGCCGGGCGTGACGGTGGTGGGGGTGGCGCTGGGGGAGGCGGATCTCCTCGCCATCGGGGTCTCGTCCATGGATCGGGGTTGGGGTTGCGGGCTGGGTTGGTTGGGGGGTTGGGTTGGGGTTATGAGGAGGGGCGGCGGCGGTGGGATTGGGGGCAGAGAGAGGGAAGGGTTCGAAATTTGAAGCGGATGGAGGGGAAGTGCCCGACGCCAACGGCATCCGCGAGCAACGGTCGACGGCCCGAGTTTCCTTGTGTTCGCTGTTGCGGCGCTGACAGGTAGGGCCTGTTGCCCCTTTTAATCACTTGTGAGTTGCGAACACGGAAGAGCAGACGCGTCGAGAGGGCGCATGACGCGGAGTGTGCAATCACTATCTCAGTTTATTTCATCCGTAAGCACAAGTTCAGTTTGTTTGTTTCTGTTGCAGTCAAGTTGTTTTTACTGATCTCTTGGCAGCATCATAGGGCACTAATCTGTGCCGGCGCACCGGCCCAACTGCTCGGTCGGTCGCGTCAGGGCCGTTGGATTTGAGCCGCGTGGGCCATTGGATCTGGCGAAAAAAAAGGGTTTGCCCCGCAGCTTCTTCTTCCTCTCGCTGGAATCACATCTCCACACGCGGTGCGCGCATCCTCTCCCCTCCGGTGGCGGACCTCGTCGCCGGTCCCCACTCCCGCCGGCCGTCCTTGTCGCCGGTCCCCATCCTCGCCGGCCGTCCTCGTCGCCGCCTTGACCCATGAAACAGCTGCGCCTGCGGTTGTAGCTCTCAGCAGCGACAGGTGAAGCTCAGGTTGCAGCTCCGCCGCCGCCCCTCGTCGCAGCCCTGTCGCCATGGCCACGCCCAACCATTCCTTTCTCCTTCATCATCTATGTGTAGATATATTTTGCTTCAACCACGGTTCATTTTTTGCTACGACCGGTGACAGGAATCGCTACAACCATTCATGTCGACAGTCACGGTGGCGACCACGATTTGCTTCAACCTTCGTCGGGTTTTGCCGGGAGTAGCAAGACGTGGCACCGGTTGTAGTTTTTCCCGCTGTCGATTGCAGCAAAAAATCGTAAGCAGCTCCTACCGGTGAAGGTCGCAGCTCCAGCGAAGGACTGCCGCCATTGCATCAACGGTGAGGTACCAGTTCTAGCTTTTTGTCGCCGGGTTGAAGCTTTTCAAAAGTAGGGCTGAAGCTTTTCATGTCAACGGTTGCAACTTTTTCGTTGTGTACTTGCGGGTTGAAGCTTCCTATAAAGCCAGTTGAAGCTTTTTATAAAACCGGTTGAAGCTTTCCAAAATGATGGCTGTAGATTTTTATTTATTTCATAGTGGTGAGTTAAAACTTCACTACTCCACCGTTTGAAGCTTTTTCAAATATGGGTTGAAGCTTTCACATGAACTATTGAAGCTTTTTTTAGTTGTACGGCGGTCCATCGAAGCTTTTTCAAACTATAGTTGGAGCTTTCATATGAACGATTGTAGCTTTTTTCAGTGCATGGTGTCTTGTTGAAGCTTTATATACCACTGGTTGAATCTTTCGAATCGAACGGTTGTAGCTTTTTTGGTCGTCGGTTGCAACATCGGTGGAGGAGCAAAAATGCTTTCAATTTCGTTTAGAAGAATATGGTTACAGCAGCGGGGAGAGGAGGCTGCACCGCCGTGCTGGTAGCATCTCCGGTGGACGGTTCTAGCAGCTCTCGGATGGCTTATCCATGGCGGCTTTCAACTCCGGCTCGCCGGGGCGGAAGGAACCTGCAGCCGCGGGCAGCGGAAATAAGTGGGCATGGCGCTGGCGTTGAAGGTATGAACCTGCACGTGATTGGGGCTAGCTGGCAGTGAGATCTGAAGGAGGAAGAGGAGGGGCGTGGCCACCCCCATGCGTGGACGCGGTTGAGAGATAATTTAGGAGGAAGAAGGGGATCGGGAGGACGAAGGTAGCGAGGAAGAAGGGGATCGGGAGGAAGAAGATAAGGGAAGGGCAGGTGGGTCACGTGAGGCGTACGATGGCCTCGATCGCGTGGCTCGCGCGGGACCGGCCGAAAGTTTTGGTCGGTGCGCCACGTAGAAAAGTTTCTGATCATCATATCAATAGAAAAGTTAATAGGCGAACGTCCCGGATACTGGGATGGATTGGAAGAGCGAGTATTCGATCCTATCCATGCGCCCGCACTGGTGGCCGGATCGGATCCACCACACGTACTCACTCGCAGCCTCACAATCGTCTTTCTAGATGGCCTCATGCCAACTTCAACACGTGACCTCAAACGGATGTTCGATTTGTCTGTTTTTCGTCCGTCCGGGGCAGGAAAACGGACAGGGCCGTCTGCTTGCAATCGTGTGGCCATCGGTGCGCCTAACAGGCACGCCTCATCCCAAACCCCCTGGGTTGTGGACTTCGATTTTTTGCCAAAAAAAGAGAGAAAATAAACTCGCAAATTATACAAAAACATAAATATAGACATAAAACGTCCATACGTCCATAGTACCAAAGTTCAACGCTGGTCTTAATTAAACTAAAACTTAATAAAAGACATAAAAATAGATAAAGGCTCGTCACCGATGGCCGCCATCGTCTTCAGGAGTCACCGTCCTACTCATCGTCGTCGCCGGTTCAGTCGACGTAGGGCGGTGGCTGCCAAAGGTGGGTTGGCGGCCCCTGCCAGACCAGGGGTGCCTGCGCCGGAGGCGCCTGCACCACTACCTCCCGTGGCTCCTGCTCGTGCTCTGGTGACCGCAACGGTGTGGCTGACCATGGGCCGACACCTACTGAGTCAGCCATCTCGGGCGCCGTGCACGATCAGCTCCACTGTTGGCCCACCAGACGAGGGTTCCACGCGGCAAGGGGCACCTCCTCCACCACCTCCTCCGGCACCTCCTCCTTGACGTCGATGTCCATCTCCTGGATGGCCACGTCGCCGGCCGCCGACAGGGCTAGAGCGGTTTCCAGGCCATCCCATTGCCCCTCGTCGTGCGTGTTCATGGAGTCCTCCATGACACGCCTCATGAGGCGGGCCTCCTCCTCCTCGGTCATGGGCGGCAGCGGTGACGGGGACGGGGACGGAGAAGGCGTCGGCGTGATGTCGCGCACATGCCTATGGTCCTGCATTTGGGAAGGGTTGTCATAAACACAAGAAGGACGTGGGCGACGCGGGCTACGAGGACCACCGACAAAAAAAGATTGCCGCCACTGGTCGTGCTTGTCGCGGAGCCACATATTCCATAGCGGCGAATCTATAGCGTACCTAGAGTCAGCCAATAGATTAGGTGGGAGGCGGGCGCGCCATCGGTTGATCTCCTTGCGGCGGCGCGGCCGCTCGCGGACACTAGAGGGATCGGCATGCGGTCGACAGAGAGATGCCAGTTGTTTGGTAGGTGGACATCTCCCCACGGCATCGACATCGCCATCTCCCAATAACGACGTCATACATCGACATGGATGTAGGGCCTGTCGCGATGCCCGGTCGCCAGCGGCGCCATCTGAAAGTTGGCAGAGCAAGTGGCGAAGAAGGCGGTGCGAGCGGCGCGGATCTGCTGGAGCGGCGTCGGCCAGAGGAGGAGCCAATCTTGTGGTCATGCTTCCCCTTGATCCAATGCTAGTCCATGGTTCCGGCGGGGAGGTAGGCGAGCAGGGTGCGACAGCGGGGAAGTGGTTAGGGTTTGCTCCTGTCGGCAATGGAGGAGGCAGGCCGGCTTGGAAGTGGAAGCTCTAGACTGTCCGGTCCACGGCTTCCACATTAAGAAGGAGAGCGACCCTGCGCCTGTGCCAATGACAGCCAGGTCCCGCCGTGCATGTGCATTCAATTTGGGAGGTGGAGGTAGGTGGACGTCCTCCACGCGTCCCAAGGTGGGCGCCAAGCAAGCATGTCCCCGTCCGTCCAACGTCCGTGTGAATGCAAACTGGGCGCATGTTTCGGCCGGAAATGGGGCGAGGCGGATGCCAAACAGACAAAATTAGAGGATGCAGTCGCGTGTTGGCCCGTGTTGTCTGTCGGTTTTGGACCAAACGGACATACGCGGACAGGATGGGGTCGCACGTTGGAGTTGACCTCTGGACTCACACCCATCTTTTCACATGGCCTCGGAATGTCTATCTTGTTCATAGCGCACAAATCACATAACCCGCGGGATAGAAAATCAGACAAACATGATGCTTCAGGCCAGCAGGCAGCAACGAGCGCCATGTGATCTGACCTCTTGGCACACGAGTACTATCTCCCACTCATATATATCTATACGTGTTTTTAAGATAAGGCAAAAGATTCATCATATTCGTTAATTAAGGGAGGAGTTAAAAAAACCATAAAACAGGCAAAAGATCTACTCTCAGCATAGATAAATTCTTCTGCAACCCAGACTTGGAAATTCTGCATGATGGCTACATGCTGCATGCTGCATCAACTCCCTTCTCTGATCATTGCACCCTAATCCTGTCCTGTGCTGATTGTCAACCGTGCAAGGCCAGATTCAGATTTGAAAATTTCTGGCCTAAACACCCGCACTACTGTGAAACTGTCCAGCACGCCTGGGAGAGGCCTGTCAACCATGACTTCCCTTTTGTCAGGATCAAAATTAAGATGCAGAGGGCAGCAAAGGATCTAAAAATCTGGAGCAGATCCCTTTTCAGCAAAACGAAATTGCAGTTCCACATAGCAAAGGAAGTGATTTTGCAGTTGACATTGCTCAGGAAAAAAAAGCTCTAACTGCAGAAGAATTCAACCTCAGAAAGTTTTTGAAGATCAAAGTGTTGGGGCTTGCTGCGATTGAGAAGGCCAGAAAAAGGCAAGCTTCCAGGGTGACATGGCTTAGGGCAGGGGATGCTAGCACAAAAATTTTCCATGCAAAATGCAATGCAAGAAGAAGGAAGAACCACATTCACATGCTTAGAACAAGAGAAGGAACAATAGTGACTGAACATGCAGCGAAAACTAAAGAAATACATGAGCACTTCGCAGAGGCCCTAGGCACATCAAGGAAACGACATTTCACTCTAAATTGGAACAAGCTGCAGCTCCCAAGAATTCCAGCGCAAGGTTTGAACAACCCTTTCACTGAAGGCGAGGTTTGGGCAGCGATTGTTGCGTCTCTGGCTGAAAAGGCTCCTGGGCCGGACAGTTTCACTGGCCAATTCTTCAGAGCAAGATGGAACACCATCAAAGAAGATATAATGGAAGTGTTTAGTAAATTCTATCACCTCGCGAGGAGAAAACTTTCATGAGATCAACAAAGCTTTCATATCTCTTCTGCCCAAAAAGGAGGCTGCAATGGAAGTGAACCACTTTAGGCCGATCAGTTTGATCAATTTAGTCGCTAAACTCATAGCCAAAGTTCTTTCAATGAGACTTGCAGTGATAATCCCAACGATAATCTCTCCGGCGCAATCAACTTTCCAGAAAGGAAAGTGCATTCATGATAGCTTTCTTTACGTCCAAGGATGTGTCAAGGCTCTTCATAGGAACAGAAAACCTGCTCTGCTCTTCAAACTAGACATCATGAAAGCCTTCGATTCAGTCTCCTGGGAGTACATCCTAGAGCTTGTTCAGCGCTAGATGGAGAGATTGGGTCTCGCTCCTACTGTCCACGGCATCTTCCTCTTGTTTACTACATGGTGACATCGGGCTGTCAATCTTCCACCGCCAGGGGCTACGGCAGGGTGACCCTCTGTCCCCTTGCTGTTTATCTTGGCGATCGACCCTCTCCATCGTCTGCTGGCGGCAGTTATAGCCCAAGGCACCCTAGCGCCCCTCCCAGGCAGAGGAACTAGTATGAGAATTACTCTATACGCCGATGACACTGTCATCTTTGCAAACCCTGTCAAGGAAGAAGTATCAAAGCTTCTGAACATACTCCACCTCTTGGGAGAAGCAACTGGCTTGTGTTTAAACCAGGAGAAATCTATAGTAGCACCAATTAGGTGCGATGACCTAAACCTCGACGATATTCTCCAAGACTTTGGTGGAGTTGTTGTAGGCTTTCCAATGACTTACTTAGGTCTCCCTATCTGCACGGGTAGAATTAGGATAGTTCATCTCCAATTCATTTTAGATAGGATTAGATCATGGCTAGCAGGCTGGAAGGGAAAGTTAATGAACATGGCTGGAAGAAGAGTGCTGGTACACAGCGTTCTATCTGCAATGCCAACTTTCGCCATGACTGTTCTTTGTCTGCCAAAAAAACTCCTCAAGGAAATAGACAAGTCGAGACGCAAGTTTCTGTGGGCGCAAGAAGAGGAGCTGTCGGGAGGGAAGTGCAAAGTGAACTGGAAAGCAGTTTGTATGCCTATTGAGAATGGGGGATTAGGGATACAAGACCTCCATCGCTTCGATAGAGCTTTGCGTCTGAGATGGCTGTGGCTGACCTGGGTGCAACCAGACATGCCATGGAGGGATTTCACCACACCCCGTGATCAGGAAGACAAGAACCTCTTTGCCATGACAACCAGGGTTGCGATCGGGGACGGAAAAACTACAAATTTTTAGACATGCAATTGGCCAGGAGGCGCTCCTCTTTGCAACTCCTTCCCTGCCTTGTTCAGACACTCAAGAAAGAAGACAAGGACGGTAGCAGAGGCCCTCAGAAATGGTCAATGGATCAGAGATGTTCGGCATGGAAGCTGGGAAAATATAGTTACCGAGGTAGTTTCGCTTGCTAGACTGATCCGAGGACAAGGACAAGTTCTAGCAGAGCACCAACAGGACAAGATTTGATGGACAACAAGCGGCAACAGGCATCTACTCCACCAGTACGGCATACAAAACACAGTTCAATGGAACCCCCTCCACACACATGAAGAACACAATCTGGAAGGCATGGGCCCCTGCCAAGATCAAGATCTTCTCTTGGTTGCTCCACTTGGATCGTTTATGGTGCAACAATAGGCTTCAGCGCCACGGATGGCCAAACTCCTACTTTTGCCACTTCTGTAGAAGAAACCTGGAAACGTCAGTTCATCTTTTCTGGAATTGTGCTATCTCCAGAGAAGTGTGGGCCGCAGTTGCATCGTGGAAAGGTTGTACCTCCCTAGCCCCCAGCAAAGAGAGAAAACATCCACACCTGCGGCGACAAAGCAAATCATGTCTTGCACAAGAAAATAGGAAAATAAAGGAGTTCGAACCATGATCATGGCCACAACCCGGGAGCTCTGGACGCAAGGAACAACAACGCTTTCAGAGCGACGGAAATGGAGGCGTCGGATATCACCAGGGCGATCAGGGAAAACTTAGAGCAATGGCGGATCGCTGGAGCCAAGGTGCTGGAGCCCCCGTTTAGGGATTTTGGCGCAAGATAAAACCTGATACCCAAGAGCCGGGGTTATGGGGGGGGGGGAACCACCCCTCAGGACATTTTTCTCCATCTTCTTTTCGGTTATATCCTTTTTGATCGCTTTGATCAAACCTTGTATTCTTTCACCCCTCTGCTAAATCAATGCAAGCCAGCCAAGCTGGATCTTTCAAAAAAAAAACTCTCACGGCATTACATTACACAAGCGACCACGAGCGCCCAAAGTCTTTGATCCTAGCGGTAATCATGGTTGCAGTGGCAGCGTTCCTAAACCATATATATACGTCGGTTCCTTGTAAGAGGGTGTAAGTGACACTGGCCAGTAAGTGTCGGCACCACCATACTTTTACTTGGCCTTTTCTCCTTCATCAGCTTGTTTATGTTAGAGCTATATTTGGGTTACTTGTATTTGGTAGTCTAGGATTTGTAATCCGTCTCATACCTTATCTTCAAGAGAGGCTTGGTGAAATATGATGGATGTATTATTGAGCCTCGAGGGAGAGTATATATTGACTACAAGACTTGGAGGATAAGAAGGATCTCGTGGAGATAAGGTAGGAGACGGATTACAAATCCTAGACTACCAAATACAAGTAACGCAAATATATCTTAAAATACAAGTGTCAGTGTTGCATAGAATCGTCTATGAACCCGTTGTTCATCTTGGAAAGCTTCTGCATTTACCAGTGATTCACAAGTGTCGTTGTCTCTGAGATAAAGAGTTGATGAGCTCCTCCTTTTGAATGGAGTGGCTGACCATCCATATGATTCGTTGTTGTTGGGAGATCCATGTTTTTCAGTTTTTCCTTTTCTTTTCTACATCTTGAGACTAGAGACGTCCGTGTTTGTTAACTTTTTTTTGAGAGTACGCCAAAAGCGTACCGTATTTTTATAGAAGGGAGCAAAACAATTTACAAGAAGATCGAAGACACTGCGAACAGGTTTCGGTCACACACCGACACCCACACCTATGAAAACTCTAGACTACTCTCTCGCTAGACTAATGAGACCTCCTGCTCCAGCGGCCCTCCAATCCTTGGCTTCATCGATGATCAGCCCCTTCAGTTGCACCGGCTGCAGTTGCTGATTAACCCTACCAAAGACCCGGGTGTTCCTCTGCTCCCAAACAGCCCAAGTCATCATCGAGAACAAGGAGTCGAAGCCCTTCCTCTCGTTCCTTGGTAGTGCGTTTCTAGCCTCCTCCCACCATTGAGGGGTGCATAGTACTGATGGGAGGGGGGGGGGAGGGGGCGATGTTCAAACCGTTGTGGCCCAAAATGAGATGCCACACCTCTCTAGCATACGGGCATTGAATTAGGATATGATCTACCTTGTCCTCCTCTTGCAGGCAAGTGAAACAGGGAGAAGTCTCGTCCTGCAATCCATGGCGTGTTCGACGATCTGAAGTCCAAGCTCTATACCGAGAAGCCAGCCATATGAAGATCTTGCACTTCAATGGTGCCCAAGTCTTCCAAATGAGGGGAGCCGGCTGGAAATACGTGAGACTCAATCACAATCTTTTGTAGGCGGAGATCGCCGAATAGGTTCCCGTCTTGTCCGACGGCCAAGTGAAGATATCTGGCTGCCCCTCCTCCCCATTGACGAGGGAGATGGCCTGCTGGAGGAGGTAGAGCTGCATATGCATGGTGAAGTTTAGCTCCTTTGGGACATCTCTCTCCCAACTTCTGCTCCCCAAGGCTTGATGCACTGTATGCATGTTCTGGGTACGAGTAGGCACGACGGCCAGGATGGACAGGGCTATGTCAGCCACCGCTCGCCTGTTGATCCAATGATCCCACCAGAAGAGTATTTTCTTCCCATCACCAACTGAGATGGAGACAAGGTTGTCGAACACCTCCCTGGCCTTGATATCAGGCACGAGCTTCAGGCCCTGCCATGGTCGCTCATCGTCCGTTCGCTTGAGCCATTCCCGACGAACCCGAAGGGCGAGCGCTTGTAACTTGATTTTCTTGACCCCCAATCCTCTGTAGTAGTAGGGGCGACAGATGGTGTTCTAGGCTACAAGACGCTGTCCTCCATTAATCTTATCCTTGTCGGCCCAAAAGAATGATCGAAGCTAGGAGTTAATGTCATCGCACACCCACTACGGTGTATCCAGGATTAATAGCTGATGGATCGGTCTGGCCGCGATGACAAATTTGATAAGAATAAGCCTCCCCGGCCTCTGGATGAGCCCACACTACCAAGCAGGAACCAAGTGCCTAACCTGATCAAAAAGAGGTTGCCAATCTGGCTTGGAAAGCCTAGAGATGGCGAGTTGGATGCCAATGTATTTGCAGGGAAAAGATCCCATAGTGCATTGAAGGATTCCGGAACCCTGCTGCTATCCACGACTGAACCTCGGATTATGACCGCGGCAGATTTTCTATAGTTGACCCTGAGTCCCGAGGCTTCCCCAAAAATATTGAGCGCGTCTCTCACAAAGTTCAAGTCCCTAGTGATGGGCTTGACGAAGAGGGCAACATCGTCCGCGTAGATCAAGAGCTGCTGCATAGCCGAGACGCAGGAAAAGGAGCTGATCACGCCCTCATGCTCGACCTTGGTGAAAATCTTCGATAAAGCCTCCATCGCCACAACGAACAAGAGGGGAGAGACAGGGTCCCCTTGACGAAGCCCTTGAGCATGAGCAAAGTTGCGGCCCTGAACACCATTGACAATGACCTTTGTCGTGGCCGATTGCAACAAGATAGCAATCCATCTAATCCAAGTGCCGCCGAACCCCTTTTTCCTCAGTACCTCAAAGAGAAAAGGCCAGGAGAGCAAATCAAAGGCCCGGGTGATGTCAAGTTTCAGGAAAATGCCCTTCTCCTTCCTCCTGAAGATTTTCTGCGCCACTTGTCTAACCAGGAGATAGTTGTCATGAATGCTCCTCCCCACGACGAAAGCAGACTGATTTGCCGAGATAACTTCTTTCATGCTTGGGCGCACTATGTTAGGCAGAATCTTGGCGAAGAGCGTCGAAAAACTATGCGGCAGGCTAATAGGGCGATAGTCCCTAGGTTCTTTCGCAGCCGCTTTCTTTGGGATGAGCATGATGAGCGCTTTGTTGAGCTTTTCGAATCCTTATCCATCTCCTACATAAAGCTTGTGAAAAGATGCCATGATGTCCGCCTTGATCACTGGCCAGGCCAACTGGTAGAAAGCACCGGTGAACCCGTCGGGGCCCGATGCTCTGTCCGGAGGCATCTCCTTGATGACTTGCCAAACCTCCTCCTCGGAGAAATGGCAATCCAGCTCCTGGAGATCCACAGGCTTCATGTCCAAGTATTCGAGATCTAAGGTGGCCACCCGTGCCCACGCTCTCCCCAACATTCCCTCGTAGGCTAGTGTGAAGATTTCCTAAATGCGCTCTTGATCAGTGATGATTTCCTCCTGGAACTTGATGCGCGGTATAAAGTTCTTGATCCTCCTCCCATTAGCTACCGCCCGAAAAAGCTTGGAGTTGGCGTCGCCGGCCTTCAACCAGCGGATCCGTGAGCTTTGACGTTGGATGGATCTCTCGAGCGACGCCAAACCTACGAGAGCCAACTTCAACGTGCGGTGAAGCCATAGTTCCTCCAGCAACAATTGCCTATTTTCCTGCACTTGATCCAGTCTAAGTTTGACCCAGTGTGCCACCGCCAGGAGCAACTTGACATTTCCAATCTTCCTTTGACCCCATGCTTGAAGGGCCGCAACCGAGTTTCTCAACAACATATCCAATCTATTAAAAGGGTTAATGATTGCATCGTCACATTTCCAAGCCTCCTGAACAGCCTCTTCGAAGCCTTCCAACTTCGTCCAGAAGTTCTCGAATCTGAACCTGCATATGGGCCATCCCACAACATTCAAGGACAAATGGAGTGGAGTGTGATCCGAGACCCCAGAAGAGAGCGCTTGCAAGAGGCAGTCGGGGTAGGCCAGCTCCAGTCCACCGAAACAAGAATGCGGTTGATCTTGGTTAAGGTTGGGATGTTGCGCTCGTTCGATCAAGTGAACCTGCACCCATGCATGTGCATATCCTTCAGCTCGTTGTCGTCCGTGTTTATTAACTTTGCTTCGAAGGAAGCACTGGTCTTGACATGATTTTTTAGGGCTAAACCGGCCATCTTGGATATTCTGTTAGCGTGTGTGCATTTTCTTCAGGACACGGGCGCACTCGATCGGTTGCTCATCTACTGTTAATGGTCTTCTTGTTCTTTCAGTTGCCCATATAGCAGCCAGCACATTGAACGATTGTCTCACAGTTTGTTTGCCCGAAAACTGGGTCAAGTGCGTGCAGCGCATGTGATGCTATCAATCTATCATGCATGCATCATGTCTGGATTTCTTTTACGAGGCAAAACTTCACCTTTTCATCACTTAACGACATCTTGAATGCTGCAAATTTGCTCTGCCATCCGTCTGCAGACAGAAGATCAGTCCAGGAATATGGATACAAGAGGCGGTCATCCAACGTTAATCGCAACATTCCTGTCCATTTTTTAAGTCCGCGGGTTCAAATAGCCACATATATAGTCTAAAATGGTTCAAATGTTCAAATTCAGCGGTTCTAATTTAAAAAGTTTAAATCTTACACTCCAACATTGTTGTCCCCCTTAACAGTCTATAGATGCTCAATCAGATGTTCCTATAGTTTCTTGTGAGTTGCTCGATGCCAAATTTATTGATGCATTTGAACAAATTGTTTAAATGTGGCCAGATTTTTGGTTGGGAACTTCGATATGATCATCCATGTTCTCAAATTCAAGATCCAAGACAACATTCTCACCCTAATCCTCCATGATCATGTTGTGCATGATCACACAACAGGTCATCACCTCCCACAAGGTCTCCGGATCCCATTGTTTAGCAGGTCAATGAACAACTGCAAAATGTGCCTGCAGAACTCCAAAAGCCCTCTCAACATCCTTTCTAGTTGCTTGTATGTGGGCAAAGTGAGACTTTTTTGACCAACTGGGTTAGAGATGATGTTCAAAAAGGTAGCCCAAGGAGGATAAATACCATCAACTAGATAATAACTCATGTTGTACTCATGCCATTGACAGTATAGTGGCAAGGAGGATCTTTTCCTTTAGTCAGCCTAGCAAACAATGGTGATCGTTGCAACACATTGATGTCACTGTAAGACCCGGGCATGCCAAAGAAAGCTTCCCAGATCCAAAAATCATGTGATGCATCTGCTTCAAGAATGATGGTAGCCTTCTTAACATGATCCTGATATTGCCCTTTCAAAGCTTTTAGGTAGTTCTTCCATTTCCTATGCATGCAGTCAAGTGATCCAATCAAACCTGACCACCCTCTTGCTTCTAAGATTGCCAAGAGCTGTCGGTGTTCTGGGAATGGGGGTACCCAGACTTGCCTGCCTGCGGCCTGCAGCGTGGCCCAAGGAGTGGACCAGTGCGGCCCATCTTCGTCAACACAAGTTCAAGACCCTCGCGAGGGGCCAGGCCTCGCGGGGCGGATGACAGGAAGCTTCCTCAGGCATAGCCTCGTCAGGCTGGCTCGCGAGGAGGCGGAGATTTCAAGGTGGGGTACCTCACGAGGTGCCCGTGACGCAAGCCATGATGACCAAAGCCAGGCGGGCGCCAGGCGGGCGCCGGCCTGCGCAGTGTCCTTGTTTCCTCTTTGGTGCAAAGGGGGCAAGCACAGGCAAGGGCATCAAGCAAAGGCAACCATTTTGGTGCAAGAAGACCAAGACCAGCAGAATGGCAGGATGGAGGTCATCGTGGAGCCCAAGCCGGCGTCATCATCAGAGCCTTTGGCAGGCGAGGACCAACTTTAGTCAGGATAAGTGTACTAGATGTTCCCCTTCAAAATGGCCAATTGTTAGCGCCCTTCCCGCTCAATATTTGGGAAGAGGACCAGAGCCTCACTCTATAAATAGGACTAGCCACTCTCAAGGCAGGAGGTCGACCAATCGAACCTTAGCCAGAATGACCAACACAAGAACCCCTCCCCTTGCGAGGTAGTTCTTCCTTTGTATTGTTCATCATCAGCCCCTGAGGCAATCCACCACACCATAAACTAGAGTAGGGTATTACACCACAATGGTGGCCCGAACTAGTATAAACCTTGCGTCTCTTGTGTTGTTCTTTGTGTAGCCTAGATCCTTGGCGAGGCGACGAGATGTGAGCCGGTAGGGGGAGTGATCTCCACGCGCACCCCAGAGTTTGAACCTTAAGGGTCTGCCGGAACCCGAAATCCGACATTTGGCGCGCCAGGTAGGGGTACGCCGGAGCTTTCCCTTCCGTTGACCCGCTCTCCACCAGCACCGCGCTTCGCCCTCATGACGGGCAATGTGCCGCCCGCTCCGGCTGTCGACGCCAGCACTGGGGCTAGGGGGCTCCGAGCCTTGGCCCCTGCCTTGTGGCAGGTGCAGTGGCCGCACAAGTTCAAGCCAGAGATGCCACCGCGCTACAACGGCATGGCGGATCCGCTGGCTTTCTTGCTGGCATACGAGGAGGCCGTCCTCAAGGCCGGGGGCGACGACAGGGTCATGGCTAACTGGTTTCCCATGGCCCTCACCGGGGTTCCGCGCATGTGGCTGCTCCACCTGCCAACGACTTCTGTGGCCTCTTGGGAGGAGCTACGCGGCCTTTTCCTCACCAATTATGCTGCACCGGTGCCCCCGGTCGTTGCAGCTCTCCTGGGTGGCTCGCAGGCGCCGCCCTAGAGCTGCCATGTCAAGCCATTCGTCCGCCAGATCGGTGCCGCCCTCACGCGGTATGGGGCTCCTCCGGGTTGGGCGGTGCCCAAGGCCGATCTGACCTTCAGCTCGGATGATCACCCCTCCAACTCAGCCTGCTCAGGCGCGCTCCCGATGTTGTGCACCCCCACCATCTACCAGGTGGCCGTCACCAGGATCCTCATCGACGGTGGAGCAGGCCTTAGCGTGCTCTCGGTGGAAGTCTTCAGCCTCCTCCACGTGCCGCCAGAGTGGCTTCAGCCTAGCCGACCCTTCTTGGGTGTCGGAGGCGGTTCCACCGGCTCCCTGGGACAGATCTGCCTCCCGGTGACCTTCGGCACCTACGACTACTTCCGCACGGAGCTGATCGACTTTTTGACATCGCCCCCATCAGCCTCCCGTACAACGCTATCCTCGGCTACCCAGCCCTGGCCCAGTTCATGGCCGCAACGCACCCAGCGTACAACCTCATGAAGATGCCCGGGAGCAGCGACGTCCTCACCGTGTCCGGAGACACCGGGGATGCATTGCAAGCGCTCAAGCTTGCCTTCAAGACATCGGCGATGGCGCAGCCTGCCGGCTCAGTCGTCCCCGAGCCCAAGAGGGCTGCGCCGGGCAAGAAGAAGCAGCTATTCAGCCAAGACAAGGCGGAGACCAAGAAGGTACCGGTCGACGAGGACGAGCCCGCTGGTGCTACCTTCATGATAGGCACCAACCTCGAGCCTGAGCAGGAGAAGGCCCTGGTCAGTTTCCTGCGCGTGAACAGGAAGGTGTTTGCATGGGAGCCTAATCAGCTGGCGAGAGTCCCGAGGGATGTAATTGAGTATCATCTCAACGTGTGCCCCAACGTGTGCCCTGTGAAGCAGAAGGCAAGGCGGCAGTCCACTGAAAGGCAGGCCTTCATCGTCCAAGAGACCCGCAAGTTAGAAGCAGCAGGGGTCATTCACGAGGTCCGCTACCCTGATTGGCTGGCCAACCCTGTCATCGTGCCAAAGAAGGGAGGAAAGGAACACATGTGTGTCGACTTCACCAACCTCAACAAAGCCTGCCCGCAGGATCCATTCCCGCTCCCTCGCATCAACCAGATCGTTGACTCCACCGCCGAGTGTGACCTACTGTGCTTCTTGGATGCCTTCTCGGGCTATCATCAGATCAAAATGGCGGTGGAGGACGTGGAGAAAACGGCCTTCTTGCCCCCGTGTGGGGTATAGTGCTACACCTGCATGCCGTTTGGGTTGCGCAATGCAGGCGCGACCTTCCAGCGATTGATGCACATCGCTCTGGGGCGACAACTCGGGAGGAACGCTGAAGCTTACGTTGATGACATTGTGGTGAAGTCTTGGAAGGCGAAGACCCTGATACAGGACTTGGAAGAAACCTTCACGAGCCTCAACAAAGTGGACCTGCGGCTCAACCCGGAGAAGTGTGTGTTTGGAGTCCCCTCGGGCAAGCTCCTAGGCTTCCTCGTACCTCACAGGGCATTGAGGCTAACCCAGAGAAGGTCAAGGCAGTCGAGGACATGAGCCCGCCAAAGACCCTCAGGGAAATGCAGAAGCTCACCGGGCGTGTAACCGCTTTAGGACGTTTCATCTCCAAGCTGGGAGAGTGGGCGCTGCCTTTCTTCAAGCTGATGAAGAAAAAAGGCCCCTTCGAATGACCGAAGAGGCCGAAAAAGCATTCCAAGACCTCAAGAGGTACCTTACCAGCCCCCCGGTGATGGTGGCCCCTCGCCCTCGAGAGCCCCTGGTGCTCTACCTTGTAGCCACCCCTTACTCTGCCAGCGCAGCCCTGGTGGCAGTCAGAAAGGAGTGCCAGGCCTCGACCATCGTCGCACTCCCGGCCGAGGCAGAACAGGGCCAGGAAGGCCTCGCAGAGACCACGACCTCAGCAGAGAAGGATCAGCCCCACCAAGGGAGCGCACCGGGAACAGAGGAGGCCCCTTCAGGCGACCAAGGACTGAGGGCCACGCCGCCTCAGGAGGCGCCCCGACCTCCAGAAGACACGGCCGCACCAGCACCCTCAATCTCGTCGAGCACCCGGTGTACTTCATCCGTAAGGTGCTGCGAGACGCAAGGGCGCGGTACCCAATGCCTCAAAAACTCCTCCTCACACTGTTGGTAGCCTCGCGCAAGCTGCGGCACTACTTTCAAGGCCATCCCATCAAGGTCGTCTCAGCCTACCCCCTGGAAAGGGTACTCAGGAGCCCCAATTCAGCAGGGAGGGTCGCCAAATGGAACATCGAACTGCAAGCATTCCAGTTAGAATTCAGCACTACCAGGGTCATTAAGGGGGCTGTGCTCGTAGATTTCGTGGCGGAGTGGACAGAGGCACCAGGGCTTAAAATGGGCGAGGACCGGTCGCTCTCCCCGGGGAGTGAAGCACCGGACGGTTGGGTAATGTACTTCGACGGAGCATTCGCGCGGCAGGGCGCATGGGCTGGTGCAGTGCTCATATCCCCCACTCAGGACAAGCTTTACTATGCTGTGCAGCTCGGCTTCCAGCATGGGGAGAAGGTTTCCAACAACATAGCAGAGTACAAGGGCCTGATAGCGGGCTTGAGGGCAGCCATCGCCTTGGGAGTAAAACGAATCACCGTCAAGGGCGACTCGCAACTCCTCGTCAACTTCTCCAACAAGGTGTACAAGCCAAAGGATGAGCACATGGAAGCGTACCTCGCGGAGGTCCTCAAGATGGAGAAATAGTTTTGGGGGTTGGAGTTGCAGCATGTGCCTCGCGGTACCAATCAAGAGGCTGACGACATCACCAAGAGGGCATCCAGGCGGCTGCCTCAGGAGCCTGGCGTCTTCGAGGAGCGACTCTTCAAACCCTCGGTGACACCGTCGTTATCAAGCACAACGGAACCTAGGGAGGAACTCCCTCAGCCACCTGCCTCAGGAGCCCCGGCCTGCGGCCCGGCCTCAGGGGCACGCCTGCTCCTGGCGTTGGAGCCTCAGGAAGGATGCTGGATGGCAGAATTCAAGGACTACTTGGCGCAAGGGACTCTGCCGGAGAAGGTGGAGGACGCGGAGCGCGTGGCACAGCAGGCCACGACCTACAGCATCAAGGATGGGGAGCTTTACTGGAGGCGACCGAATGACGTGTCCCTGCGTTGCATCCCCAGAGAGCAAGGGAAGGAGCTGTTGGCGGACATACACGATGGAGACTGTGGGCACCACTCATCCTCGCAAACCCTCGTTGGCAAGGCGTTTCGCAGCGGGTTCTACTGGCCCACGGCGCTCAGCGAGGCCGTTGAGCTGGTGAAGGCTTGTGAAGCCTGCCAATTCCACGCCAAGCAGATCCACCAGCCGGTGGGGACACTGCAGACCATACCCCTCTCATGGCCGTTCGCAGTTTGGGAGCTGCACATTTTGGGCCCGTTCCCTCGAGCGCCAGGGGGCTACCGCTACCTCTACGTCGCCGTGGACAGGTTCACCAAGTGGGCCGAGATGGAAGCTGTCCGCACCATACCCGCGGGATCAGCAGTCAAGTTCATCAAGGGCCTTGTGAGCCGATTTGGGGTGCCTAACCGCATTATCACCGACAACAGTTCGCAGTTCACCAGCAATCTCTTCAAAACGTACTGTGCTAACCTTGGAACGCAGATATGCTACGCCTCGGTGGCACACCCCCGGAGCAACGGCCAGGCCGAACGAGCCAACGCGAAGGTCCTGAGGGGCCTCAAAACCAGGACCTTCAAGAAGAAGCTGGAGGCCTGCGGCAGGGGCTAGTACGACGAGCTCCAATCCGTGTTGTGGTCTATCCGCACGACCGCGACCAAGCCGACCGGCGAGACCCCGTTCTTCCTGGTCTACGGAGCTGAGGCCGTTCTCTCTCACGAGGTCAGGCGTCGTTCCGCACGGGTCCTAGCATTTGACGAGGCGCAGCAGGACGCCATGTGGGGGACGGATCTCGTGCTGGGGGAGGAACGCCGTCGAGAAGCCGCACTACGAGCAGCAAGGCACCAACATCCGCCCCAGGACTCTTGAGGTAGGGGACCTCGTGCTCAGAAGGGTTCTCTCCAGGGAGGGGCTGCATAAGCTCTCTCCCATGTTGGAGGGCCCATTCAAGGTTATTCATGTTTCCAGGCCCGGCTCCGCGCACTTGGAGACTCAAGAGGGGGTGCCCGTCCAGAACACGTGGAACATTCAACATCTCCAAAGATTTTACCCCTGAGCAAGTCCCGGTGCATGTGAAGAAGGCGAATGCCTGCGAAGCTGCCGCATTTTGGAAAAGGCCCGGTGCCTGTGAAGAAGGCAAATGCCTGTGAAGCTGCCGCATTTTGGAAAAGGCCCGGTGCCTGTGAAGAAGGCAAATGCCTGTGAAGCTGCCGCATTTTGGAAAAGGCCCGGTGCCTGTGAAGAAGGCAAATGCCTGTGAAGCTGCCGCATTTTGGAAAAGGCCCGGTGCCTGTGAAGAAGGCAAATGCCTGTGAAGCTGCCGCATTTTGGAAAAGGCCCGGTGCCTGTGAAGAAGGCAAATGCCTGTGAAGCTGCCGCATTTTGGAAAAGGCCCGGTGCTTGTGAAGAAGGCAAATGCCTGTGAAGCTGCCGCATTTTGGAAAAGGCCCGATGCCTGTGAAGAAGGCAAATGCCTATGAAGCTCGCCGCCCGTGACACTCTCACGTAATAATGAGTGGGGTTGTACACGCCTCGGAGTCTCCGGAGTGCCGCCCTCGGGCCTCGGGGGCTCCCGCCCACGCCCAGTGGCAGCACTTAGCTCCGCGCTGGTGAGAAGACGTCGAAGACTAGATTAGGTGCCAGACGTGGCTTTTTCATTTGCTTTCTGCAGTTGGTTTGTTCGTTCCTATTTGAAGTTTTATTGAAGCTGTTACCGTCTCTAGCTCGTGACCCTTTGTCCTTTTCACTCGTTTGCTTTGTTTTCTCCCGCAAGTCTCGCAAGGGAGGTACACGGGCACCCTCGCGAGTGTTTTTTGCCTCGGTGGTTTGAAACTTCCCTATCCAAATCCGCTGCGGGAGCACCCCTCCCAGTCCGTGCCCCACGGGCATCACGACGCGATCACGGGACCTGGGTTGGTCGTCCTCGCTACCAAGGCTGGAAACTACCCCTACTGACTAACCCTTGCAGGACATAAGACGCACAGTGAGGCCCTAGCCTCAGGAGGCAAAGACCACGACGAGCTTCCCCGAGCTAAGTAATTCCCGCACATTAGCACACGGAACGAAAACATAGCACAGAAATAGCAGGAACATCGTGATAATTAAACAACAATAGTTCAACACGCCCCTGCGGGACCCCAGACTACCTTCTTTTTGCGTAGGGAAGGAAGAAAAGCAAAATGGGCGCGACTTGCCCGACACCGACTCACGGCAAGGGCTCGTACTACCTCCGGAGCTCAGCTGGATTCCATCTCCTGCTTCACCGGGGCGCGGTGGCGGACCGACCCACTGCCTTCTCCCAGGCGGGCGCGACGGCGCGGGGGCTGGTCGCGACCACCGCTGGAGGAGCTGCCGTCTGAAGGAGAGTCACCAAAGCCTAGCGGGCCTCGGGCACCGCTACCCGCGCGCCTGCCACCACCTTCACCCTGATCAATGCCGGGGCTGGGTGCACGGCCGCGGCCATCGTCTTCGGGGCAGCACCCGACACAGCGGCCGTCTTCCCCGAACACCCTCACGTAGAGGGTGGCATTGCCGTCGAACTTGAAGTGCAGGGTGCACCATCGGCTCAGGCCGCACGCACGGGCAAACGTTTACCAGCCGCGGGTCAGGGCCACCTCCGTGGCAGCAGAGACCTCCAGCGTGGCCTAGGAGGCCTTGCTGCAGCAACCATCTGCCTGAAGCCAAAGGCCGCCCGGAGCACCAGCCGGAAGTTCACCTACCAAGAAGCGGGGGAGCTGGAGCCAGGTGCTGGTCGGGTCCGCTGACCACACGACGAACTCCGGCAGCACCTCCGCCGAGCGGGAATGTGGCCTAGGGGGTCGCGCAACTGCATCGTACCTCCCATCGGCAGCCGGGCGCCCACCGCCGCGCAGAGGACTGCCTCCACGACCGCAGGAAGCCGCCGCGGGGGCAGCCCCGGCCACGCTTGGTCGGGGGAGAGCCAGGCCCTTCCTAACGAGATTTTACCTTCTCCACGGCCGAGAACCTCTTCGGCGGGGCCATGGGGATGGTGAGTGGCCGGGAAGAAGAAGGAGAGTAGCAGGAAGGGATGGACTGGAAGGGCTCGCGCCGTCCGTACATATAGCCGGAGGAGGCCAACCGTCGGCCTCCATGATCATAGGTAATCATGACCCGTTTTGCATGCAGGGACTTGTCAAGTCGTGCGAGTGCCGAGGCGTCGTGGGGAAGCGGAGGCGCCCACGTCCAATCAACTGCCACGCGTCGCCCAAGGCCGCAGGCTATTGGGGCCCGCGGCGCTTCACACTTGCCCCTTTGCTTCTCTGCTAAGCCAAGTCCGGGCGCGCCTTGGGCCCGGGGGCTACTGTCGACGTTCTGGGAATGGGGGTACCCAGACTTGCCTGCCTGCGGCCTGCAGCATGGCCCAAGGAGTGGCCTAGTGCGGCCCATCTTTGTCAACACAAGTGTAAGACCCTCGCGAGGGGCCAGGCCTCGCGGGGCGGACGACAGGAAGCTTCCTCAGTCACAACCTCGTCAGGCTGGCTCGCGAGGAGGCGGAGAGTTCAAGGCAGGGTACCTCACAAGGTGCCCGTGACGCAAGCCATGACGACCGAAGCCAGGCGGGCGCCAGGCGGGCGCCGGCCTGCGCAGTGTCCTTGTTTCCTCTTTGGTGCAAAGGGGGCAAGCGCAGGCAAGGGCATCAAGCAAAGGCAACCATTTCGGTGCAAGAAGACCAAGACTAGCAGAACGGCAGGATGGAGGTCATCGCCGAGCCAAAGCCAGCGTCATCATCAGAGCCTTTGGCAGGCGAGGACCAACTTTAGTCAGGATAAGTGTCCTAGATGTTCCCCTTCAAAATGGCCAATTGTTGGCGCCCTTCCCGCTCAATATTTGGGAAGAGGACCAGGGCCTCACTCTATAAATAGGACTAGCCACTCTCAAGGCAGGAGGTCGACCAATCGAACCTTAGCCAGAACCACCAACAGAAGAACCCCTCCCCTTGCGAGGCAGTTCTTCCTTTGTATTGTTCATCATCAGCCCTTGAGGCAATCCACCACACCACAAACTAGGGTAGGATATTACACCACTATGGTGGCCCGAACTAGTATAAACCTTGCGTCCCTTGTGTTGTTCTTCGTGTAGCCTAGATCCTTGGTGAGGCGACGAGACGTGAGCCGGTAGGGGGAGTGATCTCCGTGCGCACCGCAGAGTTCGAACCTTAAGGGTCTGTCGGAACCCAAAATCCGACAAGAGCCTCTAGGTATCTGCCACCATTTGGTTCTCTCAGGTACTAAGGTCCAAACACCTCAACCATGACAGTTGCAAACCTGATCATGGCATCTCTGCATGTGCTAGACATCCGTCAGTATTCTTCCCATAAATCAATGGTCGTGCCATATGCAAGCATTCGTAGTGCAGCCATGCACTTCTGGTAACCAGAGAAACCAACCCTCTCCACAGTGTTCTTCTTTATGATGAAGTTGTCAACAAAGGACCAGGCGCCATGGTAGAGACGATTGAAGATACTTTTGCGCATCCGAAAGCACCGACAAAAATTGTCAGCAAAGAGGGCATCAGGGGCAAAGTAGTCGACCAACAACGTCAAATGGTCGTGCGCCTGGTTGCAGTTGTGCACTTGACGACCCTTGGGCGATCCCTTGAAATTGAGAACATTCTCCTCCACATGTTCTGCGTCTGCAAGCACTGCCTGCATCATCGCCGTCTCATCCGTCTAGTCCTTCTCGTCGGAGGAGTTGGACAACTCAACATAGTGCACACATATGTACTCCATATCCAAAGCCACCGCATCAAAGAAGAAGGACAAACAATTTAGCTCGGGCAATTCACCGAACAGCTGCCGGGTGCGGTGAGTATCGTAGGAGCGGATGGTACGTGAGCGGTGGTAGGCGAAGAAGTGTGGAACGGTGGCGGAGGAGAAGCAGCGTGTAGCCCAGGTGTAACGTTGGATGTGACGGACTCGTTAAGTTCCGACAGGGGTGTGGCATAGCGGCCAGGGTGGTGGAGCGGCAGCGAAGGCAAGAGAGAAAAAATGTATGGAGAGAAAATGGGAGGATGGGGGCATGGGGTCCGGGAGGGATTTTGGGTGGGCCGGGGGTGTCACAGTCCTATGTGTCTACTGTCTAGACTCCTGCAAACCCCCTCCCCCACTTTGTCTCGGGTTTGCCAAAAAAGTATGTTCAGACCACTCGGCGGACCGATACATGCCCATGTTGGATGGCATAACACGTCTGGATCATGCAGTCCGTAAGGTTGCGGCGGTTTGAGGGTCCGCTTTGGAGATGCCCGAAATCTTAAAAAATTACTATACACACTGGCTAACAAGAGTTTTTTTGTCTTTTGAAGATAGTCTCTTCCATGGTCCTATGGGGGCTATGAAATTTTAGAAATTCTCTTGTGTTGGTAGTAATGCCTGAATCAGTGTGAAACATGTCTGGCACCTGATAGTGAGAAATCTGAAGAAGTGGGAAAAACCCTTCAGGGCTTGTTCGGTTAATCCCCACCACAAGGGGATTGAAGGGGTTTGAGGTGTATTTTCACTTGTTGAGGATTTAATCCTTTCCAATCCCCTTCAAACGCTTTGAAATCTTATGGAACCGAACACGGCCTCACGCACACACGTGTATGGGTCTTTGTTTAGGGATCTTCTTCTTAGATAACTAAGTTCACCACTAGTGTGATAGATCAATTTTCTTGGGTTTGGTTTTGTTCTGTTTGAGAATGGAACCGGGGGTGAGGCCCTGTTGATCAAAAAAAGTTGTACCGTTCAAAGTTAAGTAGCGACATTGAAAAAATAGAAAGCCTAGTATCCCGACATTTTATCTTGCTCAAATGGTTCGCTCCCACTAAGGGAGTACTAGACTAAGGGGTCCTCGGGTGTCTGGTCTATTCAATATGAGCCGGAATGATGGGCCGTCAAGGTAAAGAAAGAAGGCCACCTCCCGTGTCGGTTGGGACTCCTGTATGAGTGAACATCAAGATTAAGTGTCCGGATATACTATTTCCTTTCTTGTAAACCGACTCTGTACAACCCTAAGCCCCTCCGGTGTCTATATAAACCAGAGGGCTTAGACCGGAGACATGATCATAATATTCATAGGTTAGACAAGCTAGGGTTTAGCCATTATGATCTCGAGGTAGATCAACTCTTGTAACCCCTATACTCATCGAATACAATCAAGCAAGACATAGGGTTTTACCTCCTTTGGGAGGGACCGAACCTGGGTAAACATCGTGTCCCTTTATCCATTGTTACCATTGATCCTCAGACATACAACTTGGCCCCCCCTACCCAAGATCTGCCGGTTTTGACACTGACATTGTGCTTTCATTGAGAGCTCAGCTGTGTTGTCGACAGAAGGATTGATGGCGTGCCTCTTCATCAACAATGATGATGTGTCCAGGGAGGCTTTTCTCCCCGGAAAGTTCTTTGTGTTCGGTAGCTTCGTTCTACGAGCCGACTCGACCGGCCGCCTCGAGCAGGTTGACAGCTATGCCCCTGGTCATAAGATTAGGTTCAGAAACTTGAACTACGTCACTGCCATCCAAGGGGATCTAATTTTCAAGGGATTCGTGGCCCCGACTGCTGCTCCCCACCCTCATAAAGAGGGCCCTTCGGATCCTCTATCAGATCCCATCCAGGGGCTAATGCTCACACCTGCCTCAGCCTTAGATCCGGGGCATATCGTGTTTTCCGATGACGGGAGGATTCACCCCGCCGGACTCTCTTCCATCATGGAACCCTCAGCCAGAGACCCAGACACGAGTCCATTGGAGTCAAATAGAACTCTCCCAGTCACCGGAGAGCCAGATTCCCCTCTGAAGGATAACTTTGATCTGTTGAGGTCTGCACCCCCGGACCCCATCAAGTGTCCGGCCCCGCAGATCCGCAAACCCCCATCCAACTTTCACTTTTAGATGAGGCGCTGGGCTTAATACAATCTGTCGCCATTACGGAAGCTTCAACTCCAAACTACACCCAACACTGGCTAGGGTCTGAGGTCGATGAATTTCACGCCCCACCTACCACCCACTTAGTAGCCATTGTCAAGGATTTAACCGACATGCTAGACTACGGTTCTGAAGACATCAACGGTATGGACGATGATGTTGACGCCGAGCAAAGCTAAAACCTGCCTACTACAGGGCATTGGACGACCACTTCTACCTATGATGTATACATGGTGGACACTCCTGAGGAAAAGGATGACGATGGCATCCATGATCCAGACAAGGATAAGCCCATTGACGAACCACCAAAGCGCCGGCGTCAGCGGCACCACTCAGGATTGCATTGGGAAAAGGATACCACTATTGGCACCGGAGATAATGAAACCCCTGCTAACACCGAAGACCACCCTGTCGAGCCCACGTCCGAACAAGACAAGAGGGAGGAGGGTCAGTACAGCCCTGAGCACGCCGATCACGAGGACTCGGAGGACAGCAATTACTTACCTGTCTCCGAAGAGGATGTGAGCCTCAGTGACGAAGATTTCATCATCCCAGAGGAACCCCTTGAACAAGAATGCTTCAAGCGACCTCTCATCGCCATCGTGCGGAGTCTAAAAAAGAAACAGCAGCAGATTCAGGCTGAACATGACACGCTCAATGATAGATGGACTAAGGTCCTAGCTGCTGAAGAGTACGGCCTTGAGCGACCAGTAAAGAGTTACCGTAAGCGCAGGCTGCTGCCACAATTCGATGATGAAGCCATCGAGCCAATTCCATTGAAGTACAACTATGCTGATCAACCAGACTGACTACCATGTGTACGGGACAAAACGGCCCATCACGCCGAGCACCTGTCCGCACCGCCTCGCCATAGAGGCAGGGAGACAACGGCGTCAAACTACACTTACGACCTACGTAAGGACCTGACCAATAAAGCCGGTTAGACCAGATCGATCTATGGATCCAGAGGACGTGCCCTGGCACAAGATGACGGCCACCAAACCTGGCGCAATCAACATCATCAAGTTCGAGGTCAGCATCGAACACAGATGTCATCCGAACTACGTCGTGATGTAGCCAGGTATAGAGGTGCCGCACACCCTATGTGCTTTACTGATGAAGTAATGCCGCATCAATTTCCGGAAGGGTTTAAACCCATAAATATCAAACAATACGATGGAACAACAGATCATGCCGTCTGGATTGAGGGTTTTCTTCTCCACATTCACATGGCTCGTGGAGATGACCTCCATGCCATCAAATATCTCCCCTTGAAGTTGAAGGGATCAACACGACATTGGTTAATAGCCTCCCAGAGAGCTCCATAGGGAGCTGGGAAGACTTAGAAGATGTTTTCCTGGACAACTTTCAGGGCACCTATGTCCGGCCTCCGGATGCCGACAACCTCAGTCACATAATCCAGCAATCCGGAGTGTGAGCCCGCAAACTTTGGAATCAGTTCCTCATTAAAAAGAACCAAATTATGGACTGTCCAGACGCCGAAGCCTTAGCGGCCTTCAAACACATCATCCATGATGACTGGCTCGCCCGACACCTCGGGCAGGGAAAACCGAAAACCATGGCAGCCCTGACAACACTTATGACCCGCTTTTGCGCTGGCGAAGATAGCTGGCTAGCTCGTAGAAGCAACAGTTCCAGCGATCCCGACACCTCTGATGGCAGGGACGGCAATGGCTGGCCACGCCACAACAAAATAAAACACCGGAATAACAACGACTACACTAAAGACACGACAGTCAATGCCAGATCCAGTGGTTCTAAATCCAGTCAGCGGAAGAAACCTTTCAAAGGCAACAGGGACAGTCCATCCAACTTGAACAAAATCATCGAGAGGCCCTATCAGATTCATGGTACCCCCGACAAGCCTGCTAACCACACCAATAAAAATTGCTGGGTTTTCAAATAGGCCGGTAAGCTAAATACCAAACACAAGGGGAAGGGACCTCCAAGCAAGGATGATGACGAGCCCCGTTAGCCGAACACCAGGGGTCAGAAGCAGTTTCCCCTCGAAGTAAAAATAGTGAACATGATCTATGTCACTCACATACCAAAAAGGTAGCGCAAACACGCACTAAGGGACGTCTACACTGTAGAGCCTATTGCCCCAAAGTTCAATCAATGGTCTGCCTATCTGATCACTTTTAATCGCAGGGATCACCCAACCAGTATCCGTCACGGTGGTTCGGCTGCCCTAGTACTTGATCCTATCATCGACGGATATCACCTCACTAGAGTCCTTATGGACAACAACATCAGTCTTAACTTGATCTATCAAGATACTGTCCGCAAAATGGGTATCGACCCGTCAAATATCAAGCCAAGCAACAGTACCTTTAAAGGAGTGATACCCGGCGTGGAGGCCCGCTATACGGGCTCATTAACACTGGAAGTGGTATTCGACTCTCCGGACAACTTTCGTAGTGAATAACTAATCTTTGATATCATCCCTTTTTGTAGTGGCTATCACGCACTACTCGGATGAACCGCTTTCTCCCGTTTTAATGCGGTCCCGCACTATGCTTATTTGAAGCTTAAAATGCTCGGACCGGGGGGTGTCAGTACAGTCAATGGAAACATGGAGATCTCCCTCTGAACCAAAGAGCACACCATGGCCCTAGTAGCCGAGGTATATGGCGGCATCATCAAGCCAAACAATTCATCGGCCATCAAGAACAATGATATTGTTAAAAAAGTCCGGTCCGCACTTCATGCAGATAGCTCGGAGGACACGGACCTTGAATAGCAATTCTGCCTCCGTCGACTGCCCTATAAGGCCGCGGTATATGTACCACGCGTACATAATTACGCACTTAAAATACCTTGGACAACGCCGGAGGCAGACTGTAGGAAAGGGCCATAGTACGGCTTGACCCTATTCGGACCTCACACACCTTTTTTCTTTTTACCCTTCATTGCAGGTTCTTTCGAAAACATAAAAGTTGTATGGTTGCATGAGCACTCCCTCTTCGGCCCCTCTTGTTTGCAGACAACCGTCTTACATTTCCTCTCGAAGGACTAACTACTAAGGAGAAATGGCACAGACGTGCGAGACGGCACCACTGGGATCTTCAAACCATTACTTTAAGGCCCTGTGTAAACCTTTCCCTTATGTAAATTCTCTGGCATGTAACATGACCTCCATATTTATGGCGATATTTGTCTAAACACGCCTCGATGTATTCATAAAGATATAAAGGAAGCAAATGATCACCACTTTTTTGGTTTGCATATTATATTATCATTTGTGTTCCCCCTTACTTCCATTCGACGTACGTGCTTTAGCCCGGCAGTCGCGCCGGGGGCTGTCTTCGGCCCTGCACATTTTAAAAGTCCAAACACCTATAGGGAACTCTTCGGCGTCCTGTATATTGCAGTATATGCATCAGCTCCGATTCATGTCTTTGGTCTATAGTTGGGTTGCCCGGCTCCTGTGCTTACCACCTTACATTCCGCCAGTTCGGCTAAGGTAGTAAAGGGAGAACTACTGCGATTGTATTTCTAGTTCGTCCGGTTAAGTACCTCAGTAGAGAAAGCTGAAAACTGACCGTCATGATAAGCGAGAGCTGGTCAGCAATCCGGTGACTTAGTGTTATACTACAGATCATTAGCGATTCTTGCCATGTCACACGAGGGGCTGGGACTCGACCAGCCGCGTTGCAAAGGCACCGTAATCCGGATTGCCACTCAATGCAACTGGGATTAATACTTAACCCCACCAATGGACCCTATGGCCAAGTGAAGGTAATAAAGCCGAATAGCCTGATTGCATAGTTCACCTTGCGGCCGCCTCCTCTACGGACCAAGAAGTTGGATAAAGTGCGACCATGCATTTACGAACACCCCTGTAGTACTTACATGGGGGCAGAAGCCGACGACCGGCAACCTTCAGAAACACAAATAATAAACAGCCGCACAGGATGGTAAAATTAACACAAAAGGCGCAATCATAGCACGGGTTCATAACATGGTTTCTGCCACCCGATTATGTTCAATCAAACAAGACATCCTTGGAACATTGGCCCTCTACTGTTCGGGCCTCTTCTAGGACATATGCGAAGTATCTCTCTGGCTTCCGATGATCTTTATGGCCCTGCTATCTCCATTTCGGTGGCCTTCATCTTCGCCCATTGCATCTTCACACAGGCGAAGGCAATCCGGGCACCATCTATGCAGGCGGACCGCTTTATGGCATCAATCCAAGGACGCGCGTTGACGAGCCACTTCATGAGGCCAAAGTAGCTGCTGGGCATGGGCTCGGCTAGCCAAAGCTGGACTATCAGACCCTTCATGGCCAAGCCGGACACCCTGTGCAGCTCCATAAGCTACTTCAACTGGTCGGTGAGGGGCATCGGATGCTATGGTGCTAGATACTGCGACCAGAATAGCTTCTCGATTGAGGTCTCCTCCTCGGCTCGGAAGAACTCCACGACGTCAGCAATACTCCTTGTAAGATCCGCAAACGCGCCTGGAGAACTCCAAACTCGGGTTAGCAAGATATATCTCCTACTTCCAAATTTACTCTGCAGAAGAAAGGCCTTACCAGCCACTAACTGCCTCGCCTACTGGATCTCCTAGCGAGCGCTCTAGGACTCAACCCGGGCCTCCTTGATATCCTGGAGAGCCTTGGCGAGTTCGGATGCTTGGTCCAGAGTCTTCTGCTCAAAGGACCCGCACTTAGTAATGGCGTCCTTGAGCTCTTGCTCGACTTCGCCCACCCGAGCCTCATGTTTGCGGCGGGCAGTTTGCTCTGTCTCCAGCTCCTTCGCCGCTTTGTCAGCGGCTGCCCTGTTCACCTTCGCCTCTTTCTAGGCTTGGAAAGCATGCTCTTGAGGGATTTGACCTCGGCCGCACCAACAGTGATCATAATCACAAACTCAGATAAGTTAAAAGACTCAATACATATATCACTTCTGATATATAAGTTCCGCATACCTTGCGTTTCGTCAAACCGCTTCTTGACGCGGTCGAGCTCCTCATCGGCCAATTGAAGCTTCCGATTGAGCTCGAAAACCTCTACGGCATGGGCGGTCGCCGCCAACATGGATGCCTGTCGGATGCATTAGCACAGTATATTAGTAATTTCGCTTGGGGATCCTCTGTTAGGATTGTGCTAATCTGGACAGAGTCTCCGGGGCTACTGTCTATACATGGGTTCACCCTTTCATATAAAACAAAAAAAACCTATTAGAGGATTACATCGCATACCTCATAACCCGTTAGTAGGTTGGTCAAGGCTTCGTTCAATCCTCTTTTCGTAGACTGAACCTTTTCCATAACCACACCATAAGATGCAGTGCTCCTCCATGATGGAAGCGTGTTGCAGCGCCTCCTCCAAAGCATCAGCAGCCTTCGGATTAACAGGGGCCGCTGCTGGAGCTATTGCTCCTCCCCCCTCTGTTAAAGGGGGCTGCACATACCTTTTCGGAGCAGTATTGGTCTCCGGAATGGTGTGTGATAGGGGCCCGGACTGTTGGGGCTCCCCGTTGTTGGTGGTCATGGGGGTTGCCTCCCTTAGGTCTTCGGCGTCCGAGGTGTTAACCTTAGGCGCTTTCTCGACGCCCTTGTCCACCTCGCCTTGGCCAGGAAGAGTCCTTTGGGACGACACCTCGGTGTCCTACATTGCAGTAGGCGAGGGGACTCGCGACGAAGCATCACTCTACGCCTCCTCAGGCGCCAGTGAGTTCCCCGACAAAGATGAGGCGTTCGGAATATCGCGAGGGGGACTGAAAAGCAAACAATAATATAGCTTATATGACAAAGGTAGGTAAGCGGAGGCTGGAGAGTGAAATCTCGGATAATTACGAATCGACCAAGAGCTTTGCCCGCAGGACTCTCTCAGGGATGTGTTCGGACTTTGAGTCTGAACTGACAGAGAGTGTAATCTTCCCCCTCTTTGGCGCCGCCTCCTCCGGGTTCTCGGAGGCCGTCCTCTTCTTCCTCCTCAGCTTGCAGGGGGATTCGCTCTCCACCACCTCCTCCTCATCTTTGTCCTCGTCTCCCTTATGAGGGGGGATGATCTCTGTCTCTCCGGACACAACATCCGAAGGGCCTCTACAGCGGGGGCCGCCCTTGGGCTCTTTTCTCTTCTTCTCCGGCGCCTGGTAAGGCACCGAGACCAGCATCTTCGTCAGCTGGGGAGTGGCTGTGTCTTCGGGCAACGGAGCCGGACTCATGATCTGCTCCGTGTTTGCTGTTAGCCTTGTAAAGTAGTGGGCTGATAAGATTCATATTGATCAAAAATATAGACCGGACACATCTTTGGAAAGTTTAATAGTTACTAGAGTGGTCGGATTCTCGACGTCGAGCCCGACGTCTTCGGTCTCCATGGGCCAGCTCTTCTAGGCCTTGAAGAGCACCTTCCATATTCCTTCGTGCGTTGTGCCGAAGAAGTGCTTCGAGGTCTGCGGTTCCTCCGTATTGAACTCCCACATGTGGGAGGCCCGGCATTGGCAGGAGAGGATGCGGCGAAAGAGCATGATCTGCACCACATTGGTGAGACTGACATTTTTGCCGAGCACATTGGTGATGCGCTTCTACAACATCCATACCTCCATCTGGCGCCCCCAGTCAAGGCCCTTAGTGGTCCATGAAGTGAGCCTTGTGGGGGGTCCGGATCTGAACTCCGGAATGGCCGCTCAGTTGGCACGGCTGGGCTCGGTGATGTAGAACCATTCCTGCTGCTAGACCTTGACGGTCTCGATGAAGGCCCCTTTGGGCCATGTGTCGTTGGGGCAGCTTGCTTATCATGGCCCCGCCATAGTCCGCATGTTGCCCGTCAACCACCGTCGGCTTCACGTTGAGGATTTTGAGCCATAGGCCGAAGTGTGGTGGGATGCAGAGTAGAGCCTCACACACGACGATAAACACCGATATGTGGAGGAAAGAATTCGGGGCTCGATCATGAAAATCTAGCCCGTAGTAGAAAATGAGGCCACAGACGAACGGGTGGATTGGAAACCCTAACCCTTTAAGGAAATGGGGGAGGAAGACAACCCTTTCACTGGGCGCCGGAGTGGGGATGATTTGGCCCTCGTCAGGGAGCCTGTGCGCAATGTCTGCGACCAGGTACCCCACACTCCGAAGATGCTTCACGTCCTTCTCCGTGATGGAGGAGGCCTCCTACTTGCCCTTGGAGCCTGACCCGGCCATGGCTAGAGAAGGTGGTGGCGGTGAGGAAGACGAGAACTTTTTTCGGGCACTTTCAGAGATTGGGAGGCAGAGGCTGGAAGAAGGCGCGGGGAAGAAAGGAGGAATCTTTTGCCCTCTTATAGGCACTAGAAATGCCATCCGTCCCCCCACTTATGCCTTAAAACTTGCCCATTCCCGATGAGAGCGTGCGACGTGGTCGGTTGGGTTATCCAAATCCCATTGCTGAGAATCCCGTAATAAGTGGGCACGATCTCTGTTTTGACAAGACGGGCCAAGGGGGCTCGACCTCGAAACACGAAGCGAGGGGTGTGAAAATGGTTCAAAATGCTGAAGAGCCAAGTCTGACGCTTTGTCGGAAAAAGTTGTCAGTAAGGACACTATTCCTATTTTTTATGTATTCCGCCTTCGCGGCTAAGGGTTTTGTTAACTACAAAGAGCCGAATATAGTTCTTTTATGAAGGGAAAGTTGATGTATAATACTCAAGGAGGGGAACCCGCCTTGCAATGTCGAAGACATCTGCATGCCGAACAGGTCGTCATTGAAGATTGGTTCAGGGGCTACTGAGGGAGGCCTGGACTAAGGGGTCCTCGGGCGTCCGACCTATTCAATATGGTACGGACTGATGGGCCATTGAGGTAAAGAAAGAAGGCCACCTCCCGTGTCTGGTTGGGACTCTTGTAGGCATGAATGACAAGATTAAGTGTCCGGATATACTATTTCATTTCTTGTAAACCAGCTCTGTACAACCCTAAGCCCCTCCGGTGTCTATATAAACTAGAGGGCTTAGACCGGAGACACGATCATATTATTCATAGGCTACACAAGCTAGGATTTAGCCATTACGATCTCGAGGTATATCAACTCTTGTAACCCCTATACTCATCGAATACAATCAAGAAGGATGTAGGGTTTTACCTCCTTTGAGAGGGCCCGAACCTGGGTAAACATCTGTCCCTTTGTCCATTGTTACCATTGATCCTCAGACATACAACTTGGCCCCCCCTACTACCTCTTGATCTTGCGTTGGTTTTCCCTTGAAGAGGAAAGGGTGATGTAGCAAAGTAGCGTAAGTATTTTCCTCAGTTTTGAGAACCAAGGTATCAATCCAGTAGGAGACAACACACAAGTCATCGAATACCTGCACAAACAATCAACAACTTGCACCCAACACGATAAAGGGGTTGTCAATCCCTTCATGATCACTTGCAAAAGTGAGATCTAATAGAGCTAGATAAACAATAAAGTAAATATTTTTGGTATTTTTGGTTTATAGATCGGAAAGTAAAAGATTGCAAAATAGTAGATTGGAAACTAGTAAGATATAAAAGAGATTCAATATAATGGAAAAGAGACCCGGGGGACATAGGTTTCACTAGTGGCTTCTCTCAAGATAGCAAATATTACGGTGGCACTGATACGGGTCGGTGCTATACAAACGGTTTAAAACCCCTTTCCGCGACAGCATGTGGAACCGTCACCTAGTGAGTGTGGGTGATTAGGGGGTCCTTCCCACATGACCCAGAAACCGTCGGGGATAGGGAGCCTTGATGCATATAGTTGCCCCTCTATAACATTTACGATGTCTCGCATATCCGAAACGATTCATCCTTGCTACTCGTTTGTGCTGGCATTGCCATCGCAGTCGGAGTTTTGTGGGTTTTACCTAAACCCAGGCAGATTCCAGGCCCAGGATGATTCCAGGCACGGGAGTATTCTAGGCACGGATCTATGTTTACGATGCCTGGCACATCACAAACAATTCATGATTATAAACTGTGTACAATAGGTAGATATTCACGCACATTTAGTTTTCCTGCACCATATGTGATAGTGTCTGACATCACACACGCTTTGCAAGCAGCAACCGTGTGCATTGTTACACACGTTTCCACTCTGTGAACCGTGTCGGATTATGATGTATATCGCACACGTTGTGCTTTATTAACCATGTGCGCCATAATGACTTGCACACTGTAATTTCGCCCTAATTTAATTGCTGCTATTTAAAATTGTACCTAATTTAAACTTGAAAGTAGGCTATGGCTTTTAATCATATCCATCAGGTTCAAACAACCAATGCATTATTCAATTCACAGGTACATATGTGTAGGAATTACATAAGCACCAAATAAAGAATGATGAACCGGGGTTCTATACTTGTACTATTATAGATGGTAAAGAAAGAGGCGATAGATATTCTGGTTGCTGAACAAGGTGAAGCGAAATGGCCCTATTGTGCTCTCCTGGGTGCAGAAGGCATGCACGACTCTAGTCCAACCCCTTGTGATGGCTGGCCGCCAATCATGTAGTTTGAGAGGTAATCTTGAGTAATCTGATTCAGGATCCACTGCAGAGGAAAAAAGATTCAGACATTGTCATCTAACACAATTCATTACAGTCAGTAAAAAGAAGGCTACATGGTTCTTACTTACCATCCTGCAGTTCACTGTTGTCTTGCATAAAGTGTAAACATATAGTTCGATTGACATCTTTTGACCCATTTTAATAACAATCTTTATCAGTTTCCTCACTTGATGCTGGTTCATGAATATCTCATTACCACATACGCAGAAAGGGTCGAAGTGTGGATCTTTTGCAATGACATGTGTACCTAAAAGTACCAAGTTAATATTAGAAGCTAAACAACAATTGCAAAATGATGTAGTACAACACTCCCTCCATCCCATTATATAAGATTTTATACACGTATATATAGACATCATCAGAACATTAAGGTAACACGAACATTAAGGTAACACTCTTCCTTGTTGCTATGTAGCCTGGGATTGCATATTTAGTCATTCATTACAATGCATGTTGCTATGTAGCCTTAGATATATTAAATATGGCCTAGTTAACCTACTGATAAATGGGTTACAGATATATTCAGTGAAATGTCCGATTCGACGATTAATCCCACATCAACCCCCAGGCTATATGGTACCAGCTACCGAGATCCTGAACAGTGAGTATATAAGCAATGCGATGAAACTAACCTCAATGGAAAAAACAACACTATTCTCAATATTGTCCTGTATGAGTACATATAAAGGCATGTTAAGCACAACAAGCTAAACATCAACCAAATATATCCATGGTAGACAACATAATCTACAAATGATAGCTTCAGTGTGCAGGCTTAAGCACGATAGTTAAGCAAAACAAGAAGTGTAAAGGTGTGTTAACTGCATCAGGCATAACATTTATAAACAAGCAAATAGTCATTCAAACTGGTATTGTGCATGTCTAGAAGTACATTAGTTATTGTTAAAAAAACAAAAAGGCATGTTAACTACAATATCCTTAACAACAACCAAATATTGTAATTCATAGTGGTATTGTTGAGAGTGTTATTGATGAAATTGAATTGCACGGCAAATAGTTGCACATATAGAGCATCACATTGTGAAGAACTGAAATAAACAAGGCATAAGGCCATCTCTAGCCAATCCTTTAAAAGCTAAAGGACTAAAACAATTAGTGGAGATATATGTACTCCAACAATTTTTGGCCGTTTCTAGTTGATCGCCTAAACTTAATGTTGTAAACTTCAATTTGATCAAGTTCAACCGAAAGTAGCATGCATTCAAACATAAACATAGATAGTTTTGAATAACTGAACATAAAAGATAAATTTAAACTAAGCTAAACTACTTTCGGTCGAAGTAGAGGTCGAGCCAATCCTTCCTTGTCAGGTACGGTGTTCCACGAGCCGGGTCTGGGCCGGTGCCATCATCGGGGTCATTGGGGAAGGCACTCCTCCACTCGTCGATGTCGATCTCCTCGTCCTCGCCGCCCACCTGGATGCCCTCCGTGCCGTCGTCCTCGCTGCCTTCGGCCTCGTCATCGGTGGAGAGCGTGATAACCTCACCGCCCTCCGCGCCATCGTCCTTGCCGCCTTTGACCTCATCATCGGAGGAGAGCGCGATAATCTTGCCGCCGTCCGTGCCACCGTCCTCGCCGCCTTCGACCTCATCATCAGAGGAGAGCACGATAACCTCGCCGCCTTCGACCTCATCATCGGAGGAGAGCACGATAACCTCGCCGCCCTCCGCACCGGCAAAGATCGCCCGCTCCGCCTCCATGAGCTCTGGGTGCTGCCGGCAGAGCTCTTGTATGTAGGCCTCGTCGGCAGCCTCGGCCTCGAGGCGCTCCCACTCCTCGTAGTCCTCCTGCGCCATAGCCGAGCTCATCACCCCTGGCTCTAGCGGAACGAGGTGGACCGGACTTGTGCCAAAGGGGAAATTGTGCCTAGCCGCCATGCCGTGGTAGAGGACCTGCCAGCGGTCGTACTCCATAGCCGCGAGCTCAGCCGTGTGGAAGCTACCGAGCCACCGGCGGGTGTGGGTCTCCCGATCTGTAATCTCGGTGACCTACATCCCCAATCGCCACTGTCGGACCCCGAGGTAGGACCTCGTCGGCTTCCGGTTTCGAGGGAGGATGGGCAAGTCCTCGAACCGACGTGGGGGCACGACGGTTGGCGGATCAAGGGACCAGCGATGGCGGATCGATAAAGAGCCCGTGGAGGACGTCGGGGACACCTCGGCATCCATGTGTCGGTGAGCGCAGGTTTTGTGGAGTGTGTGCTATGTGTGTGTGGGGGGGGGGGGGGGTGGGGGGGTTAAGGTGGTGTTTAAGGAAATACCGCGACAACTGAAAATTTTACTAGGCGGGAGTAACAAGGCGGGGTTACAAAAAATTTGGATATGGGCGAGCAGATATTTTTGAGATTGCGAGGGATGCATAGGCGGGAGTATTTGGGGAGTGAGCTAGTGTGCTTGACATGCCGGCTGTTGACTGTAGCCGATGCACCTTCTCGCGTAAGCCATAGGCGTACTATACACCGATGGTGCTCCAGGATATTTTGTACTGCATCTCACACGGTTGGTGACAATAAACTGTATGGGATCTACTTGATTTTTCATTTTGATTTGAATTACATAATGGGGTCACATCAGCAATGGACAGTGTTTGAATTGCTAGACCTTTTATGTGCAGTGAACATGCAACTATATGTGTGTCGTAAAAAAATTGGAATTATTTAGGGTTCGTTTGGAAATTTTATACATTAAATTGGTTTTCTAGCAATTTTAGGTGCACAATTCAAAATCAAAGCACATGCTCCAGTCCCTAAAAATGGGTTGCAAAATGAAATGTTTGTCCTTGGTTGCAAGCTTAGGTCACATACAAGAAATGAGAATGAATGTCAAACACCTTGACATTGTCGCTCAACCGCTAACATTGAGATCCATGGTTTTAAAATTATAGTAAATCAAAAACTCGGCTGAAATTCATGAAACTTGACATGATATCATGGAACAACATCGACATGCTGTGGTAAAAATATTTTCCCATTTGGGCCAGGTTTGGGTATAAGCTTCTCGCAAACCGGAGCTTCTCTCATAAGAAGCCAGATGGTTTCGGTAGGGAACGTGCCACCTTGGCGGACAAACGATATATGTTGCCTCTTCTTACTTTCTAATTTTTTTCTCGTGTCAACATAGAACAACACGGGTGTTGTGTCATTTTTGGGAGTTTTCGGGGTTTGCTTGGACATTTTTATACATTAACTGAGTTTTCCATGCATTCATGTGCATAATTCAAATTTTAACTACATGCACATGCTCTAGTGCATATAAAGTGGTTCAGAATTGGAATGTGTGTCCTTGGTTACATGCTTAAGTCCCATGCAAGAAATGAGAATGAATGTCAAACACCTTTCCACTGTCGCTCGGCCGCTAACATTGAGATACTTTGTTTTTAATTTCTAGTAAATCGAAAACGCGTCTGAAATTTATGAACCTTGACACGCTAGCATGGAACGGCATCAACATGCAGCGGTAAAAATATTGTCCCATTTGGGGCAGGTTGGGGTATATAAGCTTCTCAAAAACCAAAGCTTTTGACAATAAGCCTCATGGTTACGGTAGGGAACGTTTCACCTTTCTGGACAAAACGATATCCGTTGCCTCTTCTTGATTTCAATTCTTTTTCTAGTGACAACATAGAACAACATGAGTGTTGTGTTAAATTTTGTGATTTTTTGGGGTTCATTTGGACATTTGTATGCATTAATTGGGTTTTCTAGGCATTTTATGTGCATAATTCAAATTTGAACTACAAGCACATGCTCCAATGCAACAAAGTTGGTTGAAAAATCACATGTGTGTCCTTGGGTGCATGCTTAGGTCCCATGCAAGAGACTGGAATGAATTTCAAACACTAGGGCACTCTTGATTGCCGACAAAACATTGAGATACCTGGTTTTTAAATTCTAGTAAATACAAAAATCGTCTGAAATTCATGAAACTTGGCATTCTATCATGAAGCGGCATCAACATGCTGTGGAAAAAAATTGGACGTCGATAACTGCCACATGTGTGGCAGGAAAGGAGACGCACCACACTTCTCTAATGCAAATAGATTGCCATGTCATCGCATGCATGCATGCGAGATTTTTTTTGGATTTTCAGTTTTTAAAATGTTTTATCTCTTAATTGAAAAATCCGATTGAAGATCCGTTTTCACCATTAAATCCCTCGCGACGAGATCTTCAAAACTAGATCTCATATCGATATATTTTGGCGAATTTTTTTTTGGTTAAAAGTTGCCATGTCTATTGCACATGAATTGCCATGATATTTACATTGAAGTTGCCATGATATGCTTCAACTATTTTCTTTTACATCTAAAAGTTAATTTTAACATATTATAAAACGGAGAATTAAGAAATTAGACTTGCCATGCATCATAAACTAAAATTGCCATGATACATGCAATTAAAATTGCCATGGTTCAATAAAAAAAATTATTTTTATGGTCAAAGTACTGGAATTGCCATCATAAAAAAACTAAAATTGCTATGATCTACAAACTAAAATTGCCACATGGCAACTTTAGTTTAAGCACTATGGCAACTATAGTGTAAACATCATGGCAACTTCTGAGCAAAAAAAAAATTCGTCGGCACATATCAACATGGGGTCTAGTTTTGAAGATCTCGTCGAGACGGATTTAATGGTGAAAACGGATTTTTAGTTCACTTTTTTTATTTAGGAGATAAAACATTTTTAAGCCGAAAACCAAAAAGATTCTTGCTGATGTCATCTATTCATACATGGCAAAATGAGTGGTGATGGAGGCGTGTGGGCGATCTGTAAACGCCCACACGTGTGGGCGTTAGTTTTTCCAAAAAAATTGACCCCTTTGGGGCAGGTTCGGGTATAAGCTTTTCACAACCAGAGCTTCTCACAACAAGCATGATGGTTTTCGATAGGGAACGTCCCACCTTTGGGGACGAAACGATATCCATTGCCTCTTATTGCTTTCAAAATTTTTCTAGTGTCAACATAGAACAACAGAAGTGCTGTGTCAATTTTTGTGATTTTTCGGGGTTCGTTTGGACATTTTTATGCATTAACTGGGTTTTCTAGGCATTTTATGTGCATAATTCAAATTTGAACTACAAGCACATGCTCCAATGCACTAAAGTTGGTTGAAAAATCTAATCCGCGTCCTTGGGTGAATTTCTAGGTCCCATGCAAGAGATGGGAATGAAATTCAAACACCAGGGCATTGTTGATTACCGGCAAAATGTTGAGATGCTTGGTTTTTAAATTCTAATAAATCCAAAACTCATCTGAAATTCATGAAACTTGGCATGCTATCATGGAGCAGCATCAACATGCCGTGGTAAAAATTTGTCCCATTTGGGCAGGTTCAGGTATATGCTTCTCACAAACCAGAGCTTCTCACAACAAGCATGATGGTTTTGGTAGGGAATGTCCCACCTTTGGGGACGAAACGATATCCATTGCCTCTTATTGCTTTCAAAAAAATTCTCGTGTCAACATAGAACAACAGGAGTGTTGTGTCAACTTTTGGGATTTTTCGGGGTTCGTTCGGACATTTTTATGCATTAACTGAGTTTTCAATGCATTTATGTGCATAATTTAAATTTGAACCACATGCACATGCTCGAGTGCTTATAAATTGGTTGAAAAATCAAATATGTGTCCTTGGGTGCATGCTTAGGTCCCATGCAAGAAATGGGAATGAATTTCAAACACCAGGGCACCATTGATTGCCGGCAAAACATTGAGATGCCTGGTTTTTAAATTCTAGTAAATCCAAAACTCCTGTGAAATTCATGAAACTTGGCATGCTATCATGGAATGGCACCCGACATGCTATGGCATTTTTCGTGTCCATTTTGAGAGAAGGCGCACTCGAATAATGACAACCAACAAAGGCATTTTGAAAAAATAGCTACCACTTTAATATCTCAAACATTTGTATAATTCAAACCATGTGCGTTCTGTCAACCATTCACATGACTCCACATGTCTTGGTTTTAATGGCTGTAGGAGGTGCATGCGGAGAGCTGCTTGACCTTGACTGAATGGGAGGCATGTGAGCGCAGTCCGGTATGCAGGCTGACTGAGAGACGTGCAAGCTGTCCTCCAATGCGCATGCTCACCAGGCTGACTGGGAAGCGAGCCCTTTGACTTCCATGGGACGCTGCTACCTCTTGAGCATGCATTGGTTTTTCCCTTGAAAAGGAAAGGGTGATGTAGCAAAGTAGCGTAAGTATTTCCCTCAGTTTTGAGAACCAAGGTATCAATCCAGTAGGAGGCTCCTCAAAAGTCCCACGCACCTACAAAAACAAACAAGAACCTCGCAACCAACGCGACAAAGGGGTTATCAATCCCTTCACGGAAACTTGCAAAAGTGAGATCTGATAGAGATAATATGATAAGATAAATATTTTTGGTATTTTTATGATATAGATTGGAAAGTAAAAGATGCAAATAAAAGTAGATGGAAAACTTATAAGATAAAAGATAGACCCGGGGGCCATAGGTTTCACTAGTGGCTTCTCACAAGATAGCACACTACTAGGAAAAGGGCTATAGATGATATGGACACTAATGGCGCACCAGACATGTGGTGCGCCATTAGTATATACTAATGGCGCACCATGTGTCGGTGCGCCATTAGTGTCCAAATACTAATGGCGCACCACATACATGGTGCGCCATTATTTTTTTTTCAAAACTAGTAATGGCGCACCAGGGGATAGTGCGCCATTACTAGTTAAACTAGTAATGGCTCACCACATCCACCGTGCGCCACTAGTAAATTTTTTTCAAACTTTTTTTTTCAAAGTTAGTAATGGCGCACCGTGGGTGTGGTGCGCCATTACTAGTTTAACAATTTTTTTTATTTTCTATATTTGTTCCAAAGTTAGTAATGGCGCACCGTGGGTGTGTTGCGCCATTACTAGTTGAGCTAGTAATGGCGCACCACACCCATGGTGCGCCATTACTAATTTTGACCCAAATTTCCCCCGAATGCACCCCCCGAGGACCACCTTTTCAGTTTTTAAAAAATAAAAGAAAATGATGGAAATGTCAAAAAAAATAAGTTTCCCATGTGATATGTGGTCTAGTTGTTGTGAAAATTTGCAAATATGAATTTCCACTTTATTTGCAAAATCTCTCGAGAATTTATAAAAATGGGCATAACTTTTGCATACGAACTCGGATGAAAAAGTTTTTTATATGAAAAATCATCTACTCGAAAAGTTACATCCAAATTTAACTAGGGGAACCCCGTTAAACATTTTCAAAATCCTCAAAAACCTAACAGAAAAAAAGTTACGAGGCTTTTAAGATCTGGAGGCAAAAAAATTCAAAAAATTTCAAACTTACTAGTGGCGCACAGTTTGCTTGGTGCGCCACTATACAGAAAAAAATTTAGTTTCAAATTTTTTTCAGGATTTTTTCTTCAAAATATGATACATAATATGACCGGGAAGTTTGAAATAATTTTTCAAAATTTCATCACACTCATGAACATGAACAAAGTCCTAAACATCAACAAGGTTTAATAGGATTGATATGCTAGATATATCAACAAGTGCCTGTGAAGTGAGTTGGTGCTGGGGGTGGATAGAACTCTGAAGTTAAGCGTTCTTGGGCTGGAGTAGTGTGAGGATGGGTGACCTTTTGGGAAGTTTGACCACGGAGTGTGATTTGACCTGAGATTAAGCCATAGTGACCTGAGATTAAGAAAAAAATAAAAAAAATTGATATTTTTTTTGAAAAAAATTTGTTACTAATGGCGCACTCCTATGTGGTGCGCCATTACTAAGTGAGATAGTAATGGCGCACCTCTAGGCATACTAATGGCACACTACAGGTATGCCGCGCCACTAGCAGGTCTTTTTCTAGTAGTGCCATAATTATTATGGTGGGTAAACAAATTACTGTCGAGCAATTGATAGAAAAGTGCATAGTTATGAGAATATCTAGGCATGATCATGTATATAGGCATCACGTCCGCAACAAGTAGACCGACTCCTACCTGCATCTACTACTATTACTCCACACATCGACCGACTCATGCCTGCATCTAGAGTATTAAGTTCATAAGAACAGAGTAACACATTAAGCAAGATGACATGGTGTAGAGGGATAAACTACTGCAATGTGATATAAACCCCATCTTTTTATCCTCGATGGCAACAATACAATATGTGCCTTCCTGCCCCTACTGTCACTGGGAAAGGACACCGCAAGATTGAACCCAAAGCTAAGCACTTCTCCCATGGCAAGAAAGATCAATCTAGTAGGCAAAACCGAACTGATAATTCGAAGAGACTTGCAAAGATAACCAATCATACATAAAATAATTCAGAGGAGATTCAAATATTTCTCATAGATAAACTTGATCATAAACCCACAATTCATCGGATCTTGACAAACACACCGCAAAAAGAGTTACATCGAATAGATCTCCAAGAAGAGGATGGAGAACTTTGTATTGATAATCAAAGAGAGAGAAGAAACCATCTAGCTAATAACTACGGACCCGAAGGTCTGTGCTAAACTACTCACAACTCATCGGAGAGGCATTGGTGGTGATGGAGAGGCCCTCCGTGGCCGTTTCCCCATCCGGCGGAGCACCGTCAAAGGCTCCAAGATGGGATCTCACGGATACAGAAGGTTGCGGTGGTGGATTAGTTTTTCATGGTGCTCCTAGATGGTTTCGGGGTACGAAGATATATATATGCGAAGGAAGTCGGTCAGGGGAGCCATGAGGGGCCCATGAGGCAGGGGGCGCGCCCACCCTTACTGGGCGCGCCGGCCACCCTCGTGGCCGCCTCGGCTGCTTCTTGATGTCCACTCCAAGTCTCCTGGATTTCGTTTGTTCCAAAAAGATTGCTCCCGAAGGTTTCATTCCGTTTGGACTCTGTTTGATATTCCTTTCCTTTGATATATTGAAATAGGCAAAAAAATAGCAATTCGGGCTGGGCCTCCGGTTAGTAGGCTAGTCCCAAAAATGATATAAAAGTGTAAAGTAAAGCCCATAAACATCGAAAATAGGTAATATAATAGCATGGAGCAATCAAAAATTATAGATACATCGGAGACGTATCAAGCATCCCAAACTTAATTCTGCTCGTCCTCGAGTAGGTAAATGATAAAAACAGAATTTTTGATGTGGAATGCTACCTAGCATATTTCTCAATGTATTTCTCTTTATTGTGGCATGAATGTTCAGATCAAATGATTCAAAATAAAAGTTCATATTGACAAAAGGATAATAATACTTCAAGCATACTAACTAAGCAATCATGTCTTCTCAAAATAACATGGGAAAGGAAAGTTCATCCTTACAAAATCATATAGTTTGGTCATGCTTCATTTTCGTTACACAAGAATGCTCTCATCATGCATAACCCCGATGACGAGCCAAGCAATTGTTTCATACTTTAGTAATCTCAAACTTTTTTAACCTTCACGCAATACATGAGCGTGAGCCATGGATATAGCACTATGGGTGGAATAGAATATAATGATAGGGGTTATGTGGAGAAGACAAAAAAGGAGAAAGTCTCACATTGGCGCAGCTAATCAACGGGCTAGGGAGATGCCCATCAATTGATGTCAATGCGAGGAGTAGGGATTGCCATGCAACAGATGCACTAGAGCTATAAATGTATGAAAGCTCTACAAAAGAAACTTAAGTGGGTGTGCATCCAACTTGCTTGCTCATGAAGACCTAGGGCATTTTGAGGAAGCCCATCGTTGGAATATACAAGCCGAGTTCTATAATGAAAAATTCCCACTTACTAAATGAAAATGACAACATAGAAGACTTTCTATCATAAAGACCATGGTGCTATTTTGAGCACAAGTGTGGAAAAAGATAGTAGCATTGTCCCCCCTTTTTTGGGCCCCTTCTTTTTGGCCTTTCTTTTTTTCTTTTTTTATTTGGCCTTTCTTTTTTTATTAGGGACAATGTTCTAAAAAATGATGATCATCACACTTCTATTTAATTACAACTCGATACTAGAACATAGTATGACTCTATATGAATGCCTCCAGTGGTGTACCGGGATATGCGATGACTCAAGAGCGACATGTATAAAAATTATGCATGGTGGCTTTGCCACAAATACGATGTCAACTTCATGATCATGCAAGCAATATGAGAATGATGAAGCGTGTCATAATAAACGGAACGGTGGAAAGTTGAATGGCAGTATATCTCGAAATGGCTATGGAAATGCCATAATAGGTAGGTATGGTGGCTGTTTTGAGGAAGATATAAGGAGGTTTATGTGTGATAGAGCGTGCCGTATCATGGGGTTTGGATGCACTGGCGAAGTTTGCACCAACTGTCAAGGTGAGAAAGGGCAATGCACGGTATCGAAGAGTCTAGCAATGATGGTAAGGTAAAAGTGCGTATAATCCATGGACTCAACATTAGTCATAAAGAACTCACATACTTATTGAAAAAATCTACAAGTCATCAAAAACCAAGCACTACGCGCATGCTCCTAGGGGGATAGGTTGGTAGGAAAAGACCATTGCTCGTCCCCGACTGCCACTCATAAGGTTGACAATCAAAGAACACCTCATGCTTCAAATTTGTCACACAACGGTTACCATACGTGCATGCTACGGGACTTGCAAACCTCAACACAAGTATTTCTTAAATTCACAATTACATCAACTAGCATGACTCTAATATTACCACCTTCATATCTCAAAACAATTATTAAGCATCAAGTTGATCATAGTATTCAATTCACTTCCTATGATAGTTTTTATTATACCCAACTTGGATGCCCACCATTCTAGGACCAATTTTATAACCATAGAAAATACCATGCTTTTCTAAAGACTCTCAAAATAATATAAGTGAAGCATGAGAGATCAATAATTTCTACAAAATAAAACCACCGCCGTGCTCTAAAAAGATATAAGTGAAGCACTAGAGCAAAACTGCGTAGCTCAGAAGATATAAGTGAAGCACATAGAGTATTCTAATAAATTCCGAATCAGGTGTGTCTCTCCCAAAAGGTGTTTACAGAAAGGATGATTGTGGTAAACTAAAAAGCAAAGACTCATATCATACAATACGCTCCAAGCAAAACACATATCATGTGGTAAATAAAAATATAGCTCCAAGTAAAGTTACCGATAGACGAAGATGAAAGAGGGGATGCCTTCCGGGGCACCCCAAGCTTAGGCTTTTGGTTGTCCTTGAATATCTTGGGGTGCCATGGGCATCCCCAAGCTTAGGCTTTTGCCACTCCTTATTCCACAGTCCATCAAAACTTTACCCAAAACTTGAAAACTTCACAACACAAAACTCAACAGGAAATCTCATAAGCTCTGTTAGTGCAAGAACGAAAAACCACCACATAAGGTACTGTAATGAACTCATTCTTTATTTATATTGGTGTTAAACCTACTGTATTCCGACTTCTCTATGGTTCATACCCCCCGATACTAGCCATAGATTCATCAAAATAAGCAAACATCACACAAAAAAAGAATCTATCAAAAACAGAACAGTCTTTAGCAATCTGTAACTTTCGAATACTTCTGGAACTCCAAAAATCCTACCTAAATAGGACGTCCTAGGTAAAAGTGAGAATATATCTAAGTATTGCCATCTTTGGCATTCAATTCATAAGTGGCTCGCATGATAGATTCATAAGGTAATTTAATTTTCTTTCTAGGAAAGTGTTCCATGCCTTTCCTTAACGGAAATTGGAATCTAATATTCCCTTCCTTCATATAAATAATTGCACCAATCGTTCTAAGGAAAGGCCTACCAAGAATAATAGGACACAAAAGATTGCAATCAATATCAAGAACGATAAAATCTACGGGCACATAATTCCTGTTTGCAACAATAAGAACATCATTAATCCTTCCCATAGGTTTCTTAATGGTGGAATCCGCAAGGTGCAAGTTTAAGGAGCAATCATCAAATTCATGGAAACCTAGCACATCACGTAAAGTTTTTGGAATCGTGGAAACACTAGCACCTAAATCACACAAAGCATAGCATTCATGATCTTTTATTTTAATTTTTATTGTGGGTTCCCACTCATCATAAAGTTTTCTAGGGATAGAAACTTCCAGATTAAGTTTTTCCTCATAAGATTGCATCAAGGCATCAACGATATGTTTAGTAAAAGCTTTATTTTGGCTATAAGCATGAGGAGAATTCAACACGGATTGCAACAAGGAAATACAATCTATTAAAGAGAAATTATCATAATTAAATTCCTTGAAATCCAAAGTGGTGGGTTCATTAATATGCAAAGTTTTAATTTCTCCAATCCCACTTTTACCAATTTTAGCATCAAGATCAAAATACCCCACATCATCGGAACACCTTTTACCTAAAGTTGATTTACTTCCAGTCCCATCATTATCAAGATACATATTGCAAAACAAAGATTTAATAGGGGACACATCAATAACTTTTAGATCTTCATCATTATTTTCATGAAAACTAGAAGAACACGCTCTAACAAAGCAATCTTTCTTAGCATGCAACCTAGCGGTTCTTTCGTTGCACTCGTCAATGAAAATTCTCATAGCTTTGAGAGACTCATTAATATCATGCTTAGGAGGAATAGATCTAAGTTTTAAAGAATCAACATCAAGAGAAAGTCTATCAACGTTCCTAGCCAATTCATCGACTTTAAGCAATTTTTCTTCAAGCAAAGCATTGAAATTCTTTTGAGAATTCATAAATTCTTTAACACTATTCTCAAAATCAGAGGGCATATTATTAAAATTACAATAGGAGTTGTTGTAGGAATTACCATAATTATTAGAGGAATTACTATGGAAGGGTCTAGGATTAAAGTTTCCTCTATACACGTCGTTACCAAAATTATTCCTACCAACAAAATTCACATCCATAGATTCATTATTATTCTCAATAAAGGTAGACAAAGGCATATCATTAGGATCAATAGTGGCACTCTTAGAAGCAAACAATTTCATAAGTTTATCCATCTTTCCACTCAAAACATTAATTTCTTCTATAGCATGAACTTTTTTACTAGTAGATCTTTCGGTGTGCCATTGAGAATAATTAACCATAATATTATCAAGGAGTTTTGTAGCTTCTCCTAAAGTGATTTCCATAAAAGTGCCTCCGGCGGCCGAATCTAAAAGATTTCTAGAAGAAAAATTCAATCCGGCATAAAAGTTTTGTATGATCATCCATAAATTCAAACCATGAGTAGGGCAATTGCGAATCATCAATTTCATTCTTTCCCAAGATTGGGCAACATGCTCATGATCAAGTTGTTTAAAATTCATAATATCGTTTCTAAGAGAGATGATCTTAGCGGGAGGAAAATACTTAGAGATAAAAGCATCTTTGCACTTATTCCATGAATCAATACCATTTTTAGGCAAAGACGAAAACCAAGTTTTAGCATGATCTCTAAGTGAAAACGGAAATAACTTAAATTTAACAATATCATTATCCGTATCTTTTTTCTTTTGCATATCACACAAATCAACAAAATTGATTAGATGAGTAGCGGCATCTTCAGTAGGAAGGCCGGAGAATTGATCTTTCATAACAAGATTCAACAAAGAAGCATTGGTTTCACAAGTTTCAACATCATTAAGAGGAGCAATCGGAGTGCTAAGGAAATCATTATTATTGGTATTGGAAAAGTCACACAATTTAGTAATATCTTGCACCATCGTGACAAGCAATCCAACACACAAGCACACAAAAAGGCAAGCGAAAAAGAAGCAAACGGAAAAGAGAGGGCGAATAAAATGGCAAGGGTGAAGTGGGGGAGAGGAAAACGAGAGGCAAATGGCAAATAATGTAATGCGAGGGAGATGAGTTTGTGATGGGTACTTGGTATGTCTTGACTTGAGCGAAGATCTCCTCGGCAACGGTGCCAGAAATCCTTCTTGCTACCTCTTGAGCATGCGTTGGTGTTTCCCTTGAAGAGGAAAGGGTGATGTAGCAAAGTAGAGTAAGTATTTCCCTCAGTTTTGAGAACCAAGGTATCAATCCAGTAGGAGGATCCTCAAAAGTCCCACGCACCTACACAAACAAACAAGAACCTCACAACCAACGCGATAAAGGGGATGTCAATCCCTTCACGGAAACTTGCAAAAGTGAGATCTGATAGAGATAATATGATAAGATAAATATTTTGGTATTTTTATGATATAGATTGGAAAGTAAAAGTAGATGGAAAACTTATAAGATAAAAGATATACCCGGGGGCTATAGGTTTTGCTAGTGGCTTCTCTCAAGATAGCATAATTATTACGGTGGGTGAACAAATTACTGTCGAGCAATTGATAGAGAAGTGCATAGTTATGAGAATATCTAAGCATGATCATGTATATAGGCATCACGTCCGCAACAAGTAGACCGACTCCTATCTACATCTACTACTATTACTGCACACATCGACCGATTCCTGCCTGCATCTAGAGTATTAAGTTCATAAGAACAGAGTAACGCATTAAGCAAGATGACATGATGTAGAGGGATAAACTCATGCAATATGATATAAACCCCATCTTTTTATCCTTGATGGCAACAATACAATACATGCCTTGCTGCCCCTGCTGTCACTGGGAAAGGACACCGCAAGATTGAATCCAAAGCTAAGCACTTCTCCCATGGCAAGAAAGATCAATCTAGTAGGCCAAACCAAACTGATAATTCGAAGAGACTTGCAAAGATAACCAATCATACATAAAAGAATTCAGAGGAGATTCAAATATTTCTCATAGATAAACTTGATCATAAACCCACAATTCATCAGATCTCGACAAACACACCACAAAATGTGTTACATCAAATAGATCTCCAAGAAGAGGAAGGACAACTTTGTATTGAGAATCAAAGAGAGAGAAGAAGCCATCTAGCTAATAACTATGGACCCGAAGGTCCATGGTAAACTACTCACAACTCATCGGAGAGGCCTTGGTGGTGATGGAGAGGCCCTTCATGGTCGATCCCCCCTCCGGTGGAGCACCGACGAAGGCTCCAAGATGGGATCTCGCGGATACAAAAGGTTGCGGCGGTGGAAATAGTTTTTCGTGGTGCTCCTGGATGGTTTCGGGGTATATATATATATATATATATATATATATATATATATATATATATATATATATATATATATATATATATATATATAGGGTGGGTCTATTATGATAACACCCCTTAAGACCTTATTCTGCACACCCAAACCTTATTCTGCTAACACCTGATCCGAACACTCCGCACCCGCGCGTGCTAGAATCCACCGAACTGCAAAAACCAAAACAAAAAACCTCCAACACCATGCCCCACCCCACCCCAACCCACCTTCTTCCCCGGTCAAACCCCACCCAGTTCTCACCGACACCCCAACCCCACCGCAAACCCAGGCCCCCGAGCCCAGCGCCACCACTCGCAAGTCCCACCCCCACGAGCACGGTGCTCCGGCGGCGGACCCAGGCGTCCCCGGTCAGAACACGCCTCCAATTTCCCGGCAGGCACTAGATCCCAAGTGGCCGTGGCCCGCCTGTCGCCCTGCTCCTCCTTTCGATGCACCGCGGCCCCAGCCTTCCTTCAATGTCGCCGGCAACCACGGCCGCCTCCATTCGACCCACGCTCCAGGCATCTCCTCCTCCTTCCGCCACCACTGCCCGCAATCACCTTCCACCGCAAAGTGCCACCGCCTTCCAGTTTGAGGCCCCGCCCCCTATGTCAGATCTATGAGGCCCCAGCTGTTGGGGAACGTAGTAATTTCAAAATTTTCCTACGCACACGCAAGGTCATGGTGATGCATAGCAACGAGAGGGGAGAGTGTTGTCCATGTACCCTCGTAGACCGTAAGCGGAAGCGTTATGACAACGCGGTTGATGTAGTCGTACGTCTTCACGATCCGACCGATCCAAGTACCGAACGTACGTCACCTCCGACTTCAGCACACGTTCAGCTCGATGACGATCCTCGGGCTCCGATCCAGCAAAGCTTCGGGGATGAGTTCCGTCAGCACGACGGCATGGTGACGATGATGATGCTCTACCGGCGCAGGGCTTCGCCTAAACTCCGCGACGATATGACCGAGGTGGAATATGGTGGAGGGGGGCACCGCACACGGCTAAGGAACGATCCGTAGATCAACTTTGTGTGTTATGGGGTGCCCCCTGCCCCCGTATATAAAGGAGGAAGGGGGAGGTGCGGCCGGCCCCTTTGGGGTGTGCCTGGAGGAGTCCTACTCCCATCGGGAGTAGGACTCCCCCCTCTTGCCTTGGTGGAGAAGGAAAAGGGGGGAGGGGAAAGAGGAAAGGGGGCGCCGCCCCCCCTTCCTTGTCCTATTCGGACTAGGGGGGGAGGGGGCGCGCGGCCTGCCCTGGCTGGCCCTCCTCTTCTCCCTCATGGCCCACTAAGGCCCATTAACCCCCGGGAGGGTTCCGGTAACCCCCCGGTGTTCCGGTAAAATCCCGATTTCACCCGAAACCTTTCCGATGTCCAAACGTAGGCTTCCAATATATCAATCTTTATGTCTCGACCATTTCGAGACTCCTCGTAATGTCCGTGATCACATCCGAGACTCCGAACAAACTTCGGTACATCAAAACTTATAAACTCATAATAAAACTATCATCATAACGTTAAGCGTGCGGACCATACGGGTTCGAGAACTATGTAGACATGACCTAGAACCATTCTCGGTCAATAACCAATAGCGGGACCTGGATGCCCATATTGGTTCCTTCATATTCTACGAAGATCTTTATCGGTCAAACCGCATAACAATATACATTGTTCCCTTTGTATCAGTATGTTACTTGCCCGAGATTTGATCGTCGGTATCCAATACCTAGTTCAATCTCGTTACCGGCAAGTCTCTTTACTCGTTCCGTAATGCATCATCCCATAACCAACTCATTTGGTCACATTGCTTGCAAGGCTTATAATGATGTGCATTACCGAGAGGGCCCAGAGATACCTCTCCGACAATCGGAGTGACAAAACCTAATCTCGAAATACACCAACTCAACATGTACCTTCGGAGACACCTGTAGTACTCCTTTATAATCACCCAGTTACGTTGTGACGTTTGGTAGTACCCAAAGTGTTCCTCCGATAAACGGGAGTTGCATATTTCTCATAGTTACAGGAACATGTATAAGTCATGAAGAAAGCGATAGCAGTATACTAAACGATCAAGTGCTAGGCTAACGGAATGGGTCATGTCAATCACATCATTCTTATAATGATGTGATCCCATTAATCAAATGACAACACATGTCTATGGTTAGGAAACATAACCATCTTTGATTAATGAGCTAGTCAAGTAGAGGCATATAGTGACTATATGTTTGTCTATGTATTCACACATGTATCATGTTTCCGGTTAATACAATTCTAGCATGAATAATAAACATTTATCATGAAATAAGGAAATAAATAATAACTTTATTATTGCCTCTAGGGCATATTTCCTTCAGTTTCCCACTTGCACTAGAGTCAATAATCTAGTTCACATCGCTATGTGATTTAACACCAATATTCACATCTGCATGTGATTAATACCCATAGTTCACATCATCATGTGATCAACACCCAAAGGGTTTACTAGAGTCAATAATCTAGTTCACATCGCTATGTGATTAACACCCAAAAGAGTACTAAGGTATGATCATGTTTTGCTCTTGAGAGAAGCTTAGTCAACGGGTCTGTCATATTCAGAGCCGTATGTATTTCGCAAATATTCTATGTCCACAATGCTCTGCACGGAGCTACTCTAGCTAATTGCTCCCACTTTCAATATGTATCCAGATTGAGACTTAGAGTCATCTGGATTGGTGTAAAAGCTTGCATCGTTGTAACTTTTACGACGGGCTTGTTTATCACCTCCATAATCGAGAAACATCTCCTTAGTCCTCACTAAGGATATTCTTGACCCATGTCCAGTGATCTACTTATTAGATCAAAATTGTATTCCTTTGCCAAACACAGAGAAAGGTATACAATAGGTCTGGTTCACAGCATAGCATACTTTATAGAATCTATGACTGAGGCATAGGGAATGATTTTTCATTCTCTTTCTATTTTCTGCAATGGTCGGGTCTTGAGTCTTACTCAACTTTACACCTTGTAACACAGGCAAGAACTCCTTCTTTGACTGTTCCATTTTGAACTATTTCAAAAATTTATCAAGGTATGTACTCATTGAAAAATCTTATCAAGCATCTTGATCTATCTATATAGATCTTGATGCTCAATGTGTAAGCAGCTTCACCGAGGTCTTGCTTTGAAAAACTCTTATTCAAGTATCCTTTCATGCTATCCAGAATTTCCATATCATTTCCAATTAACAATATGTCATACACATATAATATTAGAAATGCTACAGAGCTCCCACTCACTTTCTTGTAAATACAGGCTTCTTCAAAAGTCTGTATAAAACCATATGCTTTGATCAACTCATCAAAGCATATATTCCAACTCCGAGATGCTTGCACCAGTCCATAGATGGATCGCTGGAGCTTGCACAATTTGTTAGCACCTTTAGGATTGACAAAACCTTCTGGTTGCATCATATACAACTCTTCTTTAAGAAAACCATTAAGGAATGTAGTTTTGTTTATCCGTTTGCCAGATTTCATAAAATGCGGCAATTGCTAACATGATTCAGATAGACTTAAGCATAGATACGAGTGAAAAACTCTCATCGTAGTCAACACCTTGAACTTGTCGAAAACCTTTTGCGACAATTCTAGCTTTGTAGATAGTAACACTATCAGCGTCCGTCTTCCTCTTGAAGATCCATTTAATCTCAATGTCTCGCCGATCATTGGGCAAGTCAATCAAAGTCCATACTTTGTTTTCATACATGGATCTTATCTCAGATCTCATGGCCTCAAGCCATGTTGCGGAATCTGGGCTCACTATCGCTTCTTCATAGTTCGTAGGTTCATCATGGTCTAGTAACATAACTTCCAGCACAGGATTACCGTACCACTCTGGTGCAGACCTTACTCTGTAAGACCTACGAGATTCTGTAGTAACTTAATCTGAAGTTTCATGATCATCATCATTAACTTCCTCACTAATTGGTGTAGTAGTCACTGGAACTGATTTCTGTGATGAACTACTTTCCAATAAGGGAGAAGGTACAATTACCTCATCAAGTTCTACTTTCCTCCCACTCACTTCTTTCGAGAGAAACTCCTTTTCTAGAAAGGATCCATCTTAGCAACGAATAACTTGCCTTCGGATCTGTGATAGAAGGTGTACCCAATAGTTTCCTTTGGGTATTCTATGAAGACACACTTCTCCAATTTGGGTTCGAGCTTATCTGGTTGAAGTTTCTTCACATAAGCATCGCAACCCCAAACTTTAAGAAACGACAACTTTGGTTTCTTGCCAAACCACAGTTCATATGCTGTCGTATCAACGGATTTAGATGGTGTCCTTTTAACGTGAATGCAGCTGTCTCTAATGCACAACCCCAAAACGATAGTGGTAAAACCGATAAGAGACATCATAGATTGCACTATATCCAATAAAGTACTGTTATGACGTTCGGACACACCATTAAGTTGTGGTGTTCCAGGTGGCATGAGTTTGTGAAACTATTCCACATTGTTTTAATTGAAGACCAAACTCGTAACTCAAATTTTCGTCTCCGCGATCAGATCGCAGAAACTTTATTTTCTTGTTATGATGATTCTTCCACTTCACTCTGAAATTCTTTGAACCTTTCAACTATTTCAGACTTATGTTTCATCAAGTAGATATACCCATATCTGCTCAAATCATCTTGTGAAGGTCAGAAAATAATGATACTTGCCACAAGCATCAACACTCATTGGATCGCATACATTGGTATGTATTATTTCCAATAAGTTAGTAGCTCGTTCCATTGTTCCGGAGAACGGAGTTTTTAGTCATCTTGCCCAATAGGCACGGTTCGCAAGCATCAAATGATTCATAACCAAGTGATTCCGAAAATCCATCTTTATGGAGTTTCTTCATGCGCTTTACACCGATATGACCCAAACGGCAGTGCCACAAATAAGTTGCACTATCATTATTAACTTTGCATCTTTTTGGCTTCAATATTATGAATATGTGTATTACTACGATCGAGATCCAACAAACCATTTTTGTTGGTGTGTATGACCATAGAAGGTTCTATTCATGTAAACAGAACAACAATTATTCTCTAACTTAAATGAATAACCGTATTGCAATAAACATGATCAAATCATATTCATGCTCAACGCAAACACCAAATAACACTTATTTAGGTTCAACACTAATCCCGAAAGTATAGGGAGTGTGCGATGATGATCATATCAGTCTTGGAACCACTTCCAACATACATCGTCACTTCACCCTTAACTAGTGTCTGTTTATTCTGCAATCCCGTTTCGACTTACTAATCTTAGCAACTGAACTAGTATCAAATACTGAGGGGTTGCTATAAACAGTAGTAAAGTACACATCAATATCAAATATACTTATGTTCACTTTGCCATCCTTCTTATCCACCAATCACTTGGGGTAGTTCCGCTTCCACTGACCAGTCCCTTTGCAGTAGAAGCACTTAGTCTCAGGCTTAGGACTAGATTTGGGCTTCTTCACTTGAGCAGCAACTTGCTTGCCGTTCTTCTTGAAGTTCCCCTTTCTTTCCCTTTGCCCTTTTTCTTGAAACTAGTGATCTTGTCAACCATCAACACTTGATGCTCTTTCTTGATTTCTAACTTCGTTGATTTCAACATCACGAAGCGCTCGGGAATCATTTTCGTCATCCCTTGCATACTATAGTTCATCACAAAGTTCTACTAACTTGGTGATGGTGACTAGAGAATTCTGTCAATCACTATCTTATTTGGAAGATTAACTCCCACTTGATTCAAGCGATTGAAGTACACAGACAATCTGAGCACATGCTCACTAGTTGAGCAATTCTCCTCCATCTTTTAGCTATAGAACTTGTTGGAGACTTCATATCTCTCAACTCGGGTATTTGCTGGAAATATTAACTTCAACTCTTGGAACATCTCATATGGTCCATGACATTCAAAACGTCTTTGAAGTCCCGATTCTAAGCCATAAAGCATGGTGCACAAAACTATCAAGTAGTCATCATATTGAGCTAGCCAAACGTTCATAACGTCTGCATTTGCTCCTGCAATAGGTCTGTCACCTAGCGGTGCATTAAGGACATAATTATTCTGTGCAGCAATGAGGATAAACCTCAAATCACGGATCCAATCCGCATCATTGCTACTAACATCTTTCAACACAATTTTCTCTAGGAACATATCAAAATAAACATATGAAAGCAACAACGCAAGCTATTGATCTACAACATAATTTGCAAAATACTACCAGGACTAAGTTCATGATAAATTTAAGTTCAATTAATCATATTACTAAAGAACTCCCACTTAGATAGACATCCCTCTAATCCTCTAAGTGATTACGTGATCCATATCAACTACACCATGTTCAATCATCACGTGAGATGGAGTAGTTTCAACGGTGAACATCACTATGTTGATCATATCTACTATATGATTCACGCTCGACCTTTCGATCTCCGTGTTCCAAGGCCATATCTGTATATGCTAGGCTCGTCAAGTTTAACCTGAGTATTCCGCGTGTGCAACTGTTTTGCACCCGTTGTATTTGAACGTAGAGCCTATCACACCCGATCATCACGTGGTGTCTCAGCACAAAGAACTTTCGCAACCGTGCATACTCAGGGAGAACACTTCTTGATAATTAGTGAGAGATCATCTTAAAATGCTACCGTCAATCAAAGCAAGATAAGATGCATAAAGGATAAACATCACATGCAATCAATATAAGTGATATAATATGGCCATCATCATCTTGTTCTTGTGATCTCCATCTTCGAAGCACCGTCGTGATCACCATCGTCACCGGCGCGACACCTTGATCTCCATCGTAGCATCATTGTCATTACGCCATCTATTGCTTCTACGACTATCGCTACCGCTTAGTGATAAAGTAAAGCAATTACATGGCATTTGCATTTCATACAATAAAGCGACAACCATATGGCTCCTGCCAGTTGCCGATAACTTCGGTTACAAAACATGATCATCTCATACAATAAAATATAGCATCACGTCTTGACCATATCACATCACAACATGCCCTGCAAAAACAAGTTAGACGTCCTCTACTTTGTTGTTGCAATTTTTACGTGGCTGCTACGGGCTTAGCAAGAACCGTTCTTACCTATGCATCAAAACCACAACAATAGTTTGTCAAGTTGGTGCTGTTTTAACCTTCGCAAGGACCGGGCGTAGCCACACTCGGTTCAACTAAAGTGAGAGAGACAGACACCCGCCGGTCACCTTTAAGCAACGAGTGCTCGTAGCGGTGAAACCAGTCTCGCGTAAGCGTACGCGTAATGTCGGTCCAGGCCGCTTCATCTCACAATGCCGCTCAACCAAAGTATGACATGCTGGTAAGCAGTATGACTTATATCGCCCACAACTCACTTGTGTTCTACTCGTGCATATAACATCAACGCATAAAACCTAGGCTCTGATACCACTTTTGGGGAACATAGTAATTTCAAAATTTTCCTACGCACACGCAAGATCATGGTGATGCATAGCAACGAGAGGGGAGAGTGTTGTCCATGTACCCTCGTAGACTGTAAGAGGAAGCGTTATGACAACGCGGTTGATGTAGTCATACGTCTTCACGATCCGACCGATCCAAGTACCGAACGTACGGCACCTCCGAGTTTAGCACACGTTCAGCTCGATGACGATCCCCGGGCTCCGATCCAGCAAAGCTTCGGGGATGAGTTCCGTCAGCACGACGGCATGGTGACGATGATGATGCTCTACCGGCGCAGGGCTTCGCCTAAACTCCGCGACGATATGATCGAGGTGGAATATGGTGGAGGGGGCACCGCACACGGCTAAGGAATGATCCGTAGATCAACTTTGTGTGTTATGGGGTGCCCCCTGCTCCCGTATATAAAGGAGGGAGGGGGAGGTGTGGCCGGCCCCTTTGGGGTGTGCCTGGAGGAGTCCTACTCCCACCGGGAGTAGGACTCCCCCCTCTTGCCTTGGTGGAGAAGGAAAAGGGGGGAGGGGAAAGAGGAAAGGGGGGCGCCGCCCCCCCTTCCTTGTCCTATTCGGACTAGGGGAGGGAGGGGGCGTGTGGCCTGCCCTGGCCGGCCCTCCTCTTCTCCCTCATGGCCCACTAAGGCCCATTAACCCCCAGGAGGGTTCCCGTAACCCCCGGTGTTCCGGTAAAATCCCGATTTCACCCGGAACCTTTCCGATGTCCAAACATAGGCTTCTAATATATCAATCTTTATTTCTCGACCATTTCGAGACTCCTCGTCATGTCCGTGATCACATCCGGGACTCCGAACAAACTTCGGTACATCAAAACTTATAAACTCATAATAAAACTATCATCGTAACGTTAAGCGTGCGGACCCTACGGGTTCGAGAACTATGTTGACATGACCTAGAACCATTCTCGGTCAATAACCAATAGCGGGACCTAGATGCCCATATTGGTTCCTTCATATTCTACGAAGATCTTTATCGGTCAAACCGCATAACAATATACGTTGTTCCCTTTGTCATCGGTATGTTACTTGCCCGAGATTTGATCGTCGGTATCCAATACCTAGTTCAATCTCGTTACCGGCAAGTCTCTTTACTCGTTTCGTAATGCATCATCCCGTAACCAACTCATTTGGTCACATTGCTTGCAAGGCTTATAATGATGTGCATTACCGAGAGGGCCTAGAGATACCTCTCCGACAATCGGAGTGACAAAACCTAATCTCGAAATACACCAACTCAACATGTACCTTCGGAGACACCTGTAGTACTCCTTTATAATCACCCAGTTACGTTGTGACGTTTGGTAGTACCCAAAGTGTTCCTCCGGTAAACGGGAGTTGCATATTTCTCATAGTTACAGGAACATGTATAAGTCATGAAGAAAGCAATATCAGTATACTAAACGATCAAGTGCTAGGCTAACGGAATGGGTCATGTCAATCACATCATTCTTCTAATGATGTGATCCCATTAATCAAATGACAACACATGTCTATGGTTAGGAAACATAACCATCTTTGATTAATGAGCTAGTCAAGTAGAGGCATACTAGTGACTATATGTTTGTCTATGTATTCACACATGTATCATGTTTCCGGTTAATACAATTCTAGCATGAATAATAAACATTTATCATGAAATAAGGAAATAAATAATAACTTTATTATTGCCTCTAGGGCATATTTCCTTCACCAGCCGCTCCCTGCGTCAGATCCGTGAGGCCCCAGCCGCCCCGGGGCGCGCCCAACACGGATTCGGTGGGATCCACCATCATATCTTCTCCGACGGGCAGTGCGGCATCAGCCCGACGATCATCAAATGGTGAGCTCCACGACGCGCCACCGCCCGGTCTTCTCCATGGCGCAGGATCCCCATCACCCCGGCGAGCTGTCCTACTTCCCCTCCCCTCCGGCGAGATCTCCTGCATGCAGTTCGGCCTTCCACCGCGTGCAGCTCGGCCACCACAGACTTGAAGTGCGTCAGGTTGCGCGATATGGTTCGTCGGCGCATGGCTGTGCAGTTCGCGGCCACCACGGGCCCCTCACCTCTACCTCCATGGCCGCGTCCTCAACCAGCGGTGCCCTCCCATCGTCGTCGGCCACGGCGCCGGCAGCCACTGGGATCGAGCGTCTGCTCTTCACCCTTGATCTTCTGCCAGTCGGCGTCACCCGGGGCCGATCCAGGAAAGGGTGGGGGTGTGGATGTGCAGGGCAGTGCCCCCCGAGGTGCAGTGCGGTGCGCATGCGTGCAGCCAAAAATCAGAGGCGTGCAGTGCAGTAGAGCACCAGACCTCTGTGTGGTTCGCTTGTGGATGCCTCAAATGATGATAGCTACTTGGGAGGGAGCTGAAGAACCTTGGTTCCCCCATCTCCTACTCGGCGGCAGGGCCGGAGTACCTTAGTAGCAGAGATCGGGATTTCCAGCCCCCACCCACCTAGGCGATCCCGATGGGGGTGCTCCTCGCTAAGCCCCATCGCGCTTTGTCCAACAAAAAATCATGCAGCTCAATGACCATGGCAGTGCAGCTCGGAGGCACTTGTGATGTGGTTCACTGCTCACGGGCTTGCAAATTGGGCGTTTTTTGCGTGTGGATGGAAATTCATCGTCATGGAGTGCAGCTACAGTTCAGGCGAGGGTGCGTGTGATCATGGTGTGCAGAGGCGCGGCAAGTTGTTCACCGGGCACGACGACGCAATTCACTTCCTTTTCTCTCATTTCAAAAACAAAGTGTTGAGGCTCGTCTTGTGTGCAGGTCACTGTGTTCAACTGTTCATCTTGGCACGTGTGTGATAATCATCCCTCCGTGTATCTGCAGTTCACTATGTTCTCCAGCTAGCTCAACTACTACTCGTCGGCGTTGGCTGCCTTCTGTTGGCCAAATGAAGGAGGAGCGGTTTTCAGTCCACGTGTCGCCGGCATGCAGTTCGTGTGTGCGTGGTCTAGCCCAACCACGGCATGATCCTCTCCATTCTCCTAGGTAATTTCTTTCCCCCAATTTCACCTCACTTCCTGTAGAGAGGCTACATATAGCATCTCAACCTCTTAGTTAGCCAATTTGGTGTGCTATCGCTCTGGAATTCGAATTAAATGCTTGGTGCTTCACATTGATTCATTTTTTAGTTCATTTTTTAATCCTCTGAAATCCTCAATGTATATGCAAGTACGAGTAGTATACAACGAGTCAATATATATATATATAGTGTTTTTGGTGTTTGGTGCAACAGTAACAGGTGCTTCTTCTCTTCTATATGCAGGCATCGACTTGGCCAATGACGGCGTGTGGTGCGGCCAACGAAGACTTGCAGTACGGCCAATGATGGCGTGTAGTGTCGCCACCAGCACACCTCAGGCATGGGGGGCGTTCTGGGACTCGCCGCACCATGCTCCTCCCGTCTGCTGGAGACGCGAAAGGAGCAGCTTCTCCGCCAACGGTCGCGGCCTCCAACCTCCTATACCTTTGAATTGGCCGACCCCCCTTCTCCACCTGCTTTGTCTGCTTGCCAGTCAGCTAGTCTCCAACTTGCAGAGATGCACACGACAGCACTCTCTTTCCCCTTTGCAGTGCACACGGGTGCCCTTTTGCAGTGCATATGGGCGATGGTGCAGTAGACCTCCAAAAACCGGCGTGCGTTCGTTGTGTAAAAATTTGTAGAATTTGCCTGTGTAAAACACTTCAGTTCTTTTGTATTCATACATGTGTCAAAACTGCAAAAACAATATAGAGAATGTTGTGGTTCTCTGGGTTCACTTTTTTGTCGGAAAACAACAAAAGTAATGAGGTTCACTTTGAAGAGTTGTGAGGTTTGCTTGTGCTCTATGTGAAATGCAAAATGTCAGGGAAGCAAAAACGGAGTAATGAGGTCCACTTTGAAGACTGTTGAGGTTCGCTTGTGCTCTATGTGAAGTGCAAAAATGTTAGCAAAGCAAAAACAGTAATGTGGTTCACTTTTGATAGTGTTGTGATTCACTTCCGCTCAATGTTAAGTGCAAAAAAAATGCTAAAAGAGATCAAAAAATAATGTGGTCCACTTAAACTTATGTCGAGGTTCACTTTTTTTCGGTGTGCACTGCACTCGCCTCGTATCACAAAAAAAGTAACAGAAAAACTCATGCAATACTCCGTCGGGCATTGCAGTGCGGTTTTCTGTTTGATGCATTACAGTTTTCTGTGTGAAGTAGTGCACTCACCCATCTGATGCAGTATACACGATGATTTTGCTGTTGCGAAAAACAGAGTGTCCGCGTTTTAGTTATTTTTAAAATTACTCTTAAACCATAAAGAATTAGAAAGAGTGTTCTACATGAAATAGTTGCGTATCGTCGATATCTTTCCAACATCGTAGCGTTTGAATCCTTCTGACCAGCTGTTTGCAAAAATTTCGCGAAAAACGGCCACTACCACTCATCGTCCGCCGCACGATTTTCAAAATTAACTTAAAACCATAAGGAATTTCAAAACTATTTGAACATATTAAAGTTGCGCCTCGTTCGTAGCTTTCCAACGGCGTATCACACGCCTCGTTTCAACAAACGGTTCAAAAACTGGAGCGAAAACAGTACCATTTTTTTTAAAACTTGAAAAACAGAATTCCACGATTTAGTAAATTTGAAACTGCTCTTAAACCGTAACGAATTAGAGAAAGATATATATATATATGAAAATGATGCGCCTCGACGATATCTATCCAACGGCGTATCATTTGCTTCATTCCGACAAGCGGTTTAGAAAAAACGTGAAAAAACGCTCGCTGCCACTCGTCATCCGCCGCGCCGTTTTTGAAACTGCTCTTAAACCGCAAGGAATCTCGAAAAGTGTTCAACATGGCGAAGTTGCGCCTAATCCATAGCTTTCCAACGGTATATTATACGCCTCATTCTGATAAACGGTTAAAAAACTAGAGCGAAAACAGTAACAGAAAAACACTGCATGCAATTTTTTTTGACGCGAAGTTCACTAGTCTCTATTACAGTGCTCGTCGTCAAAATGATGCAGTGCACTTCTGTTGAGCGTGCAGTGCCGAAGTGGTGTGCAGAATAGTTATTTTGCTAATATTAGCAGAATAGACCGTCTGTATATACATACATATATATATATATATATATACACACACACACACACACACACCCCGAAACCATCCAGGAGCACCACGAAAAACTATTTCCACCGCCGCAACCTTCTGTATCCGTGAGATCCCATCTTGGAGCCTTCGTCGGCGCTCCGCCGGAGGGGGGATCGACCATGGAGGGCCTCTCCATCACCACCAAGGCCTCTTCGATGAGTTGTGAGTAGTTTACGACGGACCTTCGGGTCCATAGTTATTAGCTAGATGGTTTCTTCTCTCTCTTTGATTCTCAATACAAAGTTCTCCTTCCTCTTCTTGGAGATCTATTCGATGTAACACTTTTTGTGGTGTGTTTGTCGAGATCTGATGAATTGTGGGTTTATGATCAAGTTTATCTATGAGAAATATTTGAATCTCCTCTGAATTCTTTTATGTATGATTGGTTATCTTTGCAAGTCTCTACGAATTATCAGTTTGGTTTGGCCTACTAGATTGATCTTTCTTGCCATGGGAGAAGTGCTTAGCTTTGGATTCAATCTTGCGGTGTCCTTTCCCAGTGACAGCAGGGGCAGCAAGGCACGTCGACTGGGAGGTGCGCGGGGAGGGGCCGGCGCATGTCGGAGGGAAGGCGCGCGGGGAGGGGCCGGCGAGCCCGTCAGTGGGGAGGCATGTGGACGGCCGGCCGGCGGCAGCGCGTGGGTTGGAGGAGCGACCCGTCACGACACCACGGGCTCCCTCGCTCCGGCTGCCGCCGTCGCTCGCTCGCCCGCGACGGCTGCCTCCGGCGGTAGGAGGCGGGCTAGGTTGGGAACGGGTTGGGGAGTTTCTCCTGTGGCCTGCGTGTCGCGCCCTTATAGGGACCGAGGGTAACAGAATAATATTCTGTTACCGGTAACCGAATAGTCCAGCCCTATATATATATATATATATATAGGGTGGGTCTATTATGATAACACCCTTAAGGGTCTTATTCTGCACACCGCTTTCTTATTCTGATAACACCTCCGATCGAACCTGGTAGCTACAATCTCTTCCCCACCTGGGCGCCGCACCACCTCCAACCACCTTAACCCCAGCCCCAACCCCACGTTCTTCATCCCTCTCCCTGTCCCGCACCCCCTCACCCCCAGCCCACCTCCTTCCTCTCCCCGCTTCCCCAACCTTCTTCCTCCCCGCTCCCTCCGCTTCCACCAGCCCCAGCCGTGGCCTGAACCACCAGATCCGGCTGCCAACAGCCTCCGGCGCGGTCCCAACCATCGGATCCGGCCGCCACCAGCCCCAGGCACGACCTCAAACCGCTGGATCCGGCCACCACCAGCCCCCAACGGGGCCTCAAACCGCCGGATCTGGCCGCCATCGGCTCCTGGCGTGGCATCAACCATCGGATTCCGGCCACCATCGGCTCCCGGAGCGCCTTTAAACCACGGGAATCGGTCGCGACGGCCATGGATGCGGCAACCAACCCCCCATCTTCCCTCGGCCGTCTCTGGACTGCATCTCCATCACCGAAGGGCTCCCCTCTCCTCTGACCGGATCCGCCCATTCTTGAGGTGTGACGCCGTTCCCCGATGCCGACGAGCTGCATCGCCTATTCCCTGCTCACCCTCATTCCTGTCTTCGTTTGCAGGTCGCCCGTCCAGGGCATGTGGTCCACTAAGTGGAGGTAGGAGGCCACGGGCAGAGAAAAAAGAGGTAGGAGGGTTCTCCTCCGGCGCCGCCCTCGTGGAGGATCCAGCGAGATCCTTCGCGCCCAGTCTACGTCGCCACCAACCAGCACTGATCTGGTTCCCCCCACGCCCCTGCCTAGACGAGATGTTCTTTCTGTCGTGGCCCTGCCTTGCCCTGCTGCCCTGCATCAGCCCCGCGGTGGAGCTCTCCTAATCTGCGCCGCCCCACTCCATTCCTGTGTGGAAGCCGCTGCCGTGGTGTGCAGTGCAACCGTGGCTGTGCTAGCTCATCCCCGACGGCATGCGGTTCGGTGCGTGGGGTCGTGTGGTTCGGCGCTCGTGGATGTGCTGTTCTTTTTAATGGGGGTAAGCACGTTGCAAAAATTGCAGTGCGGTTTAGCGACGGTGGAATTGCGGTGTGGTTCGGCGTGCGTGGAGGTGCAGCTCGTCCACGGGGATCTTGTGTTCTTTTCTTGTCAAAAAAATTATGCTTGACGAGGCCACAGGCGCCCCCGACAAAAGCAGTACTGATGGCGACGCCGTGCAGCTCATCGGCGACATGCGCGTGGTTTTGCACATAGCAGCGTGTAGTTCGGTAGCCACCTAATACATAGCAGTATAGTTGGATCCCATGGAGTTTCAGATGCTTATTTCAGCGTTCATATTTGTAGTGCAGTGCGTATTCGTGGAAACCAAAAAATGGTTGTTTATTCTTGATGTCTTTTTTGCGTTAAAAAATTTGTTATGCCTTAAGCAGTGCAGTTAATTGTTGGATGTTGTACTCTTGACTTTGTTGTGTAGTGCGGTTAATTTATAGGTATAGGCGAACAAAAAACAAGAAAAGAAAAACAAACAGGAAAAATACACGAAAAGACATGCAGTCCACTCATCTATGTATGAAGTGCAAAATTGTTTCGTGTGCTTTAAAAATCAGTCGACTACATCAACGCATGCAGTGCTTTTGGTCATCGGATGTGGTTCACTTTTTAGAGTGATGTTGTTCACTTGTTTGCAAAATGAAAGTGCTAAAAAATTTAGCGCAACAATAAAGAAAGCGATGAGGTTCACTTTGATATATGTCACGAGTCACTTGCCTCCTCTCTGCAGTCCACTCTCATTCACAAAAAGTTTGAAAAAAAGACAACAAAACTCGTATGAGAAAAATTTGTGTTTGACAAAAGAAATGATGTAGTTCACATGACTGTCCGATGCAGCGCGGTTTTCCGTTTGAAGCAGTGCGTTTTTCTGTCCCACGACGATTTTGGTGTCGCGAAAAAACAGTGTCTGCTTTTCACTAATTTTAAAACTGCTCTTAAACTGTAAAGAATTAGAGAGTGTGTTCTACATGAAAAAGTTCCGTCTCGTCGATATCTTTCCAAGAGCGTATCGTTTGAATCATTCCGACCAGCGGTTTGCAAAAGTTTCACGAAAAAACAGCCGCTGCCTCTCGAAGTCAGCCGCACGATTTTCAAAATTAACTAAAAACCGTAAGGAATCTCAAAACTATTTCAATATATGAAAGTTGCGCCTTGTCCGTAGCTTTCCAACGGCGTATCACACGCCCCATTTCGACAAACGGTTCAAAAACTGGAGCGAATACAGTACCAAATTTTTTAAAAAACTTGAAAAACAGAATTCCGCGATTTAGTAAATTTGAAACTGCTCTTAAACCATAACGAATTAGAGAAAGATTTATATATGAAAAAGATGCGCCTCGACGATATCTATCCAACGGCGTAGCATTTTCTTCATTCCGACAAGCGGTTTAGAAAAAAACGCGAAAAAACGCTCGCTGCCACTCGTCATCCGCCGCACTATTTTCCAAACTGCTCTTAAACTGTGTGGTATCTCGAAAAGTGTTCAACATGTCGAAGTTGCGCCTAATCCATAGCTTTTCAATGGTATATTATACGCCTCATTCCGATAAACGTTTAGAAAATTAGAGCGAAAACAGTACCGAAAAAACACCGCGTGCAATTTTTTTCGACACGAAGTTCACCAGTCTCTATTGCAGTGCTCGTCGTCAAAATGATGCAGTGCGCTTCTGTTGAGCGTGCAGTGCCGAAGTGGTGTGCAGAATAGTTATTCTGCTAATATTAGCAGAATAGACCGTCTGTATATATATGCGAAGTAAGTCGGTCAGGGGAGCCATGAGGGGCCCACAAGGCAGGGGGCGCGCCCACCCTTACTGGGCGCGCCGGCCACCGTCGTGGCCGCCTCAGCTGCTTCTTGACGTCCACTCCAAGTCTCATGGATTGCGTTTGTTCCAAAAAGATAGCTCCCGAATGTTTTATTCCGTTTGGACTCCGTTTGATATTCTTTTCCTTCAATATACTGAAATAGGCAAAAAAATAGCAATTCGGGCCGGGCCTCCGGTTAGTACGTTAGTCCTAAAAATGATATAAAAGTGTAAAGTAAAGTCCATAAACATCCAAAACAGGTAATATAATAGCATGGAACAATAAAAGATTACAGATACGTTGGAGACGTATCAGACGTTGCCGTTGACTGCTACCTCTCAGCGGCGCCAGTTGCCGTCCTCCCGCGCCCTGCCCGTCGATCGTGCGACAACATGATGTTTGATTTTCAAGTGAAGAATATTTTGTGCTGCCTTGAAACCTTCAACAATGAAGTTCTGGAGGACGACAATGACGGCGCGGCACGCCGCCTCCGCCACCATCGGAAATATTTTTTTGGGGTTTAATATTGTATCTTGAATTCACGATCATATGAATATAAATCCGCAGTGTGATTGAATGAAAGATATGGTTTGAGAAAACTTGCGTTTTTCTCTCTTAATGTACAGACTTATCAAACCACTTTCTTTTGAAAAAACGTCAATGGTTTTTAAATATAAAGCACTCACCACAAACATTTTAGGTAGAACACCCGGATTTAAACCAACAGCTTCCCCAGGAAGCCATGGGAAAATGGTCCGAGCATGATTTCTGCATCCCTTCAACGCAAACGCTTGTTCTGCATGACCCGTGTGCAACCACATACAAACAATTGGGTACGATTTGCATATCTGTCATTTTGGGTATGTTGCCATTTGTCAAACTGGAAAGGTTGACATTTGTTTATCTAGTAACATTGCCATTTGTTGACCTTGTAACACTGCGATTTGTCAAAATATGCAGCTAAAAATCACTAGCACTATCTAATTTTTGCAACTAAAATCACTAGCATTGTTCATATGGACACCACTAGCAGGCATGAGTTGATGGACGCATATGCAAATGTACCATTGATTACATACAACAAGTCATCAACCCACAACGAAAACGAGGATACATGTTGGATTATAGATCATTTCCAAAAAAACATTCTAGTAAAGTTTTTATCACACAACAAATAACAAAGCGATGAAATGAACCTCAGCTCAACCACTCGTTGTCGTGGTTCTAAGTCTGACAGTAGAGTGGGGGGTAGGTATAGAGAGGCAAGGTCCTAGCTATGGAGAGGTTGTAAACACAAGAGATGTACGAGTTCAGGCCCTTCTCGGAGGAAGTAAAAGCCCTACGTCTCGGAGCCCGGAGGCGGTCGAGTGGATTATGGGTATATGAGTTACAGGGGTGCCAACCCTTCTGCCTGTGGAGGGGGGTGGCTTATATAGAGTGCGCCAGGACCCCAGCCAACCCACGTAATGAAGGATTTAAGGTACATTAAGTCCGGGGCATTACTGGTAACGCCCCACATAAAGTGTCTTAACTATTATAAAGTCTACTTAATTACAGACCGTTGCAGTGCAGAGTGCTTCTTGACCTTCTGGTGGTCGAGTGAATCTTCGTGGTCGAGTCCTTCAAGTCAGTCGAGTGAGTTCCTCAGAGGTCGACTGGAAGGTGATCTCTTCTAAGGGTGTCCTTGGGCAGGGTACTTAGATCAGGTCTATGACCCTACCCTAGGTACATGACTCCATCATTAGCCCCCGAATGGATTGAGGCTTGAGTGATGAAGGAGTTGATGTTGTTTTCGATTAGCCTTCGCACACTGGTCGTGCGTTGTTTTGAACTAAAAAATCTCTTTGTTGATAGTGAGCAACTTTTCTTCAGTCGACTCGATCCATTCTTTTCTTTCGTCGAGTGATCTTTTGGACTTCGCCGATTTCCGAGTGACGGATCACAGGAAATCCTGCGTCCGACGGACCGACCTGCCGTTCGCGGATTCCGCGGGATACGAAATTTGGGGAAGCGCGCGAAGTGGGGCGGACCGCGGTGCTCGGATGGGATAGGGCGTAGATGCCTCGATCCCCGCGCCGCTTTTTTCACCACGTATCACGTCCGCGCAACTGTTTCGGGATATGATTAGACCGATCGGGCCCACCTGTCATCCACTCGGGAAGGATCTTATAAATGCGCCCGGCGAGGGTTTTTTGAATAGTGCCTCAGCATTCTCTCTCTGCTTCCTTTGTCTCCGCCCAACACGCTCGCTCTCACCTCCGCACAACTTCTCCTCGCGCGTCTCGCTGGCAGCCATGGTCAAGGATAAGACGGCGGAGCTGTAACGCACGAAGAAGGCGTCGGCGACGGAGAAGGCGAAGGGGAGATCCACCAGTCGCGGCGGGTCTTCGTCTAGATCTCGCCTGCCGAAAGGCTGGGTCCAGGGAGATTGGATCCAGTCGACCATCACGGAGGCGGATCTCCTCGATATGGCCAACGACGGGCTGATCCCCCATGGAGCCGCAAGGCTTCCGGGGAAGGAGTGGCAGCCCCAGCCGGAAGAGGGTGAGTGTGTGCTTCTGGCCACCCATGTCGACCGCGGATTCTCTTTGCCACCGAGCGTTTTCTTTCGTGGTTTCTTGAACTTCTTTGGAGCGCAACTCCACCACTTCACCCCGAACTCCATCGCCTATATCGCTGCGTTTGTGTCCATGTGCGAGAATTTTCTGGGTTGTCGACCGCATTGGGGATTGTTCAAGCATATATTCACGTGCCGCTCTCAGGCCGTGAAGAAGGCAAGCCCAGGCGACGAAAGAACCCAAGTTGTCCAAATGTGTGGAGGTCAGGGGATCCAGGTGAGGAACAAGAGCACCTTCCCAGCCATGACGTTTCCCGAGTCAGTCAGAGGCTGACAGTCGACCTGGTTCTACTGCCAGGATCAGCCGATGCCGGGGAAGTCGAGTGGACTTCCTCGGTTCACCCTGGACCGAGTGAACAAGCCCTCCTCTCTGAAGGTGATTCCGGAGGAGAAAGCTGACGTGAAGATGTTGATGGAGCGCGTAGTTCGGTTGGTTCGGGAGGGAGTGACGGGTATGGATCTCCTGGAGGTGTTTCTTAGGCGTCGTATCCAGCCTCTTCAGTTCCGGAGCCATTGCATGTGGTTGTACCGCGGGACTGAAGATGAGACTGGGATCAATCCAGAAGCAGTCAATGATGCCACTCTGGAAAGGTGGATGGTCACTGTTACTGGGAACAAGGATAACCCTCGTGGAGCCAGAAGGATTCCTCCACTCGACTACCTCAGTGTTCCAAACAAGGTATGTCTGCTCCACTTCCCATTGTATTCTTGTCATATTTATTTCTGTTTTCTCTGCCGATCGGTCGATTGACTTTTGTCTTGATGTCTATCAGGCCCTCACTGAGCTGTACTCGATGCCCAATGGGGCACAGGCTCCGACTGAGGAGGGAGAAGCGAGCGGGGGCAATAGCCAGGAGGAGTGGGACTCGGATGCCGCTGAGGATGATGATGATGATGATGACGAGGAGGAGGACGAAGAAGAGGAGGAGGAGGAGGTCGCACCACCGCGCTCGGAAAGGCGGTCGAAGCTTGTCCATGACCCTACGACTGAACATGGCAAGGGGGTTGCGACTGTGGTGCAGTCGACCAAGCGCCCTCGGACCACTTCTCCGGTGCCGACTGAGAGGGCGTCGAAGCAGCCCAGGGCGGCCCCGTCAAAGCCGACCAAACTCCTGCCGAAGATGAAGGTGTCCATCCCCACCATATCAGGGTAATCATTGCTGCTTAAATCTTCCTGTTTTGTGCAAGCTTTATCTCTGGTTGACGTTTGAGCCAGTCCACTAATTCTTTGGGATTGCAGTGCTGCTACTTCTGAGACCTCAGCCATGGCTGATGACCATGAGATGGAGGACGCAGCAACCTCAAACCTTGGTACTATACTCTTAATTCCGTTTTTAGTCGACTGACTCATGATCTCTAATTCTGATTCTTTTCTGTAGCTCCATCCAACGTTGTTATCACTCTTCCTGATGATGATGAAGATGAGGAACCGCTGAAGCACAGAAGGAGCAGGAAAGCGTCTGCCGGCAGGGTGCTCCAGGATGTGACGGCGCCCGAGACTCTGGTCGCAGAGGAGGAGAACACCACTCGACACACTGTGTCCTTCGCAGATCCACTGACGAGTGCTCTTCCTGCTTCGTCGAGTGCTGCACAGCCCTCCCTCTTCACGACGTACCACGTCCCAGAGGACCAAGCTGGGGCCGCGAAGGAGGTGATACGCCAGGCAGGGATCATGATGGAACAGGTGAAGACCATCCGGGATGCGAGCCAGGCAGCTTACGACGCCAGTTCCGCCCTTCAAAGCAATGTTCAGGTCAGTCGACCACCGCTTGTTCTGTTAGGATATGCTATCAAAAATTTTTCTTTCCAGAATTCGTAGCAGTCACCCACTGGGTGTGTCGATTCAAACTCCGTGTTAGCGGGGGCACGCTGAGTGCACCCGCTGGGTGTAGTCCCCAAGGCTAAGGTCGACTGATGGCAGTCGGCCTTAGGCTTTATAAGTACAGTCTTTCCGTCATTCGACTGAGGCGAATGGATTTCCCAAACTGGTGGGGGCACGCTGAGTGCACCCACTGGGTGTAGTCCCCGAGACTGTGGTCGACTGCTTGCAGTCGATTACAGTCTTAAAGAATACATCTTGTTTTTTTTTTGAGGTCGACTGGTCGACTCTGTCTTCAGTAGGATTAGTGGGGGCACGCTAAGTGCACCCACTGGGTGTAGTCCCCGAGACTACGGTCGAATGCTTGTATTCGGCTGTAGTCTTAGAAACGCATGATTTTTCCTTTTCCACTCGGAAGTGAATTTTCTTTGACATTTAGTCGATTGGTTCTTCACAGAAATCCTGTGACCTTGCGGCTCGCTACACCGAGCTGGAAAACAAGCACATTCAGCTCGAGCTGGATTTGAAGCTGGTTCAGGAGAATCTGATGAAGGCAAAGGAGGAGACCGAAGGTATGTTTGGTGAGGCCTCGACGACTGCTTTTTTCCTTCGTTTGTTTCAAAATCTGATCTTGCTGTAACTTGCAGGTAAGGTGAGGGAGGCCCAAGAGAAGAATGACCTCGAACTAGCTGATAAGATCAAGCTTGCTGACGAGAAGTTAGCTTCAGTCACCAAGCTTGAACAAGAAAATACCAATCTAGAAGCTGCTCTTGGGATTTCCAACAAGGAAATCAGTCGACTGAAAACTGGCAAAGCTGCCCTGACCGACCAAGTCAACCAGTTGACTGGGAAGAAAAATGATCTGGAGGCCTTCCTGAGTGGTCTTGCCAAGAAGCTGTTCCTTATGCTTGAAGGTAACCCTTTACTCTCAACAATCATTTTCAACTGTGATTTTTCCATTCGACCATTGCCTTGACTCGGTGATTGTCCTTGCAGAATTTTGTCAAAACTTTGAAGAAGAGACTAGCCGGCTGGAACCAAACCTTGACCCCATCAATTCTCTGGTGAACGATGAAGTTGCCATGAATGTTTTCCGACTGGAGTCCCGTGTTGCAGCTGTCGTGGACTATCTTGCAAGGCTGAAGGTCGCCACATCTCGCATTGACTCATCGCTCTGGCCCAGGGAGACACTCCAGAACGACCTTGAGTCGCTGATGGCTCGCCTGAACATGGTCCCTGGTCGAGTGCAGGAGTGGAAAAAGTCGTCGGCTCGGTGCGGTGCAGATGTTGCTCTGTGTCTGGCCCGAGTGGCCAACCGAGTGGCCAACACCAAGATGCACGAGAAGACAAGCTGGCGGCTCTCCGAGTGGCCAACACCAAGAAACACGACTTCAGGTCCTTTATGGAAACCTTCATTGCTGCTGCCACTCGGATCGCAGATGGAATTGATCTTGATGAGTTCGTCGCTTCTTCCAGCCCTCCACAGGAGTGGTAAAAAATTTCTTTTAAGCTCGACACTTTAAATTTGCCTCGGTATGCCGAGTGGAGTTGTAACCGATAAACCTTAACAGGCTTAGCGCCTGAGCACTTTCGGTTCCTTTAGGTATCGATCCGAACTTGGATTTGATGTTTGAATATGATTGTTTTTGGCTCGAAATGCCTTTTTGAAGGTTCAAAGCAAAATGCTTACTGCAGTCGGCTTATTCCTTAATCCACTTAGGCGAGCGCTGGGCTGTAGCTAAGCCCCCGAGTGTGAGTTTTACTCTTCACTTGGTAGGATTTTGATATCTTAGGCGAGCACTGGGCTGCAGCTAAGCCCCCGAGTGAGAGGTTTGCTCTTCACTCGGCAGGATTTTCATATCTTAGGCGAGCACTGGGCTGCAGCTAAGCCCCCGAGTGAGAGGTTTGCTCTTCACTCGGCAGGATTTTCATATCTTAGGGGAGCACTGGGCTGCAGCTAAGCCCCCGAGTGAGAGGTTTGCTCTTCACTCGGTAGGATTTTCACATCTTAGGCGAGCACTGGGCTGCAGCTAAGCCCCCGAGTGAGAGGTTTGCTCTTCACTCGGCAGGATTTTCATATCTTAGGCGAGCACTGGGCTGCAGCTAAGCCCTCGAGTGAGAGGTTTGCTCTTCACTCGGCAGGATTTTCTTATCTTAGGCGAGCACTGGGCTGCAGCTAAGCCCCCGAGTGAGAGGTTTGCTCTTCACTCGGCAGGATTTTCATATCTTAGGCGAGCACTGGGCTGCAGCTAAGCCCCCGAGTGAGAGGTTTTCTCTTCACTCGGTAGGATTTTCATGTTGTACTTGTGGCAAAGCTCAGAGGAGAGGGTCTCAGTCGACCTGCACCTCGTCCTCCTTACGAGCGCACATTGTACTTATGGCGTGGCTCAGAGGAGAGGGTCGCACTCGACTTGCACCTCGTCCTCCTTGCGGGAGCACATTGTACTTAGGCGAGTGTTTAAACTGCAGCTAAGCCTCCGACTGGGAGTCTGGCTCGCCGCTCGGTAGGATTTAAATAACTTAGGCGAGTACTTTGAACTGCAGCTAAGCCCCCCGAGTGGGAGTCTGGCTCGCCACTCGGTGGGATTTAAATAACTTAGGCGAGTACTTTGGACTGCAGCTAAGCCTCCGAGTGGGAGTCTGGCTCGCCACTCGGTAGGATTTAAATAACTTAGGCGAGTACTTTGGACTGCAGCTAAGCCTCCGAGTGGGAGTCTGGCTCGCCACTCGGTAGGATTTAAATAACTTAGGCGAGTACTTTGGACTGCAGCTAAGCCTCCGAGTGGGAGTCTGGCTCGCCACTCGGTAGGATTTAAATAACTTAGGCGAGTACTTTGGACTGCAGCTAAGCCTCCGAGTGGGAGTCTGGTTCGCCACTCGGTAGGATTTTATTTAATCTTAGGCGAAACGGATTCGCAGCTAAGCCCCCGAGTGGAAGTCTGGCTCACCACTCGGTAGGATTTTACAAACTTAGGCGAAACGGATTCGCGGCTAAGTCCCCATGTGGGAGTCTGGCTCACCACTCGGTAAGATTTTATTTAATCTTAGGCGAAATGGATTCACAGCTAAGCCCCCGAGTGGGAGTCTGGCTCACCACTCGGTAAGGATTTTTACGAACTTAGGCGAAACGGATTCGCGGCTAAGTCACCCACTGAGGGGAAAATAAAAAGTGACAAAAATTATGGAGGAATTATGACACTATTATTTTGAAACCCATGAACTACAGAAGTACTTTATTACAACTCATCCGAGTGATAAACTTAAGTGTAAAATGGGCGGAGTAGTTCCGCGTTCCAAGCTCGGGGCTCGTCGATATTATGTTCGACGTTGTAAAGGCGGTACGCCCCATTGTGGAGAACTTTGGAGACGATGAAGGGTCCTTCCCAAGAAGGAGCAAGCTTGTGTTGTTTCTTCTGATCCACTTGGAGAACTAAATCCCCTTCCTGGAAGGCTCGACCCCTCACATTTCTGGCGTGGAAACGACGCAAGTCTTGTTGGTAGATGGTCGATCGGATCAGGGCCATCTCCCTTTCTTCCTCTAAAAGGTCGACTGCGTCCTGCCGCGCTTGTTCAGCTTCTGCTTCGTTGTAGAGTTCAACTCGAGGAGCATTGTGGAGGAGATCACTCGGCAAGACTGCTTCGGCTCCGTAGACCAAGAAGAATGGAGTTCTTCCGGTCGACCGATTAGGTGTGGTCCGCATCCCCCAAAGCACCGAGGGAAGTTCGTCGACCCATGCTCCAGCCGCATGCTTGAGATCACGCATCAGCCAGGGCTTCAATCCCTTGAGAATCAGGCCATTGGCTCGCTCTGCTTGTCCATTCGACTGCGGATGGGCGACTGAAGCGTAGTCGACTCGTGTTCCTTGAGAGTTGCAGAAATCTCTGAATTCCTCCGAGTCAAAGTTCGACCCATTATCCGTGATGATGCTGTACGGCACTCCATATCTGAATATCAGTTCCCTGATGAAGCTAACAACAGTCCCGGCGTCAAGGTTCTTGATTGGTTTAGCCTCAATCCACTTGGTGAACTTGTCGACTGCCACCAGTACATGCGTGAAGCCACTTCGACCCGTTCTCAAAGGACCAACCATGTCCAACCCCCATACTGCGAAAGGCCAGACGAGTGGAATGGTCTTCAGAGCTGGTGCAGGCTTGTGTGACATATTCGAGTAGAACTGACATCCTTCGCACTTGTCCACTATTTCCTTTGCCATCTCATTCGCCTTTGGCCAATAAAATCCGGCTCGGTATGCTTTGGCCACGATGGTCCGAGAGGACGCATGATGACCACAGGTCCCCGAGTGGATATCATTAAGGATGATTCGACCTTCTTCTGGCGTTATGCACTTCTGACCAACTCCAGTCGCGCTTTCTCTGTATAACTGTCCTTTGATTACGGTAAAGGCCTTGGATCGACAGACGATCTGTCGAGCCTCTTCCTCATCCTCTGGGAGCTCTTTTCTTAGGATATACGCGATATATGGAACTGTCCAGTCGGGAATGACCACTAAGACCTCCATGATCAAGTCGACCATCGCTGGGACCTCAACCTCAGTCGGATTTGTGGCACTCTTGGGCTGTGGAGCTTCTTCGGTGAAAGGATCTTCTTTGACTGAAGGAGTGTGTATATGCTCCAAGAACACACCACTCGGAATGGCTTCTCTCTTGGAACCTATCTTTGCCAGATCATCTGCTGCCTGATTTTTCAGTCGGGGTATGTGATGGAGCTCTAACCCCTCAAACTTCTTTTACAGCTTCCTCACTGCATTGCAGTATCCAGTCATGGCTGGGCTTCTCACGTCCCACTCCTTCATCACTTGATTGACCACTAAATCTAAATCGCCATAGATCATCAGGCGACGGACGCCGAGTGAAATGGCCATGCGTAATCCATATAAGAGGGCCTCATACTCTGCCTCGTTGTTGGAGGAATCAAAGTGAATCCGGAGCACATATCTAAGCTTATCTCCTCTGGGGGAAACCAAGACCACCCCAGCACCGGAACCATTCAGCATTTTAGAGCCATCAAAGAACATGGTCCAATGCTCCGAGTGAACTTCAGTCGGCTGCTGTTGTTCAATCCACTCGGCGAGGAAATTTGCTATTGCCTGGGACTTAATGGCTTTCTTTGCCTCAAACTTGATATCAAGGGGAAGAAGTTCAATCGCCCATTTCGCCACTCGACCAGTTGCATCTCTGTTGTGCAAAATCTCTGATAGTGGAGCGTCGCTGACGACTGTGATGGAATGATCAGAGAAATAATGAGCAACCTTCTTCGTGGTCATGTATATTCCATACACAAGCTTCTGATAATGAGGGTATCTCTGCTTGGATGGAGTCAAGACTTCAGACAAATAATACACTGGGCGTTGAACTTTGAAGGCTTTTCCTTCTTCCTCCCGCTCGACCGTAAGCACTGTACTGACGACTTGTCCTGTGGCTGCGATATAAAGCAATAGAGGCTCTTTGTTGATTGGAGCAGTAAGCACCGGCTGGGTGGAGAGCAGAGCTTTTAGCTCGGCAAACGCTGCATCAGCTTCTGGAGTCCACTCGAACTTGTCTACCTTCTTCATCAGTCGGTAAAGAGGTAATGCCTTTTCACCGAGTCGTGAGATGAATCGACTTAATGCGGCCAAGCATCCAGTAAGCTTCTGGACATCGTGCACTCGCACAGGGCGTTTCATTCGGAGAACAGTGCCGATCTTTTCTGGATTAGCATCGATCCCTCGCTCGGAAACGAGAAAACCGAGTAACTTGCCACCAGGAACTCCGAATGTGCACTTTGATGGATTGAGCTTGATATCGTACCTTCTGAGGTTGGCAAATGTTTCGGCGAGGTCAGCGAGCAGGTCGGAACTTTTTCATGACTCGACGACGATATCATCCATATACGCTTCCACATTCCGACTGATTTGAGTGAGCAGACACTTCTGAATCATTCGCATAAATGTGCCTCCGGCATTCTTGAGGCCGAATGGCATGGTGATATAGCAGAAGCACCCGAGTGGAGTGATGAAAGCTATTTTTATCTCATCGGGCCCGTACAGACGGATCTGGTGGTACCCGGAATAGGCGTCTAGAAAAGACAATCTCTCGCATCCCGCGGTCGAGTCAACAATTTGATCTATGCGAGGGAGAGGAAAATGATCTTTCGGGCAGGCCCGGTTGATGTGCTTGAAATCAATGCACATTCGGAGCGATTTGTCCTTCTTAGGAACCATGACGACATTGGCGAGCCACTCGGAGTGGTATATCTCTCGGATAAATTCTGTCGCCAACAGTCGAGCCACTTCCTCACCAATGGCTTTTCTCTTCTGGACGGCGGACCGCCGAAGATGCTCTTTGACTGGTTTCGCTGATGAGTCGACTCTTAGGCGATGCTCAGCCAGTCCCCTGGGAACACCTGGCATGTCAGCGGGCTTCCATGCAAAAATGTCCCAGTTCTCACGGAGGAACTGGATGAGCGCTTCTTCTTATTTCGGGTCGAGTGTTGTGGAGATGTGGGTCGGGGCTGCATTGGGGTCGGTCGGGTGAATGTGAGCAGGCTTCATCTCACCGGACGACTGAAATGCAGATTCTGTGGCGGGTTTCTTGGATCACAGCAAATCACTCGGATCTGCGTTTTGCTTGTATTCTTCAAACTCGACCGCTGTCACCTGGGAATCGGCAATCTTTGAGCCCTTCTGAAAGCACTCTTCTGCCTTTTTCCAATCACCGGTGACAGTGATCACTCCTTTGGGGCCGGGCATCTTCAGTTTGAGGTACATGTAACATGGTCGAGCCATGAACCGTGCATAAGCTGGTCTCCCCAAAATTGCATGATACGCACTCTGAAAATCCACGACCTCGAATGTCAACTTCTCTTTGCGAAAATGTTTCGAATCACCAAACACCACGTCCAGAGCTATTTGGCCGAGTGACTCGGCTTTCTTCCGTGGTATAACTCCATGAAAGCTCATGTTACTGGTGCTCAGTCGGGACATCGGAATGCCCATTCCTTTTAGTGTGTCTGCATACAACAAATTCAGTCCACTACCACCGTCCATCAGCACTTTTGTCAGTCGAGTACCTTCGACAACTGGATCGACCACCAAAGCTTGCCTCCCAGGGGTGGCAATATGAGTCGGGTGATCAGATTGGTTGAATGTGATGGGTGTTTGGGACCATTTCAGATAACTTGCTTTTGCTGGGGCAACCATGTTCACATCATGGTTAATGACTTTCAGTCGACTCTTGCTTTCCACATCTGCAAAGATCATCAGAGTGGAGTTGATATGCGGATATCCTTCCTCACTGTCCTCCTTGTCTTCGGCCTTGTCCGACTCCTTTTCCTTGTCCTTAGACTGTTTTCCTTGAAACTGCTGGATCAGGAGTCAACATTGGCGTGTGGTATGCTTTGGGTAAATGATATTGCCCTCTTCGTCTTTCTTTGTGTGGATGTGACACGGCATATCCATCACGTCGTTCCCTTCTTTATCCTTTACCTTCTTAGGGTTCCAGGAACCTTTTGGTTTCCCTTTAAACTTTCCCTGAGTCACGGCTAGAGCCTCTCCAGGAGCTGCTGGTTCAGCCTTCCGCTTTTGTTTCCGACTGGTGTTTCCCTTCTCCGACTGACTCGGTTTGTACTTGCCGCTTCGGAGTCGGTCTTCTTCACCGTTGGCGTACTTGGTAGCAATCTCCATCATCCGACTTAGCGTCATGTCTCCGGTTCGACCAAATTTCAGACTCAGTTCTCTGTTCTTGACGCCGTCCTTGAAGGCGCAGACTGCCTGATGATCAGACACATTCTCCACAGTATGGTGCAAAGTGATCCATCTCTGAATATACTCCCTGAGAGACTCATTGGTCTTCTGCACACAGACTTGCAGCTCCGTCAATCCGGCCGGTCGCTTGCAAGTTCCTTCAAACGTTCTGACGAACACTCGGGACAGATCTTTCCAAGTGTAAATGCTACTAGGAGGTAACTGATTCAACCACGCTCTGGCAGAACCTTCCAACATGAGGGGCAAATGCTTCATGGCCACCTCGTCGTTCCCACCACCAATCTGAACCGCCACTCGGTTGTCCTCAAGCCAAGTTTCAGGCTTAGACTCACCGGTGAACTTGCTGACTCCTGTTGCCAACCTGAAATTGGGGGGGATCACTGCGGCTCTGATAGCTCTGCTGAAACATTCTGGACCAGAAACATGCACTCGACTACTTGTGGGCGCATCTCTGTCGGGTCCATCCCGATGGGCTCTATTCCGGTCGACCAAGCCTTGCACGATAATGGATCGCGCATCGAAGCCTGGTTCTCCGGGGTTGACTGGAGATCTTCGCCCCACACTGAGCTGACGCCTGCCGTCTTGCCGCCGAGGAGCGTAAGACCCTACCCTCGGAGGGGAAGCAGGCACTCGACGCCTATCATCTCGGTCGTGTCGGTCTCCATACTGGTCCCGCTGATTCTCGCGCCTTTCTCGCCGTGGAGGCGATCTAGGACTGTGAGCCGACTGAACCGTATTCGCAGCGACGGATCGACTGTGTATTCTGTTGCGCGACTGCGACACAGCTGAATTCTGGTCTCCTGCTGCCCGGAGCAAATCCCTGATCTGCATCAAGCCTCTGCTAGCTTCCGACTGAGAGGGCTGGATGGACTCTGCTATACGGGTCATAGCTGCTAAATTCTGGATTGGGGTTCGATATACCTGAGTCAGCGGGAAGAGTTGACGTCGATTGGCGTCGGGAACTCGTTGTCGCGCGCGCTCGTCGAGTGCTCGCTGAAGATTCTCCAAGCGAGCACGTTCGGCCAAATTGGCCAATCGTGCCTCCTCCAAGGCGCGAGCCTCGGGGGTTTCTCCTGCGATGGGAGTATGCAGGGCATCCATATTCCTGCGGTGAAGTTCTTCTCTTTGCAGAGAGCCGAGTGGCTCGGGCTGGTACTCTTCGTGGCCCCGTGCGGGGGCGTCTCCGCCGCCTGCCCCACCATCATGGGCGAAGCCAGGTGGACTGCGAGGCCCGTTGACCATCAGGATTTCCGCCGCTGGATCACTGCTATCGCATTCGGATGCAGTCTCTACGGAGCCAGTCGACAGATCGAACAGGCCGTAGAGAGATTCGTCGGGCTCGATTGCCGCAACTTGTGTGGTGGCCGTCTGGCGAGCCACCGCGTGTCTCACCCACCGTTGAAGCCTTGACCGACCAGAGCGCTTGCGCTAGCGGGAGACCGGGAGGGTGGTTGATAGGGGAGTCGACCGATACGGGGTCAACGGGTTGCCGCAGCAGAACACTGCGGACACATGCTCGAAAATGCGTCGCCCCGCGGACGGGGAGCGCATCAACGTCGAGTGGAGCCTCCTGGAGCCAGGCGGAGTCGTCGGCGACGAAGGTGAGAGCGCCGAGGCGGACCTCGCGACCCTCGACCAAAACTCCAGCAGCCACCATGATGAAAGTACTCAGAAGAATCGCAACTTCTCCACAAAATCGCTAAAACACCGGCCCCACGGTGGGCGCCAACTGTCGTGGTTCTAAGTCTGACAGTAGAGTGGGGGGTAGGTATAGAGAGGCAAGGTCCTAGCTATGGAGAGGTTGTAAACACAAGAGATGTATGAGTTCAGGCCCTTCTCGGAGGAAGTAAAAGCCCTACGTCTCGGAGCCCGGAGGCGGTCGAGTGGATTATGTGTATATGAGTTACAGGGGTGCCAACCCTTCTGCCTGTGGAGGGGGGTGGCTTATATAGAGTGCGCCAGGACCCCAGCCAACCCACGTAATGAAGGATTTAAGGTACATTAAGTCCGGGGCGTTACTGGTAATGCCCCACATAAAGTGTCTTAACTATTATAAAGTCTACTTAATTACAGACCATTGCAGTGCAGAGTGCTTCTTGACCTTCTGGTGGTCGAGTGAATCTTCGTGGTCGAGTCCTTCAAGTCAGTCGAGTGAGTTCCTCGTAGGTCAACTGGAAGGTGATCTCTTCTAAGGGTGTCCTTGGGCAGGGTACTTAGATCAGGTCTATGACCCTACCCTAGGTACATGACTCCATCACTCGTCAGCGTTGGAAAAGCTTGCTTTGAACCAGAAGTGATTCTCTAGGAAGGGCCAGCTACTGTCAATCTCGAGACCAACGCAGGACTGATCATCTAGGCTGAAGCGGCCTATGTGAGGACCCATATTGGGACGGTAGGGAAGCATAGCATTGTCCGAGGTGTAGATATAGTTGCTTCTCATAAATGGTAGTACTGTTGTGTCAACATCAGCTAGATCACCTTCCACCATCATTGGATAGTTTTGTCCAAGGAAGAGCGAGTTTCCTCCAAGACTTTCAATACTGAACCAGGGAGAAGGTGTTGGCGCTAGTACACCAGTATCCATGCCGAATACCCTGCAACTGATGTTGGAATAGGTCCGGAGAGTACGACCTTGCGAGACAACACCTTCTTCATTAGTAACATCAGCAGTGCCCTATATACAAACAAGAAGAGGTGATCCATCAGAATAAGTTGCCAGGCACCACTGAGTATATGGGTCCTGCTCGTACTCATGCTCGTGATCATCAGCATCGTCATCTCCCCCTTGGTTATAATTTTTTCAAGTATAGGTGGTGGAATGTTCGCAGGACCTTGGAAACACAAGAAGTTTAATTAGTAAAGGGAAACTAGCTAACCCGCATGCATTTGGATGAAACAATTATAATTACGGTGGAAGACAAACGTACCAAAAGCATCAGGATTCCATGCAAAAACAGTGCCACAAGTGGTGGCAGCAAACATAACCCTCGTATTGAATTGCATCACAGTACTCATTCGTGCAAAAAAATTGATTTTTGAGCAATATCCATCGAGGCATGGAAGTAAGGACGGCAACAAGCTTATCGAAGATAGCAACAACTTCATAGTTCGTGTAATCCCAAGAGCGGTTGGGAACTCGACAAATTGCTATCTTCCGTAGACGACAGTCACCATGATCGTATTTGAACTCACGTAGAATACTGGTGTACTCAACCTCTGGGCAGTTGTCTGAGATTTTTAGAAGTGGAACCCGGTGACGAGTGTACACATTCACAAGTTCCCACTCGCAGTTGTACCCAATATAAACAACCCAATCTCCATTTGCGCCTGCCCAAGCCTTGCCCTCAAGCGATGGCATCTTAACATCATATGTATCATTATCAAGCGGCATCAACTTGCACAAGGCGAGGCTTCCCTCGTCCCCGCGCCATTCAGCAGGATCACGACGAAGAAGATAGGGGAGATCAAACCGCTCCTGGACCCTTGGGTTCCTTGTAATGATGTTATTAGTTGAGTCGAGAATGGTCTTGAATGAACCTGCCATGCTAGCCGAGGTGATGACGTCGCACCGATCAATGAGTTCCTCCACCATGTCATCTTTTAGATCGGGGAAAGAATAATATGGTCGTTTCCGGCCTGTTCCCTCCATGGAGAAGATGATCGAACAATGGCATAAGGAAGGATGAAGGCAAATGGAGGGAGGAAGAGCGTGCGACAGCAGTTCCAAGTCGAGAGGGAAATGTGAAGAGGCGGTGGACGGTTGCCACGGTACACGAAGAGGCGCCTGGGGAAGTGGGGAACGAATGGTTGCCACAGAGGTCACACAGTGACGACAAGGGCCGAGTGAACCGCATGCGTATATCACACACACCTTGATCTGGCTGACCGTTTCTTTTGTGTTTCCTAATCACAAAGAGTTCATCCGAGTGAACCGTATGCTGTATATCGCACACACCTTCATCTGTCTGACCATTTTTTTGTGTTGAATAATCACAAACAGTTCATCCGAGTGAACCGTATGCTGTATATCACACACACCTTCATCTGGCTGACCATTTCTTTTGTGTTGCCTAATCACAAACAGTTCATCCGAGTGACCCGTGTGCTGTATATCACACACACCTTTATCTGGCTGCCCATTTCTTTTGTTACTCCTCATCGCAAATAGTTAATTGAACTGAACCGTATGACCTGCATCACACACGCAACTAAAATATGAACCGTGTTTGATGCATCCGTCATCGCAAACGTTTTGGACATTTTTGATAGTTCTCTGACACCACCGTTTGCGATTATTGCATCACACATAGTTTTTCGAAGGGTCTCCGATCGTAGTGTCACGTTAGCAGCATCCTGCAGTAGTGTGGGTGAATGAATTACTACCGAGCAATTGATACAAAAGCGCATAATTATGATGATATCTAAGGCAATGATCATGAACATAGGCATCACGTCCGTGTCAAGTAGACCGACTCCTTCCTGCATCATAACTATTACTCCACACATCGACCGCTATCCAGCATGCATCTAGAGTATTAAGTTCATAAAGAATAGAGTAACACATTAAGTAAGACATGTAGAGGAATTAACTCAAGCAATATGACGAAAACCCCATGTTTTTATCCTCGATGGCAACAATACAATTCGTGCCTTGCTACCCCTACTATCACTTGGAAAGGACACCGCAAGATTGAACCCAAATGTAAGCACTTCCCCCATTGTACGAAAGATCAATCTAGTAGGCCACACTAAACCGATAATTCGAAGAGACTTGCGAAGACATCAAATCATGCATATAATAATTCCGAGAAGAACCAAATAATATTCATAGATAATCTGATCATGAAGCCACAATTCATTGGATCTCAGCAAAGACACCGCAAAAGAATATTACATCGAATAGATCTCCAAGAACATCAAGGAGAACATGGTATTGAGAATCAAAGAGAGATAAGAAGCCATCTAGCTAATAACTATGGACCTGAAGGTCTGTGGTAAACTACTCACACTTCATCGGAGAGGTAATGGTGTTGATGTAGAAGCCCTCTATGATTGAATCCCCCTCCGGCAGGACGCCAGAAAAGGTCCCTAGATGGGATCTCACGGGTACATAAGGTTGCAGCGGTGGAAAAGTGGTTTCGTGGCTCTCCTGGATGTTTTCAGGGTATAAAAGTATATATAGGCAAAGGAACTAGGTCAGGGGAGCTACGAGGTGCCCACGAGGTAGAGGGGCGCGCCCTACCCCCCTGGGCGCGCACTCCTGCCTCATGGCCGCCTCATTGCGTCTCCGACTTCATCTCCAAGTCTTCTGGTTTGCTTTCGGTCCAAGAAAGATCATCGCGAAGGTTTCATTCTGTTTGGACTTCATTTGGTATTCCTTTTCTGGAAAACTCTAAAATAGGTTAAAAAACAGAAACTAGCACTGGGCCCTCGGTTAATAGGTTAGTCCCAAAAATAATATAAAATAGCATATAAATGCCTATTAGACATCCAAAACAGATAATATAACAGCATGGTTCCTTCATTTGGGTCCTCAAGTTCTACCCCTACTGCGGCTGATGACATTCCTCCTCCAACCCCGGTCTCAACTCTACAAGACATCGGCATCAACATGTGCGCCATCCCAGAAGAAGAGCTTACTACTGAAGCACTTCTTACCACGCAAGCTGCTACTCCACCAACGTCATCAGGTACTCCTTCCGTGCTGGACCAGGAGGAGGGTCTCTCTGCCCCTCTAGAGTAATCTTACCTCTGCGTCATGCCTTCTTTGCGCTGCTGGAATGTTCTCTCGTGGAATATTAGAGGTTTAAATTCTAAGAAGAAACGCTTAGCTCTTAATAATGCGATCATCTCAAGTGGCTGCGCCGTAATTTGTCTTCAGGAGACTAAGTTGTCTGATGTTACCTCTGCTTTTGTTAAAACTTGCTGTCCTCATCAGTTCGATCAATTTGCTTTTGTTCCCTCTCGAGCTGATTCAGGTGGGATTCTCACCATTTGGAAAAGCTTTGTTTTCTCTGGCACCGTAGTTTCAAACGACACGCATGTGCTAGTTACCACTTTCGTCAGTACACAATCCTCTCAATCCTGGACACTAGTGAATGTTTATGGTCCTTGTGCTGGCGAAGAACGCGACATCTTTACTAATTGGCTCTATGATGTGAGCATTCTTAATGGGCAAGACTGGTTATTCCTCGGCGATTTTAACTATATGCCTGCACCTGATAACCGTAACAAGCCTGGTGGAAACATGCAGGACATGCTCACCTTTAACGACATCATTCATAAACAGCAACTTATTGAACTGCCAGTTCAGGGTCGTGCTTACACTTGGAGTAACATACAATCTGACCCTCTCCTCGAGCAAATTGACTGGTTTTTTACATCGCTTAATTGGACCACGCTTAATTTTATGCTTTGAGCCGTATTGGATCCTTCACCCAGGATTTATGGATGTTGTGCAAGAGGTATGGGCAAGGCCTGTTAGGTCAGAGAATGCTGCAACTAAGCTATGCCGCAAGTTCAAAGCCCGAGGCATGCACTGAAACGCTGGAGTAAGAACATTTGCCGCCTCTTTATTGCTATTTCTAACTACAACTGTGTACTAGCTGATCTTGACGAGCTCGAAAACAAACGCATACTCACTATAGCAGATGCCAACTTCAGGACAATTCTAAAAACACACTTGCTTAGACTCCTCCACTACTAGAAACTTTATTGGAAATAACGCTGCACTATTCGGTGGATCAAATTTGGAGACGAAAATACTAAGTTCTTCCAAGCCATTGCAATTGAAAGGTACCGCCAGAATAACATAGCAAGCTTTTGTGACGATAGTGGCACAATAATTTAAGATCACCCTAGTAAAGAGGCTCTCTTGTTCCTCTCTTACAAAAACCGGCTTGGCTCCACTTCAACCTCTGATATGAAATTCTCTCTGCCAGACCTCATCAAACGATCCGATAATCTTGATTGCCTGACAGAGCCGTTCACACAGAAATAAATTGATCAAGTTATTAATGATATGCCCCCGGATCATGCACCTGGCCCTGATGGATTCAGTGGAACTTTCCTCAAGGCTTGTTGGCCTATCATCAAGCACGATTTCTATGATCTATGTGCTCAATTTTATGATGGCACTCTGGACATTAACAGCATCAACGATGGGCTCATCACGCTAACCCCAAAAATCAACTCCTCGGAAACAGTAAATGATTACAGACCAATCACGCTTCTGAACTGCTGCCTCAAGTTGATTACAAAACTTCTAGCTGATCAGCTACAAACTTCTATATTGGACTTAGTTCACCGCAATCAATACGGCTTCATTAAGGGGAGGACTATACAGGATTGCCTTGCCTGGGTTTATTAGTACATACACCAATGTCAAAGCTCGGGCAAACAGATCATTTTGCTCAAACTTTACTTCACTAAGGCCTTCGACACAATTGCACATGATCCGATGATCCAGATTATGCGTCACATGGGCTTCAATGACAGGTGGATTGCTTGGATCAAATGCTTATTCTCCTCTGGGCGGTCTTCTGTTCTTCATAATGGCGTCCCGGGCCGACAATTCCAATGTCGTTGCGGAGTCAGGAAGGGAGATCCCCTGTCCCCTCTCATTTTTGTGCTTGCTGCGGATTTGCTTCAGTCTACTATAAATGATGCTTTCAGACAAGGCAAAATTGAGCCCCCGTTCCTTGCATTGGACAAACGGATTACCCTGTTATTCAATACGCAGATGACACTTTGATAGTCCTACCCGCATGCATCCGTCAAGCTACTTTGATCAAGGAGATCTTATTGGACTACGCCACCTCTATTGGACTGAAACTCAATTTTCACAAGTCCACCTTGATTCCGATCAATCTTGACCCCTCCTCAGCGAACGTACTACCCAGGGTCTTTGGCATTGGCACGCTGCCTTTCACCTACCTTGGTCTGCCTCTGGGTACAACTCGACCTACAGTCCAAGACCTCATGCCTCGGGTCTGCCAATTGGAAAGGCGTTTGACGTCAACCATTGCTATGATGACTTATGGTGGCAGATTATCCTGGCTGAATGCATCAGTCAGGTCACTTCTTATCTTTGCCATGTGGACTCAAATTTCCACACAAGCTTCTTGAAATCTTAGACAAAATCAAAAGACGTTGCCTCTAGACTAAGAAAACCGAGCAAGGTGATAAATGCTCCTCTCTTGCTTCATGGGACATGGTCTGTCGTCCCAAAGATAAAGGTGGGCTCAGAGTGATCAATCTCAAAATCCATAATGAAGCCCTGCTCCTCAAATTCCTCCACAAATTCTATAACAAAATGGATGTTCCCTGGGTACACCTAATGTGGAACAATCTCTACATCGACAAAATACCACGTGCAGTGGACCCGGCTGGCTCTTTTTGGTGGCGCGATATACTAACATTGACACCAATCTTCAGGGGCATATCTCGCGTTTAGTTGGTGGACGGGGAGACCACTTTGCTTTGGAAAGATCTATGGGTGCCTGATGTGCTGCACGACTCTCACCCACATGCCTTCTCTTTTTCCCTGCTTGAAGACATCTCGGTTGCTGATTTCTGGGCCTCCAACGATCTGCATGAAACCTTCCAACTCCCCGTGTCACCTCTCGTGTTGGATGGAATACGCGGCGTGCAGCTAACCTTGACCAAGCTCTGCCCTTCCACGTCAAATACTGATGTTTGGCACTACCTGTGGGGCACAGCCACTTTCTGACCTAAGGATTACTATTCTTACTTCTTCAGAGATTCTCAAACCAACCCCATGTTCAAGCACCTATGGAAATCAAAATGTACAATGAAGTTGAAGGTGTTTGGCTGGCTGCTTTTCCATGTTAGGCTCAACACGTGCAATATGTTGAAGCGGAGGCACTACAACATCGGTGATGACTTTGACCTCCTCCTATACGGGCTACCAATTGAAGAAACGGTGGACCATATGATCTTCACCTGTGGTATTAGCAGAACTTTTTGGACCAAACATGGTATTCAATGGCCCCCCTTTGATAACCGTCTTACTTCCCTCAAATTGAACAGAGACTCATGGCCTGGCCCGTTCTTCATGGAAATCTTCCTCACTGCTGGTTGGAGCCTGTGGAAGGAGAGGAATAACAAGCACTTTCGTGGAGTTAACCCTACTATTGGGTCCTGGTTTTCACGCTTCAAAAACGACCTGGGTCAACTCTAGCATAGAATCAAGGAAGCCCATAGAGGCTCGTTTGTTAACCTTTGTACTGCTCTAGGTTGATTCTTTTTAATTCCTTCTTACTTGACTCCTCCTATGGAGAGCTGGTAGTCTACCTCCTCCCTAATCCATGGGGAGGGGGAGTAGATGGGTAGTTGAATTGTACACCTTATATGTCTATGTAAACACCCCATTTACATAGATATATAAAAATCACAGTGGGAGTTATCTCCTACTGTCAATTCCCTCAAAAAAAATTATAATAGCATGGAACAATAAAAAATTATAGATACGTTGCAGACGTATCACCCCCTACCCGAGACTTGCTGGTTTTGACACCGACACCCACTAACTTCCATTTTCTGCTATCCCTTTTATCACAGAGAGCAAATGATCATCAGTATGGTTTTGTTGTGGCTGAAAATCCTCCGGGCAACTCTAGCCGATCCCCTGAGACTTAAGGGAGTAAACGACGGAGTAAAGTTAGTGGAGTAAAATTTTACTCCATTAACGGTGGCCGCACTTTGCCGATCACCTAAAAGTTAGTGGATTAAAAATAAAATTGTCTCGATTTTGTGTCTTAGCCGCACCAACTTCAAACACTACAATATACATATCCTAGAAACATTCAAATTAAAACATTCATAGCATAACTGTCATAACATAAAGTTTCATCATCTCGTTTTTTGAAGTAAAACATGCAAAGTTCACCCAAAAGACATCACGTCGAACACATTGTTCGATTCGAAATCACCACCGACATAGCATGTACATGTTGTGGATTGAGCCAACGCTTGGCATGCACCACCACCTCCTTTGCCACCATTGTCGGTGTCAAAACCGGCGGATCTCAGGTAGGGGGTGAGGGAGTCCTGGATAAGGGGGTATCTGGAAAGCCGGATTATATACTTTGGCCGGACTATTGGACTATCAAGATACAAGACAGAAGACTTCATCCCGTGTTCGGATGGGACTCTCCTTGGCATGGAAGGCAAGCTTGGCGATTCGAATGTAGATCTCCTTCTCTGTAAACCGACTCTGTGTAACCCTAGCCCCCTCCGATGTCTATATAAACCGGGGGGTTTGGTTCGTAGGACAACATCAACAATCATACCATAGGCTAGCTTCTAGGGTTTAGCCTCTCTGATCTTGTGGTAGATCAACTCTTGTAATACTCATATCATCAAGATCAATCAAGCAGGAAGTAGGGTATTACCTCCATCGAGAGGGCCCGAACCTGGGTAAACATCGTGTCCCCAGCCTCCTATTACCATTAGCCTTAGACGCACTGTTCGGGACCCCCTACCCAAGATCCGCCGGTTTTGACACCGACATTGGTGCTTTCATTGAGAGTTCCTCTATGTCGTCGCGATAAGGCTTGATGGCTTCTCCAACCTTCAACAACGCCGTCCAAGGTGAGACTTTTCTCCCCGGACAGATCTTTGTGTTCGGCGGCTTTGCACTGCGGGCCAACTCGCTTGGCCATCTGGAGCAGATCGATAGCTACGCCCCTGGCCATCAGGTCAGGTTTGGAAACCTAAACTACACTACCGACATCCACAACTACTTGATCTTCGAAGCATTCGGGCCCGTGTCAGGAGCGCCGAACAATCACGACGTGCGTGACCTAGATCTGTAGTCGGACAGTTCTTGGAACATCGCGCCTACTATGGCTCCGGACTTCATTCCAGAGCTGGTCGTGCCTTCCGAGGACGGGTGGATGGACCCCGCCCCGAAGGCCGTACACTCATCGGTGTTGGAGCCGAACACAGACTCCTCTCCTTAGGAAATCTATACCGCCGGACCCCCGGGCTCATCCCCCGAAGTGTGTTCCGGACCGCGCGCGCTCGTGCCCATCGAATCTAACTGGGCTCTAGTCATGGAGTTCGCGGTCGTGGATATCTTCCAGCACTCACCCTTCGGAGACGTGTAGAATTCATTAAAGTCTCTCTCTTTGTCAGGAGACACCTGGCTGAACTATGTCCGGCTCAAATGGGAAGCTGGCGACGAAGAAATTCGTTACCCACCCACCACCCACTTAATAGCGACGGTCGATGACTTGATGGACGTGCTTAACTTCGACTCCGAAGACATCGACGGTATAGACGACGATGCAGGAGAAGAACAGGAATCACCGCCCACAGGGCGCTAGACTGCCACCTCTTCATATAATATATATATGGTGGATACTCCCAAAGAAACCAATGGCGATGAGGCAACAGGAGATAACCCCTCGGGGAAGAAAGCAAAACATGGGCGTCATTGGCGCTGCTCCAAGCCTCGCCACAAAAATACCGACATTGTAGAAGAAAATCCAGACGGTGCCGAAGAGGAATACGATCCTGATCAACCCACCTTCGAGCAAGCCGAACAGGAACACGGGCAGGCTAGCCATGATGAACAGGCGACAGACGGATACTTGGAGGACGATAACTATATGCCTCTCTCCGAAGACGAGGTGAGCCTCGGTAACGGCAATTTCAGCGTACCAGAGGATCCCATAAAGCAGGAGCGCTTCAAGAGCCGGCTTATAGCCACTGCAAGAAGCCTGAAAAAGAAACATCAGCAGCCTCAAGCTGATAAAAATCTACCCATAGACAGACGGACTAAGGCCTGGGCAGCCGAAGAATACGGACTCGAGTGCCGAACAAAATACTACCCAAAGTGTAGGCTACTACCTCAATTTGTGGAGGCGGCACTAAAAATCAAACGCAGGCCTACACCCTGCCGATAGCACATTGAGGCAAGGGGCTACGCACAAGACCAGCATTGCATACCAAACAGCAACATAGCAAGCACCCCAGACGCATCAGCAGACAGAAACAAAGTCTACAAACCTTGGTGCAACAAATATAAGCGCCCCAAGGCAAAAAATGGCGCCCAGGGAATGACGATAACCACAGGAGCCCGTAATCCTCAACCCGTTGAGTGGGAGAAGAGACTTCAACATCTTAATTCGGGCCCCTCTAGCTTGAACCGCATACTTCACTGCCCATGTCAAATTCATGGCACCCCTGGAGCAGCAGCCAATCATACCAATAGAGAATGCTGGGTCTTTAAACAAATCGGCAGGCTGGCGCTGGAAGGAGCATGAAGAAGCCCAGATTATCAAATCTAGGGACCGATCACTCAAGGACCAGACCCACCAGAAAACTCATTTTAGAGTGTCACGAATAGGCGTGAAGGCCACCTTGGCCCCGCCACCCCGGAGATGGTCTTCGGATAGCCAAAAATGACATACCAACTTTCGGTCTTATACTTCTAGGCAGTAGCTATTCAGCACCGCCAGAATACACTGCGACTCGACGCATTATCACCCAAGACCCACGTGATGACTTCACAATTGCGGTCAAGACCGAGCTTCGCCTCGGTGCCGAAGAATATTCGGCTACTTTATTCACTGAAGCAGCGAGTCATGGTTTTTTTCAATCGAACATAAATTCGATAGCCGAACTCCCGGACACCGACAAGGGAGTCTGAACTACTTCATGATACCCCAACCTAATCATAGCTCATATAGATCCTTCAGAATAAGCCGGACGGATCACGTCCACGGCTCAGCCACTGCTCACACACGCCTCTTAAGCATTATTTGCAGGTTCACCCTCATGCACAACTGGACCGGCGACTTGGAATCAGCTCGGACGCACACATGGGGGATGTCCACCCCACCTGAATACAATCCGGATATTCCTCCGGACTCGCGCACAGCCAACCACCGCCCGGCCCCAACAGGTTCGGCCATCATACCTCCCTTTTATAACATGCACCGTACTCATACGCATAGACATATTACTTAAATACAACATGTACAGTCATTTGACACTTATCTGCTATTTCTCAATGAGATTTTGTCATAACGGCATCCTTCGAACGTCAGGGGCTTCCTTGCACCCATGCTACGGTGTCTAAAGTCCGAACACCTTCTTGGTCATTCGGCACCCCGAACTTATAGCATTATATGCATCAGCTCCGAATCATGTCTTTGGTCATTGGTTGGGTTTGCCCGGCTCCCATGTTTTGGTACTTTATGTTCCGCAATATCGGCTAAGGTAGCGCTGGGAGAACTACTGCGATTGTGTCCCGGTTCTGCCGGACGAACACCTTAGTAGAGAAAGCCGAAAACCGACTGTCATGATAAGGCGAGAGCTGGTCAGCTTTCGAGAGGTTGTAAAATCTTTAAGGATTTATTCCGCATAATGCCATAATAAAATGCAGCATGCAAAGGATTGGTCCACTGATAAGGCGCTATTAGATCCCGTGCGGTCTTCCGAACACCAGGGGTTGCGCCGCCCATACTCGAAATCCTATGGCTAAGTGAGAGTAATAAAGCCTTATAGTCCGATTGCCTGGTTCGCTGTGCTGAACACCTCCTTCATGGACCCTAGAATGGGATAAAGAGTGTTCAGGTGTATCCCGAACACCCCCATAGTTCCTACGTGGGGGCAGAAGCCGACGACTGGCCATCTCTCAAGACTAACATACTAAACGGCCGCGCAGGAATAAAATTTACACATAACAGGCACCTACATATAAGTGACTCTGTTTGCCTTACAAAAGATAGCACAACTGCTTTCAGGGAAAAATAATGTCTTTCGTACATTCCTCGGCCACGAGGCAGGCACCTTTCAGGACGCCATCATAATATAGTTTGGGCTTGCGGTGCTCCTTCCCCTCTGGCGGCCCCTCGGTCATCAGCTTATCAGCATCAAGCTTCCCCCAGTGCACTTTCGCACGGGCAAATGCCATTCGTGCCCCTTCTATGCATGCTGACCGCTTAATGATTCCAGCCAAGGGCAAACCCTCACGATCTGCTGCACGAGCCCAAAGAAACTGCACGGTATGGACTCGGCGGGCCACAACCGGATAACCAAATCCTTCATGGTTAGTTCGGCTGCCCGATGCAGTTCGATCAGCTGTTTGAGCTGGTTGACAAATGGCACCGGATAATTCGGCGCCAAATACTGCGACCAGAAGAGTTTCTCTGCAGTATGCTTCTTCTCAGCTCGGCAGAATTGGGCAGCATCAGATATGCTGCGCGGCAATCCGCAAATGCCCCTGAAAAAGTTAGGATTCAATGGGTCACCATGAATCTTCCCCGCGAAAGCATAAGGTGCTTAAAAAAAAGGGGGCCCCTTACCAGCCGCAATCTTCTGCGCCTCCTGAATATCCTTCAACGCAGCCTGGGCTTCCTCCCGAGCCTCATTCGTGGCCTGGAGAGCTTGGGCGAATTCGGATTCTTTCAATGATAGACTCTGCCCCAAGCTTTCGTTTCTCCCTACAGCCTCCTGAAGCTCTTGTTCAGCTTCCACAACCCTTGCCTCGTGTTTCTCGTGGAGAGCCTGCTCCGCGGCCGCTTTCTTTTCGGCCAAGGCAACAACCTTCTTGAGCGCCTCAATTTCGGCATTTGCCCCTAGAGTGCGCGATATACGATAGTCACAACTACTTACTTGTGCTAAAACTTACTAAAAGTTTCAAAACATACCTTGTTTATCCTCCAGCTGCTTCTTCACTCGACCGAGTTCCTCTTCGGCCCGCACCAGAATCTTCTTGAGTCCAGACACTTCTGCGGCATGAGAAGAGGCAGTCGCTGAAGACATCTGATTCATAAAAAATATATGTGTCATTAGCTAAGTCTCCTGCGGACGGGAAGTTGATCCCCTGTCCGGTTCCTGTCCTCTCTGAATAGTGTATCAGGGGCTACTATCTATACTATGACAGTCTTTTACACATACCTCCAAGCCTTTTATAAGGCTAACGCAGGATTCATTCAGTCCGCTCTTAGTGGCCTGAATCTTTTCTATCACCACACCCATAAGGGCGCGGTGTTCATCAATGATGGACACACTCTCCAGTGCTGTCGATAGGCCGCCTGACACCTTTAGTTGGACGTAGGTCGCAGGCGGAGTAGGATCGCCCCTCCAGTCAAGAGGGGCTGCCTGCCTGATCTCGAAGCCTTAGGGGTCTCCAGGATTGTGTCCGGCTGTGGGTTGGATCCATGATCGCCCCCGCCGTCGACATTCATGGGAACAGCCGCTCCCGCGCGTCCGGCCCCCGAGGTACGACCCCCTGGCTCAGGTCCTCTTTGGATGACACCTCGGTGTCACAGCCAGGCTTTGGGGAAGGGGCCCTGGGAGGTGTCTCACTCTCCAAGGCATCAGAGTTCAACGAGTCTCTGATGAGGCCTGTTGGGCCGGAGACCTCGCTGAACTATAAAAAGTACGGTGTGAATCAAAATACTACATTGTAGTAAATTCTGGATGCATGAATATGTTCGGATTTCGTGCGCTTACGATTTTACCAGGGGTTGGGCCCTGGGATCCCACTCCGGGCTGCTGTCGGTAGCCATGGTGGACGCCTCGGGGATGAATGTCCTTCCCCTCTTAGGCGAATCTGCCTTGAAGGATGAGGAGGCTGTCCTTTTCATCCTCTCCCTCGTAGGGGACTTGGTCTCTTCTTCCTCCTCATCCTCTTCCTCCTCCTGCTCCTCGTTCTCTCCGGAGGAGGGAGGATCGTTGGAGTCTTCGGACTTCGTGTCTGAAGCACCACGACGATGGAGACCGCTCCTGGTTTCCTTGGCCTTTTTGTTGGGCTCTTTCTCCAGTGCCTTGTAAGGCGCTGGGACCAGCATCTTCGTCAGAAGAAGTCCCGCCGGTTCTTTCGGCAGCGGGGCCGGACAATGAATCTGCTCCGCCACCTTCATCCATCCCTGAAGCAATCGTGGAAATACACATTAAAAAACATCCCCTTCGGGGCATATCAATGAAACATGCGAATAGCCAAGATGTGATGACGACTTACCGGACTGGCGGGATGGGACAATTGGTACCCGTGGTCTGTGGCAGAGTCCGGCCATGGTCTGCCAGACTTAAAGAGCACCTTCCAGATGTCCTTGTGCGAGGAGCCGAATAGCTCTCGCAGGGTCTGGTGCTCGGCCGGGTCGTACTCCAACAAATCACAACCTCTGTGCTGGCAAGGAAGGATCAGGCGGACCAGCATCACCGGGACCATGTCAACAAGCCTGATGGCCTTGTCCTCCATACCTTTGACGCGCGCCTGGATCACTGACAGTTCATCGGACAACGACCAGTTCACGCCCTTCCTAGGCCAGGACGTGAGCCGCAAAGGGTCTCCTGATCGAAATTCAGGAGCAGCGGCCCACTTTTTGCCGCGCGGCTTAGTGATATAGAACCACTGTTGCTGCCACTCCTTGACGGAGTCATTGAAAGTACCCGTTGGACATGTGACCTTAGGCATCCTGCTCACCATGGCGCCTCCGCACTCGGCATGTTCTCCACTCACCACTTTGGCTTCACGTTGAAGATCTTGAGCCATAGCCCAAAGCGTGGCGAGATACGGAGAAATGCCTCACACACGGCGATAAATATCGAGATACTGAGGAAGGAATTGGGGGATAAATCGTGAAAATCAATCCTGTAGTAATACATGATGCCGCGAACAAAAGGGTGGAGGGGGAACCCGAGCCCGCAGACGAAATGGGGGAGGAAAACGACTCTCTCATGGGGCTCCGGAGTAGGGACAATCTGTCCCGCCGTTGGAAGACGGGGGCCGGTTTTCTTGGCTAGATATCCGCCCGCCCGCAGCTTTTTAATATCCTTCTCCTGGGCGGAGGAGGCCATCCACTTGCCTCCTGCTCCGGATCCAGACATTTTGGAGGACCTTTTTTGGTGGGGAGGATGAATGCTTGGGCGCTAGGGCTCGAGCAAAAGGAAAATGGCAAGCAGAAGTAGAAGAAGGCGTGGGTATAAAGGAGGAGGCTTTTCCCCTTTATAAAGGCGATAAAACTTTACGCCTGCCCGCTTGCCTAACCAGAGCCTGCTCATTCCCCACTTACCGTAATTGATGGTGCGGTTGGGTTACCCATGCCCGTATTGAAGAGGATCCCGCATTAAGGGGACACGATCTCTGCTTTGACAAGACGTGCCGAAGAAACCGCCTCGCGATATGTGCGGAAGCGGGTTGTAAAAAACGGTTCGAATGAAAGCCGGACCGTGGCGTGATGTCACTTTTCGAAGAATTGTCAGTAGATTAGATTCGTGGATTATTATTCTCTCTATGGTGGTATATGGAATGTTATCTTGCAGAGCCGGACATGGTCCTTGTGTTCGGAATTTATCTTGGAGTATTTGGAGATGGAACCCGCCTCGCAATGCCGAAGACAATCTACGCGCCGGACTCATCATCATTGAAGCCTGGTTCAGGGGCTACTGAGGGAGTCCTGCATAAGGGGGTATCCGGACAGCCGGACTATATACTTTGGCCGGATTGTTGGACTATGAAGATACAAGACAGAAGACTTCGTCCCGTGTCCGGATGGGACTCTCCTTGGTGTGGAAGGCAAGCTTGGCGATTCGGATGTAGATCTCCTTCTCTGTAAACCGACTCTGTGTAACCCTAGCCCCCTCCGGTGTCTATATAAACCGGACGGTTTGGTCCATAGGACAACATCAACAATCATACCATAGGCTAGCTTCTTGGGTTTAGCCTCTTTGATCTCGTGGTAGATCAACTCTTGTAATACTCATATCATCAAGATCAATCAAGCAGGAAGTAGGGTATTACCTCCATCGAGAGGGCCCGAACCTGGGTAAACATCGTGCCCCCAGCCTCCTGTTACCATTACCCTTAGACGCATAGTTCGTGACCCCCTACCCGAGATCCGCCGGTTTTGACACCGACAGGGGGTCTCGAACTGTGCATCTAAGGTCGATGGTAACAAGAGGCGGGGGACACAATGTTTACCCAGGTTCGAGCCCTCTCTATCGAGGTAATACCCTACTTCCTGCTATATTGATCTTGATGATATGAGTATTAGAAGAGTTAATCTACCACGAGATCGTAATGGCTAAACCCTAGAATTCTAGCCTATGAGGATTGTGATTGAGTATGTCTATCTGTCTCTATGGACTAAGCCCTCCGATTTATATAGACACCGGAGGGGACTAGGGTTGTACAAAGTCGGTTACAGAGAAAGGAATCTACATATCCGGTCGCCAAGCTTGCCTTCCACGCCAAGGAGAGTCCCATCCGGACACGGGAGAGAATCTTTAGTCTTGTATCTTCATAGCCCAACAGTCCGGCCCATATCAATAGTCCAGCCGTCCGAGGACCCCTTAATCCAGGACTCCCTCAATAGCCCCTGAACCAGGCTTCAATGACAAGGTGTCTGGCGTGCAGATTGTCTTCGACATTGCAAAGAGGGTTCCTCCTCCAAATACTCCAAATCTTCCTCCGAACACAAGAAATGTATCTGGCTCTACAAAACAAATACCACACACAATCGTAGAGAGTATAATAATTCACGAGTTCAATCTGCTGACAACTTTTTACAACATGACATCACATCGATGCCTGGTTATTATTCGAAACATTTTTAGCCCACCACTCCGTATTTCAAGATGCGGTTCCATTGGCATGTCTTGTCAAAGCAGAGATCGTGTCCCCTTTGTTGTGGGATTCTCATCAATACAGGTATGGGTAATCCCACCGCACCTTTGCATGGCCCTCGGGGATAAGCGAGTTTTTAGGGCAAGTGGGGAGGCGCTTGATATTCACTGCCTTTATAAAGGGATAAGGATCCAACTCTTTCACCCACGCATTCTCTCTGCTTCCCCATTCTCGAGCTCCAGCGCCCAAGCTTCCATCTCTTCCCCCCCAAAAAGCACTCCAGCCATGTCGGATCCAGAACGCAGGGCAAGTGGATGGCCTCCTCTGTCAAGGAGAAGGATATCAAGAAACTCCGGGAGGCCAGGTATCTAGCCAAGGAGATCACACACCATCTCCTGGCCAAGGGACAAACCGTCCCTACTCCGGAACCCCACGAGAGGGTTGTATTCCTCCCTCACTTTATTCGCGGGTTGGGATTTCCTCTCCACCCATTCATTCGCGGACTCATGTACTACTACATGATAGATTTCCATGATCTATCCCCCAATTCCTCCACAAATCGGACTGTGGCTAAAGATCTTCAAAGTGAAGCCGAAGGTGGTAGGCGGTGAGCACGCCGAGTGCGGAGGCGCCATGGTGAGAAAGATGCTCAATGTCAAATGTCCATCAGGTACATTCAACGAGTCCATCAAAGGGTGGCAACCAGAGTGGTTCTACATCACTGAGCCACACGACACCAAATGGGTCGCAACTCCCGAATTTCGATCCGGAGCCCCAATGCGGCTCATGTCCTGGCCCGAGAAGGGCCGGGACTGTTCTTTGTTAGACGAGCTGACGGCGCTCCAGGCGCGTATCAAGAGCATGGGAGACAAGAGTATCAAACTTGTTGATGTGGTTCAGGTGATGTTAGTTCGCCGGATCCTTCCATGCCAATGCCGGACTTGCAATCTGTGGGAATTTGATCCGGCCAAGCACCAGACGCTGCGGGAGTTCTTCGGCACAATGCACGAAGACATCTGCAAGGTGCTATTCAAGCCCGGCAAGTCGTGGCCGGACTCGGCCAAGGATCGCAGCCATAAATTGGACCGTTCCACAAGTTCGGTAAGTCTTTACATGTTTTCTAGGTGTATCCTTTACTCGCATACTTGGGGGAAATGCCTAATATTTCCTTAATGATTCTCCAAGGGCTGGACAAAGAAGGCGGAGCAGATTTACAGTCCGGCCCTGCTGCCCAAAGAACTAGCAAGCCCACTTTGGACGAAGATGCTGGTCCTGGTGAGGGAGTCCTGGATTAAGGGGTATCCGGACAGCCGGACTGTATACATCGTCCAGACTATTGAAGCGTGAAGATACAAGACTCAAGACTTCGGCCCGTGTCCGGATGGGACTCTCCTTTGCGTGGAAGGCAAGCTTGGTGATCTGGATATTGTGTTTCCTTCCTTGTAACCGACTCCGTGTAAACCCTAGCCCTCTCCAGTGTATATATAAACCGGAGAGGTTGGTCCTTAGAAGGACGATCACAATTACAATCATACCATCATAGGCTAGCTCTCAGGGTTTAGCCTCTATGATCTCGTGGTAGATCTACTCTTGTACTACCCATATCTTCAATATTAATCCAGCAGGAAGTAGGGTTTTACCTCCATCGAGAGGGCCCGAACCCAGGTAAACATTGTGTCCCTCGCTTCCTGTTACCATCAGCCTAGACGCACAGATCGGGACCCCCTACCCGAGATCCACCAGTTTTGACACCGACATTGGTGCTTTCATTGAGAGTTCCTCTGTGTCATCGCCGCAAGGCTCGATGGCTCGTCTCGTCGTCAAGGACAACATTACCTCGGGGGGAGCTCTGGCTGTACGCCAAACTCTCCAACTTGGCAGCTTCATCATGGCTGCCCCATCGGCGGCTGCGCCGACAATGGACTCTCGGGTCATCAAGCATAACCTTCACGTCAGTTCAGAACTCGCCGAATAGATGGATCCGATGGAGCTCTCCTCCCTTAATGAGCTCTTGGATCGCATCACCGCTCTGGGAGTCGCTACAGACTATGACCGGATTGGGCTTAAACCTGACCAAGGGGACATTAGATCCCCGCCGGCCACTCATGAGATAGCATTAGTGGATGAACCACGCATGGATTACCCCTCAACTCTGAGGACGAACCATGTCCGGATCACCGAGCTCCTTTGAGCCGAACACCTGCCCAATGGAAGACATGACCCGGGTCCCGGACTTTGAATCGGGCATTGGGCCGAAGAAATTGGGCAACACTCCGGATCCCGGACCGTCAGACTTGGAGCCTCCCATGCCCCTGGGTGCTAGATTGGATCAGGATCCAGATTCAGCTAACAACACCCACCCGGACTTAAGCCGTCTCTCCCACATCAGGCAAGTGCCCCAGGAGACAGTACATTGCTACTGGGCCAGATTCCTCCTTGTGCTAAACAAGGTCAAGGACTGCCGCGAGGAAGACGTTGTCTCACTTTTCTGAAAAACTGCACAAACAAAGGACTCCTCAGTGCTATAAGTCGCCGTGACATAGTACACTTTGCGGACTTGGCAACCATAGTACAGAAGTAGTGTGCGATGGAAAGCACCTGGAAAACCCAAACATAATTTTGGGATAGTACGGCCCTCACCAGAACCTTTATCCGAACTAAACGGGCGAACTCTCGTAAATCGGCCGATCCAGTTCCCAAGAAACGGAAGCACACCCTAGGGCGGGGAATCGTATTGGAAGAATGGCCCAATGGGCCATGTAAACTCCATAGCGCTACGGACACAACACCAACTCATAGCCTTAGGGCATGTTGGATACTCCAACAGGTTGCGAAAAGTGGCGAGGATCTTCTTGCAGGCCATAAAGCAGAACAACATCCTGCCAACGAGCATAATACGGTACTAACGGTCTTCAAGACTTTCGCATCAAAAAATAAGCGCAAGCGAGCTCATCGAAGCTCCGTTGAAATCTACCATGTGGCAAAAATAAACCCCTGGAACGACATTGCTATAACTTTCAATGCCAGTGATGAACCTCGATTCCAGACTGTTCGGACACCAGCCGCTCTGGTCCTTAGTCCAATCATGGACGGCTTTCGGCTCACTAAAGTACTCATGGACGGCGGAAGCGGATTAAACTTGATCTATGAAGAAACGCTCAACAAGATGGAAATGGAGAAAAGCCGCATTATGGAAAGCGGCACAACCTTCACGGGAATTATCCCTAGTCGGGAAGCGCGGTGTGCGGGAAAAATCACACTCGATGTGGTATTCGGCACCCCAGAGAATTGCAGGTCCAAAGAATCACATTCCAGGTGGCTCCTTTTAGCAGCGGATACCACGCCCTTCTTGGGCGGGACACGTTCGCAAGCTTTCAAGCTATACCCCATTACGGGTACATAAAGCTTAAAATTCCTGGTCCCAATGGAATCATCACTCTAGCCAGTGATCCGGACGTCACACTTCACGCCGAAAACAAAACCGCAGCACTAGCCCTGGAAGCATTATCCGAAGCCCTAGTAGCCGAAGAATTAACAACGCTGCGGGCCACCGTGGATAGGGACGACGTGATACTCGACAAGCGACCCAAGTCCACCTCATTTAAACCCGCAGACGAGATAGTCAAATTCCAAGTCCATCCAACGGACCCCACAAAGACAGCTTCCATCGGGACACAGTTGAACCCCGCAATGGATGCCGCACTACGGGACTTTTTACGCCAAAATTGGGACATTTTCGCCTGGCACCCATCGGACATGCCGGGCATCCCGCGCGGATTGGCCGAACATAGCCTTAACATACTAAAGGGATACAAACCTGTCAAACTGACCCTAAGGCAATTTTCAGAGCCTAAACGACAAGCAATGGGGGAAGAGCTAGCCAAGCTACTTGAGGCCGGATTCATCAGAGATATCAAACATCCGGATTGGCTGGAAAATTTGGTAATGGTACCAAAGAAGGACAAATCCTGGCGCCTATGTGTCGATTTCAAAGACCTCAACAAGGCTTGCCCCAAGGATCCCTTTCCCCTCCCTCGCATCGGTCAAATCATCGATGCCACAGCTGGACACGACTCGCTGTGTTTTCTTGACGCATACTCTAGATACCATCAAATAAAGATGGCAGAGTCTGACCAAGTTGCAACAGCTTTCATAACGCCATATGGCCCTTTTGCTTCAACACTATGCCTTTTGGGCTTAAGAATGCCGGTGTAACCTATCAACGCATGATTCAAACATGCCTAGAAAAACAAATCGGCAAAACAATGGAGGCATAGATGGACGATGTGGTCATAAAAACAAGACACGTAGAAACCCTAATAGATGACTTGAGGCTTACATTTGATAACCTCCGGACATACGACATCAAGTTAAATCCGGAAAAATGCGTTTTCGGCGTCCCCTCGGGGAAACTGCTGGGCTTCATTGTTTCCAATAGAGGAATTGAAGCGAATCCGGCAAAAATCCGAGCTCTGTCACAGTTGGCTATACCAACTGACCTCAAGCACATCCAGAAACTAACTGGATGCGTGGCCGCTTTGAGACGCTTTATCTCCAGGCTAGGATAAAAGGCATTACCTCTTTACCGCCTCCTTCGGCGCACCGAACACTTCGTGTGGACGAATGCAGCCGCGTCCGAACTCGATGAAATAAAGACCTTACTGGCCAGTAATCCAGTCCTAACAGTGCTAAACATCGGCGAGCCTATGTTACTATACATAGCTGTAACACATCAAGTTGTAAGTGCAGTGCTCGTCGTCGAACGAGATGTTGACAGATACAAATTCCCGCTCCAAAAGCCGGTTTATTACGTATCCACGGTTCTCACCCCATGCAAATCCCGATACCCACACTACCAAAAAATAGCATACGCGGTCATCATTGCATCCCGTAAGCTGCGACACTACTTTCAAGAGTGTTCGATTACGGTGGCCTCCGAAGTACCACTCAATGACATAATAAATAACCGCGACGCTACGGGTCGGATTGCTAAATGGGCCATCGAGCTCCTTCCGTTCGACATAGCATACAAACCACGGCGGGCCATCAAGTCGCAAGTACTGGCAGACTTTGTCGCCGAATGGACAGAAGCCGAACTCCCTAAAGAGTACGACGCATACTCCAACTGGATCATGCACTTCGACGGCTCTAAAATGCTGGACGGATTGGGAGGGGGTGTAGTCCTGACGTCTCCCACCGGAGACACGGTCCAGTACGTACTCCAAATATTATACACATACTCCAATAATGCAGCCGAATACGAGGCTCTATTGCACGGTCTTCGGATGGCAGTCTCTATGGGCATCCAACACCTGGAAGTGTGCGGGGATTCGAACCTCGCAATATCACAAATTAACGGAGACTTTGATGCCAAGGATCCAAAAATGATGGCCTACGGTAATGCCATCCTCAAAATGTCAGCTCGGTTCGAGGGGCTCGAATTCCACCATGTGGCTCGAGAAAACAATCAAGCGGCTGACGTCCTCGCCCGCATTGGCGCTAAACGCGACCCTGTCCCACATAACATATTCCTAGAAAGGTTGTTCAAACCATCCGTAGTATAGGAAGGGGAGTCCGGCAATACTCGCACGGACCCGAACTGACCCCCAGATTCCGAACCGTCAGACATAATCGGAGGCTCTGCCACCGAAATTACATCTTCGGCCCACGAAATCATGGCCGTAGTTGCCCCATGGACTGAACCTTTCCTGGCCTACCTAAATAGGCAGGAGCTCCCCGAGGACCAAAATGAAGCACGCTGCATCGTTCGGCGTTCTAAGGCTTACAAGGTCCATGAAGGGGAACAATACAAGAAAAGTGCTACCGGAGTGCTCCAAAGATGCATCTCCGAAGAGGAAGGGCGGCAACTCTTGGCTGAAATCCATGCCAGACTGGGCGGGCACCACACCGCGGCTCGAGCACTAGTCAGCAAGGCCTTCCGTACAGGCTTTTATTGGCCGACGGCCCGAGCATACGCACAGGACCTTGTCCAACACTGCGTTGGTTGCCAGCTCTTCGCCAATCGGAGTCATATGCCCCCTGCCGCTCTGCAAACAATCCCCATAACTTGGCCCTTCGCGGTCTGGGGGCTGGATATGGTCGGACCTCTTAAAGGGGGAAGCCATAAGAAAAAATACTTATTGGTCATGGTGGACAAGTTCACCAAATGGATAGAAGCCAAACCAGTCAAAATGGCCGAATCCGGACCAGTCATAAACTTCATATCCGGGGTCGTACACCGATACGGCGTCCCTCACAGCATCATCACTGATAATGGCTGCAATTTCACAGCCGATGAAGTGAAAACTTGGTGCGGCAAAATGGGCATTAAGCTCGATTACGCTTCCGTCTACCATCCCCAAACAAACGGCTTGGTCGAATGGGCAAACGGTCTCATCGTGAGCGGCATCAAACCCAGACTAGTGCGATCTTTGATAGAGTCAGATATGCACTGGGTCGAGGAGCTCAACTCCGTGCTCCGGGGGTTGTGGACCACGCCGAATCGCACCACCGGATACACACCATTTTTTATGGTGTATGACACGGAAGCTGTACTACCTTGCGACATAATACACAATTCGCCATGCATACACATGTACGAAGAGAAGGAAGCCGAATTAGATCGGCAGGATAACTTGGATGCCCTGGAAGAGGAGCGCGACGTCGCAAAAGCCCGCTCCGCATTCTATCAATAGCAGGCTCGACGATACCAAAGCAGAGAAGTACGGGCCAAAATTTACAATATTGGCGAACTCGTTCTATGCCTACCGGAGAATAAGAAGGACAAGCTCAAACCCAAGTGGTAAGGTCCCTTCGTCATTGACAAAGTTCTCACCGGAGGAGCGTACCGCTTACGTAATGCATCCGATAACAGACTCGAGGCGAACCCATGGAACGCGGCAAGACTATGGAGATTCTACGCCTAACGCCGAACTCAATGTTTGCCTCCTTACTCCCTCCCTTTTATTTATGCTCCATCCCTTTTCCTTTCTCGACTTTTCTTCCTCTTCACACAAAATATTTAATATAGTACGGACTTCCGGATAACTCCTGCCGCACTATGTGTGTAAGCAGCACCTGGGGGCTTCCTATATGGAAGCTAAAAATAATTACTCTAATGGCTTTTCGCCCATCACATGTGCATTTCTTTTCCACATGTGCCTTTTCTTCACCAGTATATGCATCGATGTGACTTAAGATGTGGCCAAGCTGGGTTGCCTGGCTCTTGTGTTTATGCCCGACGTTCCCGTTAATTCGGCTAGGGCATAAGGGGAGCACCTCTGCGATTGTTACTGCCGGTTCAGCCGGATGTGTACCTCAGACTGGGTGAAGCCAAAAGCTAGTTTCCTTAAGAGAATATTCGGTCGGTGAACAAAAGATGTATTCATTTATTACAACATAAATCCCCAGAAGCCTTGTATCCTGCACCATCGTTCGCAGTCTGGACATGTGCATTGTCACATGCGTACCCAGGGAAAGGAACCCCTAACGGAACTATTCTCCCTGGAAGATGTTTCTTACTATCCATGTAATATAACATAACTAGTTGGGTACTTGTCTGTTCAAGCACTTATGACCCCTACGCCTGGTTTCCACGCATACCCCGGTTTTGTATAACTAAGTGGGTATTCGGACTCACCCTGGACTATAGTATCCAGGGGCTGAAGCGAAAAGGTCCGCCATGACAAATGATTTTAATCCGGCTAGGGGATACTTATGCCCATCAAATTAGGCAGTCACTTAGACTGACTATATTCCTCCTCTATACCATCCAACATGCTATCTAGCTTACAATCCTGTTGAGAATACTTGGCGGCTAACGCTACCTGGTCATATACCAGACTTACGAGAATTTCTTGCCCATCGGGCCCCGCCGGTCCTACTTCGGCCATATGGTTCGGGTCCAGCCTGGTGTAGCGCGTCTTCACCATAGCACGGGCTTCTCTTGCACCTTGCCGGCAAGCCGACACCTTCCACAATCGGAAGCGTCGCCGTGCTCCTTGAAGCACATCCACAAGATCCCCCATGCCATTCGGCAGGGAACTTGTTGGCCACAAGGCTTGAGCAACGTCGTGCATCACCCGCCGAGCTCGCTCGTGCAACTATGAAAGGTCTTGTAGCAAATCACCCGCAGATGAGGGCATCTCCTCCCCGGGGCGACCCATTAACATTTCTACAAGCAAAATTCTTTCAATATACTTCCTCGCCGAACTATAATATAGTTCGTCTCGATACTTACCATAAATTCCGCATCGAAGCCTTTTGTTCTCCTTCACGGAGTCCGCCAGCTGAGCACGGACGTCCTTCAATTCCACGTCCAGCCGGACATTGGCATCTTGAAGATTGTTCTTCTCCTGCCTAACTTGCGTAAGAATGCGCTCGCCAGCCTTTAGCTGCCTTTTGAGATGCGCGTCATCATCCTTTACGCCCTCCGGATTCACCCCGGGATTGTCTGCAGATTTCTCTGTTAGACTTGTTATACGAATCATTTAATACCTGGTGCATCTTTGTACAATTGAGACAAACGTTACCAGATGAGGCCTTTTGGGATTCCTCTAACTTGGCAACCGTGTCCCTCAGCTGGGCCTTGAATTCCTCTAGCTCCCGAGCCAATTTTTCATTCTTATCTACAAGGATCTGTGCATAAATTGATCCTTAAAACAGTTGTTCCAACCATTTCAAGTCTTAGGGGCTACTGTTATACATACTTATCAAAATTTCTTACCCGCCTTGAGCTGTTCGGATGTATGCGTCCCCCGAATGGAAGGCATTAAATGCCTCTTCGGAGAAGATGTTGTTCCGAAGCACGGCCCTCCGGCACCGGTGATTCATGGCGCTCTCTACTTTGGAGTTCGTGGCCGATAGCATATCTGCATCCTTTGTTGGAGAACTATGCGGTACTGGCCCCGTGTCCGCCTCCGCTCTCGAAGCCGGTTCTGGAACCCGACTGGTGGAGGCGTGATTGGCGGGATCCCCGGATATAGTCCGACTGCTCCTCTTCCTGCCAGGACACGAAGGGCGCCGTTATACTTCAAATATAATAATCGCAGGATAGGTTTTTGTTTTACCTCTGTAGCGGTGTGTCGACCCTCACTGCCTTCCTCTCGAGCCTGCCCTTCCAGACGCCCGTGGTCGATGAGTCCCTAGGGGCTCGGCCCCGCGCTCCGACCGTCGTCTCTGCAAACAGCACGATGCGTCAAGGGTAAGGTATGACACCTGAGGGGAGTCCTCTTCGGAGGATATGGTTTTTAGTTTGGCTTACGTGCAACACAGGGAGCAGTCCAGGATAGTCGGCAATAATGGCCACTGAGGCACCATCATAGCTCGCTTGATAAAATACCCCATTGACAAGATCCACGGTAATATCCGGATCTTCTTCGAGTCCTGGATCTAGGGCCCTTCCGGGGTCCCCTAACTGCATGGAGGGGCTGAAGATTCCTTATATGACCCTCCTCGGTTCCTGCTTGGAAACATCGATGCGGGTAATCTTAGCAGAAAGCGCTAAAGTCAGTGAAGCAGGGAAGGAATGACGACTTACCCACTCTGGGGGTTGTACATGGAGAATCCGTCCCGCGGTTTAATGCGAAGGAATTCTTCTTCTTCCCCTTTGTATAAACCAGACAATATCCTTGCCAGAGCAATGGCGGAGTCCGGACCCTTACGGGTGCAGCGGGTGGCGTCGTCTTCCCCGTTCTAGTGCCACATGGGCTTCCCCCGATATTGAAGCGGTTGCACTCCCCGCATTATGTATATTGCCATGACCTTGACTATCGTCAGTCCGGATTTGGCCAGTAACTTTATCCTGCTCATCTGGAAATGTATTTTCCTGGTATCCTCCTCTTGAGGGCCCCGGGGGCACCAGCTTAGACGTGCCCTCAGCAGGGCGTTACTGAACTTGGGGAGACCTATCCGGACTGGATCTGGAAGGGGAACATCATCAATGTATAACCACTCTGAAGGCCAGTTCTCTGGTTCCTTCTTGGGAGTGCCAGATAGGTATCCGGTCTCGGTAATGCGCCATACTTCGGCCCCGCCCACTTGACATAGGGATTCTCCCTGGGTGCGGGGGACAAGGCAGAAAAGCTTCTTCCATAACCCGAAGTGAGGTTCGCAGCCCAAAAATAGCTCGCAAAGGGCAACGTACCCTGCTATGTGTAGTACGGAGGCAAGGGTAAGGTTGTGCAACTGGAGACCGTAGAACTCCAGGAGCCCGCGAAGAAACAGGTGGATGGGAAACCCGACGCCCCTTAGCAGATGCGGGATGAGACATATTTGCTCCTCCGAAGATGGATTAGCAGATCCCTCCGCTTGTTCCCCTCTGTTATAAGTGGCCATTCCGGCTCGAACGGGGACCATAAACGCCGGTGGGAGAAACCCTTGGGTCTGTAACTTCATCAAACGGCTATGAGGAACTGAACATTCTTCCCAATCCCCCGACTTGGAGTGAGGAGAGCGAGCAGAAGAGCTGTGACGACCGGCCATGTTGGAATGGTTTTTTTTTTCGAAGCACTCTGTGGGATGCTTGCTCGAGGGGGGAGAGTGAGGTTGGATCTGATAATTCCCGTCTCTTCAAATAGACGGCCAGCCTGAAGGATCGGGGGTGGGAAATGCAAAAATGCCTCGGCTCATCGCATTCGCTTGACACATGGAGATGGTCATTATTGAGGCACTGAAGCGGAGGAGTGCAACGTTGATGGGGAGCCAGACACTATTCGTCATAGTAGGTACATTGGAGTATTCGGAGAAGGAACCCTCCTTGCAATGCCGAAGACACGACTGCGCGCCAGACTCATCATCATTGAGGCCTGGTTCAGGGGCTACTGAGGGAGTCCTGGATTAAGGTGTATCCGGAAAGCCAGACTGTTTACATCATCCGGACTATTGAAGCGTGAAGTTACAAGACTCAAGACTTCAGCCCGTGTTCGGATGGGACTCTCCTTTGCGTGGAAGGCAAGCTTGGCGATCCGGATATTGTGTTTCCTTCCTTGTAACCGACTCCGTGTAAACCCTAGCCCTCTCCGGTGTCTATATAAACCGGAGAGGTTGGTCCTTAGAAGGACGATCACAATCACAATCATACCATCATAGGCTAGCTCTCAGGGTTTAGCCTCTATGATCTCTTGGTAGATCTAATCTTGTACTACCCATATCTTCATATTAATCAAGCAGGAAGTAGGGTTTTACCTCCATCGAGAGGGCCCGAACCTAGGTAAACATTGTGTCCCTCGCTTCCTGTTACCATTAGCCTAGACGCACAGATCGGGACCCCCTACCCGAGATCCGCCGTTTTTGACACCGACACCCGGCGCCTTATAAGGCGCCGAAGAAGAAGGCCAAGGAGACCAGGGGCGGTCTCCATTGCAAGGGCACTTCGGACGTGGAGTCCGAAGACGCTGAGGCTCACTCCTCCGCCGAAGAAGACGAGGAAGAGGAGGTGGAGGAAGAAGAAAGCCATCCCCCCCCCCCCACGAGGGGAGAAAGAAAAGGATGACCTCCACGCGTTTGGAGGCTGAAACGTCTAAGAAGGGGAAAGCTTCCCTTTTGGACGAATCCACCGCGGCCACCGATAGCAGCTCAGGGTTTGAACCCAGGGTCAAGCCCCTTGCCAAATCGTGAGTACCAAGAAACCCGGACACATTCATATATCCAGCCTCAATATTGCATAGTATTAATATGTTGAGTCACACATTTTGCAGTCCGACTAGGTCCAACTTCGAGCGATCCTCATCGGAGGACTCGCTAGACCCGGATGCGATGGATAGCGGGACCCTCCCGACGGCCTCCTCTCCCAAGGACATGGATAACACCGAGGTGTCATCCCAAAGGAACCCAGGCCAGGGAGTGGCTCAGGAGACCATCGGGGCGGCGCCGGAGGGTCAAACCTCGGCAGGCGGACACATGGGGGAGCAGACCCCCATGGATACTGACGGCGGGGGCCATACCGAATTCCACACCCAGCCGAACACAGTTCCGGAGACCAATAAGTCTTCGGAATTAGGCAAGCAGCCACCTTCAATAGAAGGGGGTGCGCCTATTCCGCCGGTGACCTCTGTCCACCCAGAGGCGCCATATACTTTGTTGGAGGCGCTTCCATCGTTGAAGAACACCACACCCTTATGGGCGCGGTGATTGAGAAGATTCAGTCTGCAAAAAGTGGGCTGACCGAAGCCTGGACTAGCCTTCTAACAGGCTTGAGGTAAGCAATGAAATTAAACATAAAAAGAATGTCACAATATAGATAGTAGCCCCTGATACACTGTTCGGTGTTCAAAAAGAAAAGTCGGACGGAGGATCAGATAAGTTTCACAGGAGACTAATTATAAAATGTCTATGTGAATAAGCAGGCGCCATTGTTGGCTGCAACCTCCCATACTGCTGAGGTCTCCGGACTAAAGCAGAGTCTAGAGCGGGCTGAGAAAGAGCCTGACCATGTAAAGAAGCAACTGGAGGATAACCAAGGTATGGAATAACCTTGTTTGTATTCAATACAGATGGATAATTTATTTTGACTAAAAATGTCATGATATATATTAGGAGTAGCGACCGAGGTCGAGGCTCTCAAGAAGGTGCTAGCCGAGGCTGAGAACAAGGCGGCCAAGGAGCAGGCCGCTCGTGAAAAACACGGGGCCAGGGTCAGTGAGGTCCAACAAGAGCTCCAGGAAGCCATGAAGAAGTGCGAGTCCTTGGAACAGAGTATTGCGGATAAAGAATCCGAACTCACCAAGGCTCGTCAATCCGCACACGATGCCCGGGTTGAAGCCCAAGGCGCCCTCCAGGAAATCCAAGAGGCCAGAAAAATCACGGCGGGTAAGGCCTTTATTATGCAGGGCAAATATGTGTAGAAAAGATTCCTTTTACTGACCCGAATTCGGAGTTCTCCAGGGGTGTTTGTGGATCTGCCGCGCAGTGTGTCCTACGCCGCACAATTCTACTGAGCCGAAGAGGCGAGCTCTACGGAGAAGCTGTTTTGGTTGCAATACCTTGCGCCAGAACATCCGGTGCCCTTTATCGATCAGCTGAAATAGCCGGTCGAGCTGCATAGGGCGGCCGAACTAGCCATGAAGGATTTAATAATCCGGCTATGGCCTGCCGAAGCCATTCCCAGCAGCTTCTTTGGACTCGTGAAGCGGCTAGTCAGTGCCTGCCCTCGGCTTGATGCCATCAAGCGGTCGGTGAGGGAGTCCTGGATAAGGGGGTATCCGGACAGCCGGACTATATACATCGTCCGGACTATAGAAGCGTCAAGATACAAGACTCGAGACTTCGGCTTGTGTCCGGATGGGACTCTCCTTTGCGTGGAAGACAAGCTTGGCGAGCCGGATATTATGTTTCCTTCCTTGTAACCGACTCCATGTAAACCATGGCTCTCCGGTGTCTATATAAACCGGAGAGGATGGTCCTTAGAAGGCCGATCACAATTACAATCATACCATCATAGGCTAGCTCTTAGGGTTTAGCCTCTACGATCTCGTGGTAGATCTACTCTTGTACTATGCATATCTTCAATATTAATCAAGCAGGAAGTAGGTTTACCTCCATCGAGAGGGCCCGAACGATGGTAAACATTGTGTCCCTTGCTTCCTGTTACCATCAGCCTAAGACGCACAGATCGGGACCCCCAACCCGAGATCCGCCGGTTTTGACATCGACATTGGTGCTTTCGTTGAGAGTTCCTCCGTGTCGTTGCTGCAAAGGCTCGATGGCTCGTCTCGTTGTCAAGGATGACATCACCTCTGGGGGAGCACTGGCTGTAGGTCAGACTCCCCGGCTTGGCGGCTTCATTGTGACCGCCCCATCGGCCGTCGCGCCGATGATAGCCTCTCGGGTCATCACACATAACCTTCACATCGATTCTGAGCTTGCCGAATAGATGGATCCAATAGAGCTCTCCTCTCTTAACAAGCTCTTGGACTGTATCGCCGCTTTGGGAGTCGCTACGGACTACGACCGAATTGGGCTTAAACCCGACCGGAGGGACATTAGATCCCCGCTGGCCACCCACGAGATAGCGGTAGTGGAGGAACCACACGTGGGTTTCCCCTCAACTTTGAGGACGAATTATGTCTGGATCACCGAATTTAGTGAGCCGAACACCCACCCAAAGGAAGACATGACCCAGGTCCCGGACTTAGAATCGGGCGTTGGGCCGAAGGGATTAGGTAATACTCCAGATCCCGAACTGTCAGGCTCGGTACTTCCCGTACCCCCGGGTGTCAAATCGGATCAGAATCCGGATTCAGCCAACGACGCCCGCTCAGACTTAAACCGTCTCTCCCGTATCAGGAAGGAGCCCCAAGAGATGGTACACCGTTACTGGGCCAGACTTCTGCTTGCTCTTGATAAGGTCAAGGACTGCCACGAGGAGGACGTAGTCTCTCTTTTCTGCAGAAACTGCATGAACAAAGGACTCCTTAATGCTATAAGTCGACGTGACATAGTGCACTTTACGGACTTGGCAACCATAGTACAGAAGTACTGCACGATGGAAAGTGGCTAGAAGACCCAAACAGAATTCTGGGACAGTACGGCCCTCACCAGAACCTTTGTCCGAACTAAATGGCCGAACTCTCATAAGTCGACCAACCAAATTCCCAAGAAACCAAAACCCGCCCGAGGGCGTGGAACCGTATTGGAGGAATGGCTCAACGAGCCATGTAAGCTTCATAGCACTCCGGATGCAACACCGACCCATAGCCTTAGAGAATGTTGGACACTCCGGCAGGTAGCTAAGAGTGGCGAGAATCTCCTCAAGAGCCATAAAGCAGAACCACATCCCGCCAAGGAACACAATACGGTACTAACAGTCTTCGATACCTTCGCCTCGAACAATAGGCGCAAGCGGGCTCATCGAAGCTCTGCTGAAATCTGCCATGTGGCAAAAGTAAATCCGTGGAACGACACTGCTATAACCTTCAATGCCAGTGATGAACCCCAATTCCAGTCCATCCGGGCGCCGGCCACTCTGGTCCTCAGCCTAATAGTGGACGGCTTTTGGCTCACTAAAGTACTCATGGACGGCGGAAGCGGATTGAACCTAATCTACAAAGAAACACACAAGAAGATGGAGATTGACAAGAGCCGCATTGAACAAAGCGGCACAACCTTTAGGGGAATTATCCCTAGTCGAGAGGCACAATGTGCGGGAAAAATCACACTCGATGTGGTATTCGGCACCCTAGAGAATTACAGGTCCGAAGAAATCACCTTCCAAGTGGCTCCTTTCAACAGCGGATACCACGCCCTTCTAGGGCGGGACGCGTTTGCAAGCTTTCAAGCTATACCCCATTACGGGTATATGAAGCTTAAAATGCCCAGGCCCAATGGAATCGTCACTCTAGCTAGTGATCCGGACGTCGCACTCCGCGCTGAAAACAAAACCGCAGCACTAGCCTTGGAAGCACTATCCGAAGCCCTAGCGGCGGAGGAATTAACAACGCTGCGCGCCACCGTGGACAGCGATGACGTGATACTCGACAAGCGACCCAAGTCCACTTCATTTAAAACCGCAGACGAGATAGTCAATTTCCAAGTCCACCCAACGGATCCCATGAAGACAGCTTCCATCGGGACACAGTTGAACCCCGCTATGAACGCTGCACTGCGCGACTTCTTACACGAGAATTGGGATATCTTCTCTTGGCACCCATCGAACATGTCGGGCATCCCACGCGAATTGGCCGAACGCAACCTTAACATACTGAAGGGATACAAACCTGTTAAACAGACCCTAAGGCGATTTTCAGAGCCCAAACGGCAAGCCATGGGGGAGGAGCTAGCCAAGCTACTTGAGGCCGGATTTATCAGAGATATCAAACACCCAGATTGGCTGGCAAACTTGGTAATGGTACCAAAGAAGGACAAATCCTGGCGCTTGTGCGTCGACTTCAAAGACCTTAACAAGGCTTGCCCCAAGGATCCCTTTACCCTCCCTCGCATCGATCAAATCATCGATGCCACAGCTGGACACGACTCGCTGTGTTTCCTCGACGCATACTCTGGATACCATCAAATAAAGATGGCAGAGTCCGACCAAGTTGCAACAGCTTTCATAATGCCATATGGCCCTTTTTGCTTCAACACTATGCCTTTCGGGCTTAAGAATGCCGGAGCAACCTACCAACGCATGATCCAAACATGCATGGAAAAGCAAATCGGCAAAACAGTGGAGGCATACGTGGACGACATAGTCATAAAAACAAGACATGTCAAAACCCTAATAGATGACTTGAGGCTTACGTTCGACAATCTACGAACATACGACATCAAGCTGAATCCGGAGAAATGCGTTTTCGGCGTCCCCTCCGGAAAACTGCTGGGCTTCATTGTTTCCAACAGAGGAATTGAAGCTAATCCGGCAAAAATCCGAGCTTTGTCGCAGTTGGCTATACCAACATACCTCAAACACATCTAGAAACTAGCTGGATGTGTGGCTTCTTTGAGCCGCTTTATCTCCAGGTTAGGAGAAAAGGAATTGCCTCTTTACCGCCTTCTTCGGCGTACCGAACACTTCGTGTGGACGGATGCAGCCGCGGCCGGACTCGATGAAATAAAGACCTTATTGGCCAATTATCCAGTCCTAACAGCGGCAAATATCGGTGAACCTATGCGGCTGTACATAGCTGCAACACATGAAGTTGTAAGCGCAGTAGTCGTCATCGAAGGAGAGGTTGACGGATACAAATTCCTGCTATAGAAGCCGGTTTATTACGTATCCACGGTCCTCACCCCATGCAAATCCTGATACCCACACTATCAAAAAATAGCATACGCGGTCTTCATGTCATCCCTAAAGCTACGACACTACTTTCAAGAGTGTTCGATTACGGTGGCCTCTTAAGTACCACTAAACGACATAATAAATAACTGCGATGCCATGGGCCGGATTTCCAAATGGGCCATTGAGCTCCTTCCGTTCGACATAACATACAAGCCTCGGCGGGCTATCAAGTCGCAAGTATTAGCTGACTTCGTCGCCGAATGGACGGAAGCCGAACTCCCTAAAGAGTACGGCGTGTACTCTAACTGGATCATGCACTTTGATGGCTCTAAAATGCTGGCTGGATTGGGAGCAAGCGTAGTCCTGACCTCTCCCACCAGAGACACGGTCCAATACGTCCTCCAAATATTCTACACATACTCCAACAATGCAGCCGAATATGAGGCTCTGTTGCACGGTCTTCGGATGGCAATCTCTATGGGCATTCAACGCCTAGCAGTGCGCGGGGATTCAAACCTCGCAATATCACAAATAAATGGAGACTTTGATGCCAAGGATCCGAAAATGGCGGCCTATCGCAATGCCGTCCTTCAAATTTCAGCTCGGTTCGAGGGGCTCGAATTCCACCATGTGGTTCGAGAAAACAATCAAGCGGCAGACGTCCTTGCCCGCCTCGGCGCTAAACGCGACCCTGTCCCACCTAAAATATTCTTGGAAAGGTTATTCAAGCCATCCGTGGTATGGGAAGGGGAGTCCGGCAATACCAACACGGATCCGAATACATCCCCAGATTCCGAACTGTCAGATATAATCGGAGGCTCCACCACCGAAATAACATCGTCATCCCATGAAATAATGGCTGTTATCGCCCCGTGGACTGAGCCTTTCTTGGCCTACCTAAATAGGCAGGAGCTCCCCGAAGACCAAAATTAAGCACGCTGCATCGTTCGGCGTTCTAAAGCTTACAAAGTCCATGAAGGGGAACTCTATAAGAAAAGTGCCACCGGAGTGCTCCAAAGGTGCATCTCCGAAGAGGAAGGGCGGCAGCTCTTGGCTGAAATCCATGCCGGACTGGGCGGGCACCACGCCGCGGCTCGAGCACTAGTCAGCAAGGCCTTCCGTACAGGTTTCTATTGGCCGACGGCCCAAGCAGACGCACAAGACCTTGTCCAACACTGCGTCGGTTGCCAGCTCTTTGCCGATCAGAGTCATATGCCCCCTACCGCTCTCCAAACAATCCTCGTCACTTGGCCCTTTGTGGTCTGGGGGCTGGATATGGTTGGACCCCTTAAATGGGGTAGCCACAAGAAAAAAATACTTATTGGTCATGGTAGATAAGTTCACCAAATACATAGAAGCCAAACCAGTGAAAACGGCCGAATCCGGACCAACAATAGACTTTATATCCGGGGTCGTACACCGATACGGTGTCCCCCACAGCATCATCACCGATATTGGCTCAAATTTTACAGCCGATGAAGTGAATGCTTGGTGTGGCAAAATGGGCATTAAGCTCGACTATGCTTCCGTCTACCATCCTCAAACAAATGGTCAGGTCGAACTGGCAAATGGTCTCATCATGAGCGGCATCAAACCGAGACTAGTGTGATCCTTGACAGAGTCGGATGCTCATTGGGTCGAGGAGCTCGACTCCGTACTCTGGGGGCTGTGGACCACGCCGAATCGCACCACTGGATATACACCATTTTTTATGGTGTACGGTGCGGAAGCAGTACTACCTTGCGACATAATACATGATTCGCCGTGCGTACACATGTACGAAGAGAAGGAAGCCGAGTTAGATCGGCAGGAAAATTTGGATGCCCTGGAGGAGGAGCGCGATGTCGCTAAGGCCCGTTCCACATTCTATCAGCAATAGGCTCGACGATACCAAAGCAGAGAAGTGCAGGCCCAAACTTATAATATTGGCGAACTCGTTCTATGCTTACCGGAGAAGAAGAAGGATAATCTCAAACCCAAGTGGGAAGGCCCCTTCATCATCGACAAAGTTCTCACTGGAGGAGCATACTGCTTATGTAATGCGTCTGATAACAGACTCGAGCCGAACCCATGGAACGCGACCAGACTCCGGATATTCTACGCCTAGCGCCGAACTCAGTGTTCGTCTCCTGCACCCTCATTTTTCAATTATGCTCCCCCTTTTCCTTTCTTGCTCCTTTTCTCTTCACACAAAGTTTTCAATACAGTGCGGATTTTCGGATTACTCCGGCCGCACTATGTGTATAAGTAATACCTGGGGGCTTCCTATGCAGAAGCTAAACATAACTTACTCTAAAGGGCTTTTTGCCATCATACATGTATTTTCCATGTGTGCCTTTTATTCACCATTATATGCATCGATATGACTTAAGACGTGGCCAAGTTGGGTTGCCTGGCTCCTGTGTTTATGCCCTACGTTCCCGTTAATTCGGCTAGGGCATAAGGGGAGCACCTCTGTGATTGTTACTGCCGGTTGAGCCAGATGTGTACCTCAGACTGGGTGAAGCCGAAAGCTAGTTTCCTTAAGAGAATATGTGGTCGGTGAATAAAAGATGTCTTCGTTTATTATAACATTAACCCCCACAAGTTTTGTATCCTGCACTTTGGTTCGCAGTCCGGACATGTGCTTTGACACATGCTTACCCAGGGAAAGGAACCCTTAACAGAACTATTCTCCCTGGAAGATGTTTCTTACTATCAAATGTAATATAACATAACTAGTTGGGTACTTGTCTGTTCAAGCACTTATGACCCCTACGCCTTGTTTCCACGCATACTCCGGTTTTGTATAACCGAGCGGGTATTCGGACACACCCAGGACTTTAGGATCCTGGGGCTGAAGCGAAAAGGTCCGCCATGACAAATGATTTTAATCTGGCTAGGGGCTACTTATGTCCATCGAATTACACGGTCATTTGGACTGATTATATTCATCCTCTATACCATCCAACAGGCTATCTAGCTTACAATCCTGTTGCGAATACTTTGCGGCTAACGCCACCTAGTCATATACCAGACTCACGGGAATTTCTTGCCCATCTGGCCTGGCTGGTTCAACTTCGGCCATATGGTTCGGGTCCAGCTTGGTGTAGCGCGTCTTCACCATAGCCCATGCTTCTCTTGCACCTTGTCGGCCGGCTGATATCTTCCACAAACGGAAGCGCCACCGTGCTCCTTGAAGCATGTCAGCAAGCCCCCCCCCCCCATGCCATCTGGCGGGGAGCTTGCTGGCCACAGAGACCGTGCAATGCCCTGCATCACCTGCCGAGCTCGCTCGTGCAGTTGTGAGAGGTCCTGCAGTAAGTCCCCTGCAGATGCGGGCATCTCCTCCTCAGGGCGACCCGTTAGCATTCCTACAAACACAACTTTTTCAATATACTTCCTCGCCGAACTATGCTACAGTTCGTCTAAGCACTTACCATACATGCCGCACCGAAGCCTTTTGTTCTCCTTTACGGAGTCCGCCAGCTGCGCACGGACGTCTTTTAATTCTACGTCCAGCCGAACATTGGCATCTCGGAGAGCATTCTTCTCCTGCTTAACTTGCGTAAGAATGCGCTCGCCGGCCTTTAGTTGCCTCTGGAGATGGGACTCGTCATCCCTCCCGCCCTCCGGATTTACTCCGGGGTTGTCTACAAAACTTTTTGTTAAATTTTTCCTACACCCCAGTTGCCAACTGGTGCATTTTCATCCAATTGAGATAAATGTTACCATGCAAGGCCTTTTGGGATTCCTCTAGCTTGGCAACTATGGCCCTCAGTTGGGTCTTGCACTCCTCTAGCTCCTGAGACAATTGCTCATTCTTATCTACAAGAACCTGCGCATAAATTGATACTTAAAACTATTATTTCAACCGTTTCAAGTCTCAAGGGCTACTACTATACAAACTCAACAAACTTTCTTACCCGTATATCTTAGGTATACTGGACTGTCGCCCGGGCGAGTCCGCTCTGAGCAGCTCGGATGTATGCGTCTCCTGAATTGAAGGCATTAAATGCCTCTTTGTAAACGATGTTGTGGCGAAGCACGGCCCATCGACGCCGGTGATTCATGGCACTCTCTACTTCCGAATTTGTGGGAGAGAGCATATCTGCGTCCTCTGTCGGAGGACTATGCGGCGTCGGCCCTACGTCCGCCTCCTCTCTCGAAGTTGGTCCTGGAGCCCGACTGGTGGAGGCGTGGTTGGCGGGATCCTCGGATATAGTCCGGATGCTCCTCTTGCTGCCAGGATGTAAAGGGCGCTGTCATGCTTAAAATAAACAATAACTATGTGACAGGTTGTTTTCTTACCTCTGTAGAGGCGTGTCGACTCTAGTTGCCTTCCTCTTGAGCCTACTCAATCCGGACGCCTGTGGCTGACGGGTCCCTAGGGGCTCGGCCCTACGCTCCGAATGTCGTTTCTGCAAAAGCACGATGTATCAGGGATAAGGCGTGACATCAGGAAAGAGTCCTCTTCAGAGGATCGAGTCTTCGGCTTGGCTTACACCCGACAAAGGTAACAGTCCGGGATAATCAGCGGTGATAGCCACTGGGGCACCGTCATGGCTCGCCCGATAAAATATCCCGTCGACAAGCTCCACGGACGCATCTGGGTCTTCTTCGAGTCCGAGATCTAGGGCCCTTTCGGGGTCCTCTGGCTGCGGGGAAGGGCTGGAGATTCCTTCCACGTCCCTCCTCAGTTCCTGCTCAGAAATATCGATGTGGGTAATTTTAGCAAGGAACACTGCAGTAAGTGAAGCGAGAAAATAAATGACGACTTACCCAGTTTGGGGGATTGTACATGGAGAATCTGTCCCGTAGTTTGATATGGAGGAAGTCTTCCTCTTCTCCTTTGTACAGGTCGGACAGTATCCTTGCCAGAGCGGTGAGGGAGTCCGGACCCTTACGGCCACAGTGGGTGGCATAGTCTGTCCCGTTGTAGTGCCACATGGGATTGCTCCGATATTGAAGCAGTTGCACTCCCCGCATTATGCAAATCGCCATGACCTCGACTATCGTCAGTCCAGATTTGGCCAGTAACTTTATCCTGCTCATCAGGAAATGTACTTCCTTGGAATCCTCCTCTTAGGGGCCTCGGGGCCGCCAGCTTAGACGTGCCCTCGGTGGGGTGTTACTGAACTTGGGGAGTCCTGTCCGGACTGGATCCGGAAGGGGAGCGTCGTCAATATAGAACCACTCTCAAGCCCAGTTATCTGGTGCCTTCTTGGGAGTACTGGATAGGTATCCGGTCTCAGCGATACGCCATACTTCGGCCCCGCCCACTTGACATAGGGATTCTCCCTGGTTGCGGGGGACAAGGCAAAACAGCTTCTTCCACAATGCGAAATGAGCCTCGCAGCCTAGAAATAGCTCACGAATGGCGACATACCCTGCTATATGTAGTATGGAGGCTGGGGTAAAGTTGTGCAACTGGAGGCCGTAGAACTCCAGAAGACCACGAAGGAATGGATGAATAGGAAACCCGACGCCCCTTAACAGATGCAGAATTAAGCATATTCGCTCCTCTGGAGATGGATTGGGGGATCTCTCCGCTTGTTCTCCGCCATTATAGGTGGCTACTCCGGCTCGGACAGGGACCATGAACACCGGCGGGAGGTGCCCTTGGGTTTGTAACTTTACCAAACGGCTATGGGAAACTGAACACTCTCCCCAGTCCCCTGGCTTGGGGCAAGGGGAGTGAGCAGAAGAGCTGCGACGACCGGCCATGTTGGTATGGTTTTTTCTAGGCGCTCTGTTGGATGCTTGCTCGAGGAGGGAGTGTGAGGTTTGGATCTGGGAATCCCCGTCTCTTCAAATAGACGGCTAGCCCGAAGGACCGGGGGGGGGGGGGGGGCAAATGCAAAAATGCCCCGACTCCTCGCATTCGCTCGACACGTGGAAATGGTCATTATTGAAACACTGAAGCCGAGGAGTACAACATTGATGAAGATGCCGGACACTGTTTGTCATGATGGGAACATTGGAGTATTTGGAGGAGGAACCCGCCTTGCAATGCCGAAAACAAGACTGTGCGCCGGACTCATCATCATTGAAGCCTGGTTCAGGGGCTACTGAGGGAGTCCTGGATAAGGGGGTATCCGGACAGCCGGACTATACACATCGTTCGGACTATAGAAGCGTCAAGATACAAGACTCAAGACTTCGGCTCATGTCCGGATGGGACTCTCCTTTGCGTGGAAGACAAGCTTGGCGATCCGGATATTATGTTTCCTTCCTTGTAACCGACTCCATGTAAACCCTAGCTCTCTGGTGTCTATATAAACCGGAGAGGATGGTCCTTAGAAGGCCGATCACAATTACAATCATACCATCATAGGCTAGCTCTTAGGGTTTAGCCTCTACGATCTCGTGGTAGATCTACTCTTGTACTACGCATATCTTCAATATTAATCAAGCAGGAAGTAGGGTTTTACCTCCATTGAGAGGGCCCGAACCTGGGTAAACATTGTGTCCCTTGCTTCCTGTTACCATCAGCCTAAGACGCACAGATCGGGACCCCATACCCGAGATCCGCCGGTTTTGACACCGACAGTCGGTATGCATTGAAGGCGATCGAATGGCCTTTGCACGTGCCAAGGTGTACTGGGCGAAAATGGATGCCACGAAGCTGATGACCGAAGGACCGCCCCCGGGGAAGGAGCACCGCAAGCCTGAGATGTACTATGACAATGTCTTGGAGGGATCTCGCATTGTGGCGGAGCAGTGTGCCAAGGATGTTATATTTCCATGAGTACATTCATGTTATACTGTGTTGTAATATGAAACAAGATCGTTATGTAATAGAATGCTTGTTATTTGAAATTTTACCTCCTGTGTGGCCGTTTTATGTTAAATCTGAGAGTTGGCCATTCGTCGGTTTCAGCCCCCACGTAGGAAGTATGGGGGTGTTCGGGATAAATCTAAACACTCTTTACTCCAGATTTTGGTCCTTAAAGGAGGTGTTTAGCGCAACGAACCAGGCAATCGGACTATAAGGCTTTATCACTCTCACTTAGCCATAGGAGTTTGACAATAAAAATGTAGGCGCAACCCCTAGTGTTCAGAAGTCCGAACTAGGGTACTGTAACACCTAACCGGATAAAAACCGATTCGTCGCACGATGCATTAGATATCATGCAATGCGAAAGAAATTGCTAAAGATTTTGTGACCTCTCGAACAGCCGACCAGCTCTCGCTGCATCATGACAGTCAGTTTTCGGTTTTCTCTACTGAGGTGCTCGTCCGGAAGAACCGGGACACAGTCGCAGTAGTTCTCCCTTTACTACCCTAGCCGATATAACGGAACGTAAGGTAGCAAGCACAGGAGACGGGCAACCCAACTATTGACCCAAGACATGATTCAGAGCCGATGCATATAATGCTATAAGTTTGGGGTGGTGAACAACCGTAAAGGTGTTCAAACTTTCTTGCCATGTTATGGGGTACAATGAAGCCCCTGGCGGATTAAGACATACCAGAGTGTACGGTTGCAATTAACAAAAATAAAAAATCAAACAACAAGTTAATGTCATATAAATAGAGCCGCAAATTGTTTTCATTGTAATTTAATAATACGTCGAAGCGCATGTGTACAAGTAGTGCGATAAACAATATGACTTCTTAACCTGCTGAGGCCACGGGATCTACGTGCGGGTCCGGAGAAAGATAGAGTGGTCATCAAGAATAATATCTAGAGATTCCCTCGCGCGTTCGAGCTACTTCCCTCCTTAGCATATCCATCCTTTGATAGGTCCGGCAATCAGATCGCCAGTAACGGCCTAGAAAAAAGTAACCTGAAAAGAAAAAGAAACAATAAAATAATGTGTGTCCAGGGGCAGTTGAGACGCATTGTGGAACACAACCTAGCTGTGCCTCCATCTGTCCCCATGGTATTTTGAGTGCGTAGTTATGTACGCGCGGTACGAAGGCCACCGTTTGGTCGTGGTTGGGACGGAGGCGAAATTGCTAGTCAAGCTCTTGACGAGCTAGACTGTCCTGCTGCATGGTAGTTCAGACTCATTTGACAATATCCGGGAGCTTAGCTGCCGAATTAAGGTTCGACCTCAAGAGGCCGCTCTATGCTTCTGCTTCGAGGGCAGTGCTGTGCTCCTTAATACGGAGGGAGCGTTTCGTGTTCCCATTGACTGTTATGATACTGTGTGGACCGGGCATCTTGAGCTTGAGATAAGCATAGTGTGGCACAGCATTGAATCGAGCAAGTGCGGTTCGTTCGAGCAGTGCGTGATAGCCACTTCAGAAAGGGACGATATCGAAGATTAACTCTTCGCTTCGGAAGTTATCCGGGGATCCGAAGACCACTTCCAGTGTGATTGAGCCCGTATAGCAGGCCTCTACGCCTGGGATGACACCTTTAAAGGTGGTTTTTGTGGGTTTGATTCTTGAGGGATCAATACCCATTTTGCGCACTGTATCCTGATAAAGCAGGTTCAGGCTGCTGCCACCGTCCATTAGGAGTCGTGTGAGATGAAACCCATCGATGATTGGGTCGAGGACCAGTGCGGCTGCACCACCATGACGGATACTGGTCGGATTGTCTCTGCGATCAAAAGTGATCGGGCAGGACGACCATGGGTTAAATTTTGGGGATATGGGAAGCGTTTATCATGTTCACTGTTTTGACTTGGGGGGGGGGGCAACTTCTTCTGACCCCCTGTGTTCGGTGGCCGGGGCTCCTCATCGTCATCCTTGCTTTGCGGCTCCTTCTCCTTGTGTTCGGCATTTAATTTGCCGACCTATTTGAACACCCAACGTTCTCTGTTAGTATGGTTGGATGGTTTATCAGGAGCGCCGTGGATTTGGCATGGACGATCGAGTATGCGGTCCAGATTGGACTGGCTCGGATTGTTTCTTTTATATGGCTTCTTCCGCTGACCGGACTTGGAGCCACTGAATTCGGCTTTGACTGCCGTGTCTTCGGTGTTGTCACCGTTGTTTTGACGCTCGTGTCTACTGCGCCGGGGCTTGCCGTTTCTCTCCCTAGATTCATAAGTGTTAGGTTTACTTGAGTTGTTGTTGCTACAAGCTAGCCAGCTATCTTCGCCCGCACAAAAGCAGGTCATAAGCGTTTTAAGGGCTGCCATGGACTTCGGCTTTCTTGGCCGAGGTGTCGGGCGAGCCATTCGTCACGGATGTTGTGTTTGAAGGCCGCTAGGATTTCGACATCCGGACAATCGATGATCTAGTTGTTTTTAGTTAAGAACCTAGTCCAGAATTTCCTGACTGACTCTCCGGGTTGTTGGATTATGTGACTTAGGTCGTCGGCATCTGGAGGTCGGACATAGGTACCTTAGAAGTTGTCAAGGAAGGCATCTTCCAGGTTCTCCCAACCGCTGATGGAATTTTCAGGAAGACTGTTCAACCAGTGCCGAGCTGGTCCCTTGAGTTTTAGCGGGAGGTACTTGATGGCATGGATATCATCACCACGGGCCATATGAATATGGAAAAGAAAGTCCTCAATCCATACCGCATGATCTGTTGTCCCATCATATGATTCAATGTTTACGGGTTTAAACCCTTCTGGGAATTCATGTTCCATTACTTCATCGTGAAGCATAGGGGGTGTGTGGTGCCTCTATGTCGGGCTACGTCGAGACGCAGCTCGGGTGGAGCTGGTTTTCTGGTATTCGGCCTGGACAGGGTTGTATTTGTTACGTCCGATAAGGTGGCCATCGTTGTGCATTGGGGCGCGCCCTCGCGATCCATAGATCGATCTGGTCTGGCCTGCTCTGTCTTCTAAGTCATGCCGCGGATCATGTGTGTATCCCCGAGCTGTTGTGTTTCTATTGTTTCTACAAGGTAGTGCGGGCTGTTGTTCAAACTGACTTGCCGCTTTATCCCGACCATGCGGTGGTCGGTCAGCCGCATTATGCGCTGCTAGTGCGGGCTCCAGCGCCTCGTCATCGAATTGAGATAGCAATTTGCGCTTAAGGTAACTTTTGGTTGGGCACTCGATGTTGTTGCCGTGGCTATGCCCTAGCTCTTGCGCTAGTCTACCTCTATCCCTCTGTCACTTCGCTCTAGCACAAACTGAACCAAGGAAGAAGAAAACAGACAGAATGAGAGGGCACGGCGGTGTTCCTGGGGCACGTACGCCTCTGCCGTCACAAACGGCTTACTTTTCTTAGAGCTCGAACTCTGCCCGCAGGCTACAAAGTGGAGATGGCCCTGAGCTTATATAGGCATGCACAGGCTCACAACGCCGCGCTCCCACACGCCCCGCTCAACTAGTTCCCCACGTCCCCGTGCTCCCTGGATCACGCGCCCGCTGCGCACATACACAGTCAACGTGATCCCGAGTCCAGTGCCCGACGCAGTCATCTCTCCACTCTTCTCGCCAACTAACTACAGCCCGCACGCACGCACACACTAGCTACAGGCCCGACGCACCCGACGCGGCCAGCGCGCGCCCGCACACGCGCTTGCTGTGCCCGCTCGTCGCCGCGGATTACAGTGGCCAACACTCTCCCCCCTAAGCCGTGGCCTAGAGGAGACCGACGTCCTCGACGCTGCCGTCCGCCCGCAGCGCGCGCTCCGTCGCGCCGTCGACGTCGTCGTCGTTGTAGCCGCCACCGCCCTGACGTCGCTGCCACGCCTGCCACCGTGCCGCCATGCCCTTCGCCGCGCACACCCCACGTCCTCGCGCTCCCGGCCCGCGCTCCCGCCGCGCATGTATGCGATCTGCGCACCAGGTCCAGCGCCTCGACGTGGTCCGCACCCGCGGTCCCGACGTGCCCGCTATGTCTGGCGCGCGCCCATACACGCGCCCGACGCGGTGAGCCCGTCGCCGCGGCTTGTTCTGCCACGCTCCGCACGCCTCCAGCCCGCGCCATGATAGCGCTCCGACGCGACCAACGCGGCCGATCCGGCGTGTCCCGGAGCTTGGCCTTCTCTCCGCCGAGCCACGCCGCGCCACCGCAGCCCCTGCGCCACCACGCAGATCCACCACGGCCGCCGCGCTCCCCGCATGCACGGCATCACCGTGCTCCGCCGCCGCATGGGACGAGGGCCATCGCCGGCGAGCTCCTCCGAACCCAATGCTCCGATACCAAATGTTGTTGCCGTGGCTATGCCCTAGCTCTTGCGCTAGTCTACCTCTATCCCTCTGTCACTTCGCTCTAGCACAAACTGAACCAAGGAAGAAGAAAACAGACAGAATGAGAGGGCACGGCGGTGTTCCTGGCGCACGTACGCCACTGCCGTCACAAAGGGCTTACTTTTCTTAGAGCTCGAACTCTGCCCACAGGCTACAAAGTGGAGATGGCCCTGAGCTTATATAGGCATGCACAGGCTCACAACCCCGCGCTCCCGCATGCCCCGCTCAACCAGTTCCCCACGTCCCCGCGCTCCCTGGATCACGCGCCCGCTGTGCACATACACAGTCAACATGATCCCGAGTCCAGCGCCCGACGCAGTCATCTCTCCACTCTTCTCGCCAACTAACTACAGCCCGCACGCACGCACACACTACCTACAGGCCCGACGCACCCGACGTGGCCAGTGCGTGCCCGCACACGCGCTTGCTGCGCCTTCTCGTTGCCGCGGCTTACAGTGGCCAACACTCGAGGCCATATTCCTTGGCTGCCAGGACCTCAGTCCATCTATCGGTGAGCAGATCTTGATCAGCTTGAAGTTGCTTCTTCTTCTTCTTCTTCTTCTTCTTCTTCTTCTTCTTCTTCTTCTTCTTCTTCTTCTTCAGGCTCTTTGCAGTGGCTATTAGCCGGCGCTTAAAACGCTCCTGCTCCATGGGATCCTCAGGCATGATAAATTCTTCATCACCGAGGCTCACCTCGTCCCCGGAGAGAGGCATGTAATTACTGTCCTCCGAGTCTTCATTCATGGCCTGTTCATCAGGGCTGGCTAGCCCGTCTTCCTGTTCGGCCTGCTCGGAAGTTGGCTCAACGGGGTCTTCATTGTCTTTGGCATCATCCGGAGTATTATTTTCTCCTGTGCCGGTATCGATGTTTTTCCCATGGCGTGATTTAGAGCGGCACCGCTAACACCGACGCTTTGGCTACTTCTCAGGAGGCTTATCCTCGACTAAACCCTTTTTGTCAGCGCCATTGTTTTCCTTGGGTGTATCCACCATATATACGTCATACGAGGAGCTGGCCGTCCAGCGCCTTGTGCGCGGTGGCTCTTGCATATGCTCCTCTCTGACATCGTCGTCCATACCGTCGATGTCTTTGGAGTCATAAGCAAGCATGTCGGTTAAATTTTCGACAGTGGCTATGAAGTGGTTGGTGGGTGGGGATTGGAATTCTCCGCTCTCAGCTTCCAATTCGAACCGGATATAGTTCGGCTGAGAATCCCTAGATAAGGCAAGGGCCCTTAATGAGTTTAGCACATCGCCTAGAGGTGAGTGCCGGAAGATATCCGCGGAGCTAAACTAAATGATCGGCGCCTGATCGATAGGCGTGGATGTACGCGGTTCAGAACCTATGGCCGGAGACGAGTCCGAGGTTCCGATGACACATGCCTCATTCGAGGTCGGATCTGTGTCCGGCTCTAGCGCCACTGAGTCTGCGGTTTCCGTGGCGGGATTGAGCTTCCTGTCCTCAGATGGCGCAATCTGCTCCAGATCTAGGGCCAGAGCAGTCACATGCGCCATCTTCTGAGCACGGACCAATGACAAATTTATGTCATGTTCATCATGGCGGCAGGGTGCGGCTGTCATGGGCTTGAATGCATAGAAGATCAAGTCTCCACGGATGTCCGTGGTAAATTTCAAGTTTCCAAACCTGACCTGATGGCCAGGGGCGTAGCTGTCGATCTGCTCCAGATGGCCAAGCGAGTTGGCCCGCAGTGCGAAGCCGCCGAATACGAAGATCCGTCCGGGGAGGAAAACCTCACCCTGGACTGCATTGGCATGGATGATTGATGGAGCCATCAAAACCTTCTGGTGACGATGCATCGAAACTCTCAATGAAAGCACCAATGTTGGTGTCAAAACTGGCGGATCTCGGGTAGGGGGTGCCAAACTGTGCATCTAAGGTCGATGGTAACAGGAGTCGGGGGACATGATGTTTACCCAAGTTCGGGCCCTCCCTATCTAGGTAATACCCTACTTCCTGCTATATTGATCTTGATGATATGAGTATTCCAAGAGTTGATCTACCACGAGATCATAATGGCTAAACCCTAGAATTCTAGCCTATGAGGATTGTGATTGAGTATGTTTATCTGTCCCTACAGACTAAGCCCTCCTGTTTATATAGACACCAGAGGGGACTAGGGTTGTACAAAGTCGGTTACAGAGAAAGGAATCTACATATCCGATCGCCAAGCTTGCCTTCCAAGCCAATGAGAGTCCCATCCGGACACGGGAGAGAATCTTCAGTCTTGTATCTTCATAGCCCAACAGTCCGGCCCATGTCAATAGTCCAGTCGTCCGAGGACCCCTTAATCCAGGACTCCCTCAACCACCACTCAAACGATGTTGTTGGCGAAGAAATTAACTTCATCATCCTCTCGGTCACCACCACCAACATCAACACCATCATCGTCTCAGCAACCACCACCAACATCATCGCCTCCACCACCTCCCCTATAGCGACCACGATCCTAATGGACTGAAGTCTCTGTGCTTAAGTGTCATCCCTGGATCGGTAATGCTGACACACACAGTACTCGAGGAATTAGAGCAGAGTTCAATCACACACTTATTACATTGAGGTCCTCATAAAGAGTATGATTACACAAATAATATGGTTGAAGAACATCTAAACTAAATAACTACGGAACTTCAAAGGTAAATGAGTCCATAAACTCCAACGGCATAGCCGAGTGCATGACAACGACTTATCGCACCTTATCCGTCATCTAAGTAGTTTGCAACATGAGATGTTGCAGCCGTGTAGGTCAGCACACTGAATATGCTGGTAGAGTTACACGGTAAAGCAATGAATGCAAGAACTATATCTACATGCAATATTTGGCTGGTGGAGGCTCTAAGTTTATGATTTTGCATAAAGCTGGTTTTTCCCTACAACAAAGGAATAAATTTATTTACTACTCTCAAGTTGTTCCAATATTTGAGAAGGTTCCTCCAACTCAAATCCCAATTAAACAAGTATCATCATTAAACCCAATTCAATTAATTTTAAGAGTGATGAGATCAACAATAATATCCAATTCCAGATACTCAAGATGTCCATAACCGGGGACACGGCAAACCATGATTAGTTTATACACTCTGCAGAGGTTGCGCACTTTTCCCCACAAGACTTGACCGCATCCATGATCGGAAGAAAAAGACACAATCTTTCTAAAGCATTAACTCTCTACTTCGGGCAGACTGGTACACCTACTTTCCCCTATATCTGCTAGTCCACCTCTTCGAGAGGTCATACAACTTACTCAACTATGCCAGAGCCCATAATGGCTTGTGGCTGCACACGGAAGTTTCTAGGCATGAAATATCATATGATCCCTTTGAGCCTTGGTGGTGAACCGAGGAAAAGTCACCCGGGTACTCCGGGATTCCCAAACGGACAAACACTAGATTCTCCAAGTGCCCCAACCAATCCACCCAGATGTGTATTGAAGTTGCCACCTTAATGTTATCATAGATTAATAACTCTCATAACTTCCATGTGTATCATGATCCAATCCCCGTCTACAAGCATGGCTAAGCAATAATAGAGCCTAATGTATATTTCCGGGGTGATCAAAAGGTATTACGTTCCTACCTCAAGTACTACAACCAAGCCACATGTTCCCAATCCTACTCATGCAAATATTTCAGGGAAAAACTAATGCATAGTAAAACTGGGTATAGAAGAGTATGATCAAAGTGTAACTTTCCTTGCTGACGATCTGCAAACTCTAGAGATTTGTAGTAACAAGCTTCACACTCAGAGTAATCTAGCGTAGACAAACAGTAACATACATAAGCTTCCATGTAGTAACAAGCTTCACACTCAAACGAAACAAAGAGAAATCGAGAAAAGATCCAAATCAAACTCGAAACAAGAAAATGACTAAACTAAAAAGAAAACAAAACCTAACTACATTATTTTCATGTGGATTAGATCTTAACAGTAGGTACATGTTCAATTTACGAAACTCAAGATACAAACGAAACAAGATCGAATACTAATCTAAACTAAACTCAAATTTTAAATTGTCAAAATCATGTTCAAGTTGGTTTACTGGAGAGAGGGGATCACAACGAAGATTTAGGCATTGGTTTCATCTAATGATGATAAACGAGCAAAAAGTTACGCTAGTTTTAAGATTAGGGGCTAAATCGCGAGAAACTATTCGTAGATAGGTCCCTGGCCAAAAATAAAACTAAAAAGAAAAATCTACAAAACGAACGTTCGCTAACAGTACCTAACGAACGAATTTGTTCATTATAAGAAACTAACAGGTGAACGTTCGTCGAATAACAAACGAAAGACTAAAACCGATCTACTGAATAAAAACGAAAACAAAACCGGCGAACCGGGTAGTTTTTACCGGCTAACCGGAGTCGACGGGCGGCTGCGAAATCTGGTGAGGTGGGGCGGCGACTGCGGCGGCGAGGCAAGGCAGCGGCGGCGGCGGCTTCACGCGGGGCGACGGCGACGCGAGGCGGTGGTGGCGGCGCGATAGCGGGTGGCGGCGCGGGTGCGGCGGGCGGCGGTGCTCGGCAGCGGTTGATGCGACGGGCGGCGGCGCGGCTTAAGGAGAGCAGGGGGTCGGGTCCCGGCCTTATAAAGGGGAGGGGGCAGCGGCTTCTTGGGGGAGGGGGCACGCAGGTGGTGGCGGGAGTCGGAGTCCGGCTCGGACTCCGGTTGCGGCGGCGGCGGGGACTCCTCCCCGGGGTCGATGGCGAGCGGCACGCTGGGCAGTGGCCCGGCTCGGCTGGGCCGGCCCAGGAAGATTTTTTTAAAATGGTTTTCACGAAGAAAATTCTAATAAATAAAAATAAAAATCTAAAAATTCCGGAAATAATTTTCACCGTCGCTACCTAATATTTGGGACATTATGAACATTTATCTGGACTAAACCTAATTTTTAAAAAATGCATGTTTTTCTCTAATTAAAATAAAATAGAAAATAAAATTCAAATAAATTAATGATTTGATTTCCAAATTTCTTTTCCAATATTTCTCCTCTATTTTGAAGAAGTCATATTATCTTCTCTCATTTATTTTTATTGTTGGAAATAATTGGAAAGAAATTATTGAAAATCAAATTGATCCTCTTTTCAAATTTGAAATAAATTCAAATATGAAAATTTTATGAAACCTCCAACTGTCTCCTTGGGTCCTTGAGTTGCTTAAGATTTCTTTGATCACAACCAAAATGCAATAAATATGATATGCATATGATAATCTATGTATAACATCCAAATTGAAACTTGGGATGTTACATCCCCGACCACCACAATCAACACCACCTCCTAGGCCACTACCATCAACACCACCCCCTCGGCCACCACCATCAACACCACCTCCTCGGCCACCACCACCTCCATGAGTGAGCTCCCAATACTTTCTTGCTATTTCATCCATTGTGTCTCGATTCATGAACAAGATAGCGCGTTCTTCAACCTCCTTGGCATCACGAATCCTCTCCTCCTCAAGTGCACCACGAGGCATCGGCGTAGGACGAGGTGCCACTATGGCCTTCTTCATCTTCTTCTCCGCGAGCATCATCCCGCCGCCGTCAGCTTTCGAGCCTGTTTGCCTCCGATAGGTGTGGCGGGAGGGTAGCGTGTCCTTGCCGGAGAGGTAGTGGCATCCCCGCACACCATTGGAGCGGTTGGAGAAGGACTCTGGATGTGTGGGTGGGTATTTTTCATACCCAAGCTCTTCTTCGACGGTGGAAGCGGCGCATGGGTGGTTTCCGGCGGCGAAAAGCTGGTGCCGGTGGCAGGTGGGGTAAGGGAAGGGGCCGGGCTATCTATATCGGCTGGCCCAGCGGTCATTGGTGGCGTCGGCGGGGCATGGCGGCTGCGTCGGTGGGATACAGTGAGCGCGGGAGAGAGGCGCCGGTTTTACTTGACCGGGGTGGGATGGACTAAATTTAAGGAAATTTTAGGGAAAATAGAAGAGAGGCGCCAGATTCATGGGCGATGAAGTGATGGCGAGCAACCGCATGTTCCGCCCCCTCCCGGCACGCGGCCACACTGCTGCCGCTCGGTCGCCGCCCACTCGCCACAATATTTGCTAGACCATGAAAATGATATGTTTATGAATGAAAGAAAGGAATAACATGAAATATTCTTTAGCAAAATACCTATTTTGAAGCACAATTTAACTATTGAAATCCTTGGGGATCCTCCTCCACCCAACGGTGATCCCGTGTTTGAGCTTAAACAATTACCTGATACTTTGAAATATTTTTATCTTAATGAAAAGAAGATATATCCTATTATTATTACACTACCGGACTTGCCACCTATGCCGACAGCCCTGGGCTGTCGGCATAGGCCATTTCCCGCCGGCATACATCTATGCCTACGGCTGCCGTCGTCATAGCCTCGTCGGCATAGATCACATCAGCGTAGTCTTGTCAGACCGTCGGCATAGTCTAGCCGTCAGCATAGGGGCCTATGCTGATGGCTTTCCTCTGGCCGTTGGCATAGTTTAGCCGTCGGCAATGATTTTCACCTGACGGTAATGGACGACATCATCAAAAGCGCTGACGAATCACGGGCCACAGCGTGGCAGAGGTATGCCTACGGCAAAGCCGTTCTATGCCGACGGCTTACCGTTGTCATACCTCTGCCACGTGGCTGCCTCTGTTGAGTCCTGGCAGCAGGGATATGCCTACGGCAAAGCCATCGGCATAGATTTTCACCTATGCCGACGGCTTTGCCATGTGGCAGGCCCTAGGAAGCCCTGTGCATATCTATGCCGACAGATTTGCCGTAGGCATAGGTCTGTGTTGTTTTTTTATTTTTCCTGTTTTCTCTGTTTCAATTCATTTTAACAGCATTTCAAACCAGAAAAAAAAATTTAATTATGCAGAAATATGACATTTCATCATCTAAACATACTCAAGTTCATCATCATCATTTAAACATACTCAAGTTAGTTATCTAAAGATCATCATCGGAGTTCATGAACATAAGTAGTGCAAGAAATGGAACATCATCATCGTCATCTAAAGAAACTAACAAGTAGGAACATTAAAGGTATATATGGCACGATGGCCACATGCACGGGTATCATCATCAACATCAAGCTAGGCCACCGCTGCCAAAACCACCACCGCCAAGACCACCTCCGCCAAAACAACCACTGCCAAGACCACCACCGCGAAGACCACCTCCGCCAAAACCGCCATCGCCAAGACCACCACCACTCTACCAGATTGGACTGACTGGGGTCGACGTAGCAGGAGTCGAGCCACCGATCCCCTACATGTTTGAGAGAAGATTCTAACGGTAAATATGATATGATAGTGTTGAATGAACGAGAACTAGTTTGTCAGTACTTAGGAAAATGTACTTACCAGAGTATCACCGCCTAGTGCCACCCATTCATCGAACGTGGGAATGTGTGGGGGTTCTCCTGCAGGTGGTGGTGGGGGTCCAATTTGTGGTGGCTCCGTGCGGTTAGTCCAAGACGCCAACATAGTCTGGATGTTAGATAAACAAGCAAACTAGAAGGTCAGAAGGAATGAAAGTGCAAATTTTAGCTTGGTTTTAAGAGGGCAAAACTAACCATGATCGCTTGATGGTTGTAATCATCGTTTGCCTTCACTCGTTTCAAGTACTCCCGCACCTCAAGATTCCTATGCTCGACAAAGGCCTGATATGCCTACAAAATTGAGGTTGTTTCTAAGTGGGCAGTGCTGAAAATAAACTGAGAAAGTTAGAGAGAAAGAAGATAAGGGGGAAGTACTGACAACATGCTGGCGGGCTAAGGGAGGCTGCAGATGCCCCGTACTCTCTAATAGGCTCGGGTTGGTAGCCCGAAGCCGTGTGTACGAGACTGAAGGAGTGCTCATACCATCGAAACACGGATACCGGCCATGGGACTTCCCCTGGATGGCCACCACCGCCTTGTTGTCAATCTAAGGCTGGACGACGTTAGGAACATCCGGATGCAACCTCTCAAACTGCTGAGTGTAAGATTCTAGGTGCTCCTCTGTCTTGCCGTAGTACTTGCTCTCGCCGTCCTTGCGATCACTCCACCCACAGGCCAGCTTCCAGGACACAATGTCCGAGAGCGGCCTCTTCAACTTGTCCTCTTGCAACATCAAACAGAAGTTAGCCATACATAAGAACATGACGGTAAAGAAGAACAAAAATGCATCATGCATATAGATATATCTTCATGGCCTTGAAGCCCCAGTGGTTCATGTTTCCTTGGCCGTGTGTCCCGTCTTTTCCATGGTTAGCCCGGGCCTTGCTGCTCTTGGCAGCAAACTCTACATCGTCGCCGAGCCACCTATCCACCAAACTCGCCCATCCATCATCCCTTCCATAGCACCAACGAGGAACAACCTATGCAAATTTTGGAAGCATGACATGTGAGCACGAAACATATAGTTGAGTGCTTGAAACAATAAAAAGTCAGTAATAGTTACCTTCATGAACTGCTCCCTGTTCAAGGTAAGTTGTTTCCTCTGCGCTTGAGTGTTGCTCATCTTTTGATGAAGTTAGATGAGGTAGTACTGCGAGACAGCAACCCAGCACACCTCGTACTGCAACTGACGAGCTTTCTTCTTTGCAGCCGCAAGCAAGACCACAGTGGCTCTGGCCTTGTGCTTGTCAAGAACTCTATAGAGTTGCTGCAATCATGCATAAACCATAAGCAAACAAGGCATGAGTTGAGTAATTCAATGATAAACTATGAACGAAATTGAAGACAAGTGATTCAGAAGAGAACTTACCCAAAATTTGGTGATCACAGCCTTAGCGGCCGTCCCGTACTCCGCGTGGCTGGAAGCTTTGTAGTGGGCCCAGCTCATGGCAAAAACCCGCAGCTATGGGTCCCTATCTGGCCGCGGGTAGAATAGTCCCGGCCAAAACTCCTTCAACAGGATAGCGATAAGGCCATTCGGTTTACGTCCCTTTCTATGAAGGATCCAGTTCCTGCAAAGGAATCAAAGGATTGCCATGTGTACAATAAGAAAATGTTGTCATGTGTTGAAAATATGATTGAGAGGCACTTACTCTGTCCCCGCAGGTTCAATGAGCCACTTGTGCGCCTCGATAGAAGGTGGTGTAGGTACTCCGGCAGTACCACGCTGCCACCCCTGCGGAGTACCCGGTGGCAAGTCACCCCACAACTCGGGGTCAACCTCCCCTCCACCACCCTCCTCGCTCTCCTCCTCAGCCTCCTCCTCGTCACCCTCCTCCTTCTCGCCATTAGGAACATACTCCTCCTTAGACTCAGAAGGTGCATTAGTATAGGAGGGCATCTAAGAAGATCCTCCTATTTTGGACACGGCCCGGAGTTTTTTGCCCCGACTGCCTCTCCTCCCACCTCCTCCTCCTCTAGGGGATCTCCCCCCACCCCCTCCTCCTCCAGGGTCTCCTCCCCCGACCCCTCCACCTCCCTGTCAGGTGTCATCCTCACGTAGTCGGGAGGGAACCTTGTGGGCTCGTCCACTCTGAGTAAGTCCTTTGAATTTACCGAGGAAACTGGCGCCGCTGGACTTGACCATGATTAGCAAACCTCCATCGAGAAGAGAATAAACAATTAGTAAGGATATCAAATAAACAAGCATACAAGAAATACATTAATAACAAAAGAGCACATTAAGCATACATGAAAGAACATTAATAACAGAAGAGCACATTAAGCATACTATTGTAATGATCATTAAAAGAACTTACATTTTCTAGAACCCATATGAATCATCACTATCATAATCTATTTGTCGACCGGTCTCATCATCACTATCATGCATATCTTCTTCGTTGTCTGATGGAGGTGGAGGCTCTTCCTCATCGTCAGCATCTTCATTTAACTTTCCAAGCATTATTATGTCTCTTTGATTCACAACTGCCTCACCATCAATCCGTGTGTCGTCATCATTTGGGTCCAGGTCAACATAACCCAAGTCATCATCCTCCTTGTTTCGGACCACGTCATCATGTTGCTCTTGAAAGAACACTCCCTCGTATTTCATGGGGTTTATGTTGTAGTAATCATCATCGTTCGGTTCTGGTAGCTTACCATGTGGTGACACCTTGAACACAACCTCCCAACCCTTTAGATACTCTTTTTGGCATGGGTAAGGCAGATAATATACTTGTCTGGCCTGGGTAGCGGCGATAAAGAGATCAATGCCGGCATACACGGCTGATGGTTTAACTTCAACTAAACCAAAAGAAGGCGTATGTCTCAGACCCTTTTTGGGGTCGAACCATCGGCATTTGAACACAGTGAGACTTAGGTGTTCGTGGCCACGTTTGAATCTAAGCTCGCATATTTTTCCTACCCTTCTGTAGTAATCTACTTTATTATCTCCTTTGGTGAAGACTTCGGTATTTATAGTTTTGGGATCAGGCTGACTGTTCTGGTGCTCCTCTGTGTGGAAGCGATACCCATTCACATCATACTTTTCGCATGTCATGATGAGAGGGTCAAAACCCATGGAAACCCATCTCAATTCTTCATCCATTGGTTCGTTCGGATCATTTCCCTACAAGTTTAATTGAAATTATAGGGTGCATGAGTTTAATTGGAATTGCAGGGTGTAATAGGTAATAGGGAAGTGTGGAAATTTACTTTCTCCATGAACCATGCAACAAATTTTTTCCTTCCATCAGCACCCTTTTGGAGAAGAGCGAGTGCCTCCTCTTCAGTAGGAGGCAACATTTCCGTCCACTCTTCATCAATGAATCGACTAAAATAAGAAAAGCGGTATAAGAACTAGGAAAAGTGAACATAACAAATTGACTAAAAGAATGGTGCAAAGGTATTACCTCATCCACTCATCCTCAACTTCCTTGATGTTGTGCAAGATATAGAACATGACATCCTCCCACTCATCTCGTGGCATGATATAAGGTGTCAAGCATCCAGCCCTGCCACCTTGCCCGATGAATAGAGGCAGCTTGAGTTTATACTTGGGTTCTTTTGTATTGTATCGAGAAACCTTATTGTGTAGCGCGGGAACATGGTCCGGATAGTAGGTTGTCTTGAGGTCTGCCACCTCTAGTAGGATAACTGCCTCAGCTATGGGAGCTTCAATTTTAGCTTTGTTTTCACATTTCTGTCTCAGATGCTTGTTCTATCTCTTAGGGCCGTACTGCCAATGATTCTGCACAGGGCCCCCCAACAATACCTCGTTCGCGAGGTGCAAAATGAGATGTGTCATGGGAGTAAAGAAGCCTGGCGGGAAGATCTTCTCTAGCTTGCATATCAACTCCGGCGCCTTCTTATGCATTTCTTTTATCATCTCAGGACATACTTCTTTAGCACAAAGCGTACAGAAGAAATGGCTTAACTCCGCAAGCACACACTAGAAACGCTCGGGAACATAGCCCTGAATCATCATCGGCATAATCCGCTCAATCCATACATGATAGTCATGACTCTTGAGCCCGGTCACTCTGCCCGTTGAAAGATTGACCCCCTTACTTATATTCGACGCATAACCATCAGTGAACTACACGACGTGTTTTAGCCACTTGAATGCCTCCATCTTATGATCCTTTTTAAGTACGAAGTCAGCATCTATCTTGAACCAAGATTGTCGACTGCCTGTGGACGGCTGCATGTGTAGATGTGGTCTATCACAAATATTTTGTTGATCGACTCTAGCATTAACATTATCCTTTGTCTTATCAGGAATGACGAGGATCATGCGAAAAAGGGACTCTGTGACATTCTTTTTGGTGTGCATCATGTCAATGTTGTATGGAAGTTTGAGGTCCTTAAAATAGGGAACTTGCATGAAGGGGGTAATGTGAGTCCAGTTGTGCGTCTCACCATATCTTTCAAAACATTTTTTCCCTTTACCTTTTCCTTTGCCCTCGCCCTCGTCTTCGCCTGTGGCTTTGCCTTTGCCTTTGCCTTTGCCTTTCACTTTCCCTTCGCCGACAGGCTTAAGAGCTTTCAGCTGAGCAAGCACATCCGCACCAGAAAACATTGGAATCTCGTTTACTTCATGGACAACTTTGCCTTTTGTGAAGTTCTTCTTGTCTTCCCTATCAAGATGGTCTGGAGGGAGGAACTTTCGATGCAGGTCAAAGGCAACATACTTGCCACCCTTCTTCAGCCAAATGAAAATCAAGGCCTGCATGCACACTGGGCAAGGCATCTTCCCACTATGCCATCCGCAGAACAGGGCATAGCCGGGAAAGTCATGCATGCAATACTGTAGCCAAACTTTCATCAAGAAATTTTTCTGCAGATGCCGGTCGTATGTCAACCTTGGGAAGTACCAAGAATGGTGCAAATCATCCAGCAACGACTGCATAAACAGACTCAAATTCTTCCCTGGATATTCAGGACCTGGAATTATAAGCGACAGGAACATGGTCTTGTGTTGCATTATGGCGCCGGGAGGGAGATTGAGCGGAATAACAAATACGGGCCACCAGCTGTATAGATTAGACGACATACCATATGGATTGAACCCATCACATGATATAGCAATTCTGACATTCCCAGCCTCGGCTGCTGATACGTCTCCGTCGTATCTATAATTTTTGATTGTTGCATGCCAATATTATTCAACTTTCATATACTTTTGGCAACTTTTTATACTACTTTTGTGCCCAGTGCCAGTTCCTGTTTATTGCATGTTTTTTGTTTCGAAGAAAACACATATCAAACAGAGTCCAAACGGAATAAAAACAGACATAGATTTTTTTGTAATATATGTGAATTCTGGGAAGTGGAATCAACGCGAGATGATGCTCGAGGGGCCCACGAGGCAGGGGGAGGCGCCCTAGGGGGGCAGGCACACCCCTGACCCTCGTGGACACCCCGTAAGGAGGTTGGTGCCCTTCTTTCGCTGCAAGAAAGTTAATATCCGTATAGAAATCGTGTCCAAAGGGCAACCCAATCGGAGTTACGTATCTCCAGGAATTTAAGAAACGGTGAAGGGGCAGAATCAGAAACGCAGAAACAGAGAGAGACAGAGAAACAAATCCAATCTCGGAGGGGCTCTCGCCCCTCCCACGCCATAGAGACCATGGACCACAGGGGAAACCCTTCACCCATCCAGGGAGGAGGTCAAGGAAGAAAAAGAAAAAGAAAGGGGTCTCCCCCCTTGCTTCCGGTGGCGCCGGAGCGCTGCCGGGGTCATCATCATCACCGCGATCTACACCAACAACTTAACCGCCCTCATCACCAACTCTCCCCCCTCTATGCAGCGGTGTAACCTCTCTTTTACCCGTTGTAATCTCTACTTAAACATGGTGCTCAGCGCTATATATTATTTCCCAATGATGTATGGCTATCCTATGATGTTTGAGTGGATCCATTTTGTCCTATGGGTTAATTGATGATCGTGATTGGTTTGAGTTGCATGTTTTATTATTGGTGCTGTCCTATTGTGCCCTCCATGTCGCGCAAGCATGAGGGATTCCCTCTATAGGGTGTTGCAATATGTTCATGATTCATTTATAGTGGGTTGTTTGAGTGACAGAAGCATAAACCCGAGTAAGGGGGTTGTGGCATATGGGATAAAGAGGACTTGATACTTTAATGCTATGGTTGGGTTTTACCTTAATGATATTTAGTATTTGTGGATACTTGCTAGAGTTCCAATCATAAGTGCATATGATCCAAGAAGAGAAAGTATGTTAGCTTATGCCTCTCCCTCAAATAAAATTGCAATAGTGATTACCGATCTAGTTATCGATTGCCTTCGGCAAATAACTTTCTCCTAACAAAAAGCTCTCTACTAAAACTAACTTAGTTGTGTCTTCATCTAAACAGCCCCTACTTTTTATTTACGTTCTCTTTATTATCTTGCAAACCTATCCAACAACACCTACAAAGTACTTCTAGTTTCATACTTGTTCTAGGTAAAGCGAACGTCAAGCGTGTGTAGAGTTGTATCGGTGGTCGACAGAACTTGAGGGAATATTTGTTCTACCATTAGCTCCTCGTTGGGTTCGACACTCTTACTTATCGAAAGAGGCTACAATTGATCCCCTATACTTGTGGGTTATCAAGACCTTTTTTTGGCGCCGTTGTCGGGGAGTCATAACGTGCGGTGAATATTCTCGTGTGTGCTTGTTTGCTTTACCACTAAATAATTTTTATTTGCTGTTCTTAGTTGTTCTCTATCTTTAGTTATGGTTATGGAACACGAAATACCAAAAAAATTAGGTGTAATTACTACTCATGGAGATGGGGAACCTCCTAAAACCCTCGATGCTTGTTAGGTGAAAGAAATTATGTACTACTTTAATAAACCTGAGAAAACCCCATTCAATTATGTCATGGGAGACACATTGGATCAACGTGAATACTTTAGGGACTATTGCTTGACACAAAAAGGGAAACTATTATGGGATCAAATTTATATATTGTGTTGGTATGCTAGGCAACTATGCTTGATTTATGATTATACTTGTTGCTCTAGGATGAAGGCTCCACACGTTCCTTTTTCATGCGAATTTAATGATAATGAATCCTTAGCTTCTTATGCTAATGGTATATATGATTACTATAATGTGGAACAAATAGAAGAATTCGTTGCTTTTATGGGTGCTTATGAAATTGAATCTTTGTTTAAAGAGTTTGAAGATTTTGATGATTCAGTTTATATACCTGAAAATTTAGCTATCCTTAAATATTGCTATGAGAATTATGAATACAATGCCGATATTGATGCTTTTATTGAGAAAGTCTCCGCTGTCCAAGAAGAGACTAATATTTTGCAGGAGTCTATGGAAGAAGAAACTAATGAAACTGTGAGCTCATTGGATGAAAAAGATGAGGAGGAGAGTGAAGAACAAAAGGATGAAGAGCGGATTAGCTACCCGTGCCCACCTTCTAATGAGAGTAACTCTTCAACTCATAGATTTTTTAATTCCCCTTCGTGCTTACCGAAGGATGATTGCTATGATGATTGTTATGATCCCGTGGATTCTCTTGAAATATCCCTTTTTGATGATGCTCGCTATGCTTGTGGCCAAGATGCCAATATGAATTATGCTTATGGAGATGAACTTGCTATAGTTCCTTATGTTAAACATGAAATTGTTGCTATTGCACCCACACATGATAGTCCTATTATCTTTTTGAATTCTCCCTACTACACTATATCGGAGAAGTTTGCCGTTATTAAGGATTATATTGATGGGTTGCGTTTTACTACTACACATGATGATTTTGATAGATATAATATGCATGTGCTTGCTGCTCCTACTTGCAATTATTATGAGAGAGGAACTATATCCCCGCCTCTTTATGTTTCCAACACGATAGAATTGCAAGAAACTGCTTATACTATGCACTGGCCTTTACTTTGTGTGCATGAATTATTCTTTTATGACATGCCGATGCATAGGAAGAGAGTTAGACTTTGTTATTGCTTGATATATGTTACTTTGTGCTCACTAGTAAATTACAAATCATTGTTAATTAAAATTGGCTTTGATATACCTTGGGATCCGGGTGGATCCATTACTTGAGCACTATATGCCTAGCTTAATGGCTTTAAAGAAAGCACTACCAGGGAGACAACCCGGAAGTTTTAGAGAGTCATTTATTTCTATTGAGTGCTTTCATAAAGTTTAAAAACAAAAAAAATAAAGGGGGGAACCCAAAACTTTTCAAAAAGGAAAGTGAAAGTGAGAAAGACAAGCATTGTTGAAGTGGGAGAGCTCCTTGAACTTTGTTCATGCTCACGGAAACTTTGTGAATCTTAATTACAGAAAATTTTCATCAAAAATAATTATCCCCTTGTACAATTCCATTGTATTATAAAAATAATGTGGAAAGGTTTGCCTTTAGGATGTTTACAATGCTTGTTGGTTTGAGCGGTGCAGGACAGAAACTTTGATTGTAGTGCGAGATTTTACATGTTTTACTAGAACGTCAATTGGTTCTGATTAATTTTGCACTGTCTTGCTGTGCAAATATTTTATTTTTACTAATTTTCGTAGAATTTTTAGGGTACCAGAAGTATGGTGAATGTTCAGATTACTACAGACTGTTCTGTTTTTGACAGATTCTGTTTTTGATGCATAGTTTGCTTGTTTTGATGAAACTATCAATTTCTATTAGTGGATTAAGTCATGGAAAATCTATATTACAGTAGACACAATGCAAAAGCAAAATATGAATTGATTTGCGACAGTACTTAGAGTAGTGATTTGCTTTATTATACTAACGGATCTTACCGAGTTTTCTGTCGAAGTTTTGTGTGGATGAAGTGCTTGATCGAGAAGGTCTCGATATGAGGAAACAGAGGAGAGGCAAGAGCTCAAGCTTGGGGATGACCAAGGCACCCCAAGTAAATATTCAAGGAGACTCAAGCATCTAAGCTTGGGGATGCCCCGGAAGGCATGCCCTCTTTCTTCAACAAGTATCAGTATGTTTTCGGATTCGTTTCATTCATGTGATATGTGCAAATCTTGGAGCGCCTTTTGCATTTAGTTTTCAATTTATTTTATGCACCATGATGGTATGAGATAGTCCATGGTTGATTTATAGAATGCTCATTGCACTTGACTTAAATCTTTTGAGTATGGCTTTATAGAATGCTTCATGTGCTTCACTTATATCATATGAAGTTTGGATTGCTTGTTTCTCTTCACATAGAAAACCACCATTTGTAGAATGCTCTTTTGCTTCACTTTTATTTGTTAGATCATGGGAATATCTTTTGTAGAAAGAAATAAACTCTCTTGCTTCACTTATATCTATTTAGAGAGATGGCAGGAATTGGTCATTCACATGGTTAGTCATAAAATCCTACGTAAAACTTGTAGATCACTGAATATGATATGTTTGATTCCTTGCAATAGTTTTGCGATATAAAGGCGGTGATATTAGAGTCGTGATAGTTGAGTAATTGTGGAATTGAGAAATACTTGTGTTGAGGTTTGCAAGTCCCGTAGCATGCACGTATGGTAACCGTTGTGTGACAAATTTGTAGCATGGGGTGCTCTTTGAGTGCTTTCCTTATGAGTGGCAGTCGGGAACGAGCGATGGTCTTTTCCTACCAATCTATCCTGCTAGGGGCATGCTTAGTAGTACTTTGCGTTGAGGGCTAATAAATTTTTGCAATAAGTATATGAGTTCTTTATGACTAATGTGAGTCCATGGATATACGCACACTTACCCTTCCACTTTGCTAGCCTCTATTATACCGTGCAACCTTCGCCGGTATCATGCACCCATTATTTACCTTCCTCAATACAGCCACCATACCTAACTATTATGGCATTTCCATAGCCATTCTGAGATATATTGCCATGCAACTTTCCACCGTTCCGTTTATTATGACACGCTCCATCATTGTCATATTGCTCTTTGCATGATCATGTGGTTGACATCATATTTGTGGCAAGGCCACCTTCATAATTTTTCATACATGTCACTCTTGATTCATTGCATATCCCGGTACACCGCCAGAGGCATTCACATAGAGTCATATCTTTGTTTTAGTATCGAGTTAAAATATTGAGTTGTAAGTAAATAAAAGTGTGATGGTCATCATTATTAGAGCATTGCCCCAGTGAGGGAAGGATGATGGAGACTATGATTCCCCCATAAGTCGGGATGAGACTCCGGACTTTATGAAAAATAAAAGAGGCCAAAGAAGCCCAAATAAAAAAAGAGGCCAAAGAAGTCCACCAAAAAAAGAGAAAATAAAAAATGAGAGAAAAAGAGAGAAGGGGCAATGTTACTATCCTTTTACCACACTTGTGCTTCAAATAGCACCATGTTCTTCATATAGAGAGTCTCTTGAGTTATCACTTTCATATACTAGTGGGAATTTTCATTATATAACTTGGCTTGTATATTCCGATGATGAGCTTTCTCAAATGCTCGAGGTCTTCATGAGCAAGCAAGTTGGATGCACATCCACTTAGTTTCTTTTGTTGAGCTTTCATATATTTATAGCTCTAGTGCATCCGTTGCATGGCAATCCCTACTCACTTACAGTGATATCTATTAATGGGCATCTCCATAGCCCGTTGATACACCTAGTTGATGTGAGACTATCTTCTCCCTCTTTGACTTCATAACCACCACCATATACCACATATAGTGCTATGTCCATCGCTTGCGCTCATGTATTGCGTTAGAGTTGAAAAGGCTGAAGCGCGTAAAAAAGTATGAAGCAATTACTCGGCTCGTCGTTGGGGTTATGCATAAACGGAGTATTTTGTGTTATGAAAATGAAACATGGCCTAACTATATGAGTTTGTAGGGGTAAGCTTTCTTTGGCTATGTTATTTGATAAGACATAATTGCTTGGCTGGCATGATTGAAGTATTATTGTTTTTATGTCAAATGATAGACTATTGCTTTGAATCACTCCTGTCTTAATATTCATGCCATGATTAGAATATATGATCAAGATTATGCTAGGTAGCATTCCACATCAAAAATTATCTTTTTTATCATTTACCTACTCGAGGACGAGCAGGAATTAAGCTTGGGGATGCTGATACGTCTCCGTCGTATCTATAATTTTTGATTGTTCCATGCCAATATTATTCAACTTCTATATACTTTTGGCAACTTTTTATAGTACTTTTGGGACTAACATATTGATTCAATGCCCAGTGCCAGTTCCTGTTTGTTGCATGTTTTTTGTTTCACAGAAAACCCATATCAAACGGAGTCCAAACGGAATAAAGACGGATGGAGATTTTTTTTGGAATATATGTGAATTTTGGGAAGTGGAATCAACACGATACGATGCTCGAGGGGCCCACGAGGCAGGGGGCGTGCCCTGGGGGTGCAGGCGCGCCCTAGGGGTGCAGGCGCGACCTTGACCCTCGTGGGCGCTTCTTTTGCCTCAAGAAAGCTAATATCCGGATAGAAATCGTGTCCAAAGGGCAACCCAATCGGAGTTACGGATCTTTGGGAATTTAAGAAACGGTGAAGGGGCAGAATCACAAATGCAGAAACAGAGAGAGACAGAGAAACATATCCAATATCGGAGGGGCTCTCGCCCCTCTCACTCCATGGAGACCATGGACCAGAGGGGAAACCCTTCTCCCATCTAGGGAGGAGGTAAAGGAGGAATAAGAAGAAGGGGGGATCTCCCCCCCTTGCTTCCGGTGGCGCCGGAGCTCTCCCGGGGGCCATCATCATCACCACGATCTACACCAACAACTTCACCGCCCTCATCGCCAACTCTTCCCCCTCTATGCAGAGGTATAACCTCTCTTTTACCCGCTGTAATCTCTACTTAAACATGGTCCTCAACGCTATATATTATTTCCCAATGATGTATGGCTATCCTATTATGTTTGAGTAGATCCGTTTTGTCCTATGGGTTAATTGATGATCGTGATTGGTTTGAGTTGCATGTTTTATTGTTGGTGCTGTCCTATTGTGCCATCCGTGTCGCGCAAGCATGAGGGATTCCCGCTGTAGGGTGTTGCAATATGTTTATGATTCATTTATAGTGGGTTTCTTGAGTGACAGAAGCATAAACCTGAGTAAGGGGGTTGTGGCGTATGGGATAAAGGGGACTTAATACTTTAATGCTATGGTTGGGTTTTACCTTAATGATCTTTAGTAGTTGCGGATGCTTGCTAGAGTTCCAATCATAAGTGCATATGATCCAAGAAGAGAAAGTATGTTAGCTTATGCCTCTCCCTAAAATAAAATTGCAATAGTGATTACCGGTCTAGTTATCGATTGCCTTGGACAAATAAATTTCTCGTAAGAAAAATCTCTCTACTAAAACTAACTTAGTTGTGTCTTCATCTAAACAGCCCCTACTTTTTATTTATGTGCTCTTTATTATCTTGCAAACCTATCCAACAACACCTACAAAGTACTTCTAGTTTCATACTTGTTCTAGGTAAAGCGAACGTCAAGCGTGCGTAGAGTTGTATCGGTGGTTGATAGAACTTGAGGGAATATTTGTTCTACCTTTAGTTCCTCATTGGGTTCGACACTCTTACTTATCGAAAGAGGCTACAATTGATCCCCTATACTTGTGGGTTATCAGCTGCTTCCTCCGGGTACTCTATATCGAATGACTTCCATGCTTCACCTTCTAATGGATGTACAATTTTTTTGGATTGTGCCTTTTCCCTTCCTTGTGCCACTTCATCATTTTGGCAGACTCCTTGGTGATGAAAAGGCGTTGCAGTATTTTTATAAAATCAAGATACCGAAGAACCTTCACAGGGATTTTTAGCTGCTGCTTCTGACCATGCTCATCGACCACCTCAATATACCGAGACGAATCGCACTTCCTATAGTAGTTGTCATCCGCATACTCATGCCTAAACAAAAAGCAATTCTTTGGACAAACATGTAATTTCTCATAGTCCATGGAGAGCGCCTTCATGATTTTCTTTGTAGCGTACATGGTTTTCGGCAGTTCATGGCCCTCAGGCAAGCAGTTAGCCCATACTCCCAAAAATGCTTCGAAGCAACCTCGGCTACAGTCGTACTCAGCCTTGACTGCCATCAGTTGCGAGATGACATCCAGCACAGACAGCTTGGCACCCTCATAAAGAGGTTTCTTTGAGGAGGCGAAGATATCCAGGAAGGCCTTTGCGGTTTCCTCCGGTTCATTCGATGAATGTGGCGGAGGTGTCACATATGCAGCAAAGACATCATCTAGCATGTCTCTAAACCCATCGTCCTCATAACCAGTGACGCGTTGTCATATCACCTCCTCTCTACCACGGTCCCGCTGGGCAAAGTTTATCGTCATATTAAAGTTGGGCATAAATACATGCATGCGAAGGTGCTTAGTCATCTCACTCTTATCTCTGTGGATACGTCTCTTACATTTGGCACACGGGCATTCTGGCGCCATCCTCATTGGACTACAGAATATGTCTTTCAAAAACACATCAGTTTTCTCGACCCACTCTGTTGTTACTTGATTCCGATGGAAAAACCCACTATACATAGACTGATTATCTGCCATCTCTGATTTATTGGAAGCCACACAACAAAATTAAGGATTTATTTAATTTACTCACATCAATATTTTATTTTTTATAGTGTTGACGAGAAACAACATTTAATCCACCTACATCTCTAATAGGTAAAGATGGGTCCTAATCCCACCTCAGAATGTGTAGATTGAGTATGTTATCCATGTGAAAGTGCAACTATCCCTGGGTGGTTTTTGTAATTCCTAACAACATATAGCTCATTGAGCTAATGCTATTTCAAGATAAATATTTCAGGAAAGCTCAATGTTTGACATGGCATGGATGAGAAACGTGGATCCCTCAAAATGCTAAGGACAAAAGGATTGGCTCAAGCTCAAAGCACAATACTCTACATTTTATTTTTAGTGATCCAAGATCACATTGAGTCCATAGGAAAGCCAATACTATTAAGAGGGGGTGAGGTGTTTCTTAATGAGTTTCTTTCTCAAAGTGCTTAGTGATATGCTCCAAAAGCCCTCAACCACTTTCTCACATCCACAGATGTCCAAAACCAAAAGTCAAAATCGGCCCCACCGAAACTTTTTATCCAGCGCCACCGAGTTCATTTGACATAGCCACTGCCAGAAACCCTAGTATTTTCGGTCTCACCGATAGGGATCTCGGTCTCACCGAGATGGGATTGTAATCTCTCTGTTTCCCTTCGTAACGTTTCGGTCAAACCGAGATGAGCGATCGGTCCCACCGAGATTGCAATGCAAACTCCTTATTTCCCTTTCGTAACGTTTCGGTCCAACCGAGATGAGCGAACCGGTCCCACCGAGTTTGCCTGACCAACTCCCTTTTTGTCTCTTACCAAAATCGGTCTCACCGAGTTTGTGTAATCGGTCTCACCGAGATTACGTTATGCCCTAACCCTAACAACATCGGTCCCACTGAGTTGACATGTCGGTCCCACCGAAATGCCTAACGGTTACATTATGAACTAAACCGGTCTGACCGAGTTTCACGATTCGGTCCCATCGAGTTTGGTAAATTGTGTGTAACGGTTAGATTTTGTGTGGAGGCTATATATACCCCTCCACACACTCTTCATTCGTGGAGAGAGCCATCAGAACATGCCTACACTTCCAACATACATTTTCTGAGATAGAACCACCTAGATTTGTGTTGAGATCAAGATATTCCATTCCTACCACATAAATCTTGATCTCTAGCCTTCCCCAAGTTGCTTTGCACTCAAATCTTCTTTCCACCAAATCCAAATCCTGTGAGAGAGAGTTGATTGGTTGGGAGACTATCATTTGAAGCACAAGAGCAAGGAGTTCATCATCAACACACCATCTATTACCTTTTGGAGAGTGGTATCTCCTAGATTGGTTAGGTGTCACTTGGGAGCCTCCGTCAAAATTGTGGAGTTGAACCAAGGAGTTTTTAAGGGCAAGGAGATCGCCTACTTCATGAAGATCTACCCGAGTGAGGCAAGTCCTTCGTGGGCGACGGCCATGGTGGGATAGACAAGGTTGCTTCTTCGTGGAACCTTCGTGGGTGGAGCCCTCCGTGGAGTCGCGCAACTGTTACCCTTCGTGGGTTGAAGTCTCCACCAACGTGGATGTACGATAGCACCACCTATCGGAACCACGGATAAAAATTCTCCGTGTCATCATTGTGTTTGCTTCCTCAAACTCCTCCCTTTACCTTCATATGCAATTGCTTTACATTCCACTGCTATACTCTTAGAATTGCATGTGTAGGTTGATTGCTTGACTTGTGCTAAGTTGCTAAAATCTGCCAAGAACTAAAATTGGGAAAAGGCTAGATTTTTATTTGGTCAAGTAGTCTAATCACCCCCCTCTAGACATACTTTCGATCCTATAATTGGTATCAGAGATTTGGTCTCCATTTGCTTTGATTTCCATAGCTTTTGGTGGTCATAGCCTTGGTTTCACAACCTAGGAGAGTATGGCGTCTAGCGAGGGAATTATCACCATAGAGGTCCTTACTTTGATTGTACAAATTTTGCTAGTTGGAAGCATAAGATGAAAATTCATATTCTTGGACATAACCCCGCCGTTTGGGCTATTGTGTGTATTGGCTTGCAAGGTGAATTCTTAGATGGGAGAGAACCGAACCATGAAGCCACCATGGAAGAGTTGAAGATGCTGCAATACAATTCTCAAGCTTGTGATATTCTCTTCAACGGATTGTGCCCTGAAGAATTCAACAAAATCAGCCGTCTTGAGAATGCAAAGGAAATTTGGGATACCTTGATTGACATGCATGAAGGTACCGACTCCGTCAAGGAATCCAAATTGGATGTGCTTCAAAGTCAACTTGACAAGTTCAAAATGAAGGATGGTGAAGGCGTCGCTGAAATGTACTCTAGGCTTGCTCTCTTCACAAATGAGATTGCCGGCTTAGGAAGTGAAGAGATGACTGATAAATTCATCATCAAGAAGATCCTAAGAGCCTTGGATAGAAAATATGATACCTTGTGCACATTGATTCAAATGATGCCCAATTACAAAAATCTCAAGCCAACAGAAGTCATTGGGAGAATTGTTGCTCATGAGATGTCACTCAAGGATAAGGAAGAGCTCCACAACAAGTCAAGTGGTGCTTACAAAGCCTCATGTGAAGCTCCCACATCATCAAGTGAGAAACAAACCTTCAATGAAAAATTGAGCCTAATGGTGAAGAACTTCAACAAGTTCTACAAGAGTAGAAGCAAGGAAAGAAGTTCCAAGTCATGGCCCTACAATGACAAAAGATCCTCTAGTCGTGAGCTTAATTGCTACAATTGTGGAAGACCCGGACACTATTCCAATGAGTGTACGGCTCCTACAAAAGAAGAGAAGATTCTCCAAAAAGAAGAACTAGAAGAGAAGAATCACCACCAAGAGAGAGGAAGAGTAGAGATGATCGTTATGAACGAAGAACATCCTGGTGAAGCAAGGATTCGGAAAGGAAGGACAAATCATCAAAGAGCTACACAAAACGAAGACATCATCAAGCTCATGTTGGTGAATGGGTATCCGGCTTCGACTCTGACCATCACTCCGAGAAAAGCTATCACTCCGACTCCGAATATACTCAAGATGAAGGTGTTGCCGGTCTAGAACTTGTGTCAAACAACTCCTATGACATATTTGACTCACCAAATGAAGGAATTGGAAGATGCTTCATGGATAAAGTCCCAAAGGTATCACACCCGAGTATGTTGATTTCAATAGTGATGAAGATGACTTGTTAGGTGATGATGATTTACTTGTTGACAACTCTATTGATGAATACTATGATGAAACGTCAATTAATCATGCTAATCAAGATAAAACGAATGACAATGCTAAGGAGAAGATTGAGCGCCTAACTAAAGAACTAAACACTCTTAAGTTATCTCATGAAACTATCTTGGAAGATCATCGAGAACTTTTAAAGACTCATGAGAAGTTATGCTTTGAAAAGCTCAACCTTGAGCAAGAGCATGAGTTTTTAAACGCAATCAATGATGATCTTCGCAAGAAAAGTCCTTCTTACATTGCCAAGCATTTACTCTTATCTACTTACATGCCACAAGTCAAGTCTAGTAACAAGAACAAGAAAGAGACTTCTTCTAGTAGTAACAATAATCATGTTAAATCCAATATTGTTGCTTCTAGTAGTTCTCTTGATTCCACTAATGATTCTCTTAGCCAAGTTACACTTGAGCAAGAAAATAGCTTATTAAAGGGAATTATAGAGAAAGGTGTTTGCAAGAGCCTTGCCAGAAGTAAGCAATTTGAGGAGATTGTACGCAAGCAAGGAAGGCACCAGAAGAATCAAGGTGTTGGTTTTGAACGAAAATTCAATGCCAATGGAGTTGAGTGGGAAGAAGATCAATACCCGAAGACGAAGTTTGTTCCTCAACAAGAGAAGTATGATCCTACTTGTTTCAAAGGAACACAAGCTCAAGTGATCTTCCACCACAAGACCACAAGCAAAAAGGCAAGGACTAGCTTCAAGAGGAGATTGATGCATTTGAAGAAGCTCCTAAGGCCTTGGTAAAGTGGGTTCCCAAGATTACATCAAGTTCTACTTCATCAAGTACGACTACAACTCCAAGGATTCCCATCAAGATGATGTGGATCCCAAATAATAAGAACTAGAGAGTTCTTGAGGGTGACTACACCAATATGCTTCACTCATATCATTTCGGCAAGGACAAGTGCAAACAACTTCCATATCTTGCACTAGTCCAAGGAGTCACAAACCCTGTTGTTGGTAAGACGAGGAACACAGTAATCTAATGCTTTCATGGACATCATCCTGTGTGTACATCACTCTATGTCTATGGATATTCTTGCTTGTTCCTTGTGGGACTAACTCGTGTAGGTATTGAAAGTGCAACTCACTCCAATGGATTGCTCCAAATGATCTACATCAACATTGAGCATCCACATCTTCAACACCTACATGAAGTCATCATCGACAAAACCCAAGGTTAGTTCATCCCTCTTAGGGGGGATATCACATCTATGGGGAGCTTTACTCTAAAGAATTGAGCTAAAGCAACTCTAATGGTGTGAACACAACAATGCTTTATGTAAAAGTGGTATCCCCACTTGTGCTTAAACGATGAGTATGACCGATGAAATGTTCTCATTTGACTCCTAAGTCAATATACTCATATATCACTACTAGGGAAAACCTTATACACAGAGGTATAGCAGTAGCGCTGGTCAAAACTCGGCGCTAGCGCTTCTTAGTAGTAGCGCTTGTTGCAAAACCACGCTACAACCATTGTTTTAGCAGTAGCGCGTCTGCACAGAAAAGCACTACTACTAAAATTCCCTCACTAGTGCCGGTAGGCTAGGAATAGTAGTAGCGGTTCTCCCGGAAGCACGCTACTGCTAAAAACTTTGTAGCAGAGCGTTTATGCTGTAGAGCGCTACTGCTATAAAAAGAAAATAAATAGAAAAATAAGTAGAAAAGTAAATGAAAATGAAATAAATAGAAAAAGGAGAAATGGAAAAAAGAAAATGTAAAGAAAACAAAAGAAAAAGAAAAATAAAATAGAAAGGAATAGTTGTAGCGCGTTTCTCTGGAACACGCTATAGCTATCTTAGCTATAGTGCGTTTAGGCAAAACGCGCTGCTGCTAGTTTGACTCAAATCCCGGCAGCCCGGGCTCAAAATTTCGCTAAGTCCTTGTCCCCCAACTGCTCCATCGCCGCCATCGCCCTGCCGCTTTCGACCACACCGCCACCTGCCGAGGCCGCCTTCGACCACACCGCCGCCGCCCACCCCCTTCGACCACACCACCCCCACCCAAGGCCGCCCTCGACCTCACAACCGCCGCCCAAGGCCATCGTCGACCTCACCGTCGCCTCCCTCGAGCTCACCGCCGCCGCCCTCGACCTCACTGCCGCCGCCCTCGACCTCACCGCCGCCGCCCGAGCCAGAGGCTGCCCTCGCTGCCGACCGTAAGGCTCTGCCTCTCCTGTCCCCTGCCCTCCTCTCTCTCTCTGCTAGGGAAATTCATATATATGTTGATACTGTGTTGATGTTCATATGAACCCTAAGTATTCATATGAACCCTAGATTTTTTTAGGGCAGTAGGCATTTTATAGCATTTAGGAAAAATGATTAGCAATTTTTTTAGGAAATTAGCTAAACTAAACAGTAATGAAAATGCCTAAACAGTAATTCCATTTAGCTTTAAACTAATAGAGGTATATAAATAATAGTAGCATTTAGATTTAAATTAATAGAGGCTATAAACAAAAAACACTTAGCTATAAAAAAATATTTGGACTACGGGCCTGAATTTGCTCCAAATTTCATTCAAATGAAATTTGAATTATTTGGACTATGGACCTGAATATTTTTGAATAAATTGGGTGTAGGTACTAAGGTCTTGCTGTGGAAATTTTGGTGAGGTCAGAAGGGTTAGGGAAAATGGAGTTCCTAGACTTTTAGCTTTAGACAAAAAACAAAATTATTTAGCGATAAATAAACAAACAGTAGCTATGGCATTTCGCTATAAACAAAAAAACAGAATTGTTTTTCTTTTCAAAAACTTGGTCAAACTAATTGTTGCTATGTAAACAAAAAACAAGATTGTTTTTATATGATATATGTCATTGATGTTCATTTGCATATTCCATTATTGTTGATTATATCTTTTCATTGAAGTGGCCATGTTATATGCAAATTCCTCAATAGTGTTTGCTCATGTTATATCTTTTCATTGAAGTGGTTCGATTGTGCCCAAGTGGCTTTGTTGTTTGCAGGGAATGATGCTGAGTGGCCTATGTTTTGCCGGAATGTTGATTTGTCTACTTGCAGATTTGTCTACTTCCTTGCTTCCGGCTGTTTTCACTTGGTCAAGGCAAAATCCAGAAAAAAATGCAGAGGACTTTCCCCTTGCTAACTTCTTGGGGAACAGCTCGACTAGCGTTGTACCAGCACCGGTTCCCGCACCGGCTCCCGCACCTGCTCGCGCATCGGCTCCCGCACCGGACATGCTTGGCGGTGCTTCGTCTTTGGCTGAGCTCGATGCCCTCACGGTATCTATCACACCGGCCCCCTTCAATATAAATGTATATTTTCGTTGCCTTTCAGATGTCTCACGTCGTAGACTTTTCTTTGCAGGCCGACGAAACCCCGTGCACCATATTGTACAGCATCGGCGACCAGAAGGTGGACGTGGGGAAGGCGACGATAATGGAGCCGAAGGAACCATTGTTCCACAGCCGGCCGATCCCCCCGAACGCCTTCAAGGTTTCCGTGGCCAGTGTGAAATCGGGCCACGAGAATTTGCCTCCTCTGATACTAGTGGGTGATGACGACGAGACCCCGCGGCGGCTTGGTGTTTGTTGCAATGAGTGGGTCCTGTTGTGGCCAAAGAGTCTGCTTTGTTTGGAGGCGGCCGGGAGCACACCCACGAGCACGCAGCCTCAGCAAGGTATGAACATCAACACCCCACCTACCCAATTAGCGTCGGGTGTCGGGTTGGGTGATAGCGGACGGGGTAAGGAGGAGGCTCCATTAGTCACTGATGACATCACCATGGATGAGGATGAGGATGACGATGGCGCTGAACAGTATGTCTATACTGGCGCCTCCTCGGGGTTTGAGCATCATGAGTCGGTGCCTGAATTGCCGTCTCAACATATTATGGATGACCTTCCGGTAGTAAAGAAGTCTAGGAAGAGAGCGAGGAAAGGCAAAAAAGCTGATTCTATAATCCAGCCGCCTCAGCAGCCTCGGCATCAGGACCGTATAGATATCCCCGATGCGGATAAATGGCATATCCCCGGTTAAGCAATCCTATTTGCAAGAGCTCTAGGGGCCAGATATGGCGATCTAAGGAGACTTCATGATGATGTGCTGTAGATAGAGACAGGCCTCATCACCTCGAAAGATCCAAGATACCCACTCTACGTGGTTAATGTTCCGTGAAAATTGTAGTACGTCGACTGCTTCCCCGCGGATAAGTTCTTCCTTCGGTTCGATTACATATTCGACATGTTTCACGTGAAGAAGCTAGATTTTACATTTGTTCGCCTTTATGCTTTGCACATGAACTACATCATTGGGCTTGAGCAGATATCTTATATCTGTGTTGTTGACCCGTACTACATGCACGAGGCCTTCTTGGGAGTCTGCACAAAGCACTGTGAATACGCTAGGGAATACATCGTCAGTTTCATGCTCGCCAATATGGACAAGGAGGCGATTCTCATGCCTTATCATCCCTTGTAAGTCATCCGCGCGGATATCCTTCCTTCGATTTTAATCATTCATTTGCACGGTGGAGGCTAATTAATTTGAGGTGTATTTATTTTGCGCAGCGGCGGGCGCGCCGTCCTCATCATCCTCTACCCCCGATACTCCCACGCTCTTTACTTGGACTCGTCGAAGAACATTCACAAAAAGGATTACACCCACATCAAGGATGTTCTAGACCTTGCTATGTTTTAATACCAATCACTGGGTGGAGAGGTTAGGGACAAGAAGAAAAGGGGCGGCAGGGTCGCCTTCAGCCATAAGACCGACTTCTGCTGCATCCAGCAACTGAGTGATTCTCTTAATGAAGGATTCTATGTCCGACACCACATGCTGGAGTACAGACGGGATCACCAGAACCTTCGCATGTCACCTAGATCCAGCGATGCCCATATTCTGCAATGGGCAAAGAACGTAGGAGATATCGAGAATCATCGACTTCGAGCTGAGTTCTATCACATCCAGCGCGAACTTGCCCAAATCATCATGAAGGAGGTCGTCGAAAAAACGGGGATGTTCTATGAAGAAGGACAAATGTCGCGGGAAGACGTCTGAACATGGATAGCCTCTCAACGTCTCGACATGAAGCCTTTCACTAAGCTCGGGGACTATCTCCCTGATATGGATGGATGGCACGACATAGTGGAGTGATTGTCGATATATGACAATGTGTCCATTTAGTCCATACTTTTTGTATGACAAAACTTTGAGTTATGCATGGTGAAACTTTATTTGTGATGTAATTAAACCGCCCACCTCCTTGACTAGCGAAGATCACTCTAGTTAGGGCATTTTGGGTACGATGAACTTTGTTATTTATGCTTATGATATGTTGTTTCTATTTTTGCCAAGTCTGTCTCTTTCTGTTGCTCAACTATATATGTTGCATATCATCGACTCATGTTACGATGCAGGGGCATAGATCATCAATGGCGAAGAAGTGCTACGCCAGGAGTATATATATGTCGAGTGGCCGGAGTGTCAGGCCCAGGTGTACAGGTTTCCGGTTTCCGAGCAACATGCAGTAGTTAGTTTAGGTTCACGCTAATGCGAGAGAGGGATACGAACTCATGTACTGCATAGTTCCGCTCTCACTCAAAGTGATAGCTCTTCTCGCGTATATCATTATTTAGATGGATGATGATGTATTTGCAAGTAATCGAGACTTGTATCGCTATTTTCGAGATGATGACGAGAGACCACTTTGTGTTGGATGATGATTATGATGATGACATGATTTGATGAGACTAGTTGTATGTATATGCTATGATTACATTTGTATATAGCCTATTCAAATACAAAACAAATTTGTATAAAGCCTATTCAAATACAAAACAAATATGCAGGAAAAAACTAATAAAACTAGTAGTAGCGATGGGCAAAAGTTAGCAGTAGCGCCGCCTTACCAGTAGCGTTGGCCTTCAAAAATTGCTGCAGATAATATCAGTAGCGCTGTCCACAGAAGCGCGTTGTAGCTATCCATGTATAGCAGCAGCATGGGATGGCAGGCGCTACTGCTACACGTTAGCTGTAGCGCCTTATCAGGATCACATAGCCTGGCGCTACTGATAGGCCTAAAACCCGCGCTGCTACTAGGCTTTTACCTAGTAGTGTATAGATGACCTAGTAGCCAATTGTTTGATAGATGCTAGAATTGGTTGTGCATGCTTTGCCACATATTTCATTTGCCATTTTATTGTGTGAGCATGTTGTTTGCATATTTTACTCATTCGAGGACATCCACTTGATGTTTTGTATGTTTGGCTTCTTTTTCTTTGACCAAGTGGATGGACAAGAATGCCTAAGAACCTTCTCTAGCTATCTATGCTTTTCTCATCTCAAAGTCCATTCATGCTACATCACAAAGTTTGATCAAGTCAGATTTGAACCACTCTGTGTGAGGAGCACTCGGAGTCCCCGATTTGTCATAGACTTAAACTTCCAAAACCTCTTTGTGCATTTCGGTCTGACCGAGAAATCCTTTTTGGTCACACCGAGTTCACTAAGTTGATTTAGATTTTCAATCTCGGTGCAACTGATTAGAACCTTTCAGTCACACCGAGTTGCAATAACTGTTCGCAATTTTGCGACTCGGTGCAACCGAGTTGTTCCACTCGGTCACACCGACAGGGTCAGGTTATATATACTGACGGGCCAAAATTTGGAAATTTTTCAGAAACCTTTCGCCCGCGCGTAACCTGCTCTACCTCTTCGGGTCTTCGAATCATCTTCTCACCGCTAGCGACCACCTGTCGCTAGACTCCGCCGCCGTCAATGGCAATCTGCCCCTCTGTTGTCGCCATATTAAGTTCACCGCCGAGTTAGGGTATGAACTTGACACTTTGTGCTATTCTTTAACTCCGATTCGTAGCACATTGCCTTGCATGATTCTTGCCATGTATGAAATCATCTTGTCCAGCAAAACATCCAGTAGATTAGATTTGATTTGAAAATTTAGGGTTAGGTTTCCGGCAAACTCATCTCGGACCGACCGAGTTGTTGAAATCGGTCTCACCGATTTGGCTTAGGCCATTGCACATACGATTTTCGGTCTGACCGATAATTGCAAATCGGTGTGACCGAGTTCGATTCTCTTTGAAACCCTAGTAGTCTCGGTGCCACCGAACTGTGACTCGGTCTGACCGAGTTCACTAGTTTAGGTTCCAAAAGCTGCTTTGGTATCACCGAGTTTACAAATCGGTAGCTCCGAAATGCTTTCTGTGGAAAACTAAAACTAAGTTTTGAGTCAATTGTTTTGTAAAACCTCTGTACTTTGTGATGCTCATCTACTCTACCTCATCTACAACCTATTCACAGGGTGTGCTGACAGTTGTTTGCCTGAAGATGTCTGATCAAAGTGATAGTCAGAACAAGTTAGAGGAACAGGTTCAGTTGAGTGAGGGCACTAGTCCCTCCAGCAGCTATGATGAGGGCAGCAGGAGCACACCTAGTAACTTGCCCAAGGCAGCTACTAGAACAAGGAAGAAGAGAACATCTGATTCGGAAGATGAGGACTATGTTGCAGCTGAGGATGAGGCCACTTCCAAGAAGAAAGTGGCGAAGAAAGAATTTGGCATTGCTGCTTCAACAAAGCCAGGGATGAACAGAAAGGCTCCAGCCAAAAGAGTTCCCATGTTAAAGGTCAGAGCATCCACTCAAGAAACTTTGGAATCTGAACCCAAAGAACCAGTTGTGGCTGAGAAGAAGAGGAAAGAAAGGGTCAAGAAGACCATGGCCAGAGTTGTTGGGAAGTCCTCAATGATGGAAGATGAAGAGGAAGAGGATGCTGCTCCAGCTCCTAAGGCTCAGAAACTCATGGGAGATGCTATCAAATCAGGGGCTGCTCCATCTAAGCCCAAAGCTGCTCCCAAGGCTGCAGCTTCATATCAAAAGCCTACACCCAAGAGGAACACCAGAAGTATACCTTCTGAGGAGAAGAACAAGGCCCCAGTGCATGAAGCTGCTGATGAAGAAGATGAGTCACTTGTTTTGAGAAAGCTGAAGCCCAAGATCCCTGACCACAATGATGCACATATTATTGCAGAGGACATGAAACTTAGGAAGGATGCAAGACTGAGATTATGGAGATAGTTTGATCCCTATGCTGTCAGGAGGAGAACTGCTGTGGACTACAGGTTTCACACAAAGGAACAACAACACTTCTATGAGACAATCTTGCTTGACAAGAAGCCTATTATCTGTGATATGAGATGGGTTGACTGGGAGTACATCAAGAAGAATGAAGATCACTATCCAGGTGTATATGACAGCTTCAAAGCATGTGGAGTTGACACATTTGTTGCTCAGAAGCTCACCAAGTGGAATGATGAGCTGATCATGTAGTTTTACTCCACTGCCCACTTCTACCCAGATGGGAAGATCATCTGGATGTCAGAAGGTACAAGGTACCAATCCTCTGTGGAAGAATGGGCTCAGTTGATCAATGCCCCACAAGAAAATGAAGATGACTTGGATGTCTATGCCAAGAATAAGAAGGATCACAACTCCATGTCTAGCATGTACAGAGAGATCCCAGATGCTGCTTTGGAGACTCATAAGTTTGGATCTGTCCACTACTTGTTGTCTGGTTTGACTACCATCAACTGGATCCTAAGGCACACATTGCTACCCAAGTCAGGTGATCACAAGATGATCAGAGGACATGCTATCAACTTGCTGCATATATTTGATGTGCCTCAAAAGTTCAAGGTGATGAGTCTGATTGTGGAAACAATCAAGAGGACTGCAGCTGATCAGAAGAGATCTTGTGGGTATGCCCCACAAATTCAGGAGCTCATCAAATACAAGATGGGCACATGCAAATATCTATTGGATAAGGAGCACCTGCCCATCTACCCTGACTTTGAGGACAACACTGTTGTCATGGATGAGAATGAACCATCATCAACTCAAGCACATGAGAATAGATAGAACGCAAGGGCATAGAAAGTTGAAAAAGATGTCAACAGCTGAAGAAGCATCTCAGGTATTCTTGAAGAGCAAGCAAGATCAGCTTCGATATCTGATTGCCTCCACCTTGAGGATTGAGAAGGGCTTGGCCACCCTGACTCAAAACCAGGAGAGCTTGGAGAGGATCATTGAGCAAAAAATTTATGATCTTGATGTCAAGGTAACTGAGATCCAGTCAGTAGTTGAGCAACTTCAGGAATAAGTGGAGGAGAAGAACGGCAAGTCTACTACATATGCTTTTACTAGAGTCCCCAGGAGTCAGAGATCCGCTGCAATGCTTGTTCCAGACACAAGAGCTACTACATCTGCACCAGCAGCTACAGCTTCAGTACCTCCAGCTCCAGCAGCCACTCCACCAGCTCCAGCTACATCCACAGAAGCTTTCGTCCTTGGAGTCATCTCTACGCCACCACATGAAGACCAAGCCTGAGAGTCGTTTAGCACTATGCATTTTTTATGAACTTTTTGGTAACTTGTTGCCAAAGGGTGAGAAAATGTATAGATCATAGGCTTCGAGAAAAAAGAGAGTTGCTTTTTATCTCTCTTGTTTTTGGTTGAACTTCTTGTTTGTGTGCTTGTGAGCTACTTGTTTACTTGTGTGATCATGTGTTTGATCATATGCCACCCTTCATGCTTGTTGGATGATATTATCTCTTATGTCCTTATATGATCATTCACTTGCTTGGTTAAGAGTGCATGCTTTTAACTTCTATCATTTTGAGTGCTCCACCAAGATGTGTGTGACATGAAAGGGTAACCCATGATCCTAACACATTGTGCATTTGCAGTCCAAAGCAAATTTTAAATAATGCACAAATTTAGGGGGAGCTGTTGCTTATCACAAACTTCTCAAAGTGACAATGTTTTTTAAATCTTATTATCATTTGTCGAAGCTTTGATCTATATGTTGTCATCAATTAACAAAAAGGGGGATATTGAAAGTGCAACTATCCCTGGGTGGTTTCGGTAATTCCTAACAACATATAGCTCATTGAGCTAATGCTATTTCAAGATAAATATTTCAGCAAAGCTCAATGTTTGGCATGGCATGGATGAGAAACTTGGATCCCTCAAAATGCTAAGGACAAAAGGATTGGCTCCAGCTCAAAGCACAAGACTCTACATTTTACTTTTAGTGATCCAAGATCACATTGAGTCCATAGGAAAGCCAATACTATTAAGAGGGGGTGAGGTGTTGCTTAATGAGTTTCTTGCTCAAAGTGCTTAGTGATATGCTCCAAAAGCCCGCAATCACTTTCTCACATCCACATATGTCCCAAACCAAAAGTCAAAATCGGCCCCACTGAAACTTTCTATCCGGCGCCACCGAGTTCATTTAACATAGCCACTGCTAGAAACCCTAGACTTTTTGGTCTCACCGATAGGGATCTCGGTCTCACCGAGATGGGATTGTAATCTCTCTTTTTCCCTTTGTAATGTTTAGGTCAAACCGAGATGAGCGATCGGTCCCACCGAGATTGCAATGCAAACTCTCTGTTTCCCTTTCGTAACGTTTCGGTCCAACCGAGATGAGCGAATCGGTCCACCGAGTTTGCCTGACCAACTCTCTGTTTGTCTATTACCAAAATCGGTCTCACCGAGTTTGTGTAATCGGTCTCACCGAGATTACGTTATGCCCTGACCCTAATGACATCGGTCCCACCGAGTTGACATGTCGGTCCCACTGAAATGCCTAACAGTCACATTACAAACTAAATCGGTCTGGCCGAGTTTCACGATTCGGTCCCACCGAGTTTGGTAAATTGTGTGTAACAGTTAGATTTTGTGTGGAGGCTACATATACCCCTCCACCCACTCTTCATTCGTGGAGAGAGCCATCAGAACAAGCCTACACTTCCAACATACATTTTCTGAGAGAGAACCACCTACACTGGTGTTGAGATAAAGATATTACATTCCCACCACATAAATCTTGATCTCTAGCCTTCCCCAAGTTGCTTTCCACTCAAATCTTCTTTCCACCAAATCCAAATCCTGTGAGAGAGAGTTGAGTGTTGGGGAGACTATCATTTGAAGCACAAGAGCAAGGAGTTCATCATCAACACACCATCTATTACCTTTTGGAGAGTGGTGTCTCCTAGATTGGTTAGGTTTCACTTGGGAGCCTCCGTCAAGATTGTGGAGTTGAACCAAGGAGTTTATAAGGGCAAGGAGATCGCCTACTTCCTGAATATCTACCCGAGTGGGGCAAGTCCTTCGTGGGCGACGACCATGGTGGGATAGACAAGGTTGCTTCTTCGTGGACCATTCGTGGGTGGAGCCCTCCGTGGACTTGCGCAACCGTTACCCTTCGTGGGTTGAAGTCTCCATCAACGTGGATGTACGTTAGCTCCACCTATCGGAACCATGGATAAAAAATCTCCGTGTCATCATTGCGTTTGCTTCCTCAAACTCCTTATTTACCTTCATATGCAATTGCTTTACATTCCGCTGCTATACTCTTAGAATTGCATGTGTAGGTTGATTGCTTGACTTGTGCTAAGTTGCTAAAATCTGCCAAGAACTAAAATTTGGAAAAGGCTAGATTTTTATTTGGTCAAGTAGTCTAATCACCCCCCCCCCCCCCCTCTAGACATAGTTTCGATTCTACACCATGCTCTACCCCATTTCAAGACAAAATTTCAGCAGCACCTCCATGTTGTTCTCCAAATACACGTCTTGGCAAAATGCTGAGAGAACGTGCATCCGGAGAACAACAGGGAGGTGCCGCCGAAATCTTGTCTCGGAACGGGGTAGAGCATGAACAACATACCAAATCTACACATCCTCGGGTTGTCTGTGGAAAGTGCTGGACAATCCAAAAGAGCTGTGGTGATAAATATGCAATTGAATGCATATTTATCGATGCAACCCTTTCGGACGGGAGACGCCTAGGTTACGCGACTTGATGTGAAAACGAAATCTAGTGACATGGAAAAACAGCGGGTGGGAGGTGAGGGTGGATTCGTAGCTCACCCTCTGCTGTAGAGGTAGTAGTCAAACAGGCGCAGGATCACGGACCAAAAACCCAGACGACGAAGGCTCCAGGGAGATTAAATACGACAAAGACTGTAAATTTTACCGAGTGAAAAAATTTGAGGGCATCACATCACATAAATCATTGACACTTCAAACTATGAAAAAAACATATTGCTAATGACATCTAGTCAAGGCTTTAGATCATCATCATACTTCAAATCCTAATTTTCATCAAGTGTCAAATTTTGTTCTTCAACTTTTTTTAGCAAGATCATCATGATAAAATAACTACTCATCAGATACCAATTTTGTCAACATCACAAAATGAAACTATAGTTATTTGACAGCTTCTCAAATATACCAATTTTGTTCTTCATATTTTTTTAGCGCATCTCACATAGCTATTTGACAACATCACTAACTTGACCAAAGACAAAACTAACCAATATATATCAATCCATACATTCATCCATATTTCAATACACATGCATCTATCACATAACAAGCAGTAAGAAAATGCAAAAAAATGAAAAAAAAAAGCTCACTGGCGGGCGACGTTGGCGTCAGTGCAGCGGGCGAGCAGGGGGCGGTGGTGGATGGGCTGGTGAGGCAGGGGCGGCCGGCGATGGGAGGGCCGGGGCCGACCGCAGAAGCAGGGGCGCCAGGCGCGCGGGCCGGCAGGAGCCGCGGCCGGCGCGCGGTCGGGGGGAGGCCGGGGCAGCGGCGGGGTAGGGGAGAGGCCGGGCGGCGGCGCGGTCGGGGGAGGCCGGCCGACGGCGGGTTGAGACGGTGGTGGGGGCGGCAGGGGTTGGGGTGCAGTGCAGCGGCGGCGGTAGGGGGTGGGGCGTAGTGCGGCCGCGGCAGCAGGGGGCGGTGCAGAGTGTGGCACCAGCGAGGGGACAGGGTGGAGTGGGTGACAGCAGGGGACGCGACCGAATGTGGCAGTGGCGGCTCGGGTCGGGCTGGGGGCGCGCGTGATCGGGGTGGGGAGAGATGAGAGGAATGAGTGGAGGGGGGCGCCCGGCGGATGGATAAGGTGAACTATGCCAACGGCTAAGCCGTCGACATAGGTGAAGACGCCATGTGGCACCTATGCCGACGGCTTAGCCGTAGGCATATATTTTTATTAGCAACAAATTTGAAAGTTTTAAATAAATCTACTACTAATTAATTAAAATCCAGTAGTCTAACCCAGCACAAGACCCTACCCAAGGCTGCCGACACGGCCGTTTCCCCCTCCGGTGTGGTCCACGGCCATCGGGGGCTAGCTATTCCTTCACGACTCATAATTTTATCGCGCTTCGAGTCTTCAATGATATTCATGCCGCATCGTTACCATGGATGTCCGTGAGCAACGTCCGGAGCAAACCCACTGCAAAAACCCCTCCCTGTAGACCCGACGCGTTCGTTTCCCCCTCTAGGTGCTGGTGGCGGTGCCGTCCATGAGGGGGGCACACTCCGGAGGCGCTTGCCACCTCTTTAGACATGCCACAACACCACGCGGCATGCATGAGGGCCCGATACGACTCTCCGGTGGCATTGCTACCCCCCCGCCCAGGGCCCCCGTCCCGCCTAACCTTGTAGTGGTTGACCACGAGATCTAGCCCTTTGACTTCTCACAGACGGGCTTTGACTAGTGGATCTCTCCACCCAGTTGTGTCAGGTCAGCCTAGAGGGACACCTGGGAGCAACATCCGGGCCAAACCCATAGCTACATCCCCTCCGTGTAGACCCGACGCGTCCGCTTCCCTCTCCAGGTACCGGCAGCGGCGCCGCCCGTGAGGGCGACCACAACCCAGAGACGCGTGCCGCCTCTTCAGACATGCCACAACACCACCACGCATGTTTGAGGGCCCGGTATGATGCTCCGGTGGCATTGCTACCCCCTAGGGCCCCCGTCCCGCCTAACCCTGGAGCGGTTGACCATGGGATCTAGCCCTTTGACTTTCCATGGACGGGCTTTAACCAGAGGACCTCTCCATTCGGTTGTGTCAGGTCAGCCCAGAGGGACACCTAGGAGCAACATCCGGGCCAAACTCACAGCTACATCCCCTCCGTGTAGACCTGACGCGTCCGTTTCCCCCTCCAGGTGCCGGCGGCGGCGCCGTCCGTGAGGGGGCCACAGCCCAGAGACGCATGTCGTCTCTTCAGACATGCCACAACACCACCCCTCTTGAATGAGGGCCCAGTATGATGCTATGGTGGCATTGCTACCCCCAGGGCCCCCTTCCCGCCTAAACCTGGAGCGGTTGACCACGAGATCCAGCCCTTTGACTTCCCACAAACGGGCTTTGACCACTGGACCTCTCCACCCGGTTGTGTCAGGTCAGCCCAAAGGGACACCTGGGAGCAACATCCGGGCCAAACCCACAGCTACATCCCCTCCGTGTAGACCCGATGCTTCCATTTCCCCCTTCCACGTGTTGGCGGTGGCGCCGTCCGTGTGGGGGCCCACGTCCCGCAGACGCGTGCTACCTCTTGAGCATGCATATATTTTTCCCTTGAAGAGGAAAGGGTGATGCAGCAAAGTAGCGTAAGTATTTTTCCCTCATTTTTGAGAACCAAGATATCAATCCAGTAGGAGGCTCCTCACAAGTCCCACGCACCTACACAAACAAACAAGAACCTCGCAACCAATGCGATAAAGGGGTTATCAATCCCTTCACGGCCAATTGCGAAAGTGAGATCTGATAGAGATAATATGATAAGATAAATAATTTTGGTATTTTTATGATATACTCCCTCCGTCCGGAAATACTTGTCATCAAACCCGATAAAAGGGGATGTATATAGATGTATTTTAGTTTTAGATACATCTCTTTTTATTCATTTTGATGACAAGTATTTCCGGACGGAGGGAGTAGATTGGAAAGTAAAGATAGCAAAATAAAGTAAATTGGAAACTTATATGATAGAGAATAGACCCAGGGGCCATAGATTTCACTAGTGGCTTCTCTCAAGATAGCATAATTATTACGGTGCGTGAACAAGTTACTGTCGAGCAATTGATAGAAAAGTGCATAGTTATGAGAATATCTAGGCATGATCACGTATATAGGCATCACGTCCGCAACAAGTAGACCGACTCCTGCCTGCATCTACTAATATTACTCCACACATTGACTGTTATCCAGCATGCATCTAGAGTATTAAGTTCATAAGAACGGAGTAACGCATTAAGTAAGATGACATGATGTAGAGGGATAAACTCAAGAAAAATGATATAAACCCCATATTTTTATCCTCGATGGCAATAATACAATATGTGCCTTGCTGTCACTGGGAAAGGACACCGCAAGATTGAACCCAAAACAAAGCATTTCTCCCATTGCAAGAAAGATAAATCTAGTAGGCCAAACCAAACTGATAATTCGAAGAGACATGCAAAGATAACCAATCATCCATAAAAGAATTTAGAGGAGATTCAAATATTTCTCATAGATAAACTTGATCATAAACCCACAATTCATTGGATCTCGACAAACACACCGCAAAAAGAGTTACATCTAATAGATCTCCAAGAAGATCAAGGAGAACTTTGAATTGAGATTCAAAGAGAGAGAAGAAGCCATATAGCTAATAACTATGGACCCGAAGGTCTGTGGTAAAGTACTCACAACTCATCGGAGAGGCCTTGGTGATGATGTAGAGGCCCTCCGTGGTCGATTCCCCCTCCGGTGGAGCGCCGGCGAAGGCTCCAAGATGGGATCTCGCGGATACAGAAGGTTGCGGCAGTGCAAATAGTTTTTCGTGGTGCTCCTCGATGGATTTGGGGTACGTAGATATATATAGACGAAGGAGGTAGGTCAGGGAAGCTACGAGGGGCCCACGAGGCAGGGGGCGCGCCCCCCCGGGGGACGCGAAGCACCCTCGTGGCCTCCTCAGCTGCTTCTTGACATCCACTCCAAGTCTCCTGGATTGTGTTTGTTCCAAAAAGGTCGCTCCCGAAGGTTTCATTCCGTTTCGACTCCGTTTGATATTCATTTTCTGCGAAACACTGAAATAGGCAAATAAAACAGCAATTCGGGCTGGGCCTCCGGTTAGTAGGTTAGTCTCAAAAATGGTATAAAAGTGTATAGTAAAGCCCATAAACATCCAAAACAGGTAATATAATAGCATGGAACAATAAAAAATTATAGATACGTTGGAGACGTATCAAGCATCCCCAAGCTTAATTCCTGCTCGTCCTCGAGTAGGTAAATGATAAAAACAGAATTTTTGATGTGGAATGCTACCTAGCATATTTCTCAATGTATTTTTATTTATTGTGGCATGAATGTTCAGATCCAAATGATTCAAAATAAAAGTTCACATTGATAAAAGAATAATAATACTTCAAGCATACTAACTAAGCAATCATGTCTTCTCGAAATAACATGGCAAAGGAAAGTTCATCCCTACAAAATCATATGGTTTGGTCATGCTCCATTTTCGTTACACAAGAATGCTCTCATCATGCACAACCCCGATGAAAAGCCAAGCAATTGTTTCATACTTTAGTAATCTAAAAAAATTCAACCTTCACGCAATACATGAGCATGAGCCATGGATATAGCACTATGGATGGAATAGAATATAATGATAGGGGTTATGTGGAGAAGACAAAAAAAGGAGAAAGTCTCACATCGATGTGGCTAATCAACGGGCTAGCTAGGGAGATGCCCATCAATTGATGTCAATGCAAGGAGTAGGGATTGCCATGCAATGGATGCACTAGAGCTATAAATGTATGAAAGCTCAACAAAAGAAACTATATGGGTGTGCATCCAACTTGCTTGCTCATGAATACCTAGGGCATTTTACGAAAGCCCATCGTTGGAATATACAAGCCAAGTTCTATAATGAAAGATTCCCACTTAGTAAATAAAAGTGACAACATAGAAGACTCTCTATCATAAAGACCATGGTGCTACTTTGAGCACAAGTGTGGAAAAAGATAGTAGCATTGTCCCCCCCCCCTTTTTGGGCCTTTCTCTTTTTTTGGCCTTCTTTTTATTTGGCCTTTCCTTTTTTTTATTTTTCCTTTTTTTATTGGGGACAATGCTCTAAAAATGATGATCATCACACTTCTATTTACTTACAACTCATGAATTACAACTCGATAATAGAACAAAATATGACTCTATATTGAATGCCTTGGGCGGTGTACCGGGATATGCGATGACTCAAGAGTGACATGTATAAAAAATTATGCATGGTGGCTTTGCCACAAATACGATGTCAACTACATGATCATGCAAAATCAATATGACAATGATGAAGCGTGTCATAATAAATGGAACAGTGGAAAGTTGCATGACAATATATCTCGGAATGGCTATGGAAATGCCATAATAGGTAGGTATGGTGGCTGTTTTGAGGAAGACATAAGGAGGTTTATATGTGATAGAGCATATCGTATCACGGGGTTTGGATGCACCAGCGAAGTTTGCACCAACTCTCAAGGTGAGAAAGGGTAATGTACGGTACCGTAGAGGCTAGCAATGATGGCAAGGTAAAAGTGTGTATAATCCATGGACTCAACATTAGTCATAAAGAACTCACATACTTATTGCAAAAATCTACAAGTCATCAAAAACCAAGCACTACACACATGCTCCTAGGGGGATAGATTGGTAGGAAAATACCATCGCTCGTCCCCGACCGCCACTCATAAGGATGACAATCAAAGAACACCTCATGCTTCAAATTTGTCACACAACGGTTACCATACGTGCATGCTACGGGACATGCAAACCTCAACACAAGTATTTCCTAAATTCACAATTACATCAACTAGCATGACTCTAATATTACCACCTTCATATCTCAAAACAATTATTAAGCATCAAGTTGATCATAGTATTCAATTCACTTCTTATGATAGTTTTTATTATACCCAACTTAGATGCCCACCATTCTAGGACCAATTTTATAACCATAGCAAATACAATGCTGTTCTAAAAGACTCTCAAAATAATATAAGTGAAGCATGAGAGATCAATAATTTCTACAAAATAAAACCATCACCGTGCTCTAAAAAGATATAAGTGAAGCACTAGAGCAAAATTGCATAGCTCAAAAGATATAAATGAAGCACATAGAGTATTCTAATAAATTCCGAATCATGTGTGTCTCTCCGAAAAGGTGTGTACAGCAAGGATGACTGTGTTAAACTAAAAAGCAAAGACTCATATCATACAAGACGCTCCAAGCAAAACACATATCATGTGGTAAATAAAAATATAGCTCCAAGTAAAGTTACCAATAGAAGAAGACGAAAGAGGGGATGCCTTTCGGGGCATCCCCAAGCTTAGGCTTTTGGTTGTCCTTGAATATCTTGGGGTGCCATGGGAATCCCCAAGCTTAGGCTCTTGCCACTCCTTATTCCATAGTCCATCAAATCTTTACCCAAAACTTGAAAACTTCACAACACAAAACTCAACAGGAAATCTCATGAGCTCCGTTAGTGCAAGAAAGAAAAACCACCACCTAAGTTAATGTAATGAACTCATTCTTTATTTATATTGGTGTTAAAACTACTGTATTCTAACTTCTCTATGATTCATATCCCCCGATATTAGCCATAGATTCATCAAAATAAGCAAACAACACACGAAAAACAGAATCTGTCAAAAACAGAACAGTCTGTAGAAATCTCTAACTTTAGAATACTTATGGAACCCTAAAAATCCTACCAAAATAGTAAGTCCTATTTAATTTTTCTATTGATCTACTACAAAAAGAATCAACTCAAAATCACGTTTCTGTGATTTATTAGATTTTTTCTCGTGAGCGCAAAAGTTTCTGTTTTTCAGCAAGATCAAATTAACTTTCACCCAAGGTGATCATATAGGTTCTACTTGGAACAAACACTAATTAAAACATAAAACAACATCTAACCAGAGGCTATATGAATTATTTATTGAATAACAGCAAGAAAAAATATTTGGTTGCCTCCCAACAAGCGCTTTTCTTTATATCCTTTTAGCTAGGCATTGATAATTTTAATAATGCTCACATGAAAGACAAGAATTGAAGTGCAAAGAGAGCATCATGAAACATGTGACAAACACATCTAAGTCGAACATACTTCCTATGCATAGGCATATTATAAGCAAACAAATTTGCAAGGCAAGCAAAACTAGCATATTCAAGGAAGAAGAAAGAGACGATAGCAATCTCAACATGATGAGAGGTAAATTAGTAAGATAAAAATTTCTATGACCATACTTTCCTCTCTCATAATAATTACATGTAGGATCATAGGAAAATTCAATAAAATAGCTATCACATAACATATTCTCAACACGATCCACATGCATGTGAAGTTGACACTCTTCCAAAATAGTGGGATGATCATTAACTAAAGTCATGACCTTTCCAAACCCACTTTTATCAAAAATGCCATAAGATTGATCAAAATCTAAAGTTGACACTCTTCCAAACCCACTTTCTATAATATTGCAAACACTATTATTAATCTAATATTCATCATGGGGTTTAAATAAATTTTCAAGATCATAAAAAGAATCACCCCAATCATGATCATTGCAACAAGTAGTAGACATAGCAATCTTAGCATCCCCAAGCTTAGGGTTTTGCATATTATTATCACCATTGAAATCAAGAGAATTTAAAATAAAATCATTGCAATCATGCTTTTTATTCAAGGAGCTATCATGAATCTCTTCATAAATTTCTTAATCATAATTTTCAAATTCATGAATTTCAAGCAAAACCTCATAAAGATAATCTAGTGCACTCAAATCACTAGAATTTGGTTCATCATAATTGGATCTCTTAAAAAGATTGGCAAGCGGATGAGGATCTATAGATCTTAGGTTCTCTGTTTAGCAATAAATAAACAACCATTCCAACCAAACGAGCAAACAAGCCAAGTAAGACATCAAAGCAAACGAAAAGACAAACAGAAGAAGGGCGAATAAAATGGCAAGGGTGAAGTGGGGGAGAGGAAAACGAGAGGCAAATGGCAAATAATGTAATGCGAGGAAGATGAGTTTGTGATGGGTACTTGGTATGTCTTGACTTGAGCAAAGACCTCCCCAGCAACGGCACCAGAAATCCTTCTTGCTACCTCTTGAGCATGCGTTGGTTTTTCCCTTGAAGAGGAAAGGGTGATGCAGCAAAGTAGCGTAAGTATTTCCCTCAGTTTTGAGAACCAAGGTATCAACCCAGTAGGAGGCTCCTCACAAGTCCCACGCGCGTACACAAACAAACAAGAACCTTGCAACTAACACAATAAAGGGGTTGTTAATCCCTTCACGGCCACTTGCGAAAGTGATATCTGATAGAGATAATATGATAAGATAAATATTTTTGGTATTTTTATGATATAGATTGGAAAGTAAAGATTTCAAAATAAAGTAAATTCAAAACTTATATGATAGAGAATAGACCCGGGGGCCATAGGTTTCACTAGTGGCTTCTCTCAAGATAGCATAATTATTACGGTGGGTGAACAAATTACTATCGAGAAATTGATAGAAAAGTGCATAGTTATGAGAATATCTAGGCATGATCATGTATATAGGCATCACGTCCGCAACAAGTAGACCGACTCCTTCCTGCATCTACTACTATTACTCCACACATCGACCGCTATCCAGCATACATCTGGGGTATTAAGTTCATAAGAACAGAGTAACGCATTAAGTAAGATGACATGATGTAGAGGGATAAACTCAAGAAATATGATATAAACCCCATCTTTTTATCCTCGATGGCAACAATACAATACGCTCCTTGCTTCCCCTACCGTCACTGGGAAAGGACACCGCAAGATTGAACCCAAAGCTAAGCACTTCTCCCATTGCAAGAAAGATCAATCTAGTAGTCCAAACCAAACTGATAATCCGAAGTGACTTGCAAAGATAACCAATCATACATAAAAGAATTCAGAGGAGATTCAAATATTTCTCATAAATAAACTTGATCATAAACCCACAATTCATCGGATCTTGACAAACACACCGCAAAAAGAGTTAAATCGAATAGATCTCCAAGAAGATCAAGGAGAACTTTGTATTTAGATTCAAACAGAGAGAAGAAGCCATCTAGCTAATAACTATGGACCCGAAGGTCTGTGGTAAACTACTGACAACTAATCGGAGAGGCCTTGGTGATGATGTAGAGGCCCTCTATGGTCGATTCCCCCTCCGACGGAGCACCGGTGAAGGCACCAAGATGGGATCTCGCGGATACAGAAGGTTGCGGCGGTGGAAATAGTTTTTTGTGGTGCTCCTCAATGGTTTTGGGGTACGTATATATATATATATATATATATATATATATATATTATATATATATATATATAGGCGAAGGAGGTAGGTCAGGGGAGCCATGAAGGGCCCACGAGGCAGGGGGCGCGCCCCCTAGGGCGCTCCAAGCACCCTCGTGGCCGCCTCGGCTGCTTCTTGACGTCCACTCCAAGTCTCCTAGATTGCATTTATTCCAAAAAGATCGCTCCCGAAGGTTTCATTCCGTTTGGACTCCGTTTGATATTCCTTTTCTATGAAACAATGAAATAGGCAAAAAAACAGCAATTCGGGCTGGGCCTCCGCTTAGTAGGTTAGTCCCAAAAATGATATAAAAGTGTATAGTAAAGCCCATAAACATCCAAAATAGGTAATATAATAGCATGGAACAATCAAAAATTATAGATACGTTGGAGATGTATCAACGCTTGCTGGGCGTTTGCAGCCGCCACAACACTTCAGACTGTGAGAAGCCGGGTATGCAAGATTGGCGGCATGCTAGCCCCCGGAGGCAGCCGACCACGGTCATAGACATGCGAAGGGCAATCCGCGTAGAGGGAAGTGTTCGGATACTTCTCCATTACTAAAAATTATGAAAAATTACCATCATTCCTAGAGCACATCACTATTAGGGAAAAGCCTAGCAGCAGCACGGGTTTTAGGCCTATCAGTAGCGCGGGCAGGAGCGCTACTGATAAGGCGCTACATCTAATGCTTAGCAATAGCGCGCCTCGACACACGCTACTGGTAACTTGACTTAGTAGTAGCGCTCCTTCAGAACAGCGCTACTGGTAATTAGTAGTAGCGCTTCTCCGATCCCGCGCTACTACTATTATTTAGTATTTTATTTCTTTTTTATTTCTTGTTGTATTCATACACCTTTACACAAGTTTTCATACAACAGGAATTTAGAGATTGTTTTTACATAATAATGAGTTATTACATCATGGGGTGAAAGAACCGTGGACTAGTTTCAAGTGGATGTCCATCCACTTGAAACTAATCCGCGGTATATAATAATATCATCATCATCATGATATCATTAACAACTTATCATCATAATACATCATTGTCATATAACACCTCAAGATCATCGTTTTCATCATTGACATCACATAACACCTCCTCAAGATCATCATTATAAACTCTAACACATTACCACATAATAAACATATTGTACCTCATAGGACCTATTACATTCGATTAAGACCTACTACATTTTCTAAGGTAAAATAGCAAAAAACAAGATAGCCCCTGACTCTCCATTAGGGAGAATGGAGATTAGCCTGTCTCCAATTCTTGCCTTTCGCTGAGTGTTACTTCCAAGAACCTCCTTGCGAATGTCCATACATTTGTTCCATTCTTTGATGAACATGTGTTCACGGGTTTTAGAAATCCGATATGCATAGGTGAGCTCCGTAGATTTACCTGGCAGTATGTTCAAAATTGAGAGGCGACCATGCAGAGACATCAGATGAGGCACACAATCCATCGGTAGTTTCTGTTGAAAAACATAATAATAACTTCATAGTTAGCAATGATGTACTAGTTTTAGAAGTATGCAAAAGACGCACGGATGTCGTAATAGTAAAAAATCTTAACAGGGTATCTCCAGAGAAGTTACCGTGGTTCAACACATGCACTAGTGGCATGTATTCACCACAATTTGGAGGAGTTCGATAATAGTTATTGTAATTCTCAAGAAGAGTGCAAAATGCGATCAGATGATTTTTCTCCTTATACGTTAACTCGGTGCCATTGGTGTAGTGGGTTTTATCTACCATCTTCCGCACAGTCTTTGAAGAATCAAAATAAGCTGTCAATGGAAATAAGCTATCAACTATTTTGAAATAAACAATATAAATTAGTTAATAACTATGTTTGAGAAACTCACATAGCAGTACAATCGGAAGCGTATCAACAAGGACCCAAATGTCCATATTGTCTTGCTCGATGTCAGGATCACCAATGTCCATGGTGACAATCATACCCTCATAAAAATCATACATTTTGCAAAGTGCTTCCCAATTTTGGCAACCAAAATGGGTTACGGTCTAAGCATTGCATAGATTTACTTCAAAATCCATATCATGATGGGTCCTTAGGTGTATTTTCTTTGTTTCGAAATTTTCATGGTCTTCAAAACCCATCCTCTCCAAGACATAGCGTCTTGCATGGCATGGGATAAGCTAGTCGAATTGTAAAATATGAAAATTAGACATTGAAATAGTTGAAGTCATGCTTAATTACGAAAAAACACTTGTTGTTGTTGTGTACCGTATCACAATCGAAGGTCTCCTCGAGCTTAATGCTGAACCGCCGATCTTCGTCTAGCCGAACGAACCTGTCGCACATACCTCGATTGTCGTGGCACCAGCTACACTCCCCCGGGAGACTGTCGTCATCCGAGTACAGCATTTCCTACGCTCATAATTCAAAGATTAAACTTGTACATATTCTAGCACAAGTCATGCCAGAATTCACGAAAAAATCCGGCATGACCTTTGCTAAAAAAGGACATATTGAGCACCTGAAATTTACCAGAATGGAAATTAATCAACACTCCGGCAAAACATAGGCCACTCGGAGATGTAAACTGAACATGAAGGGCCACTTGGGCAACCACATATCCTATTTGAGCAACAACACAAGATATACAAGGATATTTGGCTGGTCTCACCTCGATGTCGGAGGGGGTCGGTGAATGGGACGACGGCGGGGATGTCGGAGGGGGTCGGTGATGGGGACGACAACGGGGATGTCGGAGGGGGTCGGTGACGGGGACGACGGTGGTCACCTGAAACCATATAAGTTATCACTAATACATCCCGAATAATTGCTTAAACTAAACAATAACAACAAATATGACATGTTCAACTAGTTTTATTAATTCAACTAGTTCTTACTAAATATAAACTTACTATAAATAGAAAAAAACTAGTTCTTTCTAAAAGTAAAGTAGTTCAACTAGTTATATTAATTATCTTACTAAAAATACATTAGTTCTATTAATTCAACTACTTCAATTAGTTTATTAATTTACTTACTAAACTAGTTATGAACCCTAAATTAACATCTACTACTACTAAAAATCTAGTACTAACTAAATTAACATCTAGTACTAGCTATGAAACCTAAATTAACATCTACAACTACTAAATCTAGTACTAACTAGTGGCAGGGGGTGGGGGCGACTGTGAGGTAGCTAGGGGCGGAGAGGTCGAGGGCGGTGGGAGGAGGGCTGCCGGCGGAGGAGGGAGAGGGCGACCGCAGGCGGAGGGAGGAGGGCGGCGGTGGAGGAGGGAGGGGCGGCCGCAGGTGGAGGGAGGATGTGCGAGGAGGAGGGAGGAGGGACGGAAGGAGGGGAGTACCTCGGCGGCGGACGGACGAAGGCGGCGGCGGCGGCGACGCACGACGACGGTTATCGGCACGGGGGGGGGGGGGGGGGGCGAGAGTGAGAGTGTGAGTGAGGGTCGGTCGTGTGCGTGGGGATAAGGTAGGGATAGTTGTAGCGCGTTTGCCGAAACGCGCTACAGATAATCAGAATAGCAGTAGCGCGTTGCACATAAAGCGCTACTGCTAAGTGTAACTATACAAAAAATACGTCAATGCAAAAATACATTGGCCATGAATGATCTTTTTGTGTACAATCTGAATTGTCAATATGAGTCCTATCCGGTAGGAACCGGAGAGGACTCATATTGCGGCCACAAATTTTACACATAGAGTTCAGTGAAGACCAACTGGTTGTGGTAGTTTCAGAAATAACATATTTAAGGTGGTAAACACCTTGTTCATGGAGCGAGGTGGGACTAAACTTGTGGGCTGATCTTAGCAGTAGCGGTTTTCCTGTAAGCGCGCTGCTGCTAACTTCTATAGCAGTAGCGCTGTTCAATAAAGTGCGCTACTGCTATAACTAGCGGGGGGGCGAGGTCATGGAAATTATAGCGGCAGCGCAGTTTGCGGTGGACGCGCTACTGCTATTTTCCTGTCAGCAGTGCGTTTCTCTAACACGCGCTGCTCCTAAATAGCAGTAGCGTGGTATTTTAGGGAGCACTGCTGGTAAGATTCTATGTATAGGCTTTTCCCTAGTAGTGCATGTGCCCACGTCATGTAAAAAACTCATGATTTTATCGCGATCTGAGTATTTAATATTATCCAAGCTGCACCATTACCGTAGAACGTCTACTACTGTGTCATCGCCATCCATGAGGGGGGCCACACCCCGGAGACGCATGCCGCCTCTTCAGACATGCCACAACACCACCCCGCATGTAGGAGGGCCCAGTATGATGCTCCGATGGCATTGCTACCCCGGACTGTAGGACTATGAAGATATAAGATTGAAGACTTCATCCCGTGTCCGGATGGGACTCTCCTTGGAGTGGAAGGCAAGCTTGGCGATTTGGATGTAGATCTCCTTCTCTGTAAACCGACTTCGTGTAACCCTAGCCCCCTCCGGTGTCTATACAAACTGGAGGGTTTAGTCTGTAGGACTCAACAACAACAATCATACCATAGGCTAGCTTCTAGGGTTTAGCCTCTCTGATCTCCTGGTAGATCAACTCTTGTAATACTCATATCATCAAGATCAATCAAGCAGGAAGTAGGGTATTACCTCCATCTAGAGGGCCCGAACCTGGGTAAACATCGTGTCCCCAGTCTCCTGTTACCCTTAGCCTTAGATGCATAGTTCGGGACCCCCTACCCGAGATTCGCCGGTTTTGACACCGACATTAGTGCTTTCATTGAAAGTTCCTCTGTGTCATCGCTGTAAGGCTTGACGGCTTCTCCAACCTTCAATAACGCCGTCCTGGGTGAGACTTTTCTCCCCGGACAGATTTTCATGTTTGGCTGCTTCGCACTACGGGCCAACTCGCTTGGCCATCTGGAGCAGATCGATAGCTACGCCCCCGGCTGTCAGGTCGGGTTCAGAAACCTAAACTACACTGCCGACATCCGCGGAGACTTGATCTTCAACGGATTTGGGCCCATGTCAGGAACGTCGAACGATCACGACGTGCATGACCCAAATCTGCCGCCGGGCAGCATTCGGGACATCACGCCTGCTACAGCTCTGGACTTTGTTCTAGAGCAGATCGTGCCTTCCGAGGACGGGTGGATGGACCCTGCCCCAGAGGCCGCACACTCCTCGGCGTTGGAGCCGAACACAGACTCCGCTCTTAAGGAAATCTGTATCCCCAGGCCCTCGGACCAGTGTCCGGTGTGGGCTCCGAACTGCGCGCATCCGAACCCGTCGAGTCCGATGGGGCTCCCATAAAGGAATTCACCGCCACGGATATTTTCCAGCACTTCCCCTTCGGCGATGTGCTAAATTCGTTAAAATCTCTCTCTTTATCAGGAGACTCTTGGTCGGGCTATATCCGGCCCGTGTGGGATACAGAGGATGAAGAAACTTGTGACCCACCCACCACCCACTTTATAGCCATTGTCGATGACCTAACAGACATGCTTGACGTCGACTCCAACAACATCGCTGGTATGGACGTCGATGCAGGGGACGACCTTGAACCACTGCCCACGGGGCGCTGGACTGCCACTTCATCATACGATGTCTACATTGTGGATACGCCTAAAGAAGACATTGGTGACAAAAAGGACACAACGAAGGATAAACCCCCCGGACAAAAGCAAAAACGACAGCGTAGGTGCCGCTCTAAGTCCAGTCACAGCAAAAATAGCGATAACAACCCAAAAGAGGAGGACACTCCGGTTGACTCCGAAGGCAACAACGACCATAGGGATCCAGCGATGGAGCAGGATAAGCCAGGTCACGCCAAACACAGCCCGGAGCAGACGCCCGATCACAGCGATCTAGAGGGCTTAACTCATCACACTGCCTCCAAAGAGGAGGACAGCCCGGTTGATGATGCATTCATCATCCCGGAAGAATGTTTGGAATAGGATAACCTCCACAGAAAGCTTCTGGCCATGGCGAGGAGCCTGAAGAAGCAGAAGCAAAGGCTTAAAGCCGCACAGGATACGCTCAACCAAAGATGGAACAAGGTGCTGAATACCGAAGGAAAATGCGGCGACGATCGCCACACCAAGAGCTACCCAAAGCGTAAACTGCTACCCGAATTTGACGACGAGGTCACAGCGCCCATTCCACCAAAGAACAACACGGCCAGTAGGCCGGACCAACCACCTCATGGCCGTGATAGAGCAGCCACTGATACAACACACGATTTATGAGAGCTCCTGGACAAAAAGGCCAGTGCGGCCAGATCCATCTACGGGTCCAGAGGACATGCTCCGACGCGGGATTATGGTCACCACAACGATCATATTGATCGTATACCAGTCCGGAATCAACACCGGGATCAACAACAGCTGACCGCATGCCATGACACGGCCAGATACAGAGGGGCTGTGTACCCCGTGTGCTTCACCAATGAGGTGCGGGATCATGAATTTCCACAAGGATTCAAACTTGTGAATATAGAGGCATATGACGGAACGACAGACCCTGGGGTCTAGATTGAAGATTTTATCCTTCACATACACATGGCTCATGGGGATGACCTCCACGCCATCAAATACCTTCCCCTCAAGTTAAAAGGACCAGCTCGTCACTGGCTGAAAAGCCTCCCCGAAAACTCAATTGGAAGTTGGGAGGAACTTGAGGATGCTTTCAGGGCCAACTTTCAAGGAACCTATGTTCGGCCTCCAGATGCTGACAATTTAAGTCACATAATATAGCAGCCCGGAGAGTCAGCCCGCAAGCTTTGGAACAGATTCCTCACTAAGAAGAATCAAATTGTCGATTGTCCGGATGCCGAAGCCTTAGCGGCCTTTAAAGAGAGTATCCGAGACGAGCGGCTTGCCAGACACCTCGGCCAAGAAAAGCCAAGGACGATGGCAGCCTTAACAAGCCTCATGACCCGATTTTGTGCCAGCGAGGACAACTGGTTGACCCGTAGAGGCAGCAGTGAATCGGGCACATCCGAAATTCGAGATGGCAACGGGAAGCCATGGCGCACTAAGCACAAGCGTCGGAATGACGATAGTCCGGACAATACGGCGGTTAACGTCGGATTCAAGGGCTCTCGACACGGTCAAGGAAAGAAGTAATTCAAAAGCAGTAAAGAGGGACCATCCGGCCTGAATAAAGTCCTGGACCGATTGTGCCAAATCCTTGGCACTTCCGAAAAACCTGCAAATCATACCCACAGAGAATGTTGGGTCTTCAAGTAGGACGGCAAATTAAACGCCGAACACAAGGGAAGGGACACACCAAGTGAAGACGAGGATGAGCCTCGCCAGCCGAACACGGGGGGCCAGAAAAAATTCCCACCAGAAGTCAAAACGGTGAACATGGTACATGCAACTCACGCAGAGTTCGCCGCCCCCAAATTCAATTCCTGGGCGGCCTGCCCGATCACCTTTGATCATAGGCACTACCCGGCCAGCATCCGGCACGGAGGATCGGCTGCCTTGGTGCTCGACCCAATAATTGATGGACACCATCTCACTCGCGTCCTAATGGACGGCGGTAGTAGTCTTAATCTGATATATCAAGACACCATCCGCAAGATGGGGATAGACCCTTCCAGAATAAACCAAAGCAGCGCCACCCTCACTAGAGTGATACCAGGCGTCGAGGCCCACTGCTGGGGCTCCCTCGTATTAGAAGTAACATTCGGTTCTCCCGAGAACTTCAGAAGCGAGGAACTAATCCTCAACATAGCCCCTTTCAGCAGTGGTTATCATGCATTACTCGGAAGAACGGCCTTCGCTTGCTTTAACACAATACCGAACTACACCTGCCTGAAACTTAAGATGCCCGGTCCACGTGGCGTCATAACCGTTGACGGAAAAACAAAGCAGTATGCGGCGGCTCTAGTAGCCGCACATTAAGCGGCCTTTCCTACCAGAAGCATGATCGGTCGTCAAGACCACTAACACGGTTAGACGAGTCCAGTCCACCATTTTTCATAACAGCCCAGATAAACCCGCGCTAGGCGCTATACATGTACCCCCATAAATGGTACTAGGAGCTATCAGCACATAACAAGGCCCACAATTCGGCTTGCCTCATTAATAGGCAAATATCCCATACCTCAAACACCCATCGAGACTAACTAACTTCTCGCACGCTTACTCTTTTTCATGAGTTTTCGTTTTTACAGACATTATTCGTGCGACACCCTTCCAGGATACGGCACAACGGAGACAAAGGCGCAGACGTGCAGCAGGGCCCCGCCCGAAGGTTTCTTTAGATTAAGCCCCTGTGTAAACCTTCTTTACTGTCTTTTGTTGCTTGACACCCCATGGGCATCTCATCACCCATAAGGGACACTGGCGTTATAGGCTTTTAGCCACGACATATCAATGCACGTACCTGGAATTACAGGGTCAAGGGCGTTATTCCGCCCAGTATATGTTATAAAGTCCGAATACCTTCGGGAGTGTTCGGCGTCATGAGTTTGGCCTTATATGCATCAGCTCCGAATCATGTCTTTGGTCAAATGTTGGGTTAGCCTGGCTCCTTGGTGTGCTGCCTTACGTTCCGTTCTATCGGCTAAGGCGGCCAAACGAGAACTACTGCGATTGTGCCCTGGTTATTCCGGATGAGCACATCAGTAGAGAAAGCCGAAAACTGACTATCATGATACAGCGAGAGACTGGTCAACCACTCGAGGACTCCTCAGAATCTATAGGATTCCTCCACATTGATGAAGGACTGGTTTCCTGATCAAGTACGTGCACCGTATTCGGTTGCACGCGGAAGTACCAGGGGCTACATAGTAGCCCCACCTTTCAACTCCTATGGCTAAGTGAAAGCGTTACAGCTATATAGTTCGGTTGCCTGGTTCGACGTGCGATCACCTCCTTAATGGACCAAGACGTTGGATCAAGTGTGTTTACGCCTTTTTTTTCGAACACCCCCGCATTATATGCGTGGTGGTTAAGCCAACGACTGCTAACTTTCACGTTATATGCATACATAAACAACCACCAAGGAGACATTATAATACTTCCAGGCAAAAGTATAAAAACAGCCTCTATATTTAACACATAATTGTTAGCAACTCAGTGATTTGTCACTCAAACATAACATTCTTCGAGCACTGAGCCTCTATTCTACGGGCACCTTCTACGACCTGCTCAAAATACTGCTCGGTTGGGTCTTGGCTTCTTGCCGGACCCTGGGTCGCAACGCCGGTGGCCTCCATATCTGCCCAATATGTCTTAACACGGGCAAGAGCCATCTGTGCACCCTCTACACATGCCGACCTCTTCATGGCATCGATTTGTGATCTGGCGCCAAATAGTTGTTGCACCAAACCAAAGTAACTGTCCGGCCTCGGCCCCCTCGGCCATAGATGGTCAGCCTATGGAGCTCGGCTATAGCGTCCATCTTCTCACTTAACGGTAATGAGCGTGCTGGGGCATTAAATTGCGACCAGAATAGCCTCTCCATTTTGTTATCTTTATGGTCCTTGAACAACTTGGCCGCATCAGCCGCACTCTTCGTCAAGTCCGCATACTCATGTGCAGCGCTCCATAGCTTATCCAATGGAGCATACTTTGGATCTAAAAACTTCATCTACAACAAGTAAGGATTTCCAACCGCGATTTCTCTGGCCTGTCGAAGTTCCTCCTGCGCGTCTCTAATTTCAGAGCGCGTCTCCTTAGCCGAATCCAGCGCCTTCTTCAGGTCAGCCACCTTTGCCTGATTCTCCTTCTCGAGAAGTTCATACCGGCCGGCGGCGTCCCTCAGCTCAACAGCCATCTCGGCTATCTTTTCTTTGCTTTGGAGACGAGCGGCCTATTCGGATTTCAAGTCTTCGACTGCCTTTAAAGCAGCCGCATTGCTGATTCGGGCTTGTTCCTTGGCTAGGACAAGTTCCGCCCTCAGGGCACCAACGGCAGCGGCTCCGCCTGCAGCCACATCACATCATATTAATATCCCAAACTTTTTACAATTTCCTAAAGAAAATATGGATATAAAAGCGCATACTCTGCGACTCCTCGAATCGCTTGTTTACAAGCGTGATGTCGGCATCCACCACATAAATTTTTTGGCTGAATTCGCCGACTTCAGTTGTCCAGTCTACCACTGATCCTTAGCAACCTGCACATTAATACAAGTGCGATTATTACCTAGGAGTGTGATCCTCCGTTTGCCGCAATGGGCTAGCAACCACAGTCTCAGGGGCTACTATCTATAGAGCACATCTATCGCGTGCGGTGCAACCAAAGAACTACGCATTTCGTTGCGTACCTCAAAGCCTTTGAGCAAGCTCCTAAAAGATTCATTTAACCTGCTCGTGGCGGAAGAAACTTTCTCCAACACCGTACCCATTAGTGTATGGTGATCCTCCGAGAGAGCAGCCGACTCCAGGAGGCACGTCAGTATGTCCGGCTGGGCACCGGATTCTCCCAGACCCTTGCCATTATCCTCCAAAGGAGCCAAACGTGACGGGCTCGGGGCGACTGAAACGTCAACTTCTGGCCTCAGTGGATCTGGACTCCTTCGTGACGACATCTCAGGGTCGTCTGCCCCATGGGGCAGAGAGGTCGGTGGGGTTCCGCTCTCCATCATCTCCAGAAGAAGATCCCTCGAAGACGAACCCTGTTGAGACGAACTGCTAGCCGGACTGTAAAAAAAAGATCCTGGTTATTACTCTCAGAGGAAAAAGCAATAAGCTTCTTGTTTATTAATATACAGCTCGGTGGAGGGCTGGCCCGTTTGCAGCCATGACGCGGCGAGGATGCCCTTCGGGGCCGGGCTCCCTGAGGAAGGTTTCTTCCCTTGCTTAGGCGCCTCCATCTCCAAATCTTTGGAGGCAGCCCTTTTCTTCCCGCGGGGGGAGGAGCCCTTGGATTCACCTCCCCGATTATCCTCCTTCGTGGAGACATTAATTCCCCCGGTTTGGATGAGCAATGTATGAGGCTCACTTTCCCCTTCCTCTTTCCTCGATGGCACTTGGCTTAATGCCCGCTCGAGCATCTTGGCTATGGCCGAACTGGACGAGCCTTCGGGAAGTGGGGCCGGACACCTGATTCTCTCCGCCTTGCTGAGCCAATCATGGTCGTGGACAGATTTTTAGAACAATGCTATGACAAATACAAGCGAAGTGTTCGGTTATAGGGTTACTTACTTGGGTATCTGGGCGATTGCAACTCAGGCCCGCATCCTCGGTGGTGTCCGGACACTTTATTCGTGGTCCGAAGAACAACTTATACATTCCTTCGGGCATCATGCCGAAGAAGTGCTGAATGGTTCGCGGACCTTCTGGATTGAACTCCCACATCCGGAGAGGTCGACGTTTGCATGGCAGGGCCCGCCGAACTAGCATCACCTGAATTATTTTGACAAGACAAATGTCCCTCTCGAGAAGCTCCCGAATGCGGTTCTACAACGTCGGTACATAGTTTGCAGGTCCCCAATTCAGTCCCACGTTGGCCCACGATGCCAGTTGAGGCGGAGGGCCCAAGCGGAAGGCGGGGGCGGCCGCCCAGTTTGAGCCTCGGGGAGCTGTGACATAGAACCACCTCCGCTGCCAAAGATCGGATACCTCCGGGAAGGAGCCTTTGGGCCACGGGGCATCACGTTCCTGCTTATTACAGCGCCTCTGCATTCTGCATGTCGCCACTCGATCATCTTCGGCTTCACATTGAAAGTCTTGAGCCATAGGCCGAGTGGGGGGTGATGTGGAGGAAGGCTTCACACACGACGATAAACGATGAGATGTGGAGGATGGAATCCGGAGCTAGATCGTGGAAATCTAGCCCGTAGTAGAACATGAGCCCCCTCACGAAGTGGTCGAGAGTAAGGCCCAAGCCCCGGAGGAAGTGGGAGACAAATACAACACTCTCGTTGGGCTCGGGAGTAGGAATAACCTGTTCGGGGGCGGGAAGCCTGTGCTTAACATCGGCGGTCAAATACCCGGCCTCCCTAAGCTTCGCAATATCCTCCTCTGTGACAGAGGAAGCCATCCACCGGCCTTGATGGTCGGATCCATACATGATCAAAGATCTGAGGTGCTTAAACTCGGGCTTTCGGTGTTGGAACTCAGGGTGCGGGAAGGCGCGAGCGTGGAGATAGAGGGATAGGCCTCGACCCCTCTATAAAGGGGGAAGAATATCAAGCGTCCCCAGCTTAACCGTTCGGGACTTTCCTAAAAACACGGAGTCATGCCAACATGCACGGTTGGATTACCCATACTCGTATTGATGAGGATCCCACGATAAGAGAGACATGATCTCTGCTTTGACAAGACGTGCCAAGAAAACCGCCTCGTGATGTGTGCAGTAGCAGGTTGTAAAAACGGTTCGAATAAAAACCGGACCATGGCGTGATGTCACTTTTCAAAGAGTTGTCAGCAGATTAGATTTGTGGATTATTATTCTCTCTACAGTGGTATATGGGATTTATCTTGCAGAGCCGGACACGGTCCTTGTGTTCAGAATTTATCTTGGAGTATTCGAAGATGGAACCTGCCTCCCAATGCCGAAGACAATCTACGTGCCGGACTCATCGTCATTGAAGCCTGGTTCAGGGGCTACTGAGGGAGTCCTAGATAAGGGGGTATCCGGACAGCCGGACTACATGCTTTGGCCGGACTGTAGGACTATGAAGATACAAGATTGAAGACTTCGTCCCGTGTCCGGATGGGACTCTCTTGGCGTGGAAGGCAAGCTTGGCAATTTGGATGTAGATCTCCTTCTCTGTAAACCGACTCCGTGTAACCCTAGCCCCGTCCGGTGTCTATATAAACCGGAGGGTTTAGTCCGTAGGAATCAACAACAACAATCATACCATAGGCTAGCTTCTAGGATTTAGCCTCTCTGATCTCGTGCTAGATCAACTCTTGTAATACTCATATCATCAAGATCAATCAAGCAGGAAGTAGGGTAACCTCCATCGAGAGGGCCCGAACCTAGGTAAACATCGTGTCCCCAGTCTCCTGTTACCATTAGCCTTAGACGCACAGTTCGGAACCCCCTACCCGAGATCGGCCGGTTTTGACACTGACAGGGGCCACGCCCCGAAGACGCGCGTCGGGCGTTTGCAACCGCCACAACACTTTCAGACTTGTTGCAAGCCGCGTACGCAAGATTGGCGTCATGCTAGCCCTCGGAGGCCGCCGACCACAGTCATAGACATGCGAAGGGAAATCCGTGTAGAGGGAAGTGTTCGGATACTTGTCCATCACCTAGAATTATGAAAATTACCATCATTCCTATAGCACATGTGCCCACGTCTTTTAAAAAAATCATGGTTTTATCACGATCTGAGTATTTAATAATATTCCTGCCGCACCGTTACCACAGAACGTCTACTACTGTGTCATCACTGTCCGTGAGGAGGGCCATACCCCGGAGACACGTGCCGCCTCTTCGGACATGCCACAACACCACCCCGCATGTATGAGCGGCCGGTGCGACGCTCCAGTGGCATTGCTACCCCCAGGGCCCCTGTCCCGCCTAATCCTGGAGCGGTTGACCACGAGATCTATCCCTTTGACTTTCCACAAACGGGCTTTGACCAGTGGACCTCTCCACCCGGTTGTGTCAAGTCAGCCCATAGGGACACCTGGGAGCAACATTCGGGCCAAACCCACAGCTACATCCCCTCCGTGTAGACCCGACGCGTCCGTTTCCCCCCTCCAGGTGCCGGCGGCGGCGCCGTCCATGAGGGGGGCCACACCCCGGAGATGTGTGTCGCCTCTTCGGACATGCGGCAACACCACCCGGTTGTGGTAGGTCATCCCATAGAAAAACTTGGGAGCAACATCCCCTCCATATAGACCAGATGCGGTTGTTTCCGCCCTCCAGGTGCCGGCGGCGGCGCCGTCCGTGAGGGGGGCACACTGCGGATGTGAGGGGGGGGGTCACACTCCGTAGACGGGTGCCGTGCGGTTGCAACCACCACAAAACTTCTGTTGGCATAGTTGTTTTTGATTTTAATAAAATATAAGGACCTATATTCAAAAGAACATGACGGCACATTATTAACGTGCTCGAAAAAAAATACAAACTATATATATATTCATAATCTATGAAAAAAATACAAACTACATATATATTCATATGTATGCTTATATTTACACATGCTACATGTCAGTTAATATAATAATACATAAAAAAGCATAAAAGATATATATATGAAAAAAAATCTAACTATGCCGACGGCATTGCCGTCGGCATAGAAACGGCCAGGGTTTAGGCGGGCGGCGTGCCGCGGATCGCTGAAGTGTCAGATATGCCGACGGCAACGTCGGCATATGTGCTGGACAGTGCGCCCCGGATCTGTGATGTGGCATGCGGACCTATGCTGACGGCCGCCCGTCTCCACCGTCGGCATAGCTCTGATGACGTTAGCCGCCCGTCACGAGCGGGTTCGCAGGGCCCACAAGTATGCCGACGGCAGCTGTCGGTGTGCTCGTAGCTAGGCCGACGGCCTTTCTGTGCCGATGGGTACCGTCGGCTTAGCTCTGGGTAGCCCGACGGCCAGGACCTGGCTGTCGGCACAGCTCTAAATAGGCCGACGGGGGCCGTCGGCATTGTTTTGGCCGTCGGGGTGGCACCCTGTTCCGGTAGTGTTAGTGCTAGCCTTTCAGGGTATGAAGAAATGAAATAATTGAGAACTCTGAAGAAGCACCGTGCCGCTATTGATATACTCTTGATGATTTTAAGGGTGAATCTGGATGTGCATGATGCTTTTTCACCTGATAGTGATGGCCTAGGTGCGGTTTTTTCTTCCGCCGGAGCCACCAAGCGCCCCTGAGTGCACTGGGTTCGGCCTGGGATTGCTAGGCCAAAATATGGGCCGAGCTGGTGGAATTCGGCATCCTGGAGCGCGACTTGGGGTTTTTTTCAGCGTGGATGCGAAAAAACTTGCCGGGGGTAGGACTGGACGTAAGAGCGAGCTTTTCCGCTCGGCCCAAAGCTCGCTCCAGCTCGGCCCGTTACAGCTCGGCTCGATAGGGTAATCGAGTGGGCCATTATCTGAAAACATGCCTGTTTTGCGACCGAGCCGAGCCGAGTTTCGGCCGGTCCAGCTCGGTGACTCGATTGCGGCCTAGCCCAATTTCGCACTCCATCGCAATAGCTAGCGCATTAGGGCACGAGCAACACACAGCCAGGCTCTCGTCTCTCCCTTTCTCTGTGATGCGCCGCCTCATCCCTCTCTCGCCAAGCCGCAAATCTAGATCGTCGGTGACGAGCGACGCCGTGTTTCCTTGCCACACCGATAGCACGGACTGGGCACCGACGGCGACGGACGGCGCGATAGTTCCTCACCACACCGGACGCGCCTCCCCTGGTTTCTCGTGGAACGGACGAGCCGGAGCAGGTACCTGTTGGGGAACGTAGTAATTTCAAAAAATTTCCTACACACATGCAAGATCATGGTGATGGCATAGCAACGAGAGGGGAGAGTATTGTCTATGTACCCTCGTAGACCGTTAAGCGGAAGCGTTATGACAACGCGGTTGATGTAGTCGTACGTCTTCACGATCCGACCGATCCAAGCACCGAACGTACGGCACCTCCGTGTTCAGCACACGTCCAGCTCGATGACGTTCCCCGGGCTCCAATCCAGCAAAGCGTCGGGGATGAGTTCCGTCAGCACGACGGCGTGGTGACGATGATGATGTTCTATCGGCGCAGGGCTTCGCCTAAACTCCGCGATGATATGACCGAGGTGGAATATGGTGGAGGGGAGCACCGCACACGGCTAAGGAACGATCCGTAGATCAACTTGTGTGTCTATGGGGTGCCCCCCCTCCGTATATAAAGGGGGAGAGGAGGAGGGGGCCGGCCAAGAGGGGAGGCACGCCCTGGGGGGGCAAACCTACTCCAAGTAGGTTTGGCCCCCCTTTCCTATTAGGAGTAGGAGAGGGAAGGAAGAGAGGGGAGGGAAGAAGGAAAGGGGGGGGGGGGCGGCCCCCCTCCCAATTCGGATTGGGCTTGGGGGGGCATGCCCCCTCCTTTGCTCCTTCTCCCTCCCTTCCACTAAGGCCCAATAAGGCCCATATACTTACCGGGGGGTTCCGGTAACCTCCCGGAACTCCGGTATAGTCCCAATCTCATCCGGAACCTTTCCGGTGTCCAAATATATCCGTCCAATATGTCAATCTTTATGTCTCGACCATTTCGAGACTCCTCGTCATGTTCGTGATCACATCCGGTACTCCGAACAACCTTCGGTACATCAAAACTTATAAACTCATAATAAAACTGTCATCGTAACGTTAAGCGTGCGGACCCTACGGGTTCGAGAACTATGTAGACATGACCTAGAACTATTCTCGGTCAATAACCAATAGCGGAACCTGGATGTTCATATTGGTTCCTACATATTCTACGAAGATCTTTATCGGTCAAACCGCATAACAACATACGTTGTTCCCTTTGTCATCGGTATGTTACTTGCCCGAGATTCGATCGTCGGTATCCAATACCTAGTTCAATCTCGTTACCGGTAAGTCTCTTTACTCGTTCCGTAATACATCATTTCATAACTAACTCATTAGTTACAATGCTTGCAAGTCTTAGGTGATGAGTATTACTGAGAGGGCCCAGAGATACCTCTCCGACAATCGGAGTGACAAAACCTAATCTCGAAATACGCCAACCCAACATGTACCTTCGGAGACACCTGTAGAGCTCCTTTATAATCACCCAGTTACGTTGTGACGTTTGGTAGCACACAAAGTGTTCCTCCGGTAAACGGGAGTTGCATAATCTCATAGCTGTAGGAACTTTGTATAAGTCATGAAGAAAGCAATAGCAACATACTAAACGATCAAGTTCTAGGCTAATGGAATGGGTCAAGTCAATCACATCATTCTCCTAATGATGTGATCCCGTTAATCAAATGACAACTCATGTCTATGGTTAGGAAACATAACCATCTTCGATTAACGAGCTAGTCAAGTAGAGGCATACTAGCAACACTCTGTTTGTCTATGTATTCACACATGTATTATTTTTCCGGTTAATACAATTCTAGCATGAATAATAAAAATTTATCATGATATAAGGAAATAAATAATAACTTTATTATTGCCTCTAGGGCATATTTCCTTCAGTCTCCCACTTGCACTAGAGTCAATAATCTAGTTCACATCGCCAGGTGATTTAACACCAATAATCATATCTGTATATGATTAACACCCATAGTTCACATCATCATGTGACCAACACCCAAAGGGTTTACTAGAGTCAATAATCTAGTTCACATCGCTATGTGATTAACACCCAAAGAGTACAAAGGTATGATCATGTTTTTCTCGTGAGAGAAGTTTAGTCAACGGGTCTGTCACATTCAGAGCCGTATGTATTTTGCAAATATTCTATGTCTACAATACTCTGCACGGAGCTACTCTAGCTATTTGCTCCCACTTTCAATATGTATCCAGATTAAGACTTAGAGTCATCTGGATCAGTGCCAAAACTTGTATCGACGTAACCTTTTACGACGAACCTTTTGTCAACTCCATAATTGAGAAACATATCCTTATTCCACTAAGGATAATTTTGACCAATGTCCAGTGATCTACTCCTAGATCAAAATTGTATTCCTTTGCCAAACACAGAGCAAGGTATACAATAGGTCTGGTACACAGCATAGCATACTTTATAGCACCTATGACTGAGGCATAGGGAATGACTTTTCATTCTCTTTCTATTTTCTGCCATGGTAGGGTCTTGAGTCTTACTCAACTTCACACCTTGCAACACAGGCAAGAACTCCTTCTTTGACTGTTCCATTTTGAACTACTTCAAAATCTTGTCAAGGTATGTACTCATTGAAAAATCTTATCAAGCGTCTTGAACTATCTCTATAGATCTTGATGCTCAATGTGTAAGCAGCTTCACCAAGGTCTTTCTTTGAAAAACTCCTTTCAAACACTCCTTTATGCTTTGCAGAATAATTATACATTATTTCCGATCAACAATATGTCATTCACATATACTTATCAGAAATGCTATAGTGCTCCCACTCACTTTATTGTAAATACAGGCTTCTTCAAAAGTCTGTATAAAACCATATCCTTTGATCAACTCATCAAAGCGTATATTCCAACTCCGAGATGCTTGCACCAGTCCATAGATGGATCGCTGGAGCTTGCATATTTTGTTAGCACCTTTAGGATTTACAAAACCTTCTGATTCCATCATATACAACTTTTCTTTAATAAATCTATTAAGGAATGCAGTTTTTGACATCCATTTGCCAGATTTCATAAAATGTGGCAATTGCTAACATGATTCGGACAGACTTAAGCATTGTTACGAGTGAGAAAATCTCATCGTATTCAACACCTTGAACTTGTCGAAAACCTTTTGCAACAAGTCGAGCTTTGTAGATAGTAACACTACTATCAGTGTCTGTCTTCCTCTTGAAGATCCATTTATTTAACTTGACTTGCTGATCATCGAGCAGGTCAACCAAAGTCCACACTTTGTTCTTATATATGGATCCTCTCTCAGATTTTATGGCCTCAAGCCATTTCGTGGAATCTGGGCTCATCATCGCTTCCTCATAGTTCGTAGGTTGATCATGGTCAAGTAACATGACTTCCAGAACAGGATTACCGTACCACTCTGGTGCGGATCTTACTTTGGTAGACCTACGAGGTTCAGTAGACACTTGATCTGAAGTTTCATGATCAATATCATTAGCTTCCTCACTAATTGGTGTATTTGTCACAGGAACTGATTTCTGTGATGAACTACTTTCCAATAAGGGAGCAGGTACCGTTACCTCATCAAGTTCTACTTTCCTCCCCCTCACTTCTTTCGAGAGAAACTCCTTCTCTAGAAAGGATCCATTCTTAGCAACGAATGTCTTGCCTTTGGATCTGTGATAGAAGGTGTACCCAACAGTCTCTTTTGGGTATCCTATGAAGACACATTTCTCTGATTTGGGTTCGAGCTTATCTGGTTGAAGTTTCTTCACATAAGCATCGCAGCCCCAAACTTTAAGAAACGACAACTTTGGTTTCTTGCCAAACCACAGTTCATATTGTGTCGTCTCAACGGACTTAGGTGGTGCCCCTTTTTAACGTGAATGCAGCTGTCTTTAATGCACAACCCCAAAACGATATTGGTAAAAATGATAAGAGACATCATAGATCGCACCATATCCAGTAAAGTGCAGTTACGACATTCGGACACACCATAACGTTGTGGTGTTCCAGGTGGCGTGAGCTGTGAAACTATTCCACATTGTTTTAATTGAAGACCAAACTCGTAACTCAAATATTCGTCTCCGCGATCAGATCGTAGAAACTTTATTTTCTTGTTACGATGATTTTTCTACTTCACTCTGAAATTCTTTGAACCTTTCAATTATTTCAGACTTATGTTTCATCAAGTAGATATACTCATATCTGCTCAATTCATCTTGTGAAGATCAGAAAATAATGATACCCGCCACGAGCATCAACACTCATTGGATCGCATACATCGGTATGTATTGTTTCCAATAAGTCAGTAGCTCGTTCCATTGTTCCAGAGAACGGAGTTTTAGTCATCTTGCCCAAAAGGCATGGTTCGCAAGCATCAAGTGATTCCAAAATCCCATCAGCATGGAGTTTCTTCATGTGCTTTACACCAATATGACCTAAACTGCAGTGCCACAAATAAGTTGCACTATCATTATTAACTTTGCATCTTTTGGCTTCAATATTATGAATATGTGTATCACTACGATCGAGATCCAACGAACCATTTTCATTGGGTGTGTAACCATATAAGGTTTTATTCATGTAAACAGAACAACAATTTATTCTCTTAAATGAATAACTGTATTGCAATAAACATGATCAAATCATATTCATGCTCAACGCAAACATCAAATAACACTTATTTAGTTTCAACACTAATCCTGAAAGTATAGGGAGTGTGTGATGATGATCATATCAATCTTGGAACTATTTCCAACACACATCGTCACTTCCCCTCAACTAGTCTCTGTTTATTCTGTAACTCCTGTTTCAAGTTACTAATCTTAGTAACCGAACAAGTATCAAATACTCAGGGGCTACTATAAACACTAGTAAGGCACACATCAATAACCTGTATATCAAATATACCCTTGTTCACTTTGCCATCCTTCTTATCCACCAAATATTCAGGGCATTTCCGCTTCAAGTGACCATTTCCTTTGCAGTGTAAGCACTCAGTTTTAGGCTTTGGTCCAACTTTGGTCTTCTTTACAGGAGTGACAACTTGCTTGCCATTCTGCTTGAAGTTCCCTTTCTTTCCCTTTGCCCTTTTCTTGAAACTAGTGTTCTTGTCAACCATCAATACTTGATGCTTTTCTTGATTTCTACCTTCATCGATTTCAGCATCACGAAGATCTTGGGAATCGTTTTCGTCATCCCTTGCATACTATAGTTCATCACGAAGTTCTACTAACTTGGTGATGGTGACTAGAGAATTCTGTCAATCACTATCTTATCTGGAAGATTAACTCCCACTTGATTCAAGCGATTGTAGTACCCAGACAATCTGAGCACTTGCTCACTAGTTGAGCGATTCTCCTCCATATTTTAGCTATAGAACTTGTTGGAGACTTCATATCTCTCAACTCGGGTGTTTGCTTGAAATATTAACTTCAACTCCTGGAACATCTCATATGGTCTATGACGTTCAAAACGTCTTTGAAGTCCCGATTCTAAGCCGTTAAGCATGGTGCACTAAACTATCAAGTAGTCATCATATTGAGCTAGCCAAACATTCATAACGTCTGTATCTGCTCCTGCAATAGGTCTGTCACCTAGCGGTGCATCAAGAACATAATTCTTCTGTGCAGCAATGAGGATAAACCTCAGATCACGGATCCAATCCGCATCATTGCTACTAACATGTTTCAACATAGTTTTCTCTAGGAACACATATAAAAATAAACATATGGAAGCAACAACGCAAGCTATTGATCTACAACATAATTTGCAAAATACTACCAGGACTAAGTTCATGATAAATTAAAGTTCAATTAATCATATTACTTAAGAACTCCCACTTAGAAAGACATCCCTCTAATCTTCTAAGTGATCACGTGATCCAAATCAACTAAACCATAACCGATCATCACGTGAGGTGGAGTAGTTTTCAATGGTGAACATCACTATGTTGATCATATCTACTATATGATTCACGCTCGACCTTTCGGTCCCCGTGTTCCGAGGCCATATCTGCATATGCTAGGCTCGTCAAGTTTAACCTGAGTATTCTGCGTGTGCAAAACTGGCTTGCACCCGTTGTAGATGGACGTAGAGCTTATCACACCCGATCATCACGTGGTGTCTGGGCACGACGAACTTTGGCAACGGTGCATACTCAGGGAGAACACTTCTTGATAATTAGTGAGAGATCATCTTAAAATGCTACTGTCAACAAAGCAAGATAAGATGCATAAAGGATAAACATCACATGCAATCAATATAAGTGATATGATATGGCCATCATCATCTTGTGCTTGTGATCTCCATCTCCAGAGCACCGTCATGATCACCATCGTCACCGGCGCGACACCTTGATCTCCATCGTAGCATCATTGTCGTTTACGCCATCTATTTCTTCTACGACTATCGCTACCGCTTAGTGATAAAGTAAAGCAATTACAGGGCGTTTGCATTTCATACAATAAAGCGACAACCATATGGCTCCTGCCAGTTGCCGATAACTTCGGTTACAAAACATGATCATCTCATACAATAAATATAGCATCACGTCTTGACCATATCACATCACAACATGCCCTGCAAAAACAAGTTAGACGTCCTCTACTTTGTTGTTGCAAGTTTTACGTGGCTGCTACGGGCTTAGCAAGAACCGTTCTTACCTACGCATCATAACCACAATGATAGTTCGTCAAGTTAGTGCTGTTTTAACCTTCGCAAGGACCGGGCGTAGCCACACTCGGTTCAACTAAAGTTGGAGAAACTGACACCCGCCAGCCACCTGTGTGCAAAGCACGTTGGTAGAACCAGTCTCGCGTAAGCGTACGCGTAATGTCGGTCCGGGCCGCTTCATCCAACAATACTGCCGAACCAAAGTATGACATGCTGGTAAGTAGTATGACTTGTATCGCCCATAACTCATTTGTGTTCTACTCGTGCATATAACATCAACGCATAAAACCTAGGCTCGGATGCCACTGTTGGGGAACGTAGTAATTTCAAAAAAATTCCTATGCACACGCAGGATCATGGTGATGGCATAGCAACGAGAGGGGAGAGTGTTGTCTACGTACCCTCGTATACTGTTAAGCGGAAGCGTTATGACAACGCGGTTGATGTAGTTGTATGTCTTCATGATCCGACCGATCCAAGCACCGAACGTACGGCACCTCCGTGTTCAACACACGTCCAGCTCGATGACATTCCCCGGGCTCCAATCCAGCAAAGCGTCGGGGATGAGTTCCGTCAACACGACGGCGTGGTGACAATGATGATGTTCCGGCGTGGCGACGATATGACCGAGGTGGAATATGGTGGAGGGGGGCACCGCACACGGCTAAGGAACGATCCGTAGATCAACTTGTGTGTCTATGGGGTGCCCCCCTCCGTATATAAAGGGGGATAGGAGGAGGGGGCCGGCCAAGAGGGGAGGCGCGCCCTAGGGGGGGCAAACCTACTCCAAGTAGGTTTGGCCCCCCTTTCCTATTAGGAGTAGGAGAGGGAAGGAAGAGAGGGGAGGGAAGAAGGAAAGGGGGGGCCGGCCCCCCTCCCAATTCGGATTGGGCTTGGGGGGGCGCGCCCCCTCCTTTGCTCCTTCTCCCTCCCTTCCACTAAGGCCCAATAAGGCCCATATACTTACCGGGGGGTTCCGGTAACCTCCCGGAACTCCGGTATAGTCCCAATCTCATCCGGAACCTTTCCGGTGTCCAAATATATCCGTCCAATATATCAATCTTTATGTCTCGACCATTTCGAGACTCCTCATCATGTCCGTGATCACATCCGGTACTCCGAACAACCTTCGATACATCAAAACTTATAAACTCATAATAAAAATGTCATCGTAACGTTAAGCGTGCGGACCCTACGGGTTCGAGAACTATGTAGACATGACCTAGAACTATTCTCGGTCAATAACCAATAGCGGAACCTGGATGTTCATATTGGTTCCTACATATTCTACGAAGATCTTTATCGGTCAAACCGCATAACAACATACGTTGTTCCCTTTGTCATCGGTATGTTACTTGCCCGAGATTCGATCGTCGGTATCCAATACCTAGTTCAATCTCGTTACCGGTAAGTCTCTTTACTTGTTCCGTAATACATCATTTCATAACTAACTCATTAGTCACAATGCTTGCAAGGCTTAGGTGATGAGTATTACTGAGAGGGCCCAGAGATACCTCTCCGACAATCGGAGTGACAAAACCTAATCTCGAAATACGCCAACCCAACATGTACCTTCGGAGACACCTGTAGAGCTCCTTTATAATCACCCAGTTACGTTGTGACGTTTGGTAGCATACAAAGTGTTCCTCCGGTAAACGGGAGTTGCATAATCTCATAGTTGTAGGAACTTTGTATAAGTCATGAAGAAAGCAATAGCAACATACTAAACGATCAAGTGCTAGGCTAACGGAATGGGTCAAGTCAATCACATCATTCTCCTAATGATGTGATCCCGTTAATCAAATGACAACTCATGTCTATGGTTAGGAAACATAACCATCTTCGATTAACGAGCTAGTCAAGTAGAGGCATACTAGCGACACTCTGTTTGTCTATGTATTCACACATGTATTATGGTTCCGGTTAATACAATTCTAGCATGAATAATAAACATTTATCATGATATAAGGAAATAAATAATAACTTTATTATTGCCTCTAGGGCATATTTCCTTCTGTACCTACTTCCTTCCCAATCCCTAGCTGCGGCTCTCTGAACTTCAGTAGTATGCATGTGATGGATCAATGGATGGATGGATCGATGGATGTAGTCATGTAGTTCGAACTTCCAGTACACATCTGATGGATGGATCAATGGATCGATGGACGTAGTCAAGTAGATGTATGGCTAGATGTAGCAGCGACAGATGGATATGGATCATGGATGCATGGAGTTGTAGGGCAGAATAGATGCATAGATCAAAATTTTCATTGATTCCATGTGTAATTAGTTTTCTGCTGTTGATGACCTAGTTGATGATCTACTTGTTGTAGCATAGCAGCTTGATAAATAATCTACTTGCTAGAAAATTTCATAGACTCCATGTCTAATTAGTTTACTGTTGTTGATGATTGACCGTTTGTTGTTTGCTGATGTGTGCAGACAATGGACAAGGAAAAGGGGAGGGCGAGTGGGAAGGAGAACGAGAAAGAGAGGACGTTGGACTCCATTATGAAGAGCAAGTTGCCGGTCTCGGGGATGCAGAAGGGGAATGGGACGGGCAATGTAGCAGCTACTACGTGGCTGCCGAGGGAGCTGGCAAATGATTCCAACAATGTCCAAATCGCTGAGTTGTTGTATAGGGTAAAAAAGAAACCTCCACCTTGACGTCTCCCTGACCCCACCGGCGCTGGCGTGCGTGCCAGAATCGCCGTTGCCTCCGGCTCGCAAACTAATATGAGAGGGAGGTTACATCTTCCCAGGTATGTACGTGCAAAATATATATTTGTGAAAGCTCGTGTATGTGCTATTTTTGCTTTTTGAAAGTCAAATTTATGTGTGCCAAAGCTCATATGTGCTGTTTTTGGTACCCAAGTGTCAAATATGTGTTTGTGCAAGCTCATGTGTGTGCTCTTTTTGGTATCCAAATGTCAAATATATGTTTGTGCAAGCTCATGTGTGTGCTGTTTTTACTATCCAAAAGTCAAATATATGTTTGTGCAAGCTCATGTGCGTGTGCTGTTTTTCTATCCAATAGTCAAATAAATATGTGTCCAAGCTCATGTGTGTGTGATGTTTCTGTGTGCTAGGCAATGGAGCATGATAGCAAGTGGAGGAGGATCATGAAGAGGTGGAAGAGGAGGACCAGGACGAGGAAGAGCAAGATACTTTGTTTGAGGTGCCGCCTGGGGTTGTCTACTTGTTACTTTGGATGTTAACTTGTCAACTTGTGATCCTATTCTTGAACTTAGATATGTCTACTTGTGTGGTTTTAGATGACTATAGGAGTTCTTTGAAACCAGATGGTGGAACCCTTGGTGTGCGGTGCTAGTTATATCAAAGGTTCTGACAAGGACTTCAATGTGGTGGTATGATTCCTATCTTTTTCTTCTATGGTTTCTGTCTATTTCTTGTATGTGGCTGACTTCCAAATAATTAGGAGAGGGATGAATATAAGGAGGACGATGTTGAGAATATCAAGTTGCCCAAGATTGCTGATGTGGGGGATAACAACAATTGGTAACTATTCTTTCGACATGATTCACTTTTCATATCTTTACATGATCCCAACATGTTTACAAATCTGTGTTACATGTAGACATTCGTGATGAGGGTGTTGCTCTTGCTGTTTTGAAGATGGATGTCTACATGATCTTGTCACGTGGATTGTTGAGGTCAATGTGATCATCTCGTGCCATTTCTTTTGTTGTGATGAACTTCGAGTTATGTGTTTGTTGTGATGAATTTTGAATTATGTGTTTGTTGTGATGAACTATGGACCTTCAATGATGTTGTGATGAGCCATGCTTTTTCAACGATGTTGTAGTGAATTTGTGATGAACTATGAACATTGTATTATGTGGTTTTCACTAGTCAATGTTTGGCTATCAATATTTTCTCATTTTTTATGTCAAAATGGTAAGTGTTATGCTATACAAAATTTCTTTATTTGGCTGTCAATATTTGATGTTTTGCTCTGTAAAGTTCAAAGGAAGTTCTGTCCAAAATACAGTAGAAATGCTGCCCAATTCTTGCTCTCGTATCTGTTACAATTTTCGTAGAAGATTTCATCAAAGAAAGCTTATTTTTCATTACTATGACCATTTCTTAAAACAATAGATTGCTGAATGTTTCATTTTTAGCAATATAAACTATTTGTTTTTCAAAATATGGATTTAATTACTGCAAAAGAATCAAGACTGTGGAGTATATACTGATATACATAGGTACAAAGGCTCTGGGGCAGATGATTTATGAGCCGGCTCGGTCTGAGCCGAGCCACACCTAAAACGAGCCGAGCCGCCTAAAGTAGGCTCGTTGGCTGAGCGAGCCGAGCCGAGCCGAGCCACTTCAGAGCGAGCCAAAGCCAGGCTCGGATCAAGCACGGCTCGGCTCCGCTCGTGTCCAGCCCTAGCCGGGGGGGCCTGTTTGGGGCGCCAATGAAGATGCTCTTAGCAAACGAACGAGGAAGCGCCTGGTGCTAGTTGGAGGAGTTGTATATACGCCCGTCGCCTTCCGACCTCGATCCACCGAACCGTAGGTTTTTGTTTCCTCTGGCAGGTGACGCCGGCCAAGTAAATGTCGGCACGATTTCTATACGTCCCCATTCTTTATTTTCTCTCCCAGCCTGTTTGGAAGTAGCCATCGCCCGACTCCTGGTGAGTAATGTTCTTTTTGTTCGGTTGATCATCTTGGGAAGCTTCTGCAATTTTCAACGGCAATTGTAACGGTGATATTACTATCATGAGATTTTGAAGTGTCGCTGTCTATGAGGCAAGCGGCTGAGCTCCTCCTTTTGACTGGAGTAGTTGTTGATCGAGTAAAGCATGCATGACTCGATAGAGTGGAGAACGATCCGTGGTTGATTGCTTTGCTCTGAAGGAAGAATATATTTGATCTCGAATTCGGCCTTTTCTTTTAGTCTACATAATGTGCAGTGTGTCATGACTGTGCTCGATCGATCTGCGCCGTGTAGTGTACATATCATTATCATCTAAAGCAAATCGAGCATCTTGAAACTTGGACGTCGTGTTCGGCAGAGCCATCAATCAAAAAACTTGTGTATGTATACATGTATGCAGTGTGCACACTTTCTCTGTGCACAAAAAGGAAGCTAAGAGCGTCCAGAAGATCTCGCAAACCGGGTCATCCGCTAAAATAACCACCAGTTTGTGGGATAGATCCTTCAAATCTGTCCCGATTTTCTTGTGGGATCGCAAATCCGCGGGCCAATTTCCTCTATATCTATGAGATTTCGCCCTCCTTTTGCAGTATTCTCTATTCTTGATGGGAGGAAAATTTCAGCCCCAACCGCTTCCCTCGCAGCCGGTGGCATGGCCTTCCGAGCTTGACTCCAGCCAAATCTTGCCGCCGCCACCGCCGCCCGTCACTGCCTGCGAGCTGCCGCCCGCCGCTCACCACCGGCGCAATAGCAACGCGCAAGCTAGCTAGCATGAGCAGGGCGCGAGCAGGAGCTCGGCCGCGTCCGACGAGGTTCGCGCCAACAGCGGCAGGGCGGCGGGAGCATGCGGTGTTGCACTGGAGCGGCCTGGATCCAATTGTAATCTAGATTTCATTTTAGAGTGTTTTATGCTATTTTCTAGGGACCCTATTATAAATGCAATTGCTGATAAATAGGCTCCACGTCTGAAATCAAAGATTTTTACTGGATCTATTCTGTGCGAGCACACGCCACACTGTAAAAACGTGTAAAAACTGTTTTATGGGATCCTCTAAACGACTTACGGGATGAGTTATTACACGATCCGCTAGAGAACCTCTAAGTACTTAGATTGGTATCTCTCAAAAAAGCAGTTGGCTTGGTAGGCAACAAGTGTCAAGCTAGGATGCATGCCAGAGCTTTTGTACTCAGGGCGTACGTCTATCATACAAACTTGCAGTGGACACAAATCCTCGGGTGACTCGCATTTGATTCTCCACGGGAGAAGTTTTCTTCCATCCATTATCTAAACAAAATTCTCCAACGGGTGAGCATGCACTAGCAGTATCAACCTCTCATGTTTGTGCACGTGTGTTGAGGGCGAGGATAGCGAAAGCAACAGACGACGAAGCCGACGGGCCCGGCCATGGCCTCGTCTCGTCGATCGGGTCGAAAACTCAAGCCAGTGCGCAAAGAAACCAAAAAAAAAAAAAACACTCTGAAGAACAAGTGCAAGATCATTCTGACGGACAGGGAACCGTAACGAAGAAGAAACAACTTTCAAGCAGATCGAATGTTACACCTCGAAAGGATAGACGCCAAGAAGAGCTGCTCGGTCGTTGGGTAGATCAAGATCCTCATGTGAAGATTAATTGAACTTTAACCTCGTACTACATATAGTACTCCATCACTTGTATATAGTTTCCGGAATAGATTCAAAACAAAATATACTAGTACTATCACATGGCATGCATCTAAGCTGTGGTGAGGAAGACGTATGTCCGAAGCATGCACCTCGTCGCAAGAAGCAGACATCAACTCAGGCGGACGGCACCGAGGCGCGGTGGTGCCCGGACGCTGACGCCACCATCGCCGGCGCTGTCCGCCGCGACGAGGACGATGAGGTGGCCCGGTGCTTCCCGCACGCGGTGCGCCTAAGCATCTGGCACATGCCCTCGGCCACGCGCTCCGCGGGGCCGCCGCGCCTGAGCATGCGGCAGAAGGCCATGTGCGCCCGCACGACCTCCTCCATGCCCATGGCCGCGCTGCGCTTGCTGCGGCCGGCCTCGTACTTGACGGACTCGGAGCACAGCCCGCACAGCCACCGGCCCCCGAAGTAGGCCCTCACGCCGCCGATGTACTCGCCGGTGCACTCCTCCTCCAGGCCGCAGCACTCGCAGCTCACCACCACCGTCAGTTCCACCGCCTCCATGTCTAACTTAGAAAGTTGGATTATTACCTAGAAAACCACGGCGGGCTCTTCTTCTTGGACTGGTTAATCTGAAAGAAGAAGAAGAAGAAGAAGAAGAATCAGGTTCTCTTGTGCTTTTCGTGCTGTGCTTTGTGTGGTGTGTGCAGACAGCAGTAGGTTCGTTTATATATCGTTTGGGAGGCCCAGGGCACCTCCGCTCTCGCGTGCTGTCATGGCGACCGCGACCCGAGCGCAGAACAGTTTGTTTTGTCACATGGACTCACGTACCCCCGCTCACCGGCCGGCCAGGTGATATTTATGCCCGTTTACACTATGCTAGCTGCTCCTGTTCTCATCAGGTTCTACGTACGCTAGTGAACTACTTGTTCCTCGCCTGGTTTAATTTGCCCTGACCGGAAGGGAACAGAAGAAGAACATTTCGTCCAGCTCTTTGTCTCGTCCAATTTAATTTGTCTGAGGACTATGATCAAATCTCAGCGCGCTTTAGTCTTCGAATAGACCTTCTTTGATTGCTATTTCGTGACTTCGATGATACATATAATTGATCATGCATGTGTGGATTGACCTTGATCACTTCCAAGTTGGAGCTAGGTGCGCGGAGGAATTCATCTCTGCCCTAGATCACAAACAAAGATCGACACCAGCTGGTTCCCTACGTACACCTTAATATCCCACTATGCCAGCCGTCCTTTCCTTGCTCCTGCCAATGTGCAAGTGGAACCTAACTAATGGCACATATGGATAAGCACGTTTTGCTGTTACTTATAGTCAACTAAACATTGTTAGGCTTCATCAGCCGATTATTTTGTGTATGCACTCTCCGCTGATTTATTTTTTCCCGCCCGATGATGGTGGAGATGAGGAAGAACTTGGCCGAGAGCCCGAGACCAAAGTTGTGAGAATCACGACTTTCTTTTTTGGGAGTGCCTAGAACTCACCTGAATGAAATATAAATTGGTCTCATTCACATGACGTCATCCATCTTTTTTTTTAGAACTACATGACGTCATCCATCTGTGTACAAAAGGTGTGGTCGTGCTATATTGTCGCTACTTCTTCCTGGGCCGTTCGTTGTTTGTTGTGTTTTTATGGGCCAGTGTACAATAACGAAAGTTGTCCGTTGTTTGTTGTTGACGAACAGAAGCATGAAGCAGCTGGGCCCTTACCCTTATTTAGGGAGCGTTTTTCTGTTGTTGTTTTTAGTTTTTTTGCTCGAAAACAATAGCTCGGAGGAGCCTTTGCCTGGGCCCTGCCTTGTTTTATGCCAAACATTATTAAAAAATTTCAAATGAATTGCCTAAAAAATAAAATGTTAAACAGCTCGAAAAGAAAAAAAATCTGTGAAAAATTAAAAAAATATGTATGTACATAAGAATGTTTATTGCATGAAATGTTCACCATGTATTTTTGAAAAATGTCACATATCAAAAAAGTGCACCAAGTATTTGGACAAAAATCATTGCGAATATAACTGGGGTTATATTCCTGCTTGGTATTAGCGAGCCATGTAACAATCTGAATGTTTGAGTAAAACCAATTTGATTGCACCAATTGCGTGAGTGTTGTGACAGTTGCAGTTGCGACACCCTCCCTCTGACTAAGCGAGTGAGAGCTCATGGGCCGATCCATGTGTGTGTTATAGCAGCAATTCCATGATTTAAGCGTGGATAGGACATCTCAAGAGGCTCAAACGACCACCACCAACGGGCACCGAGACCACGTGTAAAGACACCACAACGACACACCAAAAAACTTCATTTTCCTCTAGGAAATATTGTCTCCAACAAAAACCCGACACGATATACAAATGAAAAAACACCATCACAATATAGTTGATTTTTCACTCAAGGAAAAAAATTAAAAAATATATAGTGAAGAAATTTAAAAGAAACAAATGTAACTAAAAAATGATATAAGAAGAAATGTTAGTTGCACAGGCAATGTTTGCTGGGCGACTATATCAAAATAAATTATTATGTATATATATATATATACATACATATATAGGGTAACGCTATTCTAAGCGTGAGTGTAGAATAGCTTATTCTACACCCCCTAGTAACGCTATATACAAAATCTAGTAAAACGGTGTACGAAATGTAGTAATTCGGAAAATAAAATTTTTATCACCGAAGTTTGGAATTTACTACATTTTTACAAAAATTACTATATTTTACATAGTGCGTTACTATATTTTGTATGTACCATTACTGGGGTGTAGAATAAGCTATTCTACACTCACGCTTAGTTTAGCGTTACTATACATATATATACATATATATATATATATATATATATATATATATATATACATACATACATACATATATATATATACACATACATACATACATACATACATATATATATATATATATATATATATATATATATATATATATTCAAAAACATTGTGTGTTTTCATGCGGGAAATACCAAAGATAGTTTGTGTGTTCCGAGAAATAAAACACAAAAAAGGGACAAAATAAAAAGTGCGCGTATGCACCCACTGTCAAGGGAAATGAAAGAAACCACATCTATGTGATGCTAAGATAAAAACCGTCGATAACCACCGACAACCCTCTCCCAATTAAGTTACGGGCGCTTCATACCTCTTGCAGTTGCGCCTGAGTATGATGAGTTGCAGTTGTACGACTGAGTATGATGAGTACGGGCGTTTTCTCAAGAGGTCCCAGTTGCATGTGCCCAGGTTTTGTCAACTCTTGTCAATAAACACACCCCCCTAGTTGCGAGTCGATGGGCAACTTACAACTGAAGACCCTCAACAAAAAAAACACACACACCCCCTAATTGCAAGTTGCCCATCGACTCGCAACTGGGTGTCCTCAACAAACACGCACCCCTAGTTGCGAGTCGATGCTTGACATGCAACTAGGGATCCCTTGAGAAAAAGACACACACACACACACACCTCTAGTGCAAGTCGGTTATCGACAAGCAATTGGGGACCCTCAACACACACACACATCCCCTAGTTGTGAATTGATGGTCAACTCGCGACTGAGGGTCCTCAACAAACACACACACACCCTAGTTGTGAGTCGATGATTGACATGCAACTGGGAACCCCTTGAGAAAAAGACACGCACACACACAAAACACACACACACACACACACACACCACACACACACACACCACACACACACACACACAAGCACGCACACATACCCCCTAGTTGTGAGTTGATTGTCAACTTGCAACTGGGGGTTCTCAACAAACACACACCTGCTAGTTGCGAGTTTGATGGTCAACATGCAACTGAGGACCCTTGACAAAAAGACACACACACACACCTCTAGTTGTGAGTCGGTTATCAACATGCAACTAGTGACACGCACACACACACACACATCCTTAGTTGCGAGTCGATGAGCGGGGTGCAACTGGGGGGGCCACAACAAAACACACACCCTCTACAAACACACACACACACGCGCGCGCGCGCGCACATCCTTAGTTGCGACTTGATGAGCGGGTTGCAACCGGGGGCCACAACAAAAGACACACACACACACACACACAAGACCCCTAGTTGTGAGTTGATGGTCAACTTGCAACTAGGGGACACGAATAAAACACACACACACACACACACACACACACACACACACACACAGAGAGAGAGAGAGAGAGAGAGAGAGAGAGAGAACACCCCCTAATTGTGAGTCGATGGAGAACCTGCAACTGGGGGTCCTCAATAGACACATAGCCCCTTAGTTGCGAGTTGATGGTTAACTTGCAACTGAGGGCCACGAATATAACACACACACACACACACACACACACACGCACACACACACACACACCTAGTTGCGAGTCGATGGGCAACTTGCAATTGGGAATTCTCAACAAACACACATCCCCTAGTTGCGAGTCGATGCTTGACATGCAACTAGGGACCCCTTGAAAAATAGACAAACACCCACACAACACTCCTAGTTGCAAGTCAGTTACCGACATGCAATTACGGACCCTCGACACACACACACACACACAACACAACACACATCCCCGTAGTTGCGAGTTGATGGTCAATTTGCAACTGGGGGCCACGAATAAAACACACACACACACATGTACCCCCTAGTTGCGAGTCGATGGTCAACTTGCAACTGGGGGTTCTCAACAAATACAGACACACCCCTAGTTGCAAGTCGATGGTTGACATTCAATTGGGGACACTTTGATAAAAATAACACAAACACACACACACACACACCCCAGTTGCGAGTCGATTATCGACATGCAACTTGGGACCCTAGTTGCGAGTCGATGCTTGACATGCAACTAGGGACCCCTTGACAAATAGACAAACACACACAACACTCCTAGTTGCAAGTCGGTTATCGACATGCAATTGGGGACCTTCGACACACAAACACAACACACATCCCCGTAGTTGTGAGTTGATGGTCAACTTGCAACTGAGGGCCACGAATAAAACACACACACACACACACACACACACACGTACCCCCCTAGTTGCGAGTCGATGGTCAACTTGCAACTGGGGGTTCTCAACAAATACACACACACACACACTCCTAGTTGTGAGTCGATGGTTGACATTCAACTGCGGACACTTTGATAAAAATAACACACACACACACACACACACACACACACACACACACACACACACCCTAGTTGCGAGTCGATTATCGACATGCAACTTGGGACCCTAGTTGCAAGTCGATGCTTGACATGCAACTAAGGACCCCTTGACAAATATACACACGCACATCACTCCTAGTTGCAAGTCGATTATCAACATGCAATTGGGGACCCTTGACACACACACACACACACACACACACACACACACACACACACACACACATCCCCGTAGTTGCGAGTTGATGGTTAACTTGCAACTGGGGGCCACGAATAAAACACACAGACACACACGTACCCCCTAGTTGCGAGTCGATAGTCAACTTGCAACTGGGGGCCACGAATAAAACACACACACGAACGCACGCACACATCCCTTAGTTGCGAGTCGATGGACAACTTGCAACTAGGGGTCCTCAACACACACACCCCCTAGTTACAAGTCGGTGGTTGAGATGCAGCCGGGGGCCCCTTGACAAAAAGACACACACACGCACGCACTTCTAGTTGCGAGTCGATTATTGACATGCAACTAGGGACCCACGACAAAACAATCACACACACACACACACAGACAAACACACACACACGTACCCCCCTAGTTGCGAGTCAATGGTCAACTTGCAACTAGGGGTTCTCAACAAATACACACACATACACCCCTAGTTGCCAGTCGATGCTTCACATTCAACTGGGGACACTGATAAAAATAACACACACACATCCCAATTGCGAGTCGATTATCGACATGCAATTTGGCACCCTAGTTGCGAGTCGATGCTTGACATGCAACTAGGGACCCCTTGACAAATAAACAAACACACACAACACTCCTAGTTGCAGGTCGGTTATCGACATGCAATTGGGGACCCTCGACACACACACAAACACACAACACACATCCCCGTAGTTGCGAGTTGTTGGTCAACATGCAACTGGGGACCACGAATAGGACCCAATAAGAGTACGGGCACACAACTAGGGGGGTACGGGGGCAACTACAATCAACCCCCACCCCCCCTAAAAAACAACCCACGATCGTACTCTTGAGTCGTAGTTGCACTCGGGCTGGGTCGGTTTCAAATACAACAAAAAAAATGAAAAGACTTCGCCAGCGCTGACACCCTCCCTCCGACCCCCGGTTGTGGTAGGTCTTGCTGTTGCGCTACGGTGCTCTGAGTTGCGCTTGCGCCCAGATTGGGGCGGTTGCAACTAACAAAATAAACAAAAAAATTGAAAAGAAAGACTTCGCCGGCATACACACACAACCTTTAAAACAATAAAAAAAATTGAAAAAAAAACTAAAAAAATCTATTTCCAAATAGAAAGGAAGAAATAAAAGTACAAACAACGAAACTATAACTGAAACTAGTTGGACAGTACAAAGGTTGTGCGTGTATTATGTTTTTGCAAATTGTGCATAGTTTGGTTGTGTGTGCAGTTACACGCGAACGACAGAATATATGAGTAAAAGTTTTAAAAACAAAGAAAGAAAATGAAATGATTAAAAAGTTGGGCCCTTTCATCTCACTACTCTTGCCCACTTTCTATACAAAAGAAGAAATAGAGATCATAAAAAGGAAAAAAACATTGTATTGAGAAAAAACAACCTGAACACAGCTGTAGTTGCAGTCAGACTACAATGTTTGCAATTGCAACTCTAGTGATGGACATGCAACTAGCCCAACAAACCTCCTTCCGACCCCGGTTTCAATCGGATTACAACACATATAGTTGCATGTCTAGTACTCCCTCCGCTCGGAATTACTTGTCACAGAAATGGATGTATCTAGACGTATTTTAGTTCTAGATACATTCATTTTCGAGACAAGTAATTCCGAACGGAGGGAGTAGTAGACATGCAACTGCAACTGGTAAAACGACTATTAATAATTATACTAAAAAATCTACTTTTTGAAAAATCTATAACAATTATTTTACATAAAATAAAGTACTAAAAATTGTATACGTTCAAACAATGGAAAAGGATCTCTTAGGAAAAAGAAACAACCGCTGCTGAAGACAAGAAACAGAGGGAAACAAATGCGATAATGATGCTTGGTGGCATCGGACAGAGAAACAAGCTTAGCTTCTGAATATAAAAAGAAAAAAAGCCACCTAAAAAGGCTGCTCCAGCGCTCCCTACATGGGGCGCCGGCCTGCACTGCTCGGTACGACGACACGAACAGCCGGTTCGCTCATCTCGCACGAATAACTGCGCTTTTAATCTAACGGCTGACAAAGCGAATGAGACCATAATAAATCTCAGCTAGCTGAGTTTTAGCAATCCCGTTCTTTTTTTGTGATTATACAAACTTTTCAGTATTTTTGTTGGGCCAATTCTACAATTCTAGCTGACAGAATCTAAGGATCTAAGATTATGTTGGCTAGGATCCTACAATTTGCAATCCTACCACAAGGGTTTCGATCCAGTTCAGATTGCAATTCTGACAACCTTGGCCGAGACTAAGGGTTTACGGTTGAGGCTCCAGAGATAACTATCTACCTCCGACTTTGAGAATGTCTGACGGGGTGTTGTACTAACAAACATAGATTAACAAAGTGGAGGCCCCCGTCGGTGAAGCAAAGGACATAGACCCATTATGAAGTATGTTTATGTTGTCTCTTTTTTATATTCAAAATATAGTTTTTCAATAAATTTGGTCAAATTTAAAAAGAAACTAACTTAGGACCAAGCTTAGACGCCATATATGTTGGAACCATGATATCACATTTTGTGCTATTACTTAGTCAATCAGCTATTATTCTGTCATTGCACTCTTTTTTGCTCTGGCAGTCATTAAGAAAAGCCCTTGCTTTCTAGACTTGGAGGGATCAAAATCACTAGTTGAGGAGTACTCCTTGCAAAGATCAGTCCAACTCCCTCGGGTTGCGACAAGTGGCGCGCGGCATGTGCGACACTTATCACAACCTGAAAGTTTTCCCTTTTTTCGTAGATACGTTTATTCAAAACGTTTTATCTCTTAAACCGTGCATCCAAATCTCGAACCGCTTCGCCGTTGGATTCCTCGCGTCGAGATCTTCAAAACTAGATCCCATGTTGATAGGTTTTGACGAACTTTTTTTTCATGAAAAAACGGACGAAAAACACCGAACCGGGAGCACGGTTTTTTTTTCCTTTCTGAAAGAGACATACCCGTGCCTCTCACAAAATCAGAACCGTGCCTCTCGCAGAAGCAAAACCGTGACTCTAGCGAAGGAAAAAAAAAGAAAACACGTTTTTTTCGTATTCGAGGAGGCACGGCTGTGACTCTTGCGAAAGCACAACCGTGCCTCTCACGGAAGCAAAACCGTGACTCTCGTGAAAGAAAAAGAAACAGAAAATGTATTGTTTTTTCCGTTTTCGAGAGTCAAGGCCGTGACTCTCGCGAAAGCATAACCGTGCCTCTCACGAAAGCAAAACCGTGACACTCGCGAAAGGAAAAAAATAGGAAACACATTTTTTTCCGTTTTCGAGAGGCACGGCCATGACTCTCGCGAAAGAAAAACCGTGCCTCTCGTGAAAGAAAAAAACATGTTTTTTGCGCAAATTGTTTTTTCCCAAAAAAAATTTGGTCGAAAAGCTAGGGAAGACAGGTGGAAAACCAAAACATCGAAAAAACCCAGAAAAAAACCCGTTAAAAAAGCCGAAAACACGTGCGGAAAAATAAGAAAAAAAACCGAAGGGAGCGCCCAGAGCGCGATACGTGGCGAATGGCTGAGAGCGCGCCAAGTGGCAATGATCGTTGCAAGGCTCCCGAAGGAGCGCTCGTTAATTAGTTGCTCTCTAGAGGGATGCTCCTCCGGTAAGGAGAGGTTTATATTTTCTTATTGGGTCATTATCCTCTTCTAACCTTTTCTTTTGCGAAAGAGCTCAATGTCATCTATTAAGTATCACTAGTCCTGCGAATCAACCTGTGGTTGAGATGGTCAGGTGGACAGTGGTATTCCCAGCTCATCAGGGTTCAAGTCTTGGTGCTCGCGTTTATCCTAGATTTATTTCATGATTTCCGGCGACATGCTTTTAGTGGGAGGAGACGATCCCGTCGACTACGAGGCGCCTACGGTGACTTCATAAAATCTCAAGATGATATGCCGGCTCAGTCTTTCGGAGGTGCTCATAGGGGTAGGGTGTGCATGTGTGCGTTCCTCTTACATCCACTCGCGGAGCGCCATGAGCATAGCTTGATGCCGCCTAGGCCTACACCTCGACGGAGCAAACTTTTAAAACCCAGAAGTATGTAGAAGCAGCCAGGAAGTCGTCGATGCAACCAAGAGACACCGGCGACCGCGATCTGCAAAGCAAATCGCCACACTAGAAAGGAAATGCCGATAAGGTCACGTAAACTCTGAAGACCACGACCAAATCCTGGAAGACCCGCCGGAGACACGGCTCCACATGTCTTTGGCCGTTGATAAACACACCAACGGAACAGGAAAAGAGTAGGGAGAACATTATTCCTATACGGGGCAGCATCACGGTCTCGCCGCCCCAAACCAAACTCGAAGACTCCCTAAGAAACCTTAGAAAATCACCGATGCCGTTGCATGATACTTCTGGTTCTGATGTCAGCCTCGCCACTGTCCAGGACCATACACCAACTCCCTGTTCTCCGGTGGCCAACCAGACCGTGTTGCCGTTGAAAATCACCGCGCTAGACCACAAATACCGTCGTCGAGCATCACATGCTTACAGCCGCAGCTTGACCACGAATCATTGTCGTCGTACCGCAGCAACCCACGAGCTCCTCCTACAACCTCTCTCTCCTTGCCGATGTCACGTGGGCTTTGCCTAGCGGCAGCAAGAGAGATCGGATCACGGGTGGCGGCTAGGGTTAGGGCATCCATAGTCGGGCGCCTCAAACCCTCCTCATACTCCCGAGCGGATGACTCAGTCACTGACCGGTCAAACAAAAAACGACCCACACGGACGCCTCAAACCGGCCTCAAACGCCTGGGCTGACTGACACCCCTCATATCTAGCCGAAATATGGAGCGGATATGGAGAGGCCCGAGCGGGACTGAGAGCATCCTCCACGTCAAACCCGACTCATGCTTGCCCACCCGGCCCCATATATATTCGTCCTCATCCGCTTCCCTGGATGAAACCCTAGCCACTTCACTCTACTCCCCTCCATTCCACTCCACCACGCTAGCTCTCAACTAGTCATCTCCGACATGGCGGGTAGCGAATCTCACTCTGACCAGTCCGAATCCGTTGACTGGGGTGTTGTCCCATGCGGGTTGGAGGAGGCAATGGTCATCTGCATTGTACTCCGCCGCTCCCAGGAGGACTGCGCCGGACCGACGGCTGGATCTGTCTGGCGCTAGTCCATTTCGTCGATGCAGCGGTCGATCGGCTCCTTTGGGACTGGATCATCATGGTCCTCCTGAGAGCATTCCTATTTCACTTTTCCCATCACCAGTCTACCGGAGGATGAGTCCTACAGGGACCGCTGTGCCCGTCATGGGAAGGAGAGGATGAGGGTTGCCGAGGTCTGGCTCGCTGCCGACATGATGGTGGCGGAGGCGGTTGATGCGGCGGCGCGCGCTGCCATAGAGGAGCAAGCCATCTGCGTCTGCATTGTAAAGAAGCGGCAGAAGAGGAACACGCGCGCCCTCGCCCGAGAGCTGAATCGGGTGGTCTGTGACATGGCCGGACTGCCTCCCCAAGGAGGAGAAGGGCGAGAATGATAGGTCGGACAATTCCGACGATGAGCAGATCCGGCTCGATCCATACTGCGTTTTTGATAGCTACTTCCGCGAGAAGGGCGGAAAGGGTGTTGGGAAGTGCAAGGCAGCCGTGGAAGATCTTTAACATAGCTTGCATGTAGGTAGAACATGCCAAATTTTTATAGTTCAATGGGATGTCCTGATGTAGTAGCCGGATGATGTTTACGTAGTTGCATGATTTTTATGGACTTGAGGTATTGCTAATTGAGGTGTCCGGTTGTGAGAAGAAAAATTTGAGATGTGACCGGTCAGTGTGCCGCGGACATGTCGGGATGCATCCGCGGGAGTTTGAGGACCGGATTTACCAAGTTCGCCTGTAGATGCTCTAAGGTCACTCGTGCCTTTCTCACGAAGCATTATCCTCTTGTAACTAATTGTGAGGTAATTCTGATGATAATCCTCAGCACATGCATGTACTCCTCCATGACGACATGGACAGGCCCCAGCTAGATACACCCTACTTCTGTTTCCTTTGCAAACTAAAACAGCCACATACATGTGCAGTAGCCTGCAGGTGCCTGCAAAGACTGTCGGTATGTCTAGCCACGTCCGTGCCCGGCATCTTCAGTGAACAACGGTTCGCGTAGATGGCGTGAGGCAAAGAGGCAAGACGCGGCGCGTCGATCGTTGTGGAAGCCGTGTTGGTCGATCGGTTCTACTTCTATCCCACCACCCATCTCGATCGATGATCGATGATAGGCATATGTATCAGCCGAGCCGAGCCATCCACCGAACGTCGGCACGGCGGGTGGGTGCTGCCGAACGCTGTCCCGAGTGCATGCATCATGTCTGGCCGTCTGGGGGATTGGATATCGATACGTGGACGCATGCGATGTCGTGTCGTGCCCGAGCTAGTCTTTCCATCATGTGATCGACATGCGCGGGAGGGACATACCGGGAGCAGCGTGGAGCCAGATATTTCTCTCCTCACTCGGTACTCGGTAGGCACCTTGGGGAGCGCGGCATGGCCGTGGATGCCGCTCCCATGCGTGTCTCCGGCGCGCCATTGGCCGCCCTGTCGTCTCTTATCGTCTCGCACGGTTCGTATGGTCGGGCAGGCTTGTACGTCCATTCATCAGGAACGCTCTCACGTCCTCTCATGGACATCTTCTTCTTTTCGTCTCTTTTTGATGAGTGGATAAATATCTTCTTCATGTGTGGAACTAACAAAGCTAACGTGTTAATTAAACAGGTGCATGATATTGTTTCTGAATGATGGAACTGAACTCACCAGCTGAATATCCTCTTTCTGTGTACAAATCAACAAAGCTAACTGGGGACAAGATAAAAGATATTTTCACTTTTGATTGAAATGACTGGACTAACCGGCTTTAAAATATCGCCGCAGCTTCGTGCGGGCACACTGTGTTGTCAAGGTGTTTGTGAGTTCAAAGTTACACGATTAAAACGTTAGAACAATGAGGGTAACAAGGTATAGACAAAACAAAGATCATTTGTGAACCTTACGAAAAAATGAGTATTTATAGTTGGTATACTCATAATTCGTCTCTTGTTTTTAAGGTACACAAAAGGGTCATAATTTTGCACAAATCTTGGCAAGTGTTCATGTTATCATACCAATAGTACATCCATGTGTCATATTCCCTCCGTCCGGTGAAGAGTGTTCATTTGGCTTTGAAATTTGTTTACAAAAGAGTGTACCTCTATTTTTCATGTTATCAACCCAAATTTTGATTCTCATGTTATCAACCCAAATTTTTATCCACCAATTCCGGCAGCAACGCGCGAGGTATTCTCTAGTTTCTCCGTACATATTCCCATCTCAAAGTCCGACATAACCATGTGAAAAAACAAGCCTACTTTCGAGCGATAAAACAGGCTGAAAACTTCACTCTCATATTCTGAAAGAAAACTTAACACTCAGTTCTTTATCAAACCTCACTACTTTGCACATTTCTTAATTAAATAAAGTATTTTGGGTAAACTAAAATGAAAAAAATTGTTGACAAATGGCCCTGTTAGTCAAAGTCTTTTTTATCATTGAAGAAATGGTCTATATCTTCAAATTTGCATCTCAACATTCTTCCAATTCTCGGGTGAAAAACACTGCAGTAGAACACGCCATACACATGGGGTGGCGGTGGACCTGGCTTACAGTATATGTCTTGATTTAGAACTAGAGGATACCCCGCGCGTTGCAGCGGGAGATTGAGAAATAATTTAAGTATATATATATGTGAAGAAATGAAGAAGAAGGCGATGATCATGAATATTAAGTGATATATTGCAACACATAAAGATAAGTACAACATGCATTTTCTCATGTAAAATGTCACCAAACTGCCAAAAAAAGAATCTAACTATTTTGAAGGGAATTACATTGTGATTTACGATTAGTAACAAAGTTGCTTGAAATTGACTATAGAGTGCCTCACAATGGCAGATATCTTATGACCCAAAAACATGTGAAATCAGCCATATCTCTAAAATCATAACTGCGAAAAAGAGTTTTACACGTGTCACTCTGTAGGTTGAGCAGAAAAAAGCACAAATAAAAATGGAATTTCATAAGAATACAAGTAGATATTAGTTAGTATGTACGTACAGAGAGAACTTGGCATCTTTGCTTTTACGCTACATACATCAGGTCCTTTGCATGACAACGATAGCAAGATCAGACAATCATAAACCAAAGTAGAAATAAACATGCGCAAACTTCTGACATGGGCTTTGGTCCCCACTGCATTGAGTCTAGTGAGGCGCTTCTATACATATAACTCGGAAGTAATGAGATACAAGCTAGGTATTACTCCCTCCGTTCCTAAATATTTGTCTTTCTAGAGATTTGAACAAATGCTACATACGGGGCAAAATGAGTGAATCTACACTCTAAAATATGTTTATATACATCCATATGTGATAATTCATTTGAAGCTCTAAAAAAATATATTTAAAAACGGAGGGAGTAGTTTGTATTCAGATTGGGCTTTAAGCCTGAATCAACAGACAAAAAACTGTGTACCAAATCGTGCTAAATCGTTCCCAAGTAGGGGCAGCCATCTGGAGTCGCTGGCGGTAGAGTAGGTGCCCCTTAAGCCCCTTGCTAGCCCTATGCCATCAGACCTCCATGGCCATCACGTTGCAACTGTTTCCTGTCGAAATGATTCCTACAGTTTAGGAAGAAAAGTGGATAAAAGGATGTGGGCTTTAAGCAGTACAGGGATTATTTTGGTATGTTGCCTATTGGCCTTTAGCCCAGCCCAGGATAGGATAAAGCTCTTCAATATACATGTACAAAACGCACATGATTCTCTCTCAAAAAAAGATGCACATGAGAAATCGATCTATGCTAAAAAAAATGAGAAATCTACCCCCAAATCTGCAGTACCGAGTCCTAGCCCGCCCTGCGAGCCACCGCCGGATGCAAGACGGTCGCCCCACCTTCAGGCCGCCGGGTCCTCCGCTCCTCCTCTCTGCGCACCGCGATCACTGGCCCCATCCATCTGGTTGCATTGTGCAAACCAACCATGTGGCACCTACCAAACTCGAATAGTGAGCTCGTGGAGGGGAGATGCAGCACACCAGCGCTATCGAGGTGAGAAAGGGCAATGCATTGTACCGAAGAGGCTACCAATAATGGAAGGATGAGAGTGCGTATAACCCGTGGACTCAACATTAGTCATAAAGAACCCACATACTTATTGCAAAAGTTTATTAGCCATCAAAAAAAGTACTAATACGCATGCTCCTAGGGGGGATAGATTGGTAGGAAAAGACCATCGCTCGTCCCCGACCGCCATTCATAAGGAAGACAATCAAAAAATAAATCATGCTCTGACTTCATCACAGAATGGTTCACCATACGTGCATGCTTCGGGAATCACAAACCTTAACACAAGTATTTCTACCAATACACAATTACTCACTAGCATGAATCTAATATCACCATATTTATATCGTAAAACTATTGCAAGGAATCAAACATATCATATTGAGTGATCTACAAGTTTTATATAGGATTTAATGACTAACCATGTGAATGACCAATTATTGTCTACTCCCTAAATAGATATAAGTGAAGCATGAGAGTTTAATTCTTTCTACAAAAGATATGCCCACGCTCTAACAAATATAAGTGAAGCAAAAATGCATTCTACAAATGGTAGTTTTCTATGAGTAGAGAAACAGACAATCCAAACTTTAAATGATATAAGTGAAGCACATGAAGCATTCTATAAAGCCATACTCAAAAGATATAAGTGAAGTGCAAAGAGCATTCTATAAATCAACCAAGGACTATCTCATGCCAGTATGGTGATTTAAAAATAAAATAAAAAAGCACACGACGCTCCAAGATTTACGCATATAATGTGATAAATAAAAATATAGCTCCAAGTAAAATTACCGATAATCGTTAGAAGAAAGAGGGGATGCCTTCCGGGGCATCCAAAGCTTAGTTGCTTGGAAGTCCTTGAATATTACCTTGGGGTTCCTCGGGCATCCCCAAGCTTAGGCTCTTGCCACTCCTTATTTCCTCATCCATTGTGATCTCATCCAAAAATTAAAAACTTCAATCACACAAAACTTAAAAAACCCTCGTGACATCCGTTAGTACAATCAAGCAAATCACCACTTCAAATACTGTTGCAAACCCATTCATATTTTATTTTTGCATTGTAGCTACTGTATTATAACTTCTCTGTGACTTATACCACCGATAAAATCGATAGTTTCATCAAAACTAGCAAAATAATGCATCAAAAACAGAATATGTCTTAAACAGGACAGTCTGTAGTAATCTGAACATTTACCATACTTTTATAACTCCAAAAATTCTAAAAAAATAGAAAAAAATAAAAAATTTGCATGGAAGTAGTGTGTAAAAATTTCAGAAACATTCGGCGTTCTAGTAAAAATGTAAATTCACGCACTACAGCCAAAGTTTCTGTTTTTGCACTGCACAAACCAAACAAACAATCTAATCATCTTAAAGTCAAATCTTGGCATATTATTTTTATAATACAATGGATTTGTACAAGGGAATAATTTTTTGTTGAAATTTTTCTGTAATTAAGGTTTGCAAAGTTTCCATGGGCATGAACAAAGTTCAAGGAGCTCCCCCACTTCAATGATGATCGTCTTTTTTTACTTTTACTTTTCTTTTTGAAAAAGTTTTAGGTTTGCCACTTTATTTTTTTGTTTTTAAACTTTATAAAAGCACACAACAGAAAAAAATGACTCTCTAAAATATCCGGGTTGCCTCCTTGGCAGCGCTTTCTTTAAAGCCATTAAGCCAGGCATATAGTGCTCAAGTAATGGATCCACCCGGATCCCAAGGTATATCAAAGCTAATTTTAATTAACAATGATTTGTGATTTAGTAGTGAACACGAAGTAACATATATCAAGTAACGACGAAGTCTAACTCTCTTCATATGCATCGGCATGTCATAAAAGAACAATTCATGCACATCACATAAAGGCCAATGCATAGTATAAACAGTTTCTTGCAATTTTATCCTATTGAAAACATGGAGAGGCGGAGATGTAGTTCCTCTCTCATAATAATTGCAAGTATGAGCAGTAAGCACATGCATATTATATTTATCAAAATCATCATGTGCAATAGTAGAACACAACCCATCAATATAGTCCTTAATAAGCGCAAACTTCTCCAATATAGTGTAGTTGGAAGAATTCAAAAAGATAATAGGACTATCATGCGTGGGTGCAATATCAGAAATTTCATTATTAACATAAGGAACTATAGCAATTTCATCTCCATAAGCATAATTCATATTGGCATCATGGCCACAAGCATAGCAAGCATCAATTTCATCAAAAAGGAATATTTCGAACAAATCCAAGGGATCATGGCAATCATCATAGCATTCATTCTTCGGTAAGTATGAAGGGAAATTAAACAATGTATGAGTTGGAGAGTTACTCTCATTAGAAGGTGTGCACGGGAGCTAGTCCGCTCTTCCTCCTTTTGTTTTTCACTCTCCTCCTCATCTTTTTCATCTAATGAGCTCACATTGTCATCAATTTCTTCTTTCATAGTTTCCTGCAAAATTTTAGTCTCTTCTTGGACAAGAGAGACTTTCTCAATAAAGCATCAATATCGGCATTATATTCATATTTCTCATGGCAATATTTAAGTATAGCATAATTTTCAGGTCTGTAAACAACATCACCATAATTTTCACACTTTTCAAACAAAGATTCAATTTCGTAAGCACCCTTAAAAGCAACAAATTTTTCTATTCATTCCACATCATAGTAATCATAAATACCATTAGCATAATAAGCTAAGTTTTCATTATCGTTAAATTTGCATGAAAAGGGAACGTGTGGAGCCTTCATCCTAGAGCAACAAGTATAATCATATCTCAAGCATAGATCCTAAGCATACCAATGCCACATATGAATTTGATCCCATAACAATTTTCCTTTTTGGGTCAAGTGATAATCCCTAAAGTATTTACGTTGATCCAACATATCTCCCATTATATAGTTGAATGGGGTTTTCTCAGGATTATCAAAGTAGTGCATAATATCTTTCAAATAATAAGTATCAAGAGTTTTAGGAGGTTCCCCATCTCTATGAGTAGCAAGTACACCTAATTTTTTTGGTAATTCGTGTTCCATATCCATAACTAAAGATATAGAACAACTTAGAACAACAAATAATATCTACTAAGTGATAAAACAAACAAGCACATACGAGAATATTCACCCCAGGCTATTGCTCCCCGGCAATGGCGCCAGAAAAAAGGTCTTGATAACCCATAAGTATAGGGGATCAGTTGTAGCCTCTTTCGATAAGAGTGTCAAACCCAAGGAGGAGCTAAAGGTAGAACAAATATTCCCTCAAGTTCTATCGACCACCAATACAACTCTACGCATGCTTAGCGTTTGCTTTACCTAGAACAAGTATAAAACTAGAACTACTTTGTAGGTGTTGTAGGATAGTTTTGCAAGATAATAAAGAGCATGTAAATAAAAACTAGGGGCTGTTTAGATAAAGAAGCAATAAAGTTAGTATAGCAAGTGTCGAAAAGTGGTGGTAGGAGTTGCGGAATTATCCGTAAGCAATTGACTATGTTACTAGACCGATAGCAAGTTTTATGTGGGAGAGACCATTGCTAGTATGTCATCCCTTACTTGGAATTCTATGAACTTATGATTGAAACTATTAGAAAGCATCCGCAACTACTAACGTTCATTAAGCTAAAACCCAACCATAGCATTAAGATATAGGGATTTTTATTTATGTACCTCTGGTTCATTAGTTGTACTCATTCATCCCCACTCTATTAACTTTTGCTCACTTTTCCCACTCCCTTGCCCGAAACCCTCAGAACAGGTTACAACGAATGTTGTCGTCGGGTCAATGCCTTTGACCATTAACTCTGACGAGTGGGGCCGCATATACGTGGGCGCATGCAACTGACCGCGGTCATGGGGTAGCACGTGTCCATGGACATGCTCGAAACGTCCCATCATATAAAGAGGGGCAACCACCTCCATCGCCCCAACCATTTTCCCCCAAATCCCCTCCCTGCTGCATCGTCTTCCTCTCCCCCAATGGTGTCGTCTCGCTCTCCTCCACTGCCTCCACCGCATCGTCTCGCTCTCCCCCACCGCATCCTCTTCCTTGCCTTCATCACCTCCATCTGTCAGATGGCCGAAGCTCGTGGTGACGCCGGCGCAGCGGCCGGATATGTGGTGGAGCTGCAGGGTGCGGTGACCGCGGATGTACACGGCATCCACGGCGGTGTGGGGAAACTTGCAACCGCTGCGGATGTGGAGAAGGATGTGGCGGGCTCCGCGTCAGCGCTGGAGAAGGTGACTGTGTCGAGCGGCGCAGTCCATCCCGATACCCCCGATGCACCGTCTGCCGTGGAGCAGCAGGTATTTGCACTTGCTTAGCTTGTAGAGTTAGTTGCTCCCTAGTTGCATTGGTTAGATTGTGATTCATACGGTAGTTCAAACGGTTAGAGTAGTTGGTTTGACGGATGGGCTGGGTTTTTTTATTGGGGGGGTGGGGGTTTTTGGACTACAGTTTGTTGGATAAATTCATTGCAAAAATTCTAGATAGATCTGTATTAGAGATAGGGATCTCTGTGCTTCAATGCTACACAGATGTATGCTTATTAGATTTGTTTTTAATGCTCATAGATTGGGGTTTTTAATGCTACTCAGATTCATTTCCTTAGATTGGGTCCCTATTAGATTTGTTTTTGAATGCTACTTAGATTGGGGTTTTGAATGTCATATGCCCAAATGGAATCCATTGATTAAGAAGTTATTTGATTCATTAGTATATAAATTTGTCCACAATATGTATTTATATTAGCTCTGTTGTTCAATTTGTGTGCATGACAATGGAAAATGCAAAACAATGATCATAGTATATTGGGAGTATATTAGCCCTATGGTCAATGTGTCATGTGTGCATATATACTTTTCAATTAGCTTCCATATTTACTAGTGATGGATGTAATTGTATATTCAGGAGGATGATGGTTGGGGAGTAGAAAGAGGAAGCTGGCCCAGTACAACCCGTATGATCCAGAGGAAAGTGATGACGAAGAAATGAGGTAAGCCTACTTGAAATTTAGATTGTTCATTTAGTTCCTTTGACATGGTGTATCCATGAATATATATAATGTATTAATGTAACTCCTTCATGTGTGCAGTATGATTCTGGAGAAGAAGTGTACAAGGGCAACGCCGCGTCCTTCACAGCAAAGGGGGCGGTGAAGATCAAGGCCAAGGGAGTTGCTTCCTTCTACAACCGCAAAACCAAGAAGTGGCACCGCCCCTACTGCACCACCAAGCCAAAGCCAAGGGATGGCCACTTCGATCACCTTCTGTCTCATGCATAGGATGTAGCAATTCGCGGGGAGGACTACATGATCAGGGGGCAGCATGCCGCCCTCGCGAAGGCCCTGACTCGGGCGTGATGTGATGATGTGATGCTGTGATGAGCAAACTGAATCTTTATCTCTATATGTTGGGTTACTTTTGGTTTGTTTAACTGAATCTGGTTGTTTATGTTTTGTTGAACTGAATCTATGGTGATGCTAGTAATGTATTATGTTATCTATATTTGTTTGTCCTTAAATTTGTCTGTGGTGTATGGTTAGTTATGTTTAGATGTTGTGAACTATGATTTTAGGTGCTACAATGATCACACATGTTGTTTCAGTGTTGCTTCACTGATCACACATGTTGTTTCAGTGTTGCTTCACTGATCACACATGTTCTTTTAGTGTTGCTTCACTGATCACACATGCTGCTTTTTCACTTATCATAAAGGAGTATTATCCTAATTATTTGTCTCATGTTTATTAAACAAATCAAATGCATGCTTTTTCCCACCAGCATGTGTCATTATCCGATGTTTTCTACTGACATTCGATGGGCATTATAAATTCAAGAAAATGCAAAAACAAATAAAACCTTGGCAAACTATCTATGTTTGTGTAGGAGATCATGTGTGCAAAATTTGAAGTGATTTAAAGGAGGTCAAATAAATTTGAATTTGAGAAATATGCTCCAAATGACCTCCCAGGCTAGGGTAAACAGCCCATTTGTATGCAAGTTTTTTTGGACTTACTCTAAATGATCCAAACGTTTTTTTAATTAACACATATTCATTTTCCATAGTGCAGATATGAAGTCTCACTATTTTTTGAATTAATCTTCATATTTTTTTACATTTTCTTTTGAAAACATATGCTTTAATATAAAAACTATTAAAAACAATTTTAAAATACGAAAATGGAAAACTAAGTTCAGATCCTTCTTATTCACTTTGAAATAAAGCTTTGGTGATTTTTTTGATTTTTTTTAAGTTTTTCAAAAACAGAAGGTAACCCTACCTCCTCTCCTTGAACTCTATGATATCATGTACGTGATAGCTCATATGTGTGAAGGTTTTCTCATGAAAATGAACATAGACCAAGTTTATGATTTTTGGTTGGTATCATGTCACATAAGACAACATTGTGCGCAGGTTTTATATATTTTTGCTTTTTTTAAATTAATGGTGCTCATTTGACCTCGATCTGCCAGCTAGGTTTTTCTTTATGAAAATGACCATAGACCAAGTTTAATATTTTCCTCGTTAGTGTGCCTTATAAAACGACGAATGGCGAAGGTTTCATATTTTTTTGTTTTTTTAAATTAGTTATGCTCAGCCAAATCCTTCAAAACCCCGGTTGAAGGAAATATGCCCTAGAGGCAATAATAAAGTTATTATTTATTTCCTTAATTCATGATAAATGTTTATTATTCATGCTAGAATTGTATTAACCGGAAACTTAGTACATGTGTGAATACATAGACAAAACATATTGTCCCTAGTATGCCTCTACTTGACTAACTCGTTAATCAAAGATGGTTATGTTTCCTAACCATAGACATGTGTTGTCATTTGATGAATGGGATCACATCATTAGGAGAATAATGTGATGGACATGACCCATTCGTTAGCTTAGCATTATGATCGTGTCAGTTTCATTGCTACTGCTTTCTTCATGACTTATACAAGTTCCTCAGACTATGAGATTATGCAACTCCCGAATATCGGAGGAACACTTTGTGTGCTACCAAACGTCACAACGTAAAAGGGTGATTATAAAGGTTCTCTACAGGTGTCTCCGAAGGTATTTGTTGGGTTTGCATAGATCGAGATTAGGATTTGTCACTCCGTGTTTCGGATTGGTATCTCTGGGCCCTCTCAGTAATGCTCATCACTATAAGCCTTGCAAGCATTTTGACTAATGAGTTAGTTGCGGGATGAAGTATTACGGAACAAGTAAAGAGACTTGCCGGTAACGAGATTGAACTAGGTATGATGATACCGACGATCGAATCTCGGGCAAGTAACACACCAATGACATAGGAAACAACATATGTTGTTATGCGGTTTGACCGATAAAGATCTTCGTAGAATATGTAGGAACCAATATGAGCATCCAGGTTCCGCTATTGGTTATTGAGCAGAGACGTGTCTCGGTCATATCTACATAGTTCTCGAACCCGTAGGGTCCGCACACTTAACGTTTGATGATGATTGGTATTATGAGTTTATGTGATATGATGTACCGATGGTTGTTCGGAGTCCCAGATGTGATCACGAACATGACGGGGAGTCCCGTATGTGAACACAGACATGATATATTGGACGACTATATTCGGACACCAGAAGTGTTCCGGAGAAGTTTCGGATAAAACTGGAGTGTCGGAGGGTTATTGGAACCCCCGGGGGAACTATTGGGTCTCGATGGGCCTTAGTGGAGAGAGAGAGAGAGGGGCGGCCAGGGCAGGCCGCGCGCCCCCTCCCCCTTGAGTCCGAATAGGACAAGGAAGGGGGGCGCCCCCCTTTCCTTCCCCCTCTCCCTCTCCTTCCTTCCCCCTCTCTCCCTTTAGTTGGAAATCTACTAGGACTTGGAGTCCTAGTAGGATTCCCCTCTTGCGGGCGCGCCAAGGAGGGCCGCCCAGCCTCCCCTCTCCTCCTTTATATACGGGGAAGGGGGGCACCCCATAGACACACAAGTCGATCAAGTTGATCTTTTAGTCGTGTGCGGTGCCCCCCTCCGCAGATTTCCACCTCGGTCATATCGTCGTAGTTCTTAGGAGAAGCCCTACGCCGGTAACTTCATCATCATCGTCACCACGCCATCGTGCTGACGGAACTCTCCCTCGGGCTCAGCTGGATCTAGAGTTCGAGGGACGTCACCGAGCTGAACATGTGCAGATCGCGGAGGTGCCATGCGTTCGGTACTTGATCGGTTGGATCTCGAAGACATTCGACTACATCAACCGCGTTACATAACGCTTCCACTTTTGGTCTACGAGGGGACGTGGACACACTCTCCCCGCTCATTGCTATGCTTCTCCTAGATAGATCTTGCGTGATCGTAGGAATTTTTTTGAAATACTACGTTCCCCAACACCATTGACCAGCTCAAAACCCCTCAAAACCCCGCGGGGTTTCGCCTAACCCTAGCACCCAACGTCAGCCTTCCGATCATACCATGGCACCAAGCGACAACCCTCAGATTTGGTCTTCTAGAAAGAATTAGGTGGGTAGGCTGCGTGCAGGCTCCAATCCGTTGGATCACAAGGACGGCTCCGCATCGTTGGATCATGGGGCGATCCACGAGAGGCGATCCTATTGGTTGTGCTCGGCTGCTCGCCCACCACTGACTCCGCGAAAAAAAACCTTGTTATTGGGCCCAAAAGTAAACCAAGCACTGGTTGGGTCGTCGAATTGCGTCGTTTATTTTGCATTGTTTGCTCTGTTTTTGGTGAACGTGCTGGCTATATTTTTTTGCATCATTTAAAATCAATTGACATTGTGTAGCAAAATTTATTTCTTTTTGTTCTATACAAATGCAAAATGACCAAATTTTTAAGGGAAAAATTTATTTTTATCATGCAAAAAGGCCACAAACTATTCAAAAATTGTCTCTTTTTGTTCATATAATATATATGACCACGGATTCCCATGCGTACAATTAGCTTTTTTTATTCTTATTTTTAAACCATCATTTCCCACGCGTGTACACTCCCGATGCTACGGTGGGTTTGAAAACTGGCTACTTCACATTGACCCCGTTATTGCCACGACCAAATAACACGTAGCACTACGGTTATTTAAGCCACCCACTACTAGGGAAAACCCTAGCTGTAGCATGGGTTTAAAACCTATCAGTAGCGCGGTGTACCGCGCTACTGATAAGGCGCTATAGCTAAAGGTTAGTAGTAGCATGGGTGGGACCACACTACTGCTATATCGACTTAGTAGCAGCGCTTTCCACAACAAGCGCTACTGGTAATTAGTAGTAGCGCTTCTCGTAGCACGTTATGACCCACAAGTGTAGGTGATCTATCGTAGTCCTTTCGATAAGTAAGTGTGTCAAACCCAACAAGGAGCAGAAGGAAATGATAAGCGGTTTTCAGTAAGGTTTTCTCTGCAAGCACTGAAATTATAGGTAATAGATAGTTTTGTGATAAGATAAATTGTAACGAGTAACAAGCAATAAAAGTAAATAAGGTGCAGCAAGGTGGCCCAATCCTTTTTGTAGCAAAGGACAAGCCTTGACAATTTCTTATAATGAGAAAAGCGCTCCTGAGGACACATGGGAATTATCGTCAAGCTAGTTTCATCACACTCATATGATTCGCGTTCGGTACTTTGACAATTTGATATGTGGGTGGACCGGTGCTTGGGTACTGCCCTTACTTGGACAAGCATCCCACTTATGATTAACCCATATTGCAAGCATCCGCAACTACAACAAAAGTATTAAGGTAAACCTAACCATAGCATGAAACATATGGATCCAAATCAGCCCCTTACGAAGCAACGCATAAAGTAGGGTTTAAGCTTCTGTCACTCTAGCAACCCATCATCTACTTATTACTTCCCAATGCCTTCCTCTAGGCCCAAACAATGGTGAAGTGTCATGTAGTCGACGTTCACATAACACCACTAGAGGAAAGACAACATACATCTCATCAAAATATCGAACGAATACCAAATTCACATGACTACTAATAGCAAGACTTCACCCATGTCCTCAGGAACAAACGTAACTACTCACAAATCATATTCATGTTCATAATCAGAGGTGTAATAATATGCATTAAGGATCTGAACATATGATCTTCCACCAAGTAAACCAAATAGTATCAACTACAAGGATTAATCAACACTACTAGCAACCCGCAGGTACCAATTTGTGGTTTCGGATACAAGATTGGATACAAGAGATGAACTAGGGTTTGAGAGGAGATGGTGCTAGTGAAGATGTTGATGGAGATTGACCCCCTCCCGATGAGAGGATCATTGGTGATGATGATGGTGATGATTTCCCCCTCCCGGAGGGAAGTATCCCCAGCAGAACAGCTCTGCCAGAGCTCTAGATTGGTTCCGCCAAGGTTCCGCCTCGTGGCGGCATAGTTTCGTCCGGTAAGCTTGCCCATGATTTTTTCCAGGGTAAAAGCCTTCATATAGCAGAAGATGGACAATGGAGGGCCACTAGGGGGCCCAGGAGACAAGGGGGCGCCCAGTAGGGGTGGGCGCGGCCCCCACTCTCCTGGCCAAGGTGCGGGCCCCCTGAGGTGTTTCTTCCGCTCAATAATTCTTATTAATTCCAAAAATAAGTTTCATGGAGATTCAGGTCTTTTGGAGCAGTGCAGAATAGGTTTCCAATGTTTGCTCCTTTTCCCGCCAGAATTCCAGCTGCCGGCATTCCCCCTCTTCATGGTAAACCTTATAAAATAAGAGAGAATAGCCATAACTATTAATATATAATGTGTAATAACAACCCATAATGCAATAAATATTGATATAAAAGCATGATGCAAAATGGACATATCAACTCCCCCAAGCTTAGACCTCGCTTGTGACGCCCGGGTAATTAAGCTACAGTGAACCTCCGCTAATGATGACATGTCACCTCCGTTACTGTTGCTAATCTCGCGTTAGTTCAAAACCGATTCAAAATCCAAATTCAAAAACAAGTCAAACAATTAAAGTTTTCAAAAGTCAGAACTAAAATGTTCTTATTGTGACAAATAATTCATAAGATATATTGGTGGAGAAACCAAATCTTTATAATATGTTTAATTGCACTAAACTAATTAAATCAGTAGCTAAAACCATTAATTAAATGCCTTTTATATTTTGTAAAATACTAAACTATATTATTCTGGGATGAAACTTTTTGTGGTTGTGACATACTTTGTAACATCAATTTAGATGCCACTTTGGTATATTATTAAAACCAAAATAATTAGGAACTAAAAGAAATCAGAAAAGAAAAATAAGAAAAAGAATAAAAACAGAAAACAAAAGAGATACAAAAGAAAAGAAAAGAGAAAAGGAGAACCCCCCCCTCCCACTGGGCTTCGGCCCAGCAGGCCACCAGCCCAACTGGGCAAGGGCCCAGCCGGCAACCCCCACTCCTCTCCTTATTCCCCTGGACCCAGAAACCCTAACCTAACCGCACCCACTCCCCCACTCGCCTTCCCCTCACCCCGATCCAGATCGGATCGGGGCTCGCGCGCTCAACCCCGCCACCTCGCCGTCCTCTCCACGTCGCTGTCGATCCCCGTCGCCGACCATCGCCGACTGGACCTCGCCGGACTACCTCCTCCTCCCCGCCGGTCTGCCTCCCCGACGTCGCTCGTCATCTCCGACTTCCTCCCCGCGCCCCATTGCCCCGAACCCTGCACCCAACGTGAGCCCGCGCCCCTCCTCTCTCCCCCCTGTCTCCCACCTGCCCTGCCGCGCACACATCCGCGCCTGCCGCTGCCGTGGCCACCCTGTGCCTCCCCGTCCGCGAGCTGCTCGCGTCCGCGTCGATCGCACGCGCTCACCGCGGCCGCGTCCGCGTCCAGTGCGCCCTCACGCTCGTGCAGACCACGCATTGCCTCACCTCCCTCACGACCCGTGCCCGCACATGCCGACCGCCGAGGCCCCCTGCCCGCCATCGCTCCTGCCACCGTTGCCCTTGCGCCCGCTCGCCGCCGATCGGTTTTGCCCGCCCCTGGGCGTGGACCCGTTCGGGCTATGCCCGCACCCAGCGCCCAAAACCGCTAGGCCTCTGGGCCATTGGCATGTGGGGCCCAGCCCCTAGAACGTTTAAAAAAAGAATTAGAAGTAAAAAAACAAATCTAAAATAAATAAATAAGTAAATAATTAATTATATAATTAATTAGTGAATTAATTAAATTAATTCATTCTGCTAACTAAACTAATTGAATCTAATTAACCTAATCTTTTAGCTAAACTAATTAACTTTGATTATTTAAACCGTGTCAATGACAGCGTGACCTAGGTGTCAGTTTGACTAGTTAACGGTCAGAATTGACCGCTGACATCATGATGACGTCATAAATGCTTTTGATTAAATTAACTTTGCTAATTCAAAAAATCATTTAAAACTTTGAAAATTAATAGAAAATAAATTGTAGCTCGGATGGAAAAACTTTGTACATGAAAGTTGCTTAGAACGACGAGGCGAATCCGGATATGCAGCTCGTTCGTCCGCCACACATCCCTAGAATAGCGAACACGCAACTTTCCCCCTCCAGTTCATCAGTCCGAAAACACAAAACACGAGGGATATTTTCCCGGATGTTTCCCTCCTTCGCCGGCATCGCCTAGTACCATGTTAGGACATAACTAGCACCGCGTATTGCCTCGTTATGTTTTATGATGCTTTGTTTGCTCCGTATTTACTGTTTCTCCCCCCTCTTCTTCTCCGATAGACCCCGAGACCGACGCTGCTGCTGGTGCCCCGATCGATTGTTGTGCTGACGACCCCTCCTTCTTGCCAGAGCAACCAGGCAAGCCCCCTCCTTAATCACCAGATATCGCCTATTCTTCTCTCTACTGCTTGCATTAGAGTAGTGTAGCATGTTACTGTTCGGTTAATCCTACTCTATTGCATAGCCTGTCATTGTTGCTACAGTTGTTGATACCTTACCCGCAATCCTAAATGCTTAGTATAGGATGCTAGTTTATCATCATTGGCCCTACATTCTTGTCAGCCTGCCTTGCTATACTATCGGGCCGTGATCACTCGGGAGGTGATCACGGGTATATACTGTACATATACATACTATTCAGGTGGTGACTAAAGTCGTGTTGGCTCGTTTTGTACCCGCAAGTGATTCCGATGTGGGGGCTGGAAGGACAGGTGGCTCCATCCCGGTAGAGGTGGGCCTGGGTTCCCGACGACCCCCGACTGTTACATTGTGGCAGAGCGACAGGGCAGGTTGAGACCACCTAGGAGAGAGGTGGGCCTGGCCCTGGTCGGCGTCCGCGGTTACTTCAAAATAACACGCTTAACGAGATCTTGGTATTTGATCTGAGTCTGGGCACTGGCCTACACGCATTAACCAACTACGCGGGAAAGATATGGGCACTCAACATCGTGGTATCAGCCGAAGCCTTCTTGACATCAATGACTGAGCGGCGTGCGCCGGGTTGGACCGCATAACGCAACTTCCTTTGAAATGGTGGTTGCTAGGTTTGCTCACCGGTCGCGTTCGCAACGTGCAGGTGTGCAATGGGCGATGGGCCCAGACCCCTGCGCGCATAGGATTTAGACCGGCGTGCTGACCTCTCTGTTGTGCCTAGGTAGGGTTGCGATGTGTTGATCTTTTGAGGCCGGGCATGACCCAGGAAAGTGTGTCCGGCCAAATGGGATCGAGCGTGTTGGGTTATGTGGTGCACCCCTGCATGGAAGTTTATCTATTCCAATAGCCGTGTCCCTCGGTAAAAGGATGACCTGGAGTTGTACCTTGACCTTATGACAACTAGAACCGGATACTTAATAAAACACACCCAGAAAAGTTCCACAGATAACCTGGTGATCGCTTTTCACAGGGCAATGAGGGGAGGATCACCGGGTAGGATTATGCTATGTGATGCTACTTGGAGACCTTCACTCTACTCTCTTCTACATGCTGCAAGACGGAGGCTGCCAGAAGCGTAGTCTTCGATAGGACTAGCTATCCCCCTCTTATTCTGGCATTCTGCAGTTCAGTCCACTCATATTGGCTCCTTACACATATACCCATGCATATGTAGTGTAGCTCCTTGCTTGCGAGTACTTTGGATGAGTACTCACGGTTGCTTTGCTCCCTCTTTTCCCTTGTTTTCCTCTTCTTCTCGGATGCCGCAACCATACGTTGGAGCCCAGGATCCAGACGCCACCGTCGACGACGACTACTACTCTGGAGGTGCCTACTACTATGTGCAGGCCGCTGACGACGACCAGGAGTTGTTTAGAAGGATCCCAGGCAGGAGGCCTGTGCCTCTTTGGATCTGTATCCTAGTTTGTGCTAGCCATCTTATGGCAACTTGTCTACTTATGTTCGTACTCATATTTTGTTGCTTCCGCTGACTCGTCTATGATCGAGCACTTGTATTCGAGCCCTCGAGGCCCCCGGCTTGTATTATGATGCTTGTATGACTTATTTATGTTTTAGAGTTGTGTTGTGATATCTTCCCGTGAGTCCCTGATCTTGATCGTACACGTTTGCATGCATGATTAGTGTACGATTGAATCGGGGGCATCACAAGTTGGTATCAGAGCCGACTTCCTGTAGGAATCCCCCTTCCACACTCCTTGGCCGAAGTTGAGTCTAGTCGATGAAAAGTGTTTTACTAACATGGCTGTGCAGCCGATGGGCCCATGTCGCCATTGGGTGACATTAGGATCTTTTATTCCTCGTCTATACTCTGGGACTCTGAGCTCTCTTCTATTCGGGTTAAATGATTTTGCTAAAAACAAAACTAACTTTAGGTTCTTGAAAATACTTTCTCCCGGAGAGCCCCTCATTTCAGATGATTGCCTGCTGCGCTAGAAGATTCTAAAGTTACTCTACGATGTTCTCTCGAGTCTTTGTGCCATCGCATTTGCGATTTCCTTCCACGATCAACCCCTATAAAAACTGCATACATTTGCCATTCATACAATCATTCCCCGTTGATCCTGTTATTACAAGATACCCCCAAAATTCTCTCTAATGTTTTGATAATACTTTCTGCCTACTGCCCTGTAGTTCTTTGCCACCTGAATACCCCTACGGACAATTTCTCGCACTTATCGAGTATCCATTCTTTCCTAGTTGATTCATGTATGTCACAACTGTCTTCGAAATACCATTTGATCTTCCGAAAATCCTGAGCAACCTATTGCTCTTGAAATTCTTGCTTGCTTGCATTATGGTTAATCCCATAAGTCTCGTGATCTTATTGGCATCCCTAGTCATTATCATTTTGTGTCGGTTGATTCAATATGTTGCGAATGCTCGCAATCCTCAGTTAGATCCTAGAATTCATCCTTCTGACCCAGACGTCATTTGGATATGAGCTGGATCTTGACCAATCAAATTGTCGTCGTTTGTACCCCTAAGCTTACTCAAGTTATCCATCCTTAATCAGAGCATTTGCTTCTGATCCCTTGATTTGGAAATCATAAATTCATTTGCATCTGAACTTTGAATTAGACTGTTGTTTCTATAATCTAGTGCCTTTGCATTATTTCTTCCTTTGATTGTGCCGGTACTTACATGAACACTGTTATGGATCGTCAGGTACTTTGTTGGATTTTATCTGACAGCGTCCTTCATATTCAGTGATCTTCTAAGCCCTTCTCGGATACATAATGCCTTGGGTAAATTGTATCCTCTGCTTTCTCAACCAGGTGTTGCTTTCGAGCTTGTATGAATTACTCCTGGAGTTGTGGTATATGTTTCTAAGATGCCTCGATGGGTTGAACATATACCTTCCTTAATTTGTGTGAACCCAAAAGTCTTCATGGGTCATAACCTTTTGGTATTCCGCCAGTTAAACTTTCAAACTCTAAACATTCTTAACCGAGAGCAGTAAATGAGAAGTTGTGTATTGGAGAAGTGGGAGTCGACCTTGAACCTTGCGTTCATGCCCATGGACACGATGCTGATCTTGTCATGGATGCTTCTCTTAAACCCTCTTTGGTATAAGTTCATCTTATATATGGGAATTGGTCTTCTGCAACCATGCTTCCGACCATATTTTCTTCTTGATTCCATTTCTCGGACATGTTAGAGTACTTGCCTTCTACAGATCAATACGCCTGCCCAACCTCTATTTTGATCTGCCTTCTTGTATTACCCCCATGGTATCTCAAGGGTATGTCTTATGAATTTCTGATAAAGTAGTACCTGCCCTGTCATAGTGACTCCACGGGTTCTGGGTTGTCATCAACCGAGAACATCCATTAGTGAATCGATTCCGCGCTCCGATACGATAACTCTAAGTAATTTTCGTTGCTTATGAGTTTATTAATCCTTCAAGTCATTCCTAACCTGATCGGCTATATCATTATCGTGTAAACTTTTAACTATGCTACCTGGTCCTTCTTCCCGGAGCATAATTTTTTACGATGAGCTGAGCTTATGTCAATTTTCCTCATCATATCATTTCACCTTGAACAGCAAGCTTGATTTTGAGTTTGTGTCGTGGTTCCAATAACCTTTCGCTTCATCATTCCTTTGACTTGATGTCATCGCTGATTGATTACATCTTCACGAAATCTCTTGACAAATGTGTCGTGATCATCATCAACCTTATGAGCTCTTCCAGGATATCAAACGGATTCATGAAGAGAAATACCATCCTTGTCCTCGATGAGTTGTGTTATCATCGGCCACTTTATTGCCTTCCCTCCAACACAAACTTGTTCGTGTTTTGTGTTATACCTTGAGTTCCTTGCTACCCAGCATTGTTCTTCTTTACCTTGGAGTATTACCACCTTTTATGTCAAGAATGTCGTGGGAATTTCACCACCTCTTAAGAATTCTTGGTATAGTGATGCTTCTCGCCATCACCATTCTTTTCTTGGTCCCCATGTTGAGTGAACTCAGTTGTGCAAATTTAATATCTCTAGCAACCCTATTGCTTTAGAGTTATTGGACAATAATTCCAATTTAGTGTGTTGGTTGCTCAATCGCCATTCCAACGTTGGTCGTGCAACCCAACCCATATTTCGGGTGGACCTTTCAACCAATGTTTAATTATCTATGTTTTCCTCCAGCATACCTCATTAAGTCATTTGATCTGGCTAATGTTATCTCCTTGTTCACATAGTTGTGGAAATCCATCTTTTTGGAGATCTCAATGGATTGTCGCTGAGTCAATCAGTCACCTCCTCACCTCTCCTTGATTTAATAATGAACTCTTGTTTCGGAACTCGCTTCCATGGTTTAATTCCCGAGAATCTTTCAAGGTCACCTCGACTATTTGTGTTGCACCTTTCTTCTCAGGCATCCTGAGTCTAAGGTATCCTGACACCAATTACATCTGAATCTCGGTCAGATATGATGGTTGGAACATATTTTTAAGAGTTACAACATTAGTCCCTATATGACCCGGTAAGGTGATGTCATGCCTAGCACACCTGGCCGGAGGACCTATTGTTATAGTATCCTTTTACAAGGTTAGCCATTCTTCCATGAGGAAATTGTAAGACTTATTCTATAAGTTGCTCCTGATGGATCCCTTTTGTATCCAAAGTCTGATCTTTACCCAGTAACCATGTCAATGATGTCTCGAAGCATGTCTGTGGTACTCCATTTTTCAACAAGAACATTTGAAGCCCAAAGCTAAATGTTTCCTGCTCAATTATCCAAACACCGCTATTTGGGTAATGTCATGAAATTTCTTCCCCCTTTTCCTAAGGGGTTTTCTATGTTATATCCTGTCAAGGATTCATGCTCTCCTTGTCCTGGGAAGGATATACCCTTGAAAATGTGTTTAAACACATTTTCCTTTCCATTGTTCTGTTTAATATCATGATCACCTTTTCCTTTCCATTATTTTGTTTAACCTTTCTGGTGATCTATATGATCTAAGCAGTAATATTCTTCTGCTTATGAAAACACCTTGGTGTACAACCGTGTCAGTAAGACCCTATTGCTTTTGTTGATGGGATTTCGGTAACCATCGATGGACGAGAACTTTGACTATAGGCCCTCCTCGTTTCAACGAGCGGGAAAATGGTTCTCTTCGTCCCTCGCCCTTGGTACCGAAGTTCTCGCCGACATATCTAACAGTCTCTTCTCTGACGTGCCTTGCTATCATGACCATGCAAGCTGTCAATGCCTTTCTACTTTTAACCCACATGGTGGGCCCATAAACCACAGTTCCACATTATCGAAACCTGACTCTCCTGTACACCCCCATGTTCCCAAGGTTGTCCCTCGCGCATGGCCTTGTATGTAATTCACGAGCCACCTTCTGAGAGACCATCAATTCTTGTATTAGACATAATACTTATTCCCGTTGCTTTGAACCTCCTTTCATGCCCTGTTCCAGGCATCGAATGATTGCCAGCTCCTTACTTTGCTCTCGATGTTTTCTTAAGTTTCTATTCGAGAGTTACATCCACCACCTTCCACGATGTTATCGAGCAGATAGTCGACCTTGCAGTGGTTTGTTCTCCCGTAACTTTTTTCTCTCTCTCTTTTCCTTTGTAAGTACGATGGAGTTTCCGAAGAAAGGATGCCGAACTCATCATGATGACATGAAGCAGAGAAATGGAGACATCAACGTAATGGATCGAGCTCTTCGAAAAGAGCAACCAAGACCGAGAGGATTCGTTAGAATTTCGTAACCAGATCTTTCCCCCTTACACCCCCTCTTAAAATCTCGGGACGAGATTTCTTGTAGTGGAGGAGAATTGTGATGCCCAGGTAATTAAGCTACAGTGAACCTCTGCTAATGATGCCACGTCACCTCCGTTACTGTTGCTAATCTCGCGTTAGTTCAAAACCGATTCAAAATCTAAATTCAAAAACAAGTCAAACAATTAAAGTTTTCAAAAGTCAGAACTAAAATGTTCTTATTGTGACAAATAATTGATAAGATATATTGGTGGAGAAACCAAATCTTTATAATATTTTTAATTGCACTAAACTAATTAAATCAGTAGCTAAAACCATTAATTAAATGCCTTTTATATTTTGTAAAATACTAAACTATATTATTCTGGGATGAAACTTTTTGTGGTTGTGACATACTTTGTAACATCAATTTAGGTGCCACTTTGGTATTTTATCAAAACCAAAATAATTAGGAACTAAAAGAAATCAGAAAAGACAAAAAAGAAAAAGAATAAAAAGAGAAAACAAAACAGATACAAAAGAAAAGAAAAGAGAAAAGGAGAACCCCCCCTCCCACTTGGCTTCGGCCCAGCAGGCCACCTGCCCAACTGGGCAAGGGCCCAGCCGGCCACCGCCACTCCTCTCCATATTCCCCTGGACCCAGAAACCCTAACCTAACCGCACCCACTCCCCCCACTCGCTTTCCCCTCACCCTGATCCAGATCGGATCGGGGCTCGCGCACTCGACCTCGCCACCTCGCCGTCCTCTCCACGCCGCTGTCGATCCTTGTCGCGGACCATCACCGACTGGACCTCGCCGGACTGCCTCCTCCTCCCCGCCGATCTGCCTCCCCGACGTCGCTCATCGTCTCCGACTTCCTCCCCGCGCCTCATTGCCCCGACCCCTGCACCCGACGTGAGCCCGCGTCCCTCCTCTCTCTACCCTGTCTCCCACGTGCCCCGTCGCGCACGCATCCGCGCCTGCCACTGCCGCGGCCACCCCGTGCCTCCCCGTCCGCGAGTTGCTCGCGTTCGCGTCGACCGCACGTGCTCACCGCGGACGCGTCCACGTCCAGTGCGCCCTCACGCTCGTGCAGACCACGCACTGCCTCACCTCCCTCACGACCCGTGCCCGCACGTGCCACCACTGCCCTTGCGCCCACTTGCCGCCGGTCGGTTTTGCCCGCCCCTGGGCGTGCGCCCGTTCGGGCTATGCCCCCACCCAGCGCCCAAAACCGCTAGGCCTCTGGGCCATTGACATGTGGGGCCTAGCCCTTGGAACGTTTAAAAAAAGAATTAAAAGTAAAAAAACAAATATAAATTAATTAATTAATTAATTAATTAGTGAATTAATTAGGTTAATTAATTCTGCTAACTAAACTAATTGAATCTAATTAACCTAATCTTTTAGCTAAACTAATTAACTCTGATTATTTAAACCGGGTCAATGATTGCGGGACCTAGCTATTAGTTTGACTAGTCAACGGTCAGAATTGACCGCTGACATCATGATGACATCATAAATGCTTTCGATTAAATTAACTCTGCTAATTCAAAAAATCATTTAAAACTTTGAAAATTAATAGAAAATAAATCGTAGCTCGGATGGAAAAACTTTGTACATGAAAGTTGCTCAGAACGACGAGGCGAATCCGGATATGCAGCCTGTTCGTCCGCCACACATCCCTAGCATAGCGAAGACGCAACTTTCCCCCTCCGGTTCATTAGTCCGAAAACGCAAAACACCGGGGATATTTTCCCGGATGTTTCCCCCCTTCACCGGCATCGCCTAGTACCATGTTAGGGCATACCCAGCACCGCGTATTGCCTCGTTATGTTTTGTGATGCTTTGTTTGCTCCGTATTTACTGTTTCTTCCCCCTCTTCTTCTCAGGTAGACCCCGAGACCGACGCTGCTGGTGGTGCCCCGATCGATTGCTGTGTTGACGACCCCTCCTTCTTGCCAGAGCAACCAGGCAAGCCCCCTCCTTGTGTTGGGGAACGTTGCAGAAAATAAAAAAAATTCTACATACCCTTGTAGATCGCGAGCGGAAGTGTTCAACAGAACGGGGTTGAGGGAGTCGTACTCGTCGTGATCCAAATCACCGATGATCCTAGTGCTGAACGGACAGCACCTCCGCGTTCAACACACGTACGGTTGTGGAAGACGTCTCCTCCTTATTGATCCAGCAAGGGGGAAGGAGAGTATGATGGAGATCCAGCAGCACGACGGCGTGGTGGTGGATGCAGCAGCGATCTCGGCAGGGCTTCGCCAAGCACTACGAGAGGGAGAGGTGTTGCAGAGGGAGAGGGAGGCGCCAGGAGCATGGGTTCTCAGCCCTCCCTCCCCCCCTCTTTATATAGGGCCCCTAGGGGGGCCCTAGGAGATCCAATCTCCAAGGTGGGCCGCGGCCAAGGGGGGTGGCTTGCCCCCCAAGCCAAGTGGAGGCGCCCCCACCCCTAGGGTTTCCAACCCTAGGCGCATGGGGGGCGAAGGGGGGGTGCACCAGCCCACCAGGGGCTGGTTCCCCTCCCACTTCAGCCCATGGGGCCCTCCGGGATAGGTGGCCCCACCCGGTGGCCCCCGGGACCCTTCCGGTGGTCCCGGTACAATACTGGTGACGCCTGAAACTTTCCCGATGGCTGAAACTTGACTTCCTATATATAATTTACCTCCGGACCATTCCAGAACTCCTCGTGACATCCGGGATCTCATCCAGGACTCTGAACAACTTTTCCGTTACTGCATACTAATATCTCTACAACCCTAGCGTCACCGAACATTAAGTGTGTAGACCCTACGGGTTCGGGAGACACGCAGACATGACCGAGACGACTCTCGGTCAATAACCAACAGCGGGATCTGGATACCCATGTTGGCTCCCACATGCTCCTCGATGATCTCATCGGATGAGCCACGATGTCGAGGATTCAAGTAACCCCGTATACATTTCCCTTTGTCAATCGGTACGTTACTTGCCCGAGATTCGATCGTCGGTATCCCAATACCTCATTCAATCTCGTTACCGGCAAGTCACTTTACTCGTACCGTAATGCATGATCCCGTGACCAAAAACTTGGTCACTTTGAGCTCATTATGATGATGCATTACCGAGTGGGCCCAGAGATACCTCTCCGTCATACAGAGTGAAAAATCCCAGTCTCGATCCGTGTCAACCCAACAGATACTTTCGGGGATACCCGTAGTATACCTTTACAGTCACCCAGTTACGTTGTGACGTTTGGTACACCCAAAGCACTCCTACGGTATCCGGGAGTTACATGATCACATGGTCTAAGGAAAAGATACTTGAAATTGGAAAATCTCTAGCAAACGAACTACACGATCTTGTGCTATGCTCAGGATTGGGTCTTGTCCATCACATCATTCTCCTAATGATGTGATCTCGTTTTCAACGACATCCAATGTCCATAGTCAGGAAACCATGACTATCAATTGATCAACGAGCTAGTCAACTAGAGGCTCACTAGGGACATGTTGTGGTCTATGTATTCACACATGTATTACGATTTCCGGATAACACAATTATAGCATGAATAATAGACAATTATCATGAACAAGGAAATATAATAATAATCATTTTATTATTGCCTCTAGGGCATATTTCCAACAGTCTCCCACTTGCACTAGAGTCAATAATCTAGTTACATTGTGATGAATCGAACACCCATAGAGTTCTGGTGTTGATCATGTTTTGCTCATGGAAGAGGTTAATCAACGGATCTGCGACATTCAGATCCGTATGCACTTTGCAAATATCTATGTCTCCATCTTGAACATTTTCACGAATGGGGTTGAAGCGACGCTTGATGTGCCTTGTCTTCTTGTGAAACATGGGCTCCTTGGCAAGGGCAATAGCTCCAGTGTTGTCACAGAAGAGAGTGATCGGCCCCGACACATTGGTTATGACTACTAGGTCGGTGATGAAATCCTTCATCCAGATTGCTTCATGCGCTGCCTCCGAGGCTGCCATGTACTCCGCTTCACATGTAGATCCCGCCATGATGCTCTGCTTGCAACTGCACCAGCTTACTGCCCCTCCATTCAAAATATACACGTATCCGGTTTGTGACTTAGAGTCATCCAGATCTGTGTCGAAGCTAGCGTCGACATAACCCTTTACGACGAGCTCTTCGTCACCTCCATAAACGAGAAACATGTCCTTTGTCCTTTTCAGGTACTTTAGGATATTCTTGACCGCTGTCCAGTGTTCCTTGCCGGGATTACTTTGGTACCTTCCTACCAAACTTACGGTAAGGTTTACATTAGGTCTGGTACACAACATGGCATACATAATAGACCCTATGGCTGAGGCATAGGGGATGACACTCATCTCTTCTTTATCTTCTTTCGTGGTCGGGCATTGAGCCGAGCTCGATCTCACACCTTGCAATACAAGCAAGAACCCTTTCTTGGACTGATCCATATTGAACTTCTTCAATATGTTGTCAAGGTACGTGCTTTGTGAAAGACCTATGAGGCATCTCGATCTATCCCTATAGATCTTGATGCCTAATATGTCAGCAGCTTCTCCAAGGTCCTTCATTGAAAAACACTTGTTCAAGTAGGCCTTAATGATGTCCAAAAGTTTTATATCATTTCCCATCAAAAGTATGTCATCTACATATAATATGAGAAATGCTACAGAGCTCCCACTTACTTTCTTGTAAATGCAGGCTTCTCCATAATCTGCATAAACCCAAACGCTTTGATCATCTCATCAAAGCGAATGTTCCAACTCCGACATGCTTGCACCAGCCCATAAATGGATCGCTGGAGCTTGCATACCTTGTTAGCATTCTCAGGATCGACAAAACCTTCCAGCTGCATCATATACAGTTCTTCCTTAAGATAGCCGTCAAGGAATGCCGTTTTGACGTCCATTTGCCATATCTCATAATCATAGTATGCGGCAATTGCTAACATGATTCAGACGGACTTCAGCTTCGCTACGGGAGAAAAAGTCTCATCGTAGTCAACCCCTTGAACTTGCCGATAACCCTTAGCGACAAGTTGAGATTTATAGATGGTGACATTACCATCCGCGTCCGTCTTCTTCTTAAAGATCCATTTGTTCTCTATTGCTCGCCGATCATCGGGCAAGTCTGTCAAAGTCCACACTTTGTTTTCATACATGGATCCTAGCTCGGATTGCATGGCTTCAAGCCATTTGTTGGAATCTAGGCCCGACATCGCTTCTTCATAGTTCGAAGGTTCACCGTTGTCTAACAACATGATTTCCAGGACAGGGTTGCCATACCACTCTGGTGTGGAACGCGTCCTTGTGGACCTACGAAGTTCAGTAGCATCTTGATCCGAAGTTCCTTGATCATCATCGTTAATTTCCTCTCCAGTTGGTGTAGGCACCACAGGAACATTTTCCTGAGCTGCACTACTTTCCGGTTCAAGAGGTAGTACTTCATCGAGTTCTACTTTCCTCCCACTTACTTCTTTCGAGAGAAACTCTTTCTCCAGAAAGGACCCGTTCTTGGCAACAAAGATCTTGCCTTCGGATCTAAGGTAGAAGGTATACCCAATGGTTTCCTTAGGGTATCCTATGAAGACGCATTTTTCCGACTTGGGTTCGAGCTTTTCAGGTTGAAGTTTCTTGTCATAAGAATCGCATCCCCAAACTTTTAGAAACTACAGCTTAGGTTTCTTCCCAAACCATAATTCATACGGTGTCGTCTCTACGGATTTAGACGGTGCCCTATTTAAAGTGAATGTAGTTGTCTCTAAGGCGTATCCCCAAAATGATAGCGGTAAATCGGTAAGAGACATCATAGACCGCACCATATCCAATAAAGTGCGATTACGACGTTCGGACACACCGTTACGCTGAGGTGTTCCAGGCGGCGTGAGTTGTGAAACAATTCCACATTTCCTTAAGTGCGTACCAAATTCGTGACTTAAATATTCTCCTCCATGGTCTGATCGTAAAAACTTTATTTTTCGGTCACGTTGATTCTCTACCTCATTCTGAAATTCCTTGAACTTTTCAAAGGTCTCAGACTTGTGTTTCATCAAGTAAACATACCCATATCTACTTAAGTCATCAGTGAGGGTGAGAACATAACGATAGCCTCCGCGAGCCTCTACGCTCATTGGACCGCACACATCAGTATGTATGATTTCCAATAAGTTGGTTGCTCGCTCCATTGTTCCGGAGAACGAAGTCTTGGTCATTTTGCCCATGAGGCATGGTTCGCATGTGTCAAATGATTCATAATCGAGAGACTCTAAAAGTCCATCAGCATGGAGCTTCTTCATGCGCTTGACACCAATGTGACCAAGGCAGCAGTGCCACAAGTATGTGGGACTATTGTTATCAACCTTACATCTTTTGGTATTCACACTATGAATATGTGTAACATTATGTTCGAGATTCATCAAGAATAAACCATTGACCAGTGGGGCATGACCATAAAACATATCTCTCATATAAATAGAACAACCATTATTCTCGGATTTAAGTGAGTAGCCATCTCGTATTGAACAAGATCCAGATACAATGTTCATGCTCAAAGCTGGCACTAAATAACAATTATTGAGGTTTAAAACTAATCCCGTAGGTAAATGCAGAGGTAGCGTGCCGACGGCGATCACATCGACCTTGGAACCATTCCCGACGCGCAATTTCACCTCGTCCTTCGCCAGTCTCCGCTTATTCCGCAGCTCCTGCTTTGAGTTACAAATATGAGCAACCGCACCGGTATCAAATACCCAGGAGCTACTACGAGTACTGGTAAGGTACACATCAATTACATGTATATCACATATACCTTTAGTGTTGCCGGCCTTCTTGTCCGCTAAGTATTTGGGGCAGTTCTGCTTCCAGTGACCCTTCCCTTTGCAATAAAAGCACTCAATCTCAGGCTTGGGTCCATTCTTTGACTTCTTCCCGGCAACTGGCTTACCGGGCGCGGCAACTTCCTTGCCGTCCTTCTTGAAGTTCTTCTTACCCTTGTCTTTCTTGAACTTAGTGGTTTTATTGACCATCAACACTTGATGTTCCTTTTTGATTTCCACCTCCGCTGACTTCAGCATTGAAAATACTTCAGGAATAGTTTTCACCATCCCCTGCATATTGTAGTTCATCACGAAGCTCTTGTAGCTAGGTGGGAGCGACTGAAGGATTCTGTCAATGACCGCCTCGTCCGGGAGGTTAATGTCCAGCTAGGACAAGCGGTTGTGCAACCCAGACATTTTGAGTATGTGCTCACTGACAGAACTATTTTCCTCCATCTTACAACTATAGAACTTGTCGGAGACTTCATATCTCTTGACCCGGGCATGAGCTTGGAAAACCATTTTCAGCTCCTCGAACATCTCATATGCTCCGTGTTGCTCAAAACGCTTTTGGAGCCCCGGTTCTAAGATGTAAAGCATGACGCACTGAACGAGGGAGTAATCATCAGCACGTGACTGCCAAGCGTTCATAACGTCTTGGTTCTCTGGGATGGGTGCTTCACCTAGCGGTCCTTCTAGGACATATGCTTTCTTGGCAGCTATGAGGATGATCCTCAGGTTCCGGACCCAGTCGGTATAGTTGCTTCCATCATCTTTCAGCTTGGTTTTCTCTAGGAATGCGTTCAAGTTGAGGTTGACATGAGCGTTAGCCATTTGATCTACAAGACATTTTGCAAAGGTTTTTAGACTAAGTTCATGATAATTAAGTTCATCTAATCATATTATTTAATGAACTCCCACTCAGATTAGACATCCCTCTAGTTATCTAAGTGATACATGATCCGGTTCGACTAGGCCATGTCCGATCATCACGTGAGACGGACTAGTCATCATCAGTGAACATCTCCATGTTGATCGTATCTTCCATATGACTCATGTTCGACCTTTCGGTCTCTTGTGTTCCGAGGCCATGTCTGTACATGCTAGGCTAGTCAAGTTAACCTAAGTGTTTTGCATGTGTAAATCTGTCTTACACTCGTTGTATGTGGACCTTGGAATCTATCACACCCGATCATCACGTGGTGCTTCGAAACAACGAACTTTCGCAACGGCACACAGTTAGGGGGAACACTTTCTTGGAATTATTATGAGGGATCATCTTATTGACTACCATCGTTCTAAGTAAACAAGATGCAAAAAACATGATAAACATCACATGCAATCAAATAGTGACATGATATGGCCAATATCATCTAGCTCCTTTGATCTCCATCTTCGGGGCGCCATGATCATCTTCGTCACCGGCACGACACCATGATCTCCATCATCATGATCTCCATTATCGTGTCTCCATGAAGTTGCTCGCCAACTATTACTTCTACTACTATGGCTAACAGTTTAGCAATAAAGTAAAGTAATTACATGGCATTTAATCATTCACACGCAGGTCATACAATAATTAATACAACTCCTATGGCTCCTGCCGGTTGTCATACTCATCGACATGCAAGTCATGATTCCTATTACAAGAACATGATCTCATACATCACATGTATATATCATTCATCACAACTTTTGGCCATATCACATCACAAGGCATATGCTGCAAAAACAAGTTAGACGTCCTCTAATTGTTGTTGCATGTTTTACGTGGCTGCAATAGGGTTCTAGCAAGAACGTTTTTTACCTATGTAAAAGCCACAACGTGATATGCCAATTTCTATTTACCCTTCATAAGGACCCTTTTCATCGAATCCGCTCCAACTAAAGTGGGAGAGACAGACACCCGCTAGCCACCTTATGCAACTAGTGCATGTCAGTCAGTGGAACCTGTCTCACATAAGCGTACGTGCAAGGTCGGTCCAGGCCGCTTCATCCCACGATGCCGCCAAAGCAAAATAAGACTAGTAGTGGCAAGAAGATTGACAACATCTACGCCCACAACAAATTTGTGTTCTACTCGTGCAAAGAAAACTACCCATGGACCTAGCTCATGATGCCACTGTTGGGGAACGTTGTAGAAAATAAAAAAATTCTATGCTTTCACCAAGATCAATCTATGGAGTTCATCTAGCAACGAGAGAGAGGAGTGCATCTACATACCCTTGTAGATCGCGAGAGGAAGCGTTCAAGAGAACGGGGTTGAGGGAGTCGTACTCGTCGTGATCCAAAACACCGATGATCCTAGTGCTGAACGGACAGCACCTCCGCGTTCAACACACGTACGGTTGGAGAAGACGTATCCTCCTTCTTGATCCAGCAAGGGGGAAGGAGAGGTTGATGGAGATCCAGCAGCACGACGGTGTGGTGGTGGATGCAGCAGCGATCTCGCCAGGGCTTCGCTAAGCACTACGAGAGGGAGAGGTGTTGCAGAGGGAGAGGGAGGCGCCAGGAGCATGGGTGCGCACCCCTCCCTCCCCCCGTCTTTATATAGGGCCCCTAGGGGGGGTGCCTGAAGGAAATATGCCCTAGAGGCAATAATAAAGTTATTATTTATTTCCTTATTTCATGATAAATGTTTATTATTCATGCTAGAATTGTATTAACCGGAAACATAATACATGTGTGAATACATAGACAAACATAGTGTCACTAGTATGCCTCTACTTGACTAGCTCGTTGAATCAAAGATGGTTAAGTTTCCTAGCCATAGACATGAGTTGTCATTTGATTACCGGGATCACATCATTAGGATAATGATGTGATTGACTTGACCCATTCTGTTAGCTTAGCACTTGATCGTTTAGTATGTTGCTATTGTTTTCTTCATGACTTATACATGTTCCTATGACTATGAGATTATGCAACTCCCGTTTACCGAAGGAACACTTTGTGTGCTACCAAACGTCACAACGTAACTGGCTGGTTATAAAGGTGCTCTACAGGTGTCTCCGAAGGTACATGTTGAGTTGGCGTATTTCGAGATTAGGATTTGTCACTCCGATTGTTGGAGAGGTATCTCTGGGCCCTCTTGGTAATGCACATCACTATAAGCCTTGCAAGCAATGTAGCTAATGAGTTAGTTACGGAATGATGCATTACATAATGAGTAAAGAGACTTGCCGGTAACGAGATTGAACTAGGTATTGGATACCGACGATCGAATCTCGGGCAAGTAACATACCGATGACAAAGGGAACAAAGTATGTTGTTATGCGGTTTGACCGATAAAGATCTTCGTAGAATATGTAGGAGCCAATATGGGCATCCAGGTTCCACTATTGGTTATTGACCAAGAATAGTTCTAGGTCATGTCTACATAGTTCTCTAACCCGTAGGGTCCGCACGCTTAAGGTTTCGATGACAGTTATATTATGAGTTTATGAGTTTTGATGTACCAAAGGAGTTCGGAGTCCCGGATGAGATTGGAGACATGACGAGGAGTCTCGAAATGGTCGAGACGCAAAGATCGATATATTGGACGACTATATTCGGAGTTCGGAAAGGTTCCGAGTGATTCGGGTATTTTTCGGAGTACCGGAGAGTTACGGGAATTCGCCGGGGAGTATATGGGCCTTATTGGGCCATACGGGAATAGAGGAGAGAGGCCAAAAAGAAGGAGGCCTGCGCCCCCCCTCTGGTCCGAATTGGACAAGGGGCGCAGCCCCCCTTTCCTTCTTCCTCTCCCCCTCTTTCCCCTTCTCCTACTCCAACAAGGGAGGTGGAATCCTACTAGGACTAGGGAGTCCTAGTAGGACTCCACACTTGGCGCGCCCCCTCCTAGGGCCGGCCTCCTCCCCCCTTTCTCCTTTATATACGGGGGCAGGGGGGCACCCCATGACACATAAGTTGATCTACGGATCGTTCCTTAGCCGTGTGCGGTGCCCGCCTCCACCATATTCCATCTCGGTCATATCGTCGCGGAGTTTAGGCGAAGCCCTACGCCGGAAGAACATCATCATCGTCACCACGCCGTCGTGCTGATGGAACTCATCCCCGACACTTTGCTGGATTGGAGCCCGGGGAACGTCATCGAGCTGAATGTGTGCTGAACACGGAGGTGCCGTACGTTTGGTACTTAGATCGGTCGGATCGTGAAGACGTACGACTACATCAACCGCGTTGTCATAATGCTTCCGCTTACGGTCTACGAGGGTACGTGGACAACACTCTCCCCTCTCGTTGCTATACCATCACCATGATCTTGCGTGTGCGTAGGAATTTTTTTGAAATTACTACGTTACCCTACAGTGGCATCCGAGCCTAGGTTTTATGCGTTGATGTTATATGCACGAGTAGAACACAAGTGAGTTGTGGGCGATACAAGTCATACTGCTTACCAGCATGTCATACTTTGGTTCAACGGTATTGTTGGATGAAGCGGCCCGGACCGACATTACGCGTACGCTTACGCGAGACTGGTTCTACCGACGTGCTTTGCACACAGGTGGCTGGCGGGTGTCAGTTTCTCCAACTTTAGTTGAACCGAGTGTGGCTACGCCCGGTCCTTGCGAAGGTTAAAACAGCACTAACTTGACGAACTATCGTTGTGGTTTTGATGCGTAGGTAAGAACGGTTCTTGCTCAGCCCGTAGCAGCCACGTAAAACTTGCAACAACAAAGTAGAGGACGTCTAACTTGTTTTTGCAGGGCATGTTGTGTTGTGATATGGTCAAGACGTGATGAGATATAAGTTGTTGTATGAGATGATCATGTTTTGTTGAAGTTATCGGCAACTGGCAGAAGCCCTATGGTTGTCTCTTTGTTGCATAAAGATGCAAGTGCCAAATAATTGCTTTACTTTATCGCTATGCGATAGCAATAGTTGCAAGAGCAATAGTTGGCGAGACGACCATGTGACGACACATTGATATAGATCAAGATGATGAAGATCATGGTGTCGTGCCGGTAACGATAGAGATCATGACAGTACTTTGGAGATGGAGATCAAAGGCGCAAGATGATCATGGCCATATCATATCACATATTTTGATTGCATATGATGTTTATCTGTTATACATCTTATTCTCCTTTGATTGACGGTAGCATTTTAAGATGATCTCTCACTAATTATCAAGAAGTGTTCTCCCTGAGTATGCACCGTTGCCAAAGTTCGTCGTGCCCAGACACCACGTGATGATCGGTTGTGATAAGCTCTACGTCCATCTAAAGCGGGTGCAAGCCAGTTTTGCACACGCGGAATACTTAGGTTAAACTTGACGAGCCTAGCATATAACAGATATGGCCTCAGAACATGGAGACCGAAAGGTCGAGCGTGAATCATATAGTAGATATGATCAACATAGTGATGTTCACCATTGAAAACTGCTCCATCTCACGTGATGATCGGGCATGGTTTAGTTGATTTGGATCACGTGATCACTTAGATGACTAGAGAGATGTTTGTCTAAGTGGGAGTTCTTAAGTAATATGATTAATTGAACTTAAATTTATCATGAACTTAGTCCTGGTAGTATTTTGCAAATTATGTTATAGATCAATAGCTTGCGTTGTTGCTTTCATATGTTTATTTTGATATGTTCCAAGAGAAAATTGTATTGAAAGATGTTAGTAGCAATGATGCGGATTGAATCTGTGATCTGAGGTTTATCCTCATTGCTGCACAGAAGAATTATGTCCTTAATGCACCACTAGGTGACAGACCTATTGCAGGAGCAGATGCAGACGTTATGAACGTTTGGCTAGCTCAATATGATGACTACTTGATAGTTTAGTGCACCATGCTTAAACGGCTTAGAATCGGGACTTCAAAGACGTTTTGAATGTCATGGACCATACGAGATGTTCCAGGAGTTGAAGTTAATATTTCAAGCAAATACCCGAGTTGAGAGATATGAAGTCTCCAACAATTTCTATGGCTAAAAGATGGAGGAGAATCGCTCAACTAGTGAGCATGTGCTCAGATTGTCTGGGTACTACAATCGCTTGAATCAAGTGGGAGTTAATCTTCAAGATAAGATAGTGATTGACAGAGTTCTCTAGTCACCATCACCAAGTTAGTAGAACTTTGTGATGAACTATAGTATGCAAGGGATGACGAAAACGATTCCCGAGCTCTTCGTGATGTTGAAATCGACGAAGGTAGAAATCAAGAAAGAGCATCAAGTGTTGATGGTTGACAAGATCACTGGTTTCAAGTAAAAGGCAAAGGGAAAGAAAGGGAACTTAAAGTAGAATGGCAAGCAAGTTGTCACTCCCACGAAGAAGCCCAAAGCTGAACCAAAGCCTGAAACTAAGTGCTTACACTGCAAAGGAAATGGTCACTGGAAACGGAAATACCCTGAATATTTGGTGGATAAGAAGGATGGAAGAGTGAACAAGGGTATATTTGATACACAGATTACTGATGTGTACCTTACTAGTGTTTATAGTAGCCCCTGAGTATTTGATACTTGTTCGGTTGCTAAAAATTAGTGACTCGAAACAGGAGTTACAGAATAAACAGAGACTAGTTGAGGGTGAAGTGACGATGAGTTTTGGAAGTAGTTCCATGATTGATATGATCATCATCGCACACTCCCTATACTTTCGGGATTAGTGTTAAACCTAAATAAATGTTATTTGGCGTTTGCGTTGAGCGTGAATATGATTTGATCATGTTTATTGCAATACAGTTATTCATTTAAAATCAAAGAATAATTGTTGTTCTGTTTAAATGAATAAAGCCTTTGATGGTCATACACCCAATGAAAATAGTTTGTTGGATTTCAATCGTAGTGATACACATATTCATAATATTGATGCCAAAAGATGCAAAGTTGATAATGATAGTGCAACTTATTTGTGGCACTGCCGTTTGGGTCATATCGGTGTAAAGCGCATGACGAAACTCCATAAAGATGGATTTTCGGAATCACTTGGTTATGAATCATTTGATGCTTGAGAATCGTGCCTTTTGGGCAAGATGACTAAAACTCCGTTCTCCGAAACAATGGAACGAGCTAGTGACTTATTGGAAATAATACATACCGATGTATGTGGTCCAATGAGTGTTGATGCTCGTGGCGGGTATCGTTATTTTCTGACCTTCACAAGATGAATTGAGCAGATATGAGTATATCTACTTAATGAAGCACAAGTCTGAAACATTTGAAAAGTTCAAAGAATTTCAGAGTGAAGTGGAGAATCATCGTAACAAGAAAATAAAGTTTCTGCAATTTGATCGCGGAGACAAATATTTGAGTTACGAGTTTGGTCTTCAATTAAAACAATGTGGAATAGTTTCACAAACTCATGCCACCTGGAACACCACAGCTTAATGGTGTGTCCGAACGTCATAACAGTACTTTATTGGATATAGTGCAATCTATGATGTCTCTTACCGATTTACCACTATCGTTTTGGGGTTATGCATTAGAGACAGCTGCATTCACGTTTAATAGGGCACCATCTAAATCCGTTGAGACGACACCGTATGAACAATGGTTTAGCAGTAAACCTAAGCTGTCGTGTCTTAAAGTTTGGAGTTGCGATACTTATATGAAAAACGTTTCAACCTGATAAGCTCAAACCCAAATCGGAGAAGTGCATCTTCATAGAATACCCAAAGGAAACTGTTGGGTACACCTTCTATCACAGATCCGAAGGCAAGTTATTCATTGCTAAGATGGATCCTTTCTAGAGAAGAAGTTCCTCTCGAAAGAAGTGAGTGGGAGGAAAGTAGAACTTGATAAGGTAATTGTACCTTCTCCCTTATTGGAAAGTAGTTCATCACAGAAATCAGTTCCAGTGATTCCTACACCAATTAGTGAGGAAGTTAATCATGATGATCATGAAACTTCAGATCAAGTTGCTACCAAACCTCGTAGGTCTTCTAGAGTAAGATCCGCACCGGAGTGGTACGGTAATCATGTTCTGGAAGTCATGTTACTAGACCATGATGAACCTACGAACTATGAGGAAGCGATGATGAGCCCAGATTCCACAAAATGGCTAGAGGCCATAAAATCTGAGATATGATCCATGTATGAGAACAAAGTACGGACTTTGATTGACTTGCTCGATGATCAGCAAGCCGTGTTAAATAAATGGATCTTCAAGAGGAAGACGGACCCTGATAGTAGTGTTACTATCTACTAAGCTTGACTTGTTGCGAAAGGTTTTTGACAAGTTCAAGGTGTTGAATACGATGAGATTTTCTCACTCGTAACGATGCTTAAGTCTGTCCGAATCATGTTAGCAATTTCCACATTTTATGAAATCTGGCAAATGGATGTCAAAACTGCATTCCTTAATGGATTTTTTAAGAAGAGTTGCATATGATGCAACCAGAAGGTTTTGTTAATCCTAAAGGTGCTAACGAAATGTGCAAGCTCCAGCGATCCATCAATGGACTGGTGCAAGCATCTCAGAGTTGGAATATATGCTTTGATGAGTTGATCAAAGCATATGGTTTTATACAGACTTTTTGAGAAGCCTGTATTTACAAGAAAGTGAGTGGGAGCTTTGTAGCGTTTCTAATATTATATGTGGATGACATATTGTCGATTGGAAATGATATAGAAATTCTGGATAGCATGAAAGGATACTTGAATAAGAATTTTTCAAAGCAAGACCTCGTTGAAGCTGCTTACACATTGAGCATCAAAATCTATATAGATAGATCAAAACGCTTGATAAGATTTTTCAATGAGTACATACCTTGATAAGATTTTGAAGTAGTTCAAAATGGAACAGTCAAAGAAGGAATTCTTGCCTGTGTTGCAAGGTATGAAGTTGAGTAAGACTCAAGACCCGACCATGGCAGAAAATAGAAAGAGAATGAGAAGTCATTCCCTATGCCTCAGTCATAGGTTCTATAAAGTATGCTATGCTGTGAACCAGACCTATTGTATACCTTGCTCTGTGTTTGGCAAAGGAATACAATTTTGATCTAATAGTAGATCACTGGACAGCGGTCAAGAATATCCTTAGTGAGGACTAAGGAAATACTTCTCAATTATGGAGGTGATAAAAGAGTCCGTCGTAAAGAGTTACATCGGTGCAAGCTTTTACACCGATCCAGATGACTCTAAGTCTCAATCTGGATACGTATTGAAAGTGGGAGCAATCAGCTAGAGTAGCTCCATGTACAACATTGTAGACATAGAATATTTGCAAAATACATACGGCTCTGAATGTGACAGACCCGTTGACTAAACTTCTCTCACGAGCAAAACATGATCGTACCTTAGTACTCTTTGGGTGTTAATCACATAGCGATGTGAACTAGATTATTGACTCTAGTAAACCCTTTGGGTGTTGATCACATGACGATGTGAACTATGGGTATTAATCACATGCAGATGTGAATATTAGTGTTAAATCACATGGTGATGTGAACTAGATTATTGACTCTAGTGCAAGTGGGAGACTGAAGGAAATATGCCCTAGAGGCAATAATAAAGTTATTATTTATTTCCTTATTTCATGATAAATGTTTATTATTCATGCTAGAATTGTATTAACCGGAAACATAATACATGTGTGAATACATAGACAAACATAGTGTCACTAGTATGCCTCTACTTGACTAGCTCGTTGAATCAAATATGGTTAAGTTTCCTAGCCATAGACATGAGTTGTCATTTGATTAACAGGATCACATCATTAGGATAATGATGTGATTGACTTGACCCATTCCGTTAGCTTAGCACTTGATCGTTTAGTATGTTGCTATTGCTTTCTTCATGACTTATACATGTTCCTATGACTATGAGATTATGCAACTCCCGTTTACCGGAGGAACACTTTGTATGCTACCAAACATCACAACGTAACTGGGTGATTATAAAGGTGCTTTACAGGTGTCTCCGAAGGTACATGTTGAGTTGGCGTATTTCCAGATTAGGATTTGTCACTCCGATTATCGGAGAGGTATCTCTGGGCCCTCTTGGTAATGCACATCACTATAAGCCTTGCAAGCAATGTAGCTAATGAGTTAGTTATGGAATGATGCATTACGTAACGAGTAAAGAGACTTGCCGGTAACGAGATTGAACTAGGTATTGGATACCGAGGATCGAATCTCGGGCAAGTAACATACCAATGACAAAGGGAACAAAGTATGTTGTTATGCGGTTTGACCGATAAAGATCTTCGTAGAATATGTAGGAGCCAATATGGGCATCCAGGTTCCGCTATTGGTTATTGACCAAGAATAGTTCTAGGTCATGTCTACATAGTTCTCGAACCTGTAGGGTCCGCACGCTTAAGGTTTCGATGACAGTTATATTATGAGTTTATGAGTTTTGATGTACCGAAGGAGTTCGGAGTCCCGGATGAGATCGGGGACATAACGAGGAGTCTCGAAATGGTCGAGACGTAAAGATCGATATATTGGACGACTATATTCGGAGTTCGGAAAGGTTCCGAGTGATTCGGGTATTTTTCGGAGTACCGGAGAGTTACGGGAATTCGCCGGGGAGTATGTGGGCCTTATTGGGCCATACGGGAATAGAGGAGACAGGCCAAAAGGAAGGAGGCCTGCGCCCCCCCTCTGGTCCGAATTGGACAAGGGGCGCAGCCCCCCTTTCCTTCTTCATCTCCCCCTCTTTCCCCTTCTCCTACTCTAACAAGGGAGGTGGAATCCTACTAGGACTAGGGAGTCCTAGTAGGACTCCACACTTGGCGCGCCCCCTCCTAGGGCCGGCCTCCTCCCCCCCTTGCTCCTTTATATACGGGGGCAGGGGGACACCCCATGACACACAAGTTGATCAACGGATCGTTCCTTAGCCGTGTGCGGTGCCCCCTCCACTATATTCCACCTCGGTCATATCGTCGCGGAGTTTAGGCGAAGCCCTGCGCCGGAAGAACATCATCATCGTCACCACGCCGTCGTGCTGACGGAACTCATCCCCGACACTTTGCTGGATTGGAGCCCGGGGAACGTCATCGAGCTGAACGTGTGCTGAACACGGAGGTGTCGTACGTTCGGTACTTGGATCTGTCGGATCGTGAAGACGTGCGACTACATCAACCGCGTTGTCATAACGCTTCCGCTTACGGTCTACGAGGGTACGTGGACAACACTCTCCCCTCTCGTTGCTATACCATCACCATGATCTTGCGTGTGCATAGGAATTTTTTTGAAATTACTACGTTACCCTACAACGCCGGCCCTAGGAGATCCAATCTGCAAGAGGGGGCGGCGGCCAAGGGGATGGCTTGCCCCCCAAGCCAAGTGGACGCGCCCCCACCCTTAGGGTTTCCAACCCTAGGCGCAGGGGGACCCAAGGGGGGCGCACCAGCCCACCAGGGGCTGGTTCCCCTCCCACTGCAGCCCATGCATGGGGCCCTTTGGGATAGGTGGCCCCACCCGGTGGACCCCCGGGACCCTTCCGGTGGTCCCGGTACAATACCGGTGACCCCCAAAACTTTCCCGATGGCCGAAACTTGACTTCCTATATATAATTTATCTCCGGACCATTCCGGAACTCCTCGTGACATCTGGGATCTCATCCGGGACTCCGAACAACTTTCGGGTTACTGCATACTAATATCTCTACAACCCTAGCGCCACCGAACCTTAAGTGTGTAGACCCTACGGGTTCGGGAGACACGTAGACATGACCGAGACGTCTCTCCTGTCAATAACCAACAGCGGGATCTGGATACCCATGTCGGCTCCCACATGCTCCTCGATGATCTCATCGGATGAACCACGATGTCGAGGATTCAAGCAACCCCGTATACAATTCCCTTTGTCAATCGGTATGTTACTTTCCCGAGATTCGATCGTCGGTATCCCAATACCTCGTTCAATCTCGTTACCGGCAAGTCACTTTACTCGTACCCAATGCATGATCCCGTGACCAGACACTTGGTCACTTTGAGCTCATTATGATGATGCATTACCGAGTCGGCCCAGAGATACCTCTCCGTCATACGGAGTGACAAATCCCAGTCTCGATCCGTGTCAACCCAACAGACACTTTCGGAGATACCCGTAGTATACCTTTATAGTCACCCAGTTACGCTCTGACGTTTGGTACAACCAAAGCACTCCTTCGGTGTCCGGGAGTTACACGATCTCATGGTCTAAGGAAAAGATACTTGACATTGGAAAAGCTCTAGCAAACGAACTACACGATCTTGTGCTATGCTCAGGATTGGGTCTTGTCCATCACATCATTCTCCTAATGATGTGATCCCGTTATCAATGACATCCAATGTCCATAGTCAGGAAACCATGACTATCAGTTGATCAACGAGCTAGTCAACTAGAGGCTCACTAGGGACATGTTGTGGTCTATGTATTCACACATGTATTACGATTTCCGGATAACACAATTATAGCATGAATAATAGACAATTATCATGAACAAGGAAATATAATAATAATCATTTTGTTATTGCCTCTAGGGCATATTTCCAACACCTTGATCACCAGATATCGCTTATTCTTCTCTCTACTGCTTGCATTAGAGTAGTGTAGCATGTTACTGTTCGTTTAATCCTATTCTGTTGCATAGCTTGTCATTGTTGCTACAGTTATTGATACCTTACCCGCAATCCTAAATGCTTAGTATAGGATGCTAGTTTATCATCATTGGCCCTACATTCTTGTCAGTCTGCCTTGCTATACTATCGGGTCGTGATCACTCGGGAGGTGATCACGGGTATATACTATACATATACATACTATTCAGGTGGTGACTAAAGTCGGGTTGGCTCGTTGTGTACCCGCAAGTGATTCCGATGTGGGGGCTGGAAGGACAGGTGGCTCCATCCCGGTAGAGGTGGGCCTGGGTTCCCGACGGCCCCCGATTGTTACTTTTTGGCAGAGCGACATGGCAGGTTGAGACCACCTAGGAGAGAGGTGGGCCTGGCCCTGGTCGGCGTCCGCGGTTACTTCAAAATAACACGCTTAACAAGATCTTGGTATTTGATCTGAGTCTGGCCACTGGCCTATACGCACTAACCAACTACGCGGGGATGATATGGGCACTCGACGTCGTGGTATCAGCCGAAGCCTTCTTGACGTCAGTGACTGAGCGGCGCACGCCGGGTTGGACCGCGTAACGCAACTTCCTTTGAAATGGAGGTTGCTTGGTCTGCTCACTGGCCGTGTTCACAACATGCAGGTGTGCAATGGGCGATGGGCCCAGACCGCTGTGCACATAAGATTTTGACCGGCGTGCTGACCTCTCAGTTGTGCCTAGGTAGGGCTGCGACGTGTTGATCTTCCGAGGCCTGGCATGACCCAGGAAAGTGTGTCCGGCCAAATGGGATCGAGCGTGTTGGGTTATGTGGTGCACCCCTGCAGGGAAGTTTATCTATTCGAATAGCCGTGTCCCTCGGTAAAAGGACGACACGGAGTTCTACCTTGACCTTATGACAACTAGAACTGGATACTTAATAAAACACACCCAGACAAGTTCCACAGACAACCCGGTGATCACTTTTCCACAGGGCGACGAGGGGAGGATCGCCAGGTAGGATTATGCTATGCGATGCTACTTGGAGAACTTCAGTCTACTCTCTTCTACATGCTGCAAGACGGAGGCTGCCAGAAGCGTAGTCTTCGATAGGACTAGCTATTCCCCTCTTATTCTGGCATTCTGCAGTTCAGTCCACTCATATTGCCTCATTACACATATACCCATGCATATGTAGTGTAGCTCCTTGTTTGCGAGTACTTTGGATGAGTACTCACGGTTGCTTTAATCCCTCTTTTCCCCTATTTTCCTCTTCTTTTCGGATGCCTCAACCAGACGTTGGAGCCCAGGATCCAGACGCCACCGTCGACGACGACTACTACTCTGGAGGTGCCTACTACTACGTGCAGGCCGCTGACGACGACCAGGAGTAGTTTAGAAGGATCCCAGGCAGGAGGCCTGTGCCTCTTTCGATCTGTATCCCAGTTTGTGCTAGCCATCTTATGGCAACTTGTTTACTTATGTCTGTACTCAGATTTTGTAGCTTCTGCTGACTCATCTATGATCGAGCACTTGTATTCGAGCCCTCGAGGTCCCTGGCTTGTATTATGATGCTTGTATGACTTATTTATGTTTTAGAGTTGTGTTGTGATATCTTCCCGTGAGTCCCTGATCTTGATCGTACACGTTTGCATGCATGATTAGTGTTCGGTTGAATTGGGGGCGTCACATCGCTTTTCCTCAAGCGGAAGCCGAAATAGAAAAATATGTCCACATGTTTAGAGATAGAGGTGTCGATAAAAGTAAAATACGGACATGAGGGCATCATCATTATTCTTATAACAGCAACATAAATAGATTTTGTCATATGATTTCTTTCTCAAGTAACAATCAATTCACAATGTCAACTATGGTTCAGAAGCTTCATTGTAAGCTAACAAACTATAATCTCAGTCATTGAAGCAATTGCAATTTATCGTAACATCACAAAGAGTCAAGAATATAGCTTTTCAGCAAGTCCACATACTCAACTATCATATAGTCTTCTACAATTTTTAACACTCACGCAATACTTGTGGTTATTGAGTTTCAGCCGGACACTGAGAAAGATAGGGGCTTATTGTGTTGCCTCCCAACGTATTCACCTTTAGGTGATGTCTACAATAATAGTACATGCTAACGAACATCCAATTGGATATATGTATCATGATCTTTCAAACACGAAGAGCTTTCCAAAGGATAAAATGAAAAAGGGAAAGGTGAAGATCACCTTGACTCAAGCATAAAGTAAAAGATAGTCCCTTCGCAGAAGGAAGCAGAGGTTGTCATGCGCTTTTAGGGTTGGATACACAAAATCTTAATGCGAAAGAACGTCACTTTATATTGCCACTTGTGTATGGACCTTTATTATGTAGACCGTCGCTTTTATTGCTTCCATAACAAGATTGTATAAAGCTTATTTTCTCCGCACCAATAAGTCATGCATATTTTCAGAGCAATTTTTATTGCTTGCACCGATGACAACTTACTTGAAGGATCTTACTCAATCCATAGGTAGATATGGTGGACTCTCATGGCAAAACTAGGTTTAAGGATATTTGGAAGCACAAGTAGAATCTCTACTTAGTGCTAGGAATTTGGCTAGCATGAGGGGGAAAGGAAAGCTCAACATGTTCAGAAGATGAATGACAATATACTTTAACTGAGATGTGAGAAAACATAAACCATTATGTTGTCTTCCTTGTCCAACGTCGACTCTTTTAGCATGTCATACTTAATGAGTGCTCACAATCATAAAAGATGTCCAAGATAGTATATTTATATGTGAAACCTCTCTTTCCTTATTACTTCCTATTAATTGCAACGATGACCAAAACTATGTTTATCAACTCTCAACAACTTTTAAGCCTCATACTTTCTATGTGTGAAGTTATTAGTATCCATAAGATCAATATGAACTCTTTTATTCTTTTTATTCTTTCTATTTTTTCTTAAGATCATAGCAAGATAGCAAAGCCCTTGAGTCAACACTAATCTTTATTATAGATATATAGCTCACGGACTCGATTACATAAAGAGATCACAAAGCAAAACTCAAAACTACTTGATATCAAAACTTCAATTTACTAGATCAAGATACTACTAAAAGGATCAAACTAAATAAAACGGTAAAGATAGGAGTGTGATGGTGATACTACCGGGACACCTCCCCCAAGCTTGGCAGTTGCCAAGGGGAGTGCCCATACCCATGTGATTATGTCTCCTTCTTCAAAGTTGAGGTTGTGATCTTTTTCGCGATAATTCCCCTCAGGATACGATTCTCCTCCTCGAGCTTATTGACTTGTTTCTTGAGGTTCATATTTTCCTTGCGGAGCTTGCCTGCTATTCCAAAAGCTCCTTTTACCCAAGGGTGTTGCATAACTTCTGGAGAACAAGTAACACTCTTTTTCATATTTTCGTAAGAAAGAAATTTAGCATTGGAAGGGATGACCTAATTTGGAACAGCCGAGCTCTGTAGTTCCCCCATTATGAATCCTGCTTGAAAGCGGGAGGTGACTTCTTGATCTTCCTCCATGGCATCTATCCTTTTCAAGTCGGCCTCCATCTCATTCTCCGTTGATGGTCCAAAGTGATAAGCATCGCTTTTTGCTCCTGGACCTAGTGTTGAGTGAGACACCCGACTCTCCCAGACTGACTCTTCAGAAGACCTCTTGCTCTAAATCTGCAACAGGGACAGCTCGAAACGAAAACAGACGATATTTGCGTGATATGGTGGTCAAAACTTTCGGAGGATTATATAATGAATTTTTACCGACCAAAATACGTATCGTGCAAGAAAACGGAGTCCGAGAGGCACACGAGGTGTCCACGAGACAGGGGGCGCGCCCAGTAAGGGTGGGCGCGCCCTCCACTCTCGTGGAGGCCTCGTGTCCTTCCCGGACTACTTCTTTCTTCCTAAAATCCTTAAATATTCCAAAACTAATAAAAAATGCCTTTAGAATTGTTTTGGAGTTGGTTTACTTACCGTACCACATACCTATTCTTTTTCGGAGTTTGGAACGTTCTGGAAAGTGTCCCTTATGTATTCCTCCGGGGTTACGGTCTCGATAATATTAGTTTCAACATTGATAGGATTACCTGAAATATAATGTTTAATTCTTTGACCGTTCACCACCCTCAGACTTGTGCCTTCGAAGTTGTTGATTTTTATGGCACCAGAACGATAAACCTCCTCGATAATGTAAGGACCTTCCCATTTAGAGAGAAGTTTTCCTGCAAAAAATCTTAAACGAGAGTTGAATAATAACACATAATCACCTACGTTAAACTCACGCTTTTGTATTCTTTTGTCATGCCAGCGTTTGACTTTTTCTTTAAATAGCTTGGCATTCTCATAGGCTTGGCTTCTCCATTCATCAAGTGAGCTAATATCAAACAAGCTCTTCTCACTGGCAAGTTTGAAGTCATAATTGAGCTCTTTAATAGCCCAATATGCTTTATGTTCAAGTTCTAGAGGTAGATGACAAGCTTTTCCATAAACCATCTTATACAGAGACATACCCATAGGATTTTTGTATGCAGTTCTATAGGCCCATAGTGCATCATCAAGTTTTTTGGACCAATTCTTTCTAGATCTATTAACAATCTTTTGCAAAATTAATTTGAGCTCTCTATTGCTCAACTCTACTTGACCACTAGACTGCGGATGATAAGGAGATGCGATTCTATGATTAACATCATACTTAGCAAGCATCTTACGGAAAGCACCATGAATAAAATGTGAACCACCATCAGTCATAAGATATCTAGGGACTGCAAACCTCGGAAAAAAAACTTCTTTAAGCATTTTAATCGAAGTGTTATGATCAACACTACTAGTTGGAATAGCTTCTACCCACTTAGTAATGTAATCAACAACAACTAAAATATGTGTATATCCATTAGAGGCAGGAAAAGGTCCCATATAATCAAAGCCCCAAACATCAAATGGTTCAATAACAAGAGAATAATTCATATGTATTTCTTGACGTCTACTAATATTACCAATTCTTTGACATTCATCACAAGACAAAACAAACTTACGGGCATCTTTGAAGAGAGTAGGCCAATAAAAACCGGATTGTAATACCTTATGTGCAGTTCTGTCTCCAGCGTGGTGTCCTTCATATGATTCAAAGTGACACTTGCGTAGGATCTGGTCCTGTTAATGCTCATGTACACAACGTCTAATAACACCATCTACTCCTTCTTTATAAAGGTGTGGGTCATCCCAAAGTAATGTCTTAAATCATAAAAGAACTTTTTCTTTTGCTGGTATGTGAAACTAGGTGGTATAAATTTAGCAACAATGTAATTAGCATAATCAGCATACCAAGGAGCAGTATGAGAAGCCTTAATGATTGCTAATTGTTCATCAGGAAAATTATCATCAATAGGCAATGGGTCGTCAAGAACATTCTCTAACCTAGACAAGTTGTCTGCAACGGGGTTCTCAGCTCCCTTTCTATCAATAATATGCAAATCAAATTCTTGGAGCAAGAGAACCCATCTAATTAGTCTAGGCTTAGCATCTTTCTTTTCCATAAGATATTTAATAGCAGCATGATCAGTGTGAATAGTAACTTTGGAATCAACAATATAAGGTCTAAACTTATCACATGCAAACACAACTGCTAAGAATTCTTTTTTGGTAGTAGCATAATTTCTCTGGGCGGTATCAAGAGTCTTACTAGCATACTGGATAATATTCAATTTCTTATCAACTCTTTGCCCTAGAACAGCACCTACAGCATAATCACTAGCATCACACATAATTTCAAAAGGTAAATTCCAATCAGGTGGCTGAACAATAGGTGAAGTGATCAAAGCTTTCTTAAGTATTTCAAATGCTTCTACACAATCATCATCAAAGACAAAAGGAATATCTTTTTGCAATAAATTAGTCAGAGGCCTAGAGATTTTAGAAAAGTCCTTAATGAACCTCCTATAAAAACCGGCATGACCAAGGAAACTTCTTATACCTTTTATGTCCTTGGGACATGGCATCTTTTCAATAGCATCAACTTTAGCTTTATCAACATCAATACCTCTCTCGGAGATCTTGTGCCCCAAGACAATGCCTTCATTAACCATAAAGTGGCACTTTTCCCAATTCAAGACGAGACTAGTGTCTTCGCATCTCTGCAAAACTCAATCAAGGTTGCTTAAGCAATCATCAAAAGAGGATCCATAAACGGAGAAGTCATCCATGAATACCTCACAAAGCTTTTCACAAAAGTCAGAGAATATAGCCATCATACATCTTTGAAAGGTAGCAGGTGCATTACATAAAACAAAAGGCCTACGTCTATAAGCAAAAGTACCAAAAGGGCAAGTAAAAGTAGTTTTTGATTGATCTTCCGCTGACACAGGTATTTGAGAGAAACCAGAATAACCATCTAGAAAGCAGAAATGTGTATGTTTGGATAGTCTTTCTAGCATTTGATCAATAAAAGGTAAAGGGCAATGATCTTTCTTAGTAGCTTTATTTAATTTACGGAAATCAATTACCATCCTATAACCTATAATAATTCTTTGCGGAATCAATTCATCTTTATCATTAGGAACAACAGTAATACCTCCCTTTTTAGGGACACAATGGACAGGGCTTACCCATTCACTATCAGCAACGGGATAAATTATACCTGCCTCGAGGAGCTTTAGTATCTCTTCTTACCACTTCTTTCATCTTAGGATTTAATCTTCGTTGAGGATCTCTGACTGGTTTGGCATCTTTTTCCAAACTAGTTTTGTGTTGGCATAGAGTGGGACTAATGCCCTTAAGATCATCTAGAGTATATCCAATAGCAGCACAGTGCTTCTTCAAAGTTTTCAATAATCTTTCCTCTTCCTGTTCTGAAAGGTTAGCACTAATAATAACAGGATATATCTTCTTTTCATCAAGATTAGCATATTTAAGATTATTAGGTAATGGTTTGAGCTCAAACACGGGATCACCCTTGGGTGGAGGAGGATCCCCTAGAATTTCAATGGGACGGTTATGTTTCAGAATAGGTTCATGTTTAAGGAATACTTCATCTATTTCCCTTCTTTCTTTCATAAACATATCATTTTCATGGTCTAGCAAATATTGTTCTAACGGATCAGTAGGAGGTACGGCAGTAGAAGCAAGACCAATTATTTCATCTTTACTAGGTAATTCTTTATCATGGGGTTGTCTATGGAATTTAGCAAAATTAAACTCATGAGTCATATCATCCAAGCCAATCGTAACAACATCCTTTTCGCAATCAATCTTAGATTTAACAGTGTTCAAGAAGGGTCTACCAAATATAATGGGACAAAAGTCATCTTGTGGAGAACCAAGAACAAGAAAATCAGTAGGGTATTTGACCTTCCCACACAAGACTTCAACATCTCTAACAATCCCAAAAGGTTTAATAGTATCTCTATTGGCAAGCTTAATTGTAACATCAATATCTTCTAACTCAGCAGGTGCAATATCATGCATAATCTCTTGGTATAGGGAATAGGGTATTGCACTAGCACTAGCACCCATATCACATAAACCATGATAACAATGATCTCCTATTTTAATAGAAATAACAGGCATGCCAATGACAGGTCTATGTATTTTGGCATCTGGTTTAACAATATTAGTAGTTTCACCACAGAAGTAAATAACATGCCCATCTAAATTATCATCCAAGAGATCTTTAACCATAGCAATACTAGGTTCAACTTTAATTTTCTCAGGAGGTGTATAAGTTCTAGTATTACTCGTACGAACAACAGTTGAAGTTTTAGCATCATCCTTTATCCTAACAGGAAAAGGTGGTTTCTCAACATAAGTAGTAGGAACAATAGGATCATTATAAGTAATAGTATTTTCTTCAACTGTAATAGGTCCAAGTACTTTTACTTCAACGGGAGGATTATATTTAAACCACTTCTCCTTAGGGAGATCAACGTGAGTATGAAAAGATTCACAGAAAGAAGCTACTATCTCAGAGTCAAGTCCATATTTACCGCTAAATCCATGAAAAGCATCGGTATCCATAAAAGATTTAACACAATCAAACTTAGGTGTCATACCTGACTCCTTACCATCGTCGGAACCCCAATCTTTAGAGTTGTGTTTAATTTTTTCCAATAAGTCCCATTTGAATTCAACAGTCTTCAGCATATAAGAACCAGTACATGAAGTATCGAGCATGGTGCGATCATTGAGATAAAGCCGAGCATAAATTTTTTGAATAATCATTTCTCTGGAGAGCTCATGATTGGGGCATGAATATAACATTGACTTAATCCTTCCCCAAGATTGAGCGATGCTTTCTCCTTCGCGAGGCCAGAAATTATATACGTAATTACGATCACGATGAACAAGATGCATAAGATAGAACTTCTGGTGAAATTCTAACTTTAATCGTTTATAATTCCAAGATCCCGTATCATCACATAACCTGTACCATGTCAATGCATCTCCCTTCAAATATAAAGGGAAGACCTTCCTTTTGACCACATCATCGGGAATACCTGCAAGCTTAAATAATACACAAACTTCATCCACAAAGATAAGGTGTAAATCGGGATGCAATGTTCCATATCCTGCAAATGGATTAGCTAGCAGTTTCTCTATCATACCCGAAGGAATTTCAAAGTGAACATTTTTAGTAGGTTCAGTAGGTTGAGGAGCAACTCTTTGCTCTACTGGTCGGGGCGAAGATGCCCCAAACAAGCCCCTCAAAGGATTATTTTCCATAGTAACAAGTAACAGAAAATTTCAGCACACTATATAAATGTTTCCTTACCAAGTTCCACTCTGTTGGAAATATGTCCTAGAGGCAATAATAAAAGGATTATTATTATATTTCCTTGTTCATGATAATTGTCTTTTATTCATGCTATAATTGTATTATCCGGAAATCGTAATACATGTGTGAATACATAGACCACAACATGTCCCTAGTGAGCCTCTAGTTGACTAGCTCGTTGATCAACTGATAGTCATGGTTTCCTGACTATGGACATTGGATGTCATTGATAACGGGATCACATCATTAGGAGAATGATGTGATGGACAAGACCCAATCCTAAGCATAGCACAAGATCGTGTAGTTCGTTTGCTAGAGCTTTTCCAATGTCAAGTATCTTTTCCTTAGACCATGAGATCGTGTAACTCCCGGACACCGTAGGAGTTCTTTGGGTGTACCAAACGTCACAACGTAACTGGGTGACTATAAAGTTATACTATGGGTATCTCCAAAAGTGTCTGTTGGGTTGACCCGGATCGAGACTGGGATTTGTCACTCCGTATGACGGAGAGGTATCTCTGGGCCCACTCGGTAATGCATCATCATAATGAGCTCAAAGTGACCAAGTGTCTGGTCACGGGATCATGCATTGCGGTACGAGTAAAGTGACTTGCCGGTAACGAGATTGAACGAGGTATTGGGATACCGACGATCGAATCTCGGGCAAGTAACATACCGATTGACAAAGGGAATTGTATACGGGGTTGCTTGAATCCTTGACATCGTGGTTCATCCGATGAGATCATCGAGGAGCATGTGGGAACCAACATGGGTATCCAGATCCTGCTGTTGGTTATTGACCGGAGAGCCGTCTCGGTCATGTCTATGTGTCTCCCGAACCCATAGGGTCTACACACTTAAGGTTCGGTGACGCTAGGGTTGTAGAGATATTAGTATGCAGCAAACCGAAAGTTGTTCGGAGTCCCGGATGAGATCCCGGACGTCACGAGGAGTTCCAGAATGGTCCGGATGTAAAGAATTATATATGGGAGGTCGAGTTTCGGCCATCGGGAAAGTTTTCGGGGTCACCGGTATTGCACCGGGACCACCGGAAGGGTCCCGGGGGTCCACCGGGTGGGGCCACCTATCCCGGAGGGCCCCATGGGCTTAAGTGGGAGGGGAACCAGCCCCTGGTGGGCTGGTGCGCCCCCCCTTGGCCCCCCCTGCGCCTAGGGTTGGAAACCCTAGGGGTGGGGGGCGCCTCCACTTGCCTTGGGGGGCAAGCCACCCCCCTTGGCCGCCGCCCCCCCTAGGAGATCCCATCTCCTAGGGCCGGCGCCCCCCTGGGGACCCTATATATTGTGGGGGGGGAGGGCAGCCGCACCCTTGCACTTGGCGCCTCCCTTCCCCCTTGCTACACCTCTCCCTCCCGCAGACGCTCGGCGAAGCCCTGCCGGGATCCCTGCTGCATCCACCACCACGCCGTCGTTCTGCTGGATCTTCATCAACCTCTCCTTCCCCCTTGCTGGATCAAGAAGGAGGAGACGTCACGCTGACCGTTCATGTGTTGAACGCGGAGGTGCCGTCCGTTCGGCGCTAGGATCTCCGGTGATTTGGATCACGACGAGTACAACTCCCTCAACCCCGTTCCCTTGAACGCTTCCGCTCGATCTACAAGGGTATGTAGATGCACTCCTCTCTCTCGTTGCTAGATGAACTCATAGACTGATCTTGGTGAAACCGTAGGAAATTTTTTATTTTCTGCAACGTTCCCCAACACACTCACCAAAAACATATCAACTCGAGTCTTGATGACCCACAAGTGTAGGGGATCTGTCGTAGTCCTTTCGATAAGTAAGAGTGTCGAACCCAGCGAGGAGCAGAAGGAAATGATAAGCGGTTTTCAGTAAGGTTTTCTCTGCAAGCACTGAAATTGTAGGTAATAGATAGTTTTGTGATAAGATAAATTGTAACGAGTAACAAGCAATATAAGTAAATAAGGTGCAGCAAGGTGGCCCAATCCTTTTTGTAGCAAAGGACAAGCCTGGACAATTTCTTATAGTCAGAAAAGTGCTCCCGAGGACACATGGGAATTATCGTCAAGCTAGTTTCATCACGCTCATATGATTCGCGTTCGGTACTTTGATAATTTGATATGTGGGTGGACCGGTGCTTGGGTACTGCCCTTACTTGGACAAGCATCCCACTTATGATTAACCCCTATTGCAAGCATCCGCAACTACAACAGAAGTATTAAGGTAAACCTAACCATAGCATGAAACATATGGATCCAAATCAGCCCCTTACGAAGCAACGCTTAAACTAGGGTTTAAGCTTCTGTCACTCTAGCAACCCATCATCTACTTATTACTTACCAATGCCTTCCTCTAGGCCCAAATAATGGTCAAGTGTCATGTAGTCGACGTTCACATAACACCACTAGAGGAAAGACAACATACATCTCATCAAAATATCGAACGAATACCAAATTCACATGACTACTAATATCAAGACTTCACCCATGTCCTCAGGAACAAACATAACTACTCACAAAGCATATTCATGTTCATAATCAGAGGTGTAATAATATGCATTAAGGATCTGAACATATGATCTTCCACCAAGTAAACCAAATAGTATCAACTACAAGGAGTAATCAACACTACTAGCAACCCACAGGTACCAATTTGTGGTTTTAGATACAAGATTGGATACAAGAGATGAACTAGGGTTTGAGAGGAGATGGTGTTGGTGAAGATGTTGATGGAGATTGACCCCCTCCCGATGAGAGGATCGTTGGTGATGACGATGGTGATGATTTCCCCCTCCCGGAGGGAAGTGTCCCTGATAGAACAGCTCTGCCGGAGCTCTAGATTGGTTCCGCCAAGGTTCCGCCTCATGGTGGCGGAGTTTCGTCCCGTAAGCTTGCCCATTATTTTTTCCAGGGTAAAAGCCTTCATATAGCAGAAGATGGACACTGGAGGGCCACCAGGGGGCCCAGGAGACAGGGGCGCCCAGTAGGGGTGGGCGCGCCCCCACTCTCCTAGCCAAGGTGTGGGCCCCCTGAGGTGTTTCTTCCACTCAATAATTCTTATTAATTCCAAAAATAAGTTTCGTGGAGTTTCAGGTCTTTTGGAGCAGTGCATAATAGGTTTCCAATGTTTGCTCCTTTTCCAGCCAGAGTTCCAGCTACTGGCATTCCCCCTCTTCATGGTAAACCTTATAAAATAAGAGAGAATAGCCATAAATATTGATATATAATGTGTAATAACAGCCCATAATGCAATAAATATTGATATAAAATCATGATGCAAAATGGACGTATCAACTCCCCCAAGCTTAGACCTCGCTTGTCCTCAAGCGAAAGCTGAAATCGAAAAATATGTCCACATCTTTAGAGATAGAGGTGTCGATAAAAATAAAATACGGACATGAGGGCATCATGATTATTCTTATAACAGCAACATAAATAGATTTTGTCATATGATTTCTTATTCTCAAGTAACAATCAATTCACAATGTCAACTATGGTTCAGAAGCTTCATTGAAAGCTAACAAACTATAATCTCAGTCATTGAAGCAATTGCAATTTATCGTAACATCACAAAGAGTCAAGAATAGAGCTTTTCAGCAAGTCCACATACTCAACTATCATATAGTCTTCTACAATTGCTACCACTCACGCAATACTTGTGGTTATAGAGTTTCAGCCGGACACTGAGAAAGATAGGGGCTTATTGTGTTGCCTCCCAACGTATTCACCTTTAGGTGATGTCAACAATAATAGTCCATGTTAACGAACATCCAATTGGATATATGTATCATGATCTTTCAAACACGAAGAGCTTGCCAAAGGATAAAATGAAAAAGGGAAAGGTTAAGATCACGTTGACTCAAGCATAAAGTAAAAACATAAAGTAAAAGATAGGCCCTTCACAGAGGGAAGCTGAGGTTATCATGCGCTTTTAGGGTTGGATACACAAAATCTTAATGCGAAAGAACGTCACTTTATATTGTCACTTGTGTATGGACCTTTATTATGCAGCCCGTCACTTTTATCGCTTCCATAACAAGATCGTATAAAGCTTATTTTCTCCGCACTAATAAGTCATGCATATTTAGAGAGCAATTTTTATTGCTTGCACCGATGACAACTTACTTGAAGGATCATACTCAATCCATAGGTAGATATGGTGGACTCTCATGGCAAAACTAGGTTTAAGGATATTTGGAAGCACAAGTAGTATCTCTACTTAGTGCTAGGAATTTGGCTAGCATGAGGGGGAAAGGCAAGCTCAACATGTTCGGAAGATCAATGACAATATACTTTAACTAAGATGTGAGAAAACATAAACCATTACATTGTCTTCCTTGTCCAACGTCGACTCTTTTAGCATGTCATACTTAATGAGTGCTCACAATCGTAAAAGATGTCCAAGATAGTATATTTATATGTGAAACCTCTCTTTCCTTATTACTTCCTATTAATTGCAACGATGACCAAAACTATGTTTATCAACTCTCAACAACTATTAAGCCTCATACTTTCTATGTGTGAAGTTATTACTATCCATAAGATCAATATGAACTCTTTTATTCTTTTTATTCTTTCTATTTTTCTTGGAGTTTCAGGTCTTTTGGAGCAGTGCAGAACAGGTTTCCAATGTTTGCTCCTTTTCGAGCCAGAATTCCAACTGCCGGCATTCTCCCTCTTCATGGTAAACCTTATAAAATAAGAGAGAATAGCCATAAGTATTGATATATAATGTGTAATAACAGCCCATAATGCAATAAATATTGATATAAAAGCATGATGCAAAATGGACATCTCAGCACGCGCTACTACTATTATTCCATATTTCTTTTTTATTTCATGTTGTATTCATACACCTTTATACAAGTTTTTACACCGCGACAATTGAGAGAACGATTTTACATCATAATGAGTTATTACATCAGTGGTAAGTTGTTAATGATATGATGATGATATTTATTATATAATTGGGTGAAAGAACCGTCGATTAGTTTCAAGTGGATGTCCATCCACTTGAAACTAATCCGCGGTTCTTTCACCCAATGATATAATAAATATCAACATCATATCATTAACAATTTATCATCATAGTAGATCATTTGTCATATAACACCTCCTCATGATCATCGTTTTCATCAATGAGACATCACATACATGTTGGTCACTAGACATAATCACAACTACTCATCATCATCAACTCTCATAAACATATTGTACCTCATAGGACCTACTACATTCTCTTAGGACCTACTATAATATCTTAGGTAAAATAGCATAAAACAAGATAGCCCTTGACTCTCCATTATGGAGAATGGAGATTATCCTGTCTCCAATACTTGCCTTTCGCACAATGTTGCTTCCAAGAACCTCCTTACGAATGTCCATACATTTCTTCCATTCTTTGATTATCATGTGTTCACCGTCTTTAGAAATCCGGTATGCACAGGTGAGATTCGTAGAACGACCTGGCTGTATGTTTAAAACATCAAGGCGACCATTCTAATACATCAAATGAGGCACACAATCCATCGGGATTTTCTGTTGAAACACATAGTAATAACTTCGTAGTTAGCAATGTAGTTCAGTTTTAGAAATATGCAAAAGATGCATGGATGTCGTAATAGTAAAAAAAATTACCAGCATATCTCCATGGAAGTTATGGTGGTTCAACACGTGCACTAGTGGCACGTATTCACCATAACTTGCAGGAGTTCAATAAAAGGCATTGTAATTCTCAATGTCAGTACAATATGCGACCAGATGATTTTTCTCTTGATAAGTTAACTCAGAGCCATCGGTGTAGTTGGTTCTGTCAAGCATCTTTAGCACACTCTTTGAAAAATGAAAATAAGCTATGAATGAAAATAAGCTATCAATTATTTTGAAATAAACAATATAAATTACTTAATAACTATGTTTGAGGAACTCACATAGCGGTAGAATTGGAAGCGTATCAACAAGAACCCAAATGTCCAAATTGTCTTGGTCGATGTCAGGACCACCAAGATCCATGGTGAAAAGCATGCCCTCTTGAGAATCATACATCTTGTGAAGTTCTCCCCAACCCGGGCAACCAAAATGGGATACGCTCTCAGAATTGTATAGATTTACCTCAAAATCCATACCATGATGGGTCCTTAGGTTAATTTTCTTTGTTTCATTCCTCTCATGATCTTCAAAACCCATCCTCTCCAAGACATGGCGTCTTGCATGGCATGGGATAAGCTAGTCAAATTGTAAAAGACAAAAATTACACGTTGAAGTAGTAGAAGTTGAGCTTAATTACAAAAAAAACACTTTGCATCGCAGCTTACCGTATCACAATCGAAGGCCTTCTCGAGCTTAATGATGAAGCACCGACCTTTGTCCAAGTGAGGCCTGTCGCAGAAACTCCGGTTGTCGCCGCACCAGGAGCACTCCCCGGGACCTTCTTCATCCGACGACATTTTCTATGTTCATAATTCAAAGATTAAACTTGTACAATTAAATATATATACTACAAAAACTAACTTAGATCATTATTATTCAGCACGGGTTGATTATCGGTCCGTCGAGTTTTTTTTTGAAAACTCTCAGCTCACGTGGTGTATATATTCGAAAGTTGGTGATGTTCGCTCCTCCCTCCATCCCCGAGTGCATTAAACCAAAATGTCTAGCACACGTGAACGAAGGAGAAGCGACCCCCACGACAATGGTCGGCATTCTTCTTCGTTCTCTCATATATGGTGGACACACTCCCTCACTGATTTTTCGACCATCGGTGATGGTCGTTACTCCTCCTTCCCCTAGTGCATAACAAAGGTCTAGCAGAAGGAGAAGGAGAAACGACCCGCACAACAACAGTCGGAATTCTTCGGCCTCGGCAGACTTAAAGTCAACCCGAAATATCGTCTAATTATGTTTCTAGAAAATCCAGACCACTCGATATTTCCTACATATTCTAGCACAAGTCATGCCAAAATTCACGGAAAATTCCGACATGACCTTTGCTAAAAAAAGGACATATCGAGCGCCTGAAATTTGCCGGAACAGAAATTAATCAACACTCCGGCAAAACATAGGCCACTCGGATGTGTAACCTGCAAACATTACCGGCCACTTGGGCAAACACATATCCTATTTAACATGTTTTTATCTACATCATATCTTATAGGACTCATATTGACATGGAGATTTGTCTGGTCTTGCCTCGAGGTCGGAGGGGGTTGGTGACGGGGACGACGACGGGGATGATGGAGGGGCTCCTAGATTTCTGCAAAAACAAATACTCTATTACTTAAACTAAAAAATGTAGTGCTAGCTAGAGAAAAACTAAATGTAGCGCTGGTCTGTGACGGGGTCGATCCGGAAATAATTGCTTAAACTAAAAAAATAACAACAAATGTGATATATTCATCTAGTTCTATTAATTCAACTAGTTCTTACTAAAAATAAACTTACTATAAATAAAAATAAACTAGTTCTTTCTAAAAATAAACTAGTTTAACTAGTTATATTAATTTTCTTACTAAAAATACATTAGTTCTATTAATTTAACTAGTTCTTACTAAAAATAAACTAGTTCAACTAGTTTTATTAATTTACTTACTAAATATTTTAAACACTTACTAAAAACAGGAAAAAAATAGATGGAGGGAGGGATGAGGGGAGGAGGGGGAGGGGGCGACTGGAGGAGGAGGAGGGAGGGGGCGGGGGGAGGAGGGGGAGGGGGCGGCCGGAGGAGGAGGAGGGAGGGGGCGGCTGGAGGAGGAGGAGGGAGGGGGCGGGGGGAGGAGGGGAGGGGGCAGCCAGAGGAGGAGGATGGAGGGGGCGGCCGGAGCAGGAGGAGGGAGGGGCGGTGGCAGGAGGGAGGCCGGAGGGAGGGGAGGAGGGAGGAGGAAGGAGGCGGGACGAAGGGAGTACCTCGGTGGAGAGGAGCAGCGTGGCGGCGGCGGACGACGGAACCGGCGCGGGCGAGAGTGAGAGTGAGAGGGAGAGTGAGTGAGAGGGTCGGGCGTGTGTAGGATAAGGTAATTCAGTAGTAGCGCGTTTTCCTAGTACGCGCTAATGCTATGGGATGTAGCAGTAGCGCTGGCCAGAGATACTCGCTACTGCTAAGTGGGGCTAGCCATCTGCGCCCGGTACAAACATAGCAGCAACGCGTTGTCATAGCACACGCTACTGCTAAAGTAGTAGCAGTAGCGTGGTTTATTTAAACGTGCTACTACTAATTAGCAGTAGCGCCCATATTTGTCCAGCGCTACTGCTAAGATGCTGTGTATAAGGTTTTCCCTAGTAGTGACCCTCTGCCTCTGTAATCCCTCATTCATCTCCCATCCTCTCTGCCATCTTCCCTTCTTGCTCTTCGACCACTTCTCCTTCTTCTAGCACATCCTCAGCCATGCAGTGCACCAGACCAACCTACCACTTTCCACCCACTGTGTCGGGGAGGCTCTACCCTCCTGGCGTGTACGTTGAGCGCACACTACGTGTGTGGGCGATATCAAGGTGGAGGACCGCAAAGAACTTCACTGAGTTCTTCCTCGCATTCGGCTACCACCACCTCCCACGGGGATCTCCAAGGATGTTCCGTGTCGAGGAGGTCATCCAAAACGGGGTGGTGGTTGCTCTCCTCGCCCACTTCACCAACACATTCGACGCCTTCTACCTCCTCGGCCGGGTGTTTTGGTGTGGTTGCTAGTTCATCGCTTTCACCACCGACAACATGTTCACGGAGTACACCAACATCTTCCCCATCGAGTCGCGCATGCACACTCTTTCATACCCCATCGACAACGCCCAGGTGGAGCAGTGAAGGGCGCCTAGAGGAGGAGTGAGGTGGAGAAGGCGGCGTCTAGGGTTCTAAACCCTCTATCTATTTTTGTTTTTTGAGTCTATGTTATGTTAAGTTGTAATTGAACTATGTTGGAGATGCTATGGGCTTGTTGGCCGTTTTAGTAAGTTCTATTATTAAGTTTTCTATCTATTCTATTATGAAGTTCTTCCTAGTTTCAACTATGTGATCGTGATATGGGCTTGTTGGCCCTATCTACATATTTGTTGATTGTTTTCTTAGAGAGCTCGCTTTGTTAGTAACCACCTAGTGCATGCAGCCACAACGAACCCTTCTTTTTTTACACAAGCCACAAATATGTAGCCCCCTAGCTAGTGCATGCAGCCACAAAAATATAAAACATATTTGTTCAATTTATTTGTCGTAGCAAAACCGATGCAGATGCGAGTGGATCGAAAAGGCTGCAACTGATCATAAAAAACGATGCTCTAAATCAAGGAGACAAGCGTGCGAGAAGAGAGGAACCAGCGGCAGCGACCATCGCTGCACCCGTAGCAGCTGGCGTGCATGAAAGTGGCTCGATCAGTGCATCGTGGCGGCATGCATTGGCGCATGCAGGCTCGGTCGGTGCATCATGGTGGCGCGCATTGACGGATGTAGGTAGGCTTGCTGGGTGCGTGCATAGCAGGCTTCTGTCGTGGCGACGCGCGCAGGCGTTTAATGCAAGGGACGGCCCAACGAAACCACAGCCCAACGGTCAAACAACGACACCGCCCAACGCAGCTCGACTTGTCGGAGTTAACGGTCAAAGCACTGACCCAACGACAACATCCGTTGTGACTTGTTCTGAGGGTTTCGGGCAAGGGAGTGGGGAAAACTGAGCAAAACTTAAGAGTATGGAGATGAATGAGTAGAGCTAAGGAACCATGGGCACAGATGTAAAAAATCCTAATATATATTGGCCCCCCTTCAATCTCATATCCATCAATTTCTATGCTAGGCTGAAGCTGCTATCACCCTTGCCCTCCAATACATAGTCCTATCAACATACAACTAACCCTATGGTGTGATCCACACACGCGCTCATATGATGGGCACCAAAGGATAGCAACATAACCACAAGAAAATTAAACTAATCATAGCAATTCACCAATCACCAATAGGACAACAAAAATCTACTCAAGCATCATAGGATGGCAACACATCATTGAATAATAATATGAAGCATAAAGCATCATGTTCAAGTAGAGCGTACAGCGGGTTGAGGAAGATGTTGGGGAAGATGACGGAGGTGTTGGTGTAGATCGCCGTCAGACGATGATTGCCCCGGCGGCGATCCAGCGCCACTGGGAGAGAGGGGGAGAGAGCACCCCTCCTTCTTCTTCTTCCTTGACCTCCCCCCTAGATGGGAGGAGGGTTTCCCCTCTGGTCCTTGGCCTCCATGGCGGTGGAGGGGCGGGAGCCCCTCCGAGATTGGATCGCTCTCTCTATTTCCTTCTGTTTTTGCGCTTTGTGTTTCTGGCCTTTCATCGTTTCTTAAATTCTCGGAGATCCGTAACTCCGATTGGGCTGAAATTTTAACACGATTTTTAGCCGGAAATTAGCTATCTTGCGGTGAAAGAAGGGCACCAACCGCCTCACGAGGTAGCCACAAGGGTCCAGGGCACTCCCTACCCCCTGGGGCACGCCCCTATGCCTTGTGGGCCCCTCAGGCATCGTCTCACGTTGATTCTTTTTCTCAAAAATCACATATATTCCAGAAAAATCTCCGTAAGATTTTATCGCGTTTGGACTTTGTTTGATATGGATTTTTTGCGAAACAAAAAACATGCAACAAACAGGAACTAGCACTGGGCACTCGATCGATATGTTAGTCCCAAAAATAGTATAAAAAGTTGCCAAAAGTATATGAACTTTGTATAATATTAGCATGAAACAATAAAAATTTATAGATACGACGGAGACGTATCAAAAGGTCACATAGAAAATGCAAACAAAAGATCTCGAAGTCATACGGTTACAAGGCAGTGGAGAACCAATTCGCTGAGTAATACATAAAAAAATCCACAAGTCACTAAATAACTAACAAGATGAAGTCGATTTTAAACGCCTCGTCACACGATACTAAACATACAACGTGGCACACACTATCAGGTTCATCGTCGATTCCATACACCCCGACCATGTGCACAAAGTCGTATCTATCAGAGTTCAGCTTCGAGATCCTACATAGAAGAATCTAATTAATGTCATGCACTCTATTAATGAGTAAAACACATCCAAAATTAAATTTGGACATATTTGCTACCTCTAACAATTGGATGCATTTACGTTGATTGTGACGTGGCCCCTTGCAAAAGCCACATTTACCGTCTGATCTGGTATTCGTCATCTTTGCGTGTAGCCTTTTCTTTGGTGCACCTCGGCCTGGCACATGCACGGGATCCAGAACCTTATCCAAACCTTCATCATCAAGGTTTGCCGATTGCAGCATTAGCGGGCCAAACCTAATGTTGGTACTGTGAGCGTTAGTTGATTCCTTGCTGTCAGCTTGTTCAATAGTTGATTCCTTGATATCATCTTGTGCATCCAAAACCATCTTTAGACGCTGATACGGCTCATCGGAGTGGCATATTCCTTGAAACATGTTGCGTACCTAAAATTCCGCAACTATGGTACCTCTGCAGGCTTGCCGAATAGTCATACATCTCTCGCTCTTTCTTGAAAGTGCTTATGTAAATTTTGCACTCATTGTCCACCTAGTGGGAACACAACACCTGGGTAGTCTTTCATCTTGTAAAATTACCAATGTGTAAAAATGTGAGAGCATGGTATGCCTGCGCATTCCACCTTATGGCAAGAACAACTGATCATGTGCAAAAGACCTTCCTGCTCCTCGTTGTGCACTTTGAACTTTTTATCCATTCTTTCCTTCTTAGACAGAACATAGGTGGTAACATCTGATGCGCCTAGTACCTCTGTGATCATATATTGGTTGACAATATTTATGCTCTATAAAACCAACTTAAATACAGTAGGAGTGAAAACTTTTGTGGCATGTTTCTCAATAACTGAAGCATTTTCCTCTCTAAATGAAATCGACTTCAAGGCCTCGATGTCTTGGAGAGACTCGTTCAAGTGTCACGATGCAAGGCATCACTCCTAGTGCTTTAGCATTTGAAACAACATCATTTTACCCTCAAGATGCGTATGTAGCACAGAGTTCAAGCTCTCACTCTGCTGATTACTACTCAAACCTAGGAAACAACACCCTTCAAGATATGGAGAACACCACAACTTTCTCATCTGATACAGCTTGGACTCCTCACTGGTTACTTTACTCTGTTGTAAGAATTTTATCCATTTTCTCTCATACTCTTCAATGGAAGATTAATCATATATGAAATATTTGAGTTCCTCCTTTACCGCGTCATCATGCAGATGACATACAATGTTCTACTGAGTGTTCCATATACACAACATGGGGTTTGAGTCAGGCCAGACCACCCTGATTGCTCTCTGCATTGCAGGGTCCCCGTCTGTGATCACAGATATCGGATTCTTCTGTCCCATGGCATCAGAAAATCTCCGCAACATCCACTTGTATTCATGGCTTGTTTCATGATAAATGATACCACATCCAAAAATAATAGTGTTGCGGTGGTGATTCAACCTAACAAACGACACAAATGGCGTATTGTACTTATTGGTTCTGTATGTGCTATCAAAAACAATAACGTCTATGAAAGCCTCGTAGTCAAGTTGGGATTGACTATCAGACCAGAACAGTCCCTTTAGACAGCCAAGTTCATCAAGCAAGTACTTGAAGAAAAAAATCTGGATCCTACTCTCGCTGCGCCATCATGTGACTGATCATCATTTGAGCATCACCGGTTGCGATTGATTCCTGCTTACTAGCATGGCAGAAATTGTAAATGTCCCTCCTCATGCATCCAACCTGATCATATCCACCGTATTGCATGCACAAAACATCTAAAATATGGTGTCTGCGGATCACACATTTTTTCATGTCTGCAATGTCTGCTTTCCGCTCATCGCTAATTCTTCTGCGTGAACACAAAAGACACGAAAGGTCCCGTGGGGCTAGAGGATGGTTGTGTTCATCGATTAAATCCTTCACAAACCATCGACCTATTTACTCCTATCTTGCAATGACCAATTTAGCTTTACACCTAACACGAGTTATATTACGTGGCCTCCTCTTTCTATCTTCCATCTTCCTCTGCATGCGCTTCTCTTCACCCCTTCACGACTGCAAGCAATTTTCCTCAAAATTATATGATTGTTGGATCCATCCCACTCAATATAGCTTCTCCGCACACTTAAACCTTTCTAAAGAGCATATTTGTTGTAGAATCTATAATCTTCATCCTCACTATGAAATATCCTGTTAGCAATATGATAGTGCTCGAACATACACCCATCACTTATATCCGCCATATCTTCCTGCATATAACATACAAAATGCACAGTTGTTGTTTATCCATGTTGTAGCTCACACGCAAAAACAAGTGCATGAAAAGGCAGTATGAAATCTTGTGTGGAATAATGAACTTTGGTCATTGTACATGTGAGGCCAACCGAGCATCAACGTTGAAAAACTACTAAACTAAGCATCGATGACGAAAAAACCTAAATTATTTTGCATGCACTACGGAAACCTAAATTGATGATGACAAAACTAAGTAGGAAGAGGAGGCTACGAATCTGAGTCAAGTCAATTGATACCTTAGGATGGCAGACGGGAAGAGACGGGATTGGTCGGCATCGAGTTCCTCCAGATTAATAGTGTCGCCACCGATTCCGCCGGTGCGGATGTGGTGCCTTATTCTTCTTCTTGTTGCCGGTCACGTCGAGGACAGTGAAGGAGAGGAGGACGAGGACGAGGACGGTGAATTGATTCCTCTCGCCATGCACGACGGGGACAGTGAAGGGGGCGAGGACAAGGTCTTGACCTCGACCTGGATCGATTAGACATGGTTCTGGTCGTGCAGGTGATCGGTAGAAAAAAATATTTCATCCTGGATCGTTATGCCCTTCTTAGATTAACAAATTAAATCTAATTATTTTTAATCCTATGAAATCGGACGGCTAACAAAAATTAGAGGGGCCGGTACTCGGCAGCACTCTGAGTACTGCCCCAATCACTGTAAAAGAGCTCATGTATACATGTGTGCACTGTGCAGTTTTTCTGGGACACAGAAGGAAAGCTAAGTGGAGTACTTATTAGATTGGCACCCGTGAGAAAAGTACTCCCTCCGTCCCATGATGTAAGACGTTTTTTTTGACACTACAGTATTATCATAATCGTCTTACATTATTGAACGGATGGAGTAGTTAGCTTGGTGTCAAGCATGCCAGAGCTTTTGTACTCAGGACGTACGTCTATCAGACAAACTTGCAGTGGATACAAATTTTCGGGTGACTCGCATTTGATTCTCCACGGGAGAAGTTTTCTTCCATCCATTATCTAAACAAAATTCTCCATGGGTGAGCATGTACTAGCAGTATCAACCTCTCATGTTTCTGCACGTGTGTTGAGGGCGAGGATAGCGAAAGCAGCATACGACGAAGCCGACGGGCCCGGCCATGGCCTCGTCTCGTCGATCGGGTCGAAAACTGAAGCCGGTGCACAAAGAAACAAATAAAAAAACTCAGAAGAACAAGTGCAAGATCATTCTGACGGAAGAGGAAAGAACTTTCAAGCAGATCGATCGAATGTGCACTGCACCAGTCGGTATATTATTACACCTCGAAAGGATTTGGGCCAAGAACAGCTGCTCGGTCGTTGGGTAGATCAAGATCCTCATGTGAAGATTAATTGATCTTTAACCTCGTATATAGTACTCCATCAAACACTTGTGTGTATTTTCCGGAATAGATTCAAAACAAAATATGTACTACATATCACATGCATATAGGCATAGCTAGCTAGCTTGTGCCGTGGAAGACGTATGTCCGAAGCATCACCTCGTCGCAAGAAGCAGACATCAACTCAGGCGGACGGCACCGAGGTGCGGTGGTGCCCGGACTCTGACGCCACCGTGGCCGGGGCTGTCTGCCGCGACGAGGACGATGAGGTTGCCAGCTGCTTCTCGCATGCGGTGCGCCTAAGCATCTGGCACATGCCCTCGGCCACGCGCTCCGCGGGGCCGCCGCGCCTGAAGATGCGGCATGTTGGGTAAACTTCAAGTTCAGGTTTCGGGTTTTAGGTGTCGGTTTTTTCAGTTTCGTCAGTAGTTTCTTTTTCGTCATATAACCCGAGCTGCGACTCGGTTTAGTTAGAGGTTTTAGCAGCGCCCTGACCCGATCGTGGGATGGCACGAGTGCACGGTCAAGGCGCCATGGCGGCCGAAGCACGAGAGACGCTGGGATGGCGGTGTCCACTACTTGCACGAGCTCCGCGTTTCCGTTGTGGTTTTCAGTTGCAAACTCTAAATAAAGAGAAGAAGCAGAAAAGCTGCAAGTAGTTCGCACCGCAAAAGGTCTCTCCCTCTCTCGCACCCACTTTCGTATTCATCTCCGGTGATCGCCGGAGCCAGTGGCGTCGAGGTCTGCCTGACAATTGGCATCAGAGCTGGTTCGCTCGGTCACGTGTGGAGATGGCAGGACCTGACAGCCTCGGGAAGAGTGTGGTGGATTCAGGGAACAATGGCGGTGGCGCCATGGTCGTACACCAGCGCGTCGTTCACGACACCTGCGGGGCCTTGCCCATGCTGACGCGCACGAACTACGCCGACTGGGCCCTCCTGATGCAAGTCATGCTGGACGCGCGCCAGCTCTGGGTCGCCGTCAAAGACGGGAACACAGAGCGAGAAACAGATCGCACAGCAATGGAGTGCCTGCTGCGATCGGTGCCGCCGGAGATGGTGTCCACGCTTGCCATCAAGGCCACGGCGAACGACGCCTGGGGCACGATCAAAACGATGCGGCTGGGTTTGGCGGGCATCCGTGAGGCCAAGGCGACGTCTCTGCGTCGCTAGTACAAGGTGACCAAATTCAACGACGGCGAGAGCATTGACGATTTCGGTATGCGCCTATCCTCTCTAGTGACTCAGCTTGAGCTGCTTGGTGACAAGATCGGCGAGCCCGCCGTCGTCCGCAAGTTTTTCTCGATCGTCCCCAAGGCCTACTCGCAGATGGCGTGTGCGATCGAGACACTGGTCGACCTCAACACTCTGGCGCTCGAGGAGCTCATCGGGCGACTGAAGGCCGCCGGGGAAAGGTACGAGCTGGACGCCGCTCCCACCGGCGGTGATGGCAGTGGAAAACTGCTTCTCACGGAGGAGGAGTGGTTCGCGCGCTTGAAACTGCGGGAAGGAGACGGATCGTCCGGCAGCAACGGCCGTGGCCGTGGGCGCGGCAGAGGGTGCGGCCGCGAACGCGGCGGCCGTCGCCAGAACGCCGGCCGCGGCACCAGCAGCGGGGAAAAGTCTAAGGATATCTGCCGCTACTGCAAACAGGCGGGGCACTGGGCACGCGAGTGCAAGGCCTGGCCCAAGGAGCAGGCAAAGCTCGTCCAGGTCAGCGGCGAGGATGAGGAGCAGAGCCTGATGATGGCGCAAACCTGCGGGCTGTTCGACCTCAACTCCGACGGCGTGGACGCCATGCCAGTACACCTCATCGAGGACGCTGTTCAGGTTCACCTCGGGCATGAGGGGAGCGGCGGCGCTAGGAACAGCGTGTGGTATCTGGACACAGGCGCGTCCAACCACATGACCGGCGATTGCGCAGTCTTCGCCGAGCTCAACACGGCCGTCAGCGGCACCGTCAAATTTGGCGACGGCTCCGTCGTCAACATCTGCGGTCGGGGAACCATTCTGCTGGCATGCAAGACCGGCGAGCACCGCTCGATCACCGGGGTGTACTACATCCCGCCGCCGCGCTCCCACAGAATCATCCTGGGCCAGCTCGATGAGAGAGGCTCCCAGGTGCTGATCCAGGACGGCGTGTTGCGTGTGCGCGATCGGGAGCGTCGTCTTCTCGCCAAGGTACAGGGAGCACCGAATCGTCTGTATTATGTTGCCTTACGGATCGTGCAGCCAGTGTGTCTTGCAACACACAGCGATGGCGACACAGCGTGGACCTGGCACGCGCGCTACGGGCATCTCAACTTCGACGCCCTGCGTAAGCTGGCGCGCCAGGAAATGGTGCACGGCATGCCCGTACTCGAGCAGGTGGACTAGCTGTGCGACGCATGCCTGGCCTGCAAGCAGCGGCGCTCGTCCTTCGCACAACATGCCAAGAACCGAGCACATGAGCGGCTGGAGCTTGTGCACGGCGACCTCTGCGGCCCAATCTCGCCGGCAACACCGAGCGGGAAGAAATACTTCCTCCTACTGGTGGACGACGCCACAAGGTTCATGTGGCTTGTGCTGCTCGCATCGAAGGACGAGGCCGCAGTATCGATAAAGCGCGTGCATGCCCATGCGGAGTCAGAGTCAGGGCGGAAGCTGAAGATGCTGCGGACGGACTGCGGCGGAGAGTTCACGTCCGGCTCATTCACGGCATACTACGCCGAATAGGTGTTAGCCGCCACCTCATCGCCTCGTACTCGCCACAGCAGAACGGTGTGGTGGAGCACCGAAATGGCATAGTGGTGGGCATGGCCCGGAGTCTACTGAAGACCAAGCGCGTCCCCAGCGAGTTCTGGGGCGCAGCGGTCACGACAGTGGTGTTTCTGCTGAACCGCGCGCCCACCAATAGCCTGGACGGCATGACACCATTCGAGGCGTGGCATGGACGCAAGCCGAATGTGCATTTCCTGCGCACCTTTGGTTGTTTCGTGCATGTGAAGGGCACGCGCCCTGGACTGAAGAAGCTCGACGATCGCAGTCGGCCGATGATCTTTGCCGGCTATGAGCACGGTACAAAGGGCTACAGGGCCTATGATCCAGCTACTGGGCGCGTGCACATCACGTGCGACGCCGTGTTCGACGAAGGGGCACACTAGGACTAGGCAAAGGAAGATGGCGCCGTAAACACGTTCAGTGGCACCGACACGTTCATGGTCGAACACTTTGTGAGGAGAGCTCCAGGGGCGACAGATGTGGGGGGTGCGGCCACCTCGCCTCCGCCCACGCCACTTGTGTCTCCAGAGTCGTTGTCTGCAACACCGTCAACTCCAGCGCCATCCACTCCAGTGTCTGCCAACCCAGGAGGGGTGGAACTCGTGTCTCCACCGACGCCATTCAACAACAATGTTCTCGACGCGGTAGACGACGCAAAGCGCGAGCACTGATTCCGCACCTTACAGAACGTGCTGGATTTCGGCCCGGCATATGATCCAGACGAGGAGCTCCATCTTCTGGTAGTTGAGGAGCCCGGCTCATTTACTGAGGCAGAACAAGAAGCGAGCTGGCAGGGAGCCATGATCGAAGAACTGAGCTCGATCGAGGACAATCAAACATGGCAACTCACGTCGCTCCCTCCAGGGCACCGTGCCATAGGCCTGAAGTGGGTCTACAAGGTAAAGAAGGACGCACGCTAGGATGTGCTCAAGCACAAGGCTCGACTCATGGCGAAGGGCTATGTACAGCAGCACGGCATCGACTACGACGAGGTGTTCACCCCAGTGGCGCGTCTCATGTCAGTACGGGTGCTGCTAGCGCTCGCGGCGAACACGGGCTGGGCCATTCATCACATGGACGTCAAATCGGCATTCCTGCACGGCGAACTTCAGGAGGAAGTCTACGTGCAGCAACCGCCAGGGTTTGTCGTTGCCGGCAAGAAGCACCTCGTCCTACACCTGAACAAGGCTCTATACGTTCTGAAGCAAACTCCCAGGGCGTGGAACACCAAGCTGGACACCTGTTTGAGCAAGCTGGGGTTCACGCGCTGCCCGTCAGAGCACACGGTGTACGCGCGGGGCACGACGACCACACACCTCATCGTGGGCGTGTACGTGGACGACCTGGTGATCATTGTATCAGACGCAGCGGAGATCACCAAGTTCAAAGGAGAGATGCAGAAGCTGTTCAAGATGTCTGATCTAGGCCTGCTGAGTTTCTATCTTGGAATTGAAGTGAAGCGCGTGGAGGATGGCATTGTCATTACACAGAGCGCGTACGCACGGAAACTCCTGGAGAAGAGTGGCATGGCTGGCTGCAAACCCTATCACACCCCCATGGAGCCCCATTTCAAGCTATCAAAAGAGAGCACAGTGCCACCAGTGGAAGCAACCGGAGTACCGCAGCGTCGTTGGCAACCTGCGCTACCTGGTGCACACACGCCCTGACCTGACCTTCTCGGCCGGGTACGTTTCACTTTTCATGGAGGCGCCAACTGAAGAGCACCGCACCGCCGTCAAGAATATTTTGAGGTACATCGCCGGCACTCTGCATCTGGGCAGCAAGTACGGTAGAGGAGATGGTGAGCCTGAACTCATCGGGTACAGCGACAGTGACCTAGGCGGCGACGTGGACACGCGCAAGAGCACCTCCAGCACCCTGTTCTTGCTCGGAGGAGGGGTGCTAACCTGGTAGTCATAGAAGCAGAAGATTGTGGCACTCTCCAACTGTGAATCAGAGTACGTCGCAGCAACAACAATGGCTTGCCAAAGAATCTGGCTCGCGCTTGCTCGGTGAGTTCAGAGAAGTTGAAGAAAAGGCAGTAAGACTCAAGGTCGACAACAAATCCGCAATTTCTCTTGCAAAGAATCCTGTGATGCACGACAGATAGAAGAACATCAAGCTCGGGTACCATTTCATCAGAGATTGTGTGGAGGCCAAGAAGATTGAACTCGAGTATGTTGCAACAGAGGTTCAGCTTGCACACATGCTCACCAAGCCCCTCGGCCGTGTTCGACTGCAGCAGCTACGCTCAAGCATCGGCATGATCGAGGAGACGCCCTGAACGATCAGTTTAGGGGGTGATTGTTGGGTAAACTTCACGTTCATGTTTAGGGTTTTAGGTGTCGATTTTTTCAGTTTCGTCAGTAGTTTCTTTTTCGTGAGATAACCTGAGCTGCGACTCGGTTTAGTTAGAGGTTTTATCTGCGCCCTGACCCGATCATGGGATGGCACGAGTGCACGGTGAAGGCGCCATGGCGGGCGAAGCGCGAGGGACGCTAGGATGGCGGTGTCCACTACTCGCACGAGCTCCGCGTTTCCGTTGTGGTTTTCAGTTGCAAACTCTGAATAAAGAGAAGAAGCAGAAAATTTGCAAGTAGTTGGAAGCGCAAAAGGTCTCTCTCTCTCTCGCACCCACTTTCGTTTTCATCTCCGGTGATCGCCGGAGCCAGTGGCGTCGAGGTCTGCTTGACACGGCAGAACGCCATGTCCGCCCGCACGGCCTCCTCCACGCCCATGGACTCGGTGCGCTTGCTGCGGCCTGCATCGTACTTGACGGACTCGGAGCACAACCCGCACAGCGACCGGCCCCCAAAGTAGGCCCTCACGCCGCCAATATACTCGTCGGTGCACTCCTCCTCCGGGCCGCAGCACTCGCAGCTCACCACCACCGCCGGCTCCACCGCCTCCATCTCTAACTTTGAAAGTTGGATTATTACCTAGAAAACCACGGTGGGCTCTGCTTTGTTGGAATAATCCAAACATTATGGTAGTTAATTTGACAAGTACAAGTTATACGTGTGTGAGGTTCTAGTCTTCAATTAGGATTAGTACTAGGGTGATCAACGTTGCCGGTTGATTAGTTAGGAAAGTGTACGATGTCTTTGTGCTAGTAGTCTACGTGTGCTAATAGATTAGGAAAGCTGAGACCGGTTGGAATTGGAGTTAGCTTGGTCGTGTCCTAGTATGGTAGTAGTACTAGTCCGTATAGGTTAGGAAAAAGGAGTCATGATCGGTTGCTTGGAGTCGGCTGCTGCACCTATATATATGCATCAGCCTGCGTCATTGTAACCGTGGAGAAAAGAAGAAAAGAGAAATAAAGTGGGAAATAAGGGCACGACAAGGGCCCTTGGCTATCGGATTTTTGTCCGCGTGTGTTCGTGCAATTTGATGTGATCGATCCTGTGGGAGAATTTCCAACAATTGATATCAGAGCAAGGTTCGAGTGAAGATGTGCTTGCCCCGGGGTGGCGACCTACTAGCGCCTCGGGGCGGGCCAAATAGTCGTTGGATGGTACAACGACGAGGAGGAACGGGCAATCTAGTCGTTGGGTGGTGCAACAACGTGAAGGGTCAGGCGGTTGTCGTTCGGCGGAGCGACAACGAGAAGGTGGCGAGGACGTTGTCGCAAGCGAGGCGACGGGTGATTGTCGTTTGGTGGAATGACCTGGAGGAGGGCGACATGGCTGTCGTCGGTGAGGCGTTGGTGATAATTGATGGTTATGGAGGTGCCGAAGTTGCGACACCGAGGAGACCATCGAGATCATCGTTGGAGGGTACAAGGTGGAGATGGCGAAGTTGCGAGCCATCATCGAGGTGTGCACATGAGTTCTTTTAAGGTGCGTCCAAGAGCTCAGGTGTGTGAATCTTCTGCTGCAGTTGAGATGCGTCACTGGCGGAGGAGAATTGCGAGTGAGAGCTGGCGGAAAAAGGAATTCGTGCCTTGTGTTTCTGTTCGTGTTCGTGGAGTTCCGGCGAGTTCATATACGGTGGAGATGAGTTGCACGTATATGGCGAGTTGTGTTGCCGCTGGACAGGAGGTGTCGTTTGATAAGATGTGGCATCGGCGACACTGAGAAGATGTGAAGATGTGACGGGTGAAGAGATGTGTCTCCCTGTGTGCAAGCAACCGACGTGAAGATGAAGATCAACGTGAAGATGGACGCGCACCGGTTAAGTTGAGTTCCTGCATGAGGCTATGCGTTTAGTCTGCATGTAGCACGCTAAGATGCGGCAGCGTGGCTGGTAGTCCGGATAATCGTTGGTTTCAGTTTTCAAGTCGGCACAAAAGTATGATGGTGATGATGTGCTGGCCATCGTTGCAAGAAGAGAGAAGCTGTGGTCCGGTAAGTCGCGTCACCGGAGGCAATCGACGGGACAAGATGAAGAGATGATTGTCTACGTGTCTCATTGAGTAAAAAGTGTCCGATGTTTGGATTAGGGGGTGAATGTTAGAATAATCCAAACATTATGGTAGTTAATTTGACAAGTACAAGTTATACGTGTGTGAGGTTCTAGTCTTCAATTAGGATTAGTACTAGGGTGATCAACGTTGCCGGTTGATTAGTTAGGAAAGTGTACGATGTCTTTGTGCTAGTAGTCTACGTGTGCTAATAGATTAGGAAAGCTGAGACCGGTTGGAATTGGAGTTAGCTTGGTCGTGTCCTAGTATGGTAGTAGTACTAGTCCGTATAGGTTAGGAAAAAGGAGTCATGATCGGTTGCTCGGAGTCGGCTGCTGCACTTACATATATGCATCAGCCTGCATCATTGTAACCGTGGAGAAAAGAAGAAAAGAGAAATAAAGTGGGAAATAAGGGCACGACAAGGGCCCTTGGCTATCGGATTTTTGTGCGCGTGTGTTCGTGCAATTTGATGTGATCGATCCTGTGGGAGAATTTCCAACATGCTTTGTCCTTTGTGTGGTGTGTGCAGACAACTTTTTTTTGAAAGATAGCAGGAGAGCTGCTGTGATTTCATTAAGCAGAAGTAAGGCCGATGGCCAAGTACAACGATAGGTCAGTGACCCGAGGTTCCAGAATCAAAAAACCTGGAGACAGCAGTTACCGGCTTTGCCAGGCAACTAAATAGGATTACCATCTAATATTTCGGCCTGGGTCAAACGGGATTGGGCAACCTGCTAGTTTCCATATTGCAGCTTCATCTCGGATTCGGTTTATGATCGTCGGCACTGGTTGTTCCTTTTTGTTGAAGATTCTTCTGTTGCGTTCTAGCCAAATTTCCCAACAGGTTAAAGTTGCTAGCGCCTTCACACCTTTTGCTCGAGTTGCATCGGTGCATTGGTTATTAAGTCCCTGTAGCCACTCGACGAAAGTAGCTTCCATGCTCCATGTCGAGGGCAACAATGATCGTTGTCCTGCCATCGTGGCAATGGCTTCCCACACCTTTCGAGACCAAGAACATTCAGAAAGAAGTTGCACGGCTGTTTCTAGACAACGCATGCATAATGGACAAAAATAATTATTCTCCCATCCTCTCCTTAGAAGCACATCCGCAGTGAGGATTTTGTGTTGCATGGCCATCCAGAGGAAAAGCTTGCATTTGGCAGGAGCCCAACTTCGCCATACTGTGCTGTAGATATCGGATTTGACCATCCCCTCAAACTGGAAGTGGTAGGCTGAGCTGGATGTGTATAAGCCATCGTTGGTCAGCTTCCAGATGATGGAGTCACTAACAGAGGGGTTTAGCACGATTTGCTCCAATAATGCAGATAGCTGAATGAGTTCTTCAGTCATCTCATCTTGCCATTGTCGCTCGAGATCATGCAGCCAATTATCCCATAAAAGAGCATCGCAGACAGTTCTTCCTTTCCGTGAAGAGGCAGCAAACAACGCTGGCGCAACATCCCGTGGCGCCATGCCGTCCAGCCACGCGTCTTTCTAGAACAACGCGGTCTTGCCATCACCGATGGTAACTCGCGTGGCGCTTGCAAAGACAGCGAAGTCCTCATCATCGCAAGGGCCATATGCGCCAATGATTGGAATTTTTGATGTGGTCCATCTGATCCAAATCCATCTCAACCTAAGAGCCTGTGCAAATTTTTCCATGTCCTGCAGGCCAAGCACACCTAGCTACTTTGGTCGGCATACCACATCCCATCTGACTCTGCAGTTCCCTCCATTGCACTTATCCTCCGCGTTCCAGAACCAAGCCCGTGTGCGCTGATCGAGCCATTTGAGCAGCCATTTTGGGGGTTTCTGAGATGATAGCATATGCACTGGGAGGGTTTGTAGGACGGCCTTTGCGAGAAGTAACCTGTCTCCTTTTGACATGAGTTTTCCTTTCCAACCGGCCATCCTTGTGTCAACTTTTGACATGAAATTGAGATAGTGGATCTTCTGAAGCTTCTTGATGGAGAGTATCATCCCAAGATAGGTGCAAGGAAACGTGCCAGTGGGTACTCCTAGTGGAGACAACACCTCCTGTAGGTCCAAGTTGTCACACCGTACTGGCAATGCGACACTCTTCGCATAATTGGTCTTTAGGCCAGCTACTTTCTGGAAGGTTTCTAAGATGTAGCCCACCATCCTCTTGTCGTCTTGTATTGGGTTTACAAAGAGGGCCAAGTCATCCGCATAAAGTGATGTTCTCATTGTGGCCGCTCGGCCGCGAAGCTTAGAGAGCATGCCTTGCTCTGTTGCCATGTCAAAAATTCTGTGCAAAGGCTCCATGGCGATGATAAATAGGAACGGTGAGAGTGGGTCGCCTTGCCTGAACCCGCACTTGTGCCAGATTCGTTCCGTTGGCACACCATTAACCAAGACCATCGATGAGGAGGAGAGGATTAGGGCAATCCATTCACACCAACGAGCCCCAAAACCCATAGCTCTCATGATGTCCAGAATGTACGGCCAGGACACCGAGTCAAAAGCCTTTGCCAAGTCAAGTTTGAGCAATACTGAGGGCACATGTTCTCGGTGAAAGTGTTGCGCTAGGTGTTGTACATAGATGAAGTTTTCTTGTATGCAGCGCCCGCTGATGAACGCGCTTTGGCATTTAGAAATTAGTGCAGGCAGCCTTGGGGCCAATCTCCTAGAAAGAACTTTCATGATGACCTTCATAAGAGCATCTCCAACAGCCGCGCTAAACTAGCGCCGCGCCGCAAAATAGGCGTTTTTAGCGCGCGCGCAACGCGTCAGGGCGCTCCAGCGGGCGCGCAAAAACGGCGCGCGCGCTAAAATGGGTTAGGCGCGCGGGCAAAAACACTTACTGGCGCGGCGTATTTCGGGCGCCCACTACAGCGCGCGGCACACTCGAGCGCTCGCTCCCGCTCTTCCTCTCGCGCTTCCACCCCCAACTGGCCGCGCCGCCGCCGCCGCCCGCGTACCCCCGGCGACCGTCTCAGGCTTCCCCGGCCTATCCCCGCGCGCCCGCGCTTCCGCCCATCCCCTCCTAGTACCGCCGGCACCCGCGCGCCTCCGTCGTCCGAGGAACAGCGCCCGAGCGCTCGCCGCCGCGCCGCGCCCGCAAGGTGTTTGACAAAACGCCTACAAGGTATGTATTGCTCAAACTTCATGAATTTGGTGCATGTTTTGAATTGTAGTTTTTATAGTATAGTATTGAACATTGTAGATGAGTTCGTCGTATGATTCTTCCGAAGAAGAATTTGATATGGAAGAGGAGGAGGATCTGGCAATGATCGTAGCTATGCATATCAATAAAAAACCGAAGCACGGTGGTTCGGTTATGGGTCGGGAGAAAATTTGGAGAGATAGGATTGATGCCCATAACAGATTGATGAAGAACTATTTCGTGGAGAATCCCACGTACCCGGAGTCGTATTTTCGCCGCCGGTTTAGGATGAGCACCGAGTTGTTCAGGCGCATTGCAGAGAAACTAGCGAGCCATGACCGGTTTTTCCAGCAAAGGAGGAATGCCGCCGGAGAGCTCGGGCATAGCACTTTTCTGAAGGTGACAGCCGCTTTGCGTATGTTGGCATACGGTATCCCGGCTGATCTAGTTGATGATCATTTGGCTATGGGTGAGAGCCAAGCCATCATGTGTGTCAAGCGCTTTGCAGTGGGAATTGTGCAAGTGTTTGGCGAGGAGTATTTGAGAGCTCCCACTGCTGAAGACGCCGCAAGGCTATTGGCGATGAACAAAGCGCGCGGCTTTCCTGGCATGCTTGGCTCAATAGATTGCATGCATTGGAGTTGGAAGAATTGTCCAAAGGCATGGCATGGGCAATTCCACGGCCAAAAAAAAGGGTTCCACTATAATCCTTGAAGCGGTGGCCGATCAGGAGACTTGGATTTGGCATGCATTCTTTGGAATGCCTGGATCTTTGAATGATATCAATGTTCTCAACCGGTCACCACTGATGAATAAGATTGCAAACGGTGAGTTGCCACCTGTGCAGTTTGTAGCAAATGGCCATACGTACAACTATGGCTATTATCTAGCGGATGGCATCTATCCAAAGTGGCAAACCTTTGTGAAGCCGTTGAAAAAACCGGAAGGTAAGAAAAATCTTGATTTCCACAATGCTCAGGCGGCGGCTAGAAAAGATGTGGAGAGAGCATTTGGGATTTTGCAAGCCCAATTTGCTATTGTGAGAGGACCGGCAAGATTTTGGGATCAACAAATGCTTTGGTACATCATGCACGCTTGTGTGATCATGCACAACATGATCATCGAGAATGAGCGTGGCCAAGATTTAGACTACTCACAGTATGAGCTCTTGGGACATCCCGTGCGAGTGCGGCGGAGGGCTGAAAGGGTAGCCCGTTTTGTTGCCTCCTATCATGCCATTCGGCGTCCCGCAACGCACAATGAACTTTAGAAAGATCTAATTGAAGAGTGGTGGGCATGGCATGGACGGCAAAGAGCATGAACTTCATGAACTATTTGTTGTGTTGTAACAATTTATTTGAACTATTTGTTGTTGTACTGAACGATAAACTATTTGTTTGTGTTGTAATGATTTATTTTAAACTATTTGTTATTGATTTTTATTTTGTTTGTTTGATCATTTTTGCTCATCTTCTTGCAAATGTATATGTGGTTTGTGCGGCGCGCGCGCTGTATTTTTGCGCCCTGCTGGAGCCGCGCGCGCGCGCTGCATTATAGCGCCGCTGCTGGAGCCAGCGCAGGCGGGCGCGCAAAACCAGCCGCAGCACGCGCGCTAACGGGTTTTTTGCGCGCGGCACTATAGCGCGGCTATTGGAGATGCTCTAAGGCTGTGTATTAGACTGATTGGGCGGTAGTCTCCAATCCCCACTGGATCCTTTTTCTTTGGGATCAGCACAATTAATGCATCGTTTATTTTGTGCAGTGATTGAGCATTAAGATTAAACAGCCTCTGAAAGACAAGGAGCAGATCCTCTTTAATGATATCCCAGCAAGTACGATAGAATGCACCCGAGAAGCCATCCGGGCGCTTTGTCAGTTGGCATGCCACAAATTTCGCTTGTGTGCAGACAGTGGTAGGTTCGTTTATATATCGTTTGGGAGGCCCAGGGCACCTCGGCTCTCGCCTCACATGGACAATGGACTCACGTACCCCGCTTACCGGCCGGCCAGGTGACACATCCACCAAGTACATGCCTTGTTGCCTATATTTTTGCCCGTTTACACTATGCTAGCTACTCCTATTTCCATCAGGTTCTACGTTTACCAGTGAACTACGTGTTCCTCGCCTGGTTTAATTTGCCCTCACGGGAAGGGAACAGAAGAAGAACATTTCGTCCAGCTCTTTTTGTCGTCCAATTTAATTTGTCTGAGGACTACGACCAAATCTCCGCGCGCTTTTGTCTTCAAATAGGCCATCTTAAATTGCTATTTCGTGACTTCGATGATACATATAATAGATCATGTGTGGATTGACATTGATGACTTCCAAGTCGGAGCTAATTGCGCGGAGGAATTCATCTCTGATCACAGGCAAAGATCGGCACCAGCTGGTTCCCTACGTACACCTTAATATCTCACTATATCGGCCGCTCTTTCCTTGCTTCTGCCAATGTGCAAGTGGAGCCTAACTAATGGCACATATGGATAAGCACGTTTTGCTGTTACTTAGTCAACTACTAGCAAATCTCACGCGGCGGCACGCCGCGCCCGTCTATAGGTTTGTACTACATACAATTGATAAGATAAACAGTGTAAGCTAGTGTAATCATATAAATTGATAGGTGGCAAAAAAATCATGACATAGTGCACCACTCAAATGCATGCATAGTGTATATGGGCCAACAAAAGTTGACCGTATGGGCTGTATCAGAATGTTAAATATTGAGTGGACAGAAACTTGAAGTAAAGTGGGATGTTTTTTTCTTGGTCCAGCCTAAATTGAAATAATTACTACGAATGAAAAATTACATAATAAATCGAGAATATAATTTAATTCATGGAAAAGAATTAAAACATAGCAAAACATTTTAAACTTGATGTAAGTACAAATGACGAACAACTATTTGATACGCTGTATTCCTTGTAATGACCATATATACTCCATTCTCATCCTCTATTTAAAAATAAAATTAATTAGTATCTATGCCTGTTGGAAAGGCAACTGAATAATTGCTAGCTAGATCCTTGGAAAATGCAAAAGAGAGCGATTTGTTTTCAGATTTTAAATCTTTGCTTGCTACCCTCCACTGAGCAACTCTCCCCTAATCTCATATGGTGAACCTAAGATTTATTGTCAGTCGCTTTTTTTTCTGTCTGATCCCTCTTCTATGTGGCACACTTTTGGCAAGTCTCCCACTTGTGGCGTTTAATGCATAGAGCATCTATGGCAGTATCACGGTAGTGCGAGGCGTCTTTGCTATATTTCTCATAGGTTCGCCTCATTAACACCGATGATCGAGCACTGGAAAACATATTATTACGCACCCCCCCCCCCCCCCTCCGATGATCAATTCATAAATCAGAAAGATACATACACATATCAAAATCCAGAAAAGAATTGGGCTAGGCACAAGTCTTTTTAATCATGATTGTAAATAAATTTCACATTACAAGGGGCGATGAACTTCTTCGTCAGGTCTCATCTATTTCTCCCTCGCTCGCTTTCTTGCATGTCTCTCATTTGTGCTATCTAGCGCATAGAGTAGGCGTGCTTGCTACTGATACAGCAAGCAGTCATCTCACGGACCAGTACCTTTTCGGCACTGCTCGCAGATTCACCTCCTGAATACCAGGCTCGCGTGCTTTCCTGCATGCCTCCCACTTGTACCATCTAGGGCATAGCGCATCTAGGGCAGTACCATGGTAGTGTGAGGCGTGCTTGCTACCGATACAGCGAGCAGTCATCTCACGAACCAGTACCTTTTCGGCACTGCTCGCAAATTCTCCTCCTGAATACCAGGCTCACATGCTTTCCTGCACGCCTCCCACTTGTACCATCTAGGGCATAGCGCATCTAGGGCAGTACCATGGTAGTGTGAGGCGTGCTCGCTACCGATAGAGCGAGCAGTCACCTCAGGGACCAGTACCTTGTCGGCACTGATCGCAGATTCATCTCCTGAACACCAGCGAGGGGTGCTGATAAACTTCGTCCATCGTACACCGAATTCGGGCTATAAAAATAACCACATACTCTCCTCTTTTTTGTCCATCCCACAACGTACCTCATTCCTTTTCCTTAACTTTCACCTCTTTTCTTCATCCGGTGACAAAAGACCGAGAAGATGCCTCCAATGGAGGACGCGAGCTCAGAATTGATCCTACTTCTCATAATTGGGCTGCTAGCAGCATTACTTGGCTTCTCTATGCTTCTATGTGCAATGATTCTAGATGATCGCCATGACGCTGTTGCCCGAGCGGTGATTATTCGAGGCACTGGTGGCTCTGCCACTGGAGGGAAATATGCTTGATAGTGCTCTAACTGAACTATGTAGGAGATATCATATTGTTGTCTTTCATTTTTTTAGCCTTTCGCCACTGGAGACATATATGCTTGGTAGTGTTCTACTTGCGCTACCAAGGAGATATCATATTGTTCTCCTTCATTTATTTTTATTTTTATTTCTTATTTTCATGGTCTCATGTTGCTGATTTCATGGTTTTTCTTCTTTGTGCTTGTTGACCTAGTCACATGTTAAGGGTATCATGTAATATAGATATGTTGTTGTTTTCCTTGGCGATTATATACTTTTTTACAAAGCATGGCCGATAGATATCACACCGAGGTGAACCAATATTTATTTAGTACTCAGTGAATCGCTTGCATATGCGGCGGATTAGAAATTGGTGCTTCACAAGATCTCATCGATGCAAGGACAACATCTAAATTTGGCAGGCTTCATGTTGTCAGCACCCTCTCTAACCGTTTAGCATAATCATCCAAGACGAAGTATTCCTTGAATGCCGAAGATTGGTTTTCGTTGTGCACACGAGAAACCATAAGCTGTAAAATGATCAATAGAAAAGTTTACATATTAAGCTTATGTTCTGTGTGGATTTTTTATATTATTTAGAAACCAATATTGGGTTGCAATCATGTAGAAAGTAACTAAATATAGAAAGTTTACACTATTCATCTTAAACACGTAGGGAGCACCACCAACATTGATAATGTTATCAATATGAGCACCCAAGGATGTAAAACAGAACATTGAATTATATTGCCTAATCAACCGCATGAACCTATTAGAAATCACGTCTCCATCAAACCGTATCAATCTAACCAATGGAGAAGGCCAAAAACGGAACTTCGGCAAAGAAACCTTGCCACTAGGGCAACAACCCATATAAATAGGTCTTCGGATAGTAGACGCCCGGTGATAAGTTGAGCCCTCACGAAACCAATAAAAATCCCCACACCACTGACATGTAAGATCCGAACTGCCATAATACGAACGGCCCCTCTGGACAGCTGCATCAATAACAACATATTTACTAAACCAATAATTTCACGCTACGTACAACAAAAATGCAAAAATAATTACACATCGCCATACTCTTGAGGAGATGAACCAAATCCTTCAGGATAGGGAGTCCCAGCACGCGAACTACACAAGAAAAAAAATTACACTCCCCAATGAAAACAGCATGAACAACATTAAAATTAAGTAGAATAACAAATAAGAAGCACAAACCTTTACTCCTCCCAGACCGATATGATCGAATCAATTTCCTCTTGCGTCGAGCACGATCACTATCGGCAGCATGGACAACCGGCGTAGGCAGAACTTAAAAAGGAAAATGGAAAAGAAAAAGTATGTGAATTAGTACAAATATATTAATTTTGTAACATAATCACACGTACGTAACAACCAACCAGAGGGAACGGGTAGAAGAGAAGGACCCGCACATCGAAGCGGAACAACACGTGGATGAGTAACCACCGAAGTACGACGCAACCAATCAGAAAAATATGAAGCACCAGATGCAACGGTTGCCTCGTCAGCATCGGGAACAAATCCATCTGCAGATACAAAAATATCAGCACTTGAAACAAAACTATCGGCAGCTACAAAAATTTGGTACAACCAAGATAGAAAAAAAACACAGATCAAATGACTCGATCGTATCCAAAACACACCCCACCGACAACAACGGACACACATGCATGCGCCATGCACGCAAACGCACGGACGAACCACGGGGTGCACGTAACAGCACCGAGCGTACATGCATGCGCGATGCACGCAAACACATGGACGAACCACGGGGTGCACGTAACAGCACCGAGCGTACGTGCATGCGCCATGCATGCAAACGCGAGGGTACGCCACAGGGTGCACCTAACACGAAAACTGCACCACGCGAAACATCTGCAGAACTCACCAGGCCATGTTGAACACTGTCACCAGCTGGCCCAGTTCGGCCCAATAGAAGCACACCACCACTCGCTCTACTCCGCCGGCCCACAGCCCCTCCCCTCACCCGCGCGAAATAGCATCACCGTTTAGTCCCACCTCGGAAGCGGGAGGGCACGAGGAGCAGCTTAAATAGCTGCCTCCACCCCCACTCGAACTCCTCTATTACTACCCCCCACCCACTGCCCCGTTGGACCCCGTTGTTGGGTCTGTTCATCAGCTCGATCAGCTGCCCGAGTCGCTATTGCGCTTGATTTGGGTACGTCCTGTAAGCTAGTACGGACCCAGCAGTGGTGGTTGGGCATTTTGTTTCCAACTTTCTGCACCACGAGGTGCATCTAACACAAACAGCATTTTTTTGTAACTTTGTACACCACAACGTGCAACCGACGAAAACACACACATGCACGGTCGCCACATGCAACAGATCCTCATATGCACCAAAAAAAACGTCAGGTTACCATAGTCTATAGAAGGCAAAGAGGCAGCAACAGCAACAACATTAGGCCCAGACATATCCGACCCGCAGAAAGATACATCTGTATATACGAAGTGAACCACATAATTAAACAACGGTAAACAACAGGAAAAAAATGAAAGTTCATCGTACCAAAAACACAAACCAAGAGAACAATCAACATGGCGCTTGCCCAAACGAATCTCCTCCCTGCAAGAGGCAACAGAGTCACGACTACCTGCTTACAACAACAAATCACAACATTTGATACACAATATCAGCAAAAACCAAACGAACGAAAAAGAAAAGAGACAAACCAGATAGCATATCAATATCCACCGAAACAGAAGACGACACGGAGCAAGTAGATGAAGAAGGTGGCCCACACGCACGACGACCAAGACGACAAAACAGACGACAATGAGAAAACATAGGCCTATCCGGCGAATCAGTAGAAGCAACACACCGACCCGAACCACCGCGACGAACAACCGTATGACCACGCAAGCCACGAGGCCGGCCAGGATGACGCAAACCATCACGACTGGATGAAGTAGCAACCATCGAGCAGTAGGAGAGAAATGAAACCACATGCAACAGCACAAGAGGGAAAGCAGCATATTTATAGCCCCATATCATGTGGGACAACTACAGAAAACACGAGAAGATCAGCACCAACGGACAGGGACGCACATGCTCTGGAAAGAACGATCAAAGCGGCAGCGACAACTTGTACGGTGAAAATGACAGACTGAACACCGTGCAAGAAATCCGGGCGGCGCAACCGAACCGCTTCAACCGATCACCGCTGGCCACTTATATTACCGGCAACTGCATGGCTCCACCCATATCTCCTGTCGTTTTGCTTCTGGAAGCAAGTGCAATTCTGCCGATCAGTTCCAATTGGTCGACCGCTGCATGATGCCGCCCATGCCTCCTGTCGTCTTGCTTATGGAGGCAAGTGCAAATCTCCTGGTCGCTTCCAATTGGTCGACCGTCTCACTGGACACTCACAACACGGATCCCGCTGCATGATGGCAATTAATCTACCACGCGGCAACGCATAATTAGCCTGCATGCATGCAACGCAAACACGTGCGTATGAGCACTGTAGCACATGACGACCTACTCCATGCTAGAACGCTGCAAACAAAGGAATGCAAAATTTTAAAACCTGCATGGTAAGGCCAAAACGATCACGTTCAAACAACCGAAAGCGACAGCACATACAACAACAGGGGCACAAACGAATTGAGACGACCCATACAAGAAAAATAACCACACCAGCCTACCCACATGCAATGAAAAAATGCTAAACCAATCTAACCGAGTGCCACACCAGTTCAAAAAATTTGAAACGAAACCCTGAATCCACAAAGCAATTCTACACCACCAGGTACCAAACTAATAGCACGTGTCACATGCGAAATTCACCATAGGTCTTTTTCACACAAGTGGCTGAACCTCATGGCAAAAACCTTGCCTGGAATATAGGCTTAGGTATACATTGTTGGGCTTCATCAGCCGATTATTATGTGTATGCACTCTCCATTGATTTTGTGTATGCATTGCGGTGGAGATGAGGAGGAGCTTGGCCGATACCAAGGTTGTTAGAATCATGATTTTGTCTTTGTGATTATACATGTTTAACTACATTTTGTTGGACTGATTCTACGGTTCTGATAGATCTAGGATCTAAGATTCTGTTAGTTAGGATCCAACAATTTGCAATCCTACCAGAAGGGTTTCGATCCAATTCAGATTGCAATTCTGACAACCTTAGTCGAGACTAAGAGTTTATGGTTGAGGCACCAGGGATAGCTATCTACCTCGGACTTTGAGGATGTCTACCTGGGAGGGGCCACAGTTTGCACTAGCCGAGACTAAGAGTTTATGGTGAAGTATTGGAAGATGGCGGCGATGACACACGAGTGCGTCTGACCGGATTGTGCCCCAGACCGGGTATGTGGCTCGGCTGGGGCTTCCGAATGTATTTCGGCTTCCGGGTTTTGATGTTAGGCCTAGGTGAGTGGTCTGGGTAGTGGCCCAGCTAGCACCCCTTCATCATTTTGGATAGGAGTAGCGGCATATGTTGCCAAGATGGTGGATTCAGGCACATTGTTGTAATACTTTGTAAGGTCCTTGAGAATAATCAATACAGTGGCCGTATGCATCTCCCAGATGCAGAGGCCGGGGGTCATCCTCCTTTTCTAAAAAAAGTATGGAGTATGTTTATGTTGTATTTTCTTATTCAAAATGATGTTTTTTCAATAAATTTGGTCAAATTTAAAAAGAAACTTAGGACCAAGCTTATAGGCCATATATGTCGGAAGTATGATATCACTTTTTGTGCTATTACTTAGTCAGTTAGCGATTATTTTGTCACTGCACTCTTTTTTGCTCTGGCAGTTGTTAAGAAAAGCCCTTGCTTTCTAGACTTGGAGGGATGTGTTGATAAATGTTTATTATTGTATTGATCGAAAACTTAAATACATGTGTGGATATATATAAACAACACTGTGTCCCTAGCTAGTGAGCCTCTACTAGACTAGCTCATTGATCAAGGATGGTCAAGGTTTCCTAACCATAGACATGATTTGATCACATCATTAGGAGAATAATGTGATGGTTAGACCCAACCGTAAGCTTAGCATCAGATCGTATCGCTCAGTTTATTTGCTACAGCTTCATGTCAAGTATCTGTTCCTTAGACCATGAGATCATGCCACTCCCGAATACCAGATGAATAATTTGTGTTCTAAAAAATCACTTCGTAACTGGGTGATCATAAAGATACTCTACAGGTACCTCTGGAAGTATTTGTTGGGCTGCCTGGATCAAGACTAGGATTTGTCACTCCGTTTGACGAAGAGATGTCTCTGGGCCCTCTCGTTAATACAACATCACAAGAAGCTTGCAAGAATGTGACTAATGAGTTTAGTCACGGGATCTTGTATTATGGAACGAGTAAAGAGACTTGTCGATGACGATATTTAACTAGTTATGGAGATACCGATGATCGAAACTTGGGCAAGTAGCATATCGCTGGACAAAGGGAATTGTATACAGGATTAACTGAGTCCCCGACATTGTGGTTCAACCGATAAAGATCTTCGTGGAATATTTAGGAATCAATATGGGCATCCAGGTCCCGCTATTGGTTATTAACCGGAGAGGTGTCTCGGTCATCTTTACATGATTTCAGAATTTAAAGGGTTGAATCGATAGATAAGATGTTATCTCCAAGTTTAAAGGGATTTCTCCCTTTTGGACGGCCCTAGAAGGGTTTGGGACGCCCTCCCCTGCCCCTAGCCTGTATATAGAAGGAGGAGGCACATGGGGATAGCCATCCCTTCGCCCTTGCCCATTGCCTCTCCCAACACCTGTCACGTTTCTCCTGTACGCACTTGACAAAGCCCTGCCAGAATTCCGCTGACACCAACACCACCTCGCCGTTGGGCTGGCCCCGATCCAATCTACCTCCTCTCCCGCACTTGTTGGATCAAGGAGAGGACGCCATTGAGATGAGTGTGTTCTAATCTCAGAGGTGTCGTCTGTTCCGCACAAGATCGGTTTCGATCGCGAACAGTACGACTACACCAACCGTGTTACGTATGCTAACACTTTCGGTCTACAAGGGTACGTAGACTCACTCCCCTCTCGTTGCTATGCATCTCCTAGATTAGATCTTGGGTGTTCATAGGAATTTTTTTGATTTTCATGCTTCGTTCCCCATCAGGATACTCCTCCTATAAGGAGAGGTTTTTTTCCTTATTGGGTCATTATCCTCTTCTAACCTTTTATTTTGCGAAAGGGCTCCATGTCATATATTAAGTATCACTACTCCTTACAAACACACCTATACAAAAAGATAAAATAACATTCAAATTTCTAGGAGGTGGGGACTCTTCTTCCTCCTGCATCCACTAGCGGCGCGCCGTGAGCATGGCTCGAAGTCGCCTAGGCCTACACCTCGACGAAGCAAACTTATTAAACCTAGAAGTTTGTAGAAGCAGCAGCTAGGAAGTTGTCGATGCAACCAAGAGACGCCGATGACTGTGACCTGCAAAGCAAATCACCATGCTAGAGAGGAAAACGCCGATATGGTCATGTAAACTCTAAAGACCACGAACGTCGGCCATATCCAGAAGAATCGACCCACCGGATAACTGAACCGTCCAGATCCTGGAGGACTTGCCGGAGACACGGCTCCACATGCCCTCTGCCGGTGATAAACACACCAACAGAACAGGGAAAGAGTAGGGAGAGCATTATTCCTATATGGGGACAACACCACCACCTTGCCGCCCCAAACCAAACTCGAAGACTCCATAAGAAACCTTAAAAAGTCACCAGTGACGTTGCATGATAGTTCTGGGTCTGATGTCGGTCTCGCCATCGTCCAGGACCATACACCGACTCCATGTTCTCCGGTGGCCTAGCTAGACCGTGTTGCCGTTGAAGATCACTGCTCTAGATCACAAATACCGCCGTCGAGCATCACATGCTAACAGCCGCAACCCGACCATGAATCATTATCCCCGTCCCGCAACAACCCACCAGATCCTCCATACAGCATCTCTCTAGGTGCCGGTGCCACTTGGGCTTTGCGTGACGACAACGATAGGGATCAAATCACGGGTGGCGACTAGGGTTAGAGCATCTATAACCGGGCGCCTCAAACCCACCTCGTACGCTCGGGCGGACGGCTCGGTCACTGATCGGTCAAAACAAACTGACCCAAATGGGTGCCTCAAACCGGCCTCAAACGCCTGGGCTGATCGGCAACCCTCATATCCAACCCAAATATTGGGCGGATATGGGGATGCCTAGGCGCGACCGGGTGCATCCGCCACGGTGAACCCGGCCCACGCTTTCCCACCTGACCCACATATATTCGACCCCATCCGCTTCCTGGACGAAACCCTATCTACCTCACTCTACCACCTCCCCCCTCACTCCACTCCGCCACCCAAGATCCCATCCGGCCATCTCCGGCATGGCGGGCAGCGGATCTGACTCCGAATAGTTCGAATCTGTTGACTGGGGTGTCGTACCGTGCGGGTTGGACGAGGCATTGGCCATCCACATTGTACTCTACCGCTCCCGGGAGGACTGTGCCCGACCGACGACAGGATCTGTCCGGCGTGTGTTCATTCTATCGGTGCATCGGTCGCTCGGATCCTCTAGGACTGGATCATCGCAGTCCTCCCGAGATCCTTTCAATCACCCTGTCCCCATCACCGGTCCGCCGAAGTATGAGTCCTACAGGGACCGGTGTGCCCGCCATGGGAAGGGGAGGGTGAGGGTCGCCGAGGCCCAACTCATTGTCGACATGGCGGTGGCGAAGGCAGCTGATGGGCGGGGCACGCTGCCGCAGAGGAGGAAGCCTTCTGCACCCGCATTGTAAAGAAGCAGCAGCGGAGGAACACGCGTGCCTCGCTCGAGAGCTGATCGGGTGGTCCATCTCATGGCCGCACTGCCCCCCAAGAAGGAGAAGGACGACAACAACGGGTCGGACAGCTTCAGTGATGAGCAGATCCGGCTCGATCCATACCGCGTTTCGACCACTACTTCCACGAGAACGACGGCAAGGGTACCGGGAAGTGCAAGGACAGCCGTGGATGATCTTCTACATAGCTTGCATGTAGGTAGAACTTGCCAAATTTTGATAGTCCAATGGCATATCCTGATGTAGTAGCCGGACGATGTGTGTAATGCATCATTTACGTAGTTGCATTATTTTTATGGATTTGAGGTATTGCTAACTGAAGTGTCCGGTTATGAGAATGGAAATTTAAGTTGCGACCGGTCAGTGCACTCGGACGCGTCCACGGACGTTTGATGACCGGATTTACAAGTCCGCCTATAGATACTCTTAGGTCACCCCCGCCTTTCTCGCGAAGCATTATCATCTTCTAACTAATTGTGAGGTAATTCTGCTGATAATCCGCAGCACATGCATGTACTCCTCCACGACGACATGGTATGATCGACAGGCCCCAACTAGATACACCCTACTTTTGTTTCCTTTGCAAGCTAAAACAGCCACATACTTGTGCAGTAGCCTGCAGGTGCGTGTGGTTGGATGGTTAGAGGAACAGTAGTATCTCCAGCCCATCAGGATTCAAGTCCTGGTGCCTACGATGACTTCGTAAATCTTAAGATTATATGCCGGCTCAGTCTCTCAAAAGTGTTCATAGGGGTAAGATGTGCGTGTGCGTTCATACGGTTAAGTGTATGCGCGTATGTATGAGCGCTGACGTCTGTGTTAAAAAAAGGACTCTCGGTTTGTCTAGCCACGCATCTTCACCGGACAACAGATCGCGTAGATGCCTTGAGGCAAGAGGCAAGAAGCGGCGCGTCGATCCGTGTTGATCGATCGGTTCTACTACTTCTGTCCCGCCACCCATGTCGGTCGAGGATCGTGTCGTCGTGGGGAACAAGCACCTATGGGGCAGGGCCCCTTTCGGTCCGGCAAGGGAGCGGAGGGCGCACGAAGAGCAGATCGAGGCGAAGCACGCGAGGGATTTTACCCAGCTTCGGAGCTCTCCGGAGAGATAAAACTCCTACTGCTGCTTTGTGTTTCTATTTTGTTCTTGCTTGAGAGTGTGGGTGCGTTGTAGTTCCGAATGAGTCGAACCCCCTCTACGTGCGCATGGGCCTCCTTTTTATAGTTTAAAGGGGTCACCGCCAGGTGGCAGCGTAGAGAGAGGGGTAAAAAAGGGTAAAAACGGGGGTTGGTACAACCGCTACCAACAGTGCCCCCTACCTAACTCTAACGGCAGGGGACAAGGGCATTTAATGCCCGTCCGGTCGCCCAAACAGTGAAAGAGAAGCGACCGTTAGGGGCGCCACCGATCGCCATGATGGCCTTCTAGTCATCTTCACTTGTCACCTCGCACCGCTTGGCTGCACAGCTACCCGCCACGTGCACCAGGAGCGACCCTGCGGCGACACGTCGTCGGATGCGCTGGAGCGTGGGTGCAGAGTGGTAGCCTCGCCGCGGCAAGCGCCTTGCCGCGGTCGTTGTCTTGCCGTACCCGAGAGCTTGTTGCTCGTCGGGTCTTGCCGGGACGCGTGGCGCGTCGCGGCAAGTTCTTCGTAGTGCCTTGGTTGGCCTTCCCGGCAAGCTCCTCTTGCCGGGGCCTTCTCCTTCCCGGTGAGTTACTCTTGCCGGGGCCTCGTCTTCTTAGTTAAAATACTTTGTTCTTGAATGGCATCAATATGAGCTACGGAGGATCTTGGCGGACGCCCGGCAAGCCTTGCCGCGGGACGCTGCGACTGCCCGTGCACAAGTTCGGGATACTAAGGTACCCCTACTTTAGTACACCGACAGGAGCCCCCGGGCCTGGGCCATACACGGTGCCGAGCGCTATTGGGCCAGGCCCAAAACACGGCACGGGCACACGCGGCCTAGGTCCACACTAAATCCGACTCCGTACCCACCGCGCCCTCCCGTAACGGCACGCGTCAAACGCGGCATCGTGGGAGAGATCGTGGGCAATTCTTTAATCAGGAAAGGCGTAACGTCCGCCTCCCCTGTTTAAAGCAGGGGAAACAGGGCCTTTCCCCCACCTTCGTCACTTGCAGTTCTTTCCTCAGAAAGCTCCGCCGCTCCCCTCCGCTTCCCAAGCCGAAAGAGAGCCGCGCTCCGCCCTCGCCGCCGCCGTCGCCGTCGTCGCCGCCAACCTCCTCCACTGCTTCCGCTATGGCTCCGAAGACCGGGAAGAGCGTGAAGTCGACCGAGGCGCTGCGGCTGGAGGCGCTGCACAAGGAGCGAGCACTTTTCCCCCCTGAGCTCACCTCGAAGGCGCTGCGGGAGGAATTCTATCTCTTCTGGTCGACGGAGACGCGGGCGCATCCGCGCACGCAGGTACTCTCCGCCGAAGCTTCTACTTCGAAAAAATGTCCCAGGGGATACTATTTCTTCCCTCTGTTCTTCTATTGCGGGCTATGCCCACCTTTCTCCAATTTCTTCTGCGACATTATGAATACCTACGGGTTTCATCTTCTTGACTTCACCCCCAACGCCATTCTGACAATGGCGGTTTTCGCACACCTCTGCGAGAACTTCGTCGGAATCTATCCCAATGTCGCCCTTTTCCGTCACTACTTCATGCCCCGGGCCGAGAAGGGGGAGCCCTTAGCTGGCGGGATCGCCTGGGTCTCGAGGATCGGCATGAAGGAAGTTTATCTGGATGGGGAGCTCTGCAGCAAGTGGGATGAGTGGAGGGCGGAGTGGTGCTGGATTGTTGAGGCAGATCCACAGCCCTTCACCAGTTTGCGCCAGACTCGAGTAGTGCGCGGCGGCGACTGGAGCGCTCTGGGGGCGGACAACGCCAAGCTGAAGATCGCCACCACCAGGATTCTGCGGCTCAAGCTTCCTGGGCTCATAGTCGGGGCCGTTGGCGCGGACTTTCTCCGTCGCCGTATCGCCCCTCTGCAGGAGAGGGGGAGGCCTGCCTGGCTGTTTGGCGGCCCGGCGGATATCATGAGGCTGCGTCCAGGCCTCAACTTCAACTTCACAGTTCTGGAGCATGACGGGATGCTGAAGGAGCTGTTCAAGCATGACGCCAACCATCCAGAGTGGTTCAGGCTGCCGCAGGGCGTCATCCCTTTGTGCAACAACTCCCAGCGCGATCGCATCTGCGCAATGATGCCAGAGTGCGACTCGCACGGGATAAGCCCAACTTGGATGGAGCCCGCCGACGACGTCGTGCGGCAATTCTTCGATGGCTTGACGGAGGTAGCAGTCCACGCCGATGAGCAGAGGCTCCTCACCCGCGACACCACCGACGACGAGATGCGGTACATCGCCACCAGGGCCGAAGAGGCGGCGGCAGCCGCCGCCGCGGGCGAGTTTGGCTTCACGTTGGCGGAGGCAGAGGTGGCCGAGGCGGCAAGCCTTGCCGACCGAGAGGACCTTGGCGGGGAGGTCACTGGCGAGGGGGAGCCCGAAGCCGAGGCAAGCGAGCCTGCCGGGTGCGCAAGTGGCCAACCGTCTTCAAGCAGCTTGCCGCAGACGGGGCCCTCAGTGCAGCCCCCAGCTCAACCAAGAAGGCGCCTCCATCGAGTTGGAGACACAGCAGGGCGGCAAGCAGGCCAACAGCCGCAGCGTCGTGGGACGCGCTCCACCGCGGCAAGTACCGTTGCCGCGGGAGCGTCTCAGGCCGTGCCGGCAACTGAGGCGGGGTCTTCCCAGGCTGCCACGCCCGATCCTACCGCAGCTCCCGGCAAACGTCCAAGGGAGCCTACTCCTCCGCCTCGCCGCGCAGAAAGGGTACCAGATTTCGACCTCTCTGCGCTGAGCTCCGACGAGGAGGAAGAAGAGGAGGAGGAGTAAGGCTTTCTTTTCACTGTACTTGTTTTTCTTTGATCTTTGTTGTTGCTTGTCTTGTATCTGATTTGCTTCCCTCTGAATCCCAGTTCCATTTCAGGATTCTGGCCGAGAGAGCGGCGAAGAGGGCCAAGATTCCTGTGGTTGTCATCGAGGACGATCCTGCTGTGATGGCAGAAGACACGTCCGAGACCACCTTGACGGACCCGGTTCCTTCTCCTCGCAGCAGCCCCCAGCATAGCCCCCAGCGTAAGTGTTTGGTTCACTTCCTGTTGTGGGGCGCGCATGGGTGTTTCTTCTTTTGCTGACATCTTGATTGTTGATTTGCTCGTGTAGGAGCAGAGCAAGCCCATCAGGAGGAACCAGAAGCCGCTCCAGAGGTGCTGTCTGCTTCAACTACGCCGCCAAGGGACGATTCTCCGACAAGGGAGCGCTCTCCGGCAAGAGAGCGGTCCCCGGCAAGGAGCAGTTCCCCGGCGAGGGGCGGGACCAGCGAGCCTTTAGTGGTGGAGCCCATGGTCACAGAGCCCAGCACAGGTAACCTTCCTTGTCGGAAATCTTCCCTTGGGTTTTTCTTCTGATCTTCTTTTTGGATCTTTGCTTGACTTTTTCTTCCTCTTCCTGTCTTCTGATCCCCCTCTCACAGACCCGATGGAGACTGAGGCCACCGGCGAGGAAGGCGCGCGCGGCAATACTGAAGATGCCGCCGCTGACGAAGAAGAGGCCGGCGCTGATGAACCCGCCGACGAAGAAGCCGCCAAGGCTGCTGGTGCAGGAGCTGGCGAGGGGTCCGGTGATCGTACTGATGACCCGGAGGGCGCAGGAGCGCAAGGCGCTGCACCGACCGCCGACCCCTCCGCCGCTGATGCAGCGCCGGGCTCCGAGGAGCCCCAGCCAGACGCCTACTTGAAGGCCGGCGAGGGCGTATACATCAAGCTTCCCTGGGCGTCGAGCTCCAGGGCGCCGGTCGAAGGAGAAGAGTTTGACGGAGAAGTACTCGCCTCTACTGGGCTGGCAGTGGTTGACGCGCCCAGCAGCAGCAGTGGCGAGTCCGAGGAGGAGCAGTTGCTCCGGAAGTTGGTGTCACTCTACCGCGCCCGTCAAGTGAAGCTTGAGTCTCGGGAAGCGCTTGTCGCGCGGGCGGGAGTTGACATAGAAAAGCATGCGGAGGAGCTCAAGAGCCGCAACCAGGAGGCCCTCCGATCCATTGCGGAGGAAAGGGAGCAAGTTGACGAGGCGAAGAAGGCGTTCATCCTGGAAAAGGCTGAAGCCGAGGAGCAGCAGAGGCTCGCCGTCGAGGAGCTGTCCAGGCGGGAAGGTGAACTGACACAGAAAAAGGTTAATCTGGACAGCCACGAGGAGGAGCTCGAGGCCCGGGAGCAGTCACTTGGCGGGGCACTCAAGGAGGCGAAGGATGCCGCCGCGGCTGCTGAGGCCGCCAAGAAGGAGTTAGAGATGAAGGTGACGCAGCTGGAGGCGGACATGAAAGGGAAGAATGAAGAGCTTGCCGCACTCCAGCGCGAACGCGAGAAGGATGCACTTGCCCATGGCGATCTGCAAGTTCGACTCGCCGAGAAGATCAAGGAACTGAACGCCGCCAAGGACTCGAGCGCTGATCTGAAGCTGAAGATGGCCACCTTGACGGAGACGCCGGATGCCGCCAAGAGGCGAGAGGATGACTTGAAGAAAGAGGTCACGGGCAACGAAGAACTGCTGACGAGGGCTGCCGAGACTCAGAACACCTTCAAGGCCACGGTGGAGCTCTGGACTGAGGGCCTCGTCAACATCGCTGCATCCATCGACGAGGAGCTGGCGGAATTGGACTTGGTGGGCTTCGGGTACTCCACTGACGAAAACCTCCCGCCCAGCGCCAAGCTTACTTTTTTCTTCAAGGGCGTGGTGACGGCCCTCCAGCAACTCCGGGAAAGGATCCCGAAGAAGCTGGCGGACGAGTCGCGCGCAATCTGCGCCAAGGTCTTGGAAAAGGTGTTGGTGAAGATACTCTTCCGCAACCCGGGCCTCGACCTCACCCGCATCCTCAAGAAGCTGCCGGCGGGTGCTGATCGTGAAGAACTCAAAGCCATTGTCGCACCCATCGTGGACAAGGTGAATGAGGTCAAGAGGGTTGACGGCGAGCGCGTGGATTAGACCATCTTTCTTCTCCTTTCCTTGTCGCTGTTTATTTAAGTCATGAGAACAATTTAGTCAGTGCCGCAACAAGTTACTTTTTTTGTAATATAACTTTATTCTGGACAATGCTTGCTATGCTATCTCCTTTACTAGGTCCTTTCTCTATATGTTTTTACCCTACGCTTTTAGGGAACTTGCCGGCACAGGCACGCTTGCCGCGAGTGCTGAGTGCGGAACATCAGCAGCTCGCTGGCGGTGCCGGAGCACGCTTGCCGCAAGTGCTGAGTGCGGAACATCAGCAGCTCGCTGGCGGTGCCGGCTCCGGCAAGAAACCTTGCCGCAACTAGTTGCAGCACACTTAAGTTGTTGAGCGGACTCGAAACAAAGTAAGGGCGCAACTAGCTACGAGGAGGTTCCTCCGCGCACAGGTTTTTCATACAAAGCACAGTCGTTCAAGGAGGATAGCTTAAAATTTTAAGAACTGATCATGTTCAAACTTTGGCAACTTAGCTTTTTTTTGTCATCTGTGTCCCGGCAAGGCCATACTTCTTTGAACGACGCCCGGTCCATACCCTTATCCTCTCCTCCCCCCCCCCCCCCCCCCGGTGAACTTGTGGGCGAAGGAACCTTCTTTTTGAACAAAATAAAGAAGATAAAATAAAGATATGGAGCCTTAATGCTCGTTATTGCTTACCGGGGGCGAGTGCTGCACAAAGTGTCAGATAATACATGCAAAAAAAAGAAAATGGCATGAAATTTGACAACATGTGCTGAGCACATAAACTTTATGCACGGGATCTGCGCCCGGCTTTGTACAAAGGGTTACATGCAACAGCGACAAGGCTTGTACAAAAGGTGGTTGCCGGAACAGGTTCCGGCAACCGCGCCTTATGGGTAAAACTTACGAAGATGCTCTATGTTCCAGGAGTTGCTCACCGGAAAGCCATCTTCAGTCTCAAGGCGAACAGCGCCAGGCCTAGTGACTCGTTTCACCCGATAAGGGCCTTCCCACTTCGGCGTCAACTTGTTGGAATTCTTGGCGGATTGAACGCGCCGAAGAACAAGGTCGCCTTCCTCGAAGCTTCTGGCATTAACTTTGCGGCTGTGGTAGCGGCGCAAAGCTTGCTGGTAGCGAGCAGCTCGTACAGCAGCCTGAAGACGATCTTCCTCGAGGAGCAGCGCGTCATCTTGCCGCAGCTGCTCTTGCTCAAGCTCATCATAAGCGAGCACTCGAGGCGATCTGTATACGAGTTCTGTGGGGAGAACTGCTTCTGCTCCATATACTAGAGCAAAAGGTGTCTGGCCAGTGGCTCGATTTGGCGTCGTTCTGATCGACCAAAGAACCACCGGCAGCTCCTCGATCCAATTTCTTCCGCACTTGTGCAGCTTGTCGAAAGTTCTGGTCTTGAGCCCGCGCAGCACTTCAGCGTTTGCCCTCTCCGCTTGACCGTTGCTTCTCGGGTGAGCAACAGAAGCAAAGCAGATCTTGGCGCCAAGATCTTGGACGTACTACATGAAGGTGCGGCTCGTGAATTGTGTGCCATTGTCGGTGATGATCCTGTTAGGGACTCCGAAACGGCAAACAATTGACCTGAAGAACTTGACTGCTGACTGTGTTGTCACCTTCCTCACTGCTTCCACTTCAGGCCACTTTGTGAACTTGTCGATTGCAACGTACAAGTACTCAAAGCCCCTGACAGCTCGGGGAAAGGGGCCGAGGATGTCGAGGCCCCAGAGCGAAAATGGCCAGGATAAAGGGATTGTTTGGAGAGCTTGAGCTGGTTGATGTATCTGCTTGGAGTGGAACTGGCACGCTTCACACTTGGTTACTTGTGCAGTTGCATCCTGGAGGGCTGTCGGCCAAAAGAAACCTTGCCGGAAAGCTTTGCCGGCAAGTGCTCTTGCGCCAATGTGGTGACCACATATGCCTCCATGTATCTCCGCCAGCAGCTTCTGTCCACCTTCCCGGGAAATGCACTTCAATTTCACTCCGTTGAATCTTCTTCTGTACAGTATGTCATCAACAAACTGGTACATACTTGATTGCCGGGCTACTCTCTCCGCTTCTTCTTGTTCTTCGGGAAGTTCTCCTGTCTGAAGGAAATGGACGATCTGTTGTGCCCATGTCGGAGCTTGTGGCTCAACGACAAGGACTAAAGGCGCAAATGCTGCTGCAGGAACATCTGCTTCCACGGCAAGAATCTGTGATTTACCCGGAGCGTGATGCTCCCCGGCAAGCGTGTCGGGACACAGCTTGTCGGGAGCGTCTGCTTCAACGAAACAAGCCCTAGGGCTTGTCGGAGCAGACTGCCCCTCAGCACTGTCGGTGTTGATCTTGGGGACCTTCTTGACGGCGGCTTCGGGGAGCTCTGCCGGAAAGTAGTCGCCAGTAACCAACTTCCTCTTCTTGCTTTGTCCAGTTGATGGTGTTACAGAAGGTTGAGTTAACTTGAGCACAAAAATCCCTGGTTCCACAGGTAACTTGAGTGCGGCGCACTTTGACAGGCCGTCTGCAATGTCATTTTGAGCTCTTGGAACATGTTCCATTTGCAGGCCGTCAAAATGCTCTTCCAACTTCCTCACTTCATCAATGTAGGCTTCCATCAACGGACTCTGATAATCTTTGTTTACTTGACGGACGACAAGCTGTGAGTCACCCCGTACAATAAGCTTCTTGATCCCAAGGTCCGCCGCGATTCTGAGTCTGGCAAGCAAGCCTTCATATTCTGCAGTATTGTTTGTTGCTTGCTCCTTGGGAAAGTGCATCTGGACCACGTACTTGAGGCGCTCTCCGGTGGGCGCGACGAGTAGTACGCCCGCACCGGCGCCTTGCAGCGAGAAGGCACCATCAAAGTACATGATCCATTCTTTGTTCGCTTCCTTGACGGGGATGCTCCTCTCCGGAGTTTCTTCATCAGGTGTTGGCGTCCATTCTGCTATGAATTCTGCCATTGCTCAGCTCTGGATAGTCGAAGTGCTCTCAAACTTGAGGCCAAAGCTTGACAATTCCAGTGCCCACTCGACAATCCTGCCTGTTGCTTCTGAATTCTGCAATATCCTCTTCAACGAAAAGCGAGTGACAACTGTGATTTCGTGTGCTTGAAAGTAATGGCGCAGCTTCCTTGAGGCCATGAGAAGGCCGAAAAGCAATTTCTGCACACCAGAGTACCTCGATCTAGCCCCCTGCAGAAGGGAACTGACAAAGTAAACTGGGCGCTGCACCATCTTCTTCTGTTTCTCTTTTTGTGGCTGCGCAGATCCATCCTTGCCGGAACCAGAACTTGTCGGAGAAGCCCCCTGCTTGTCGCTGGACTCGCTTGCCGCGGTCGCTGGCTCATCATCCGCCTCCCTCTCCGCCACTAACGCAGCGCTAACCACTTGATTGGTTGCCGCCAGATATAGCAGCAACTTCTCTTGTGGCTTAGGTGCGACAAGTATTGGAGTGGAGGATAGGTATCTCTTCAAGTCCTGCAGCGCAGCCTCCGCTTCCGGAGTCCATTTCATTGGACCTGCCTTTTTCAAAATTTTGAAAAATGGCAGGGCGCGCTCAGCAGACTTAGAGATGAACCTACTGAGAGCAGCAACACAGCCGGCAAGTCTTCGCACATACTTGACGCGCTTCGGTGCTTCGATCTGTTCAATGGCTTTGATCTTGTCGGGATTGGCTTCGATCCTCCGCTGAGACACAAAGAATCCGAGAAGCTTGCCGGAAGGAACTCCAAACACGCACTTCTCGGGATTCAACTTGAGATTGATCTTGCGCAGATTTGCAAAAGTCTCATCCAGATCTTGGATCAAAGTTTCTTTGTCCTTGCTCTTGACCACTATGTCATCCATGTAAGCTTCTACATTTCTGTGCAGCTGTGGCTCATGCTGAGACACAAAGAATCCGAGAAGCTTGCCGGAAGGAACTCTAAACACGCACTTCTCGGGATTCAACTTGAGATTGATCTTGCGCAGATTTGCAGAAGTCTTATCCAGATCTTGGATCAAAGTTTCTTTGTCCTTGCTCTTGACCACTATGTCATCCATGTAAGCTTCTACATTTCTGTGCAGCTGTGGCTCAAAAGCATGATTGACTACTCTTGCAAATGTTGAACCAGCATTCTTTAGTCCGAAAGGCATCCGTACAAAGCAGTACGTGCCACATGGAGTAATGAATGCAGTTTTCTCTTCATCCTCTTCCGCCATGAAGATCTGATGATATCCTGAGTATGCATCAAGGAATGAAAGCAGATCACATCCTGCCGTGGAGTCGACAATCTGGTCAATGCGGGGCAAGGGAAATGGATCCTTGGGACAAGCTTTATTAACATCAGTAAAGTCAATACAAAGCCTCCACTTCCCGTTCGCTTTGCGCACGACTACTGGATTGGCTAACCACGTTGGATGGAGTACTCCTCGGACCAAGCCTGCTGCTTCCAACTTCTTGATCTCCTCTGCAATGAACTCTTGGCGTTCTACTGCTTGTTTTCTGACTCTCTGCTTGACGGGCCGCGCGTGAGGGCAGACGGCAAGGTGGTGCTCAATTACTTTCCTGGGAACACCGGGGATGTCAGATGGTTGCCATGCAAACACATCGACATTCGCCCGCAGGAAAGCAACAAGCGCGCTTTCCTATTTAGGGTCAAGCGTGGCACTAATGGTGAAGGTACCACCAGTGCCGTCCTCCTTGGCGGCCACTTTCTTGGTCTCTGGTGAAGCTGTCTTTGCCTTCTTGCACCTGCCGGTGGAGCTCGATGGTGCGTCCTCGACGGTAGCGCAGCACTCCGAAGAGGTGCGCTTGCCGGAGTGGGCATCAGAGCTACTCCTGCCGGACTTGGTCTTCTTCTTCCCCCCCGGGAGCTTCAGCGGCAAGTGGTTTGCATTCTGCTGCGGCTGCTGCTTCCCGGTAGATCTTGTCGGTACAGATAAGTGCATCTTTCTTGTCGCCATGGACAGAAATGACACTTATCGGACCGGGCATCTTGAGCACGTTGTAGGCATAATGAGAGGCTGCCATGAACTTGGCAAGTGCTGGACGGCCAAGTATCCCATTGTAGGGCAATGGAAAATCAGCAACGTCGAATGTGACCCTCTCTGTCCTGAAGTTCAGCTCGCTGCCAAATGTTACTGGCAGTGTGATCTTCCCCTTCGGCTTCCTCCTTCCCGGGTTGATTCCTTGAAAGGTGCCGGTCTCTTCGAGCTCGCTGTCGGGGATCTGGAGCTTCCTGAGTACCGCTGAGGAGATCAGATTTAGGCCAGCCCCGCCGTCAACCAGCATCTTCGTGACCTTGAGGTTGCGGATTGTTGGTGAAACAAACATCGGCAAGCACCCGACCGCAGTTATGCGATCAGGGTGATCCTCAATGTCGAAGATGATGGGCGTGCTAGACCACTTCAGGGGCTTGTGCGACTCAACAGACGGTTCTGCTGCGTTCACTTCCCGCACCCACTGTTTGAGTTGGCGGTGCGAGGTGTGCAGAGAAGCACCGCCGTCAATGCACAAAACCTCTGTTGCCTTCTGGAACTCCTGCTCGTCGGCCTCATCTTCCTCCATCTCATCATCTTCATCTTCGTCTTCATCTTTGTCGCGGCCGCGGGGAGGCCTATCTTCTTGCCGCTGCTTGGCCTTACCGCGGCACCCTCCCCGGGCGGGACGCTTCTTGCTGGATCCTCCGCCACCTTCCTGGGCCTTCTCCTTGTCGCGGCGCTCGTATTCAGCTTTCTGTAGCTCAACAAGCTGCTCAACCTTCTTGCAGGCCTGGAGGTCATGGCCCTTGGTGCGGTGGATCTTGTAGTACTGCTTGCCGGAGCCGTCCTGCTTGTCGGCGACCACCACAGCCTCGCCGGAGTCACCAGCTTTGGCCTTCTCGGCGCCGCCTCTGTTGCCGGACTGCTCGACCACTAGCACATCCTTAGCCTTTCTCTTTCTGTTATTCCGCCTCCGGTTCTTCTTTGCCGGAGGGGTGTCCTCACTGTCAGATCCTTCTGCTCTTGCGTTCTCTCCGGGAAGTTTCCTCCCCTCTTCAGCCCGTGCACACTTGTCGGCCAGAGCATACAGCTCGCTGACATCTCTGATCTTGCACATCGCCATCTCCTCCCTCATCCTGCGGTTACGCACGTTCTGATGGAACGCGCTGATAACCGCGGCAGGGTGGACATCTGGGATGTTGCGCTGCACCTTGCTAAATCTCTGTATGTACTTGCGCAGGGGTTCTCCTTCCTTCTGGGCGAGCAGATGAAGATCGCTCTCCTGGCCATGGGGTTTGTGGCCGCCTGTGAAGGCGCCGACAAACTGATGGCACAGGTCCGCCCACGAAGAGATGGAGTTGTCCGGCAAGTGCATGAGCCAAGATCTGACGTTGGGCTTGAGCACCAGCGGGAAGTAGTTGGCGAGGATCTTCTTGTCGCGCCCCCCGGCAGCCTGCACCACGATGGTGTAAACGCTGAGGAACTCCGATGGATGTATCCTGCCATCGTACTTCTCGGGTACATCTGGTTTGAAATTCTTGGTACTGGGCCACTGGACTTGCCGCAGCTCACGGGTGAACGCGGGGCAACCTACCGCGTACGACAAGTCGCCTGGTTCCCCTGGCGCATGCATATCAACAGTGGGCCCAGCGCGCGGGTCCAATGACGCGGTGGAGTCGGTGTCGAGGTTGGCCCGGCGAGTCGGCGATCTTGGCCTTCGTGGAGGGGAGCGCACGGTGGTGGCACCCCCAGCGGTCTTATCGGCGTCGGCTTGCGCCTGGGCGTCTTGCCGGGGCTTCGATGTGCTCGGTTGCCGGGGCTTGTCGCCGTTGGCGAAGCCGATGAGGCTCTGAATAGTGGCCCTCCAGTCGTCGATCTTGTCTGCCGTTGGAGGGTAATCTAGAAGCAGCTGGGCTCGGGCCAGCGCTTCCTCTGGAGTCTTGGGTGGCGGTGGCGAGCGACGCGAGGTGCGGGATATGCTCAGGCTCATCCGCAACCCGGGCCTCGACCTCACCCGCGTCCTCAAGAAGCTGCCGGCGGGTGCTGATCTTGAAGAACTCAAAGCCATTGTCGCACCCATCGTGGACAAGGTGAATGAGGTCAAGAGGGTTGACGGCGAGCGCGTGGATTAGACCATCTTTCTTCTCCTTTCCTTGTCGCTGTTTATTTAAGTCATGAGAACAATTTAGTCAGTGCCGCAACAAGTTATTTTTTTGTAATATAACTTTATTCTGGGCAATGCTTGCTATGCTATCTCCTTTACTAGGTCTTTTCTCTGTATGTTTTTACCCTACGCTTTTAGGGAACTTGCCGGCACGGGCACGCTTGCTGCGGGTGCTGAGTGCGGAACATCAGCAGCTCGCTGGCGGTGCCGGAGCACGCTTGCCGCGAGTGCTGAGTGCGGAACATCAGCAGCTCGCTGGCGGTGCCGGCTCCGGCAAGGGAGCGGAGGGCGCACGAAGAGCAGATCGAGGCGAAGCACGCGAGGGATTTTACCCAGCTTCGGAGCTCTCCGGAGAGATAAAACTCATGTCGTCGTGGGGAACGAGCACCTATGGGGCAGGGCCCCTTTCGGTCCGGCAAGGGAGCGGAGGGCGCACAAAGAGCAGATCGAGGCGAAGCACGCGAGGGATTTTACCCAGCTTCGGAGCTCTCCGGAGAGATAAAACTCCTACTGCTGCTTTGTGTTTCTATTTTGTTCTTGCTTGAGAGTGTGGGTGCGTTGTAGTTCCGAATGAGTCGAACCCCCTCTATGTGCGCATGGGCCTCCTTTTTATAGTTTAAAGGGGTCACCGCCAGGTGGCAGCGTAGAGAGAGGGGTAAAAAAGGGTAAAAATGGGGGTTGGTACAAACGCTACCAACAGTGCCCCCTACCTAACTCTGACGGCAGGGGACAAGGGCATTTAATGCCCGTCCGGTCGCCCAAACAGTGCAAGAGAAGCGACCGTTAGGGGCGCCACTGATCGCCACGATGGCCTTCTAGTCATCTTCACTTGTCACCTCGCACCGCTTGGCTGCACAGCTACCCGCCACGTGCACCAGGAGCGACCCTGCGGCAACACGTCGTCGGATGCGCTGGAGCGTGGGTGCAGAGTGGTAGCCTCGCCGCGGCAAGCGCCTTGCCGCGGTCGTTGTCTTGCCGCACCCGAGTTCTTCGTAGTGCCTTGGTTGGCCTTCCCGGCAAGCTCCTCTTGCCGGGGCCTTGTCCTTTCCGGCGAGTTACTCTTGCCGGGGCCTCGTCTTCTTAGTTAAAATACTTTGTTCTTGAATGGCATCAATATGAGCTACGGAGGATCTTGGCGGACGCCCGGCAAGCCTTGCCGCGGGACGCTGCGACTGCCCCTGCACAAGTTCGGAATACTAAGGTACCCCTACTTTAGTACACCGACAGATCGGCCGTCCCACTTTTACCGATCGTGCCGCTTTGTGTATCAGGCCAGCCGAGCCGAGCCATCGACAGGGCTTTAGGTGCTGTAAGACGGGGATCCGAACGCTGTCCCGAGTGCGTGCAGGCATCATGTCTGGCCGTCTGGGGGATTGGATATTGATCGATGCGTGTCGCGTCGTGTCGGTGTCCGGGCTAGCCTTTGGATCATGTGATCGACATGCTCGGAGCACACCGGGAGCGGCGTGGAGCGACATGCTCCTCTCCTCGCCACCTCGGCAGGCACCGGCGGGTGGGAGAGCGCGTCCGTGTCACGGCCGGGCGCATGACCGTGGACGCCGCTCCCATGCGTCCGTGTCTCCGGCGCGCCATTGGCCGCCCACGGAGGGGACGCCCCTCTCGCCTCTTATCGTCACTCGCACGGTTCGTATGGTCGAGCTCGAGCAGGCGTCTACGTCCATTCTGTAACGCTGGCTATCTATCTTCTTCCTGTGTACGTGAAACTTATCTAGAGCTAAAGTGTTGATTAGATAAGATGGCTGTATCAATGATGCAACTAGAGGTGCGTTTGGATCTAAGTCAAGAACTAAACTAGCCTCGCTAGGCAAGGTCAGGTGTTTGGTATGGACAGAAAAATCTAGCTTTTGACGACAATTAAGCCTGTAACCGTTGTCAAAACCTTGCTCACGGAGGAGAGCCAATTCGGCTCGCTCATGCGGGCAAGCCAGCTAGGAAAATCTACCCCAGCTAAGTAAGGCTAGCTAATGAACCAAACGCGCCCTAAATAGCTTTAAAGGGAAAAAGTTCACTGAGAAAAGAATAGACGAGGATCCGCGGCCACGTATGCGCACACACTATTGTCAAGATATAGTTCCTGAGTTCAAAGTTACATGTTTCAAATATGTGATCATTTGTGAGGGTAACAAGGAATACAAAAAAAAGATCATTTGTGAACCTAACAGAAAGGAACAACACTGAGAATTTACAGTTCTTTCTAGGGAGAGTATTTATAGTTGCTATGCGTGTCCTGCAAAAAAAAACGTTGCTATATCTGAATATACTTCGTCTCTTGTTTTTCAAGGTACACAAAGGATCACATTTTTTGCACAAATCTTGGCAAGTGTTTATGTTATCATATCTACAGTACTACATCCATGATCCCCGCAAAAAAAAAAGTACTACATCCATGAGTTTCTTTAAGGTCTTCGCTAGGTGGTCTACGGATCTGACGTAAATTTTATTATTTTCAGTGTTCGTTTTACTACCATAATTGAAGATGAATAGATCAGAAGTTTTCCCGCAACAAAAATTAATCTATTTGAGAACAATGAGTGGATTACAAGTGGCTGCTTTGTCCGATGCCAAACTTTAGCTACTAATTGGTTGCCTGCCAATCTTCTACGTCGTCAAGGAAAATTGACAAATATTTGCCTAGTTTTGGTTTTGCTTGGGTAGCCACCATTTAGCCCCAAACCAAGGGAAAATCCTATTTGATGCTCTTTGCGTCAAACTGCCGGCGCTTCGCAGAGGCGAGCGACCGAGCAACGACACGTTGGCCCGGCCCAGTTTTTGTGCGTACAATCGCAACTAGCCAGCCGGTTTTGGCAACCTTCTAGAAGGTTCTCTGAACCGTTTTTCTGTTTCTTTTACTAGTTTTTCTGTTTGCTTCTGTTTCTTTTTTCTTTTTTTTGTTTTTTGTTTCTTTTTTTCCTTTTCAAGGTCATTTTATCTTTTTTAAACTAAGTTCATGTTCAAAAATTGTTCTTCAATTTAGGAAAGTGTTCTTGCCTTCAAAAAATGTTCGCAATTTAAAAAATGTGACTTTTTAAAAAATGTTTGCAATTTCAGAAAATGTTCTTGTTTTCATAAAATGTTGCAAATGCTTTTGTTTAAAATAATCATAACTTTTTCAAATTGACAAAATGCAGATCGGTGGCCACCACGTCCGGCCATCAGAGGGGCGGGGGCGCGCCTGTGGTGGTGCGGGGGGAGAAGAGGCGCCGATTTTACTCAGCCGCGTAGGGATGGAGTAAATATACTCAGATTTTTAGGGATCGAATAAAATATTTACTCCACTAAGCCGTATAGGGGATCGGCTAGGTCAAACTTAGTGGAGTAAAAAGCCAAATTTACTTCACTAAGAAGAGTATAGGGGATCGGTTAGAAATGCTCTAAATATACTTAGATTGGGATCTCTCAGAAAAGCAGTTAGCTTGGTAGCCAACAAGTGTCAAGCTAAGATGCATGCCACAACTTTTGTATTTGGCCAGCACTGGGCGCTGGTGCTTTCGGCCGGTCCACCTCCAGCCGCCCGATCTAGCCGCGCGAGGCCGTCCGATCGCAGCTTCTCTTCTACCTTTTTCTTACCTTATCCTCTTCTCCAACACACACAGAGGGAAGCGCCAGGGCCGCCATGGATGCGCGACCACGAAGCACCGCCGGTTCGCACTAACCGCCGCGCTGTCGCAACCGCATGCCTCGCCGTCGCCATCGCCGTCGCCGCTTGCCGGTTGGAGCACTGGTCGCCGCCCAAGTTCGCTAACCAGGTCGCCGCCCTCCGCCTCCCACCGACCGCCGTTCGAGCAGCCTCGACGACCTTGCGACGCGCCTCGCCGCGGTGGCCGTCGCAGTTGGCCGCGGTGACCTGTCACGACTCTAAAAAAAGCTTCGGTTGTTGTAGCTTTGGAATTGCTGGTTCCAGCAAAATTAAAAACTGGTTGAAGCAAAATTTCTTTCCGGTTGTATCAGAAATTGCTTTGCATCTCTGGAAAAACATAGGCTCCAGCAAAAAAATCCAAAGGTTCCAGCAAAAAAAGATGCTGGTTGAAGCAAAATTGCTTGTCGGTTGTATCAAAAATTGCTTGCCGATCCCATCGAAGAAGAAAGCCATTGCCGCCATGGACAAACACCGCCATGGGTGAATGAATGTAGCAAAAAATGAAAGGGTTGTAGCAAAACAAATCACCGATGACAGGAAAATAGTATAGTGGTTACAACAAAAAGACATGTGTCGCCGTCGCCGGTCACAACAAAAACTTCGCCGGATCCAGCAAATCCAGTAGCCGGTTCCAGCAAATCAGCTCGCGGGTTGCAGCAAAAAATACCTCCACCACCATGGCTGCAAGGTCTTGAATCCTCTCTTGTAGCAAATCAAGTAGCCGGTTCCAGCAATTTACTTCACCGGTTCCACCCGAAGAGCTTCCGGCACGGCGCGTCGACGGTTCCAGCCCGGCGACGGTTCCAGCACGGGAAGAGCGCCGCCGTCTGTGGCCATGAATCGTGGGGAGATAGACTAAGAGAAAGGTTCAAGGGGCGGCCCTGGCTAAGTGGAGTGGCTAGCTCGCTGGCTTGGAGTCAAAGAAAAAAGAGGGACGGATGGATTTCATGGCGGATTAGAATTTTGGGAGGAGAGATGCGACGCATGAGGAAAGAGAAGTGCAGAGGATGGATAAGCTTTCTCAAAGTAAAAACGATGGATGGGGAGATAAAGCTGTGTGTGGCCCCGTGAGCTTAGCTGGGAAAGCGACGGGCCGAGTGACTCACGTTCTCCATGGGAGAAACTTTCTTTCATTATCTACGCAAAATTCTCCACTGGTGAGCGCCACTATCACCCTCTCAGAGCATATCCAACAGGCGCCCAAAAATTACTCCGCGCGCTAAAATTCGGATTTTTTGGGTGCCGGACAGCTCCAGCAGAAACTGTAAAATAGTTTGCGCACAAAAATGGTTAGGTGCATGCTGAAAAACGCTATCCCATGCTGCAAATTTAAGCGCCGGATTACGCGCGCTTCATAATTTACACTGCGTGTTTTTTGGGCGCACATGTTTGGGCATCTGGTAAACTAGATATGTTGGGTCTGGCACGCTAAAAGTGCTAAAATGACGCGCTAAAATTATTTTAGGGCGCGGAATTTTTGTGCGCCTGTTGAAAATGGCCTCATGTTTGTGCACGTGTGTTGAGAGGGTAGATACGGCAAACAACGTACAGACGACGAAGGCGACAGGCCCATGGCCTCGTCGTGGTAGAAAACTGAGGTGCGCAAAGAAACCGTCCCGATCAACAAGAGCAAGCAAGATCATTCTCATCACCACCAATAGGGGAGAAGAAAGAATTTGGAAGCAGATCGATCGCACCGATGGATTAATATATAATTGACTGCCAAGAATAGCTCGGCAGAAGCCGGCCGATAGGTTTCTTCATCAAGATCCTCGGGAGATGATTAATCGAACTTGATTTAACTTACACATAGAAATGAACTCCAACACTTGTAGATCGATCGCACCGATGGATTAATATATACACAAATTAAACCTCGTACGGTAATTAAGTTTCATCGGATCGATCGACCGAAACTTACACATAGAAATGAACTCCAACACTTGTGCGTAGTTTCCGGAGTACTATATAGGTAGCTAGCTTGCGCTCTGAGGCGAGGAGGAAGACGTACGCCGAAGCATTCACTTATGAAAATAAAGAGCCAGACATCAACGCAGGCGGGCGGTCGCCGCCGGCCCCTGCGTGCGTCCTCTTGGACAAAGGCTCGATGAGAGATTCAGAAACCGATCGACAGCGGCGCCACCGGCCCCGGCGTCGTCCGCGACGAGGACGATGGCATGGCCACCTGGCACTTCCCGCACGCGGTGCGCCGCCTAAGCATCTGGCACATGCCCTCGGCGACGCGCTCCGCGGGTCCGCCGCGCCTGAGCATGCGGCAGAAGGCCATGTGCGCCCGCACGGCCTCCTCCACGCCCATCGCCGCCGCGCGCTTGCTGCGGCCGGCCTCGTACTTGACGGACTCGGAGCACAGCCCGCACAGCCACCGGCCCCCGAAGTAGGCCCTCACGCGGACTATGTACTCGCCGGTGCACTCCTCCCCCAGGCCGCAGCACTCGCAGCTCACCACCGCCGACGACTCCACCGCCTCCATGTCTAGCTTAGGAAGTTGAATTATTAGCTAGAAAACCACGGCGGGCTCTTTTTCTTGGACTGGTTGATCTGGAAGAAGAAGAATCAGGTTCGCTTGTGCTTTTCGTGCTGTGCTTTGTGTTGTGTGTGCAACGGTAGGTCCATTTATACATCGTTTGGGAGGCCCAGGGCACCCTGGCTCTCGCTGTGTGGCGACCGCGACCCGAGCGACGAACAGTTTGTTTTGTCACATGGAGTCACGCACGTACCCCCGCTCACCGAGCGGGTGTAGCATTCTTGGGTGACACATCCACCAGGTGCATGCCGTGTTGCCTGTGTTTTTTGAGCCCGTTTACACTCAGCTACTCCTATTTCCATCAGGTACTACGTATGCTAGTGCACTACTACTTGTTCCTCGCCTGGTTTAATTTGCCCTGACGAGAAGGGAACATGATCGACAAGAACATTTCGTCCAGCTCTGCGTGTCGTCCAATTTAATATGTCTGAGGACTATGAGCAAATCTCCGCGCGCTTTAGTCTTCGAATAGACCATCTTTGATTACCATTTCGTGACTTCGATGATACATACAGTATAATTGATCATGCATGTGTGGATTGACCTTGATCACTTCCAAGTTGGAGCTAGGTGCGCGGAGGAATTCATCTCTGCCCTGGATCACAGGCAAAGATCACCACCAGCTGGTTCCCTACGCACACCTTAATATCCCACTATGCTGGCCCGTTCTTTCCTTGCTTCTGTCAATGTGCAAGTGGAACCTAACTGATGGAACACATGGATAAGCACGTTTTGCTGTTACTTACTCAACTGAACATTGTTGGGCTTCATCAGCCGATTATTTTGTGAATGCACTCCGCTGATTTTTTTTCCCGCCCGATGGTGGTGGAGATGAGGAGGAGCTTAGCAGAGACCAAGGCTGCAATAATCACGATTTTTTTCATCTGATTCTACAAATTTATCCATATTTGTTGGACTGATTCTCTGATTCTAGTTGATAGAATCTACGATTAAGATTCTGTTACTTATGATCCTACAATTTACAATCCTACCTTAAGGGTTCCGATCCAATTCAGATTGTGTTTCTGACAACCTTAGCCGGGAGTAAGGGTTTATGGTTGAGGCACCAGAGAGGGACTTTGAGGATGTCTGCCGGTAGGGGCGGGGGTGTTGCACTAACCGACATATAGATGAACAACGAGGAGGCCCCCACGAGTGAAGCAAATGACATAGATCCATTATGAAGTGTCTTTATGTTGTATTTGTTCGATATTAAAAATGAATTTTTTTCCCCGTAAATTTGGGCAAATTTTAAAAGAAACTAACTTAGGACAAAGCTTATAGGCCATATATTTTGTAACAGGTGAAATAGAAATGCTGAAGTGTATATATGAATCACTTTTGTGCTGTCACTTAGTCAATCAGTCATTATTTTGTCACTGCACTCTTGTCCATTGTTTTTTCTTCTTTTTCTTTTTTTGCTCTGGCAGTAGTTAAGAAAAGCCCTTTCTAGACTTGGGAGGGGGGGGGGGGGGGTGCACCTCCGGTTGGGAGTATTAAGTAGTATCATAGATCCTTACAAACATACTCATACATAAAGATAAAATTACTCCCTTCGATCTATGTTAATTGTCGATAATTTAGCACAACGGCAAATAATATAAATCGGAAGGAGTACATTCAAATTTTTGGGAGTTGCCGAAGTCTTCTTCCTCCTGCACCCACTGGCGTCACGCCATGAGTATAGCTCAATGTCGTCTAGGCCTCCGCCCGCCTTGACAAATCAAACTTTTTTGAACCCGTGGGTTTGTAGAAACAGCGGCCAAAAAGTCATCGATGCAGACCAAGAGACGCTGGCGATCGCAATCTGCAAAGCAAATCGCCACCCTAGAGAAGAAAACTCTGATAAGGGCATGTAAACTCCGAATAGCACGAACACCAGCCGAATGCAGACGGATCCACCAAATACCTGAACCGACCGGATCCCAAAAGAACTGCCGGAGACACGGCTCGACAAGCCCTCCGCCGGTGATAAACACATGAACAGAATGAGAAGAGAGAGGTGAGAACATTATTCCTAGACTGGGATAGTGCCACCGCCTCGTCACCCCAAACCAAACTCGAAGACTCCCTACCGAAAACCTGGAAAACAAAATCATTGATGTTATTGCACAACAGGTCCGGGTGTGATGTTGACCTCGGATCCGTCAAGGACCTTCCACCGATTCCCTCTTATTCGGGACCTATCTGTTAGAAGGGATAGACGGAATTGGTGGAATCGATGTTTATTGCTTAAGCCTCGTGGGCATATATATAGGAGTATAATGACCAATTTGGAGTACAAGACAAGGCAGGACCAAACCCTAGTCTATCCCATACTTCCTAATAATCATAATACTCAACATGCCCTCATAGTCACAACGGTAGCGACGTAGACGGTGCGACTGGAGAAGAATCTGAAGGTAAGCCGACGGACATCCCCCCACTGTCGTAACGGTCGATGCATCGCGGAAGTTGTGGCTGGAGTGAAAACCGACGAGGCTTCTCAAGCAAGGCGGTAGCCCTTTGTGTCGTTGTTGAGGTAGCCGAGAGCTTAGGGTGGTGCACCTGTGGTCGAGCGTAGCCATGCGAAGAATGCCGTGGTCGATGTCGACTTGGGGTAGCCTGTGTCGAGGAAGTCGCCGTGGAGCCGCGGGTGTAAGGAGGAGCTGAGTTAGTCATGGGCGCACTGGTGTCAAAGTAGTGGTGCGCCGGGAAGAATGCGTTGTTGACGAGGCGTCGCGCCGGGTTTGCCAAACCCGGGGACACATCGTAGACGAAGGCACGCGTCGGTGTTGCCAGCATCGGACATGTATAGATGGGCGAAGACGAAGTTGATGAAGCGCCACACCAGGCTTGCCAGGCCCGGTGACACGTCGTGGATGAACGCACACATTGGTGTTGCTAGCACCAGGCATGCGTAGACAAGGGACCTACACGAGTTGTACGCCATGTTGAGGAGTCAGAGGGGCCAGCAGAGAAGGAGACTCGACGACGGTTGTGGAGCCAATCGCCGTGGGGCCAATGTCACCAATGGTGGTCGGGGTATACGAAGTGGTTGGGGAAGATGACGGCGACGCTGGCGACGAGCTGGTGGTGGACGAAGACAAAGTGGTGAACGAGCGGCGGTGGCTATGGGGGTAGCAGCGGCGGCGACGGCTAGGTTAGGAGCACGGCGGCGGTGCTCGAAGTAGGCGAGAAACCCGATAGTGTGACGAAGACAGACGCGCACAGTGGCGTTCCCGCGCCAAAGGAGGCGGCGCGGTGCAATCCACGGGAAATCGACGCGCGGGAACGGCGGAGTGGACTGCGTGCCACGGCACTACAGCTCAAAGGGGCGACGCAGCGGCAGCAGGCGGGTCCAGGCAACGATAGAAAGACCTCGGGGCGGCTGCATGGACCACGGGGCCAGGCGCTACGATCCAAAGGGGTGGCGCAGCGCGGGTCGGTGCAGCCACGGGGATGGTCTCAGGCGGCGGCAGGGACTGCACGTCGCGGCGCTACAACCCGAAGGGGCGGTGTAGCAGCGGCTCGCAGGACGGGGTGCTACGTCTTAAGCTTGCGGTGGATTTCCTTGAAGAGGAAAGGGTCATGCAACACAGTAGCGTAAGTATTTCCCTCAGTTTTTGAGAACCAAGGTATCAATCCAGTAGGAGGCTTCGCACAAGTCCCACGAACCTACACAAACAAACAAAGAACTCACAACCAACGCGATAAAGGGGTTGTCAGTCCCTTCACGGCCACTTGCGAAAGTGAGATCTCGTAGAGATAATATGATAAGATAAATATATTTTTGGTATTTTATGATATAGATTGGAAAAGTAAAGATGCAAATAAAAGTAGATTGAAAGCTTATATGATAAAAGATAGACCCGGGGGTCATAGGTTTCACTAGAGGCTTCTCTCAAGATAGCATAAGTATTACGGTGGGTGAACAAATTACTGTCGAGCAATTGATAGAAAAGCGAATAATTATGAGATTATCTAGGCATGATCGTGTATATAGGCATCACGTCCGTGACAAGTAGACCGACTCCTGCCTGCATCTACTACTATTACTCCACACATCGACCGCTATACAGCATGCATCTAGAGTATTAAGTTCATAAGAACAGAGTAACGCTTTAAGAAAGATGACATGATATAGAGGGATAAACTCATGCAATATGATATAAACCCCATCTTTTTATCCTCGATGGCAACAATACAATACGTGCCTTGCTGCCCCTGCTGTCACTGGGAAAGGACACCGCAAGATTGAACACAAAGCTAAGCACTTCTCCCATGGCAAGAAAGATCAATCTAGTAGGCCAAACCAAACCGATAATTTGAATAGACTTGCAAATATAACTCAATCATATATAAAAGAATTCAGAGCAGATTCAAATATTTCTCATAGATAAAATTGATCATAAACCCACAATTCATCAGATCTCGACAAACACACCGCAAAAAGAGTTACATCAAATAGATCTCCACAAGAGAGGGGGGGAACATGGTATTGAGATCCAAAAAGAGAGAAGAAGCCATCTAGCTAATAACTATGGACCCAAGGTCTGTGGTAAACTACTCACAACTCATCGGAGAGGCCTTGGAGTTGATGTAGAGGCCCTCCATGGTGGATTCGCCCTCCGGCAGAGCACCGACGATGGCTCCAAGATGGGATCTCACGGATACAGAAGGTTACAGTGGTGGAAATAGGTTTTCGGTGGCTCCCCTGATGGTTTCGGGGTACATCGGTATATATAGGAGGAAGAAGTACGTCGGTGGACTCCCGAGGGGCCCACGAGACAGGGGGCGCGCCCTATAGGGGGGGCACGCCCTCCACCCTCGTGGCTTCCTCGATTGCTTCTTGAATTGCACTCCAAGTCCTCTGGATCACGTTTGTTCCAAAAATCACGCTCCCGAAGATTTCATTCCGTTTGGACTCCGTTTGATATTCCTTTTCTTCGAAACACCGAAATAGGCAAAAAAACAGCAATACGAGCTAGGCCTCCGGTTAGTAGGTTAGTCCCAAAATGAAATAAAAGTGTAAAGTAAAGCCCATAAACATCCAAAACAGGTAATATAATAGCATGGAACAATCAAAAATTATAGATACGTTGGAGACGTATCAAGCATCCCCAAGCTTAATTACTGCTCGTCCTCGAGTAGGTAAATTATAAAAACAGAATTTTTGATGTGGAATGCTATCTAGCATAATTCTCAATGTATTTCTCTTTATTGTGGCATGAATGTTCAGATCCAAATGATTCAAAATAAAAGTTCATATTGACATAAGAAATAGTAATACTTCAAGCATACTAATCAAAGCAATCATGTCTTCTCAAAATAACATGGTTAAAGAAAGTTCATCCCTACAAAATCATATAGTTAGGCTATGCTTCATTTTTGTCACACAAAAAAGCTCCCATCTTGTACACCCCCGATGACAAGCCAAACAATTGTTTCGTACTTAAATAATCTCAAAAAATTTCAACTTTCACGCAATACATGAGCGTGAGCCATGGATAGAGCACTATGGATGGAATAGAATAATGATGGGGATTGTGTGGAGAAGACAAAAAAGAGAAAGTCTCACGTTGACGAGGATAATCAATGGGCTATGGAGATGCCCATCAATTGATGTCAACATGAGGAGTAGGGATTGCCATGCAACGGATGCACTAGAGCTAAAAATGTATGAAAGCTCAACAAAAGAAACTAGTGGATGTCCATCCAACTTGCCTGCTCACGAAGACCTAGGGCATTTTGAGGAAGCCCATCGTAGGAATATACAAGCCAAGTTCTATAATGAAAAATTCCCAATAGTATATGAAAGTGACCACATATGAGACTCGCTATATGAAGAACATGGTGCTACTTTGAAGCACAAGTGTGGAAAAGAGATAGTAATATTGCCCCCTTTTTTTTGGCCTTTTTTGGCCTTTCCTTGTTTTTTCTTTTTCTTTTTTTTCTTTGGCCTTTCCTTTTTTTTTCTTTGGCCTTTCTTTTTTTCTTTAGGGACAATGCTCTAATAATGATGATCATCACACTTCTATATATTTACAACTCATGAATTACAACTCAAAACTAGAACAAGATATGACTCTATATGAATGCCTTCGGCGGTGTACCGGGATGGGCAATGAATCAAGAGTGACATGTATGAAAATTTATGTATGATGGCTTTGCCACAAATACGATGTCAACTACATGATCATGCAAGGCAATATGACAATAGTAATGTATGTCATGATGATAAACGGAAAGGTGGAAAGTTGCATTGCAATATATCTCGGAATGGCTATGGAAATGCCATAAATAGGTAGGTATGTGTTGGGGAACATAGCAGAAAATAAAAAATTTCTACGCTTCACCAAGATCAATCTATGGAGTTCATCTAGCAACGAGAGAGAGGAGTGCATCTACATACCCTTTTAGATCGCGAGCGGAAGCGTTCAAGAGAACAGGGTTGAGGGAGTCGTACTCGTCGTGATCCAAATCACCGATGATCCTAGTGCTGAACGGACAGCACCTCCGCGTTCAACACATGTACGGTTGGGAAGACGTCTCCTCCTTCTTGATCCAGCAAGGGTAAGGAGAGGTTGATGAAGATCCAGCAGCACGACGGCGTGGTGGTGGAAGTAGCAGCGATCTCGGCAGGGCTTCACCAAGCTCAACGAGAGGGAGAGGTGTTACGGAGGGAGAGGGAGGCGCCAGGAGCTGGGGTGCGCAGCCCTCCCTCCCCCCTCTTTATATAGGAGCCCTGGGGGGGCGCCGGCCCCTAGAGATTGGATCTCAAGGGGGGGGGGGCGGCCAAGGGGATGGCTTGCCCCACAAGCGAAGTGGGGCGCCCCCCACCCCTAGGGTTTCCAACCCTAGGCGTAGGGGGAGGCCCAAGGGGGGCGCACCAGCCCACCAGGGGCTGGTTCCCTCCCCACTTCATCCCATGGGGCCCTCCGAGATAGGTGGCCCCACCCGGTGGACCCCCGGGACCCTTCCGGTGGTCCCGGTACAATACCGGTGACCCCCGAAACTTTCCCGGTGGCCGAAACTGGACTTCCTATATACAGTTCTTCATCTCCGGACCATTCCGGAACTCCTCGTGATGTCCGGGATCTCATACGGGACTCCGAACAACTTTCGGGTTACCGCATACTAATATCTCTACAACCCTAGCGTCACCGACCCTTAAGTGTGTAGACCCTACGGGTTCGGGAGACACGCAGACATGACCGAGACGACTCTCCGGTCAATAACCAACAGCGGGATCTAGATACCCATGTTGGCTCCCACATGCTCCTCGATGATCTCATCGGATGAACCACGATGTCGAGGATTCAAGTAACCCTGTATACAATTCCCTTTGTTAATCGGTATGTTACTTGCCCAAGATTCGATCGTCGGTATCCCAATACCTCGTTCAATCTCGTTACCGGCAAGTCACTTTACTCTTACCGTAATGCATGATCCCGTGACCAAACACTTGGTCACTTTGAGCTCATTATGATGATGCATTACTGAGTGGGCCCAGAGATACCTCTCCGTCATACGGAGTGATAAATCCCAGTCTCGATCCGTGTCAACCCAACAGATACTTTCGGGGATACCCGTAGTATACCTTTATAGTCACCCAGTTATGTTGTGACGTTTGGTACACCCAAAGCACTCCTACGGTATCCGGGAGTTACACGATCTCATGGTCTAAGGAAATGATACTTGACATTGGAAAAGCTCTAGCAAACGAACTACACGATCTTGTGCTATGCTTAGGATTGGGTCTTGTCCATCACATCATTCTGTTGGAAATATACCCTAGAGGCAATAATAAAAGCATTATTATTATATTTCCTTGTTCATGATAATTGTCTTTATTCATGTTATAATTGTGTTATCCGGAAATCGTAATACATGTGTGAATAACAGACACCAACATGTCCCTAGTAAGCCTCTAATTGACTAGCTCGTTGATCAATAGATAGTCATGGTTTCCTGACTATGGACATTGGATGTCATTGATAACGAGATCACATCATTAGGAGAATGATGTGATGGACAAGACCCAATCCTAAACATAGCACAAGATCGTATAGTTCGTTTGCTAGAGTTTTCCAATGTCAAAGTATCTTTTCCTTAGACCATGAGATCGTGTAACTCCCGGATACCGTAGGAGTGCTTTGGGTATACCAAACGTCACAACGTAACTGGGTGACTATAAAGGTAGACTACGGGTATCTCCGAAAGTGTCTGTTGGGTTGACATGGATCAAGACTGGGATTTGTCACTCCGTATGACGGAGAGGTATCACTGGGCCCACTCGGTAATGCATCATCATAATGAGCTCAGAGTGACCAAGTGTCTGGTCACGGGATCATGCATTACGGTACGAGTAAAGTGACTTGCCGGTAACGAGATTGAACGAGGTATTGGGATACCGACGATCGAATCTCGGGCAAGCAACATATCGATTGACAAAGGGAATTGAGTACGGGGTTGATTGAATCCTCGACATCGTGGTTCATCCGATGAGATCATCGTGGAGCATGTGGGAGCCAACATGGGTATCCAGATCCCGCTGTTGGTTATTGACCGGAGAGTCGTCTCGGTCATGTCTGCTTGTCTCCCGAACCCGTAGGGTCTACACACTTAAGGGTCGGTGACGCTAGGGTTATGAAGATATGTATATGCAGAAACCCGAATGTTGTTCGGAGTCCCGGATGAGATCCCGGACGTCACGAGGAGTTCCGGAATGGTCCGGAGGTAAAGAATTATATATAGGAAGTGCTGTTTCGGCCATCAGGACAAGTTTCGGGGTTATCGGTATTGTACCGGGACCACCGGAGGGGTCCCGGGGGCCCACCGGGTGGGGCCACCTATCCCGGGGGGCCACATGGGCTGTAGGGGGTGCGCCTTGGCCTTCATGGGCCAAGGGAACCAGCCCCTATAGGCCCATGCGCCTAGGGTTTCCACCTAGGAGGAGTCCTAGTGGTGGAAGGCACCCCTAGGTGCCTTGGGGGGAGGGAAACCTCCCCTTGGCCGCCGCCCCCCCTAGTAGATCTCATCTACTAGGGCCGGCGCCCCCCCCCCCCCATGGCACCCCTATATATAGTGGGGGGGGGAGAGGAGGGAAATAGACCAGCCCCTGGCGCCTCCCTCTCCCCCCGTTACGTCTCTCTCTCGTAGTCTCGGCGAAGCCCTGCTTCTGTGACGCCCTGCATCCACCACCACGCCGTCGTGCTGCTGGATCTTCATCAACCTCTCCTCCCCCCTTGCTGGATCAAGAAGGAGGAGACGTCTCCTGTCCCGTACGTGTGTTGAACGCGGAGGTGCCGTCCGTTCGGCGCTTGGTCATCGGTGGTTTGGATCACGTCGAGTACGACTACATCATCACCGTTCTTTGAACGCTTCCGCTCGCGATCTACAAAGGTATGTAGATGCATCTAATGACTCGTTGCTAGATGAACTCCTATATGATCTTGGTGAAACGAGTAGGAATTTTTTTTGTTTTTCTGCAACGTTCCCCAACAATGGCATCATGAGCTAGGTCTATGCGTAGTTCTTCTTGCGCGAGTAGAACACAATTTGTTGTGGGCGTAGATTTGTCAACTTTCTTGCCGTTACTAGTCCTTTCTTGCTTCAGCGGTATTGTGGGATGAAGCGGCCCGGACCAACCTTACACGTACGCTTACGTGAGACCGGTTCCACCGACTAACATGCACTAGTTGCATAAGGTGGCTGGCGGGTGTCTGTCTCTCCTACTTTAGTTGGAGCGGATTCGATGAACAGGGTCCTTATGAAGGGTAAATAGAAGTTGACAAATCACGTTGTGGCTTTAACGTAGGTAAGAAGACGTTCTTGCTAGAACCCTAATTCAGCCACGTAAAACTTGCAACAACAATTAGAGGACGTCTAACTTGTTTTTGCAGCAAGTGGTTTGTGATATGATATGGCCAAAGTTGTGATGAATGATGAATGATCTATATGTGATGTATGAGATGTTCATGCTATTGTAATAGGAGTCACGACTTGCATGTCGATGAGTATGACAACCGGCAGGAGCCATAGGAGTTGTCTTTATTCTTTTATATGACCTGCATGTCATTGAGAAACGCCATGTAAATTACTTTACTTTATTGCTAAACGCGTTAGCCATAGTAGTAGAAGTAATAGTTGGCGAGCAACTTCATGGAGACACGATGATGGAGATCATGATAATGGAGATCATGGTGTCAAGCCGGTGACAAGATGATCATGGAGCCCCAAGATGGAGATCAAAGGAGCTATGTGATATTGGCCATATCATGTCACGTTTATTATTTGATTGCATGTGATGTTTATCATGTTTTGCATCTTGTTTACTTAGAACGACGGTAGTAAATAAGATGATCCCTCATACTAATTTCAAGAAGTGTTCCCCCTAACTGTGCACCGTTGCGACAGTTCGCTGTTTCAAAACACCACGTGATGATCGGGTGTTTTATTCAGACGTTCACATACAACGGGTGTAAGACAGATTTACACATGCAAACACTTAGGTTGACTTGACGAGCCTAGCATGTACAGACATGGCCTCGGAACACAGAAGACCGAAAGGTCGAGCATGAGTCGTATAGAAGATACGATCACCATGAAAATGTTCACCGATGATGACTAGTCCGTCTCACGTGATGATCGGACACGGTCTAGTTAGCTCGGATCATGTAATACTTAGATGACTAGAGGGATGTCTAATCTAAGTGGGAGTTCACTAATAATTTGATTAGTTGAACTTAATTATCATGAACTTAGTCTAAATATTTTACAATATGTCTTGTAGATCAAATGGCCAACGTAGTCCTCAACTTCAACGCGTTCCTAGAGAAAACTAAGCTGAAAGACGATGGCAGCAACTATACGGACTGGGTCCGGAACCTGAGGATCATCCTCATAGCTGCCAAGAAAGATTATGTCCTACAAGCACCGCTGGGTGACGCACCCATTCTCCCTGCAGAACAAGATGTTATGAACGCTTGGCAGGCACGTTCCGATGACTACTCCCTCGTTCAGTGCGGCATGCTTTACAGCATAGAGCCGGGGCTCCAAAAGCGTTTTGAGAGACATGGAGCATATGAGATGTTCGAAGAGCTGAAAATGGTTTTCCAAGCTCACGCCCGGCTCGAGAGATATCAAGTCTCCGACAAGTTCTTCAGCTGTAAGATGGAGGAAAACAGTTCTGTCAGTGAGCACATACTCACTATGTCTGGGTTACATAACCGCTTGACTCAGCTGGGAGTTAATCTCCCGGATGATGCGGTCATTGACAGAATCCTCCAGTCGCTTCCACAAAGCTACAAGAGCTTTGTGATGAACTTCAATATGCAGGGGATGGAAAAGACCATTCCTGAGGTATTTGCTATGCTGAAATCAGCAGAGGTAGAAGTCAAGAAGGAACATCAAGTGTTGATGGTCAATAAAACCACTAAGTTCAAGAAAGGCAAGGGTAAAAAGAACTTCAAGAAGGACAGCAAGGAGGTTGCCGTGCCCGGCAAGCAAGCTGCCGGGAAGAAGCCAAAGAATGGACCCAAGCCCGAGACTGAGTGCTTTTATTGCAAGGGAAGCGGTCACTGGAAGTGTAACTGCCCTAAGTACTTAGCGGACAAGAAGGCCGGCAAAACAAAAGGTATATGTGATATACATGTAATTGATGTGTACCTTACTAGTGCCCGCAGTAGCTCCTGGGTATTTGATACCGGTGCAGTTGCTCACATTTGTAACTCAAAGCAGGGGCTGCGGAATAAGCGGAAACTAGCAAAGGACGAGGTGATGATGCGCGTCGGGAATGGTTCCAAGGTCAATGTGATCGCCGTCGGCACGCTACCTCTGCATCTCCCTTCGGGATTAGTTTTAAACCTTAATAATTGTTATTTAGTGCCAGCTTTGAGCATGAACATTGTATCAGGATCTCGTTTAATTCGAGATGGCTACTCATTTAAATCCGAGAATAATGGTTGTTCTATTTATATGAGAGATATGTTTTATGGTCATGCTCCTATGGTGAATGGTTTATTCTTTATGAATCTCGAACGTGATGCTACACATGTTCACAATGTGAGTACCAAAAGAAGTAAGGTTGATAATGATAGTCCCACATACTTGTGGCACTGCCGCCTTGGTCACATAGGTGTCAAACGCATGAAGAAGCTCCATGCAGATGGACTTTTAGAGTCTCTTGATTATGAATCATTTGACACGTGCGAACCATGCCTTATGGGAAAAATGACCAAGACTCCGTTCCCAGGAACAATGGAGCGAGCAACCAACTTATTGGAAATCATACATACTGATGTGTGTGGTCCAATGAGTGTTGAGGCTCGCGGTGGCTATCGTTATGTTCTCACCCTCACTGATGATTTAAGTAGGTATGGGTATATCTACTTAATGAAACACAAGTCTGAAACCTTTGAAAAGTTCAAGGAATTTCAGAGTGAGGTTGAAAATCAACGTGACAGGAAAATCAAGTTTCTACGATCAGATCGTGGAGGAGAATACTTGAGTCATGAGTTTGGCACACACTTAAGAAAATGTGGAATAGTTTCACAACTCACGCCGCCTGGAACACCTCAGTGTAATGGTGTGTCCGAACGTCGTAATCGCACTCTATTAGATATGGTGCGATCTATGATGTCTCTTACCGATTTACAGCTATCTTTTTGGGGCTATGCTTTAGAGACTGTCGCATTCACTTTAAATAGGGCTCCGTCGAAATCCGTTGAGACGACACCGTATGAATTATGGTTTGGGAAGAAACCTAAGCTGTCGTTTCTAAAAGTTTGGGGATGCGATGCTTATGTCAAGAAACTTCAACCTGAAAAGCTCGAACCCAAGTCGGAAAAATGCGTCTTCATAGGATACCCAAAGAAACTATTGGGTACACCTTCTACCTCAGATCCGAAGGCAAGATCTTTGTTGCCAAGAATGGGTCCTTTCTAGAGAAGGAGTTTCTCTCGAAAGAAGTAAGTGGGAGGAAAGTAGAGCTTGATGAAGTATTACCTCTTGAACCGGATAATGGCGCAACTCAAGAAAATGTTCCTGAGGTGCCAGCACCGACTAGAGAGGAAGTTAATGATGATGATCAAGATACTTCTGATCAAGCTCCTACTAAAATTCGAAGGTCAACAAGGACACGTTCCGCACCAGAGTGGTACGGCAACCCTGTCTTGGAAATCATGTTGTTAGACAACGGTGAACCTTCGAACTATGAAGAAGCGATGGCGGGCCCGGATTCCGACAAATGGCTAGAAGCCATGAAATCCGAGATAGGATCCATGTATGAAAACGAAGTATGGACTTTGACTGACTTGCCCGTTGAACGGCGAGCCATAGAAAATAAATGGATCTTTAAGAGGAAGACAGACGCGGATGGTAATGTGACCATCTATAAAGCTCGGCTTGTCGCTAAGGTTTATCGACAAGTTCAAGGGGTTGACTACGATGAGACTTTCTCACCGGTAGCGAAGCTGAAGTCCGTCCGAATCATGTTAGCAATTGCCGCATTCTACGATTATGAAATATGGCAAATGGACGTCAAAACGGCATTCCTTAATGGTTTCCTTAAGGAAGAATTGTATATGATGCAGCCGGAAGGTTTTGTCGATCCTAAGAATGCTGACAAAGTGTGCAAGCTCCAACGCTCGATTTATGGGCTGGTGCAAGCATCTCGGAGTTGGAACATTCGCTTTGATGAGATGATCAAAGCGTTTGAGTTTACACAGACTTATGGAGAAGCCTGCGTTTACAAGAAAGTGAGTGGGAGCTCTGTAGCATTTCTCATACTATATGTAGATGACATACTTTTGATGGGAAATGATATAGAACTCTTGGACAACATCAAGGCCTATTTGAATAAGAGTTTTTCAATGAAGGACCTTGGAGAAGCTGCTTATATATTAGGCATCAAAATCTATAGAGATAGATCGAGACGCCTCATAGGTCTTTCACAAAGCACATACCTTGATAAGATATTGAAGAAGTTCAATATGGATCAATCCAAGAAGGGGTTCTTGCCTGTGTTACAAGGTATGAAATTGAGCTCAGCTCAATGTCCGACCACGGCAGAAGATATAGAAGAGATGAGCGTCATCCCCTATGCATCAGCCATATGTTCTATTATGTATGCCATGCTGTGTACCAGACCTGATGTAAACCTTGCCGTAAGTTTGGTAGGAAGGTACCAAAGTAATCCCGGCAAGGAGCACTGGACAGCGGTCAAGAATATCCTGAAGTACCTGAAAAGGACTAAGGAAATGTTTCTCGTTTATGGAGGTGACGAAGAGCTTGTCGTAAAGGGTTACGTCGACGCTAGCTTCGACACAGATCTGGATGACTCTAAGTCACAAACCGGATACGTGTATATTTTGAATGGTGGGGCAGTAAGCTGGTGCAGTTGCAAGCAAAGCGTCGTGGCGGGATCTACATGTGAAGCAGAGTACATGGCAGCCTCGGAGGCAGCACATGAAGCAATATGGGTGAAGGAGTTCATCAGCGACCTAGGAGTCATACCCAATGCGTCGGGGTCAATCAAACTCTTCTGTGACAACACTGGAGCTATTGCACTTGCCAAGGAGCCCAGGTTTCACAAGAAGACAAGGCACATCAAGCGTCACTTCAACTCCATTCGTGAAAATGTTCAAGATGGAGACATGGAGATTTGTAAAATACATACGGACCTGAATGTAGCAGATCCGTTGACTAAACCTCTCCCTAGAGCAAAACATGATCAACACCAGAATTCCATGGGTGTTCGATTCATCACAATGTAACTAGATTATTGACTCTAGTGCAAGTGGGAGACTGTTGGAAATATGCCCTAGAGGCAATAATAAAAGCATTATTATTATATTTCCTTGTTCATGATAATTGTCTTTATTCATGCTATAATTCTGTTATCCGGAAATCGTTATACATGTGTGAATAACAGACACCAACATGTCCCTAGTAAGCCTCTAGTTGACTAGCTCGTTGATCAATAGATAGTCATGGTTTCCTGACTATGGACATTGGATGTCATTGATAACGAGATCACATCATTAGGAGAATGATGTGATGGACAAGACCCAATCCTAAACATAGCACAAGATCGTATAGTTCGTTTGCTAGAGTTTTCCAATGTCAAAGTATCTTTTCCTTAGACCATAAGATCGTGTAACTCCCGGATACCGTAGGAGTGCTTTGGATATACCAAACGTCACAACGTAACTGGGTGACTATAAAGGTAGACTACGGGTATCTCCGAAAGTGTCTGTTGGGTTGACATGGATCAAGACTGGGATTTGTCACTCCGTATGATGGAGAGGTATCACTGGGCCCACTTGGTAATGCATCATCATAATGAGCTCAGAGTGACCAAGTGTCTGGTCACGGGATCATGCATTACGGTACGAGTAAAGTGACTTGCCGGTAACGAGATTGAACGAGGTATTGGGATACCAACTATCGAATCTCGGGCAAGCAACATATCGATTGACAAAGGGAATTGAGTACGGGGTTGATTGAATCCTCGACATCGTGGTTCATCCGATGAGATCATCGTGGAGCATGTGGGAGCCAACATGGGTATCCAGATCCCGCTGTTGGTTATTGACCGGAGAGTCGTCTCGGTCATGTCTGCTTGTCTCCCGAACCCGTAGGGTCTACACACTTAAGGTTCGGTGACGCTAGGGTTATGAAGATATGTATATGCAGAAACCCGAATGTTGTTCGGAGTCCTGGATGAGATCCCGGACGTCACGAGGAGTTCCGGAATGGTCCGGAGGTAAAGAATTATATATAGGAAGTGCTGTTTCGGCCATCGGGACAAGTTTCGGGGTTATCGGTATTGTACCGGGACCACCGGAGGGGTCCCGGGGGCCCACCGGGTGGGGCCACCTGTCCCGGGGGGCCACATGGGCTGTAGGGGGTGCGCCTTGGCCTTCATGGGCCAAGGGCACCAGCCCCTATAGGCCCATGCGCCTAGGGTTTCCACCTAGGAGGACTCCTAGTGGTGGAAGGCACCCCTAGGTGCCTTGGGGGGGAGGGAAACCTCCCCTTGGCCGCCGCCCCCCCTAGTAGATCTCATCTACTAGGGCTGGCGCCCCCCCCCATGGCACCCCTATATATAGTGGGGGGGAGAGGAGGGAAATAGACCAGCCCCTGGCGCCTCCCTCTCCCCCCGTTACGTCTCTCTCTCGTAGTCTCGGCGAAGCCCTGCTTCTGTGACGCCCTGCATCCACCACCACGCCGTCGTGCTGCTGGATCTTCATCAACCTCTCCTCCCCCCTTGCTGGATCAAGAAGGAGGAGACGTCTCCCGTCCCGTACGTGTGTTGAACGCGGAGGTGCCGTCCGTTCGGCGCTTGGTCATCGGTGGTTTGGATCACGTCGAGTACGACTACATCATCACCGTTCTTTGAACGCTTCCGCTTGCGATCTACAAAGGTATGTAGATGCATCTAATGACTCGTTGCTAGATGAACTCCTAGATGATCTTGGTGAAACGAGTAGGAAATTTTTTTTGTTTTTCTGCAACGTTCCCCAACAAATTCTCCTAGTGATGTGATCCCGTTATCAATGACATCCAATGTCCATAGTCAGGAAACCATGACTATCTATTAATCAATGAGCTAGTCAACTAGAGGCTTACTAGGGACATGTTGTGGTCTATGTATTCACACATGTATTACGATTTCCGGATAACACAATAATAGCATGAATAACAGACAATTATCATGAACAAGGAAATATAATAATAATCATTTTATTATTGCCTCTAGGGCATATTTCCAACAGTCTCCCACTTGCACTAGAGTCAATAATCTAGTTACATTGTGATGAACCAAACACCCATAGAGTTCTGGTGTTGATCATGTTTCACTCGCGGAAGAGGTTTAGTCAACGGATCTGCGACATTCAGATCCGTATGCACTTTGCAAATATCTATGTCTCCCTCTTGAACATTTTCACGAATGGAGTTGAAGCGACGCTTGATGTGCCTGGTCTTCTTGTGAAACCTGGGCTCCTTGGCAAGGGTAATAGCTCCAGTGTTGTCACAGAAGAGAGAGATCGGCCCCGACGCATTGGGTATGACTCCTAGGTCGGTGATGAACTCCTTCATCCATATTGCTTCATGCGCTGCCTCCGAGGCTGCCATGTATTCCGCTTCACATGTAGATCCCGCCACGACGCTTTGCTTGCAACTGCACCAGCTTACTGCCCCACCATTCAAAATATACACGTATCCGGTTTGTGACTTGGAGTCATCCAGATCTGTGTCGAAGCTAGCGTCGACGTAACCCTTTACGACGAGCTCTTCGTCACCTCCATAAACGAGAAACATATCCTTAGTCCTTTTCAGGTACTTCAGGATATTCTTGACCGCTTTCCAGTGTTCCATGCCGGGATTACTTTGGTACCTCCCTACCAAACTTACGGCAAGGTTTACATCAGGTCTGGTACACAGCATGGCATACATAATAGACCCTATAGCCGAGGCATAGGGGATGACACTCATCTGTTCTCTATCTTCTGTCGTGGTCGGGCATTGAGCCGAGCTCAATTTCACACCTTGCAACACAGGCAAGAACCCCTTCTTGGACTGATCCATATTGAACTTCTTCAATATCCTATCAAGGTATGTGCTTTGTGAAAGACCTAAGAGGCGTCTCGATCTATCCCTATAGATCTTGATGCCTAATATGTAAGCAGCTTCTCCAAGGTCGTTCATTGAAAAACACGTATTCAAGTAGGCCTTAATGCTGTCCAAAAGTTCTATATCATTTCCCATCAAAATTATGTCATCTACATATAATATGAGAAATGCTACAGAGTTCCCACTCACTTTCTTGTAAATGCAGGCTTCTCCATAAGTCTGCATAAACCCAAACGCTTTGATCATCTCATCAAAGCGAATGTTCCAACTCCGAGATGCTTGCACCATCCCATAAATGGATCGCTGGAGTTTGCATACCTTGTTAGCATTCTCAGGATCGACAAAACCTTCCGGCTGCATCATATACAGTTCTTCCTTAAGATAGCCATTAAGAAATGCCTTTTTAACGTCCATTTGCCATATCTCATAATCATAGTATGCAGCAATTGCTAACATGATTCGGACGGACTTCAGCTTCGCTACGGGAGAGAAAGTCTCATCGTAGTCAACCCCTTAAACTTGCCGATAACCCTTAGCGACAAGTCGAGCTTTATAGATGGTAACATTACCATCCGCGTCCGTCTTCTTCTTAAAGATCCATTTGTTTTCTATCGCTCGCCGATCATCGGGCAAGTCTGTCAAAGTCCATACTTTGTTTTCATACATGGATCCTATCTCGGATTGCATGGCTTCAAGCCATTTGTTGGAATCTGGGCCCGCCATCGCTTCTTCATAGTTCGAAGGTTCACCATTGTCTAACAACATGACTTCGAGGATAGGGTTGCCATACCACTCTGGTGTGGAACGTGTCCTTGTGGACCTACAAAGTTCAGTAGCAACTTGATCCGAAGTACCTTGATCATCATCATTAATTTCCTCTCCAGTCGGTGTAGGCACCACAGGAACATCTTCCTGAGTTGTACTACTTTCCGGTTCAAGAGGTAGTACTTCATCGAGTTCTACTTTCCTCCCACTTACTTCTTTTGAGAGAAACTCTTTCTCCAGAAAGGACCCGTTCTTGGCAACAAAAATCTTGCCTTCGGATCTAAGGTAGAAGGTATACCCAATGGCTTCCTTAGGGTATCCTATGAAGACGCATTTTTCCGACTTGGGTTCGAGCTTTTCAGGTTGAAGTTTCTTGACATAAGCATCGCATCCCCAAACTTTAAGAAACGACAACTTAAGTTTCTTCCCAAACCATAATTCATACGGTGTCATCTAAATGGATTTAGACGGTGCCCTATTTAAAGTGAATGTGGATGTCTCTAAAGCGTATCCCAAAATGATAGCGGTAAATCGGTAAGAGACATCATAGACTGCACCATATCCAATAAAGTGCGATTACGATGTTTGGACACACCGTTATGCTGAGGTGTTCCAGGTGGCGTGAGTTGTGAACCAATTCCACATTTTCTTAAGTGCGTACCAAATTCATGACTTAAATATTCTCCTCCACGATCTGATCGTAAAAACTTTATTTTTCGGTCACGTTGATTCTCTACCTCATTCTGAAATTCCTTGAACTTTTCAAAGGTCTCAGACTTGTGTTTCATTAAGTAAACATACCCATATCTACTTACTTCATCAGTGAGGGTGAGAACATAACGATATCCACCGCGAGCCTCAACGCTCGATGGACCGCACACATCAGTATGTATAATTTCCAATAAGTTGGTTGCTCGCTCCATTGTTCCGGAGAACGGAGTCTTGGTCATTTTACCCATGAGGCATGGTTCACACGTGTCAAATGATTCGAAATCAAGGGACTCCAAAAGTCTATCTGTATGGAGCTTCTTCATGCATTTGACACCAATGTGACCAAGGAGGCATTGCCACAGATATGTGAGACTGTCATTATCAATCTTACATCTTTTGGTATTCACACTATGAATATGTGTAACATTACGTTCGAGATTCATTAAGAATAAACCATTGACCAGCGGGGCATGACCATAAAACATACACTACTACAAATTAGGGCATTAACGACCAGCCATCATTAATACATGGTTGTTATTAGTACAACCGGCTAGTCCCACGTATAACTTTTGGCCCGTGAGGCCCCCTCGGCGACCAGGGGTCTGCCCATCGTTAAATTGCCATAGTTGGTGGTGGTGCGTGGTTAGTTGGATTATTTTCAGGAGCAGTTGTTAGAAATTTGTTAGCCCTTTATGCATCGAAGAAAGAAGGATAAGTGGGTTTTCTCTTAAAAATAGAAGGATAAGTGTTGACATGCGTGGGAAAGAAGGATAACTAGGTTCTTTAACCTAATTGGGACGCGTGCACGCCAGAAAAATCCACGACGGCAGAAGTGGAACCCCGGCCATCCCAAAGATCGAAGGCGGTCATGGAGCGTGGTCTTCATCTCAGCTTGGAGGAAGTGTAGCAGCGGAAGAGATGGATATATGTACACACATATGCCTCCTTCGAATTCCATTGAAGGTTTGTTCCCCTTATTTCAATTTTTGCTCTTGATAAACGTCACATACAAGATACAGGTCTTATCTTCCACATAAGTTAATTACAGCTGGGCACCGTGCAGGATCGATTTCAATCGGGTTTAAGGAGATCCAGATCCTAATTTCCGTGGGAATCGTGGGGACAAGCCTTCCGCGGCGTCCGCGCTATCACATGGCCTGCAAAAAATAGTGCACAATCGGTGAGCTGACATGGATGGGATCTGAGGACTGAGGTCGTCTGAAGCCTGAAGGTGTGTGTTCGTGCTTTGAGAAGAAGAAAGAGGTATGCCCTCATTGTTTGACGAGAAGGGGTTTCCTGGTCTAGTGCAACTCAGCCATGTGAACCACGACTCCAACTCGAAGCAAAATTACCATTCAAAAGAAAAACTCCCAAGCCAAATTCCAGAGGGAAGAAACATGATGTACTGACGTATATATTTCATATGAATTTGATACCTTGTATGTTTTTATGTGACCATATAAACCATGAATTACAATGTAGATTTCTCTATTTTTTTTATTGATCCATCTATTGTTCATTGTGGATTGCAGATTACAGATTTAGGAATATTAATTCTCTGTTGCGACTGAGGCAGCAAGGGCTGAATGTTCGCCAGATGTCTATATTGTGGAAAAAGAGTTTGGAAATGCCGTGGCGGCTATATACTGTGGTATTTCCTTCACGTCGTACTTCCGATTTAATATGTTCTCATTTGGACTGTAGATGGTAATTGTAGTGTCATATAGTCATACTGGTTGTACGTAGTGTAGGCAACAAGGATTGAATGTTCGGTCTTTCTTTCTCTGGTCACTAAGCTTAAAATTCAGAGATCAGCGCACTCATTAAGTCCTTTACTAGGCTGTGATGTCTAGCTTATGACTAAGATTTTCATATATGTATGTATATTATTTATTCTTGAGCACAATAGTTTCTTTTTTTTAAGATAAGAGACTTTATTCCTCAATAGTATTTTGTTTAAGAAGGGGAGAATTGTATTCAACGATAATTAGTTGGGGTATATAATATATATACCACAACCAGAACAGCTCGAATTTTTTCCTGAGAAATAAAACAACTCAAGTCTTGCTTGAATTAGGCAAGAAACACACCAATTAATATTTCCTTAAAATAGTTGTCTTTTTCGCATAAAGACTATTTAAGAACTTTGCATTGAACATGTCTAAGCTGTAGGAAATATTTTATGGTTTTAATTAGTAGAACATGAAATCAGGTGCAACCCTTTTATATGCTATTATCCTTTGTGCTAATTCATGGATATGCGCTGACATTTTTTTTTGTAGAACAGATGGTCCACCATAAAAGAAGCATCATGAGGCAGTAGTCGTTGATGAAGAATGATGTGCGCTCAAATACAAGGACTTGTGATGGTGTCCAATGACCGAGAATTATGAGGAAAAAAAACTCTTATTAGTTGTGCTTGATTTTTTTAGGGATGAACAACTACAATGGTTGTCTAGAGAGTTTTTTTTTCACAATTGCTGGATGGCATTTAACTTTAGAACTATGTATGAGGATCATGTTCAGTGTATGTGGTTTGAATTTATATATAAAAAGTTATGATACTTTGGTTGTTCAAATTCATTCTAATTAGAGTGGTCAAATATTTACATAACCATGGAAATACTTTTGGTTACTAATACATGAATTGTGGTTGTTATTTCATCATAATTAACGACGTCGCGTTGTCCCGTCATTACAAAATAACGACGACATGTTGTCCGGTCGTTACAAAATAACGACTGGTAAAAGGATGTGGTCGTTATACTTTTAACGACGGAGCCTATTACGACCACAAAGATGTGGTTGTTGATGACCTTCAACGACCACATTCTAACTTTTAACGACCACATATATCATCGTTAAAAATCATTTTCCTAGTAGTGATATCTCTCATATAAGTAGAACAATCATTATTCTCGGATTTAAATGAGTAACCATCTTGTATTAAACAAGATCCAGATACAATGTTCATGCTCAAAGCTGGCACTAAATAACAATTATTGAGGTTTAAAACTAATCCCGTAGGTAAATGTAGAGGTAGTGTGCTGAAGGCGATCACATCGACCTTGGAACCATTCCCGACGCGCATCGTCACCTCGTCCTTCGCTAGTCTCCGCTTATTTCGCAGCTCCTGTTTTGAGTTACAAATATGAGCAACCGCACCGGTATCAAATACCCAGGAGCTACTACGAGTACTAGTAAGGTACACATCAATTACATGTATATCACATATACCTTTAGTGTTGCCGACCTTCTTGTCCGCTAAGTATTTGGGGCAGTTCCGCTTCTAGTGACCCTTCCCTTTGTAATAAAAGCACTCAGTCTTAGGCTTGGGTCCATTCTTTGGCTTCTTCCCAGCAACTGGTTTACCGGGCGCGGCAACTTCCTTGCCGTCCTTCTTGAAGTTCTTCTCACCCTTGCCTTTAAACTTAGTGGTTTTATTGACCATCAACACTTGATGTTCCTTTTTGATTTCCACCTCCGCTGACTTCAGCATTGAAAATAATTCAGGAATAGTTTTCACCATCCCCTGCATATTGTAGTTCATTACGAAGCTCTTGTAGCTAGGTGGGAGCGACTAAAGGATTCTGTCAATGACCGCCTCGTCCGGGAGGTTAATGTCCAGCTGGGACAAGCGGTTGTGCAACCCAGACATTTTGAGTATGTGCTCACTGACAGAACTATTTTCCTCCATCTTACAACTATAGAACTTGTCGGAGACTTCATATCTCTCGACCCGGGCATGAGCTTGGAAAACCATTTTCAGCTCCTTGAACATCTCATATGCTCCGTGTTGCTCAAAACGCTTTTGGATCCCCGGTTCTAAGCTGTAAAGCATGCCGCACTGAACAAGGGAGTAATCATCAGCACGTGACTGCCAAGCGTATATAACGTCTTGGTTCTCTGGGATGGGTGCTTCACCTAGCGGTGCTTCAAGGACATATGCTTTCTTGGCAGCTATGAGGATGATCCTCAGGTTCCGGACCAAGTCCGTATAGTTGCTGCCATCATCTTTCAGCTTGGTTTTCTCTAGGAACGCGTTGAAGTTGAGGTTGACATGAGCGTTGGCCATTTGATCTACAAGACATTTTGCAAAGGTTTTTAGACTAAGTTCATGATAATTAAGTTCATCTAATCAAATTATTTAATGAACTCCCACTCAGATTAGACATCCCTCTAGCCATCTAAGTGATACATGATCCGAGTCAACTAGGCCGTGTCCGATCATCACGTGAGACGGACTAGTCATCATCGGTGAACATCTCCATGTTGATCGTATCTTCCATACGACTAATGTTCGACCTTTCGGTCTCTAGTGTTCCGAGGCCATGTCTGTACATGCTAGGCTCGTCAAGTTAACCTAAGTGTTTTGCATGTGTAAATCTGTCTTACACCCGTTGTATGTAGACGTTGGAATCTATCACACCCGATCATCACGTGGTGCTTCGAAACAACGAACTTTCGCAACGGTGCACAGTTAGGGGGAACACTTTCTTGAAATTATTATGAGGGATCATCTTATTTACTGCCGTCGTTCTAAGTAAACAAGATGCAAAAACATGATAAACATCACATGCAATCAAATAGTGACATGATATGGCCAATATCGTATAGCTCCTTTGATCTCCATCTTCGGGGCGCCATGATCATCTTCGTCGCCGGCATGACACCATGATCTCCATCATCATGATCTCCATCATCGTGTCTCCATGAAGTTGCTCACCAGCTATTACTTCTACTACTATGGCTAACGATTTAGCAATAAAGTAAAGTAATTACATGGCGTATAATCATTGACACGCAGGTCATACAATAATTAACTCAACTCCTATGGCTCCTGCCGGTTGTCATACTCCTCGACATGCAAGTCGTGATTCCTATTACAAGAACATGATCTCATACATCACATATATAACATTCATCACAACCTTTTGGCCATATCACATCAGAAGGCATATGCTGCAAAAACAAGTTAGACGTCCTCTAATTGTTGTTGCATGTTTTACGTGGCTGCAATAGGGTTCTAGCAAGAACGTTTCTTACCTACGTGAAAGCCACAACGTGATATGCCAATTTCTATTTATCCTTCATAAGGACCCTTTTCATCGAATCCGATCCGACTAAAGTGGGAGAGACAAACACCCGCTAGCCACCTTATGCAACTAGTGCATGTCAGTCGGTGGAACCAGTCTCACGTAAGCGTACGTGTAAGGTCGGTCCGGGCCGCTTCATCCCACGATGCCGCCGAAACAAGATAAGACAATAGTGGCAAGAAAATTGACAACATCTACGCCTACAACAAATTTGTGTTCTACTCGTGCAAAGAAACTACGCATAGACCTAGCTCATGATGCCACTGTTGGGGAACGTAGCAGAAAATAAAATTTTTCTACGCTTCACCAAGATCAATCTATGGAGTTCATCTAGCAACGAGAGAGAGGAGTGCATCTACATACCCTTGTAGATCGCGAGCGGAAGCGTTCAAGAGAACGGAGTTGAGGGAGTCGTACTCGTCGTGATCCAAATCACCGATGATCCTAGTGCTGAATGGACAACACCTCCGCGTTCAACACACGTACGGTTGGGAAGACGTCTCCTCCTTCTTGATCCAACAAGGGGAAGGAGAGCTTGATGAAGATCCAGCAGCACGACAGTGTGGTGGTGGAAGTAGCAGCAATCTCGGCAGGGCTTCGCCAAGCTCAACGAGAGGGAGAGGTGTTACGGAGGAAGAGGGAGGCGCCAGGAGCTGGGGTGCGCAGCCCTCCCTCCCCCCCTCTTTATATAGGGGCCCTGGGGGGGCGCCGGCCCCCAGTAAGGATGGCAATTTTACCCATGGGTATGGGTACCCGCGGATACCGTACCCGCATGGGCAGGGTATGGGCACAATTTTGTACCCATGGGTAGTACCCATACCCTACCCGTTAAGTCATGGGTAGGGCACGAGTATAGCCTTTTACCCATGGATATACCCATACCCTGCCCGTTTATACTGACATGTGAAACTTACCCATAGTTCACAAGAGTACATGTTTTAAATTTGGTTTGTGAGTTTGTGAACCTATGTTAAAGTTGTCATCAATTGTCAATTTTAGTTGAGCAGGTACTCGTCTATCTGTTATTGAGTCGAGATCAATGTTTTTTGTGAAATGTGCTATAGATTAATGTAAAATTGTGAATAACTTGTGTACTTCTTGATCTACCCAATGGTTACCCAATGGGTATGGAAACCCATCGGGTATGGGTACGGGTAAAGTTTCATACCCGTGGGTACGGGTATGGGTATAATTTTGTACCCATTGACTACACGGGTATGGGTATGATAATGCTCTACCCGCTCCATACCCTACCCATTGACATCCTTAGCCCCCAGAGATTGGATCTCAAGGGGGGGCGGCGGCCAAGGGGGTGGCTTGCCCCCCAAGCCAAGTGGGGCGCCCCCCACCCCTAGGGTTTCCAACCCTAGGCGCAGGGGAGGCCCAAGCGGGGTGCACCAGCCCACCAGGGGCTGGTTCCCTCCCCACTTCAGCCCATGGGGCCCTCCGGGATAGGTGGCCCCACCCGATGGACCCCCGGGACCCTTCCGGTGGTCCCGGTACAATACCGGTGACCCCCGAAACTTTCCCGGTGGCGGAAACTGGACTTCCTATATACAATTCTTCACCTCCGGACCATTCCGGAACTCCTCATGACATCCGGGATCTCATCCGGGACTCCGAACAACTTTCAGGTTACCGCATACTAATATCTCTACAACCCTAGCGTCACCGAACCTTAAGTGTGTAGACCCTATGGGTTCGGGAGACACGCAGACATGACCGAGACGAGTCTCCGGTCAATAACCAACAGCGGGATCTGGATAACATGTTGGCTCCCACATGCTCCTCGATGATCTCATCAGATGAACCACGATGTCGAGGATTCAAGTAACCCCGTATACAATTCCCTTTGTCAATCGGTGCGTTACTTGCCCGAGATTCGATCGTCGGTATCCCAATACCTCATTCAATCTCGTTACCGGCAAGTCACTTTACTCGTACCGTAATGCATGATCTCGTGACCAAACACTTGGTCACTTTGAGCTCATTATGATGATGCATTACCGAGTGGGCCCAGAGATACCTCTCCGTCATACGGAGTGACAAATCCCAGTCTCGATCCGTGTCAACCCAACAGATACTTTCGGGGATACTCGTAGTATACCTTTATAGTCACCCAGTTACGTTGTGACGTTTGGTACACCCAAAGCACTCCTACGGTATCCGGGAGTTACACGATCTCATGGTCTAAGGAAATGATACTTGACATTGGAAAAGCTCTAGCAAAAAAACTACACGATCTTGTGCTATGCTTTGGATTGGGTCTTGTCCATCACATCATTCTCCTAATGATGTGACCCCGTTATCAATGACATCCAATGTCCATAGTCAGGAAACCATGACTATCTATTAATCAACGAGCTAGTCAACTAGAGGCTTACTAGGGACATGTTGTGGTCTATGTATTCACACATGTATTACGATTTCCGGATAACACAATGATAGCATGAATAACAGACAATTATCATGAACAAGGAAATATAATAATAATCATTTTATTATTGCCTCTAGGGCATATTTCCAACAGTATGGTGGCTGTTTTGAGGAAGATATAAGGAGGTTTATGTGTGATAGAGCGTATCGTATCACGGGGTTTGGATGCACCAGCGAAGTTTGCACCAACTATCAAGGTGAGAAACGGCAATGCACGGTACCGAAGAGGCTAGCAATGATGGAAAATGAGAGTGCGTATAATCCATGGACTCAACATTATTTAAAAGAACTCATATACTTATTGCAAAAAACTACAAGTCATCAAAAACCAAGCACTACGCGCATGCTCCTAGTGGGATAGATTGGTAGGAAAAGACCATCGCTCGTCCCCGACCGCCACTCATAAGGATGCACAATCTAAGAACACCTCATGTTTGAAATTTGTTACACAACTATAACCATACATGCATGCTACGGGACTTGCTAACTTCAACACAAGCATTCTTTAAATTCATAATCACCCAACTAGCATGACTCTAATATCACTACATCCATATCTCAAAACAATTATCAAGTATCAAATTGATCATAGCATCCAATTCACTTCTATGATAGTTTTTATTATACCCAACTTGGATGCCTATCATTCTAGGACCAATTTTATAATCATAGCAAATATCATGCTGTTCTAAGAGACTCTCAAAATAATATAAGTGAAGCATGAGAGATTAAAAATTTCTTCAAAATTAAGCCACCGCCGTGCTCTAAAAGATATAAGTGAAGCACATAGAGTATTCTAATAAATTCCAATCAAGTGGGCTTCTCCCAAAAGGTGTGTACAGTAAGGATGATTGTGGTAAACTAAAAAAGCAAAGACTAATATCATACACGACGCTCCAAGCAAAACACACATCATGTGGCGAATAAAAACATAGCTCCAAGTAAAGTTACCAATGTACGAAGACGAAAGAGGGGATGCCTTCCGGGGGCATCCCCAAGCTTAGGCTTTTGGCTATTCTTAAATATCTTGGGGTTCCATGGGCATCCCCAAGATTAGGCTCTTGCCACTCCTTATTCCATAGTCCATCATATCTTTATCCAAAACTTGAAAACTTCACAACACAAAACTCAACAGGAAATCTCATAAGCTCCGTTAGTGCAAGAAAGAAAAACGACCACATAAGGTACTACAATAAACTCATTATTTATTTATATTGATGTTAAACATACTCTATTCCAAGTTCTCTATGGTTCATACCCTTACATACTAGCCATAGATGCATCAAAATAAGCAAACAACACACGAAAGGCAGAATTTGTCAAAAACAGGGCAGTCTGTAGCAATCCATAACTTTCGGTTACTTCTGGAACTCCAAAAATCCTACCAAAATAGGACGTCCTAGACAATTTGTCTATTGATCTACAGCAAAAAGAATCAGCACAAAATCACGTTTCTGTGATTTATTGAATTTTTTCTCGTGAGTGCAAAGTTTCTGTTTTTCAGCAGAATCAAATTAACTCATACCATAGGTTATCCTATAGGTTCTACTTGGTACAAACACTAAATAAAATATGAAAACACATCTAAACATAAAGTAGATGCAAAATGTATTATTAAATAGGAACAAAAACAAAAAACACAAAGAAAATTGGGTTGCCTCCCAACTAGCGCTATCGTTTAACGCCCCTAACTAGGCATAAAAGCGAAGATAGATCTAAGTAGTTCGCATGATAGATTCATAAGGTAATTTAATTTTCTTTCTTGGAAAGTGCTCCATGCCTTTCTTTAATGAAAATTGGAATCTAATATTCCCTTCCTTCATATCAATAATTGCGTTAATAGTTCTAAGGAAAGGTCTACCAACAATAATAGGACAAGAAAGATTGCAATCTATATCAAGAACGATAAAATCTACGGGCACCAAATTTCTATTTGCAACAATGATTACATCATTGATTCTTCCCATTGGCTTTTTAATGGTGGAATCCGCAAGATGCAAATTTAAAGAGCAATCATCAAGATCATGGAAACCTAGAATATCACATAAAGTTTTCGGAATTGTGGAAACACTAGCACCCAAATCACATAAAGCAAAACACTCATAATCTTTAATTTTTATCTTTATAGTAGGTTCCCACTCATCATTAAGTTTTCTAGGTATAGAAACTTCCAAATTAAGTTTTTCATCAAAATATTGCATCAAGGCATCAACAATATGTTTGGTAAAGGCTTTATTTTGACTATAAGCATGAGGAGAATTCAATACGGATTGCAACAAGGAAATACAATCAACTAGAGAACAATTATCAAAATTAAAATCCTTGAAATCCAAGATAGTGGGTTCAGTGCTATTTAAAGTCTTGACCTCTTCAATCCCACTTTTACCAAATTTCTTCAATCCCACTTTTACCAAATTTAGCATCAAGATCTAAAAACTCCGAATTATTGGAACGCCTTTTAACTAAAGTTGACTCATCTCCAGCCCCATTATTATCAAGATTCATACTGCAAAACAAAGATCTAATAGGGGACACATCAATAACTTTAAGATCTTCATCATTATTTTCACCTAATTTTTTTAGTTTGGCAGCCATCTTATTGACTAAGGTAGCTTGCTTATCAGAAATTTGAGCTATAGAATTTTCAAGCCGAATAATTTGGGAGTTCAAACCATAAAATTCCTTAGACATATCATCAAGCTCTTTGTTCATAAACTCCATAAAACTTTTTTGTTCTTTAAGCTCTTTTCTGAAAAAAATTACTATGCTCGAATTGTAAAGTCACAAAACTTCTAACGTTTGATTCAATCTCTTCCAACCTTCTAAGATGAAGGTCGGTGTTCTTAGGCAAAGTCATGAGAGCAAGCAGCCACACAGAAAGGCAAGCGAAAGAGAGGGGAAGAAGAAGGCAAGCAAAAAAGAGAGGAGATTGGGAAAGAGAGGGCGAATAAAACGGCAATGGTGAAGTGGGGGAGAGGAAAACGAGAGGCAAATGACAAATAATGTAAATGCGAGGGAGATGAGTTTCTGATGGGTACTTGGTATGTCTTGACTTGAGCGAAGACCTCCCCGGCAACGGCGCCAGAAATCCTTCTTCCTACGTCTTGAGCTTGCGTTGGTTTTCCTTGAAGAGGAAAGGGTGATGCAGCACAGTAGCGTAAGTATTTTCCTTAGTTTTTGAGAACCAATGTATCAATCCAGTAGGAGGCTCCTCACAAGTCCCACGAACCTACACAAATAAACAAAGAACTCGCAACCAACGCGATAAAAGGGTTGTCAATCCCTTCACCGCCACTTGCGAAAGTGAGATCTGATAGAGATAATATGATAAGATAAATATATTTTTAGTATTTTATGATATAGATTAAAAAAGTAAAGATGCAAATAAAAGTATATTGAAAGCTTATATGATAAAAGATAGACCCGGGGGCCATAGGTTTCACTAGAGGCTTCTCTCAAGATAGCATTAGTATTACGGTGGATGAACAAATTACTGTCAAGCAATTGATAGAAAAGCGAATAATTATGAGATTATCTAGACATGATCATGTATATAGGCATCACGTCCGTGACAAGTAGACCGACTCCTGCCTGCATCTACTACTATTACTCCACACATCGACCGCTATCCAGCATGCATCTAGAGTGTTAAGTTCATAAGAACAGAGTAACGCTTTAAGAAAGATGACATGATATAGAGGGATAAACTCATGCAATATGATATAAACCCCATCTTTTTATCCTCGATGGCAACAATACAATACGTGCCTTGCTGCCCCTGCTGTCACTGGGAAAGGACACCGCAAGATTGAACACAAAGCTAAGCACTTCTCCCATGGCAAGAAAGATCAATCTAGTAGGCCAAACCAAACCGATAATTAGAATAGACTTGCAAAGATAACTCAATCATACATAAAAGAATTCAGAGGAGATTCAAATATTTCTCATAGATAAACTTGATCATAAACCCACAATTCATCGGATCTCGACGAGCACACCGCAAAAAGAGTTACATCAAATAGATCTCCACAAGAGAGGGGGAGAACATGGTATTAAGATCCAAAAAGAGAGAAGAAGTCATCTAGCTAATAATTATGGACCCGATGGTCTATGGTAAACTACTCACAACTCATCGGAGAGGCCTTGGAGTTGATGTAGAGGCCCTCCATGGTGGATTCCCCCTCCGGCAAAGCGTCGACGACGGCTCCAAGATGGGATCTCACGAATACAGAAGGTTATGGTGGTGGAAATAGGTTTTCGGTGGCTCCCCTGATGGTTTTGGGGTACATGGGTATATATAGGAGGAAGAAGTACGTCGGTGGATGCCCGAGGGGCCCACGAGACAGGGGGCGCGCCCTATAGGGGGGCGCCCTCCACCCTCGTGGCTTCCTCGATTGCTTCTTGACTTGCACTCCAGTCCTCTGGATCACGTTTGTTCCAAAAATCACGCTCCCGAAGGTTTCATTTTGTTTGGACTCCATTTGATATTTCTTTTCTTCGCAACACTGAAATAGGCAAAAAAAAACAGCAATACAGGCTGGGCCTTCAGTTAGTAAATCAGACCCAAAAATGATATAAAAGTGTAAAGTAAAGCCCATAAACATCCAAAACAGGTAATATAATAGCATGGGACAATAAAAAATTATAGATACATTGAAGACGTATCACGGGGCAACTACGGGGAGAACCACTGGCCGGTGGCGATGGCCGAATGGGCGACAGCGTGGACTGCGTACCGTGGTGCGACACCCCGGAGGGGAGACGCAAAGGCGGCGGCGGCTATGGGGGTAGCCGGCGGGAGTATCACGGGGCGGCGGCATGGACCGCGCGTCACCGCGCGACAACCCGAAGGGGTGTCGGCGGGAGCGGCGCGCGGGTCAGGGCAGCCGGCGATGAAGCGATCCGTGGGAACGACGCGACGACAATCTGTGGCTCAATCGGCAGTAGGCGCGTGCTCGGGATGGGCTTGGCGAAGACAGGCACGTGATCAGTTGATCAGATCGACGTCGGCGCTGTACGCGCCATGGCGGGGACGACGCACAGATCAGAGTTGATGGCGATATTGTCGGTGATGTCCCAGACGATGACGATGAAGACGGACCAGCAATGGAGTCCGCGCAGACGAGCGGCCTGCAGCGACGCATGATGACGAAGCGGCTGATGTAGAGTCGATGTCGATGTCGGAGTAGACGCGCGGGGATCTATGGCGGCGGCGGGCGACGCAAACCGATATCAGATTGAAAAATCAAAAGATAAACTACGATCAAAGCGACCGGTGAGAGAGAGAGAGAAAATCCGGATCAAAGGATCAAAAAAAGACTCTTTAGGGCAACCGGTCAACACGATCGACGAACGAACCGTAGGTACGGGCGGCACGGACCCTGGCGACGGTCATGAAGGCGACCGCCTCGGGGACAGCGTGGGGGGCACTGATACCATGTTAGAAGAGATAAAGAGGAAATAGGTGAAATCAATGTTTATTACTTGAGCCTTGTGCGCATAAGTACAATGATCAACTTGAAGTTTAAGCCAAGACATGACCAAATAATCATAATCATAATACTAACACTAGGCAGGCCGTGTCGCCGTTGAAGATCGCCGGCGCCGCACTGGATTACCAACTCCTCTGTCGAGCATCGCCACACTGGATCACCAAGGCCCCCGTCGAGCATCGCATGCCAACAACCGCAGTCCGACCACGCATCACCGTGGCCGTCCCGCAGCAGCCCGCCAACTCCTCCCTACCGGGCTCCCAGTGAGCTGCAGCCCATCCGTGGTCGCCGGCGCCATGCGGTATTTGCCCAACGACGGCTAACCCTGAGGGCAGCGAGAGGGATCGGATCACGGGTTGGCGGCCAGGGTTAGGTCACCCGTGCCTTTCTCTCGAAGCATTATCCTCTTGTAACTAATCGTAAGGTAATTCTGATGATACTCCTCGGCACATGCATGTACTCCTGCATGACGACATGGTATGATCGACACTACATACACCCTAGTACTTTTGTTTCCGTTGCAAACTAAAACAGCCACGTACTTGTGCAGTCGCCTGCAGGTGCCTGCAAAGACTGTCGGTATGTGGCAAAAATGACAAATCTGATCTATGGATGAAACTATTTCACAAACTAAACTGTTTGAAAAAATTTCACCCAACTGGCCCTTTTGTGTAGCGTCCGACATTTAGGCATCACACTACATTCTGCAGCGCCTATCTCTCTGGCGCTACATGTCTGGTCATCGTCGCACTCCTAACTACCTGAAAAAATACTAAGTCGGTGTGTAACGCCTAGCTGCGCGTAAGAGCTAGGCGCTACACTATACAATGTAGCGCCTACCATATAGGGGTTGCACTAGTGGCTGGTGTACAGCCTTGAGCATTTCACATTTTCACCCAATGTCATTGTGTCAACACTCTGTAAAACAGGGCGAGCCCATGCATGCATGGCTGGCGCGCACCCACGCTCCCTGTCAGGGTCGACCCCACCCAAATATTCGTGACTACTCTCTTACTTGTACCACTTTTCTCATGCATGCATGCATGCAAGCACATATCCATCCAGATTATTGCGCGAATCCGCTGTACCTCTACTTCCGTGTTTTGTTTTCTTGCTCTTTCTTGCGTGTTAAATTAGCTTTGTACATGGCTTTGCATATCTGCGTGCTGTGCAACGCCTAGACGCTAGGCGCTGCATTATATGATGTAGCGCCTAGCTCTCAGGCGTTATACACTGGTTTAATATTTTTCAGGCAGTCTGAGGTGCGACGCTGGTTAGGCGTGTAATGCCTGAGAGATAGGCGTTGTACAGTGTAGTGTGACGTCTAGCTGTCGTTCACTATACAAAAGGGTTAGCTGGGTGAAATTTTTTCAAACACAATTCAATTTATGAAATAGTTTCGTTCCTAGGTCAGATTTGTTATTTCTGCCTCGGTATGTCTAGCCACGTCCGTGCCCGGCATCTTCACCCAACAACAGCTCCGCGTAAATGCCCTGAGGCAATAAAGAGGCAAGACGCGGCGCGTCGATCGTTGTGGATGCGATTGCAGTGTTGGTCGGTCGGTTCTACTTCTATCCCGCCACCCATCTCGGTCGATGATCGGTCGTCCCACTCAGTTTTACCGGTCGTGCTGCTTTCATCAGGTATGCACGTATCAGCCGAGCCGAGCCATCGACCGGACATCGGCATCGCTTTGGGTGCTGTCGAGACGGAGGGGATCGGAACGCTGTCCCGAGTGCGTGCATGCATGCATCGTGTCTGGGCGTCCGGGGGATTGGATATGGATCGATACGTCGACGCATACGATGTCGTGTCGTGTCGTGTCCGGACTAGCCTTTCGATCATGTGATCGCGCCGGGAGCGGCGGGGAGCGGCAAGTACCTCTCCTCACCTCCTCGGCAGGCACCTGGGACTGGTGGGAGAACGCGTCCGTGTCACGGGGGCATGGCCGTGTGGACGCCGCTCCCATGCGTGCGTGTCTCCGGCGCGCCATTGGCCGCCCACGGAGGGGACGCCCCTTATCGTCTCTCGCACGGTTCGTATGGTCGAGCTCGATCGAGCAGGCGTCTACGTCCAGTCGGGAACGCTGGCCGGCTCTCACGTCCTCTCGTGGATATCTATCTTCTTCATGTGTACGTGGAACTTATCTACAGCTAAAGTGTTTGATTAGAATAGATGGCACTGCATCAATGATGCAACCAGATAGCTTTAAAGCGAAAAAGTTCACTGAGAACAGACTAGACGAGGATCCGCGGCCACGTACGGGCACACACTGTTGTAAGATATGTCTCGTGAGTTCAAAGTTACATGTTTCAAATAAATATGTGATCATTTGTGAAGGCAAAAAGGAATACAAAGAAAAGATCATTTGTGAACCTTACAGGAAGGAACAACATTGAGAATTTACACTTCTTTCTAGGGAGAGTATTTATAGTTGTCATGCGGCGTCTCACGAAAAAAAGTTGCTATATCTGAATATACTTCATCTCTTGTTTTTCAAGGTGCACAAAGGATCACAGTTTTGCACAAATCTTGGCAAGTGTTTATGTTATCATATCTACAGTACTACACCCATGAGTTTCTCTGAATTTTGAAGCCTTCTACGGTACATATCCCGAACTTGATGTCCGGTGTAACCATGTGGAATGCCTATTTTTGAGCAATAAAAGTGGTTGGAAACTTGACACCCATCATTTGAGAAAAAAGTAAACACTTAATGTTTTTATCAAACCATACTTACTTTCCACATTTCTCAATTAATTAAAGTATTTTGGATCAATTAAAATGAAAAAAAAATATTATGGATATAACCCTCGCTAAAATAAAAAGGCCTTCTTATCTACAAAGACATGATCTATAGTTCAGCCTTTTGCAGCTTAATATTCCTCCAATCACCATTTGCATCTCAACATTCCTCCAATCCTCTGGTGAACACCTATACACATGTGATGGAGGTGAACTTGGCTTACAATACATGACCCGTTTAACATATGTTGAATAAATAAATTGGTTTTTTTAACATATGCCTACCTACCACATCTATTTATCTATGTTTATACTTCATAAACTTAACAAAAATGATTTTCAATTTTTCTCTGATGACAAAATAAGTATATGATAGAGTATCTAAACAACACATCAAGTTTATTTTTTGAACTATCTTTCACCAACTAAAAAAAGTGTGCACATATGCTAAGAGAATTCATACATGTGAAAAAAGATCTAGTCTAGTTTTAGCAATAGTTTCAGTAACATAAAAACCGATTTTGTGCAATATTAACGTGCTTCTTGTGAAGGAAATATGCCCTAAAGGCAATAATAAAGTTGTTATTTATATTTCCTTATATCATGATAAATGTTTATTCACTAGTAGAAAACAGTGTTGGGGAACGTAGTAATTTCAAAAAAATTCCTACGCACACGCAAGATCATGGTGATGCATAGCAACGAGGGGGGAGAGTGTTGTCTACGTACCCTTGTAGACCGTAAGCGGAAGCGTTAGCACAACGCGGTTGATGTAATCGTACGTCTTCACGATCCGACCGATCAAGTACCGTACGTATGGCACCTCCGAGTTCAGCACACGTTCAGCCCGATAACGTCCCTTAAACTCCGATCCAGCCGAGCGTTGAGGGAGAGTTTCGTCAGCACAACGGCATGGTGACGATGATGATGTTCTACCGACGCAGGGCTTTGCCTAAGCACCGCTACAGTATTATCGAGGTGGACTATGGTGGAGGGGGGCACCACACACGGCTAAAAGATCAAACGATCAATTGTTGTTGTGCTTAGAGGTGCTCCCCTGCCGCCGTATATAAAGGAGCCAGGGGGAGGGGGTCGGCAGGCCTGGAGGGGCGCGCCAGGAGGAGTCCTCCTCCCACTAGGAGTAGGACTCCCCCCCCCCCTCCTTGTTGGAGTAGGAGAGAAAAAAAGAGGGGGAGAGGAGGAAGGAAAAGGGGGCTGCACCCCTTGTCCAATTCGGACCAGAGGGGGGCTGCGCGCCTCCTTCCTTTCGGCCTCTCTCCTCTATTCCTGTATGGCCCAATAAGGCCCATATACTCCCCGGCGAATTCCCGTAACTCTCCGGTACTCCGAAAAATACCCGAATCACTCGGAACCTTTCTGAAGTCCGAATATAGTTGTCCAATATATCGATCTTTACGTCTCGACCATTTTGAGACTCCTCGTCATGTCCCCAATCTCATCCGGGACTCCAAACTCCTTCGGTACATAAAAACACATAAACTCATAATATAACTCTCATCGAAACCTTAAGCGTGCGGACCCTACGGGTTCGAGAACTATGTAGACATGACCGAGACACGTTTCCGGTCAATAACCAATAGCGGAACCTGGATGCTCATATTGGCTCCTACATATTCTACGAGAACCGCATAACAACATACGTTTGTTCCCTTGGTCATCGGTATGTTACTTGCCCGAGATTCGATCGTCGGTATCCAGTACGTAGTTCAATCTCGTTACCGGCAAGTCTCTTTACTCGTTCCGTAATACATCATCTCGCAACTAACTCATTAGTCACATTGCTTGCAAGCTTATAGTGATGTGCATTACCGAGAGGGCCCAGAGATACCTCTTCGAGAATCGAAGTGACAAATCCTAATCTCGAAATACGCCAACCCAACAAGTACCTTTGGAGACACCTATAGAGCACCTTTATAATCACCCAGTTACGTTGTGACGTTTGGTAGCACACAAAGTGTTCCTCCGGTAAACGGGAGTTGCATAACCTCATAGTCATAGGAACATGTATAAGTCGTGAAGAAAGCAATAGCAACATACTAAACGATCAAGTGCTAAGCTAACGGAATGGGTCAAGTCAATCACATCATTCTCCTAATGATGTGATCCCGTTAATCAAATGACAACTCTTTGTCCATGGCTAGGAAACATAACCATCTTTGACTAATGAGCTAGTCAAGTAGAGGCATACTAGTGACACTTAGTTTGTCTATGTATTCACACATGTATCATGTTTCTGGTTAATACAATTCTAGCATGAATAATAAACATTTATCATGAAATAAGGAAATAAATAATAACTTTATCATTGCCTCTAGGGCATATTTCCTTCAGTCTCCCACTTGCACTAGAGTCAATAATCTAGTTCACATCACCATGTGATTTAACACTAATATTCACATTTGCATGTGATTAACACCCATAGTTCACATCGTCATGTGATCAGCGCCCAAAGGGTTTACTAGAGTAAATAATCTAGTTCACATCGCTATGTGATTAACACCCAAAGAGTACTAAGGTATGATCATGTTTTGCTCGTGAGAGAAGTTTAGTCAACGGGTCTCTCACATACAGAGCCGTATGTATTTTGCAAACATTCTATGTCTACAATGCTCTGCACGGAGCTACTCTAGCTAATTGCTCCCACTTTCAATATGTATCCAGAATGAGACTTACAGTCATCTGGATCAGTGTCAAAAACTTGCATCGACGTAACCCTTTACGATGAACCTCTTGTCACCTCCATAATCGAGAAACATATCCTTATTCCACTAAGGATAATTTTGACCAATGTCCAGTGATCTACTCCTAGATCACTATTGTACTCCCTTGCCAAACCATGGCAAGGTATACAATAGGTCTGGTACACAACATAGCATATTTTATAGAACCGATGACTAAGGCATAGGAAATGACTTTTCATTCTCTTTCTATTTTCTGCCATGGTCGGGTTTTGAGTCTTACTCAACTTCATACCTTTGCATCACAGGCAAGAACTCTTTCTTTGACTGCTCCATTTTGAGCTACTTCAAAATCTTATCAAGGCATGTACTAATTGAAAATCTTATCAAGCGTCTTGATCTATCTCAATAGATCTTGATGCTCAATATGCAAGTAGTTTTGTTGAGGTCTTGCTTTGAAAAACTCTTATTCAAATACTCCTTTATGCTTTCCAGAAAATTCTACATTATTTCTGATCAACAGTATGTCATTCATATATACTTATCAGAAAAGCCGTAGTGCTCCCACTCACTTTCTTGTAAATATAGGCCTTTCCAAAAGTCTGTATAAAACCATATGCGTTGATCATCTCATCAAAGCGTATATTCCAACTCCAAGATGCTTGCACCAGTCCATTGATGGATCGCTGGAGCTTGCACATTTTGTTAGCACCTTTAGGATTAACAAAACCTTCTGGTTGCATAATATACAACTCTTCTTTAAAAAAATCCATTAAGGAATGCAGTTTTGACATCCATTTGCCAGATTTCATAAAATGTGGCAATTGCTAACATGATTCGGACAGACTTAAGCATCGATACGAGTGAGAAAATCTCATCGTATTCAACACCTTGAACTTGTCGAAAACCTTTCGCAACAAGTCGAGCTTAGCAGATAGTAACACTACTATCAGTGTTCGTCTTCCTCTTGAAGATCCATTTATTTAACACGGCTTGCTGATCATCGAGCAAGTTAATCAAAGTCCATACTTTGTTCTCATACATGGATCATATCTCAGATTTTATGGCCTCAAGCCATTTCGCATAATCTGGGCTCATCATTGCTTCCTCATAGTTTGTAGGTTCATCATGGTCTAGTAACATGACTTCCAGAACATGATTACCGTACCACTCTGGTGCGGATCTTACTCTGGAAGACCTACGAGGTTTGGTAGCAACTTGATTTGAAGTTTCATGATCATCATCATTAACTTCCTCACTAATTGGTGTAGGAATCACTGGAACTGATTTCAGTGATGAACTATTTTCCAATTCAGGAGAAGGTACGATTACCTTATCAAGTTCTACTTTCCTCCCACTCACTTCTTTCAAGAGAAACTCCTTCTCTAGAAAGGATCCATCTTAGCAAAGAATATCTTGCCTTCGGATCTTTGATAGAAGGTGTACCCAATAGTTACCTTTGGGTATACTATGAAGACGCACTTCTCCGATTTGGGTTCGAGCTTATCAGGTTGAAACTTTTTCATATAAGCCTCGCAGCCCCAAACTTTAAGAAACGACAACTTTGGTTTCTTGCCAAACCACAGTTCATAAGGTGTCGTCTCAATGGATTTTGATGGTGCCCTATTTAAAGTGAATGCAATTGTCTCTAATGCATAACCCCAAAACGATAGTGGTAAACCGATAAGAGACATCATAGATCGCACAATATCCAATAAAGTGCGGTTCCGACGTTCCGACACACCATAACGCTGTGGTGTTCCAGGTGGTGTGAACTGTGAAACTATTCCACATTGTTTTATATGAAGGCCAAACTCATATCTCAAATATTCTCCTCCACGATCAGATCGTAGAAACTTTATTTTCTTGTTACGATGATTCTCCACTTCACTCTGAAATCCTTTGAACTTTTCAAATGTTTCAGACTTGTGCTTCATTAAGTAGATATACTCATATCTGCTCAAATCATCTGTGAAGGTTTGAAAATAACGATACTCGCCATGAGCATCAACACTCATTGGATCACATACATCAGTATGTATTATTTCCAATAAGTCAGTAGCTCGTTCCATTGTTCCGGAGAACAGAGTTTTAGTCATCTTGCCCAAAAGGCATGGTTCGCAAGCATCAAATGATTCATAACCAAGTGATTCCAAAAATCCATCTTTATGGAGTTTCTTCATGCGCTTTACACCGATATGACCCAGACGGCAGTGCCACAAATAAGTTGCACTATCATTATTAACTTCGCATCTTTTGGCATCAATATTATGAATATGTGTATTACTACGATCAAGATTCAATAAACCATCAACATTGGGTGTATGACCATAGAAGGTTTTATTCATGTAAACAGAATAACAATTTATTCTCTGTCTTAGATGAATAATTGTATCGCAATATACATGATCTAATCATATTTATGCTCAATGCGAACACCAAATAACATTTATTTAGGTTCAACACTAATCTCGAAAATATAGGGAGTGTACGATGATGATCTTATCAATCTTGGAACCACTTCCAACATACATCGTCACTTCACCCTCAACTAGTCTCCGTTTATTCTGTAACTCCTGTTTCGAGTTACTAATCATAGCAACCGAACAAGTATCAAATACTCAGGGGCTACTATAAACACTAGTAAGGTACACATCAATAACCTGTATATCAAATATACCCTTGTTCACTTTGCCATCCTTCTTATCCACCAAATATTCAGGGTGTTTTTGCTTCCAGTGACCATTTCCTTTGCAGTAGAAGTACTCAGTTTCAGGCTTTGATCCAGCTTTGGGCTTCTTCACGGGAGTGACAACTTGCTTGCCATTCTACTTGAATTTCCCTTTCTTTTCCTTTGCCCTTTTCTTGAAACTAGTGATCTTGTTTAATCATCAACACTTGATGCTTTTTCTTGATTTCTACCTTCGTTGATTTCAGCATCACGAAGAGCTCGGGAATAGTTTTCGCCATCCCTTGCATTATAGTTCATCATGAAGTTCTAGTAACTTGGTGATGGTGACTAGAGAACTTTGCCAATCACTATCTTATCTGGAAGATTAACTCCCACTTGATTCAAGCGATTGTAGTACTCAGACAATCTAAGTACTTGCTCACTAGTTGAGCAATTCTCCTCCATCTTTTAGGCGAAGTATTTGTCAAAGGTCACATACCTCTTGACACGGGCATGAGTCTGAAATACCAATTTCATCTCTTGAAACATCTTATATGTTCCATGACGTTTCAAAAACGTTTTTATAGTCCCGGTTCTAAGCCATAAAGCATGGTGTACAAAACTATCAAGTAGTCATCATATTGAGCTAGCCAAACGTTCATAACGTCTGCATCTGCTCCTGCAATAGGTTTGTCACCCAGCGGTGCATAAATGACATAATTCTTCTGTGCGGCAATGAGGATAAACCTCAGATCACGGACCAAGTCCGCATCGTTGCTACTAACATCTTTCAACATAGTTTTTCCTCTAGGAACATATAAAAAACATAGGGAAGCTATAACGCTAGCTATTGATCTACAACATAATTTTCAAAATACTACCAGGACTAAGTTCATGATAAATTAAAGTTCAATTAATCATATTACTTAAGAACTCCCACTTAGATAGACATCCCAATCTTCTAAGTGATCACGTGATCCAAATCAACTAAACCATGTCCGATCATCACGTGAGATGGAGTACTTTCAATGGTGAACATCACTATATTGATCATATCTACTATATGATTCACGCTCGACCTTTCAGTCTCCGTGTTCCGAGGCCATATCTGTTATATGCTTGGCTCGTCAAGTTTAACCTGGGTATTCCGCGTGCGCAACTGTTTTGCACCCGTTGTATTTGAACGTAGAGCCTATCACAGCCGATCATCACGTGGTGTCTCAGCACGAAGAACTTTCGCAACGGTGCATACTCAGGGAGAACACTTCTTGATAATTTAGTGAGAGATCATCTTATAAAGCTACCGCCGAACTGAGCAAAATAAGATGTATAAAAGATAAACATCACATGCAATCAAAATATGTGACATGATATGGCCATCATCATCTTGTGCCTTTGATCTCCATCTCCAAAGCATTGCCATGATCTCCATCGTCACCGGCATGACACCATGATCTCCATCATCTTGATCTATATAAATGTGTCATCACATGGTCGTCTCGCCAACTATTGCTCTTGCAACTATTGCTATCGCATAGCGATAAAGTAAAGCAATTATTTGGTACTTGCATCTTATGCAACAAAGAGACAACCATAGGGCTTCTGCTAGTTGCCGATAACTTCAACAAAACATGATCATCTCATACAACAACTTATCATCACGTCTTGACCATATCACATCACAACATGCCCTGCAAAAACAAGTTAGACGTCCTCTACTTTGTTGTTGCAAGTTTTACGTGGCTGCTACGGGCTGAGCAAGAACCGTTCTTACCTACGCATCAAAACCATAACGATAGTTCGTCAAGTTAGTGTTGTTTTAACATTCTCAAGGACCGGGCGTAGCCACACTCGGTTCAACTAAAGTTGGAGAAACTGACACCTGCCAGCCACCTGTGTGCAAAGCACGTCGGTAGAACCAGCCTCGCATAAGCGTACGCGTAATGTCGGTCCGGGCCGCTTAATCCAACCATACCGCCGAACCAAAGTATGACATCCTGGTAAGTAGTATGACTTGTATCGCCCACAACCCACTTGTGTTCTACTCGTGCATATAACATCAACGCATAAAACCTAGGCTTGGATGCCACTGTTGGGGAACGTAGTAATTTCAAAAAAATTCCTATGCACACGCAAGATCATGGTGATGCATAGCAATGAGAGGGGAGAGTGTTGTCTATGTACCCTCGTAGACCGTAAGCGGAAGCGTTAGCACGATACAGTTGATGTAGTCGTACGTCTTCACGATCCGACCGATCAAGTACCGAACGTACGTCACCTCCGAGTTAAGCACACGTTCAGCCCGATGACGTCCCTCGAACTCCGATCTAGCCGAGTGTTGAGGGAGAGTTTCGTCAGCACGACGGCGTGGTGACGATGATGATGTTCTATCGACGCAGGGCTTCGCCTAAGCACCGCTACAGTATTATCGAGGTGTACTATGGTGGAGGGGGGCACCGCACACGGCTAAAAGATCAAACGATCAATTGTTGTTGTGCCTAGAGGTGCTCCCCTGCCGCCGTATATAAAGGAGCCAGGGGGAGGGGGTCGGCTGGCCAGGAGGGGCGCGCCAGGAGTCCTCCTCCCACCGGGAGTAGGACTCCCCCCTTCCTTGTTGGAGTAGGAGAGAAGAAAAGAGGGGGAGAGGAGGAAGGAAAAGGGGGCTGCACCCCTTGTCCAATTCGGACCAGAGGGGGGTTGCGCACCTCCTTCCTTTCGGCCTCTCTCCTCTATTCCCGTATGGCCCAATAAGGCCCATATACTCCCCGGCGAATTCCCGTAACTCTCCGGTACTCCGAAAAATACCCGAATCACTCGGAACCTTTCTGAAGTCCAAATATAGTCGTCCAATATATTGATCTTTACGTCTCGACCATTTCGAGACTCCTCGTCATGGCCCCGATCTCATCCGGGACTTCGAACTCCTTCGGTACATCAAAACACATAAACTCATAATATAACTGTCATCGAAACCTTAAGCGTGCGGACCCTACGGGTTCGAGAACTATGTAGACATGACCGAGACACGTTTCCGGTCAATAACCAATAGCGGAACCTGGATGCTCATATTGGCTCCTACATATTCTACGAAGATCTTTTATCGGTCAAACCGCATAACAACATACGTTTGTTCCCTTTGTTATCGGTATGTTACTTGCCCGAGATTCGATCGTCGGTATCCAATACCTAGTTCAATCTCGTTGCCCGCAATTCTCTTTACTCATTCCGTAGTACATCATCTCGCAACTAACTCATTAGTCAAATTGCTTGCAAGGCTTATAGTGATGTGCATTACTGACAGGCCCCAGAGATACCTCTTTGACAATCAGAGTGACAAATCCTAATCTCGAAATACGCCAACCCAACAAGTACCTTTGGAGACACCTGTAGAGCACCTTTATAATCTCCCAGTTACGTTGTGACATTTGGTAGCACACAAAGTGTTCCTCCGTAAACGGGAGTTGCATAATCTCATAGTCATAGGAACATGTATAAGTCATGAAGAAAGCAATAGCAACATACTAAACGATCAAGTGCTAAGCTAACGGAATGGGTCAAGTCAATCACATCATTCTCCTAATGATGTGATCCCGTTAATCAAATGACAACTCTTTGTCCATGGCTAGGAAACATAACCATCTTTGATTAATGAGCTAGTCAAGTAGAGGCATACTAGTGACACTTAGTTTGTCTATGTATTCGCACATGTATCATGTTTCCGGTTAATACAATTCTAGCATGAATAATAAACATTTATCATGAAATAAGGAAATAAATAATAGCTTTATTATTGCCTCTAGGGCATATTTCCTTCAAACAGGGCTTTGGTTCAGGCCTGGCCAGCCCATTAGTCCCGGTTCTTCATGAACCGGGACCAATGGGGGGCATTAGACCCGGTTCATGAGCCCAGGGGGCCGGCCGGGGCCTTGTGGGCATTGGTCCCGGTTCGTCTGGATCCATTTGTCCTGGTTCTATGCAAGAACCGGGACCAATGGTCCATGCTCCTGGCCCACATCCATTGGTACCGGTTCGTGCCATGAACCGGTATAGAAGGGAGGGATTTAGTCCCGGTTCATGCCACGAACCGAAACAAATAAGTTGCCTATATATACGCATCACCGCGGCAGTGCACTTTGTTTTTTCTGGCCGGCGAGGGGAGGGCATTTGGGTGCTCTAGCTCACCTCCTATGCACATGAGGTGTTCGATGAAATGTCTGAGCCACGCTAGTTAATCATTCTCCTCTCGAAACTCGACCTCCGAGCTCCATTTTCCCCGGGATTTGTCTAGGTTTAACGGTCCATCACGTCATGTCCCTGTCTTCACCGCCGTCGATCGCCCGTGCCGATCTCGTCGTTGGCACCACCATGGTGAGCCTCTTGCTCTTATCTTCTTTCTGAAAGAAAAAAATCTTACTTCAGATAGATACTTGTCTAATTTTCTTACCTTTATTATTTCTTGTTATTATACAGTGCGATGGCTTTGGTATCCGCCCCCGTCGTCCCTCGTCCTGTCTATGATTCGGATGTGGTATATATATTATCTTTTGATAACTATTTTGTTCATTTATTGTTTATGACAATTATGCCGACCAACGTTACATAGATTTTATTTATCTAGGAGGTGGTTGAACCAGAAATTCCAACCGACCCTATTGTCGAGAGGTTAAATTTAGTTGAAGAAGAAAATAATTACTTGAAGGAAAAAATAAGAAAAATTGAGGAGGAGAAGATGATATTGGAGTTGCATGTTGCGGATGTCATCGATGATCACAAGATCAAGATGGATGCAATGCGGTTGAAGATTAGAAAGATTAGAAAATATGCCATTCATACCGAGGCTTGGTATCATTATGTAGTTGGATCAATTGTTACCTTGGTTGCAATTATGATCGCATTTGTTTTTGCATATAAATGTTTTACATAATTTCAATGTATGTTTAATTAGATGCTCCGGAGAGCTATATGTTTCACATGCTATGTGGGTGAAATCCCTTTGTAACAGACGAGTTTCCGTATGAAACCCTGATACTTCAAAAGAGATTGTCTGTTTTGTACATGAAGTGCATCCCGGTTTTACCATATGCCTCTGTACTTTCTTGCACATGCTATGTGGGTGAAATGATGATACCATGCCAACTTGGAACCTTTTCAGAGTTCATTTCAAATGCTTTTCAATTTCATGGTCTTATAGCTCAAAATAATCAGTAAATGCATGAAAAGTAACAAATGAAGTCAGAAAGGGTTGTAAATTGATGATGTGGCTTTGAATTGTGCATTTTGAACACAGAAAACCTATGGAGTTCAAATAAGTTCAAAAAAATGAAATCCCTTTGTAACAGACGAGTTTCCGTATGAAACCTGATACTTCGAAGGAGATTGTCTGTTTTGTACACGAAGTGCATCCAGTTTTTGCCGTCAGCCTCTATACTTTCTTGCACATGCTATATGGGTGAAATGATGATACCATGCCAACTTGGAACCTTTTCAGAGTTCATTTCAAATGCTTTTCAATTTCATGGTCTTATAGCTCAAAATAATCAGTAAATGCATGAAACATAACAAATGAAGTCAGAAAGGGTTGTAAATTGATGATGTGGCTTCGAATGGTGCATTTTGAACACAGAAAAACTATGGAGTTCAAATAAGTTCAAAAAAAAATGAAATCCCTTTGTAACAGACGAGTTTCCGTATGAAACCATGATACTTCGAAGGAGATTGTCTGTTTTGTACACGGAGTGCATCCAGTTTTTGCCATAAGATTCTGTACATTCTTGCACATGCTATGTAGGTGAAATGATGACACCATGCCAACTTGGAACCTTTTTAGAGTTCATTTCAAATGATTTTCAATTTCATTGTCTTATAGCTCAAAATAATCGGTAAATGCATTAAAAATAACAAATGAAGTAAGTAAGGGTTGTAAATTGATGATGTGGCTTTGAATGGTGCATTTTGAACATAGAAAAACTATGGAGTTCAAATAAGTTCAAAAAAAATGAAATCCTTTGTAACAGACGAGTTTCCGTATGAAACCTTGATACTTCGAAGGAGATTGTCTGTTTTGTACACGAAGTACATCTAGTTTTTGCCGTAAGCCTCTGTACTTTATTGCACATGCTATGAGGGTGAAATGATGATACCATGCCAACTTGGAACCTTTTCAGAGTTCATTTCAAATGCTTTTGAATTTCATGGTCTTATAGCTCAAAATAGTCAGTAAATGCATGAAAAATAATAAATGAAGTCAAAAAGGGTTGTAAATTGATGATGTGGCTTTGAATGGTGCATTTTGAACATAGAAAAAATACGGAGTTCAAATAAGTTCAAAAAAATGAAATCCCTTTGTAAGAGACGAGTTTTCGTATGAAACCCTGATACTTCGAAGGAGATTGTCTGTTTTGTACACGAAGTGCATCCAGTTTTTGCCGTAGGCCTCTGTACTTTATTGCACATGCTATGTGGGTGAAATGATGATACCATGCCAACTTGGAACCTTTTTAGAGTTCATTTCAAATGCTTTTCAATTTCATGGTCTTATAGCTCAAAATAATCAGTAAATGCATGAAAAATAACAAATGAAGTAAGAAAGGGTTGTAAATTGATGATGTAGCTTTGAATGGTGCATTTTGAACACAGAAAAACTATGGAGTTCAAATAAGTTCAAAATAATGAAATCCCTTTGTAACAGACCAGTTTCCGTATGAAACCGTGATACTTCGAAGGAGATTGTCTGTTTTGTACACGAAGTGCATCCAGGTTTTGCCGTAAGCCTCTGTACTTTCTAGCACATGCTATGTGGGTGAAATGATGATACCATGCCAACTTGGAACCTTTTTAGAGTTCATTTCAAATGCTTTTCAATTTCATGGTCTTATAGTTCAAAATAATCAGTAAATGCATGAAAAATAACAAATGAAGTCAGACAGGGTTGTAAATTGATGATGTGGCTTTGAATGGTGCATTTTGAACACAGAAAAACTATGGAGTTCAAATAAGTTCAAAAAAATGAAATCCCTTTGTAACAGACGAGTTTCCGTGTGAAACCCTGATACTTCGAAGGAGATTGTCTGTTTTGTACACGAAGTGCATCCAGGTTTTACCGTAAGCCTCTGTACTTTCTTGCACATGCTATGTGGGTGCAATGATGATACCATGCCAACTTGGAACCTTTTCAGAGTTCATTTCAAATGCTTTTGAATTTCATGGTCTTATAGCTCAAAATAATCAGTAAATGCATGAAAAATAACAAGTGAAGTCAGAAAGGGTTGTAAATTTATGATGTGGATTTGAATGGTGCATTTTGAACACAGAAAAACTACGGAGTTCAAATAAGTTCAAAAAAATTGAAATCCCTTTGTAACAGACGAGTTTCCATATGAAACCCTGATACTTCGAAGGAGATTGTCTGTTTTGTACACGAAGTGCATCCAGGTTTTGCTGTAAGCCTCTGTACTTTATTGCACATGCTATGTGGGTGAAATGATGATACCATGCCAACTTGGAACCTTTTCAGAGTTCATTTCAAATGCTTTTCAATTTCATGGTCTTATAGCTCAAAATAATCATTAAATGCATGAAAAATAATAAATGAAGTCGGAAAGGGTTGTAAATTGATGATGTGGCTTTGAATGGTGCATTTTGAACACAGAAAATATATCGAGTTCAAATAAGTTCAAAAAAATGAAATCCCTTTGTAACAGACGAGTTTCCGTATGAAACCGTGATACTTCGAAGGAGATTGTCTGTTTTGTACACGAAGTGCATCCAGTTTTTGCCGCAGGCCTCTGCACTTTCTTGCACATGCTATGTCGGTGAAATGATGATACCATGCCAACTTGGAACCTTTTCAGTGTTCATTTCAAATGCTTTTCAATTTCATGGTCTTATAGCTCAAAATAATCAGTAAATGCATGAAAAATAACAAATGAAGTCAGAAAGGGTTGTAAATTGATGATGTGGCTTTGAATGGTGCATTTTGAACACAGAAAAACTATGGAGTTCAAATAAGTTCAAAAAAATGAAATCCCTTTGTAACAGACGAGTTTCCGTATGAAACCCTGATACTTCGAAGGAGATTGTCTGTTTTGTACACGAAGTGCATCCAGGTTTTGCCGTATGCCTCTGTACTTTCTTGCACATGCTATGTGGGTGAAATGATGATACCATGCCAACTTGGAACCTTTTCAGAGTTCATTTCAAATGCTTTTCAATTTCATGGTCTTATAGTTCAAAATAATCAGTAAATGCATGAAAAATAACAAATGAAGTAAGAAAGAGTTGTAAATTGATGATGTGGATTTGAATGGTGCATTTTGAACACAGAAAAACTATGGAGTTCAAATAAGTTCAAAAAAAAATGAAATCCCTTTTTAACAGACGAGTTTCCGTATGAAACCCTGATACTTCGAAGGAGATTGTCTGTTTTGTACACGAAGTGCATCCAGGTTTTGCCGTAAGCCTCTGTACTTTCTTGCACATGCTATGTGGGTGCATTGATGACACCATGCCAACTTGGAACCTTTTCAGAGTTCATTTCAAATGCTTTTCAATTTCATGGTCTTATAGCTCAAAATAATCAGTAAATGCATGAAAAATAACAAGTGAAGTCAGAAAGGGTTGTAAATTGATGATTTGGCTTTGAATGGAGCATTTTGAACATAGAAAAACTATGGAGTTCAAATAAGTTCAAAAAACTGAAATCCCTTTGTAACGGACGAGTTTTCGTATGAAACTCTAATACTTTGAAGGAGATTGTCTGTTTTGTACACGAAGGGCATCCAGTTTTTGCCGTAAGCCTTTGTACTTTCTTGCACATGCTATATGGGTGAAATGATGATACCATGCCAACTTGGAATCTTTTCAGAGTTCATTTCAAATGCTTTTGAATTTCATGGTCTTATAGCTCAAAATAATCAGTAAATGCATGAAAAATAACAAGTGAAGTCAGAAAGGGTTGTAAATTGATGATGTGGCTTTGAATGGTGCATTTTGAACATAGAAAAAATACGGAGTTCAAATAAGTTCAAAAAAATGAAATCCCTTTGTAACAGACGAGTTTTCGTATGAAACCCTGATACTTCGAAGGAGATTGTCTGTTTTGTACACGAAGTGCAGCCAGTTTTTGCCGTAGGCCTCTGTACTTTATTGCACATGCTATGTGGGTGAAATGATGATACCATGCCAACTTGGAACCTTTTTAGAGTTCATTTCAAATGCTTTTCAATTTCATGGTCTTATAGCTCAAAATAATCAGTAAATGCATGAAAAATAACAAATGAAGTAAGAAAGGGTTGTAAATTGATGATGTGGCTTTGAATGGTGCATTTTGAACACAGAAAAACTATGGAGTTCAAATAAGTTCAAAATAATGAAATCCCTTTGTAACAGACCAGTTTCCGTATGAAACCGTGATACTTCGAAGGAGATTGTCTGTTTTGTACACGAAGTGCATCCAGGTTTTGCCGTAAGCCTCTGTACTTTCTGGCACATGCTATGTGGGTGAAATGATGATACCATGCCAACTTGGAACCTTTTTAGAGTTCATTTCGAATGCTTTTCAATTTCATGGTCTTATAGTTCAAAATAATCAGTAAATGCATGAAAAATAACAAATGAAGTCAGACAGGGTTGTAAATTGATGATGTGGCTTTGAATGGTGCATTTTGAACACAGAAAAACTATGGAGTTCAAATAAGTTCAAAAAAATGAAATCCCTTTGTAACAGACGAGTTTCCGTATGAAACCCTGATACTTCGAAGGAGATTGTCTGTTTTGTACACGAAGTGCATCCAGGTTTTACCGTAAGCCTCTGTACTTTCTTGCACATGCTATGTGGGTGCAATGATGATACCATGCCAACTTGGAACCTTTTCAGAGTTCATTTCAAATGCTTTTGAATTTCATGGTCTTATAGCTCAAAATAATCAGTAAATGCATGAAAAATAACAAGTGAAGTCAGAAAGGGTTGTAAATTTATGATGTGGATTTGAATGGTGCATTTTGAACACAGAAAAACTACGGAGTTCAAATAAGTTCAAAAAAATTGAAATCCCTTTGTAACAGACGAGTTTCCGTATGAAACCCTGATACTTCGAAGGAGATTGTCTGTTTTGTACATGAAGTGCATCCAGGTTTTGCTGTAAGCCTCTGTACTTTATTGCACATGCTATGTGGGTGAAATGATGATACCATGCCAACTTGGAACCTTTTCAGAGTTCATTTCAAATGCTTTTCAATTTCATGGTCTTATAGCTCAAAATAATCATTAAATGCATGAAAAATAATAAATGAAGTCGGAAAGGGTTGTAAATTGATGATGTGGCTTTGAATGGTGCATTTTGAACACAGAAAATATATCGAGTTCAAATAAGTTCAAAAAAATGAAATCCCTTTGTAACAGACGAGTTTCCGTATGAAACCGTGATACTTCGAAGGAGATTGTCTGTTTTGTACACGAAGTGCATCCAGTTTTTGCCGCAGGCCTCTGCACTTTCTTGCACATGCTATGTCGGTGAAATGATGATACCATGCCAACTTGGAACCTTTTCAGTGTTCATTTCAAATGCTTTTCAATTTCATGGTCTTATAGCTCAAAATAATCAGTAAATGCATGAAAAATAACAAATGAAGTCAGAAAGGGTTGTAAATTGATGATGTGGCTTTGAATGGTGCATTTTGAACACAGAAAAACTATGGAGTTCAAATAAGTTCAAAAAAATGAAATCCCTTTGTAACAGACGAGTTTCCGTATGAAACCCTGATACTTCGAAGGAGATTGTCTGTTTTGTACACGAAGTGCATCCAGGTTTTGCCGTATGCCTCTGTACTTTCTTGCACATGCTATGTGGGTGAAATGATGATACCATGCCAACTTGGAACCTTTTCAGAGTTCATTTCAAATGCTTTTCAATTTCATGGTCTTATAGTTCAAAATAATCAGTAAATGCATGAAAAATAACAAATGAAGTAAGAAAGAGTTGTAAATTGATGATGTGGATTTGAATGGTGCATTTTGAACACAGAAAAACTATGGAGTTCAAATAAGTTCAAAAAAAAATGAAATCCCTTTGTAACAGACGAGTTTCCGTATGAAACCCTGATACTTCGAAGGAGATTGTCTGTTTTGTACACGAAGTGCATCCAGGTTTTGCCGTAAGCCTCTGTACTTTCTTGCACATGCTATGTGGGTGCATTGATGACACCATGCCAACTTGGAACCTTTTCAGAGTTCATTTCAAATGCTTTTCAATTTCATGGTCTTATAGCTCAAAATAATCAGTAAATGAATGAAAAATAACAAGTGAAGTCAGAAAGGGTTGTAAATTGATGATTTGGCTTTGAATGGAGCATTTTGAACATAGAAAAACTATGGAGTTCAAATAAGTTCAAAAAACTGAAATCCCTTTGTAACGGACGAGTTTTCGTATGAAACTCTAATACTTTGAAGGAGATTGTCTGTTTTGTACACGAAGGGCATCCAGTTTTTGCCGTAAGCCTTTGTACTTTCTTGCACATGCTATATGGGTGAAATGATGATACCATGCCAACTTGGAATCTTTTCAGAGTTCATTTCAAATGCTTTTGAATTTCATGGTCTTATAGCTCAAAATAATCAGTAAATGCATGAAAAATAGCAAATGAAGTCAGACAGGGTTGTAAATTGATGATATGGCTTTGAATGGTGCATTTTGAACATAGAAAAACTATGGAGTTCAAATAAGTTCAAAAAATAAAATCCCTTTGTAACAGATGAGTTTCCGTATGAAACCCTCATACTTCAAAGGAGATTGTCTGTTTTGTACACAAAGTGGATCCAGTTTTTGCCGCCAGCCTCTGTACTTTGTTGCACATGCTATTTGGGTGAAATAATGATACCATGCCAACTTGGAACCTTTTTAGAGTTCATTTCAAATGCTTTTCAATTTGATGGTCTTATAGCTCAAAATAATAAGTAAATGCATGAAAAATAACAAATGAAGTCAGAAAGGGTTGTAAATTGATGATTTGGCTTTGAATGGTGCATTTTGAACATAGAAAAACTATGGAGTTCAAATAAGTTCAAACAAATGAAATCCCTTTGTAACAGGCGAGTTTCCGTATGAAACCTTGATACTTCGAAGGAGATTGTCTGTTTTGTACACGAAGTACATCCAGTTTTTGCCGTAAGCCTCTGTACTTTATTGCACATGCTATGTGGGTGAAATGATGATACCATGCCATTTCATGGTCTTATAGCTCAAAATAATCAGTAAATGCATGAAAAATAACAAATGAAGTCAGACAGGGTTGTAAATTGATGATGTGGCTTTGAATGGTGCATTTTGAACACATAAAAACTATGGAGTTCAAATAAGTTCAAAAAAATGAAATCCCTTTGTAACAGACGAGTTTCCGTATGAAACCCTGATACTTCGAAGGAGATTGTCTGTTTTGTACACGAAGTGCATCCAGTTTTTGCCATAAGCCTCTGTACTTTCTTGCACATGCTATGTGGGTGAAATGATGACACCATGCCAACTTGGAACCTTTTTAGAGTTCATTTCAAATGCTTTTCAATTTCATGGTCTTATAGCGCAAAATAATAAGTAAATGCATGAAAAATAACAACTGAAGTCAAAAAGGGTTGTAAATTGATGATTTGGCTTTGAATGGTGCATTTTGAACATATAAAAACTATGGAGTTCAAATAAGTTCAAAAAAATGAAATCGCTTTGTAACAGACGAGTTTCCGTATGAAAACTTGATACTTCGAAGGAGATTGTCTGTTTTGTACACGAAGTACATCCAATTTTTGCCGTAAGCCTCTGTACTTTATTGCACATGCTATGTGGGTGAAATGATGATACCATGCCAACTTGGAACCTTTTCAGAGTTCATTTCAAATGCTTTTCAATTTCATGGTCTTATAGCTCAAAAGAGTCAGTAAATGCATGAAAAATAATAAATGAAGTCAGAAAGGGTTGTAAATTGATGACGTGGCTTTGAATGGTGAATTTTGAACACAGAAAAAAATATGGAGTTCAAATAAGTTCAAAAAAATGAAATCCCTTTGTAACAGACAAGTTTCCGTATGAAACCCTGATACTTCGAAGGAGATTGTCTGTTTTGTACACGAAGTGCATCCAGTTTTTGCCGTAGGCCTCTATACTTTATTGCACATGCTATGTGGGTGAAATGATGATACCATGCCGACTTGGAACCTTTTTAGAGTTCATTTGAAATGCTTTTCAATTTCATGGTCTTATAGCTCAAAATAATCAGTAAATGCATGAAAAATAATAAATGAAGTAATAAAGGGTTGTAAATTGATGATGTGGCTTTGAATGGTGCATTTTGAACACAGAAAAACGATGGAGTTCAAATAAGTTCAAAAAAATGAAATCCCTTTGTAACAGACGAGTTTCCGTATGAAACCCTGATACTTTGAAGGAGATTGTCTGTTTTGTACACGAAGTGCATCCAGGTTTTTCCGTAAGCCTCTGTACTTTCTTGCACATGCTATGTGGGTGCAATGATGATACCATGCCAACTTGGAACCTTTTCAGAGTTCATTTCAAATGCTTTTCAATTTCATGGTCTTATAGCTCAAAATAATCAGTAAATGCATGAAAAATAACAAATGAAGTCAGACAGGGTTGTAAATTGATGATGTGGCTTTGAATGGTGCATTTTGAACACATAAAAACTATGGAGTTCAAATAAATGAAATCCCTTTGTAACAGACGAGTTTCCGTATGAAACCATGATACTTCGAAGGAGATCGTCTGTTTTGTACACGAAGTGCATCCAGTTTTTGCCATAAGCCTCTGTACTTTCTTGCACATGCTATGTGGGTGAAATGATGACACCATGCCAACTTGGAACCTTTTTAGAGTTCATTTCAAATGCTGTTCAATTTCATGGTCTTATAGCTCAAAATAATAAGTAAATGCATGAAAAATAACAAATGAAGTCAGAAAGGGTTGTAAATTGATGATTTGGATTTGAATGGTGCATTTTGAACATAGAAAAACTATGGAGTTCAAATAAGTTCAAAAAAATGAAATCCCTTTGTAACAGACGAGTTTCCGTATGAAACCCTGATACTTCGAAGGAGATTGTCTGTTTTGTACACGAAGTGCATCCAGGTTTTGCCGTATGCCTCTGGACTTTCTTGCACATGCTATGTGGGTGAAATGATGATACCATGCCAACTTGGAACCTTTTCAGAGTTCATTTCAAATGCTTTTCAATTTCATGGTCTTATAGTTCAAAATAATCAGTAAATGCATGAAAAATAACAAATGAAGTAAGAAAGAGTTGTAAATTGATGATGTGGATTTGAATGGTGCATTTTGAACACAGAAAAACTATGGAGTTCAAATAAGTTCAAAAAAAAATGAAATCCCTTTGTAAGAGACGAGTTTCCGTATGAAACCCTGATACTTCGAAGGAGATTGTCTGTTTTGTACACGAAGTGCATCCAGGTTTTGCCGTAAGCCTCTGTACTTTCTTGCACATGCTATGTGGGTGCAATGATGACACCATGCCAACTTGGAACCTTTTCAGAGTTCATTTCAAATGCTTTTCAATTTCCTGGTCTTATAGCTCAAAATAATCAGTAAATGCATGAAAAATAACAAGTGAAGTCAGAAAGGGTTGTAAATTGATGATTTGGCTTTGAATGGAGCATTTTGAACATAGAAAAACTATGGAGTTCAAATAAGTTCAAAAAACTGAAATCCCTTTGTAACGGACGAGTTTTCGTATGAAACTCTAATACTTTGAAGGAGATTGTCTGTTTTGTACACGAAGGGCATCCAGTTTTTGCCGTAAGCCTTTGTACTTTCTTGCACATGCTATGTGGGTGAAATGATGATACCATGCCAACTTGGAATCTTTTCAGAGTTCATTTCAAATGCTTTTGAATTTCATGGTCTTATAGCTCAAAATAATCAGTAAATGCATGAAAAATAACAAATGAAGTCAGACAGGGTTGTAAATTGATGATGTGGCTTTGAATGGTGCATTTTGAACATAGAAAAACTATGGAGTTCAAATAAGTTCAAAAAATAAAATCCCTTTGTAACAGATGAGTTTCCGTATGAAACCCTCATACTTCAAAGGAGATTGTCTGTTTTGTACACAAAGTGGATCCAGTTTTTGCCGCCAGCCTCTGTACTTTGTTGCACATGCTATTTGGGTGAAATAATGATACCATGCCAACTTGGAACCTTTTTAGAGTTCATTTCAAATGCTTTTCAATTTGATGGTCTTATAGCTCCAAATAATAAGTAAATGCATGAAAAATAACAAATGAAGTCAGAAAGGGTTGTAAATTGATGATTTGGCTTTGAATGGTGCATTTTGAACATAGAAAAACTATGGAGTTCAAATAAGTTCAAACAAATGAAATCCCTTTGTAACAGGCGAGTTTCCGTATGAAACCTTGATACTTCGAAGGAGATTGTCTGTTTTGTACACGAAGTACATCCAGTTTTTGCCGTAAGCCTCTATACTTTATTGCACATGCTATGTGGGTGAAATGATGATACCATGCCATTTCATGGTCTTATAGCTCAAAATAATCAGTAAATGCATGAAAAATAACAAATGAAGTCAGACAGGGTTGTAAATTGATGATGTGGCTTTGAATGGTGCATTTGGAACACATAAAAACTATGGAGTTCAAATAAGTTCAAAAAAATGAAATCCCTTTGTAACAGACGAGTTTCCGTATGAAACCCTGATACTTCGAAGGAGATTGTCTGTTTTGTACACGAAGTGCATCCAGTTTTTGCCATAAGCCTCTGTACTTTCTTGCACATGCTATGTGGGTGAAATGATGACACCATGCCAACTTGGAACCTTTTTAGAGTTCATTTCAAATGCTTTTCAATTTCATGGTCTTATAGCTCAAAATAATAAGTAAATGCATGAAAATAACAACTGATGTCAAAAAGGGTTGTAAATTGATGATTTGGCTTTGAATGGTGCATTTTGAACATATAAAAACTATGGAGTTCAAATAAGTTCAAAAAAATGAAATCCCTTTGTAACAGACGAGTTTCCGTATGAAAAGTTGATACTTCGAAGGAGATTGTCTGTTTTGTACACGAAGTACATCCAATTTTTGCTGTAAGCCTCTGTACTTTATTGCACATGCTATGTGGGTGAAATGATGATACCATGCCAACTTGGAACCTTTTCAGAGTTCATTTCAAATGCTTTTCAATTTCATGGTCTTATAGCTCAAAATAGTCAGTAAATGCATGAAAAATAATAAATGAAGTTAGAAAGGGTTGTAAATTGATGACGTGGCTTTGAATGGTGAATTTTGAACACAGAAAAAAAATATGGAGTTCAAATAAGTTCAAAAAAATGAAATCCCTTTGTAACAGACAAGTTTCCGTATGAAACCCTGATACTTCGAAGGAGATTGTCTGTTTTGTACACGAAGTGCATCCAGTTTTTGCCGTAGGCCTCTATACTTTATTGCACATGCTATGTGGGTGAAATGATGATACCATGCCGACTTGGAACCTTTTTAGAGTTCATTTGAAATGCTTTTCAATTTCATGGTCTTATAGCTCAAAATAATCAGTAAATGCATGAAAAATAACAAATGAAGTAATAAAGGGTTGTAAATTGATGATGTGGCTTTGAATGGTGCATTTTGAACACAGAAAAACGATGGAGTTCAAATAAGTTCAAAAAAATGAAATCCCTTTGTAACAGACGAGTTTCCGTATGAAACCCTGATACTTTGAAGGAGATTGTCTGTTTTGTACACGAAGTGCATCCAGGTTTTTCCGTAAGCCTCTGTACTTGCTTGCACATTCTATGTGGGTGCAATGATGATACCATGCCAACTTGGAACCTTTTCAGAGTTCATTTCAAATGCTTTTCAATTTCATGGTCTTATAGCTCAAAATAATCAGTAAATGCATGAAAAATAACAAATGAAGTCAGACAGGGTTGTAAATTGATGATGTGGCTTTGAATGGTGCATTTTGAACATAGAAAAACTATGGAGTTCAAATAAGTTCAAAAAATAAAATCCCTTTGTAACAGATGAGTTTCCGTATGAAACCCTCATACTTCAAAGGAGATTGTCTGTTTTGTACACAAAGTGGATCCAGTTTTTGCCGCCAGCCTCTGTACTTTGTTGCACATGCTATTTGGGTGAAATAATGATACCATGCCAACTTGGAACCTTTTTAGAGTTCATTTCAAATGCTTTTCAATTTGATGGTCTTATAGCTCCAAATAATAAGTAAATGCATGAAAAATAACAAATGAAGTCAGAAAGGGTTGTAAATTGATGATTTGGCTTTGAATGGTGCATTTTGAACATAGAAAAACTATGGAGTTCAAATAAGTTCAAACAAATGAAATCCCTTTGTAACAGGCGAGTTTCCGTATGAAACCTTGATACTTCGAAGGAGATTGTCTGTTTTGTACACGAAGTACATCCAGTTTTTGCCGTAAGCCTCTATACTTTATTGCACATGCTATGTGGGTGAAATGATGATACCATGCCATTTCATGGTCTTATAGCTCAAAATAATCAGTAAATGCATGAAAAATAACAAATGAAGTCAGACAGGGTTGTAAATTGATGATGTGGCTTTGAATGGTGCATTTTGAACACATAAAAACTATGGAGTTCAAATAAGTTCAAAAAAATGAAATCCCTTTGTAACAGACGAGTTTCCGTATGAAACCCTGATACTTCGAAGGAGATTGTCTGTTTTGTACACGAAGTGCATCCAGTTTTTGCCATAAGCCTCTGTACTTTCTTGCACATGCTATGTGGGTGAAATGATGACACCATGCCAACTTGGAACCTTTTTAGAGTTCATTTCAAATGCTTTTCAATTTCATGGTCTTATAGCTCAAAATAATAAGTAAATGCATGAAAATAACAACTGATGTCAAAAAGGGTTGTAAATTGATGATTTGGCTTTGAATGGTGCATTTTGAACATATAAAAACTATGGAGTTCAAATAAGTTCAAAAAAATGAAATCCCTTTGTAACAGACGAGTTTCCGTATGAAAACTTGATACTTCGAAGGAGATTGTCTGTTTTGTACACGAAATACATCCAATTTTTGCTGTAAGCCTCTGTACTTTATTGCACATGCTATGTGGGTGAAATGATGATACCATGCCAACTTGGAACCTTTTCAGAGTTCATTTCAAATGCTTTTCAATTTCATGGTCTTATAGCTCAAAATAGTCAGTAAATGCATGAAAAATAATAAATGAAGTCAGAAAGGGTTGTAAATTGATGACGTGGCTTTGAATGGTGAATTTTGAACACAGAAAAAAAATATGGAGTTCAAATAAGTTCAAAAAAATGAAATCCCTTTGTAACAGACAAGTTTCCGTATGAAGCCCTGATACTTCGAAGGAGATTGTCTGTTTTGTACACGAAGTGCATCCAGTTTTTGCCGTAGGCCTCTATACTTTATTGCACATGCTATGTGGGTGAAATGATGATACCATGCCGACTTGGAACCTTTTTAGAGTTCATTTGAAATGCTTTTCAATTTCATGGTCTTATAGCTCAAAATAATCAGTAAATGCATGAAAAATAACAAATGAAGTAATAAAGGGTTGTAAATTGATGATGTGGCTTTGAATGGTGCATTTTGAACACAGAAAAACGATGGAGTTCAAATAAGTTCAAAAAAATGAAATCCCTTTGTAACAGACGAGTTTCCGTATGAAACCCTGATACTTTGAAGGAGATTGTCTGTTTTGTACACGAAGTGCATCCAGGTTTTTCCGTAAGCCTCTGTACTTGCTTGCACATTCTATGTGGGTGCAATGATGATACCATGCCAACTTGGAACCTTTTCAGAGTTCATTTCAAATGCTTTTCAATTTCATGGTCTTATAGCTCAAAATAATCAGTAAATGCATGAAAAATAACAAATGAAGTCAGACAGGGTTGTAAATTGATGATGTGGCTTTGAATGGTGCATTTTGAACACATAAAAACTATGGAGTTCAAATAAATGAAATCCCTTTGTAACAGATGAGTTTCCGTATGAAACCATGATACTTCGAAGGAGATCGTCTGTTTTGTACACGAAGTGCATCCAGTTTTTGCCATAAGCCTCTGTACTTTCTTGCACATGCTATGTGGGTGAAATGATGACTCCATGCCAACTTGGAACCTTTTTAGAGTTCATTTCAAATGCTGTTCAATTTCATGGTCTTATAGCTCAAAATAATAAGTAAATGCATGAAAAATAACAAATGAAGTCAGAAAGGGTTGTAAATTGATGATTTGGATTTGAATGGTGCATTTTGAACATAGAAAAACTATGGAGTTCAAATAAGTTCAAAAAAATGAAATCCCTTTGTAAAAGACGAGTTTCCGTATGAAACCTTGATACTTCGAAGGAGATTGTCTGTTTTGTACACGAAGTACATCCAGTTTTTGCCGTAAGCCTCTGTACTTTATTGCACATGCTATGTGGGTGAAATGATGATACCATGCCAACTTGGAACCTTTTCAGAGTTCATTTCAAATGCTTTTCAATATCATGGTCTTATAGCTCAAAATAGTCAGTAAATGCATGAAAAACAATAAATGAAGTCAGAAAGGGTTGTAAATTGATGATGTGGCTTCGAATGGTGAATTTTGAACACAGAAAAAAATATGGAGTTCAATTAAGTTCAAAAAAATGAAATCCCTTTGTAACAGATGAGTTTCCGTATGAAACCCTGATACTTCGAAGGAGATTGTGTGTTTTGTACACGAAGTGCATCCAGTTTTTGCCATAGGCCTCTGTACTTTCTTGCACATGCTATGTGGGTGAAATGATGATACCATGCCGACTTGGAACCTTTTCAGGGTTCATTTGAAATGCTTTTCAATTTCATGTTCTTATAGCTCAAAATAATCAGTAAATGCATGAAAAATAACAAATGAAGTAAGAAAGGGTTGTAAATTGATGATGTGGCTTTGAATGGTGCATTTTGAGGACAGAAAAACTATGGAGTTCAAATAAGTTCAAAAAAATGAAATCCCTTTGTAATAGACGAGTTTCCGTATGAAACCTTGATACTTCGAAGGAGATTGTCTGTTTTGTACACGAAGTGCATCCAGGTTTTGCCATAAGCCTCCGTAATTTATTGCACATGCTATGTGGGTGAAATGATGATACCATGCCAACTTGGAACCTTTTGAGAGTTCATTTCAAATGCTTTTTAATTTCATGGTCTTATAGCTCAAAATAATCAGTAAATGCATGAAAAATAACAAATGAAGTCAGACAGGGTTGTAAATTGATGATGTGGCTTTGAATGGTGCATTTTGAACACATAAAAACTATGGAGTTCAAATAAGTTCAAAAAAAATGAAATCCCTTTGGAACAGACGAGTTTCCGTATGAAACCCTCATACTTTGAAGGAGATTGTCTGTTTTGTACACGAAGTGCATCCAGTTTTTGCCATAAGCCTCTGTACTTTCTTGCACATGCTATGTGGGTGAAATGATGACACCATGCCAACTTGGAACCTTTTTAGAGTTCATTTCAAATGCTTTTCAATTTCATGGTCTTATAGCTCAAAATAATAAGTAAATGCATGAAAAATAACAACTGAAGTCAAAAAGGGTTGTAAATTGATGATTTGGCTTTGAATGGTGCATTTTGAACATATAAAAACTATGGAGTTCAAATAAGTTCAAAAAAATGAAATCCCTTTGTAACAGACGAGTTTCCGTATGAAAACTTGATACTTCAAAGGAGATTGTCTGTTTTGTACACGAAGTACATCCAATTTTTGCCGTAAGCCTCTGTACTTTATTGCACATGCTATGTGGGTGAAATGATGATACGATGCCAACTTGGAACCTTTTCAGAGTTCATTTCAAATGCTTTTCAATTTCATGGTCTTATAGCTCAAAATAGTCAGTAAATGCATGAAAAATAATAAATGAAGTCAGAAAGGGTTGTAAATTGATGACGTGGCTTTGAATGGTGAATTTTGAACACAGAAAAAAAATATGGAGTTCAAATAAGTTCAAAAAAATGAAATCCCTTTGTAACAGACAAGTTTCCGTATGAAACCCTGATACTTCAGAGGAGATTGTCTGTTTTGTACACGAAGTGCATCCAGTTTTTGCCGTAGGCCTCTATACTTTATTGCACATGCTATGTGGGTGAAATGATGATACCATGCCGACTTGGAACCTTTTTAGAGTTCATTTGAAATGCTTTTCAATTTCATGGTCTTATAGCTCAAAATAATCAGTAAATGCATGAAAAATAACAAATGAAGTAATAAAGGGTTGTAAATTGATGATGTGGCTTTGAATGGTGCATTTTGAACACAGAAAAACGATGGAGTTCAAATAAGTTCAAAAAAATGAAGTCCCTTTGTAACAGACGAGTTTCCGTATGAAACCCTGATACTTTGAAGGAGATTGTCTATTTTGTACACGAAGTGCATCCAGGTTTTTCCGTAAGCCTCTGTACTTTCTTGCACATGCTATGTGGGTGCAATGATGATACCATGCCAACTTGGAACCTTTTCAGAGTTCATTTCAAATGCTTTTCAATTTCATGGTCTTATAGCTCAAAATAATCAGTAAATGCATGAAAAATAACAAATGAAGTCAGACAGGGTTGTAAATTGATGATGTGGCTTTGAATGGTGCATTTTGAACACATAAAAACTATGGAGTTCAAATAAATGAAATCCCTTTGTAACAGACGAGTTTCCGTATGAAACCATGATACTTCGAAGGAGATCGTCTGTTTTGTACACGAAGTGCATCCAGTTTTTGCCATAAGCCTCTGTACTTTCTTGCACATGCTATGTGGGTGAAATGATGACACCATGCCAACTTGGAACCTTTTTAGAGTTCATTTCAAATGCTTTTCAATTTCATGGTCTTATAGCTCAAAATAATAAGTAAATGCATGAAAAATAACAAATGAAGTCGGAAAGGGTTGTAAATTGATGATTTGGCTTTGAATGGTGCATTTTGAACATAGAAAAACTATGGAGTTCAAATAAGTTCAAAAAAATGAAATCCCTTTGTAACAGACGAGTTTCCGTATGAAACCTTGATACTTCGAAGGAGATTGTCTGTTTTGTACACGAAGTACATCCAGTTTTTGCCGTAAGCCTCTGTACTTTATTGCACATGCTATGAGGGTGAAATGATGATACCATGCCAACTTGGATCCTTTTCAGAGTTCATTTCAAATGCTTTGCAATTTCATGGTCTTATAGCTCAAAATAGTCAGTAAATGCATGAAAAATAATAAATGAAGTCAGAAAGGGTTGTAAATTGATGATGTGGCTTTGAATGGTGAATTTTGAACACAGAAAAAAATATGGAGTTCAATTAAGTTCAAAAAAATGAAATCCCTTTGTAACAGATGAGTTTCCGTATGAAACCCTGATACTTCGAAGGAGATTGTGTGTTTTGTACACGAAGTGCATCCAGTTTTTGCCATAGGCCTCTGTACTTTCTTGCACATGCTATGTGGGTGAAATTATGATACCATGCCGACTTGGAACCTTTTCAGGGTTCATTTGAAATGCTTTTCAATTTCATGGTCTTATAGCTCAAAATAATCAGTAAATGCATGAAAAATAACAAATGAAGTAAGAAAGGGTTGTAAATTGATGATGTGGCTTTGAATGGTGCATTTTGAGGACAGAAAAACTATGGAGTTCAAATAAGTTCAAAAAAAATGAAATCCCTTTGTAATAGACGAGTTTCCGTATGAAACCCTGATACTTCGAAGGAGATTGTCTGTTTTGTACACGAAGTGCATCCAGGTTTTGCCATAAGCCTCTGTAATTTATTGCACATGCTATGTGGGTGAAATGATGATACCATGCCAACTTGGAACCTTTTGAGAGTTCATTTCAAATGCTTTTTAATTTCATGGTCTTATAGCTCAAAATAATCAGTAAATGCATGAAAAATAACAAATGAAGTCAGACAGGGTTGTAAATTGATGATGTGGCTTTGAATGGTGCATTTTGAACACATAAAAACTATGGAGTTCAAATAAGTTCAAAAAAAATGAAATCCCTTTGTAAGAGACGAGTTTCCGTATGAAACCCTGATACTTCGAAGGAGATTATCTGTTTTTGTACACGAAGTGCATCCAGTTTTTGCCGTAAGCCTCTGTACTTTCTTGCACATGCTATGTGGGTGAAATAATGACACCATGCCAACTTGGAACCTTTTCAGAGTTCATTTCAAATGCTTTTCAATTTCATGGTCTTATAGCTGAAAATAATAAGTAAATGCATGAAAAATAACAAATGAAGTCAGAAAGGGTTGTAAATTGATGATTTGGCTTTGAATGGTGCATTTTGAACATAGAAAAACTATGGAGTTCAAATAAGTTCAAAAAAAATGAAATCCCTTTGTAACAGACGAGTTTCCGTATGAAACCCTGATACTTCGAAGGAGATTGTCTGTTTTGTACACGAAGTACATCCAGTTTTTGCCGTAAGCCTCTGTACTTTATTGCACATGCTATGTGGGTGAAATGATGATACCATGCCAACTTGGAACCTTTTCAGAGTTCATTTCAAATGCTTTTCAATTTATGGTCTTATAGCTTAAAATAGTCACTAAATGCATGAAAAATAATAAATGAAGTCAGAAAGGGTTCTAAATTGATGATGTGGCTTTGAATGGTGAATTTTGAACACAGAAAAAAATATGGAGTTCAAATAAGTTCAAAAAATGAAATCCCTTTGTAACAGACGAGTTTCCGTATGAAACCTTGATACTTCGAAGGAGATTGTGTGTTTTGTACACGAAGTGCATCCAGTTTTTGCCGTAGGCCTCTGTACTTTATTGCACATGCTATGTGGGTGAAATGATGATACCATGCCGACTTGGAACCTTTTTAGAGTTCATTTGAAATGCTTTTCAATTTCATGGTCTTATAGCTCAAATAATAAGTAAATGCATGAAAAATAACAAATGAAGTCAGAAAGGGTTGTAAATTGATGATGTGGCTTTGAATGGTGCATTTTGAACATAGAAAAACTATGGAGTTCAAATAAGTTCAAAAAAATGAAATCCCTTTGTAACAGATGAGTTTCCGTATGAAACCCTGATACTTCGAAGGAGATTGTCTGTTTTGTACATGAAGTGCATCCAGGTTTTGCCATAAGCCTCTATACTTTCTTGCACATGCTATGTGGATGAAATGATGATACCATGCCAACTTGGAACCTTTTCAGAGTTCATTTCAAATGCTTTTCAATTTCATGGTCTTATAGCTCAAAATAATCAGTAAATGCATGAAAAATAACAAGTGAAGTCATAAAGGGTTCTAAATTGATGATGTGGCTTTGAATGGTGCATTTTGAACATAGAAAAACTACAGAGTTCAAACAAGTTCAAAAAAATGAAATCCCTTTGTAACAGACGAGTTTCCGTATGAAACCCTGATACTTCGAAGGAGATTGTCTGTTTTGTACACGAAGTGCATCCAGTTTTTTCCATAAGTCTCTGTACTTTCTTGCACATGCTATGTGGGTGAAATGATGACACCATGCCAACTTGGAACCTTTTCAGAGTTCATTTCAAATGCTTTTCAATTTCATGGTCTTATAGCTCAAAATAATCAGCAAATGCATTAAAAATAACAAAGAAGTAAGAAAGGGTTGTAAATTGATAATGTGGCTTTGAATGGTGCATTTTGAACACAGAAAAACTATGGAGTTCAAATAAGTTCAAAAAAACGAAATCCCTTTGTAACAGACGAGTTTCCGTATGAAACCCTGATACTTCGAAGGAGATTATCTGTTTTTGTACACGAAGTGCATCCAGTTTTTGCCGTAAGCCTCTGTACTTTCTTGCACATGCTATGTGGGTGAAATGATGACACCATGCCAACTTGGAACCTTTTCAGAGTTCATTTCAAATGCTTTTCAATTTCATGGTCTTATAGCTCAAAATAATAAGGAAATGCATGAAAAATAACAAATGAAGTCAGAAAGGGTTGTAAATTGATGATGTGGCTTTGAATGGTGCATTTTGAACGTAGAAAAACTATGGAGTTCAAATAAGTTCAAAAAAATGAAATCCCTTTGTAACAGACGAGTTTCCGTATGAAACCCTGATACTTCGAAGGAGATTGTCTGTTTTGTACACGAAGTGCATCCAGGTTTTGCCGTAAGCCTCTGTACTTTCTTGCACATGCTATGTGGATGAAATGATGATACCATGCCAACTTGGAACCTTTTCAGAGTTCATTTGAAATGCTTTTCAATTTCATGGTCTTATAGCTCAAAATAATCAGTAAATGCATGAAAAATAACAAGTGAAGTCATAAAGGGTTGTAAATTGATGATGTGGCTTTGAATGGTGCATTTTGAACATAGAAAAACTACAGAGTTCAAATAAGTTCAAAAAAATGAAATCCCTTTGTAACAGACGAGTTTCCGTATGAAACCCTGATACTTCGAAGGAGATTGTCTGTGTTGTACACGAAGTGCATCCAGTTTTTTCCATAAGTCTCTGTACTTTCTTGCACATGCTATGTGGGTGAAATGATGACACCATGCCAACTTGGAACCTTTTCAGAGTTCATTTCAAATGCTTTTCAATTTCATGGTCTTATAGCTCAAAATAATAAGTAAATGCATGAAAAATAACAAATGAAGTCAGAAAGGGTTGTAAATTGATGATGTGCCTTTGAATGGTGCATTTTGAACACAGAAAAACTATGGAGTTCAAATAAGTTCAAAAAAACGAAATCCCTTTGTAACAGAGGAGTTTTCGTATGAAACCCTAATACTTCGAAGGAGATTGTCTGTTTTGTACACGAAGGGCATACAGTTTTTGCCGTAAGCCTTTGTACTTTCTTGCACATGCTATGTGGGTGAAATGATGATACCATGCCAACTTGGAACCTTTTCAGAGTTCATTTCAAATGCTTTTGAATTTCATGGTCGTATAGCTCAAAATAATCAGTAAATGCATGAAAAATAACAAATGAAGTCAGACAGGGTTGTAAATTGATGATGTGGCTTTGAATGGTGCATTTTGAACACAGAAAAACTATGGAGTTCAAATAAGTTCAATAAATGAAATCCCTTTGCAACAGACGAGTTTCCGTATGAAACCCTCATACTTCGAAGGAGATTGTCTGTTTTGTACACAAAGTGGATCCAATTTTTGCCGTAAGCCTCTGTACTTTCTTGCACATGCTATGTGGGTGAAATGATGATACCATGCCAAATTGGAACCTTTTTAGAGTTCATTTCAAATGCTTTTCAATTTCATGGTCTTATAGCTCAAAATAATAAGTAAATGCATGAAAAATAACAAATGAAGTCAGAAAGGGTTGTAAATTGATGACGTGGCTTTGAATGGTGCATTTTGAACAAAGAAAAACTATGGAGTTCAAATAAGTTCAAAAAAATGAAATCCCTTTGTAACAGACGAGTTTCCGTATGAAACCTTGATACTTCGAAGGAGATTGTCTGTTTTGTACACGAAGTACATCCAGTTTTTGCCGTAAACCTTTGTACTTTATTGCACATGCTATGTGGGTGAAATGATGATACCATGCCAACTTGGAACCTTCTCAGAGTTCATTTCAAATGCTTTTCAATTTCATGGTCTTATAGCTCAAAATAATCAGTAAATGCATGGAAAATAACAAATGAAGTTAGATAGGGTTGTAAGTTGATGATGTGGCTTTGAATGGTGCATTTTGAACACACAAAAACTATGGAGTTCAAATAAGTTCAAAAAAATGAAATCCCTTTGTAAAAGACGAGTTTCCGTATGAAACCCTCATACTTCGAAGGAGATTGTCTGTTTTGTACACGAAGTGCATCCAGTTTTTGCCGTAAGCCTCTGTACTTTCTTGCACATGCTATGTGGGTGAAATGATGACACCATGCCAACTTGGAACCTTTTCAGAGTTCATTTCAAATGCTTTTCAATTTCATGGTCTTATAGCTCAAAATAATAAGTAAATGCATGAAAAATAACAAATGAAGTTAGAAAGGGTTGTAAATTGATGATTTGGCTTTGAATGGTGCATTTTGAACATAGAAAAACTATGGAGTTCAAATAAGTTCAAAAAAATGAAATCCCTTTGTAACAGACGAGTTTCCGTATGAAACCTTGATACTTCGAAGGAGATTTTCTGTTTTGTACACGAAGTACATCCAGTTTTTTCCGTAAGCCTCTGTACTTTCTTGCACAAGCTATGTGGGTGAAATGATGATACCATGCCAACTTGGAACCTTTTCAGAGTTCCTTTCAAATGCTTTTCAATTTCATGGTCTTATAGCTCAAAATAATCAGTAAATGCATGAAAAATAACAAGTGAAGTCAGAAAGGGTTGTAAATTGATGATGTGCCTTTGAATGGTGCATTTTGAACACAGAAAAACTATGGAGTTCAAATAAGTTCAAAAAAACGAAATCCCTTTGTAACAGAGGAATTTTCGTATGAAACTCTAATACTTAGAAGGACATTGTCTGTTTTGTACACAAAGGGCATCCAGTTTTTGCCGTAAGCCTTTGTACTTTATTGCACATGCTATGTGGGTGAAATGATGATACCATGCCAACTTGGAACCTTTTCAGAGTTCATTTCAAATGCTTTTGAATTTCATGGTCTTATAGCTCAAAATAATTAGTAAATGCATGAAAAATAACAAATGAAGTCAGACAGGGTTGTAAATTGATGATGTGGCTTTTAATGGTGCATTTTGAACACAGAAAAACTATGGAGTTCAAATAAGTTCAAAATATCAAATCCCTTTGTAACAGACGAGTTTCCGTATGAAACCCTCATACTTCGAAGGAGATTGTCTGTTTTGTACACGAAGTGGATCCAGTTTTTGCCGTAAGCCTCTGTACTTTCTTGCACATTCTATGTGGGTGAAATGATGATGCCATGCCAACTTGGAACCTTTTTAGAGTTCATTTCAAATGCTTTTCAATTTCATGGTCTTATAGCTCAAAATAATAAGTAAATGCATGAAAAATAACAAATGAAGTCAGAAAGGGTTGTAAATTGATGTTTTGGCTTTGAATGGTGCATTTTGAACATAGAAAAACTATGGAGTTCAAATAAGTTCAAAAAAATGAAATCCCTTTGTAACAGACGAGTTTCCGTATGAAACCTTGATACTTCGAAGGAGATTGTCTGTATTGTACACGAAGTACATCCAGTTTTTGCCATAAGCCTCTGTACTTTCTTGCACAATGCTATGTGGGTGAAATGATGATACCATGCCAACTTGGAACCTTTTCAGAGTTCATTTCAAATGCTTTTCAATTTCATGGTCTTATAGCTCAAAATAATCAGTAAATGCATGAAAAATAAGAAGTGAAGTCAGAAGGGGTTGTAAATTGATGATGTGCCTTTGAATGGTGCATTTTGAACACAGAAAAACTATGGAGTTCAAATAAGTTCAAAAAAACGAAATCCCTTTGTAACAGAAGAATTTTCGTATGAAACTCTAATACTTCGAAGGAGATTGTCTGTTTTGTACACGAAGGGCATCCAGTTTTTGCCGTAAGCCTTTGTACTTTATTGCACATGCTATTTGGGTGAAATAATGATACCATGCCAACTTGGAACCTTTTCAGAGTTCATTTCAAATGCTTTTGAATTTCATGGTCTTATAGCTCAAAATAATTAGTAAATGCATGAAAAATAACAAATGAAGTCAGACAGGGTTGTAAATTGATGATGTGGCTTTTAATGGTGCATTTTGAACACAGAAAAACTATGGAGTTCAAATAAGTTCAAAAAATCAAATCCCTTTGTAACAGACGAGTTTCCGTATGAAACCTTCATACTTCGAAGGAGATTGTCTGTTTTGTACACGAAGTGGATCCAGTTTTTGCCGTAAGCCTCTGTACTTTCTTGCACATTCTATGTGGGTGAAATGATGATGCCATGCCAACTTGGAACCTTTTTAGAGTTCATTTCAAATGCTTTTCAATTTCATGGTCTTATAGCTCAAAATAATAAGTAAATGCATGAAAAATAACAAATGAAGTCAGAAAGGGTTGTAAATTGATGATGTGGCTTTGAATGGTGCATTTTGAACATAGAAAAACTATGGAGTTCAAATAAGTTCAAAAAAAATGAAATCCCTTTGTAACAGACGAGTTTCCGTATGAAACCCTGATACTTCGAAGGAGATTGTCTGTTTTCTACACGAAGTACATCCAGTTTTTGCCGTAAGCCTATGTAATTAATTGCACATGCTATGTGGGTGAAATTATGATACCATGCCAACTTGGAACCTTTTCAGAGTTCATTTCAAATGCTTTTCAATTTCATGGTCTTATAGCTCAAAATAGTCAGTAAATGCATGAAAAATAATAAATGAAGTCAGAAAGGGTTGTAAATTGATGACGTGGCTTTGAATGGTGCATTTTGAACACAGAAAAAATATGGAGTTCAAATAAGTTCAAAAAAATGAAATCCCTTTGTAACAGACGAGTTTCCGTATGAAACCCTGATACTTCGAAGGAGATTGTTTGTTTTGTACACGAAGTGCATCCAGTTTTTGCTGTAGGCCTCTGTACTTTCTTGCACATGCTACATGGGTGAAATGATGATACCATGCCAACTTGGAACCTTTTCAGAGTTCATTTCAAATGCTTTTCAATTTCATGGTCTTATAGCTCAAATAATAAGTAAATGCATGAAAATAACAAATGAAGTCAGAAAGGGTTGTAAATTGATGATGTGGCTTTGAATGTTGCATTTTGAACATAGAAAAACTATGGAGTTCAAATAAGTTCAAAAAAATGAAATCCCTTTGTAACAGACGAGTGTCCGTATGAAACCCTGATACTTCGAAGGAGATTGTTTGTTTTGTACACGAAGTGCATCCAGGTTTTGCCATAAGCCTCTGTACTTTCTTGCACATGCTATGTGGATGAAATGATGATACCATGCCAACTTGGAACCTTTTCAGTGTTCATTTCAAATGCTTTTCAATTTCATGGGCTTATAGCTCAAAATAATCAGTAAATGCATGAAAAAAACAAGTGAAGTCAGAAAGGGTTGTAAATTGATGATGTGGCTTTGAATGGTGCATTTTGAACACTGAAAAACTACGGAGTTCAAATAAGTTCAGAAAAATGAAATCCCTTTGTAACAGACGAGTTTCCGTATGAAACCCTGATACTTCGAAGGAGATTGTCTGTTTTGTACACGAAGTGCATCCAGTTTTTGCCATAAGCCTCTGTACTTTCTTGCACCTGCTATGTGGGTGAAATGATGACACCATGCCCACTTGGAACCGTTTCAGAGTTCATTTCAAATGCTTTTCAATTTCATGGTCTTATAGCTCAAAATAATCAGCAAATGCATTAAAAATAACAAATGAAGTAAGATAGGGTTGTAAATTGATAATGTGGCTTTGAATGGTGCATTTTGAACACAGAAAAACTATGGAGTTCAAATAAGTTCAAAAAAACGAAATCCCTTTGTAACAAAGGAGTTTTTGTATGAAACCCTGATACTTCGAAGGAGATTGTCTGTTTTGTACACGAAGGGCATCCAGTTTTTGCCGTAAGCCTTTGTACTTTCTTGCACATGCTATGTGGGTGAAATGATGATACCATGCCAACTTGGAACCTTTTCAGAGTTCATTTCAAATGCTTTTGAATTTCATGGTCTTATAGCTCAAAATAATCAGTAAATGCATGAAAAATAACAAATGAAGTCAGAAAGGGTTGTAAATTGATGATGTGCCTTTGAATGTTGCATTTTGAACACAGAAAAACTATGGAGTTCAAATAAGTTCAAAAAAACGAAATCCCTTTGTAACAGAGGAGTTTTCGTATGAAACTCTAATACTTCGAAGGAGATTGTCTGTTTTGTACACGAAGGGCATCGAGTTTTTGCCGTAAGCCTTTGTACTTTCTTGCACATTCTATGTGGGTGAAATGATGATACCATGCCAACTTGGAACCTTTTCAGAGTTCATTTCAAATGCTTTTGAATTTCATGGTCTTATAGCTCAAAATAATCAGTAAATGCATGAAAAATAACAAATGAAGTCAGACAGGGTTGTAAATTGATGATGTGGCTTTTAATGGTGCATTTTGAACACAGAAAAACTATGGAGTTCAAATAAGTTCAAAAAATGAAATCCCTTTGTAACAGACGAGTTTCCGTATGAAACCCTCATACTTCGAAGGAGATTGTCTGTTTTGTACACGAAGTGGATCCAGTTTTTGTCGTAAGCCTCTGTACTTTCTTGCACATTCTATGTGGGTGAAATGATGATACCATGCCAACTTGGAACCTTTTTAGAGTTCATTTCAAATGCTTTTTAATTTCATGGTCTTATAGCTCAAAATAATAAGTAAATGCATGAAAAATAACAAATGAAGTCAGAAAGGGTTGTAAATTGATGATGTGGCTTTGAATGGTGCATTTTGAACATAGAAAAACTATGGAGTTCAAATAAGTTCAAAAAAATGAAATCCCTTTGTAACAGACGAGTTTCCGTATGAAACCCTGATACTTCGAAGGAGATTGTCTGTTTTGTACACGAAGTACATCCAGTTTTTGCCGTAAGCCTCTGTATCTTATTGCACATGCTATGTGGGTGAAATTATGATACCATGCCAACTTGGAACCTTTTCAGAGTTCATTTCAAATGCTTTTCAATTTCATGGTCTTATAGCTCATAATAGTCAGTAAATGCATGAAAAATAATAAATGAAGTCAGAAAGGGTTGTAAATTGATGATGTGGCTTTGAATGGTGCATTTTGAACACAGAAAAAATATGGAGTTCAAATAAGTTCAAAAAAATGAAATCCCTTTGTAACAGACGAGTTTCCGTATGAAACCCTGATACTTCGAAGGAGATTGTTTGTTTTGTCCACGAAGTGCATCCAGTTTTTGCTGTAGGCCTCTGTACTTTCTTGCACATGCTATGTGGGTGAAATGATGATACCATGCCAACTTGGAACCTTTTCATAGTTCATTTCAAATGCTTTTCAATTTCATGGTCTTATAGCTCAAATAATAAGTAAATGCATGAAAAATAACAAATGAAGTCAGAAAGGGTTGTAAATTGATTATGTGGCTTTGAATGGTGCATTTTGAACATAGAAAAACTATGTCGTTCAAATAAGTTCAAAAAAATGAAATCCCTTTGTAACAGACGAGTTTCCGTATGAAACCCTGATACTTCGAAGGAGATTGTCTGTTTTGTACACGAAGTGCATCCAGGTTTTGGAGTAAGCCTTTGTACTTTCTTGCACATGCTATGTGGATGAAATGATGATACCATGCCAACTTGGAACCTTTTCAGAGTTCATTTCAAATGCTTTTCAATTTCATGGTCTTATAGCTCAAAATAATCAGTAAATGCATGAAAAATAACAAGTGAAGTCAGAAAGGGTTGTAAATTGATGATGTGGCTTTGAATGGTGCATTTTGAACACAAAAAAACTATGGAGTTCAAATAAGTTCAAAAAAATGAAATCCCTTTGTAACAGACGAGTTTCCGTATGAAACACTGATACTTCGAAGGAGATTGTATGTTTTGTACACGAAGTGCATCCAGTTTTTGCCATAAGCCTCTGTACTTTCTTGCACATGCTATGTGGGTGAAATGATGACACCATGCCAACTTGGAACCTTTTTCAGAGTTCATTTCAAATGCTTTTTAATTTCATGGTCTTATAGCTCAAAATAATAAGTAAATGCATGAAAAATAACAAATGAAGTCAGAAAGGGTTGTAAATTGATGATGTGGCTTTGAATGGTGCATTTTGAACATAGAAAAACTATGGAGTTCAAATAAGTTCAAAAAAATGAAATCCCTTTGTAACAGACGAGTTTCCGTATGAAACCCTGATACTTCGAAGGAGATTGTCTGTTTTGTACACGAAGTACATCCAGTTTTTGCCGTAAGCCTCTGTATCTTATTGCACATGCTATGTGGGTGAAATTATGATACCATGCCAACTTGGAACCTTTTCAGAGTTCATTTCAAATGCTTTTCAATTTCATGGTCTTATAGCTCATAATAGTCAGTAAATGCATGAAAAATAATAAATGAAGTCAGAAAGGGTTGTAAATTGATGATGTGGCTTTGAATGGTGCATTTTGAACACAGAAAAAATATGGAGTTCAAATAAGTTCAAAAAAATGAAATCCCTTTGTAACAGACGAGTTTCCGTATGAAACCCTGATACTTCGAAGGAGATTGTTTGTTTTGTCCACGAAGTGCATCCAGTTTTTGCTGTAGGCCTCTGTACTTTCTTGCACATGCTATGTGGGTGAAATGATGATACCATGCCAACTTAGAACCTTTTCAGAGTTCATTTCAAATGCTTTTCAATTTCATGGTCTTATAGCTCAAATAATAAGTAAATGCATGAAAAATAACAAATGAAGTCAGAAAGGGTTGTAAATTGATTATGTGGCTTTGAATGGTGCATTTTGAACATAGAAAAACTATGTCGTTCAAATAAGTTCAAAAAAATGAAATCCCTTTGTAACAGACGAGTTTCCGTATGAAACCCTGATACTTCGAAGGAGATTGTCTGTTTTGTACACGAAGTGCATCCAGGTTTTGGAGTAAGCCTTTGTACTTTCTTGCACATGCTATGTGGATGAAATGATGATACCATGCCAACTTGGAACCTTTTCAGAGTTCATTTCAAATGCTTTTCAATTTCATGGTCTTATAGCTCAAAATAATCAGTAAATGCATGAAAAATAACAAGTGAAGTCAGAAAGGGTTGTAAATTGATGATGTGGCTTTGAATGGTGCATTTTCAACACAGAAAACTACGGAGTTCAAATAAGTTCAAAAAAATGAAATCCCTTTGTAACAGACGAGTTTCCGTATGAAACACTGATACTTCGAAGGAGATTGTATGTTTTGTACACGAAGTGCATCCAGTTTTTGCCATAAGCCTCTGTACTTTCTTGCACATGCTATGTGGGTGAAATGATGACACCATGCCAACTTGGAACCTTTTTCAGAGTTCATTTCAAATGCTTTTTAATTTCATGGTCTTATAGCTCAAAATAATAAGTAAATGCATGAAAAATAACAAATGAAGTCAGAAAGGGTTGTAAATTGATGATGTGGCTTTGAATGGTGCATTTTGAACATAGAAAAACTATGGAGTTCAAATAAGTTCAAAAAAATGAAATCCCTTTGTAACAGACGAGTTTCCGTATGAAACCCTGATACTTCGAAGGAGATTGTCTGTTTTGTACACGAAGTACATCCAGTTTTTGCCGTAAGCCTCTGTATCTTATTGCACATGCTATGTGGGTGAAATTATGATACCATGCCAACTTGGAACCTTTTTAGAGTTCATTTCAAATGCTTTTCAATTTCATGGTCTTATAGCTCATAATAGTCAGTAAATGCATGAAAAATAATAAATGAAGTCAGAAAGAGTTGTAAATTGATGATGTGGCTTTGAATGGTGCATTTTGAACACAGAAAAAATATGGAGTTCAAATAAGTTCAAAAAAATGAAATCCCTTTGTAACAGACGAGTTTCCGTATGAAACCCTGATACTTCGAAGGAGATTGTTTGTTTTGTCCACGAAGTGCATCCAGTTTTTGCTGTAGGCCTCTGTACTTTCTTGCACATGCTATGTGGGTGAAATGATGATACCATGCCAACTTGGAACCTTTTCAGAGTTCATTTCAAATGCTTTTCAATTTCATGGTCTTATAGCTCAAATAATAAGTAAATGCATGAAAAATAACAAATGAAGTCAGAAAGGGTTGTAAATTGATTATGTGGCTTTGAATGGTGCATTTTGAACATAGAAAAACTATGTCGTTCAAATAAGTTCAAAAAAATGAAATCCCTTTGTAACAGACGAGTTTCCGTATGAAACCCTGATACTTCGAAGGAGATTGTCTGTTTTGTACACGAAGTGCATCCAGGTTTTGGAGTAAGCCTTTGTACTTTCTTGCACATGCTATGTGGATGAAATGATGATACCATGCCAACTTGGAACCTTTTCAGAGTTCATTTCAAATGCTTTTCAATTTCATGGTCTTATAGCTCAAAATAATCAGTAAATGCATGAAAAATAACAAGTGAAGTCAGAAAGGGTTGTAAATTGATGATGTGGCTTTGAATGGTGCATTTTGAACACAGAAAAACTACGGAGTTCAAATAAGTTCAAAAAAATGAAATCCCTTTGTAACAGACGAGTTTCCGTATGAAACACTGATACTTCGAAGGAGATTGTATGTTTTGTACACGAAGTGCATCCAGTTTTTGCCATAAGCCTCTGTACTTTCTTGCACATGCTATGTGGGTGAAATGATGACACCATGCCAACTTGGAACCTTTTTCAGAGTTCATTTCAAATGCTTTTTAATTTCATGGTCTTATAGCTCAAAATAATAAGTAAATGCATGAAAAATAACAAATGAAGTCAGAAAGGGTTGTAAATTGATGATGTGGCTTTGAATGGTGCATTTTGAACATAGAAAAACTATGGAGTTCAAATAAGTTCAAAAAAATGAAATCCCTTTGTAACAGACGAGTTTCCGTATGAAACCCTGATACTTCGAAGGAGATTGTCTGTTTTGTACACGAAGTACATCCAGTTTTTGCCGTAAGCCTCTGTATCTTATTGCACATGCTATGTGGGTGAAATTATGATACCATGCCAACTTGGAACCTTTTTAGAGTTCATTTCAAATGCTTTTCAATTTCATGGTCTTATAGCTCATAATAGTCAGTAAATGCATGAAAAATAATAAATGAAGTCAGAAAGAGTTGTAAATTGATGATGTGGCTTTGAATGGTGCATTTTGAACACAGAAAAAATATGGAGTTCAAATAAGTTCAAAAAAATGAAATCCCTTTGTAACAGACGAGTTTCCGTATGAAACCCTGATACTTCGAAGGAGATTGTTTGTTTTGTCCACGAAGTGCATCCAGTTTTTGCTGTAGGCCTCTGTACTTTCTTGCACATGCTATGTGGGTGAAATGATGATACCATGCCAACTTGGAACCTTTTCAGAGTTCATTTCAAATGCTTTTCAATTTCATGGTCTTATAGCTCAAATAATAAGTAAATGCATGAAAAATAACAAATGAAGTCAGAAAGGGTTGTAAATTGATTATGTGGCTTTGAATGGTGCATTTTGAACATAGAAAAACTATGTCGTTCAAATAAGTTCAAAAAAATGAAATCCCTTTGTAACAGACGAGTTTCCGTATGAAACCCTGATACTTCGAAGGAGATTGTCTGTTTTGTACATGAAGTGCATCCAGGTTTTGGAGTAAGCCTTTGTACTTTCTTGCACATGCTATGTGGATGAAATGATGATACCATGCCAACTTGGAACCTTTTCAGAGTTCATTTCAAATGCTTTTCAATTTCATGGTCTTATAGCTCAAAATAATCAGTAAATGCATGAAAAATAACAAGTGAAGTCAGAAAGGGTTGTAAATTGATGATGTGGCTTTGAATGGTGCATTTTGAACACAGAAAAACTACGGAGTTCAAATAAGTTCAAAAAAATGAAATCCCTTTGTAACAGACGAGTTTCCGTATGAAACACTGATACTTCGAAGGAGATTGTATGTTTTGTACACGAAGTGCATCCAGTTTTTGCCATAAGCCTCTGTACTTTCTTGCACATGCTATGTGGGTGAAATGATGACACCATGCCAACTTGGAACCTTTTTCAGAGTTCATTTCAAATGCTTTTTAATTTCATGGTCTTATAGCTCAAAATAATAAGTAAATGCATGAAAAATAACAAATGAAGTCAGAAAGGGTTGTAAATTGATGATGTGGCTTTGAATGGTGCATTTTGAACATAGAAAAACTATGGAGTTCAAATAAGTTCAAAAAAAATGAAATCCCTTTGTAACAGACGAGTTTCCGTATGAAACCCTGATACTTCGAAGGAGATTGTCTGTTTTGTACACGAAGTACATCCAGTTTTTGCCGTAAGCCTCTGTATCTTATTGCACATGCTATGTGGGTGAAATTATGATACCATGCCAACTTTGAACCTTTTCAGAGTTCATTTCAAATGCTTTTCAATTTCATGGTCTTATAGCTCATAATAGTCAGTAAATGCATGAAAAATAATAAATGAAGTCAGAAAGGGTTGTAAATTGATGATGTGGCTTTGAATGGTGCATTTTGAACACAGAAAAACTACGGAGTTCAAATAAGTTCAAAAAAATGAAATCCCTTTGTAACAGACGAGTTTCCGTATGAAACACTGATACTTCGAAGGAGATTGTATGTTTTGTACACGAAGTGCATCCAGTTTTTGCCATAAGCCTCTGTACTTTCTTGCACATGCTATGTGGGTGAAATGATGACACCATGCCAACTTGGAACCTTTTTCAGAGTTCATTTCAAATGCTTTTTAATTTCATGGTCTTATAGCTCAAAATAATAAGTAAATGCATGAAAAATAACAAATGAAGTCAGAAAGGGTTGTAAATTGATGATGTGGCTTTGAATGGTGCATTTTGAACATAGAAAAACTATGGAGTTCAAATAAGTTCAAAAAAATGAAATCCCTTTGTAACAGACGAGTTTCCGTATGAAACCCTGATACTTCGAAGGAGATTGTCTGTTTTGTACACGAAGTACATCCAGTTTTTGCCGTAAGCCTCTGTATCTTATTGCACATGCTATGTGGGTGAAATTATGATACCATGCCAACTTGGAACCTTTTTAGAGTTCATTTCAAATGCTTTTCAATTTCATGGTCTTATAGCTCATAATAGTCAGTAAATGCATGAAAAATAATAAATGAAGTCAGAAAGAGTTGTAAATTGATGATGTGGCTTTGAATGGTGAATTTTGAACACAGAAAAAATATGGAGTTCAAATAAGTTCAAAAAAATGAAATCCCTTTGTAACAGACGAGTTTCCGTATGAAACCCTGATACTTCGAAGGAGATTGTTTGTTTTGTCCACGAAGTGCATCCAGTTTTTGCTGTAGGCCTCTGTACTTTCTTGCACATGCTATGTGGGTGAAATGATGATACCATGCCAACTTGGAACCTTTTCAGAGTTCATTTCAAATGCTTTTCAATTTCATGGTCTTATAGCTCAAATAATAAGTAAATGCATGAAAAATAACAAATGAAGTCAGAAAGGGTTGTAAATTGATTATGTGGCTTTGAATGGTGCATTTTGAACATAGAAAAACTATGTCGTTCAAATAAGTTCAAAAAAATGAAATCCCTTTGTAACAGACGAGTTTCCGTATGAAACCCTGATACTTCGAAGGAGATTGTCTGTTTTGTACACGAAGTGCATCCAGGTTTTGGAGTAAGCCTTTGTACTTTCTTGCACATGCTATGTGGATGAAATGATGATACCATGCCAACTTGGAACCTTTTCAGAGTTCATTTCAAATGCTTTTCAATTTCATGGTCTTATAGCTCAAAATAATCAGTAAATGCATGAAAAATAACAAGTGAAGTCAGAAAGGGTTGTAAATTGATGATGTGGCTTTGAATGGTGCATTTTGAACACAGAAAAACTACGGAGTTCAAATAAGTTCAAAAAAATGAAATCCCTTTGTAACAGACGAGTTTCCGTATGAAACACTGATACTTCGAAGGAGATTGTATGTTTTGTACACGAAGTGCATCCAGTTTTTGCCATAAGCCTCTGTACTTTCTTGCACATGCTATGTGGGTGAAATGATGACACCATGCCAACTTGGAACCTTTTTCAGAGTTCATTTCAAATGCTTTTTAATTTCATGGTCTTATAGCTCAAAATAATAAGTAAATGCATGAAAAATAACAAATGAAGTCAGAAAGGGTTGTAAATTGATGATGTGGCTTTGAATGGTGCATTTTGAACATAGAAAAACTATGGAGTTCAAATAAGTTCAAAAAAATGAAATCCCTTTGTAACAGACGAGTTTCCGTATGAAACCCTGATACTTCGAAGGAGATTGTCTGTTTTGTACACGAAGTACATCCAGTTTTTGCCGTAAGCCTCTGTATCTTATTGCACATGCTATGTGGGTGAAATTATGATACCATGCCAACTTGGAACCTTTTCAGAGTTCATTTCAAATGCTTTTCAATTTCATGGTCTTATAGCTCATAATAGTCAGTAAATGCATGAAAAATAATAAATGAAGTCAGAAAGGGTTGTAAATTGATGATGTGGCTTTGAATGGTGAATTTTGAACACAGAAAAAATATGGAGTTCAAATAAGTTCAAAAAAATGAAATCCCTTTGTAACAGACGAGTTTCCGTATGAAACCCTGATACTTCGAAGGAGATTGTTTGTTTTGTCCACGAAGTGCATCCAGTTTTTGCTGTAGGCCTCTGTACTTTCTTGCACATGCTATGTGGGTGAAATGATGATACCATGCCAACTTGGAACCTTTTCAGAGTTCATTTCAAATGCTTTTCAATTTCATGGTCTTATAGCTCAAATAATAAGTAAATGCATGAAAAATAACAAATGAAGTCAGAAAGGGTTGTAAATTGATTATGTGGCTTTGAATGGTGCATTTTGAACATAGAAAAACTATGTCGTTCAAATAAGTTCAAAAAAATGAAATCCCTTTGTAACAGACGAGTTTCCGTATGAAACCCTGATACTTCGAAGGAGATTGTCTGTTTTGTACACGAAGTGCATCCAGGTTTTGGAGTAAGCCTTTGTACTTTCTTGCACATGCTATGTGGATGAAATGATGATACCATGCCAACTTGGAACCTTTTCAGAGTTCATTTCAAATGCTTTTCAATTTCATGGTCTTATAGCTCAAAATAATCAGTAAATGCATGAAAAATAACAAGTGAAGTCAGAAAGGGTTGTAAATTGATGATGTGGCTTTGAATGGTGCATTTTGAACACAGAAAAACTACGGAGTTCAAATAAGTTCAAAAAAATGAAATCCCTTTGTAACAGACGAGTTTCCGTATGAAACACTGATACTTCGAAGGAGATTGTATGTTTTGTACACGAAGTGCATCCAGTTTTTGCCATAAGCCTCTGTACTTTCTTGCACATGCTATGTGGGTGAAATGATGACACCATGCCAACTTGGAACCTTTTTCAGAGTTCATTTCAAATGCTTTTTAATTTCATGGTCTTATAGCTCAAAATAATAAGTAAATGCATGAAAAATAACAAATGAAGTCAGAAAGGGTTGTAAATTGATGATGTGGCTTTGAATGGTGCATTTTGAACATAGAAAAACTATGGAGTTCAAATAAGTTCAAAAAAATGAAATCCCTTTGTAACAGACGAGTTTCCGTATGAAACCCTGATACTTCGAAGGAGATTGTCTGTTTTGTACACGAAGTACATCCAGTTTTTGCCGTAAGCCTCTGTATCTTATTGCACATGCTATGTGGGTGAAATTATGATACCATGCCAACTTGGAACCTTTTCAGAGTTCATTTCAAATGCTTTTCAATTTCATGGTCTTATAGCTCATAATAGTCAGTAAATGCATGAAAAATAATAAATGAAGTCAGAAAGGGTTGTAAATTGATGATGTGGCTTTGAATGGTGCATTTTGAACACAGAAAAAATATGGAGTTCAAATAAGTTCAAAAAAATGAAATCCCTTTGTAACAGACGAGTTTCCGTATGAAACCCTGATACTTCGAAGGAGATTGTTTGTTTTGTCCACGAAGTGCATCCAGTTTTTGCTGTAGGCCTCTGTACTTTCTTGCACATGCTATGTGGGTGAAATGATGATACCATGCCAACTTGGAACCTTTTCAGAGTTCATTTCAAATGCTTTTCAATTTCATGGTCTTATAGCTCAAATAATAAGTAAATGCATGAAAAATAACAAATGAAGTCAGAAAGGGTTGTAAATTGATTATGTGGCTTTGAATGGTGCATTTTGAACATAGAAAAACTATGTCGTTCAAATAAGTTCAAAAAAATGAAATCCCTTTGTAACAGACGAGTTTCCGTATGAAACCCTGATACTTCGAAGGAGATTGTCTGTTTTGTACACGAAGTGCATCCAGGTTTTGGAGTAAGCCTTTGTACTTTCTTGCACATGCTATGTGGATGAAATGATGATACCATGCCAACTTGGAACCTTTTCAGAGTTCATTTCAAATGCTTTTCAATTTCATGGTCTTATAGCTCAAAATAATCAGTAAATGCATGAAAAATAACAAGTGAAGTCAGAAAGGGTTGTAAATTGATGATGTGGCTTTGAATGGTGCATTTTGAACACAGAAAAACTACGGAGTTCAAATAAGTTCAAAAAAATGAAATCCCTTTGTAACAGACGAGTTTCCGTATGAAACACTGATACTTCGAAGGAGATTGTCTGTTTTGTACACGAAGTGCATCCAGTTTTTGTCATAAGCCTCTGTACTTTCTTGCACATGCTATGTGGGTGAAATGATGACACCATGCCAACTTGGAACCTTTTTCAGAGTTCATTTCAAATGCTTTTCAATTTCATGGTCTTATAGCTCAAAATAATCAGCAAATGCATTAAAAATAACAAATGAAGTAAGAAAGGGTTGTAAATTGATAATGTGGCTTTGAATGGTGCATTTTGAACACAGAAAAACTATGGAGTTCAAATAAGTTCAAAAAACGAAATCCCTTTGTAACAGAGGAGTTTTTGTATGAAACCCTAATACTTCGAAGGAGATTTTCGGTTTTATACACGAAGGGCATCCAGTTTTTGCCGTAAGCCTTTGTACTTTCTTGCACATGCTATGTGGGTGAAATGATGATACCATGCCAACTTGGAACCTTTTCAGAGTTCATTTCAAATGCTTTTGAATTTCATGGTCTTATAGCTCAAAATAATCAGTAAATGCATGAAAAATAACAAATGAAGTCAGACAGGGTTGTAAATTGATGATGTGGCTTTGAATGGTGCATTTTGAACACAGAAAAACTATGGAGTTCAAATAAGTTCATAAAATGAAATCCGTTTGTAACAGACGAGTTTCCGTATGAAATCCTCATACTTCGAAGGAGATTGTCTGTTTTGTACACAAAGTGGGTCCAGTTTTTGCCGTAAGCCTCTGTACTTTCTTGCACATGCTATGTGGGTGAAATGATGATACCATGCCAACTTGGAACCTTTTTAGAGTTCATTTCAAATGCTTTTCAATTTCATGGTCTTATAGCTCTAAATAATAAGTAAATGCATGAAAAATAACAAATGAAGTCAGAAAGGGTTGTAAATTGATGATTTGGCTTTGAATGGTGCATTTTGAACATAGAAAAACTATGGAGTTCAAATAAGTTCAAAAAAATGAAATCCCTTTGTAACAGACGAGTTTCCGTATGAAACCTTGATACTTCGAAGGAGATTGTCTGTTTTGTACACGAAGTACATCCAGGTTTTGCCGTAAGCCTCTGTACTTTCTTATACATGCTATGTGGGTGAAATGATGATACCATGCCAACTTGGAACCTTTTCAGAGTTCATTTCAAATGCTTTCCAATTTCATGGTCTTATAGCTCAAAATAATCAGTAAATGCGTGAAAAATAACAAGTGAAGTCAGAAAGGGTTGTAAATTGATGATGTGGCTTTGAATGGTGCATTTTGAACACAGAAAAACTACGGAGTTCAAATAAGTTCAAAAAAAATGAAATCCCTTTGTAACAGACGAGTTTCCGTATGAAACCCTCATACTTCGAAGGAGATTGTCTGTTTTGTACACGAAGTGCATCCAGTTTTTGCTGTAAGCCTCTGTACTTTCTTGCACATGCTATGTGGGTGAAATGATGACACCATGCCAACTTGGAACCTTTTCAGAGTTCATTTCAAATGCTTTTCAATTTCATGGTCTTATAGCTCAAAATAATAAGTAAATGCATGAAAAATAACAAATGAAGTCAGAAAGGGTTGGAAATTGATGATTTGGCTTTGAATGGTGCATTTTGAACATAGAAAAACTATGAGTTCAAATAAGTTCAAAAAAATGAAATCCCTTTGTAACAGACGAGTTTCCGTATGAAACCTTGATACTTCGAAGGAGATTGTCTATTTTGTACACGAAGTACATCCAGTTTTTGCCGTAAGCCTCTGTGCTTTCTTGCACATGCTATGTGGGTGAAATGATGATACCATGCCAACTTGGAACCTTTTCAGAGTTCATTTCAAATGCTTTTCAATTGCATGGTCTTATAGCTCAAAATAATCAGTAAATGCATGAAAAATACAAATGAAGTCAGACAGGGTTGTAAATTGATGATGTGGCTTTGAATGGTGCATTTTGAACACCGAAAAACTATGGAGTTCAAATAAGTTCAAAAAATGAAATCCCTTTGTAACAGACGAGATTCCGTATGAAACCCTCATACTTCAAAGGAGATTGTCTCTTTTGTACACAAAGTGGATCCAGTTTTTGCCGTAAGCCTCTGTACTTTATTGCACATTCTATGTGGGTGAAATGATGATACCATGCCAACTTGGAACCTTTTCAGAGTTCATTTCAAAAGCTTTTCAATTTCATGGTCTTATAGCTCAAAATAATCAGTAAATGCGTGAAAAATAACAAGTGAAGTCAGAAAGGGTTGTAAATTGATGATGTGGCTTTGAATGGTGCATTTTGAACACAGAAAAACTACGGAGTTCAAATAAGTTCAAAAAAAAAGAAATCCCTTTGTAACAGACGAGTTTCCGTATGAAACCCTCATACTTCGAAGGAGATTGTCTGTTTTGTACACGAAGTGCATCCAGTTTTTGCCGTAAGCCTCTGTACTTTCTTGCACATGCTATGTGGGTGAAATGATGACACCATGCCAACTTGGAACCTTTTCAGAGTTCATTTCAAATGCTTTTCAATTTCATGGTCTTATAGCTCAAAATAATAAGTAAATGCATGAAAAATAACAAATGAAGTCAGAAAGGGTTGTAAATTGATGATTTGGCTTTGAATGGTGCATTTTGAACATAGAAAAACTATGGAGTTCAAATAAGTTCAAAAAAATGAAATCCCTTTGTAACAGACGAGTTTCCGTATGAAACCCTCATACTTCGAAGGAGATTGTCTGTTTTGTACACGAAGTGCATCCAAGTTTTGTCGTAAGCCTCTGTACTTTCTTGCACATGCTATGTGGGTGAAATGATGATACCATGCCAACTTGGAACCTTTTCAGAGTTCATTTCAAATGCTTTTCAATTGCATGGTCTTATAGCTCAAAATAATCAGTAAATGCATGAAAAATAACAAATGAAGTCAGACAGGGTTGTAAATTGATGATGTGGCTTTGAATGGTGCATTTTGAACACAGAAAAACTATGGAGTTCAAATAAGTTCAAAAAATGAAATCCCTTTGTAACAGACGAGATTCCGTATGAAACCCTCATACTTTGAAGGAGATTGTCTGTTTTGTACACGAAGTGCATCCAGGTTTTGCCGTAAGCCTCCGTACTTTATTGCACATGCTATGTGGGTGAAATGATGATACCATGCCAACTTGGAACCTTTTCAGAGTTCATTTCAAAAGCTTTTCAATTTCATGGTCTTATAGCTCAAAATAATCAGTAAATGCGTGAAAAATAACAAGTGAAGTCAGAAAGGGTTGTAAATTGATGATGTGGCTTTGAATGGTGCATTTTGAACACAGAAAAACTACGGAGTTCAAATAAGTTCAAAAAACGAAATCCCTTTGTAACAGAGGAGTTTTTGTATGAAACCCTAATACTTCGAAGGAGATTTTCGGTTTTATACACGAAGGGCATCCAGTTTTTGCCGTAAGCCTTTGTACTTTCTTGCACATGCTATGTGGGTGAAATGATGATACCATGCCAACTTGGAACCTTTTCAGAGTTCATTTCAAATGCTTTTGAATTTCATGGTCTTATAGCTCAAAATAATCAGTAAATGCATGAAAAATAACAAATGAAGTCAGACAGGGTTGTAAATTGATGATGTGGCTTTGAATGGTGCATTTTGAACACAGAAAAACTATGGAGTTCAAATAAGTTCATAAAATGAAATCCGTTTGTAACAGACGAGTTTCCGTATGAAATCCTCATACTTCGAAGGAGATTGTCTGTTTTGTACACAAAGTGGGTCCAGTTTTTGCCGTAAGCCTCTGTACTTTCTTGCACATGCTATGTGGGTGAAATGATGATACCATGCCAACTTGGAACCTTTTTAGAGTTCATTTCAAATGCTTTTCAATTTCATGGTCTTATAGCTCTAAATAATAAGTAAATGCATGAAAAATAACAAATGAAGTCAGAAAGGGTTGTAAATTGATGATTTGGCTTTGAATGGTGCATTTTGAACATAGAAAAACTACGGAGTTCAAATAAGTTCAAAAAAATGAAATCCCTTTGTAACAGACGAGTTTCCGTATGAAACCTTGATACTTCGAAGGAGATTGTCAGTTTTGTACACGAAGTACATCCAGGTTTTGCCGTAAGCCTCTGTACTTTCTTATACATGCTATGTGGGTGAAATGATGATACCATGCCAACTTGGAACCTTTTCAGAGTTCATTTCAAATGCTTTCCAATTTCATGGTCTTATAGCTCAAAATAATCAGTAAATGCGTGAAAAATAACAAGTGAAGTCAGAAAGGGTTGTAAATTGATGATGTGGCTTTGAATGGTGCATTTTGAACACAGAAAAACTACGGAGTTCAAATAAGTTCAAAAAAAATGAAATCCCTTTGTAACAGACGAGTTTCCGTATGAAACCCTCATACTTCGAAGGAGATTGTCTGTTTTGTACACGAAGTGCATCCAGTTTTTGCTGTAAGCCTCTGTACTTTCTTGCACATGCTATGTGGGTGAAATGATGACACCATGCCAACTTGGAACCTTTTCAGAGTTCATTTCAAATGCTTTTCAATTTCATGGTCTTATAGCTCAAAATAATAAGTAAATGCATGAAAAATAACAAATGAAGTTAGAAAGGGTTGGAAATTGATGATTTGGCTTTGAATGGTGCATTTTGAACATAGAAAAACTATGAGTTCAAATAAGTTCAAAAAAATGAAATCCCTTTGTAACAGACGAGTTTCCGTATGAAACCTTGATACTTCGAAGGAGATTGTCTATTTTGTACACGAAGTACATCCAGTTTTTGCCGTAAGCCTCTGTGCTTTCTTGCACATGCTATGTGGGTGAAATGATGATACCATGCCAACTTGGAACCTTTTCAGAGTTCATTTCAAATGCTTTTCAATTGCATGGTCTTATAGCTCAAAATAATCAGTAAATGCATGAAAAATACAAATGAAGTCAGACAGGGTTGTAAATTGATGATGTGGCTTTGAATGGTGCATTTTGAACACCGAAAAACTATGGAGTTCAAATAAGTTCAAAAAATGAAATCCCTTTGTAACAGACGAGATTCCGTATGAAACCCTCATACTTCAAAGGAGATTGTCTCTTTTGTACACAAAGTGGATCCAGTTTTTGCCGTAAGCCTCTGTACTTTATTGCACATTCTATGTGGGTGAAATGATGATACCATGCCAACTTGGAACCTTTTCAGAGTTCATTTCAAAAGCTTTTCAATTTCATGGTCTTATAGCTCAAAATAATCAGTAAATGCGTGAAAAATAACAAGTGAAGTCAGAAAGGGTTGTAAATTGATGATGTGGCTTTGAATGGTGCATTTTGAACACAGAAAAACTACGGAGTTCAAATAAGTTCAAAAAAAATGAAATCCCTTTGTAACAGACGAGTTTCCGTATGAAACCCTCATACTTCGAAGGAGATTGTCTGTTTTGTACACGAAGTGCATCCAGTTTTTGCCGTAAGCCTCTGTACTTTCTTGCACATGCTATGTGGGTGAAATGATGACACCATGCCAACTTGGAACCTTTTCAGAGTTCATTTCAAATGCTTTTCAATTTCATGGTCTTATAGCTCAAAATAATCAGTAAATGCATGAAAAATAACAAATGAAGTCAGAAAGGGTTGTAAATTGATGATTTGGCTTTGAATGGTGCATTTTGAACATAGAAAAACTATGGAGTTCAAATAAGTTCAAAAAAATGAAATCCCTTTGTAACAGACGAGTTTCCGTATGAAACCCTCATACTTCGAAGGAGATTGTCTGTTTTGTACACGAAGTGCATCCAAGTTTTGTCGTAAGCCTCTGTACTTTCTTGCACATGCTATGTGGGTGAAATGATGATACCATGCCAACTTGGAACCTTTTCAGAGTTCATTTCAAATGCTTTTCAATTGCATGGTCTTATAGCTCAAAATAATCAGTAAATGCATGAAAAATAACAAATGAAGTCAGACAGGGTTGTAAATTGATGATGTGGCTTTGAATGGTGCATTTTGAACACAGAAAAACTATGGAGTTCAAATAAGTTCAAAAAATGAAATCCCTTTGTAATAGACGAGATTCCGTATGAAACCCTCATACTTTGAAGGAGATTGTCTGTTTTGTACACGAAGTGCATCCAGGTTTTGCCGTAAGCCTCCGTACTTTATTGCACATGCTATGTGGGTGAAATGATGATACCATGCCAACTTGGAACCTTTTCAGAGTTCATTTCAAAAGCTTTTCAATTTCATGGTCTTATAGCTCAAAATAATCAGTAAATGCGTGAAAAATAACAAGTGAAGTCAGAAAGGGTTGTAAATTGATGATGTGGCTTTGAATGGTGCATTTTGAACACAGAAAAACTACGGAGTTCAAATAAGTTCAAAAAAAATGAAATCCCTTTGTAACAGACGAGTTTTCGTATGAAACCCTCATACTTCGAAGGAGATTGTCTGTTTTGTACACGAAGTGCATCCAGTTTTTGCCGTAAGCCTCTGTACTTTCTTGCACATGCTATGTGGGTGAAATGATGACACCATGCCAACTTGGAACCTTTTCAGAGTTCATTTCAAATGCTTTTCAATTTCATGGTCTTATAGCTCAAAATAATAAGTAAATGCATGAAAAATAACAAATGAAGTCAGAAAGGGTTGTAAATTGATGATTTGGCTTTGAATGGTGCATTTTGAACATAGAAAAACTATGGAGTTCAAATAAGTTCAAAAAAATGAAATCCCTTTGTAGCAGACGAGTTTCCGTATGAAACCCTCATACTTCGAAGGAGATTGTCTGTTTTGTACACGAAGTGCATCCAAGTTTTGTCGTAAGCCTCTGTACTTTCTTGCACATGCTATGTGGGTGAAATGATGATACCATGCCAACTTGGAACCTTTTCAGAGTTCATTTCAAATGCTTTTCAATTGCATGGTCTTATAGCTCAAAATAATCAGTAAATGCATGAAAAATAACAAATGAAGTCAGACAGGGTTGTAAATTGATGATGTGGCTTTGAATGGTGCATTTTGAACACAGAAAAACTATGGAGTTCAAATAAGTTCAAAAAATGAAATCCCTTTGTAACAGACGAGATTCCGTATGAAACCCTCATACTTTGAAGGAGATTGTCTGTTTTGTACACGAAGTGCATCCAGGTTTTTCCGTAAGCCTCCGTACTTTATTGCACATGCTATGTGGGTGAAATGATGATACCATGCCAACTTGGAACCTTTTCAGAGTTCATTTCAAAAGCTTTTCAATTTCATGGTCTTATAGCTCAAAATAATCAGTAAATGCGTGAAAAATAACAAGTGAAGTCAGAAAGGGTTGTAAATTGATGATGTGGCTTTGAATGGTGCATTTTGAACACAGAAAAACTACGGAGTTCAAATAAGTTCAAAAAAAATGAAATCCCTTTGTAACAGACGAGTTTCCGTATGAAACCCTCATACTTCGAAGGAGATTGTCTGTTTTGTACACGAAGTGCATCCAGTTTTTGCCGTAAGCCTCTGTACTTTCTTGCACATGCTATGTGGGTGAAATGATGACACCATGCCAACTTGGAACCTTTTCAGAGTTCATTTCAAATGCTTTTCAATTTCATGGTCTTATCGCTCAAAATAATAAGTAAATGCATGAAAAATAACAAATGAAGTCAGAAAGGGTTGGAAATTGATGATTTGGCTTTGAATGGTGCATTTTGAACATAGAAAAACTATGAGTTCAAATAAGTTCAAAAAAATGAAATCCCTTTGTAACAGACGAGTTTCCGTATGAAACCTTGATACTTCGAAGGAGATTGTCTATTTTGTACACGAAGTACATCCAGTTTTTGCCGTAAGCCTCTGTGCTTTCTTGCACATGCTATGTGGGTGAAATGATGATACCATGCCAACTTGGAACCTTTTCAGAGTTCATTTCAAATGCTTTTCAATTGCATGGTCTTATAGCTCAAAATAATCAGTAAATGCATGAAAAATACAAATGAAGTCAGACAGGGTTGTAAATTGATGATGTGGCTTTGAATGGTGCATTTTGAACACCGAAAAACTATGGAGTTCAAATAAGTTCAAAAAATGAAATCCCTTTGTAACAGACGAGATTCCGTATGAAACCCTCATACTTCAAAGGAGATTGTCTCTTTTGTACACAAAGTGGATCCAGTTTTTGCTGTAAGCCTCTGTACTTTATTGCACATTCTATGTGGGTGAAATGATGATACCATGCCAACTTGGAACCTTTTCAGAGTTCATTTCAAAAGCTTTTCAATTTCATTGTCTTATAGCTCAAAATAATCAGTAAATGCATGAAAAATAACAAATGAAGTCAGAAAGGGTTGTAAATTGATGATTTGGCTTTGAATGGTGCATTTTGAACATAGAAAAACTATGGAGTTCAAATAAGTTCAAAAAAATGAAATCCCTTTGTAACAGACGAGTTTCCGTATGAAACCCTCATACTTCGAAGGAGATTGTCTGTTTTGTACACGAAGTGCATCCAAGTTTTGTCGTAAGCCTCTGTACTTTCTTGCACATGCTATGTGGGTGAAATGATGATACCATGCCAACTTGGAACCTTTTCAGAGTTCATTTCAAATGCTTTTCAATTGCATGGTCTTATAGCTCAAAATAATCATTAAATGCATGAAAAATAACAAGTGAAGTCAGACAGGGTTGTAAATTGATGATGTGGCTTTGAATGGTGCATTTTGAACACAGAAAAACTATGGAGTTCAAATAAGTTCAAAAAATGAAATCCCTTTGTAACAGACGAGATTCCGTATGAAACCCTCATACTTTGAAGGAGATTGTCTGTTTTGTACACGAAGTGCATCCAGGTTTTGCCGTAAGCCTCCGTACTTTATTGCACATGCTATGTGGGTGAAATGATGACACCATGCCAACTTGGAACCTTTTCAGAGTTCATTTCAAATGCTTTTCAATTTCATGGTCTTATAGCTCAAAATAATAAGTAAATGCATGAAAAATAACAAATGAAGTCAGAAAGGGTTGTAAATTGATGATTTGGCTTTGAATGGTGCATTTTGAACATAGAAAAACTATGGAGTTCAAATAAGTTCAAAAAAATGAAATCCCTTTGTAGCAGACGAGTTTCCGTATGAAACCCTCATACTTCGAAGGAGATTGTCTGTTTTGTACACGAAGTGCATCCAAGTTTTGTCGTAAGCCTCTGTACTTTCTTGCACATGCTATGTGGGTGAAATGATGATACCATGCCAACTTGGAACCTTTTCAGAGTTCATTTCAAATGCTTTTCAATTGCATGGTCTTATAGCTCAAAATAATCAGTAAATGCATGAAAAATAACAAATGAAGTCAGACAGGGTTGTAAATTGATGATGTGGCTTTGAATGGTGCATTTTGAACACAGAAAAACTATGGAGTTCAAATAAGTTCAAAAAATGAAATCCCTTTGTAACAGACGAGATTCCGTATGAAACCCTCATACTTTGAAGGAGATTGTCTGTTTTGTACACGAAGTGCATCCAGGTTTTGCCGTAAGCCTCTGTACATTCTTGCACATGCTATGTGGGTGAAATGATGATACCATGCCAACTTGGAACCTTTTCAGAGTTCATTTCAAATGCTTTTCAATTTCATGGTCTTATAGCTCAAAATAATCAGTAAATGCATGAAATATAACAAATGAAGTCAGAAAGGGTTGTAAATTGATGATGTGGCTTTGAATGGTGCATTTTGAACACAGAAAAACTATGGAGTTCAAATAAGTTCAAAAAATGAAATCCCTTTGTAACAGACGAGTTTCCGTATGAAACCCTCATACTTCGAAGGAGATTGTCTGTTTTGTACACAAAGTGGATCCAGTTTTTGCCATAAGCCTCTGTACTTTCTTGCACATGCTATGTGGGTGAAATGATGACACCATGCCAACTTGGAACCTTTTCAGAGTTCATTTCAAATGCTTTTCAATTTCATGGTCTTATAGCTCAATATAATAAGTAAATGCGTGAAAAATAACAAGTGAAGTCAGAAAGGGTTGTAAATTCATGATGTGGCTTTGAATGGTGCATTTTGAACACAGAAAAACTACGGAGTTCAAATAAGTTCAAAAAAATGAAATCCCTTTGTAACAGACGAGTTTCCGTATGAAACCCTGATACTTCGAAGGAGATTGTCTGTTTTGTACACGAAGTGCATCCAGTTTTTGCCATAAGCCTCTGTACTTTCTTGCACATGCTATGTGGGTGAAATGATGACACCATGCCAACTTGGAACCTTTTCAGAGTTCATTTCAAATGCTTTTCAATTTCATGGTCTTATAGCTCAAAATAATCAGTAAATGCATGAAAAATAACAAATGAAGTAAGAAAGGGTTGTAAATTGATGATGTGGCTTTGAATGGTGCATTTTGAACACAAAAAAACTACGGAGTTCTAATAAGTTCAAAAAAATGAAATCCCTTTGTAACAGACGAGTTTCCGTATGAAACCTTGATACTTCGAAGGAGATTGTGTGTTTTGTACACGAAGTGCATCCAGTTTTTGCCGTAGGCCTCTGTACTTTATTGCACATGCTATGTGGGTGAAATGATGAAACCATGCCAACTTGGAACCTTTTTAGAGTTCATTTGAAATGCTTTTCAATTTCATGGTCTTATAGCTCAAAATAATCAGTAAATGCATGAAAAATAACAAGTGAAGTCAGAAAGGGTTGTAAATTGATGATGTGGCTTTGAATGGTGCATTTTGAACATAGAAAAACTATGGAGTTCAAATAAGTTCAAAAAAATGAAATCCCTTTGTAACAGACGAGTTTCCATATGAAACCCTGATACTTCGAAGGAGATTGTCTGTTTTGTACACGAAGTGCATCCAGCTTTTGCCATAAGCCTCTGTACTTTCTTGCACATGCTATGTGGGTGAAATGATGATACCATGCCAACTTGGAACCTTTTCAGAGTTCACTTCAAATGCTTTTCAATTTCATGGTCTTATAGCTCAAAATAATCAGTAAATGCATGAAAAATAACAAATGAAGTAAGAAAGGGTTGTAAATTGATGATGTGGCTTTGAATGGTGCATTTTGAACACAGAAAAACTATGGAGTTCAAATAAGTTCAAAAAAATGAAATCCCTTTGTAACAGACGAGTTTCCGTATGAAACCCTGATACTTCGAAGGAGATTGTCTGTTTTGTACACGAAGTGCATCCAGTTTTTGCCATAAGCCTCTATACTTTCTTGCACATGCTATGTGGGTGAAATGATGACACCATGCTAACTTAGAACCTTTTCAGAGTTCATTTCAAATGCTTTTCAATTTCATGGTCTTATAGCTCAAAATAATCAGTAAATGCATGAAAAATAACAAATGAAGTAAGAAAGGGTTGTAAATTGATGATGTGGCTTTGAATGGTGCATTTTGAACACAAAAAAACTACGGAGTTCTAATAAGTTCAAAAAAATGAAATCCCTTTGTAACAGACGAGTTTCCGTATGAAACCCTGATACATCGAAGGAGATTGTGTGTTTTGTACACGAAGTGCATCCAGTTTTTGCCGTAGGCCTCTGTACTTTATTGCACATGCTATGTGGGTGAAATGATGATACCATGCCAACTTGGAACCTTTTTAGAGTTCATTTGAAATGCTTTTCAATTTCATGGTCTTATAGCTCAAAATAATCAGTAAATGCATGAAAAATAACAAGTGAAGTCAGAAAGGGTTGTAAATTGATGATGTGGCTTTGAATGGTGCATTTTGAACATAGAAAAATTATGGAGTTCAAATAAGTTCAAAAAAAATGAAATCCCTTTATAACAGACGAGTTTCCGTATGAAACCCTGATACTTCGAAGGAGATTGTCTGTTTTGTACACGAAGTGTATCCAGGTTTTGCCGTAAGCCTCTGTACTTTCTTGCACATGCTATGTGGGTGAAATCATGATACCATGCCAACTTGGAACCTTTTCAGAGTTCATTTCAAATGCTTTTCAATTTCATGGTCTTATAGCTCAAAATAATCAGTAAATGCATGAAAAATAAGAAATGAAGTCGAAAAGGGTTGTAAGTTGATGATGTGGCTTTGAGTGGTGCATTTTGAACACAGAAAAGCTATGGAGTTCAAATAAGTTCAGAAAAATGAAATCCCTTTGTAACACACGAGTTTCCGTATGAAACCCTGATACTTCGAAGGAGATTGTCTGTTTTGTACACGAAGTGCATCCAGTTTTTGCCATAAGCCTCTGTACTTTCTTGCACATGCTATGTGGGTGAAATGATGACACCATGCCAACTTGGAACCTTTTCAGAGTTCATTTCAAATGCTTTTCAATTTCATGGTCTTATAGCTCAAAATAATCAGTAAATGCATGAAAAATAACAAATGAAGTAGGAAAGGGTTGTAAATTGATGATGTGGCTTTGAGTGGTGCATTTTGAACATAGAAAAACAACGGAGTGCAAATAAGTTCAAAAAAATGAAATCCCTTTGTAACAGACGAGTTTCCGTATGAAACCCTGATACTTCGAAGGAGATTGTCTGTTTTTTACACAAAGTGCATCCAGGTTTTGTCGTAATCCTCTATACTTTCTTGCACATGCTATGTGGGTGAAATGATGATGCCATGCCAACTTGGAACCTTTTTGGAGTTCATTTCAAATGCTTTTCAATTTCATGGTCTTATAGCACAAAATAATCAGTAAATGCATGAAAAATAACAAGTGAAGTCAGAAAGGGTTGTAAATTGATGATGTGGCTTTGAATGGTGCATTTTGAACACAGAAAAAGTATGGAGTTCAAATAAGTTCAAAAAAAATGAAATCCCTTTATAACAGACGAGTTTCCGTATGAAACCCTGATACTTCGAAGGAGATTGTCTGTTTTGTACACGAAGTGTATCCAGGTTTTGCCGTAAGCCTCTGTACTTTCTTGCACATGCTATGTGGGTGAAATGATGATACCATGCCAACTTGGAACCTTTTCCGAGTTCATTTCAAATGCTTTTCAATTTCATGGTCTTATAGCTCAAAATAATCAGTAAATGCATGAAAAATAAGAAATGAAGTCGGAAAGGGTTGTAAGTTGATGATGTGGCTTTGAGTGGTGCATTTTGAACACAGAAAAGCTATGGAGTTCAAATAAGTTCAGAAAAATGAAATCCCTTTGTAACAGACAAGTTTCTGTATGAAACCTTGATACTTCGAAGGAGATTGTCTGTTTTGTACACGAAGTGCATCCAGTTTTTGCCATAAGCCTCTGTACTTTCTTGCACATGCTATGTGGGTGAAATGATGACACCATGCCAACTTAGAACCTTTTCAGAGTTCATTTCAAATGCTTTTCCATTTCATGGTCTTATAGCTCAAAATAATAGGTAAATGCATGAAAAATAACAAATGAAGTAAGAAAGGGTTGTAAATTGATGATGTGGCTTTGAATGGTGCATTTTGAACACAGAAAAACTATGGAGTTCAAATAAGTTCAAAAAAAATGAAATCCCTTTGTAACAGACGAGTTTCCGTATGAAACCCTGATACTTCGAAGGAGATTGTCTGTTTTGTACACGAAGTGCATCCAGGTTTTGCCGTAAGCCTCTGTACTTTCTTGCACATGCTATGTGGGTGAAATGATGATACCATGCCAACTTGGAACCTTTTCAGAGTTCATTTCAAATGCTTTTCAATTTCAAGGTCTTATAGCTCAAAATAATCAGTAAATGCATGAAAAATAACAAATGAAGTAAGAAAGGGTTGTAAATTGATGATGTGGCTTTGAGTGGTGCATTTTGAACATAGAAAAACTATGGAGTTCAAATAAGTTCAGAAAAATGAAATCCCTTTGTAACAGACGAGTTTCCGTGTGAAACCCTGATACTTCGAAGGAGATTGTCTGTTTTTTACACAAAGTGCATCCAGGTTTTGCCGTAAGCCTCTATACTTTCTTGCACATGCTATGTGGGTGAAATGATGATGCCATGCCAACTTGGAACCTTTTTGGAGTTCATTTCAAATGCTTTTCAATTTCATGGTCTTATAGCTCAAAATAATCAGTAAATGCATGAAAAATAACAGATGAAGTGAGAAAGGGTTGTAAATTGATGATGTGGCTTTGAATGGTGCATTTTGAACACAGAAAAACTATGGAGTTCAAATAAGTTCAAAAAAATGAAATCCCTTTATAACAGAGGAGTTTCCGTATGAAACCCTGATACTTCGAAGGAGATTGTCTGTTTTGTACACGAAGTGCATCCAGGTTTTGCCGTAAGCCTCTGTACTTTTCTTGAACATGCTATGTGGGTGAAATGATGATACCATGCCAACTTGGAACCTTTTCAGAGTTCATTTAAAATGCTTTTCAATTTCATGGTCTTATAGCTCAAAATAATCAGTAAATGCATGAAAAATAAGAAATGAAGTCGGAAAGGGTTGTAAGTTGATGATTTGGCTTTGAGTGGTGCATTTTGAACACAGAAAAGCTATGGAGTTCAAATAAGTTCAGAAAAATGAAATCCCTTTGTAACAGACAAGTTTCCGTATGAAACCCTGATACTTCGAAGGAGATTGTTTGTTTTTTACACAAAATGCATCCAGGTTTTGCCGTAAGCCTGTGTACTTTCTTGTACATGCTATGTGGGTGAAATGATGATACCATGCCAACTTGGAACCTTTTCAGAGTTCATTTCAAATGCTTTTCAATTTGATGGTCTTATAGCTCAAAATAATCAGTAAATGGAGTTAATTGCACAAAAGTATCACAATTGGGGCATTGGAAGCAGATTGGTACAAAGCTTGGTAATTTTTACATGTTAGTACCAACTTTGGGGCAAGGCGTTGAAAAACGGACTAAACGACATATTGATGGGGAAACTGACAGCAGGGCCCGCCTGTCAGGGGCTGAGGTGGCATCTTATTTCACAGAAAAGCCCCTCGGTTTATATTTAATCACAGAAAGGGCCTCAATTGCGGGAAAAAACAGAAAACTAGCACAAAAAACCTACACGCGCCCACGAGGTTTCGAACCCGCGACGCTCTACGAAGGGAAAGGAGCGGTGAGTCTGTGACCATTATGCTAGGCCACTGCTTTCGGTAGAGTCGACGCCTACAGTTTTTTATACTATACTTCATAAACCATTTTTGTTGCTAGACAACTGTTTTGTTTTTATTGCCGTTTTTTGTTTCGTATTTATTTTATCTTTTAAAACACGTCCTGGCCTTCTTCCGATTTTCCATTTTTTGAACTTTTGCGCATCTCTTTTATATATAGGTTTTGTAATAAATGGTGTACATTATTTCAATACTTTCGACATTTTTAAAATTTACACCAAAATTTTTACTATGCAAGATTTTCTCAAATATTGCATATTAAAAAATGCAATGTATATAACAAAATTGTTCATCATATATTATACAATAGTATTCATTGTGTTATACAAGTATTATGAACACATTTTTTTAGTTTTAGATGAACATTTTTTAAATATGAACACCTTTTTATACTGAAGTATAATATATGAACACCTTTTTTATCATATATTATACAATAGTATTCAGTGTGTATTTATAAAAAATGCAATGTATATAACAAAAAGTTTCATCGTATACTATACAACAGTATTCAGTGTGTATTATATTGAACTATAATATATGAACACCTTTTTTTTAGTTTTAGATGAACATTTTTAATATATATATATACACATATATATATAATGTTTATTAATGCGATATTTTTTGGAAATACACACTGAATATTATTGTATAAATACACACTGAATACTATTGTATAATATACGATGAATTTTTTTGTTATATAAATTGGATTTTTCTAATATACAATATCTGGAAAAAGGCCGCATTGTAAAAAGTTTGGTGTAAATTCTAAAAATGTCAAAAGTAATGAAATAATGTACACCATTTATTACAAAACCTATATATAAAAGAGATGCGCAAAAGTTTAAAAAAGGAAAACTGGAAGAAGCCCAGGACGTGTCTTAAAAGATAAAAGAATACGAAACAAAAAACGCATTAAAAAAACGAAACAGTTGTCCAGGAAAAAAATGGTTTCTAATGTGTAGTATAAAAGAGTTTAAGCATCAAGAGAATCAAACAAAGTGGCGTAGTGCAGCGGTCACCGCGTGTGTCCCTCGCGTAGTGCGTCACGGGTTCGAATCCTCGCAGCGGGAGTAGTTTATTTTTTGCTGGTTTTGAGTTTTGGCTACAAGCGAGGCCCTTTGTGTGATTAAATATAAACCGAGGGGCTTTTCTGTGAAAGAAGATGCCACGTCAGCCCCTGACAGCTGGGCCTCGCTCTCAGTTTCCCGTCAATACATGTTTATACGTCGTTTAGCCCGTTCTGCAACGCCTCGTCTCAAAGTTGGTATTGACACATAAAAAAATTACCAAACTTGGTACCAATCTGCGTCCAATGCCTCAATTGTGGTACTTCTGTATAATTAACTCGAGTAAATGCATGAAAAATAACAAATGAAGTCAGAAACAAAATAAATAAGTAATTTGAAACAAAATAATATAAACTTTAATAAAATAGATAAGTAGAAACAAAATAAAATGAAAAAAATAAAGTTTAATAACATAAATAAAATTTATGAAACTAAAATTATCAAAGTATTTTCTATTCAAAACATTATAAGCAACCTCTAGTATGATTGAAACTAAAATTATATAAAATTGATGCAACTAAAATTATCAAAGTATTTTTTTTTCAAAATCATGAAAAGCTAAAATAATTTTCATAAAGAACTTTTTTTGTTAGAAATTTTAATAGCAAAAAGAATTATCGCAAAATAAAATTAATAAGTAATTATAGAAAAATAAAATAGAATAAATAAGTATTTTGTTGTAAGTAGAAACAAAACAAAATAAATAAAGCAAAAAAGAAAACAAAAAAACTGGGAAAAAACAAAATTTTTGCCACCAACTGGGCCACCACGGCCTGAATACGACTAGAAACCCATCCATGAGCCAGGATTCACGCCCGCCGTAGGCCCAGAAGGCCCTTCAGGCATAGCAGTAACAATTAGGCCCGTAAGCCTGGAATGGAGAGGAGCTCGAGAGGGGTGCCGCAGTGGGGCTTATAAACCACTACGCGCCCCTCTCAACTAGCGAGGTGGGACTAAACTTTGGCCGCGACGCGGACAGCACAGGGGCCTTTGGTCTCGGTTGGTGGCACTAACCAGGACTAAAGGGGCTACATTGGTACCGGTTCGTGGCACCAACCGGTACCAATGCCCAACCTTTAGTCCCAGTTGGTGCCACCAACCGGGACCAAAGGCCTGTGCTTCCCGCCCTTTGGGCTGCTGAAAAGTGACCTTTGGTCCCGGTTGGTGGCACCAACCGGGACTGAAGGGGGGCATTAGTCCCGGTTGGTGCCACCAACCGGGACTAAAGGCTTTGCTATATAAGCAACACTTAGCAGTTTCTGCAAAAATCACTCTTCTTCTCCGCCCCGACGCCCCCACGCTGCTTCTCGTCGCCGTCGCCGCCGAGCCCTGCCCCGACGCCGTCGCCGGCCGCCGGCCTGCCCCAACGCCGTCGCCCGCGCTCTTGCCCGCCGCCGCCGCTGCTCGCCTCCCTGCCTCGACGCCGTCGCCGTTGCCGCTCGCTGCCCTGCCCCGACGCGCGCCGCCCCGGCCAGCCCCCTTCGTCGTCGTCGCCCCAGCGCGCCCCCTGCCCCTGCCCCTCCCCACCTTGGTCCGGCCGGCGCCCTCCCCTGTTTTTTGTGTTTTTAATAAATGTGATGATTTATATGTGTGTTTTTTTCATATATATGATGATATATATGATTGTTATCATAATTGTTTTTGTTCATATATATGATGATTTTTTATAGAATATGCTGTTTTTTTCCAGATTATATGTATATGATTTTTTTATAGAATAAGATGTTTTTGCTTTTTTTATAAAAATATATATGTGTTTGTATGTTCTCTATGTATATATGTTCATATATGCACAAGTTAGATTTAGTACATTTTAGGTTAGTTTCATTTTTAGAAAAGTTTTATATATCTAGCTAGGAAAGGAAGAAGAAGAAAAAGAATGAGAGGAAAAAGGAAAATAAGAAGAGGAAGAAAGGAAAAGAAGAGGAGAAATAAATAAGAAGAGGAAAAAAAGAAAAAAAGAGGAGAAGAAGAAAAAAATAGGATAAATTCTATTTTTTTCTTCTTCTCCTCTATTCCTTTCTTCTTCTCCTTTTTTTTCTTTTTTTTCTTCGATCGCTTCTCTTCTATTCCTTTCTTCTTATCCTCTTTTTATTTCTTCTTTTGTCTTCTTATTTTTTGTCGGGTATATGTCATTGTCGATATACCCCCTCCCGATAACTTCAACACGAGGGGGTGGGGGTTGATATACCCCCTCCCCGATAACATTATTTTCCCATGTATGTATGCCGTCGTTGTCGATATAACCCCCTCCCGGAAAACTTCGACATGAGGGGCGGTCGATATATATATATATATATATATATATATATATATATATATATATATATATATATATATATATATATATATATACCACCTCTCGACCGTGATAACTTATACCACGGGAGCACCCCCCTTCCCCCGGCCCTCTTGCTCGACCAGAGTTTATGCTATTTTTTTCTTCTTCTTCTCTATTCCTTTCTTCTCCTCTTTTTATGTCTTGTTTTGACTTCTTAAAAGAGCGTTGTCGTCGAGGCCACCCCAAACCCTTGAAGCGTTGTGTCGAGGCCACCCCAAACCCTTGAAGCGTTGTTGAGGCCACTCCAAACCCTAGAGAAGCAGCGTCGAGGCCACTAATATGATTCCTTATTGTGATTAGCTAGCTTGTTCTACGTTTGCCACTAATATATATCCATCTGTCATGTTTGAATAATAATTGACATGTTGTAAATATTTGCAGAAACTATTGAGCACCCTTGAGACAAAGCAACAGAAGCGATGTTGGGGGACATAATCGCAAAAGGAAGTGATGTCGTTGCGTCATTTCTCAACGACACTGATGGTCTGGAAGGACGGGGTAGTGAAGAAGGCTATGATTATGATGGATCCGGTGACCCATTAATGCCAGTACAAGAAGAGGGCTATGATTATGATGGCTCCGGTGATCCAATGGAGGTACAAGAAGGAGACCGTGATGACGGCTCCGGTGACCGAACCGAGTCCGGCCAAGTATATATATATATTAGTTAAGCCCGTGCTGACTAGCTAATTGATGCATTCATTGTTTTCATATGTACACATATTAATTAACTCTCGTCTTTCTTCTTTTCTCTAGCCCTCCGGATCGAGCTCAACTTCGGTAAAGAAACGAGGCCCGAAGAAAAAGTTGCGCTCAGATGAAAGGTTTGAGATTACAACAATCACACGCGATGGCAAGCTGATTGAACCCACCCGGACAAGGGATACATTTCGTGCTCAGTGTGGGGTTCTTGTTAGGGACAAGATCCCGATCAGTATCCACCAATGGTTAAAGCCTAAGAAAGAAGACCCTCAGGTGTCTTATGTCTCTGATATGCAGAAAGAAGATCTTTGGACAACGCTTAAGGAAAATTTCACCCTACCGCTAGAGGAGGATCCGGAGAAGCTAGTTAAAGAGGAATTGATAAAGTCTCATGCTCTTAAGAAGATGGCAGAACTATTCAGGAGGTGGAAGAATGGGCTGAAAACAGAGTTTGTCGACAAAGAAATTACACCAGAATTCACCGGAAAGTATGAGAAGATCAGAGATCAGTGGCCCGCATTTGTGGCCCACAAGACATCGGAAAAGAGTAAGAAGATGTCAGCGACAAACAAGAAAAATGCTGCGAAGAAGAAGCATCACCATCGCACGGGGTCAGGTGGCTACCTCAAAGCCCGACCTTTGTGCGACAAGGCTGAGAATGACCTGATTGCTAAAGGGGTCGAACCAGAGACATTGAACTGGCCAGCCCGTTGCCGGACTTGGTTCTTCAGGGTTGGCAGAACCTTGGACCCTATATCAGGGAAGTGCGTTTGGATGGAAGAGAAACTGTGAATACCCATCACGAGGCTTAAGGAGTATATCGAGAAAGCGCAGCAAGGGACGTTCGTTCCATATAGAGAGAAGGACGAGCTCACAATGGCCCTCGAGAATCTTGAGCACCCTGGACGGACACGAGGCACGCCAGGCTCTGTTCCGTGGAAGGCTGGGTTTCCGAACGCAGGGGGTTACAAAAGCCAGGAAAGGAGGAAGAAAGTGGAGCATAGTCAACTACAGGCGCTGCACGAAAGGGTATAAGGGTTAGAGGAACGAGAAGCAGATCGCAGCAAACGACCTGCCGAAGCTTCCCTTGAAGCTACCCCGCCATCTCAGCGTAGAAGCAGTGTGTCTTCCACCAAGCAGACTCAACAGCTGGAAAATAACAAATGAAGTCAGAAAGGGTTGTAAATTGATGATGTGGCTTTGAATGGTGCATTTTGAACATAGAAAAACTATGGAGTTCAAATAAGTTCAAAAAAAATGAAATCCCTTTGTAACAGACGAGTTTCCGTATGAAACCCTGATACTTCGAAGGAGATTGTCTGTTTTCTACACGAAGTACATCCAGTTTTTGCCGTAAGCCTATGTAATTAATTGCACATGCTATGTGGGTGAAATTATGATACCATGCCAACTTGGAACCTTTTCAGAGTTCATTTCAAATGCTTTTCAATTTCATGGTCTTATAGCTCAAAATAGTCAGTAAATGCATGAAAAATAATAAATGAAGTCAGAAAGGGTTGTAAATTGATGACGTGGCTTTGAATGGTGCATTTTGAACACAGAAAAAATATGGAGTTCAAATAAGTTCAAAAAAATGAAATCCCTTTGTAACAGACGAGTTTCCGTATGAAACCCTGATACTTCGAAGGAGATTGTTTGTTTTGTACACGAAGTGCATCCAGTTTTTGCTGTAGGCCTCTGTACTTTCTTGCACATGCTACATGGGTGAAATGATGATACCATGCCAACTTGGAACCTTTTCAGAGTTCATTTCAAATGCTTTTCAATTTCATGGTCTTATAGCTCAAATAATAAGTAAATGCATGAAAATAACAAATGAAGTCAGAAAGGGTTGTAAATTGATGATGTGGCTTTGAATGTTGCATTTTGAACATAGAAAAACTATGGAGTTCAAATAAGTTCAAAAAAATGAAATCCCTTTGTAACAGACGAGTGTCCGTATGAAACCCTGATACTTCGAAGGAGATTGTTTGTTTTGTACACGAAGTGCATCCAGGTTTTGCCATAAGCCTCTGTACTTTCTTGCACATGCTATGTGGATGAAATGATGATACCATGCCAACTTGGAACCTTTTCAGTGTTCATTTCAAATGCTTTTCAATTTCATGGGCTTATAGCTCAAAATAATCAGTAAATGCATGAAAAAAACAAGTGAAGTCAGAAAGGGTTGTAAATTGATGATGTGGCTTTGAATGGTGCATTTTGAACACTGAAAAACTACGGAGTTCAAATAAGTTCAGAAAAATGAAATCCCTTTGTAACAGACGAGTTTCCGTATGAAACCCTGATACTTCGAAGGAGATTGTCTGTTTTGTACACGAAGTGCATCCAGTTTTTGCCATAAGCCTCTGTACTTTCTTGCACCTGCTATGTGGGTGAAATGATGACACCATGCCCACTTGGAACCGTTTCAGAGTTCATTTCAAATGCTTTTCAATTTCATGGTCTTATAGCTCAAAATAATCAGCAAATGCATTAAAAATAACAAATGAAGTAAGATAGGGTTGTAAATTGATAATGTGGCTTTGAATGGTGCATTTTGAACACAGAAAAACTATGGAGTTCAAATAAGTTCAAAAAAACGAAATCCCTTTGTAACAAAGGAGTTTTTGTATGAAACCCTGATACTTCGAAGGAGATTGTCTGTTTTGTACACGAAGGGCATCCAGTTTTTGCCGTAAGCCTTTGTACTTTCTTGCACATGCTATGTGGGTGAAATGATGATACCATGCCAACTTGGAACCTTTTCAGAGTTCATTTCAAATGCTTTTGAATTTCATGGTCTTATAGCTCAAAATAATCAGTAAATGCATGAAAAATAACAAATGAAGTCAGAAAGGGTTGTAAATTGATGATGTGCCTTTGAATGTTGCATTTTGAACACAGAAAAACTATGGAGTTCAAATAAGTTCAAAAAAACGAAATCCCTTTGTAACAGAGGAGTTTTCGTATGAAACTCTAATACTTCGAAGGAGATTGTCTGTTTTGTACACGAAGGGCATCGAGTTTTTGCCGTAAGCCTTTGTACTTTCTTGCACATTCTATGTGGGTGAAATGATGATACCATGCCAACTTGGAACCTTTTCAGAGTTCATTTCAAATGCTTTTGAATTTCATGGTCTTATAGCTCAAAATAATCAGTAAATGCATGAAAAATAACAAATGAAGTCAGACAGGGTTGTAAATTGATGATGTGGCTTTTAATGGTGCATTTTGAACACAGAAAAACTATGGAGTTCAAATAAGTTCAAAAAATGAAATCCCTTTGTAACAGACGAGTTTCCGTATGAAACCCTCATACTTCGAAGGAGATTGTCTGTTTTGTACACGAAGTGGATCCAGTTTTTGTCGTAAGCCTCTGTACTTTCTTGCACATTCTATGTGGGTGAAATGATGATACCATGCCAACTTGGAACCTTTTTAGAGTTCATTTCAAATGCTTTTTAATTTCATGGTCTTATAGCTCAAAATAATAAGTAAATGCATGAAAAATAACAAATGAAGTCAGAAAGGGTTGTAAATTGATGATGTGGCTTTGAATGGTGCATTTTGAACATAGAAAAACTATGGAGTTCAAATAAGTTCAAAAAAATGAAATCCCTTTGTAACAGACGAGTTTCCGTATGAAACCCTGATACTTCGAAGGAGATTGTCTGTTTTGTACACGAAGTACATCCAGTTTTTGCCGTAAGCCTCTGTATCTTATTGCACATGCTATGTGGGTGAAATTATGATACCATGCCAACTTGGAACCTTTTCAGAGTTCATTTCAAATGCTTTTCAATTTCATGGTCTTATAGCTCATAATAGTCAGTAAATGCATGAAAAATAATAAATGAAGTCAGAAAGGGTTGTAAATTGATGATGTGGCTTTGAATGGTGCATTTTGAACACAGAAAAAATATGGAGTTCAAATAAGTTCAAAAAAATGAAATCCCTTTGTAACAGACGAGTTTCCGTATGAAACCCTGATACTTCGAAGGAGATTGTTTGTTTTGTCCACGAAGTGCATCCAGTTTTTGCTGTAGGCCTCTGTACTTTCTTGCACATGCTATGTGGGTGAAATGATGATACCATGCCAACTTGGAACCTTTTCATAGTTCATTTCAAATGCTTTTCAATTTCATGGTCTTATAGCTCAAATAATAAGTAAATGCATGAAAAATAACAAATGAAGTCAGAAAGGGTTGTAAATTGATTATGTGGCTTTGAATGGTGCATTTTGAACATAGAAAAACTATGTCGTTCAAATAAGTTCAAAAAAATGAAATCCCTTTGTAACAGACGAGTTTCCGTATGAAACCCTGATACTTCGAAGGAGATTGTCTGTTTTGTACACGAAGTGCATCCAGGTTTTGGAGTAAGCCTTTGTACTTTCTTGCACATGCTATGTGGATGAAATGATGATACCATGCCAACTTGGAACCTTTTCAGAGTTCATTTCAAATGCTTTTCAATTTCATGGTCTTATAGCTCAAAATAATCAGTAAATGCATGAAAAATAACAAGTGAAGTCAGAAAGGGTTGTAAATTGATGATGTGGCTTTGAATGGTGCATTTTGAACACAAAAAAACTATGGAGTTCAAATAAGTTCAAAAAAATGAAATCCCTTTGTAACAGACGAGTTTCCGTATGAAACACTGATACTTCGAAGGAGATTGTATGTTTTGTACACGAAGTGCATCCAGTTTTTGCCATAAGCCTCTGTACTTTCTTGCACATGCTATGTGGGTGAAATGATGACACCATGCCAACTTGGAACCTTTTTCAGAGTTCATTTCAAATGCTTTTTAATTTCATGGTCTTATAGCTCAAAATAATAAGTAAATGCATGAAAAATAACAAATGAAGTCAGAAAGGGTTGTAAATTGATGATGTGGCTTTGAATGGTGCATTTTGAACATAGAAAAACTATGGAGTTCAAATAAGTTCAAAAAAATGAAATCCCTTTGTAACAGACGAGTTTCCGTATGAAACCCTGATACTTCGAAGGAGATTGTCTGTTTTGTACACGAAGTACATCCAGTTTTTGCCGTAAGCCTCTGTATCTTATTGCACATGCTATGTGGGTGAAATTATGATACCATGCCAACTTGGAACCTTTTCAGAGTTCATTTCAAATGCTTTTCAATTTCATGGTCTTATAGCTCATAATAGTCAGTAAATGCATGAAAAATAATAAATGAAGTCAGAAAGGGTTGTAAATTGATGATGTGGCTTTGAATGGTGCATTTTGAACACAGAAAAAATATGGAGTTCAAATAAGTTCAAAAAAATGAAATCCCTTTGTAACAGACGAGTTTCCGTATGAAACCCTGATACTTCGAAGGAGATTGTTTGTTTTGTCCACGAAGTGCATCCAGTTTTTGCTGTAGGCCTCTGTACTTTCTTGCACATGCTATGTGGGTGAAATGATGATACCATGCCAACTTAGAACCTTTTCAGAGTTCATTTCAAATGCTTTTCAATTTCATGGTCTTATAGCTCAAATAATAAGTAAATGCATGAAAAATAACAAATGAAGTCAGAAAGGGTTGTAAATTGATTATGTGGCTTTGAATGGTGCATTTTGAACATAGAAAAACTATGTCGTTCAAATAAGTTCAAAAAAATGAAATCCCTTTGTAACAGACGAGTTTCCGTATGAAACCCTGATACTTCGAAGGAGATTGTCTGTTTTGTACACGAAGTGCATCCAGGTTTTGGAGTAAGCCTTTGTACTTTCTTGCACATGCTATGTGGATGAAATGATGATACCATGCCAACTTGGAACCTTTTCAGAGTTCATTTCAAATGCTTTTCAATTTCATGGTCTTATAGCTCAAAATAATCAGTAAATGCATGAAAAATAACAAGTGAAGTCAGAAAGGGTTGTAAATTGATGATGTGGCTTTGAATGGTGCATTTTGAACACAGAAAACTACGGAGTTCAAATAAGTTCAAAAAAATGAAATCCCTTTGTAACAGACGAGTTTCCGTATGAAACACTGATACTTCGAAGGAGATTGTATGTTTTGTACACGAAGTGCATCCAGTTTTTGCCATAAGCCTCTGTACTTTCTTGCACATGCTATGTGGGTGAAATGATGACACCATGCCAACTTGGAACCTTTTTCAGAGTTCATTTCAAATGCTTTTTAATTTCATGGTCTTATAGCTCAAAATAATAAGTAAATGCATGAAAAATAACAAATGAAGTCAGAAAGGGTTGTAAATTGATGATGTGGCTTTGAATGGTGCATTTTGAACATAGAAAAACTATGGAGTTCAAATAAGTTCAAAAAAATGAAATCCCTTTGTAACAGACGAGTTTCCGTATGAAACCCTGATACTTCGAAGGAGATTGTCTGTTTTGTACACGAAGTACATCCAGTTTTTGCCGTAAGCCTCTGTATCTTATTGCACATGCTATGTGGGTGAAATTATGATACCATGCCAACTTGGAACCTTTTTAGAGTTCATTTCAAATGCTTTTCAATTTCATGGTCTTATAGCTCATAATAGTCAGTAAATGCATGAAAAATAATAAATGAAGTCAGAAAGAGTTGTAAATTGATGATGTGGCTTTGAATGGTGCATTTTGAACACAGAAAAAATATGGAGTTCAAATAAGTTCAAAAAAATGAAATCCCTTTGTAACAGACGAGTTTCCGTATGAAACCCTGATACTTCGAAGGAGATTGTTTGTTTTGTCCACGAAGTGCATCCAGTTTTTGCTGTAGGCCTCTGTACTTTCTTGCACATGCTATGTGGGTGAAATGATGATACCATGCCAACTTGGAACCTTTTCAGAGTTCATTTCAAATGCTTTTCAATTTCATGGTCTTATAGCTCAAATAATAAGTAAATGCATGAAAAATAACAAATGAAGTCAGAAAGGGTTGTAAATTGATTATGTGGCTTTGAATGGTGCATTTTGAACATAGAAAAACTATGTCGTTCAAATAAGTTCAAAAAAATGAAATCCCTTTGTAACAGACGAGTTTCCGTATGAAACCCTGATACTTCGAAGGAGATTGTCTGTTTTGTACACGAAGTGCATCCAGGTTTTGGAGTAAGCCTTTGTACTTTCTTGCACATGCTATGTGGATGAAATGATGATACCATGCCAACTTGGAACCTTTTCAGAGTTCATTTCAAATGCTTTTCAATTTCATGGTCTTATAGCTCAAAATAATCAGTAAATGCATGAAAAATAACAAGTGAAGTCAGAAAGGGTTGTAAATTGATGATGTGGCTTTGAATGGTGCATTTTGAACACAGAAAAACTACGGAGTTCAAATAAGTTCAAAAAAATGAAATCCCTTTGTAACAGACGAGTTTCCGTATGAAACACTGATACTTCGAAGGAGATTGTATGTTTTGTACACGAAGTGCATCCAGTTTTTGCCATAAGCCTCTGTACTTTCTTGCACATGCTATGTGGGTGAAATGATGACACCATGCCAACTTGGAACCTTTTTCAGAGTTCATTTCAAATGCTTTTTAATTTCATGGTCTTATAGCTCAAAATAATAAGTAAATGCATGAAAAATAACAAATGAAGTCAGAAAGGGTTGTAAATTGATGATGTGGCTTTGAATGGTGCATTTTGAACATAGAAAAACTATGGAGTTCAAATAAGTTCAAAAAAATGAAATCCCTTTGTAACAGACGAGTTTCCGTATGAAACCCTGATACTTCGAAGGAGATTGTCTGTTTTGTACACGAAGTACATCCAGTTTTTGCCGTAAGCCTCTGTATCTTATTGCACATGCTATGTGGGTGAAATTATGATACCATGCCAACTTGGAACCTTTTTAGAGTTCATTTCAAATGCTTTTCAATTTCATGGTCTTATAGCTCATAATAGTCAGTAAATGCATGAAAAATAATAAATGAAGTCAGAAAGAGTTGTAAATTGATGATGTGGCTTTGAATGGTGCATTTTGAACACAGAAAAAATATGGAGTTCAAATAAGTTCAAAAAAATGAAATCCCTTTGTAACAGACGAGTTTCCGTATGAAACCCTGATACTTCGAAGGAGATTGTTTGTTTTGTCCACGAAGTGCATCCAGTTTTTGCTGTAGGCCTCTGTACTTTCTTGCACATGCTATGTGGGTGAAATGATGATACCATGCCAACTTGGAACCTTTTCAGAGTTCATTTCAAATGCTTTTCAATTTCATGGTCTTATAGCTCAAATAATAAGTAAATGCATGAAAAATAACAAATGAAGTCAGAAAGGGTTGTAAATTGATTATGTGGCTTTGAATGGTGCATTTTGAACATAGAAAAACTATGTCGTTCAAATAAGTTCAAAAAAATGAAATCCCTTTGTAACAGACGAGTTTCCGTATGAAACCCTGATACTTCGAAGGAGATTGTCTGTTTTGTACATGAAGTGCATCCAGGTTTTGGAGTAAGCCTTTGTACTTTCTTGCACATGCTATGTGGATGAAATGATGATACCATGCCAACTTGGAACCTTTTCAGAGTTCATTTCAAATGCTTTTCAATTTCATGGTCTTATAGCTCAAAATAATCAGTAAATGCATGAAAAATAACAAGTGAAGTCAGAAAGGGTTGTAAATTGATGATGTGGCTTTGAATGGTGCATTTTGAACACAGAAAAACTACGGAGTTCAAATAAGTTCAAAAAAATGAAATCCCTTTGTAACAGACGAGTTTCCGTATGAAACACTGATACTTCGAAGGAGATTGTATGTTTTGTACACGAAGTGCATCCAGTTTTTGCCATAAGCCTCTGTACTTTCTTGCACATGCTATGTGGGTGAAATGATGACACCATGCCAACTTGGAACCTTTTTCAGAGTTCATTTCAAATGCTTTTTAATTTCATGGTCTTATAGCTCAAAATAATAAGTAAATGCATGAAAAATAACAAATGAAGTCAGAAAGGGTTGTAAATTGATGATGTGGCTTTGAATGGTGCATTTTGAACATAGAAAAACTATGGAGTTCAAATAAGTTCAAAAAAAATGAAATCCCTTTGTAACAGACGAGTTTCCGTATGAAACCCTGATACTTCGAAGGAGATTGTCTGTTTTGTACACGAAGTACATCCAGTTTTTGCCGTAAGCCTCTGTATCTTATTGCACATGCTATGTGGGTGAAATTATGATACCATGCCAACTTTGAACCTTTTCAGAGTTCATTTCAAATGCTTTTCAATTTCATGGTCTTATAGCTCATAATAGTCAGTAAATGCATGAAAAATAATAAATGAAGTCAGAAAGGGTTGTAAATTGATGATGTGGCTTTGAATGGTGCATTTTGAACACAGAAAAACTACGGAGTTCAAATAAGTTCAAAAAAATGAAATCCCTTTGTAACAGACGAGTTTCCGTATGAAACACTGATACTTCGAAGGAGATTGTATGTTTTGTACACGAAGTGCATCCAGTTTTTGCCATAAGCCTCTGTACTTTCTTGCACATGCTATGTGGGTGAAATGATGACACCATGCCAACTTGGAACCTTTTTCAGAGTTCATTTCAAATGCTTTTTAATTTCATGGTCTTATAGCTCAAAATAATAAGTAAATGCATGAAAAATAACAAATGAAGTCAGAAAGGGTTGTAAATTGATGATGTGGCTTTGAATGGTGCATTTTGAACATAGAAAAACTATGGAGTTCAAATAAGTTCAAAAAAATGAAATCCCTTTGTAACAGACGAGTTTCCGTATGAAACCCTGATACTTCGAAGGAGATTGTCTGTTTTGTACACGAAGTACATCCAGTTTTTGCCGTAAGCCTCTGTATCTTATTGCACATGCTATGTGGGTGAAATTATGATACCATGCCAACTTGGAACCTTTTTAGAGTTCATTTCAAATGCTTTTCAATTTCATGGTCTTATAGCTCATAATAGTCAGTAAATGCATGAAAAATAATAAATGAAGTCAGAAAGAGTTGTAAATTGATGATGTGGCTTTGAATGGTGAATTTTGAACACAGAAAAAATATGGAGTTCAAATAAGTTCAAAAAAATGAAATCCCTTTGTAACAGACGAGTTTCCGTATGAAACCCTGATACTTCGAAGGAGATTGTTTGTTTTGTCCACGAAGTGCATCCAGTTTTTGCTGTAGGCCTCTGTACTTTCTTGCACATGCTATGTGGGTGAAATGATGATACCATGCCAACTTGGAACCTTTTCAGAGTTCATTTCAAATGCTTTTCAATTTCATGGTCTTATAGCTCAAATAATAAGTAAATGCATGAAAAATAACAAATGAAGTCAGAAAGGGTTGTAAATTGATTATGTGGCTTTGAATGGTGCATTTTGAACATAGAAAAACTATGTCGTTCAAATAAGTTCAAAAAAATGAAATCCCTTTGTAACAGACGAGTTTCCGTATGAAACCCTGATACTTCGAAGGAGATTGTCTGTTTTGTACACGAAGTGCATCCAGGTTTTGGAGTAAGCCTTTGTACTTTCTTGCACATGCTATGTGGATGAAATGATGATACCATGCCAACTTGGAACCTTTTCAGAGTTCATTTCAAATGCTTTTCAATTTCATGGTCTTATAGCTCAAAATAATCAGTAAATGCATGAAAAATAACAAGTGAAGTCAGAAAGGGTTGTAAATTGATGATGTGGCTTTGAATGGTGCATTTTGAACACAGAAAAACTACGGAGTTCAAATAAGTTCAAAAAAATGAAATCCCTTTGTAACAGACGAGTTTCCGTATGAAACACTGATACTTCGAAGGAGATTGTATGTTTTGTACACGAAGTGCATCCAGTTTTTGCCATAAGCCTCTGTACTTTCTTGCACATGCTATGTGGGTGAAATGATGACACCATGCCAACTTGGAACCTTTTTCAGAGTTCATTTCAAATGCTTTTTAATTTCATGGTCTTATAGCTCAAAATAATAAGTAAATGCATGAAAAATAACAAATGAAGTCAGAAAGGGTTGTAAATTGATGATGTGGCTTTGAATGGTGCATTTTGAACATAGAAAAACTATGGAGTTCAAATAAGTTCAAAAAAATGAAATCCCTTTGTAACAGACGAGTTTCCGTATGAAACCCTGATACTTCGAAGGAGATTGTCTGTTTTGTACACGAAGTACATCCAGTTTTTGCCGTAAGCCTCTATATCTTATTGCACATGCTATGTGGGTGAAATTATGATACCATGCCAACTTGGAACCTTTTCAGAGTTCATTTCAAATGCTTTTCAATTTCATGGTCTTATAGCTCATAATAGTCAGTAAATGCATGAAAAATAATAAATGAAGTCAGAAAGGGTTGTAAATTGATGATGTGGCTTTGAATGGTGAATTTTGAACACAGAAAAAATATGGAGTTCAAATAAGTTCAAAAAAATGAAATCCCTTTGTAACAGACGAGTTTCCGTATGAAACCCTGATACTTCGAAGGAGATTGTTTGTTTTGTCCACGAAGTGCATCCAGTTTTTGCTGTAGGCCTCTGTACTTTCTTGCACATGCTATGTGGGTGAAATGATGATACCATGCCAACTTGGAACCTTTTCAGAGTTCATTTCAAATGCTTTTCAATTTCATGGTCTTATAGCTCAAATAATAAGTAAATGCATGAAAAATAACAAATGAAGTCAGAAAGGGTTGTAAATTGATTATGTGGCTTTGAATGGTGCATTTTGAACATAGAAAAACTATGTCGTTCAAATAAGTTCAAAAAAATGAAATCCCTTTGTAACAGACGAGTTTCCGTATGAAACCCTGATACTTCGAAGGAGATTGTCTGTTTTGTACACGAAGTGCATCCAGGTTTTGGAGTAAGCCTTTGTACTTTCTTGCACATGCTATGTGGATGAAATGATGATACCATGCCAACTTGGAACCTTTTCAGAGTTCATTTCAAATGCTTTTCAATTTCATGGTCTTATAGCTCAAAATAATCAGTAAATGCATGAAAAATAACAAGTGAAGTCAGAAAGGGTTGTAAATTGATGATGTGGCTTTGAATGGTGCATTTTGAACACAGAAAAACTACGGAGTTCAAATAAGTTCAAAAAAATGAAATCCCTTTGTAACAGACGAGTTTCCGTATGAAACACTGATACTTCGAAGGAGATTGTATGTTTTGTACACGAAGTGCATCCAGTTTTTGCCATAAGCCTCTGTACTTTCTTGCACATGCTATGTGGGTGAAATGATGACACCATGCCAACTTGGAACCTTTTTCAGAGTTCATTTCAAATGCTTTTTAATTTCATGGTCTTATAGCTCAAAATAATAAGTAAATGCATGAAAAATAACAAATGAAGTCAGAAAGGGTTGTAAATTGATGATGTGGCTTTGAATGGTGCATTTTGAACATAGAAAAACTATGGAGTTCAAATAAGTTCAAAAAAATGAAATCCCTTTGTAACAGACGAGTTTCCGTATGAAACCCTGATACTTCGAAGGAGATTGTCTGTTTTGTACACGAAGTACATCCAGTTTTTGCCGTAAGCCTCTGTATCTTATTGCACATGCTATGTGGGTGAAATTATGATACCATGCCAACTTGGAACCTTTTCAGAGTTCATTTCAAATGCTTTTCAATTTCATGGTCTTATAGCTCATAATAGTCAGTAAATGCATGAAAAATAATAAATGAAGTCAGAAAGGGTTGTAAATTGATGATGTGGCTTTGAATGGTGCATTTTGAACACAGAAAAAATATGGAGTTCAAATAAGTTCAAAAAAATGAAATCCCTTTGTAACAGACGAGTTTCCGTATGAAACCCTGATACTTCGAAGGAGATTGTTTGTTTTGTCCACGAAGTGCATCCAGTTTTTGCTGTAGGCCTCTGTACTTTCTTGCACATGCTATGTGGGTGAAATGATGATACCATGCCAACTTGGAACCTTTTCAGAGTTCATTTCAAATGCTTTTCAATTTCATGGTCTTATAGCTCAAATAATAAGTAAATGCATGAAAAATAACAAATGAAGTCAGAAAGGGTTGTAAATTGATTATGTGGCTTTGAATGGTGCATTTTGAACATAGAAAAACTATGTCGTTCAAATAAGTTCAAAAAAATGAAATCCCTTTGTAACAGACGAGTTTCCGTATGAAACCCTGATACTTCGAAGGAGATTGTCTGTTTTGTACACGAAGTGCATCCAGGTTTTGGAGTAAGCCTTTGTACTTTCTTGCACATGCTATGTGGATGAAATGATGATACCATGCCAACTTGGAACCTTTTCAGAGTTCATTTCAAATGCTTTTCAATTTCATGGTCTTATAGCTCAAAATAATCAGTAAATGCATGAAAAATAACAAGTGAAGTCAGAAAGGGTTGTAAATTGATGATGTGGCTTTGAATGGTGCATTTTGAACACAGAAAAACTACGGAGTTCAAATAAGTTCAAAAAAATGAAATCCCTTTGTAACAGACGAGTTTCCGTATGAAACACTGATACTTCGAAGGAGATTGTCTGTTTTGTACACGAAGTGCATCCAGTTTTTGCCATAAGCCTCTGTACTTTCTTGCACATGCTATGTGGGTGAAATGATGACACCATGCCAACTTGGAACCTTTTTCAGAGTTCATTTCAAATGCTTTTCAATTTCATGGTCTTATAGCTCAAAATAATCAGCAAATGCATTAAAAATAACAAATGAAGTAAGAAAGGGTTGTAAATTGATAATGTGGCTTTGAATGGTGCATTTTGAACACAGAAAAACTATGGAGTTCAAATAAGTTCAAAAAACGAAATCCCTTTGTAACAGAGGAGTTTTTGTATGAAACCCTAATACTTCGAAGGAGATTTTCGGTTTTATACACGAAGGGCATCCAGTTTTTGCCGTAAGCCTTTGTACTTTCTTGCACATGCTATGTGGGTGAAATGATGATACCATGCCAACTTGGAACCTTTTCAGAGTTCATTTCAAATGCTTTTGAATTTCATGGTCTTATAGCTCAAAATAATCAGTAAATGCATGAAAAATAACAAATGAAGTCAGACAGGGTTGTAAATTGATGATGTGGCTTTGAATGGTGCATTTTGAACACAGAAAAACTATGGAGTTCAAATAAGTTCATAAAATGAAATCCGTTTGTAACAGACGAGTTTCCGTATGAAATCCTCATACTTCGAAGGAGATTGTCTGTTTTGTACACAAAGTGGGTCCAGTTTTTGCCGTAAGCCTCTGTACTTTCTTGCACATGCTATGTGGGTGAAATGATGATACCATGCCAACTTGGAACCTTTTTAGAGTTCATTTCAAATGCTTTTCAATTTCATGGTCTTATAGCTCTAAATAATAAGTAAATGCATGAAAAATAACAAATGAAGTCAGAAAGGGTTGTAAATTGATGATTTGGCTTTGAATGGTGCATTTTGAACATAGAAAAACTATGGAGTTCAAATAAGTTCAAAAAAATGAAATCCCTTTGTAACAGACGAGTTTCCGTATGAAACCTTGATACTTCGAAGGAGATTGTCTGTTTTGTACACGAAGTACATCCAGGTTTTGCCGTAAGCCTCTGTACTTTCTTATACATGCTATGTGGGTGAAATGATGATACCATGCCAACTTGGAACCTTTTCAGAGTTCATTTCAAATGCTTTCCAATTTCATGGTCTTATAGCTCAAAATAATCAGTAAATGCGTGAAAAATAACAAGTGAAGTCAGAAAGGGTTGTAAATTGATGATGTGGCTTTGAATGGTGCATTTTGAACACAGAAAAACTACGGAGTTCAAATAAGTTCAAAAAAAATGAAATCCCTTTGTAACAGACGAGTTTCCGTATGAAACCCTCATACTTCGAAGGAGATTGTCTGTTTTGTACACGAAGTGCATCCAGTTTTTGCTGTAAGCCTCTGTACTTTCTTGCACATGCTATGTGGGTGAAATGATGACACCATGCCAACTTGGAACCTTTTCAGAGTTCATTTCAAATGCTTTTCAATTTCATGGTCTTATAGCTCAAAATAATAAGTAAATGCATGAAAAATAACAAATGAAGTCAGAAAGGGTTGGAAATTGATGATTTGGCTTTGAATGGTGCATTTTGAACATAGAAAAACTATGAGTTCAAATAAGTTCAAAAAAATGAAATCCCTTTGTAACAGACGAGTTTCCGTATGAAACCTTGATACTTCGAAGGAGATTGTCTATTTTGTACACGAAGTACATCCAGTTTTTGCCGTAAGCCTCTGTGCTTTCTTGCACATGCTATGTGGGTGAAATGATGATACCATGCCAACTTGGAACCTTTTCAGAGTTCATTTCAAATGCTTTTCAATTGCATGGTCTTATAGCTCAAAATAATCAGTAAATGCATGAAAAATACAAATGAAGTCAGACAGGGTTGTAAATTGATGATGTGGCTTTGAATGGTGCATTTTGAACACCGAAAAACTATGGAGTTCAAATAAGTTCAAAAAATGAAATCCCTTTGTAACAGACGAGATTCCGTATGAAACCCTCATACTTCAAAGGAGATTGTCTCTTTTGTACACAAAGTGGATCCAGTTTTTGCCGTAAGCCTCTGTACTTTATTGCACATTCTATGTGGGTGAAATGATGATACCATGCCAACTTGGAACCTTTTCAGAGTTCATTTCAAAAGCTTTTCAATTTCATGGTCTTATAGCTCAAAATAATCAGTAAATGCGTGAAAAATAACAAGTGAAGTCAGAAAGGGTTGTAAATTGATGATGTGGCTTTGAATGGTGCATTTTGAACACAGAAAAACTACGGAGTTCAAATAAGTTCAAAAAAAAAGAAATCCCTTTGTAACAGACGAGTTTCCGTATGAAACCCTCATACTTCGAAGGAGATTGTCTGTTTTGTACACGAAGTGCATCCAGTTTTTGCCGTAAGCCTCTGTACTTTCTTGCACATGCTATGTGGGTGAAATGATGACACCATGCCAACTTGGAACCTTTTCAGAGTTCATTTCAAATGCTTTTCAATTTCATGGTCTTATAGCTCAAAATAATAAGTAAATGCATGAAAAATAACAAATGAAGTCAGAAAGGGTTGTAAATTGATGATTTGGCTTTGAATGGTGCATTTTGAACATAGAAAAACTATGGAGTTCAAATAAGTTCAAAAAAATGAAATCCCTTTGTAACAGACGAGTTTCCGTATGAAACCCTCATACTTCGAAGGAGATTGTCTGTTTTGTACACGAAGTGCATCCAAGTTTTGTCGTAAGCCTCTGTACTTTCTTGCACATGCTATGTGGGTGAAATGATGATACCATGCCAACTTGGAACCTTTTCAGAGTTCATTTCAAATGCTTTTCAATTGCATGGTCTTATAGCTCAAAATAATCAGTAAATGCATGAAAAATAACAAATGAAGTCAGACAGGGTTGTAAATTGATGATGTGGCTTTGAATGGTGCATTTTGAACACAGAAAAACTATGGAGTTCAAATAAGTTCAAAAAATGAAATCCCTTTGTAACAGACGAGATTCCGTATGAAACCCTCATACTTTGAAGGAGATTGTCTGTTTTGTACACGAAGTGCATCCAGGTTTTGCCGTAAGCCTCCGTACTTTATTGCACATGCTATGTGGGTGAAATGATGATACCATGCCAACTTGGAACCTTTTCAGAGTTCATTTCAAAAGCTTTTCAATTTCATGGTCTTATAGCTCAAAATAATCAGTAAATGCGTGAAAAATAACAAGTGAAGTCAGAAAGGGTTGTAAATTGATGATGTGGCTTTGAATGGTGCATTTTGAACACAGAAAAACTACGGAGTTCAAATAAGTTCAAAAAACGAAATCCCTTTGTAACAGAGGAGTTTTTGTATGAAACCCTAATACTTCGAAGGAGATTTTCGGTTTTATACACGAAGGGCATCCAGTTTTTGCCGTAAGCCTTTGTACTTTCTTGCACATGCTATGTGGGTGAAATGATGATACCATGCCAACTTGGAACCTTTTCAGAGTTCATTTCAAATGCTTTTGAATTTCATGGTCTTATAGCTCAAAATAATCAGTAAATGCATGAAAAATAACAAATGAAGTCAGACAGGGTTGTAAATTGATGATGTGGCTTTGAATGGTGCATTTTGAACACAGAAAAACTATGGAGTTCAAATAAGTTCATAAAATGAAATCCGTTTGTAACAGACGAGTTTCCGTATGAAATCCTCATACTTCGAAGGAGATTGTCTGTTTTGTACACAAAGTGGGTCCAGTTTTTGCCGTAAGCCTCTGTACTTTCTTGCACATGCTATGTGGGTGAAATGATGATACCATGCCAACTTGGAACCTTTTTAGAGTTCATTTCAAATGCTTTTCAATTTCATGGTCTTATAGCTCTAAATAATAAGTAAATGCATGAAAAATAACAAATGAAGTCAGAAAGGGTTGTAAATTGATGATTTGGCTTTGAATGGTGCATTTTGAACATAGAAAAACTACGGAGTTCAAATAAGTTCAAAAAAATGAAATCCCTTTGTAACAGACGAGTTTCCGTATGAAACCTTGATACTTCGAAGGAGATTGTCAGTTTTGTACACGAAGTACATCCAGGTTTTGCCGTAAGCCTCTGTACTTTCTTATACATGCTATGTGGGTGAAATGATGATACCATGCCAACTTGGAACCTTTTCAGAGTTCATTTCAAATGCTTTCCAATTTCATGGTCTTATAGCTCAAAATAATCAGTAAATGCGTGAAAAATAACAAGTGAAGTCAGAAAGGGTTGTAAATTGATGATGTGGCTTTGAATGGTGCATTTTGAACACAGAAAAACTACGGAGTTCAAATAAGTTCAAAAAAAATGAAATCCCTTTGTAACAGACGAGTTTCCGTATGAAACCCTCATACTTCGAAGGAGATTGTCTGTTTTGTACACGAAGTGCATCCAGTTTTTGCTGTAAGCCTCTGTACTTTCTTGCACATGCTATGTGGGTGAAATGATGACACCATGCCAACTTGGAACCTTTTCAGAGTTCATTTCAAATGCTTTTCAATTTCATGGTCTTATAGCTCAAAATAATAAGTAAATGCATGAAAAATAACAAATGAAGTCAGAAAGGGTTGGAAATTGATGATTTGGCTTTGAATGGTGCATTTTGAACATAGAAAAACTATGAGTTCAAATAAGTTCAAAAAAATGAAATCCCTTTGTAACAGACGAGTTTCCGTATGAAACCTTGATACTTCGAAGGAGATTGTCTATTTTGTACACGAAGTACATCCAGTTTTTGCCGTAAGCCTCTGTGCTTTCTTGCACATGCTATGTGGGTGAAATGATGATACCATGCCAACTTGGAACCTTTTCAGAGTTCATTTCAAATGCTTTTCAATTGCATGGTCTTATAGCTCAAAATAATCAGTAAATGCATGAAAAATACAAATGAAGTCAGACAGGGTTGTAAATTGATGATGTGGCTTTGAATGGTGCATTTTGAACACCGAAAAACTATGGAGTTCAAATAAGTTCAAAAAATGAAATCCCTTTGTAACAGACGAGATTCCGTATGAAACCCTCATACTTCAAAGGAGATTGTCTCTTTTGTACACAAAGTGGATCCAGTTTTTGCCGTAAGCCTCTGTACTTTATTGCACATTCTATGTGGGTGAAATGATGATACCATGCCAACTTGGAACCTTTTCAGAGTTCATTTCAAAAGCTTTTCAATTTCATGGTCTTATAGCTCAAAATAATCAGTAAATGCGTGAAAAATAACAAGTGAAGTCAGAAAGGGTTGTAAATTGATGATGTGGCTTTGAATGGTGCATTTTGAACACAGAAAAACTACGGAGTTCAAATAAGTTCAAAAAAAATGAAATCCCTTTGTAACAGACGAGTTTCCGTATGAAACCCTCATACTTCGAAGGAGATTGTCTGTTTTGTACACGAAGTGCATCCAGTTTTTGCCGTAAGCCTCTGTACTTTCTTGCACATGCTATGTGGGTGAAATGATGACACCATGCCAACTTGGAACCTTTTCAGAGTTCATTTCAAATGCTTTTCAATTTCATGGTCTTATAGCTCAAAATAATCAGTAAATGCATGAAAAATAACAAATGAAGTCAGAAAGGGTTGTAAATTGATGATTTGGCTTTGAATGGTGCATTTTGAACATAGAAAAACTATGGAGTTCAAATAAGTTCAAAAAAATGAAATCCCTTTGTAACAGACGAGTTTCCATATGAAACCCTCATACTTCGAAGGAGATTGTCTGTTTTGTACACGAAGTGCATCCAAGTTTTGTCGTAAGCCTCTGTACTTTCTTGCACATGCTATGTGGGTGAAATGATGATACCATGCCAACTTGGAACCTTTTCAGAGTTCATTTCAAATGCTTTTCAATTGCATGGTCTTATAGCTCAAAATAATCAGTAAATGCATGAAAAATAACAAATGAAGTCAGACAGGGTTGTAAATTGATGATGTGGCTTTGAATGGTGCATTTTGAACACAGAAAAACTATGGAGTTCAAATAAGTTCAAAAAATGAAATCCCTTTGTAATAGACGAGATTCCGTATGAAACCCTCATACTTTGAAGGAGATTGTCTGTTTTGTACACGAAGTGCATCCAGGTTTTGCCGTAAGCCTCCGTACTTTATTGCACATGCTATGTGGGTGAAATGATGATACCATGCCAACTTGGAACCTTTTCAGAGTTCATTTCAAAAGCTTTTCAATTTCATGGTCTTATAGCTCAAAATAATCAGTAAATGCGTGAAAAATAACAAGTGAAGTCAGAAAGGGTTGTAAATTGATGATGTGGCTTTGAATGGTGCATTTTGAACACAGAAAAACTACGGAGTTCAAATAAGTTCAAAAAAAATGAAATCCCTTTGTAACAGACGAGTTTTCGTATGAAACCCTCATACTTCGAAGGAGATTGTCTGTTTTGTACACGAAGTGCATCCAGTTTTTGCCGTAAGCCTCTGTACTTTCTTGCACATGCTATGTGGGTGAAATGATGACACCATGCCAACTTGGAACCTTTTCAGAGTTCATTTCAAATGCTTTTCAATTTCATGGTCTTATAGCTCAAAATAATAAGTAAATGCATGAAAAATAACAAATGAAGTCAGAAAGGGTTGTAAATTGATGATTTGGCTTTGAATGGTGCATTTTGAACATAGAAAAACTATGGAGTTCAAATAAGTTCAAAAAAATGAAATCCCTTTGTAGCAGACGAGTTTCCGTATGAAACCCTCATACTTCGAAGGAGATTGTCTGTTTTGTACACGAAGTGCATCCAAGTTTTGTCGTAAGCCTCTGTACTTTCTTGCACATGCTATGTGGGTGAAATGATGATACCATGCCAACTTGGAACCTTTTCAGAGTTCATTTCAAATGCTTTTCAATTGCATGGTCTTATAGCTCAAAATAATCAGTAAATGCATGAAAAATAACAAATGAAGTCAGACAGGGTTGTAAATTGATGATGTGGCTTTGAATGGTGCATTTTGAACACAGAAAAACTATGGAGTTCAAATAAGTTCAAAAAATGAAATCCCTTTGTAACAGACGAGATTCCGTATGAAACCCTCATACTTTGAAGGAGATTGTCTGTTTTGTACACGAAGTGCATCCAGGTTTTTCCGTAAGCCTCCGTACTTTATTGCACATGCTATGTGGGTGAAATGATGATACCATGCCAACTTGGAACCTTTTCAGAGTTCATTTCAAAAGCTTTTCAATTTCATGGTCTTATAGCTCAAAATAATCAGTAAATGCGTGAAAAATAACAAGTGAAGTCAGAAAGGGTTGTAAATTGATGATGTGGCTTTGAATGGTGCATTTTGAACACAGAAAAACTACGGAGTTCAAATAAGTTCAAAAAAAATGAAATCCCTTTGTAACAGACGAGTTTCCGTATGAAACCCTCATACTTCGAAGGAGATTGTCTGTTTTGTACACGAAGTGCATCCAGTTTTTGCCGTAAGCCTCTGTACTTTCTTGCACATGCTATGTGGGTGAAATGATGACACCATGCCAACTTGGAACCTTTTCAGAGTTCATTTCAAATGCTTTTCAATTTCATGGTCTTATCGCTCAAAATAATAAGTAAATGCATGAAAAATAACAAATGAAGTCAGAAAGGGTTGGAAATTGATGATTTGGCTTTGAATGGTGCATTTTGAACATAGAAAAACTATGAGTTCAAATAAGTTCAAAAAAATGAAATCCCTTTGTAACAGACGAGTTTCCGTATGAAACCTTGATACTTCGAAGGAGATTGTCTATTTTGTACACGAAGTACATCCAGTTTTTGCCGTAAGCCTCTGTGCTTTCTTGCACATGCTATGTGGGTGAAATGATGATACCATGCCAACTTGGAACCTTTTCAGAGTTCATTTCAAATGCTTTTCAATTGCATGGTCTTATAGCTCAAAATAATCAGTAAATGCATGAAAAATACAAATGAAGTCAGACAGGGTTGTAAATTGATGATGTGGCTTTGAATGGTGCATTTTGAACACCGAAAAACTATGGAGTTCAAATAAGTTCAAAAAATGAAATCCCTTTGTAACAGACGAGATTCCGTATGAAACCCTCATACTTCAAAGGAGATTGTCTCTTTTGTACACAAAGTGGATCCAGTTTTTGCTGTAAGCCTCTGTACTTTATTGCACATTCTATGTGGGTGAAATGATGATACCATGCCAACTTGGAACCTTTTCAGAGTTCATTTCAAAAGCTTTTCAATTTCATGGTCTTATAGCTCAAAATAATCAGTAAATGCATGAAAAATAACAAATGAAGTCAGAAAGGGTTGTAAATTGATGATTTGGCTTTGAATGGTGCATTTTGAACATAGAAAAACTATGGAGTTCAAATAAGTTCAAAAAAATGAAATCCCTTTGTAACAGACGAGTTTCCGTATGAAACCCTCATACTTCGAAGGAGATTGTCTGTTTTGTACACGAAGTGCATCCAAGTTTTGTCGTAAGCCTCTGTACTTTCTTGCACATGCTATGTGGGTGAAATGATGATACCATGCCAACTTGGAACCTTTTCAGAGTTCATTTCAAATGCTTTTCAATTGCATGGTCTTATAGCTCAAAATAATCATTAAATGCATGAAAAATAACAAGTGAAGTCAGACAGGGTTGTAAATTGATGATGTGGCTTTGAATGGTGCATTTTGAACACAGAAAAACTATGGAGTTCAAATAAGTTCAAAAAATGAAATCCCTTTGTAACAGACGAGATTCCGTATGAAACCCTCATACTTTGAAGGAGATTGTCTGTTTTGTACACGAAGTGCATCCAGGTTTTGCCGTAAGCCTCCGTACTTTATTGCACATGCTATGTGGGTGAAATGATGACACCATGCCAACTTGGAACCTTTTCAGAGTTCATTTCAAATGCTTTTCAATTTCATGGTCTTATAGCTCAAAATAATAAGTAAATGCATGAAAAATAACAAATGAAGTCAGAAAGGGTTGTAAATTGATGATTTGGCTTTGAATGGTGCATTTTGAACATAGAAAAACTATGGAGTTCAAATAAGTTCAAAAAAATGAAATCCCTTTGTAGCAGACGAGTTTCCGTATGAAACCCTCATACTTCGAAGGAGATTGTCTGTTTTGTACACGAAGTGCATCCAAGTTTTGTCGTAAGCCTCTGTACTTTCTTGCACATGCTATGTGGGTGAAATGATGATACCATGCCAACTTGGAACCTTTTCAGAGTTCATTTCAAATGCTTTTCAATTGCATGGTCTTATAGCTCAAAATAATCAGTAAATGCATGAAAAATAACAAATGAAGTCAGACAGGGTTGTAAATTGATGATGTGGCTTTGAATGGTGCATTTTGAACACAGAAAAACTATGGAGTTCAAATAAGTTCAAAAAATGAAATCCCTTTGTAACAGACGAGATTCCGTATGAAACCCTCATACTTTGAAGGAGATTGTCTGTTTTGTACACGAAGTGCATCCAGGTTTTGCCGTAAGCCTCTGTACATTCTTGCACATGCTATGTGGGTGAAATGATGATACCATGCCAACTTGGAACCTTTTCAGAGTTCATTTCAAATGCTTTTCAATTTCATGGTCTTATAGCTCAAAATAATCAGTAAATGCATGAAATATAACAAATGAAGTCAGAAAGGGTTGTAAATTGATGATGTGGCTTTGAATGGTGCATTTTGAACACAGAAAAACTATGGAGTTCAAATAAGTTCAAAAAATGAAATCCCTTTGTAACAGACGAGTTTCCGTATGAAACCCTCATACTTCGAAGGAGATTGTCTGTTTTGTACACAAAGTGGATCCAGTTTTTGCCATAAGCCTCTGTACTTTCTTGCACATGCTATGTGGGTGAAATGATGACACCATGCCAACTTGGAACCTTTTCAGAGTTCATTTCAAATGCTTTTCAATTTCATGGTCTTATAGCTCAATATAATAAGTAAATGCGTGAAAAATAACAAGTGAAGTCAGAAAGGGTTGTAAATTCATGATGTGGCTTTGAATGGTGCATTTTGAACACAGAAAAACTACGGAGTTCAAATAAGTTCAAAAAAATGAAATCCCTTTGTAACAGACGAGTTTCCGTATGAAACCCTGATACTTCGAAGGAGATTGTCTGTTTTGTACACGAAGTGCATCCAGTTTTTGCCATAAGCCTCTGTACTTTCTTGCACATGCTATGTGGGTGAAATGATGACACCATGCCAACTTGGAACCTTTTCAGAGTTCATTTCAAATGCTTTTCAATTTCATGGTCTTATAGCTCAAAATAATCAGTAAATGCATGAAAAATAACAAATGAAGTAAGAAAGGGTTGTAAATTGATGATGTGGCTTTGAATGGTGCATTTTGAACACAAAAAAACTACGGAGTTCTAATAAGTTCAAAAAAATGAAATCCCTTTGTAACAGACGAGTTTCCGTATGAAACCTTGATACTTCGAAGGAGATTGTGTGTTTTGTACACGAAGTGCATCCAGTTTTTGCCGTAAGCCTCTGTACTTTATTGCACATGCTATGTGGGTGAAATGATGAAACCATGCCAACTTGGAACCTTTTTAGAGTTCATTTGAAATGCTTTTCAATTTCATGGTCTTATAGCTCAAAATAATCAGTAAATGCATGAAAAATAACAAGTGAAGTCAGAAAGGGTTGTAAATTGATGATGTGGCTTTGAATGGTGCATTTTGAACATAGAAAAACTATGGAGTTCAAATAAGTTCAAAAAAATGAAATCCCTTTGTAACAGACGAGTTTCCATATGAAACCCTGATACTTCGAAGGAGATTGTCTGTTTTGTACACGAAGTGCATCCAGCTTTTGCCATAAGCCTCTGTACTTTCTTGCACATGCTATGTGGGTGAAATGATGATACCATGCCAACTTGGAACCTTTTCAGAGTTCACTTCAAATGCTTTTCAATTTCATGGTCTTATAGCTCAAAATAATCAGTAAATGCATGAAAAATAACAAATGAAGTAAGAAAGGGTTGTAAATTGATGATGTGGCTTTGAATGGTGCATTTTGAACACAGAAAAACTATGGAGTTCAAATAAGTTCAAAAAAATGAAATCCCTTTGTAACAGACGAGTTTCCGTATGAAACCCTGATACTTCGAAGGAGATTGTCTGTTTTGTACACGAAGTGCATCCAGTTTTTGCCATAAGCCTCTATACTTTCTTGCACATGCTATGTGGGTGAAATGATGACACCATGCTAACTTAGAACCTTTTCAGAGTTCATTTCAAATGCTTTTCAATTTCATGGTCTTATAGCTCAAAATAATCAGTAAATGCATGAAAAATAACAAATGAAGTAAGAAAGGGTTGTAAATTGATGATGTGGCTTTGAATGGTGCATTTTGAACACAAAAAAACTACGGAGTTCTAATAAGTTCAAAAAAATGAAATCCCTTTGTAACAGACGAGTTTCCGTATGAAACCCTGATACATCGAAGGAGATTGTGTGTTTTGTACACGAAGTGCATCCAGTTTTTGCCGTAGGCCTCTGTACTTTATTGCACATGCTATGTGGGTGAAATGATGATACCATGCCAACTTGGAACCTTTTTAGAGTTCATTTGAAATGCTTTTCAATTTCATGGTCTTATAGCTCAAAATAATCAGTAAATGCATGAAAAATAACAAGTGAAGTCAGAAAGGGTTGTAAATTGATGATGTGGCTTTGAATGGTGCATTTTGAACATAGAAAAATTATGGAGTTCAAATAAGTTCAAAAAAAATGAAATCCCTTTATAACAGACGAGTTTCCGTATGAAACCCTGATACTTCGAAGGAGATTGTCTGTTTTGTACACGAAGTGTATCCAGGTTTTGCCGTAAGCCTCTGTACTTTCTTGCACATGCTATGTGGGTGAAATCATGATACCATGCCAACTTGGAACCTTTTCAGAGTTCATTTCAAATGCTTTTCAATTTCATGGTCTTATAGCTCAAAATAATCAGTAAATGCATGAAAAATAAGAAATGAAGTCGAAAAGGGTTGTAAGTTGATGATGTGGCTTTGAGTGGTGCATTTTGAACACAGAAAAGCTATGGAGTTCAAATAAGTTCAGAAAAATGAAATCCCTTTGTAACACACGAGTTTCCGTATGAAACCCTGATACTTCGAAGGAGATTGTCTGTTTTGTACACGAAGTGCATCCAGTTTTTGCCATAAGCCTCTGTACTTTCTTGCACATGCTATGTGGGTGAAATGATGACACCATGCCAACTTGGAACCTTTTCAGAGTTCATTTCAAATGCTTTTCAATTTCATGGTCTTATAGCTCAAAATAATCAGTAAATGCATGAAAAATAACAAATGAAGTAGGAAAGGGTTGTAAATTGATGATGTGGCTTTGAGTGGTGCATTTTGAACATAGAAAAACAACGGAGTGCAAATAAGTTCAAAAAAATGAAATCCCTTTGTAACAGACGAGTTTCCGTATGAAACCCTGATACTTCGAAGGAGATTGTCTGTTTTTTACACAAAGTGCATCCAGGTTTTGTCGTAATCCTCTATACTTTCTTGCACATGCTATGTGGGTGAAATGATGATGCCATGCCAACTTGGAACCTTTTTGGAGTTCATTTCAAATGCTTTTCAATTTCATGGTCTTATAGCACAAAATAATCAGTAAATGCATGAAAAATAACAAGTGAAGTCAGAAAGGGTTGTAAATTGATGATGTGGCTTTGAATGGTGCATTTTGAACACAGAAAAAGTATGGAGTTCAAATAAGTTCAAAAAAAATGAAATCCCTTTATAACAGACGAGTTTCCGTATGAAACCCTGATACTTCGAAGGAGATTGTCTGTTTTGTACACGAAGTGTATCCAGGTTTTGCCGTAAGCCTCTGTACTTTCTTGCACATGCTATGTGGGTGAAATGATGATACCATGCCAACTTGGAACCTTTTCCGAGTTCATTTCAAATGCTTTTCAATTTCATGGTCTTATAGCTCAAAATAATCAGTAAATGCATGAAAAATAAGAAATGAAGTCGGAAAGGGTTGTAAGTTGATGATGTGGCTTTGAGTGGTGCATTTTGAACACAGAAAAGCTATGGAGTTCAAATAAGTTCAGAAAAATGAAATCCCTTTGTAACAGACAAGTTTCTGTATGAAACCTTGATACTTCGAAGGAGATTGTCTGTTTTGTACACGAAGTGCATCCAGTTTTTGCCATAAGCCTCTGTACTTTCTTGCACATGCTATGTGGGTGAAATGATGACACCATGCCAACTTAGAACCTTTTCAGAGTTCATTTCAAATGCTTTTCCATTTCATGGTCTTATAGCTCAAAATAATAGGTAAATGCATGAAAAATAACAAATGAAGTAAGAAAGGGTTGTAAATTGATGATGTGGCTTTGAATGGTGCATTTTGAACACAGAAAAACTATGGAGTTCAAATAAGTTCAAAAAAAATGAAATCCCTTTGTAACAGACGAGTTTCCGTATGAAACCCTGATACTTCGAAGGAGATTGTCTGTTTTGTACACGAAGTGCATCCAGGTTTTGCCGTAAGCCTCTGTACTTTCTTGCACATGCTATGTGGGTGAAATGATGATACCATGCCAACTTGGAACCTTTTCAGAGTTCATTTCAAATGCTTTTCAATTTCAAGGTCTTATAGCTCAAAATAATCAGTAAATGCATGAAAAATAACAAATGAAGTAAGAAAGGGTTGTAAATTGATGATGTGGCTTTGAGTGGTGCATTTTGAACATAGAAAAACTATGGAGTTCAAATAAGTTCAGAAAAATGAAATCCCTTTGTAACAGACGAGTTTCCGTGTGAAACCCTGATACTTCGAAGGAGATTGTCTGTTTTTTACACAAAGTGCATCCAGGTTTTGCCGTAAGCCTCTATACTTTCTTGCACATGCTATGTGGGTGAAATGATGATGCCATGCCAACTTGGAACCTTTTTGGAGTTCATTTCAAATGCTTTTCAATTTCATGGTCTTATAGCTCAAAATAATCAGTAAATGCATGAAAAATAACAGATGAAGTGAGAAAGGGTTGTAAATTGATGATGTGGCTTTGAATGGTGCATTTTGAACACAGAAAAACTATGGAGTTCAAATAAGTTCAAAAAAATGAAATCCCTTTATAACAGAGGAGTTTCCGTATGAAACCCTGATACTTCGAAGGAGATTGTCTGTTTTGTACACGAAGTGCATCCAGGTTTTGCCGTAAGCCTCTGTACTTTTCTTGAACATGCTATGTGGGTGAAATGATGATACCATGCCAACTTGGAACCTTTTCAGAGTTCATTTAAAATGCTTTTCAATTTCATGGTCTTATAGCTCAAAATAATCAGTAAATGCATGAAAAATAAGAAATGAAGTCGGAAAGGGTTGTAAGTTGATGATTTGGCTTTGAGTGGTGCATTTTGAACACAGAAAAGCTATGGAGTTCAAATAAGTTCAGAAAAATGAAATCCCTTTGTAACAGACAAGTTTCCGTATGAAACCCTGATACTTCGAAGGAGATTGTTTGTTTTTTACACAAAATGCATCCAGGTTTTGCCGTAAGCCTGTGTACTTTCTTGTACATGCTATGTGGGTGAAATGATGATACCATGCCAACTTGGAACCTTTTCAGAGTTCATTTCAAATGCTTTTCAATTTGATGGTCTTATAGCTCAAAATAATCAGTAAATGGAGTTAATTGCACAAAAGTATCACAATTGGGGCATTGGAAGCAGATTGGTACAAAGCTTGGTAATTTTTACATGTTAGTACCAACTTTGGGGCAAGGCGTTGAAAAACGGACTAAACGACATATTGATGGGGAAACTGACAGCAGGGCCCGCCTGTCAGGGGCTGAGGTGGCATCTTATTTCACAGAAAAGCCCCTCGGTTTATATTTAATCACAGAAAGGGCCTCAATTGCGGGAAAAAACAGAAAACTAGCACAAAAAACCTACACGCGCCCACGAGGTTTCGAACCCGCGACGCTCTACGAAGGGAAAGGAGCGGTGAGTCTGTGACCATTATGCTAGGCCACTGCTTTCGGTAGAGTCGACGCCTACAGTTTTTTATACTATACTTCATAAACCATTTTTGTTGCTAGACAACTGTTTTGTTTTTATTGCCGTTTTTTGTTTCGTATTTATTTTATCTTTTAAAACACGTCCTGGCCTTCTTCCGATTTTCCATTTTTTGAACTTTTGCGCATCTCTTTTATATATAGGTTTTGTAATAAATGGTGTACATTATTTCAATACTTTCGACATTTTTAAAATTTACACCAAAATTTTTACTATGCAAGATTTTCTCAAATATTGCATATTAAAAAATGCAATGTATATAACAAAATTGTTCATCATATATTATACAATAGTATTCATTGTGTTATACAAGTATTATGAACACATTTTTTTAGTTTTAGATGAACATTTTTTAAATATGAACACCTTTTTATACTGAAGTATAATATATGAACACCTTTTTTATCATATATTATACAATAGTATTCAGTGTGTATTTATAAAAAATGCAATGTATATAACAAAAAGTTTCATCGTATACTATACAACAGTATTCAGTGTGTATTATATTGAACTATAATATATGAACACCTTTTTTTTAGTTTTAGATGAACATTTTTAATATATATATATACACATATATATATAATGTTTATTAATGCGATATTTTTTGGAAATACACACTGAATATTATTGTATAAATACACACTGAATACTATTGTATAATATACGATGAATTTTTTTGTTATATAAATTGGATTTTTCTAATATACAATATCTGGAAAAAGGCCGCATTGTAAAAAGTTTGGTGTAAATTCTAAAAATGTCAAAAGTAATGAAATAATGTACACCATTTATTACAAAACCTATATATAAAAGAGATGCGCAAAAGTTTAAAAAAGGAAAACTGGAAGAAGCCCAGGACGTGTCTTAAAAGATAAAAGAATACGAAACAAAAAACGCATTAAAAAAACGAATCAGTTGTCCAGGAAAAAAATGGTTTCTAATGTGTAGTATAAAAGAGTTTAAGCATCAAGAGAATCAAACAAAGTGGCGTAGTGCAGCGGTCACCGCGTGTGTCCCTCGCGTAGTGCGTCACGGGTTCGAATCCTCGCAGCGGGAGTAGTTTATTTTTTGCTGGTTTTGAGTTTTGGCTACAAGCGAGGCCCTTTGTGTGATTAAATATAAACCGAGGGGCTTTTCTGTGAAAGAAGATGCCACGTCAGCCCCTGACAGCTGGGCCTCGCTCTCAGTTTCCCGTCAATACATGTTTATACGTCGTTTAGCCCGTTCTGCAACGCCTCGTCTCAAAGTTGGTATTGACACATAAAAAAATTACCAAACTTGGTACCAATCTGCGTCCAATGCCTCAATTGTGGTACTTCTGTATAATTAACTCGAGTAAATGCATGAAAAATAACAAATGAAGTCAGAAACAAAATAAATAAGTAATTTGAAACAAAATAATATAAACTTTAATAAAATAGATAAGTAGAAACAAAATAAAATGAAAAAAATAAAGTTTAATAACATAAATAAAATTTATGAAACTAAAATTATCAAAGTATTTTCTATTCAAAACATTATAAGCAACCTCTAGTATGATTGAAACTAAAATTATATAAAATTGATGCAACTAAAATTATCAAAGTATTTTTTTTTCAAAATCATGAAAAGCTAAAATAATTTTCATAAAGAACTTTTTTTGTTAGAAATTTTAATAGCAAAAAGAATTATCGCAAAATAAAATTAATAAGTAATTATAGAAAAATAAAATAGAATAAATAAGTATTTTGTTGTAAGTAGAAACAAAACAAAATAAATAAAGCAAAAAAGAAAACAAAAAAACTGGGAAAAAACAAAATTTTTGCCACCAACTGGGCCACCACGGCCTGAATACGACTAGAAACCCATCCATGAGCCAGGATTCACGCCCGCCGTAGGCCCAGAAGGCCCTTCAGGCATAGCAGTAACAATTAGGCCCGTAAGCCTGGAATGGAGAGGAGCTCGAGAGGGGTGCCGCAGTGGGGCTTATAAACCACTACGCGCCCCTCTCAACTAGCGAGGTGGGACTAAACTTTGGCCGCGACGCGGACAGCACAGGGGCCTTTGGTCTCGGTTGGTGGCACTAACCAGGACTAAAGGGGCTACATTGGTACCGGTTCGTGGCACCAACCGGTACCAATGCCCAACCTTTAGTCCCAGTTGGTGCCACCAACCGGGACCAAAGGCCTGTGCTTCCCGCCCTTTGGGCTGCTGAAAAGTGACCTTTGGTCCCGGTTGGTGGCACCAACCGGGACTGAAGGGGGGCATTAGTCCCGGTTGGTGCCACCAACCGGGACTAAAGGCTTTGCTATATAAGCAACACTTAGCAGTTTCTGCAAAAATCACTCTTCTTCTCCGCCCCGACGCCCCCACGCTGCTTCTCGTCGCCGTCGCCGCCGAGCCCTGCCCCGACGCCGTCGCCGGCCGCCGGCCTGCCCCAACGCCGTCGCCCGCGCTCTTGCCCGCCGCCGCCGCTGCTCGCCTCCCTGCCTCGACGCCGTCGCCGTTGCCGCTCGCTGCCCTGCCCCGACGCGCGCCGCCCCGGCCAGCCCCCTTCGTCGTCGTCGCCCCAGCGCGCCCCCTGCCCCTGCCCCTCCCCACCTTGGTCCGGCCGGCGCCCTCCCCTGTTTTTTGTGTTTTTAATAAATGTGATGATTTATATGTGTGTTTTTTTCATATATATGATGATATATATGATTGTTATCATAATTGTTTTTGTTCATATATATGATGATTTTTTATAGAATATGCTGTTTTTTTCCAGATTATATGTATATGATTTTTTTATAGAATAAGATGTTTTTGCTTTTTTTATAAAAATATATATGTGTTTGTATGTTCTCTATGTATATATGTTCATATATGCACAAGTTAGATTTAGTACATTTTAGGTTAGTTTCATTTTTAGAAAAGTTTTATATATCTAGCTAGGAAAGGAAGAAGAAGAAAAAGAATGAGAGGAAAAAGGAAAATAAGAAGAGGAAGAAAGGAAAAGAAGAGGAGAAATAAATAAGAAGAGGAAAAAAAGAAAAAAAGAGGAGAAGAAGAAAAAAATAGGATAAATTCTATTTTTTTCTTCTTCTCCTCTATTCCTTTCTTCTTCTCCTTTTTTTTCTTTTTTTTCTTCGATCGCTTCTCTTCTATTCCTTTCTTCTTATCCTCTTTTTATTTCTTCTTTTGTCTTCTTATTTTTTGTCGGGTATATGTCATTGTCGATATACCCCCTCCCGATAACTTCAACACGAGGGGGTGGGGGTTGATATACCCCCTCCCCGATAACATTATTTTCCCATGTATGTATGCCGTCGTTGTCGATATAACCCCCTCCCGGAAAACTTCGACATGAGGGGCGGTCGATATATATATATATATATATATATATATATATATATATATATATATATATATATATATATATATATATATATATATATATATATATATATATATATATATATATATATATATATATATATATATATATATATATATACCACCTCTCGACCGTGATAACTTATACCACGGGAGCACCCCCCTTCCCCCGGCCCTCTTGCTCGACCAGAGTTTATGCTATTTTTTCTTCTTCTTCTCTATTCCTTTCTTCTCCTCTTTTTATGTCTTGTTTTGACTTCTTAAAAGAGCGTTGTCGTCGAGGCCACCCCAAACCCTTGAAGCGTTGTGTCGAGGCCACCCCAAACCCTTGAAGCGTTGTTGAGGCCACTCCAAACCCTAGAGAAGCAGCGTCGAGGCCACTAATATGATTCCTTATTGTGATTAGCTAGCTTGTTCTACGTTTGCCACTAATATATATCCATCTGTCATGTTTGAATAATAATTGACATGTTGTAAATATTTGCAGAAACTATTGAGCACCCTTGAGACAAAGCAACAGAAGCGATGTTGGGGGACATAATCGCAAAAGGAAGTGATGTCGTTGCGTCATTTCTCAACGACACTGATGGTCTGGAAGGACGGGGTAGTGAAGAAGGCTATGATTATGATGGATCCGGTGACCCATTAATGCCAGTACAAGAAGAGGGCTATGATTATGATGGCTCCGGTGATCCAATGGAGGTACAAGAAGGAGACCGTGATGACGGCTCCGGTGACCGAACCGAGTCCGGCCAAGTATATATATATATTAGTTAAGCCCGTGCTGACTAGCTAATTGATGCATTCATTGTTTTCATATGTACACATATTAATTAACTCTCGTCTTTCTTCTTTTCTCTAGCCCTCCGGATCGAGCTCAACTTCGGTAAAGAAACGAGGCCCGAAGAAAAAGTTGCGCTCAGATGAAAGGTTTGAGATTACAACAATCACACGCGATGGCAAGCTGATTGAACCCACCCGGACAAGGGATACATTTCGTGCTCAGTGTGGGGTTCTTGTTAGGGACAAGATCCCGATCAGTATCCACCAATGGTTAAAGCCTAAGAAAGAAGACCCTCAGGTGTCTTATGTCTCTGATATGCAGAAAGAAGATCTTTGGACAACGCTTAAGGAAAATTTCACCCTACCGCTAGAGGAGGATCCGGAGAAGCTAGTTAAAGAGGAATTGATAAAGTCTCATGCTCTTAAGAAGATGGCAGAACTATTCAGGAGGTGGAAGAATGGGCTGAAAACAGAGTTTGTCGACAAAGAAATTACACCAGAATTCACCGGAAAGTATGAGAAGATCAGAGATCAGTGGCCCGCATTTGTGGCCCACAAGACATCGGAAAAGAGTAAGAAGATGTCAGCGACAAACAAGAAAAATGCTGCGAAGAAGAAGCATCACCATCGCACGGGGTCAGGTGGCTACCTCAAAGCCCGACCTTTGTGCGACAAGGCTGAGAATGACCTGATTGCTAAAGGGGTCGAACCAGAGACATTGAACTGGCCAGCCCGTTGCCGGACTTGGTTCTTCAGGGTTGGCAGAACCTTGGACCCTATATCAGGGAAGTGCGTTTGGATGGAAGAGAAACTGTGAATACCCATCACGAGGCTTAAGGAGTATATCGAGAAAGCGCAGCAAGGGACGTTCGTTCCATATAGAGAGAAGGACGAGCTCACAATGGCCCTCGAGAATCTTGAGCACCCTGGACGGACACGAGGCACGCCAGGCTCTGTTCCGTGGAAGGCTGGGTTTCCGAACGCAGGGGGTTACAAAAGCCAGGAAAGGAGGAAGAAAGTGGAGCATAGTCAACTACAGGCGCTGCACGAAAGGGTATAAGGGTTAGAGGAACGAGAAGCAGATCGCAGCAAACGACCTGCCGAAGCTTCCCTTGAAGCTACCCCGCCATCTCAGCGTAGAAGCAGTGTGTCTTCCACCAAGCAGACTCAACAGCTGGAGCCTGTCTTCGCGGCTCCTGCTAGCCACCCCGTGGATGCTATCATGGAGTCTCAACATTGTCACCTTATGGCGCGATGGATGACATTGAAAGTGAAGGCGGCTGTTGGCCCTGTTTTACCTACTGGACCTGGCACAACCTACCACGGCCGGTCGATTCCAGAAGGATATGCTAGGGTGATGGTGGATCAAATAACAGACGGATTTGAGGACCTTGAGCTTGACCACCCTACGGGTGAAGGGGAGATTCGGCTGGGTTCTTCTCTGAAGACTCCATGCCTATGGCGGAAGAAGCTCATCAACCTTCCGAACTAGATGCCTTCGCCTCCTCCTCCTCCTTCGGCGAGTCAGGGCACTCCACCTCCTCCTCCGCCTCCTCCGGCAAGTGATTAGGGCACTCAGCCTCCTTCTCCGGTGCGTGGCGGCACCCCGCCTCCTTCTCCGCCCGCGCCAGCGCGCCCGAGCAGCCATCCTCCTCTTTCTTCGCCTCATCAACAAGGGCGGAAGAGACCCGCCGCCGCTCAGGCTACTCTGGCGCTTCGTCCTTCTCCTCCGACTCGTAAGAAAGGAAAGATAGCCGTAGCCGCTCCGTCTGCTCCGGCGTCTAGCAGTACAGCCATAGGTAGGCAATACAGATACGGTCCTTCTCTGAAGACTCCATAGAAGTTACCATATGAGAGGAGCCAGGAGGAAAATGCGAAGATCGTGCAAGCCGAAGTGACCAACTTCTTCGAAGGTGTGAAAGCAAAGAAAAATCCACCTCCGGAGGACAAGATAGATCCGGTAAAAGCGAAGCGTACTCTCGCTGCCCTGAAGAATCCACCAAAGTCTCCGATGAAAGACAACTATGAGCGCATTCTTACAAAGTCATTTATCAAAGTGGAGCGGTCAGGAAGTACTGTCAGTGGTCAAAGGTTAGCAGAACGACGAGCTGGGAAAAAAGTTGCCCAGCTCAGCGAACAAGCGAACTAATCGTTGCCCTCTCTCTAGGTGTCTAGCATCGTCGCGAATCATCCGGGTGGGACAATGGTGCCCGGTTATAACGATCTTGGAGATTACCTGCCCGACGATGCACATTTTGATTTCTTGGAGGTGGACGAACACAAATACGTGTACGGGAAGCCTCTCGCCAAAGATGAAAGATCTCTAACAACGATGATGCAAAGATTCCATGATTGGTATATGAAAACCTGCAGAGAGTCTGAGGGGAGTAATATTTTGACGCTGAGAGTTAGAGAGGAGCATGATCTCGTTGGAATTGAACTGTTGAATGTTCCATTTGAGGAGTTCTTCGAGTTTTTCAGTCTAAAGGCCCTCGATAAGTTAATGATCACTTACTACTGCTTGTAAGTAGTACTACATCTGTCATTAAGTCTCTCTATATAGGTCAGCTTTTTCATTGCATGTATTTTTAATTACCCTCACTATATTATGCAGATTGAAGATCGCCGAATTGAAGAAAAGACAAATCGGTGATATTGGGTTCATTAACACAAATCTCATAGATGCATATATGGTTAAATTTCAGGCCAAAGATACCGAGGCCAAGCTTCTACAATCGTTTGTATTAAATCAAAACAAAGCTATAATACTCTTCCCTTACGAATTCAAGTGAGTGTTACTGTATTGTGCATATTCGGTTTCCCTTATTAGTCAAGGATATAGTAATGTAATTGATGAGTTATGCATGCGTGCGCGGCTTCCACTATATTCTCCTAGAGATTAAGCTTGAGCAGGGACTAGTAACCGTCTTAGACTCGAGACGAAAAGATCCTAAGGAGTATGCGGACATGACTGCAATTCTAGAGAAGTAAGTTATATCGATCATTATCGCACCATATCAGCAACTTCAATTTGTTCATTTCCTGATATCAAGTAATTGTTTTCTTTGTCTGGCAGGGTTTGGAATAAATTCACCTCAAAAACTCCGGGACTGCCGAAGAAGCTGCAATTTAGACACCCAAAAGTAAGTACTATAGTAGCATATATGTTCCACGCATCTCCTAGTGATTCAAACGCTAGTTTCATCAATACCATTTAGCATGCTTGCTAGGTATCAGTTTGATTGACCTCTATTTCTTGTAAAGTGGTTGTGGCAGGAGCAAGGGAATAATTACTGTGGATAGTACATTTGCGAGTCCATCCGCCACATGACCTGTGAGCGGGGCTACTCCGACAAACAATATGAAGTGCGTAAATAATAATATTCACAATTTTATTTTATTACCATCATTTGTGTTCACTTTCATTTATTAACATATATGTATTGACCTTCTTCAAATTAGATATTTCGGATGCGGGATGAACTCCTACCACCAGATCGTATGCGAGGAATTCAAGAGGAATTGGCGGCATTCTTTCTTGACCACGTGATCGCTAAAGACGGAGAATACCATGTGGACCCTGATTAGTTCATTTTTAATTAGGAGATTATATGGTAAGAGATACTTATATTGTATATATGTAGCCAGTAGCGTCGGATAGATATACGAGAACTTGTTGTTCGACCAATCTCTCAGAGAAGGAGAGGTGGTCGATATCACTTCTCTCTGTATGCATATGTTCATGACGATCTTCTGTTTCCTTCATTTGCTTACTAGCTAGCGTGTCTAGTCCTCTCTATATGTATAGTATGTAGCGTCGACCAAGCACAGAGATAAGAGAGGACACTTCTCTGTATTAGTTAGCTAGCTAACACAATATATGAAACACCTAAATTAACCCCCCAAAACCCCCTAAACACCCCCCTTTTAAAAAAGAAAAACCCCAGCACCTGAAATGCTGACGCGTGGATGCCTATTGGTCCCGGTTGGTGCCACCAACCGGGACCAAAGGGCCTCCTACCTGGGCTCGCCGCACCGGCCATGTGGAGGCCCATCTGTGTCGGTTCGTGTTAGAACCGGGACTAAAGGTCAAGGGCATTAGTAACGACCTATTAGTCCCGGTTCCAGAACCGGGACTAAAGGCCCTTACGAACCAGGACAAAAGGACCTTTTTCTACTAGTGATTATTCATGCTAGAACTATATTAACCGGAAACTTAGTATATGTGTGAATACATAGACAAAACATAGTGTCCCTAGTATGCCTCTACTTGACTAGCTCGTTAATCAAAGATGGTTATGTTTCCTAACCATAGACATGTGTTGTCATTTGATGAACGGGATTACATCATTAGAGAATGATGTGATGGACAAGACCCATCCATTAGCTTAGCTCTCTTCATGACTTATACATGACTTATACATGATGAACGGGATCACATCATTATGATCGTTATAGTTTTATTGCTACTGCTCTCTTCATGACTTATACATGTTCCTTTGACTATAAGATTATGCAACTCCCGAATACCGGAGGAACACCTTGTGTGCTATCAAATGTCACAACGTAACTGGGTGATTATAAAGATGCTCTGCAGGTGTATCTGAAGGTGTTTGTTGGGTTGGCATAGATCAAGAATAGGATTTGTCACTCCATGTATCGGAGAGGTATCTCTGGGCCCTCTCGGTAATGTTCATCACTAATGAGTTAGTTGTGGGATAAAGCATTACGGAACGAGCAAAGAGACTTGCCGGTAACGAGATTGAACTAGGTATGATGATAACGACGATCGAATCTCGGGCAAGTAACATACCGATGACAAAGAAAACAACGTATGTTGTTGTGCGGTTTGACAGCTAAAGATCTTCGTAGAATATGTAGGAGCCAATATGAGTATCCAGGTTCCGCTATTGGCTATTGATCGGAAATGTGTCTCGATCATGTCTGCATAGTTCTTGAACCCATAGGGTCCGCACACTGATGACGATTTGTATTAAGAGTTATATGTTTTTATGACTCAAGTTTGTTCGGAGTCCCGGATGAGAACACGGACGTGACGAGGAGTCTTGAAATGGTCGAGACATAAAGATTGATATATTGGACAAAGGTATTCGGACACCGGAATGGTTTCGGGACGTTTCGTATATTTATCGAGGAACCGGGAGGTTACCGGACCTCCCCCCCCCCCCGGGGGAAGTAGTGGGCCTTCATGGGCCTCAGTGGAAAGGCTAGGAGGCCCACAAGGGTGTCCGCCCCCCATGGCAAGCCAAAATTGGACAAGGGAGGGGGCGGCGCCCCCCTCTTTCCTTCTCCCTCTCCTCCTCCTTCCCTCTCTCCCCACTTGGAAAAAGGAAGGGGACTCCAACTAGGATTGGGAATCCTAGTTGGACTCCCCCTATGGTGCGTCCCTCCTAGCCGCCGGCCTCCTCCTCTCCTCCTTTATATACGGGGGCAGGGGGCACCCCAAAGCACAATAGACAATGTCTTAGCCGTGTGAGGTGCCTCCTCCACAGTTTAACACCTCGGTCATATTGTCTTAGTGCTTAGGCGAAGCCCTGCGCCGATAAATTCATCATCACCATCATCATGCCGTCGTACTAACGAAACTCTCCCTTGACCATCTACTAGATCAAGAGTTCGAGGGACGTCATCGGGTTGAATGTTGCTGAACATGGAGGTGCCATACATTCGGTACTTGGACCGGTTGGATCGAGAAGACGTTCAACTACATCAACCGCGTTAACTAGCGCTTTCGCCTTTGGTCTACGAGGGTACATGGACACACTCTCCCCTGTCGTTGCTATGCATCTCCTAGATAGATCTTGCGTGATCATAAGAAAGTTTTTGAATTACTACGTTCCCCAACAATGGTATCAGAGTCAGGTCAATGCGTAGATGATATGCACGATTAGAGCACAAAGAGTTGTGGCGATAATAGTCATACTGCTTACCACTAACGTCTTACTTTGATTCGGCGGTATTGTTGGATGAAGTGGCCCGGACCGACATTACATGACCGCGTTCATGAGACTGGTTCTACCGATGTGCTTTGCACACAACTGGATGGCGGGTGTCTATTTCTCCAACTTTAGTTGAATCGAGTTTGACTATGGCTAGTCCTTGTTGAAGGTTAAAACAACACACTTGACGAAAAATCGTTGTGGTTTTGATGCGTAGGTAAGAACGATTCTTTGCTAGAAGCCCGTAGCAGCCACGCAAAACGTTTAAAACAAAGTAGAGGACGTCTAACTTGTTTTTGCAGGGCTTGTTGTGATGTGATATGGTCAAGACATGACATGATATAAATTGTTGTATGAGATGATCATGTTTTGTAACAGAGTTATCGGCAACTGGCAGGAGCCATATGGTTGTCGCTTTATTGTATGAAATGCAATGGCCATGTAATTGCTTTACTTTATCACTAAGTGGTAGCGATAGTCATAGAAGCAATAGTTGGCGAGACGACAACGATGCTACGATGGAGATCAAGGTGTCTAGCCGGTGAAGATGGAGATTATGACGATGCTTCGGTGATGGAGATCATGAGCACAAGATGATGATGGCCATATCATGTCACATATTTTGATTGCATGTGATGTTTATCTCTTATGCATCTTATTTTGCTTAGTACGGCGGTAATACGATTAATTGAACTTTAATTTATCATGAACTTAGTCCTGATAGTTTTCTTGCATATCTATGTTGTTGTAGATCAATGGCCCGTGCTACCATTCCCTCGAATTTTAATGCGTTCCTTAAGAAAGCTAAGTTGAAAGATGATGGTAGCAATTACACGCACTGGGTCCGTAACTTGAGGATTATCCTCATTGTTGCACAGAAGAATTACGTGCGGGAAGCACCGCTAGGTGCAAGGCCTACTGGAGGATCAACTACAGACATTATGAATGTCTGGTAGAGCAAAGCTGATGACTACTCGATAGTTTAGTGTGCCATGCTTTACGGCTTCGAATCGGGACTTGGAAGACGTTTTGAACATCATGGAGCATATGAGATGTTCCAAGAGTTGAAGTTAATATTTCAAGCAAATGCCTGAGTTGAGAGATATGAAGTATCCAACAAGTTCTATAGCTGCAAAATGGAGGAGAATAGTTTTGTTAGTGAACATATACTCAAAATGTCTGGGTATCATAACCACTTGACTCAGCTGGGAGTTAATCTTCCTGATGATAGTGTCATTTACATAGTTCCTCAATCACTGCCACCAAGCTATAAAGGCTTCGTGATGAACTATAATATGCGAGGGGTGACGAAAATGATTCCCGAGCTCTTCGCAATGCTAAAGGATGCGGCGGTAGAAATCAAGAAGGAGCATCAAGTGTTGATGGTTAACGAGACCGCTAGTTTCAAGAAAAAGGGCAAAGGGAAGAAGGGGAACTTCAAGAAGAAAGGCAAGCAAGTTGCTTTTCAATGGAAGAATCCCAAGTTTGGATCTAAGCCTGAAACTGAGTGCTTCTACTGCAAAGGGACCGGTCACTAGAAGCGGAACTGCCCCAAGTATTTGGCGGATAAGAAGGATGGCAAAGTGAAAGGTATATTTGATATACATGTTATTTATGTATACCTTACTAATGCTCGTAGTAGCGCCTGGGTATTTGATACTGGTTCTGTTGCTCACATTTGCAACTCGAAACAGGGGCTACAGATTAAACAAAGATTGGCTAAGGACGAGGTGACGATGCGCGTCGGAAATGGTTCCAAGGTTGATGTGATTGCCATCGGCATGCTACCTCTACATCTACCTTCGGGATTAGTTTTAGACCTAAATAATTGTTATTTTGGTGCCACCGTTGCGCATGAGCATTATATCTGGATCTTGTTTGATGCTACACGGTTATTCATTTAAATCAGAGAATAATGGTTGTTCTAATTATATGAGTAATATCTTTTATGGTCATGCATGTCACGCCCAATATGCGACCCTATCCAAAAGGAACTCGAAGGTCCCACCAAGGATAGACCCGCATATTGAAACACTTTTGCAAGGTGGATATCATTACATCAACATTACATAATAGATGGGGATACATACAAGAGGCAAACAATGCCACACGAATACAACATCACAATACATCAGAGCATCATCCGGCTACGGATGAAACACAAATAGAAACTCAAACGACATCCACCCTGCTAGCCCAGGCTGCTGACCTGGAACCTATCCCTGATCGAAGAAGAAGCAGAAGAAGAACTCAACGCAAGCAAGCATCGCTCTCGCGTCATGATCATCGCATAAACCTGTACCTGCAACTGTTGTTGTAGTAATCTGTGAGCCACGAGGACTCAGCAATCCCATTACCATGGGTATCAAGACTAGCAAAGCTTAATGGGAAAGGAACGGGTAAAGTGGTGAGGTTGCAGCAGCGACTAAGCAAGTATGGTGGCTAACATACGCAAATAAGAGCGAGAAGAGAGCAAGCAGAACGGTCGTGAAGCTAGCAATGATCAAGAAGTGATCCTAAACTCCTACTTACGTCAAACATAACCCAGAAACCGTGTTCACTTCCCGGACTCCGCCGAAAAGAGACCATCACGGCTACACACACGGTTGATGTGTTTTAATTCGTATCTGGTGTCAAGTTATCTACAACCGGACATTAACAAATTCCCATCTACCTATAACCGGAGGCACGACTTTCGAAAGATTATACCCTGCAGGGGTGTCCCAACTTAGCCCATGATAAGCTCTCGCGATCAACGAAGGATATACCTTCTCCCAGGAAAACCCGATCAGACTCGGAATCCCGGTTTACAAGACATTTCGACAATGGTAAAACAAGTCCAGCAAAGCCGCCCGATGCGCCGACAATCCCGATAGGAGCTGCACATATCTCGTTCTCAGGGCAACACCGGATGAGACAGGCTACGAGTAAAACTAGACCTCGAGTTGCCCCGAGGGGGCCCCGCAGGCGGCTCGGTTCGGACCAACACTTAGACAAGCACTGGCCTGGGGGGGCTAAAATAAAGATGACCCTTGGGTTGGCCGACCCAAGGGAAGGGATAGGTGGTGGTGAGGCAAATGGTAAAACCAAGGTTGGGCCTTGCTGGAGGAGTTTTATTCAAAGCGAACTGTCAAGGGGGTCCCATAAATCACCCGACCGCGTAAGGAACGCAAAATCCGGGAACATAACACCGGTATGACGGAAACTAGGGCGGCAAGAGTGGAACAAAACACCAGGCAAAAGGCGGAGTCTTCCACCCTTTACCAAGTATATAGATGCATTAATAATATAAGAGATACTGTGATATCCCAACCAAAATCCTGTCCACCATGGAGCAATCTTCAACTTCACCTGCAACTAGCAACGCTATAAGAGGGGCTGAGCAAAGCGGTAACATAGCCAAGCAAAGGTTTGCATAGGAAAGGTTTCAAAGGTTAGAGGTTCATGGCAATTTGGGATGGCTTGATAAACAGGTGATAGGTAGCGCAGCATAGCAATAGAACGAAGCAACTAGCATAGCAATGATAGTAGTGAGATCCAGGGTAGCGGTCATCTTGCCTGAAATCCCGCAAGGAAGAAGAACGAGTCCATGAAGAAGATGAAGCCACGAAGACGAACCAAGCGTAGACGAACGAGTCCTCACGATCGCAACAAAACAGGAACTATCGAGAAGAAGCACACAACAAGGTAAACACACCACACATGAACAAGGCATGATGCACAAACAAGTATGATGCAAGAGAAGGCTACATGAAGCTACTCATGGCAAGGGATGATGCAAAGAAGAACAACACATCAAGGCAAGCTTAAATGAGGCTGGGAACAACTTATATCAATTCCGGTAAGTCCTCATATGCATATTTCGAAATTGGTCCAGATCAGAATAAACCTTATGTTCAAGTTGTTAAACAGCAAGTTAAGATGCAACAAGATGATCTACACGAGATTCTAGTCAAGTTATATATAAAGTTCATTTAGTTCGGAGCTACGGCCTAGAAGATATGAGCAAAACAAGTTAACATGGCATTGATGCAAAATACATACAAACATCAAGCAAACACCTCAAAACAAGGATGCAACATGATAATATGAAATTACATGCAATTCTAAGCAAGTTTCATATAGTGCACACTCAAAACGGAGCAATGGTGCAACACACACACGCTATACAAGTTATAAGGACAATCTGTCCAAAACAGCAACTAGGCATATTGCAAGCATCAAAACAACATGCTACAGGACATCAACAAGAAAACAAACGGCATGGGCATGATGTACAGGTAAAGCATAACAAAACATGAACACTGAGCTATCTCCAGAAATCAATAGAACATGCTCCAACACACATGGCAAGATTGCAAATAATAACAGTTCAGACTTTGCAGAAAATAACATCAGGATGCAATGTTTAGAGCTATCAAACAACATGTTATAGGAACTTATCATGGCAAACAAAGGCATGGCATGAATCTACTAAACCCATAGATTAAAAGTCCCTTACTGACCATAAGCCAAAAAGGATCAGAAAATATGATGGCACCCATGTAAACATAGCAAGTTATAATACAGATTCAAACATGGCAGAAACAGAATTATGAAGGTATGTTGGTGAGCTTGTGCAACTCACTACAGAGCAATACATGGCATGGCAAGGCAACCGACAGTAAGAAGGCATGTTTATGAAGCTAAGCATGGCAAGAGAAAGTTCATAGGGTGCATGGATCACTAACAACAAGCATGGCAACAACTGAACTTAATGTTAACGGGCTGACAGCAACATTATCAAGCAACTTTGGAGCAAGATATGAACAAGCTACAGCAAGCTATAATTGCAACCAGGGGCACGAATGGATAGAGCATGACATGTAGAACAAAACATGTTTAGTGATCATCTTCAGATCATGCATAGAATGATTTGTAGGAGCAGGTTTACATAGCATCACGAAATAACAGATTCAGCCTAGCAAAACAGCAACAGCAAGTACACTACTTAACAAGCTCGATTCACTCACCACAAGTCATTGCATGACAAGATAAGCATAGCATCATCAAGAAGACATGTTTATGAAACAAACCAAGGCAAGAACAAGTTCATAGCATGCAAGGATCAACTACAACAACCTTGGCAAAATTGAATAACATGTAAACAATCTGCCAGAAAACATTTTGAAGCAAAAGTAGAGCAAGCAAATGACATGCTAGACTACTCCATAAATACAAAAAGGGGCATGAATGGATATACAATAACCATATGTTCAAAACATACTTACTGAAGCGTCTCAAAATATGCTTGGATCTCTCTGTAGCATCAAGTTTACATGGCATCAAAATAACAGCAGAACAGGGACTAAAATCAGTAACATCACGATGCCTAGTTTGTATGCTTGTGCTAGTCACCACATTGATCACAAAAATACATGGCATACACCTCTCTAAAGAAGACATGGCATAGTTCAAAACACATGTAGACATCAACCTCATAGGATGCACACATCAATCATGGCAAAAATGACAAAAGAGCTCGTTCTGTTAACAGACAGCAGACAACATCATGAAGCACTCTTGCAACGAAGATTCAGGCATAAAGATGAACTCAAACGAATATGATGCAATTGAATGAAATGATGTACTCATTGAGGCGAACAATTTGACATATTACACGCACAAAACGGAGCTACGGATGCAGAGATACGATGCGATGAACTTGGCATGATAATGTCAAAATATTCGGGACTGGCGAAATTTGGACCTCGGGGAAAGTCAACGGGCACGGAGATCGAGGACGGCCGGAGATGCTCGCTGGACATGGGGCCGGAGGTGGCCGGGGAGGCACGGGGAGGAGTCGCCGGAGCACGGGGGGGCTGGATCCGGTTGCTCCTCGACCGGATCTAGCCGGAGCAAGGCCGGACGGCGGCGAGGTTGGAGTGGCGGCGGGCGGAGCCGGACGGAGGCGGCGGCCGGAGATGGCGCCGGCGCGAGGAGGCGAGGTTGGGCCGGGCAGAGCGTGGCCGGGGGCGGCGACGGAGGCGGCCGAGCCGCGGGGAGGCGACGCGGGCAACAGCGCACGGGCGGCGCGGCCCTGCGGCGAGGGGCGACCGGCCGGGCACGCGGCCGGGGCGGCGGAGCAGCGGGAGGCCGGGCGGTGTGCTCGGCGGCGCCGCGGGCTGGGCAGCGGCGGCGCCCAGGCCTGCGAGCGGGCGGCAGCGCTGACTCGGGCCGGGAGGCGGCGGGATCTGGGCCCGCGTGGGCCCCGGATGGGCTCCGCGGGCCGGCGGCGCGGGGATGGTGGCGGAGGACAGGTGGCGGCGCGCGATTCTCGTAGGGGGCGGCTACTGGACATGTCCGGCGCCGGGCGGACATGTCCGGCGCGCGGAGGAAGAAGGGGCTAGGGTTTGGACCCGGGATTTCGGAGGGGGAGGCTTATTTATAGTTTCTAGGAGATAGGAGAGTCCAACTGAGGCACGGTTTTCGCCCACACGATCGTGATCGAACGACCAAGAGCATGGAGGGGAGTTTGCTGGGTTTTGGGCCACTTTGGAAGGGTGTTGGGCTGCAAAGAGAAAGGGAGGTTTCGGGCTATGCGGTTAACCGTTGGAGTATCAAACGACCTCCAAATGGCACGAAACTTGACAGGCGGTCTACCGGTGCTATACCATGGCCGCTTGGCAAACCTCGGTCCATTCCGAGAATGTTTAATACCCGCTCACAACAGGAGACAAAAGGGGAACGCCGGATGACATAGGAACGCCGGATTGCAAAACGGACAATGGGGAAATGCTCGGATGCATGAGACGAACGCAAATGCAAAATGAAGTGCACATGATGACATGACAATATGCAACACGCAAGAAAATGACATGGCAACGACGGCGAATAACTGGCAGACACCTGGCGCATCGAATCCGGGGCGTTACAACACTCCTCCACTAACAAGAGATCTCGTCCCGAGATCTTAGGACCGAGACGGAAGAGAAAAGGGATGAGGTGAAACAAGAACTCAAGAGAAGAAGCAAAGAATCTAGAGCACTCGAGAAGAAGAGAGGAACGACGAGAATGATGAGAATCAAATGCTCCTGGAAACACGATAGACTCTAAAAACGCACGAGATAAGGAACGAATAAGACTGAAAGGATTTAGGAAGCACTCCGGCTGAAGATGGAAGGAATAGAACACGAGCTTCACAAGATGGAATGAAACTTGACGACATAAGCAACTCAATACCTCCGGAAGAATTGAAAGAATTTAATGAAAAGAACTTAGCAGGAAGGGTTGAACGGAGTTGTTGAGAAAAATCAACAACAAAAAGAATTTGCTTGTTGTGGACTTATGGATAACCTCTCAAAATTATGAGGTGATAACGGACCACAAACGGAAAAGATAGAATAGCTAAGAGGAATGAAGAAATGGAAAACTCCACTTCAGAAGAATATGGAGAATTAATTACACTTCGAGACTCGAGAAGAAAGATACTTGAACTCCACCAACAAAGAATCTTGATGAACTCTTGAAGAATGAATTAAATCAAGAAGAACCACCATGAAGAACTCCGGTGACAAACGGATGACGAAATAAAATTGAAGGATGAAAGAATAAGATTAAAGCTTGCAATGATTTAGATGGAGGTTCCGACAAAATATTCGAGGAAAATTTGAACTCCGGAAAAGAAAAGATGAAAGCACTTGGAACTAGCATTTATTCCTCACGAACTAACTTCGAAGGAAGGGATTAATCACCTTGAGGAAATAAGAAGAAGATTTATTGTATGCTTATCCTTCATCAAATTAAATTGATGATAAGCAATGGATTTTGCATACTACTTATTCTCCTTGAAAAAGGATTAAGGGGGAACATAGCACAAAACTTGAGAAAGGTCTTCCTAAACCACCGGAAGGATTGAAAGAACGAATGGGTTGGAATGATAATCAAAGGAAAAGAATCTTGGTCGAACCACCGTAAGAATTCGAAAATGACTGATGCAAGAGACTTAATCACCGGGAAGAATTAGAATAACCAATAAGCAAGAGGGGATTTAGATGCAGAAGAACAAAGAGATCATGAGCTGATTAAAGAACACTTGAACGAAGCACCGGGATAATTAGAGGACGATAGCTGGAATGATGAGGGCGAAGAATTCTTCTGGAAAAATGGCCTCCGGTGAAAAGAAACGGGAAAAGAACTTCTGACATACTCCGGATGGTTAAGAAAAGAATATCTGACAAATGGAATAATTCGAGAGGATGATATGAAGTTAGAACCACGAAACTTCGAGAGAACATACAAGATTGAGAGGGAAAACTCTTCTTCGGTCTTCAAATGACGACGAGAAACACCACCAAAATTACTGAGATACTCCGGTAGAATGAAAAAGCGAAGGGGTTGAGCCAACAATGAAAATGATTTGAAATCGATCTTGAAAAGGCATCTGACTGATGAAATTCATTCTTACGTCAGACTCCGAAAAGAATTTGGAATAACTCCGGGGAAATTAGAAGAGTCAGGTAAGATCCTGGAAAAAGACCTGTGGGTTAGGGCCCACTGAAAAGAAAAACACCGTTGAAAAGGAATGTTGAAGAGGTAGATGAAGCACCGGAACAACTGAAATATTTGAATGAGGTGACAACCTCGAATTAATTCGAACACAGATGAATCTCCTGAGATGTCTTGAACACTCTGGAAGGATAACTGGCGAGAGGCGAACGAGCAGGGAAAACACTTGATCCAAGGAAAAGAATGTGATCAACCCAAAAAACTTGAATTGAATCCACCGGAAAAGAAAAAGAGATGAAGAATGACGAACGAGAGGAGAATTCACCGGTTGAAACAATTGACGAAAGATTGAAGAGGCTCCGGGAAGAAAAGGGTGGGAGGGCGGGAAAACAAAATCATCTTGGAAGGGGAAATCGACGAATATCTTGAAGAGAAAACACCGGTTGAAATCATTGAGGGGAGAGAGCAAAAACTTCGCACGAGTAGGAAGGATACTCGATTACGGACTCCGGTTCCGAGAAGAAAAGGTGTGGGCGGGTGGGAAAGAAAACAACCGAGGACAGAGAAACAACTTCGTTGAGAGCGAACTGAGGATTGAACTTGGCAAAGACGAAGAGGCTCGAGTCGAATTGACGAGAAATGCACCGGATGAAAAGAGCTGAGGAACAACTACCGGAAAACCAACTGCGTGATCCTAAGGAAAAATTTGAAGGGGAAGAGGAGTAATTCAAAACACCTACGTCAAGATTCCTTACCAGAGCGACGAAGGGGATGAGGAGTAAAAAGAATTCCTACTCTCCGATATAACTAGACTCAGAAATCAGTTTATTCTAGACTCAACAGCGGCCAAACTACACGATCAATCAAGGGGGCTCCTAGGGTCGGTCGAGACTCTGATACCAACTTGTCACGACCAATATGCGACCCTATCCAAAAGGAACTCGAAGGTCCCACCAAGGATAGACCCGCATATTGAAACACTTTTGCAAGGTGGATATCATTACATCAACATTACATAATAGATGGGAATACATACAAGAGGCAAACAATGCCACACGAATACAACATCACAATACATCAGAGCATCATCCGACTACGGATGAAACACAAACAGAAACTCAAAGGACATCCACCCTGCTAGCCCAGGCTGCCGACCTGGAACCTATCCCTGATCGAAGAAGAAGCAGAAGAAGAACTCAACGCAAGCAAGCATCGCTCTCGCGTCATGATCATCGCATAAAACTGTACCTGCAACTGTTGTTGTAGTAATCTGTGAGCCACGAGGACTCAGCAATCCCATTACCATGGGTATCAAGACAAGCAAAGCTTAATGGGAAAGGAAGGGGTAAAGTGGTGAGGTTGCAGTAGCGACTAAGCAAGTATGGTGGCTAACATACGAAAATAAGAGCGAGAAGAGAGCAAGCAGAATGGTCGTGAAGAAAGCTAGCAATGATCAAGAAGTGATCCTGAACTCCTACTTACGTCAAACATAACCCAGAAACCGTGTTCACTTCCCGGACTCCACCAAAAAGAGACCATCACGGCTACACAAACGGTAGATGCGTTTTAATTCGTATTTGGTGTCAAGTTATCTACAACCAGACATTAACAAATTCCCATCTTCCTATAACCGCAGGCACGGCTTTCGAAAGATTATACCCTGCAGGGGTGTCCCAACTTAGCCCATGATAAGCTCTCGCGATCAACCAAGGATATACCTTCTCCCAGGAAGACCCGATCAGACTCGGAATCCCAGTTTACAAGACATTTCAACAATGGTAAAACAAGTCCAGCAAAGCCGCCCGATGTGCCGACAGTCCCGATAGGAGCTGCACATATCTCGTTCTCAGCACAACACCGGATGAGACAGGCTATGAGTAAAACCAGACCTCGAGTTGCCCCGAGGGGGCCCCGCAGGCGGCTCGGTTCGGACCAACACTTAGACAAGCACTGGCCCGGGGGGGCTAAAATAAAGATGACCCTTGGGTTGGCCGACCCAAGGGAAGGGATAGGTGGTGGTGAGGCAAATGGTAAAACCAAGGTTGGGCCTTGCTGGAGGAGTTTTATTCAAAGCGAACTATCAAGGGGGTCCCATAAATCACCCGACCGCGTAAGGAACGCAAAATCCGGGAACATAACACCGGTATGACGGAAACTAGGGCGGCAAGAGTGGAACAAAACACCAGGCAAAAGGCCGAGTCTTCCACCCTTTACCAAGTATATAGATGCATTAATAATATAAGAGATATTGTGATATCCCAACCAAAATCCTGTCCACCATGGAGCAATCTTCAACTTCACCTGCAACTAGCAACGCTATAAGAGGGGCTGAGCAAAGCGGTAACATAGCCAAGCAAAGGTTTGCATAGGAAAGGTTTCAAAGGTTAGAGGTTCATGGCAATTTGGGATGGCTTGATAAACAGGTGATAGGTAGCGCAGCATAGCAATAGAATGAAGCAACTAGCATAACAATGATAGTAGTGAGATCTAGGGTAGCAGTCATCTTGCCTGAAATCCCGCAAGGCAGAAGAACGAGTCCATGAAGAAGATGAAGCCACGAAGACGAACCAAGCGTAGACGAACGAGTCCTCACGATCGCAACGAAACAGGAACTATCGAGAAGAAGCACACAACAAGGTAAACACACCACACATGAACAAGGCATGATGCATAAAAAAGTATGATGCAAGACAAGGCTACATGAAGCTACTCATGGCAAGGGATGATGCAAAGAAGAACAACACATCAAGGCAAGTTTAAATGAGGCCGGGAACAACTTATATCAATTCCGGTAAGTCCTCATATGCATATTTAGAAATTGGTCCAGATCTGAATAAACCTTATGTTCAAGTTGTTAAACAGCAAGTTAAGATGCAACAAGATGATCTACACGAGATTCTAGTCAAGTTACATATAAAGTTCATTTAGTTCGGAGCTACGGCCTAGAAGATATGAGCAAAATAAGTTAAACATGGCATTGATGCAAAATACATACAAACATCAAGCAAACACCTCAAAACAAGGATGAAACATGATAATATGAAACTACATGCAATTCTAAGCAAGTTTCATATAGAGCACACTCAAAACGGAGCGACGGTGCAACACACACACGCTATACAAGTTACAAGGACAATCTGTCCAAAACAGCAACTAGGCATATTGCAAGCATCAAAACAACATGCTACAGGACCTCAACAAGAAAACAAAAGGCGTGGGCATGATGTACAAGTAAAGCATAACAAAACATGAACACTGAGCTATCTCCAGAAATCACTAGAACATGCTCAAACACACATGGCAAGATTGCAAATAATAACAGTTCAGACTTTGTAGAAAATAACATCAGGATGCAATGTTTAGAGATATCAAACAACGTGTTACAGGAACTTATCATGGCAAACAAAGGCATGGCATGAATCTAATAAACCCATAGATTAAAAGTCCCTTACTGACCATAAGCCAAAAAGGATCAGAAAATATGATGGCACCCATGTAAACATAGCAAGTTATAATACAGATTCAAACATGGCAGAAACAGAATTATGAAGTCATGTTGGTGAGCTTGTGAAACTCACTACAAAGCAATACCTGGCATGGCAAGGCAACCAACAGTAAGAAGGCATGTTTATGAAGCTAAGCATGGCAAGAGAAAGTTCATAGGGTGCATGGATCACTAACAACAAGCATGGCAACAACTGAACTTAATGTTAACGGGCTGACAGCAACATTATCAACCAACTTTGGAGCAAGATATGAACAAGCTACAGCAAGCTATAATTGCAACCAGGGCATGAATGGATAGAGCATGACATGTAGAACAAAACATGTTTAGTGATCATCTCCAGATTATGCATAGAATGATTTGTAGGAGCAGGTTTACATAGCATCACGAAATAACAGATTCAGCCTAGCAAAACAGCAACAGCGAGTACACTATTTAACAAGCTCGATTCACTCACCCAAGTCATTGCATGACAAGATAAGCATAGCATTATCAAGAAGACATGTTTATGAAACAAACCAAGGCAAGAACAAGTTCATAGCATGCAAGGATCAACTACAACAACCTTGGCAAAATTGAATAACATGTAAACAATCTGCCAGGAAACATTTTGAAGCAAATGTAGAGCAAGCGAAAGACATGCTAGACTACTCCATGAATACAAACAGGGGCACTAATGGATAGACAATAACCATATGTTCAAAACATCCTTACTGAAGTATTTCAAAACATGCATGGATCTCTCTGTATCATCAAGTTTACATGGCATCATAATAACAGCAGAACAGGGACTAAAATCAGTAACATCACGATGCCTAGTTTGCATGCTTGTGCTAGTCACCACATTGATCAAAAAAATACATGGTATACACCTTTGTAAAGAAGACATGGCATAGTTCAAAACACATGTAGACATCAACCTCATAGGATGCACACATCAATCATGGCAAAAATGACAAAAGAGCTCGTTCTGTTAACAGACAGCAGACAACATCATGAAGCACTCTTGCAACGAAGATTTAGGAATAAAGATGAAGTCAAACGAATATGATGCAATGGAATGAAATGATGTACTCGTTGAGGCAAACAATTTGACATATTACACGCACAAAACAGAGCTACGGATGCAGAGATACGATGCGATGAACTTGGCATGATAATGTCAAAATATTCGGGACCTGGGCGAAATTTGGACCTCGGGAAAAGTCAACGAGCACAGAGATCGAGGACGGCCAGAGATGCTCGCCGGACACGGGGCCGGAGGTGGCCGGCGAGGCATGGGGAGGAGTCACCGGAGCATGGGGGGGCTGGATCCGGTCGCTCCTCGACCGGATCTGGCCGGATCAAGGCCGGACGGCGGCGAGGTTGGAGCGGCGGCGGGCGGAGCCGGACGGAGGCGGCGGCCGGAGACGGCGCCGGTGTGAGGAGGCGAGGTCGGGCCGGGCAGAGCGCGGCCGGGGGCGGCGACGGAGGCGGCCGAGCCGCGGGGAGGCGACGCGGGCAACGGCGCGCGCGGGCGGCGCGGCCCTGCTGCGAGGGGCGGCCGGCCCGGCACGCGGCCGGGGCGGCGGAGCAGCGGGAGGCCGGGCGACGCGCTCGGCAGCGGCGCGAGCCGGGCAGCGGCGGCGCCCGGGCCTGCGGGCGAGCGGCGGCGCTGACTCGGGCCGAGACGCGGCGGGATCTGGGCCCGCGCGGGCCCCGGATGGGCTCCGCGGGCCGTCGGCGCGGGGATGGCGGCGGAGGACAGGTGGCGGCGTGCGATTCACGGAGGGGGCGGCGGCTGGACATGTCCGGCGCGCAGAGGAAGAAGGGGCTAGGGTTTGGACCCGGGATTTCGGAGGGGGAGGCTTATTTATAGTTTCTGGGAGATAGGAGAGTCCAAATGAGGCACGGTTTTCGCCCACACGATCGTGATCGAACGACCGAGAGCATGGAGGGGAGTTTGCTGGGTTTTGGGCCACTTTGGAAGGGTGTTGGGCTGCAAAGAGAAAGAGAGGTTTCGGGCTACGCGGTTAACTGTTGGAGTATCAAACGACCTCCAAATGGCACGAAACTTGACAGGCGGTCTACCGGTGCTATAACAAGGCCGCTTGGCAAACCTGGGTCCATTCCGAGAACGTTTAACACCCGCTCACAAAAGGAGACAAAAGGGGAACGCCAGATGACATAGGAACGCCGGATTGCAAAACGGACAACGGGGAAAATGCTCGGATGCATGAGACGAACACGATGAAAATGCTCGGGGAAAATGAAGTGCACATGATGACATGACAATATGCAACACGCAAGCAAATGACATGGCAACGACGGCGAATAAATGGCGGACACCTAGCGCATCGAATCCGGGGTGTTACAATGCACCCTTGTTAAGTGGTTTATTTTTGTTGAATCTCGATCGTAGTGATACACATGTTCATAATATTGAAGCCAAAAGATGCAAAGTTGATAATGATAGTGCAACTTATTTGTGGCACTGCTGTTTGGATCATATTGGTGTAAAGCGCATGAAGAAACTCCATGGTGATGGGCTTTTGGAATCACTTGATTATGGATCACATGGTGCTTGCGAACCATGCCTCATGAGCAAGATGACTAAAACTCCGTTCTCCGGAACAATGGAACGAGCTATTGACTTATTCGAAATAATACATACCGATGTATCCGGTATAATGAGTGTCGAGGCTCATGGCAGGTATTGCTATTTTCTTACATTCATAGATAATTTGAGTAGATATGGGTATATGTACTTAATGAAACATAACTCTGAAACGTTTGAAAAGTTCAAAGAATTTCATAGTGAAGTGGAAAATCATCGTAACAAGAAAATTAAGTTTCTACGATTTGATCGTGGAGGCGAATATTTGAGCTACGTGTTTGGTCTTCATTTGAAACAATGTGGAATAGTTTTGCAAATCACGCCACCTGGAACACCATAGCGTAATGGTGTGTCGGAACATCGTAACCATACTTTATTAGATATGGTACGATCTATGATGTCTCTGACTGATTTACCGCTATTGTTTTGGGGTTATGCTTGCTGCATTCACTTTAGATAGGGCACCATCGAAATCCGTTGAGACGACACCTTATGAACTGTGGTTTGGCAAGAAATCCAAGTTGTCGTTTCTTAAAGTTTGGGGCTGTGATGCTTATGTGAAAAAGCTTCAACCTGATAAGATCGAACCCAAATCTGAGAAGTGCGTCTTCATAGGATACCCAAAGGAAACTGTTGGGTACACCTTCTATCACAGATCCGAAGGCAAGATATTCGTTGCTAAAAATGGATCCTTTCTAGAGAAGGAGTTTCTCTCGAAAGAAGTGAGTGGGAGGATAGTAGAACTTGATGAGGTAATAGTACCTTCTCCTGAATTGGAAAGTAGTTTATCATAGAAATCAGTTCCAGTTATTCCTACACCAATTAGTGAGGAAGCTAATGATGATCATGAAACTTCAGATCAAGTTACTACCGAACCTCCTAGGTCAACCAGATTACGATCCGCACCAAAGTGGTACGGTAATCCTATTCTGTAAGTCATGTTACTAGACCATGATGAACCTACAACTATGAGGAAGCGATGATGAGCCCAGATTCCGCAAAATGGCTTGAGGCCATGAAATCTGAGATGGGATCCATGTATGAGAACAAAGTGTGGACTTTGGTGGACTTGCCCAATGATCGACAAGCCATAGAAAATAAATGGATCTTCAAGAAGAAGACTGACGCTGACTGTAATGTTACTATCTACAAAACTTGACTTGTTGCGAAAGGTTTTCAACAATTTCAAGGAGTTGACTACAATGAGGCCTTCTCACCCGTAGCGATGCTTAAGGCTGTCCGAATCATGTTAGCAATTGTTGCATTTTATGATTATGAAATTTGGCAAATGGATGTCAAAAGTGCATTCCTTAATGGATTTCTTAAAGAAGAGTTGTATATGATGCAACCAGAAGGTTTTATCAATCCAAAAGGTGCTAACAAAGTGTGCAAGCTCTAGCGATCCATTTATGGACTTGTGAAGCCTCTCGGAGTTGGAATATACACTTTGATAGTTTGATCAAAGCATATGGTTTATACAGACTTTTGGAGAAGCCTCTATTTACAATAAAGTGAGTGGGAGCTCTACAACATTTCTAATATTATATGTGGATGACATATTATTGATTGGAAATGATACAAAATTTCTGGATAGCATAAAAGGATACTTGAATAAGAATTTTTCAATGAAAGACCTCGGTGAAGCTGCTTACATATTAGGCATCAAGATCTATAGATATAGATCAAGACGCTTAATTGGACTTTCACAAGCACATACCTTGATAAAGTTTTGAAGAAGTTCAAAATGGATCAGTCAAAGAAAGGGTTCTTTCCTGTGTTACAAGGTGTGAAGTTGAGTCAGACTCAACGCTACAAAAAAAGGCACATCTGTGACATTTTGGGCCGAATGTATTTTTTTCTGTCATACTTATGACACTTCTATGATGATAATTGTGACAAAACCCAGTATCATCATAGATGTGGTGGGCTCCTACTTCTATAAATAAAAATCATGACATAAAATGGGCTTTTCGTCCTGGGTGGGCCGGAGACGCAGCTGCATGACATTCTTTGGGCCTCCCATGAAGGAAAAAACTGTGGTAGAAGTGAGGGCGAGGAAAATGTCGGGATGTTCCTGGTTACGGTGTGTTGTCGGGGCCGAGCGATGCATGGAGGTTTGCACATTTCTCTCATACACGCACACGCATTGGTGCGAGGCGTTGTGCTCTAACTGAACACGAGCGATGCGTTCGCCTACTGAACCCGAGCGATTGCACTGCACGCTACGCATTACTGAACCCGAGCGATTGATCGATGGCTGTTAACTGAACCCGATCGAGCGATTCCTTTGCTACTGCTGCTAACTGAAGCCAATCGATGCTGCCTCTGGATGAACAGTGAGTATTGTTGGGGGGGGGGGGATTTGGATGAACAGTTCCCGGTGGGGGTGGATGAATAGGACCCCATGGTGTTGCCTCTGGATGAGCAGGACACTGATTGATTGAGCCGGTTGGGGCTGGATGAATAGGACCCCGTGGAGGGCTGGATGAATAGGACGACCCCGTGGAGGGCTGGTTGAACAGTAGCCAGTGGAGGGCTGGATGAACAATAGCCCGTGGAGGGGTGGTTGAACAGGAGCCCGTGGAGAGGGCTGGTTGAACGGTAGCCGGTGGAGTAGCGCGCGGTGGAGGCTTGATGAACAGGAGCCCGTGGATGAACAATCCCAGGTGGAGGCTGGAGGAGGTCGGCGGTGGATGAATAGTAGCCTATGGAGGTTGGAGAAGGTCGACGGTGGAGATGAACAGTATCCCGTGGAGTCCCGTTTTGCGGTACGCCACACCCCTCCCGATGAACAGGACCCTCGTTATGACCATAGCGCTCCAACACAAGTCTGTTTCATCTGTTTTGCGGTACGCCACACCCCTCCTGATCAACAGGACCCCATTTCGACCGTAGGAGGTCCAACACAAGTCCGTTTCCTCCGTTTTGCGGTACGCCAGACCCCTCCCGATGAACAGGATCCCATTTTGAACGTGTCCGGTCGAACACAAGGCTATTTCCTCCGTTGTGCGGTACGCAAGGCCTCATTTCCATCGGCTGTTCCATCTAAGCCGGTTGGCTCCCACGTGTTCCATTGCCTCCCGATGAACATGACGCATTCTGTTGCCTCCTCATGAACACGACGACGACGCAGTTTATCCGTTCCGACCCAGCCATGTACACGAGCCCTGGCCATACGTATGCACGAGTAGGTATTCAAGACCCTGCTCGTATGCACGTACGTGGCCGTATTTTCTTTCTTGCACATTGTCCGATGTATGTACGTGTACATGCTACGTGCACGCCTCTACTACGACACGTGCGCACCTCTACATCGACCAGTATGTATGTACACGTTCGCGACCAGAATGACAACACTACGTATGCTTGGACCAGGTGGGTCCTGACTGTCAGGCACTTCCTTGCGTGCAAAGATGTAGCTGGTGGGTCCCATCAGTCAGGGGGCGAATCTTTTTTTTCTGGACGCACTTCCTTGCATGCGAAGATGTAGCTGGTGGGTCCCAGCAGTCAGGGGGGAAACGTTTTTTTCCGTGAAATACAGTGGCCCGTCCGGTGGGTCCCTGCTGTCAGGTGGAGGAATAATTATTTTTGCACGTAATAAGGAGCCAATTCCTTGTGGCTGCCCTGGACCCAGTTGTCAGCCTATCAACGTACAGTACTCATCCAATGGAAGTCATTCCTTGACCATGTTGACCATACCGCACCGAGAGCACTAGGGCGGTGGACGACGGCGAGGCCTAGGAAGGGGACGACACGGAGCCGGGGAAGATTTGGGACGTCCACGCGGAGAGGAGTACGAGGGTTCACTGGTTCGGCTGCAGTGTGAGGCTACCATCACCGTAGAATAACAAGGGGTGTGGGTGAGTGGAGGGATGTCCTGACCAGCGGTGTGAGTAGTAGGGGCGGTGAGGCCTCCGCGGCAGCACAGCCGGCCATGGGAGGCAGGAGCAGGCGGCACGCCCGGCGCTGCTTTGGGCGGCTGGAGCAAGAAGACCAGAGGTTGAAGAAGCACGACGGCCGTTGGATGGACATCGTACGATCACTGCAGCTAGAATCGTTTATTGTGACTAAGTTATAAAAGCCCTTGGTACGCATCAACTTAGTAGGTCCACAGGTCAGCTTTTGAAACGGTGCGCCCCAGATGTTAGGGGGAGGAATCATTTTTTTGGCGGGTGAAGCTAGAATGTCCGAGATTGAAGAAGAAGCACGACATCCGTTGGATGGACATCCAACGGCCACTGCTGCTAGAACCGTGTGTTGACTATAAGTTGACAAAGCCTTGCATACGCGTCAACTCTTTTTTTTGAGGGGACGCATCAACTTAGTAAGGCCACAAGTGTGTGGCAGAGAACTTATAGTCCATTTGAGATTTGTAAGAATGTGCAGCCAATTTTTGAATTCTAATGGAATTTACTACAACCAATTTATAGTTTGTTAAAAATACAGCCCATTTCAACCAACCGTTCAAAACAGTATTCAATAAAATTTCCCACATTTTGATGGGATCTGAAATATTTTTATCCCGATATTTTTAGTCAGATTAAATAGAATTTCAATATAAATTTATATTATGTAAAAATCCAACAAAACATTGCGCGCGCAACAATTAATGAAATTAAAATTTTCACTATCCAAAAATAATATTTTATAAAGTAATTACATGTTTGGTGCATTTTTTTATAGTTACTGCCCAGTTTTTATAATTACATCCCATTTATTATTTCTGAAAGCCCATTTTCTTGTTAAGCCTAATGCATCCCTCCTAGGAAAGATTTGCAGCCTAGCGGGACGGAGAATAACAACTTGACCTTGCTTGGGTATTCCTAAAAAAAGTATAGCTGGGCTAGCCATTTTCATCTTGAAAAAAGTTAATATCTGGGCTGGATATCTGGCCTGGGCTAGACGGGCCACAGCCCGCCCAGTTAATACCTGCAGCGATGTTTTCATTGTTGTTCGGAGGAGAAAAATTAATATCTGGGCTAAACATCGCTCAAGCAAAACTCTGCAGTGCTCACACCTCAAAATAACAAATACTGCTCGAGCTGCTTGGTCCCAGCTGTCCGCCGCTCCTTGTGCAACATAGGTTGACAACGGTGTGGGACCATGATGTCAAGAAACTAGGAGGAAGCAAAAAAATTATAGTTTTATATAATAAGGAGGCAGTTGCGTACATGCGGCTATGGCCCTGGTGGGTCCCCACTATCATCCTCTCCGAGTAAAGTCATCTCCTCATCCTCATGTCTGTTGACCATGTTGACAATGCGTGACGACGGCGCCACGGCGAGTACAACAACTCGAAGGACGACGGAAAGGGCCTCGTGGGCCCTATGGATGGTCTGATACAACGCTCGCTGCTCATTCGGGAAGCCTGGATCATAGGGCCACATATCCGCGACGGCATTGTCGGTCGCTTGTTCATCGGTGCTCGTTAAGGAGACGGAGGTTGCAGCACTGGTCCTCCTGCGCTGGTAGCTCTTCCGCCATTAGGGCGTCGAAGTGCAGCCACACCTGCTCTATGGTGAACACGGCATGAACAGGCTTGGACAGTGGCGCCGGCTCCTGGTTGGAAGCTATGTTCATCGTCTAATTGTTGTTGCTCAGCTCGGCGAGCTCACTGGCAAGCGAGCATGTCCGGCTGCTAGACCGACCCGCTGCCAAGCACGAGTCTGACTGCCCTGGCCCACCCAGACCGCCTCCCTCACTCGCGCGCGGTTTGCACCCAAAACGGTCAGTGCCGCCCGCCCCGCTTCTCGGTGCAGGCGATTGCTCCGCTTTCAAACGACACAAGTGTCGTCCGTCCATCCGTCTGCCGCCCACATTAACGATATGTAGTTGCCGAGGCGGCTACTCCGGCGCCACATGTCCATCCCTCCGCTGCCCACCATTGCTATATAAACTGTTGCGCCGGCCATAGCCGCAGTCATCTGCCTTCATTCCCTTTCTCCTGTCCAGACCACTACCGCCCACCATGGCTTCCTCGCGCTCCAGTGCTCTTCAGGATGGGCGGGCGACGGACCACAAGGAGATGGCAGCCATTGCTGCCAACTGGCTGGCCGGCAACCAGCCGGAGGACGACGACGTCCCAATGGAGAACATGGTAGTCGATGATCCGGCGCCAACCCCCTCCTCTGCGCCGTCCTCGTCGGTGCATTGCACCATGACCATCGGCGAGGCTCGTGCCCAATATATGGACACGGTGAGGCAGAAGCGCAAGGAGCAGTTCTGGGAGGCGCAGACCGACGCCTCCTACAACCACCATATCCTCCAGGAGCACCTGCAGGCGGAGGAGCCGATCACCGTGGTGCAGGCAGAGCGGGAGGCACTGCTCGAGTCGTACCGCTCCGCCCGTGAGGGCCGCCTTGAGCGCTGGCAGTACCGCATGCGGGTGGCGGAGGCTGCGGCCGCCTACAAAGAGGGCGATGAAGCGGGCGAGGTATTGTTTGGCGAGACCGAGGACGAGGCAGAGGACAATGAACGCTCAGCCGAGGCCCCACCATGCTGGGAACGAGGGGAAGGATTTCCCACGCTCCGCCAAGGCACCGCCCATCGGCACTGAGACAGAGGACATCGCCGACTCCACCGAGGCCCCGCCCCACCGGCACCAAGGCGGAGGCCCTACTCTGTCGAGGCCCCACCCCGCTCCCAACGAGGCCGCGCCACACAGAAAACAAGGAAGAGTAGAACACGATAGGTCGCCGTCGCTCAGTCCATGTAAGGCACCGCTGCTACCCTCCGGTTGAAGCCAAGCTAGGTGGGTTGACCATTGACGGCCGAGTAGCTTCTTGGCGGCGACGTGGAGTCGGAGAGCTATGTTGGAGTTGGCTGACTAACACATGGGCCCAACAGGCATCTAGGCCACATGTTAGTTATGCAACTGCACCTGCAGTTAAGACACTGAAGCTTCTGTTCGGCTCAGCCGGACATAGGTGGGTTGCTTCGGTTAATTAATTATACCTCCAGCGCACCCCTTTTTAGTTGAAGAATGTATGAAATGTAATGAAATCCGGCATGTTTATATGAAATCCGACTGTGTATGAATGAATTTATTTCCATTAGTTCAAATTCTTGTATCACTGGCATTGGATAAACATGCAAGACAATACGTACTAGCATTATTCCCAGGGTGATCACCTCATTTGTGGCAGTTTCACATGTACTCCATCCGGTCATTTCTAGTCTACATACAAGTTTTGTCTGCAGTCAAAGTATCTCTACTTTGACCAATCTTATAGAAAAAAGTATGCACTTTCACAATGTGCGAAGTAAAAAGGAACTGAAGGAGTACAAAGAGTTTGAGCATCTTTTTAGCATTCCTGTACATTGCAATCAAACACACAGGCCTGGCAATCCATAGAGAACATTCAAAACAATCGATGATTATGCATCTCAGTGATTCACATGTCAGAGCCAATATTTACTTCACAACTAAAGAATAAAGAAAAAATTGATTGACGCTGGTGACAGCAAAGGGCGTCCCATTCAAAAATATCAAACGCATGTCTTCTTGCTAAAATCAATGTGCAAAATTTGACAATGTTGTCCCATTCCAAAATATCAAATGCCTACGATTGTGGAATGGACAGGGTTTGCCATCAGTTTGGACTTTGACATGGCACCTCGTGCTAAATAAACCAGCTATTCTTTTTGTGCAGTTCCGCAAAAATCAACCAAATTTGCGCGTAGCTTGTATGATTTTGCCCTTATATGTTGCAATGCCTTGAACTTATCAGACCTCCTTTATTCTGGTGGAAATGAATGATTCGATGTATTCATGAACATTTTGTGCAGTTCCCATTGAAATCAAGCTGAGCACCCCTGTTTGCACAAATACAAAAAAATGATTAGTATAAAGCAAACTGTACTATGAATTGACAGTTTAAACAGGCACCTACATGGTCCACGTATAGCACACTTTTAGAAGAATGGAACTCACCGGAAAGAATCCTAGAACAACATTGTACTCGCGCATCACAACAAGAAAATGGAGATTTGTCAGTCCTTCTGAGCTGAAGTTAGTTTGCTCTCGTGGGGAGTAATGTAACCATCCTTCAACTGCTCCTTTTGATGAGAAGATAGAAAGGGCTTCTTCATCCTGGCATAATCGGAACTAGTCACTTCACATACTACATATTCTTCTTTAGAGGAGGAGGATCCTGTTGTGCAAAGACAAGAGGACAACTAAATGCTAGCATCCCTATTTGCTCGAAAAAAGGGAAAGGAAATATTTAAAACAGCACAGACGAAGCACTTCTCAATGACAATACCACCTTTTCATGTCAGTATCTAAACAGTAGCACAACACCAATAGAGATGACACAGCTCAGTCATATGATTGAAATCAGTGGGCGAGTACCAACCTTTGTTAGGAGGCTTATTGTGTAGAGCATACAGATGAAACACTTCTCCGGAACCATCTGTTGCTATCTACTGTGGGGGGCATGCTTACTATATACTCCTCGATTAGTTTAATGTTTCCAACATCTTCTTATGCAGTTCCACTAAAATATATGGTATCTTCAAAGAAGATCCCTGTTTGCACAAGTAGAGATAATTACGTATTACATTAAGTGTGGCATCAAATCAGTGGCAAAACAATTGCTCGTTCCAACCATAGCAATAAATTAAGATGCAAAACTATATCATTACTTGTGTCATCACAGTTCCAGTGCTTCATTACCGCATCAGAAGTTTATTTTTGTTTTTCTTCCGCTAGTTCTTCCCCTTCATCACTTGGTTCAATAACAGACAAGCTTCGCCTTCAATGTAAGATTTGGCATGTCAATTAGGGAGCACAAGTATAACACTAAACAATGACATTAATTTTCTGATGAAAGTGGCAAAATACAGGCCAACAGTTGTGAAATATCCTTGTCTTACCTCAATGGGATATTATGGTGCACATACAGATTGGAAGTCTTGTCTCCATTTGTGTAGTTCACTAAAATCATGCAACATTACCGTACAAGTAGCACAACATATGAAAGCACACTGCAGAATCATGTGAAAGAAGGCTAGTACTGACCTCTCATGACGCGGAATTCCAACAACGCACAAGAAGAAGATCTGAACCAAATTTGCCAACACGGATAGGAAGTAAGATCTCCTCTTGTGCAGTTCCACTAAGATCAAGCAATCAAGCAACATTGTCGGTGTGACATTTTGGTTGAACTGCACAAAACACTCTTAAAACAAAAGTGTTTTGTGCAGTGCAACAAAAGGTCACAATGGCAACGAGGTGAAGTAGATAACCCTATTTACACAGAGGTGCGAAGGAAACAACTAGTGGTCAATAACGGTGGATGACATAGAAGCCAACAAAAAGAAGCATCTACCTTATCTAAATGGGAAAGAAAGCAATACAGTAGCATTTCTCAAATAGTGGCATTGATTAATATTAAAAGAGAGATTATATTAACAATAAAATTCATTAAACATGTAATTTGCTTTTAACGGTGGCATTGCATCAATTTTCCAGCGGCATTATTAGAGGGTGTTTGTTTACAGGGACATTTTGGTGTAGGGACTAAAAAAACTCCGTGTCAATCCCATCTATACCAAACAGGAGGGAATTTTAGGGACTAAAAGTGGGCATTTGGGACTAAAGAAAGAAGACCCAGAGGGAGAGTCTTTTTGGGACTTTTTCCAACAGTTGCCCCTACCACGCATCGCACCTTGTCTCTATTAGTTCATTACTCAGGGTAACATGGTCTTTTAGCATGCCATTTAATAACCTCTAGTCCATGTTTAGTCCCTGGAACCAAGCATGTAGGGACTAGGGAGTTTTTAACCAAACAGGGCCTTAGATTAACAACAACTAAAGAGTTGCACGGGATAGTGGATGCACCAGCACCATGTGCATCTACCGATGTACTGGGGTGATGCACAGTCTGCTACAACAAAGAACAAACAACCAAGGAGCATATATGTGTTGGTCCCAGTTTTGTTATCTTTAGACACCTTTCCCTATATGAGCGCAGCAAATCCAGTCTGTTGCAACATTTCATAAAATACGAAGGAGACTAACATGCATGCTATTGCATCTCAATGATTGACAGATCGTAGCGAATATGTACTCCCTCCATTCCAAAATAAGTGTCTCAACTTTATGCAAACTTTAGTACAAAGTTGTACTACTACTAAAGTTGACACTTATTTTGGAACAGAGGAAGCTAAAGAAAAAACACGATCCATGCAGTCCCTAGCCCCTGAACCATAAACCCTAATCAGGATTTAATTTGCTGGCAATATTCGAGCTTCCCAAGAAATGAAGTTTGCAACCTTTTGACCATCGGATCATTTTGTGCAGTTTCACCAAAATCGAGATGAGCATCACTATGGCAAAGAAATTGAAGAAGCGTGATTAGAATAAGATTACTGGGACTAGTTGACGAGACATAAACTCATCACAAATACAGTACGTAGAAGCCAGTAGATGTATGCGTGGGGCAAAGAAGTAGAGAAATATCCACATGGAGTGATGTGGGCACCTGGAGCAGTGGTGCAAGCCGGCTGTAAAGGGAGTTGTACCTGAGGGATGTCGGGACATAGCTCAACCTTGAGGAGGGCAGTGGGAGGCGGCAACTGCCCACGTCGCGGAGTGAGCAAGGTATGAAGGTAACCTCACCGGCTTTGTGAGAGAGAACGGCGGGGACCCCTAATCGGGACGTGCCGACAGTGGGTTTTCGCCGTTGGCGACGATAACCACATCTACACTAAGCATCCACCCCTTCCCCCGGCGGACGTGATCCGTCGGGATGTTAGAGATGTGGCCACTGTCGTTTTGTGCGAGAGAGAGGGTGTGAAGAGAGCATCCCCAGCAAGCAACCGTGTAGGTTGGCCCGTCCTGTCTATGTATATAGTGGAGCAGTTTCCTTTTCTCTCCATATGAACCTATTACATTGTGTACATGCCACTGAAGAAAAAAACTTTATTTATAAATGACGTGACACCTACTACTCGTTCTCCTATAAACCTTGCGCTTGGCATCTCCAAAATATTAACCTTGTGATTGGCTCGTCACCTCTTTGGGAAGTCAAGCAATAATGGTACTGCGGTATATATCATTCTGGCTATATGAGAATGAATGAATTGTTGCACGTCCACCACGTGGGCGAGGGGCGAGGGGCGAGGGAGAGTGCATACTATTACGTCCGTTTCAGGGGGTGTTTGTTTCCACAGACTTTTTTGTGTAGGGACTAGAAAAAATCCCTCTTACAGACTTTTTACCCAAACAGGAGGGATTACTAGGGACTAAAACTTTCTTTTTGGGACTTAATGAAGAAGACTCTCAAGGGGAGTCTTTTTTGGGACTTTTCCAACAATTCCCCTCCCTGCACCCATTGCCCCGCCACCCCATGGTGTTGTTTGGTTGTTATTTTTCTGTATACTAGGGGTAACATGGTCATTCAATAACCTCTAGGGAGGGACTAGGGACTTTTTAGTCCCAGAAAAAAAAACATGGAGGGACTTTTTAAGGAGTAGGGACTTTCTAGTTGGGACTAGAAAAAGTCCTAGGACTTATGAACCAAAGAAGGCCTCAATATACTACATACGAAGCAAAATGAGTGAATCTACACTCTAAAATACGTCTATATACATCAGTGTTTGAAGTATTTACTAGTAGTTCATATTGAAATCTACTAAAGGACATATATATTCCAAACAATATGATAATCTCTCTAACCAAGGTAGTAGGGACGAGGAGTAAATGGAAGGAGTAGTGAAATTTTCTCCTCGTCCTGCGAGCCACCGCGCGCATGGGCGAGGGAGCGGGCATAAGGCGTACAGTACTACTACTACTAAGCAAGCTTCACCTCATCCTGCGAGCCACCGTGCCCGTGGTCGGGGGAGGCGACGTACTAAGCAAGCTTCTCCTCGTTCTGCGAGTTGATGGGACACATCAAAAGTACTCCAGTGTATAGAGCCTTGCCCTAAGGTAGGCCCCACATGGTTTGCCTCTTTTTTAACAAAACGTGTCTAGTCGCAATTTGTTTGTTCACCCGTGGTAGATGATCCTCCCTCCACCAAGTGGACAACCAGTACACGTGTCAAATTACCACATGGGATGCCTTTTCATATAGAAATAAGCTACACCAAGTACCCGCACGGGTGTGGTTGGGAAAGAGACGGGAGTACGTGCGCCATGTGTGCACCTCTTCTCTTCGTGAATGTCCCCCACCTACGTGGGTGTGTGTGTGTGAGATACAAACCAAGACAGATTGTGTGTGCATTCATGAGTGTTTTTTGTTTTGAGGGGGGGGGGGTTGATTTCGTGAATGTATTTGTGGAATATGTATCGATGACATCTCAAACAAATATTTGCATGCAATGTGTGTGAAATGGAGGCCTATCCATATCATATATAGAGGGTCAGGCGATCCACGAGAAGAGAGGGAGGGGTCATAGATATCGATAGAGTCAAAGAGAGGATCAAGTGGGTGGGTGCGAGATCGATGAAGAGAGCCATCAAAATTGTGTGCAAGTCAAAGATATAGGGCGACTGACCTACCGGAATGTCAAAGGGCACAGGTCAAGTTTGTGTGTGGCAGGGAGACATGACTAGAGCGCTCGATGTATCGGTGTGTGTGTGGGAGGGGGTAGGGGGAGGGGTAGGCAGAGGCCTAACTATAGAGGTAGAATGACTCATATATGTGTTGAGAAGGAGAGACCCAGCTATGTCTTGAGGGAGATCGGTCAACATCCATACATAATTGAAGGACGGGAAATACGATGGGACAGAGAGAGAGAGAGAGAGAGAGGGAGGGAGAGGGGTAGAGTGCTGGATGGGTGATGGAGTTGCTTCTCGAAGATGGTGGGAGATGCCTACTAGACAAACTGAGGGTGGAACTGCAATATTATCAATAAGAGTGGGGATGTGTTTCTGTGTGTGCCTGTGTGTGATAGATCTATCTGGACGCATCCATGGATGATGAAGGGGAACCATGTGTTTGGTAAGCAAACCTAACTAGGTCGGTAGATCAATTGTTGTTTGTCGGAGCAAGGGTGAGACATAACTAATGAGGTAGATCGATCGACGCGTGAAAAAAAATGAGTTATAAGGACCTAGCTAGCTATATGTATAGCAGGAGATCAGTAGGTGTACGTCCATTTGTTAGAGGCAAATAAGGCCCAGCGAGACGGATAGACAGAGAGAATGGAGCTAGGTGGTGGTGCGAGAGGCCCAGCTACTAGCTAGATAGGGGGAGGAGTGTGTGGTTGTGAGATCAATGAAAAGAGGGGCGAGAGTGTACACGTGTGTGGGACCGTATGAGAGACACGAGGCAAGGACACATAAAGGAGGAGATTGAAGGTGCGTGTGTATGTTGTAGGCAGACATCGCTGGAGAGGTTTATCGATCGGTGTGTGTCAGAAAGGAGTTGTGGAGACTATGGGAGAATGACCTAAAGAAGAAGAAAAATGAATGTGCGTGATGGATAGAATGTTGAGGGAGGGGGAGGGCGAGGAAGGCGTGTGTAGGTACGAGAGAAAGTTAGTGGTAGCTACAAAGGTTAGAGGATTGTGTGGGTGTAAGAGACTAACAAAGATCATAATTTGATATGAAAGTGGATTCATATATTTGAATAGGAGATCATAGTGTTTTAAACATATGCATGCATGCATGCATAAATATAGCGGTGATACGCGCGTTGTGGTTTTGCACATGTTATACATGTCAGATTTGGGGTTCCGGCAGACCCTTGAGGTTCGAACACTGGGGTGCGTGCGGAGGTTTCGCCTTCTACCTACCTGTTCCTCGCCGGATAGCTAGGATCTAAACTACGAGAAGAACAACACAAGAGACACAGGGTTTATACTGGTTCAGGCCACCATTGTGGTGTAATACCCTACTCCAGTGTGTGACGTGGTGGATTGCCTCTTGGGCTGATGACGAACAATACAAGGAGGAACAGCCTCGTGAGGGTCTGTTCTTGTGGTGGTGTTGTTCCTTTGGAGGGGTTGATTCTAGATGCCTATATTATCTCCCGATTCCTATCAGATATCTCTACCCTGTGGGTGGCTAGTCCTATTTATAGGCGAAGTCCCTGGGCCTCTTCCCAAATATTGAGCGGGAAGGGCGCCAACAATTGGCCATTTTGAAGGGGAACATCTAGTACACTTATCCTGACTAAAGTTGGTCCTCGCTTGCCAAAGGCTCTGGTGGTGACGCCGACTTGGGCTCCACGGTGACCTCTATCCTGCCGTTGGACTGGTCTTGGTCTTGTTGCACAAAAATGGATGCCTTTGCTTGATGTTCTCGCCTGCGCTTGCTCCCCTTGCACCAAAGAGGAAAGAAGGACACTGCGCGGGCTGGCGCCCTGCTGGCGCCCTTGGTCGTCATGGCTTGCGTCATGGGCACCTCGCGAGGCACCCCGCCTTGGACTCTCCGCCTCCTCATGAGCCAGCCTGACGAGGCCGTGCCTGAGGAAGCTCCTTGTCGTCCGCCCCGTGAGGCTTGGCCCCTCGCGAGGGTCTTGAGCTTGTGTTAATGAAGATGGGCCATGCTGGGCCCCCTTTGAGCCACGCCGCAGGCCGCAGGCAGGCAAGTCTGGGGACCCCCGTTCCCAGAACGCCGACAGTAGCCCCCGGGCCCAAGGCGTGCCCGGACTTGGCCGAGCAGACAGGCGAAAGGGCAAGTGCAAAGCATCGCGGGCCCTAACAGCCTACGGCCTTGGGCGCCGCGTGGCGGTTGATTGGACGTGGGCGCCTCCACTTCCCCACGACGCCTCAGCAACTGCACGTATTCGACAAGTCCCTGCACGCGAAACGAGTCATAATTACCTGCGGTCGCGGAGGCCGACGGTTGGCCTCCTATGGCTTTAAGTACAGCACGCCGCGTGCCCTTCCAGTTCATCCCCTCTTGCTTCTCCTGCGCAAAAAGACAACTATGTGGGGGCCCCGTGGGGGTGTGTTTGTGTTATCGTTGTCAATCATCATAATCTTTCCGTTATTCTGGTATTGTTCCTTCTTGTTGAAGGCCTGCGCGTAGGTAATCCCCAGCCTTGGCCATGGGGCGACCGACCCAGGTCCTGTATTCGCGTCGCGGTGCCTGTGAGGCATGGACTGGAGGAATTCTCCTATAGTGGACCCGGGTCGTGAGGTCTTGACCAAAAGGATCGAAACACTCACGAGGGCGCCTGGGCCGTCCCCTCGCGAGACCTCGCGCAAGCGAAATCAGGGTCGGTGGGCGAAAAACCGAAGAGCCAAAAGTCAAAAGACTGCGACAGTTTCAATAAAACTTCAAATGAGAATGAACTAGCTAACTATAGAAAGCAAATGAAAAAGCCGCATCCGGCACCTAGTCTAGTCTTCGACGTCTTCTCACCAGCGCGGAGCTTAGTGCTGCCATTGGGCGTGGGAGGGAGCCCCACGGCCTGAGGCTGGCGCTCCTGAGACTCCGGGGCGTGTACATCCCCAACTCATTATTACGTGAGAGTGTCACAGGTGGCGAGCTTCACAGGCGTTGGCCTTCTTCACAGGCTCCGGGCCTTTCTTCAGGGAAGCAAGCTTCATGGGCATTGGCCCTCTTCACAGGCTCCGGGCCTTTCCCAAAACGCGATAGCTTCACAGGCGTTCGCCTTCTTCACAGGCTCTGGGCCTTTTCAAAAAGATGGTCTTCACAGGCATTCGCCTTCTTCACAGGCTCCGGGCCTTTTCCAAAAAGATGGTCTTCACAGGCGTTCGCCTTCTTCATAGGCTCCGGGCCTTTCCCAAAAAGATGGTCTTCACAGGCGTTCGCCTTCTTCACAGGCTCCGGGCCTTTTCCAGAAAGATGGTCTTCACAGGCGTTCGCCTTCTTCACAGGCTCCGGGCCTTTTCAGGGGTAAAACCTCCGGAGGTGCTGGATGTTCCACGCATTCTGGACTGGCACCCCCTCCTGAGTCTCCAAGCGCACGGAGCCGGGCCTGGAAACATGAACAACCTTGAACGGGCCCTCCCACATGGGAGATAGCTTATGAAGTCCCTCCCTGGAGAGAACCCGCCTGAGCACGAGGTCCCCTACCTTAAGAGTCCTGGGGCGGATTTTGCGGCAGTGGTATCGCCGCAGTGCTTGTTGATATCTTGCCGCTCGCAGTGCGGCTTCTCGGCGACGCTCCTCCCCCAGCACGAGGTCCATCGCCCGCATGGCGTCCTGCTGCGCTTCGTCGAATGCCAGGACCCACGCGGACCGACGTCTGACCTCGTGAGGGAGGACCGCTTCGGCTCCATATACCAAGAAGAAAGGGGTCTTTCCGGTCGGCTTGGTTGCGGTCGTGCGGATGGACCACAACACGGATTGGAGCTCGTCGTACCAGCCTCTGCCGCAAGCCTCCAACTTCTTCTTGAATGTTCTGGTCTTGAGGCCCCTCAGGACCTCCACGTTGGCCCGCTCGGCCTGGCCGTTGCTTCGGGGGTGCGCCACTGAAGCGTAGCATATCTGCGTTCCAAGGTTAGCACAGTATGTTTTGAAGAGGTTGCTGGTGAACTGCGAACCGTTGTCGGTGATGATGCGGTTTGGCACCCCGAACCGGCTCACGATGCCCTTGATGAACCTGACCGCTGAACCCGCGGGGATGGTGCAGACGGCTTCCACCTCGGCCCACTTGGTGAATTTGTCCACGGCGACGTAGAGGTAGCGATAGCCCCCTGGTGCCCGGGGAAACGGGCCGAGGATATCAAGCCCCCAGACTGCGAATGGCCACGTAAGGGGTATGGTCTGCAGACCCCCCACCGGCTGATGGATCTGCTTTGCATGGAATTGACAGGCCTCTTAGGCCTTTACCAGTTCGACAGCGTCATTGAGCGCGGTAGGCCAATAGAAACCGCTTCGGAATGCCTTGCCCACGGGGGTTCGCGATGACGAGTGGTGCCCGCAGTCTCCACCGTGTATGTCCGCCAGCAGATCTTTCCCTTGCTCCCTGGAGATGCAGCATAGGGATACATCATTTGGTCGCTTCCGGTAGAGTTCCCCATCCCTGATGCAGTATGCTGTGGCCTGTCGCGCCATGCGCTCTGCTTCCTCCTCCTTCTCTGGCAAGATCCCTTGTGTCAGATAGCTCCGGAGCTCCGTGACCCAGCATCCCTCCTGAGGCTCCATTGTCAAGAGCAAACGCTCCCCCGAGGCTGGCCCGCAGACCGGGGCTCCTGAGGCTAGCGGCTGGGGGAGCTCCTCCCGAGGCTGCACCGCGCTTGACACTGACGGCGTGGCCGAGGGCTTGAAGAGCCGCTCCTCGAAGACGCCAGGCTCCTGAGGCAGTCGCCTGGACGCTCGTTTGGCGATGTCGTCGGCCTCCTGATTTGTGCCACGGGGCACGTGCTGTAACTCCAGCCCCCAGAACTGCTTCTCCATCCTGCGGACCTCCGCAAGGTAGGCTTCCATGTGCTCATCCCTTGGCTCGTATACTTTGTTGGAGAAGTTGACGAGGAGTTGCGAATCACCTTTGATGGTAAGGCGCTTTACTCCGAGGGCGGCCGCGGCCTTCAGGCCCGCTATCAGGCCTTCATATTCTGCTATATTGTTGGAGACCTTTTCTCCGTGTTGGAAATAGAGTTGCACGGCGTAGTAGAGCTTGTCTTGGGTAGGAGATATAAGTACCACTCTAGCCCCCGCGCCGTGCCTGGAGAACGCCCCGTCGAAGTACATGACCCAACCGTCCGGCGCCTCACTTCCCGGGGAGAGGGATCGATCCTCATCAGCCTTTAGGCCCAGCGCCTCTGTCCACTCTGCCACGAAATCTGCCAAGGCGGCCCCCTTGATGACTCGGGTCGTGCTGAATTCGAGCTGAAATGCTTGCAGCTCAATGTTCCACTCGGCGACTCTTCCGGCTGAGTTAGGGCTCCGGAGCACTCTTTCCAAGGGGTACGCGGAGACAACCTTGATAGGGTGACCCTGAAAGTAGTGCCGCAGCTTGCGCGAGGCCACCAGTAGCACGAAGAGAAGTTTCTGAGGCATGGGGTACCGTGCCCTCGCATCTCACAACACCGTGCTGACGAAGTACACCGGGTGCTCGACGAGGCTTGGAGCGTCGGTGCTGGTGGCGTCCTCCGGAAACCGTGGTGCCTCCTGAGGCGGCAGAGCCTCCAGAAGCTAGTTGCCTGGGGGAAGGGCCTTTCCTACTCCTGGTGCGTTCCCCTGCGGTGGCTGATCTTCCTCAATCGTGGTAGTGATCTCTGTGAGTACTTTTTGGTCCTGTTTTGCCTTGGCGCGGGCAGCTGTCACGGCCTTGGTCCGACGCTCCTCCCTAACCGCCACCAGGGCCGCGTTGGCTGAGTAGGGAGTGGCGGCGAGGTAGAGTACCAAGGGCTCTTGTGGGCGTGGGGCCACCATCACCGGTGGGCTGGTCAGGTATCTCTTGAGGTCTTGGAATGCCTTGTCGGCCTCTTCAATCCATTCAAAGGGCCCCTTTTTCTTCATCAACTGGAAGAAAGGCAGCGCCCGCTCCCACAACCTGGAGATGAAGCACCCCAGTGCAGTCGCGCGCCTAGTGAGCTTCTGCATCTCTCTGAGGGTCTTTGGCGGGCTCATGTCCTCGACCGCCTTGACCTTTTCTGGGTTGGCCTCGATGCCCCGGTGGGATACGAGGAAACCCAAGAGCTTGCCCGAGGGGACTCCAAACACACACTTCTCCGGGTTGAGCCTCAGGCTTACTGCGTTAAGGCTTGCAAAGGTTTCCTCCAGGTCTTGTATCAGGGTCTTGGCCTCGCGAGACTTTACAACAATGTCGTCGACGTAAGCCTCCATGTTCTTCCCGAGCTGCGGGCCCAAGGTGATGTGCATGAGCCGCTGGAAGGTTGCCCCCACGTTGCGCTCCGAAGGGCATGCATGTATAGCATTATACCCCACACGGGGTCAGGAAGGCCGTCTTCTCCACATCTTCCACCGCCATCTTGATCTGATGATACCCGAAGAAGGCGTCCAAGGAGCATAACAGGTCACACTCAGCGGTAGAATCGACGATTTGATCGATGCGTGGGAGCGGGAAAGGATCTTGCAGGCATGCTTTGTTGAGGTAGTAGAAGTCGACACACATGCATTCCTTCCCTCCCTTCTTTGGTACCACCACAGGGTTGGCCAACCAATCTGGATATCGAACCTCGCGAATGACCCCTGCGGCTTCTAGCTTGCGGGTCTCCTGGACGATGAAGGCCTGCTTTTCAGTGGACTGCCGCCTTGCTTTCTGCTTTACGGGGCGCACGTTGGGGCACACGTTGAGGTGGTGCTCGATCATGCCCCGTGGGATCCCTGCCAGCTGATCGGGCTCCCAAGCGAACACCTTCTTGTTTGCACGTAGGAACTTGACCAGGGCTTCCTCCTGCTCGGGCCCGAGGTGGGCGCCTATGGTGAAAGTGGCGCTGGTGGACCCGTCCTTGTCGACGGGAATCTGCTTGGTCTCCGCCTTGTCTTGGGTGAACAATTGTTTCTTCTTGGCTGGTGCAGCCCCCTTGGGCTCTAGGGCCCCCGCGTTGGCGGGCTGTGCTGACACCGCCGTCTTGAAGGCGAGCTGGAGCGCTCGCAGCGCGTCCCCGGTGTCCCCAGGCACGGTGACGACTCCGCTGCTCCCGGGCATCTTCATGAGGTTGTATACCGGGTGAGTCGCGGCCATGAATTGGGCCAGCGCTGGGTAGCCGAGGATGGCATTGTAGGGGAGGCCGATGAGGGCGATGTCAAAATCGACCAGCTCCGTACGGAAATTGTCGTAGGTGCCGAAGGTCACTGGGAGCCGGATCTCTCCCAAGGAGCTGGATGACCCGCCCCCGATGCCCATGAAGGGCTGGCTCGGCCGCAGCCGCCCCCGGGGTAAGCGGAGGAGGTCGAAAGTTTTGACTGAAATCACGTTGAGGCCCGCGCCACCATCGATGAGGGTCCTGGTGACAGCCACCTGGCAGATGGTGGGGGTGCATAACATCGGGAGCACACCCGAGCAGCCCGAGTTGGAGGGGTGGTCTTCCGAACTGAAGGCTAGCCTGGCCCGCGGCTCCGGCCGGTCCCGGGAAGCCCCCTACCACGCGGAGGTGGTGCCGACCTGGCGGATGAACGGCTTGACATGGTGACTGGAGGGCGGCGCCTGCGAGCCGCCCAGGAGGGCCGCGACGACCGGGGAGTCCGGAGCGGCGTGGCAGGCGAGGAAGAGGTCGCGCGGCTTTTCCCAAGAGGCCATGAAGGGATGCAGGGGCGATACTCGTGGCTCGTTCCCCGCCGGGCCGGTGGCGGTGTTGACGGCGGGCGACGGGGAGCGACGAGGGCGCGCGCCGACGGGAGCCGTCCGGGCGACTCGAGCGGCACGAGCAGCCCGACGAGCGTCAGCCACGGACGCGACGGTCGGAGAAGAGCAGGATGATGGAAGACGAATTCTAGCGCACCCCTACCTGGCATGCCAAATGTCGGATTTGGGGTTCCGGCAGACCCTTGAGGTTCGAACACTGGGGTGCACGCTGACTTTTCGCCTTCTACCTACCCGTTCCTCGCCGGATCTCTAGGATCTAAACTACGAGAAGAACAACACAAGAGACACAGGGTTTATACTAGTTCAGGCCACCATTGTGGTGTAATACCCTTCTCCAGTGTGTGGCGTGGTGGATTGCCTCTTGGGCTTATGACGAACAATACAAGGAAGAACAGCCTCGTGAGGGTCTGTTCTTGTGGTGGTGTTGTTCCTTTGGAGGGGTTGATTCTGGATGCCTATCTTATCTCCCAATTCCTATCAGACATCTCTACCCTGTGGGTGGCTAGTCCTATTTATAAGCGAAGGCCCTGGGCCTCTTCCCAAATATTGAGCGGGAAGGGCGCCAACAATTGGCCATTTTGAAGGGGAACATCTAGTACACTTATCCTGACTAAAGTTGGTCCTCGCCTGCCAAAGGCTCTGGTGGTGACGCCGACTTGGGCTCCATGGTGACCTCTATACTGCCGTTGGACTGGTTTTGGTCTTGTTGCACCGAAATGGATGCCTTTGCTTGATGTTCTCGCCTGCGCTTGCTCCCCTTGCACCAAAGAGGAAAGAAGGACACTGCGCGGGCTGGCGCCCTTGGTCGTCATGGCTTGCGTCATGGGCACCTCGCGAGGCACCCCGCCTTGAACTCTCCGCCTCCTCGTGAGCCAGCCTGACGAGGCCGTGCCTGAGGAAGCTCCTTGTCATTCGCCCCGCGAGGCTTGGCCCCTCGTGAGGGTCTTGAGCTTGTGTTGATGAAGATGGGCCGTGCTGGGCCCCCTTTGAGCCACGCCGCAGGCAGGCAAGTCTGGGGACCCCCGTTCCCAGAACGCCGACAATACCATAATGTGATAATGCATGGCGTTTGCAACTCAGCTAAATGTCGAACAATCTAAACCATACTATACATCGAACAATCTCACATTTTATTCGAATTTGTGAAAATGTGTGGCGTTTGCATCTTACAACTAAATGTCAAAAAATCTAAACAATACTATATATCGAACATTCTCACATTTTATTTGAATTTGTGGTAATGTGTGGTGTTTGCAACTCACATCTAAATACTTGTAGGCGTAGGGGGCGGGGCACCATACATGATGTGATAAACACATTA